>CM053792.1:101010793-103608293 GCA_028749045.1 Cupressus sempervirens | reverse complement strand
TAGTTTGAATGCACCAGTCTATTATTCCTTACTCAACCCACAATGAAAATTAAAATAATGCATGGAAAAGATAACAAAAATAATAAAATGTTCTCACATTAAATATTAGTCAAAATGCATTTGATACATCATAGGAACTCACTGTTCCATGGGACAGATACTGAATTGCAGAGAACAAGATTATTTTATTGATTAAAATTTTTTCACAATGCCTTGTCTCACCACACCAACTCTACTTCTCCCCCAAACACTCGACAAATCCCTTCTAAATAACCAAACAACAGTAAACAACCACTATTGTCTAACTATCTGACTGTTACTAGTTAGTTATAAACTAAAATTTGTTTTCTAAGTTGACACAAAGTGTCAACTTCGACAACTTATAATCACATATGCCTTTAATATATTTTACTAACCTTTTCAAAGGTTTTTAAACTTCACTAACCCTTCCAAAGACACCTAAAACCCTTACAAGCTTTTTAGGCCTAAAGACACCTAAAACCCTTACAAGCTTTTCTTTGCATTTTTTCTACATTTGATACTTTTCTTATAGGTGGACATGTCTATCACAAACATCCAACATGTCTGTCCTTAGACTTCATGGAAAAAACCCTACAAAAACCACAAAAAAAATAAGGACATGAACCATCCAAACATCTTTAATAGCTTGTGGATATCCCAAAGATGCATAAGTGCATGACTTGTGAAAACCAAAAAGATAAGACTAACTTGTATAGCAAGCAAATAACCAAAATGATTTTATGTCTGTGTTATGTTTGACAATGATAATGATATTTGGATTCAAGTATGAAGAAATTTGTATCAATCAATTAAATATCATTTGAATACAAAGAAGATTTTAAGAGATTCAAGAGCATAATTATAAGCCAAATTTGTGGAAGACCTAAATCAGACCTAAGTGAACAGACATGTGAAGGCTTATTTTGAATATGATGAGCAGATCTTGTAGAGCTATAATTCTATATGCTTAAGGAACACTATGTTAGAAAGAAAGCATTCAAACACATAAAATTAAGCCACACTTATGATAAGATAAAGAAAACAATTAAGGAATGCAAACCAAAAAGAGGAAACACTCCATGCTTCCTTAATTTTGTAGATGTGTCCTTTGATGTGGATGTATGCTCAATTGCTTCAATGTTGGAGATGGATAATGGCAAATTGGTAGCCTTGTGAGCTCTCAATTTGGCATTAGGAGGGTATGGTTGATGGCTTTGTTTCTCAAAATGGCATTATAATTTTACTTGATGGATTGTGATTAAATGGCTTGGGAGGGGATCCAATTTATAGACTAAGGGCTTGAGGGATGGAGGGCTAGGATACAAGGATGAGGAAAATCTCATGGAAGGTTTAGATTAAATGAGAGAAGAGCACATGGATTGTGCTTCCTTACAACCAATCAGGGAGTGACACATGTCACAGGGTCATTGGTTAGAGAAAGAGGGGTTGAGGGGTCAACAAATGAGGCTCAAAGCTCATAAAGACCCTCATAATGGCTTGTAAGAGCAATGAATGGGTTTTTAAGAGTCATTCATGGCTTTGTAAGAGTATTTATGGCTTGGTGGTTGGGATATTTTGAGGGGAGACTTTGGTTTGGTTTAGGAAATTCTTAAGCTTGCTTAGGAATGTGAAAATGATTAGGAGATGGGTTAGGCTTGGGTTAGGATTAGTTTAGGGATGTTAGAGATGGGAAAGTGGATGGTATTAATGAGGGTGGGTGAGTTAGTGGCTAAGCTTAATTAGTATGGGTGGATGGGGTGGATTAGGCTAAATGGAGGATTTAGGATAGTTTAGGGGCTATTAGATTTGAGGGCTTTATTTATCAAATAGACTTATTTAATAAATGATGATTTGGAATTAGATAGGAGAATAGGATTTAATTGATAAATGATGGGTTATTTGATTTATCAATTAGGACTATAGATGATTACTTAAATTAATCAGCTAGGGGGTGGCAAAGGATTAATTAAATAGGAATTTAATTAATGATGCCTTTAGAGATAGCTAAATAGGATTACCAAAGCGGTGTAACCAAATTTAGGCGTCTACAGATCTAAGGAAAATTTTTTATGGAGGTATATTCCAAGTTTAGAGCATTTATTGAAAAACACTATTTCAAATCTTGGTGGATTATTCATAAGTACAAGGCAGATTTTTTGAAGACGTCGAAGGAGATCTAAGGAAAATCTACCTACATTATAAACACTTTGCATTTCAAAGGTCAGTTCCTTCTACATTGCAGGATTTGAGGTTGGTGTCTCTTGCTAATTGAGTCTACACATTTGTTTGAAGTTATATACATACATACATATATGTGTGTGTGTACATACACACACAATTCACCTACAAGGATTTCCATGCTAAATAGTATATGCATCTTGTCTTCTTTTGTTAGACATCAACTATGTGAATGCTTTCTACATTGCTTTCAGTTGACTAAATATATATAATAAAATATGCAGGTTTCTATGCCAAACTAACTCCAATGTGGAAAAATATCTAATAATTGGGATTTAAACTAAGCAAGAACTATATGTTCAAGGAACCAAAATATGACTGCAATGAGACTATTACAAGTGAAAACACTTCAGTCTCGTTAAAGAGGATTGGGATGTGTGTTTGAAGACTTAACAAATTTGAGCTTCACTTGTTTTCAAGAATACTGTAATATTCTCTACTTAACAAGGCCAACCACGTGAAGGTGGAAGCTCATCTGGCCTCACCCCCCTCCCCCTAACACCAATCTAAAGTACCCATTATCATTTAATTACATACTTCATTCATCCATTTATGAACTATAACATTCAATCAATACAATCACATAACATTCATTAATATGATATAAAATTCATTAATACACAATACTAATCAAAACTTCATTAACACATAACAATATTCATTAACATAAACTAAAATCACTATTAATACACATCATTCATACAAAATTACTTAAAACAAAGTTATTTCATTATCCAACAAGGTTTATCAAAGAAGATTTTTAAAACATCATTTATTTTTTTTATTTTTCTGAGCTCTCTTAAGAAAAATGCTCATAGGAGCATCCATATCTACCTCATTCTCCTCCTCTTCTGGCACGTGTAATGTCAAATTATGATGGCTCCTTCTTTTTGGAGGAGCAGGAGGTTGTTGCACTAAAGGGGGCTCTGTTGCAAGAACAAGTGAATGCGATAAATTGGCATACTCTTTTTCTTTTTCTAACTATTGCAAGTTTGTAATTAAGTACGAGTACAACATAAAATGCATTTTTCTTACTTGACAATGCCACATCATCTACATTAAAATTTTGATCTGCCACTGCATCAACATGTTGAACACTTGGAACATGGTCCACTGCTTCAGCATGATGTTCAACATAATGCATGATGTCCATTATAATGCACATCATGGCCTTCGTCAGGAGCAGGTTCTGTGGTAGGCTATGAAGGCTGTAGTAAAATGTTATGCACATTGTTATGTAGTCAATTTACATTTAAAACTAATACCAAAAAAGAATCTTCTCAACTATTTAATTTCATTTACTTTTCATCTGACCAATTTACCCGTGAGATATCATTTGGTGCACTAGATTGTTGGGCAAGGCTTACAGATTCTTCATGTAGGCATGCAACCACAACTTTATAGTCTTCCTTCAAGGTATTTTTTCTATCTTCATCTGTGACCTCCACATTGAAATCTGTGCCCTATTTTTTTTGCTTGATAACGTCAGTTTTCCATGTATAGTTTCATTAAAAAAAACTATTTTCAACATTATATTAAAAAAAAATACAAAATTCATTGCTATACTTACAACTCGAGACTACAGATTCATATAGCCACCACAGCCAAGTTTGTATTGGCCAACCTTTTCTATTCTCGCTTTTGTAGCCACAGATGTTTCCTGCAATCTATGAACAATTTCAAACATCTTAGATTATATATTTATAAATATCAATAATTAGTGCATGATTACAATGTACTTAATACTATAATGACATACCTCTTTTTTCCCTGTCCTGCTTCATGATCTCTATCTTCACATAGCCTTTTCTACTTTGCATCTTCTATTATTTCATTCCACTCCATCGGTGGAATCATAGGAGGATGGTCGTACTTTGGGTTATCCTTAAGATCCCTTCTATATTGATCCCTCACAGTCTTTATATGCTTTGCTGCTCTTTTCAGAAGTAGGCCAGTGTCAAAAATGTTTTTCCCAAATTTCTCCTCAATGGATGCAATCAGCTAATTTTTTTATTCCACAGCTTGTAAATTCCACCTTTTTAAAAACAAATAGATTGTTAGATTAATAACTTTAATATATTACAATAAATAGAAGAAAAAAAAAATTATGTAGCAATGATATGAAACTACGTACCTTTTGCATATGGTGGGTCCAAATAGTCTCAATGTCATATGAAAAAGATGTTCAAAGAAAGCATTATTACCTACAAAAACATAAAGGATTTATCAGTCCGAAATGAGTAATGTAAAAGTAAACTAAATTTACACTTTAAATAATATCAATTTTAAAGCACCTGAAAGCTTTTGTTCTCTTAATGGAAACATAGTTTTCTTATTCAGCAACAATGTCCCTCCATATGAACCAGTACTAATCACACAAACTGCTCCAGGAAATGGATCAGCTTCAGTAGTACTACTCTCTGTTGCTCTATCAACTAAAACATCATACAATTAAACAACAATTTTAGTACTGCTCTCTGTTGGTCTACCTCACTGCCTATGTCCATGTCTCTCTATATGTGGCTATGATGGGGACACAACCCAACAACCAGAATAGACACAATAGAAAGGGGAAATTATATTAACTGAGAAAATAAGCTGGTACAAACAGTGCGGAGAAAATAAACTCAAAACATGCCCTGCGGCTTACAATAGCATAAATCTGGAGAATATTTCTCCTTTTAGCACCTCCTCTCAAGCTCCAACCCGAACTGCCTTTTACAATGCCAGAAATCTCCTTAAATAGACCCCGGAGGGTTAAGGACTAGGAGTACATTCTAGAAAGTGCTAGTAGGCGTCCATCGACAAAATAGAAGGTTCCGGAAGCTGCGTTAGAAGTCGGTGCAATTCTAGAAGAATCCAGAAACGGTAGCCGAACTTCCGGGAGGCATAACTTTTGAACCGTAACTCCGATTGACGAACCGTTTATATTTTTGGAAAGCTCTCGTAGCGCTCTATAGCCCTATGGACAAGCTTCGCTCGTCCCCCATTTTTTGACCCTTTTCGAGGTCATTTAATGCCCCAAATCTGACTCTGAAGCATTCTTAGGGGGTCTCCAAAACCCGAAAAACTGCAATAACTTTCAAACCGTGGGGCCTTTTGACCTGATTCTTTTTCTGGAATGCTCTAAATCTCGATTACATTCATTTGGCCAAGTCACACCTTCTAGGTCACCAAAATGATGGTCAAATTGCATGCTCCTATTTTTTCGAGATTTTTAAATGCACTGATAGTTGAACTATGAGAGTTGGAACCTTTATTTGAGCCAAATGGGTATCCAAAAATGTAAAGACATAAAATAGAAACTAAGTCTAAGTACATTTTTTTGGGTGACACAGGATTGCCCTTATACCTCTGGATGCTCCTGCATCAGACACCCAGGGTAGATTGAAAAGTGACCCTGTCACTTTATGGATGGTAGAGGAAATCCCAAATGGGAAACCTCAGCTGCTGAAATCCAAGTTGAGTCTTCGATCGGTCGTCCTTTCCATTTGACCAAATACTCTTCATACTGCCTGGTTCTGGTACTCCTACCCACACGATGATCTAGAATGTCTTCTATCTCCTCCTTCTTAGAAGCAGGAATTGGACATGGCTCTAAAACCAGCTCCTCATCTGCACCATCATCATGATACTCTGTTAAATCTGCAATGTTGAAAATGGGAGAAATGTGAATACCATCTGGCAGCTCCACCTCATATGCATTTCCTGAGTTATGTTTCTTCAAAATTTTGCAAGGGCCAAATTTCTTCATTTTCAGCTTGTTGTAGGTACCAACTGGAAATCTTTCTTTTCGTAAGTGCACCATGACAAGATCCCCTACTTGGAATTCCTTATGTCTTCTCCTTGCATCAGCCCTAGCTTTATACTCTTGATTTATCTTGATAATGTGTGCTTGGACCTCCTCATGTAGACACTTGATGTGTTCAGCAAAATCCTCAGCTTCAGCACTTGTTCTCTCCCCTTGTTCTATCTTCCTCAATTCTGGTGCAGTCCTTGGGCTATTTCCATATACAATTTGAAATGGTGATTTTCCAGTGCTCCTATTTACAGAGTTATTATAAGCAAACTCTGCCTGTGGTAGAATCAAATCCCATCCCTTAGGCTTATCTCCAACTAAACATCTCAGCAAATTGCCCAGACTTCTATTTACCACTTCTGTCTGGCCATCAGTCTGTGGGTGATGCGTGGAACTGAATTTCAAGTCTGTTCTCAACTTCTTTCACAATGTCCTCCAGAAATACCCCACAAATTTAGTATCTCGGTCAGAAACTATACTCCTTGGAAGACCATGTAGTCTTACCACCTCTTTGAAAAACAAGTCTGCAATATGGACAACATCATGAGTTTTGTGGCATGGAATGAAATGTGCCATTTTGGAGAACCTATCAACCACCACGAATACTGAGTCATTACCCCTTTGTGTCCTTGGCAATCCAAGAACAAAATCCATACTTATGTCCTCCCATGGCCTTGATGGAACAGGCAATGGCTGATATAGGCCAGTATTTTGACTAAACCCCTTGGCAACTTGACAAACCTGGCAACTCTGTACAAACTTCTTCACATCCTGTGTAATTTGAGGCCAAAAATAATGTTCTCTAAGAATGGCAATGGTCTTATCCCGACCAAAATGTCCTGCCATCCCTCCACTGTGTTTCTCCTTAATCAGATTTTCCCTCATGGAACTCCTTGGAATGCACAATTGACTCCCTTTGAACAACATGCCATCCTGAATCAAATAGTCTAACCACTTGGTTCTATCTACAGCCACAGGTTCTTTACAAGCTTTCCATGCTTCAGCAAAATCAGGATCCTCGGGGTACAAATTCTTGAGTTCATCAAACCCAACTACTTCAACCTGCATTGTTGTAAGCAACAACTGTCTCCTACTTAATGCATCTGCAACCCTGTTAGATTTTCCACTTCTATGCTTTAACACAAATGTATAACTCTGCAAGAATTCTACCCACTTCATATGTCTCTGATTCAACTTACCTTGGCTATTTAGGTACTGTAATGCCTGATGATCAGTATACAAAACAAATTCCTTTGGCAATAAATAATGCCTCCATTTCTTTAAGGCCTGAACTATTGCATAGAACTCTTGATCATAAACAGAATACTTCTGCTTTGCATCATTCAATTTTTCACTAAAATATGCAATAGGCTTACCTTCTTGGCTTAATACAGCCCCAATAGCGCTACCACTAGCATCACAGTCCACCTGGAATACTTTTCTGAAATCTGGAAGTGCCAACACAGGCTGTTCAGTCACCTTCTTCTTCAGCAATTCAAAACTTCTCGCAACTGCTGCAGTCCATTTGAACTCTTTTCTATCCCCTCTTATTGTATCAGTTAGGGGTGCACATATGCCACTGAAATTCTTAATAAACTTCCTGTAAAAACTAACCAGACCGTGAAATGATCTAACCTCAGTAGCAGACCTTGGAGTAGGCCATTCCAAGATGGCTTTTACCTTTTCTGGATCCATTTTGAGACCTTCAGGTGATATAACAAATCCCAAATAGACTAACTCCCTTTTTGCAAAGACACACTTCTTTAGATTAATTAACAGTTTCTCTTCTCTTAGCCTTTCAAAGACACTACGAATATGCAGTAAATGTTCTTCCAAAGTCTTGCTGAAAATTAAAATATCATCCAAATAGACAATAACAAATTTTCCCAAGAACTTCTTAAGTACCTCATTCATGAGCCGCATGAAGGTGCTTGGGGCATTCGTCAATCCAAAAGGCATGACTAACCACTCATAAAGACCCTCCTTGGTCTTGAAGGCTGTTTTCCACTCATCTCCTTCACGAATCCGTATTTGATGATAGCCACTCTTCAGATCTATCTTTGTGAAGTACTGAGCTCCACTCAAGCAGTCCATAAGATCATCCATCCTTGGTAAAGGAAATCGGTACTTGATGGTTATCCTATTTATAGCTCGAGAATCTGTACACATCCTCCACTCTCCATCCTTCTTTGGTGCAAGTACTGCAGGTACTGCACATGGACTCAGGCTCTCTCGAATCAAGCCCTTCCTCAACAGCTCCTGAACCTGTCTATTTAGCTCCTCTGTTTCAGTAGGAGTCATCCTGTAAGCAGCCTTGTTAGGCAAACTAGCTCCTGGAATCAGATCTATCTGATGACTGATTTGCCTTACTGGTGGCAATCCATCTGGAACATTATCAGAGATAATATCTCCAAATTCTCCTAGTAAATCTGAAACTTCAAATGGTATTTCACTACTACCTTCTTTATCTTTTCTAGGAATCAAAGCATAGCACATGCGCTGATGTTTCATGCCATCTAAAAACTTCCTTCCATCAACAAGACAAATCCTAGCACTGCTACATACCTTTTCACCTTCCTTTTTCATGGGCTTCAATTTGTGTCGAACTCCATCCTTTGTCAGAGAGTATGTGTTTGCATGTCCATCATGTATTGCATGTCTATCAAACTGCCATGGTCTACCCAACAATAGATGGCAAACATCCATCGAAATAACATCACAGAGAACTTCATCATGGTAACTCCCAATTTTGAATTTTACTAAACATTGTTCACTTACCAGGACCTTATGATCATCTTTTACCCAAGAAATCGGATAGGGCTGGGGATGTTTCTCTCTCTTGAGCTTCAGCTTAGAGACCATCTCTTCTGATACCAGGTTATCAGTGCTACCACCATCAATGATCACATCACAACATTTATCCTCACACTTGCATCTGGTACGGAATAGACTCCTCCGTTGCCTTGGTTCATTCTCCCCACTTAGTAGGACTCTTTCATTTACCAAGGCCTCTCCTCTTTCTGCATCCTCTGAATGTGATGATTGTGCATCCTCATCCACATGAGCAACCCTAGCTTGGCCCTCAGCTCTCCTATCTGTCCTTCCTTGTCGTTGAGGGCATTCAAAGGCACGATGACCTTCTTCATTGCAATGGAAATAGGTACCACGGAAGCCTCCTCTTCCTTGCCCACGTCCTCTACCTCTTCCTCTTTGATTTCCAAAATCTTGATCACGGGAGCGGTTGAAACCCTCATTCCTCTGGTTCCTGCTAGTACCCTCATCTTCATTTTTCTTTTGAGTTTCATTGCGGCCTCCAGATGATCTACCGCTTCCCCTTCCTCCTTGACCGCGCCCTCTTTGTCTTCCTTCAAACCTTTTACTCAGCTTCTCTTCAACTCATAGGGCAAACTGGTATGCTTCTTCAACGCTGGTCATTCTTACCAGACTTAATTCCTCCTGGATGCTAGGTCGTAACCCACTAATATAACGAGCAACCTTCTCCTTATTTGCTTATGCATGCCCCGCTCTAATCAGGAGTCGGTAAAAATTCTCTGTATATTCTTGGACGGATCTTCCTGCTTGCTTTAACCCATGCATTTTCTTAAACAGATCAAGCTCGTAGTCCATAGGAATGAACTGCTTCTTCAATTTGTCCACCATGCGATCCCATCTTGTGATCTTCTCCTTTCCTCTTCTAAGTCTTTCCAGTTGAACCTCTTGCCACCAGATTTTGGCATGGCCTTTTAGTTTGGCCTTTGCAAACTTAACCCTATCTGGGTCCCTTATATCCTCATATTCAAAGTATTCGTCCAGTTCATTGATCCAATCGATCAACTCATCTGGTTTCAAATTTCCCGAGAATATACCCACTTCAATTGTAGGTCTTTTCCCAAACTTAGAAATGGCCCTAAAAAGCCTTTCCTCTACAAGATTCAGAACTTCCCCGTCAACTTCCATTACTTCCTCTTCATTGTCATCCTCACTATTGTCATCTGCGGCAATATTTGCTCCTCTACGGAGCTCCTCTTGCAATGCTTGTACCTATCTCTGGAGGGCTCTAACCTCCTCAAGATCAACAGCTCTGGCCCTTCCACCACGCTCTCTTCGTGGAGGCATCTTCTAACTCGAACCCACAACCACACAGTCCTGGTGCAAACTGCCTCACAGTCGGCGCTCTGTCTACACACTCAGGAAAACCCGCTCTGATACCACTTGATGGGGACACAACCCAACAACCAGAATAGACACAATAGAAAGGGGAAATTATATTAACTGATAAAATAAGCTGGTACAAACAGTGCGGAGAAAATAAACTCAAAACATGCCCTGCGGCTTACAATAGCATAAATCTGGAGAATATTTCTCCTTTTAGCACCTCCTCTCAAGCTCCAACCCGAACTGCCTTTTACAATGCCAGAAATCTCCTTAAATAGACCCCGGAGGGTTAAGGACTAGGAGTACATTCTAGAAAGTGCTAGTAGGCATCCACCGACAAAATAGAAGGTTCCGGAAGCTGCGTTAGAAGTCGGTGCAATTCTAGAAGAATCCAGAAACGGTAGCCGAACTTTTGGGAGGCATAACTTTTGAACCGTAACTTCGATTGACGAACCGTTTATATTTTCGGAAAGCTCTCGTAGCGCTCTATAGCCCTATGGACAAGCTTCGCTCGTCCCCCATTTTTCGACCCTTTTCGAGGTCATTTAATGCCCCAAATCTGACTCTGAAGCATTCTTAGGGGGTCTCCAAAACCCGAAAAACTGCAATAACTTTCAAACCGTGGGGCCTTTTGACCTGATTCTTTTTCTGGAATGCTCTAAATCTCGATTACATTCATCTGGCCAAGTCACACCTTCTAGGTCACCAAAATGATGGTCAAATTGCATGCTCCTATTTTTTCGGGATTTTTAAATGCACTGATAGTTGAACTATGAGAGTTGGAACCTTTATTTGAGCCAAATGGGTATCCAAAAATGTAAAGACATAAAATAGAAACTAAGTCTAAGTACATTTTTTTGGGTGACACAGGATTGCCCTTATACCTCTGGATGCTCCTGCATCAGGCTATATATGTATGTATGTATGTATGAATGCATGGTGTGTGTATGCATGTGTTTGTGTGTATACAAGCTTGTGTAGACATCATTTAAGCACTAATATGCTACTTTGTTGTTCATCAACTTGTAGAAAGATATTACAAAATATAACACATTACAAAATATAGCAAAACAAGGTTTTACCAGCTCTACTGGGCATAGACGATGATCTTTGCATGGTCCTTGTTGCCGACAATGCAGTAGACAATAGTGGACCGCCAACTAAAGGAGGAGTCCACACTTCATCATGAGCTAAAGAATAGAATATTGTTAGCAAAGACATTTGCAATGGATAAATATCAAATGAGATACTAGCGAGAAACATCCACAAAAAAAAAGGTAAGTGTTATAATGTTGATTAAAACAAACAAAGTGTTACTTACACGAAGGTACTGTGCAACAATCCTGACCATGTTCACCATGTGACCTCACAACTGGCACATATGTCTATACAAGAACACATAAAATTAGAGATCATGATCCATAAGATACTATAAAATATTAATATCTATTGAAATTCTATTACTACTTTCTTTCAAAGATTGGATTCTGCGGTCCAATTCTATTCTCAGTGCCTCTTTCTCCTCACTTCTGTCACCCTTGATGATAATTCTAACAAGCTCATCAGTGTATCTTTGCATAATTTGTTGGGTGATGAATACAGGGTCAGTACTAAGGCCAATGTCATGTAGAGATGATGCCCATATTTCAGATTGCATTTGATTAGCGATCATTGTAGCTTTTTCCTATCATTTGTGACATCAAATAGTCATATACTTTCATCAAAATAACTCCAAAGCTATAAAGAAAAGAACATAATAATAGGACGTTTGATTCTATATTAACAATAAAATTTATAATAATTAATGTTTACCTCTATTGAAGGTGTCTGAGATGGTGCATCCATATCGCCCTGTGGAAAAAATTAGTAAGTCTTAGAAATCAGTAGTGAAATTAAAGTAATAGACTTACCAAAAAAAATATTAATAATAAATTAGATTGTATATGTAAATCATTTGTCTTAAGTTAAAAATTTAGCGTAACTAATGTTTATATCTAAAAAAAATTTGAAATGTTCTACTTAATGTTTATATGTGCACATATGGTTTGGAAGGAAATATTTGGTCATACAAGACCGTATCATAGTTGGCATTGATCATATCTGAAGATTTCATTGATCATCATGATCTTCATCCATGTCATCATCATCATCATCATCATCGAACTTGTCACTTTGATTGTCGTCGTCACCACCACCATTTTCATCACCATCATCATCCTCTTGATCACTATCATCATCATGACCATCATCGCCATGATCATCACCATCTTCATCACCATGATCATGATCATCATCAGCATCATCATCATCATTATCGCCATTATCATTAGCATGACCAAAATCATCACCATCTTCTTCTTCTTCATCATTGGGAAACTGTCGTTCCTGATAATCATTTACTTCCTCTTGTGCTTCTTCAATATCTTCTTCTTTGATCACATTATACTTTACTAGCCTTCCTCTTGGGTCATGTCTAACAACAAATGACCAACTTGGTTTGTCTAGAACACCAAAGTAAAACACTTTCTCCCATTGACTTGGAAGAACATAGGGCTCATCTCCGACTAGCTCAAATGACCTTGTATTAATCATAGTAAATCCACTGTCGTGTTCAATAACAATCCTATTGAGATCATTTCAATTCAGTTGTAACATAAACCATTTGACGAAAAATAGAACTATTTTGAATGAATCAAAGTCGCACTCAAGTATATCATCCAAAATGCCATAGTATCGATTTTTAGATTGTTGAGGATGTATGTCAGTTCTAGATGAAATATTGGTGACCGCGAAGACAACACTTATCCTAGAATCACACATTTTCTTCATTTCATCTAACTTTTTTGTGCAAAATTTATAGCCATGGTAGTACATAGCTTTGTGGTGTTTGACCTAAAATTATTCAAACATGTCAAGAATCTTCTCATTGATTTGTGAGTTGATATTAAACTTATGTCTCATGATTAGTAATCTTATGCATACCTTTGTATCTCTTAAGCCATATATTAGATCAAGTACCATTGGTATAACATTGGGATTTCCATTATGATGAGCTTCCTTAACCAATGATGCAACACCATCCCATCTTAATGAGCAACCATTTTCTTGAGACTATTCAATCCACACTGTCATCTAATAAAGATTGTTTGCAATGTACAAGTGTAGTGCATCCCACTCACGACCAACTATAAAGAAGACAATTACACCAGTTAGAAACAACTTATATATATTGATGATGGATAAGAATTGTTAAATTACAAAAAAAAACTTATAATTACCTATCACCCTCCTTAATCTACCTTTCCCTGTCAGGTACTCCCCTTTGAATTTGTCATTACAGTTGGGATCCCAAATGCGATCTACATGGATACCTGCTACAAACTTTGGAAGATATTCACTGATATACACCATGGTCTGGTATATCATATATCCCTCTATCATAGAATCCTTAGGATGTGCTCTCTGTCAAACCAAGCCCTTCATAAATTTCAAGTGCCTCTCAACCATCCACATTGATCTAGCTTGTACAGGTCCACACAATTCAATCTCCTCAACTTGATGTATGAGGTAGTGTTCTTGAGCATTGAAAAATGTTGGAGGTAAACACTTTTGCATTTCACACATAAGCTGTGGAATTTTTCTCTTCCAATATTTTATATCTTTTTTATCAATTTCTTTAGATGATAACCACCTAAAAGAGATTCAACACGCAAAAACACATAGAGGAGATTTCAAATAAAATTATACAATAAATTTCAAATAAAAAGCTACAAACCTAAGAAAAAACACTCTTCTAACCTCATGTATTTTCCAAGATCATATATAACTTGTTTAATACTATTGTCAAACTATTGTGGAAGGGATAGAGGTAGGATGAACTGCAATCATTAAAAAATGATCATTTCAATATATTATTAAATAATGCAACTGGTACTACATTCAATCTTACAAATATACTGTCAATAGAAAAAATGACTTACCTTGAGGAAGGTATGCCAATCATGTGTCTTCAACCCTGGCCCAAAATCACCTTTCTTTGATAGAAGAGTGCTTATATTTGCAGCAAATCTTGTTGGAAATTTTGTTCTTTTTATGACTTCTTTTAATGCATCACTTTGTTGCTCCATTAATAACCAAGAAGGGCACTTGTATTTATGCGGTCTCCATTCCTATTTGATTCAATGAAAACTTTTAGTGCATGATTAGATTCATGAATGTTAGTACAAATTTTAGCAATTTGTTCTCTATCACGCCTTCCATCCAACATTTTTCATAGTGTCTCTATTACATTCTTTCCAATATGCATAGCATCAAACAAATGCGCGATTGGGAGATCCTTGTAGTATGGTAACCTACTAAATTGAGTAGGATAACTTTTCATTCCTCTAGGAAGTTGGTCATTGATGCCTTGACGACCTTCACGAGCAATAGTTACAGCATTAGTAAATATAAGACAATATCGAAATACAAATTGTAAACTTCAGACGACCAATTGGACATTACCTCAACGATTTAGTCGATCGTATTCCAACTTCCATAAATGAGGTGTCATTCTTCATGGCTTTGATGATGTCTCTTCTTTCCCATTGAAAAGATGTTTTTTGACAATTCGATACTTATGATTATGGTGGAGAAAGTGTCTAAACTCATCAAACACTTGCTTTCCTAAACTTCTCGAATGACGACATTTCATCTTTAGACCACAAATTGGACATGCAAATTTTCCTTTTGTTTGAAGACCTAAAAGATCATGTATAATTGGATCATGTACAATGATCACGCGCAACTTAAGCATTCGATAGTATGTGTAACCACTATAACATACCAAAAATATGTAATCTTAACAATATAACATACTGCAAAAATGAGTTAGCCCAAGGGCATTATGTATTGTCCATACAAGCATTGCATGGAATTGAAATTGTCGATGTCCTATCAGTCTAGAGATGTCATACATAGTGATGTCATTCCATAACTTCAACAACTCGTCAATTAGGGGCTCAATATACATGTTCATATCTTTAACTTGGTATTTACCTAACAATTGAATGAACATAAACATTACGTAATTATCATAATCATTTTCATGCACTATTTATAAATTAATTTAGATAACTATAAAATAAAAAAATACCTAGCACAATCATTGAAAACATTATGTGCTCCCTCTTTATGGACATCCAAGGAGGAATGTTATTGTTAATAACAAAAATAGGCCATACTGAGTAAACAAATCTCATATCTCCATATGGATTGACATCGTCCGCTGCCAGTGAAAGTTTCAGATTACGAGGTTCTTCTTTAAAGTATGACCATGTTTCTTCTATCTCTTTAAATGTATAACCATCAGCAAGCATTTGCATAATGTCATCTTGACTTCTATTGCATGCATGGTAATCCATAAATTGTGCTAAGCTAGTGCACCTAAATAACCGTTCAAGACGTGGAATAACAGGAATGTACCGAAGAACCTTGTAAGGCACTTTTTTTGTTATTTGATCTGACTGATATCTACTAACATGAAAATCAGGGCATTCTATTGCAAATTCATGTTGTTTATGTTATAGAATGTGATCATTGGGACATGCATGTATTGTCTGATACTTCATTCCAATCTGATCCATAATGTTAGATAATTCTCGGTACAAATGAGGCAAAATATTTGATGGTGGTAACAAAAACTCACTAATCAACCTACAACAACAAATATGCATTGTTAATATAATGAATAGTAATTGTATGCTAACATTAAAGATGACAAAAATGACATACCTTAGCATACATGACATTGCTACATTGGATATACTATTCATAACCTTTAAGTTCACCAACAACACTATAGCCGACAATAGAGTTGTTTGGGAGCCTTTGTATAAGGGCTCGTGTGCCTTCTCAAGTAAAGGTATATCAAGACCATCTTCATCATTATTATCAAATTCACTAGTACTATCATTGTGAGCCTCTTCATCACTTTCCTCAATACCATCTTCTTCAATCATGTCCTTTGGCACATTATCATCTTCTTCCATGGGAGTGTTATCTTCAGCTTGGATATTCACACCTCCATGTTTCTCTAGTAGGAAATCCACATTCAACAATGGATGAAAATCATGGCCCCCTTCAACATGACCATATTGCCTACAATGACTTTGGGCTGTTGTGATTAGAATTCTTTGATTCTTTAAGCCCTTACACTTTTTGCAAGGACAATAACATTTATCAAGTTTTCTTCCGAACTGAGCCCACAATGTAGCCATTGTCTCATTATTTTTTTCTGGGTTCATATTGTCAGGCATGGTATTTCTTCACAGAAAAATATACCTACAAATAAATTAGACATGTGATTAATGTTTATATCTGCACTTATGGTTTTTGTTAATTAATGTTTTCAAATGTAACTAAAATGATTACAAACATATAAAAAAGGACTTTCATATGGTCTTATTACATCAACTGTTCTAACATGGTCATGTTGGTTATCTTGAGACCTTAATGTCTTCTCATGCCTTCAACCTTGACCTTGATGCTTCTACATCATTCTCCCAAGGATCAAGGAAAGTTAGATCATCATGGAATTGAGTAGGCAGACCTTCTAGGAAGTTGCAATACTTCAACCTTGTAAGTGTCACGTCAATGCAATGGGTACTAAACAAACAATTTAAGTTGATGAGAAATAGTTGTTATGAATTCAAATTGTAAGCGTCACCTCAATGAATTGAGTATTAAACAAACAATTCAAGCTTATGAGTATGGGTTTTTATGAACCACAACTCATGAAATATGCATTAAGTCCATACCTGTTGTTTACAATGAGTATGGGTTTTTTTTCTAACATACTTGTTTACAGTCAGTAAGTTTCTATATCCTCTAAAAAATTTATTATGTCAAATCAACGTACCCAACATCTAGCAGATAAATGTGCAATACAATTTGTGTGCTATTCACATTAAATTGTACAAAAATGATCCCTCAATTGAGGACAAAGTATCTTTTAATGAGTACATCAGATATGTTGGTCTGATTTTTTATGAATCAAATTTTCTTAGGATCATAAAAAAAATTAGATGAGAAGTTTCTGATAAGTCGTAGGGCTTTAGGTTTTGGCATAGTATATTTCGATACCTTTGAAAAATTTGTGAAAAGCCTTAGGTTTGTCCTTTTAAGTTTTTCCTGGCACGAAAATTTAAAAAAGAAAAGAAAAAACAAACAAGAAGGAGCGAATATTCTTTTCCTGCCTGCTTGATTGCCATTGTTAAGTCTTTTGAAAAAGGGGTTTTAATCTTGCCGTCTGATCTGATTTGAATCTATGATTGTCGCATGTTTGCTATGGCAAGATGCTCATATGTTACGAATAGCAAGGTAGCGACCATCAGAGAATTATGTGTGATACTGAAAAGTGGAGTCCAATGCCATGAAATGTGTTGGCGAGAAGATCTATTGACCATGTACTATGTCCTAGACCAGTTAGTTTCAAGAAGAAAGGCACGTGGAAATATTTGCAAGTGGTGCCACCGGAGTTTAATTTTATCCGACAATTCGCCAAGTAGCAACTAAAAACACTTGCAACTTGTCGGTGGCGATATAGCGAATGCCCAAATTTTCCAAAGATGACATCTTTCTGAGATCAAAAGTAATTTTGAGGATCTTGAGGAAGATATGTTGCACGTTTCACTTTTGTCCCTTTGCAGGTTATTGTTTTTTGTAGTTTCTTTTTTCGGGCATTGTTTTTAAAGTGCTTACTAGAACTCACCATATCGCTAGTTGGATTTGTGGTTTTTATGCCGGTAGCAATGTAGCGATTGCTCGAAAAATGGTAATGTATCTAAAAAATCCTCAGAGGTAGGCCCCGAATGAGTGACGTGATAAGGCTGAGCTGTGCAGATCAAATTACATGGTGGCATCCTGTTGAAGTATCTTTGAGTCGAAAAACTTTGATTCGTCGGAGCTCACCATGTCGCTAGTCGAATTGTTTTTTTTTTGCCGGTAGCAACATAGCGACCCACCTGAAAGTCATAAACACGATGAGGCCCAAGACATGTGATGTCATCAAGAGATTTAAAAATATATATGTGCCAACATGTTGAGCCAGCTCAGCAACAACGGTATCATGGACCCACTTCCCGTGTATAAAGTACAAAGATTTTTTATCATGAGATCAAGCCAGGATCAAATGCCATCGTTAGCTCACTATGAAGAAGTGCTTGGAAGTTATGTATAGCAAGTTGGTGAGTGGTGGCCCACCACTGTTGTAGTAAATTGCTGACCGCAAGATCAAATCTAGATCGACGATACTCGTTAACTTGCTATTAGGAGATGTGCAATAAATAAGTATAGCGAGTTAATGAGCAAGGGACCCACCATTGTGTTCTTAAAGGTTGTTTCAATTATCTGCCACATGATTAAAGTAAGATTAGTGGTTATCGCTAGCTCACTATGGAAAGGTGCTCAAGAGTTATGTATAACGAGTTAGCAAGTTGATGACACGTGTCCGTGGTCATCCGTGGGCCCAGTTTGAAGCGCCAACCTTGAAGGAAAGGTATAGATGGAGGTATTTCATTGGTTTAACTGCCAATGTGTTAAGAAGAAAGCTGAGTTAGCCTAGTTGTCATTCCCAGGTCGTAGGATTTTTCATGGATCAACAGTGCAAGTTTAAAAAAGGAAATGCGATGCCACTCTATTTTTCTATCCTGCGCATTTATGATAAATGAAAGCTTCGCATGTAGAAAAAATAGAGTATAATATAGGAGATTTTCGTTAATTCTAGTCCCACGCAAACAAAGATTACAATTTTTCTGAGCACAAGAGCCTATTGATTTCATCGTGTTAAGCTTGGTAAGAACGTGAAAACTATTCCTCAGTTGTTCAAGATCAATTACAGAGGTTCAGAGAAGAACAAGTTTAGCAAGTCAAGTAAGTACTCATACTATAACCTCTATGACATTCCAGTTCTCTCAATACTATCAAAATGCTTCCTAAGAAGCCATTTTCTGGGCAAATTAACTATATGGATAGGAATGTCCATGATGATTTATTAGAATTACTCCCAGAGTCTACTGTAGAGCCTGCACAAGTTTAAAAATTGATTTCCTTAAACCCTAGGCTTAAAATTGTGGATGGCTTGTATGACAAGGGGAATTGGGTAAGGGATGCAACAACTACTCAAACTGGTCTTATCCTATTTAAAAAGTGGTTTTCAGAAAGGAAGTTGTTTGCCCCGCATGCTAATGTCTGGAATTTTGATTTGGGAAAGTTAGTAGTCCCAAGTGTTTTCATGGATTATGATTTGCTTGAAGCCATTGCTAAGAATTATAACCAAACCATTAGGGTTGTAAGAAAAAAGGATGGTGTGCCTCTGGTCTCGATTACTCCTAAAGAAATTAGAGAGGTTTTTCACTTGGAACCATTATCAGATTACCATGTGCAAATCAATCTGCTAGAATTAGAGAATGAATATAAAGCAAAGAAGGTTGTAATCAGGGGAGGTGCACTAAGGGAACATATTGGTACAATAGGAACTTTGCCAATAATTACTGCAGCCTCTAGAGATCCTTTTAAGAAGAGTCTTTTTACTTCCCGGGCTGTAGAGATATATAGGACCTTATGCCGAGTTTTTGGTGAAGATGAGCAAGAACTTATGCCCATTGGTTTCATGTACATGATGGTTCAGATTGCTTCCTTCGTTGTAAATGTTATTTTTGATTTTGCTTCCTTTTTGGCTGAAGAAATTCACATTGGTTTAGTTGGAATTACGAAGGGAAGGTGGAAAAAACTTTTGATCACTACTCTCTATTAATGCCTATGTTTTTGTTCAAAGGAGTGACATATTTTGGTAATGAGATGGAACTAAATAGAGAGGAGAATGGGGAAATATTGCCAGTCTAGTTGCGGAGTGTAGATATGACCTGGGATGCAAGTAATGCTAGTTTTGTCAGATTTGATAGATATTTTGCTTCTAAGCTAAGGTGCCTTATATTGAGTGATAATTCTAGAATCCCTTAAGCACTAATGAGTCTCATTAGGCCTATGGATAACCCCCATGACTTGAAAGTTTCACATAATTGGGGAGATATCATCCCTTACTCTGTTTCTACTATTTTTAGAATATATGGTTTTAAAGGGAGTCCTCATGTTTTGCCTTACCAAGTACCTTTGAAGGTAGGAGTGGCTGAAGTTTTGTGGTAGTTAGGGGGAGTTGAAGAAATGTTTTTGCTGAAAAGGCAATTAGGGTCAATTTTCCCTACCTGCACAGTGGCCCATCAGTTTGTTATTACAAAAGGGGGATGGCTCTTTTTGCATAAAATTTTGGAGTAGTAGATGATGGTTGTCTCTCATCCCCATTTTTGTGATTTTGAGGGATTTTTCAATCAGATGTTGAGGCATAGAATCAAGTTGGGACCGGTCAAGCACGATTCTTATTATCCAAATGACATTATAAGGAATGAATTCTCATTGCAAGAGCAGGAAACTAAAAAGGAAAAGTGGAGAGTTTATTCCTAGGTCTTAGAATTCATTCATTGTTTTGATAATAAATATAATCCTTTAGATAATGTTGTTACAGAGGCTGACAAAATAAGTAAACTCATGAATACCTTCGCTGAAATAATGGAAGTCATGAATGAAAAGAAACAAATTTTTATTGATTCCTATCCTGATAAGGCCAGAGAGGTCATAAGGAGATTGACTTTCACCCCAAATGTGGGAGCTGGTAAAATAATTGTACAAAAGAGGCCTAGGTATACTATAATTCAAAAAAAAAGGGTTCCTATAGATAAGGGCAAACAAATAAAATGATCCACTAGTATAGCCCAAGAGGAGAGACCTGATGAGCCTAGTCTTAAGAGGTAGAAGGTAATAATAGAAGAAAGGCCTCAAGTTGAGAAATATTTGCCCACTCAGTCCCCTCTAAGGATTGGAGAAGAACATCTCACTGGTGAACAGATTGAACAGATGGGATCACAGGGAGGTATTTTTATTACTCAAGCAGAATTAGATGAGGGTAACCCTCCAGAACCTTCCCTCCCAAGTTTGGATCTAACTGTAGCAGATTATAGTGGTAGGGAATTGGACCCTATGTTAGAGCAGGCAAGTCATAAATTTTTGACTGATGACAATTTTGTTAAATCTAGGGCTTTTCAGCAGTTTGCATGGAAGACAAACATGTACATTTTTGAGGAGAAATATAAAAAGATGAAAACAGAGCATCTAGAAATGGAAGAAACTTCCATTCAAAACCAAACTAAAGAAGAAATGATAAAAGAATTGCAGAATATAAGCCCTGAGGAAGGGAGGAAAATGGTCAAGGCATCTAACATTTTATTGTTTCCAAATTGGGATATTGCTGATGCTTTAGTTTTTAGTTCTGTTTCAAATAAATTGACTTTGCAAGACCAAAATAAAGAGAACTTTGAAGGCACTGCATTCGTTGAAGACCAAGATGCATTGGTCAGTTGGTCACTAAGAAGAGGATCCAGAGCCACATCATCGCAGTTAGATGACTCTGGCTTGATGGGAAGCTTAATTGTGAGAAGAGTTGCTCATACCTCACATGTGCAAGCAACATCTTGGAATGTGGAATCTTCCAAGTTTCTTTTGGATACTGCAAAGAAGGAGGAACAGACCATGTCTGAGTTATAGGGTAAATATTAAACACTTCTTGAGGCCTATAATAGGGAGGTAAAAAGGAGAATTGAACTTGAAAACAAGGTAATGGGGAAGTCCACAAGGCCAAGAATAACATACCCCTGTCCTCCAGTGGAACCTTTTAAATCCACTCCCCTTGTAGAACTACCATACACACCTCAAAGGCTAGAATATTATATAGTTGAGGATTTTGAAGAAGAAAAAAATAAGCTATGGGCTTTAGATGTAGAGTTAAATATGCAATACGAGGATAAGCTTAGAAAGGCCCTAATGTATTTGGTAGATAAGATTGAATGGCCCTTGTTTTTTGATCAGTTGGCAAGAGTAATAAGTATATGGGAGCAACTAAAAACCCATGCTGAAATCCTCAAGCCTATTGTTAACAAGTGGGGAAAAAGGGAAAAAGAAATCACCCTTTTATGTTATTCAGTTATAAGGTCTTCAAATGACCATATTGAAAAATTATATGATATTGCTAATGACTTGACAGATTTTGATAACAGGAGAGTTGCTTTGCAACTAAAAATTGTTTCTTATTTGAATAAATACAAGAATCAATTGAAAAATAAGGATGAATGGAGTAAAGAACTGGATGACCTTTTCTGCATAAGGATAAATAAAGTTGTTAATGAAAAGGGGCATGCTTGGTGGGCCACCATGATAGAGGAATTGGTTAAAGTTCAGTTATTTTTTGATTCTTTGAGGTAGGAATTTGTTGGTTTTGAAAAGGAGGTTGATTATATATTAAAGAAACAAGATGATATTGTGCAGTTCAGTTGGCCGAATGACATACAGTTTAACACATGGATGGCAGATATTCCTTCGGACCAACAGTTGGAGGAAGGTAGTTCAGATAATGATAGGGAACAGGAAGATGAGGTGTAGGTCATTGACACATCAGCACCAGAATTGAAGGAAGAAGAAAGTGAAAAGGAAATAGTGCCTGCTCAAGGTGAAAGTAGTGAAAACCCATAGGAACAAACTGATCTGAAGGCATCACAAGATCACCCCTCATTGGCTAGCCTGGAAACCACGTATTCTGAGGATCCAAAACAATGAGAGACAAATCAGAAGTTGATAAGTACAGTAGTAACCAGAACGGGCCTACCTAAAATAATATTTGATACACCTGGCATTCTATTGTGACCTTTTTGTCTTTTGTGTAATGTTTTGTTCCTTGGACACCTCTCAATCACATTTTCCCTTTGCTTGTTGCAACGCATATCTATATAAATGAGTTTTCAAGGCATTGTGATGGTCCGAGACTTGTGTAATTTTTTGTTTTCTTTCAAGAAGAGTACATATACAATCGGTCCAATAGTATGCAGAGGTTTTGAGTTTGCTTCCATTGTACTTTCTGATAAGCAAATTGAAATGATAGAAATGGCAATCTATTCTGGGCATTCAATTGGTTTTCTATAGGTTATTGTATTAGTCATATGAAAAGGCTAATACAACAGGGTATTTACACTATATCTGTGTGCTAAAAATAAGTATTATGTGTATGATCAAGAGTTGTATGCTATTGTTAAAGCCTTGAAGAAGTGGAGACATTATTTGATTCCTATGGAGTTTATGCGGTATATTGATCATAAAGCTTTATAGTATTTGGGAAGTCAATATAAGTTGAATCAAAGACATCTGAAGTGGGTTGAATACTTGCAGATTTTTACATTTGTGATCAAGCATAGGAGTGGAGTTACTAATCGAGTTGCTAATGCATTGAGCATAAGATGTTCTTTGATGATCGAGATGAAGGTTGAAGTTATTGGTTTTGATGAAATGAAGGAATTTTTTGATACTACCCCTATTTTTCTAAGGTGTGGAGAGAGTACGGGGCACCAAATCTATCAGATCAAATAGGTAAGTATGATGAGTATTTCATTCAAGAAAGTATATTGTTCAAAGATAATTAGATGTGTATACCAAGAAGTCCTATGAGAGTTAATTTGATTAACAAAAAACATTGTGGTGGTTTGGATGGACATTTTGGAATTGATAAGACATTGAGTTTTCTTTTGCTTAAGGATAAGTTATATCAACAAAATATGTATAATGATGTTTAGAATTTTGTAAGGATTTGTGGAATTTATCAAATTGCAAAAGGAGTAAGTTAGAATACTAGTTTTTATATACCCATTTTTCTTCTTGAGAAAGCTTGGAGTGACATTAGTATGAATTTTGTTCTTATATTACCTAAGATAGCAAGAGGGTATGATTCCATATTTGTTGTTTTGGATAGATTTTCTAAGATAGAAAATTTCATACCATGTAAGAAGACATGAGATGTTGTGCATATTGCTAATATTTTCTTCAAAGATATTCTTAGATTGCATGGATTCCCAAAAAGTGTTATTTCTAACAAAGACTGTAAGTTTGTTGGTTACTTTTGGAGGACTTTGTGGAAAAAGATGGGTACTAAGTTGAGATTTAGTTCTACATTCCATCTACAGATAGATGGAAAGACAAAGGTTGTAAATAGAAGCTTGGGCAATTTTTTGAGATGTTTATTTGGAGATAAGCCAAGTGATTGGGATATTGTATTGGCACAATATGAGTTTGCATATAATAATTTTGTGAATAGTACTGAAAAAACATGTTTTGAGATTGTTATTAGAATGTAACCTAGAGGTATATCAGATTTGAGGGATGTTACTAGTGAATAGAAGAGAAAAGGGGAAGAATTTTCTGATTTTATGAAGTCTTTTCATGAAGAAGTGAAGTTGAACTTGGAAAAAAGTAATCAAAAGTATACAGTGAATGTTGATAAGTCTAAGAGACATCATATTTTTGAAGTTGGTGATGAGGTGATGATTCATTTTGTTAAGGTTGTAGCTTCTATCAGATTGATTTGATGGTAAAACATCTTTAAGATAAATATCCTATATATTTTATATGTAATGTAATATATTTTTTATATAATATACATTATTTATTATTATATAATAATATAATAACATATTACATATATGCTTAAAGATGAGTTATACATATAGTTATTTATATTATTAATATAATGATGATTAACTATGGAGACATGTCTCCTCCTCTCATATTTATATGAGATCCAAATCTGCATTTTGAAATCATTAATAACATTGGCAATGTTATTACATTAATAGAAAATGATCCATGTTACTCAACATGGTATCAAAGCCTAACTATAAATGCAAGAAAATAAAAGAATACCTTTAATATTCTAAGCATCCTTTCTAGACTTCCCATCCAACTCACAAGCGTGTGAACTCAAGGATGCTTAGGAGTGCTTCACTAAAAACTACCTTAAAGGATGTTCAGTGCAATATTCTATATGAAGAACAAACCTATTTTTTTCAATACAGAGCTCTAGTAAATGGATGGACAATGAACCACTTTCTTGTTCCTCTAAGAAGAGGGTTCCTTTAATATTTTTTTTAATGAATGATATTGGATCTCTACAATTGAGGTCCACAAAGGTCTATCTCCAACATTTACAAAGAGTATTGTGGCAGCGTTGGTGTGTTGCAACTTGACATTATGCATCATAATGTGGGTTAGAAACAAATGAATACTCATACCAAATGAATCCTAGTAGAAGATTGACACCAAATAGATTGCAGTGAAAGACTCTCACCTAATGATCATGATGGGGTGTGAAATGAATAAGGGATTAACATATATATATATATATATATATATATATATATATATATATATATATATATATATATATATATATATATATATATATATATATATATATATAAAATGGTTCTCTGCTAATCACACACACTGGTAGTAGATGTAGATTAACAATATGTAGAGTGGAAAGCAATAAGAATCACTTTAAAAACTCTACAAATTTTCTCTATTCTATATAAACCAAGATGATGCCTCTACATAAAGATTATCATTCTCTTTGATTGAATACGATGCATAAAATCTTTATTTCATGCAATCCTATCACTCATTTAGATGATGTATTAGTTCCTCCTATATTATGAGAGACACATAAGGATGAATCACTTTACTCTATGGCTAGTTATAAAATAAGTGACGTGTCATCATTAATCTTTTTAGTAAAGACAAGGGGAGGCCTTCTAACTATAATAATTGATATTGATGGTGAAAATCAAGGCACATTAAGGCACTTGGATTGGACCCATTTAAGGGTTTGGTGTTATATTCACATCATGTACATCATTCAAGTTTGCATGTTTGACTGGTCCTTATCACCTAGAATATAAGCATTCGGGCATATAAATTAAAAAAAGGTAGACCATTCTAAAAGTGACCTAAGTGTATATATGTTGGTAGAAAAGTACACTAGGTGTTTAACCAGGTGGTGTGGCCATACATGAGAAGGAAATAAGTTAGACACATTAAAGGTAGGTAGGTATAAATGCATAATTTATTGCTAATGATCATTCCCATTCCTTATTTCTATTTAAATTTTTGCTAATGTCATGTGTGGGAGTATATATATTAACATATATATCTTTTGTTTAATATATTCTATATATTAATGAAAATGGAATATATGCATATATATTCAAAGTATATATTCTTATTTATGTTTTTGGAAAGATCTTTATTATGCTAGAAATAGATAATACTGAGAGGGGGGTAGTGAATCAATATTCTACAAACTTTTGCGCACAACGGGATATTGTTAATTACTTTCTAACTTGCATATGGAAGTAAACCATAATTGTTGAATAGTAAATATAAACATGCACATAGAGAACTCATAACACCATTATTTGTTAACTAGGGAAACCCTGTCCAAGGGAAAACCCTGGTGGGGACGGTACCCACTAGATGATTCACTAAATAATAGGATCCTATTAAGGGTATTGACCCTATTAGGAGTCTATGAAGTACATATATTATTTCAAGTCCTTGATAGAGGACTAGGCCTTGTTAGAAGCCTCAACCCTATTAGGAGTTGCTACAACCTTGTTAGGAGTTGGTATAACTATTACACGCAAGAATATCTAACTGCCCTAACATGCAATTATACAATTCAATTCCTTCACAAAATAGCTATACATACAATACTTTCTTGGCTACTATAACTCAAAATTGCTCCGATCTTACATCAGATTTCACATCACATAAAACTTGAAGATATTTCTCATAATAGTTTGCATGTCACATCTAATCACACAAGTTCCTCCTTCTCTGTGCAAGATAAGATCTTTACTTATACCTTTCACATTAACAAAACTCTGCACTGGCAACCTTCATGTCTTCACATGCTTGATGTAATATAAAATAATTTATGGAATAATATCCACATAGTCAGCTCAACATAACTTAGTAATTATTTTGTAACCAAAATAATTCCTTAAGTCATACAACTTTGTTTACTGATATGCTATGTTTTGCACTATTAAATATCCACAAATTTAATCTTACTATAACTTGTGTCGTACTATTCATACACATCTATGCAATGGAACACATCATCATGATAGTTTCATGAAGCTTTCCTCAACTACACATAAGATAACTCTCAACACATCATCCATACTCTTAAGATCTATTCTCTGAATTGCTGCAAACTATTTAATACTTAAACAATTTCTATCTTTAAATGCATAAATGAAATGTTGAATGTATGTTTCCATAAATCAAAACCATCAAGACATATAGCTGACCATATTTCCAATAATCTTCTCCTTTGGCATTGATGGAAACATTTGGGAAAAAATTTCTAAGTCCCAAAATGATATCATACATAACAAAAACAAATAAAAGTAACTATACAAAAATTTCCTTAAGAACATAACAATTTTAGCTCTCTCTCTCTCTCTCTCTCTCTCTCTCTCTCTCTCTCTCTCTCCTATAATACAAAACATTGGTTAGATAGTCCTGTGGCTACTTATTTGGCTTTCTCTTCCTATTCAGTTTATAAAACTAGCAATCGTATTCATCCTATGTCTATGGATAAATGTTAGAAAACCTTAGTACCTTTGGATTAAAGGTATATCCTATCATTAAATTCATTGCAAATATATAAATGATGGAGCTATACCTCTTAATTTAGAGGATAGTTATCAATCAATGATAACTGATCCAACTATTAGTGTATTTTGTCTTTCGTAGTTGGGCATGTTGAGTTCTCTTTTATTTTTCTATCCAAAGGAAAAATCTGTTTACTAACAGGATGCAAGCATGAAGCTCAAAGAATGATAAATTTAAGTGGATGTTATGCAAAGGTGTAATCGAATTCATGCCAAGCACTTCTAAGGTTACAAGTCTCCATATTTTCAAGGTTTCAAGTGTTTTGGACCAAAGTTTACAATGTCTTCACAATGTTGAATTTTTTTGACAAGTGTTTAAATAGTATCCAAGGTGTAAATTTGCAAGTTTTTCTTTATCTTAATTAATATTTTACACACACACAAGGCACAATAAGACAAGAATAGTTTTACATCACAACCTAGGATTTAAGACTATATATTCCATTAAATTCCCACTTGAACCAAAGTTCATCCATGCTTATCTAGAGTGCACAACTTAGAATCTTGGCACCATAGGATCTCCCTTATAGTGAACTCACTTCTTGGGGCTACCAAGATTTGGTTCCCAAGGGGCATTACTTCCCTAGGGACTATTGTCTCTACTAAGGATGTGAGAATATGGGATGTCTTCATGGGCATTAGTGACCCCTTGAGCTAGTGGGTAGAAAGGATTTTGGTCTCTAAAACAAGGTATATAGTGTGGTCATTTCATTTGGAAAGTGAATGATAAACTTCCTCAGAAGGTCTCCGAGCCCTAAGAACTAGGGTTTGATACACCGCACAGATACTGGAGGAGAGCTATCACACAACAATACCATTGACATGACATTAATTATATCAAGTCTATTATAGTGGTTGGAATGTTGAAACCTAGTTTTAGCCCATCACCACTTCAAGGTCGCTCCCTGGGGCTCACCACGTGATGAATCTTGTGTCCAAGATAGGCCTCTCTATAGAAATTGCACAAATTTCTCTTGCACCCAAGATCTATGAATAACGAGGGGAGATGATATGTCCATGCAACTCCTAGGGTTCTAAACAATGCATAAACACCAAGTAGTATAGAAAGTTAATTTTGGTGAACAAAATAAAGTGTTATCTAATCTACAAAAACCATGCATAGAGTTTGAACAAGCACACAGGTCTTCAACAACATCCTGCAAACAAGCATTAGTAGTTTTTCAATGAATGTGTTCTCCCAATGATTGCCACATATTGTAAATAGACCATCAGTAACAAAAAGTCATCTACTTCAGGTCCTAACATGAAATTGAAACCCTAGATGTGAATTTTGATCAAAATAGGTGCTTTTTGTGAACCAAATGATCTCTGATAGAGAAAATTACACCCCAAAAGACCAAAATGACTCAAGATGCCCCCAATTGTGCTTAGACAATGAATATTACATCCATGGTGTAGTTGGGGTCCTAAAGGGTGCAGTTGGTAGTTTTTCGGTGCAGTTGGGAGATTGGAAGTAGGCTATAGGGAAATGGTGTCAAATAAATACCTAGAAACTTAAATCTTGAAGCTTGCCTAATTCATCAATTTCTGTCTCTAGTTTATGGGTTGGTTTACTTTGAAGTCATTTAAATAAGGTTTATTTGGCTTAATGCAGTCTGGATGGGTTGTATGCTAGTTTTATTGTTGCTTTTAATTCAAGCAATTATATAAATGCTTCAATAAATCAGTAGGGTTTATGAGTTCATAAAAGGGATATTGCATAAGAATGGAGATGGGTGATTGCAATTGATTAATTCTTATACAAGTTATTTGAATTAGATCTCCCACCAATAGTCAATTTCTTGCCCAATGAATAAGGCATTGGTCCTATAAATCAGAAGTAAACAAGGATGAATTATGCTGCTTCATATCAAGTCATCTTATAAAATCAAAATTATTTCAATCCTGTTCAAGAATTATAAATGCTAGTCTCAACTCATTTATATCTAATTCCTGAGTCTTAGGTAGCTGTTATTTCCAGGAATATTTGTAAATTTTAGGAGAATTATGACCAAATCTACTAATAAGGGATGTGTATAAGTTTGAGAGCATTGAAGAATTGAAGTAAGCTGTGTATGTATGTGAAGGTAACAAGTGAGAATCAAAATGAAACTAAGATAATTTCATACACAGTTGCATTAGAATTATCCCTAAGCATACCCACCTTGGTTTAGCAGAGCCAGAAGAGTAGGAAACCATCGTTTGGTTTTGTTGAAGTTGGGTTATAGTGATTCATTCATATAGTTGATATTGGGAATTGGCTAATCCCTAGATTGTGTGAGTCATTTCACTGTGATATTAAGCATTTTGTTGCTTGATAGTTTTAGTAGTTTGAAACACCAACAAGATACATGCTACTCCTAATCATTCAAAGCACAAGCATGAGGGAAAAAATGAATAATTATTTATAGCAGGACTATCTATGAGAGAATATAACACAACTTTAAGAGTATGAGCTGCGTCTTTAGCCAGAGATGATAAAGCAAGTTGCTTCTTTTCTTCTTCTTTTTTCTCCCAAACAAGCATACCCATCTGCACGTCATCTGCTAGAATCACTAAATTACATTTTCTATTTGGAGAAACAGTTCCTTAAAATGGTACTTCTAGATTGCACTAGGAAAGCTTGTATAACTTATAAAAATGCATCTCATATAGTTTCCTCATAGTATTTACATTGTTGGGGCTCCAAACTCTACAATGAAGTTCTTTTGAAAACTTGTAAGCTAAGCTTCCTTTCTTCTTTAAATAAAGTAGTGAAAAAGACTCCTGACTCAACAAGGTCATGTTGTGGATGCAAGCCATATAGAAAGATGAAAATAAACTACTGGAATGAAGAGGAAAGGAATGCAGATACAGATGTTCTACAATATATCAATCCTCCCAAAGATTGAGTTCTTGTTTAATGTCTTGCAAAGTAATCTATAGTAAAATGACCACAAACCTGTGTGAATGGGTCTGGCTCAAATTTTTTCAGAGGTAATGCTGCTAATTTGAGTGAAAAAGCAAATGGGAGCAGCTATGGCATATTACATTCTTTGTTTCTGATCCAGAGTTTTCCAACACCAAGACATCTCAAGATTCCCTGCATGCAAAAGAAATACAAAAAATGAATAGTGCATTATATAAGAAATATAAATTTTCCACAGCTTTATCCTTGCACTTAAATATATGCTAACCCTGAACCTAAACATCATCTATAAAACAACTTTGTGACCTGAAAGAATTAACAGTGGCTCTGTTTTTTAAATTGCGATGAGTAGAAGAGAAAGATAAAATATAAAAGCATTGAATAGCTTTAGAATCCGCCTCTGCAACTTTCTAATATATAACAAACTTGGAATGATATCTAATGACCATATTCTTACCTCCTTTCTCCTCTCCTGTTGAACCTGCACCAAACTCCCGCCCATTGCAGTCACAGTGCACCCCAAAAAAAAATTAACACTATTGTGACCTTTTTTCTTATGTTCTAAAGGTCAAAATTTAAACAATTTTACCATAGTCAAAATTTGGTCAAAATTTCAACCATATCGGGCCCATTTTTTCAAAAAAAAAGAATTTAACAACCCAAATAGGCCTTTGGTCAAAAATTTTGGTCAAAAATGGGGGCCTAATGTACTAGTGTAGCGAGAACAGTCCACCTATAAGGTCATTACTCATCTCTATAACATATACATCAATGTATGGATCATAGTCTTCTTCAGGCTTGAAGTAATGCTTCACATACGCATTTGCTAATTGCTTCACAATGTATATCTTCTAAAAGGTCCATGCAATTGGTTAAGAATTTAGAAACAATGTCTACATAATGTGTTGAACCAGATTTATTTTGCAAGAATTCTTCACTAAGAACTATGCACAAAGATTTCTCAACATTTGGGCATTCAATAATAAACACACTCTCCAAATGTGTTGATTCAATTGCACCAATAATTGGAGAATTCCACCGAGGACTTGGGCATGGAATAAAAATTTGGTCACACATTCTGAAAGTCTAGATCTGCGAGAAATGACTATGAAATTAGATTTAAAAATAGTTATAGATAATGATTAATGTATTTTTGGACATGGAATAAAGTATTCTTATTTGACCTATTTGCAATGTGAATCATAGTGGAATTTTGTTTGATTAGTCTGTTGGCCTTGTTAGAATGGACTCAACTACTCACCCTTGAAAATGTTGCTTGTGTCTTCTAGGACTGCTAAATTATTTCTTCACTTTCATGAACTTGAAGTTGAGAAATCTGCCTATGGTATCCAATAGTCTAACCCATTATTTGTGAAATTATTAAAATCATTTGCTAGTTTTCTCACACAGATGTAAATATAGAGAGAATAAGGTGATGTTTTCCTTTGCTTGAACATTAATCAAATGGGCATTTGAAATGCCACGGAAAATGAGCTGATTAACTACCAAATATGGGAAAACATGAATTGATTTACTGGGTCTTTGACCCTAATCCCAAGCTATGTGTAGAAAGTATAAATTGATAGATTCTAGTCAAACAATTTCATCGTGCCCATCAAAAGGCTCATAACATTTCAATATTCAACACCGTCAAAGTTTCAAATACTAGTTCCAAACACTTTTGGCAGCCTTTGGTAGATAAGTAATTAAAACAAAATAGAATATCCAAGCTATTTGTGGGAGTTCAAAACTTTTTCAGTAGACAATGGTAATATGATTCCTTAGACTCTGAAAGCATTGATCTTTACCATTTGTCAAGATAGAATATAAGCTATATTGAGCGTATTATTTATTTCAAAAAACTATGAACAGTATCATGACTTCTGAAACTAAATTTTGGGAAAATTGATAGAATTTGGTGAATAGTGGCATATTAGACCCATACAAATTTAAAAAGATAAAATGCAAAGATTTTAAGGCGAAATAGTTTCAAATATATATATATATATATATAATTGTTGAAGATTTTATCAAATTTATTAAATTGTAATATATAAATATATTAATAAATTATTTATTATTGAAGATTATGTTCAATTTCTAAAAGTATAATATACGAATATAATTAAAAGAAAAGAATTCAAACTAAAATATGAAGTAAATAAATCAATGAAAGTTCACTATTCAATTTCAAAATTGAATACAACTTTAATAAAATATTTAAATCATTTAGGTATAATTTTTTTGTTATCTTTCTTCAGATTTGATGATTTTAACATAAATAATTATTAAAATTGTTTAAAAATATTACTCATTGAAATAATTTGTACTAAAATATATTGACAATTTTATTTAAAATAATAAAATAAATATATTTCATTTTTAATTGAAACAAATATAGTTATTTAATATATTTATTAAATTATTCTTATTTTATTTTATTTAATATTTTTTATATAAATTATAAATTCATTTCTGAATTAATTTTCAAATATTATTTTATTGAAAATTTAAATATAATATAAAATTATTGAATAACAAAGACTAATATAAATAAAATATATATTTACATGCTTAAATGTGCAATCATGATTGATTTATTGACAATATGAATGGAAAAACTAGCACCCAATCAAATTCAAACACTATTTGATTACAAAGTAATGTTAAAATGTTTGAAATCTATAAAATCTGCTCCACAATATTATTAATAAGAAATAACTCATAACCAAATCCAATAAATAACACATAATGAAATCCAAAAGCTATTATTTGATTTCTAAAAGCCCCCAACACATATGAACAGTAGCAGATTTGCCTGTATTTGTATTGTTTAACATTATTTCAATTATAAAAATTCAAGCTATTTGATTCTATGAAGGAAGGTACGTCTATGAGGCAATTGGTGAGCATCCCACATGCCTCGTCTATACTTCCACATTTGCCATGCAATCTAGTGAGAAACATAAGGAAAGTATGACACTTGTATTAGTGATGATTGCATTTGGCACTACTAAAGGGTCTTTGTAGAGCGGAAAAGCCCACTACAACATGAAGGGGGGTTTTAAGACAATATTGGAGACAATTTTTAAGTGAATTGTTGTAATTTGAGACAAAAAAAAAAGTTGTATATTGTCTTCCATATTGTCTTTAAGTGAGTGTCTTAAACTATTGTCATAAATTATTGTCTTATAAAGACAATAAAGAACAACACTATTATTGTCTCTTAGAGACAATTTTGATTTTGTCTTTAATCTCACTTATTGTCTTTCTTAAGATGATTAGACAGAAGATGGTATAAACTAATAAATTTAAAAAATCATATCATTTAATATAAACTAAAATATAATTAATTAATTCATGTTAAGGCACGATGGATTCGAACCACCATCCCTTGCTTTTAATGCAGGTGCTCGTCCATTGAGCTAGCACCTTTCAAAATAAGGGAAATTAGAAGTCTTAAGGTTTTGCAAACATGACCTACAAGAAGGGAGAAAAACAAATTAATTCAATGAGTAGGAACATTGGTGGTGAGCTGGACTTGCATGTGGATAGACGGTGATTCAAATCTCACACTCAAGGTTGCTCGCTTATCACACAAATGTTTGAACAAATTAGATGGGACTTGAACTTTTTTAATTGTAGACTATAAAGCATGATTTCAAATGTTGATTACAAGCTTTTGATAGTTTAGAAAAAAATGAATTCTAATTTAAAAACCTTTACATGTATGTTCTCTACGTGTGTTGACCTGAGGCTTTGAAAATGGGTATGCACATACAACAACAAAGAGATTTTAGCTGCAACTAATCTGGTACATATGTACACCTAATGTGGAAGCCAAGATAGGCATGTCAACCATTTGTCATCACCACTTATGCCAAGAATGAAAGCCGTTAAAAGTAACTAATTTATCAAATCAATTGAAAATCATTGCATTCCAAGAAGACCATTCAACTCCAATTCTAAACATGACAATATGCATCAAGTAGAAGTTGAATCTCCTTAGGAAAGTTGAATGGAAGAAATTTTTTTAAAAGAGGGAGCTGCATTTAGTTTTAATAAAAGAGGGAAATGCATTGGAAATCAGGGAGGTTGTTGTAGACAAGAAAGAGATGTGGGGTTGTGGGTAAAGACAAGGTTATGTGAGGAGGAAGAAAATAGCTAAGAAGGGTGCAGTAAGAGGGTAAATAACCCAGTGCCTACGGACTAATAAATGTGTGGGAAGATGAAAATAGAGGGGAAAAAAGACAAAAGAATGCGTACCAGAAAAAAATACAAGACTGCAAGAAGAATAATGTATGGCTGAAGAAAGACAGGGATTGTGTTTCTTGTTTGGATTCATCATTGATTATGGAAAAGTGAATCTTTGTCAAAGACAAATTTTAGAGTTCAATATTTTGCAAATTGATGCCATTATAATATAAGTTAGTTTTTGCAAGCTTCATCAAATCTCTCTGGATGCACAAGGAATTAAAACCATGAGTAGTTTATAGCAAAAACTCGCTGGTTTAAGTCCAGCATTGCCATTCCTATTTGGAGGCCGATGTATATGAATGGTTTTGACAGGCTATAAACACTAGTTTTTCATTTTTGGGTCTCTATCACAGCAGTAGAATCCATTCAGTCAGATAAAGTAATTTTTAACTAACCTGGCATGTATTTAGTTCCAAAAGCTGATGTTCCAAGCATGGTAGAGAAGATAAAGTTATTAATGTGATATTTGTAGTCTTGAAGAGGACTTTCCCAATCAAGAATTCCTACACAAAACAATGCATACCCAATTGTAGTCAATCCATGAAAACAATTTGTATTAAAGCATCTACTTACTTAGCTTTATTTTAAATAATATAAGACAGAAAATACCGACAATGAAAACTTGAAATAAATTAGTACCCACAACTTCAAGTTTTTGTACCTTCGATAAAATCACTCCAGTTCTAGCATGTTTATTGATCTACCCAAATATATTGTCTAATCCATGAGTTCCAAAACTATTTGTCACTTTTTATTGCTTTATATATCCACCTAGCTCCCCACAACACTTCATCTTAAGAGAACACCCAAGAAAATCAATTCGACTAATATTTTGCTGCAGTATAATCTGAAAGCATACCACATTTATTTACTTTTACCTCTAACCCCAAAGAAGAGAAATAGAATGGACAGACTGCAGACTCAAGCAAGTTACTATAAGATCCTTTGTGCTTATTAGCAAAATCTAAAATCTAAAATAGGGAGGTTGATGAGCTACTCAACAAAAAATACAATTTAGTAAGATTGAATTCATGAAGCTGTTAAAAATTTACCATGATGGAAGTGTGAGATAGTGTTATTATGTATGAAGACCAAATGTATTTCTATGAGACACAAATAATCCAGTAACTTTCAAGAAACAATGTATAGAATATTGAGAGATACTATCAAATCAGTGAAGATACGAGGTAGTAAACTGTTCAAAGGTATGAAGAGACACTCGTGTGATGTCACAAGTAGTAGGGGAACTATCAATGAAAGCATCTTAACAATCACACTATTCTAATACAAAGTAGTGATCCAAGGGAAATACATGACAATGACCATGTAGGAGTTAGTGAATAACATAGGTCAAAATAGTGCTTTATCGACTTTTAGAGGCAATATTATAACTATCAAGGGCATTGTCATGATTTTTTAGAAATCTAAAGAAGCAGTACAAAGAACCATGTAGTGGAAAGTCATCGACATCATAAGAAAATATTACTGATGCGGGATGCTAACATTGTTCTTTTAGAGATATCTTCTTTGTCTGGGAGAGGAAAGCATCTTTCTTTAACATGGCCATTCATCAAAGAGGTGAGTGTCCCTATTATTCAAGTATTATTTAACAGCAAAATGGTGTGAAAGAAAAGTTACATGTCACTGCTATGTTGAGAGTAATTAGAATTCAAAAACAAATGAAGACCACCTTGGTATGCATGCTAATCATGATATAGAGGAGGTCAATAAAGTGTATCCTTTTACACTTCCTAAAGGTAAATGGAAACTCCTTTGGAGAAGATAAACAAACCTTCTCCAAAGAACAAATAAAAAATATAGGACTCAACTAAATTAGTAGCATAGTAAAAAGAAAAAAAAGCATAAATAAGATATAGAGATGATTCTACACATATGATACGTACCAAGCATATACAACTGAGTGGCAATGATTCCTCTTTCAAATTCCAGTCAGTTGCCTAAGCATTCCAATCAAAATAATTGTGTATCAATAATATTTAACGCAATATAATCCTAAGAACATTAAGTAATTTAAGCTGCAACATATAAGCAAATGAATACATGTTCCTACAATCAAATAATGATTATCCAAGCTTCCCTAGTTAAGGGTCCCTCAAGATTAAAATATAGATGAGAATGATATTTGAACATGAAGGAGAAGATCATAAATAATATAACAGAGAAAGAAAAGTTTAAACATGAACAAGAAGATCATAAATCATTTAAAAATGCTATATTGCAAATGATAAACTTGTGTGAACAATGATAAAGTTTACTATTAATAAGTATTGTATCAAAGTTTTAAATTGATTACATATTGTATTAAGATTGATAAACAAAAAGATGATACACAAACATTAAATTAGTAGTGTATTGGGATAGTTAAAGAAGGATCCATTTACGAGCTCCTATAGGACAATGGAGACTCAGGTTTTATAAACTACTAAATTCAGAAGTTGCCAAAGAAATTCGAGATGCTAAATGAGATGAGTTGCATCAGCAATAAAAAGCAAAATAAAAATCCAAATAAAAAGAAATCACAGATAATTAACAACAAACACTTGGATTAATTGAAAATTTTAAAATTTAAGTTTATTTTTCAGGCACCTTCCTAAATTATTAGAAAAATAAAAAAATAAAAACTGAACAACTCATATAATGAGCTACACATTTCAATACATCCCAATATGCAAACTACAAAAATAAGAAATTTTAACTTTTTAATTTTGTTTCCAAAGGTTCATTATGCATGTGTGTTTAGAGGTTCAAAGAAGATGACATCAATTGATGTAACCATGGCAGAGGATGTAAAAGTGTATGGTAGATGTCTACTTTTGTTGAGACAAGGCTCTTTCAAAACCTAATCCTTTGCACTACTTTCATCTTTTTGGATAATTAAAGACTAAAATATGATTTCCTTTGGGTAAGAGAGTTCTCCAATGGACATAGATTTAGTTCTAGCTATGAAAACAAATGCTAAATCTCGTCAGCAAGATGTCAATTTCTATTTTTAGTTCCTACTAGACATGGCATAAACTATTGCCAATGCATCAAATTGTGATTAAACCAAATGAAACTAGCCGGTCAGATTTCAAAATTTTCCAACGTTCATATTCAATTTTGCTTCTATTTTAATTTCAAAATTTTCCAACGTTCATATTCAATTTTGCTTCTATTTTAATGAAGTTGCATGTTTTTAAAGGTAAATATTAATAAAAAAATCTTTGAAATGCAATTTCCTTGGATCTAAATATGGCAATACAGATTGCCAGAAAGGAAACACTCTTATCAACACAAGAGAAGGCAGAAATATCGAGGAGTCTGAAAGGGAGAAAACTTGGGGCCAATACTCTGCAGAGTATTGACAGTAGGCTATGATTATAAACAATGTTTGCTAGCTAGAATTGATCGAGATTTAACAACCACTTGTACAATATCAGCCTTGGCAGATTCTCAGTGGCCAAACTGGAGGCACTATAGATTCTTTGAAAGAGAGCACTAAATTACAGAGGAAGGAGGGTGAGAATTAAAGTTTTAGAGTTGCCATTTTGCAGACGCCTAACAGCTGGTGATTAGGGTTCTGTTCAGGCATTATGTGTTACATTGTATCTTAAATTCTCATTTGAGAATAAAATCCATTACGTGTTTTTTCCCAAATGTTGAATACAATCCTAGCCTAAACATGCAGACAGTCCACGTGCCTTATCTAAGTTTCTACATTCTTGCATATACCTCAAGAAATGAATAAATCTCATCTTGTATCTAACAGTTTCATTTGACATGCTGCAAAAATATTTTTCCTTGGCAGAGTAACACCCCCAAATATTTGGATTTTCTTTTCATTCTCATTGACAATAGATTGAAGTAGTCTGAGACAGCCACTGGAGACGCTCAAAATAGGGAAACAACATTTGATTGCAAGAAGAAAATGTTTAGATTTCCTATTTTCTGGTAGGAGTCTAATTAAGTCATCCCCTGTTTGATTATTGGGGGGTCAAGGCATTCCATGGCTACCTGAATAAAAATGAATGGCTACTCCTACCAGCAATGCTCAGATTGAGCTTATGCTGTAATGACATGTTGTGTACTTGGAAGGTTGCAAGCATGCCTGGTAGAACGTAGAAAAGAGAAATGAAATGGATATCCACAGATAGAATTTTTCCTTATTTGGAATGGTTGTGGCTATCAATGGTATGCACACAAAAAAATTCTTTCTTGAGAAATTAGTTAGTATTCAGTAGATTTTTTACCAACCGTTTCTAGTGTCATCTATTTCCATCATCAAAATCACTCCACCTTGCACCTTGTTCTGCATAGTAATTTCCTTCCTTTCTGAAAGAGTATAAAAGAGGATCTTGGTCACTTGTTATTCTCTAATCACTAAATTTGACTATAATTTACAAGCCTTCTTCTAATGCTCCTGGGCAGGCTAAAAATGAAGGTAGTCTAACTTGTACAACCCTCTTTTGGTGGATTGCAGACAGGTAGTAGAGGCAGAGTAAATATAACTATGCATGGAGTAAGGACAAACAGAGTAAGAGAGTTGACAAATTCATCACATGGTTTGTGGTATGTTCTAGATGCAATTGGAAGTACTACACAGATTGGAAATTGAGTGTTAGGAGAGCGTGTTGGGCACTATGACGGGCTTGGAAAATGTGATAGACTTGGATAGCTATTTTAGTGAATAAGTTTGGCTCCTTTACTCCCCCTACGATTTTAGTAATAAACAGCTGTATACATTTGGTATTGTAATTCACTGGGAAAAAGTCAGAACTTTGTATGGCTTTGGGTTAGTATATTTGCTTCCACTATACCCACACCGTCATCTATTCAATATGACTACTGGAAGTTAGCTCTGAGATTGATTTGTCAATCTGAAAGTTCATTGCCAATTGCTTTATAAATCTAGAAATACATCTTCTTACAACCAGTTAGTCGTTCATCAGCTTCATGAATACTTAAATGCAATTTTTATAAGCAAGTCTACAACATGTTTGATGAGATGTATGTCACCAATTATTTATTTTACTGCCACTATTAATGTCTAAATTTTTGTGAAGTCTATTGGGTGCAAGTGTATGTTTCTTGTGACTTGAGTCTCACAGTCGCACTAAGTGGTTTTCTTCACTGATAATAAGCAAGTGAAAGCGTAATCTCCTGGAGCCCATGTAAGAAGAGAACGAAAAACATTATATTGTATTCAAGTTCACAATAGACCAATTGATTATTATGTGAGACTTCCACCCAGAAAACCTTGCTCGAAGATTGCCAAACTTCTATTCATGGTTTGAAGGATGCTGACAAATTGTGTGCAGAGATGTGTAGAATATGCAAATTCAATTGAATAGATAAGCGAATAGCTTTTGGAATTGGACAATGAAGTATTTGAATGTTAGATAAACGTATGATGCCCACCATATGCAAGGAACTATGAATTAAATCATAGAAAGAGTCCAGTTAGCAGTATGAAGGATAAGACGTTGGAATAGAGCGAGAATATGAAAGAAGGCATTTCACATATTGTGTCAAGAATAAATCAATTCTCCCTACATGTCAACATAAGGGTGACATCTAGAGTAATATTTGTGAGCATTCCAAATGAAAACATTGTGATATCGAACGAACCATAAACCCTGATATCATTAAAACTGAAACTCAGACTTTAACGGAATGGAGAACAAAGGAGGATATGTTTGAATCGCTATCTGTGTACCAGCAAAAATAATCTAAAGACAACAGAAGAAAACTATATACCTTCACAAATGTAATATGCGGAGTCAACTGTGTACATCTAGATATGCTTGCAGTGAAGGTAGAGATCATTTTGAAGGATAATTCTGAAGAAAGAGATGATTTGCACAACGTAGAGGCGTAATTTAAAGTTGATTAAAGTTTTGTGTGATGAAAATTTTCTCTAAAGGCAATAAATATGAAACTGTAATAAAATTAATATTTACCAGCAAAGAAGAAAAGCTCGATAACCACAAAGTCAGTAGTGATTATCTTTGAAAGGGTGCGATTAGAATCAAATACAAGGATTCCATTATGTATTGAAAGAGAGTAGCTTTTCTATTTGAAAGGTCACATTCTGAGAAGAAAAAGATATAAATACAAGTTGAAAGTTGAAGTAATAGGACATATTCAAACATGCATATCCACAAGAAGTAGTATTTTATGCATTCACTTCTAAGGAGGAATAAGAAGAAAAAAATGACTTTGTAATATAAATTTATATATTTTATTTTAATAATAAAATAAAAGGTCATTTTTAAATTTTTATATGACATGGAGAAAATAAGAAGCTCATCATGAAAAATGGTGAAAGGGTAGATGTGAAATTTGTTGTAGAGGAAGGTGAAGGGAGAATTATTGAAGGGGTAGAGGAGGGAGATAATTCACTGAAGGGGGAGACTAGAGATATGTTATGTGTTAGAGATTTAATCTCTCACAATGGAGTATGGTTCACACCAAAGATGGATAATGTCAACAGTTTAACCAACAGAATCCCTGCCAGACAATTACAAATTGTGGTAGACAAAGTCATTCAACCTTGGCACGACTTGGTACCCAGGATTGTGGATGGTCGGCCCGACACTCCCATATTGGTGGGTAACAGAGATTGTCCTCTTTTTGCACTTTGTTATTTGTAGAGATAATGTTATTGGTTTTAAAGGTGAAACAAGGGACGATGGAGAGTCATCTAATGGTAGAGACGTGAAGCAACACATTGACCACAATCTAAGCCGATCTAAGATGACATACACTTTCCCAGTGTTTCCTATCAGCGGGGGATTTAATGTGCCCAGGGGTTTGGAGAATAGGCATGACTGGGTAATTGCTTTAGTGCATGGGCAGATTGTCAACCAAATGAAGGACCGAAAGGATTTATTTGATGACAATCTGGAGGAGGAGGAGGCCATTGGTGTTTCCATAAAGAGGAATTTAGTGGATCATATATTTACGAGGTTGTTGAACAAGTGTCAAAACTCAGGTAGCAATTTTGATACCACTATTTCTGGTATCAATCCACAATTCTCCCCAATATGTTATCCATAGTTTCACTTGGTATTTATCCATCATCAACAATACAAGAAGATTAAGATTCTTGCTGGTAGACGATCAGACAACTGACAAAATATGTGTATTGTGGACAAAATGGTTCGAGGGGACACTTTTGGTGGTCACTGTCCACATAAGAATCCTTGGCCTAGTGTTATTTCCAAATAGCCTACATACCTCTTTGAGAGAAGCCATGGCAAACCTATGTCACAACCCTTTAAAAATGGTGAAGGGGGAAATTTTTATAGTTTGATGGCCATTGTTATTGGTCACTGCTCACATTATGATGCCCAGCGTGGGCTTCACTACACACAAATTTAGGCCTCTCAACAAAATTTGCACAATAAAAAATTTGGTGACTCCTTGCAACATCTCATTTCCCACGAGAAAATAGGATACATGGAGGCTTGTTGTAGTAGCTCCAACTGTCCTAATAATGTTGACAGCCATGATGGTGAGAGTAAATTCTTTAGTTTTTATCACTCTCTATATAAGGAACATGTTGAAGAAGTAGAAATTTTGACCATTGGAAACTATAACAAGGTGCTGGACTACACACTTAAGAACATACGTGAGAGCATGTATGAGCAGCAGTTTGTCATGGAGTTATGACAGTAAGAGTGTATTCAAGGAAATGGGTGCAGGGAAGGTGTTTTGGGAGAGTGAATTGGAAGTGAATAATTTTAAGAGTTTTTTTGCAGACAGAGGAAATAATTTTGAATCTATTGAGAGTGTATATTCTGACCTTAGATTTCTGGGGAGGTTTGCACCTGCAAAACTTGGATAAGATGTTTTTGACTCTAGTTTGACTTGGAGAAGGCTCATTCATAGTGTGCTGGAATAAAGTCTGGCAATTTTTAAGTCTTCTCAAGGTCTTGTCGCTCTCTGAGATTCAAAATGGGAAGCAGGGAATGTCATGAAACATGGTTGTACTCATATATGTAAGGAAACTTGGCAATAAAGAATATAACCATTTCCACATAACCCATAATAGATCTGAAATAAACACGGAATTAAAATCCACATGCAAGAGAATAGAAAACATACCCACAAAATTGTGACACAAGATATACCCTGTGAAACCCTCATTGAGAGAAAAACCCAGCCTCCAAAAGCATCCATCACCATGTATTATTAAGCAAAAATACCATTGCCATACAACCATGGAAGCCTTCATGGCCATAGCCACAACTGAGCAAACTATGTGAACAAGCATGAATCCACACATCCCATGCCATACTTTCAACCTTCACAAATGCTCCCTTGGCTAACTTGTCAAGCCTTGTCCCGCTCGACTCTTGCCTTTTGTCTTCTCCTTGTCACTCTCTATTTTTTCTACAACAACTACCCTTGTGGCTGCTTATATAGTAGCAAGTCTCACAAAACCACCAAGTGGTATTACATAAACCATGTGCTACCTAACCCACTGACCCCACATTTAATATTGGGCATTTAATTCTTTTTTTTCCCCCAATATTAAATAATTACATAAAATACTTTTACAATGTTACAATACAACTCATCAAGAATATTTCATGGGAATCTTTACATGTTGCACGTCCATCTAGGCACAACATTACATAATAAAATAAAATAATAAAATAACAATATTATGCAATGTGTGCAACACCCATTATCTCAACAATCTCCCACTTGTTGTATACATTGCATAGGGTCAATCCGTAGCCACATAAATGAACAAGGGAACAATCCCTCCCAGCACATCCACCATCATGGATCAAAATACACCAAGTGCTCCATCCTGGTACCCGCAACAAAATCAAAGTATCCAGCATCTCAAACATGAATGATCTCACCTCCTATTATGCCACTCCCACTGGACATACATAGAAGCCATCCAAAGAGAAAACCACCCAACCTGTCGCATTAGAAGATCATAAAATCCTGTAACAACTAAAATTTCAAGCACAAAAACTTGATCCAAAGGTAATCACATGTATCCGTAGTTGTCAAAATATCCATAGCTGAAATAGCACCCACATCAAGTGCCAAACCCATCCAACTATCCATACCTCAAAAGTATAACAAGTGAATCTCATATCACCGACATATCCAATCTGTAACCTGCAATCACAAGCCTCAAGAGAAATACCTGCCACATATATACCAAGAAGCTCCCACTGCAAAGGATAATGTCAAATCTATAACCAATCCACTCACAACATCTCAAAGAAGTGAATCCATGTAGTATCAAGGACATCCACAATACATAAACTGATATCCTACAAGAACAACTCTCATAACAAGTCTCCAATAGTCTCCCAAATTCTCCACAACCAACAGAGGAAAGAGATAAAGGAATAACCATGTCATCTCTCACATGACATACATGAGCACAAACCAGTGATCACAATCTCTAACCAATCTCAAATCTAATGTAGGCAAAACTGAACATCCAGGAAGATAACCAAGACCAGAGAAACTATGCAAATCATAACCTGTATCATGTCCTTGTACACACACCTCTAGATGTAAACTGTGCAAGTATGATCTCCTCCATAAAACCCCAACAAGAAGCCTCAACAACACCCAAACCATACCATATAACTAATCATGGATGTAAGCCTCTCACAAGAAGATCAAACTCAATAAAACCATTCCTAATCCAAGAAAAATTCCCAATATAAAACCATCTCCCAAATTCAACCAACATAACAACATATGCACATGGAGATAACCAATGCTAAACCATCTCTCAAATGAACCCTTCAGAACTAACTCATGTACCATAGCGCAAGATCCATATCCATGAAAGACAAGCATAAATATAATGCACTTGAGAAAAACAATGGGCTATACCTCTCAAGTAGCAAACCGTCGAGTAGACCAAGAGTGGGGAATGAGAATGCTCATCAAGATACCCAAGTCTCCAACCAAGACTCATCTAAGAACAATCTCCTCTCAAGTCCATATCAGGTGACTGCCCCTCGGACTTCCTGTTGAAACCATCAACCATCCCAACAAATACTTCTCTAATCCAAGAGAAATCAGCGTCACCACCATCTCTAAGTATCCATGAGCACCTGTAACCAATCAATTCATGCCAACTCCGAATGCAACATAGCAATATCATGAAGTATCCAGCTTATGATCAGTGTACTCAATACCAAGAAACTAAACCAAGATCAATGTCAAAGTTCCAACCATAGCCTCAGGAAAATAAACATGACAACATGATCTAACCATCTCAACTAAAAGAGATAACATGCTCCACATGAACACACCATAACATGTCACAACTCTAAACGCGTATCAAGAGTATACCATGACATAATAATGAAACCATCCTCATACCAAGGATAACATGCCAAATAAAAAAATATAAACCACACCTTTGCCAAGAACCTTGTGAGTCCTCAAGATGCAACCATCTCCATACACCATGAAGAAAACCATCTCCATACACCTTGAAGAAAACCATCTCCACATACTAGGAAGAACTATCTCCACATACCATGAAGATAACCAAGAACTCCATGAGTCCTCAAGATCTAACCATCTTCACACACCATGAAGATAATAAGTGCACCATGCAAATGTCAAAGACGCTTCTGCAGCAATAGGATCTAAGACAAACCTCCAACATTTGCAAACACTCAATAAATATATCAATGCCAACAACTCCCACTCAACTGTGGTACCAAGTCACCTATGGCATCATAAAATTCATCCTCTCCAAACCAAGAAGATATAAACCAAACTAGGAACTAATCCTGCACTGTCACCCCATCACTGTCACAAGCTCTCATTAAACCATGTATACAAGCTATCCATGACATCATGATGAAAATACCATCCTCTAACCATGAGAATCAACCAAGGCATCAAACCATCAAAGAACTCAAAGTGCACATCATGAGCTCCTCAAAAGAAATTAAATAACCATGATCCTCAACCAAGAAGATATACCACCATAACTGAATCAGAAATCCAAGCTAATGAACATGAAGGATGTACCTGTATATCCAATCATGTCATGCCAAAATCCATGACACCATGATCACATCCATGAACCGAGCATCTGGCTCTCAATATGTCCAACCTGTCAACATAGTCAACCATAATCCTCCACCGTGACTGTCCCTGGTAACAACATCTCATCGCTTCTACATGAAAAAAATAGTAAATCATATGACTTAGGGCATAGACAACCCAAATCCAAGCCACCAATCTGAATATGCATCAATAATGAAAGATCAATGGGCAAAGACAACCCATAACCAAGCTATAAATGCAACCTGTAAGTATAGACTGCTTACAACACTGCACAACTTGAAGACACAACAAGTCATCATACATATCCAAACTAAACACTGATAACCATATCATCATGAGATCAAACTGAAATATGAATTGAGTATACAATGACATCAAATTTTAAATCTCCAATGCCATAAACTCACAATGTTACCATAGCCAAAATATATCTATAAGCTGTTCAGATAAATATATCACCAAATAAATCATGCCAAACTTGCACCAAATCTAAACCAATGTGTAGAGCTCTCCAAGAGCTTTCCGTTGACTACTCGAAGTCCAAAATCCGACTCTGTATGCCCAAGTTATGCCCTAATCCGTGCTCAAAATAAACAACATCTGAATTTAGGGCTCTGAAAACTTGACAAAATTTTAAAATCACAGAACCAAACCTACACCATGTTGTAGTGCTCTAGATTAGCTTTCCAACGCCTGTAAGAACTCTGAAATTCGATATTCTGAGAGAAAGTTATGGCCATTTTACTAAGACAGTCTTTTTACCATTTTCAGTATGATTTTTCAGTTTTTTATCTTTTCAGTGACGAAAATTCCGACGGGATTAAATTTGACGGACATCATGGGCTGAAACTAAAAAACTCTTTTATTTCCTCTGAACATGGCCAAATTAGGGCATATTATAGATCAAAATTTATGAAAATGTCGACTCGGATCCAATGGTGAGGTTTGTTTTTACCCAGGAGGTCATTTCTGTAAGCTACCCCCCAAAACTTTCATTTAAATGAAACATCCGAAAAATCCTTTTCTCCAACAATTTCACATGCCCAAATCTTTTAACATCCCATCATAACAGCAAACCCAAAACCCTTAGATCTACAATAAATCATTCATATATCTTGCCCTTTCTATTATCTTCTCATGCATTCCCATGGATTCAATCTAGGGTTACAATAATAAAACCATAGCTCTGATACCACTTGTAAAGAAACTTGGCAATAAAGAATATAACCATTTCCACATAACCCATAATAGATCTGAAATAAACACGAAATTAAAATCCACATGCAAGAGAATAGAAAACATACCCACAAAATTGTGACACAAGATATACCCTGTGAAACCCTCATTAAGAGAAAAACTCAGCCTCCAAAAGCATCCATCACCATGTATTATTCAGCAAAAATACCATTTCCATACAACCATGGAAGCCTTCATGGCCATAGCCACAACCGAGCAAACTATGTGAACAAGCATGAATCCACACATCCCATGCCATACTTTCAACCTTCACAAATGCTCCCTTGGCTAACCTGTCAAGCCTTGTCCCGCTTGACTCTTGCCTTTTGTCTTCTCCTTGTCACTCTCTATTTTTTCTACAACAACTACCCTTGTGGCTGCTTATATAGTAGCAAGTCTCACAAAACCACCAAGTGGTATTACATAAACCATGTGCTACCTAACCCACTGACCCCACATTTAATATTGGGCATTTAATTCTTTTTTTTCCCCCAATATTAAATAATTACATAAAATATTTTTACAATGTTACAATACAACTCATCAAGAATATTCCATGGGAATCTTTACATGTTGCACGTCCATCTAGGCACAACATTACATAATAAAATAAAATAATAAAATAACAATATTATGCAATGTGTGCAACACCCATTATCTCAACAATATAGCTATTCATTCTCCCTCAACCCTTCGTGCTCGAAGAACTTTCTATTTAATGGCTATGTGCAACCCATGTAATATATCAATTTATTAATACAAGTAATTCCCTGCTAGAGCGTGGACACAGGCAAGTTTTGCCGAACCACGATAAATCTTGCATTCTTGTATTTTATCTTCTTCATTACATTTGTTCCACTTCTATGCTCATTTTATAATTAGACTTCGTAATTATTTTTTGAATTCTGTGTTCATGTTTGGATGCAAAAGCATATTAATCATAGAAGACGAACCAAAAACATCTTTGACAATGGCATATTAAAAAGATCCAAAACAAAAATGCTCAAATACATATTGAGTGAGAAATTAGGTTGTCCTAGTTATCGGATACTCTCAGCATTAACCTCTCTAGTTGAAGCAAAGAACCATACAAAACTTTCCCGTAGTTGACTAATTGAAAAAGCAAGAAAGTCAAACTTCTTACTCCCTATCACAATACCTTCCTTCAAAACTACACTACACATTTTTATAGCTTTGTAGATTCTCCTACACCATTCTATAATTTCTGAGATAAATCAGTTGAGTACAATCTATTCCCATTCTCATCGATAAAGGTTACACAGAGAAAGTTATTAATGTATTTAGCATACTCTTGTGTCACACAATTGCACACATTGATTTTTGGTCCAAAAAGGTAGACTTTTGAGGGTGTTACTTGTACTCCGTAAACATACATCAAGACATTGTCAAGAGAAGCCTCAAATAAACCAGTATGCCTTCTGAATTTTGTAAAAAAAAATTTAAAAAATTATACTCCTTAATTAGCTTCACTGGATCATATCATGTGTTTCTCAAACTACCAATTTTTACAAGATCCGTGTTTATATGGTCATAAGGTGTCCATTTAGGGCGTAACAAATAGAAGAAATGTTGTTGTCATGTGGAACTGAAAAGCATAGTGATGATGATTGACCTATGCTATAAAAAAAGGTGAAGTTTATGATTCTTACCCAAGTATCACTACTGCCCTTGTAAAAGACAAGTGTATAAGAATAGTGATTGATGGATATAGTAATAGAAGTGATATTAAATGCATGTGCAAAGAGCATTGATCTAGAATATGTCAAAAATAGAAAGCAATGTTTAAAATGCAATGAGACCAAAGTCATCAGAAATTGATATCCATGTAATTAAACAAATGTATCCATAGGGTATTCAAGAAGAGGGGTGAAAAAACATTTTTAAAGATTTTCTATAAAAAAAATTAGCAGTTAAAAACTATCATGAAGAGATAGTGATATATTAAATTAAAGGTAGTATTACATGTTGCATGGAGGGATAAAATGAATGAAAACACATTGATATATATGTCAAAATAAGTGATGAAGATGTAAGAGATAGTCAACGAGGGATTTACAATAGCATTGTGTTGCCCCACTTTTCACCCTGTATCCATGTTGCAAAAGTGGAAAATTTTGTGTCTTAGTTAAGTCTAGGTATGTTTGGGTATAGTTTTAATCCCGCTTAGCTAAAAAGATTCTCCATCAGATTTTCTATCTTTCCCTTCTCCCACATTTCATGGTCGGGTGGGTTTTCCTTGGTGTTGTGAGTTTATGGGTAGCTTAGTGCCTAATTCAATGGGGATTCTTACAATTTGCAAGATTATTCACAAAGTTGGACTTGTTCGTGACTTATCACATTTTTCCCATGAAAGAATGAAGCTTGCAAAAAATTGAGCATCGCCTTCTCCTCGGTGGGTTTTCAACCCATGAAGGTGATTTCTCGCAAAGGTTAACAAATGAGGCTCATGGATCGAGGTAAGAAGATAATGAGTTGTTTTATGGAAAATCCCTATTTTCATTACAGTATTCTACCTTAGGAAACATTTGGGATTAATCATGATACTCAGAATCATCTTAAGTAAAAAACTCAAAAATGACTTCTTGACGAGCTTTTGACCCATGAAGTCTATTTTTTGCCAAAGGCAATTGTGAAGGAAAGAAATAAGGAAGTGGGCCCCCCTTCGAATTTTGTAGTCCTTTCAAGATTTTTCGAACCCAAAGAAAATAGTAACTTAAAGGATAAAGTTTAAGAAAAAGCTTGGGCAGAAAAACATAAATCGTCTTCTCCTCAGCGGGTTTTCAAACCATGAGGGAAATTTTTTGCATTCATGAAGAATTCAACTCTGTAAGTGGATTGAACTCACAAATTACATATACGACATCTTAAGATGATAATGGAAACAATCTAACCATTGCAGAAAAGGTATACTAAGCACAATTCAATTAGGCGGATATTTCTTTACGAAGTACTCTATTCTTAATTCTTCGAAACTAAATGGAAAACAAAAAGGTAAGTGTGAAAGAAAGGAAAGTTACCGTTAGGCCAATGGAACTAGTGAAAGGACATCGACGTGTCCTTTAGAAGCTCTCACATTTACTGATACAATGGATTTATCCTTTAATTCGTTCGTGTGGCACAGATCCTGAAGATTAATGGATGAATTAGGATTCCTATATAGAGGGAAACATAACAGTTATTCAAACTACCAGTTTTTCTTGAACTGTTATGCTATTAAATTGCACAACACTTTCAAATACTCTATGTTTGCGAATTCAATATCTTGTTCCTCATCTAAATTTGAATTTTCAATCTACTTCATCCTCAGATAGAATGGCAACCAGATTTGCAGGGTTTGGTGACTAAATGGAATCAAGTCCACATTGCAAAACTTTACAAATACCTAACTCCATTTTTATCATATGCAAGATTTCCAAAGGAGGCTGAGGTCAAAGCCGATTCATCCTATAACTGAAAAGCTCCAAGGAAGTGGACTAGTGGAGGCAACTGGTTTCTCGGTGGCAGTCCAAGCTCCAAAATTGATTTGTGAATGCATAAATCACTACAATCTGGACACTAGACAAATTGTGTTACCTGATCATACAGTGTGAATCTCCATTGATAGGAAAATTGTGGTGAATTGCCTCCGAATTCTAGAACGGGAGGAGTTTTTGGAATTGACAGTAGGAGGAGCAATCTCTGAGTTCTCCATGAAGAAGATGGTGTGGAGGAAGGAAATTATGCAATCCTGGTTCCAAAAGCTGCGGGGTGCCAAGAGTAAGGTCCCCAAAACTCTATTTGGTACTGACCTCAAACCTGAGATTGTAGACATTCTGGTTCTCCTGCATAGACTGAAAGGTGAGGTAGAGGCTCTAAATTTTGTCGAATAGTATTTCTTTTTGGTACAAGTTATTTGTTCAGATACACAATGTATTGATTGGGCCCATGAGGTAAGTGAAAATTTGTCCAAAGCTCTTAGTGCCACAAAGTTTTACAACACCTTCTATATGTCTTCTTCTTTTATTTATATGCTAGCATCTCTACAGTTATGGCCAGGCCTTCCAAGAATAGAAAACTTTCTTGATGATGTGAAGTGTTATGAGTTTTATCCATGTTTGCAATTGTAAAATAGCTATGCAGAGTATGTCAACGTTAATGATGCATTCACAAAGAGAATTTGCAGGGAACTCCAAGGATGCCCGGAGAGGAGATTTAACCCAGAGGCAATGGCGGCTATTATTCAGTTTGGAAACTATTTTATCCAGTTCTCATCTTTCTCATATTTGCATCTTGCAACTTTTGATGGATTCCCCTTGAAGCTGCCCAGGTATCCGAGCGACATGATCATGCTGATAGAGATCATGAGGTAGATTGTCCAGGCGAATGTGTTAAGCGAAAGCTTGAAGCAAAAAGGGTATGAATTCCCTATGAAAGTTGGAGCTTACAATTGCGAGTCCCACTCTAATGCAAAGAATATGCTCAAAGTGTTCGAGATGAAATACAAATTGGAGGCGTATGAGGTTGTGAGACCTATATTTGATCCGAATGGATATGCTAAGGATGTGTTGCAAATTGGGAATGTGATCAAACACATTACCACTGTTGAAGACTATTGGGCAAATTGTAAAAATGAATTTGAAAGTCGAGATCGTGCTTTCACCAAACTCACAGTGGAACAAATTAAAACATATGGTATAAATTTCAATGTTGAAGGATTGGAGGAAGATGGACAAAATATGTATAGTAATACATATTTAACTAAGATAAGGAGCACTCCTATCAGTTCGGAGCTTTATGAGAATGCTGAGGAAGATTTAGATGTCATGATGGCCCGAATCATCAAGAGAACTGGGAAGTGGGTTGAATAGATGGCCAAAAGAAGTCAGACTAGAAGCACAACCACTCAACCTTCTCCAACAGCTGCAACTCCCTCTTCCTCCCAGAGTGCCACACTAGGTGTAACACCAGCTACCACTCAAGGACCAGCTCAACCTTCGGGAGGAGGTGACCAACCTCCAGACAAGAGCATTCCCATAGCTAAGACTTGTCATGATGGCTCCCTCCCAGTTATTGGAACCCAAATTGGTATTGAAGAGAAGAAGATGAAGGAGCCAAAGGATAGTGCTACCACTCATAGTTCCATCTCCTCATGTCACACCAGTTCCATCTCCTCATGTTTCTCCAGTTCCTTCCCCCCATGTTACTCTAGTTCCCTCTCCTCATCATAGCTTCGTTCCACCAGTAAGTGCTACACTTCTGCAACCAAGTGGCTCCCCAATACAGATAGTATATTTGGGAGATGGAAAGAGCAATAGTAGTGAATCTACTGAGTCTGATGAGGAAATGAAGAAAACTCAAGAGGTGGATAAAGGCCAGAGCTCTTCCAAGCTCATTTCTCCAGATTCGAAGAATCCCTTCTCTTCAACTGCGATGATAGTCACTCCAGTTAAGAAGAAGATGTTTAGTACAGAATCACTTGGGATGGCCTCCAAAGTGATAGGCACTAATTCCTGGTTAGAGGATACTCTAGAGAGAGAGAAAAAGGAAAGATGAAAGTGCTCTCGCCAAAGACACCGTATCCCTCGTAGTTCATTTTGGATCTGCATTAACCAAGGTAAAGAAGCAAAAAAATTTGTCTATACTTGGGCAAGATCCAAAAACAATGCACTTGACAATGGAGATGGCTAAGCCCAACAAAGGAGGAAGAATTGAAGATATGACTACTGATGATTTTACTCTACACTTGGTGGATCTTGGAGAGGCCAGACACAACACCAAGGTTGGCTTGTGGAAGTCAACCAATGAAGTGATTGATGGACAATTAGAAAGTTTGAGGTTGTCAAAGACTAGGATGAAGGCTGAGATAGAAGAGTTGACCTTGGAGAGGCCAGAGATGACACCAAGGTTGGCTTGTGGAAGTCAACCAATGAAGTGATTGAGGGACAATTAGAAAGTCTAAAGTTGTCAAAGACTAGGATGAAAGTTGAGATAGAAGAGTTGAACAGATCCATTAGACAACTGGTCACTCCATTGGCAACTATCTCAGGAGTATTAGTAACCAAAAATCCTACTGCTACTGAGGTTCAGGCCCTCATCCCTCAACTTTAGGAAGATAGGCACTTTGGCCAAATTAGTAGAGAATGGATTGGGAGGCTGAAATTAGAGGGAGTTTCTATTATAGAACAAATTGGCAATGTTATCCTAAGATTGGAAATAGAGAAAGATAACATCTTATCAAATAACAATACTCTGGTCGGAGAAAGGATGAAGTACGATGATTGTATCTCTCTTCTGAAGATGATCATTCAAATGAAGGCAAAGGAAGTTGTTGAAGCAAAAATCTTGCCAAAGGGAGATGAACCTCTATTCTAATGGCTTCATAGCATGCAGTTCAAGTCAGAAATGATCCTGGTGGCAGAAAAGAGGCTTAAAGAAACAAAGGATAAGGTGAAGAAGACCCAAGACAGAGGATTTGAACTCATGAAGGGGTTACACATAGATTCACAGACTATTGGCCAAGGGAAAGCACTCATCGGGGTAAATGTCATGAAGAAGAACTTCTCCAAATTCTTAGATAGTCTGACTGATGTGTCTTATAGTAGTTAAAGCAAAGTTGTAGAACTCCAAAAAATCAACGGATGCACACACATGGCTATGGAGGAATTGCTAAATCAATTGAATGTTGTGAAGGAGTTGGCCAGGGAACATTCCAAGTGGCTCTTGAGATACACCAACATACACATGCCTAAGCATGACAAGCTAATCCCAATCATAGTTGCTACTAAGGCCTATAGAACAAAAGCAGAAAAGGGGAAGAAGTCAAAGAGATTCACATTTTGCCCCCTTTCTGCTTTCTTATGTAATTATTGTAATATGACAAACTAGTGTCTTGCCATTTGTCATTTTTGAGAAGATGAACTGATTGAACTTCTATTGTAATGATCATCTCAAAATCCTATATGTATGAAATTGAAAGATTAATAAAGGGTCTGCAAATTTTTGGTGTGAAGTACTTGATGTTGCAGAAATTCAATTTAATGGTATTTTATATCAACTATTTTCTGTTCCATTTCTATTAGTTGTAGTTACATGTTTTCTCTTTTTTCTGGATTGAGGCAAGGAAAGAACATAGTTTCATTCCCCTGTTTCAAGGCAGCAAACAAGTGTGATAAGTAGTGTCATTGCATGTTCAAAGAGAGATCCCTTAATCATTTTTTCCTTAATTAACTGTAGTTTAGATTCTAATTAATTCATTTCAGTATTAATTGTTATTTTGTTAAGCTTTGTGAATTCATAAAATGTGTGGGTTCATAAACTTAATCAATCCTGTAGAAATCCTTTTTGCCTGAGTTAGATCCTATTTAGGTTTGGCTTGGTTTTACCTCTTCCATTCTTGGGTTAGGAACACAACCCCATTTAGTTTTAGAAACAAAACATAATTCATTGCAAATCTACCATAGGGAGTTGTACCTATCAATTTATAGAAAAGCTAGACTATCCATAAGTGGCTTTTCAACTGTTTGTATTCAGATATTGTTCCTAATTTGGGCATTCAAGAGTCATAATCAAAGAAGAACAAATATGTTTACTAACACAATGATTTTCACGGTGCCAATGAATCGAGAAGCATTGAATCATGACCAAGGATAATGATATTGTAAGAAAGCGTAGATAACAAATATGATGCATAAAACACAACTAATATAATGAAGATCATAAATGAACTACATTATGAATTCAACCACAAATTACTTCTATGATATGATATCCAACAAACATCAAATCATACATCTGTGCAATAAAAATAAAAATAAACAATTCTCCAAGCATATAGTACCAGAATGTGTTTCCCATTCATAAGCTACCTGATGGCAAGTACGTCATTAGATTTCATGATGAGAAAGAGCCTCAATGGTGGTGGTAGAAAAAAATGTCCGGGGCAGCCACAACCTTTCCTGCAACTAAGAAATTAAAAAATGCCCTTTTTAACAAACCCACAGCTTGGCAGTGGTGGAAAACCTCTAGTTACTAAGCTTTTGAGACATAATGAAAAGACATTTGAAAAAATATGCATTTTACCATTTTGGGATGCAAGTCTTTTCCTTTCTATTAAACCCAATCGTTGCCTAAATCATCACTTCCCTTTCCTGCTATCCCTTTTGGATCTCTTGGATCTCTCCTGCTTTGGCATAGTTAAAAAGAAAAGGAGTCAACACAAAATAGATAAATATTTACTTCCAATGGTCCCTTCATCAATCAAAAACTAAATCATAAAAAAGAGATGACAACAATAATTCAAAGGACAACAGAGATAACAAGAATCATAGAATAATGGAGGGCAAAACCCTACGGAAATGCATCTCCCTACTATTGCTACTCCTCTATTTGCAAAGTTGGGAGTTAAATAAATAATATAAAACAAAGAAGGAGTGCATAAAGATGTGACTAAATACCCATAAATTAAAGGAGGCAGATTTTATAATGAAACTGATCAAGGAAGAACATTTACCTAATTTCATTAAGCATCATATCACAACTAACAACTTCTAAAATAGTTTGAAATAATATTGCTACATTATCAAGAATTGATGCTTCATCCTTTTTCCATAGTGAAAAGTTGTTTTTATAGTGCTTATACTAACAAGAATACAAGATATATATCATTATAATTATAAAAAGACAAAGGTGATGTATTTCTGGACAACACTTAACCAAAACTTCTATAAGCTCCACAAATTTTCCATAACTGGTAGGTAAAGCACTTATTTTAAAATTGGCTACAAGTATATTTTTTGAGATATTCACTTCAACTTTCTTTACAATATTTCTATAATCCTGTTATGGAAATTAATTGAATTAAAATTAGAGCAATGAAACTAGAGGCAAAATAAATGTCAAAATGAAGCTATTTGTCATTTCAAAAAATCAAGATTAGGGAAATTTATTTTCTATTAAAATACATGGTAAAATACATTTCAGTAGATTAAATATAACCTTATGTTAAAAGAAGATGGGGGTTCTTTTCAATCAGATGAAAAATGAGAAATAATTTGTTTTTTTTGTTCAAAATGTTCATTTTTGACCAGATGTTATCGCACATGCAAAGACTAATTGTTGCAAGAAAATTTCTTCCATTTATATGTGAACACGTATTAACATATTTCTGTGTATTGAACCTGTATGAACATATACAAACCTGTGATGAATCTCTGCACATTTTTCAAATTATGTAGAAAATCGGACAAATTTCTATTATATTTTCAAATGTTCCCTGCATTTGACTTCAAATTTAATATTGCATGTTCTTATTGGCTGGCACTCAAGCCTTGAGATTAACCAACGTGAGATCCAGAGATTGACTAGGAGTGCGCAAATAGATTTAAGACTCACTACCCCTTATCCTCCCCTACTAATAGATTCCTAAGTGATGCATTAATTCATTTTTGTTGTACACAAATATAGAGGGCCTGGCTGCATAATGCATGATTTTTTGGTTTGCTCACCCATGCATGTGGACCACATATTTCCCACTTCTACGTAGTAACAAATGAATGGCTATTTCATCAATCCATTTACAAATAGAGAAAATTAGGATTAATGTATTTTTGCATTTCTTATTTATATTTATATAGATGGATATTAGATATATCTCTATTTTTCTATATCAATTTATTATATGGTAAAGAATTTTACTATATGTACATACACGTGTTTGTATGCATGAACCCAACTTGAATTTGTTTTAGCAAACTCCTCAACCCGAGACCAAACCAATACCACGATCAATAACTTAGGTTTCTTCGCACAGGTTTCTGTCAAAGCTTATTTTTAATGCCTCCTTGTAGTTGGGCCCTCCTAATATAGCACTAAACGCTTTGGACCAATCATAGACAACAACAACGTTTCTCAACTCATAGTCATATAAAGATCAAAACAGAAAATGAAGAAAGAAAGAAGCAAATAAAGAAGATTGGATCTGCATGTCACTTATGTTCTTGTTTTTTTATATCAGCTCGATTTTATTACAATTTTCATTTTGAGGAACCCATATGAGAAAGGAAACTAGTTAGTTGATGTTGTTATGGTTAAAAGACACTTTGTTGTGCAGTCTATAAGAATGAGTCCAAGCCCCACACTAGAAACTTGGACATATAGTCAAAAATGAATTCATAAAAATGGTTTCATGTATATAATGCATGTATAAAAGCAAGCAAATTTATAATTTACAACTTTTCGATGTAAATAAACTTTTAAAGAGTTTGAGATTAGCTAGAACTAATATTCCATAAATTAATAATCTAATACAAAGAAAGATTTCACTTTCAAAGCACTTACATAACCTATACAATTGTGAATATCTACTAGTATATTTGGTGAGCATTAATGTAATTGACTAACCTTTCTATAAATAAATGAAAGGACATACAACAACTGCTAGTGCACAAAAAATATCAATCAATGGAACTTCAAATACACTATAACAGTTCAGTCTAGAATTAGAATTGAGTTCATAATAAATTGTAGTAGCTAGAACCTATGCACCATACACCAAGTCCTTGAGTAGAGAATGCTAAGCAAGCTTAAGATTCTAACAAAAGGCATAAAACATGAATTGTGAAATTTGTTGAGATGACAAAATAAGAGAGCTTGGTAGTGTATCACTTCCATTATTATGATTAATCATAATCTTATTATCTTTAGTATCAATATCAGGAGTTCAATGTTCTCTTGCACGTCAGGCCCTTAAGTATAACCTGTAGACATTAGACCCCAGGCTTTGTATGTGAAACGAATAAAATGTGAATCGTGAACTTTGGTTAAATGATAAATTAAGAAAGCTTTCTAGTGTATCACTTCCATCATCATGATTTACCATGACCTGATCATCTTCAGTATCAATGTTAGGATTTGCATGTTTTACCCATGAAGTCCCAATCACCAAATGACAGTTGGGGGGTTAATTTTTTCACCTATGAAGAGCATAACTTGATATCATTTCTAAGTAGAGAGATGTTGGTTATTCTATCATATTTCTTTGAATAAGCCTATAATTCAAGGGGTTAAAATACATACAATTTCATTAGATGACTCTGACTTATTAGGATGCCAAGTATGGGCTCAGTAGTTCAAAATCTCCATATACATATAATAGTCAACCTAAGCAGTCCTAGCAAGTTCGAGACTATACCTAGTCTTAGAGAAAGTAACCAGTGTTGCCAAAAGTGTCCACCCCTTACAAAACCAAGAAAAGATTTACCCCACTCAAACTACACATTGGTTCACAATGTTGAGTATTGACTCCTACCCAATTGGAATTTAAATATGTTTGAACAATAAAAGAGCAGAAGATACCATTGGGAAAATTAAGAGATAGGGAAGAATGTTTCATCCCAGAGGTTGTAACCCATTCGGTGGAGATGTTGTTTCATCTCTCAAGGTACGAATTCATTGAGGAAAAGTGAGGGCCAAGTTCATTTTTAAGTGACTGAGAGAATGAATCCTCCTAATCATAACAACTCAAGTGAAGGATGTCTCTACTATAGTTGTGCATGTCCTCAGCAAGTTATAATCATCTACTTAAACACAGAGATCATGAATCTGGATAACTGGCTATTCATTATCAGAAAAATAAATTAGAAAATTAAAGACACATTTTGAAGGTGAACATAGCAACATAGAAGAGAGCTAAGAGATCACCACCATATACTCTTGAACTTCGAAAAAGGGCATTAATCTTCTTACAATTCTAGTAGTATATTACTATCTATAGAAATTGACATTAGCCCAATTGCCATTTATGACAGACATGAGTTGTTTGGCATAATACCAAATGAGCTAAAGGTGGTGACAATGCACTTGAACCATTTGCTAAAATATCACAAAACAAGCATCAAGTAGATGCTATTGTAGTAGCAAGGTTTGTGCTCAGTGAATCTAGGTCATTTAGAGAGTGTAGCCTAATCATGGTTTTCTTTTTGTATTTTTTCCATAGCTTTTTATTCACTGTCTAATGTGGTAGGGGTTTGTTCTGCTTTCTACAATTGTTTTAATAGAAGATCTCATGCTTCTTCTTTTTGATAAAAGGCACAAACAGGGAAAAATCCCAAATATTTGTTATATAATTTAAACTTCACTATACAAATGGGAATAAAGGAAGAACAATGAAAAAAGGGTAGAAAAGCACTCTTACTGAATTTGAATGTTAGGAACATTACCCTGTTGCTAAATGTGGCAGTGACTTCGTTCAAGTGTTGCAGTCGAAAGGAAGTATAACATTGAGCAAAATAGTGACGTTGCCACCAATAACGTCAGTCTCTCTGATGACAATTCCCTTCCATGGTCAGAAAGCACACCCTCCCTAATCCGAGTGACAGGGTGGATGTCCATAGCGAACATTCCAAAAACCCTACTGTAGATAACCAGAGCGACTGAGAATTGACCCTGAGACTAGAAGGAATGTGCCACATGGTGTGCTTGGTAGGCAAGGAAAACCTTTAAGCTGAGCAGGGCGTATTTGAGGGTTTTTTTTAAAGACATCGATAAATAGGTTGTAGATCTCTATGATAGGTAGCAAAGAGGTGATTGAAAGCTCGTTCACCAGATGAAATGCTAGCATGCTCTCAAATGTGTTGTGGGTGAGAATAGTGGAGATGAGTAACCTTACAAGGATGGGCTTTGCTGCTACCTCTTCCACCGCCTCTTGACGGAGCGGCTTCCGTATTTCTTCCTATTCCCATCCTTTGTGCAAATTTTGTTTTTCCGTCCTGTCAAGTGGAAATAGTAGAGAAAATGGCTTATATACATAATGGTGATTAACACATCCTCTATCAGGTGATGTTGCTTCTTATTGGCATCAATTCCCCTGCCATGCCCACACTGATTGAATTCGTAGAACATGTGACGGGGTATATTTAGTGTATTCTCCCTCCCTGGTTCTCTTCACTGCACTCTGCCAATTCCATACTCTTCCCTTGGTTAAAACCCTAGCGGCTATGTTCCAAAATATCCTCCATTTATTAATTTATTTTTAACTAAACAAATTTTCTTTCTCGCTTAATTATTTTATTGACTTTTAAGTTTTGTCATATATCGACAAAGTGAATTTTTAAAAAAAAATTTAAGTAGCTAAAAAGGCTAAAGGAAAGTTAAAGACAAAAGATGAATTTTGTCTTTAACAAATGTAGTAAAACTTATTATCATGTAGTAGTGGCCAGACATTTATGGGAATTGAAGACATTGAGTATTTTCTTACAGCCAATTATATTTCCACTGCCACTAGTCATAGTGTTATTTTACATCTGTGAAATATGCTTCTTTCTCACTGGAATATCATATTCATAGTAGTGGTAATGGCTACCATACCTACAAGGATTATTGTCAACAATTAGAAATGGCCCTATACTGTGGAGGCTTAGGTAAAGTATGAATATATTTGTTTTTATTCATGAATATATTTTCTTTCGTTTAAAATGTAATAAATCATATTTATAATTGATTCATATAAACCACCATAATAATTAGCCATGAATAATTCATTTTGACGCAAGAATATTTCTAGTTTTGGTTGCTTTAGAAATATGTTGTTATAATCCTCTTCTTTTGCTTTATATATGGCTGTCCAAAGTGTATTTGTCTCTCAAGAAATTTGAGGAAGAGTTTCTCTAGCCATAACTGACATGAAATATTTATTTTATTGTCCTTGTACATCTTGTAGATCTTGTAATCTTTCATGTTGTGCTTAAGTTTATCAATAAGTAGTTTCCCGTAAATGTTTTGAGGAAGAAAAATGTCTAGTTGTTGTCAACTTATGTTAAATATGTTAACGATATGTGTTTTCCTGCAAACAAATTCTGAAATAGTCTTAAATTTGTAGTCTTAGTTGCTTCTTTGATAGGCATACTCCTAAGAATGATTGAAATTTGACAATTGTGGTTATATCCTTCAGTTTTTTTCAGATTATGTCTCTTATGCCTTAATATTTCTTATTATTTGTACTAGAAATAGTTCTTTCATTTCAAAACTAAAACTAAAGCCCAAGGCAAGTGAATTTCTTGTGCAGGGTTACTTAAGAAAGATGGAGTAGGATAATCAATGACAACGTGGACGATGCAACACTAAGAGCAGTTCAGAGAATAATGGGGAAATAGTTTATTTTTTTTGATCATAGGTTTAGGGTTAGTAATGATATCCCGATCACTTTCGTTGCTATACTTTGGTTATGGGTTTACTGGAATCGGAGGCTATGCATACCTGCAAAAGGGTATTTTATAATGTTGAGGTGCAAAAGTGAATAGAAATTATTACATTTGAATGCAGCAGATGATGCTAGCGACAGTTCGAAGTTTGAAGTAGCCAAATGAACTAACAGTCATCTACACACACATAACCTGAATTTCCAAGAGGGTCAGTCATCCCTTACAAAGCCTTTCGTTATACTCAAATTGACATAAGTTAAATATGTGGTTCAATTCGAATATAATTTGTAGGACAACTTAAACAGAGGTTTATTGCCAAGGTAAACATTACTTCAGCTTTCTTCGCAAATACAAATGCAAATTCTTCTCAACGTGTTGTAGAATACAGGCATTATGTCAACAAACATAAAAGATGAAGAAATAAAATATGCCCAAAACTATTAAAAACATTTCCCAAAACCCAAATAGAAACTATTATTCACACCAGTCAAAGGACAAAGGTAGAATCAGACAATTCTGATTACAGAAGTATGGGTTTTAAGAATTTAGAGGTGACTACATCTTGTGGTGAGTTTATGATAGCAACAATGAATGGAACATCTAGTCGAGAGGCCATGACAACAACTATTGATGGGACATTTAGTAGACTAAATCTACAGGATGAAGATTTTACTAATGACTTCATAGATAAAGATAGATATATTACTGATAATGATATACATGAGATTAATGTTGAATAAAAAGCTTTGCAAGATGACTCAACCTTACAAGATAAACTGGGAAAATTGTTGGGGTCATGGAAAGATTGGTATGTACAGTATAAGAGAGATGTTCTGGCATGGGGTGTTGGAAATACTCCTAATTTTGTGGTGTATGAAAGTGAGAATGGTGAGGTCAAGGTTTCCATTTAGGAGGATAAGATTTATAATTGTTTCGTAGCTTATCCTTTTGAGCAAGATGAAACTAGGGCAACGAGTTTAAGGTTGAAAATAGCAGAAGCCAAACAACATGCACATGTGATAGAAAGAGGATTACTCAAACAGCCAACAAATAGTAGTAGATACCAATTTTTAGGTATAAGTAAGGAAAAAGGGGTGATATTGGAGTCTGTTATCAATCAAACTACTTTTAGTTCTATAATTGGTACTGTCTCTACGCAGCGTGTACTGGGAAATTTGCAGTTTGGCTTTATTGTACTATTTGGATTGGTTTTCTTGAAGAAGAAACAATTGGCTCGCGAGTCATTAAGGTCCTACATGGTCAACAATAGGGTTGATTTGAGAATAGGATTTTGAAGGTTTAGGATATGGCAAATTACAACTTAGAATACAAGGGGAGCCCGTACGTACCTCATCTGTGGAGCGCTTTGATTTTTTCTTTTTTTAGGTACGCAATTCATTAGCCAATGTCCCCAATAAATTTACCAACATAGAAACATTACTGGAAACAATTTTTTTGGCACGGAGATCGATGAATATGGTGTTGACCACTACGACTATTTTTAAAAAGTGGCAAATTATGTTGGCAAAATATTTTAACATTGAGGTGTCAAATAAAGATTTAATAAAAACTGTTAGATGCATTGAATGTTGGGAATAAGGCAAAATTAAATAAAGTTAGTTTTTGGCGGTACTTGCATAACATGGCAGTTGTAACGTTGCACTTGTATGGTAAGCTCTATCATTGGTTGTACGCAGATATTTATGGAAGGTCTACAAAGATTTCGCCAGATGTCCATAATGTATAGCGGACTTCAAAACAAAGTTAAAAAATGTTAAGGTTGTGGGTGTTTTTCAAATGGTAAAGTTCACTCATTTGAAACAAATCATTGTTTCTCTTTTGTTCTCGATCTTCATATGTTTTTCTCTGCTACATTTGGTTTTCATGTACTTAAGGAAATCTTTCTGCAACTCCAGACACAACAACACTTGGTTTATCATCATTATGATCGGTATATTTTGTAATGTTTGCTTGAATATTTTGGTCTTTCTGGATGAATGTTTTTGTCCATGCTCTCACACATTTGATTTTGCTTATGCATGAGGTACTAGGACTTTGTCGCTGGATAGCACGACAAAGAATAAGGCATAGACTTGCAATAAAAATCATCACTTCTTGGGTATATTAAAGACCAGGTATGAATCACATCATGGGTATTTAGGTACAGGTATGAATCTTTTCAAAAGCGAACTTATCTTGTGCAAAGTTAAAAATTTTGTTATTTTTTAAAATTGAAAAGATGCACTTACAGAAAGGGCATTTCGAAATGTTTGAAGTTTGAAGGATATTTTTCAAAAGAGTTATGTAACAGACATAGCAAAGTAATATGATTTACTATTCTTTCAAAAGACAAAGAAAAACTCTGTTTGACAGTTTCAAAGACAACATCTTTTGATTCTAAATTAATAAAGAGGGTTTTTTTAATTTGAAATATGTCTGCACAGTGTTAAAAGATTGAATGATTTTTGGGTCAAAATACTATGTGCAGTAATTTTTATTCAAAACAATAGAAATTGTATAGGCATTTTTCAGTTGGCTGCAAACTAACATTCTGGAAACCATTCTTGAAGAATCTCAAAGTTGAAACTTTGTTACTCAGTCTTGGAGGCTTATAATGTTTTTCATATTTCTGGGACAGGTACTATTTCGAGTCTAAAACTAAATTGAAGTTAGTTTCTCAAGCAGTTTTTTGACAAGAAGTTATTGAACAAACTCTAACTGGTTCAGTTAGATATATGTAACTTACCAGATTCAAAGTCTTAACTGATTCTAATTGGTTTCTCAAACAACAATTTAAAAAAAGGAGGGTTTCTTAACAACCTTAACTGGTTCAGTTAGGTTCATGTAACTTATCAGTTTCAAATTTTATCTCTATTTATAGAGATCATTTGTAAATCTGAAGTAGTGGTGTGTGAAAAAGCATTGAAAGAAACAGATAAATATTTGTAAATGTTCTAAAAGGAAGATGTGTTCAAAAGCTATATTATAAGCTTGTATACATGTATAAATGCAACGTTTACGTTTGTGTGTGTATGTGTATATGAGACTGTAAAAGAACAACAAGACAGAGAAAGGGTTGAACACCCTGAGTAGTACTTTTTGCTGATTGTAAAGGAATTTGAAGCAATAAAGATAACAGCTTCACGAAGTGGTTTTTCTCCCTATGACGAATCCTAGTTGAGGAATTTTGAGGGTTTCCCACTCGGCAAAATCTGTGTCTCAATATTTTGTGAGTTGGCTTTTTCTTTATGTTCATAATGAATATTTCAATTTCCAACAATGTTTCATTCTGATACATATGGTTAAAAAGTTGAAATCAGTAATTTTAAAAATTAAATATACAGAGTTCTGATTCGCCCCCCCTCTCAGAACTCTCTCACTTCCAACAAGTGGTATTAGAGCATAGGATTCCTTTTGGAATTGTTCCAAGGATATTAATTGGAAGTCATGGCTCAATCTGAAGGAGCTTCTCTTAATAGGGCTCCACTATTTGATGGAAACGATTATGTTTTCTAGAAACTTATGATGGAAGCCTTCATACATTCCTTAGATGTAAGAATGTGGGACGTTGTTATAACAAAATATACTGTCCCAGCAACAGTTCTTACTAATGCAAATGAAAAACTAAAATTTGAATTGGATAAGAGAGCAAGATATGCCCTTCTTTGTGGTCTCTCTAGAGATGTCTTTGCCAAAGTTATTTATTGCAAATCAGCTAATGATATATGGGTTAAACTTGAAACAATATATCAAGGAGATGATAAAGTAAAAGAATCTAAACTGATTACTCTTAAAACACAGTTCGACAATTTGAAGATGAAACTATTGCAGCATATTTTTTAAGAGTTGATGAAGATGTAAATGCTAGAAAGGGTCTAGGCAAAGAGATAGAAGAACATGATGTAGTTTCAAAGGTCATTAGGTCAATATTACCTAAATTTGAAACAAAAATATCTACTTTAGAAGAAAAGAAAAGTTTCTCAACAATGACCCTACATCAACTTCAAGTTACATTAACTGCATATGAAATGAGGATTAGTCACCAAGCTAGTTCCTCATCAAAAGAATCAGCTTTTAAGGTTGAAAATCATGATGAGAGTGACTCAGATCTAACAGATGCTTTAGAAGCATTGCTAGTTAGAAGAATGAGAAATAAATATAAAGGCAAACCTAAATGCTTCAGCTATGATCAATTAGGACACTTTGCTGCAAAGTGCCCAAACGTCGAACTCGATGATTGTGATGAGAAAACTGAGAAGTTTTCTAAAAAGAAGCCTTGGAATCTGAACAAAAGATTCAAGGATTATAAGAAGAAAAGTCTTCTTTCTAAAGAAGATTCAAATGAAGATTCTAGCGAAGATGATGAAGAAGGGGAAAGACTATTCATGGCTGAAATAGTCCATACCTCTAAATCTGATCCCAGTGAATCTGAATCCTCATCTGATTCAGATGTAGAAGTAGATCTAGAAGAAGAACTCTTGAAATCTTTGCAAGAACTCAAAAGACTAAAAAAGTTGATTTCTAATCAAGAAATTGAAAATCAAAAACTTCAAGAAGAGTTAAATGAAGCAAAAATGATCATAGAAAATCAAAAACTCTTGCTTGAAGAAAAGGATAAAAAATTAAATATTTTGCAGAGTTCATCTGAAGAATCTACTAGTCAGAAAACAAAGTTCATTTTCAAAGGTTACTATTTTAATTGCAATATTTTTGGACACAAGGCTATTTTTTGTGAAAATAGCATTAATCAACGAAAAAGAAAAGTGGTTAGGTGCTTTAAATGCTTTCATTATGGTCATTATGCAAATAAATGTAAATTGAATATGAGACCAAAAAAAAATTGGAAGCAAGGACAATAGAGAAGTCTTTAATTGTTGAAACACTCAATTCACTCAAAAACTTGCAACATGGGTATTGGATAGCGGCTGCTCACACCATATGACTGGGTGTAAAAATAAATTAAAAACCCTAGAAAATTTTGATGGAGGGTTTGTTCGATTTGGTGATAACTTAGGAGCTCACATTACTAGAAAAGGCTCAATAATTTTGAATGAAGACACACCAATTCATGATGTGTACTTTGTTGAAGGTTTAAAACATAACTTACTAAGTGTAAGTCAGATTTGTGATAGTGGATATTCTATTTCTTTTAATGCAAAAGGATGTTATATAAAAAATGGAAAGGATAGAGTCATTGCTAGTGGGTTGAGAACAAGCGGTAATCTCTATAATCTAATAGATTCAACTGTCCAAGTGTAGTGCCTGCCCCTAAGTCGCATTTCAATCATCCTTGCCAAACTCTTTTAGGCCAATTTTATGTTTGATGATTAGTATTATTATTTTAGAGATTATCAGATGTTGTTTTACACTCAGTTTATTATATGATGAGATTACTTGGTACTCTATATTTTATGCATGTATGATGATTATTCAATGTTTTCAGTTATCGATGATGATTAGTTAGATGGTTTATTATCACACGTGTTTTCTTATGGATACTTACCCCATACTGCATGTGTATGGTGTGCATGTTTGTTTTCTTTATGTATGGTGTTTCTAATGTGGTTAAGGAAGGGAGTCGCAGTCACCTGCTAGTCGGGATCTACACGATGCACCACTTCCTGCCATCGTCTGTTTAGCTTAGAATATTGTGTTTGTACATGTGTGGATTTTATGTAGGTTGAAGGTACCAGGTATCAACTTCCCTAAATTGCCAGGATGAGCGTACCCTATCACATTATCTCAATGGTAAGAGAGGGGAGATAAACTCTTAAGTCCAAATCCTAAATCCTTTAGCCAATTGTCCTAATTGATAATTAGGACAAGTGTCAGAGTTAATTACCCTTTGACTACATCAAATGATGTAATTTTGTGATTATAACCCTTTTGTTTGATTTAGTATGTGTTTTCCTATGATGGGTTTTTGTATGTTGCTTTATGAGTCCTTGATGTATTTTCTATTAATTAAGTCTAATTAAAAAGATTAATTAATGATTTATTTTAATGGAGAATTAATATGATAATCTTTAATATTTAATTAATTGAGAAATTAATTAAATAAGAAGAATTAAATTGGAGATTAAAATTGTAAGGATAAATTTAGAACGTGATAATATTTATTTAATTTAATAATAATATATTTAGAGTTTTTTTTAAATAAATGCTAAATAGTATTGTTATTTAACTTAATTAAATATTTTATCAACTAAGTTTTGAAAATAAATTAAAAGTTGAAAGATATTAAATTATGAAAGTTTCTAGATCGCATGATGTGAGCTTGAGTTGAAAATAAAAGAAATTAATTAAAAGATAAAATAAGTGGAAATAATAATGTTATTTTAATTTCATAAAGTGTGCATGGGATTAAAAGTAATAAAGATTAAAAATAGAAGTCAAGTGGAATATTAAATAAAGTTATTTAGTAATTCATTTAAGGTGCATTAAAAGATAAAGCATAGAATTAGTACAAGTTAATTTTAGAGTTAACTCAGTTGAGCTCAGTTGAGCAAAGAGTCCTCTCAGATGAACGCACAATTAGTGCCTCGATTTGAGGAGAAAACTCCTTATCACAACTTTGGGGTTCATTTTTGGGGGACAGGAATTTGGACGGAGAATTTGGGAGACAGGAATTTTTGTGGAGACATCTTTTGGCAGTGAATTTTCAGAAGGAGAATTATAGGAAAGTTTTTTCAAAGGAGCGAATTCTCTCATAGTTTTTTTTTTTTTGGGGTTTTCGTATTAGCATCAGGATTAGGAAGGGTCTTGTGTTTTGATCACTAATTATTACGCAAATTTTCCTTCCCTGTCTTCTTCGTGCCTGTGGAATGTGAATTCAAATTTCTTAGTGATGAATACTTAAATATTTCAATAATGTAGATGTGTTAATATAACTGTGTGTTCGTGGAGATTCAAAGTATAGTTACGGAAACCTCATCCTGTAGATTTATCAAATTAATCCAGGGAAAAGAATTTGAGATTAAAGAAAATTCAATGAGAAATTAGAAATTCAATTGATTAACTGATTTCCTCCTATCAGATAAAAATTGTAAATATTTATTAATATATATATATATATATATAATATATATAATATTTATCAAAAATATATATATGTGTGTGTGAGTGTGTGTTGAATTGTTATTAATTTAAACTCTTGAAAATAATTTATATTATAATTTGAAAAGGGGAGGGGGAATCGATTTTTTAAAAATTTATTTAAAAAAATTTTTAAAAAATAAAATAAAATAAATAACATATAATATAAAGTGGGGCGGGGCCACCACTTCCCATGCCCCACCACCACACTGCCGCTGCAAGTGGTACTGCTGTCTGCGATAGCAGTAACACCTGCGGCCGCAGAGCTGCACAGGCCAGCAGGCCTTTAAATACGCTTTTACTTATGTTTTTTTTAAAAAAAATATATATATATATATATATATTTTTAATTATTTTTAAAATATATATATATATATATATATATATATAATTATTTAAATTTTGTAATTTGTGACATTCTAAATTAAATAAAATTTATTTATTGATAATTTTAAAATATAATTTTATAAATTAATAAATGTTATTATTATTATTATTATTAATTAATTCAAAAATAGTTTTTTTAAAATAATTTAATTAAGTGATTCAAATTTTAATAATATCTAATTAAGTTTTAATTATGTTATTATTAAAATGATCGGCAAATTATATATATTAATTAATTAAGATTAATTAATAAAGGGAGTGTGTTTAAATTTGAGTTATATTGATTTTTAATAAATGTTTATTCTTTGGACTATTTTGAAATAAATAAATAAATAAATTGATATAATGTATAACAAGGGGGGTAGTACTATTTTCGATTCAAGTTAATAAATGGGTTGACTTCGGAGAATCTTATACACTTGAAAATATATGAAACTGGAATTTAAACTTTCTGCAAAACTGAGACTACGTGTTTTGAAATCAAACCCAAACTATGAACTCTACTATTTTGTTTATGCTATCTGTGTTTTGGGGTTTTGGGGTTTTGGGGTTTGTCCTAGTGTTCACCAGTTTAGGACGTTTACCAGAGGCTTGGGAGTTGTGTGATTGTGGTGATAAGATGTTTTGATCTCGATCTTATAAACATAACCTTGGTGATCTATTGATGTGTTCTATGATGGATGTTTTTACTGTTTGTTATTGCTTTCCAATTTCCTTGTGTGAAGCTGAGGTGTTTTAAAGTGATTTGTTCTTGATGATGTCATGTTGTGACATGTTTTGACTTGACAATTTTGGAGTCTTCGATCAGTATTGTGTTTTATTTTGGGATAGTCTTTTTGGTTGCTTGCTAAGAACCGATGGATATTGTGACTTATCATTGATGCCTTCAGTTGCTGATAGAGAACTGTTATGATCATTATGATTATTATTTGATGCTTTCCAGTTTCTCGTGGAGAACTGATGTGACTATTGCGGTTTATCTTTTGATGCTTTCCAGTCGCTTGTATAGGACTAAGGTGATTTTGTGTTTTGTGATTTCATGAGCCTAGGGTAGGTTATCTATGTGTAGTGTCAGGAAGTGGCTTGCAATGAGGGACGGGAGACACGAAGTGGCTCTGGGGATGACTCATTGTAAGTTGTTTGTTTTAATAAGTGAAAACATCTCACATAAATACTGACTTAAATAAACCTAATAAGATAACTGTATGTTCTCTCCCATGCCTTGAGTGCTAGTACAGACTAGGATGGGGTAGAGAGAATGCTTGGTTGCGACCTTGCATTCCATAGTATGCCTCGTCAGTACGAGAGGATACTAATGGCCGTAGGATTACTGGAGACCCAAGATTCCTGAGGGATTGCTCGGGTAACTTCCAATGTGATTCATGTGATGACACTTTTTCGCTTACATAGTAGGTTTCCTACGTGTCTTGTGGTGCCTCTGGGTCTAGATGTCTATCTATGTTGGAACCTTTGATTTAGTGTACTTTTAGGATTTCCCAGACTTAGAGAGTACTTGTGTTTTGTGTTTTGATATCCTGTTTGGGACTTGAGACTATCTCCTCAGCGTGGTGGGAGTGGACCATTTAGGTTCCACATGGTCAGGTGGTAGTGCTTTTACTCTTACCATTGAGATCCGTTCGTAGTCGCCGTGGCTGGAGCTTTCTTGGTTGGCATTTACCTTCACTATGTTCCTAGATCATTATGATGTAGGGTTAGATTTTATGATGAATGTTTTATCATTATGGATGTATGGATGTATCATGTATGGTGGATGATTTCATTTATTTTACTGTACTTTGTATCATGTATTTGAGGGTGATGTATATTTATTTTTACATATGTATATTCTTTTAAGCCTTTCATACCCTGTGACATGTACAGTGGATGATTGAGCATTCCGAATTGATTTGCCAAGAGGCATTCGGAACAAATGTATATTGTGGACATTGGACTTTATTCTTATTCTTTCATGTGGATGTGGTAGTTGTTAGACTTAGAATTAATTAAATTTAAATATGACTCAACGTCTTGGGATCCTTAAGGAATGTAACCGGTTATGTATGTTTCTTGATGATTACATGTTATTGCTTCCGCTACTATGTGTTTGATGTGTATGTTATACATTCTTACTTTAAAAAAAAAAAATGTTTAGCAAAATTAGTAAAACTTTAGGTTAATTCTTTTTTATCCCTAGCGGGGCGTTACACCAAGAAACTTCATTAGTTAATACTTGTCTAATGAGTCAAGTAGAAGAAAATTGGCTATGGCACAAAAGACTGGGACATTTAAACTTTGATAATCTTGCTAGAATCAGCAATAATAAAAAGGTAAGAGGACTACCACAGATTACCAAACTAGCAAATATTTGTGAAGAGTGTGTTAAGGGAAAACAAACAAAAGTTTCTTTCAAAATGAAAGAATACTTGTCAAATAGACCACTTGAATTAGTGCATACTGATTTGTGTGGTCCTACTAAAATTGCTTCACTAAATGGTGAAAAGTATTTCATGATTTTTATAGATGATTATTCAAGGATGGTTTGGGTGACATTTCTAAAACATAAATCAAAAGCTTTTGAGCACTTCAAATTTTTTAGGAAAATGGTAGAAAGAGGAACTAATTTAAAACTGAAATGTTTGAGATCAGATAGGGGAAGAGAATTCATCTCTCAAGAATTTGTTGAGTATTGTGAGAAGTGTGGAATAAAAAGACAATACTCTACTGCTAGGACACCACAACAAAATGGTGTTGTTGAAAGAAAGAATAGAACAGTAAAAGAAATGGCTAGAATCATGTTAAATGAAGCTAAACTACCTGATAAATTCTGGAAAGAAGTTGTTCATATAGCTGTTTACATTCTAAACAAAGCACAAATGAGAGTTATAACTGCTTACACTCCATATGGATTATGGAATGGTAAAACAGAAAATGTTAAGAATTTTAAGATTTTTGGCTGTAAATGCTTTATCAAAAAGAACGATGATTCTTTAGAAAATTTTAACTCAAGGTCTGATGAAGGGATCTTTCTTGGGTATTCCACGCATAGCAAAGCCTATAAATGCTTTAATAAAAGGCTGAACAAAATAGTGGAAACTATAAATGTCATATTTGATGAAAATTCTGTGTGTTGTAATGGTCAAGAAGACCATGAAGATTCATCCTTTCAGAGATCAGAAATAGTACATGATGAACATACTGAAAATGATAAACATGAACTAACTGATGAAAATGAACTAGTTGATGAAACTGAACCAAACAATTGTTCAAGTCCTAAAATAACTAGTACTAGTTCAAAAATAAAAACTTCTTCTAAAATAATAGCTAAGAGACATCCTGAGTCTCAAGTCATTAGAGATGTAGAGGAAGGAATTCTAACTAGAAGAAAAGCCAAAATAGGAGAACAAGCAAATATTGCTAAACATTTTTGTTTGATAGTTGACTTTGAACCAAAGAATGTTGTTGAAGCCTTATCAGATTCCTATTGGCAAAATGCTATGTAGGAAGAAATAAATCAAATAGAGAAAAATAAGACTTGGGAACTTGTTCCCAGAACTAGTGACAAAAATGTCATAGGTGGAAAGTGGATATTTCGTAATAAACTAAATGAAGAAGGTAAAGTGGTCAAAAATAAAGCTAGATTTGTTTGTAAAGGCTATGCTTAGCAAGAAGGGATTGATTTTGGTGAAACCTTTGAACCAATTGCAAGAATGGAATCAATTATAATTTTTCTTGCTTGTGCCAGTTATAAGAAATTCACTATTTATCAGATGGATGTTAAAACTGCCTTCTTAAATGGGTATCTTGAAGAGGAGGTTTATATGAAATAGCCAGAAGGCTTTGAATCTTCTGACAAACTTGATTATGTTTATCGACTGAAAAAGGCTTTGTATGGCTTAAAAAAAGCTCCTAGGGCTTGGTACTCCAGGTTGGATAAGCATTTAATTTCAAATGGTTTTTCTCGTGGGAAGGTAGACAACACTATATATCAAGGTGATTAATGATGATATTTTGGCTGTAGAAATCTATGTAGATGACATCATTTTTGGGTCTACTAATGATGATTCAGCAAAACATTTTTCTAAAATCATGGAATCTGAATTTGAGATGTCAATGTTAGGTGTGCTCACTTTTTTCCATGGTCTGCAAGTCTCACAACTAGAACATGGATTATTTATTTCCCAAACAAAATATGCCGAAGAAATGTTGAAGAAATTCAATATGTCATAATGCAAACTTGTTAGCACTCCTATGGAAACTAGTTGTAAATTAATGAAGAATGATGATTCACCTTCAGTTAATCAGACTCTTTACAAATCTATGATTGGAAGTTTTCTATATCTAACTACATCTAGACCTAATATAATGCAAGCTATATGTATGGTGTCAAGATTTCAATCTAATCCAAAGCAATCACATCTTAATGCAGTGCATAGAATACTGAAATACACTCAAGGCACTCTTGATTATGGTTTATGGTATCCTCACAGCAATGACTTTACTCTTGTTGGTTATACTGATGCAGACTGGGGCGGATCTGATGATAAAAAGAGCACCAGTGGTGCAACTTTCTTTCTTGGTGAGTGTCTGGTTGCTTGGCATAGTAAGAAGCAGGATTGTGTGACCCTATCCACTTGTGAATCTGAATATGTTGCAGCTACAACATGTTGTACTCAATTAATTTGGATGGATTATCAGTTATTTGATTTGGGCATTCAGGTTTCAAAACCTATTTCAATAATGTGTGATAACATGAGTGTTATTCAATTAAGAAAAAACCCTGTTATGCACTCACGTACAAAACACGTAGCCATCAAACTTCATTTCTTGAGAGATAAAGTTCAAAATAATGAATTCAAACTAGTTTATGTGCCTACTCAAGGATAGGTGGCTAATATTTTTACAAAGGCATTACCAAGAGAACTATTTGAATAGTTGAGAACATGATTGAGAGTTTTCTCTCAATCACTTCTTGCATAAACACTCTTCCTAATCACTATTCTATGATAGGTTTCTGCTCCTTTCACAGAAAGCCTTCATGAAAAGTAGGTGATCAATTTTTGACGCAAAATTTTGGCGGAGTAATCAGCAACATTTTAAACTGATTTGATTTGATTTCACATTTTACATAGATTTGATTTGACCTCAGTTGGTTCAGAGGTTTGATTTTACACAGATTTGATTTCTTCAAATTGTGGTTGATTCAGGTTTGTTGGTTTTAGTGGTATGAATCATGATTCAGGTTCTTTGGTTTTAGCGGTATGAATCAGCATTTCATGTGAAAAATTTTGCATAAAAAATGGGGGAGATTGTTGACCATGATGACTGTTTTAAAAAAGTGGTAAATTATGTTGGCAAAATATTTTAACATCGAGGTGTCAAATAAAGATTTAATAAAAACTGTTAGATGCATTGAATGTTGGGAATAAGGCAAAATTAAATAAAGTTAGTTTTTGGTAGCACTTGCATAACATGGCAGTTGTAACGTGGCACTTTTATGGTAAGCTCTATCATTGGTTGTACGCAGATATTTATGGAAGGTCTGCAAAGATTACACCAGATGTCCATAATGTATGGTGAACTTCAAAACAAAGTTAAAAAATGTTAAGGTTGTGGGTGTTTTGCAAATGGTAAAGTTCACTCATTTGAAACAAATCATTGTTTCTCTTATGTTCTCGATCTTCATATGTTTTTCTCTGCTACATTTGGTTTTCATGTACTTAAGGAAATCTTTTTGTGACTCCAGACACAACAGCACTTGGTTTATAATCATTATGATCGGTATATTTTGTAATGTTTGCCTGAATATTCTGGTCTTTCTGGATGAATTTTTTTGTCCATGCTCTCACACATTTGATTATGCTTATGCATGAGGTACTAGGACTTTGTCGTTGGATAGCACAACAAAGAATAAGGCATAGACTTGCAATAAAAATCATCACTTCCCGGGTATATTAAAGACCAGGTATGAATCTTTTCAAAAGTGAACTTATCATGTGCAAAGTTAAAAATTTTGTTTTTTTAAAGAACTGAAAAGATGCACTTTCAGAAAGGGCATTTCGAAATGTTTGAAGTTTGAAGGATATTTTTCAAAAGAGTTATGTAATAGACATAGCAAAGTAATATGATTTACTATTCTTTCACAAGACAAAGAAAAACTCTGTTTGACAGTTTCAAAGACGGCATCTTCTGATTCTAAATTAATAAAGAGGGTTTTTTAAATCCAAAATATGTCTGCACAGTGTTAAAAGATTGAATGATTTTTGGGTCAAAATACTATGTGCAGTATTTTTTGTTCAAAACAATAGAAATTGTACAGGTATTTTTCAGTTGGCTGCAAACTGACATTCTGGAAATCATTCTTGAAGAATCTCAAAGTTGAAACTTTGTTACTCAATCTTGGAGGCTTATAATGTTTTTCATATTTCTGGGATAGGAACTATTTCGATTCTAAAACTGAATTGAAGTTAGTTTCTCAAGCAGTTTTTTGACAAGAAGTTATTGAACAAACTCTAACTGGTTCAGTTAGATATATGTAACTTACCAGATTCAAAGTCTTAACTGATTCTAATTGGTTTCTCAAACAATAGTTTAAAAAAAGGAGGGTTTCTTAACAACCTTAATTGGTTTAGTTAGGTTCATGTAACTTATTAGTTTCGAATTTCATCTCTATTTATAGAGATCATTTGTAAATCTAAAGTAGTGGTGTGTGAAAAAGCATTGAAAGAAATAGATAAATATTTGTAAATGTTCTGAAAGGAAGATGTGTTCAAAAGCTATATTATAAGCTTGTATGCATGTATAAATGCAACGTTTACCTTTGTGTGTGTATGTGTATATGAGACTGTAAAAGAACAACAAGACAGAGAAAGGGTTGAACACCCTGAGCAATACTTTCTGCTGATTGTAAAGGGATTTGAAGCAATAAAGATAACAGCTTCACAGAGTGGTTTTTCTCCCTATGACGAATCCCAGTTGAGGAATTTTGAGGGTTTCCCACTCGGCAAAATCTGTGTCTCAATATTTTGTGAGTTGGCTTTTTCTTTATGTTCATAATGAATATTTCAATTTCCAGCAATGTTTCATTCTGATACATATGGTTAAAAATTTGAAATCAGTAATTTTAAAAATTAAATATACAGAGTTCTGATTCACCCCCCCTCTCAAAAGTCTCTCACTTCCAACATATGGAACAATTTCTAGTAGTTCTCAAATAAAAAGCTATGAGAGAAATTAGTAGGCAGTGGGTTAGTCAAGTTCATGGTGGAAAACTATAATTTTATACATTGAAAATTTTGATTTCTAATACTCTTTTGAAAAGCTTTTGAAACACTAATACAAATTCATTCACCTCATAGTTAATGCAAAATAGATTGATCATTTAGGTTTCTATATATTTAGGCTCTGGTCTTATCAGAAGTGGAATAGGGGTAAAAAGCACTACATAATAATATAAAATTAAATATACATGTAAATATATAACATGTTTCAGCTATTACACTATGTGTAAACAAAGATAGCTCAAAGAAAAAGCAGAATGAAAAACTTGACAAAATACCTTCCTGGGAAATCACAGCACAATTTCAATAGGCCTAAATGACTAATAAAATGGAATAATGCAATGTCAAGGATGGAATTAGTGAGAAACCTGATCATGTGAATCGCCCTATAACCAGAAGTTTTGGAGCCTAATTACTTTCCAATGAAAAGGTTACTGCAAGCAATGGGATATCTAGCACAGATAAGCAAGCAGGGGTTGCAAAGAAACACACGAGGAACATCAAGCCCAAGGACATCATGCCAGTGATTGTGGAAGTCAAGGATGATACAGATGAGGAGGAAGTTTCTATTGTTGTGGAATATGTGGAGGATATCTACAAGTTTTATCATAAAATTGAGGGAATGAGTTGTGTACCTTATGCAAAGACTTTTTTAAATTAGAAAGATATTTATGGAATGAGTATGAAGCCTTTGAAATCATACAGGTATTTTGAAAATATACAAATGGCTATTGAAATCATACGAATATTTTTCAGAAAGGGCAGAGAGCTTTAGAAATTGCATAAATATTTGCATGACACACACAGCTTTTCAAATAACTCAAGCATTTGCATCACGAACAAATAGAATCTTCCCTATCATTCCATGCCACCAAGATTCCCTTCACCAGATATTTGGTGCCGGTTATTTGAAGCTCAAAGGGCTATGGGGTTATATAGGAAGGATGTGGATGGGCTTAGTGCAGATTTCCATGCAATTTCATAGGAGATATTTCCAAAAATTTAATTTGAAAGGATGGCTCATGCCTGTGCTGGAAACTTCACATAACAGATTGGAAAGGGGGTTGTTGTGTTGGCACCTGCTTAAGCTACACATTATAGAAATCAATACATCAAAGAGCTTTTGAAATAAGATGGATTTTTACAGAATGTGTATCAAGCTTTTGAAATAATAGAGATATTTTGAAAGTTCTTTTTATATCATAAAAATATTAAAGCGCAAACAACTTTTTTGAAACCACATAATTATTTGAGAACACACGGAGCTTATCAAATCTCACAAATACTTGCAGTGCGAGCAAATAGTTTATGAAATTATATGAAGATTTATAGAAAAAACCTAACTAAAAAGAGGCCATTGGGACCAATTAAAACAAAATAGAAAAAATAGAGAATTGAATAGCAAACACAAAGCATGCTTACCTGAGCAGGAAGAAGCATTGTGTAATCTTTCCTCTCTGGCTTTCATGACCCCAGAATCTGCTCATCTCTCTATTTGTAACTCATGAACACCGACATCCACAGAGATTGATATAAAAAATCAACCATGGATTCATGGATATTGAAGATTAAAAAATTTAATTATTTCATTGTTTACTCAGAAGAATGAGTGAGGGTGTGAGGACAATGAAAATTTTAAAAATTATGATGATTGAGAATTCTAGGAGAACATTCAACACTGTCAATTGTCAGTGTAGGACCAAATGCATCATGTCCTCATTTTATCCCCAAAATTTGCTATCATATGCCAACACAACAGTTCTTGATTTGTACTCAGGCCACAAAGGAGGAGATTTTGGTTAGATTTTATGCACCCTCCCTGACACAACCATTAAAGTTGAAAAGACAAATCAAAATCATGAAATCTAAGAATGCAAGATATCTACCAAAGAGATGACATGTGAGCATTTCATCACAAGATGGTGGAAACTCTACTATTTGCGGTACTCACCAATTATAATTTGAGAACAAAGCAATTTTGAAAAATAATTTAATTATAAAAAAAATCAAAACATAGAAAAATAGGAGGTGGGGAAAAAAAAAAAAGTTTTCCCATTGGTCAACATTAGTGAAGACATAAAACCAACCCGGTTGCTATAGTATCATGCCATTTGGCAAGAACTAACAAAATTAACTTAAGTGACTAGAAGATGAAAATGACTTTTATCACACATTGCCTAGTTGTTTGTATTTTCCCTCATATTGAGGTTATAAAAGCAATAGGCTCGTTGGGATTGTAACCAAGAAAATATGATATTGATCAAAATACAAAAGGGTTGCTTAAATGTGACTGTGCTTTCTAAAGGATGAAACCCCTTAAGAGAATTTGAGAAACTGGACATAGTCTCAGTCTCTCATTGGAGATTGTATCAGGTTCAAGAATGGAGAATGTAGATTAGTATACGGTTCTAGCATATCCACATTGAACAAGAAGACAATATGCATTAATAGGTATGTACAGATTCCTTTTGATATATTAGCTAGAGAAACAGGTGATAGGGAGTCCACTATATTCAAATAGCTAGGAATCTGTGTGGTAGCAAACGAGTTAGGCTACGTACTTACAGAACTAGTTGGGTCACTTCTTAAAGGAATATAGTGGGAGTTATGACAAGAAACTAGGAGATTTGTGATAGGAAGCAATGGAGATGTGTTAGCAAATTTGAGACATAGGTGACATTATTCCCAGTGGAGGCTCTTACAATCCATTCAATAGTCACACTAGATTATAGGACTGAACACAGTGGTAGCAGGAGCTAGTACAAGGTCATCGTGATAGATTGTAGGTCGTAAGTTACCATTATTGAGTACACAATACTAATTATCAAAGAGGTTAGGGGCTCACCGGCCAAGCACATTCACTACCAGGGTCGGCTCCAACAGTAACATAGGGATAACAATGGCATTGTGCAAGTGTTTCAGAAGTCATACTCATTAAAAGGGAAAACCCAACTAGAGACCTATTGGCAGCCACACATTATCACCCAGATTCCATTTTTTTTATGTTTGTAACTTGTCATATAGTCAATGCTTAACATACAAACCTATAGTATGAATGTGTGAATTCACTAAGTAATTGTTCCAATAAACTCAATAGTGGATAATTCGGGTACTTGCATTTTGTGAGAATGTTATGATTAGTAGAGTTATTCTTTACCAACATTCCCTTATATTGAATTTAGGTGTTCCTATCACCATTTCATCAAGATTGGATCATTTGTGTGGTATCAGCGACAAGACTTGCCAACTTGTGGGTAAATTATTGAAGTTGTAGACTAGTTAAAATAAGAACAATGTTCGATAAGCATGAATAGGAAACCATATAATTTTAGTCACATTTGACTTGAATAGGTAGGATCCTCCGACCAGATTGATACTAAGGATAGTTACTCAGCTGATGAGGAGCTAACCTTTGAGACAAGCAAATAGGGTGATCAGGTTAAATAGGTTGAACAAAGTTTATAGGCACAGGCACTCAAATGGCTCACGATGTGAATGAACAAGAATGGGAAGTGAAGGAAACTTTACGGGCTATTAGAGATGGATAAAATAATATTTTTATTGCACTTCAACAACTTACAAGTAATATGCAGTAGCTAGCTCTGACACACAAGAGAGCGTCGAGTCATCACAGTGGAGGTGGTAGTGTGGCAAGATCACCCTAGGTTGTTAGGGCCCCCACATAGAACACTGACAGGGCATTGATGCCCATTTTCACTAAGAATAATGCTGAGGAAGAGGTATCCCAACCTGTAGTAGCATGCTCACTTCTAGATAATATTATGGCCATGTATGATGAATGGGATCTATTCCCTAATCTGATTAAACAAAAATTGTCCTTTGTTCAATACATGAATGAAAAAAGGGAGACAAAGAGACCACAATAGGAAAAGAGGCTTGCGGCACATAATAGGGACTTGAAGCAAATCATGAACAAGTTACCCCTCCCCTCTTTTGATGCCAGTAGTAAGACATCTTCTAGAGCTTGCACAAGCTAGACACATTACTGACACTTAAGCTGGTGACAGAGACATAAGCCATTAGATTTGCCACAATGCATTTAGAGGGAGCAACATATGATTGGTGGCATCATGGGATGGTCACCCAAGATAATGGTCTCATTACATCTTATGAGACTTTCATCTCTAAGCTGCTCACTTGTTTTGATAGGAAGGGCATTGAGGTCTACTATAGGGATTTGGTGCAATTGTGATCGTTTGGATCTCTGAATGACTTCATTGATGAGTTTCAGTGAATCTTAATTATGGTTTTGGATATGAAATAATAGCATAAGGTAATTTTATTAAGTGAGGGCTTATAGGAAAAATTTAGAGGTTTGGTCAAGATCCTTAAACCAAATACATTGGATGATGCTATTAAGATTGCACATGATCTAGACTCATCTTCTTCTAGACTATAGCCTCCTAAGAAACCTTATAAGGTGTCCACTTCAATATAGAAGAACAAGAACCAACAAAAGACTTTTTGCCCAAGGTTGGACTTTGAAACACATAATGAGTTGAGGAGGAAGAAGCTATGCTTCATTTGTAGGGAGTCATGGACACCGGATCACAAGTGCCTAGGCAAGGGGAAAATACATTATGTCAAAGTTCTTTCAGAAGAGGAGGATGAGTAGTAGGGAGGCAATGATGTTGAGGGCAGCGAGGAAGAAGAAAGTGAGGAGCAACCTCCTTAAGAGAGGAAGAAGGAATCCACTCCAGGACAGTCTCCTATCATAGCTTCCCTTCTAGTGATCCCACGGGTCACACCTTTTTCTTAAAGGGTGTAGTTAGATGGCAATGTATTGTGTCCTTATAGATACAGGTGCTTCACATAATTTCATAAGCACACATTGGGCATCAAAGAGAAGGTTACAGGTTGATGATACACCCAAGTTCAAAGTTAGGGTAGCAAGAGGCGATAGATTAAGGTGCACAGGAAAAGTGCCAAGGCTCTCGATTCACTTTGGTGATTATCTTTTAGAGGCAGATATTTATGTAGTTGACTTGGATGGGTTAGATTTATGTTTGGTAGGCAATAGTTATAGACAATTAGAAGGTACATAGTGGATCATGATAAGATGTAACTAGAACTCTTACAAGATGGTCGACAGGTGATTCTCAAGACCATGCTAGAGAGTGAACCCATATAGATTTCAGCTCACAGGATGGAGGCTATTATGAGATATGATGACATGCAGTGAGGAGGGCACTATTTCATCTCCTCTAAGGATACTTAGGTTCAGGACAACTTCATGTTGACATTCAACCAGTGTTTAATAAGCACAAGAGGGTTTTTGAAGACATATCTCTGGGTATTCTCCCAAATAGAGGGTTTGAGCATATTATTGAGTTAGAGGAGGGAACCAAACCTATCATTACCACTCCTTATCATCACCCTAGGTACTATAAAGAGGAAATAGAAAGGATGATTAAGGAACTCTTAGACATGGGACACATTAGACATAGTTCCAACCCTTTTGCTTCTTCGGTAGTTTTGGTGAAGAAGGATGGTACTCTTCACATGTGTATTGATTATCGAGATCTCAACAAGAGGACCATTAATAATAGGTACCCTATTCCTTGCATTGATGAGTTATTAGATGAACTACATGGGGCAGTCTACTTTTCAAAGATAAATCTTAGATCTGGATACTGTCAGATATGGGTTTGTGAGGAGGATGTTCATAAGACAACTTTTTCATGCCACTACAAACACTATGAGTTCTTGGTCATGTCAATTGGGCTCACTACTGCATCAACCACATTTAAGTCATGTATGAACCATATTTTTAGAAAATAGTTGTGCAAGAGCATGTTGGTATTCTTTGATGATATCATGGTTTTCAATAGGACTTGGGAGGAGCATTTGTTGCACCTAGATGAGGTACTTAGCATTATGGAGGAGCATTTATTTTTTAGGAAAGAATCGAAGTGTGAGTTTTGATTCACTAAGATTCTTTACCTTGGACACATGATTGGTGTGGATGTGGTGAAGGTACACCAAGAAAAGATACAATCAATCCTTGATTGGCCACCTCCAAGGAACATATCAAATTTGAGGGGCTTCCTCAATCTTTTCTCTTATTACAAGAGGTTCACTAGAGGCTTCTCTCAGATAGTAGCTCCCCTCACCAATCTCACACAAAAAGGGGCATTTAGGTGGATGGATGATGAAGATGTGACCTTTGATAAGCTCAAGAAAGTGATGAGCACATGCCCAATTCTGACACTTCCCAACTTCTCTCGCCCTTTTGTCTTAGAGTGTGATGCTTTAGGGGGTAGAATTGGCATAGTTCTGATGCATGATAGGCACCCAATAACTTATGAGAGTCGAAAGCTCAAGGACAATGAGATACTGTACTCCACCTATGGCAAAGAGATGCTAGCCATTATGCACACATTAACCAAGTTTAGACAATACTTGGTGGGTGGAAAATTCACAGTTAAGATGGACCACAACAACTTGTGATATTTCTTAGAACAGAAGGATCTCAATGAAAGAAAACAAAAGTGGGCCAACAAGATTTAGGCCTATGATTTTGATATCAAGTATGTCAAGGGTAAGAATAATATAGTTGCTAATGTACTTTCTAGGAGACCTTCAATAGTAAAGTGTTGTGTCATTTCAGAGATATTGACAGATTGGAAGTCCTAGTTACCGGTTGAGTATTATAAGAATACTCAAGCTTCTCAAATCATGGATGGGTAGCTTCAAGACAACAGGTACAAGTTAATCGATGATGTGATTTTTTATAAGGATAGGATATATCTTGTGCCAGAGTCTAATCTCAAGGGAAAAATTATGGAGACTCTTCATGATGTACCATCAATTGGACACCTAGGTTTCTTCAAAACCTATAGGTAGGTCAAAGAAAGGTTTTCATGGAAGGGCCTTAGGGGCGATGTCCTTCAGCATGTGAGAGAATGCTAGACATGTTAGCAAAACACACTACAAAATTTGGGGTCAAATTGTGACGATAATTTGTGGTGGCAATGTAATTTGTGGTGATTTTCATTATTTTTTTGTAGTGGCATAATTGCGACGTTGACATGACTATAAGAAAAAAATACAACATAAATCATTCCCCATTTTTTTTTTTTATGGAGAGTTGCACACAAAAGAGGGTAGAGAGCTCCGAATAAGGTGGAGATCTCTAAACATTATCATGCCCTTGTGATCAGTGCATTTCGTTGTTGTGATCTCTGCATTTTATTTTTGTGCCCTTTGTCTGAGATTTTGTTGCTGTGATCTTTGCATTTCATTGTCGTGCCCTTGCTCTACAATTTCATTGTCGTGCCCTTGTGATCTCTGCATTCGTTGTTGTGCCCTTGCTCTGCAATTTCATTGTCATGCCCTTACTCTACAATTTTTTTGCCATGTCATGACCTTGTGATCTCCATGGCCTTGCTCTGTGACTTTTTTGTCATGCCCTAGCTCTACAATTTTCTCAAGGGCTATGTAAATGTTTGTTTCTTTTCCTTCTAGATAGGTATCTCTTTATATTTCCTTCTAAACATGTATATTTAGAGATTTTTTTAAGGTGCTAATTACAACTTAACACAATAGAAAAATTGATCTAGTTGCATACATATTTTAGAATCCAAATAATAAAACAATAAAACTCACTATACCCATGCTAAGTGACTTACCTCAAGATCCTCCACAAAAATAATGTAGACTAGGAGAAATGGGTAGAGTTTGCAAGAAATTTTACAAAAACATAGCATAGCATATATTTTTAGAAAGAAACTAGCCATAACCCAGTTAAATGGGTCTAGTTGTTGATTAGTTGATTACAAATTGCTATAGATCTTTCATCATATTAGGTACAATAAAATGAACAATCAGTTGTTCCCACCTAGCAGGATCAAATACAATTTTCCAAGGTGATAAAATTGCATATGCAAGGAATTGAAGAATAACTTCATTGAAGATTTGAGTGTAAGGAGTTGTTTCTAGTTGTTGTTTATGTTGTGTAGTCTCTTTCTAAAGACACTCCTCCTTTGCCCGTGTGCCTTAAATTTTGATTATCAAACTTCTAAATATCTGCCTCTACCTTATCTAAAATCAACTTCACATTGTGTTGTAACTCTGGCATAGTTGTTTGATCATTAATAGGTTTCATTTCAGCATTGTTGTTTTCATGTATGTATGTATGTATGCATGCATGTATATATATATATATATATGTGTGTATATATATATATACATATATATATACATATATATGTATATATATATGTATATGTATATATGTATATATATATATGTATGTATATATGTATATATGTATATATATATGTATATATGTATATATATATATGTATATATATATGTATATATATATACATATATATATGTATATATATATACATGTATATGTATATGTATGTATATATGTATATATATGTATGTATGTATATATATGTATGTATGTATATACATATGTATATGTTTATATATGTGTCTATGTATGTATGTATGTATATATACTAAGAGATCTTGTGGATTATGGATTATAAACAAAAAGAAAAGAAAACACGACATTAATCATTCCCCATTTGTTTCGATTGATTGTGGAGAGTTGCACACGAAAGAGGGTGGAGAGTTTTGAACAAGGGTGGAGAGCTCTGAACATTGGTGGAGATCAGGATTTTGTTGTCACTCCCTTGTGATCGCTGCATTTCATTTTCATGTCATGCCCTTGTGATCTTCGTGCCCTTGCTCTATGATTTTCTTTAAGGGGAGAAGAGGTACCTATGTAAATGTTCTTTTTTTTTCCCTTCTAAAAATGTATCTCTTGTTCATATATAATAGCTTTGGTCAAATTCAAGGATAACTAATTATGATGATTGTTTATGATGGTTGTATGCATATGCACATGTATGTATGTATATCAGTTCACTATGTGAACTACTTTACATGCATACATACACACTTGCTAGTACTTGTGCTAAATTAAATCAATCATTCATGTCTTGAATTCACACAAGCAATTATCCTTGGATTCAATTGAAATTATTCATACCAAACTAAGCATGCATAAATTTGTTCATTTTTTCATTCTTTAAATATCACATATATATAAATGAATAAAGTAATCTTAGGATATGACTTTTGCATTGATAAAAAAATGTTGATTTACAAATATAGGAAAATAAGTATGAAATAATGCTGATTTTTACACAATGTTAGGAAATTGTATTTGGGAAAAAAGAGTACATTCACATTTCAATCAAAAGTAAATCAAAAGGGGCAAAGAAATAGAGCTAGATGCACAGAATAAACTACAATACCAAAATTAATGGCAATGTGCTTTAAAAATCTTTCACTATCATTATGAAAATGAAGTTTTTGTCTCTCAAAGCAGCATGATTAAAAACTAACTTGATTTCTACAAAGGGGCAAAGAGATAGAGCTAGATACACAGAATAAACTACAATACCAAAATTAATGGCAGTATGCTTTAAAAATCCTTCACTATCATTATGCAAATGAAGTTTTTGTCTCTCAAAGTAGCCTGATTAAAAACTAACTTGCTTTCTACAAATAGTCTATTTCAATGAAACTCTAAAATACTCATATTTGGTAGAAAATTGAAGCAAATCTTCAACTTAAGTTAAATATTGCAAAGGCAATCATTACCTTTTTGAGAGGGATTGTCATATGCATGGATGATTTAAATTAAGAAAGAAATTACATAGCAAACCTAGTCAAGATTTATGGTACATGATTTCATTACCATGCCTGCATTTGTGCTTCAAAATTTTTCTTGAAATATACAATAAAATAAGTCAAGTAGGTTGTTGAATCTTCATGCATTTGTCCCCCCAATTACCATTGTGGAGGTGCTTCAATTCCTTTCACACCCAACTACCTAGCTTGTAACCGTCCATGCAAATGTCAACACTCAATAATGGTGAATTCAATAAAGCTTCCTTGGTCTATTTTTACTCCAGAAATATTATAAAATAAGAGTTGTATTGTAACAGGTGTATTATTCTTAAATATATTTCAACTATGATTCTTTCTTTGTGATAACAACTTTATTGTGAAATATTTCAAATATTCAATATGATTGTTCAGATCACCTTTTTGTAATTAAGTACACAATAATAGCTGACAACAATGATAAAAATGGCTAGTTCTTGTTTTAGTTATAAAAATAATTAAATCAAATTATTTTGATGTTCAGTATTATTAATATGATTTATCTATCATTTTAATATACATGATTCTGAAATGACCGTCAATTTTTTTTTAAATGCTAAATTTTTTACATTGATGAATGCTTCCACTGTAGAAAGCCTCTGGTTTAATTATCTCTTGGTGATTAAGGATCAAATACAATTTTCCAAGGTGATAAAATTGCATATGCAGATGTATGTATGTATGTATGAATGAATGTGTATATCTATGTATGTATTTATGTATATCTGCATTTCATTGTCTTGCCCTTGTGATCTCTACATCTCATTTTCATGCCCTTGTGATGTTTGTATATTTATGTATGTATATACCTATGTGTATATGTCTATATATACATACATATATAGACATACACATATGTGTGTGTATGTATATATACACATACATATACATAAAGAGAAGCTTTGCTAATCACCTATTGGGGGAAATATAAAGAGATCCATGTGTAGAAGGAAAATAAAAGAACATTTACATAGGTACCTCCTCTCCCCTTGAAGAAAATCGCAAAGCAAACGCTACTACATTTGGACTCGAATTACACCACAAATTGCAAAAACTAAACATAAAAATCACCACAAATTACACCATCATTGCAATTTGACCCTAAATGTTGCATTGCAAAGGGCATAGAGATCACAAGGGCACTGCACAAAAAAAAAATTACAGAGATCACAAGGACATGACAATGAAATGCAATGATCACAAGGGCACAACAAAAAAATTGTAGATCTCCATTGATCTCCACCAAGGGCATGACAACAAAATGCAAAGATCATAAGGGCATGAAAATGAAGTGTAGCAATCACAAGGGAACAACAATGAAATCTCCATCAACATTTTGAGCTTAGAGCTCTCCACCCTCATTCGAAGCTCTCCACCCTCTTTCATGCACAACTCTCCACAATCAAAAAAATGGGGAATGATTTATGTCATGTTTTTCTTTGTTTATATCTAAAATCAACTTCACATTGTGTCATAAATCTAGCATAGGCATTTGATCCTTGATAGCTTTCCTTTCAACATTTCAACATTCAATTTTTTAAGTTTCCTATTCATTATATGTTTTGGTTTATCAATGGTTTCCTCTAATTCGATTACAGTGCATCTCAACTAGCTGCTCTAATGATGCAATCACCCATCTATCTCCATATTATGCAAGAACTTGTTGTTTTACAGAATCTAGATAGATACTGAGAGTTCCAAAGCCATAAGCCTAAAGACCATCATGTGTGTGTCCCAACAATGGAAGCCAAGGATGTAACCATGCATGTATTGGCATGCTCTCCTTGCAAGGATCCCAAGTATCAATAGTTGTTGTTAATTTGGGCATCACTATATGAGTTAGAATGTTATGAAATATTGAAGCCAGTAGTAACTTCTCCCATATCTCCAAAAAGCATAGCATAGGTTTAGGGTCCCTTGGCTCCCAAGAATTTGTAGCATAGGTTCAGGGTAGTAACTCCTTACACTCAACTCTTCACTGTAGTTATACACTCAACCAATTTTAAATTTGAATAAAGGGTCCCCTTATAGAACAAAGAATCCATACTTGTGGTTTATCTTAAGACATTTGAGCACCTGCAACCTAGTCTACCTGGGTTTTGAAAATAGAAGGCTAAACTCTAAGTTTCAACATTAACTTGATTGGTCTATTTAGACCCATTGATTATTGTCACAAGCTTTTAAACATAACTATATAAGGAATGAGTTAGGACATATATAGTTTAACTTTACATTAATTGTAAACTACAACACAAAGGTTGCACTAGGGTATTATAGTATTGTAATTATAGAAAATCGTCTAATTCACTCGAGTGGGTGTATGATGGTGAAGAGTTGTATTAGGTTAGTAAAACTCACCAATGGTTATATGAATGCAACTACATCAAAACAATTAAAAACTAGAAATAAATATTCGTTAGAGTGAGTAGTTCAAGGGTCTTGATCCTGTGGATATAGGTATGTAGGCATCCTCGTAGGCGAAGTATGCCTCCAGTGTATAGATGCCTTGGACATAGTTAGGTAGTACTTAACTAATTTAAGACATTATATATTAACTCACAAGGCTCATTCCCTTGTAGAAGCCTCTAACACAATTCCATTTACCTCTAAACCATGCCAAGGTTTTAACCATGCATGTATTGACACACTCTCCCTATGAGGATCCCAAGTATCTACTAATACTATCAATTTGGGCATCACTATATGACCTAGAATGTTATGAAAAATCCTCCCACATCTCCAAAAAATGTAGCATAGGTTTAGGATCCCTTGGCTTCTAGGAATTTGCAGCATCTATTCTCACTGTTGGAAGAATAACTTCGATGAAGAGTTGAGTGAAAGGAGTTGAAGAAGCAAGTTTTGCTTCTATATAAATGCCATAATCATGAAGCTCATTCCCTTGTAGAAGCCTTTACCACAATGACATTACCTCTAAACCATGCAAAGGATGTTGAAGTGGTTCCCAACCTTGAAGCACTCTTATAAGCAATGAAAAAGAAAATGTAGATGCAATACATATACTACTATTATTTATGTATATGTATGTATGTATGTATATGTCTATGTATGTATATATGTATGTATGTATCACTAATACATTTGACATTGATTCACAATGGCTATGTGTCGCAATTACGACAAAAATGTGTCACCATTGCGACAGTAATAGACATCATTATTTTTTAGTCGCAAATTATGATGTCTATCCTATACTATCGCAATTATGACGCATATCCATCTCTATGCAACCACTTTATTGTGACATAAACACCATCACAATTATTGTGGTTGATGTCGCAATTGCGACAGAAACCCCAAAAATTGTGACAGCAATTGACCACTTTATTATGACATCAACACCATCACAATTCTTGTGGCCAACGTCACAATTGCAATGGAAACCCCAAAAATTGCGATGGTGATTGTCGTCGCAACTACAACAACCCTGTCGCAATTCTTGTGGCAGATGTTGTAATTGCGATGGATGCCCAAGAAATTGTGACAACAGATGGCGTCATCGGTATAGCAACCCTGTTGCAATTCTAGTGGTGGATGTCTCAATTGCGACAGATACAAAGTAAAACAAAAAAAAATTCCTCGATTATATTCAGTTGTCAATACCTGCCCATACTAACCACCCCTATCAATCAATTGTCAATATAGTTATTTTTCCATATAGGCAAGGATTGCTAGGCTAGATTGAATTGAGAAAGAAGGCACCAAAAATACATTACAAGAAGAGTTGGAGTGCAAGATTGATAACATAAGACAAAAAGTGGAGTTATTTGTAGTCGTATCCAACTCACGACTTAGAGCTATTACAATTAGATCCTTCTTATTACTCACACACTTTTCACTCATCTCATCATAGTTTTATCCCTTGGGATAGAATCCTCCATCATCAGCCTTTGTATTACCACATGTTCATTCCTTTTCATTTTTCAGAAGTCTTTAGATCTTAATAAATTATTTGCATCATAGATTATATGTTATCTCATCTTTAAAAGGTCTTAGAACTCATCTTGCACTTTGAAATTCCTATCACATCATCTTGTGTACCACCCTTAGGTGCATCATCATTTCATGTCACCCACCACACATCAAAACAAAAATAAAATGAAGAAGAAAGACATGGATCTAAATCCTAGTATTGGTGTGGAAAGCACAAAACTCAGTCCATAGACCATCCTAGTGATATCTAAGCCACCTCCCTAATCGATGAATGAATTGAGACCTATTGCATCAATCTTAGAGGTTTTCATGAACCAACTAAGAAACAAAATCCTTATCAATGTCATTATTTCCACTTGGCCCATGGGCAAGCATGTCGCAGATGGATCTGCACTGTTAAGCCACAAATAATCACTTCCTATGACGAATAAGGTGATGATATCAAGAGCCCATATGAGTGCAAAAGGGGGAATGGGTAGAAAAAGATGCATGCAAGGAGTGATGGAAAGACTTACACCCAATGTCAAACCAAAGATTAATAGGACATGATTTTCGACTAGCATAGCCAAGGGGGGAGGAGGAGCGGTGGGGTATGGAGAGGAGGGCGGACTCCCAGATACCATCAACAACTAGATCAAATAAGAATGAGGCTTGGGAGGGATTAGTAAAGCAATTTGGGGGGATTAATAGAAATAAAATTATACCACTTGTAAAGTTTAAACAAACCAACATATTAAGAAAAATAATTCTAAGTAGGACATGCTCTATTAAGATGCATCTAATTTAGAAGCTTATTGATAGTGTAGGAATATGTACTATGTTTACCTTCTCCCTACAGGTTGAGAACTCCTTATAGAGGTCTAAGTAGTCTTTCTAGTTCTTGGGACATGTTGGATTGTAGCTATGACACTCATATTAACATCCTTAAATGGAGATAATTTTTCCTCAAAAAAATCACTTGTTCCAAACACATCCATACATGGTTCATCTATTGTTCTTGGTAAGGTTCTTCTTACTTGAGTTTCTTGCTTCACTTTCACCTTAGGTTTAATCCTCTTTATTCCTACATGTGCTTCATTTTCTCAATCAAAAATTGGATGTCACTAAAGCTTTTGATTTTCTCCATATTACTTGAGTTTCTTGCTTGAGCCTTTCATATCACTAATATATCCCAACTCAATCTCCACAAAGAAAACAATAACTTGCAAAGAAAAATTGAACAAAATATAAATGGGAAAATTGATTCTCTTTTGGACAAAGGTATGCTACTATAATAGGAGTACAAGGCCACAAAGGATATAGAGTACAGTTCATCAAAATAGTGGACTTTGAAACTCTAAAACAATGAAGAATAGCTTATCACTTTTACAACTCTAAAACAATGAAGAATAACTGATCATTATGGTAATAAGACATCAACATTAGAACTCATAACAAAGAGAGTACAATTATGATTGTCAGTGACAATATGCAAAAGATGCAATGACCATGGAACCATCAACAAATAGTGGCATTGAACATCAAACTAAAATACATATGCAGTCATGTGCTATAGAAAAAATAATCTAACCATTGACACTAATGACATAGCAGAGATAATGTCTAAAAATAATGGTCATGGCAAGCAAGTAGGCATGTTGTTTTACAAAGGCAAAGGGGTATGAGTATGTTGTGATAAACCCAAACCAATGTGACTTGAGTCACAGTGATCAATCTAAATATAAGTTTGAGAAATATGTTAAGGAAATACTATAACAGTAAGCTTATGAAATAAAATGAAGTCATTGATGCATCAGTGATGATAGCACTAGGGTAGCATGCTATTGTAGTGGTAACATGCAGCTATAGGATGCACTCATTGAGAAGTCCCAAATCAAAAGAAGTCATCAACAATAAAAGAAACATTAATTTAATGAATATTATTGATATCTCATGAAATGAAACTATGTTGTATAAAGTGACATGATGGTACAATGGAGGTGTTAGCACTGATTAATGATACCATTGGAAATTGCAAGAGATTATTGTTTGATGAACTATGTAAGTGCACTGCCTTGAATGATAGTCAACCATGTTTATTGTTAATATTGATGGTGATCAATAAAGTCATACATTATGACAATGTCACCAAATATGCCATTAAAATAGAGATGGCATAAAACCCCAGGATTTACTCACTAAAGTATTGTGCTAAGAATAAATGAGCATTTACAAAAATGATTAACTCATTAACGTATCATGCTAAAAAACAATGAGGCTTTACAGTACACAAATAAACAAATAGAAATCCCAAAGCATTTTTTGTAGATTTCTTCAAAATGGAGATGCATGATGGTTTACTAAGTAATAGCATACAAATCAATTATGTCTTGGGGTAGATAACATCTTCCAAAAGACAATCAACGATAAGAATCAAGTAAGGTATTGTTATTAAAAAGTGCAGGGATAGAAGGTGTTGATCAAACATTCTAAGATTAAAATGAACTTGCCTTGTTTTCATGACTATTTCCTAACATCTCCCCTCAATCTAGCTTGTGTTGTCTAAGGCCTTGGGAAACTTGAAACAAAATAATTTTTAGGTCCTTCGCTGAAGCTTCATTTTGAAATTGGTGAACCTGCATAGACAAATATAAAAAACAATTATAAGGTATCATGATGCCCTCTTCTTATTACCAATAAGTTGTTTGAGTATGTTTTCCGCCTATGAACTACTATTGTATATGAGAATCTTTCCTCATCTTTCATAAATTTTCTGATCTTATAATATAAAGGGAGTGGTCCCCAAGAATAAGAAATTAGTGATTAAAGAAAACACAATATAGTTATCAATAATGATAAGAGTCTATAAGTCTCAAATAAGTGAGTTAAAATCCAATTCACAATGATAAAAAATTATACTTGACATGAAAGAACATGTCTATAAAACTTTTATTTAGTCATAAATTTATTAGAGATTCATAATATAGAATACCCAAAATGGATTCAGTCCAGATGCATTCTTCACAAAGTTAATAAGATCAAAAGAGAAAATATTATCTCTTAATAATATGATATTTCCACTGACATTCAGTGTCTTCAAATTTCAAACTCAACATTTATCGTTTGTAGTGTTAGTTTATTTTCAGCATGAATAAGACATTGAGACTAATATAAATTGAACTCAAGAAAGAATCAAGTCCAAAGGGATTGTGATGACCTGGAACAAAATACTCTTCACCGTATTCTAGAAAATAGTGTTCTAAAAAAATTTAGGGTGCACCTCTGAGAGTAGGACCTAGATTCATATCTCTATTACTGAATTCAGGAGACCAATTAACAATATTTGAAAACTTTATTAGCTATAAAAAGTCTTTGTTTGTTGGAGACACTTGAAAAAATTTCACCATTCTCCCCATAACCTCCAATTGCATAAACAAGACCATCCAACACTACATAAGAAAATTCATAGTGTTTCACATTCATTTATGTTAGTTTGCTCCATCCAGCACACAGTCCAGTACCAAGGGCTTATCAATCTGGCATTTCCTTATGCCAGAATGGAGTTAAAGCCTAAAGATATCTGAAATCCAATCATCTCAAAACCTTAAAACTATCTCATCTAATCAAATTTAATGCCATAAAACATAACTATTTATCTAATTTTAGTTACATTCAATTCACCATAATACCCTGCAATAAATAAATTCCACACATAGGCTGATATGCAGTGAAAAAAGAGAAGTCAAGGGGGATAGAGAACTCCAATATTCAATTCATTTACTACCCAATTAATTTGAATTATCTCCTGCTTCAGATGATCATCACCTAATTCCTTCAGTCTGGGCCTCTCCTGACAAGGCTTTTGTCACCTCATAAAGATAAATTGGATCAAGCTATCAATTTGATTATTGCTTCTTATATGTGAAACCTAGCTTTTCACTCAATCAACCTACAAATGAGAATAATAGTATGCACCAAGACAATTATATTACAAAAATAAGGAGGAAGAAATCTGGCTAGAAGTCACTCTCTCTTTCATGTATGATTTGTTAACTCAGGAAACCAACAGACATATCCCAATAACAAAAAGAAAAGGAAAGTAGAAATAGCTTCAATCCCTTTGGTGAGCCACACAGAGAATGTAAGCATGTGCACCTACAGAGCATGTGCACCTACAGTGAGGTTTCATTTATCCTCTGTTGGGAAATATGCACATATGAGTAAAGAAGGGACTAGAAATCCTTTGTTCACTGATTGACCGTGAACATAGTTATAGAGATGGGCTTGTATTGTTCTTAGAGGTAACAGTGATCGTGCATTTGATATAATCTTTGTGTGAATAAAAACCACAATACTTGCTAGATTCAACATCCTACCTTAGATTTTTTTTTTGTTGCACCATGTTGGGAGCTTAGGAATAGAGCACACTATTGCTGAATAAAATGCCTCATGAATATCCAGCCAAGCCAAACTAGAGTAGGTGGCCATAGAAGTTCTTGGTGCCCACATTTACACTTTCCCTGCTAACTCTATATCGCATGTTTTGCCGCATCAGAAATTATATTTTGTTCATTGCAAAAACTGGATTTTGACTTGGACGAGACAATTGAACCACCGCTTTATTTTTTTGATCTAAACAACATAATTTTTGATGGAGGATCCCCTGGATCGCCTATCAACTAATAATTTGTGGAGTGGCAATCTTTAAATCAAGTATCCTTTCATGTACTCGACAACTAAAGAATAAAACTAGCTTAAGTTTAGCTTGTGGAAAATGAAATTTTTATTTAGTGGATATGGGCCTAAAAGAATTGCATTGGAGTTTGAAGAGCTTGGGATTAAAAAATTAGTACAACTGAAGAATAAAAATAGCTAAGTTGGGCTTGTGGAAAATGAAATTTTTATTTAGTGGATATTCTTGAAGAAATTAGAATGTCTTAAGATTTGGTGGAAAGAATTTTAGTGTGATGTGTTTCTTCACTAACAAAAATAATCTAAGCTTGTTAAATTTCTTCAAAGATCATAATAAAATATTTTGAAGTAGGAACAATCAGTATACTATGTAGTGTAGGTAACATTGATGTGCCTAGAAGCCTTTTTTTTTTAGCATAAATAGATTTAACATAAACTATTAGTCTATTAATGAGGAATGTAGACCTGCTTGGACTTGTTACGGGGCCCCTACTATTCTAAAGGCTCTATTCTAGATGTAACATGCCTATGAACCTGCAGGGTGTGCATTCATGTGGGCCCCCTAATAAAATCCTAAAAACTAGAACCAATTTTTTTCCTTTACTCAAAAGGTTATAAAAACTACCATAACCAAAGTCTATTGGGAAACATATATTGAAATTAATGAATTTTAGACATTGTTAATGCTACTTTAAAAAATATCATCAAAACACAACTTTCATAATTAATCAAAGATGTTGATGAGTGACAGTTGCCTTTGACTATTTGACAATGCTTTGTAGAAAAATATTCATTTTAATCCTTCTTTTATGGATTGAAATTCAATAGAAAAGCACATATAGATATCTATCTCTTCTACAAATAGGTTTTGAAAATATATTAAAAATTTATTTCAAATATGCTAAGGAACAGATTCTGTGGCACTGTTGTTTTCAAATTCCTGCCTAGACTAACAATCACAACATTAAGTACCCATTTCTCATTTAATAATAAATTGGGGTGATTCAAATTGGGGATAGTAGATCCAATGTTTAATTTCCACTACAACTAGGTTTCGAAGAAAATAATAATTGGTTGAAAAAATGTGCCAATGAACTATTAGGAAATGTGAATTTTACTAGTGCAAATTTAGGATAGACAGTCGGTATTATTGGCACAACTTTGTCATATGATATAAAAATTGAGTGATTCAAATTTTTTTATAAACTAGATTCATGGGAGAATATGCCTTGGAACCAGATTTTAAAGATTCAACAATTTGATCATCCAAAAATTGATTGTCCTAGCTCTGTCACCACTCTCGCCCTAAGTTTCCTGTATGACATCTACTCACTATTTTGACCATATCTTTAAAATTAATTTATCTTTCAATGCAGCCTTCCAATTCAATTGCATGCACCATCCCTAATTCTTGAGTGACAACAACCCTATCCATATTAGAGGCATCTTATAGAAAAGTCATTGAAACTAAAACCCATACATTCCTCCAGCCCCCTAAACATCTCTAAGGAAGTTAACATCATTTAAAAACATTTACTCTCTCTAGACAAAGGAGAGGAAGGGACTACCCTGAAAAATGAGAACAAGGACCTCTAGGCACTTGACTTGTAGGAGAAAAAAACATAACCAAGATGAGGGTACTTCATCAAGGCCTTTCAGCAGAGGCGTTCAACACCACCAGTTAAAAGCAAAGATGAATGATGTTGGGAGAGGGCATATATTGTTGCAGTAATGTGAGGGGTGACTCAAAATAATTTGACCATCATTGATCCTAAGAGGCAATGGTGCACAAACCTCCCAAGAGCATGGGATCGTCTTAAGAAACAACTCTATACATGAAGCCAGGTTAAGAGATATGTCATCTCTCTAAGGAAATAACTTCTCAAGCTAAAAGTTTCATGTCTACCTCCAAGCGCATCACATTGGTTATACTCCTTTTCCTTAGACATGCAATTTTTCTTACTATAAATCATACAAAATGGGACTCCCATAATTGCTTTCTTTTTTGAGAGCTTTGGGCATTGACTGACACATCTTCCCTTCATTCATGACATTTCTTTTTTGGCTTTTCATGGATGAATTTTATTCTAGCATCTGTAGCAGATTTGTGCTTGGCTTTTCTCTTGACTTCTAGGATCAACCAGTCATTAGCAAATAATTTGGGCAAGTGTGTTATCAGTAGGTCTAGTGTTTGGTTGAAGTCAACTGTCAAACTATTTTTAGCTTGATATGGTGTTATTCTTAGATTATACCTTTCTTTCTTAATGAACCCTTGCATGATAGTGGCACACAAGAAGGATAAGTACTACAACAACTTTTTTTTTATTCGTGTTTGGAGTCTATTAGGTCAAATTCTCTGCACATACAATTGCTTAGTCATCATTCAATTCTCTATCAAACTGATTTTCTTCAATGTCACCATCCACATCTATTGTTTGTAGTTTGTACAGACAATGACACTAGATGTACAGATTTCCTAGTTGTAATATGTAACAACAATAAACAAGTTATTATACAAGAAAAAAAACAATAAAGAAATTCAACAAGCAATGTAGTTTGACAGTGCACACTTGTAACACCGATGTAGAAACCATATCTGATCACTCAGGTGTTGAAACACTGATCCAATATATAGTCATAATGAGCAATAACCAAATATCAAAGAGCATATGTATGAAACTAATCTATTTCATTTTGATACTTCTCAAACAAAAATAACTTGGAAAATGGTATATATAACACCATGGAAAACATGAATTCACTTGTACCATTTCATCATAGAAGCATGTACTACATGACGATAAGTCATAACTGAGAGGTAGAAGCCAGTCATGCAATGGTGACAAATTGATTTTCAATTATTAGCTATGAGAAAAAAATCCAAAAAGGCATGAATTGGAGAGAAAACTCAAAAGCTTGATAGAAAAACTTAAAACAATAGATCATTTCAAATCTCAGTACAACCTCAACAATGAACACAATTCAAGAACAAAACTTATTTATTGACCAAAAGAATACCTTAGAGCTTCTCTTAGATTGAGATTCCTATGTAGATTTACTATTATTTGAACTAGACATTGATGTCCAGGCATGGTTCAGCATAACTTGAGTTTCTAAGCCTAACTTTCTAACCTCTGAAAATGGAAGTTCAAATGTTGATCCCAAAAAATTAGTTGAATAATTGACTTGCAATAAAAGAAAGTGAGAAAAATTCATATACATATTCTATTACACATTTGAAGACATGAGATTTCTACATTCCATCAGGTGAAAAATGAAAGAGCTTCTAGCAGTAACTATGTAGACATTTTTCAATATAACAAAATCAAATTAAAACAAAAATTATGTTAAAACACCATACAATTAGAAGTTACAAACTGCACAACATTTTTGTAGTAATAGAATCTCAACAAAAACGTAAACCATATCTAATACAATGCAATTACATACCTGGGTCTTCCCAGACAACTAAGTGGTTGGTCATGACTAAAAATATGAAGTATAGGATCAAACATTGTTGGATAGAAAGGCTTCCCAGCTTCAAGCCATCCAATCTCATGTTCATTTTTTTCTAGGACTGAATCCCCAAGTTTCTCCTCCTGAAACTCATCCAAGAATTGAACAAATGCCTCAAGTGTCAGATAGCCAACCTATTGGGGGAAACTAAAACTTTCAGGGTGAAACCAATCATGTTTCTTGAAAAACATTTTAGCACTTCACAAATAGTAAGGACACAATTTCTACTCAATATAAATATCATAGAAAATACTATCATATGCTTACTAGGTTTTATGAGAAATAGAAAATCCTCATTTCTACTAAGCATGCCCGAGTGACAAACCTGTATTAGACCAGTAATGATCTCTAGGATATCAGTAGATCACTACAAATTACTCACTTGAAGGTAGATGCTTGTCTCAAATTGGCTCTTTAGAGCATATTCATTAAAAATCGAAGCCAAGGAAGCGATTGTTACCTACAATGTTTCCAAATAGATAAGGATGGTATCACAAGAAATTAGAGTTATGATAAAATAATAATCTTGCAGTTGTTTATGCAAGCTGAAAGGCAATTAGATAAAATAATTAGTTGTCTTAGAAAATCCTGGAGTGAAAACAAATAACTATATTATTTTGGATTTTTTTTAAATTAGAATACTAACAATATGTTTATCATACTTAGAAAGGGAAATTAAACTATAAAAATTGTAAAATTATATAGCTTCTATATACAATTGGTATGAAAAGCTTACTCTATGGCTATGTTGTTTTCATGTAGTGAGGAAATTGTACTGTAAATTTTAAGAACTTGTACACATGCATCAATCATAAGTTGATTGTATGATAATGCAGGGTAGACACGCAAAGGTTTTCTCAAGTGTCATCACAAGTATCTATACTCTCATTGCCTTTCTATCGTTCCATGAGATCCAATGAAACATAGGGACTCATTTTTTCCCTAGTTAATTATGATAATCATATCATTGGTGATAACATGGTCCCAAGACAATGCTGAGATCCAAGGATGCAATAAAAAAGCTACAAGTTTAGAACGTCATGATAGTTCAAAGCATGAAGCCTTAGATGCATAGGACAATAGTCTAAACATAGGACAAAATAGAGAAATATTTAGTATCTTATTGAGCTTCACTTTGTTTCGAGAATAGTTTAATATTCTCTACTAAATAGGCCCAACCATGTGAAGGTGGAAGCTCATTTGGCCCCACCCCCCTCCCCCTAACATCACTCTACATTCCCCATTAACATCTAACATTCATTCATTCTTTCAACCATTAATAAAATGTAACATTCAATCAATATCACATGATAACATTCATTAACACATTAGATTCATTAACATGCAACATTCATCAATATTTTGCATTAACACATAATTCATGAACATTCATTAGCATATAATTAAATTCATTGAGACATAAAATTCAGTCATTATCAATTAAGGTATGTAGATGACAATCATTTCTTTTTTTTCTTTCTATTTCTTTTTTCTATGTAAGCTCTAAGAAGAGCATCAATGTCATCATCAATTCCCCCCTCATTAGTTGTTCTGTTCTCTTTTCTTGATGATCTCAAATTCCTATGTTGTTGCAAAGGGGGGTCCTCTGCAATAACAAATAAAAGAGTTAAAATAAAAATAATTTATTATAATTGTTACAAGTATTTAATTATTTTAAATAACATAACTATGGTGCTCTTTACCTAATTTGACCACATCATTTTGTCTAGACTCAACGTCAACATGCTCATGAACATCGACCCCTCGATCCTCTACAGCTACTATACAAAATGTTACATTAATCCAAACACCAATTCCAATTACATATAAAAAATTTAATAGCAAATGTATACCTCCACCATTGGGATGCACATCATGCGAACCTTCAACATCCACAGATTGTGTAGAAGGATTGTCAGGCTGCATTCCAACATCCTATGCATTGTTATAATTGCTTGCTTAAAATAGATATACTCACTTTATATTGGAACTTAACATCAAATAGTCTAATTGGTAAAGTATTCAATTTGAAATAAATTTCATTTAGCTTATTTACCTGTGGCTCAGATGCATCATTATTTGAACCTTTCACACTGATTTCAGCTCATAGCCATTTAGCCATGACTCTATAGCCTTGTTGGAAGCCAATTCTCTTATCCTCTCCTGTGAGGCATCTCTTGAACTCTGAGCCCTGCATTTTTGCATGGTATGGTGAATTTTACTTGTATTGTTTCATCAACCAATGGAGGGTAGTTAAAATATCAAAAGGAAATGGTAAATAGTTAGTAGGGTTTCCAACTTATTTTGGTCATGTTGGAGTTGTTCTAAACTATCTTTGATGTTTGGGAGTCCTAGAGGATCCAATTGCACTCTTGGTTGGGTGTGTAGAATAAAGGTCAAGTGTTGCAATCTGCCCTGTGACTGGTAACAACAAGTTTTCCCTAGACCTAATTTGTTTTAGGTTGTGTTGATGTTTGTTTTGGTTTCCATTTATGTTAGAGGGTTGGAGTTGTCCAAAACACTTGGTGTCAAGGTTGGGTGTATGAGGCCTTGAATGGTACAAGGGAGAAGTAACTAGTATGCAGCCTTATGTGATGAGTTGGGTCCATGAATTAAAGGAGTAGTTGTAACAGCAAATTAGTTCCTTGTTTGAAGGTGAATCAAGCCTTGAATTTTCTTGTGGAGAACAGAGGATTGGGGTGATAACTTGAATTTCTTAGTTGTTCCAAGGCGCTAGGAGTTTGTTGGTGCTTCCAAAGCGTGTTACTCTGCATCATATATTGGTGTGGAGGAACACTGAGATCCAAGTTGAGGATCAGGAGCATAGACAATCTAGTCTGTCCTAGCATTTCCCATCACATTATATAAAAAATTTGATACAATTTTTCATTTACTAATACTTACAATTCTTGCTTGAAGTTTCAAAAAACCACCAGAGCCGAGCTTGTGTGTCCTGTGCTTTTCTAGTCTTGCCTTTGTTGCCTTTGATGTGTTAGGAAATCTATGAAAAGTTTGAAATATGTTAGATAGTATAAATATAGAATTTAATTAGTACATAATTAGATTATCAACAGTATCACATACCTTGTTGTACTCTCCATTGGTGTAATATTATTTTTCTTGTCAGCTTTATACTTTCTATCCAAAATCAGAGCCTGCCACTCAGCTTCAGGAACATAGGGCGGATGCTCGTACCTAGGGTTATCCCGTAAATTTTTTCTATATTGGTCCCTAATATACTTCAAACATAAACTAGCTTTTTCAAGGATCTTATTTCTCTCGAATGCACGAGGTCCAAAGAGTTGGGTCATGCTCTCTATAAGACCAGCCTTCAACAGTTTGTCTTGGTTATTCCACCTTTTAAGTAAAAAAAACATGTTAAACTCATAAATGAAGTGAAGCTACCTTTAATATAGTTCAATAAATGGATGAAAAGGAAAACTATTCTAGCAATGATATGAAATCAAAATAGTGGTTTGGGGTTTTAGTTAGGATATGATGTTCCACCAAGTAAGCAGGGTGGGCCCGAATATTCGCAAACACTCATCACTAAGTTTTCTCCAAAAAACATCATTCCCTACAAAAAAATCATGGGATCATTAGTCGATGAAGAGTGATCAAAAAATAAATTACTATTATATCACTATAGAATAATAATAACTTTAAAGTACCTGGAACTTTGGCTACTTTTAATGGAATGCATTCATCGTCATTGATGATCAATATGAAATCCTTCACCGTTCTCATACTAGGAACATAAGAACATCTAGGAAACGATACTGTATCTCCTATTGCAAAAAGTTTCATAAGTCTTTGTCACGAAGTATAAAAGAACAAATGATAATTGATGTTAAAAAGTTGTAAAAAAAAAAAAAATTTGTTGATGTCATAAGAGAGAAAAAGAGGGATTTGTGTACTAGTAGATGGTGCAACAGTCGATGCCTGTAAGTTGCATGTTGTCGACTCAGCAGTCAAAAAGAGATTTGTGATTGTCCTGGATGGAGGTGGCATCATCATAGGATTCAATTGATTTGAAGCTGAAGAATAAAATTGTTAGAGTGTGCATAAATATAGAACGTGTGGACTAGCATGGACAAGATTGTTAGAGAATTAAAAAAAAGGATTGTTCAAGCATGTATTGTCAATGATTATGATCATTCCTATATATTCAGTGGAAAACACAAGTGGGGAATGGAACATGCGATCTACCTGAACCACCTGCAGCACCCTCATCATGGGAACGAGGCTCAAAATCATGCAAAAAACTTTGTAAAGACAATGCATCCATATTTTAATTAATGCCATAAAAGAGCATAACATAAAAACCATTATTGAACTCTTTTTATAATTAAAAATTTCATTAATACTTACTTTTTAGGTTTCAAAGGTGTGCAACAATTCAGATCCCCTATCTTTTATTTCCTGAGTAGTAGGCTTTATGGTTGCCAAACGTATAATTTTTCTTCCAATTTTATTTAGCAACTTTTTAATCGAACCCATCAGGTCATCGGTCTCTGCTAAATCAATATAGAAAGGGTCCTCCTTAAGGGCAGCTACTAATTAGGGACTATAGGTTCCTTTCCCTCCCTTCGACCACTGGCCATGTGTGACAACATTAGTATTAGTATTATCAAAATTATTCCAAAACAATGAAGAAAACAACATTAGAAAAATAACATTTTGCTTCTATCTAGTTTGGACAATTTCAATGAGTTTTACTTGCTCATGTGTAGATGAACCGGGAACATCGCCAGCATCCCCTCCAGGTGGTTGCTCCATATTGTGCCCCTGTGTCAAAGATCGAGTATAAAAATGTTAGCCAAAAATTTATTGACTAAATGGTATGTTGGAGTCATTGATTAGAAGTTGGTTTAATAGTATGTACCACCCCCATGATAGTAGCCTCATTTGTATCTATGCGGTTCAAATTGTAATCAATAAGAAGCTCTTCCCCTATACATATTTATTTTATCGCACAGATGAATACACGATTTCCCTCGCACACCTCAAACATGCAATTGGGTTGCTTTATAGTTGACCTAGGTCATGTACTATTTATAAAACCCGCAATATTTCTTGTTGCTTTTGGCCTTCCATCAATGTATATAGCCACACTTTTACTTTGATTATTGTCTTGCTATTGTATATAATTTTTTGAGAGGGCATACCTACGCATACTTTTTTTATATTGAACAATATGTATCCAACTTTTGTAATCGTAACATGGTCCAACATACTCCATCAATTCAGAAACTTTGTTGTAAGACACCTTTATGTCGTCCATAGAAAATAGGCCCAAACCATGTAATGATGATGGTGCTATGCAATATATCCTATTGTTAACACAAAAATCAGTGTTTATTGGAGGAAGTTCCTTGGGTACCCAGTGTTTCTGTAGATGTTGCTACCTCAAGGGCACCTTGATGTCGCCTTCCATCTCATCATCATAAGAACATGACCCCCCTTGAGAAAGGAAAATTTTCATGTGTTTATTGAATTTCCTTCTAGTCCTTTGACCTCTAGTTAATCTCCCTATTCTAGATAAACTGCATGTCTCACTTTCCTCTTCTATTCCTATATTTCCCTCACTCAAGGAAGACACTTCTGACAAATACCTATTTTTTGTTACCTGCAAATGGGAGAGATCTTAGAAGACATCAATCTTACTATTGATAAGTGTATTAAATAAATTGTCTATAAGGAGTATTGACTTATACCTATTGATCCATTAGACTGTGTGGGATGCTCCTAAAAGGGGTTCAATTTCCTGCAAATGTAATTCAATTATCGTGAGCATAATCACATCATAATCATAATCACATCCATCATAAGCAACACATAAAAATTAAAAACATTAAAAGGTACACAATATAAAACTTAAACTAGGCTCATATTATAAGCCTACTAGGGAAGTAGGCCTAGTGAAGGGCTAAAACTGGGTTTTTGTATCAACCGATGAGTTGAGGGCTTAGTCACCTTGGGGACATGCTATTTGAAGTTTTTTGATGTGTGTGGAGGTGGAGGAAATACCTAGTTAATGTGAAGTCAATTTTGGTGCCTATTGAGGCATCGTGAGCATTTGACAATTTGTTGATTAGATTGCTTGGATGAATCCATTGGATGGATTGAGGGAAATTCATGGGATTATTCCAAAGATGTAGAACCTAAGGTGGCATAAGGATTTGGTGTGCACTCTGATAGGCTATGGAGTTGGCTTGGATCAAGGAGAGGGATCTTATGAAGATGCTTGGTTGGTGTTGTGAGAACACTATGGAAGTCCCTCATGTTATGAATGATTGCAAGTCCACCTAGGGTCTCTGCATCACCTATAGAGGCAGAATTATTAACCAACAAATTGGGTAAGCACTTATATTATGTTTTCCCTATGAATTTTATTCTAGGTACAACTCCCTTTTATAGATATTTAATGAATTCCCTTTTCTAAACTAAACACTTACAAATACTTTTGACTTGAAAGAAAATAAGGCTCAATACATTCATGCATCAATATGTGTTTTAAATAGTTTTATTTAATTAATTTAGATTAATAGCTAATTTAGATTAGTATTATTCTATTTGTAGTTGAAACTTGTAGCTTTTAAATAGATAATGAATAAACTATGTAAACATATATATAAGAAAAATATATTTCTATCAAGAAATGAATATTAAATAGACTAAGGATCGATGGCCTACCTCTAAATTCCATCATCATCATCCTCATCGTTGTCGTCATCATCATCATCATCATCATCATCCTCCTCGTCATCATCATCATCATCATCATCATCATCCTCACCATCATTGTCATCATCGTCATCATCAACATCATCATCATCAACATCAACATCATCTTCATCATCATCATTAGTAGCAACATCATCATCATCATCTTCTTCTTCTTCTTCATGAAAATTTGTGTCAAGAACATCATCCAATAATTGTCAATCATGATCACCATCTACATCATCTGCTACTTCTTCAGTATCTTCTTCTTCCATTGCATTATACTTTATTGGCCTTCCTCTCGGTTCATGTCTAACAACAAATGACCAACCCGATTTATGTGGAACCTCTGAGTAAAATACCTACTCACATTGTCTTGGAAGAACATAATGCTCATCCCCAACTGGCTCAAACAACCTTTTATTAACCATTGTAAATCCATTATCATGTTCAATAATAGTTCTATTAGGATCATTTGGATTAAGTTGTAGCCTATACCATTTGACAAGGAAGAGTACTGATTTGAAGGAACTAAAGTTACACTCAAGTATATCATCCAAAATGCCATAGTATCGATTTTTAGACTCTCAAGCATGTAAGTTGTTTCTAGATGAAATATTAGTCACTTGAAAGACTGCAGTTATTCCTGAATCACAAGTTTTCTTCGTGTCATCCAACACTTTGACGCAAAATTTTTGATCATTACAAAACATAGCCTTGTGGTGTTTAACCTACAATAATATGTGAAACATATCAAAATTATTGTATCGTGAGTTGATAAACATACGGGTGATTAATAAATTTGTACGTACTTAGAAATCTCTTGAACCACGTGCTAAATCTATTTCCCTTTGCATAACATTGGAATCTCCATTACGATGAGCTTCTTTAACCAATGAAGATACACCTTCCCATGTTAATGTGTGACCAAAATGTTGACATCATTCAATCCATACCATCATCCAATCAAGATTGTTTGCGATATACAAATGTAGTGCATCCCACTCCCAAGCACTTGTACAAAAAAAAATAGACAACTTACAACTGATTTATTTTGAATATTAAGAAATAATTTATTACAATAACATCTTATAATTTATTACCTCTCACTTTCCTCAATGTACCTTTCCCCATCAAGTACTCCTCTTCTAATTTTTTAAAAGGCTCGAGATCCCAAATGCGATCTACATGGATATTTGATGCAAACTTAGGAAGATATTAAGTAATGTACACCATAGTCTGGTATACCATATATCCCTCTACCATAGAACCCTCAGGATGTGCTCTTTATTAAACCAAACCCTTCAAAGGTTTCAAATGCCTCTCAACCATCCACATTGACCTAGTGTGTACAGGTCGACACAATTCAATCTCCTCAACTAGGTGTATGAGGTAGTGTTCCTATGCACTGAAAAAAGTTGGAGGTAGACATTTTTGCATTTCACATAGTAAATAAGGAATTCTTCTCTTCTAATAGTTTATATCTTCTTTATGGATTTCTTTAGATGACAACCACCTACATTAAGAGATTCAAGTCACAAAAAATATATAGATACGAGACTTTACAAAATAATATACAATAGATTACATAGCAAGAAAAACAAATTGTGAATATAATAAATATATACAACAAATTGAATAGATATTACTACTTACCTCATGTATTTTCCAAGATCGTATATCACTTGTTTGATGTTATTGTTGAAGTGCTCTGAGAGAGATAGAGGAAGCACATACTACAATAATTATAAACCAATCATTTCATTATTTTCTAACATAACATAATGAACAGTACACGTAGTTTATGCATATATTGTAAATACAGAAGAACATAACTTACCTTGATGAAAGTATGCCAATCATGTGTTTTGAGCCCTGGCCCAAATTCACTTTTCTTTTATATGAGATTGTTTATGTTCGCAGCAAATCCTGTGGGAAATCAAATTTTTCGTATGACTTCTTTTATGGCATCACTTTGCTGCTCCATTAATAACCAAGGAAGGGCACTTATATTAATCTGATCTTTGTTGCTATTTGAGTGAATGAAATTCTTCAATACATGATTGGATTCAAGAATGTCATTAAAAATTTTGACAATTTTTTCTTTGTCACACTTTCCATCCAATATTTTCCACAATGTCTCTGTTATATTCTTTCCAATATGCATAGTATCAAACAAATGCACAATTTGTAAGTTCTCATAGTAAGGCAACCTACTAAATTGTCTAGGATAGCTTTTTAGTCCCTTTGGAAGGTTGTCAGTATTGCCTTGACGACCTTCACGATCATCAATTACACAATTAGTAAACAAAAATCACAATAGAAATATATAAATTACAAACATAAACTATTAGGTGGAATGACATTACCTCGACAATTAATTCTATTATATTCCAACTTCCATAGGCGCAGTGTCATTCTTCGTGGCTTTGATGTAGTCTCTTCTTTCCCATTGAAAAGATGTTTTTCCATACTTCGATACTTATGATTCCTATGGAGGAAGTGTCTACACTCATCAAACACTTGCTTTTCTAAACTTTTTGAATGATGAGATTTCATCTTTGGACCACAAACTAGACATGCAAATTTTCCCTTTGTTTGAAGACCTATAAGATAATGATATACTTGGATTATTAAATATGTTGATTTTTATAAATAGAATTATCGTGCACAACTTGAATTCACTATAACATACCACAAAAATGTGTTAGCCCTAGGGCATCATGTATTGTCCATGTAAGTATTGCATGGAATTGAAATTGTCTTTGTCTTATTGGTCTAGACATGTCATACATAGTGACACCATTCCATAACTCCACAAACTCATCGATAAGAGGCTCAATATTTACATTCATATCTTTTACTTGATATTTACCTAATTGAATGAACAGTAACATTACAGAATTATTGTGACCATTTTATTGCAAGATTTGTAGGTACATCTAAATTAATAACTATCAAATGATAAGATATCTGGAAATATCATTGCCAACATAATGTGCTCCCTCTTTATTGACATCCATGGAGGAATGTTATTGTTGATAACAAAAATAGGCCACATCGAGTAAACAGATCTCATCTCTCCAAATGGATCGACAACGTCCGTTGCCAATGAAAGCCTAAGATTACAAGGTTCTTCTTTGAAGTGTTGCCACTTTTCCTCTATGTGCATAAATGCCAAACCACCCACAAGGATTCAAATAATATCATCTCAACTTCTATTGTGTGCATGATAATCCATAAATTGAGCCAAGCTACTACACCTGAATAATTGTTGCATCCGTGGAATAATGGGGATTTAACGAAGAACTTTTTGAGTCACCTTTTTTGTTAGTCGATCTGTTTGATATCTACTCGTATGACATACAGGGCATTGTGTTGTAAATTCATGTTCTTTATAATATATAATATGATCATTGGGACAAACATGTATTTCTTCATACTCCATTCCAATATCTTTCATAATAGTAAATAATTCTCGATATGAGTGAGGTAGAATATTTGATTGTGGTAACAGAAACTCGCCTATCAATCTATGGCAAAAAAAATAAGTTGTTAATATAAACAATATCAGTGGTACATTATTCACCCTTTGTTAACTATAAAGACATATATGACATACCTTAACATACATGACATTGTTATGTTGGATAAACCATTCATAACCTTCAATTTCAACAACAACAATACAGTAGAGAGAAGAGTTGTTTGGGAGTCTTTGTATAGGGGCTCGTATGCCTTCTCAAGTAGAGGTACATCCAAGCTATCATCATCATCATCATCATATACGCTTGGACTAAATGTGTCATGGATCAATGTATTTATACCATCATCTTCAATTGTGTTTTCTGGCACATGATCATCATCTTCCATGGGATCATTATCTTCACCTTGGATATTCGCACCTCCATGTTCCTCCACTTCAAAAACCATATTCTTCAGATTGTTGTGGTTCATATCATGTACTTCCCTGGGGAGATCAACCTATATGAAATTTATTAACATAAATAAACCATGATAATCAACTCATCATCAAGTGATTTCATATGTATATAAATTGTTAAAATGATATAATGAACAACTTACCAGTGGATGATAGTCATGCCCCCCTTCAATGTGACCATTCTCCCTACAATGTCTCTTAACTATTTTGATTAGCAGTCTTCTACAGTTTAAGCCCTTACAAATTTTGCAAGGACAATAAAATTTTCCATCACCTTTTCTTTTCAAGTTAGACCACAATCTATCGATTGTCTCCCTATTTTGTTCTTCACTTATATTATCTGACATGATCGTTCTTCACAAGAAGCAAAAATTGGGCTATGAAAACTTTGGTCTACAACTTTCACAAACTAAGCAAAACTGTCAAAAGTACACAAATATTCTTAGACCTAGCTAAATACTTTAATATTTTAAAAATACTTTCTTTGACTTTATTCCTAAGACATTTAACCCAATCACCTTTTATAACATTCAGTCAATTGCTCTAGGCAAATTTGTGGATAAGATTATTTGCAAAACTTTGACCAACAACCTAAAGGTCTTATTTCAAGAGACCTTACAACATTAAGCCACTAAAAGCAATTTCAAAACATATAAGCTAAAATTTTAGTTAAAATATACATTAGATTAAAAAATATACAATTTTCATACCCGAGCGCGCAGCTATAAGTCATGCAACGGCCTTCTTGCTTAGCTGTAGAAGCTCTCCAGCAATCAAATTATACAAGCTACAAGGCCTAATAGCAATTTCAAAACACATAAGCGACAAGGAAAGACATATTACATGACATGGTAAAAGGAGCAAAATTTACAAGCTTTAGCAAGACATATTAAATGACATCATATTGCTAGAGAGATCACAATTATATGAGTTAAAAATGGTCATGAAAAAGCACATAAATTATTTATTATATGAAATTAAAAGATATATAGTTAGATAGGGACATCCATAGGGCATATTAAAATAGTCACTTAACACATCTTAAGTTGCTTTATCTTATGTATTATCTTTATAGATTTATACCAAAACCAACTATACCTAGGACACAATCAACATGGAAAACTAATATCAACCATTTTGTAAGACTAATTAATTCCAATGTTGATTCAGACATAGTGTGTTATAGTAAACCTTCATTACCCATTCACGCTTGGACCATAAATCTCTCCATTCCCAAATAATCTTGCTACAATTTGCCTCATTCCCCTTGATTGTTAATGTTTTGCCCAGAAGTAAGGATAAACAACAACAAAGAACACAAAAAAGGTACAAAAGACACAAGACATTTATTCTGGGGGAACACTTTGGCTTGAAGGGAAAGACCTAACCACACTAGGAAAATATATCTTTTATTGATATAAAAATGTTCAAGTATAATGCTTTCAACTTGATATGTTATCTCAACACACAAAGCAATCACATATATATAATTGAGAGACTCTTCATATCACAGCCAATGTTCTCTTCAATTTCCAAATACAAGTCTCTTCATATTTCCAAATGCATGACACATGTCACTTCATATAATATTATCTCAAATATCCAACTATAAATAGAATCCATAGGTATTATCTCAATTTCAATACATAGAGAAAAATCAGAGATAAAGATTTCTATCGTAGCTAAAATCTTTAACATTGATGATGCCAGAGTTCATTGCAAGAAAAAACAAGTGTGTGATACAGTGTTTTTAAGGTCAGGTGCATTAATAAGTACACAAAAATTACATAAAAAAAGTGAAGAGATTGCAATAAATTGGGAGGAAGAAGAAACCAATGAATGCGTACAACTTTATTTGTAAGCATTTACAATAGGTTGCTAGGAGTAACTTAAACCTCACCATTAGTCTCTATTGGGATTATGCAAATGCCTATTAATTTCAACAATACCTCTTAATTTCCACTTGCAATAATATTCTTCCTTATGGAGAAATTTGGTTTCTTCTAAATCAATGTGGTATTTTGTATTGAAACAATGCTTAAAAGTGCATATTAGTTTATGTATTCATGTGTAATGTCAGCATTATGTTCTTTATTCCTAAGAGCAATAAAGTGGATAGTTTCTCCAATATTAAGGGAGCCATATGAACAATCAATTCTATATATAGCTAAATTGAAAATTCACAAGTGGTTCTCTCTAGACTCTAATCCTGCATAGCAAAGATCACATTCCTAATCATCTAGTGAATTAGGCATTATATTGAACTATATGGAAATGCTGGTGGATTTTTTAAACTAAAGGTCTTATTTTGATTGAGCTAATCAGAAGATGAAGAATCTTCCATGAACAAAGTGCCAAGTAATAGCAATCTAAGAGGAGGTAACATACTCAATGCTTCGAATGTTGTGGGAGTTTTACAAGAAATTGCAATGAAATATGGAACAAAGATATTCAACTGGGATTTTTCACACTATCATTTGCTTTGTATCATGATTGTCTTTGTATCTTTTCAGCTGCTAGATTTTTGATTAGTTGTTTCTCAAGTGGAATTTAATTCTCTTTTGGATAAGACAATGGAGCTCCAATTTTTTGTGGAGGTTAGTTTTCTAGGTTGTTGGCCTTTATAGAAGGAAAATAGTGCATAATAAATGAATTGGTTCTAATTACATCCCATGGAAGTTATATTAAGTTTAATTTAAAGATAATGTGTTCAATACTACAAATTGATTAAATTAGTGCTGACATTATTTATATTTGTTACAAAAATTCTTATTGAGTTCATGTCTTGTTTAGTGGAGAAAAAGTAGGAGCAAGTATAGGTAGAACAAAGAAGGAAGCACAAAACCGAGCATCTGAGGAGGCTCTTAGATACATGGCAAGTAAGTAGCAAAGTTTCAAAGCATTTGAAGAAAGAAGCACACACTGAACATCTGGAGATGCAAGTCAATGTAGTTTGGAAATTCTAGAAATCTTTTCTCTATATATTTACAATATTCATAGCATGTGTTGAATGGTTCTTATAAACTCAGTCCAAGCTTTTGAAGAATAAGGGATAGCCACATTATTTTATTTTAGATTTGGTAATTTAGCAAGCAGCTATCAAAATTGCAAGGTGATTGTCTCCTATGATGTTGCTAAATTTATATACCTTATGTAATAATATTTCAAAAAAAATAGTATTGTTATCTACAAGTAATCTATATCTTGATCAAGGATCAGTTTTTCGATCGAGTGCAATTTTTCCTAATAATAAGGAATAGCCACATATTTCATTTTAGATTTGGTAAATAAACAAGGATCTATTGCAATTGTCAAGCTACAGGCCTTAACATATTCTATTTTTTAGTTAAAATATTCATACCTTATAACTTTTAAAATTTAAAATAGTATTCTTATCTAAAATGCAATCCATATCTTGATCATGTTTCAGTTTTCACATCTAGTTGAAGCTTTTCCAAGAAAAGGAATAGCCTTATTATCTCATTCTAGATTTGTTAAATAAATAAGGATAAAATAGTATTCTTATCTAGAGAACCAATTTATATTTTGATCATGGGTCAATTTTCATATTTTTTTATGCAGGAGGTTACTCAAAGCTCTCAACTTGGCTACATAGACTTAAATTTAAATTTAGTTGTATATTATTCTTTGGTGGTCAGTTTCCTGGTATTGGTGCTTGAAGCCCTTTCACAAAGTGATATAGTTGTATTTATCAGGTTCGATCAATGTCTTTCTAGAAAAATGTTTTGTTCTCTCTTTCTGGTCAATATTTGTGCTAAAGGTGCTATATTTGATTCTGAGCTAACCTGGTTCATGGAAAATTGAACAATCAAGTGAAAAGAAGCTTAGTAGAAGATGCAAAAATTGATTCCTAGCAAGTCTTAGATCATTTTGTAACTTTGGGGTAGGAGATTTATTCAATTCCTAGCTAACCTAGCCCATAGATAATTTACAGAGCAAAAATGCCATATCATTGCAGTACAACAATTCCACGGCATTTGCAAAATAAATCTAATTAGTCCACAATCTAAGTTGTAGAATCTGAGATAGAAATGCATGATGCAGATCCATTTCTAAATGCTTGTAAGGAACTTGGAGCTTCAGAGGAATATATAGTTGAGAAAGTAATGTCATTAACTATATTAATTTAGATTGTTCCTACTGCTAAACATACTTCTATGCTCTATCCCACTTTATCAGTTTCATGCACTGCTAATGTTAATACATGAAAAGAGATGCTACATATATGTATCTTATGTGACGTTCGCCTGCTGCTAAAGTACCTAAAAAATAGTTAAATAAACCTACAATCCTACATGATATCCTCTATTCTGCACTTGTTCTTTCATAACCAAAGTGTGAAGAAGAAACTAAAAAGAAACAATGCTTAAAAGAAATTAAACTGAACAAAAATACCAAGCACAAAGCTGTTTGTTGATTGTAAATCCAATGTCATTCACTATTTTCTAGATGGCTCTGATTTACTCATAATTTTCTACAATCCTTCTTATAACAATAAAAAATGATTTCACCAAATACATAATGCATGTTAGAGTGTAATAAAACATTTGATAGACTGACCAATCATCTCTTGCTTCAAGCATAAAATTTACATAGAGCAAGCATAGAATTTAGAAAGGATGCACATTATAGTAGTAGTTGGAATGTTTTAAGATTAGTCTGTTGTGTTATAAGATGGATATAAGCAGCACAATGTTGTCAAGTATCATTTGTTGAAACCCAGCCTTCATAAATCTCTCTCAACTCTTTCCCACAACAAAATCCTCTCATGACTTTCAATGTCGTGGTCTCCTCTTTTGCATTGGTGAAGGAAATCCTCAAAAGGGGTGATCAAAAATTTGCAAAAAGAATCGCTCTATTTGTGATCAGATATCTTGCATATTTGACCACTCTAATATTCATTTAGACCCGTACAATGTAAATCTCAACTCTTTCTATTTCCTCATTGGCACTACAAAACACAATCTATTGCACAATTTTAAAACATAATCCCTCTCGTGGGTTCTAAATAGACAGTTCCCAATGAATATATCATCCAAAAAAAAAGGTATGAAATAAGAAAGGAAAATTAGGAAACCCCTGCACACAATGTAAACAGTGGTGGACATGAATATCATGTAACATTCCAAAGCAAAAGAGGACTAGACATGACCTGTCATTTGTGATTAATTCTTGTTTGGTCACATTTCTTGCGTTCTTCAGCTAGAATAATGTACAAGAACATATTCTAAGCAAGAAGTATAAAATGAAAAAAAAAGAAATGTAACCTTACAAAGAGCTTCATTCACTATCGTTTCAAGCAATTATTTTTATCATATGATATAATCAAGAAGTGGATAACCAAGGAAATTCTTAACAAATGGAAATTGATAAAGTTAAGTAGTATATTGCATCTATGATAAGGATGTCTTTGAACATTTGATTTGAAAATCACCCAATTCAACTGTTTAACAATCAAAAAAAAAATTCCACTTTATCCGGGTGAAGCTTTTGACATGGATTTAAATCAACTAAAAAAATATGTCGAATTCTCTTACAGACTTGAAGCAACCTTACAAGGGAAGTGTGGATACTCACAAAATAATACAAGGCCTATGGAGCAAAACTGAGCAAACCCTGGGGGGGTTGGCCTGGGAGGCTTTCCACTCTATCTACTTCTTTAGCAGCTCCATTGCTCCCCTTCACCAGCAAAACCAAAGCCACCTCAGTCTGAAAATGGCCTCACCTCAAAACCAAAGCCACCTCGCCTCAAACTTGCCCTTGCCTCCATCCGTCGACATTGCGTCTGGTAGCAGAATGGGTTCATGTTGTATAACAAATGAGCAATGTTTTAATTTTTTTTTTCTCTTATATCCCATTAACGTCACAATTGTGATGGCGTCGAGCTATAATTGAAAAAAAAAAATCCAAAAACACATTACATTTTCCTGTTGTCGCAAATTGACCCCTAATGTATTAGTGTATATATGTACATATGCATACACACACACACACACACACACACACACACACACACACACACACACACACACACACACACACACAAGCCATAACCCAGTTAAATGGGTATAGTTGTTGATTAGCTGGGTTGATTACAAATTCTTGTAAAATTGTCATTAGATTAGGTACAATAAAATGAACAATTAGTTGTTCCCAGCTAGCAGGATCAAATACAATTTTCTAGGGTGATAAAATTGCATATGCAGATGCATCACTTGAATGTTGGGCATGAAACACATCCCCCAATTTATATTGAATGGTTTGATATAAAGGCTCCATATGCTGGTTGAACAATGGAAGCCAAGGATGTAACTATGCATGTATTGGCACACTCTCCTTGCGAGGATCCCAAGTATCTATTGTTGTTGTTTATTTGGACATCACTATATGATCATGAATGTTATGAAAACTCCTCCCATGTCTCCAAAAAAAATAGCATAGGTTTAGTGTCCCTTGGCTCCTAGGAATTTGTAGCAACTATTTTCACTACTAGAAGAATAACTTCAGTGAAGAGTTGAGTGTAAGGAGTTGAAGAAGAAAGTTTTGCTTCTATGTAAATGTCATAATCACTAGGCTCATTCCCTTGCAAAAGTCTCTACCACAATGGAATTACCTCTAAACCATGCAAAGGATGTTGAAGTGGTTCCCAACCTTGAAACACTCTTATAAGCAATGGTAAAGAAAATGCAAATGCAATACATTTATTGCTATTATTTATGTATATGTATGTATGTATATACATATATTACAAGCCATATCCCAGTTAAATGGGTCTAGTTACTGATTAGTTGGGTTGTTTACAAATTCCTATAGAACTATCATCAAATTAGGTACAATAAAATAAACAATTAGTTGTTCCTAGATAGCAGGGTCAAATACAATTTTCCAAGGTGATAAAATTGCATATGCAGATGCATCACTTGAATGCCAAGCATGAAGCACATTCCTCAATTTATAACCAATGATTTGATATAAAGACTCCATACACTGGCCTAGCAATGGAAGCCAACGATGTAACCATGCATGTATTGGCACACTCTCCCTGTGAGGATCCAAGGTATCCACTATTGATGTTGCAATGACAAAGAAATGCAGATGCAATACATATATTACTATAGGCCATATGGAGGACTACAAAAAAAAAACCAAAAAAAAAATGACATTAATCATTCTCCATTTGTTTTGTGTAAATGCAATAATCACGAAGCTCATTCCCTTGCAGAAGCCTTTGCCACAATGACATTACCTCTAAACCATGAAAAGGATGCATCTGTATGTGTATATATATGTACGTATGTATATATATGTATGTATGTATATATTTATGTATATATATATATGTATGTATGTATATATTTATGTATATACATATATATACAGACCAGGAAAAATGGGTAGAGTTAATGTCATTGTTAATGGACATTATAATTCCCCTACATACATACATACATACATACATACCCATTAACTTTGCATTATTTGTGTGCAAGATTTTGAGGTTAGCCACTTAGCACGGGTTGAGTGGGTATTATTGTTTTATTATTTCAATTCTAGAATATGTATGCAATTGGATCAATTTTTTTGTTGTGCTAAGATGTAATAAGCACCTTAGAAAAGATCTCTATGTATATATACATACATACATACATACATGTATATGTATGTATGTATATATGTATGTATGTATGTATATGTATATGTATATGTATATGTGTATGTATATGTGTATGTATATATGTATGTATCAATGGAGATCTAGGATTTCATTGTCATGCTCTTGTGATCACTACATTCCATTGTTGCGCCCTTGTAATCTCTACTTCTCATTTTCATGCCCTTGTGATCTTTGCATCTCATTCATTTTATTGTACCTAATCTGATGACAGTTCCACAAGAATTTGTAATCAACCCAGCTAATCAACAACTAGACCCATTTAACTGGTTTATATGAATTGTTTATTTCTAAAAATATTTGCTATGATAGGTTTTTGTAAAATTTCTTGTGAACTCTACCCATTTTTCCTAGTCTGCATTGTTTTCTGTGGAGGATCTTAAGGTAAGTCACTTAGCACCTTGAAAAAAAATCTTTTTTTATATATACATACATTTAAAGCATGTATATATGTATGCATGTATATATCTATATATATATATATATATATATATATATATATATATATATATATATATATATATATATATGTATGTATTTATGTATGTTTTTATGTATATATGTATGTGTGTATGTGCCCTTGTGCTCGCTGCATTTCATTGGCATGCCCTTGTGATCTCTGTACATGTATGTATGTATGTATGCATGCATATATGTATACATATGCTTATGTATATATACATACATAAACACACATATGCATGTTTCTATGTATGTATATATGTATACAAACAAAGAGATCTTGGCACAATAGAAAAACAATAAAACTCACTCAACACATAGCATGGCCACAAATGCAATGACAATGCCTATTGGTTAGTATATTCCTTTTTTCTCTCTCACATTTTTCATGTGTTTATTTCACTCGAACTATTATTTTTTAAGGGGCATTTTGCAATATTGGAATTATTTTATGTAGGAGGCAATCAGGACATTCCTGGATGTACTCGTGTTAGATGTACAAGAATCAATAAAGAATTGTGATGAATTTCTTGTGAGCAATAAAGAAGGGCTTCCCCTGGGAGTAGTAGGAGGTGATGAGGACATTCTAGGTACTTCGAAGATTGATCCTTTCATAAATTTAATAGGGAATTTAGATGTTTGGAGGGGGCAAGAATGAGCTTCCACCTTCATGTGGTTGGCCCTACTTAGTAGAGAATATTAAACTATTCTCAAAACTAGGTGAAACTCAATATTAACCTTTTATGATTGCATGACAACTAACTGTGTGAATCTCTTGGTTTCAAGCAATGCAAAAGGAGGCCATAGTTCAATATGCAATCTCAATTCATATGCATACAACATCAAGTGTAGTTGAAAAATGCAACGTATTTGTATTTTTTTGTAGAGGTCTTTAATTAGGTATTTTAAGTTATAGATCATCACGAACATTCTCTTTGCCATAATAGCTAGAGTTCTAATATTTGTGATGGTCTATAATTTAAATAACTTAATAGACCTATTAAATAAATGTAATCGTGCTACAATTTTTCAGCTGTGCCTGTTATCCATGATTATAGAATGCAATTGCACGTACATTCTCGATTCAAAGTGGCAAATTCTTATGCATATGCATACGACATCAAGTGGAGCTAAAAAAACCCAAAAAGTTTGCATTTTTGTTAGAGGTTTGCATAGACTTATTAAATAAATGTAAATGTGGTGGGTTTTCTCAACTCCACCTATTGTCCATGCATATAGAATGTAGTTACATGTGCATTCTAGATTCAGAGTGGAAAAATCTTATTTTGGATGTGACAGAAAAATGGCATGCACTAGAAGAAGGGAAAATGATGTCACTTTTACAAATCTAGAACCTTTTTTTGTACTTTAAATATTGACACTTTCTTAAATATTTTTAGATGTTAACGAGGAATTTAGATGTCAGGGGAGGGGGGACTAAATGAGCTTCCACCCTCATGTGGTTGGCCTTGATTAGTAGAGAATATTAAACTATTCTCGAAACCAAGTGAAGCTCAATATTAACCTATGGTTACATGACAACTAACTAATGATAATACAATTAATATTATATCAGAGAGATGCATATCCTAGATTTGATTGTGCCATAATTTTGCATCAACATTTTAAATGTAGATGTTGATCGCATTGGGTTGTATCAAGAAGATTAAATTGCCAAGAAATCATAAAAATTTGTCTCATGGACAAAAAGGAGAGTTTACCCATAACCAACCATGGTTAAGGCCTAATGTGATAGTTTAAGAAAATAATGGAACTAAAATAGTGCATGCTTATTAGCTCAAATTTCCCTAGCCTTGTCCAGCCACATTTAAAAAGGGATCTTAACTCATGCAATTGGGATTCATTTGCTGCCAATTTTTTTTAAAAAAAATTCAATAAGTTGTCGCAATTGTGACGACTTATTCCAATGGATAATAGTCACACTATTAACATTTTTGTTAGGTTCCCATCGCAATTGTGATAGACTGTGCCAATAGATAACTATCTCTTCCACAACATGTCTATCACACAACCATCACAATTGTAATGGACAAGTCCAACAGCTAGTCATCAATCCAATGAAAAATTGGAAGCTTATACCATCGCACTTGCGACAACATACTATTGAAAGTTAGAGGGAAAGAAGATGAACTATTGCCCTTGCATGTTCTAAGTTATGACACCTTTATCTGTTGCCATTGCGACAAATGCCCCTGTTGTGACAATTTGCAATAGAAAAAGTCTGACACCTGTTCAACAGGAGCCAATTCATGGTAATGTCACTTAAGTGAATGATGGTCATTTCCTATTATAATTGTGACAGTCTGCCATTGAAATTCAGGCCCAAGTGTAGTAGTGACAAGTCAAAGCATGAGTTCCCATCTAGATTATTACAACCTCTCCCTATTCCAATAAAAAAATGGGAGAGTATCTCCATGGACTTCATTATAGGATTTCCAAGAGTGCATAGAAAAAATTCCTTTTTTTTGGTTATGGATAGATTAACTAAGTTTTCTCATTTCTATGCTAGAGCACTAAATTGGTTGACCTCTCAGGTAGATGAATTTTTTTAAAGAGGTTTTTCATTTACTTGGTCTATCTCAGACCATTGTGAATGACAAGGATAGAAAATTTCTCAACACTTTTTGGCAAGAATGATTCAAGGTAGCAGGTATAGAACTAACATCCAACATGAATTACCACCCACAAATGGATGGGAAGACTGAGATAGTAAAAAAATGGGTGGAGGGTTATCTTTGGAACTATGTAGCTGGGCAACACAAAGCTTGGGTTAAATGGTTATATATAGGGGAGTACTACTACAACTCCTCCTACCACATATCCATCCAGATGATACCATTTCAGGCTCTCTATGGAAAAAAACCTCTATCATTCATAGATCTAGCCTTATAGGAAAATAGAGCACTGTTTGTTGGAGATTGGATACAGGATCAATAGTCCAGTCTCTTCAGAATAATATCCTATAGGCTCATAATCAATAGAAGATATACGTTGATCACCATCAAACAGAGCATAGTATTGAGTTGGGTTACATGGTTTACCTTCAACTCCAACCTTACAAGCAAAGTTCCTTGAAGAAGACTAGATCTGAGAAACTTCAACCAAGATTTTATGGTTCCTATCACATTACTAGAAGGGTTGGAGAAGTTTCTTATGATCTAGACTTGCCAAATGACAGTAGAATCCATAATTTTTTTCACATGTCTTGCCTCAAGAAGGCAATTGGTCAGCATGTAGTGCCTTCGGTTGGATTACCCCCACTTGATGAAGAAGGGAAAATGGTTTTGGTTCCAGTAGAGGTGATTGAGATCAAGTATAGGAAGTTGTGTGACAGATCCATTTGGGAGTATTTAGTCCACTGGAAATATTTTCCATACAAAAATGCCATGTGGGAGGGAAAATCTATCCTGCAGCATTTGACACTAAGATTTCTTGAGGGAAAGCAATCCCGGGAAGGGAGGACTATAATGTCCCCTTCTCCATGCTAGGCCTTACTAGCACCTTATTTGTCTATCTCCCCATCCGAATAGGCTAACAAATCATGAGGATGTTAGCCAATCACAAGAGTTTATTTGGTTTCGTCAAGGAAATATTTAAGTGGAGGATTTTTTCTATAGTTAAGTCACTTTATTTTATAAAGTGGATTTACAAACTTATTTTATGACTTAAATTCATTTTATAAAAAAATTAACCTAAGTAACTACAAGATGAAAATGCCTTTTATACCACATTGCCTAGTTGTTTGTACTTCCCCTCATATCAAGGTTATAACAACAATGACCTCCTTGCGATTGTAACTAGGAAAATTTGATATTGATCAAAATACAAACAGGTTGCTTAAATGTGATTGTAGTTTCTTAAGGATGAAACCCTTAAGAGAATTTGAGAAACTAGATGTAGCCCTAGTCTCTCATTGGAGATCGCATCAAGTTCAAGAATGGAGAATGTAGATTAGTATATGGTTCTAGCACATCCACATTGAGCGAGAAGTCAATATGCATTGATAGGTATGTATGAATTCCTTTTGATATATTATTTGGTGAGATGGGTGATAGGGAGTCCATTGCATTTGAAGAGCTAGGAATTCATGTGGCAGTAGAAGAGCTAGGCTACCTACTAACAGAAATAGCTGGGTCAGTTCTTGAAGGAATACAGTGGGAGTTACAATAGGAAACTAGGAGAGTTGTGGCAGAAAGAAATGGAGATGTGTTAGAAAATCTGTGACACAAGTGACATTATTCCTAGTGGAGGCTCTTGCAATCCATTCAATAGTCACACCCAAAATATAGGACCGAACATAGAGGTAGTAGGAGCTAGTACAGGGTCATCGTGATAGATTGTAGGTTGTAAGTTACCATTATCTAATGCACAGTATTGATTATCAAAGAGGTTAGGGGGTCACTGGCCAAGCACATTCACTACCAGGGTTGGCTCCAAGAGTAACACAAGGATAACAATGGCATTCTATGAGTGTTTCAAAAATCATACTCATTAAAAGGATAGACCCAACCGGAGGCATATTGACAGCTACACATTATCATCCAGGTTCCATTTTGTTTATGTTTGTAAGTTGTCATATATCAATTCGTAACATACAAACTTGTAGTATGAATGTGTGAATTCACTAAGTAATTGTTCCAATAAACTCAATAGTGGATAATTCAAGTACTTGCATTTTGTGAGAATGTTATGATTAGAAGAGTTATTCTTTACCAACATTCCCTTATATTGAATTTAGGTGTTTCTATTACCATTCATCAGGATCAAATCATTTCAGTGGTATCAGAGCCACAAGACTTTCAAACTTGTGGGTAAATTATTGAAGTTACAAGCTGGTTAAAATGGGAAAAATATCTGATAGGAATGAATAAGAAACCATATAATTTTAGTGACACCTAACCTGAACAAGTAGGATATTTTGACCAGATTGATATTAAGGATAGTTACTCAATTGATGAGCAGCTAACCTTTGAGACAATCAGACAGGGTGAATAGGTTAAACAGTTTGCATAGGTATAGGTCACTCAAATGGCTTATGATGCAAATGAACAGGAATGGGATGTGAGGGGAACTTTGTGGGCTATTAGAGATGGAAAAAATAAAATTTCTACTACACTTCAACAACTTACAGGTGCTATGTAGTAAGATTGAGCTCTTTATGTGAGCTAATGGATTTTTAATTGCTTCATCTAAAGACATGAATTTTGTATTAGGACAACTTTAGGTTTGGGGAGAGCATTTATTCTCCATCAAATCATGAACTCCTTCAATCACCTAATCAAACCACTTTCTATGTGTCTAATTTAGGTTACGCTATTGAATCTTCCCCTATAGATTTTGGATGATTCTCGTGATGAGGTCATCAAGAACTTGATAACTTTATGAAGGTTTATGATTCCATTATTCATATGGGTTACTCTACCTATGTCCACATTTTAGTTGACATTGACATCCAAAACTCTTAATGGGGATTTGGTTTTGATGGTTGAAGATAGAAAAACACAATTTCTAGGTAACAAGGGCCTCCTTTTTCAATGTTGTCACTACTTCTCTATTGGTCACTAAGCTTCATATTGTGCGCTATCATGAGAAAAAAGATATGCTATTTGGTGGAAGGAAAGTAAGGAAGATCACATGACTAGTGATGTTCCAATTTACTCTAAGGATGATTCTTCCCAGAATCCTACAAAGTGTCTTTCTCTCAATGGGGTTTCATCATTCTTGGGTATCCCTAATGTGGTTCCTCATGCTTTGTGTCTGACTTTGGTTATTGTTGATCCTCCATTTGATGGGTCACCTTTTGTTTCCCATTGTAATGTGGTTATAGATGTTATTATAGCTTGGATTGTAGCTCATAGTGTACAATAAGAAAAGGTAAGCAAGGTATATTTATCCTCCTTTCCCTAATGACCAACCAAATGGAAGATGATGCACTAGGCCCCAATAGGACTTAAGTGCTATGTTGGTGCAATGACCCTTTTATTGAAATGATTTATTGATTAAATTAAAACAATATGATAGGGATCACACAAGATGATCGATCGATTGATTGAATTAATGAAATATAATGGGGATGTTGCAAGATAGGAGACTAAGTGAGAACATGTAAGCATTTTTAGGAAATATAGGCTCCTTAAAAAATAGGAAGCAACCTAAATGACTTGAAATAGAAACTAAAGATTTATACTAACTTGCAATCTAAATTTGGGGCAAATTTTAAGGGTACAAAATATACAAGTCATTATGTTTCTAGGAACAGGATATAAATCTCGTTGTATACTTGGTATTTTTAGCTATTATTTATAGCTATGACTTTCACAATTGCTTCGACATATCCCAAAATTTCTTGATTAAGTCCTCATAGTTGTGCCCCCTATTCATACACACACAAAAATGGGGAAGAAGGTTGGATAAAAGGGTTTGCCATCAATCAAACCCTTGTTTGGAATCAACCTTGAAATGCAATAAAGGATATGAAAGCATTTCAAGTCATATAGAATAGGCTAGATCATAATAATGGAATATGTCATATCTTGACCATGTAAATTCAAAAAAAAAATTGATTAAATGTGTTGATGCAATAGCTTTGACTTAAGAAAAAAACCCAAAAGGAAATCAAGAAAGACAAAACCTTGTGTTTGGATGTTGTGGTTTTCCACAAGGTGTGATTGAAAAGAGAGAGAAATGAATTGAAGAGATGGAGACTTCAATACTTAGATGTGTGTAGATGTTCTTCCTTAATGGTTGACTCCTTTTCTTAACCTTCAATGAGAGAAATAGGATTGATCCATGAAGAATATTTCCTTGTAAACACCTTGAATTCTTGAGAATGAATAATTAAAATCTTGACTTGCTTCCTTGCACTTGAAAACTCAATTATGAATACGTGATCCTAAAGTTGGAAATCTCATGACATATTAGGGTTATAACTTGAGGTGACTATAAATCCAAATACCCCACTAAACTACAAGGATTTTTTTTTGTTCCACCCAATCATATCCCAAATCTGGTCAATACATTGTAGACAATTAGGGATGCAAGACTACAAGGTACAACTGATTTTGAGGTTGGGACATAACATGAAGGCCGGAAATGGTAACATAGGGCTTAAGTGATGTAATGAAATATTGGATTGGATGAAAAACAGAGTAGCACACTTAGAAATAAGGGTTTACCTCAATTTCAAGCAAGATTGAAATAATACAGGACTCATAATTAAATTTAGGTGTCATTTAGCATTGTATGAAATCCTATGCATGATGAAATGAAAGCACACTAAGCTATGTGCTAAACAATCATGAAATTTTATACACATGTAAGGTGCTTAAAATTTATGATTGTACATTTAAGAGGAAAGATCATTTCCTATCCCTCTACGTTGTTTCAATTGTTAAAGACAAGTTTATTGTAAGTTAGCATTAGTAATGTCTTAATGAGTTTAATTTTTATTTTACTACTAAACTTACTCAATTCCATAGAAAAATTTCCTCATACATTAAACTTGAATCAATGTGTTCTGCATTGTTTTACAATGCATATGATGAAAAAAAAGGCTATCAATTAAGAGAAAAAGATCCTCAATCTTTAATGAATGCTTTCAAGATAGCCACACACATTAGGAGCAACAAAAAAGTATCAAGCAAGTTGCATAAAAGAGTGGGGAATTGAGGTGATATTTATTTATCTAATGCCTCAATTATGATTGATTTTTCATCACACCTTTTCATCTAGTGTGACACAATGTGGGGAATTGTCTTCAAATTGGGAGATGACATGGAAGATGAAGAATGCACTTTTTCCTTATATAAGCAACTAAGCATCCCACTTTGGAAGAAATATTTTTCTTTGTGTCAACATCTTAAATACTTGTGTTAGAATTCTTTAGAATAACTGTGAGAAGGGGGGGGGGGGGGGGGGGGGGGGTGGATCAGTTATTTAAGGTCTAAATGCCATAATAATACTTTTTCTCAAATTATAGTGAGCCCATAAACTTTTCATGCATTCAAACTTAAAAAATCTGCAAGGATAAAACATGCAAGATCAACACATGACACAGTGATTTACGTAGAAACCCAATTTGGGAAAAACCACCAGTAACATGCTACTTAATTCTCACTCTTCTAAAGTGATGCCCTGTTAAAAGCATGCCCTGTTAAAGGCTTACAACACACTATTAAATGTGACCTTGTTAGAGGATTTCACCATACTATTAGGAATGGGCCTGGTCAAAGGACTTTAGAACATTCACTTGGAATGTCACCCTGTTAAAGGATTTATAACATGGCTATTAAACCAACCTAAGTCCATAGGATTTAAACTATCTGTTACAATTGCTAGGGAGTAACAATAATGGCTTTTTGATCTGATACAACTTACAACATATTTTGCAAATTTCAGATCACACTTCAATTCAATCCTTTTGCTTGGCTTTTAATCACTTCAGCTTTGACAGCTTGTCATCTCAAGCTTCCTCTCCTTGAGTCTTCTTACTCATCATACCAATGCAACCATATTTGTGGTCATCTATCGAAGCAGAGTAACTATGCTCTCTTACTCCTTAGCACCTCCTTCAAAACTTTATGCTTTCATGCTTGACGTCCTCTCACACTTTGCTTCATGACCTTTGTTAGATTATGGTGACTGATCAAGAAAGTACTGTACATACTTCATAAATAGTGGCCGACATGGTAGCCGACATATTATGGCTGACATGTTATAACCCTAAAGTGGTTTAATACTTGTATAAAAGGGTTTAGGATTAGGTATTTTCATTATGTTGTGATGCAAAATTGGTTCTTGCAGTGGTATTGAGCTATAAGGGATTACGGATTGTAATTAGGTTGTAATCACTGGATTGTAATAAGATCGAACTTGTTGTTTGGTGGACGTAGCCCAGGGATTGGGTGAACCACATTAAATCTTGGTGCCTTGTGTTCATTTCTGTGTGATCTATTATTTTTTAGTTATTGGTTATATTTTCATGTAGTTTTTATTTCTGTTCGTGGTTTATCCTAACAAGTGGTATCAGAGTGAGGTTGTCTTTCAGTTATCCTTTGTAGGAAAGTCTCATGGTTAAGTGGGAGTCTCACAGTTGAGTGGGAGCAATGGCAGATGAGGGTAAGCTAAGGGTTGACAGGTTTAATGGGTAGAACTTCCAGTTATGGAAGATGCAAATGGAAGACTATCTATATTAGAAGGATTTATGGAAGCTGCTGGAAGGCAAATCCAAGAATCAAGGAACTATGTCAGAGGCTAAATGGGATCTTTTGGACAAAAAGGCACTCAAAAGCATTCGATTATGCTTGGCACCATCAGTGGCATTTAATATTAAAAAAGCAAAGACGACAAAAGATTTGATGAAAACCCTAGCGACACTATATGAAAAGCCCTCCGCTTCAAACAAGGTATTTCTCATGAAGCGTTTATTTCATATGAAAATGGTAGAAGGTGGATTTGTTGTAGATCATTTAAATGAGTTTAATACTATTACTAGTCAATTATCTTTTGTGGGTATCAATTTTGATGAAGAAATTAGGGCTCTCTTGATTTTGTGTTCTTTACCTGAAAGCTGGAATGGCTTGGTAATGGTTGTGAGTAATTTTGTTCCTGGATCTAGTACCCTAAAATATGATGATGTGATTGGTGTTATTTTAAGTGAGGAAACTCATAGAAAATCCTCAGGTGGATCTACATCAGGAAGTGCTTTGAATGCACAAAGCAGGGGCAGAACGACTAAAAGAGGAAGTAACTCTAGAAATTGTGGAAAATCAAGAGGAAAGTCAAAGGGGAGGAGGTCTCAATCAAGAGGACCAAATGATTGGTAGTACTGTGGGAAACCAGGGCACAAAAAGAAAGATTGCTAGAATCGAAAGAAAAATGAAGGAGATAAATCAGATGGAGACAAGGAGGAAAATGTGGTAAGTAACAAATCTGAAGAGGATGATTTGCTTCTATCTTTAGAAAGTGTTGATGATTCATGGGTTTTAGATTCTCGTGCTTCATTTCATGCTATACCTCATAGAGGTTATTTCATTGATTATTTCAAAGGGGATTTTGGGCTTGTTTATTTGGGGGATAATGAACCCTATAAAATTTTTGGAAAGGGAAAAATTAAGATTAAGTTGTAGAATGGGAATCACTGGCTACTACATGAGGTAAGACATGTTCCAAAACTAAGTAGGAATTTAATTTCAGTAGGGCAACTCGGTGATGAGGGTTGTGTAGTTACTTTTAATGATAAAAATTGGAAGGTTTCAAAAGGTTCCCTTGTAGTAGAAAAAGGTGTGAAAGTAGGCACCTTATATCTTTGTACAGGTCATATTGTTCCTTCTACTTTGATTGTTTCAGAGAAAAATGAATGTTCAGGAACAATTGTTGCAGTTGAGCAGGGAGAACAAATAGCTGCTATAGATTCTGATACAGCGTTGTGGCAAAATAGACTTGGGCACATGAGTGAGAAAGGTATGAAAGCACTTCATTCAAAGAAAGTTTTACCAGGTCTGAAATGTGTGAATATGGATTTCTGTGAAAGTTGTGTGTATGGAAAACAAAAGAGAGTGAGTTTTGTAAAGACTGGGAAGGAAAACAAAAAGGAGAAATTAGAGCTTGTGCATACAGATGTATGGGGACTAGCTCAGGTATCTTCCCTTGGTGGCTCTCATTATTATGTTACATTTATTGATGATGCAACTATAAAAGTATGGGTTTATTTCCTTAGACAGAAATTTGATGTATTTCAAACTTTTAAGAAATGAAAATGCTTGGTTGAAAATGAGACTGGTAAGAAATTAAAATATCTCAAATCTGATAATGGTGGTGAGTATTGTAGTCATGAATTTGAAGATTATTGCTCCACTAATGGTATTTATAGATAGAAAATTGTTCCAAGGACTCCACAGGAAAATGGAGTGGCTAAACGCATGAACAGGACTATAATGGAGCGCGCAAGGAGCATGAGGTTGCATGCTAGGTTGCCCTTACACATGTGGGTGGAGGCTATCAATACTGCAGTATATTTGAATAATAGAGGTCCCTCTACTCCTTTGGGCTATGGTATTCCAAAGGAAGCATGGACTGGTAAGAAGGTGAGTTATTCTTTTCTCAAGACCTTCAGTTGTCAAGCTTTTGCTCATATAGACTCTGAAAATAGAACCAAGCTAGAAGCTAAATCAAAGAAATGTGTCTTTGTTTGATATGGCATTAATGAATTTGGTTATAGGCTTTGGGATTTTGAAAATCTTAAAATTGTTAGAAGTTGGGATGTCATATTCAATGAGAAAGTGTTGTACAAAGATCTGTTGCAGCAACATGAGAAGAAAGAAGATGATTATGTAGTGCTGGATGATACTCCAAAAGCTGATGTTCTAGCCATTCCTCATGATGTGCAACAACTACAACAACAAATACCACACACACCAGTGAATATTAGATGGTCAACAAGGCAAATTAGACCTCCACAAAGGTTTTCTCCCTCTTTGTAAAATATTTTACTTACTGATGCTGGTGAACCTGAAAGTTATGATGAAGTTGTGCAGGTGGATACTAAGATTCAGTGGGAGTCTGCAATGAAAGATGAAATGGACTCTTTGCTGAAAAATAAGACATGGGATTTGTGCAAGTTGCCTGTAGGTAAAAAGGCTTTATAGAATAAGTGGGTTTACAGGTTGAAAGAAGAGGAAGGAGGTAAGAAAAGATTTAAGGCTAGGTTAGTTGTAAAAGGATTTGCACAGAAAAATTGAATTGATTTTGATAAGATATTTTCTCCTATTGTTAAAATGACTTCTATTCGTACTGTTTTAAGTCTTGTGGCTACTGAAGATTTCCATTTAGAGCAGATGGATGTTAAAACAAACTTTCTTCATGGTGATTTGGATTAAGAAATATATATGGCTCAGCCACAGGGTTTTGAGGTCAAAGGTAAGGAGAACTTAGTGTGCAAATTGAAGAAAAGTTTATATGGCTTGAAGCAAGCACCTCGGCAATGGTATCTGAAATTTGACAGTTTTATGCATGAGCATGGATATAACAGGTGTCATTCAAATTACTGTGTTTATTTTAAGAGGTTGGATGATGATAGCTACATTATTTTATGTTTATATGTTGATGATATGCTTGTAGTTGGGTCTAACATGGATCATATTAAGGGGCTGAAATGCCAGTTAGCACATGCATTTGCTATGAAGGATTTGGGAGCAGCAAAAAAAATCCTTGGTATGAAGATTTGTAGAGATAGGAAGAATAGAACATTGACACTATCTCAAGCTGATTATGTTGAGAAGGTGTTACAACATTTCCCTATGGAGAATGCTAAAGCTGTCAGCACACCTTTACCTAGTCATTTGAAATTGACTAAGGAAATGTGTTCCAAGACACAGGAAGAGGAGGATAAGATGTCCAAGGTACCCTATGCTTCAGCTGTAGGAAGCTTGATGTATGCTATGGTATGCACTAGGCCAGATATTACACATGCAGTGGGAGTCATTAGCAGGTATATGAGTCATCCAGGATTTGAGCATTGGAATGCTATCAAGTGGATTCTCCGATATTTGTGAGGAACATCCAATAAGTGTTTACACTTTGGGAGCTACTACTGATTTATAGGGCTATGTTGACTCAGATTTGGCTGGGGATATTGATACCAAGCAGAGTACTACAAGTTATGTCTTTATTATTGGTGGGGCAGCCGTGAGCTGGGTTTTTAGGTTACAGAAGATTAATGCTCTATCCACTATAGAGGCAGAGTATGTTTCTACTATCAAGGAAGCCAAGGAGATGATATGGCTTCAGTTCTTCTTGGAAGAATTGGGACATCCTCAGAAGGATAATTATTTGTTCACAGATAGTCAGAGTGCCATTCATCTTTCTAAGAATTCAGCTCTGCATTCTAAGACCAAACACATACAGTTGTGGTACCATTTCATTCGGTCAATTTTGGAGGATGGACAGTTAAAGCTGGAGAAGATACATACCAATGAAAATCCAGTAGATGTGTTGAAAAAGGTTGTAACAAGGGAGAATCTGAACTCCTTCTCAGCTTTGGTTGGTCTTTTAGACTAACCATGAATAAAAGAACAGCAGAGTCCAGAGTGGTTTGATCTAGTGGTAGCCCCATGTGGTAGTGGTATTGGTACAAGATTAGTCTCCAAGTGGGAGATTGTTGTTTAGTGTGGAGCCTGATCAGTCTCCAAGTGGGATATTGTTAGATTATGGTGACTGATTAGGAAAGTACTATACATACTTCATAAATAGTGGGGTTCAGGGCATCGCCTCGAAAAAAAATTTTGGGCCGTGGTCGACATAGTAGCCGACATATTATGGCCGACATATGGCCAACATGTTATAACCCTAAAGAGGTTTTATACTTGTATAAAAGGGTTTAGGGTTAGGTATTTTCATTATGTTGTGATGCAAAATTGGTTCTTACAGTGGTATTGAGCTGTAAGGGATTACGGATTGTAATTAGGTTGTAATCACTAGATTGTAATAAGATCAGACTTGCTGTTTAGTGGATGTAGCCTAGGGATTGGGTCAACCATGTTAAATCTTGGTGCCTTGTGTTCATTTCTATGTGATCTATTATTTTTCAGTTATTGGTTATATTTGCATGTAGTTTTTATTTCTGTCTGTGGTTTATCCTAACAACCTTATGACTCCTTAAATAGAAATATGGAGTCCCTTTCCTACTTGATTCTTCCTCTCCAATTTTAGGATTTTAGGTGGATTAGGTAGGGTACAATGTATCTACCCCATATCTTTCTCTTATCTAGAAACTTCATCTAAAGTCCAGTTGTATTCTCCAAAAATGTTTTACATGATGTTCTGTGCCACTAGCTCATCACTCTTATCATCTATTTAATTCACAAAATTCTAGATAACAACCATGTTGGCTTAGATCTGACGAATCTTTGATCTTTGAAATAATGTAGCAACTTGGCATTATTGGTTTACTAATGCTTGGTACTTCTGTGTTACTCGGTACTTGTATCCTACTCGACACCTGTATCTACTCAGCACTTGTTTCTTGACTCGACACTTTTATCTTCTCGGCACTTATTTCCTGACTCGGCACTTGTATCTGCTCAACACTTGTTTCTTGACTCGGCACTTGTATCTACTTGGCACTTGTTTCTTGACTCGGCACTTGTATCTACTTGGCACTTGAAGATCACTCAGCACTTACAAAGGTTGAATTTTCTTGGCTTCAACTAGGAATCTATTTGAAACTGACTAGCTTGCTCAGCTCCCTCTCTAATAGACTTAGTTAGGCTTCACAAATAACTTAGCAAAAATCTTATATCTTTGATATGTTTTAGTGTGCCCATTCGCTATGTCTTAGAGTATGTCATCAATACACTTTTTTATCAATGGCTTAGCTGATCCTTGTACTTCATTACAACATCATAACTTCAACCTTTCTCTAGGTGTTCTAGTTACATCTTATTGGTTGCCTCCTTCTTGCCAATCAACCAATTGATAGTATTTGAATCACTAAAGCAATTGTCATTCCTACAAGTAGCAAGTTTGACATCAATGACAAAACAATGATTGAGAACATTCTTTACTATTTCCATTACTTTTTATGTATGATCTTTTCAATCATTTCCAACAATCTCCCTCTTTGGCATTGATGGCAAACCAAACTGATCAATTGATCAACTTTGTTACCACCAAAATTATATACATTTTATGCTTCTTTCTGTGTCTTCCTCTTGACTATTGCATCCTTACTACTGATCTCATATATCTCCCTCTCTCATATATATATATATATATATCTCCCTCTTGCTTTGTATTGATCAGTTTTCTACATATTTCTCCCTCTTTGACATAAATGCCAAAGATGTAGCATCTTTAACATGCACAATATAAGCTTTGGCTCTTGATGTCTTCTTCCTCTATCACCATGCTTGTGACTGATTTGGATTTTCTGCTCCTATTGTCATCCTCTACATCATTCTTTAGATATTTCAATGATTTATTCTTATTGATGTAGGGCAGCTTCCTTGTTGCTTTACACTGCTTGAGTTAGGGGCATTACCCCCAACTTGTCTCTATGATATTCATAAGCATCCTTGGGCAATGGTTTGGTGAAGATATCTGCAGTTTGTTTCTTTGTGTGAATGTACTCCAACTTCACTTGTTTGTCTTCTACCAATTCTCTGACATAGTGATACTTGATTGCAATATGCTTAGTTTTTGCATGCATTACTAGATTTTTGGATATGTTTATAGCACTTGTATTATCACAATACAATATCACAGATTTGGTTACCTCTTCTTTCATCCCTTTCAATAGATGTGTGAGCCACACAATGTTTGTGCAATTGATTGCTACTACCACATATTCTGATTCTGCAGTGGACTGGGATGTGCATGTTTGTTTCTTGCTAGTCTAGGTAACTAGCCTTTTACCTAAAAATAATGCACCTCCACTTGTGCTTTTTCTGTCATCAATGTTGCCTCCTCAATCTGCATCTGTATATGCATTGAGCTCAAACTTCTCATTCTTTTTTTAATATAGACCAAAGTTGTCAGTTCCTTTGAGATACCTCATTATTCTTTTTACTGCTATGAGATGATTTTCTTTGAGATTAGTAGAGAATCTAGCCACTATTCCAACTGCTAATGCTATGTCTGGTATGCTATGTACAACATATTGTAGTTTTCCAATCATGGATCTGTACATTGTTTGATTGACTTCAGCTGATACATCATTTTTGGATAACTTATTTCCTATTGCCATTGGTGTGCTAACTGGTTTGGATTCTTCCAATCCAAATGTTTTAAGTATCTCTTTGATATACTTTGATTGTGTCCCAAATATACCATGTTTTAGTTGATGTACTTGCAATCCAACAAAAAATTTGATTTCTCCAAACATAGACATCTCAAACTCATGTTTCATTTTATCAGCAAAGCCTTTGCAAAGCACTTCCTTTCCTCCAAAAACTATGTCATCCAAAAATATTTCAGATACAATAATATTCTTACCTTCTTCTGATTTGATGTACATTTTGTTGTTATCATCAGTTCTTTCAAATCCTATTTGCACTAGATACTTGTGAAGTCTCTCATACCATGCTCTGGGTGCTTGTTTCAGACCATAGAGTGCTTTATGTAATTTGCAAACCATATCCCTGTTGTTCTAATCAACAAATCTCTCTGGTTGTTCAATATAGACTTCCTCTTCCAATATACCATTTTAAAAAGTAGACTTTACATCCATCTGATAGACTTTCAGACCTTTATATGCAGCATATGCAAGTAAAGTTCTTACTCCTTCCATTCTAGTAATAGGGGCGAATGTTTCCCCATAGTCTAATCCTTCTTCTTGAGCATAACCCTTGCATACTAGTCTAGCTTTATTTCTAGTAATCTCGCCATTCTTATCTAACTTTTTTCTGAATACCCACTTGGTGCCAATCACATTCTTGTCAACTGGTTTGGGAACCAAACTCTAGATTTTGTTCTTCTTTATTTGATCAATCTCTTCTTCCATAGCTTTATACCAGTCATCATCTTGTAATGCACCATATACTATCTTAGGTTCAAGTTTTCTAATCAGACATGATTCATGTCTTAGTCTATTCCTTGTCATTGGTCTTGCATCTTTGTCACCAATTATCTGTTCAGCAGGGTGATGTCTTTTTACATATTTGGATAATCTTGGTTCTGTCCTTGTTTCCATGTTTGATCTTTTAGATTCAGGGTCACTATGCACTGAGTTGTCAGGTTGTTCTTCATCTCTTTCATGTGTACTATTTTTAGGATTAGATTATGCATTTCTTTCATTCTGCAACTCGGCTTCTAAATGTAACTCGGCATTCACTAGTTGTGACTCGGCTGAAACTAAAATTTTTTGTTGAATCCCAATTTGATTGACAGCATCCTTGTCAATAGGCATTCCTTCATAAGAATACACAAAGGTTTTGTATTCGTCCATTCTCTTTGGTTCTTCAACTTGGACTTATGTACGCTCATCAAAGTTTACATTTGCACTTTCCACAATTTTGTTAGTGTTAGTATTCAAACATTTATATGCCTTACTTCTAGTGGAGTAACCAAGGAATATGCCTTCATCACTTTTTGCATCAAATTTTCCATTTCTAGCATCTTTAAGGATAAAGCATTTGCAACCAAATACTTTGAAATATTTTACATTGGGTGTGTGACCATACCATAATTCAAAAGGTGTTGTATTTGTACCTTTCTTTACTTGTACACGATTCAGTGTATGAATAGCTACACTTATAGCTTCTCTCTAGCATTTTAGAGCAACACTCTTTTCCATCATTAGTGTTTTGGCACAATCAATCACAGATCTATTTCTTCTCTCAGCAATTCCATTTTGTGGAGGAGTTCTAGGAGTTGACGTTTGTCTTTTGATTCCTTTTTCAATACAAAATATCTCAAATTTATTTGATGTGAATTCACCACCTCTGTTTGATCTCAAGCATTTCAAACTCTTTCTTGTTTCCTTTTCAACTCTAGCCACATACCACTTAAACATTTGAAAAGCATCAGATTTTTGCTTTAAGAACATAACAGTCATCATACTGGAATAGTCATCAACAAACAACATTATATATTTATCTCCTTTGTAGCTTTGTACTTCCATTGGACCACATAAGTCAGTATGGACTAACTCAAGTACTTCTTTAGATGTATAGTTTTTACTTTTGAAACTTGACTTTGTCATCTTTCCTAGCTGACATTGTTTGCACATCATATTATCAAGTTTCTTCAATTTAGATAAAACTCTGACTTTCTTCATTTTACTGATATTGACCAGATTGTCAAAGTTGACATGACATAGCCTTCTATGCCATAACCATTCATCATCAAATTTTGCAACAAAAAAAGAAACATCATCCATATCAAGGTAAAATAGATTACTTCTTATTTGATCTCCTTTTCCTATCAATTTACCATCAGTACCATAGATTTTTGCAATTTTGTTTCCAAATTCTACTTTGCATCCTACATTGCCTAATTGTGAGACACTCAACAAATTATAGTTTAATCCTTCAACATAGTATGCATTATCACATGAAATTTGTTATGTAAGCTTAATGGAGCCTTTTCCTTTTATTTGACATGGAGCATCATTACGAAATCTAACACTATTTCCATCATACTGAGTAAGGTTAAAAAACTTACTTTTGTCTCCTGTCATGTGATGTGAGCATCCACTGTCTATGATCCATCTGTCATTTTTGTTCATACTTGTTATCAGTGTTGTAGGTTCTTCTTCATCAGATTGGTCCTTCATGGCTACATAAACAACTTATCATCATGATCATCGGAATTCTCTTCAACAATATAACACTTCTTGCCTTTGTCTTTGTAATCTATCTTATCATCTTCTCTTCTATATTTGTTTCCTTCCTTATAATCCTTTTTCTGTGTACACCTTGCAGCAATATGTCCTACTTCATTGCAATTGAAACAAATGATAAGCATCTTACCTTTGAATTTTATTTTGCCTCTGTGAAATCTTCTAGCTAGCAATGCTTCCAATTGTTCCACATCTTCCTCATCAGTGCTACTGTCACTAGATACATATTTCATTTTTCTTCCTTTCTTTAATTTCACCTATTCAGAATCTTTTAGTGATAGCTTGGCCTTGAAAGCAGATTCAACATTCTCAGGTCTGTAGTTGTCAAAGTTAGATAACTCAAATGCAGTGAGTCTAGCCACTATTCCTTCAAAACTTAGATTGTTTCCTAGTACACATCTTAGTTCTTGTATTGTTGATACTCTAATAGCATAGATAGGGAGCAAGGTTCTTAAGAGCTTACTATTAATAGTATATTCATCCAATTGACCACTCAAACATCTTATTGCACTTACCACTTCCTTTATTCTAGCACCATATTGAGCAGCATTCTCACTTTCCTCCATTTTCATATCATCAAAATTTCCTCTGAGGCTTTCTCTTTTTGCTCTTTGGACATTCTGATCTCCTCCATAGATTTGTGATAGGGCTTTCCACATTTTGAATGCAATTTTACATCCTTTGATATCATCGAATTCAACATAGTTGAGTGCTAAAGCAATCTCCAGCATTGTTTGATTGTGTTCCTGTTTGTTTTTCAAATCTTCTACGATAAGAGTACCAGTTGGATCAACATGTTTAGTAACAATTCAATTTTGGAAATAATCTCCTATGGATCCAAGATGGAGCTTCATCAAACTTTTTCATGCAACAAAGTTGTCTTTGTTGAGCTTAGGGACTTCTCTCTTAGGCATTTTGATCTTTTCTGCTTCTAGTCCCTTTAAACTGAATCAACAGTTTTGCTCTGATACCAATTGTTAGAATTCTTTAGAATAACTGAGAGGGGGGGTGAATCAGTTATTCAAGGTCTAAATGCCCTAATAATACTTTTTCTCAAATTATAGTGAGCCCATAAACTTTTCATCCATTCAAACTTAAATCAATCTGTAGGGATAAAACATGCAAGATTAACACATGACACAGTGATTTACGTGGAAACCCAATTTGAAAAAAACCACTAGTAACATGCTACTTAATTCTCACTCTTCTAAAGTGATGCCCTGTTAAAAGCCTGCCCTGTTAAAGGCTTACAACACATTGTTAAATGTGACCTTGTTAGAAGATTTCACCATACTGTTAAGAATGGGCCTGGTCAAAGGACTTTAGAAAATTCACTTGGAATGTCACCTTGTTAAAGGATTTATAATATGGCTATTAAACCAACCTAAGTCCATAAGATTTAAACTATCTGTTATAATTGCTAGAGAGTAACAATAATGGATTTCTGATCTGACACAACTTACAACATATTTTGCAGATTTCAGATCACACTTCAGTTCAATCATTTTTCTTGGCTTTTAATCACTTTAGCTTTGACAGCTTGTCATCTCAAGCTTCATCTCCTTGAGTCTTCTTACTCATCATACCAATGAAACCATAACTGTGGTCATCTATTCAAGTAGAGTAACCATTCTCTCTTACTCCTTAGCATCTCCTTCAGCACCTTATGCTTTCATGCTTGACCTCTTCTCACACTTTGCTTCGTGACCTTATGACTCCTTAAATAGAAATTTGGAGTCCCTTTCCCACTCGATTCTTCCTCTCCAATTTTAGGGTTTCAAGTGGATTAGGTAGGGTACAATGTATCTACCCCATATCTTGTTTTTATCTAGAAACTTCATCTAAAGTCTAGTTGTATTCTCCAAAAATGTTTTACATGATGTTCTATGCCACCAGCTCATCACTCTTATCTTCTATTTAATTCACAAAATTCTAGATAACAACCTTGTTGGCTCAAATTTGGTGAATCTTCAATCTTTGAAATAATGCAGCAACTCGACATTATTGGTTTACTGATGCTCAGCACCTCTGTGTTACTCAGTACTTGTATCCTACTTGGCACTTGTATCTACTCGGCACTTGTTTCTTGACTCGGCACTTGTATCTGCTCGGCACTTGTTTCTTGACTCGACACTTGAAGATCACTTGGCACTTATTGAGGTTGAACTTGCTCAACTTCAACTAGGAATCTATTTGGCACTGACTAGCTTGCTCATCTCCCTCTCTAATAGATTTAGTTAGGCTTCACAAATGACTTAGCTAAAATATTACATCTTTGATATGTTTCAGTGTGCCCATTCTCTGTGTCTTAGAGTATGTCATCAATACACTTTTTCATCAATGGCTTAGTTGATCCTTGTACTTCATTACAACATCATAACTTCAACCTTTCTCTAGGTGTTCTAGTTACATCTTATTGATTGCCTCCTCCTTGTCAATCAACCAATTGATAGTATTTGGATCACTAAATCAATTGTCATTCCTGCAAGTAGCAAGTTTGACATCAATGAAAAAACAATGATTGAGAACATTCTTTACTATATCCATTACTTTTTATATATGATCTTTTCAATCATTTCCAACAACTTGTTTAGGTCATTTTAGTATCACAAATTCTTATGGAAATTTGTGATGGAAAGACCATTGGATTATCATCACATTGGCTTAAAAATGTAGATATTACATCATCATTGTCAATATAAAATTACTAACAAGTCAGATACATTCACTATTGTAGATATTACATTACCATTGTTAATATACAACTGCTAACAAGTTAGATACATTTACTATCTTGTACAACCTATTTGCAACTATTCATCCCCCAAAATTAAGACATTTCAACATACCCTAACTAGCTACCTCAATTGCCTCACTCAAGCTTCTCTATCCTTCTCTCCAACCACCTAGAATTAGTCAAACAAGGACTACTACCATACTTATATAAAAGATCTCTAGCCACAAGTCAAATTATCTTATCATTAAATTCCAAGACAAATAAAACATATTATAAATAGATAGGTTAGGATCCAAATCCATAAGAAGAACCTCAAATAGGTACATCATGTTGTGCAAACACACAAAAGGGTTGGTCAGCCATATAACAACATAGAACAATGTGCCAATTAGCATCGCATGTCATAAATCTTCATCAGAAGCCATAACTCTCTACCGTAACTATTAGAACATGAAGGCTAGTATAGGATCAAAACAACTTAAGATAACTTCTTTAGGAAACCTTTGAACAAGATGTGAAGTGATATATAGGATCTCCATGATGCCTAGACCATGGCATAAGGATCACATTACAAAATGAGCTAGCCAGATCAATCACAACCTAAAATAATAGGCAAATTGACCAAATAAATAGTAAATAGACAAATTGAAAGAAAATATTTTTGGGTGATGCAAGATTACTAAAGACCCGAGGATGCTCTTGCACATGATCATGTGTATGGTACAGTCCTAAAAGGTTTCTTTAAAAAAAGTTTTTTTATGCATTTGTATTAAAACTCAATTTCTATCATTTGTGTATTCAAATATATTACATATTTTAAAATTGTATTCAAAATACTACATTTCACACTATCTGTATTTTGTACAAATTTGTATAGTTGCTTCAAAGTTTTAGTCTAACTATGATAAATTTTGAAAATAAATAAAAACACTTCCATTTTTCCTTTTTAGTAAACTCAACTTCTTACAACTACCTTTCATATTACACCATTTTGTACATCCCCATACACAATTTTCAAATAAAACAAACCAACAAAATAATAATTATGTTAAAGTCAAAATATAACTTAGGTGTAATAAAACAACAAAGTTAACTCTCTTAAGAACATCAAATCTCAACCGATAACATCAATAAGTGAAGTACCTTAATAAGTTTTGATGGTTTTCCTTCATTGACACGCATTTCATGCACACCATGTACATTATTAATATGCACAATATACTTAAAGCATTGCAGATAATCACATCATCTATTAATTTAGTAAGGTTAATATCATAATTTAATTGGTAATAATTTATAAAATTGATACTCTACATGTTTTATTGTAGCAATTCAAAGTTATCTTCTAGAAGAATGAAAACATAACAATTGAATTTAACTAATAAAAAAACAACATGAAGTGGTGGCTCTTACTCATAAGACCATATTGAATGCACTAGCAATAATTTCCTTTACACCTCCATTTTTTGTGGTTTCCTCTAAACCTTTGTTCTCTAGTGTGGATATTATTGCATCCTCGGTGGGATCTAGGTTGTTGGTTCCTAAGTTTTTACATGAATCCTTTCCTAGTAGTGCTTATCCACCTCATCTCACTATGCATTCTTCTAGTAGACTTATTCCTAGGTCTTCTAGTGTTATGATCCTACTAAAATCCTTTCTCTACTACTAATAAATGGGTATTTTCTTATATTGCTTGACATAATCAAGTTCTTCCTCCCAAGGGAAATTTTATCATCTTTCTTGTGCAAAGACCTCACTTGTTGGGGCTTGTGGCCAAGATGTGGTGGAAAATGAGGATTTCCACAAACATTGTGGGCTAGTGTGTAGATTTATTGCTATTTGGCCTCTCTACTAGATCTTCATCAATTGGTGATACATTATTGGAAATGCTTATTTTTTAGTAAAATTGAGTTGGTCCCTTCTGCTAAATATTTTTAATTATTGTTTTTGTTTCTTTTATTGACAATTATGTTGTGCAAGCTATGGTATTGGGGTGTTTACTCTCTTTCAACCAAATCATGGATAGTCTCTTTCAATCCTTTTATTGAACCACTCAATATGCATCCAATGTGAATTTGATTTCCCAAATAATTCTTGTTTGAGGTCATTGGCAACTCTACCAACCACTTCTTAAAGTTTGACGATATGACTTCCTCTATAGATCTTTCTACCTTCTGATAGGTTTTGATTGATATTGGAATATACATATCTCTTACCAGAGATATGGTTCTCATGATTGGAGAAAGGTCATGGAATCAGTTGATGGATTATGAGAGACTCTACTTTCAATCTTATCAGTGTTTCTCTATCAATTACTTAGTCATGTATTGTTCTCTTTTGAATTATAAAGATGTTTTTACTTGGTGGAAGGATGCTAATAGTGATTACTTGGTTTTCCTTGCTTATGATTCTTCATATGATGACTCTTCACAAGTTGATGATGATTCCTTCAAGCATGAGGTTTTATCTTCTACTATGGTATTCTCTCCTCAAACCCCAATAATAATATTCCAACTTGTGTTGTTAGTGTTGCCTCCTTCATCTCCATGGACCCTTTCCTTTTTTTTGCTCCTATTTTGCTCCAACTTATGATGGTTAATATATCACCTTATTAGCATTCTTCTCCTTTTGTTGACAATCTCACTGAGGGGATTTCTCTTTCTCCCCTAGTGATAGTGTTCCTAATTATAGTATGGCTAGATTGTTTTTTCTTTTTGTTGAGACAAGATCATCCTTTCTTCTCTCCTCAAACTATTCCCCATGTTGTGGGTGAAATTTATACCACCAATTATGTCATTTAGTAGTTTTTTTTTTACTATGATGTAAGTGGTTTATAATGATCTTTGTTGCCAATGGTCTATTCTTGACTAGTTGTAAGTGTCTTGTTTGACCTATTTTTGTATAGGGTTGGCACCCTTGTTTTTCTACTTTTATAATAATAAATAATTCATTTTTCCTTTACTCAGTCTATCTAATTTTATCTTTAAATACTTCTTATTATAAAAGAATAACATTATTCAAGATATATATAAGAAAATATAATTTACCACTTCTACTCACTTGAGGTTCATAATAATCAATTAGAGTCACCTTCAACTTTATTTGTGTAGAAATGGATACAATGTGTTGAAATAATTAAAAAATATTCAAGAATCCTAATTTCTATCCTCGTCAAGAGATATGAAACATGATAGTAAGTTCAAACTAAACTAAGTTCAAGTACAACATTATTCACTATCTCTTATTAAATTGGATTCAATCATTATGTGATTTTTTTTAATAATTCCAACCACAAATTATCACATTTAGACCATAACTACATTATACAGTTATTATTCCAAATTGGTAACATAAAATTAGCCATATAAAAGATTTTCTAAGTTTTAAAAACTAGAATGTCTAAGTATTAGTCATTTAAATTAAATATCATTAGAATATTTTAAAATGCAATACCCAATAGAGCTAATACCCTCCCAAATAGAGACTTTTCTTTGAATTATGTTCTAAGAGTATGAGAGAGAAATGTGAAGTAACCATTACATGATCATTTATAGAATGCACCAAAATAAGTTTACACAATTCATTACATTGATTTTTTTAATTACTAATAAAATAGCACCAATAAATAAGGAATACAAATAGTCACACATATGTTGGGCCTTACACTCTCAATATGGCAACACAAATTTGTATCTTTGTGCATGCTAGTTTCAAGCACACAACTATGAAAAATAAGTACATCTACCATCTAATTATAAATACTAGTATTCTTTTTGTATCAATTATATCTCAAGTGTAGTAAATATAATATGGAAAATAACTAAATTTCAAAAACTAGTATTGTTGTCAATGGACCCTGGGTCAACTAGTATAGTTGTTTGGTTCTCAATGAGCTCATCAAGGATCAAGTCTTGTTGAGTGCAAAGGCTCTAACACCATAAGGGATGAGGTTAGGATCACACCCTGGTGGATTTTGGCAAAATGGATACATCCAATCCTTAGATCTTAACCAAAGAGGTTCAGAACTTTCAACAAGAACAACAACATCAAAAAAACTAGTATTATTTTTTGTATGACATGATGGATGAAGGAAAAACAATATCAGACAAGTTTTTTTTTTAACACTTGCTTATTTTCTTTGTATGAAAAAAATGCACATGGCTTCTCTTGCACTATAACATGATTTTTGATAATAAGAAACATTTTGGCTAGTTGTATTTCAATGTACATATGTCTGTTGGACTAACCACCAACATTCCCCTTTGGGATTCATGACATGGCTTAACCACCTCATGTGTTCTATAAGTCTAATTGTTGTATTGGTCATTGATAGGTCGATCTTTTGGTGCAATGGAAACTCTAGCTTGTAAAAAGTGGTATCAGAGCTTGGTCATGGGTTCGAATCTCCTCAAGTAACATTGAGGGGAGGGGGGATTGTCGAACTAACTACCAATTTTCCCCTTTGGGATTCATGACATGGCTTAACCACCTCTTGAGTTCTATAAGTCTAGTTTTTGTATCAGGCATTAATAGGTCGATATTTTGGTGTAACGACAACTCTAGCTTGTAACAATGTATATGTTTTTTATTAAGAAATTTTTTTTTGAAGGGAACCTAAAACCTTTTACAAAGAGATCTTGAAGCTTAGACATTAAGCCCATTAGGCAGAATAGGACAAAAAAGACATAGCCAACAATTGAACAAAAGCTAGCTATGAAAGGACAAGACACTGACCACTAACAAAAAACACAAAATAAACAGAGAGAAAAGGACACCAAATGGGAATTAACCCATTTTCTTTATTAGCTCTTTTGCTTGTTCCTCCAACTGGTCCATCTTCTCTACAACCTCCTTGATTTGGCTGATGTATGAAGAGGCCACCACTACCATTTTCCTTGTATTTTCTATGTTATTTCCTTATAATAAGTTAATCTTTGAAATAATAATGGCTTTGAATCTTTATTTTTTCCTTAAGAGCTCATTGATTTGAATTTCATCACCATATAGTAATTGAAGCCCCTCTTACAATAGACTACATTAATTATGTGAGGATTATCATTCTTGGCTGATAAATTGTGTGTTCTAAGTGCACTATAAAGTGAGGTAGTTTCACCTATTTATGATCAAGTCCTAGCCAATGCCATTGTATCATAGAGTTAAGCATAATGTACTTTTTGTTAAATAAATTATTTCCTATTGAGTCTTGTTTAAGCATATATTAATAAATCGTCAATATTTTTAAGCATGTGAAAAACTCATTACTAACTATCCCAAATAATTTAATCTCACAAATTTAAGGCATATCAAGGGTTTCACAAGTCAAGTACACCCACAAGAGTAATGTAAGAAGTTCTTGTCCTTTTTTCTTTTACAAATGTGACATTTGCACAAAAAAAATTATTTCATTTCCATAAGTTCTCTAGTTAAAACCAATCTAAGCATCCCCTCAAAAATGGTTATGATGATGACCTTGTCAACCAAGATAAATATAATTATAAAAAGGGTGATGATAGTCTTACCAATCAATATAATGATATATTTGTATATCAAAATGAACATCTCAATAACCACATTGCTTTGATTAACACTTGACAAGGTTGCATCCAATTATAGGTCTTCCTACTTCAAAATAAATACATCATGGTTTGTTCCCACATAAGAATATAATTAAGACTTGAACCAATGCATGTAGATATTAATCCATCAAAGCATAAATATCTTAATTCATCAAACCATGAAGATCCTACTCTATCACTCCATATAGATCCTAAGTTATTAACTACTAAAGCTCCTAATCAAAATATCCCACATGTTAACCTTCATGAAGAGTACTTGTTTCTAACACATGAGGATTATTTGTGCCAAAACCAAGATGTTTCTAACCAAATCCCAACCTTAAATAAGCAATTACCAAAATCCTACAATGTATGAATCTTCACAACCTAAAAATCACCATAAACAATCCTATCAATCCAATTAACTATGAATGGTGTTATCCAAAGGATATTAGTAAAGAATTGCAACTAAAAGTAAAAAATGAATAAGGTAGTAGAATAACTTCCTATTCTAATCTAGAGATGAGGATAATGCAAATTTTTAGATCTTTACAACAACTACAAAAATAAACAACAAAGATTCATACCACAAAATAGGATTTGCATGGGGAAAACTATTTCAAGAGAAAATAAATAACACTCTAAAATCTATCCAATATATTATTTGAAAATCAAAGAGAATACAACATACTTATAAGTAATATTTTTAGTCTCAATTCAAACTTAATTTGGGAGATATAGAAGGCCTAGGGCATTCTCTAGCTATGTATAGATTTAGTAAGGAATGTTGAATCGTATAATAGAAATAATTTAAACTTTCTTAGGGAAGAGAGTTATTTTATTCTATAGAAAAATATTTTGTAGTCCTTCTACATGTGTAAAATCAGAAAGTGTATGCATGTGTGAGTGGCTATACAGGAATTTTCCTTGATTAATCCTCATTTTGGTAATTCTCACCTCCATGGATAGCCACTATAATAGAGATATTATGTGTATTCTCATGTTTAGAGTATGCCTAAATTTCTATAAGCTAAAATGCATAAGTGCAGGTAAGAGATATACCCTAATATGATAGTATAAAACCCTAGATGAGAATGCAAGCAAGTGTATTTGAAAGAATGTAAACAAGTATAAATACGAAGGTCAAATTTATAGATTGGAGGATAGCAAGAAAATATAGCCAGCCTAGGAGGTATATTAGAACTTGATCATAAGTCAATGATCTAAAAGTCATCTTAATAATCATATGAAATCTTCATGTTGATGTCATTGTGATTGATTTCTTAGTGCACACAAAAATTGAAAACTTTGTATTTTACACGATTTGGTCTTGACTCATAAATCCTTACATCACAAGATGTCTTCAAATTGTGGATCCAACTTGTAATTTATTTCACCATGGAAAAATGAAGATGTTTTTTTTTTATATTAAAATGAATGATAAACTTGAAAGGATTGACTGAAAATTTGGAACTCCCAAAAATACTGAGACATGACCATTGTTCAAATCTAAACCCAAAACTCAGGTATAGAACATGCAAGGCATTGTATATACACCAATAAGGGTTTAAATATAAACTATTGGGTCTTGAATAACCAAAAGATACTATATTTAGAAATGCAACTGATTTCAAGGTTGAGATAGAATACAAAGGCCACAAATGGTGATATAGGGCCTATGTGATTAGACAAATGATTGATTTAGTCAAATAATCAAGGAGGACAATTAGAAATAAAGGACTACTTAAGATTTAAATTAAATTGAATTAAAAAAGGACTCATAGTTTAAATTAGGTGTTCAAGTACAATATAAAATCCAATATGGATGTCAAAATGAGAACACACTAAGGTAGGTATTGTTAAAGTGTACACCCTAATTTAGGTACTTACAATTTATGATGGTATAGATTGAGACACCATAATCCTAATAATCTCCCACTTTTTGAGCACCTTGCCAAATAAAAGGGAGTACCAATCATCATGATTTAATTTCTAGAAGCTGAGAGGACCATAAACTCTTATGATCATCTAAAATGCTCTGTGATCATACGCTTAGGTATAGAATCTAGAACATTTTTCAAATATCTACCTTAACTAGATTTGCCTTACATCCTTGACCATATCTCTAAAAAAATCATATTATACACCAGTCTTCTGAGTTTTTGCATGAAATGTTGAGCTCCTAGGTAGGAAAATTGCACTGTAACTAACACCATAAACCATCATTGCGAGTTTTTTATTACAATATTTAAACATGATCTCTTGATTTAATTGGTTTATTTAGATGAATGAGTAGTACCATATACTCTTGACTTCAGTAATGAAAAAATCAACCCCATCATGTTGCCTACTTATCGAACATTGCTAGACAATGTAAATATATAAGCATGGATGGATCATCTAATATTAAAATCAACTACCTAATCTAAATTAACATAACTCTAAATATCAAGGGAGTTCTTATATCCTATAAAATTACCATGATAACACAATGAATACTCTATGGTATCTCACATATATCTAAATACCCTTTTAATGGAATATTGATGAACTATACATGGATTAGATATATATTTGGAAATAAATCCCACTATTTAATAAATATCTAGCTACTGCAAACCATAGTATACATCAAATTTCCAATTGCACTTTGGTAAGCTAATTTTCTCACATGTTTTATCTCTAATGAGGATGATAGAAAATCTAAAGTAGACAACTTTATTCCAACCAAATGGTGAAAACACAATGATCTACCATCATGCATGTTAAACCTTGATAAAATTGAATTGATATCTTTACTTTTTCGAAAAAAAGAACTCTTTTTGTTTACTCTATCTGTTCTTATTTCTATTCTAAGAATTTGATTAGTTGCACAAAGATATTTCAATTCAAATTTAGGCACAATTTAATGTTAAACATATTGAGATATTTTTGGTATTGTTGTCCTTGATTCGGAAACCCTCATACCAATTGCTTGGTGGTATCAATCGGTTGTTGGCAATTTTGATTAGATATATGTGGCTATCAGTTAGATATCAAGGTTTCATGTCTATGCAAAATAGATTCAATTCATGTTATTTTGGGTGTATTTTTTTGGATCTATTAGCTTCTTCTAATGACTATATCTTCAAGTCCATCTATATGTTTTGTTAATTGCAAATGTAGGGAGTTTTTATCAGTTTCTATTGAATTTTGTTTTTATAAAGTTCTGTTAGGTATTCCTATTACCTGGAGATTCTAACAATTCCTCAGAATATCATATCTACTTTTGGATAGGCTTTCATCTAGCTTCATCCATTTATTGGTTAATATATTTTGTTGATCAAGTTTTGGATGTTGTTGTGGTGTTTTAAAAGTTTCATAATCTTTCAATAAATTTAATATGAAATGTATACATCTTAAGTGTGATCTATATTTAAGTCATGTTACAATGTGTTGTAAGGAGTTTTAAAGTACAATCTAGATATAGACTCGGTGGTAGTATATTAAATTAAAATTTAAGATCCTTTTGAATTGTGGCTGACATTTTCCTTTCTTTCGCCAACACGTGTATTATGAGATGCTTATATAAATAAAGAAATCATTTTCTTTATGAGGTATAATATAATATTGTATGAGAGAGAAGCAAAAGCTTATATAGTATGAAGTTCAGTCTATGATAACTTGGAGGTGATGTATGTTGACATAGGCATGGAAATATTTTTATTTTATTTTAAGGAGAAATTTTCATAAAAAGTTAATATGGATCATATTGAAGTATACAGTGGGAATATTAGTAATAATATCTATTATTGATTGTGGTAGTTGTAATAAATAGATGAGTTGTTTCATACATGCTTAAATGTAATATTATCAATTCAAGTTTTTTCTATGAATAATTTTTTTTTAAATACATTTTTTTTACAAAGGTAGTTAGATTGACTAGTAGTGGTCAACCAACTTGCAGTGAGCAACTGATGGAGAGTATTTTTTCTAAAAATTACCTTGATAGTGTTCATTTTGTAAGAATTGTTTTCTCTATTGTTTTTCCCAATTTGTGTTTCAACATTAATTCTAGTGTTCATTGTGATGATTTTTTATGTTTCTTGCTTTCATATTTTTCATACCTTTCAATATGTTTTAAATACTTATCAGTAAAATAGAGGTTAATAAAATTGAATTAGTATAGTTGTCTTAATCACTTGAATGGTTTATGGTTTTACTAGATCAATAAAATTTTAGGAAATTATTTTGGGATAACTAATTCACCCCCTCTCATTTATTTAACATGTTTAACAATTGATATCAAAGGTTGGTTCCTTGCAGATAAAGATTAATCACTGGAGGGAGATCTAGGATGTTTGAAAAAATTGAAGGAGATTACTACTCCAATGAGGATTTGAAAATCATGATGAATGATATTGAGAGAAATGAATTAGAGAATGGGGATTTAAAAGAAAATTTGAAGGGAGAAAATGCATGTAATATTAGTAAGTTGAGGGATCAAATCTAGATGTTTAAAGCAAGAAACAAGGAAGTCAGTTAGGAACTGAAGGATTCAAAAGAAAAGGTGGTGAACCTAGAAAAATAGCTAACTGACACTAAAAATACTGAGGAGCTTCTAAAGTAGGAATTCAAGTAGAAAATGGAAGATTAGAAGAAGACCAAAGGAAATATAAAATAAATCACCAAGAAGAGTTCAAAATAAAATGAGAAGCTAGAATTGGACTGAAGAATTTTGAGATCTCAAGAAAAGGTTTGTGAAAATAACACTATTTTGGATAATTCATTGGCCCCATAGAAGAGTCATAAGGATAAGTAAGAACTATGGTTTACTAGTGAATATTCAAATTTGAAGGAAAACAACAAAGAGAAAAAAAAAATTGAAGAAGTGCAGTTTGAGACGATAAGAAAGATCATAAATCTAAAGACATCTACATGAAGGCCTCTGGTAAGGCAATTGAATGCTCAAAGGTACTTCTATTTAATAGTTACTATTTCATATACAATAATTTTGGTCTTAGAGATGTTGAATGCAAGATGAGGAATGAACAAAATATTCAATTCTATTGTTATAATAAGTTTTGTCATAAAGAAAATCAATGGAGAAGTCAAGTGTCTAATCTAGTAAGAGAAGATGGAGTGAAAAATATATTTCATTGAAATTGTTACGGGTGTCACTATTATGGTCACAAGTCTAATCATTGTAGATCTAAGTTTTAGATAGTGAGATCAGGACAAAGTAATTTTGATTGTTTCATGTATGTTCAAATTTGTCATTATGCCAACACATATAGATCTTGTTATGTTTTGGTAAAAATATTTGGTAAGAATATTATGGTTTCAAATGAATCTCAAAAGAATAACATGGTATGAAAGAAGAAATATGTTTGTAGGAAAGATAGTTATATGGTTCTAGATCCTTGTAATAGCTCTTCTAGTAACTAAGTTAAGTGTTTTGGCTCAAGGGGGGTATTAAAATGATATATTAGTCAGTTCCCTTTTTCTAAGGAAATACCCATTGCAACTAGATTATCTTAGTATTTTTGATTAAAAAATAATGATTTGATATATTTTGGTTGATTGATGTGTGCAATACAACTGGGTTGCATTAATGATGTCTTGTTGTGGTTATAAAATTGAATATTTAAAATTATTTGGCACTGTTGCAAGAAGGAAAGTAAGAATTTTTGTAGCAGAGATTGTGAGGAAGGTTGAAGAAGATCACTTGAGTGCAATAATGGAGTCTAAATTTGTGTTCATGACACTAGTGTTATCGTGTCTAGGATGTTGAAGAAGTTCAAACCAGAAAAATATGATCATAACAAGATCAGGAAGTTGGAAGTTGGTTTGCAAGAGGATGAGTTACAGAGGCAAAAAAAAAATCTTGGTTTAGACACATGGGAGAATTTTCCTAGTGTATTGACAAGGAATCCATCATGTCCTTGTTGAGTTAGTTTTAGGATGGAAATATAGTAGTAGACTAGCCTTATCTAGTGACAAAAAAGGTAATTGAAGACATTATGAGGTTGAGTTGTATTAGTAACTTATTGGGGAAGAATGTGATCAAATAAAATAAAATGATGGAGTTAATTGATATTCATTGTAATCAATGCACACTACTAATAAATACCTTTGAAGATTAGATGGTGATATATGTTTCCTATGAGTTTCCTATAGAAGTCAGTTTCAAAATCATGATGGTGCCACTTTGGTTCTAGTTGTTTACATTTCTCATAAATGATTAGGAAAGGTGTTCAATTTGATTTATGCAAATTATTATTGGATAATTTTATTGAAAATGTCAAGGTGATTATAGAATATTGTTATGAGTTTTGATTTGGTTCATTGATTATAATTTTAGATTTCCATTTCATGATATCTTTGTCAGTTTAAGATAACATAGAATGGAGGAATGGTGTCCCAGTGGGTAAGTATATCTACAACTATGTAAAGTTTCTAGAAAATAGGGAAAATGCTTATAAAGCATATTCTATTTTATTACAAATAAAATTTTCCTTTGGTTAGTTTGTATTTGGTGTTGTGCTAGTGAGTCATGGTGACGAGAGGTCCTCCTTCTGTCAGAAAAATATGGATATTTTGTTAGTGGTTCCCCTTTACAACCTAAAACGAGAAATATTTTTGCCAAAGAAAATGAATTTATTACTATTTTGGAGGATGAAGTGGAAAAGAAGTAAATAGTAGAGAAAGTAGAAGAAGAACAAATAGAAAAGGATGTAGTCACTCCACATGAATTTGAGTCTCTAAATTTGGATGATATTTAGTCTATCCTTGAGGATGAATAATTTTTTAGGTTTGGTGATTTGTGGATTGGTTGATCTTCTATGAGAAAAACCAAAATTAAGGATACACTTATTGAGCATTTGATTAGTAGAAATAAAATTGTGTTTGATATATCTGGTATGGGTCTCATTGAGTTTTTTAATGTTGTAGAAGGAAGGTTTATGTTTTATGGTGTAGATAAATATTTCATCAAGGTATATAATAAGAAGAAATGTAGAAATGTCAAATGAAAACTATCCAGGCTCATTGGTGAGACTAAGAAATGCATAAAGGAAGTTTTGAATATGTACATGTAATGTAATAATTCTAGAGGAAAAATCAAAGTCATTGAGGGATGATTCAATGAAAAGGGAATGACATATGAATATTTCAAAGACCAGGAAGGAAAACAAAGGATAATAGTTGGTCATCTTTAAGGTGAATTACTTTAGTTGTAGAGACAAACATAAGATCTTGTGAAAGTGTCTAGGTTGTTAAAGACATGATCAAAGTTCAATTGGATCATGTCATTTGTATGCATGCCCTTTGGTCTGCCTAAAGTTTCTCTTAGTAACTAATAGTGGTCTTTATGCATGCAAAAAAGTTGCTAATAGTGGTCTTTATGCACGCAGAAGGGCCTCATCCTTAATAACTAGCTATTTCAACCACTACACAGTTGGTCATAATTTTCATTCAGGGTACCTACCCCTCCTCCAAACATTCTCCTACCGATTCACCGAAACTCTGAAGACAACTTGATAGCTCCCTACTTTAGAAACACTGTATTGAATCCCTTTGATGAAACTAGAGTAGGCTAGTCCTGTCAGTCTTAAGAGTGGATTGCAAAGAGTTATGAAGGATGGTTTTAGTCTTCATAATGGACTTCATCTTTTGACATTCTAGTGGAGTATAATAGTCTATATGCCCAGATGGCTATTGTTTTTGTTGACTAGAAGGAGCTACCAATCATAAAGGAGAGGTATAAGAATTGTTCTTACCATGAATACATTTGTATTTGTTACATGGAATTATTAGTTGGTAAGTGGAAGTTTTGGTGGATTTTTTGTGGCTTTTGGTTGAACGTCGAGGTTTTGGTTATATGCAAAACAAATTTAGTACAACCAATTTTTAGTTAATTTTGTTGGATGTACTTTCTTATACTTATGAAAACATATTTTGGTACATCTATACATTTCACTAATAATAGTTGGATGAGGTTTTTTCATACCTAATGATTGATGTTATTATAGAGTTCTTCCAAGAGTCCTTTTACCTAGACATTTGAGTTCATCATATATTTTGGTATAATTGTCATATCTTGTTCTAGATAGATTTTCATCTAGCTTCATTCATTGGTTGGTTCAGATATTTTGTTGATCAAGTTTTGGACTTGGTTTTCATGTTCTAATAGTTTCATAAGATTTTGGTAAATTTATTATAAAATGTATGCATCATAAGTGTGAACTTTATTTTGGTTCTATGGTCACATGTTGTAACAATTTCTCAAGTATGACCTAGGTTTAGGTTTGGTGGCAACATATAAAGTACAATTTCAACATCCCTTTGGATTGTGGTTTTCATATTCTTTGGTTTGGTTGACATGCATATTATCAAATGCTTATACAAATAAATATATTATTCTACAAATGCGTTATGGTATGATATGGTATGAGAGAGCAGTTGAAGGTGATGTAGTGCGAGTTTGAGTCTATGAGAACTTGGAGGTGATGCATGTTGAGATAGAATTGGAAAGACTGTTTCAATTTTACGAAGAGCTTTTCATACCTAGTTGTAGTGGATTTGATTGAAGTATTTATTGAGAAGATTAGTAATTGAATCTATTGGTGATTGTGGTAATTATGCTAAATATAGGAATTATTTCATGCATGATCAAATGCAATATTATTAGTTCATGTTTTTTCTATAAAAATATTTATGTTTGTGCAATGGTAGTTATCCCAATCCATAGTTTTTCAATCTATAGAGAGCAACTAGAAGTGATTCCTTTTGTAAAATCACCTTAATTGGTGTTCGTTACATGATAATTAGTCTCTCTGTAGTTTTTTACAATTTTGGGTTCTACATAAATTTGAGTATCCGTTGTGTTGATTTTGTGTGTTTCTTATGTTCATATATGTCATTTGTTTTAGTATATTTCAAATGACCATCGATAGAACATGATTTAATCAAATTGAATGAGTATATATGTCTTAATAATTTCAATGGTTTATGAATTTACCATACTAGAAAAATTTTAAGAAAGTGTTTTTCAATAACTAATTCACCCCCCTTTCAGTTATTTAGCATGTTCAACATTTAAGACTTTACCTATGAAATCATATCACCCCTTTACCAATAAAGAGCATATAATTAATATATAATTCAATAAATAAGAATTTGATCATATTAAATTTATATTCAACACAATTATCTAGTACAATATTCAAATTTGAGATGCAACACATATAATATCAAATTTCAATATGAATCTATTTGAGGCCATATTTCTTTAATTTAAAAATTGGATTCCCCTTACCTTTCACTACATAGTATTATGGTTGTGTCATATAATCTTTATCCCCTCCAAGTCATCATGAAGGATAGTCATTTCCATGTCCTTTTTTCTGAACTTGTAATTATATATGAACAAAAATATATAAATAAAAAATCTAATGGATGTAAGTTTGGCAACATGAGAAAATATGTCATTGTAGTCAACACCTTTGATACGAGAGTAACCTTTTACAATTGATTGTGGTTTGTAGTTTTCAATGATTTCATTAGAACCAATCATTTTCTTACACACTCACTTGCAACCAATAAGTATTAATCCTATAGATAATGAGATTGCATCTCATGTATCATTTTTATTCAAATTTATCATTCTTCATCCATGGTAATATTCCAAGTGTTTGCATAATCTATACTTAATATCTCCTCTACATACTTCAAGTTCATCCATGTAAGTACTAAAAGGTAAAACATTTTTTTAAGTTTATGCCTTTCAAGTGGTAATCATCAAGTTAATGTCTTTCAAATGGTTGTCCTAGTTTTGTGGGAATTCAAGAAAGTTGTGTTAAAGGTTCATCCTCCTCTTCTTAATTATTTGACTTAGATGAGCTCTCCTCAACTTCTTATCTATCGAGATGCCTCAATTCAACCTTCTCAAGAATAAAAGAAAGTTGAATCACATATATGTATTTACTTTGTTATAATTACAACAAAATACAAGAAGACTTAGTTTCTCTAAAAATAACACTTGTACTATATATATCTTCTATGCAATGGGATCCTAAGGCTTGTGTACTTTCACACCATGATTTAACTTGATGAAATGCATTTCATAGCCTTGATCTCTGTCCTTTTTTGCTTCTCCTTTAACATATGTGTTTCTCACACCAAAGAAACCATAATATTTCTCAGTGAAGGATTATGATCTAAACACACCTAATAACAAGAAATAATATTTGGAGACCTATTAGTCAAATGTAAAATAGTGGAAATAGTTTCATCCCAAAACCTTTGCTTTGTTAGACTAGGAGCACTAAGTATGCTCTGAATCTTCTCCATCAATGCAATGTTCATTATTTTTACAACTTTTCTATATTGTGGGGAATATAGAGTTATTTTTTGTCTCAAAGTTCTACAATTGTCACATAATTTATAAAAATCATTAGAGCCAAATTCATCACCATTTTCAATCCTCAAAGATTTAATTTTATTTTCACTATATAACTCAACCATTTTTATAAATCCTTTAAGGTCAAATAAAAAATTAGATTTGTTCTTTATAATATATATCCATGTCCTACTATAGTTATCAATAAATAAAATATAATATGTGTGTTTTCTAATAAAATGAACATTAGGTATTCCAAACCACATACAACTACTAGTTAAAACTATCAAAATAACAATAAAAGATGGTGATCAACCCTATTTGATCGAAGGGTCACATGGAACCAAATAGCCCATCAATGCAAGACTTAAGCAAAAATAAGTATTTAATATGAATATATATATATATAATGAGGAAAACCTCATTATAAATACAAAGATGAAATCCTATGACAAACATGGATCACGAAAAGAATCTTAATCATATATATATATATATATATATATATATATATATATATATATATATATATATATATATATATATATATATATATATATATATATATATATATATATATATATATATATATATATATATATATATATATATATATATATAATGAGGAAATCCTTATTATAAATACAAAGATGAAATCCTATGACAAACATGGATCACGACAAGAATCTTAATCCTATAATATGAGAGATAAAGAAGTAAAAAATGTAAGCTTAAATGTATAAGTTTGAATAGGCCTTACTATAAAAATAATTATGCAATATATGTTCACTCAAATTCCCCTAAGTGCTACATAGAAAGTGTGGGAAAATTTGAATATAAAAGGATAGGTCCTAGCTACATGGCCATATTAGATACCCATGAACAAATCAATCTCTTACAAAAAAAATTAGAGAAAAAAAAAACTCATTGATAGAAAACAACTCCAAAAGAGAAAAATGTAATAAATATGTACTATTAAAATAAGGAGAAATTAGCATAACCCTCAAATGTATACTTCCATCACCAATGTAAAATTGGTGTTATTTATATAGGATAAAAGAAGAGAAGTTATGCATCCTCCCACAATATGTCAACTTTAATAATGTTGTATGATTGAGAAAAGATGGCGATGATGAAGATCCATGAACACCAAATAGAATTCCTCCCCTTGAACATAAAAATGGTAATTATGGATGAAGAATATATTTCCATGAAGCAAAATATATTATTATGTTGATGACATCTCTAGACTTTTTAGTCTTAATATGTTTGTATGCCACAATTAAAATATGTGCAAGTCTAATAAATGGAGGAGTAAAGTAAGAAAAGGGATGTGGATACTAATCCTATTTCTTACCATACATTAATTAGGAAGAAGAGATAACCCAATATGCTTAGAAAGGTCCAAAAGTTGGATATGTATCAATATAAATCAATAAGATGATGTGAGAACTATGATTAAATGATTGATTTACTATACACACAGACTAACTATTACTAGACAACTCTATTGGGATGATATGAACATAAACCAAAAGATGCTACCAACCTACAATTTTGATTTGATGCATTTTCAGAGGAAAGGGATCCCCTTGCTAAATCTATTCCAAAGAAGAGGTCACCTTATTCAATTTGTCCATGCACCTTTTTCTAAACTCGGTTGTAAACTATCTAAGAGGTATTGAACTTCCTGTATCTAGGCCAATGTGACACATGTACCTCCACATAGAAAATGAGGAGATTATTGTGTAGAGAGAGGTTTGCCTTAGTCAAACCCCAATTTTGGAATCAAGCTTGAGATGAAAGAAATAAATGAAAGTGTGTTGTTATGTAGTAGAGGCTAGATATCAAAAATGAAATGTTTATAACTTGGCAATCCAAAAGCTTCTCTGAATAAGATCAAGTATGTTGATGCAATAGCTTTTATTTTACATGAAAAAACCAAAAGGATATCATGATAACCAAAACTAGGTGGAGAGATAGAAGAATGACTTGAAAAGATACATAATTGAATGTTTGAAGAAATGTGGATGCTTGAATGTATGTAGATGGATTCCTGTAGTGTGATCTTCTTCCTTGATTGTGTACTGATTTTCTTAGTATTCAAAGAGTGAAAGAAGCTTGATCCATGGAGAATATTGCCTTTAAAACACATTAGAATGCTTAAGTTTTTTTCTTAAGAATGATTGGATGCAAAACTGTAGAAGAGCTTTTGAATTCTAACTTACCTTATTTTCTTGATGTCCAAATGAGAAAAAGTGGTTTTGTTTTATATGTCTCAAAACATTATGGGGCTCAATAATTGGAGACTGATAAGAATATAGAAATATTTCGTAATCAATGATATGGTCCTTGAATTGAATTTTAAGGGAAAATTTGGGAAGAGTTCATCCTAGGCGACCTCTTCCTACCAAAAATTGGTGAAACTTATTTTGGGACTTACAAATGTAGGAAAAAAGTTAGAAATGTAGGCAATGTGAGGCTAGAGCACCAAAAATTAATGTAGGAGCTCAAATATGCTAAATTGGGGGCCTAATTGAGTATCTAGTTATAGGTGTTTATAATTTAGTATGGTACATTTAGTGGGAGTATGAGTTCACCTCATGCTCATGGGGAGGGAGGGAGGGAGGGAAGGGGGGAGAGAGAGAGAGAGCACCAATAAGTTTAAGGATACAAGTCCATAAATGAAGGATTTTAACTTAAACAAACATGTGTGAGGGAACACAAACAAAAAGAAAAAGAAAAAAGGCACAAACAAGCAAAAGGGGTTAGTACTATATAGTAGTGGAAATGGTGAGCAATACTAAGATGTAGATCACTCACCATATTTTTCCTCTTATGGTGAATTTACATTGGTATACTAACCCATCCTTAAATGAATATAATTAGCACAAACAAAATATGAAGGGTGCTAATGCAAGATCAATGTTCAAGATGGTATTTGGATTCTTATAGAGGATGACGTATGCAATATGAATAAGGTAAATGTTAAAAAAAGAAATATATCTATAAAGTCAGTACAGGGAAAAAAGAGAGAATGACTGTACCTTAAAGGTAAAAAAATTTATCTATAAAGTATGATGAGGAAATCTGAACTTTGAATTTGAATTTCCTGACTGTTAGAATGTCAAAATCAATGGTAACTTTAGATCTAGGAAACTGAAACTTGTAACTTTTTGCTCTAAAATTTCTAGTTAAAATGTACATGGACAAAGTAGTTTTTGAGGAACAAGTCAACTTCATCAATCCCTATGGACACACTTAGTGGAAATGGAAAATTTGTTGAAACTTTCTCAAATCATATGGATACACCTATACTTCTCATATCTAAAATCACAACTCAACAACTTGTTCTTGCACATAGAAAAATAGGGAAAAAGATTGTGGAAAGGGATTTTCCGTAGTCAAACCCCTATTTATAAATTAACCTTAAAATTGCATAAAGAAATAGAATTTTTAAAATGTAAATTTTTTATTCAACTTGTATGAAACCTCGTGAATGGCTACAATAACCATGAAGATGATTGAATGTGTTTAAAATTCAAAAAGTTGACTTGGGAATAAAATGTAAAATAAATGATGCCTTCAAAAATGTATGGATCTGTGATTTTCGGTCATAGATCTAAAATGTAGATATTCTTAATAACCACATGAAGCGGGGGGGAAGAGAGAGATTTTCTTACTTGATTGAAATTTCCTCTTCTTAGACATCGTGGGAGAGAAACTTGCATCAATTGGAGTATTATCTTTTCTTAATGGATCTGGAATAAATGGAGGCTTGGAGATCTTGAATCCAAATCCTCAATGTCACAACTTGAATTCTTGATGATAGCTTGTACTTTCTCATAAAAGTCATGTTATGGAATGTTCTTGCAAATGACAAAAGGATATGTCTTTTTATACTCAATTTCAAGATTCAAACTTTCTCTAGGCTTCCTCGAGCCAAATCTGGGCTCAAAAACCTAGGGACAAGTTGACTTTTCCTAGGTAGAATAAGCTCCAATTTCTTGTAGATGCTAGGGAAGGTGAAAAGAAGTTCAGGGGGGTCATCCCACACAACTTGTTCCCAATTTTCATCATGAATGGATCGGATGAAAAGTGGGAAAAACTTTTTATGGGTGCTTCAAGTGAAGCATTGGCTTCCATCGAAGCTACCACATGGCTTCGCTCGAAGCCATGTGGAGAGGACTTCGATGGAAGCCAAGGGCTCCGCTTGAAGCCCTTGTCGCCCATGGGTCCACTTGGGCTTTGAGCAAAGCTTTTACAGCTTCGAGTGAAGCCCTAAAGACTTCGTTTGAAGCCCTTAAAAACCCTAACCATCTAGGGGGCTTTGTTTGAAGCTGATAAGTGGTAAACTACCCAAGGGGCTTCGCGTGAAGGCACTTCGATTGAAGACCAAAAAAATGGGCTTAGAATGAAGTCTTCTTCGCGTGAAGCCTCCAAAAATGGAAATTTTTCAGATTATACTCAATTTTTGACAAAAAAAAAAATTTGATGGCTCAAACAAGGGCCAAATTAGTTTAAACTCTGAAACTGAGTTTACAAATGGTCCTCCTTTCAATAAGCTTTCCAATGAATATATTTTTATCACATATTGTGTTTATTGTGATGTTTTATTTTTAATTTTATTAAATATAGGTTTTCTTATCATTTTAGATACCTCCATTTGAAGCCTTCGGAAAAATATAAAAGTAAAGAATTTTTTTTTTTTTAAAATATGATCATCAAAGCTATATGTATTAGCTTTCTAGCAAGTCAAGAAAAAAATCATTTTGATATGTACAAATCAAGTTATATTGATCAAAAGCAACCTATGTCTAAATTATTGTTAGTGTCACTTTGACACTAAATAGAACCTATATTTTTTGATGAAATTGAACAAAACCAAAAAACTTGCTAGTTATTGATGTTACTATTATAGCCCAAAAAGAAATTTGTAATTATCCTATTTTTTAAAAAAAGTTATTTTGATCAAAACACCCATCACTTTTTGAAAATATCAATGTTTGTATAAAGCAATTCTCATAGGAGATAAAAAAAAAAAGGACTTCAAATGAAATTATTAAAAAAACTAAAAAATATTGTTAGAAACTGGATAGAAAATGCTAAAAATCACTAGTTTACATCATCATCAAATTATTTACAATTTTGTTGTAATATGCATTTGAAAATCAAGTTTTTGTTAAAAATATCTACTTTAGTGTCAAACTTGGCCAAAAAGTGGGAACCATTACCATGGCCTTACCCGGCCCAATGAAAATGCAAGTTGTTTCATCAAGAATAAAAAATATTTAGACTTCAAAATCAAAAAATTGAGGTCTAATGAGTCCTAAAGCCTCCAATTATTGGTGCTAACTTTTTCAAGAGGATGCAAGTACTAAAATCAACTAGAAAATACCTTGATCAAGAGAATGTCCCAATCAGTAGTATCATAGTTTGAAATCTATTGCAAAGGAAACTACAACACCTCATGATCCAACCCACAAGCATAACTATAAGAACATAAAGAGAAAGAGAGAGACTATGAAACTAACTACCTAGAAAATTGTATTATTCTAGATGATTCATGAGAGAGAAGGGGAAATAGTAAAAACTCTAGCCGACTATATTATGCCAATTCTACTCATCCCAATAGGGAGCTTGATGTAAATATGGGATCTATGGTCTAGAGCAAGTTGTGTTACTTAGTCAATTGTACCTTGAAAATGATCTATGCATAGGGAACTTATCCTATGAAAAACATAGGCTCTATAGGAAATTTACAAAAGTGGATCATTCCTATAGAAATCATAGTTTCTGGAAGGATCGATGAGAGGGGTCATTAGTAAGGAAAGAATAGCCTCCTTAGGGATCTATGAGAGGGATCATTCCTAACCAAAGCATGCTCTCCTTAGGATATATGAAAGGGATCAATCCTAAGAAAAACATAGTCTCCTTAGTGATACATGATGAGTAAGGTTGCATATGTATAAGAAATCCACATAGTATATGCCCCTCTTATGATGGTGACATAAGACTATAGTGGCAACATAAGAAAAAGGGAATAGGGATATCTACTTCCAACACCAAGGAGATACCCTTAAAACAACAACATATAGCATAACCTACAAAATATAGAAGACTCTTGTTAGCTAAGGAATAGATAATTGTGAAAGGATATCCAAAAGAGGGAAGAGACCCTGGAAAGGAAGAGACATCGATTAAAAGACACCTACCTTTAAGATGATTTCTTGAACAAAGATAACATATTTGATAAAAAGAGGGGAAAGCAATAATTCACCCTTTTATTCACCTATTAAAAGGTGAAAAAGATCTTCTTGATTATGGATGATACACTTTAAGCCCCCAAGTAAGGGTATTTTTTAGGATGAACATTATTTTACATAGAAGGAAGAGATTATAAGAGAGAATTTTGAAGAGAGTCACCTAGATGCAATGAGTGCTATGAGTTGTATTCACTCTCATGAGATATGGGATCATGTGGACCATTACTCATGAAACATGGGTCAATGAGTTTGACTGCAAAATATAGTTGAATCGTGATAACAATATCACAATTTTGCTTGTAAAAAATATCTCCTACTTATCACTTGAGCTTAAGAGGCTTTCTAACAAATGAATCATAAGACAACACACTTGCTAAAGGTTTTGAAAATGAGGCTACAAGCATAGTGGGCTTAACCATGGAGAAAAATTTGTAGTTAAGCATGTTTGTGTTGAAGTAGTACTGAGATGGGTGACCTTTCGAGGAGTCTCAATACTTTTCCTTTGTGAACATCTCCTAGATGCAATGAGTGCTAAGTGTACCAAAAATTCTCTCAAGAGAAGGGCTCTTGTGAATCACTACTCATGAAACATGGGTCAATGAGTTTGACTCAAAAACTACACAATTGAATCTTGATGGCAATATCATAAATTTTGTGTTGTTTCTTGACTATTTTAAATTGTACATTAATATTGGAAGAACATCCACACAATTGTGATTTCTTCTCATATTAATATAGGCATGCAAAGAAAAAATTCCAACATCCTTGTTAAATGTATTTATTTTGAGTCTATGTAAGAACTTTGACTTTGTAAGTCTTTTTATATGATTTCCCTTCTAACTATAATATCACGATAAAAAAAATATTGATTTACAATTTTAATATTCATAATTATTGACCATTGTATTCTAACAATCTTGCGATATTGTACTCTGCAATTTTTTTTCATGCACAACACCCACATTTATATGAAAATTGTTGTTTTTTTGTTTTTAACGTGTTTATTATCTTTTATTCTAAGAATACTTGAGCTTACAATTTTCTTTTATCTCCATTATTGACTATATTTTCCTAGAGATTCATTATTCTCCTAAAGCTTTTAGAGATTTGATGTAGGAGCATCTTGGTTGTAAGAGAAATCTTGCATCACCCGAAAATATTTCCTTTTTATTTCTTGAATAAGGGTGATCTCGGTGCAAAATTATTTGTTCTAGAGGCTTGCTACTTAGTAAGTCAGTCATACGAGCTCAGAATGTCCTAATTTCAGAGGTGGATCTTCATCTTCAATATATCATCCTACCAATTGAGGCTCAGTTCCATATCATGAGTATTCATGAAGCTATGGATTTGTGGTGTGTGATTTTGGTATAAAAACTTTAGGCTTAGTGTTGAAGGTTGTAGAGGCCTCGGATGGGCTACGAAATGGAGTCAATCGAAGCTTGCGCCAATTAGGCTTTGTAGAATTAGAGGTTGAGGATTCCAAAAAGTGGTTAAAATAGCCAATTGAAGTAATGGTTCGAAAGTTATGGCCTTTTCGAAGCTAGGCTGACCAAAATTTCCAAAATAAGTGTCAAAAGTGTATCAGGCTGACTCGACATGTAATTTTAGAGTTAGTCAATCTTAAGGGTTAGGGTTTGATGTCTAGAAACTTCTCAAGCGGTGTAAAAGTGCTTATATAAGGAATGCTCATACAATGTCTATGACAACTCTGGGTGATAGTCCATAGCTTTGTGTTGCAAATTATTGTAAGGAAGGTGCCCATGTGGGTTTACATATTGTATTTCAAAATTCTGTAATTCCTCCTTTGCGGTAATAATAAGATGTCCATATTTTTTCTCACCAATTTTTGTTATCTCTTTGTTTATGTTATATGTTTGAGTTATTAAGGGGAGCACCCTTTATCAAGATTTCTCTTTGTGGTCTCCTTAAATTGTGTAATATTAACTTAATTTTAATTCAATCTCTCTATTTATATTTTTGTATTTGTGTATTTTTATTTTTCTACCAATATGACGTTATGAATGTGGGAACGTTAACCTAGAAACAATAAATTTACAACACAAATAAGATGCAAAAAAGTAGTGAGTAAAATAAAGAAGAATTAAAAAAATGACAATACACAGATATATGTGATAAAACCTTGAGAATAAGCCAAGGAAACATCCACAAGGCAAGTATCGGTAATCTTACTGCTCATAGAAAAAATGATTATTGTTAGCCATTTTTTCCCTCCTGCCAAAATTTGAATTTTTAGAGTGGCAAACATGTCCAACGGTCAATTTGACTTATTCAAATTTAAACTGTCATGCAAGTCTAATGGGATACACAAAGCTTTGACCTTTTTTATATCCCTAAGTCTTAATCCTTTATATTTTCATGTTATATCCTTAGAAGGATTTAAGTCACAATCATGTGACTGCCTTTCATCGCTTGGTCGCAGACACTTAGCACTCAGCCATCAGTTTAACTGCAAAGGTGTGAAACAACTAAATCCATAGTCAGCATTTCATGCTAGCTGTCATTCTTAGGTTATGATGTCATGATACCTAATCCCAATAGTTCAAGATCTCAGTATTTCGCTCTGTCACATGAGTTAAGACTAACCTTGGATTGAAGTCGTGAAGTGGTGAAGCACAGTAAATCGCATGATCACTGGGGTTAATGTGTAATCATGAGTTACAATTATGGAGATGCAACAAGGTACCATATGGATGAACCTGATGATGTGGCAGTTTTAATGTCAAAATGAGTTGACAGGTTGGCAGCTTTTGATTGGCCAAGGTACTAAACTATGCAACAAAGGCCTCTATTTTATTGTGATTGTTGGATCTGGAAGATCAACGACTGTCATATTCTCGCATTTTGAAGATGCAAGAATATGACATGAGGACATGTGTCCTAGTGGCCCTAGATGGTGAAGCCAAAGAAAAGGTAAACAAATAAAAGGCCAACACATGGCACACTCCAAGAAAGATTGAAAGGTCAAAAGCGCTGACATAATCATTATCACATCATCATGCGATTAGAAGACTATTAGGTCTAAACTGTGGCAATGGTGCTAAGAGATAATTACACATTTCTCATAGGGTCACAATAGTTAAGGGAATAAAGTGATGAAGAGTTGTGAAATGGAGATTGACATAAAACTTGAAGGTGTCACGGCTTTGCAAAGCCAAGTAGCTAGTGAAGAAAATAAGTCACGAAGCCGCGAAACAAGGCAAAGGCACAAGTCAACATAAAGTTACAATGCTGAAGCAAAGTGGTGGAATACTTAAATAGGCATTGAGCCATGTGGTAGGATTAGACAGTCAAATCCAGTTGACTTTCTGACATATCTGATTTGGCAAGGATTGAGAACACAAGCTAGCAGCTCCTTAATGACCAAATTGATCTTATGATCATCTACAACTACTCTTTTACATTCCTCATGCCTGGTAAATGTATCTTTTGTGTTCCTATTGTTTTGGGCTATCCATCTATCCAACCTTTCAGTTATCGCTATCATTTATGTCCCTTAAAAGATTGAATATGCGCATGGTAATAAGATTTTTGCACAAATACACACGCCCCTGATCAAATCCTTCTGGATCAACATTGATGTCTTTTTTCTGCAACTTGATGATATTAGTTGATTCTTGGCTTCTAGTGGAAGTTCTCTTAGTTATGCTTGAGCTATAAAAGTAATTTTTGTACCCTTTTCTAAGAATCAATCTTTTCTTTGATTCTATAGCATTGTATTCTATGCTCTACTACTATAATTTTCTTTTGTCTATGAATGAATGTATTGTCTATTGTACCTCATTCTCCCATTAATATAAGTGCAAAACTTTCTTGCCTTTGTTGATGTTTTGTTTCCATTCTTCAATCTACATGACAGTATCTACTTGACCTTGAATGTTATAGAGTGAAGTTCCTTCCTTGTGGCATTTCATTTGGTTTATGATCTGTACATAACTATTGGATTAAGAAAAAATTTGAATCAGTGTATTTTGAGGCTATATTGATGAGTAGTGCATTGTTAGGCAGAGATAAGGCTAAACAAACTATTTTGGTGTATCACCCCCTCTAGATTAGATTAGGTAGTTTGCTTTCATGCATCCCTTCTCCCTTTTCCTCTCAAGAAGTAGTTAGGTACATCCTGATAGTAAGGAAACCAGCCTTCTCCAAAGACTCAATCTCATTGTTCAAGTCCCACAACTTGGAGATTGTTTCCATGTTTTACAAAGTTGCCTTTAAGTAAAAACTTTAGGCAAGGGTGAAAACTTTTGTGACAACAATCACATCTACAAAATACACAGTTGTTGCAATATTTCTCTAAAAATATTATGTTATGCCTTCCAAGAGAAGAAATATTTATAACCTCTTAAAGATAACGACAATCTCCCAACATAAAATAAAACCCAATTTATTCCTTCAAAAAAATAGAAAGTTTCCTTTCAAGAGTAATTTCATTTTTTCTAAAATAAGAGACATTATTTTCACAATCTTATTTTTGTGCATTTTTTCCATTGTTGTTATTATCTAACAATCTCCACCTTGACAATAATATACCTAATACATGCCCAAGTCCATGCATCACCACTTTTGCAAACCAAGAGAAGCCACACTCTACTTCATTTTCTCCAAATACACTAGTTTAGTAAACATATCTGCACAATTTTTAGGTGTATGCACTTTTTCAAGGGTTAATCCACCTTGTTCAATAACCTAACTATTGAAATATTAACTTCAATATGATTGATTCTACTCTAATAAGCTAGATGTTTATCCAAATGGATAGCACTTTAACTATCATATAATACAATCACGTTGTCATGCACTTTTCCAAACTCACCCAAAAAAAACTTCAACCAGATTGCCTCTTTATATGAACATGAGATAAGCATATATTATGCCTTAGTTGTGGGCTAAGCAATTGATCCTTGGAGCTTTGAATTCCAACTAATTGCTCCACCTACAAGAGTTAAGACATAACCTGATGTAGATCTACTTTTGTCCAAATCACTTGCAAAATTAGAATCAACATAACCACACAATGAATCACTATGACCATTATAGGTGATGCAATAATTACTTGTACCTCTAAGGTACCAAAGCACTCATTTCAGTTCTACTCAATGCTCTTTACCTAGATTTTATGTGTATCTACTAACAACACAAATTGCATGTAAAATATCAGGTCTTGTACATACCATCAAATACATTAAACTTTCTACCATATTAGCATATGGTACATGAGACATAATCTTTTTCTTCCCTAGTACGAGGACATAAACTTGAAGAAATCTTAAAATGGGAAGCCAAAGGGATATTAATAGGTTTCATATTTTGCATATTGGATCTTATGAGGATCTTCTCCAGATATTTCTCCTATAATAACCAAAGCTTACAATGTTCCCTGTCTCTGTGCATTTTTTAACCCAAAATTTGTTTTGCTCCTTGAATAGGAAGAAAATAGGACCTATCCTCAACCCAAATTCCCAAAAGAAATGATCCAAATTGACTAACCACATAAAAGTGATCAATGCACAAATGGATCAAGCCATGGAGATAGGGAGAAAGGAGATCCTATGGTCTTCGCTATTTGAAAAGTATGTGCTTAAATCTTGGATAGATAAAAGACAAATACTAACCTTGAAATAGGATAAATCTAGAAAATGTTGATTTCTGATGTTTGTGTTTAGTTTCTAGAAATTCTGCAACCTGCTTCGGATTGGAAATGTCGAGACAGATAAAACCTAGAAAAAAATCATCCTTTTGAAGGGAGGTTGACCTTAACCCAAATATAGGGGGCACAATCTTACCTTGGGCCACAATTGTACCCCAAAAATTTGACCTTGACCTGCACTGCTTTGACGAAATTTCTATTCACAGATCCCAAAAGTTAGACAAAAAGCGTATCCAAATCTTCTCTTTCATTCGTTGTTCCACACCTGTATATGCAAGAAAAAGGGTTTTTTTTGTTTGGATGGGGGGTTTACCTTGGTCAAACCCTAGTTTGGAATCAATCTTGAAATATACTTGAAATTGCAATATAAATAAACAAAGTAAATGTAACTATTCACCTTGATTATATTGAAATTCTTTGGAGGATTTGAATCCTTGAATCCACAAGTACAGATTCTCCACATGAATGTAGAAATGTATGTAGGATGTCTCAAATCAATGGCATTAGATTTTCAACACCAATTTTGCATGTATCTTTGCATAGGAAAAGGCTTGGATGAATGTGGATGGAAAAATCTTCAACAAGAGGGCTTCATAGAGGTTGAATCCTTCAATAGCTAATGATGGTCCTCCTTGATGAACTGGATGCTTGAACACTTGAATGCTTGAATGCTTGATAGGTAGTAGATCTTCAGTTCATAGTAGGTGGATGCGCAAGATAATGGTTCATAGAAAGTAGATAATAACTTTTCTCATAGATAATGGATGCCAAAATCAAGGAAGAAGGCTTGCTTATATAGAGATCTAGGGTACAAACTTCTAGAGAAGGCTGACATTGGAGCATTAAATTCCAATTAACCTTAACACCTAGAAATTGACTTATATTAAATGTAATTTAAGTGTATAATTCTGAAACCAGAACCAACTGACCTGGAAGCGAAAAAATGAAACTTTCCAAAGCCCGATAACTCAAAACTCCTAGAAATTGAAAATTGGAGCTGGGGTCAAGGAGGAGGTTGACCCTGCCCTAGGTCAGGGTTGAGGTCATCCTTGACCTAGGTCAAGGTTGAGGTATACCTTGACCTAAAAGGTCATCCTTGACCCAAAAAATCAAAGTCCTCGACTTTATAGAGAAAGTTGTCATAAATAGGTTAGAAATGGAGAGAGAGAGAGAAGCAAAGTATGGGAGAAAATAGCCAAATCCATGCAAAGACCCATTCAAGGCGCTTGACATGACCCTAGACTACTTACTCAGAGGGATAAACACTCTTAACATAGAAGTGCTTCCATTTTAAGATGATACATTTAGCCCCCACTTTAGCAAGAGTATGGACTCGATGCAAACTCTTCGTAAAATAGATCATAATGAAAAGATAATCTTATTAAAATCAAAGAGAAAAAGAGATCCTCAAGCCCCTAGAGACTCGAGTCTTCGTCAACTCCAAGATCACAATAAGAGAGGAATCTCTAGAAAAAGAGAAAAGGAAAAAGAGTGATTATCTCACCCAATGAGAACTTATGTCTCATTGTGAACCACACAAGAAAACTGCACAACTAGAAAGATGGAATTGAACTGCCTAGTGAATGTGGCTACTCACTAATCAACCCATCAAGGATTTACCCTCAAGAATATTCTATTCTATAAGAGTAAAACCAAAAAGTAAAAAAAGTTCCAATCTTAAGGACACCTTCATCCTTAAGGGATCAAAAATATTTGAAATTTGAGGGATCAAGAGATCCTAAAATATAAATCCATGCTTTAAGGATTAGTCATTAATCCAAAAAGGGAGAAACGGTATCTTGAAAAATAATATATATGTTTTGAAAAGCATGTGTGTGCAATAAGTGAGCAAAGTGTATGCCCCCACATTAAAGTCATTGCTAACACTTTAACAAGAGCAATGACTTTAATGAAAACATAAACAACTCAACTGATTACATTTCCACTACGAGACACCCCTAGACAAAGACAAATCAAGGGAAATACCACATACACATACAAAGAACATAGAAGGGATCTAATATTGTGGGGTCACTATGATCATAAGATTTTATATATATATATATATATATATATATATATATATATATATATATATATATATATATATATATATATATATATATATATATATATATATGGTATTTTTGAAGATGAATTGACATCATTACTCAAAGAAAGTAGAACTACAATCACAAAGGAGGAAAGATCACATAAGAGATACAAAGGAGAATCTTTTCAGACTATGAATCAGTGCTACCAAGTTGTGAATCCAAGAAAATTACACAAGGAAACATGCACAAACAATAGCACAAGAACAACATAGCATGAAACAACATATGGGAGAATAGATATACATATATAGGAATAATACAACAAGTTCAATTCTTTTATCACCTTGGATTAACAGAGCAACAAAGATCGTATAAAATAATCTAACAACATGTAGCAAATACATCAAGACAGAAATAAAGTACAATAGACAAACACACAACAAAGGATACCATGAAGGACTAGCTAATCAAGTGTGTCCCCTACTCACCCCATCTCATTGTATATCATTTAGGGAAGATGAGTAACTCACAAAAGGGACCATATCCAACATAGTAGGAATGATAACTAGTTCCAAACAAGGATCCTCTTGAGAATCACAATGTTTAATACTAGGTGTAACTGTCAATTGTGAGGAAAACATATTAGGTAAATCAATGTCAATGTCAATAGTTTCATATTCATCATTAACATCATCTATATTAGCAAGAGTGTCTTCTTCATCTAGATTAATCAAAATAGGATCTAAGATATGAAGAGAATCATCAAAATCATGCATCTTAACATCATTATAAACAACAATTTCTTCTAACACATCATGCATAGTTGTATCCAAAGAAGGTAATAATTTTTGAAGAATAGAATTATGAGCTTTAGCTTGAGCACAACACTTCTTACGGCGTTCATTAGCAAATCGATTACGTTTTGACTTACTTGAAATATGTTGAGAGCTAGGAGGAACATTTATAGGATCCTTCACAGGTTCTATAGGAGGAATAAAAGGATTATCAGAAGACTGACAAGCAAGAGGAGGAGCTTGATTAACAGATGTAGAAGCTATAGATAAAGGAGGTATGGAAGGTGCAGGCAAAACACCACTGTTAAGATACATAGAAGGTAAAGTTAACTTGAGAATCTTATGATGCTTATAGGCTTGATATGAACGAAAAAGATGATGAGGTCAAGAAGCACATGAATTAGTTAATGAAGGCCAAAAGAAGTCAATGGTAGCATAATCCCTAGGCCTAGAAGTATGATATGAACTATGATTAACCATCATCACTTATTCATCATAAAAAAACTCAAGACATTTATGAATAGGTGAAGCAACAACATGCATGGCATTTAACTACGGCAAACCAAGCTTAACTTGAAACTGATCAGAAGTAGGAACAACAACAAAGGTAGTGTTCACAATTTTTCCACAAAGGTCAACCGATAAATCAATAGAACCAAATGATGGATAAAGAAAACCATTACAAGTTTGAATCCACACATCCAATGTATCATAAAAAAATCACATTGCAAACCTTTCATAAAAAGATTCTCTTCTGTGATCACATTAACTAAGGAGGTAGGATCAACAAGACAACCATGAGTGGGTATCTCAACAATCTTAGCATAAATAAAAAGGGGACTGTTAGGAGCTTCAATAGTCTCAGAATAATCAAAAGTAATCAAAAGTTCTTGAGGTCATTTTTTTCTTAGGTTGTTGTCGAGTTTTAGGTTGGGGCTTCAATTTAGGCTTAGGTTTCAGTTGAGGTAGAGTTAAAAACTTGATATTGAAGCAGAGGTTGAGACTGAGGTGGAGATACAAATTGAACCACATGCTCCACTTGATTAACAATAGGATTAAGATCATCCATCTTTGAATCATACACAATATCCATAGAATATGGTTAAGCAATAGTATTAGTATCATGTTGAGGTAAAGGATTCATATAGATTTGCAAATTTTGATTAGGAGGAGAAATAGATTTATTCCCACTACCATCAAAATTATCAAAAAATAAAGCATTAGAATCAATTAAGTCCTGAATCTTATGTTTTAAAGAATAGCATTTCTTAGTATCATAACCATTCCGGCAATGATATTGACAAAAATCTTTTGGATCAAAAGATTTAGACATCATTGTAGCAGGCAAAAGAGGTCAAATATGACGTAAAGTAATCATATTAGCAGTTAACAACCTGTTCACAATAGAATGTAAAGATTCAGAAAGAAGAGTAAATGTATGATATAATTGTAAAGCAATGGATGCAGAAGTGGCATTATGAGATGCGACAACAAGTTGATTAGCAGCTGGATTTTCTTGTTTATTTATCACATAGTTGTTGAATTTTTGAACTTTATTTGGATTAGGAGCAGCATCACTTTTATCAATAGGAATAGGAGCCATTGGAGTGGTACTCTCAAATTGACTCAATTGTAATTGACAATTATGAAGCATTGCACAAAGTTGTTGAAAAGAAGTAAATTCAGTGAGTAGAATCTTATCTCTAATATTCTTTTGCAAATTTGAAATAAATATATGTTGAATATCAATATCAGGAACAGGATAGGAAATCTGAGCATGCAAATGCTTAAATCTACTAACAAATTTAGTCAAATTTTCTTTAGAATTTTGTTTACAATGCATCAAAATAGTCAAAGACGCTTTCGGGCCAATGTTGTTTTGAAATTGTTGAATAAAAGCATTAGCAAGTTGAGGAAATGAATTAATAGAATAAGGAGTCAATAAGCAAAACGATTCTAAGGCCTTGTCGTGAAAGGTTTGAGCAAACAACTTAGCTAAAATCCTGTGATCATGAGCATAATCACTACAAAGGATTTGAAATGTTTTAACATGATGAACAGGGTCTCCTTTACCATTATAATTCTCAAGACGAGGCATATCGTCTTACGAAGGAACAAGAGTACGAATAATATCCTAGGACAAAGGACTTCCCATGTCAAACATAGAAATACTAAACATGTTTTGACTTAAGGTAGCAAGTTGTTGTTGTAAAGACACAATTTGAGCCAAACTAATAATGGTTGAATCATTAGAAGAAATAGGAGAACTAGCAACATTAGAAACACTAGGTAAAGTGTATGAAGCTACAGGAATTGAAGACACAACTGGAGGAACACTAGGAACTATAGTTGGCAGAGGATTAGAATAAGTAAAAGGAACATGATGATAAGAAGGTTGTGATATAGGAAGGGACACAGGAGGAACACTCATAGGGATAGAAGGAACCATCGCAGTCACAAAAGGAGTATAGGTAGGAACACTAAGGAAAGTAATAGAAAAAAGTTCTATACTAGTGACATGAGGAATCAACCCTAAATCTTGAGCTTCTTGAGCTAAAGGTTTAACATTGGAATGCACAAGGTGAGTAATACCATGCAAGAGATTAACACCTTGATCACTATCATAAAGAACTTTCTTAAGAGCCTCTTAAGCTTGAATAGAATCTTGATTATGGTTTTCTTGAATAAGCCAATCACCCATTTTATCAAGTTAAATTGAAAGTTTTTGGACTTGTTCAGGAGGAACTCTTAAAGCATCATCCTCATCATGAGATGAATGAGAAGAGTTTTGCTCCATAAGAGGATTAGAATTAGGAAGAATCAAAGTCTCATCTGAAATCTTAAGGAAAGGAGAAGAAGACTCAGGCTCAAAGGTACCCATAAGTCTATGATTGCGTCTAACCCCAAGATTAGAAGTAGGACTAGAAGTAATAAAGCTCATAAACCAATGCAATGCAAATGAACTAAACTAATAAAACATAAAGCATAAATATTTTTGTATTTTGTAAGAGATTTTGCAACAAAAAAATGGATTTTTGAATTGTAAAATGCAAGAGCATAAAGTAAATCTAATCTTAATGCAAGAAAAGACCTAATAAATATTCCACAAAAGAAAAGAGGGTAAGCGTGTTGGGCTCACCAAAATGAATAGTGAAGGTGAACACACAAGATAATGGGAAGAGAAAGCTAAAACCATAAAACACAATAGGGCATCTAATTCCACAAAAGAAAAAGAGGGTAAGCATGTCGGATTCATCAAAATGAATAGAAAAAAAATAGGATCTATCCTCAACCCGAATTCCCAAAAGAAATGATTCAAATTGATTAACCACAAAGAAGTGATCAATGCACAAATGGATCAAGCCATGGAGAATAAAGAGAAAGGAGATCCAATGGTATTGCTATTGGAAAAGTATGTGCTTAAATCTTGGATAGAGAAAAGACAAATACTAACCTTGAAATAGGATCAATCTAGAAAATGTTGATTTATGATGTTTGTGTTCAATTTCTAGAAATTCTACAACCTGCTTTGGACTGGAAATGTTGAGACAGAGAAAACCCAAAAAACTTGTGTCCTTTTGAAGGGAGGTCGACCTTGACCCAAATTTAGGAGCACAATCTTACCTTGGGGAACAATTGTACCCCAAAAAGTCAACCTTGACCTACACTACTCCGACAAAATTTATCTGCGGATCTTGCAAGTTCGACAAAAAGGGTATCCAAATCTACTCTTTAATTTGTTGTTCTACACTTGTATCTACAAGAAAAAGGGTTTTGTTGTTTAGATGGAGGGTTTGCCTTAATCAAACCCCAGTTTGGAATCAACTTTGAAATGTAATTGAAATTGCAATATAAATAAACAAAGTAAATGGAACTATTCACCTTGCTTGTATTGAAATTCTTGTGGAGGATTTGAATCCTTGAATCCACAAGTACGAATGCTCCAAATGAATGTAGAAATGTATGTAGGATGTCTCAAATCAATGGCATTATATCTTCAACACCAATTTTGAATGTATATTTGCATAGGAAAAGGCTTGGATGAATGTGGATGGAGAAATCTTCAACAAGAGGGCTCCATAGAGATTGAATCCTTCAATAGCTAGCAATGGTCCTCCTTGATGGATTGGATGCTTGAACACTTGAATGCTTGATAGGTAGTAGATCTTCAGTTCATAGTAGATGGATGCGCAAGATAATGGTTCATAGAAAGTAGATAATAACTTTGCTCATAGATAGTGGATGTCAAAATGAGGGAAGAAGGCTTCCTTATATAGAGATTTAGGGCACAAACTTCTACAGAAGACCGACATAGGAGCATTAAATCTCAATTAACTTTAACCCCTAGAAATGGACCTAGATTAAAAGTAATTTAAGAGTACCATTCTGAAACCCACAACAACCAACCTGCAAGCAAGAAAATGGAACTCTCTGAAGCCTAACAACTCGAAACTCCTCGAAATTAAAAATTGGACCTAGAGTTAGGGTCGAGGTTGTCCTTGAACTTTACCTAAAAGATCATCCTTGACCAAAAAAGTCAAAGTCCTCAATTTCACACAGAAAGTTGTCAGAAATAGGTTGGAAATGGATAGAGAGAAGTAGAACAGGGGAAAAACAGTCTGATCCATGCAAAGACCCATTCAAGGTGCTTAACATGACCCCGAACCACTTAAGCGAAGGCTAAGCACTCTTAACATGGAAGTACTTCCATTTTAAGATGATAATCTCCTAAATCCTTCATATCAAAAGTCCTAGCCAGTTGAGCATTTAACTTATTAATTCCAACCACGTTTTTACTTGCTACAAGCATATCATCAACATATACTACCAAGATAATGAATAAGCCACTTTCCAAAGTTCTAAACTAAACAAAATGGTCATACTCATTTCTTACAAAGTCTTGGCTCACCTTGAAGGAATCAAACTTCTTGTACCCTTTCATGGGTGATTACTTCAATTTATACAATGAATTCTTGAGTTTGCAAACAAAACTCTAGTTGCAATCTTGAACAAATCCTTTTGGTTGTTCCATATATATCTCCTCATCCAAATATCCATGTAAAAAAATGTTTTAACATCTAGTTGCTCTAACTCAAGATTAAGTGATGCAACTAATGCTAATACAATCTGAATAGAAACAAGTTTAACAACTAGTGAAAGAACCTCGTGAAAATCAACCTTCTTTTTGACACCCTTCAATTTTATCATTGACACCCTTCTTCAGTTTGTAGACCCACTTGCAACCAACAACTTTCTTGCCCTTCGGAAGTTCTACCAAGTCCCATGTCTTATTCTTAACTAAGGCATCCATTTCTTCTTTCATTATTTTTTTATTTAGCATTATTCATTGCTTCTTGATAACAACTTAGTTCCCCATTATTAGAAATCAAAGCAATAAATGAAACGAAATTATCATACCTTTTAGGAGGACTACTAACTCGCGTATATCTCCTTATAGATGGTTGTGGTATTTCCACAATTTCCTATATGTTTTCTAAATCTGTACCTCCTCCTTCAAAATAATTTTTTTGCTCATTTTCTTGTGTAAAAGGATGAGTTTCCAACTAAGCTTGTTGATATTGAGGTACTTGTTCCTATTCCAAATCATTTTCTATAATATATGATTTTGTTAGAAAGGATTCGTCAAATACTCAATCTCTTCTAATGATGACTTTGTCGGTAATAGGATCTCACAATCTATATTCCTTAACTCTATCACCATAACCAACAATAGGAGTATTTCTTGGATTTGGGGTCTAACTTAGAATATTGATTCTTCAAAATAAGAGCATAAGCATGACAACCAAAAAAATAAGACTTGAGAAATCACATGGATGACTTTTGTCCATACCTCTTCATGAAACTTACAATCTATTGCAATTGATGGTAACCAGTTTACTAGATAGCATGTTGTATTAATTGCATATGCCTACAACTCTTGTTGCAATTTGGCAATACTGAGCATGCTTCTTGCTCTCTCTAGAAGAGTCCTATCCATGGATTTGTTACACAATTTCGCTGAAGAGTGTAAATTGTGGTTTTATGCCTTATGATCCCAACTTCCTTGCAATAATTTTCAAACTCTAAAGACGTGAACTCGCCCCCATTATCTATTCCCAAACACTTGAATGATCTATTGTTTGAATATACCAAACACAAGCTTTATACTTTTTATAAAAAGACCCACACCTTTTTAGAGTAGTCATCTATAAATGTCACAAAACATGACACTCATCCAAAAGAAACAAGGGATGGACCGCAAACATCTCAATAAATTAGTCTAGAACACCATTGCTTGTATGACTTCTAGATTTCAACTTCTGTTTATACTTCTTCCTAGAGACACAATGCTTGCAAAAAGTCAAGTCCAAAGATTAAAATCCTTCATCCCTCTCTTGCTCATATGGCCTAATCATTGATGTCGTAAACGAGTAGATTCATCTTTATCCTTAGATAACATTGTCGCTTGACTTACCTCAATATTTCCTTCTAGCCTATAAAGATTTCCAACTTTTGTAGCCTTAATTACCACTAATATCCCCTTAAATACTTTAAAATCTCCACCTTGACAAGAAAATTTATAACCACCAAAATCCAAAACACCCAAGAAAATCAACTTCATTTTTAGTTCTAGTTCATGTCTTACCTATGTTGATATATTCGTTAGAAATTTGTTCAACGCTCCCCTCAAGATTCATGCCAAGGGCTTAGCCACCTCCTATGTACTATAAGTTGAGTGGTTGTATCGAGCATTGACAGATCGGTCTTTTGGTGCAACTACAACCTCACTCTAACAAGTGGTATTAGAGCTTGGTCACAGGTTCAAATCCTCAAACCCTCAGGTAACGCTAAGGGGGAGATTGTCAGAAATATGTTCAGCACTCCCCTTGGGGATTCGTGATAAGGGCTTAACCGCCTCCTGTGTACTATAAGTTTAGTGGTTGTATCGAGCATTAACAGATTGGTCTTTTGGTACAACGACAACCCCACTCTAACAATATTTGCAACACCATTAAACATCTTGAATCTGACACTCTCAATCCTAATAGTCTTACAAGAAGTGTTATTTCTTATTAGAACCAAACCTCCATCAATCGGTTGGTAAGAGGAAAACTAACTCCTATTTGAACACATGATCAAAAGCACCAAAATCTAAAATCCATTCATCTTGATGTTGCAAGACATTACAAATAGATAACACCCCACCAACCGTAGCTGAATTTGCCTCACCTGAATTTACATCCTCTTTAGACTCATCATTCTCTTCTTTTCTTTTCCAATAATCTTTCTTCAGATGCTCTGCTTTATTGCAATGCCAACATTTTCCCTTACTCTTTTGCCTTCTACCTTGGATCTGAATTTGTCTTGAAAACTCCCCTTTTTCTGTGGAATGACCTCTATCCACCATTGCTTCTAGTTTGGAGGTTTCTACTTTAGACTTCATTGACACCTCTTCAACCACCAAAGCTCCCACAATAGAATCAAATTGGAGGGAAACAATTATACTAAAACTAATAGAAATGACTACATGATTCCAAGATTTAGGCAAAGAACATATCAATCTTACTACTTTGTCTTCATCTTCGATTCCTACATCCATACTACCCAATTGACAAATTAAAGTATTGGAACTATTTCAATGATCAACATTTTTTATACTTTACTTAATTCGCAGGTTGTACAGTTGTTTCAAGTAGATTCAGTTTGTGTTGAGGATTTTGTCATATAAAGACTTTGTTCTACTCCATAAACTTGCAATTGTATCTTCTCCAATAATATTAAAGAGAACCTCATTAGTTAAACACAACTAAATTGTTTTGGGACTGTCATATTCAAATCTTACTAGTTTTCATCGATCATATCTATCAATTTCTTTGATTTTCCATGAAATGCCTTATGCAATCCCTACTACACTACCAAATCATCTGTCTTGAGCTTCCATAGCCAAAGTTGTTTTTGTCATTAAATTTCCCTTCAAAGCTTGCATTTGAAACCTTTTCCATTTGATGCTACAAAATCAACGCCAGATCACAACACAATTACAAAAAAAAAAAAAATATTGTTTTGATACCGCTTGTTATGAATGCAGAAGCATTAACCCAAAAACAATAAATTTAGAGCACAAATTAAACACATTGAAGTAGTGAGAAAAATAAAATAAAAAGAGTAATAGAACAAATGGCAATACACAGATTTACATTGTAAAATCTTGACAATATGCGAAGGAAATATCCGCAGTGCAAGTATTGATACTTCAATTGCTAGGAAAACTGATTACATCTGCAAACCTCACAACTGCTACAATAATTCCTTGAAAACATTATGTTATGCTTTTCAAAAGAAGAAAGATTTATAACCTCTTAAAAATAACAACAATCTTTAAGTATAGAATAAAACCCAATTTGTTGCTTCTCAAAAAAAAAGGTTCCTTTTCAAAAGTAAAAATAAATTAAAACTCTTAAAAAGGAGAGATTGTTCTCACAATCATATTTTTTCCAATTTTTCCCTTCTTGTCATTCTCTATGATACCATTGAAGGACTTTACTTTTATTTATCCTTTATGACCAAACAGTCTATTGATGTAAAGACTTCTATTTTATTACATTGTTCGTAAAGATTGCTTCACCACAGTAGAAGTCACGTGTGAGATTTTGAGAAAGAAAAGCACCAAAGGAAATATTGGAAATAAATGAGAATAATCCATGATGAAGAAAAGCATTATAACAGTGTTCAAATACAACAAGAATTCTCAAGGAATATTTAACAAAAGTTCGAAGGTATCTCAACATGCAACAAACCTCCTCAATCTAACCTATAATCATATGCAATTAAGTGAGATCAAAACCGAGTGAGAATTTACTCTTACATTTTACCATACAAATTAAAAGGAACAGCTTTCCCGCTATCATAGGATTTCTTACTTGGATGTCTTAGGAAGAATTAAGTTGCTAGGAATTTTTATATAAATAAAGCCCTACATATGAATCTATAAACTCATTGTTCTGAGCTTTTTTTATAGTTATTTTATTTAGTTTCTTTTTAATATTTTACGCAAATTTCAATTTATGTTTCTAAGAATCTACTTGTTTTTTTTAGCGTATGTAATAATTGAAAACTATTGACCTTAAAAAATTTGGAAAGCACAAAATTTACAGTTCAAAAGCAACTAGAAATTCAGAACGCTTACAGGGTTTGGTAAATACTAAATACTTCAAATTCTGTAAAATCAGGGCAGGAAATTCAATACCAACGAGCATTACCATGATTTTGTATTACTGTGCCCGACCAAAAGGGACTTTGTGAAATGTTAAACGTCCAACGATTTCAGCTTATCCTGCCAGTTAAAAAATTAGACAAGAGTGCGGCTAATCCTGTGGCAAGGGCTACACAATTGCTTTTTATTAGATAGCTGCAAGATAAATGAAAACATCATGTGAGTCTATAGCTGAATATGTATAAGGCTACAAGTGATCCATTTTAAATTTCCAACTGCATTGTTAGATATGTTAATAAGAGAGGGAAGCCTAAAGCATGAATCAAACTTTTCACAACCCATTTCCCTTGTTGCTCATGCTTTTCATGTTGATTGATCTCTACTGTAAAAGAGACTTCATAAATAATTCAAGATTCAAAGACCAAACAAGCCGAGCCCATTTTATCCATCTGTTTCATCACAATACCATCTAGAATACCATCAGAACCAAAATTGCCTGTAAACTGTCTAGGCTCTACGGGGCCTGGTAACTGGAAAGACACTGTAAAGGGGCCAGGAGGGCACAATGATTGAGTTTTCATGTGAAATGTACGGGACTTTTTGATAACCTTCTGTTCGCCTGTTGTGATGATACCTCTAATTACAACCGTCCCATCGGATTCAACCTCACAACTAAATTCACCTGTAGTCAAAAATATCAAAACAGAATTAATATGAGAAATCGATGAAGCCATCAGATTCAAACAAGTTGAAATATAAATCCATCCCCATTCCATTATTCTGATGCCTTCAATATCTGTAACTGTATTATGTCATGATTAGGATATTATTAGGGAGAGAGCATACGTTGATCTTTCTTGACACCTGGAAGAGCCATGCGGAACAAGTAAGCATCCTCACAAGTACCAATATCAACAAGACCAACTGATGGGCCAGCTTGACGAGCTGTTGCTGTTCCTGTAAAAAGCATTGAAGGCTTGGGATCATTTCTAGGATTATTCCACTGATCTATACTAGGGGCTGAAGAAACCACTAATACAGTTTTTCCCATAGTGTCTGGATATTTCATTGGTAGCTTCTGTCCTTTGGGTGGCATTGCTGATCTTAGCATATTTGGTTTCACTGTTGTCTCCTTCTTTCTTCTTTTCCTGGTCTTTTGGTTTGGCACACCATCTGGCATAACAACGGCCAGTGGCTTGCCATCTTGCATATAGGCATATTGTCCAGCATTAACATTGACTCGAAGTTGCATGCCTTCACCTCTGTCTGTCCTTGGCCCATAAGGATGACGATAATTCCGTGCCTCCTCTCTATCTATCTTCAAATCGTTCAGACCGGTCAACCTTTTGAACCTTTCTATATCTTCTGTTTTTATGTATGAAACATCTGGATCATCTATAAAAACTATGCCCTCAAAAACTTTGTATCTTCCCTTATGTCTCATCTGCTTATGCAAGTGCTGAGGAAAGAAACTTGTAAATTGTCGGTCATCCTCAATAACCTCCTTCAGAGGTGGAGGAAGATGACCTTGAAAAAACTTATAAAGGGACAGAAGCTTCACTGCACAACTTGGCTTTGCATTTCTAAGAATATAATAATATATGCTCTCAACTTCTGAAAGTTTCGTGAATGAAGCTTCCAATTGATCAGGAGCATATGGAGGAAGAGAATTTGCTAATCTTTGCAAGGCTGATTTTTTGGGCACTTCACTTTTGAGATCTGGACCAAAGTATGTACCCATGATAAAAATTAACAAAAATCGCTGATCATTTAATGATGGCTCGGCCTGTGGTTTAGGTAGATTAGCAGGCTGAGATATAATATGACCTTGTGAAACAGGATACTGCTGCATAGGTTCCATGTGCTGACCTTCCATATTATAGGTCTTAACTTTCAACAGTTAGCTCTCCTGAGTTTCTCTGGTTTGATGAAAGTAAACTTAAGGTAAATCAGATTTCACATGTGATGAGATTTAGCAAGCATCAATGCAGCAGAGCTATCAGTCTCCTGGCAGCAATAAATATTCAAGGAACTCAATGTCAAGAACTTATGATGCAACACTAAATGCTGTGATCCAGTTTCTCAAAGAAAGCAAGACAAGTTTAGATTAAACAAAAGCTCAAAACATGGACTAGTAGTAATCATGCCACATCTGCAACAATTAGTTGAAAAATCAAGACTTTTATCTTTGACGTGCTACGCCTTTCAACAACAAACTGAACACAAACAGAAGCCACTGTCACCTAGAGAAGCAGGAATAGGAGAACAGGTATAACACCATACCAAGGAGTTCCTCAAAGAACATTCCACAAACGAAGTTGAAAATGCAATGGGAATGTATTGAACAAACACAGATGCACCATTCCACATTTGACAAAGACAAGATAGTAAGTAAAGCTCTTTAATTCATACCAATATCACAAAATCAGTTTTTGCGGTAACACAATGTAAGTTGTTAGGACACATTGTTCAAAGGAATGCATCAGAATTTATCCTGAAAGAATAAGGGCAATCCAACAGTCAGCCCCTACCTTCAACCAGAATTGAGTCAAGTATTTTTTTTGGACAAGTGAACTACTTAATAAAGTTTGTGCTTGAATTTTCAAAAATTAGCATATTGCACACAGATGATGGAGAGAACAATTTGTGTGGAGTAGTTCAGGTAGGTTCAAGACATAAATAAAGCCATTGCACATGCACCAATGCTATCCATCCTAACTTTCGAAAGGATTTCATTGTATACTGTTATGTTTTGAGTCATTGCATATGCACCGATACTAGTCCATCCTAACTTTCAAAACGATTTCATTGTATACTGTTATGCCTCAGAACACACCATGTCTACCATACTAATACAAGCTGATGAAGAGGGAGTAGAAGCCCCTATTGTTTTTATGACTGCTCCTCTCAAACAGCATGAACTTATTTTCAAATTGAGAGACACACTTTCGCTGTCCTAAAAGTTGTTGAATGGTTCAGATTTTATATTTTACATTCTCATTCCACTATGTATGTGCCTGAACCTGCAGCAAAAAGCATACTCACTCAGCATGAAATAGGCTGCAATAAGAGGAGAGGTTGGGTAGCAAAAGTTAAAAAATATAACATTGAAATAAAAGTTAAAACAAACAAAATCATCTAAGGTACTTTGCAAAGTAATTGCTGAGAATGAGCCAAATGTTGAAAGTGACAACCCCTTGCAATGTTTGTAATCTTGGAAGACAAGTGGTTCTTCAATATATCCTCCTTAACATATGGAGAGTGTCCACCACATTTGCAAGCCAAGAAAAGGGGCAATCTCAAGCCTAAGAAGGCCAAAAATGTTATCTAGCAGGACACTTGGCATAAATGAGATTCAGAAGTGCATTCTTGAGAGTTTCAACAAAGAACAGAGAAAGTTGTTAGCATTGCTTCATAATAAAGCCTGTTCTGGACAATACACTTCCTTGGTCACTGTCTTCAAAGTACTGAGACAATGTTACTATTGGCTTGGCATGTTAAAAGATGTGTGTGAATGGATCACAAACTGTAGAAATGTAAGAAAGTTGCTAAGCAGGCCAAAATTGGCAGCAATTCCTCTGCAGCTGCTGGTAATTCACGAGTCATTTCAACAATCAGGACTGTATTCTATTTGGCCCATCAATCGTCACCCAAGGGCAGGGCATACTCATATTCTTGCTGAAACTGATTATTTCACCACATGGGCAGAAGTGACTAATTTTAAAGTGGTCTGCAGTTTTATAAAGGATAACACTCTAGTCCACTTTGGACTGCTCCTAAAGCTGGTAACTGATAATGCAACAAATTCCTCTTTTGCTGAGATGTCTCTATTTTGTTATGAACATGGGGTTACCTTGTCTCACTCTGATCTGATTAGTACCCTCAAGGCAATGGACAGGCAAAATCCAATGATACAAATCTTGTTAATATCATCGACAAGGTGGTAGATAAGAATCAAAGAGATTGGCATCAAAAGTTGTATGATGCATTCTGGGCAGATAGGATCACACCAAAAAGGGCCATAGGTAAGTCACCGTTCTAATTGGTTTAAGGCATTAACAATGCTCAATGCATTCCCTTGGAATTGTCAGCTACTTAATTATGAAGTGCTATTGAAAATGAGGAATTCAAGTTTTGGGGCTTGTAGATTGGAGAGACAAAGGAATGGATACTTGAGGAAAGCCAAGGCCAAAACGTCAACTCCAAATGGAACATTAAGGAAAATGGTCAAGGTTTTGAGGTTCCACAGGTAGGAAAATCAAATACCCAAGTGAAGCTCCAAAACTTTGACACACAAAGATATGGGTTTCAACTTTCAAGGGTTGAATGAAAGAAGGTACTCATAGGGAAATTCCAAAAGTTTAGAAGTTCAACTAACTTTCCCAAACCTCAAGCAATGGCCCAAAACATCCCACACACAATTTTCTTGGTTTTTTACAATGTTTAATGCCAGGGGGATATAAGGCACAAGAAAGGGCAAAATTTATGACCGGAGTCGACAAGAGAACTAGATCAATTACAAGCTATGGAAAAATAAAACCCAAGTTTACAAAGAAACCAGATCAATTAAAAGCTATCGGAAAAATAAGACCCACGTCCAAAACTAGTACTCATATGAAAAGTTGCCTCCTTTATATCAACAATCCAATCTAATGTTTGACCAAGTAGATCGACAAAATTGCATCGAAACTTATAGGTGCTTTCGCTTGTTCTTAATAGAATCGACAATTTAGTGCAAAAGCATTAAATCACTTGTTATCTTGGTGCAAAAATTTACTTAGTAGGCATATGTCCTCAAACAAACCTTAATAATGCTCAAAACTAGAATCAGTAGCATTGAGATTTGGAGTAGAACTTGAATGGTGTGCAATAAATGTTGAAAATCTGTTATTGAAGTCCTCTCACTAAACATCTAAAATATGTATCACAAGATTAATAAGAAAATTGGGAATAAAACATTGAAGTATAAATACATAGTACAATACAATTTTGCAAGATGCAAAACAGATTTCACCATGTAGAGAAAAAGGTACCTTACAAAGAGAGGCCAATTTCCGAATATGTCATATCCTAGCCAGATAAGCCATCAACAATTTTATACTTCAAGAGTTGATCAAGGAAATCAACAACTTTTGCCTTAGACAATGCATAATGTGCATATGATTATCTCATTTAACATATTCTCAACACATTAACTTTCTAGTCTTGCAACTATACCTTGCAGAAAATCTGCTCATCCTACGATTGTGTCTGCTCATCCTACAATCATTTCTGTTGACAATCAACTATATGAAACGCTCCTGCTGTGTAGTACTAGCTCAAAATCATATATCAACCATGTAACCATCCACAACACCCTCGGTTGATATATTATCATGCCACCATTTAGCAGTATTATTGGCTCAATTGTTATGTTCTCAAACCAGAATAGCATAAATAAATAACGGATAAATCAAGAAACACAAGGACACCAGAGATACCCTGGGAAAACCCAGCCACACCCAAAAAGATCCTTTATTGAGTACTTGAAGCTGAATACAATGTTCTCATGCCTATGATTGTTAACTCTTAACAATCAACCAATGATCCTTATTACAATTCAATCACTTTTATCATGCATACACAAAATATACAACACTGCAAGTATCTCACAGATACTACTCACACTGAAAATGAATCATACAAATAAATTTTCATATACAAAACTTCTTCAAATACACTGCTTGCTGTAGCAAAATCTGTTCTTCTCACGATATGCAGTCACCTACAATTCTTCATAATTATCAGGATATCAGAAAAGAACTCTATGTGTATGTGGATCATCCAGCCAATATATCGTGAACTCTCTTGTATACATCATTCTTCTAAACTTGAGTGAATATCTTTTTCCCATAATACAAGGAGGCATGAGCGTTTTTAAAATAAAGCAAATCACCGATAATTACCACATCAAATGAATATGAAATGCTGCCACTTGAGGCACACTAAGTGTTCAACAGCAGTTAGCATCCACCTTGATAGGAATCTCCCGATGGAACCAATGCCAGCACATGTGTAACTCTCAAAAAATAGCAATAGCAACGAATGGAAATGGTTAACAGTTATCAAGGAACCGTTTCAACAGACACAAAAGGTAGAACTGAAGCTGATGCTGATAACAATATTGAACAATCAATCATTGCAGAATAAGAACAGGTAAGAGTAATATCTCTCCTGTAGCTACAAACATTAACATCAATCATCCCACCATTCGAAAATGTGCTAGCTCACTATTCAATCAAGCTACCACCTACAGGAATGTTAGTGCACATTTGATCATGATGCCTACCAAGAGAATTGTTGGCTCATACCATATCACCATACTTAGCTTTGGCTAAACCATACCACTCTCTCATGAGATTATCTCTTGAATATAATTAACTATGAGAACCACCATCCCTCATGCACTGGTTAGTCAAGCTAAGCAACAACAGATGTCCGTTTTCTTACCTTGAATCTAGTTTTTGTCATTGTTCTTACCCTCTTTTAATCATTTTCATCTCCTAGTCATGGGTTTTCCTTTGCGTGGAAGTCTTGCAAGATTGGGAGGTTTCCAAATTCGTGTTGGCTTCCAAAGAGGTTGTCACAATTGGTTTTCTCAAGCTTATCGAAATCCACAATACTTTCAGAACCTCTTTGTTTATGAAAGAAAATGTTTGTATTGGAGTCTTGTTTAGGTTCTTAAATTTGTGTTTATTGTTGATAAAGCTTTCTAACTCTCTTAGAATGTGAAAGAAACATCTCTTAAACTGTCGTGTCAAAGATTGGTCATGTCATTTCCTCTCTACTCATGAGACATAAATTGATATTTAAGGAAACTGCTTTTAAACATCCAAGGTAATAATATAGTTATATTATTAACATAATAACAATAGTATTATAATTAATATAAAAACAAATTTAAATTTAATCTTGGTGCCGACTAGACATTGGCAAACTTGGCCAACTTTCTTTTCATCATGGAGATCAAATAGGTATAAAAAGGATCCATTTTGGAATTGTCATTTGTGAGTCTTATTGGTTGGACTGGGACAAAATCCCCATGACAGCCATTTCGGGTAGGATGAAATCTTGCTCTTCCTTTGTGAGCAAGTTTATTCCTTCATTGAATTTCCAAGATTTAATTTGGTTTGGTTTGATCACAAGTTTTGGAGTTTGGTTGGGTGATGTGTAAAGACATTTCCACTAGTCGCCATACTCCTCAAGCACTATAGCCTAAGTTTTTTGGTGCTTGATCAATGATTCAAGTTCTTTTTCGACATTGACATGCTTGACTGTGCTTTCCACAAGCCCCCAAACACCTCAGTCTATGATCTACGACTGATTGGAGAATTTAGTTCCCAAAACTAGAAGTTAACATAACAAGACCAAATTAATCAAAGAAGCAATTCGTGAACTAATAACCATCACAGCCTCACGCTACTTGCTTGGAAAGTCAACTCGGTGTCACTAACACAATAATATCAAGTAATTAATTGGATCTTCAAGTATTGTGTAGCTAGTTTGGCTGGCAGATTGGCAAATCTTAAAGATTCCAACACTGATAGCTTGGATTGAAATCTTACTAGTGGTATCTCCAAGCCACATCTGTACTTCGAACTTGGAAAGGAAATTATCTTGACACTATGGTAGGGATATTTTAGATCATGGTTCAAAACCTTTGTTGATTCTCGACAAGGTTGTGGCAATCTTGGTGAAATTCAAAGTACCATTCAGAAACTACAAAGAAACTTCGATAAAGTGTTGCTTGGCAATGATTGGGAGTTTTTAATATTTTAGAACCATTGTTTTTTTTTTTTTTTAAAGAGGGGTAAATGCTTTGACCTAGAGCTATGAACCAGTGAGGCCACAAACGGGGGACCTCATCCCCATGAGATTTGAACCTTGATGGCAAGGATAACAACACAACAACGTAACCATCACAACATGCCACTATTGGCAATATTTTAGAACCATTGTTAGAGCATAGGAGGATAGGAGAATATTTTTGAATCATCCTCAAGTTGGAAAGATAAAGGAAAATGTTTTGTGAAGGAGTTTGGAGTCTTTGGACTCTTAGTATTGGTTTCAAAATCTATGTCAGCTATCGACTAGGTTCTCACAACCCTATCAAAACCAGATGATTTATTTACAAACATTGTAAAAGCTAGGGCAAAGACTTCATGGGCAGCTCAACAAAGATACGTAAGGCAATTTTGAAAATTATGAAGATGGTAAAGTTAAATCCTCTATGCCAGTCTTTTAGACTAGCTTCAAAATCATTGTGGGAGTTGATAAGGTTTCAAGAACCCCTCAAATCTCCAACAAATAAGTTAGAGAAGTATTTATTTCAAAATTGTTGATGTTAGTGTAGTTAGTCGGATAAAATGCACTGAAGATATTTAATACATTTAATGTATACGTATATATCTTACTCTTTATCATAACAATAAGCAAATTTTATTGATAACTAATGAGAGTTAAAGAGACATGCCTCTTAAAATCATATACATATGCTGTGAGAAGGTAACTTGAGACACACATAAATCTACAAGTGCTATTACAAGTTACAGCATATCCAAAACCTCGGTTTCATTAATATGGTATAAGAGCAAGTTCTTTACCAGGCCTGTGAGACTTTAAAATAATTCATAATCATCATCGTATGATATGCACAAAGAGTGGCAGATATTATTTGCAAATTCCACAACATCTCCAAGCTACATTTAATTATTTAATGATAAAAGCAAGGAGGAGATTTCAATCAGAATCAGATTGAATTAATAAAATCTTGAATGGAGGAACCAATGTATGAATGGAATTATTTAAGTTGTCTCTTCTTGCTGTTGAGTCTTATAATTGAATTGTGGATGTTCGTTGCTATATGAAGTGTCAATAGTTGCCGAATATAAGACCGTATTAATCTTCCAAACATGGAAACTGTGGAAAGAGCAACTATTCACATCTATCGAGTGGGCCTCATCTCAGATTCGGAAATTGTCCTGGAAAAAGTCATGGTTTGTTTGGTTGTATTTGAAACTGAAGGTCCCAACTATTATCATGCTAAATATCATATCATGACCTGAAAGCAATACGTGTGGAATAGAACTGGATACAGTGAAGCTTTGAGTGCTTATATATATATATATTTGGGCAACACAATTATATCTCTATTGTTACTACTGTGCCTGGAGGAAGCTGCTCTAACTGTGGGCTGAGAAAGTAACATCTGGTGCATATGAGACAGGGACTGATGTGTCTGAATCAAGCAGCAGGGATGTTGGCAGATGCAAAAGAGAAGTTGCAATCCGATATTAACCACCTCAAATCAGCCCCCCCCTTTTCAACACTTTGGACTTCTACAATTTGAGATTTCTAGATATATATAAACCAACACCTCCCGCTGACGGGAAATATGGAAAGGAAACAAATAAAATGGCAACACTTGAGTGTTGCGCAGGGCATGCAAACAATTTTGGAAACCCGGAGAAGACAACAAGTGACATGGAGCACGAGGACAAGTGTGATCGAACTGCATAGAAGTGACCAAATTAATACAAACATTCAGACAAAGAAAATGATAAAGAAAAATCTTCATTTATCAGGCACACAGAATTCATCTCAGGGAGTAAACATCAAGGTCTAAAGCAGTAAAACAAAATATCATTCATTTCTATTGATCGATAAAGACCGTGGTTATATATTAGTGTTGAGTATCTAATTTGGCGAATTCTGGAGGAGAATCGAATCAAATGCTCTGCTATACACTGACTTTCTTTATACATGAAAAGTCAACAAAGAGAAGTACCACATAACTCAAAGGGAGCGAGATGTTATATGAAAGTGATTTATGGTCAATAATATACTGCAAAATGAATACAATGATATTAATTGGACAATGTTTTTTTAATGAAGTGATTTTTTATCTAATTAGAAGCAGCATATAAGTCGACAGTTCACAACTTGTTGAAAGGATGCGATTCTTCATTTTTTATAGAAGACTTCAAGTATTTAAAGAAGTGATTTCAAAATAAAGAAATAATAATGTCTTATAAAAGGATGCTTTCAGATTTGAGAAAAGAAGTTACAAAATGACATTTAGTTGTTAAGTGCTGCAACTTATGTAAAGAGGTTCTAATACAATAAAAGACATTCATATGTAAAGGATGATTTCATTTGACAAGATAAACAAATTTAAGTTTTTTAAAGCAAGAATAAGAATAAGAATTTCTGAGTAAAAGAGTAAAGAGTGAAGTGTAGTGCAAAAGAAAAGGTATGTTTCTTTACATCAAGTAAATGTGATATACACAGTCATAAAGAAAGAGAGTGCAGCAGCACTGGAGCTGGTATAATTACTCGAGATTGGAGTCATTGGAGACAATTCAGACTTGACTGCATTATGGACGCAAGATATACTTTTCTTTAGAGGAAGTCGAACAATATATATTTTGGCATTTCAATATATTTTCATTTTGGGTTGCTGGGTGTATGGGAAAACATATATCGACACACCGTGGATGAATTTAGAAAAATTGACAGAAATATTTTGCTACTATTAGTAATCTCAATGGAAGTTCGGACCATTGTTGGAAGGAAGGACCAAACGAGAGCTTGGAAGAAGACTAATACTCAAATAGGAAAGAAGCAGATTGCATGGATGTTAATGAGCAGCTTGAGGGATGATTCTTTGCAAAGAAGGAAAAAAAAACAGAAAGAAGTTTGCCATAATTGAATATGATGCAAAGTTGTTCGACGGTATAAGAATGGGAACTTCACATTATGGGGGGGAAATGATAAACAATGTTCCATTCCCACTTAAATCATCTTTAGAGGGGAGATGTTCGATTCATGTGCAGATAAGCATTTCTTATCCTTGAGTATCACACTATATCTCTCTCTTAATTGTATTTTTATATGTACTATAAGAGTTATATGCCTTGATCTTTTCCTTTGTCTTTGGAGATGTTCTTGTAGGAAAAGAAGGCCAGTACTTCACACATGTTACCAAATATTGTGCAGAACTCAATCTTATGACAGTAGCTCCAAAGAAGTTTTGATCTAGAATTCATTAGTTATTTGACGATCATGTTGGATAAAGTGAGACTCTTGAAGCAAATATCTTTGATGATTGAGATTATGAAGTAATTTTCTATATCAAGAGGGAGTCTGACAATTCATTAGAGGCAATCTTGGGTAACAAGGGGGAGCAGATAGATGATATGCTTCAATCAAAATTTTGATGATCTTGGTTGTAGTGATTCAATGAGAGTAGACCATGTTGAGATGGATTCTCCAATGAATCAGAAACTATAGCAATTAAAGGACTATGATTCATGGGATAAAGTTTCATGTATGTAGGCTAGAAGGCCTTATGCCATCAAGATACCTATTGAACTAGGGAAGCATGACACGAATTGCAGCCAGAAGGTTAGAAGAATGATAACAGATTCGAGAGAGGCTAATACTTCATCGTAGAAAACCTTGTACGAAGAGGTCAAAAAAGTTGATAACAGACTCAGAGGGAGTTTTGACACTTTATTAGTAACCTTGACAAGGAGGTCAAAAGATTAGCGTTTCTTCGTGTAGAAGAATTTCCAAGTGCAGCATCTTGTGATACATTCTTGTCTATGAGAGAGAAGTTTGAAGTGAAAACCTTATTCTTTAATATGTTTCATGGTGGATGTCATGACAACACCACATGACAGTATCCATGGTGACTTCATGCGAACTTTTGATGTCATGTGTGTATGGGCCTGCCCCCTATGTACATCAAGAAAAACTGACGACTTCCAAATTATTATCACTTGTATTTCCAGAAGTTATTGGAAGGTGAGAAATCTTACAATAACTTAAATCATGATATACATTTTATGTAAATGTTGAAATAGATCATGAAAGGCTTTATCTTGTAAATCAACAACTAATTGTTAGATGTCATTAAATTGACTGTCTATAAGTTGTTTGTATAGATATATGATAGGTATTTGGTGAATATCTTGCCTTGATATTCTGATAGGATATTACTAATTGTCATTGGTGAATATCATGTGTTGATATTCTAATAGGCAAATACTCATGTTACCTAATATGATATCAAAATAGTATTTGGCGAATATCATGTGTTGATATTCTGATATGCCAATACTCATATGATATCAAATAATGAAAATCTTCTGATCAGAGATTTCCTTGATGTGCCATTCCTAACTATTGCCAATGGTGTAATATTTTCATATAAGTTTATCATCCCTAACTAAGAGGGAGTGTTGATGTTAGTGTAGTTACAATCAGATAAAATGCACTGAAGATATTTTGTATATGTGTGTGTGTGTGTGTGATATATTCTTAATACATATAACGCATATGTGTATGTGTGTATAATATATACACCTTACTCTTTATCATAACAATAAGCAAATGTTATTGATAACTAATGAGAGTTAAAGAGACATGTCTCTAAAAAGACAAGTTTGTTAAAATCATATACATACGGTTTGAGAAGGTAACTTGAAACACACATATCTACAAGTGCTATTACAAGTTACAATATATCCGAAAACTTGGTTTCATTAACAAAAATGAACAAACTTCACATGCGCCAACATTACAAGGCACCAGTAATGCTCTCATAAAACATGAGAACATTAAATGTAGATTAATCTAAGGCGTTGTAAAACAAAAAGAAGAAGCAGTTTGACAAGTTATAGAGACTAGATGGAAAATTGTGAAAGCATATTATACAGTACAAATGAGCTGCTATACAAAAGATCATTCAAAGGTGATACAAAGTAATTTTCTCAAATTCAAAGGCACACAAATCATCCTTTGTTCTTGTATTTCACAAAGGAAATGATTTTATGTAGTAAAGCTGGTCCCATAAAAAATTATTCCCCACAATTATTTTTTTCAAAGAAAAAGTTCCCCCAAATTCGCTTGATATTGTGTTGAAGATTTCATTTTCTTCCTTTACAAATTTTCTTTACTAAACATCAATGATAAAGGTTGCTCCCCTTAACAACACAAACACATAACAGAAACAAATAAACAACAAGAAGTTGCGAGAACAAAAAGTTGGCTTCCTATTATCTCCAAAGTATGGAATTACAATTTTCAAAAATACAACATGCAACATGCAAAGCCACAAGGGTGTTTTTAACATGCAAAGCCACATGGGTGTTTTTCTTCCTATTATCTCCAAAGTATGGAATTACAATTTTCAAAAATGCAACATGCAAAGCCACACGGATGTTTTTCTTACAATATTTTGTAAGCCAAAGCCACCACTAACAACCCAAAACTACCCTAGACAACCATACAGGCCTTCTTTATATAGACAAATTTCAATTGCCCAAGAAGGTTCTAGAAATTTAGCCCAAGACCTTGAGGCCGACCAACCCTAAATTATTATTTTTCATATTTTATTACATTAGAGTCAGCCCAAACAATTTCATTTTTATAATTTCAAGTAGCACAGCTTCTAGAGACCATAACTTTTTAACCATACATCTGATTGACTATGACAACCAAAAATACTCAACAACTTCACCAAAACACTTGGTATTGCAATGAAACTCAACTGGCAAGTTAATATATCTAAAATGAACCTCCATGTATGAAATTAGAATATTTTGAGCTCAAACGGCAACTTACTAAAAATAGTTAGTTTCCAAAAATATCAACTCAACCTTGAAACCCTTTTTGAAAAAAGACAAAACAAAAATATTTTTGGGTGATGCAAGAATTGCCCTTACACCCAGGATGTTGATGAAGGGTGCTCCGATTAATACCACAACACACAACGGAAGTAGAGTAACAACGCAAATTGAGAGAACAAAATATGAGTTTCTTATTATCACTGCAAATGCGGAATTATAGAATTACAACATGCAAACCCACATAGACGCCTTCCTTACAACAGTCTACAAGACAGAGTTGTGACTATCACCCAAAACTGCCCTAGATAACCTACAAGCCTTTCTTATATATGTATTTTTCACCGCGTGGGAAGGTTCTAGACACTAAGCCCTAACCCTTGAGGCCGACCAACCTCATATTATATTATTTTATTACACTTTATTACATATGATCGCTCAAGACAAATTACAAACTACATTTTCGGATTGGCCCACTTTTGGAGACCATAACTAGCAAATTGTTGACCTGATGGGCTATTATATCCCCATTTTGGAATCCTCGGCTAAAGATCTATAGCGGCTGATTGCACAAGCATCCATTAATTAATGTTTCACCTTGTTCGGAGCCATTTAGGCCTTCATTGCTAGACCTGAAGTTTGGATAGCCAAAATTCTTACCGAAAATCTGCAATAACTACACTAATACATATGATATGACAATAAAACTCATCCGGCAGGCTGATATGTCCAATATGAACCCCCAAATATGAGATTAAATCAATCTTAGCACATAATACCAACTTACTAAAATTAGCAAGCTCCCACAAATAGCGACTCTACTAAGTAATAGCCCTTATTGCAAACACAAAACTAGAAAACTAGAAGTGGAAATATTTTTGGGCGATGCAAGATTACCCTGACACCTAGGATGCTTGTGCATCAGATGCTCCCGCATCATACACCCGGGGTAATTTGAGAAGTGACCCTATTACGTCTTAGATATTCAAAGGGAAACCAAGATGGTTAATCTCCTCCCTTGTTAGCCATGATGAATCTTCCATAGGTCCTCCTTTCCATTTGACTAAATATTCTTCATATGTTATGTTCCTTGTGCTTATGCCAACACGACTATCAAGTATATCTTCAATCTCCTTTATGGCTAAAATAGTTGTTGGAATAGTTCACTGTGCTTCTGTGACCTCATCTCCAACACCTATTTTATGATACTCTGTCAGATCTAAAATGTTAAATACTAGTGAAATATTCAATTCACTGGACAACTCTACTTCATAGCTATTTCTTGAATCATGCTTCTTCAGTATTCTGCATGGTATTCCAAACTTCATCTTCAACTTCTTAAATGTTCTTGTTGGAGATTGCTCCTTTTCTCAAATGAACCATGACTTCATCTCCAACCTAAAATTCCTTCTGCATCCTTTTCTCCCCTGCCTTAGCCTTGTATCGTGCATTCATATTAATGATATGCTTCCTCAACTCCTCATGAATGTTCTTTAAGTGCTCTGGAAAATCTTTTGCTTCAGCATTACTCGTCTCCCATTTTTCCAACTTCCTTAATTCACAAGCATTTATGGGACTTCTTCCATATAATATCTAAAATGGTGATTTACCAGGGCTCCTGTTGACAAAATTATTGTATACAAATTTTGTCTGTGGTATAATCAAATCCTATCCCTTTAGTTTATCCCCAACCAAACATCTCAACAAATTTCCCAAAATCCTATTCACCACTTTTGTCTGTCCATATGTCTACGAATGATGTAATGAGTTAAATTTCAAATTTGTCTTTAACTTCTTCTACAAGGTCAGCTAAAAGTACCCAACCAACTTGGTGTCTCCATCTGAAACTATGCTCTTTGCTAGACAAACAATTCTGCCACATGAACAACATCATTAGTCTTCTTGCAGCAAATGAAGTGTGCTATCTTTAAAAACCTATCAACCACCACAAAAATTGAATCATGCCCGCGTTGAGTTCTTGGTAAACCAAGAACAAAGTCCATACTAATATCCTCCCACAACTTCTCTGGTATAGGTAATGGCTGATATAACCTTGTATTCTGATTTGCTCCTTTTGCCATCTAACATACTCTGTACAGATTTCTTGACATCTTGTTGCAACGGTGGCCAGTAATAATTCTCACTAACTTGAGCAATGATTTTATCATGACTGAAATGTCTAGCTTAACCTTCCATTATGCTTCTTCTTGATGAGAATTTCCCTCATAGAACTCCTTGGAATGCACAATCGATACCCTATAAATCGCATACCATCCTGGACAATAAAATCCAGCCACTTGGTTTTGTCCAGAGTAATAGGTTTTGTACAAGTTTTTCAAGCTTCACCAAAATCAGGATCCTTTGGATACAAACTCTTGAGTTCCTTGAACCCAACAACCTTAATCTGCATCTTTGTTAGCAAAAGTTGTATCCTGCTAAGAGCATCTATGACCTTGTTAAACTTCCCACTCCTATGTGTCGAAACAAATGTATAACTCTGCAAAGACTCAACTCATTTCAAATGCCTTTGATTTAACTTTCCTTGACTGTTCAAATATTGCAAAGCTTGATGATTAGTATATAAAACAAACTCCTTAGGAAGAAGGTAATGTCTCCACTTTTTCAATGTCTGGGCTCTAGCATAAAATTCTTGATCATAAACGAAATATTTTCTTTTTGCATCATTTAACTTCTCACTGAAGTAAGCAACAGGTCTACCTTCTTGGCTCAAAACAACTCCTATTGCAGTACCACTAGCATCACTATCTACTTGAAACACCTTATTAAAACTTGGAAGTGCTAAAACATGTTGTTTTGTAACAATTCAAAACTCTTATCCACTCCTGCAATCCACTTAAACTCCTTCCTATCCCTTCTTATTGTTTCAGTGAAGGGTCCACAAACGTTAAAACTTTTGATTAACTTTTTGTAAAAGTTAGCCAAACCATGAAAATATCTTACCTTAGTCACACTTCTTGGAGCTGGCCATTCAAGGATAGCCTTCACCTTCTCTAGGTCCATTTGTAAACCTTCTATTGAAACTACAAATCCCAGATATACTAACTCCTTCACAAAACTACACTTATTCAAATTAATTAGCAATTTATCTTCACTTGACTTCTCAAACACACTATGAATATGCATTATATGCTCTTCCAATGTCTTACTGAAGATTAAAATATCATCAAAGTAAACAATGACAAACTTACCCAAAAATTCTTTTTGTACCTCATTAATTGCATGAATGTACTCGGTGCCTTGGTTAACACAAAAGGCATGACTAACCACTCAAAGGCATGACTAACCACTCATACAACCCCTCCTTTATCTTGAAGAGGATATTCCATTCATCTCCTTCTCTGATCTGGATTTTATAATATCCACTTTTTAGATCAATCTTTGTCAAAATATACAAATCCGTTCAAACAATCCATAATATCATCCATCCTTGGCAAGGTAAATTTGTACTTGATAGTAATGTTGTTGATGGCTCGAGAACCTACACACATCCTCCATTCTCCATTCTTCTTTGGTGTTATTATTACTGGTACATGTTGTGGGGATTTCATACCGTTGCCCCAAAATTTTGGGGACCCCCTTTTTTGGGTTGCCTTGGCAAGTTTTTCAGAGTTGTCCAAAAGTTTTTGATTTGAAAATTTTACACCTTGGATGCCTTCGGGCCCAAGAGGGATTTGATGTGATTTGTTTTTTCACCTAGTGCTAAAAGTTGATTTTTCGATACATGTAATTTTATCCTTAGGCCAAACAGAACTCAAAAACAACATTTTTTGACGGTTAAATAATATTCAATTTCTGCTTCTGGGTAAGATTGTGTGTGAGTTTATCAGCATCAATGTTTCAGATCATACTCAATGATCCATCATCAGGATGAGAGAGCTTAGAAAGTGAATAATAGGTTGCAGACCCAAGCTGAATAAAAAGAAGGGGAGAGGGGGGCAAGGAAGGCAACACCAGTCCAAGGAGACAAGACAAAAATAACAATAAATTAAGAAAATTAAACAAGACGAAAAAAACATCAATAACTATATAAAAGATATTCAATAAGAGAAAAAATAAATAATAAGATTTATAAATAAATAAATATCAAAAACTGAGAGAAAAAGAAAAGGAAATTTAAACAATAAACGAAATACAAATTAAGAATAAAATATAAATAATAAAGATATCATAATGACCAAAGTCAAAATAACAATAAAAGAATTAATAAATTACAATAAATTATGCTAAATATTAACACACAAAAGAAAAACGAAACTCGACAAAAAAACGGGGGACAACAAAAAGCAAATAAAAATAATTTTAAATTAGCTACCAAATATATATATATATATATATATATATATATATATATATATATATATATATATATATAATAAAGACCAAAGTCATAATAAAAGAAATAATAAATAACATTAAATCATGCTAAAGGTTAACACCCAAAAGAAAAAAGGAACTCAACAAAAAAAGGGGGGGACCACAAAAAGCAATTAAAAACAATTATAAATAAGCTAACAAATTTATAAAATTCGGCAAGATAAGTTTGCAAATTTTTGGACTTAGATATTTTTTGAAAATTTGAAACAATTGTATAAGCTTGAGCATTTTCAAAAAATGAATTTCTTAGATTTAGTCATTTTGGAAAATCTTAAATTTTTTGGTGAAAAGAAAAAAAAAATTTGACAGTGAAATTGAAATTGGAAAATCGATTTTGATGACCAGAAAAATGATTTATTTTGGTAAAAAATTGAAATTGTATTGCAAAATTAAAATTGGATTAAATTGCAAAATCTCATTAAATTGGTTGAAATATTGCTTAGGAGATTCTTAAATGTTGAAAGAAATTGGTAAATTGGAATTGAAAATTGATTTTGGCTTGCCAAATTTAATTTTAATGATATTTTAATTGCTAAAACACCTTTAAATGAAAATTTTGGCATCTCCTAGGCTTTTCTTATTTTATTTTACAATTTTTTATCACAACCGGCAATTAAATGGGCTAATTTCACTATGAGCTAAATAATTTTAGCATGGCATTTAAATCTGGGCCATTAATAAAGAGCTAATTTAATTTTTGCTTTCCCCTAGGGCAAGTTGGCCAGCTTGAAGGGACAAGCAAATTTTGGTATGAGAGGCTCCCCCATCTCTCATTTCCTTATTCCATCTTCCTCGTGTTGAGCGATTTTTCTCTAGAAGGGCAGCTTGCAAATTTGGGTGATTTTCTTATGCAAATTTTTCCTTGCTTGGCGTCATTTTTTTCTTCTTCCATCTTGGGCGAATTTTTGCCCTAGGTGATTTTGGAGCAGATCTGAATTTTCTCTTGCTTGGGTGATTTCTCAAAGTTTTGATTTTTGCTAGAGGCTGCAAATTTCTGCCCTAGATTTGAGCGATTTTATTTGGCAAGGGAGCTACATGATCCAAGGTCTGATTTTTAGCAAATATGTGGGTGATTTCAATGAGACAAAATTCTGATTTTTGCCAGGGCATCATTATTTGCAAAGAGAATTAAAATTTCCGAAATCTGATCTAAATTTGAAGAGGGCCCAGTTATTGGTAAAGACAAAATTAAGGTAAAATTCTATTCATTTTAGAGGTGAAGATTGGTTTAAAGGCGGATTCCACTTCTTGTTCTTGCTTGGTTCGTTTCCCTTATATACTTTTTGCATTCATCATCCACCATTTCATCATTCTGTTAATAGGTTGAAGTTTGGAGAGATAAGTGTAGATTTCATGATAGGACACTTGGCGAGGCAAAAATAAGCTAGACCACCCTAAGAATGGAGTTGGGAGATATAAGTGTAGTCCATCCTAAGGTAACGGCAAGGCAAAAATAAGTGGTAGTCTCAGCCCTAGGTTGAAGATTGGAGATTGATAAGTGTAGTGATAGGAATTAGCAAGGCAAAAATAAGTTTAAATCCATCGATAGAAAAAAGGTTGGAGACCGATAAGGGTAGTCCATATCACTTAGAACGAGGGGGCAGAAATAAATGTTTAAGATGGTAGATGTCAGTGCAAACAAGATTACAAATGGAACGAACACCAAAAAAGACAAGGAAGACATGATGCCTAAGACCACCTTCTTCTCGAAAGTGAGGCGAATAAGTGATACCAATATTGGCACAGTAAACATGATACAGCTAAAGGACAAACTGAAGGAAGGGCAATCCCCCATGGCAAAGAAGATCTACAAAAGCAGAATTGTACACGCGGCGGCCTTCCCTCCTACCTTGCCTTGTCCAGAATTGGTAATGGAATGTGCATCTCGGTTTGATTTAGTTAGTAAATCCATCATTTTTTATGAAGGGAAGAGGGTGTTAGCCAACATTGGCAGACAAGTGGTCGAATAAGCATTCAATATCCCCCAATACAAAAGCATAACGGTGGTAATGACGGATCAGATGGCTAAGCTATTCCAAGATAACCAAGAGGCTTATTTCATTCATCTAAAGCAGGATTGGCTACACTAAGGCAAGAAGGGAGTCACCAAAGCATCAAGGCTCACCGTGTCAGATTTCAAATCAGAATATGGCGATCTCATTGTGCTCCTCAGCCGGATCATGGGCCTAGCTAGAGGTATGCAATTTGAAAACGGGATGTACTTCTTTATTGATGAAATTGAAAAGGGGAAAAAAAGATTTGATGGGCTAGGATTATAAGCAAGAATTTAGATTTACAACTTCGGACAATGCAATTCTATATGGGGTCCTATCTCTTTTATTTGATTTAGAGATGGTGGAAATTGAGAAGTGAATCTCAAGGAAGAGTGAATTTCAAGAAAGAGCAAATTTGGAGGAAGTGATTTGAAAATATTTGAGGCTAGGCCAGGCTTGGCTATTCATGCAAACCAAATTTGAATAGGAAGGTTAGAAAAGACCAGGATAGTTAAGGGAACTAAAGTTGGTAGATGAAGGAGGAATGAGTACGGTGGAGTCTTGGTTTGTTGCCTTAACTATCAGATTGAAGATACTTGAAGAGGTACGGAACAAGATTGCACAACACGGCTCAGGCATTGACACTTCCATTTCAACCATGATGAGCAATGTTGGGGCCGCACTTGATTTTGAAGATATCAAAGAGGAGGACGTCAATGAGATAGAGTTTGGATCAAGATTGGATGAGTTGGGGAAGGTTTCCACCAAGAAGAAACATTTAGGCACCCTTGCCTCCCTCAATGCCTTGATCGGATATGTGAAAGAGTATGAGAAGGATCATGAGAAAACACTACAAGCAGCAAGCAACTTGATGAATTCAACTGAGCTCAAGATGAAGCATACATTTTGCCCTCCCATTAAGGAAGTCAACGACACGCTAGCCAACTTCATCACTTTGGTTAAAAGGATGAAAGAAAATGGTAGAACTATATTAGAAGATCATTTGATGTAAGCCCAAGTGGAAAATTCTCCTTCTTCTTAGGTAGGATAGGTGTATGATTCTGATTGGCTACCATTTTGGTGTCTTCTTATTGGTTGCCACTTCTTTTTTCATTGGTCTATTGATGAGGTGGCATCTTCTCATTGGCCAATGGGGTGGCAACCCTAATTAGGATTTCTAGGATTCAATCTGGATCGTTGGTTTTGGCTCTTAATCTCTACCATTGGTTGTAATTTTGGCCTCTACATAAGGCCCTTTGCTCTCATTTGTAAAGGGTTGAAAATTGTTGCTAAGATAATACCAAAATCACTTCTCTTTATCATTGTTGTGGCTTGCATGGTGATTAAGAACATTTGGTGTTATTGCATGGTTTCTACTTCCAATAGTTAGAATTAGATTTCCTTTGAAATTGTTAGAGTAGAATTTATTTCAAGAAATTGTTAAGTAAGAGTAAGAGTAGATGGATGGTTGCATGGTGATATTAGTGTATGTTTGATAGAGATCTATAACTAGGCCACTAGCATCCTAGCGGCTTATTGCAAAGTCTTGCATGGTATACTAGTCTTTTCCCTTGAATCATTGCATCTATGGAGGTAGAGCCGCAGGTAAACTTTCATCAGATTCGATTCCCGTCCATTTGCTAATCTTTCCATTCATAGGAGTAGGAGTAGAATAGCAAGTAGTTTAGTAGTTGGAGTTTTGAAGAAGAAAGTTAGGAAGGTAAAAGTCATTAAAGCATTATTGCCTCCTCCTCGCGCAATCAACATTATCTGGCGCTACACCCTCCACCATCATCACCACCATCAACATCATCTCGCACTCATACAAAATAGTCACCATCATCCTGAAACCCAAGTCATCCTTGAATGAACAACGTAAGGTCGCCTGTGTGATTACCAGCAAATCACATCAATAACTGAGTTAGTATCCACAGGTGTAAGGAACATTGGAGTTTTTCTCATGTCTTCATGAGTATTAACTTTTCAAGAGAGGAATTGAGTGTTTGATATCCCATATCAAGTGTTCAATTGCTATATGTTATGTAGTGGTACAAAACTGACATCAACAGTACAGAAAATGGACTTGACAACTCGTGTACTTCCCTGTTCAACTCTTCACTTTCTACTAGTGTCATTCTATGCACTTCCTTATTTGACAGATTGGTTTCTGGAATCATATCTATTTGATGATTGATCTTTCTCACTCATGACAATCCATCAAGCACATTATCGAATACAATATCCTGAAACTCACCCAACAAATTTGCAACTTTTGCAAGTACATCTTCTACTTCATTACCAGCTTTTGGAATTAAAGCAAAAACACATATGCTCATGCCTCATACCTTCTAGGAACTTCCATCCATCAACCAAACATATTCTGGCATTACTACATACATTTTCTTTTGCGTCCTTCAATTACTTCAGCTTATGTCTCACTCCATCCTTTGTCAGGGAATAGGTATTTGCACTACCATCATGTACAACACATCTATCAAACTGCCACAACCTTCCCAGCAACATGACATGCATCCATGGGCATGACACCACATAATAACTCATCATCATAGCTCCCAATCTTGAACTTTACCAAGCACTACTCATTGACCAAGATCTTGTCGTCATCCTGCACCCAAGCAATCCGGTATGGATGCGGGTGTCTCTCTCTCTTGAGCTTTAACTTTGTGACCATATCCTCTGACACAAAATTGTTAATGCTCCCACTATCGATAATCACAACACTTATCCTCAAACTTGCACCTAGTATGAAACAAGCTCCTCCTTTGTTTATGTTCATTCTCATCACTCAGCAAGACTCTTATGTTAACTAGGACCTATCCTCTTTCAGCATCTTCAAAATGTGATGACTTAGCATCTTCATCTAAATGTGCAACTCTTGTATGGCCTTCAGCGCTCCAATATGTCCTTCCTTGGCGTTGAGGACATTCATATTCTCTATGACCTTTGCCACAATGGAAACAAGTTCCACAAAAACCTCCTCTTCCTACTTCTTGTCCTCATCCTCGCCCTCTTCCTCCTCCTCTCCAATCCTTATTATTTTGATCATGGAAACGATTGAAATTATTGCCCCTCTGATTTTGACTATTTGTTGGCCTTGTCCTTTTTCTAATCTTCATTTTGGCCTCTATAAGACCATCCACTAAATCTTCCACACTACGACCTCTTCCACTTTTCCTTCTCTCAAACTTCTTGTTCAACTTTTCCTCTACTCTTAAGGAAAACTGGTATGCCTCTTCAATACTAGTCATTCTAGCTAGACTCAACTCCTCTTGAATGCTTGGCCTCAACCCATTAAGGTAACAGGAAATTCTCTCCTTGCTAGCTTCCGCATGACCTATTCTGATGAGGACTTGATAAACTCTTCTATATACTCCTAAACATATCTTCCCGCTTGCTTTAACCCTCGCATTTTCTTCAATGGATCGAGCTCATAATCAACAGGAATGAATTGTCACTTCAATTTCTCTACCATCTAGAGCCCATCTTATGATTTTCTCCTTTCCTCTTCTAGTTTGCTCCAATTGAATCTCTTGCCACCAAATTTTCGCATGACCCTTCACTCTGGCCTTTGTGAACTTGACCCTATCAAGATCTTCTCTATCTTCATACTCAAAATATTCATTCATTGATCCAATCAATTAGTTCCTCTGGGTTCAAATTTCTCGAAAATGTGGGGACTTCAATCTTAGGTCTTTTCCCAACCTTGGAAATGGCCCTGAAAAGCCTATCTTCCTCAACATCCGTAACTCCTTCTGCTTCGTCCTGTCCAACATGCCCTTCTTCAAATTCATGCTTGTTTTCATCTCTTACTATAATATTCATTCCTCTACAAATCTCCTCTTGCAATGCTTGTGTTGTTATGTGGAGCCTAATCAAACACAGAGGTTAATTTTTCCCCACTTCATTTGGCGTGGTTTTCTTGCCAATTTTTTCTACATGGATTTAGGGGCAGCACCTCATGATGGGGTCAAGTGGCAAAATCCTCTGCAGGGTCCCCCAAGTGCACTCCCCTGAGGCCAAAAATGACTTTATGATTATAAAAGGCATCGGGAATTGTTTCTCTATTGGGCGCCATACTCTGGTCCTAAGTCTTGTATAAAAAGGCGTAGGGTCAGGGATTTTATGATGTGTGATAATTAGTAGCTTCTTACGACAGTATTGAGTTGAAAGCGATTGCAGATTGTCATCAGGTTGAAATCATTGGATAATAATATCAGACTTGTTGTTGGTGGATGTAGCCCAAGGATAGGTGAACCAAGTTAAATTTTGTGTCTTCTGTTCATTCTGTGTTTTTTATTCATTTGTGATATTGATTATATTTGCATGTAATTGTTATATTTGTCACTCTAATCCAAACAGGTTGCACTTGTCTCTAGAGGGCTCTAAAACCCTCAGTTGTCACACCTTCAGATATTCTACCACGTTCCCTTCGTGGAGTCATTTTTGCAATTATCACTCAAACCCACAACCATGGTCTTGGTGCAAATTACCTCACAATCGACAATCTGTCTATATTATATATAGTCAGGAACTCCTACTCTAATACCCCTTGATAATCATGAAGGGTACTCCCCTTAACAACACAAACATATAACAGAGATAGAGAAACAAGTTGCAAGAACACAAAGTTGGCTTCTTATTATCTCCAAAGTATAGAATTACAGATTCAAAAATACAACATGCAAAGCCACATGGGCATTTTCCTTACAATATTCTATAAGCCAGAGCTGCCAACAACAACCCAAAACTGCCCTAGACAACCCTACAAGCCTTCTTTATATAGGCAATTTCCACCGCCCAAGAAGGTTCTAGAAATTTAGCCCAAGACCTTGTGGCCAACCAACCCTAAATTATTATTAATTTTCATATCTTATTACATTAGAGTTGGCCCAAATGATTTAATTTTTATAATTTAACATAGCACCACTTTTGGAGACCATAACTTTTTAACCGTAACTCTGATTGACTATGGTAACCAATTTTTGGAAAGGGCACCTTCTGAACTACAACAACTCAATTGTATAAGCGTTGTCAACCAATGTTCAACATTGTTTCGAGGCCTTTAAGACCTTCAAAATTCAGTTCAAAAATCTTGTACCAAAAATTCTCAAGCACTTCACCAATACACTTGGTATTGCAATGAAGCTCAAGTGGCAGGCTGATATATCTGAAATGAAACTCTATGTATGAAATCAAAACATTCTGAGCTTAGATAGACAACTTACTAAAAATAGCAAGTTTCCAAAAATAGCAACTCTGCACTAAAACAACTCTTATTGAAAAAGGCAAAACAGAAATATTTTGCGGTGATGCAAGATTGCCCTTACACCTAGGATTCTCCTACATCAGTGAAATATAAATATCTCGGATACGAGAATTTTTCTATTTTGGAAAGCACGTTGTTGGGAATTGGAGACATGAAGTTAGGGCATGTAAACTTCAAAGGTTTCTAGAATAAAAAGAAGGAAGAAAATAGGTCCTAGATTGCATAAAAGGTGATAAGTAATGGGCTCCTATAAGAAGCAAGTTTCTTATGTGGTTAAACAATGCATAGATCTTGTTTTGGAGTGCATACAGCATCACATCTTGAGATCTAAAATGTGAGGAGAACAAAAGGTAGACTTAAAGCCAAACTAAATGGAGAGTCCATGGGTGTAACTTCCACATGACCTTATAGAGAGGCTTTTTCCAACATTAATACTACAATGGCATAGCAGCATTACAAAGAAGAAAAGGGCATGCCGTAATACTACTATAAGACATTGGTCAGCAATTCCTGGTAAGGGGATGTCACAATTGCCTAAAAGTATACACAAATCTCATTTCAAGGAAGACATGTATAGCATCATCATGCTTCTACATAGATTAATAGGTAATGAAAATGTTCATAACTTTAAAGAATGGATTTATTTATTAATTATTCTCATTGTCACTGAGCGGCAGCTTACTGATTTGCATGAAATAATCAGTGACAAACTTCATAGGCAACTCATTCAATTTCAAGTCAATAAAAAGATTTGTGTCCTCATACCTATTTTATACCATAGCCAATATGAGATCCAAGTTAAGATTGATCAACAAAGGTGATTGTGGTGATGTGACTCAGATTTATGACAGTTACCCACAACTCCAGTCAAACAAGAGAGTGGATAATGCATTCAAACTGCATGTTGTCAGGGACATCCAAGGCAATATGTGTGTAAAAATATCTACACAAGCTGCACAATTGATAAATACATATGGGAGTTACCTATCTAATTCCAGAGATTCAATTACATTAATTAAATTTAACGAATTTCCTTGCAAATTACCAAAGTAGCTTGACAAATTTTTAAAAATTGCCTTATTCAAGTCTGCAAACAAACTGGTAAGGTTAACAAAAGATTAAGGTGAGAAAAAAGACAAGAAATCTCTTTCCCATCAACTTGGCCCATTATCAAAGTAAATAATAATCCGATGCATTGAATATTAAAAGATTACGAATAAAGGGAAAAAGAATAACCCAACTAAGGAATGAAAATTGAAGAAACCTTTTTGGCTTAGATGTGGGGGTTTGTAGTTTTTAGCTTCTTAAACCCAATTGTTATAACTAATCATTTCTTGACATGAGGTGAAACTGCCACTACATGTAGTAACAATACTGCCACTATAATACAGAACCATCACTCCAATATGAGACCACTGTGGTGGTTTTGAAACACTGCCTAGCAAAACCTTCTGTTTCACAATATGGCTAGGAAATCTCCAATTTTCCTAATTTTTCTCATTTCTATGCCTGTGTCCTGCACACACGTCTTCTAATCCTTATACAGATCATTGTCTTCTATAAATACAAATGTTTTGTGAACTTAGAATTTTCATTGTCTAGTTTGGTGGCTCGTCAAGAAGAGGTAACAGTTAGCATCTCAAATTAATATTGCCACATTGGCAATCCATGTCGAAAAAGCACCTCTTAGGATATTGTTTTGTGATGGCCTTCTTCTGGGCCCTTATGTTCTCATGTTACTAACATCTCATGAATATTGTCCAAGTAGTTTTCCGTTGAGTTCAACTATCCAGGTACAGTCCATAGCTCAAATTCACATGTAGCATATCAATAAAAATCCAAACCCATCAAGATATTTCATTAAAGATAGTAGAAATGGTGTAGAGGTTAAATAATATATCAAAATGTTTGAAAAGTTGGCCTTGATAAATAATATATCTTTAATGGTGTAGAGGTTAAATAATATATCAAAATGTTGGAAAAGTTGGCCTTGATAAATAATATGTTAAAAGCTAGAATAGGAAGATTCTTGAGAGTACTTTGTTAATATTTTATATTCCTAAAATGGTCAAATCTGCCACCAAAAATAAAAATTGACGTTCACATGGTGTTACAACGTATCAAATGCCAGCATTTATTTACTTTTTCCAACTTTTGCAATCACAATGCAATGTGAGAACTTCCTAGATAGTTGTGTTGGGATGCAAAATTTTCCATAGTCTGCCAAATAATGATATCTATATCCGGATTCAAATGGCTATATGTTTTAGTCCAAAACAATGGAGAAACTTTGCACAACAAATATTATAAATTAGGAAATTTGTGTGTTATCGTAAAGAAACTTCAACCTTCCCAAGAATCCAGGAATTTCACATTGCAGCCAAACAAGTCTGTAAACACCCAATCTTGAGTCTGACTCAGTTTTTAGGGAATCTTTTCAGCCTTTTTGCATTTCTCTCAGACTTTAGAAAGACCAACGTTATTTGACTGAACCCTTGCTTACTTTATCATCCAACAGAAACAACACAATATATATTTTTTCCAATCTTGAGCCAACCAAACAAATTTAGCAGCTTCTGCAAAGACCTTTCTTCACCTTAAAGACTGAGATATTGTATACTTATCCAAACCCCAGGAATATGCAGTAGAAAACACTATAGATTTGTAAGAACATAGTTGTGTTGCAAATGCTGAAAAAAAATAAGGTAATTTTATTGATGTCCAACAAGAGACCACCAAATGGTCTAAGGGACTGAAAGCCAACAGCAGGAGCACATGTCCAAGAAGAAACAGAAACAGCCCACATAGAAGGACTAAGGATCCTATCTGAGTGGGAAAAAGTCCAGAACTGACGGATGGCGTCCAGGGCAAGTAGGGGCCTTGGACCACCGCAGTACTGCTGGCAGTGGAGTGACACTGTGGTATAAGACTAATTACAGTTTAAAGATAACTTTTTAATTGAATAGCAAATTAATACATCATGGAATTCAAAATAGAGTAGAGAAGTGCAGAAACCAGATGGTACAATGTAGCTGTATGTATTACTGTCAACACTAAAACTCAATGTAGTTGTTACTTGTTGTCACCAAAGTTCAATCTCTGCAAGATTATTGAGCTTGCGGTTTTTGAACCCCTACTCAGCCACTGAACTCATAGATTTTTATTGTTTTCATTCCTCTGTTTGTGGCCACAACTGGCTTAAGGCAGAGTAAGTAAACATAGAATCTGACCATAAGTAGACTAAATTATATTACAGCTTGGTGTATGGAGTGTATGTACTGTGTTGTATGTTGCCTCAAACGAACATCGAGTTGATAGGTGTAGTACAATTGTGCACATGTCAAAGGGTGTGCATGCACTACCCATACTCCAACTCTGTGGTGTGCATTGCTTAGCTGTAAGCAACAATGCAATACATATGCAAGGGCTTTGATCCTGATGTTAAACCATATTGTTTTCTGATATGGTTTCAGTTGCGATTGGAAATGAATTTTTCTGTTTCTAAACAGTAATTATATCAGTTATACAAATCTTACATATCTCTGTTTCCTTTGAGTTCTCTGGATATACTATTCATGAAGTTGCATTGTAACAGGTACATCTTGGAACAAAACTTAGGTTGCAGTGCACGAATGTGGAGGATACAATGGACCATGGCTTGCAGCCTTGCACTACCATGATCCAACCCCCATTCAATCACAAGTAACCAACGGGATCACTTCTTGTGTTGAGCTTGATCCTTGTCATGTGTGATTGAGTGTTAGGATTGAGGTGCATTAATATGTTAGTATGTTTAAGTATTTTTTGTAAGAATGTGTCATAACTGTTTTCCTATTCTCATGTACTAGTGGACCAGCCTAATATTTCCTATTTGTTTGGATCTGGGGCCTATGGACCTATCTTAACTCAAAAGATTTTAATTTATTCAAAGGACCTGAGTGAATGGACAAGGACAGAAACCCATATCCATGGGCCACACTAACTCGTTACAGTTGGCCCTATCATGCAAGAAGCAATGGATAAGGTACTGCTTTTAATGCAGAATTTACGAGAATCACCACTCACAGTGTACTGTTTTAACTGGAGTTCTAAACTCAGAAGTCAATTTAAGATTAAAGTTTTATTTTTGTCTTGTCATTTTGAGGTTTGGGAGTTTAGTCCTAGCAAATCCATGTCATGCATGTAAAAATATTGTTAAACTAAATCCATCTGTGAGTGACAATTCACAGCAGATGCATGGGAGTTTTAGAGTTTATATAATATTGTCATTATGGATGTTTTTAGGGCTTGGTTGGGTATTATTGAGAAGAAATTACCAAAGGTTTTGTATTTGACAATCTTTTTTGATGCGGGATGAAAAGAGGACACTTCTGTGTGAGATAGTGCTCTCTTTCATTTTGAGCCTTCCAAGCATCTACTAGAGTTCAGCCTAAGACGGAGCCTCTCTGAGACTAGTTTGAAGCTGAGGCTGAAAAAGTGGAATCTTTCTTTGGTTTGTGATTGATAGGATTCATGTTACATTTTAAAAGTTTGGAAGTGTCTTTACCTATTCTTCAGTTATTTTAAAAATAAATAGGTACCTGTGTAAATCATTTTTCAATGGTTGCCTTCTTTTTAAGTAGGGTCTGATTTTGTTATATAAGGGTCAATGCTGGACATGAAATGACTTTGATTGTGTATTTCCTATTTCTGTCTAAAAACTGTGTTTAGGGTGCCATTAAGGCCAAATCTTGTTTGAGAGCTATTTCCGTTCCTCAAAGCAAATCTGGAAGTTGAATACAAAAGATTGTGGTTAAGAGAAATAGTGGGAACTCTGTTGAGGATTGATTGTGATGAAACCCAAAGTGGTTAGCAGATTTTTGCTTCCAGGAATATTAACTATTGTAGAAATAGGCCACGACAGTTTTGTATTGGTAATTAGGGTTCCACGGGTATTGTTGATACAATGACAAGATCTCATAGAAAGGTCCTTGGTCATATTGACTTCTCTATGATAGGAGGACTCACTGTCTAATTGGTTTCTTTGTATCATGTTGATTCTTCATCAGATGATTCCGTTGTGGCATACTAAACACTGAAAATTTTGTAAAAATATGTATATTCATATATATGTATTTTAACAAACAAACAAAAAAATTCAAAAAAGTGTAAAACACGTGCCTGTCTTTTTGGAGTGGCACGGATTTTAGCCCCCAAAATTTTTTCAATTTCTTGCAGGCACCACCTAGACCCAGCTACCAACCACCACAACGCTGCTAGTCATCACAATCATGTGGCCCTGCCTACCTTCTCTGTTTGTGGCCTACTCCATCCCTGCCTCGCTTCCTCTGCCACCTCTGCACTCCTCCCATAGCCTACTCTTCCTCCCGTGCAACCCTCCACTGCTACCCGTACCCATTTCCCATGGCCTTCGCTGCTGCTTCCACCCTTTGTCATTACCTCCAGCGCCTCCAGCGACCTCCTCACAGCCTGCAGCCTTTGAAGACCGCCACCACTACTACAACTCCTGCTCGCACCCATTCATTGGGTCCCAACCACATCGGTAACACATCATCATGCTAAGTCACTGCCTAATCGTGCATAGTTAGCACCCATTGGATCTGCCATGTCAGCAAGTCATTTTTTGCCTATGAAAGCCATATGGCCATCATATTTAAACTTGCACTTCGGTGATGTCAGCACGGCATCACTACTACATTCCCTTTCTAAGCCTTAAGAAGCAAAGTTCGGCGTTTTGCTCATAACTTGAGCATCCGGACTCTGTTTTTAGAAAACGAAATATTGTCAGAAAGCTGGTTCCAAGCCCATCATGATGGTGTTGGTTTTATCATATTTTGCAGCTTTTTAGATACTTGTTTTCGCTATCAATGACCAAACTTTGTTATTAATATTTTCATTGTAGGGTTATTTCACATTTTATTTCGATACCCTAACTTGTGGTTTTGTAGGGATATTTGCTAACTTGTGCATTGTCGGTTGAAGACTTCTAGAAAACCACTAACCATGTTTCTTGCAGGTTTTCCTTAAACATTTTCTTGCTCTTGGAAAATGAACTTGGATGTTTAAAAATTTGTCTTTGAATGCATATTGCTAAAATCGATATTGAATGCCATGGACTAAAATCTAACGTTTTCATTGGAATGCATGATTGACACACTCTTGAATGCTAAAGGTTAAAAAGAACGAATAGGATAAACATTTGATTTTGGGTATTAAAGAACATTGCAAATCAACACACTTCAACTTTGGTGCTTAAATGAACTTCATTCAATCTGGAATGCTCTGAAATAAAAACATTCTTATTCCCTCTTTTTCAAGCTTTCACACGCACGATTTACTTTTGTTGAGTCGATTTACCTTTGTTGGTGACATCGTCCAGTTGGAATGAACATTTGAATGCTAATCACGTGTCTTCAAGTTATACGATAGAGAATCTAAAAGCTTCAGAAATAGAATGAATCAAGTCCCTTGTGTGTATTGAGATTGTGTCTTTTAGCACATCTTTGACTTTTCTATTTCTTGCAAAGTAGAACCATTTAAATACGTGATGCATGTACCGAAGTTGTTAGCAAGACCATTCGCAACAACCTAAGAGTGTTTCTAACCAGTTCATCCACCTCTGGGAAGCACGTCCCCTTTGGTGAGAAGCTCAAACCGGTAAACAATTTGGCCAGTATATAAATGAGGGGAAGGGTAAACTTTCTCGCTCCATTAGGCAAATTCGGGCGGTGTGTTTCTGGGGGTAGCCTGAGGTGAGAAAACTTTCCCACGATTTCAGCATGTTCGTAATAGATTCTTAAGTGGATCACATACGTAACAATCGTTTGGTTGACACCACAGACCTAATTACGAACCAACTTAGTAGCTACCCTTTTATCCTTGGTATGTTATTTGCGATGCAAGGGAAACAGCATCCCTCAAGACTACTCACCATTGTGCTCCCCTGGTAGAGGCATAAGGCCACTTGGGTTTCATCTCCAAGGGTCGTTCCCGCAAAAGGGGGGCTTCTATTTGCCATGCTTTGAGGATTCTTTGATGTGTATCATTTGTCAATCAACTCTTGTATCGACTCACCTCTTCGATGAAAGAGACATATTGCACTAGAATCAGGAGACATCAAGTTGTGGGCCGTTGAATAGCATGTTGCAACCAAAATTTGACCTTAGAGATAAAGAGTGTGTTCGAATTGTCTTATTTGTGCTCAAGACCCGTGGAAAACATTTGTAAAACATACACAATTCTATGGTTACTATCAAATCCTTTTGCTAAAGAGATCACTTGTTTGTCTTTCTCAAAGTTGCTTTGTCCTTTGAGAAACTGTTTGTTCACACATCGTAGCATTGGAAGAGGTCTTATCTTTGTTATCCCAAAAATAGTTGTTAGCAAGTACATTCGCAACAACTTTGGTTTTGTTGGTCCAACTTCACTCTTTTTCAAAAAACTATCCTTGTTATCTCAAAAAGTGGTCATTAACAAAAGTCCAGTTATAAACAAACTTATCCTTCTTTGGTCCAAAGGTTACCTTTCTCAAAACACCATTGTTACATATCCTACTTGACCGAGAGGTTTCCTTGCAAAACAAAACCTCCATTTTTAAAAATAAACGAGATCATTTAGCATAACCAATTTTGAGCTTTGTTTCCCTAAAAGAAATCTCCATCCATCTCACTATCATAGTTATTCTCAAAACTAAGCATTGTTTAAGATAAACTGTCACTTGTGTCCCACATCACCTTAAGCAAAAGGTTGGGCTACACACTTGATCCCATTTGTCTTCCAAATGGTCACAAGGCTACCTTAGAGTTTGATATCGACACCACATCTTCAAGTTCACACTTAAGGGAAACACAATCTCCTCCACATAGTACCATATCATTTAGGCTTCCTAGATACCATTAGAAGCATTTTTTACATATCCCCCTTTGCATCTTAGGAAATCCTTCCACCCTAGGCACACCTGAGTAAATCATCTTGTCACATACACTCATCATCATCTCTTTTGCATTCCATCCTTAGAAAAGTTAGCATTTCATGCCACCAACCACACATTTTGGTAAGAACAAACGAAAGAATAAAGACATGGATCCTACTCTTAGTAGTAGCATGGCTCGGGCTCAGCCATACCCCATAGTTTCAGATCACCACTAGATCCACCATCACAAACTCTCGAAGAAACAGGTTCTTCCATAGATATTGATGCTTTCATGAACCAACCTGGACACCGATTATTGTTAATGCTATCATAAATAGAAATAGGCAGACCATCATGGCAAACTTCTTAAGAGACAATGTTGGCGCCTTTGATTTTAGACGACCACCGCCTCCCAACATTACAGATCTTGTGCATCCTCTGTTCGGATGGCAACCACCATCTACAGGATCATCTATCCCTTATGATCATTTCTTTTCACCAAACAGCAGGTATCAACCAACACACACAGAACTAGCAGAACCGAATATCCCTTCAACACAGGTCACTACTCCCATTCCACAAAACACTCAACCCTTAATTCATACCACATCCCAACCAATATGCTCATCTTTCTGAAGCCTTTGTAGCTCAATATGCTCATCTTGTCGAAACCGAATTCTCTGTAGTAGACCTAGTTCATACCAAGCAAAAAAGAGGAGAAAGCCTTGTAGAATACTTACAACATTGGCAAACCCTCACAACTAGGATCTCATGTACCATCCTAGAACGTCACCTTGTCAAAATGTTCATAAATAATGCATATCCTAGTCTTGCCCATCACATGGTTATGAACTATTTACAAACATACAAAGACATTAAGGAAAAAGGGATGGAACTTGAACAAGGGCTCATCAAGGATGATGTCATCAAACTTTACAAAGAAAACACCCAAGACCGAGGCCCAAGCAACAACAAAACACGGTATTGCAAATAAAAACAAAAACACGGTGACAAATGGTGTCACCGACAACCAACATGTTCATATTGTTGGGGCAGCTACCAACATTCCCACCACATCTTGTCAACAACAACCTTATCAGCAACAACCCCCTATATATCAACAACTACCTATGCAGAAAAATCAACAAGTACCCGCCCATCACAATCAAACCAATGCCATCACACTTTCGGCTGGACCTAAACCACGTGTTCAGAGATAACCACGCATGTACACCCCACTGGAGGAGCCCCTTGATGCAATATTTGAAAAACTAGCCTAGGATAATCTTGTTCGATATCCGCAAATACAACCTTTGGAACCTAATCAGTCTAGAGCATCCTGGTATAAGGATAACGAGTTTTGCAAATTCCATCGTGTCAAAGGACATACCACCCTTAGGTGCATGCAATTCAAAGATTATGTTCAAGACCTTATTGACCAAAAAGAGATCACAGTAGAGGCACAAGTTTCACCAATGCGGGGTTGATGATATATCAAAACATTTTTCCTCCTCATAACACAAACATAGGAAAATCACCTACAAACACCCCTACCGACAAATCAAACAATGCCTCAAATAAACAAAGCGATAATCGAGATAAGTCTCAAAACTATACCTCAGCATATTTGGACTATGGGAGCCTTATCGGATGCATATCACAAGTTGAGCCGTCTATCAATGTTATAAACATCAAAGGCCCAGATGCCCAATGTGTTGTTACTAATCGCCAAGCTCAGCTCAATATAGCTGGCCCACCTGTGTCTGCACCATCAAGACCACCTCCATCCAAAGCACCTTCATCAAGATCACCCTCATTAGGACCACAGTATAATATCTTGGAACACCTTGAAAACACGCCAGCTCAGATTTCCATTCTAGATTCTTACGAACAAGCCCACTTTATCAAGAAATCCTCGACAGTACTCTCCATGAGTCACGCCTCCCCACTGACATAAACGCCACCGAATTTTGCAACTTAGTTGGCCATCTTTCCGCATCATTTGCTTTATCCTTGAAAACAACCAACATCCTAGCAGTTGAACCCGATCATATCCTTCCACTTCGCATAGCTGTCATGGTTTCTGACTTTGCAGTCAAACGGGTCATGATAGATAATGGATCGGCTTTAAATCTATGTACTTTAAAATTTATCAAACAAGCAGGATACACTAAGGCAAATATCATTAATGAGGTAATTACCATCAAAGCATATGACAACTTGGAGCACACTACTGAAGGAACCATCTTGCTACCTATCAGAGTCGGCCTAGCCACTCAAGAAACAATTTGTCACGTAGTTGATCTTAAAATTCCATACAACATCCTCCTTGGTCGACCATGGATTCACACCATGAAAGTCATTCCATCCACATATCATCAGTGCATCAAGTTTCCGCATAATGGCACTAAGGTAACCATCCACGCAGATCCTGAACCCTTTGCTTATTGCAATGCGGTCGAAGCTTCATACACCAACCATTGTTCTGGAATCGAAATTGGCCACACCGTGGCTAGTTCCTCTAGCACCTGCCACGATCCAGATACCATTTTAGCCTCCACCCTTTCCACGGTTAAGATCAACTACCAAGGTTGCAGAGAGTAGAGTCTCACAGATGCTTTTGTTGTCGATGCTTCGCCCCTCGATCCACATACTCAAGGGCGCCCGACATATCAAGTACCAAGGCCAAATACAACCCCTCAACTAAGGAAATTGGGCCCTACCACATTCATTACCAAAGGTATCCTCGATGGAGAGGAAACCACTCCAGACATTAGTACATGGCTATACAAAGAGCCACCTCCAAAGAGTGACGAACTTCTCAATCACCTCAAACAAAAATACCCATGGTCACATCGCCTTGCCACTAAACAATGGGATTATCAAGGAGGTGATCTAGGTCGTCTGGAGTCCAGCATTAAGCAGCCTGTGGAAGCATACAAATAAAAGAAAAAGAAAGGCTTAGGCTACCTACTCCCCACAACTGGGGGCACTACAACAGAAGGCCACGCCTTCACAAACATCCAAAACAGTCTTGTTGAGATCGAAGACATTCCTACGAAAGTAGAAAAGAAAGTCTACGACGATATTTTCCTTGATGAAATTATCCTAAGAGCCTCTGTGCTCTCCCAATTATCCTTAAATCTCATAGACCTACCCCTTGCTCACCCCGAACTCATTGATTGGGACCAAGTGTGGTCCATGTTGACGAATTCTCTACCAAGCACGCACTCCTTAAATTCATGGGGGCAGAAACACCGCATAAACGACCGCCACAACCATCAACATATGTCTACAAACTAGATCCAGCAGGTTACTCTGGGGAGGAGGAAGTCTCCAGTCGCAAAATTGAATTGAAAAAGGAAACAAAAAAGCAAAAAAGCAAAAGCAAACCATCCTCTGGTGAAAACTCCTCTAGGGCACCATTGGATGATTCAAAAAATGAAATGAAAATAAAGGATGTATCTCACAGTGAAAACCTCTCAAAGGCACCCGAGGATGGAGATTCCATCCTTCCCCCACAAGATCATAGGCCTCCTATATCTTCAGTCTTAACAGAGGAAACTAGACCAGTCAATATTAATCTAATTGAAGTACCACATATCACATATATCGCGGCATCTCTACCACCTGAACAGGCAAATCTTCTCATTGAAGTTCTCCGTGAAAATGTTGTTTGCTTTGCATGGTCCTATCAAGACATGTCAGGGTTGGACCCCGAGTTAGTAGTACACCATTTGGCCATGGATCCAAAGGCCAAACCTGTCAAGCAAAAGTTCCGTAAGATGCACGCCAAAGTTGCTTTGTTGGTTAAAGCGGAGTTAGAAAAATTGCTAGAGGCAAAAATCATTCGCTTGATTAACTATTCAAAATGGATCTCCAACATGGTACCTGTTACAAAACCTTCTAGTGATATCAGAAATTGCACAGACTTCAGAGATCTCAACAACGCCTGTCCGAAGGATGATTTCCCGTTACTAAATATAGCATGATTGTTGATCTCACCGCAAGCCATGAGCTCTTATCACTCATGGATGGTTTCTCCAGATACAACCAGATTCAGATAGCAGAGGAATACCAACATATGACAACATTTACCACACCTTGGGGAACATTCTATTATAACATGATGCCATTTGGGCTAAAGAACGTCGGGGCAACATATCAGTGTGGCATGACATGATCTGATCCATAAAACTCTTGAGGATTATGTAGATGATATCTTAGTCAAATCTCTTAATGCCCTTGATCACTTATCTCATCTCGAGGAAGTGTTTGATCAATTGGCTAAATATCGTCTCATGCTGAATCCTAAGAAATGTGTCTTCAGCGTTACCTCGAGAAAACTCCTGGGATTCATTGTATCACAACGTGGTATTGATATTGATCCTAAAAAGGTCAAGGCTATCATAGATATGGCTCCTCCTAAGACACTCAAGCAACTTTGCTCTCTTTAGGGGAAACTACAATCAGTCAAACGATTCATCTCCCAACTCGCTAATAAGTGCTAACAGTTTACACATTTACTCAAAAAAGATCAAAATGTCAAGTGGGATCCCATTTGCCAACGCAACTTTGAACTAATCATGCAATACTTGGCTAACCCACCTATCTTGGTTCCTCTGATTGCAGGATGCCGGCTTATATTATACATTACAGCTACTCCCATAACATTGGGTGCTCTTCTAGGACAACTTGATGATACAGGCAAGGAAAGGGCTATTTATCACATCAGCCATACTCTAGTTGGATATGAGCTCAATTACACACCAATGGAAAAAGCTTGCTTGGTCGTGGTATTTGCCACTTAGAAGTTGCGTCATTATATGTTGAGCCACACTGTGCAACTAATATCCAAAATTGATCTATTAAAATATATGTTGTCATGCACAATGCTCACAAGGCACCTAGCCAAATGGGTCATGCTTCTCAACGAATTCAACATTCAATATGTTGTCAAAAAGGCTATCAAAGGTCAAGCTATAGCAAATCACTTGGCTGATGCACCTTTGGTTGTGGATCACCCTCTCATTGCAGATCACCTATTTGATAATGAGTTGTGAATCTCCGAAGACTTGTAGCTCTGTGATGTTCCATTCAACTGCTATTTTGAGTCCTGCAATAAGACGCTCATACTCTGAGATGTTGTTGGTACACTGGAATTGTAGTTTAAATAAAAGATTTAGGAATGTAATCTCCTTGAGGTGTGACCAAGAGTATGCCAGCTACGGAGCCATGGGATGTGTATGATCCATCAAAGTATAACTTCCAGGATGTTTGTTCTTCTATTAAGCAAAGGTGTTCATCTGGGAATTCCATAATGAGAGGGTGATCCACAACCAAAGGTGCAACAACCAAGTGATCTGCTATAGCTTGACCTTTGATAGCCTTTCTGTCGACATATTGGATGTCGAATTCGCTGAGAAGCATGACCCATTTGGCTAGGTGCCCTATGAGCACTGTGCGTGACAATATATATTTTAATGGATCAATTTTGGATATTAGTTGCACAACGTGGCTCAACATATAATGACGCAACTTCTAAGTGGCAAGTACCACGGCCAAGCAAGCCTTTTCTATTGGTGTGTAATTGAGCTCATATCCAACTAGAGTATGGCTGATGTAGTAAATAGCCCTTTCCTTGCCTGTATCATCAAGTTGTGCTAGAAGAGCACTCAGTGTTGTGGGAGTAGTTGTCAAGTATAATATGAGCGAGCATCCTACAACCGGAGGAACCAAGATAGGTGGGTTAGCCAAGTATTGCATGATTAGTTCAAAGTTGCGTTGGTAAATGGGATCCCACTTCAAATTTTGATCTTTTTTGAATAAATGTGTAAATGGTTGGAACTTATCAGCGCGCTGGGAGATGAATCGTCTGACTGATTGTAGTTTCCAATTAAGAGAGCGAAGTTGCTTGAATGTCTTAGGAGGAGCCATATCTATGATAGCCTTGACCTTTTTAGGATCAATCTCAATACCACGTTGTGATACAGTGAATCCCAGGAGCTTTCCCAAGGTAATGCCGAAGACATATTTCTTAAGATTCAGCATGAGACAATATTTAGCCAATCGATCAAACACTTCCTTAAGATGAGATAAGTGATCAAGGGCATTAAGAGATTTGACTAAGATATCATTTACATAATCCTCAAGAGTCTTATGGATCAGGTCATGTAAGATGACCGTCATGGCGAGCTGATATGTTGCCCCAACGTTCTTTAGCCCAAATGGCATCATGTTATAACAGAATGTTCCCCAAGGTTGTAATATCCTCCCCTGATTTGAACTTTGACTTGCAGAAATTTAACTTAAGGAATATTGTCAAACACTTTGTATGCAAACTCATAAAGTTGATTTCCTCAATAAATTGCTTTCCAATGAGTAGATTTACGAACAACTATGAAGTGACATTAAAATGCATAATACACATCATAACATTTTCACAAACACTTGGCACACATTCAACAGTATATGAAAAATTTGGAAACTCTTTCAATCTGCTGATAAAAGGGTGATTTTTAAATGTAGATGTGCACTTACAGCTGCCTTAAAGGCTGCAACAACTATTCAGACTTGTATTCAACAATTATTATGCAAAGTATCAAAATTTGAGAGAAGAAACCTGGAATTAGTTGCCGTAGTATTTTGCAGATGTAGTCGGTAGCCCTCCAAACTTCTAATCAGCCGGAAAAACAAGTAAACTTGATACCAACACTGTTCACACCGTACTGTCGCAAAATACTGTTCATGCCGACTGTAGCAAAATACTGTTCATGCGGCACTATAGCAATAACTAACTTCAGATCTGCACCTCAAACCTTTGTAAATTTCTTTATGCGAACGCCCCAAATGAAACCCAGTGTGTTTCCTGAAGTGAAAACACCCTTGATCCTCTTGACTGTGTCTTCCAACAGCGAAGAGAATGCTACAAAGAGGGATTTTGTCCTCCAAGCCCGATAATCAGGTATCCAGCAACATAACATTAAGCTTCATCCAAGCATCCAAAAAAAAAAGCTCTTCCATTTCTTTTATAGTGTTCTCACAAGAGCTCAATCCTTCGTTTTCTCAATGTGGGATAAAACATAACTCCCTTTATGTACCTTATGTCTCCAATGTGTTATAAAAATAAAGGGAACTCTTTTAATTTAAATATTTCCCACAAACTATAGTCTATGCATTAATAAAGTTAAATATTTAAATTTAACTTTATAAAATGGCTTTATCAATGCATAACAAATCTTATCAATGATAAATAAGTCTTCCTGTCGATTTTAAACAATTACCATCGACATACCACTGTGACTGAATGTCCGGCCATGTCCAAGATGACTTACTATAAATACCTAAGTTGCCCAAAGTTGCCTCAGAACCCCTCAGAAAGACCTGCAACTGAAACTGTCTAGGCCAAATGGCCTCTAAGCCCCTTTAATGTCCTAGTTAGCCTACGGGACTGTGGGGAAATAGGCTAACGACAACATCATGCTATGAATGCTAGAAAGGGGACATTACAAAGGTGTGGTAAATGTTGTCTTATGTTGGTCTTCCTCTGCTATCTAAATTTGGTTGTATCCAGAGAAATCATCCATAAGTGATAAGAGCTCATGGCTTGCGGTGAGATCAACAATCATGTCTATATTTAGTAATGGGAAATCATCCTTCGGACAAGCCTTGTTGAGATCTCTGAAGTCTGTGCAAATTCTGATATCACCAGAAGGTTTTGTAATAGGTACCATGTTGGAGATCCATTCTGAATAGTCAATCGGGCAAATGATTTTTGCCTCTAGCAATTTTTCTAACTCCGCTTTAACCAACAAAGCAACTTTGGGGTGCATCTTACGGAGTTTTTGCTTAACAGGTTTGGCCTTTGGATCCACGACCAAATGGTGTACTACTAACTTGGGGTCCAACCCTAGCATGTCTTGATAGGACCATGCAAAGTGACCAACATTTTCACGGAGAACTTCAATGAGAAGATCTGCCTGTTCAAGTGGTAGAGATGCCATGATATATGTGATATGTGGTACTTCAGTTAGACTAATATTGATTGGTCTAGTTTCCTCCGTTAAGACTGAAGATATGGGAGGCCTATGATCGTGGCGGGGAAGGATGAAATCTCCATCCTTGGGTGCCTCTGAGAGGTTTTCACTGTCAGATGCGTCCTTTATTTTCATTTCATTTTTTGAATCATCCAACGGTACCCCAAAGGAGTTTTCACCAGAGGATGGTTTTCTTTTGCTTTTTTGCTTTTTTGTTTCTTTTTTCAATTCAATTTTGCGACTAGAGACTTCCTCCTCCCCAAAGTAACTTATTGGATCTAGTTTGTAGACATATGCTGATGGTGGTGGCGGTGGTTTATGCGGTGTTTCTGCCCCCATGAATTTAAAGAGTGTGTGCTCAATAGAGAATTCGTCAACATGGACCACACTTGGTTGATCCCAATCAATGAGTTCAGGGTGAGGGAGGGGTAGGTCTATGAGATTTAAGGATAATTGGCAGAGCACAGAGGCTCCTAGAATAATTTCATCAAAGAAAATATCATCGTAGGCTTTCTTTTCTACTTCCTCAGGAATGTCTTTGATCTCAACGGGACTATTTTGGATGTTTGTGAAGGCGTGGCCTTCTGTTGTAGTGCCCCCAGTTGTGGGGAGTCCGTAACCTAAGCCTTTCTTTTTCTTTCCTTTGTATGCTTCCACAGGCTGCTTAATGCTGGACTCCAGACGACCTAGCCCACCTCCTTGATAATCCCATTGTTTAGTGGCAAGGCGATGTGACCATGGGTATTTTTGTTTGAGGTGATTGAGAAGTTTTTCACTCTTTGGAGGTGGCTCTTTGTATAGCCATGTACTAATGTCTGGAGTGGTTCCTCTCCATCGAGGATACCTTTGGTAATGAATGTGGTAGGGCCCAATTTTTTTAGCTAAGGGGTTGTATCTGGCCTTGGTACTTGATATTTCAGGCGCCCTTGAGTATGTGGATCGAGGGGCAAAGCGCCGACAGCAAAAGAACCTGTGAGACTCTACTCTCTGCAACCTTGGTAGTTGATCTTAACCATGGAAATGGCGGAGGCTAAAATGGTACCTAGATCGTGGCAGGTGTCAGAGGAACTAGCCACGGTGTGGCCAATTTCGATTTCAGGACAATGGTTGGTGTATGAAGCTTCGACCACATTGCAATGAGCAAAGGGTTCAGGATCTGCGTGGATGGTTACCTCAGTGCCATTATGTGAAAACTTGATGCACTAATGATATGTGGATGGAACAGCTTTCATGGCGTGAATCCATGGTCGACCAAGGAGAATGTTGTATGGAAGGTTAAAATCAACTATATGACAAACTATTTCTTGAGTGGCTGGGCCGACTCTGATAGGTAGCAAGATGGTTCCTTCAATGGTGTGCTCCAAGTTGTCATATGCTTTGATGGTAATTACCTCATTAATGATATCTGCCTTAGTGTATCCTGCTTGTTTGATAAATTTTGAAGTACATAGATTTAAAGCCGATCCATTATCTATCATGACCCGTTTGACTGCAAAGTCAGAAACCATGACAGCTATGTGAAGTGGAAGGATATGATCGGGTTCAACTGTTGAGATGTCAGTGGTTTTGAAGGATAAAGCACATGATGCGGAAAGATGGCCAACCAAGTTGCAGAACTCGGTGACGTTTATGTCAATGGAGAGGCATGACTCATGAAGAGTACTGTCGAGGATCTCTTGATAAAGTGGGCTTGTTCGTAAGAGATCTAGAATGGAAATCTAAGCTGGCGTATTTCCAAGGTGTTCCAAGATATTATATTGTAGTCCTAATGAGGGTGATCCTGATGAAGGTGCTCTGGATAGAGGTGGTCTTGATGGTGCAGACACAGGTGGGCCAACAATATTGAGCCGAGCTTGGCAAGTAGTAACTGCACATTGGGCATCTGGGCCTTTGATGTTTATAACATTGATAGACGGCTCAACTTGTGATATGCATCCGATAAGGCTCCCATAGTCCAAATATGCTGAGGTATAGTTTTGAGACTTATCTCGGTTACCGCCTTGTTTATTTGGAGCATTGTTTGGTTTGTTGGTAGGAGTGTTTGTAGGTGTTTTTCTTATGTTTGTATTATGAGGAGGAAAAGCATTTTGATATATCATCAACCTCGCATTGGGTGAAGCTTGTGCCCCTACTATGATCTCTTTCTGGTCAATAAGGTATTGGACATAATCTTTGAGTTGCATGCACTTAAGGGTGGTATGTCCTTTAACACGATGGAATTTGCAGAACTCGTTATCCTTATACCAGGATGCTCTAGATTGATTAGGTTCCAAGGGTTGTATTTGCGGATATCAAACAAGATTATCCTTGGCTAGTTTTCCAAATATTGCATCAAGGGGCTCCTCCAACGGGGTGTACATGCGTGGTTGTCTCTGAACACGTGATGTAGGTCCAGCTGAAAGTGTGATGGCATTGGTTTGATTGTGATGGGCGGGTACTTGTTGATTGTTCTGCATAGGTGGTTGCTGATATATAGGAGTTTGTTGCTGATAAGGTTGTTGTTGACAAGATGTGGTGGGAATGTTGGTAGCTGCCCCAACAATATGAACATGTCGAGTGTCAGTGACGCCATCTGTCACTGTGTTTTTGTTTTTATTCCAATACCGTGTTTTGTCGTTGCTTGGGCCTCAGTATTGAGTGTTTTCTTTGTAAAGTTTGATGACACCATCCGTGATGAGCCCTTGTTCAAGTCCCATCCCTTTTTCCTTAATGTCTTTGTATGTTTGTAAACAGTTCATAACAATGTGATGGGTAAGACTAGGATGTGCATTATTTATGAACATTCTGACAAGGTGACGTTCTGGGATGGTACATGAGATCCTAGTTATGAGGGTTTGCCAACGTTGCAAGTATTCTGTAAGGCTTTCTCATCTTTTTTGCTTGGTATGAACTAGGTCTACTGCAGATAATTCGGTTTCGACAAGATGAACATATTGAGCCACAAAGACTTCAAAATTATGAGCATATTGGTTGGGATGTGGTATGAACTAAGGGTTGAGTGAGGATGGGTTGAGTGTTTTGTGGAATCGGAGTAGTGACCTATGTTGAAGGGATATTCGAGTCTGCTAGTTCTGTGTGTGTTGGTTGATACCCGCTGTTTGGTGAAAAGAAAGGATCATGAGGGATAGATGACCCTATAGATGGTGGTTGCCATCTGAACAGAGGATGCACAGGATCTGTAATGTTGGGAGGTGGCGGTCGTCCAAAATCAAGGCGCCAACATTGTCTCTTAAGAAGTTTGCCATGATGGTCTGCCTATTTCTATCTATGATGGCATTAACAAGATAGATGGCATTAACAATAGTCGCGTGTCCAAGTTGGTTCATGAAAGCATCAATATCTATGGAAGAACGTGTTTCTTCGAAAATTTGTGATGGTGGATCTGGTGGTGTTTCCAAAACTATGGGGTATAGCTGAGCCCGAGCCGTGCTACTACTAAGACTAGGATCTATGTCTTTCTTCTTCCATTTGTTCTTACCAAAATGTGTGGTTGGTGGCATGAAATGCTAACTTTTCTAAAGATGGAATGCAAAAGAGATGGTGATGAGGGTGACACGATGATTTACCTAGGTGTGACTAGTGTGGAAGGATTTCCTAAGATGCAAAGGAGGATGTGTAAAGAATGCTTCTAATGGTATCTAGGAAGCCTAAATGATATGGTACTATATGGAGGAGATTGTGTTTCCCTTAAGTGTGAATTTGAATATGTGGTGATGGTATCAAACCCTAAGGTAGCCTTGTGACTATTTGGAAGACAAATGGGATCAAGTGTGTCGCCCAACCTTTTGCTTGAAGTGATGTGGGACACAAGTGACAATTTATCCTAAAAAATGCTTAGTTTTGAGAATAACTATGATAGTGAGATGGATGGAGATTTCTTTTAGGGAAACAAAGCTCAAAATTGGTGATGCTAAATGATCTCGTTTACTTTTTAAAATGAAGGTTTTGTTTTGCAAGCAAACCTCTCAGTCAAGTAGAATATGTAACAGTGGTATTTTGAAAAATGTAACCTTTGGACCAAAGAAGGACAAGTTTGTTTACAACTGGACTTTTGTTAATGACCACTTTTTGAGATAACAAGGATAGTTTTTTGAAAAAGGGTGAAGTTGGACCAACAAAACCAAAGTTGTTGCGAATGTACTTGCTAACAACTGTTTTTGGGATAACAAAGATAAGACCTCTTCCAATGCTACAATGTGTGAACAAACAGTTTCTCAAAGGACAAAGCAACTTTGAGAAAGACAAACAAGTGATCTCTTTAGCAAAAGGATTTGATAGTAACCATAGAATTGTGTATGTTTTACAAATGTTTTTCACGGGTCTTGAGCACAAATAAGACAATTCAAACACACTCTTTATCTTTAAGGTCAAATTTTGGTTGCAACATGCTATTCAATGGCCCACAACTTGATGTCTCTTGATTCTAGTGCAATATGTCCCTCTCATCAAAGAGTTGAGTCGATACAAGAGTCGATCAACAAATGATACACATCAAAGAATCGTCAAAGCATAGCAAATAGAAGTCCCCCTTCTGCGGGAACGACGACCCTTGGAGATGAAACCCAAGTGGCCTTATGCCTCTACCAGGGGAGCACAATGGTGAGTAATCTTGAAGGATGTTGTTTCCCTTGCACCGCAAATAACATACCAAAGATAAAAAGTAGCTACTAAGTTTGTTCGTAATTAGGTCTGTGGTGTCAACCAAATGGTTGTTACGTATGTGATCCACTTAAGAATCTATTCCGGACATGTTGAAATCGTAGAAAAGTTTTTCCACCTCAAGCTACCCCCAGAAACACACCGCCCGAACTTATCTAATGGAGCGAAAAAGTTTACCCTTCCCCTCATTTTTATACCAGCAAGATTATTTACCGGTTTGAATTTCTCACCAAAGGGGATGCGCTTCCTAGAGGTGGATGAACTCGCTAGAAGCACTCCTAAGTTGTTGCGAATGGTCTTGCCAACAACTTCGGTACATGCGTCACATATTTAAATGGTTCTACTTTGCAAGAAATAGAGAAGTCAAAGATGTGCTAAAAGGCACAATCTCAATACACGCAAGACACTTGATTCATTCTATTTCTGAAGCTTTTAGATTATCTATCGTATAACTTGAAGACACATGTGATTAGCATTCAGATGTTCATTCCAACTGGACGGTGTCGCCAACAAAGGTAAATTGAGTCAACAAAAGTAAATCGTGCGCATGAAAGCTTGAAAAGGAGGGAATAAGAACGCTTTTACTTTAGAGCATTCAATATTGATTGAAGTTCATTTTAAGCACCAAAGTTGAAGTGTGTTGATTTGCAACGTTCTTTAATACCCAAAATCAAATGTTCATCGCATTCGTTCTTTTTAACCTTTAGCATTCAAGAGTGTGTCAATCACGCATTCCAATGAAAACGTTAGATTTTACTCCTTAGCAACATGCATTCAAAGACAAGTTTTTAAACATTCAAGTTCATTTTCCAAGAGCAAAAAAACGTTTAAGAAAAACCTACAAGAAACATGGTTAGTGGTATCATAGAACTCTTCAACCAACAATGCACAAGTTAGCAAATATCCCTACAAAACCACAAGTTAGAGTATTGAAATAAAAAGTGAAATAACCCTGCAATAAAAATATTAATAACAAAGTTCGGTCATTGATAGCGAAAACAAGTATCTAAAAAGCCGCAAAATATGATAAAACCAACACCATCATGATGGGCTTGGAACCAGCGTTTTGACAATATTTCATTTTCTAAAAACGGAGTCTAGATGCTCAAGTTATGAGCAAAACACCGAACGTTGCTTCTTAACACTTAGAAAGGACATGTAGAAGTGATGTTGTGCTGACATCACCGAAGTGCAAGTTTAAATTTGATGGCCATATGGCTATCATAAGCAAAAAATGACCTGTTGACATGGCAGATCCAATGGGCGTTGACTATGCACAATTAGGCAGTGACTTAGCATGATGATGTGTTACCTATGTGGTTGGGACCCAATGAATGGGTGTGAGCGGGAGTTGCAGCAATGGTGGCGGTCTTCAAAGGCCACGGGAGGCGTTGGAGGTAACGACAAAGGGTGGAAGCAGCAGCAGAGGCCACAGGAAATGGGTACCAGTAGCAGTGGAGGGTTGCGTGGGAGGAAGAGCAGGCTGCGGGAGGAGCACAGAGGTGGCAAAGGAAGCAAGGCAAGGACGGAGCAGGCCGCGAACAGAGAAGGTAGGGAGGGCCGCGCGAATGCGATGACTAGGAGCAGCATTGTGGTGGCCACCAGTTGGGTCTGGGTGGTGCTTGCAAGAAATTGAAAAAATTTTGGGGGCTAAAATCTGCGCCACCCCAAAAGACAAGCACGTATTTTTACACTTTTTTGAATTTTTTTTTTTGTTTGTTAAAATACATATATATATATATATATATATATATATATATATATATATATATATATATATATATATATATATATATATATATATATATATGAATATACATATTTTTAGAAAATTTTCACAAAAAAAGGTGTAACAGAAAAAAAAAAAAAATTTTTTTTTTTTGGAGAAAATTTGCAATATAAAGAAAATACAAGGAAAAGAGAAGGTGAGATTGTAGTGCCTGCCCCTAAGTCGCATTTCAGTTATCTTTGCCAAACTCTTTTAGGTCAGTTTTATACTTGATGTTTAGTAGCATTACTTTCAGATTATCAAATATTGTTTTACACTCAGTTTATTATACGATGAAATTACTTGGTACTCTATATTTCATGCATGTATGATGATTATTCAATGTTTTCAGTTATCGATGATGATTAGTTAGATGGTTTATTATCACATGTGTTTTCTTATGGATACTTACCCCATACTGCATGTGTATGGTGTGCGTGTTTGTTTTCTTTATGTATGGTGTTTCTGATGTGGTTAAGGAAGGGAGTCGTAGTCACCTGCTAGTCGGGATCTACACGATACACCACTTCCTGCCATTGTCTGTTTAGCTTAGTATTATTGTGTTTGTACATGTGTGGATTTTATGCAAGTTGCAGGTACCGGGTATCGACTTCCCTGAATTGCCAGGATGAGCGTACCCTATGGCATTATCTCAATGGTAAGAGAGGGGAGATAAACTCTTAAGTCCAAATCCTAAACCCTTTAGCCAATTGTCCTAATTGATAATTAGGACAAGTATCTGAGTTAAGTACACTCTGAATGCATCAAATGATGTAATTTCGTGATTATAACCCTTTTGTTTGATTTAGTATGTGTTTTTCTATAATGGGTTTTTGTACGTTGCCTTATGAGTCCTTGATGTGTTTTCTATTAATTAAGTCTAATTAAAAAGATTAATTAATGATTTAATTTAATGAAAAATTATTATGACATTTTCATATTTAATTAATTGAGAAATTAATTAAATAAAAGAATTAAATTTGGAGATAAAAGTTTAAAGATAAATTTAGAACGTGATAATATTTATTTAATTTAATAATAATATATTTAGAGTTCATTTTTAAATAAATGCTAAATATTATTGTTATTTAAGTTAATTAAATATTCTATCAATCAAGATTCTAAAATAAATTAAAAAGTGAAAATATATTAATTAAAAAAGTTGTTAGATTTCATGATGCGAGCATGAGTTGAAAATATAAAAGAAATTAATTAAAAAGATAAAATAAGAGAAAATTATAATGTTGTTTCATAAAGTGCGGATGGGTTCAAAAGTAATAAAGATTAAAATAGAAGTCAAGAGGGAAAACTAAATTGAGTTATTTAATAATTCATTTAATGTGCATTAAGAGATAAAGCAAAGATAAATACAAGTTAATTTAAGAGTTAACTCAGTTGAGCAAGAAGTCCTCTCGGGTGAACGCACAATTAGTGCTCCGATTTGAAGAGAAAACTCCTTATCACAACTTTGGGGGTTCATTTTTGAGGGACACGAATTTGGACCGAGAATTTGGGGGAGAAAGGAATTTTGTGGAGACATCTTTTGGTAGCAAATTTCAGAAGGAGTATTCTAGGAAAGTTTTTCAGAGGAGCGAATTCTCTCATAGTTTTTTGGAGTTTTCATATCAACATCAGGATCAGGTAGGGTCTTGTGATCACTGATTTATTTACGCAATTTTCCTACTTCCTGTCTTCTTTGTGCCTGTAGATTCTCTGTGATGAAAGTTTAAACATTTCAATGTTGGAATTTATCAGATGCTTGTCAATTAACTTTTGTATAAGTAGGATTTAAATTGGGAAGGGTTCGAATTTTTAAAAAAAAGAAATTCTAAATTGAAAATTTGGTTAGTTGGCAATATTTCCTCTATCAGAATAATATGGTGATCAAATTTTAAAAAATAAATAAATATATATATATATATAAAAAGAGAGCTATTTAATTAATTTTGTTTTTATATAATTATAAATTTTGATTAATTAAATATCAACGTTTTAACTGTTTCACATTATATAAATTTTTAAAAAAACAATAATAAAAATGAATTAATAATGGGTGGGGGCTATCCCACGCACCCCCTCCCAAACTTAATATAAGTATAGCAAGCCGACTGCGACAGCAGCTTGCGCTGCGATACGGCAGTCAGCGATTTGTAAATCGCTTGGCATTTTTTTTTTAATAAAAAAAAGACTCGTACGTGTATCATGATTCATTTTTATTATTATGATGTTTTAATTATTAACATTGTTAATAGTTTTGTTTTTTCTTAGATATTAATTTATAATTATTATTTTAATTAATATCAATTGTTATAATATGCTTGTTGTATTATTTAATTTAACAATAAACTTTTAATTATATTTTATATTTAATTAATTTTTATTAATGGATTTTATTAATAAACTTTATTAAAATTTAGTATTTTTATAATTAATAAGTATTTTTATTTAATCAATAAACAATTAAATAATATTAAATTGTTTTTTTTTGTTGTTAAAGATATGCAAGTATTAATTAATTTAGTTAAAATTTTATTTAACTAAGATTAATAAAGGAATGATCTTAATAATTTGTAAATTATTCTATTTGGAAATCGACAGATATTATTTAATAATATGAATAAATTATTACTCACTGGTTATCTTGGGGAAGAATTTACTTAAATCAATAGGGATAATTTGCAAAAACTATTTAGAATAAGAATGGGTTAAGTGAAAAGGGTGAACTATGAAAATATATTGTTCTATTTGTACTGTCTATGCTTTGGGGTTCTTTGGGGTTGATTAGATATTGACCAATGTAGGACGTTTACCAGAGGCTCGGGGTTGTGAATGTGATGTTGTGATGATTTGGTCTCGATCTTTCTTAACCCGACCATGGTAATGTGATGGAGTGCTTTATGATGGATGTATTTACTGTTTGTTATTGCTTTCCAGTCTCCTTGTGTGAAGCTGAGGTGTTTTAAAGTGATTTGTTCTTGATGATGTCATGTTGTGACATGTTTTCACTTGACCATTCTGGAGTCTTCAATCAATATTATGATCTATTATTTGGGATACTTGTTGGTTGCTCGTTGGAGAACCATTAGATATTGTGACTTATCATTGATGCCTTCAGTTGCTGATAGAGAACTGTTGTGATCATTATGATTATCATTTGATGCTTTCCAGTCGCTTGTATAGGGCTGAGGTGATATTGTGTGTTTTGTGATTTCATGAGCCTAGGGTAGGTTATCTATGTGTAGTGTCGAGAAGTGGCTTGCAATAAGGGATAGGAGACCCGAAGTGGCTCTGGGGATGACTCATTGTAAGTTGTTTGTTTTAATAAGTGAAAACATCTCACCTAAATACTGACTTAAATGAACTTAATAAGATAACTGTATGTTCTCTCCCATGCCTTGAAGTGCTAGTACAGACTAGGATGGGGTAGAGAGAACGCTTGGTTGTGACCTTGCATTCCATAGTATGCCTCGTCAGTACGAGAGGATACTAGTGGCCGCAAGATTACTGGGGACCCGAGATTCCTGAGGGATTGCTCGGGTAACTTCCAATGTGATTCATGTGATGACACTTTCCTGCTTGCATAACAGGTTTCCTACGTGTCTGTGTGGTGCCTCTAGGTCTAGATGTCTATCTATGTTGGAACCTTTGAGTTAGTATACTTTTAGGATTTCCCAGACTTAGAGAGTACTTGTGATTATGTGGTTTGATATCCTATTTGGGACTTGAGACTATCTCCTCAACACGGTGGGAGTGGACCATTTAGGTTCCACGCGGTCGGGTGGTAGTGCTTTTTACTCTTACCATCGAGATCCATCCGTAGTCGCCGTGGCTGGAGCTTTCTTGGTTGGCATTTACCTTCACTATGTTTTTGGATTATTATGATGGATGGTTAGATTCTATGTGGATGTATGGATGTATCATGTATGGTGGAGGATTTCATTTATTTTACTGTACTTTGTATCATGGATTTGAGGATGATGTATCTTTATTTTTACATATGTATATTCTTTTAAGCCTTTCATACCCTGTGACATGTACAGTGGATGATTGAGCATTCCAAATTAATTTGCCAAGAGGCATTCGGAACAAATGTATATTATGGACATTGAACTTTATTATTCTTTCAGGTGGATGTGGTAGTTGTTAGACTTAGAATAAATTAAATATAAATGTGACTCAACGTCTTGGAATCTTTAAGGAATGTAACCTGTTATGTATGTTTGTTGATGATTACATGTTATTGCTTCCGCTACTATGTGTTTGATGTGTATGTTATACATTCTTACTTTTTAAAAAAAAAAATTGTTTAGCAAACTTAGTAAAACTTTAGGTTAATTCTTTTGGATCCCTTGGCGGGGCGTTACATATGGTATCAGAACCCGAGTTTCTACATTGGGAGCTCTGGGTATATTGGAACGCCACTAGTGTTAACTAGTTGAACAAGAACAAAAACTTTAAACTATTATGTGTATCTCTTTCAAACTGAAACTTGAAACTAGTTGAACTGAAACATGATGTAAACTATTAGTTGCATATTTTTCATACTTCAACAATTAGACTTCAAAACTGAAATTATAGTTAAACTGAAATTATAGGTAAACTGAAAATTGAAACTATCTTGTTTGCAAAACATGTGTCTTTTATCTATGTGTTTCAGTAGGATGTTTCATGGTTATTATAGCATCTTGTGTCTTGGATATTATTGCAGGATGGTATCTGGGACGAGGTCTTCCATTAGAGGTCGTGGTAGGGGCCGTGGACGAGGTAGAGCTATCAGTGTCCATGAGTCTGTCCACGAAGACCTTAATCAGGAAGAGAATAGGGATGAGCATGTCAGTGAGCATCAGGAAGAGAACCATAGAGAGGAGCATGCTGACTCGGAGGAGGTTGACATGAGGCAAATGATGCGAACCATCATTGATCGCCTACCTCCTGTTCATGATCAGGATAGAGCACATCGGGCAGGACATGAGCATAGACCTAGGTCTAGGAGCCCTCTGAGGGATCGACATAGATCCATTGTATCTTCACAGATGAAGGACCTTCAAAGGTCCAAGGTCAAGCCCTTTAATGGGCAGGGTTCTGGATATGTAGCTGAGCAGTGGCTTATTGCCCTTGACAGGATTTTTGCTATGCAGGACTTTGACAGTAATGTCAAAGCAAGGTTTGCTATCACCAACTTAGAGTTCTTTGGAGCCACTTGGTGGACAATCGAGGAAAAGAAGTTGGGCTTAACCATGAACAGTGTCACATGGGAGCTATTCTTAGAGAGCTTCCGTGAGCGATTCCTACCAGAGGAATGGAAGCAGCATAGAGCAGATGAGTTCCATAACTTGAGACAGTACACTATGACCGTTATAGAGTATGAGCGCAAGTTCTTTGAGCTCATGCCCTTTTCAGGATTCAGTGACAACCCAGCACAGTTGGCACAACATTTCATTAGAGGTTTGAACAACCGTTTAATTGGGGGTGTTAAGGTGTTTGAACCTAAAACCCTCAAGGATGCGGTACATCGAGCCGTCTTTGTAGAGTAGAGTGTGAACTTAGGACATAGGGGTTTTGTAGGAGCACTTTCAGCATCAGGATCGAAGGGTGGTCAGGGAGCAAGTGGCATTAGGAAACCTCCTTCTGGGGGTAATCAGCGGCAGGAAGGTACTTATCCTCCAGCACAGAATGGTGGTGATGGTTCCAATGCTAGGAACTATCACAAGGCTCATCGCAACAAGCCCAACCAGTATGATCGGCCATCTCAGAGTGTTCAGTCTTATCCTAGTGGGGGTAGTTTTCAGCAGTCTAGTGCACCTAGAGTTCAGAGGAGCTTCGATGGAGAGTGTTTCACATGTGGACAACATGGACACAAATCATCTCATTGCGCTCAAAGCAAACCACAGTTCTCAGGCCAGGGACCCGCAGCTTCAGAACCTACAGTTGGTGACATGGGTAGAGCCCAGAGAGTGTACTCAGTGGAGTCATATCCTCCTACAGGGGGAAAGGGTCCAATGGGACCCACACAGTGAGTCCTTAGCTTTTCTATTGTTGCAGGCTTCCAGGAGTAAGCCTAAGTCTAGGGGGGGTGGATGTAGTGCTTGCCCCTAAGTCGCATTTCAGTTATCTTTGCCAAACTCTTTTAGGCCAGTTTTATACTTGATGTTTAGTAGCATTACTTTCAGATTATCAAATACTGTTTTACACTCAGTTTATTATACGATGAGATTACTTGGTACTCTATATTTCATGCATGTATGATGATTATTCAATGTTTTCAGTTATCGATGATGATTAGTTAGATGGTTTATTATCACATGTGCTTTCTTATGGATACTTACCCCATACTGCATGTGTATGGTGTGCGTGTTTGTTTTCTTTATGTACGGTGTTTCTGATGTGGTTAAGGAAAGGAGTCGTAGTCACCTGCTAGTCGGGATCTACACGATGCACCACTTCCTGCCATTGTTTGTTTAGCTTAGAATATTGTGTTTGTACATGCGTGGATTTTATGCAGGTTGCAGGTACCGGGTATCGACTTCCTTGAATTGCCAGGATGAGCGTACCCTATGGCATTATCTCAATGGTAAGAGAGGGGAGATAAACTCTTAAGTCCAAATCCTAAACCCTTTAGCCAATTGTCCTAATTGATAATTAGGACAAGTATCTGAGTTAAGTACCCTCTGAATGCATCAAATGATGTAATTTCGTGATTTAAAATGAGAGTTATTTAATTAATTTTGTTTTTATATAATTATAAATTTTGATTAATTAAATATCAACGTTTTAACTGTTTCACATTATATAAATTTTAAAAAAAAAACAATAATAAAAATCAATTAATAATGGGTGGGGGTTATCCCACGCACCCCCTCCCAAACTTAATATAAGTATAGCAGGCCGACTACGAGGCAGCCTGCGCTGCGATACGACAGTCAGCGATTTGTAAATCGCTTGGCTTTTTTTTTATAAAAAAAGACTCGTACATGTATCATGATTCATTTTTATTATTATGATGTTTTAATTATTAACATTGTTAATAGTTTTGTTTTTTTTAGATATTAATTTATAATTATTATTTTAATTAATATCAATTGTTATAATATGCTTGTTGTATTATTTAATTTAACAATAAAATTTTAATTATATTTTAAATTCAATTAATTTTTATTAATGGATTTTATTAATAAACTTTATTAAAATTTAGTATTTTTATAATTAATAAGTATTTTTATTTAATCAATAAACAATTAAATAATATTAAAATGTTTTTTTTTTTTGTTGTTAAAGATATGCAAGTATTAATTAATTTAGTTAAAATTTTATTTAACTAAGATTAATAAAGGAATAATCTTAATAATTTGTAAATTATTCTATTTGGAAATCGACAGATATTATTTAATAATATGAATAAATTATTACTCACTGGTTATCTTGGGGAAGAATTTACTTAAATCAATAGGGATAATTTGCAAAAACTATTTAGAATAAGAATGGGTGAAGTGAAAAGGGTGAACTATGAAAATATATTGTTCTATTTGTACTGTCTATGCTTTGGGGTTCTTTGGGGTTGATTAGATATTGACCAGTGTAGGACGTTTACCAGAGGCTCGGGGTTGTGAATGTGATGTTGTGATGATTTGGTCTCGATCTTTCTTAACCCGACCATGGTAATGTGATGGAGTGCTTTATGATGGATGTATTTACTGTTTGTTATTGCTTTCCAATCTCCTTGTGTGAAGCTGAGGTGTTTTAAAGTGATTTGTTCTTGATGATGTCATGTTGTGACATGTTTTCACTTGACCATTCTGGAGTCTTCAATCAGTATTATGATTTATTATTTGGGATACTTGTTGGTTGCTCGTTGGAGAACCATTAGATATTGTGACTTATCATTGATGCCTTCAGTTGCTGATAGAGAGTTGTTGTGATCGTTATGATTATCATTTGATGCTTTCCAGTCGCTTGTATAGGGCTGAGGTGATATTGTGTGTTTTGTGATTTCATGATCCTAGGGTAGGTTATCTATGTGTAGTGTCAGGAAGTGGCTTGCAATGAGGGACGGGAGACCCGAAGTGGCTCTGGGGATGACTCATTGTAAGTTGTTCTAATAAGTGAAAACATCTCACCTAAATACTAACTTAAATGAACCTAATAAGATAATTGTATGTTCTCTCCCATGCCTTGAAGTGCTAGTACAGACTAGGATGGGGTAGAGAGAACGCTTGGTTGTGACCTTGCATTCCATAGTATGCCTCGTCAGTACGAGAGGATACTAGTGGCCGCAAGATTACTGGGGACCCGAGATTCCTGAGGGATTGCTCGGGTAACTTCCAATGTGATTCATGTGATGACACTTTCCTGCTTGCATAGCAGGTTTCCTACGTGTCTGTGTGGTGCCTCTGGGTCTAGATGTCTATCTATGTTGGAACTTTTGAGTTAGTATACTTTTAGGATTTCCCAGACTTAGAGAGTACTTGTGATTATGTAGTTTGATATCCTATTTGGGACTTGAGACTATATCCTCAGCGCGGTGGGAGTGGACCATTTAAGTTCCACGCAGTCGGGTGGTAGTGCTTTTTACTCTTACCATCGAGATCCATCCATAGTCACCGTGGCTGGAGCTTTCTTGGTTGGCATTTACCTTCACTATGTTTTTGGATTATTATGATGGATGGTTAGATTTTATGATAGATGTTTTATCATTATGGATGTATGGATGTATCATGTATGGTGGAGGATTTCATTTATTTTACTGTACTTTGTATCATGGATTTGAGGATGATGTATCTTTATTTTTACATATGTATATTCTTTTAAGCCTTTCATACCCTGTGACATGTACAGTGGATGATTGAGCATTCCAAATTAATTTGCCAAGAGGCATTCGGAACAAATGTATATTATGGACATTGGACTTTATTATTCTTTCAGGTGGATGTGGTAGTTGTTAGACTTAGAATAAATTAAATATAAATGTGACTCAACGTCTTAGGATCCTTAAGGAATGTAACCTGTTATGTATGTTTGTTGATGATTACATGTTATTGCTTCCGCTACTATGTGTTTGATGTGTATGTTATACATTCTTACTTTTTTTTTTTAAAATGTTTAGCAAACTTAGTAAAACTTTAGGTTAATTCTTTTGGATCCCTTGGCGTGGCATTAAAGAGATTTTTTTAATTTATTTTTTTAATAAAAAATTAATAAATAATTTCACCTTGTGGTTGTGGGTTGGTCCCACTGGGCGTGCCAAAATGTAGAGCTGTAAAACTAGTGCTTAAAGCAATACAATGAATAACCAAAACAATCAAAACAATAGATTTAACTCACATATATGATTGAACGAAAGAGAATTAAAGTACCAAAGTAGCCTAAGAACATGCAAAACTCTTAAACCAAGTAATCTTCCCTTTGATGCGTAGATGTGTCTAAAAGATGGGATGTGTGCTCAATGACGTTGCTCAATCTTCAATGGAGGATATGACTCAAAATGGATTTGTGGATGGATTTTGCCATTATGATAGTATTTTGATAGTCCTTAAGCTCTCAAAATAGCATTATAACATTAGCATAGAAGTGGATGATATTTGTGAAGGGAGAGGGTTTCATTTATAAGCTAAGGGGTAGTGAAATGGAAGGTAAGGATGCAAGGAAGAGGAATTGGTTAAGGAGAGCTAGGATGCAAGGAGAAGAGAGCACATGGATTGTGCTTCTTCAAAGCTCTAGCCTTGTGACAAGTGTCATAAGGGGATTGTGCTCAATGACGTTGCTCAATCTTCAATAGAGGATATGACTCAAAATAGATTTGTGGATGGATTTTGCCATTATGATGGTATTTTGATAGTCCTTACGCTCTCAAAATAGCATTATAACATTAGCATAGAAGTGGATGATATTTGTGAAGGGAGAGGGTTTCATTTATAAGCCAAGGGGTAGTGAGATGGAGGGTAAAGATGCAAGGAAGGGGAATCGGTTAAGGAGAGCTAGGATGCAAGGAGAAGAGAGCACATGGATTGTCCTTCTTCAAAGCTCTGGGCTTGTGACAAGTGTCAGAAGGGGATTGGATAGGGAAGAGGGTCAAGATAAATGGCCAGAGGGAGTTATGAGAGAGGAAAAGGGAGGTTGAGTGTGGAAATAGGTGTAAAAAGTCTTTAAAGAGCCTTTAAGTCATGTAAGAGCCTTTAAGGCTCTTGAATAAGAATGCAAGACTTTAAGGATAGAACTTTGACTTTGGTTTGGCTTAAGACTTTCTTAACCCTTGGTTAAAGTTGTGCACATGCTTAAGAAAGGTATTAGACTTAGCTTAGGAGGGCATTAGGGTGCTAGTGGCATGTTAGAGGGATGCAAGTGGGCTAGCATTTATGAGGTAGGTTAATTAGTTGGTTAAGCGAGGTTAGCATGGGTCAATGGGTTGGATTTACCTAATGGTAGGGATTTGGGTATAGTTAGGGGTTGGAAATTGATTTGAAATTATTTATTAGATCAAGGGGGATTTTTGGGATTAAATTAAATAGTTTTATGCATTTATTTAATTTAATATGAGAATAGGGATTTAATTGATAATTAGACTTTGTATTTGTCATTTGATTTTATCATTTGGGCTATAATTGATTAACTAAATTAATTAAGGGATGACAATAGATTAATTAAATATTAAATACTTCATTAATGATGCCTTCGGAGATGACTAAACAGGATTACTTAAGTGATGTGATCAAATTTAGGTGTCTACATTTTGCCCCTCTTTGAGATAGTGTTAGAGCAATACTATTTCAAAGAAGTTTGAAGATAGACGACACGAAAAAAACTTTGAAAGCAACATGGTTGCCCCAGTCTTGAGTAGAAGAGGAGAGAATGGACTATACAATGCCCCCTCAAGAAGGGGGCGGGGAGAGAAGGTGAAGCTCAACAGCTTCTTGAAAGGTACAAGAATCTAGGTCAAGCAAGAGGGCTGAAAGTGGTTAAAAGAGGGGGTTCAAGAAAGCGCACACGCTAACTATGGGAGAATGATACAAAGGAAAACCTTGTGCGCAAGGATAACCAATGGTTAAGAACATTATCAACAGGGGGACAAGGGAGGGTGATTGGGTTTCTAAATTGAACCTAGGGAAGTGATTTGGAAGATGGGATATTTGGGGAGATTATGATTCGAGGATTTATGATTGGTGATGACTAAGATTATGATTGATGCAGGAGCTATGATAATGATCGATGAAGGAGCTATGATTATGATTGATGTAGTAGCTATTATGATGATTGATATAGGATTGGATACCATGGGATTGATAGGAGATATGATTGTGATATGGATAAAACTGTTAGATCATGATTGTAGGACTGATTGGATGGGATGCTTCGATAGGATGGGATGTTTTGATAGGATGGGATGCTTGGATAAGATGGGAGTGTGAAGTAATCCATTGAAGCTTGAGCGTGTGGGTGTTCCAAAGGGGAGCACCACCATGTAGTTGAGCACTTATTTTGATATAGGAATATTGGGGATATGCCAAGGTTACTAAGAACATCAAGGCCTTTGTACCAATATTACACAGGACTGACGCGAAACAAAGATGCAAGGATTGCCCCAGCATCACACATGAATCCCGAAAGAATTAGAGTGGAAATGATATTGGGTGACCCACAAACAAACGATATTTCCCAAGTGCACCATGTAACCACAAGTGATCACATGTTTGGACTATGCAAGGGTCATATCCGACTGACTCACAAGCAGAAAAGAAGATGAAAAAGACCTGATCAAAACCTTGCGCTCGAATTGCTCCATTCGCAGCACACGATGATATAAAAGATCGTGGCGACCGTAAGGAGGGAACAACCCAAATCACTTGGAAATGACTCACTCGAATAAAATACACAAAAACCCAATATCAAAAGAAAGAATAAATTCATGATAAAGGAACCTTTTGCCAAAGAGATCGGGATAACTAGATATTGACAAGGCAAGGTCAAGGACAAGGAAGGATGCATCCTGTAAGGACCTAGCGACAGTATTTTTGGGATGAAAATGTAATGAGATGTGATAACATGATATGTAATAAAATGAAATGAAATGAGAAATGAAATGAAATAAAATGTAATGAGATGAAATAAGATGTGATAACATGAGAGGTAAAGAAATGAAATGAAATGGGTGATGAAATGAAATTAAATGTGATGAGATGTGATAACATGAGAGTTAAAGAAATGAAATGAAATGGGTGATGAGATGAAATGAAATGTGATGAGATGAAATGAGATGTGATAACATGAGAGGTAAAGAAATGAAATGAAATGGGTGATGAAAAAGGGAATGGAATGTCTAAGGAACAAAATGACAGACGATGGAATGAAATGGAATGAAACAGTTAATGACCAAACTAATATATGATGGGATGATATGAAATAAAGAAATGGAATGAAATGGCCAAATGCGAGGATGGGATGAAAGGAGTGGAAATGTGATAAAATGGGACGTGACACATGGAGGGTGAGTGAAGGTGAAAAATGGAAGGAAATGAAATTGTCTAAGATTCGAAGGCTATGATGTGGAGTGCCAACTTTTGAGGTTCAAAAGTCAAGAAATGAATGGATGAAAAAGAAAGGAGAGGGAGGTGGGAAAAGACAGTGTAGCGAACCAGAGGAGATGGAATGCGGTGAAACGAGATTGTTTGAGATTCGAAAGCCATGCAAGGCAGCAGATGATGTGGTGCAACTTGATAGCCACAAGAATTGTCTGAGATTCGAAAGCCACATCCCATGAAGTGTAACGCTAGTGTGGATATTGTGAAGAGACAAAGTCCATGATATTGAAGTGCTAGAAACTCATCATGATGGTGATGATGTTGTTGTCCACTTTTTCATAACCAGTCGTGAAGTTGTTAACTAACATGTGTGAATTGTATCCTAATTTATGTGCCAACCGTTTGTTTGCAAAGAACCAAGATGAATATGCAAACTAAATGAATGCAACTAACTGTCACTTTTTTAAAGAGATGTAAACTAATTGTAATCCCAGAGCGTGTAATAAAACAAAAGTGACTAAGTACAACCACCACTAGCTCAGCTATAGTGATATGAATACTATGTCACGCCGAGAAGTACCAGCAAAGATGAACAATGTACAAGAAAACATGACAACCATTAAGAACCAGAAGCTATAGCTGCAAAATAATAAAAATAGGCACGCAAACAGTCACATGTCAGATAAAAGATCTCACCTAAGATATCGCACAAAATTGATCGAGGTACAAATAGCGTTCCATACAAGAGGATACACTTATAAGTGGACACCAATAATGTGCGAAACCATAGGAGCACTGAAGTGAAATAGTGAAACACCAATAAAAGATCATGACTTTATCCTGGCACCTCTAGTCAAGTACATCATCAAGGCACTAAAAGCACATGATAGTATAGGAAATCATTATTGGCAAAGCACGCATGCTTCCAATTATGCGAAATAGTATCGAGTTTGTTCAGAGTTGTCAGGGAGCAACTATCGTATCAGGCGAATAAGAGAGTGTGGCATGTGTCGGCGGTGATTTAGCAACGAGTACTATCTATGCGTCGGCGAAAATTAAGGTGGTTGAATGTCAAAACCAAGGGCCAAGTGTACCAGGTACCAGTGCGGCAAGATGCAAAGTGTGTTGGCAGAGAAGGTCAGTAGAAATTTTCGACTGTCATTATGGCGCAGGAATGGCGGAAGTGTACCCAGTACGAGTGCGGCGGGAAGCAGATGTGTGGGAAGGTCAATAAAGAGTGAACCCAGGTGAGGGACAACCATAAATAGGCATATAGCATGGGAATAGAACGAAGCAAGGTGAAGAGTAAAACGTGGTCATTGGATTGATTGAGAAGGCTGAGACAGTGTGTAAGTGAAAGCATGTCAAGCTCACCAGATCAGTCGCAGCAGGAGGGTGATGCTAGCCAGGGAAGGTGGACTACGCAAAGGCGAAGGGCAAAAGTGCATTCGGCGAACCTCGAAGGAGCTGGCGTATCAACCCAAACGGCAAGGTGAATCAAGTCAGGCGAGACAGGGGTTGGCACAACCTGAAGATGCAAGGATCGGGGCAGAAGAAATGCCCTTGTCAGCATTAATGATGTTGTCGAGGACTGCAGCGTAACAGGTGTTGCAAGTCGTATTAGATAACGATGAGTAGATGATGCAAGCAGAGAATAGTCCGCCTGAGATGACAAAGAATATGTCTAGAGTAGAGGAGGATGTGGGGGAGATAAAATCTCCTGAACAATTTATGGAAAAGGCTCCAAGGGATGTAGGAGACGTTAGTGCGGGTGAGGGGATGAGTGGAGCAGGTCGGTTGATTAGCCTTGGAATTGCAGGACAAGGATCAACGGGAGGGGAAGTGAGCGGTGTAAATGTGGAGGAATCATGGCTAGAGGTGGGGGGTGGAAACCAATCATCAAATGATGTGGAAGAATTGCGGAGAATGTTGGCTATGGAGAGAGCCCGAGCAGAGAATGTTGAACAGGAAGTCAAGTTTCTGCTGGGATTGACGGAGAAACCGCGGGAAGACAGAGTGCAAATGGAAGCAAGATGGCTCCAAGCGGTGGTGAATACGGAGCGGGCACGAGTGCAATCACTAGAAGCAAAACTGCGTGTGGAGCAATTGCGTGCAAAGGGAAATGATGCAGGGATGCATGCAGAGCAGTCACAGGCTCAACGGTTTCAGGAATCGCTAAAGATGGCGCAAGTGGGTTTAGAGAGTGCACAGAATGAACTGGTGTTATTGCAATCGCAGTCGAAGTCCTTTAGAGAAGCGATTGCGAAGGCAAATTCTTTAGCATTGAAGTTGCAGGAGCAGTTAGCGTTGAGTGAGGGGAAGGTGAGGCAAATGCAGCAGCGTTTGGGTGAGACAAGAGCGAACGTGGAGCATTGGCGAATGGCAACTAATCAAATGCAGCAAGAGCGAGATGTGGCCCAACGAGCGATCACTGCACAAGTGGGTAACCAAGTTGGTAGAGAATGTATTCGTGGAAATGCACCAAACGGCAAAGGTACATTAGGAAGCCGCTTATTGGATGGGACATTATTATCAAGCATTCCCGAATGAGGACTGGCAAGAGTCACAGTTCATAGATAGAGAATTTGTACAACTATTAAATACACAGTTGCGTGGTGGTAGGTTTCTGATTCCCATGGATGTGGTGTGGATACGTAGAGGATTGACAATAGGGGCTTCTTCGTCAGGAGCTGGGTCTGAAGGAACGCCATTGATTGGACACCCTGTCTTGTCATCTCCCCTAGGGAGGTCAAAATAAATAATCTACCAGACATTGGTTAAATGTAATGTTGTTGCTATCGGAGAATAAAAAGTGTGTGCTTGTTGTTGTGGCAATCAAAGGGACAAGGGATGTTGTTTGTAATGCAATGTCATGTTTTGTTTTTGGGATTTTATGGAATATATATGGATGTTTTTGTGTTTTTGTCGAATATTTAAATGTTTTTAGGATGTTTGATATAAATTTGAATTTTTTGTGTTTTTGTGATAAATAATGGAACAGTTTGACTCTTGTAAAAGTGGGAACAATACAATATGTAGAGTAAGGGTAACTGTGACTCGTAGGCGAGAATGTTTGTGTAGATTAACAATCGTGACAGACAATAATAAGGCAAAAGGTGGGGGTGTTTCTCTAGGTGTGTGACGAGACGAATGCTTACGAGGCTTGGAAAAGGCATTGGGACCTATGCAAGGCTTGTGATGGCCAAAAGAGGTCAAGAAGGGCCTTGAAAAGGCCAAAATAGGGCATTGAAAAAGGCGTTTAGGCCTAAAAAGATGTCTTGGGAGCCTAAAAAGGCCAAAATAGGGCCTTGAAAAAGGTGTTTGGACCTGAAAAGGCACTTTGGGGGCCTGAAAAAGGCATTTGAGCCTAAAAAGGCATCTCAAGGGCCTGAAAAGGTCAAAATAGGGCCTTGAAAAAGGCGTTTGGGCCTAAAAAGGCACTTCGAGGGCTTGAAAAAGGCATTTGGGCCTATAAAGGCATCTCGGGAACCTGAAAAGGTCGAAATAAGGCCTTGAAAAAGGCGTTTGGGCCTAAAAAGGCACTTTGGGGGCCTGAAAAAGGCGTTTGGGCCTACAAAGGCATTTGATGGGCCTTGAAAAAGGCGCCTTGGGCCTACAAAAAGGCGTTTAGGCCAAAAAAGTCACTTCGGGCCTAAAAAGGCATTGGAAGGGTCCAAAAGGACACTTGGGCCTTGAAAAAGGCGCTAGAGGGGCCTAAAAAGGCGCTAGAGGGGTCCAAAGAGGACACTTGGGCCTTGAAAAAGGCACTAGAGGGGCCTAAAAAGGCACTGGAGGGGTCCAAAAAGGACACTTGGGCTTTGAAAAAGGCATTTGAGGGGCCTAAAAAGGCGCTTTGGGCCTAAATAGGTGCTAGAAAGGGCCTGAAAGAGGTGCTTGGACCTAAAAAGGCGCTAGAGGGGGGAGCCAAGCTCTCACGCTTACGCTTACTTATTTTGTGCCCCCAGCTGTATGAGGATGAAAGAGTCCGACGGATATCTGAGCTTTCGAGATAGCATTGATATATTTGTTGAAGGGGGCTAGACTAATTGTGGCCACTACAACTTAAATAAGACTAATGAGCCATGGGGAATTGTTGCTCTTGACAAGAGAAGGAAACAGGGGGACCTCTTGCACTATCTGCATTGTGCCAGATTTTCCAAAGTCCTGCGAAATGTTTCAAGACATTACTACGCTGCTTCTTAATATTAACAAGGCATGTGGGGTTCAAATATCGAATGTCCTCTTGTAGAGCCTAATTGGGCTAAAGTGAGGCAGGAAATTTTGGGGTGTTGTTAATGTTTCAGGCTTTTACGGCCATGTTTGGCAATTATGACCCCCTTTTGAATGCTTTGGGCTATTTGTGGAATTTTTTGATATTTTTAGATGTTTTTTGAATTTTTTTGGTTAGTTTTAGCAATTTTTGGATTTTTGGATTTTGGCATTTTTGGTTAGTTGCTTCGTGCGCCGCAAATAGGTGGGTTGTTGCCTCACCGATTCTCGTCGCCACACTGGCCATCAGCACCGTCTTTCCCTCCATCCTGTGCAAAAGAAGAGATATTTGTTTAGAGATTGTAAGAGAAATTATATTGGTGGTGTTTTTTTGGGTTTACCTTTTGGATTTGATTTGGGGGTGGTTTTTGTAGAATCCTCTAGCGATCCGACGAAGGACATTGAAGGGCGAGTTTGGCTTCATTTTCTGAATGTGTCGATGGTCTGTAGAGGAGTGATGGGGTTGGTTCTCCCTTTTCTTTTTTTAGGTGTCATCGTAGAGCGTGTAATAAAACAAAAGTGACTAAGTACAACCACCACTAGCTCAGGTATAGTGATATGAATACTATGTCATGCCGAGAAGTACCAGCAAAGATGAACAATGTACAAGAAAACATGACAACCATTAAGAACCAGAAGCTATAGTCGCAAAATAATAAAAACAGGCACGCAAACAGTCACATGTTAGATAAAAGATCTCACCTAAGATATTGCACGAAATTGGTCGAGGTACACATGGCGTTCCATACAAGAGGGGGCACTTATAAGTGGACACCAATAATGTGCGAAACCATAGGAGCACTGAAGTGAAATAGTGAAAAACCAATAAAAGATCATGACTTTATCCTAGTACCTCTAGTTACTAAAAGCACATGATAGTATAGGAAATCATTATTGGCAGACCAAGCGTGCTTCCAGTTGTGCGAAATAGTATCGAGTTTGTTCAGAGTTGTCAGGGAGCAACTATTGTATCAGGCAAATAAGAGAGCGTGGCATGTGTCAGCGGTGATTTAGCAGCGGGTACTGTCTATGCGTCAGCGGAAACTAGGGTGGCTAAATGTCAAAACCAAGGGCCCAGTGTACCAGGTACCAGTGCGGTGGGATGTAGAGAGTGTGTTGGCAGAGAAGGTCCGCAGAAATTTTCAGCAATCATTATGGCGCAAGAATGGCGGAAGTGTACCCGGTATGAGTGCGGCAGGAAGCAGACGTGTGGAAAGGTCAATAAAGAGTGAACCCAGATGAGGGACGACCATAAATAGGCATATAGCATGGGAGATCCAACCCCATCAATCTTCTACAGACCATCAACACATCCAGAAAATGAAGCCAAACTCGCCCTTCAATGTCCTCTGTCGGATTGCCTAAGGATTCTGCACAAACCACCCCCAAATCAAATCCAAAAGGCTAATTAGCTTTGTGCAAACATCATTATTAACTTTCATGTAATTCTGTACGCAAAGAAAATTGGAAGTGTTTCTCCAAATGCCTCACTTGGTCTATTTTGATAAGGAACTCAGACAAAGAAGCTTTAATTTGGGAATTGAAACATAGAAAAGCATTAATGGGAAAGGTGAGTAACTAGATAGAGAATTCATAATGAGAAATAACACCACCACCTGGATGGTAGCTTTTCATTAACACTGATGTATAATGTATGGAAGTGATCTTAGGTTTACTTAAAGATATGAGCTATTTACTAGACACATCGCAGTTGCATTCTATTGCAATGCAAGACTTTAAAGATCTAATAACCCAAACATTATCAATACTCGAGTGGTAGGTACACAACCAAAGGACATGCTTTACTACAAATAAGTTGGAAAAATGACTGACAAACTAAAGTGGTAATGTGCATATACCGTAAGTGACAGGACATTCTATTGAAATTTGATAAATTCTTCATTTTATCTTTGCACCAAACTCGTGTATACCAGCAAGTGCATCTTCAGAAAATATGAATAAAAGATAATATTACAGAACTGGTAACGAAAAATGGTAATTCTCATCAGAGATAGGAATTCTAATGACACTAGGGCAATATCATAATCACCTAAAGAAATAACTATAGAACCAAACTCTTTGTGTGAATTATGATATCATCCAAAGGATAAAGAAGGCATGTCTCGTACAACAGAATTAAGAGACCATGGATACAAACTCACAGTATTTCAGCCAAAATATGTTATGAATTTTGTGTTTCAAATTAATAGTCTTCTTTATTTTACTTGTTTCCCAATTCTGTAATCTACCTATGTAATAAATTAATAATACTATAGAAAACTGCAAGATGACATAAGGCTGAGTAGGAACTAAAGCCATAAAATGCTTACCAAGGGTGCTAGGGATGTTTGATGCAGATATTTGAACTTAAACTCTCAAAGGTCAATAAGCTGAGATTTGATTATATGGAAAAAGAATAACTGAGATGAACTACTCTTAATTATCTATAAGTTGAACTGTGTTTCACTGGATGGTTGCATCATTTCTATTCCACAAGGGCAGAGAAGATCTCTCTGTAATGTTAACAAGTTAATTGGATATCTGTTTTCTTATTTTATTTGTTTCAAGTAGCAAACATCTCCATAATATTATTCTTATCCCATTTAAGCCATCAATGTCCTTTGAAATCTTACCAAAATCAATGAGAGTAACTGTTGCTTACAACGTTTTCCTCTCCTACGATAGAACTGCTAGAGATATGGTGGATATCTCTTACATCAGCTAGGCAAGATCTGTTTTCCACACAATTCTGGCTCTATACCCATTGTGTATTATAACCTCATTTGCCTTTTTATAGGTTGCTCAAGAATCCATTCTATTGTTATGCAAATGTTAAAGCACTTTTCAGTATTACACCAGAACATTGCACGGTACTTACCTCCTGCTCAATTCATTTATTAAAAAAAAAAATTGAAAACTGAAACCTTCTTGTCGAGGGTTGTAAGCAATAATTATTTGCCCAAAAATGACCTCTGGCCATGCATCCTCATCATGCCCAATCCTCATCTAACCTACTAGTTAAGCTTGTGCCATGTTTACCTCCTAATTTCTAGAGGTCGATGAGTTTTTGTATGTCCTCGTCTTACGACGAAACAAAATCTCTCTCTCTCTATCCCTAAGAAAACGATTATATCCGATCGTTGTTACACAAAGCAGAGACATAGTTTTTGACATTTTCCTTAAAAAGGCCCATCTCCATAGCCCACGGCTAATATTCAGCTTTGACCCAACATCTATCGTCTAGTCTTATTTACTACTCTCTTACATATGCGCGTCTCAGTAAATATGAATGGCTATAATCCAGATCTTTCAGTTCCATACCTGTAAAGCCCATTCGGTAAAAGACAATCTCAATACCCAAATGCAGGGAGCTTAAAAATTCGGACAACACATGGATTAGGCGAAAAAGATTCCTTTTTGGGAATCAAAATAGTCTCATTCAGGCTTGCCTTTTCATTTGCCTCCTTGTTGTACTGCGTAGATTGAAATCTGAACAATCTCATTTTACCTTTGTCTTCTTCATTTACAACCCCGGTGTTGGATTTGTATTTGGCTCTGTGAGTCAACTTGACATCGAGATACTTGAAAATTAAAAATAAAAATCTATGGCCCCGATTAAAGCAAGTCCCTTCTAATTCATCTGAACTACAGAAAAACCCAATCCAAACGAACTACCGTGGTAAGTGAGCTCTAACGGTGATAGCTTACGTGATATCTCATGGCGTAACAGCCCTTGGGCCTCTACTCATCAAACATCTCTACTAAAATAAAATGGAACAAGAGAAAGAATACTCAAAATTTTATCAATTGAATACTGAAAACTGAAAACTTTATCAATTCTAAGTGGGTATTTAGTTACAGGATTGCAGAATCACGAAAAATGATTCATTTCATCCTCCCTATGCTCTGTGTGCACAAATATCTCAGAGACTGCCTCCAAGATTACCTCAAGCCATTCGCTTGCCATTAGAAATCATCTAAAAATAATAATGTTATGTTGGACATGATGATAGATGTTTGTGCCATTCCATATTCTCCAGTAAACTCCCCATAAATTAGAAGTGGGCAGCTCGAAATCTGCAATAAAAAATCTAGACTGACACTACCTACCCGTCTAATTTGAATTTCGTACAGCTACTTCAATGAACTGTATATTCTGCAATGAAGCTCCACAGTTTCTTATTCATGGTATGTAAATATAGGGAGAGCGAGACGGGAGGAGAAGGGGGCGACAGGTGGGCTCTGTTAGAAACGATGGTCTTCTTCCATCAATTAATCAACGACTAAGCATTTGTATAAACCAAAAGAAAACTGAACAACGATCTCAGATCTGAGAAGTCTATAGCTCGTATTTAATGATTAATCTAATTCCCTCCTTAAAATGCATTTGAGTGACAATCCTAATACAAATTAGAGACGGCATGTTTCATGATGATAAGATCTATAGAATCGCATAGCAGCCGAAAATAAAAGAGGAGTTTGAGTAAAGCAAGTGTATGCACATACCTCCATTCACAAAAAACTTAGCCTTTATGCCTGACCTCTGCCATGTGAGACCGGCATTCCCTTGCATTTCGCAAGCCTAATTCCTTTTTTTCCTCTACTGTTGTTGAACTTAGCCACGTATTTCTCAATTTTTGTAGACTAATTTCTTCTATTCCTTTGTTTTGGGAAGAGGACGGTTTAAACTTTTTAAGTCCATTAACTAATCACTTTTACCTGCACTGGATATAATTATGGAAAAGAATTCATTCATGTCACCACTCAGTTACCTACACCTCTGTTTTTTTATTGTACCAACAATATCGTACAACATAACATGAATGGTTTTTGGTTCTTGTGGGTGTGTTTTTTGTTGGTATAAAAGAGAATGTGGTGAAAGCGAGCAAAAAGATATATCTGTTGATTATTTAGGCGATTAATTTCTGTGAATAAGCTGAATAGAGTTTATATATTCTTCATCTTACCTCTGGTCTATGATTTTATGGAGAGCACAAGTAGATTTTTTATTTTTATTTTTTTGATAAATAGTCTTTTTTTTTTAATAAATAATGTACTAAGATTACAGCTCACAAAAAAGGATTGGAGGATACAAAATCACCCTGCGAAAAATTCACACAGTCGTAATCAGAATCAAACACTATTCATTAGAATATATATATAAATAGCAACCTCAGGCAGCCAAAGCAATGCCTGTCAAGGGCGATGGTTCATCACGATCATGAAAACTCTAATCATCTTTGGGATTGGGGGGGCGGGTTGGGAATAATCCAGCCATCATTAGTAGGATCAGTGGCAGCCTCTGCATCTTTTATCTCTAGCCGCGGAGGAGAAATCACCAGATCCAAGCGAGGCCATTTCCCAAAAAGTGCTCGACGAGCACTAGGAGGAGTCGAGGTCCAGCCAGAGCCACCATGAGGTGGGAAAGCTAAGCGGCGCCTCTATCCACCATTACCATCGCTGGGAGAGCGGTGGCGGGAAGCCTGGGAGCATGGGGTGTGCGAGTGATGACCTCAGGAATGGCACCGCGGACGGCAACCTCGAGGCGTCAAGGTATCAGCTAAAGCATCTGGAGGAACTCTAGCAATAGTGTAAGAGGCATTGCCCCAGTGGTTCAACAACTCTTGCAGGTGAGCCACCTCCAAGGCCAATTTGTTAGCTTGCACCTGAATCTACATAATTACATTATTACAAATGCATGCCTTAGTGTACATAGCAATATTAATATCAAGAAAACTATGTGTGAAAAGAACAATATTCTTATCTTTCCATAGAGTGAACAAAATCTCCATCCTGAAAGTATGCCAAATCTAGGTGAATTTCTAAGGGATTTTAGGGGAATCACCCAATATAACCATGTGCCAAGAAAAGGGTTCAAGCCTGAACGGCTTGAAGAAGTCATGAATCCAGTGCCAATAATTTTGGGCACGCCTACAAAACCAAAAGATATGCACAAAAGACTCGAATTGCCCACAAAAAGGGCATCTGGGATCTCGAACCCCAATATGCTTGAGCCGAGGCCCAAGGTGACCCAAGGGGAAGACCTTGGAAGGTCTAACACCAAGCAAAATGGGCAATCTTGGGTTCTGTAATAACACTCCATATAGTGTCAAAGCATTTGCTCCATTGAGAAAGAGAAGATTGCAAATGCCATCTCTGATTGAGCGTATCCACCATCGGCAGATGGGGAGAAAGCAATCTATATCCCAGACTTGGCTTGTAATTGGAAAAAGAAGTGGCAAGATACTACTTTTAATCATGCCACCAAGGTCTAATAGACTGAATACCCACTTTATGAATTAAGTGAACTGGAATTGAAGAGAGCAATAAGTCAAAAGTCTACCGATCTGAATAGATAAGATGGTACTGGACTTGCATATCTTCCTAGGATCTGAAACTATGGAAACCCTAAAGAAAAGATCCTTGGGAATTATGATGCCTCTTTTGAAAAAACATAGAGCACTAGTACCTTGAGTCTTGGCAAGGGGAGTACCCTGAATGGCAAATAGGGGAGACCACCAAATATTCTGTTAATTGAAGGAAAGGCCATTGCAGAACTCATCACCAAACCAACGAAGCCAAGGCTTGATAGCTTCCCAAGCCTTCCATATGCTCTTGATAACAAATGAGCCTTGTATGATCACTGGCACACACATAATGAGAAGGGTGTGGAAACTAAGCCCTTTCCAAGCAAGCTTGTTAACAGGAAAGCCGAAAGAGATGCAATGCTGAACCAAAATCTTTCAGGCTTCATCTTTAGTGATGGCACGAATAATCCATTTGGCACAAAGAGCAAGGCCTTGTTTCTGTGTGGAAAACAAGCCAAGGCCACCAAATTCTTTTGGGAGACAACAAAAATCCCAAGCAACTCTATGAAAGCCATGATGATCGGAACCAGAAGCCCAAAGAAAATCCCTGAGCAATCTTTCCAAGTTTTGGTAGGAGGCTTTAGAGGGAGCCCAACAAGAAGAATAATAGACATGAGTAGCTACAAGAACTTTCGAGAAAGTTTGGAATTTTCCCGCAAGGGAGAGCGGTTTCGTAAGCCAATAATCAAGCTTCTTGGTGATCTTGGCAAGCACAGCATTCCATAGTTCAATAGGTGAAGCTTGAAAAGAAAAAGGAATTCCAAGAAAGCGGAAAATCTCCTCGTGAGAAACCCATTTCCATTGAAACTAGCTAAGCCAAGGTGGAGCTGGCAAGAATGATTGCCGGTAGCAGAGTGTTTTATGCCATTGAATAACAGATCCAGAGGCTTGACAAAAAGTGCCTGGGCAAATTAAGGCATTTTTTATGTTTTCTTCATCCTCTAAAAGAGTGAGGAAGGAACCATTAGCATAATGACCATTGACTAACTGGGAAGATGATTTGGGCAAGAAAATGCCATGAACCAAACCAGAAGACATAAAGTGAGCTAGCAAATAGCCAAATCCTTTAGCAGCAAAGACATAAAGCATCAGTGCTAGAGGGCAACCTTGCCTGATGGAATGAAAAAGACCAAACACCTTTGATTGTGAATTATTGATGGTAATGAAAGAATTAGCATCACTAAAGAGCATCTCCACGGACTGAAAAAATTGGGACCAAAACCTAGAGCCTGGAGCATAGCCAAGATAAAAGGCCATTCAATGCGATCATAGGCTTTAGCAAAATCAATCTTCAAAAAAATAGCTGTCTATTTGGACTTGTGAGCCCACTCCATTCCTTCCCAAACAACAATAATGTTGTCAATAATATATCTGGACTTAATAAAGCCAATTTGCTCAAGGCGCACAATTAAAGATAGTAGGTGCCAGATTTTGAGAGAAATTGCCTTGGCAATAATCTTATAAGACACGTTCAGAAGGGTAATGGGCCTCCAATTGCAGATATTCTTTGGATCTCTAGCTATAGCTATGAATTTGATATTTCCTTTATTTATAATGGTTCCTAAGCTTTTAGTATGACAGGCTTCAAGATAAACTTTGTGTAGATCAGGACCTATATGCTCCCAGAGGTGTTTATAAAATTCACAGGGAAACCCATCATGCCCAAGGGATTTATCATCAACCATGGAGTAAACTACCTCCTTAAGATCTTGGAGGGTAAGAAGTTGCTCACAAAAAGCACGTTGCTCAACTGCTAGTCAGTTTGGAGTAACAGAGATACACTTTCTGAGAGCTTCCTCCTGAGCAATCGAATTTCCCTGCGAAGCAAAAATGTTCTCATAGTGATGAATAAATGCTTGCAGGATGTTAGGGAGACTGGAGAGAATAGCAGTTCCTTGTTTGATTTTTTTAATCCCAAGATTGGTATGATGGGCTCGAAGATCTTGGAAGAACTCCTTCAAAGCCTTATCGCCAACCTCCAACTAGTGGAGACGAGCTTTGATTTGGGCTCCTCGAGCGACATAGTTATCAACAACTTTTTTATCATGGCAAAGTTTGGCAAGTTGGATTTGCAAATCCACATCAAAGGGATTAAGGGTGAGAGCCTCAGAGGCTTTTTTGAGTGCAAACGTGGTGGCTTCATAAGACTGCTTTCTGAAAACTGCTAACTGATGCCCATAGATGCACAGAAAGTGAGCAGTTATGGTAATGGCATCATTCCACCATTGGATCCATCCTGTCTAAGAATGGGGACATGGCTCCAGATTCCAAACATGTAGGATATGTGTGATGGTGGAAGCATGCGTCAGCACAAATGTGTTGAGGAAGAATTGTGACTTGACAACTTTCTAGACAATTGTTTGCCATGAAATGACAAAACAAATGGGATAGTGGTTAGATAATGTCACATCTAGTAGGGGAATGACACATAAATCACAATCCTCATAAAAGGAAAAAAAGATTGTGCAGTAACCACGACATGATCAAGGTGCTTTAAAATGAGATCAGAGTCAGCTTGAAAGTTGGACCAAGTGTGCCAAACCCCACTATGTTGGCGGCAGTTAATATTGGGATAAAAAAGGCCCAATTTATTGCGCATGTAGTACTAGGCTTCCCTTTCCCCAGCTATCCAGCAAAAGGGCACAATGTCGTCTTTGTCAAAGGCCACTTCAACCATATTGAAGTCACCACACATAACCCAAGTAGCTGGAGGCAAGTTGTCAGCCAACCAGCCCCACATCTAAGATCTTTCCACAGCATAATTGGAAGCATAAACATTAACAACTCCAAAAGAATGATTGTTAATGGAAAGCAACAACCAAATAATTCTATGCATGGGGTCAAAACCGTGTGAAATAATAGCAGAATGAAAACGAGGTGACAAGAGAGTAACTACACCACCTCTGTCAGCTTTGTGTTGAGAGGAAAACATAATGCCATCCTACCATAGGATGCGGCATGCAGAGGAAAGCATGAAACCAAAAATCTTAACTTCTTGCATGTAGAGAAAATCTAAATTACCAAGTCTATGGCGAGTGTCCCAGACATAATACTTTCTGGGAGGTCTGTAAGACCTTGTACATTCCATGATTAAAAAATCATGAAAATTCTTCCATATCTTCCTCATCCTCAAGGGAGGAGTAGCTATTTTATAAGAAGGTAGAAACCTGGTTGAAGTCAGAAGGAAAATCTTTTGGACTTACAGCCTGTCGTTTCACCTCTAGTTTCTCTACATGTCCGAGAGGACTGGGAGAATGTCACGTCGCCTGTGGCACTATGGAAGAAGTAGCAAGAGGTGTACGAACCACAGCCGAGGTGGAAGCCCTAGCAACTGCCTTAATCCACTGCAAACCAGCAAGGTTTGAAACATGCGACACACCCAAAATAGGTTCTATGAAAATTGCTTGTGTCCCTATGCTAGCTAGAATTTGTGCTCCTATTGGGATAGGAGGAACTATGGTGACCAACGCATATGACTATTTAGGAGCCAAAGGAGTTAAGGAAACCTTTCCCTTGCGCCCAATAGTGACCCATTCTTCTTTTTTGCCTTGGCTAGCTTGGCAGGAGTTTCTGTAGGCGAGGGTTTAACCTAGGCGTAGCCAAAGGGTAATCCCTGATCTTGTGTTCCAAAGACTAGCACCTATAACAGGTGTTGAGGAGGTTCAAATAGAGCACCTTCTAAGAGAAGGTTTGAGCCCCAATCTAGATTTCCACAAAATTCTTAAGATCCTTGGAAAGGTCAACCTCGATGCAAATGCATCCTCTGTGGGAGAGCATTGAAAATTTTCTCATGCTCATGATAAATTTGCTAGCTAGAAAACAAAAGGAAGATGTCAAATTGTAGTATTCTGAATGAATAAGGGGGTCGACTTAGTTTGGCTGAGAAGAGAATATAGAATTTGGAAAACTACAATCATAATCTGGAAAATTAGATGATATCCATTATGACTTCTATCGGTGATAATATCTCGTCCCTTACTGGGATGTTGAAAGCCAGAGGTCTTCTGGATGAAAATGAGGAAAAGGATAGAGAAAGAGCTAGAATAGGGGAGGATGTGATGATTGACATTACCTTCAGCAACATAGATCGAGATGGTCAGAAGAAGCAGGAGCAGATGGCTGAGGAGATTAACAAAGCCTATGAAGCAGCGAAAACAATGCAGGAGCTCGAGTGAAAGACAAAGGAATAACTTTGGTTTTTCTTTTACTGTCTTTCAGATTGTTAGACTATTGTAGGTTTCTGGTTAGTTGACTTTTAGTTTGTCTGTTGTATTGGCCCTTTGGTTGGCCTTCATTTAGACCCCAAAAGGTTCATATTGTGGGAATATAATACAAGGTGTGTGGGCACCCATTATCAAAATTGTGTATGACATGAAGGCCAAAAGCACGAACTGGCCAACGCAAACATGGAGTATAAGGGTTTACTGGCCAATAGGAAATATTGAGAGGGGGGTGGGGGAGTGAATCAATATTCCACAAATGTTTTCCCAACCATGGATATCTTTAACAATCTTTAAGCATGCATATAAGATTAAACTGAAAAGTAAACATAATAGCAACACAATGCAACTCATAACACCATTATTTGTTCACTAGGGAAACCCTAGCCAAGGGGGAAAAAAACCTGTGGGGATGGTACCCACAAAATTATCCACTAATCAAAAGTATTTTGTGAAAGATATTGACCTTTGTAGGAGTCTATTACATCTATATAGTGCATCTCTCCTTGTTAGAGGACTAGGCCTTGTTAGAAGTAGCAACTTTGTTAGGAGTTGGTATTACAATTACAAAAGTAGTCAACTAGGTACATTGCTCAAACATGCATATACAATGATATATTATGTACACATAAGGTATAGATACAAAAAAACCATTTGATAGTGTTAATATCTTCAATATCTAATTTGTCCTTGGTAGCTCTCTTTACACAACTCTACATGTTTTGTCTTTTCTCAATTATAAAATAAAGTTTGCATCATATAATTATCACAATATAATGGCATGGTCATTGCATAACTTCACATCCAAAACCCTTTCCATTATACCCATTTATTTTGTCGTGTCAGCCTTCAAGTCTTCACATGTGTCTGAAAACATAAAATCACTTCATGCTAAGATAGGGTTAACATCTAGGATATCACCCCATAATAATTAAGTAATTTTTTTGGTAAACCAAAATAATTTCTTAACACAGTTTACCAATTCCTTGCCTCTGTCATGTTCTGCCTGTACATGACTACAACTAGAAAAACTCTAATAACTCCGTCTATACAACTCATTATGACATGTGCACTTAGGGATATGATCTTCAATGTTTGTGCTACCTCATGTTAACTGCTCACATGACAAAATGCTCTACATGAAGCTTGTCAATATGTCTTTGTTGATGGTTAACCTTTGTTAAATTTAGATAATTTTCTGAGTTATCTTCTCCAAAACACAACTTCAAAGTTTTCCCACTAAACATAGAAAATATATTGCCATAAATGATAATCTCATAGTATCCCCTTAGCCAATTTGCCAACGATTTCCCCCTTTGGCATTAATAGAAACATATGGGAACATTGGCTAATTCCCAAAAATTTCACAATTACAATTCTTTACGTGGACATACAAAATTAGATGAAATGTGGATCATTTGTATTTGTATACCATCTTTTACATTTTGCATACATGTTCCTCCTTACATTATAACTTATACCTCCTTAACAATATATACTACTCCTCCTTATATTATACAATTTTCATACCACTACTCCCTCTTTGACATCAACAACAAAGATGAGTGCCAAAAATTATTTACAAGCCAAAATTATGGAATTCTACCTTTTTGTCTTCAAGATGACTAGTTTGATAAGTGTGTGATGCAATCAACAAACTGTCTTCAAATTTGTGAACTCCTTGTCCTGTGTATGATGGATTGCCCTAGATATGTTGATTAATGCACATTGGCCATAGGATGTTATCTCCACTACATTTAGATATGAATTTACAAACTTCTAATATGATGTCTCGGCTTTAAGGCATCCATCCAGGTAGTTTTGAATATGACTTATTTTCAGAGTTAGGTGTTCCCTCAACAATGATAATATTTTCATTATTTTGTCTCTTCTCAACTCCAATAAGATAATATCATCATTCACTTCGCCAATTTTGTTTTCTAAATCTTCAATCTGTTGGCAATTTGGCTAAGAGGTAAGTATTGAAATGTTTTAAGGTTGTCATTTATGGAAACATATCATCTATATTAAGTTTTCATATCATGGAGATAGAGTTTTGCCTAGATGACTTAGAAAATTATCGAAGAATCATAGAGTTTATTTGTCAACACAAACACCTTTTTCGTTTGTGAAGATCATAGACAATGAATTGGCACATGCGGACTTAAGAGAAGCAATATCATGGTATAAGGATACTACATGCAAATACATGTACCATTATGAGTAGTACAGACAGAGTTAGTAATGCTTTATCAATTACAGTACTGTATAGGCAAAACATGACAAAATTGGAAATATTATGTTTATCAAAATAATTGCTTGACTATTTAGGATGACATCCTAGATGTTAACCCAAAGTGGGAAAAGTTAGTTTTGATTTTGGGATGTGTGAATACATGAAGGCTGATAGAACAAAATTACCTTGTATAAAGGACATAGTTTTGAATGCAAAGTTGTGCGATGTCTTTGGATATTGTTATGTACTTATTTTGTCATACAAACTTGATGCTAGAGAAAAGAAATATTGGCATATGTGAATTTGTGTATAGTGAGCTGCAAAGGATAATCAGATATTTCAAATATGAACATTGTCAAAAGTTTTATGTATCTATTCCTTTTGTGTACAAAATATAATTATAATTGCATGTTTGGGTAGTGGGCTCATCTTGCATACTTTCTGTAATTGTAATAACAACTCCTAACAAGGTTGAGGATTCTAATAAGGACCAAGACACTATACAGATGTAATAGACTACTAATAGGGTCAATATCTTTCGCAAGATACTTTTGATTAGTGGATCATTTTGTGAGTACCATGCCCACTGGGTTTTTTGTATTTGTATACCATCTTTTACATTTTGCATACATGCTCCTGCTTACATTATACTTTATGCCTCCTTAATAATATATACTAATCCTTGTATTATACAATTTTCATACCACTACTCCCCCTTTGACATCAATAAAAAAGGTGGGTGCCAAAAATTGTTTACAAACCAAAATTATGGAATTCTACCTTTTTGTCTTCAAGATGACTAGTTTGATAAGCATCTGATGCAATCAACAAACTTTGTCTTCAAACTTGTGAACTCCTTGTCCCATGTATCTTGGACTACCTTAGATGTGTTGACTAATGCACATTGGCCATAGGATGTTATCTCTACTACATTTAGATATGAATATACAAACTTTTAATATGATGCCGTGGCTTTAAGGCATCCATCTAGGTACTTTTGAATATGACTTATTTTCAGAGTTAGGTATTGTTGACAATTGGCTAATAGTGATATGTAATTGTTTTCATTTATGGCAACACATGATGTACTTGTTGATAGGAAACCTCAAAAATAAAGATACTTAGTGTTTGGTAATCAGAAAATTGTCTAAGTATAGAATTTGGTTTATAGCAGTGTATTATTTTGTTTATAACATGTTGCAGACATCATATTATGACATGCAAAGTTACATGGAGATAGTATACATATTGGTGATGATGTGTATAACCCCAGAAGTTTGTATGAACTGTACAAAACAAAGATAATCATGTTTGATGAAGCGGGACAATAGAAATGAAGGAAAAAATTGTTTTGTTTACAAAACAATTAATTGTCCAATTAGAGCTGACATCCTAGATGTTTACTCTAACTTGGAAAAGTGAATTGTGGTCTTAGTTGATCCAACATTAATTTATGTAAAGGCATGGTATTATGCAAAGGACTTCTTGCAATAAGAAGTGTGATTGTAAAGTTATGAAGTGTTATCTTGTAAGATTGTGAGATTATGAATTGTGAATTGTGATGAGCAAACTTTTGTGAAAGCAGTATATGTAAAGTTTTATATGAGCTATCTGGTGATCCGAGATCAAGTTGAAGATCAGAGATCAATAAAAGAAGGAAAATAACAATAAATTACTTGTTTGAGCAATGAGCTCCTCTTGTAATTGAAATTGTATGTTTAGGCAGCGGGCTCTTCTTGCATACATTATACTACAACTCCTAACAGGGTTGGCACAACTCCTAACGGGGATTGAAAGTCTCCTAACGGGGACTCCTTATACTAAATTTTCTCATTGACTCCTACTAGGGTTCATCCTATAACAAGAAACATATATATCAATATATTAACTAGTGGGTATCATCCCCACCAAAGTTTTCCCTTGGCTAGGGTTTCCCTAGTTAACAAAATATGGTGTTATGAGTTATCTTTGTGCATTGTTATTGCTACTGTTCAACATTACTTTATTGTTTTGTTATGCATGATTTAAAGTAAGTAATAATATCCAGCTAGCGACTAAAGTTTGTAGATCTTCAATCTATTGGGAATTTGGCTAAGAAGTAAGTATTGAAATATGTTAAGGTTGTCATTTATGGAAACATACAATCTGTATTAAGTTGGCATATCATGGAGATAGAGTTTTTCCTAGAAGACTTAGAAAATTATTGAAGTATCACATATTCTATTTGTCAGGACAAACACATTTTTGGTTTACGAAGATCATAGACAACAAATTGGCACATGCACACTTGAGGGAAGCAGTATCATGGTATAAGGATACTACATGCAAATGTGTGTGTTATTATGAGTGGTACAGACAAAGTTAATAATGTTTTATCAGTTGCAGTATTGGATAGGCAAAACATAACAAAGTTAAGGAAATTGGTAATTTCTGTTAAGGAATTTTATTTTTATCAAAATAATTGCTTGGCTATTTAGGGATGGCATCCTAGATGTTAACCCTAATTGGGCAAGAGTTAGTTTTGATTTTTGGGACATGTGTGAAGACATGAAGGCTGTCAAGACATAATTACTTGGTATAAAGGACATAGTTTTGAATGTGAAGTTGTGTAATGTCATTGGATATTGTTATGTACTTTATTTGTGGTGCAAACTTGATGCTAGAGAAAAGAAAGATTTGTATATGCAAATTTGTGTATATTGAGCTTCAAAAGACAAATTAGATATTGCAAATATCAACATTGTCAAAAGGTTTATGTATTTATTCCTTTTGTGTACAAAATATTATCGTAATTGTATATATGGGTAGTGGGCTCATATTGCATACTTTTTGTAATTGTAATAACAACTCCTAACAAGGTTGAGGCTTCTTATAAGGACCGAGATAGTATACAGATGTAATAGACTCCTAATAGGGTCAATATCTTTCACAATATACTTTTGATTAGTGGATCATTTTGTGGGTACTATGCCCACTGGGGTTTTTCCTTAGCCATGGTTTCCCTAGTTAACAAATAACGATGTTATGAGTTGAATTGTGTTATTGCTATATTTACTTTTTAGTATATTATATCATGTGCATTCTTTAAGGTTGTAAAAGATATCAATAGTTGAGAAAATATTTGTGGAATATTGATTCACCCCCCACCCCCTCTAAGTATTTCCTTCCTATTTCTAACACAATCTGAATACTAGGAGTTTGTAGCTCATTTACAATAATTTGCAACTCCTCTTGATTGCCCTTTAAATCTCTTGTAATGTCTCTGATGTAATTATGTGACAAGGCACAATGTCCATATAAATACCTTCTTCTAGACATCTTCTTAACTCTTTGATACAAGAGTCAAGATTTATAGAAATCTCCTATAATATTGTCACATATTATGCTAAATAATTTTGCATCATGATTGACTTGTGCTTTTTTTGATGCAACTTCCAAGAGAGTGGTAAACTGAGTGTCAAATTCATTCATTACCTCTTGCGCTCTCTTCTATGGGTCTGGTTCACTAATCTTGACTAAGATGATCTTTTGCAACTTATTGGTTACCTTCTCAAGATTTTCTTGAATCCTCTTGATACCCTTACTCTTATCAATGATTTTGATTGTGGAAAATGTTGGTATTTGACTAAACATTTCAATCTTTGCATCTCATGTGGCTACCAAAGGTGTGTTTCTCATCACATTTGCTAAAAGTGAGTCCAATGGGGACTTGGATGAGATGAGTACATATTTGCTAGGTTCCTTGGTGGGTGCGACCAACTATAGTTGTATATTTTGGTTGTCATCTTTCTCTTTGGTATGCCCTCTTTCCTCAATCTTCTATGCCTCTTTTTCTTGTTCTCTAACCTCTTGTGATGTTTCAACTTGTTAACTAGCCTCTGAAATAGGTTTGTTCTATTGAGGTTTTGCAGCCTTCTCAGTCCTTATCTTTTCCTCTTTTCTCTCCTCTTCTCTTCCTTTATCTTTTGAGCTTGGGCTGGAATAGTCTATAATATTCTTAGGTACCAAATTGCCAAACCTCAACTCAGATAGAGTTCCAAAAGGGTCTACTAAAATATTTGCAAAGGGACATTTGTTGGTGTCAACTATAATAATTGCTCCCCCTATCATCAAGTTTCCTTCCTGTTGATGTAGCATATCTTTCTAATCAATATTTTCTTCTTGTTTAGGTGCATCCATGGTAGTTTCAATTAATGGAGTCTATGTTGTTGCTATATAAGTGACCATTTCTAATGAACTAGGTTGTGCTATTGTTGATGATGGTGTGATCACTTCGTTCCCAACCTCTTCAATATATGCTCTTCTCACGAGCTCACTTAATATCTAATTGACAAGTTCTTCAATATCCCTTGTGACCTTTTATTTTAGACCTCCTATGAGTCTTATAACTCTCATTTTATCTCACACAAGTGGATTAAGTCTATGCATGATCCTTTCCAATTATGTGGTGTTCTTTACATCATAACACTTTTTAACAATCTCTTCTCTCAAAGATTCTTCTTCCTTCTTTGTTTTCAATCTGACTTCATTTAGTCTTTCATACAATTCTTTTGAAAGTTCTTTGTGAATGGTAAGTAGAGGTTTCTTAAACTTAATCATGAATTGGATTATTGTTACATCCAAATTTCTTTTCTCATAAACTATATATATGTTATAGTATTGTATTAGCTTCTTAAGATTACCTTCCTTTAAGATAAAGTCATTTAAGTTCTCTATCCTAGGCTCCTATTTTATCTTATTTTTGCTACTACCCTCTTGTTGTTGTTGCACTTGTACTTTAGGTGGTGTGATTTGTCCTCTCATTTTCTTTCCTTCATAAGTGGTTATCACTTTTTGTCTTTTACTTGGACTAATGTCTATCTCTTTAACTCTTTTGGGTCTAGATGTTGGAATTATAGGTGGGAAGATTTACTTCTGAGATTGGGTTGGGGGGGGGGGGGGGGGGGGGGGTGGGGGGGTGAATCAGAAGTAACAGTATTTAACCTCTAAAACTTTTAGCTGAGATCATTCACATGCATCTACCATATCTAATTAACATAAAAGTAAAGACATGCATGAAAATAAATAACACAAGATTTTGGTCACCCAAAAAACCTATAAAATGAGAAGGTAAACTGGGGTGGGGATAAGACCAACAAATTATCACTGCAGCAATATGTAACTATTTAAGGTTACAAAGTTTGACCACCTCCAATGGTCTGCCCTATGAAAAGCCTACCCTATTAAAGGTTTTACACTCTAGTAAAAGTGACCTGGTTAAATGATTTACAAACAATCACTTGGAATGTTACCCTGTTAAAGGATTTATCACCTTGTTGAAAGGCTTACAACATGGCTGTTAGACCAACCTATCATCATAGGATTTTCATTCCTAATACAATGGCTAGAGAGTATTAGAATGTGTTGAACTGATGACTTACAATCTTTAATTGTTGATTCCAAATCCTTATTTTGTTCAATCTAATCTGATCCTTCTTTGATCTGATATGTCTCTACTCGAAGTGCTGATGCTCTGTTCTAACCAACTAAATTCTACAATGCTGCTCTTCCTTCTCTAAGTCTTTACACCCCTTTGAACTTTCCTAGCATTATTCCCATATAACTCTCTCTCTCATGCATTCCACATATCTCTCTTACACTCACACGAATTACAGGGTATCAACCTCCTTTTAAAGGCTTCAAAGTCTTAGGGTTAGGTATGAATCTACGATCAATATTCATCCTTCTTTTCTTGCTCAATTCTTTCACTTTTCCTATTGGTTGCATGCTTTCTTCATTTTTCTTATTGGTTGCATGTTGATTACATAGGGAATGCAAAAGATTCGATCTTATCTTTTAGATCCTTCGAGATTCATCTTAAGTTGGCTCAAAAACGATTTACATCTAAGTTTGTGAAGACACAAACTCATATGTTGATTCTATGTTACTCAGTAATTACTGATTGCTAATGCTTGACACATATAGGAATTTTGTCTCGCTCAGTTCCTATAGCAACTTTGTTTCGCTCGGCATCTATACTTTGCTCGACACCTATAGAGGTGACTTGACATCTATAGTGACTTGGCATCACTTATCACTCAGCACTTGAATCTTGCTCGACACTTGTTGAATTTCTGACTTGGCACATACTGTGGCTCGACATCTATATCATACTCAACATTAACTTAAAAATTGGTTAAGTGTGTTGACACTCAATTGTCCTAACCAATCTGAGACCAACAATCTCCCCCTTTGACATGAGTGGAAAAAACACTTAAAATCTTGTAACTCCCCTTGAGCTGATGTGCCATTTTTGTATTCAAAATTCTTTATGCTGAATTTGTCTCATGTTGTTTCCATTTTTTGCCTTCTCATTCCTTTGCTTCTATTTCTATCTACTCTGTTTGTACTCCCCCTTTGTTTCTGCTCCCCCTTTTACACATCTCCTTGCATTTTTTGTATCCTTTTGTCTTTATTTCCTTATCTTTCCTCAAAATTTTGTTATCTCCCCCTTTGGGTATCGTTTATTATCTCCCCAATTTATTATATCCCCTCCTTTATCTACATAATATATTATCTCCCCCTTTTTGACGCTTATGTCAAAGGGTCCTAAGAATGAATTGAATACTTAGCCAAAAATGTTTTATTTACCTCCATTATTATCTTCAGAGAAGCATCCCAATTGTCCAATGTTATTTCCAATGCTTTGAGCTGGATGGTTGTCTCTGCTGCAAGATGTACTAGGCCTTCTACGTAGAAAGATTTGGATCTTTCTTCAAAACATTCTCTGCATAGGCCATCTCTTTATGTAATACTTCCATGTGTGGGGTTATTGCAGATTGTATCTGTATTAATTTTGCCTTAATATTAGCCTCTTCTACTATTAATACTGTTGAGATAATGGGTGTTGCACACATTGCATAGTATTGTTATTTTATTATTTTATTTTTTATTATGTAATGTTGTACCTAGATGGACGTGCAACATGTAAAGATTCTCATGAAATATTCTTGATGAGTTGTATTGTAACATTGTGAAAATATTTCATGTAATTATTTAATATTGGGGAAAAGAATTAAATGCCCAATATTAAATGTGGGGTCAGTGGGTTAGGTAGCACATGGTTTTAGCACATGGTTTATGTAATACCACTTGGTGGTTTTGTGGGACTTGCTACTATATAAGTAGCCACAAGGGTAGTTATTGTAGAGAGAGTGACAAGGAGAAGACAAAAGGCAAGAGTCGAGTGGGACAAGGCTTGACAAGTTAGCCAAGGGAGCATTTGTGAAGGTTGAAAGCATGGCACGAGATGTGTGGATTCATGCTTGTTCACATAGTTAGCTCGGTTGTGGCTATGGCCATGAAGGCTTCCATGGTTGTATGGCAATGGTATTTTTGCTGAATAATACATGGTGATGGATGCTTTTGGAGGCTGGGTTTTTCCCTCAATGAGGATTTCCCAGGGTATATCTTGTGTCACAATTTTGTGGGTATGTTGTCTATTCTCTAGCATGTGGATTTTAATTTCGTGTTTATTTCAAATTTATTATGGGTTATGTGGAAATGGTTATATTCTTTGTTGCCAAGTTTCCTTACAAGTGGTATCAGAGCCTGATTTTGGCCTGGTCATGGGTTCAAATCTCCCCGGTGCCTTCCCGACCCACGTAAGCACCTGGTATGCACGTCGAGGGGGAGATTGTTGGGTGATGCGACGCGCTCCCCTGCGCACATGTGGTTAATTATGTGGTGTTCCATGTTCACTAACAGTCATGGCTTTTGGTGCAACAATAAATGGGCCCTACAAGTGGTATCAGAGCTATGGTTTTATTATTGTAACCCTAGATTGAATCCATGGGAATGCATGAGAGGATTTTTTTTTAAAATTTTAAAGACAAGATATATGAATGATTTATTGCAGATCTGAGGGTTTTGGATTTTCTGTTATGATGGGATGTTAAAAGATTTGGGCATGGGAAATTGTTGGACAAAAGGATTTTTTTTCTTCGGATGTTTCATTTAAATGAGGGTTTTGGGGGGTAGCTTGCAAAAATGACCTCCTGGGTAAAAACAAACCTCACCATTGGATCTGAGTCGACATTTTCATAAATTTTGATATATAATATGCCCTAGTTTGGCCATGTTTAGAGGAAATGAAAGAGTTTTTTAGTTTCAGCCCATGATGGCCATCAAATTTAATCCCGTCGAAATTTTCGTCACTGAAAAAATAAAAAATGAAAAATCGTACTAAAAATGGTAAAAAGACTGTCTTAGTAAAATGGCCATAACTTTCTCTCAGAATATCGAATTTCAGAGTTCTTATAGGCGTTGGAAAGCTAATTCAGAGCACTACAAGATGGTGTAGGTTTGGTTCTATGTTTTTGAAATTTTATTAAGTTTTAAGAGCCCTAAAGTTAGATGTTGTTTATTTTGAGCACGAATTAGGGCATAACTCGGGCATACGGAGTCAGATTTTGGACTTCGAGAAGTCAATGTAAAGCTCTTGGAGAGCTCTACACATTGGTTCAGATTTGGTGTAGGTTTGGCATGATTTATTTGGTAATATATTTATCTAAATAGTTTACAGATATATTTTGACTTTGGTAACATTGTGAGTTTATGGCATTGGAGATTTAAGATTTGATGTCATTGTATACTTAGTTCATATTTCAGATTGGTCTCATGATGATATGGTTATCAGTGTTTGGTTTTGGATATGTATGATGACTTGTTGGATCTACAAGTTGTGTAGTGTTGTAAGCGGTCTATACTTACAGGTTGCATTTATGGCTTGGTTATGGGTTGTCTTTGCCCATTGATCTTTCATTATTGATGCATATTCAGATTGGTGGCTTGGATTTGGGTTGTCTATGCCCTAAGTCACATGATTTACTATTTTTTTCATGTTGAAGGGATGAGATGTTGTTACTAGGTACAGTCATGAGAGAGGATTGTGGTTGACTATGCTGACAGGTTGGACACTTTGAGAGATAGATGCTCGGTTCATGGATGTGATCATGGTGTCATAGATTTTGGCATGACATGATTGGATATATAGGTACATCCTTGATGTTCATTAGCTTGGATTTCTGATTCAGTTATGGTGGTATATCTTCTTGTTTGAGGATCATGGTTATTTAATTTCTTTTCAGGAGCTCATGATGTGCACTTTGAGTTCTTTGATGGTTTGATGCCTTGGTTGATTCTCATGGTTAGAGGATGGATTTGTTCATCATATGTTATGGATAGCTTGGATACATAGTTTAGTGGGAGCTTGTGATAGTGATGGGGTGACAGTGTAGGATTAGTTCCTGGTTTGGTTTATATCTTCTTGGTTTGGAGAGGATGGATTTTATGATGCCATAGGTGACTTGGTACCACGGTTGAGTGGGAGTTGTTGGCATTGATATATTTATTGAGTGTTTGCAGATGTTGGAGGTTTGTCTTAGATCTTGTTGCTGCAGAAGCGTCTTTGACATTTGCATGGTGCACTTGTTATCTTCATGGAGTGTGAAGATGGTTAGATCTTGAGGACTCATGGAGTTCTTGGTTATCCTCATGGTATGTGGAGATGGTTCTTCATGGTATGTGGAGATGGTTTTCTTCATGGTGTGTGGAGATGGTTGCATCTTGAGGACTCACAGGGTTCTTGTCAAAGGTGTGGTTTATATTTTTTATTTGGCATGTTATCCTTGGTATGATGATGGTTTCATTATTATGTCATGGTATACTCTTGATACACATTTAGAGTTGTGACATGTTATGATATGTTCATGTGGAGCATGTTATCTCTTTGGTTGAGATGGTAAGATCATGTTGTCATGTTTATGTTCCTGAGGCCATGGTTGAAACTTTGACATTGATCTTGGTTTAGTTTCTTGGTATTGAGTACACTGATCATAAGCTGGATACTTCATGATATTGCTATGTTGCATTTGGAGTTGGCATGGATTGATTGGTTACAGGTGCTCATGGATACTTAGAGACGGTGGTGATGTTGATTTCTCTTGGATTAGAGAAGTATTTGTTGGGACGGTTGATGGTTTCAGCAGGAAGTCCGAGGGGCAGTCACCTGATATGGACTTGAGAGGAGATTGTTCTTAGATGAGTCTTGGTTGGAGACTTGGGTATCTTGATGAGAATTCTCATTCCCCACTCTTGGTCTACTCGGCGGTTTGCTACTTGAGAGGTATAGCCCATTATTTTCTCTCAGTTGCATTATATTTATGCTTGTCTTTCATGGATATGGATCTTGAGCTATGGTGCATGAGTTAGTTCTGGAGGGTTCATTTGAGAGATGGTTAAGCATTGGTTATCTCCATTTGCATATGTTGTTATGCTGGTTGAGTTTGGGAGATGGTTTTATATTGGGCATTTTCCTTGGATTAGGAATGGTTATTCCTTGGTTTAGGAATGGTTTATTGAGTTTGATCTTCTTGTGAGAGGCTTACATCCATGATTAGTTATTTGGTATGGTTTGGGTGTTGTTGAGGCTTCTTGTTGGGGTTTTATGGAGGAGATCATACTTGCACAGTTTACATCTAGAGGTGTGTGTAGAAGGACATGATACAGGTTATGATTTGCATGGTTTCTTTGATCTTGGTTATCTTCTTGGATGTTCAGTTTTGCTTACATTGGATTTGAGATTGGTTGGAGATTGTGATCACTGGTTTGTGCTCATGTATGTCATGTGAGAGATGACATGGTTATTCCTTTATCTCTTTCCTCTGTTGGTTGTGGTGAACTTGGAGACTATTGGAGACTTGTTATGAGAATTTTTCCTGTAGGATATTAGTTTATGTATTGTGGATGTCCTTGATACTACATGGATTCACTTCTTTGAGATGTGTTGAGTGGATTGGTTATAGATTTGACATTATCTTTTGCAGTGGGAGCTTCTTGGTATATATGTGGTAGGTATTGCTCTTGAGGCTTGTGATTGCAGGTTATAGATTGGATATGTCGTTGATATGAGATTCACTCGTTATACCTTTGAGGTATGGATGGTTGGATGGGTTTGGCACTTGCTGTGGGTGCTATTTCAGCTACGGATGTTTTGACAACTACAGATACATGTGATTACCTTTGGATCAGGTTTTTGTGCTTGGAATTTTAGTTGGTACAGGATTTTATGATCTTCTAATGCGACAGGTTGGGTGGTTTTCTCTTTGGATGGCTTCTATGTATGTCCAGTGGGAGTGGCATAATAGGAGGTGAGATCATTCATGTTTGAGATGCTGGATACTTTGATTTTGTTGTGGGTACCAGGATGGAGGACTTGGTGTATTTTGATCCATGATGGTGGATGTGCTGGGAGGGATTGTTCCCTTGTTCATTTATGTGGCTACAGATTGACCCTATGCAATGTATACAACAAGTGGGAGATTGTTGAGATAATGGGTGTTGCACACATTGCATAATATTGTTATTTTATTATTTTATTTTTTATTATGTAATGTTGTACCTAGATGGGTGTGCAACATGTAAAGATTCTCATGGAATATTCTTGATGAGTTGTATTGTAACATTGTGAAAATATTTCATGTAATTATTTAATATTGGGGAAAAGAATTAAATGCCCAATATTAAATGTGGGGTTAGTGGGTTAGGTAGCACATGGTTTTAGCACATGGTTTATGTAATACCACTTGGTGGTTTTATGGGACTTGCTACTATATAAGCAACCACAAGGGTAGTTGTTGTAGAGAGAGTGACAAGGAGAAGACAAAAGGCAAGAGTCGAGCGGGACAAGGCTTGACAGGTTAGCCAAGGGAGCATTTGTGAAGGTTGAAAGCATGGCATGGGATGTGTGGATTCATGCTTGTTCACATAGTTTGCTCGGTTGTGGCTATGGCCATGAAGGCTTCCATGGTTGTATGGCAATGGTATTTTTGTTGAATAATACATGGTGATGGATGCTTTTGGTGCAACGGCAAATGGGCCCTACAAATACAACTAACTCCTTTTGAGTGTGAAGTGTTGTGGAAAAATGTTTCTCACTTTGAGTTGGATCCTTTGGTAGTTGTGTGCTTAATACCTTAAGGTTCCTCTCCAAGCTCAATATTCTTTGGCTGGTCTCGTGTGTGAAATATGAAGAGTCACACAGTTTAAAGTACAATGAGAATATGTTCTCAAGTACTATTTTCACCTTCTCAACTTTCTTAGCCAGTTCTACTTGGGATTGTGCAATTTCACTTGATATCTTCTCATTCACTTTCATTTGAAATATCTTTTTAGACCATTCCAATAATTTGACATTGGTATCAAGGTCTTCATTTTGTACCTAGTCCACTATGTTGGACAGTTGCTTCGTGATGGGCTTTGTTTCATGAGGTACTGGTAAGCTAAATGCATCAAGGAAGATATCTTTGATTTATATTAATGCTTGCCTTTGTCTATACTCATTTATGAGTATCTCCTACTTCTTCTTCTTCTCTAGTGCCTTTTGCACTTCATTTATCTGTGCTATGTTCATTGTCTTGTAGTCATAACTTGGTATAACTATCTCTTCGTCAAGTGCAGGGTCTCCATAATGAAGCACTCTTGCTACCTTGGTAGAGCTTGAGCTTGGTGCTAAAATTTGTAGTGGTACTGCATCAGTGCTTGGCTACTTAGGAGTCCCCGTAATAGGCAAATTTACTAGATTTTGTATTGCCTCTTGCTTTCTCTCCTTAGGGATCTTCTCCTCTTCCTTATCTTCTTTTGTTCTGCCTTGATCAATTATGGTGATCAGAGGTGTAACTGTAGTGTCAACCTTAGCAAGTGCATCTTGTGCTAGTTGCTCTTGTGGTTGATCACTTGTAGTTGTAGGAGGTTGTGAAGGTAGTTCTTGTGTATTCACCTGCTCCTTAGTTATTTCAGCTACACCTTTTTGCAATTCCTCTGCACTCACCAAAATAGGATTTGTACACAAATGTGATTACAAAGTTGTTTGGTGAAGGATCTTTTTGAGGTCCTTTGCAGTCAATGGATTGATGTTCTAACTTAAAGTACCAGGAACATCTTTCACAATTACAGTTTTTGCAGATGTAGGTGTTGTATGTGGAGGACTAGGTGGTGACATTTGTGTGTCTTGGACACTTTGTTCTTGTTGCTCCTCAGCTATTGCCTCATCACCTTTCTGTATCTTCTCTTCCACTATAACTTCTTCCTTCTCTTTCTCTCCTTCTTCCTCCTTTTCATTTTCCTCTTCTTCTTTGCCATTATTTATTCCCTCAAAGGGATCTTCTTGACCTTCCTTGATTATTGTCAACCCATAAATCAATTTCCACATTTGTGTGGACTTCTTTATAACATCCTCAATTTTTTTTTGTAGAATGCTAAAGGCTTTGTATTCAAGGGTGCAAATTTGCTCCCATGTTTCTTGCTAGCCTTACTTATTTGACCTTTTGTAAGGTCTGGCATTACACAAGCCAACATTGACTCTCTTATTTCCTTCTCCATGTTTAGGCAATAATGCCATTTATTTTCAACAATTGAACTTAGCTCCTTAGGCATAGAATTATCAAGTTTAAGTGGAGTAGTCTTGAACTTGGCCATCATAGTGTAGATAGATTCTTCCACTATGTTATGCTCTTCCTTTGATAGTTTACTAAAATCAATGGTCTTTAATGCAGTTAAATCTACATTATCCCTAATGTTATCACAAACATTTTCAAGATCAGATTTGGCGATGTGACTTACCACTCTGAATTGCTCATTGTCAAATTATGTTCTCTCATCATCTGACTCTAGGGGTGCAACATATTTTCTCCTCTTCTTTTTTGCTGGCCCTCCTTGTTGTATAGATTTTTTCTTCTCTTGTTTCTTGGCCAATTTTGTTGTTGCCCTTGTGTCTTCCATGGTGGTAGGTTTGGTTGGGCTCGGCTCAGCTACTTTCTTCTTGGCTTTTGGCTATGCTACAGGCTATTTTTGTGCCTTTCTCTTCTTGGGTTCAGCCTTGGGTGCTTCCTGCTCAACACCCTCCTCCTCCTCTACATCCTCACCCATGCCTTGGGTTAGTGCTAATTGCTCTTGCCCTTGTTCATCATCATCATCTGCCTCTTCATCTTCTTCTTCCTCTACCTCAGCTGCCCCTTCTCCAAATTTAGCCTTTAACTTTTTCACCAATTTATCCTTTTTCTTCAGTGTGGAGGCAATTTTCAACTCCATGTCCACCTTTGATCTTACCACATAATATGTCCCAAAATGCGGTGCACTCTTGTCCACTTCTTCTGCTAACAATGTTGGTATTGCTGCAGATGCCTCATTAATGTTTATTTCATATCTAAGAGGTCTTAGCCATCTAATCCTTGGTATGGCTGCTTGAATATAAGTATAGTCAATATCCACAAGAAAACATACATCATTTACATGTTGTTCAACTAATGAAACAGGTATCCTCAGTCTCTGCTTCATGGATCTCTTGAAATCCTCAAAATAGCTGGTCATAAGTGTTTCAAAATTAGCTCCCATTTGTTCAATGTATTCATTTACTTGGGCTACAATGGTCCTATTGATTTTCCAGCTAACTTTACCAAAGGATGGAAATTCATTCTGTACATAGAAAAATATACAAATCAAAATTGCACCAAATTTGTATTATGCTCCCTTGGTTCTCCTTATTGCTCCTAGGTTCTCATTGATTTGTTGCAATTGCAATTCTGCAAGATCATAAGTATGATCCTTCTTAACTAATTTGTAGCCAACATCTACTGCAATGCATGGAATGTTGTTGAGTCTACTAGATTGATAGAACTTATGAGAAATAACCCTAACAACAAATTCAACAAGAGGATCTTGAATGGTACCTAGAGTCATTCTTCTCTTGTTCCATTTTGCTCCTGTATTCTTCTCAATGGCTTCCTTTGAGTCACTTCTGAGGGTTTTGGGCTCATTTAGGTTTGGATACCCTTTTACCCTATGAATGATCCTTTTTGATATTTTGATTGGGCCATCTTCCAGCCATAAACTTCCATCATGAATCTTGCTAAGCACAATTCTGATCCATTCAGTTTTGAAGATAGTGGGGAATTCTAGGGCATGCGTCAAACCTTCCTCTCAATGGTTTGATACTCTTCTTTCAGAACTCCATTTTCACACAACCTATCATATGCTTCTCTCATCTCCATATCTCCAATAGCACCAATCTTGAAATTATAACACCTCCTAACATCCTAGACCATAACTACCTTAGGAGGAATAACAGATAGGGCTCCAGCTGGGTCATTTTTGTATGCAACTTTAGGGATTGGCTGAAAATCTAGTTTCTTGACCTCATTTGACATAATTTGTACTTCAAATGACTCTTTCTCTTGAGGTTTCCTAGAACTGGAGGCCATTTCTTCTATCTGGGCTTTTAAACACAAAGAAATTTAAAACTACGTAGCTCGGCACTAGTGTAAATACCTTGGATTCGATGAAACTGTATTGAATTTGTGTAGAAATCTACTCAAATGTTGTATTCTCTACTTTGAAATTGTTTTGCACTCTTCTTCGTCTTTTCTCTTTGTTCACAATGAGGAAAAATGGTTAAAAATGCGATAATTTACCCTTATTTTGTAGCATTTAATGCTTTGTGCATTTACAGTTGTCCACTTAGCTTCTTAAGCATTTCTACGTTACTTGTCTTCCATTGTCTTTCAACCACTTGGCATCCACTAGAGTTTCCCTTACTTGGCTTCTACTACCAACTTGGCTGTTACTAATCATTCAGCTTCTACTGACTTTGGCAATCAACTCCGCACGTACTGGAATTTTACTCGGCATCTAAGGGCAACTTTTCTTACTTGGCAATACTGGTGAAAACTTGAAGTTTTAACTTTGCGTCTTTGTTCATGTTGATCTATCCTTTTCAATACTTGCTTGTCTTGGAACTAATGTATGATAGAGCTTTATATATCAATCCCACATACCTTCTTTTTCTTAGTTGGATGAAGTGTGACCACTTGACCTTTTAGGTGAAGTGATCTCTTCATTGGATGTCTTGCTTCCATCTTTCTTTTTCCATGTCTTATTCATTTCTCCTTTGATGTGTTCAACATCTACCTTTCCTTTTCCTTTGTTGAACTTTGATTTGGGTGCCTTTGACCTTGTTGGGTAATTTTTGCTAATATGACCCGTTTTCAAACAACTAAAGCATGTGGTTTGGTTGAGCCATCTACTGTAGTTTCCACTAAAATGTGTTCTTATGCAATTTTTAGGGATATGTCCATATTCCTGATAGTAGTGACAGCTATACCTAGTGTTGTAGTCCCAATTATAGTAATGTCCATGATTATTTTCTCTTTCTGGTTGATTAGGTGTCCACATAAGCTTTGATATACACTTAAAAGCTCTATGTCCATACTTCTTGCAATTATAGCTATGACCTTCAAATCTTGGTGTTATGATAGTTCTAGTCCTATAGTAATGTGCTTGATGTCCTTGCTTGTTGCACTTGTGATAGTGACCCATATTTTTAGGTTTGTCATGCTGATGGGCATTCTTGCTCCTGCACACATTAGAGATATGCCCTCTTTTACCACAAAAATGACAAGTAGGTTTAGTGTTCTTACCTTTGTCACTTCTTTCTTCTATAGTCTTGGATGAATCTTCTTTTTCAGTGCTGGTGTATCCTAGTCCTAAAGTATCATTACTAGCTCTTGGTGATTTTAGTAATTTTTCAAAGTATTTGATGGCCTCATTGGGTTTGTTGAAGCTCTCTGTAATTTCCTTCTCTCTTTTTAGGTCATTTTGCAATTGTTCATTTTGCATCTTCAGTGTGGAGATCTCTATGTCCTTAACATTCAGTTCATGATGTGCATTCATCATCTAACTTAGGGTGTCTAGTTGCATGTTGGAAATTCTTGCAAGCTCAATTGAATTTTCTTCCAATCTGTTAGCAAGGTTCCTCTTGTCCTCTTCTAGCATAGCCTTATCTTCAATAGCTCTTTTCTTTTGTTTAGTCACTTCACAAAGCATCATGGCTTGAGATTCTTGTTCAATCTTGAGAGTTCTGATCTCTTCTACTTGAGCTCTATTCTTCTCCATTAGATCTACTATGACTACATCAAACTCTTTGGAATCTCCATTTGAAAATAATTTTGAGGTGTCAATGTCCTTGTACTATGTATCATTCTCAGCTATGTCAATCTCTCTTATTCTCTTTAAGGATTTTCTTAGTTCTTCCCTGGCTTCTTCCAAAGTATGTAGAGCGAGTTGTATATCAATCACCTAGGTTTCTATGATCTTCTCAAGTTTATAGACTTCCATTTCTAGATTTTTCTCCAAGCTGTAAGGCTTCTCCTTGTGAGAACTAGGCTTTGATACCAATTGTTGGAATCATAGGTGGGAATATTTACTTTTGAGAGGCAGGGGCGAGGAATCAGGAGTAATAGTATTTAACCTCTAAAAATTTTAACTAAGATCATTCACATGCATCTACCATATCTAATTAACATAAAAGTAAAGACATGCATGAAAATAGATAACATAAGATTTTGGTCACCCAGAAACCCTCCAAAATGAGAAGGTAAAATTGGGGTGGGGATGACACCCACAAATTATCACTGTAGCAATATGTAACTGTTTAAGATTACAAAGTTTGAACACTTCCAATGGTTTGCCCTGTGAAAGGCCTACCCTGTTAATTAAAGGCTTTACACTCTATTAAAAGTAACCTAGTTAAAGGATTTACAAACATTCACTTGGAATGTTACCCTGTTAAAGGATTTATCACTTTGTTGAAAGGCTTACAGCATGGCTATTAGACCAACCTATCATCATAGGATTTTCATTCCTAATACAATGGCTAGAGAGTATTAGAATGTGTTGACCTGATGACTTACAATCTTTAATTGCTGATTCTAGAGGCTTGTTTTTCTCAATTTGATATGGTCCTTCTTTGATCTAATATGTCTATACTCGAAGTGTTGATGCTCTATTCTAACCAACTAAATTCTGCAATGCTTCTCTTCCTTCTCTAAGTCTTTACACCCCTTTGAACTTCGCTAGCATTCTTCCCATATAACTCTCTCTCATGCATTCCACATTCTCTCTTACACTCACACGAATTATGGGGTATCGACATCCTTTTAAAGGCTTTGAAGTCTTAGGGTTAGGTATGAATCTATGATCAATATTCATCCTTCTTTTCCCACTCAATTCTTTCACTTTTCCTATAGGTTGCATGCTTTCTCCATTTTTCTTATTGGTTGCATGTTGATTACATAGGGAATGCAAAAGATTCGATCTTATCTTTTAGATCCTTCGAGATTCATCTTAAGTTGGCTCAAAAATGGTTTACATCTGAGTTTGTAAAGGCACAAACTCATATGTTGATTCTATGTTACTCGACACTTACTGATTGTTGATGCTCGACACATAGGAATTTTGTCTCGCTCGGATCCTATAGAAACTCTGTTTCACTCGACATCTATACTTTTCTTGGCACCTATAGTGACTCGACATCACTTATCACTCAACACTTGAATCTTGCTTGGCACCTATTGAATTTTGAACTTGACATGTACTATGGCTCGTCATATATATCATACTCGACATTAACTTAGAAATTGGTTAAGTGTGTTGACACTCAATTGTCAAAACCAATCTGAGACCAATACTAGATATATCTTCTTGGTCTTGTTTCACCTCAACTAATCTTGCTGATCTCCTTGTGCTAATAGTTGTAGATGATTGAACATGAATTATGCTAGCTTCTTTTGGAATTGGTTGATCAAGTGTGACAGATGGTGTTGATGGTGATGTTTCAAAATATGGTATAGGTGTAACTGATGGTATTGTGGTTGATGGTGTGGTGTTAGGGCCTACTTGAATTGCCAGTGGTGGAGCAACCATGACATCTTTCCATCTAATCAGCTTTATCTCAGATAAAGTTTGATTGGCATCAATAACCTCTTGGTGTGTCATCTTTATTACTTTCAAAATCTTATTCATTTCACTTTAAGCTTATTCCTTACTACTTTCTCAATCTTGGTCTAATAAGTCATCCTCGTATTCTCTTCACATGTACAAAACCTTGAAATGTTAGGATCTAAATTAGAATTTAGGATCCTTTGTGAATTGCTTCCTTTTTGATCTCATAGCCAAGTAAGTCTACATTCGTCACTCTAGGAGTAACTACCTCCATGCTAGTGAAATTGGTATCTACCATGAAACATATTTCATCTTTGTACTTTACAACCATAGACTTGGGAATCCTTGTCCTTTGCTCCTTTTCAAATTGAAAAAGTGCTCACAATTAATTTTGTATTGTTGTCAATTTTATCCATAAGGTGCCTTGTATATAAATATGTAATATTTTCTATCGTGTACTTCTCATTTTTCCAATCATACATGGGCATGAATGAAAATCTCTTTAAAAGGATGAAAAGCATATAGGTTATCAATGACTGAAATATATATTGTGTGTTCTTGGTTTTTTTTATCCTTTCAAGATTGTTTATCAGTGGAATTCTTAGAATTTCACACAAATTTACTAGAGTATTTTTAACACATAAATTATATATTGCATGTACAAATCTAGCTGCCAATTCATCTGCTCTTGAACTTGAACATAACTTAGTGGCAATAATCTTACTTACAAATCTCACATCATCCTGCTTTATTTGATTGGTTACTATACCTTTTTCGTTGTAAGTTGATTTGGTTTATTCTATCACAACTTTCTTAACATTCTTATCATTTAATGGTATAGATCCTTGATTAGATAAAAATGTTATTTCATGAATCAGTTCAACTAAAATGTCTTCTATTTTGTCACCTATCCATAATTTCTCATCATGAATTCTACTCAAAATGATATTGGTCTAGTCATCATTATCAAAGTCATTATAAGACATGTATTTGACTACATCGATTTGACCTAGGTGCTCAAATCCTTCCTTATAAGACATGTCTTGTTTGTATATATTTTCAAATTCATCTAGAATGTTATTTTCTTCTACAGTCTCAAACTTGCAATGTGTATAGCTTCTGACGTCCTCTAAATATAAAACTTCGTCAAGTATTTGAGAAAATATCATGTTAAGGTCATCCTTGACAGGTGGAATAAGGGTTTTCTTCAATTTAGGTCTAACTACCTCCATAATATTACGTACCATTGATTCTTCCAATTCAACAACTTAAAATTTCAACCACAGTTCACAAATTAACTTCGCAAAGGTATACCTCTAAGATCTTGATTTTAGGGTTTTTCATATGAGCTTACAAAATATTTCACAAATATGCTTTAATTTGCTTGTAAGTTTATCTCAAATGCTCTTCTACTCTTCAATTGATCGAATGGTGATCAAATGATTCAATTTTAACAATTAAATCCTTTGCAAATTACTTTTGCATTACTTGTGCATGTATGCATTGATGAAAAAGTTGTTTTCCTTTTCGAGTGATCTAATTTCCTTTTGCACACTCACATGTAAGCTCCAAATTACATGCACTCTTAGTTGTAGATTCCTCACAACCATATCATACTACTTCAAACTTTGCAAATCTTAATTTAACCTACTAGGGGTTAAATAATTTTTTGATGTCCTTTCACCTTTACCTTTTAATGAATTGATTCCTTAGATTGATAAGGGTTTCTCAGCTACTTTCATTGACTTCAACTTATTCTCAGATGAGTCATTTGTCTTCTTTTCTACCCATTTTTATGTACTTGCAAGTGTCTTAGCTTTAACAAATGTTTCACTAAAGTTATCTACATGATCTTTTACATTTTGTCTCTATCTTTTATTGTTGTCTTCATTCCTTCTCATATTATTGTTTGCATTCCTTCTATAATTATGTATCCTTGCATTGTGTGATATATTTTATTTGTCCTCATATTGTTTCCAAAACCATTGAATCTACAAAATATTTTTTTATGCCCAAGATTGTTGCAATTATAACTGGCTATGACATTGTTTCCATATCTAGGTCCTGACTAACTAATTTGTAATCTGTAATCCTTAGCAACATGTCCAAAATTGTTGCACTTATAATAAATAACTCCATTTCTGATGACATTCATTTCATAGTTGTAGGGTTAGTACCTTGATACATGTTATTATTATTAAATCTAGGTCTCATACATTCATTAGCTCTATATCCACAAGCAAAGAAATAATAATAATAATAAGAAAAAGGGTTAGTATACATATTTGTACAATCCTTCTTCATGTGACAAATTTCATTGTATGCAAAGCATCTTCTATTAAATTGTTTCTTTACTTCTTTAGGTTGTACAGATTGTTTAGGCACTTCCTTCTTCAAATCTTCTTATTTTTGTTTAGGTTGTTAGATCACTAAATATGGCTCCTTATTAACTTCAGATCCCTTAGATGATTCTCCTTCATAGTGTCTAATATTAGTCATATCAACTTTAGGTCTTTATGCCATGACCTAATCATCAAGCTTCTTTGGGCTAGAATAAAACTTCTCAAGATGTTGTTTTGTCTGTGTAAGGTCTACTTTCACAATAGTGTTGTACTTCTCAAAATTTTCAAATTGTAGCTTTGTAGATTCAAGTTTAGATGTCACCTTGGTAAGTTGGGATTTCAGATTTGCATTCTCAGATCCTAAATCTGATTGAGTTGTCTTCTCGTCTTCCATCCAACTCATATATCATATCATCAAATGGGTTAAAAGGGGTTACAAGGTACCCTATGACCCCTTTCAACCCATTTGAACATATGACATAAAACCTTAGGGGTCTTAGGACCCCTAGGAACATATCATATTATCAAATGGGTCAAAAGGGGACATAGGGTACCCTATGACCCCTTTTGACCCATTCAATGACATGATGTATGTCCTTAGGTACCCTAGGACCCCTAAGTACACATCATGTTATCGAATGGGTTGAAAGGGATCATAGGGTTGTTGAGAACAATTGGTTAATTGTGTATTTTCTTTGATGTTACACAAAATGTCATATCTTTACCATTCAGTGTATGCCAAGCTCATTCAGGTGATGAAGATAGTTTTCTATGTCTTTTGAGCATTCTAGTGTTTGCCAAGTTTAGAAGACAGTGTCTACCAAGTTCACTCGGGTGTTGAAGAAATTTTTGTAGAAGTTGAGTGTTAACCAAGCTCACTTGGGTAACAAAGGAAAGTTGAATGGAACCAATGTTAACTGAGCTCACTCAGTTACCAAAGGAAGTTAACAAAGATGCAGTGCTAACTGAGTTCACTTGGTTAACATAGGAAGATTATTTTTGAGTTAGTGTCTACTGAGTAGGGTTGACTATCAAAGGATTTTCTTGTTTTGGCATATTGAGTTTAATTTATTTGTTTGTTGGTTCTAGCCGACTGAGGAGATGAATATTAATTATTCTAAGATGTATTTAAGCTAACATGACAATGTCTAAGATATAAGTATAAGGTCAAGTAGAGGATTGAATGTGTGCAAGTGTATAGAAAAATGGAAGATGCTTAAAAGAAGTGAATTGGATAGATAAGAAGAATATCCTTGAGGAGCTACAAAGATACATTTGAGCATAAAGGATCAAGTATTCGAGTTAGAACTGAGATTTGAAATTAGCAATACAGTTGCATCAAAAATTAGGTCATCTCATTGTTACTCTCTAGCCATTGTAGTAGTGATCTAAATCTCTTAACAGAGTTGTCTTAATAGCTATTTGTAAATCCTCTAACAAGGTGGCATTTCTAGATTGAAGTTTCTAAAGACCTCTAATAAGGACACTCCTAATAGGGTGATTAAATCCTCTAACAGGGTCACACCTAATAGTGTATTTTGTAACCTTTAACATTGTTGGCTCTTAACAGAGCTCACTTCAGAAGAGCGACAAATAGTAACTAGTTACAATTGGTGGTTTTTTCCAAATTGTGTTCCCATGTTAAATCTTGGTGTCACTTGTGTTCATGCTATTTATTTTTATGTGTATGCAACTAAGTTAATTAAGGTTAACCACAAACAACATCCTAAGATTTGTATGTTTAGCATTTTTCTGAGCTATAGATGATATTTTAATGGTTACCAAGTTACAACATATTATTAGTATTAATTGAGTGCCTATGTGTTTACCGAGCTTCAATATTTTTCAGTAAAGTTTATGTTTTGTTCTGACATCTAAGGGATCTGGGATTTATTTTAGTGGTAACTGATTCACCCCTCCCCTCTCAGTTACTCCTCTTATCTTTCCAAAAATTGGTATCATAGATTTTGGTGCTTGCAAGAAGGTATCCCAAAGGCAAAGGAAAGTACAAAGGTAAAATTCCTTTATTCTGCTTTTCTTGTGAAGAAGTCGGTTACATTGCTGCAAGGTGTCCAAATAGAGAATACAAAGATGAAAAGAAGCACAATAAGTACAAAGGCAAGAATGATTTCAAGAACTTCAAGGACTACAAGGATAAAGGTAATAAGTCTTGCTTCATGGCTAAATATTTAGATAGTAGTGATGATGATGAGATGGTCTATATTGCTGTAAAAGATGAATCTGATAATGAAAATGATAAAATGGCACTTATCTTTCATGATAACAAAAATGATACATGAATTATTGATAGTAGTTTCTCACATCATAAGACTGGTGATAAAAAAAAGTTTGAACATACGAAACACTATAATGGTGGAAGTGTAAGATTCATAAACAATGAACCATGTTGCATAAAGGGAAAAGGTTGTATCTCACTAAGAAATGAACTTAGATGTGATAATGTTTATTGGATTAAAGGAGTAAAGCATAATCTACTGAGTGTGGCATTGTTGAATAACATTGGACTCAAGGTATAATTCATGAATGGGAAGGCCAAGCCGCTAGATGGAAAATGAAATCTAGTTGGGTCTGGTAATCAATCAAAAGGTAACCTATTCTGCTTAGATCTTAGTGAAAGTTCATGTTTCATTGCTCAAGTAGAAGAAAGGTGGTTATGACATAAAAGGTTATGTCATGTGAACTTTGATAATTTGATCAAGATAAGCAAAAGAAAAAGAGTGAGAACTATTCCAAGTTTGAGGAAACTTGATATGGGCCTATGCAAAAATTGTCAAATTGGTAAGATGGGCAAGACAAGTTTCAAAAGCAAGAACTATCATTCTGAAGAAGTCTTGGAGCTAGTTCATATAGACCTATGTGGACCTATTTGAATTGAGAGCTACAATGGAGATAAGTACTTTATTCTTTTTGTTGATGATTATTCTATAATGATGACTATAATGTATCTGAAAGATAAGTCTAAAACTTTTCAAAAGTTTAAATGGTATTGGAGAGAGTAGAGAAGGAAATTGGAAAGAAGTTGAAGTGTTTGCGATTAGATATAGGAGGTGAATTCATTTCTAATGAATTCAATGAATTTTGCATTGAAAGAGGAATCAAAAGACAAGTATCAACCCATGATGCACCACAACAAAATGGTATAGCTGAAAGAAGGAATAGATCCATCATGGATTGTGCAATAACTTTAATGATAGAAAATAATTTTGTAATTAAATACTGGAAGGAAGCAATTAGTATTGAAGTGCATACCTTGAATAGAGTATAGCTAAAGAAAGACTCAAATCAAGAAACAAAGAAAGGTATGCAAAGGTTATTCTTGAGAAGAAGGTACTAATTATGATTTTTTTTTTGCTTCTGTTGCAAGATTAGAAGGTGTTAGGACTTTACTGGCTTATACTGCATTTATATGATTTAAATTTTATCAAATGGATGTGAAATTTGCATTCTTGAAGAGTAAGTTTACATAGAACAACCAGAAGGTTTTGTAGATCCCAACAAAAGGGATATGGTTTATAAATTACACAAAGCATTGTATGGTCTCAAGAAAGCTCACAAATCTTGGTATGAAATACTTCATAACTATTTGATGAAGATTGGTTTTCAAAGGACAAACAATAACAACAACCTATATATCAAAGAAGGACCAGAGAAGAAGATTGTGTTAGCAGAAATATTTGTGGATAATAGATTGTTTACTGGAAATGATAACTTATGCAACACTTTTAAAGAAGGAATGAGTAAGGAATTTGAGATTTCCATGTTTGGAGAGATAAAATTCTTTGTTGGATTGCAGATTCAAAAGAAGAAAGATGGTATCTTTATTACTCAATCTAAATATATCAAGGAGATACTAAAGAAGTTTGGAATGGAAGATTCAAGACCAGTTGGAACAACTATGTCCACTAGACATAATATTTCCAAGAATGATGATTCCAAGGAGGTAGATCATACCACATACAAATCAATGATTGGAAAACTGCAATATTTAGTGCATACTAGGCCTGATATTGCATTAGCAGTTGGTGTGGTGGCAAGATTCTCAAAAAATCCTAAAGAAAATCATATGATGACAATCAAAAGAATCATGAGGTATCTAAAGGGTACTGAAGATTATGGATTATGGTACAAGAAAGGAGGCAATCTAGATTTGAAAGCCTTTATAGATGTTGATTGGGTAGGGAGTGTTGATGACATGAAGAGCACCAGTGGTAGAGCGTTCTTTCTTGGTAAAAGACTAGTGTCTTGGACAAGTAAAAAAACAAAATCACATTTCTCAGTCTACAACAAAGGAAAAACATGTTGCAACAACAATTAATTGTTCTAATGTTGTTTGGTTCAAAGAACTATTGGCAAGTATGAAGGTAGAAATCAAGGAACCAATGGTTATCTTCTATGATAACACCAGTGCAATTAATATATCAAAGAATCCTATGATGCATACCAAGACCAAGAACATTGCAATAAAAAATCACTTTCTAAGAGAATTGGTGCAAGATAAAGAGGTAAGATTGGAATATGTGAATACTAAAGAACAAATTACAGACATATTCACTAAGTCATTACCTAAGGATGCATTTTTGTATCTAAGAGGTAAGTTAGGGGTAATTCCCCTATCTAAAGCTCACTAAATGAAGTTTAGTGATGCATCAACTAGTGCATGTTGAAGATCAGTTAGTTGATGTAGTATTGAAAGGGAAGATTGCATACGAATCAATACATGAGGTACATTGATATTTACTATTATCTTTGGCATAAGATGTCTAAGAGGGAGAGTTTACTATCATATTAACATAGATTTTACAAAGAGGGAGAGTTTTTGGAGAGTTTATTCATATATCAGTCAGAGATGTCAAAGAGGAAGAGAACCTAGTTTGATATCAAAGAGGCAGAGTTTTCTATTAGAAGAAGATGTTGAAGACATAGTTTGCTGACAGAGGGAGGAAATTGAAGTCAAAGGGAGTTCTCATGGATGATAATTAGAATGAAACTAAGTATAATAGCCTTATTATTTTTCTCTAATTTTTTTATTGTATTATGACATATTGTGTTGTCATCAATGCCAAAGAGGGAGATTGTTGAAAATAATTGATTAATTGTGTATTACCTTTGATGTTACACAAAATGTCATATCTTTACCAATTAGTGTATGTCGAGCTCACTAAAGTGATGAAGATAGTTTCTTGTGTCAGCTGAGCATTGTAGTGTTTTCTAAGTTTAGAAGGAAATGTCTACTGAGTTAACTCAGGTGTCAAATGAATGTTCATAGAAGTTGAGTGTTAACCAAGCTCACTCGGGTAACAAAGGAAAGTTGGATGGAACCATTATTAACTTAGCTCACTTAGTTACCAAAAGAAGATAATGAAGATGTAGTGTTAACTAATTGTTCACTTGGTTAATGTAGGAAAACCACTTATGAGTTAGTGTCTATCGAACAAGGTTAGCTAATCAAGGATTTTCTTGCTTTGGCATATTGAGTTTAATTGACTTGTTTGTTGGTTCTAGCCAGCTGAGGAGATGAATATTAATTATTCTAAGATGTATTTAAACCAACTTGACAATATGTAAGATATAAGTATAAGGTCAAGTGGAGGATTGAATGTATGTAGGTGTATGGAAGAATAGAGGATGATTAGAGGAATTAGATTAGAAGGATAAACAAAATATCCTTGAGGAGCTACAAAGATACATTCGATCAGAAAGGATCAAGTATTAAAGTTAGATATAGTTGCATAAAAAATCAGGTCATCTCATTGTTACTCTTTAACCATTATAGTAGTGATCTAAATCTTTTAACAAAGTTGGCTTAACAACTATTTGTAAATCCTCTAATAAGGTGGCATTTCTAGATTGAAGTATCTAAAGACCTTTAACAAGGCCACTCCTAATAGGATGATTTAATCCTCTAATAGGGTCACACCTAACAATGTGTTTTATAATATTTAATAGGGATGACTCCTAACAGGGCTCACTTCAGAAGAGTGAAAAATAGTAACTAATTGCAATTGGTAGTTTTTTCCCAATTGGGTTTCCACGCTAAATCTTGGTGTCACTTGTGCTCATGCTATTTCTTTTATGTGTATGCAACTAAGTTAATTAAGGTCAATCATAGATAACATCCTAAGATTTGCATTTGAAGCATTTGTCGAGTTACAATTGTTATTTAAGTGGTTACAGAGTTACATCATATTATCAGTATTAATCGAGTGCCTATGTGCTTATCGAGCTTTAGTGTTTTTTTTCCAGTAAAATTTATGTTTTTCTCTGACATCTAAGGGATCTGGGATTTATTTTAGTGGCAACTGATTCACTCGCCCTCTTAGTTACTCCTCTTATATTTCCAACAAGGGTATCTTATGACACTTTTAGACCCATTCGAACATATGATATAATCCTTACGGGTCTTAAGACCCCTAGAGATATATCATGTCATAAAATGGGTTGAAAGAGGATATAGGGTTCTCTATAAATTGTTTTGACCCATTTGAACATATGCTATATGTCCTTAGGTCCCTATAACCCCTAGGAATATATCATGTCATAAAATTTATCAAAAGGGGTCATAGAGTACCCTATGACCCCTTTTGACCCATTTGAACATATGACATAGGTCCTTAGGTGCTCTAGAAGCCCTAAGAACATATCATGTCATCAAACGGGTTGAAAGGGGTCATAGGGAGCCTTATGACTCCTTTCAACCCAATCAATAACATGAAGTGTTTTTTGGGGTACTAAGTCCCCTAAGGACATACATCATGTCATCAAATGGATTAAAATAGGTCGTAGGGTACCCTATGTCCCCTTTGGACCCATTCAATGACATGATATATTCTTAGGGATCATAGAACCCCTAAGGACATACATATGGCATAGGTCCTTGGGGGCACTAAGAGATCTAAGAACATATCATGTCATCAAATGGATTCAAAGGGGACATAGGGTACCCCATGACCCTTTTCAACCCACATGATGATATGATGTATGTCCTTATGGGTCTTAGAACCCTAAAGAATGCATCATGTTATCAAATGGGTTGAAAGGAGTCATAGGGTATTGACCCATTCAAACATATGACATAGGCCCCTAGCTAGGACCCCTAAGAAGATATTGATTGAAGGGGTCCAAAGGGGACACATGGTGCCCTATGATCTCTTTCAACCCATTCGATGACATGATGTATGTTGCTAGGGGTCTTAGGAGCCCTTAGAACATATCATATCATCGAATGTGTTGAAAGGGTTCATAGGGTACCCTGTGGCCCCTTATGACCCATTCAAACATATGACATAGGTTCTTAGGGGCTCTAGGACCCCTAAGAATATATCAAGTCAACAAATGGGTCAAAAGGAGTCTGGGTAAAAAGGGGACATAAGGTACCCTATGACTCATTTTGACCCATTTGATGACATGACGTATGTCCTTAGGGGTTCCAGGACCTCTAGGAACATATCTTGTTGCCCAATGAGTTTGGTGTAGGAGCACCTAAAGTACAAGAACATGATAAGGTTAAGATTCCTTATATGAGATATTTAAATCCATTTGAGTCATTTATATTGTATTTGGGTCAAGATGTAAAGGCTATGAAGCCATTTTTTTCATAAATTGTAAATCTTGTCAATTTGCCCTAGTTGTCCTAATAAGGTCATGAATTGGTCAAGAGGTCAAAATTTGTTTGTAAACCCAAGGAAGGGTAAAATTATTGTAAATAGTGATTAATATTCCATTATGAAATGTTTTTAAGGTTGGAACAAAGTTGTGAGGTTAAAATTTCTAAAATTTAAAAGTTGCTTAAATGTAACTTTAAAACTTTGCAAAAAGTGCAAAAAAAGGGTTAAAGAATGTAATGATTTGGTTTAAAGGGTGGTTTGGAAGTTATAATAAAATAGAAAATCTATAAAAATGGATGTATGGTCAAATGAAATAACTAATTAAAGGAAGAGATACATTATTAAATAAATTTGGTAATATTCCAAGTTGTTATTTTGATTGCTTTTTCAATTTTAGTGTTGGTTCTAGGTCTTATACGACCATGTATAGCTTGGAAACCATGTAAAATTTGTATATGTGGATAGAGTAGTGAATCAAATTTCTTTTTCATTTGGTTTAGATTTATTTCATATAGAAATGGAGAAGTTATGCAAGTTTTGGCAAAGCTTGTAAATTGCAAATTTGAGGATGCCCAACTACAGTCAGATTGCAATGTTTTGTATAGACACATTTGGATGAACTAAGAACTCTATTCATATTTATTGGAAAAATATATGAACTATCTTTCATTTCCAATGGTTTGAGTTGTTTTCATTTAGATTTGTGTAAGTTATGGATATTTGAGTGAAAACTTATTTTTAAGGATCTCCATTGAAGGTGCAGACAAAGATTTGATCTTATAAAATGATTTATGTATTGGATAAATTAATGGCTTACAGAATATGAAACTATATTTATATAGAATCAATCTAAAACTGGTTTGGTTTCATTTGGAGTCATTTAGAGCAAGTTATTTGATGCCCTAGGAAGGATTACCAATTTTGTTTCTGGTTTATGACAGAGAAAATGGGTCTTGATACAAAGACCATAACTTGTAACTGGTTTAGTGGCTGGGTATTAGCTTTGGATATGTTTTAGTATTCTTAATTTCAAACAATTAGACCAAAGGTTTTTGCAAGAAGAAGTTTAGAACAAAATTTATGAGTAATGGAATTAGATATATAAATTAGGATATGTAAATGAAAAAGGTTGATATTTTTGTGTTAAAACATGTTGTGTTTTACCTTGTAAGATACCTCTAATTATGGAACTTATTTAATGGATTTTGAAGAGATCAACATGTATCCCATTTATAGGTTGATCTATAGGATGCTCTGCATCAAATTGGTATTAGAGCTTGAAGATCTTGAGTGTGTGGGTAGAGTGCCAAAGGAGACAATCCACACCAGGACCTTGAAGATTTGGTTTTGATTTGTTGATGAGTTTTTGGTTGTAGGTGCTCATCCATCTTGCTACATAAAGAAGGTGTTGATTTATTATGTTGAAAAAAAAGGAAGTTTTGTCAAGGGCCATGGGAAGGTCCAGTGGATGCCAAGAGACTAGAGAGAGAGGCAAAGAGGAGGACTCCTAGGTGAGGCACATGGAGAATTGGTTTTGGTGAATTTGAAGTAGCATGGTAAAGGTGGATCTCTGATTGATAAGGCACAATGGAGTTGCAGCCATTAATGCTCCACTAATAATAGTATTTGAGAAGATGATTTTGAGGGTAGTCCTGTGTCCTCAAAGGAAGGTATGATTATGATAGAGGTATGAAGAAGAAAATAAGTTGAGTAAAGAAAAATGTGAAGATTTTTTTTCTAATTTTTTTTTTGCAAGTTATTGGTTCCATGTTTCCAAGAGACTTGGAAACTTTTCAAAGTTGGGAGTATGGTGCAAGAGCACCTAAAGTAAAAGAACATGATAAGGTTAAGATTCCTTATATGAGATATTTAAATCCATTTGAGTCATTTATGTTGTATTTGGGTCAAGATATAAAAGCTATGAAGCCATTTTGTCATAAATTGTAAATGTTGTCAATTTGCCCTAGTTGTCCTAGTAAGGTCATGAATTGATCAAGAGGTCCAAATTTGTTTGTAAACCCAAGGAAGGGTAAAATTATTGTAAATGGTGATTAATATTCAGTTATGACATGTTTTTAAGGTTGGAACAAAGTTGTGAGGTCAAAATTTCTAAAATGTAAAAGTTGCTTAAATGTTGCAACTTTAAAACTTTGCAAAAAGTGCAAAAAAAGGGTTAAAGAATGTAATGGGTTGATTTAAAGGGTGGTTTGGAAATTATAACCAACCAAAAATCTATAAAAATGGATGTATGGTTGAACCAAAACATTAATGAAAGGAAGAGATATATTTTGAAACAAATTTGGTAATATTATGAGTTGTTATTTTGATTGGTTTTTTAGTTTTAGTGTTGATTCCAGGTCTTGTATAGCCATGTACAGCCTCAAAACCATGCAAAATTTGTATGTGTAGATAGAGTAGTGAATAATTATTTTTCTGGCTTTAGTTTTGATTTATTTCATGTAGAAATGAAGAATTTATGCAAGTTATGGAAAAGCTTGTAAATTGCATATTTGAGGATGCCCAACTATAGTCAGATTGAAATGTTTTGTACAGACACATTTGGATGAAAGAGGAATTATATTTATAAAAAGAACTCTATTTATATTTATTGGAAATATATGTGAACTAGCTTTCATTTCCAATTGGTTTAAGTCATTTTCATTAGATTTGTTTAAGTTATGGATATTTGAGTGGAGACTAGTTTTTAAGGATCTCCATTGAAGGTGCAGATAGAGATTTGATTTTATAAAATAATTTATGTATTTGATAAATTAATGGCTTGTAGAGTATGAAACTATATTTATGTAGGATCAATCTGAAATTGGTTTGGTTTCATTTGGATTCATTTTGAGCAAGTTATTTGATGCCCTAGGAAGGATTACCAGTTTTGTTTCTGGTTTATGACAGAGAAAATGGGTCTTGTTACAAAGACCATAAATTGTAATTGGTTTATTCAATGGGCATTAGATTTGGATATGTTTTAGTATTCCTAATTTAAAACAATTCCATAAAAGGGTTTTTCAAGAAGACATTTAGAACATAAGTAATGAGTAATGGAACCAGATATATAAATCAGGATATGTAAATGGAGAAAAGTTGATATTTTTGTGTTAAAACATGTTGTGTTTTACCTCGTAAGATGCCTCTAATTATGGAATTTATTTAATGGATTTTGAAGGGATAAAAATGTATCCCATTGATTGGTTGATCTATAGGATGCTTTACATTAGGGTTGAAAGGGGATGTAGAGTACCCTATGACCCCTTTTGACCCATTCAAACATATGATCTATGTCCTTAGGTTTCTTAGGACCACTAAGAATATATCATGTCATTGAATGGGTTGAAAGAGGTTATAGGGTACTATATGACCCCTTTTTACCCCCACAAACATATGACATAGATCCTTAGGGGTCCTAATACCCCTAAGAACATGTAATGTCATCGGATGGGTTGAAAGAGGTTATAGAGTACCCTATGACCTATTTTGACCCATTGGAACATATGATGCATGTATTTAGGGCTCCTAGGAACCCTAGGAACATATCATGTCATTGAATGGATAAAAAGGGGAGGTAAAGTACCCTATGACCCCTTTTGACCCATTCAAACATATTATGTACATCCTTAGGGGTCCTAGGACCCCTAGGAATATATAATGTCATTGAATGAGTTGAAAGGGGTCATAGGGTACCCTATGACGGGCCTTTTGACACATTCAAACATATGAAATTAGTCCTTATGGGTCCTAACACCCTTAGGAACATATCATGTCATCACATGGGATGGAATGGACATAGCATAACTTATGACCCTTTTTGACCCATTCAAACATATGATATAGATCATTAGAGATCCTAGGATCCCTAAGAACATATCATGTCATCGAGTGGGTCTGATGGGGTCCTAGGGCACCCTATGAACCCTTTTGAATCATTCAAATATATGGCATAGATCCTTAGGATTTGGTCTAAATTAATTCACAAACATGATTCATGTTGAGAGGTTGGCTTGAATTAACAAACAAGAAATCAGAAGCGTTTTTCTCAACTATTTCATATTTGACATGACATTGGCAACTATAAAAGAAAATATAAGAGTTGTATTAAATATATACTTTTATACTATAACATATACTATAATAGTATAATATATACTATAATAAATCTATACTATAGTTTTATAAATATACTAGTTATTAATTTATAGGCACCTAAGTTAATTTATAGGTACTTTTGACATGTATCTAGTACCCTATTTTCTATTATAAAAGTAAAAGAAAATCTTTTGGGTGCCAAAGTTTTGGGTACTCGATATTTTACATACTTGACTGATATATTAGGTACCCAATAGTTTATTGGTGAAATATTACACAAATTGAATTGTGGGTCCCTAAGCTTGAGAATTGTGAATTTCAAAATAATTTTCATGGGTTTTGAACTTCTGTCTAAGAAAAGACAAGTTTTGGGGCCCATAACTTCAAAAAGTGGTTAAATTATTTTATTAGGATTCCTAAATTTGTTGACAGTATGGGGACACTAGTCAGAAAAAGATGAAGGTGATGAATAAATAAATTGAAGTATATAGGGAAAAAATAAAGAAAACCACTAAAAAAAGAGACAAGGTGTGTTAAATGTAATGAAGTTGAGCCATAACAATAGTTTCCAATGAAGAAGATGTTAAATTTGAAAATGTTAGTCAAGTCAATGTTGTGAATGACAATTTATTAATCAAAGAGGAAAATATAAAGTTCAAAAATAAAAATGTAGCAATTGAGAATGACAATGATAATGTTGCAAATGAGCCTTACACATCTCCTCATTGTAGTCAAAATTAAGTCCCTTGCAATGAAGAGAGAAAAAATTTAAATTATAAACCACGTAGAATACCAAAATGGTTAATTAAAATTGATGAAACCATTTTGAGCATATTCAGACAAAAGAGTCACATATAATGGTTTGGTTGCGAGCTTCAAAACTATATGAATATTTTTTTACAACAAGACATTGGTGGAGCAATGCCAATTTTTTGTGAATTTGTTAAAGATACAAAAGGTAAGACCTATGCTATCCAATTTGAAGATTTTTGTCAACAATAAAATAGAGAGAAATGTCATTATTGTGAAGGATATTCTTTGTGCTCTCAATAGCATTGGAACAAATAGTAGGGAGAAGGACAAGACAACTACTTGGAGGGTTATTACAACATGCTTGGTAAGTCAAAAATTGAGAAAATCTAGATTTATTAGACAAACTTGCATTTACTTCAACATAAATAGTTAAACTCAGATTAGAGCACTTGGGAGAAAAGAGAGACTTAATGATCCTCTTCAAACTGATACATGGCCTTATATTGTTAGGAGACTTCCAGATTTTGATAAGAAGCTAACCAATAATGTAAATGAAGAAATTGTAAATTTTTGGCAATCTAGCTCAATAGTGTCAGCAAATGCGAAGGATTTTTTGAAGTTGATAATTGGCAATAAGGGCTGGCCCCACATCCAAAACATTATTTAGAGGTAAGTCAAACAATGTTATTCAAATAATTTTGTGAGACTCAGACAATATTGCATATATCACAAAGGGCTTTTGAACCAATGAATTCGTTTTATTGTGTGCCACTTAAGATTCAAAATACTTGTTGTTGCAAATATTGTATGGATTTCTCTATGCACCATGGACTATTACATTTCATATGTTCTACTTGGTATTATAATGAAATGTTGGAAATTTGTAGTGCTAGTGGGCTTCCAAAATCATCAAGAGAGTTACTAAATCATTTCTTATGTCCTAGATATGATGGTTGTTTCTTTTATAGAAATGATTGCTTAAATGAGAAGTGCTTGCAATGTGGTGGCTTATCAAAATTTGTGACATGCTTCAATAAGGAGTGCGAAGAGGACTTTAAAAAGACAATAGTTTCAAAAAAGGTATATGAAAGGTGAAATACACATTAAAGACTGTAGGTGAAGGTTGTAGATGTGAGTTTGTTGAAAAAGCAATGTGTATGGTTGATTCTATTTTGGAATTAAAGAAAAATGTTATTTTACAAGCATACAAGACACAGTCATAGATCTTAGTGGTTGGATCAATAATTTAGAATGGGTAAGGAAACTTTCCCCATTGGCACTATTATATTAAGAGGATTAACCATGATTTAACTTGTCATGGAAAATATCTCATACTTATCAATTAAGGAGCTTAAGGTCTTTCAAATGAATGGTTCATAATGCACAACACTTGGTGAAGGTTTTGCAAATGGGGTTGAAAGATTAGTGGGTTTAACCATGGAGGAAACTATGTAGTTAAGTGTGCTCAAGATGGAGTAGTACTAGGATGGGTGACCTCCTAGGAAGTCCTAGTGCTTCACTTCTGCAAGTATCACCTAGATCCAATGAGTGCTAAGTGTTCCATTTATTCTCATGAGAGATGGTTAATATTGAATCACTACTCATGAGATGTGGGTCAATGAGTTTGAATCAAAAAATACACAGTTAAATCCTGATAGTAATATGACAATTTGACTTGCTGTGAAAAATATCTCCGATAAGCTTAAGGGGCTTCCAAATTATAAATGGTTTAGAATGTGCAACACTTGGTTTTTTTTTTGCAAATGGGGTTAAAAGAAGTGTGGATTTAAACATGGAGGAAACCTTGTAGTTAAGTGTGCTCAAGCTAGAGTAGTACTGGGATGGGTAACCTCCTGAGAAGTCCTAGTGCTTCACCTCTGTGAGAATCACCGAGATCCAATGAGTACTAAGTTTTCCATTTATTCTAATGAGTGATGGATTCATGTTGAATCGCTACTCATGAGATGTGGTTCAATGAGTTTGACTCAAAAACTACACAGTTAAATCTTTATAGCAATATCATGATGTGGAAAATATCTCCTACTTGTCACTATTATACTAGTTATTGAATTCATAGATAACTATGCATTGCAGCCCCAAAATGAGACACAATCTTAGTATTAAAACTCCATTCAAATTGCTATTTTTGTCCATATAACATATAGACATGCCCTTTATTATGTGGAAGATACTCCACAGATAATCAAAGAGTACCATTTTTATATAAGCGATGATTGTATGCACCCTGAAATGGTCGCCTAGACTATGGGCCCCCATTATTTAGTTTATCAAATTTCCTGAATCAATGCATTGCAATATTTTATTAAATCAATTCAAATAAATTTCTTTTATCAAATTGTAATTAATTATATTACTTCAACATTTCCTAAGGTTTGATCATTTTATCCTAAGTCTTATTCAATTAAAAGAAAACCTCTCTTTTAATTAAATAATTAATCCACATTTAATTAATTAAGAGAAAAACCCCTCTTTTGATTTAATTAAATATTTCCTATTTAATTAAAAGAACTTGCTCCCTTTTAATTAAATTAAACCCACTTGAAAAAGGAAATTAAATAAATAAAAATTAAACCCACTTGAAAAAACAAATAAATTAAATAAAAATAAATAAATCATTTTTCTCTACACTTGAATGCACATATCTCTAAGTGGGGATTCCTCTTTTTCCTCTTTCCACTTTCTTCTCAAACACTCCTCTTTTCTCATTGGTGGAATTTTGTCTCACATGGATCAAACTCTATCATCCCATATTGGTTGTGAGAAGTCTCCCACCTCCACATTTTCCTTTATAGGGAGCCCTCTCCTTCTCATTTTGATATAGAGTGATATAGAGCAATATAGAGAAATAGAGAGAGATATAGAGAAAATAGCTCATTGCTATAGTATTGTTATGCTACAGGTTTAGAGAGCAATTTTAGAGGAGTTTGAGCCTTAGGGTTTGGACATTGGAGCTTCATTGCAACTTCTCTCTTCTTGTTTTATTCTCTCTTGCATCCATGGCTTCCATCATCTGGTTTCATCCTTGCATTTTCATATTCTCGTAGAGTCATATTTGTTTTCATAGATCAATATTGCATTGTTATTTCCTTTTATAGCTAAGATTTCCTTTTCTTGCATTGCTTTGCATTGTTATCATTTTGATTAGTTTGCATCCTCATTTGCATTCATATTTTGATCCTTGAATCTCTCATTTTATGGTGTAGTTGCATGGGCACAAACTAGGTCAAACTAAGGGCCTCCATCTCAAACTCTTGCACTCCATAAATAGAGAGCTACGAGCCACCATTCAAGACCTCATTATTGAGAAATCTTGGATATAATGACTCATAGAAGTGTGCTCACATTTTAAGCATACAATGATAGATCTCACTCTTATGAGTTTGTCCAACATTTTTTAGAGAGTTATTTTGTGTCCTTGCAAGAATGTGATATTGGTATGGATAAGTATCTCATTTGGTTAGATAACTACACATGTCAATTAAAAAAATCTTACACGTTTTATTGGTTGTGCATAATGCATGTAGAGAGGGGTGTGCCTCATATTTGGATTTTTTTTTGAGTTTGGGCATGCAAAAGGAGAGAATGATGGAGTGAGGGCATGTGTGAAGAAGTCTCTAGTTAAGGAGAAAATGAATATTTTAGGTGCAAAAATTCTTGGCTCTTGTAGCATAGTTAATTGCTGTACATCCACATTATCACATGAGGGACTCTTGATTCTATAATGCATAAGTTCTTTTGGTTGGTTTAAGAGGGCTCCATAGGTGATAGAATGGATTGTGCTACAATGAGAGATTCTTCAAAAATGCATTCATTCTACAACTCTAACTATTGTACATGAACCATTTGGACATGACAACTAGCTTGCTTTTGTCTTAGTTATTTTCAGTGTGAGTCAAGTGAGAGGGTGGATGCATGGGATCTACATTATCTCAATTTATTATCTTTTATGCCCTATATCATAAATGATGACATGTAAAGTTTAGTTGAGTATGAACATCTACTAGATCTTCTTCAGCTATGACATGTCTTTGAATTGGTTGCACTATAGGGGAATGATAGAATTAGACTATTGGTTAGCATGTTGTGTAAGAGGTGAACAAAATCTTATAAAACAAATGACATGTTATAATGTATTTACATATCCTATTAATTTAGCTATTGTTTCTGAAACATGATTGCAAATATACATGCCTAGAAAGAATGAAATTCCCCCATTTGAAGACTATGAGAAGCACAAAACCATTCTTAAGTATTTATATCTTATTATAGAAGAACATATTAAGTTGTTTAAACATAAAGGAAGAAAAAAAAACTTGTTACTATTACTATTTCTAATCACGAAGCCCTATTGAAGACCCTCAAGCAAAGAGATGACCCTTCAAGATCACTAGGTAATACTAACTCACAAAAAAGTTTCATATGTTCATTATATTCTTACAAATTCAATTCATCATTTGCACCTAGATGAATTCCTATGAGGAACCTTCACTTGTTTATGTTCATAATGATTATTTGAACCAATAAATTTCTAATTTTTCCAATTAACTTATATTAGTCTTGTGCCTTACAAATGCATGGATTACAAATGATGGATGTATGTGTTGGATACAATTGTCTAATTGTGTGTTGTCTTTGATATTACACAAATGTCATATCAGTTGGCAAACCGTGCGTACTAAGCTCAGTTGGTCAGCAAGGCAATTTTTCTTGTCTACTGAGCATTCTTGGAGATTACTCTGTATAGAAAGTGTCTACCAAGCTCACTCGAGTGTCGAAGGAAAATATGGTAGAAAGTAGTGTTAACTGAGCTCTCATGGTTAATGAAGGAAAGTTGGTCAGAGTTAGTGTTTGCCAAGTTCACTTGGTTGCCAAAGGATTTTGCAAGTTCGTAGTGTTAGCCAAGCTTCTGTTGGTTAACATAGGAAATCACTTCAGGATCAATGTTTATCAAGCAGGGTGGGCCAATGAAGGATTTTGTTGATTTGAGAAAAGAAGTTTAATTATTTCAAGTATTGATTCTAGCCGACTATGGTAATAAGTATTGGTTATTGTAAGTTGTCAATGAGCCGACTTGATAAACTAAATGGTATAAATATAAAGTCAAGTTGAGATTCTAAAAAGTATGAGTGAGTATGCAAGTGTATTGATTGTTTGGAAAGGAAAGTGTGAGCGAATTTGAAGGATGATCAGATATCCTTGAGGAGCAGCAAAGTTATATTCAATCAGGAAGGATCTAGTGAAACAAAACAGAGATATGTAATCAACAATTCAGTTGCATCTCATTCAGGTCATTTCATTGTTACTTTCTTACCATTGTAGTAGTGATTCCAAAATCTCTTAGCAGAGTTGGTTTAATAGCCAGTTGTAAATCCTCTAACAAAGTGATAGTTCCATTGATTTTTTTTAAGACCTCTTGCAAGGGCACTCCTTACAGCGTGATTAAATCCTCTGGTCACACCTAATAGTGTGTTTTGTAACCTTTAACCAGGTTGGCTCCTAACAAGGCTTACTTCAGAAGAGTGAAAATCAGTAGCTAGTTACTTGGTGGTTTTTCCCATATTGGGTTTCCATGTTAAATCTGGTGTCTCATGTGTTCATGTTATTTCTTTCATGCTTGCATGTTAATCATTGTGAATGTTTAAAAATTAGTAATAAATATAACATACACTACATTTATCGAGTTACAACATTTAAGTATGTTTACCGAGTGACAATAGTAAATAGTTTTATTAGATATCTAAGGGATCTGTGGATTTGGTTTTTGTGGTAACTGATTCACTCCCCCTCTCAGTTACTCCATCTATATTTCCAACAGTATGAAATTCCTCTACTCTAGTTTGGAGTATATCTTACTATTTTTTGCGTCAATATTTACTTATTATTATGCCTATAATACTAAAATTTTGTATGCTATTGGAATGCAGGTGTCATTAAGAGTCAAAATACATGAAGATAGAAACATTTAGCAACATAACAAAGACACTTATATGCTAGTCTTGACTTTAGGATTTTTGGTAGTTGTCTATCTAGGGTTATTGGTAGTATTGATGTATTTGTACATACCATAGTCGTATCAATGATATACAATGTATTTTGATGCAAGGACTTGAGTATGCACAAAAATTTACATTTAGTACCTTTTGTTCTATCTACATATTTTTATGTATTGCAAAGATGTATTCGTATTTCTACACTGTAATAATGAAGAAACACTTGAAAAATTGAAAGTATGTACTTGTTTATTTAATATTTTTTTCATAAGGTCAACTTTGTCATTTTTAAGGTTCTCTAATTTATTTTCCTAAAGTACATTTCAATTGTAAATTACTATTGTCATCTATGGAACCATTTTTCCTATTAGTCCCTATTGGTCAAAGGTTAGGCAAAGTGGTCAAAGTCATCAAATAGCATGGAGGGAACATACAAACGATGTTTTTAGTTCATATAATTAATATTGATCATGTTTACAAAGTTAAAAGTGTTAGCAATACAATAGTCTCACAAATTTCAACTATTGTAAAAACTTGTCAATTAATCCTATATTGTTCATCGTGACATTGATTCATCAACACCGTGGAGAAGATAGAATGTTCACACTCACCACACACTAAAGTGTCTCCAAAGTGCCCTAAATAATATTGAGTTGTGATCTTCAAAGGGTCATAACTAGGCACTCCTAAGAGGTATCAAAATGTTTTCATATGGTACATGATAGTGTTGTCAATCTCTTAGTTCCTAGAGAATTAAATTCATTTGAATTTGGCTCAAAAATCTTGCTTGATGCCAAAAATTGTAGTGGAACTCAATTCATTGGTGCACCACTATTTATCTTTCCAACCATTCATCATGGCTTTGATTCGACTATGTTGTTAGCATTAAGATGGGAAGGTGAACCCTAGTGACAACTCTATTTTGACCACAGAGTTCCTAGAATGTTCGAGACTGCAACACACCAAAGTGTCCCCAAGGTGCACTAAGAATTATTCAGTTGAAATCTTGGGGGGATTGTAACTAAGAGGTCCTTAAGGGTATGAATGACTTGTTAGATACTATAAGGTAATTTTGTCAAAGCCTACAATAACCTATCTTAGTTTTGGGAGATTCCAAAATGTTTGAATTGGGCACAACATTCTTGCTCCATGCCAACACTTGTAGTGTTCCTTGGTAAATTGGTGCAAAAATGTGTAACTCTTAATTGTAAATCATGACATAAATCCTTTAGTGTTGTTAGTGTTAGGATTAATGAGAGATAAATAATAATTACATGCAAATACAACCAATATCATAAAATAATAAATCCCATAGAAGAGAACACAAAATACAAATATTTAACTTGTTTCACCCAATCCCTAGGCTACGTTTACCAAACAATGAGTCCAATATTCTTATTATCTAGTGATCACAACTTGATTACAATTTATAATACTTGTAGCTAAATACCACCACAAGAAGCTATAATTGAAGGATTTGATCAATAAAAATCCACAAATCTCGAAGAATGCCTACATTTAAAAAACCTATCATAGAAGACAAAGATGAGAGGAGGCAAGGGTTTGCTTTGAAAATATGTAAATTATATTCTCAAAAATGAAAAAGATGCAAGATAATTATAAAAGATCAATCCTTATAGAAGGAGATTGAAACTCGAAAAGGGTAACCTAAAAGGTACAAAGGGTAGCCTAAAAGGTAAATGCAATTTAATGATTACTAAATAATTAGTAAATGTGAAAAAAAAGGGTGCATAAAGTGAAATCTTAAGAAGGGAATAAAGAAAATTTAATAAATTAAATTAAATTAACACTTTACTCTAACACCCACTTAAGATGAGCAACAATGTAGCTACAAACAATGCAGAAAGAGCAAAAAAATACAACGCAATGCTAAAATCAAAATTGGGTCCCGACAAAAAGGCTCGATGAGGTACCCAATCAAAACCAAATCTCTATGAAATGCAAAAATAGAGAAAACCTAGTGGGAAAAACTCTACTTCAAAAAGAGATAGCATAAAAAGAAGGAAGGACTCATCACTGAGACCCCCCAATGACAACTTTCTTCACCCCAAGCATAGAATGTACCTGAATATATCGTGGGGATGCACAAGGTTTATTGAAGATGTTTGCAACCTCCTTAATAGTAGGAATGTACTCCAAGCTCAAGGTGCCATCTTGAATAAGATGCCCGATGAAGTGCATGTGAAGCTCAATGTGCTTGGTTTATTGATGCTCAATTGGGTTGTGTGAAATGTGTATAGCACTCTAATTGTCACACCAAACAAAGGTGGGACTATTAGGAGAAAATCCAAACTTTGTCATCAACTGTCGAAGCCACAAAACCTCCTGACTAGCCAATACGGCTACCCTATATTCTACCTCTATAGATGATAATGCATGAACATGCTACTTCTTGCAAGACCATGTGATAGGACCAAAACCAAGACATAACACAAAACCAAAAGTAGACTTGTGATCATCAATATCACTAACCCAATTTGAATATGTGAAACCAACAATGTGAGGATCCTCTAATGTGTAGTGAATGCCATAACATGTTGTACCTCTAATATACCTCAAGATACATTTGGAAGCTTTCCAATGACTCTCATGAGGATCATGGGAGAATTGAGAGACAAGTCCAACCATAAAAGAAATATTAGGATGTGTGTGTGTCAAGTACAACAAACTACCTACAAGCTATTTGTATAAAGTGGAATCCACTATAGGCGTAGAGTAAGTGGTAGATAAAACAACACCTGACTGAAAAGGTGTGGGTATAGGCTTGCAATCAAACATGCCAAATCTCTGAAGCATATCAAGAGCATACTTCTACTGGAGTATGGCTGTCCCATATGAAGACTAAACAACTTGTAGGCCCAAAAAATAGTGCAAAAGTCTAATATCTATCATCTCAAACTACTCTCTTAATGCTTACTGAACACCCTATATCATGGAGACTAAGCTTCCTATGATGATAAGGTCATCAACATAAAGCACAAGTATCAATAAGTTAGCTCCATGATGCTAAATGTAAACTGTATGATCAGAATGACATTGAGTGAACTATGAAGCAAATAAGAAGGAATCCATCTTCTCATACGAAGCCCTAGGGGCATGTTTGAGACCATATAAATACCTCTAAAGCTGACATACCAATGAAGGGTCCCACACAAAACCATGAGGATACTTCATATAGATTTCCTCATGAGGGTCTCCATGAAAAAAAAAAACACTCTTCACGTCCATCTGAAAAACTATCCATCCTTGTGAAGCTGCTAGAGAGAGTACAAGGAAAATAGATATAATCTTGGCAACAAGGAAAATGGTCTCAGAGTAATCAATACCCTCAACCTATGAAAAACCCTTTGCAACAAGATATGTCTTATACCTATCAATATAAACATCTATGACATACTGGTATGATACACCCAATGGCACCGAACCAACTTTCTTCATTTTCGAAGAGGACAAAGATCCCATGTGTGGTTATTCATCAAGAAGAGTACTCCTCATCCATAGCCCTATCCCACTCTAAGTGTCCTGTCACCTATGAAAAAATATGAGGATAATCTGAATGGCATGACTTAAAAGGCCACTACCAACAACCTAAGCATGAGTGTGACAAGTATCTATAGGATCACTTGCCAAAGTTCTAGCTACATCAATAGTATCATGAGCCCACTTGGGTGATGTGGAACATTTGGTGGAGCTGGTGAAGGGGGATCAATATCAAGATCTTCCTCAGAGGATGCATAATCCTATAGAGGAGTAGAGGAAGTATTGGGTAGTGAAGGAGAAGCTGGATATGGAGGACCCATCGAAGGATAACACTCATCAAATTGAACATCTCACCAAAACATGACATCTCTGGGATTAGGATCAAACAACATGTATGCCTTCACACCCTTTTGGTAGCCAACAAAAATGAGTGGTTGACTCTTCTTCTCCATGGCTTTCCGCTGAGCATCTATAATAAATGCCCAAGCCTCACTACCAAAAATGCGAAAAGTAAAAACATCAGGCTTGACATGAGTCCAAGCCTTCTCAAGAGTCATGTGTCACAATACCTTATGAGGTATCTGATTTTGAATATAGTTGGAACAATTGATAGCTTTAGTCTAGAACAAAGAGCTCATAGATCTAGACTAAATCATATAATTGGCCATTCCCATAATGTCCTATTCTTTCTCTCTACAACCCCCTTCTGCTAAGGTGTATAGGGAACATAGAATTGATGCTGTAAACCATGCTCAATAAAAAAATATTTGAAAGACTGATTCAAAAATTCCACCCATTGTCAGTGCATATATGCCTGAAAAAAATACCATACTGCTTCTCCATAAATGTCTTAAAGGTTTGAAAGGAATCAAAGACATCTGACTTGTACTTTAGAAAACCCATGTGCATCTAGAGAAGTCATCTATGATGGTGAGCACATATCGAGCACCTAAAAAAAATGGAGTGGGAAATGACATGAGATCGCTTTGTATCAACTCCATGGTGCCTTAGCACATGTGGATCTACCTATCAGAAAAGGATCTCTATGATGTTTTCCAAGTGCACAACCTTGACACACATCGTCAGTACAAAAGATCTGAAGTAACTCAATCACTAACTCCTATGTACTCATCCGTTGTAGATATATGTAGTTTACATGGCAAAAATGCTCATGCCAAAGCTTTCTCATTGTGTCTACATGAGCAATGAGAGAAACACCTATAGAATCAGAGCTCTCAAAGCCATTGAACTGATATAAGTGAGACTGAAGATTACCACTACCTGCAGTAATAACCAAATCAAGATCATGGAGCTCTTGAATAACTACATCATGTGGTGAGAACTCAACTATATTTCTAGAGCCTGAATGAAAAATATGAAAGACAGACAAGAGGTTTGTAAAAATGGTCAAAACCAAGAGAACATCCTGTAGTGGACCACCTTCTAAACAGATAGTTCCTGAACCTATGACTAAAAGATAAGAAGAATAACCAACTACATATGTATAGTAACACTCTGAGCAAGTGATGTAACCAAATTAGGTGAGTGTGTCCTATGATGGGAAGCTCCAAAATCAAGAATCCAAGAAGCTATAGAAGAAAATGCTCATGCAGAAAGAGCATGTCCTTTCCCTGTAGGTGGAGGTGGAGGCTTTGAATAAGAAATACTAGAATGCTACATGGCCTCCTTTAATGCCTCAAGATGTTTCCAACACCTGGAAACTAGATGTCCTTCCTTGCCACAAAAAAATGCAAGGTTCACCTGTGTACTTCTTTGTTTTAGAGGAAGACTCACCTGACTTAGAAGAATTACCCTTTTGAGAGGGCTTTCGACCATCTAATTTGGGAGAAGTCTTGGAGGAACTTTCACTACCTACTGAATCTGACTTATGCTTCAATTTTTGCTTCGACTTTCTTATAGATGTCTGAGCTACCAATGCCTTCATCTTAGAACTAGTCATAGTATCGAACTATGTAAGCTTTGACTGCTCTCTAATCAAGCAATCACAAAAAACCTCAAAAGTAGGCATAGAAAATCTATTCCCCAAAGCATCTTTGGTGTAATAGAAGGTGGAAGCAAATATCTAAAAATTCCCTCGAAGCTTAGAGAGAATCAAATAGATGCACTCAACACCAATCTTCATCTTTCTACAACCTTGCAACACAGATCTCTGTTGATTAAACTTCATCAAGAAATCATCAATAGTTGGAAAGGAATTTGGTACAAGTGAGGTAAGCTCTGCCTCTATCTGAAGTGCCCTAAACTCATTCATAGTACCAAACAAGCCATGAAGCTTGGTCCACATCGCTAGAGGAGTATTGCACTCATCCAAATGAAATCGTAGAATATCTAATACTTGTAATGCAATCAATCTAATTGCCTAATTCATTTTGTTTCAATTCTATATGTTCTCATAAGGCCTCTAAAAAAAAGGCTACATGACATCTAAACATGACCACAACTATTTTTACCAGAGAAGCTGAGTCATCAAGGTCTTCCAAGTGTGGTAATTGTGAGGGGTCAGAAGTTCTAGAGAAGAAGAGGTCTTGGCCATTATTTTTTAGAAGGGATTTAATTTTTTTTCTAATATGCTTAAATATAATAATAGAAAATAATATAAAAATGCCCCCCCACAATGCAATAAACTGAACCCTAGCTTATACAAAGAATATGTAAATGAGTGAAGAGAAAACAAGCTTTAGAATTGAATCACAAATACCTAGTAAAAAATATTGGTGAAATGACAGAGAATCTAGAAAGTTCTCAAGAAGAGTTTTCTGATACTTTTTTTTAGAATGGGAAATAGAGCTATAACGAATAAGTTATGTGCCCAGAAGATAGAAGTCATCAACAGACTTCAAGTGCCAAAATAGGTACCACTAGAAAAAAAATCCCAAAAATTCCTACTCCATCATCTCCTTCTCAAAACTTGCTTTCAGATTAAAAAATACCTCCATATGCTCAAGATATCACAAACAAACATCAATGCCCCCAAAAATGCATCAAAAAAGAAATTTATTTAAAAAATAAAAATTTTAAAAAACATCACCCCAAGCAGAGTGGTGGTGGCTGCTCGGTGGTGGGAGGGTGGTGCTTTGGAGGAGTGGAGTAGGGTGATGCATGGTGGAGGCACTGCTGGAGGAGTGGGACCATAGAGGCAGGCAGGAAGCACCACTGGCAAGAGCCATAGTAGCAGTGTGACCACTTATGGTAACCATTGGTGGTGCCAAAACTGCCAGTGGTTAACAAACCACTGTAGTACGAAAATAACTGCCGCACTTTGAAAATGTGCATTTTTTGCTTTAAAATTTTTTTGCCCTGGATTGTGTACAAAGGTCGTATGACTTTTATATGCAAATTTTTTGCCTCCCAGATAAATGTTGTCCAAAATGGATGAACTTCCTAGGAAAATAGGGGTTTTGACGCCTTTTGGATCCAACTGTGAGGTCCATTTGGTCTCAAACTGCTCCAAAAATTAGCGAACCCCCTATTTTCACAAGAAATACCTAACAAATCTAGATCTATTCTATCAAAACATCATTCTCCTTTTTCTCCAAATATTGAACAAGCTATAGCAGATCCAACTCTGATACCATGAAAGATTTGATCAATACAAATCCATAAAGCCCAAAGAATACCTACATATAAAAAACCTATCACAGAAGAAAAGGATGAGAGGAGGCAAGGGTTTTCTCTGAAAATATGCAGATTGTATTCTTAGAAATGAAAAAGACGCAAGAGAATTACAAAAGATCAATCCTTAAAGAAGGAGATTGAAACTCGAAAAGGGTAACCTAAAAGGTAAATGCTATTTAATAATTACTAAATAATTATTAAATATGAGTGCAAAAGGTGCATAAAGTGAAATCTTAAGAAGGTAATAAAGTGAATTTAATAAATGAAATTAAATTAATGCTTTACGCTAACAATAATCTCATCATACATTATGAAATCCCTAACCCTAAGATAATTTATACAAGCTTTTTGTCACCTACAAAATTAGGGATAGAATAAACTGACCAATAGAGAAATATAACTCTTGGTGTCTTTTACAATATTAAATTCATTTTTGGCTTTTGAGGTGCTTCCCCTTGACCTCACCCTATATCACGACATGGAGTATGTTAGAGCTACTAACCCCAACATCCCATCTTAGACGCTACTTTGGGACCTCGCAAGGGGCATTGCGCTTTAATCCATAGAGCATGGGGGTGTTGCCCTCGAACCCTCGTAGTAAAATCTAGAGGGAAATCATATTGAATAAATTGGAAAAAAAATAACCTCTAAGTCTAATTAGGCTCCATATAACAATAATCTCCCATTTAGAGACTAGTCAGACTCCACAACAATAACCTCCCACTTAGAGACTGATCACAACAATGCTAAACTTGTAGCTCCCACTATAATGTAAACCACCATGGACTATGTTGTTCTTTTATTTTGTTCAATCTAGAAGATGAACCAAAGCTAAAGAGGAGTTAAGCTTTTCCCTTGTCACTACCTTTGTAAACATATCTCTTGGGTTATCACCTATATTTATCTTTTCTAGATTTAATTTCCCATCATCCAAAACTGAACGAATAAAATGGTACCATAATTGTACGTAATTTTTTTTTTGAATGTAGCATAGAATTCTTCACAAGATGAATGCCACTTTAGCTATCTATAAACAAATAATTATCCATCTAAAGGTTCCCCAACTCTTCCATGAAGAATTGAAGTCATATCATCTCCTTGGCTAAATTTTTAGCAACAACATACTCTTCCTCTATAGTGGATAAAGTATTCACCTTCTATAATTGAGAAACCCAACTCACTATTGTCCCACCGGTTGTAAATACATAACATGTTGTACTCCACCTAGTATCAAGATCTTCACTAAGTATGAGTCAAAATATCCCTGTAAATCAGTAGTAGATCCCATAGAACATAAACATTTACTACATGTTCATCTCAGATATCTGAGAATTCATTTGAATGCATTCCAATGCTCAATCCTAGGATGAATTATATACCTACTAAAAATTCCCACAATATTTCAAATATCTGGCCTAGTGCATATCAGAACATACATTAAACTTCCTACAATTGAAGCATAAGGTCCCTTGGACATTTTAGCCTCTTCTTCTCATGCATTTGGACACATCTCCTTAATCAATTTCAAATAACTAGGCAAAGGTGTACTAACAACTTTGACATTCCTCATAGAGAAGTATTGCAACACCTTCTAAATATAATCAACTTGAGATAATACTAATTTTATGTTCTTCCTATCTCTACAAACTTTCATACCAAGGATTTGTTTTGTTGTCCCCAAATCCTTCATAGCAAATGAATATTTTAACTATTGTTTCAATCCGTTGATGTGATCCATGTTAGACCTAGATAAAAGCATATCATCAACATATAAATATGAAATAATGTAGCTACCATCATCCAACCTCTTAAAATAAACACGATGGTATAAATGATAATGAGTGTATCCTTTCTCATTCATAAAACTATCAAATTTAATATACCAATGTTGAGGCACTTGCTTCAATCCATATAAATGTTTCTTTAATCTGCACACTAAGTTCTCTTTACTTTTGATCTCAAATCCCTATGGTTGTTCCATATATATTTCTTCATCCAAATCACCATGAAGAATTTTGTTTTTTAACATCAAGATACTCCAAATTCAAATCCTCAGTAACCACAATACTTAAGACAATATGAAATAAAGTTATTTTAACAACTAGATAAAACATCTCATCAAAATCAATGCCCTTTTTCTATGCAAATTCTTTTATAACTAACCTGGATTTAAATGTTTTCTTACCTCCACCCTCCTCTTTTAGCCTGTAAACCCATTTATTATGTATATCCCTTTTACCTGTGGGAACATACATAAATCCCAAGTCTATTTTTTTTTAGCATGGAGTCCATTTCATTTGTCATTGTAACTCCCACTAAAGCTTTGTATCCAAGTGTACAACTTCATCATAACATCCAAGTTTACCAATATCTATTACTATAATATATACAAAGAAGGAGAAAATATTTGTGGAGATCTAGTTAGCCTTGTTGGCTGTCTAACATTCACAGAGGTTTGTGATATTTATTGTTTCTATTATTATAGAGCATGAGGAACTACTGGAACATCATCTTTTGGAATATCATCTACTACTAGATAATCAGTTTCTTTCTTCTCATGGTACTGTAACATATCTTTATAAAAAAAATTGTCATTGAATATGACATCCAAGCTTCTCATAATTTTATGAGTTTCAAAATCCCAAAACCTATAACCAAAATCATCAATGACATATCCAACAAATACACATTTATTTGATTTATTTTCCAACTTGGTTATATTTTCAAAATCTATATGTGAAAATTCTTCACAACAAAGGTTTTAAGAAAATAACAACTCTCATTCTTATTAATCCATGCTTCCTCTAGAATACCATAGCCGAAAGGAGTAGAGTGACCTTTATTGATCAAATTTACATTAGTATTGATATCCTTTCCTACACGTTTAAGGGAATCCCAACATGTAACCTCATACTCCTTGCACACTCTATTATTATCCCATTTATACATTTAGCTAGTCCATTTTCCTATGGAGTCCTTGGAACAAATTTCTGCCTATGAATACCATTAGTGGAACAAAACTCTTCAAACTCATTGCTACAATACTCACCACCATTATCAGATCTAAGACATTTCAACCTTTTACCAATCTCATTTTCAACCAAGCATTTCCATTTCTTATCAGATTTATATCTAAGTAAATGAACCCATACTTTTCTAGTTGTATCATCAATGAATCTAATATAATAATGAGAGCCACCAATGAAAGATACCTTGAGCTTGTCCCCATATATCTATGTGCAAAAGATCTAATTTCTCATTAATTTTTTCCTTCCCACTTTTTGGGGTTTCACAACACATGCCCCATTTTTTACTCAAAAATAGGGACACTCTCTTTTCCCTCATGTTGTAGGGACCTTCTCTCTAGAACAAGGCATCTTTGGAGGTGCATCATAGAGAGGGATTGATGTACATCTAGTCTAAGAATCTAGTTAGTTAGTGCCATTTAAAACTTGGTAGCTAGGAAATATTTTTTTGCATTAAGGAAAAAGGTTGCACACCTACACACCTAACACACATGCACAAACTTCACCTCATTATCCTTCACTACACCTTGCCAAGAAGCACACTTGTGCACATTGTGCACCTTGACAAGGCGCCCAAAGTGCATCAATCCATGAGATGCACCTATAAATAAGGGGACCCCATTGATTGCACTCATTTTTGCTAGATTGTGGTGACTGATCAGGAAAGTACTATACATACTTCATAAATTCTTTGAGGTTCGGGGCATCGACCTAATTTTTTTTTGGGCCCTATTTTATCAAGATTTTGGGCTGACATGTAATTATTAATTATAACCCTAAAGTAGTTAAAATACTTGTATAAAAGGGCTTAGTGTTAGGGATTATTTTCATAAGGTGTGATGTAAAATTGGTTCTTGTGGTGGTATTGAGCTGTAAGGGATTACAGATTGTAATCAGGTTGTAATCATTGGATCATAAAAATATTGGACTTGCTGTTTGGTGGATGTAGCCCAGGGATTGGGTGAACCATGTTAAATCTTGGTGCCTTGTGTTCTTTTCTATGTGATCTATCATTTTCTGTTATTGGTTATATATGCATGTAATTGTTATTTATGTTTGTAGTTTAATCCTAACAAGTGGTATAAGAGCCTAGTTGTTTTTTAGTTATCCTCTGCAGGAAAGTTTCATGATTGAGTGGGAGTCTCACAATTGAGTGGGAGCAATGGAAGATGAGGGTAAGCTGAGGGTTGATAGGTTTAATGGGTAGAAATTCCAGTTATGGAAGATGCAAATGGAAGACTATCTGTATCAGAAGGATTTATGGAAGGTGTTGGAAGGAAAAGCCAAGAATTAGGGATCTATGTCAAATGATGAATGAGATCTTTTGGATAGAAGGGCACTTGGAAGCATTCGATTATGCCTGGCACCATCAGTGGCATTTAATATTACAAAAATAAAGATGATAAAACAATTGATGAAAACCCTAGTGACATTGTATGAAAAGTCCTCCGCTTCAAACAAGGTATTTCTCATGAAGCGTTTATTTAATATGAAAATGGTAGAAGGTGGATCTGAGATCATTTAAATGAGTTTAATACTATTACTAGTCAGTTATCTTCTGTGGGTATCAATTTTGAAGAAGAAATTAGGGCTCTCTTGATTTTGTGTTCTTTGCTTGAAAGCTAGAATGGCTTGGTAATGGCCGTGAGTAATTCTGTTCCTAGATCTAGTACCCTAAAATATGATGATGTGGTCGGTGTCATTTTGAGCGAGAAAACTCGTAGGAAAACCTCAGGTGGATCTACATTAGGAAGTGCTTTGAATGCACAAAGTAGGGGCAAAATGACAGAGAGAGTAAGTAATTCTGAAAATCGTGGAAAATCAAGAGGAAAATCAAAGGGGAGGAGGTCCCAATCGAGAGGATCAAATGACTGTTGGTACTGTAGGAAACCAGGGTACAAAAAGAAAGATTGCTAGAATTGAAAGAAAAATAAAGGAGATAAATCAGATGGAGACAAGGAGGCAAATATGGTAAGTAACACATCTAAAGAGGATGGTTTGCTTCTATCTGTAGAAAGTGTTGATGATTCATGGGTTTTAGATTCTGGTGCTTCATTTCATGCTACACCTCATAGAGGTTATTTCATTGATTATGTCCAAGGGGATTTTGGGCTTGTTTATTTGGGGGATAATGAACCCTGTCAGATTGTTGGAAAGAGCAAAATTAAGATTAAGTTGCAAAATGGGAATCATTAGCTACTACATGTGGTAAGACATGTTCCAAGGTTGAGTAGAAATTTAATTTCAGCAGGGAAACTCGGTGATGAGGGTTGTGTAGTTACTTTTAATGATAAAAATTGGAAGGTTTCAAAAGGTTCCCTTGTAGTAGCAAAAGGTGTGAAAGTAGACACCTTATATCTTTGTACTAGGTCATATTGTTCCTTCTACTTTAATTGTTTCAGAGAAAAATGAATGTTCAGGAACAATTGTTGCAGTTGAGCAGGGAGAACAAATAACTACTGTAGATTTTGATACAGCATGGCACAACATACTTGGGCACATGAGTGAGAAAGGTATGAAGGAACTTTATCCAAAGAAATTTTTACTAGGTCTAAATGGTGTTAATATGGATTTCTGTGAAAGTTGTGTGTATGGAAAACAAAAGAGAGTGAGTTTTGCAAAGACTGGGAAGGAAAATAAAAGGGAGAAATTAGAGTTTGTGCATGCTGATGTATGGGGACCAGCTCAAGTATCTTCCCTTGGTGGCTCTTATTACTATCTTACATTTATTGATGATGCAACTAGAAAAGTATGGGTTTATTTCCTTACACAGAAATTTGATGTCTTTCAAACTTTTAAGAAATAGAAATGCTTGGTTGAAAATGAGACTGGTAAAAAATTAAAATGTCTTAGATCTGATAATGATGGTGAGTATTTCAGTCATGAATTTAAAGATTATTGCTCCATTAATGGTATTCATAGACATAAAACTGTTCCAAGGACTCCATAGGAAAATGGAGTAGTTGAACGCATGAACAAGACTATAATAGAACGTGCAAGGAGCATGAGGTTGCATGCTGGGTTTCCCTTACACATGTGGGTGGAGGCTATAAATACTATTGTATATTTGATTAATAGAGGTCCCTCTACTCCTTTGAACTATGGTATTCCATAGGAGGCATGGACTGGTAAGAAGGTGAGTTATTCTTTTCTCAAAACTTTCAGTTGTGAAGCGTTTCCTCACATAGATTCTGAAAATAGAACCAAGCTAGAAGCTAAGTCAAAGAAATGTGTATTTTTTGGATATGGCATTAATGAGTTTGGTTATAGGCTTTAGGATTTTAAAAATTATAAAATTATAAGAAGCAGGGATGTCCTATTCAATGAGAAAGTGTTATATAAAGATCTATTGCAGCAACATGAGAAGAAAGAAGATGATTATGTAGTGTTGGATGATACTCCAAAAGCTGATGTTCTAGCCATTCCTCATGATGTGCAACAACCACAAAAAAAAATACCACACACACCAGTGAATGTTAGATGGTCAACAAGGAAAATTAGACCTCCATAAAGATTTTCTCCCTCTTTGTATTCTATTTTACTTACTGATGTTGGTGAACCTAAAAGTTATGATGAAGCTATGCAAGTGGATACTAAGATTTAGTGGGACTCTACAATGAAAGATGAAATGGACTCTTTGCTAAAGAATAAGACATGGGATTTGTGCAAGTTGGATGCAGGTAAAAAGGCTTTACAAAATAAGTCGGTTAAAAGAAGAGGATGGAGGTAAGAAAAGATTTAAAGCCAAGTTAGTTGTAAGAGGATTTGCACAGAAAAAGGGAATTGATTTTAATGAGATATTTTCTCCTATTGCTAAAATGACTTCTATCCATACTATTTTATGTATAGTGGCTATTGAAGATTTGCATTTAGAGCAACTGGATGTTAAAACAACCTTCCTTCATGATGATTTGGATGAAGAGGTATATATGGCTTAGCCACAGGGATTTGTAGTCAAAGGTAAGGAGAACTTAGTGTGCAAATTGAAGAAAAGTTTATATGGCTTGAAGCAAGCACCTTGACAATGGTATCTGAAATTTGACAATTTTATGCATGAGCATGCTTATAGTAGGTGTCATTCAGATCATTGTGTCTACTTTAAGAGGTTGGATGATGATAGCTACATTATTTTATGTAAATATGTTGATGATATGCTTGTAGCTGGGTCTAACATGGATCACATTAAGTGGTTAAAAAAGAAATTAGCACATGCATTTGCTATGAAGGATTTGGGGGTAGCAAAACAAATCCTTGGTATGAAGATTTGTAGAGATAGGAAAAACAAAACATTGATGCTATCTCAGGCTGATTATGTTGAGAAGGTGTTGCAACATTTCTCTATGGAGAATGCTAAAGATGTCAACACACCTTTACCTGGTCATTTGAAATTGACTAAGGAGATGTGTCCCAAGACACAAGAAGAGGAGGATAAGATGTCCAAGGTACCCTATGCTTCAGCTGTAGGAAGCTTGATCTATGTTATGGTATGTACTAGGCTAGATATTCCACATGCAGTGGGAGTTTTTAGTAGGTATATGAGTCATCCAGGAATTGAGCATTGGAATGCAGTCAAATGGATTCTCAGATATTTGAGAGGAACATCCAATAAGTGTTTACACTTTGGGGGCTCTACTACTAATTTACAGGGCTATGTTGACTCAGATTTGGCAGGGAATATTGATACCAAGCAGAGTACTATAGGTTACATCTTTACTATTGGTGGGGTAGCCGTGAGCTGGGTTTCTAGGTTACAAAAGGTTAATGCTTTATCCACTACAGAGGCAGAGTATGTAGCTACTATAGAGGTAGCTAAGGAGATGATATGGCTTCAGTTCTTCTTGCAAGAATTGGGACATCCTTAGAAGGATAATTATTTGTTCACAGATAGTCAGAGTTCCATTCATCTTGCAAAGAATTCAACTCTGCATTCAAAGACCAAACACATATAGTTGCAGTACCATTTCATTCGATCAGTTTTGGAGGATGGATAGTTAAAGCTAGAGAAGATACATACCAATGAAAATCCAATAGATATGATGACAAAGGTAGTAACAAGGGAGAAGTTGAACTCCTCTTCAGCTTCGGTTGGTCTTCTAGATTGAATATGAATAAAAGAATAGTAGAGTCTAGTGTGGTTTGATTTAGTGGGAGCCCCATGTGGTAGCAGTATTCCTACAGGATCAGTCTCCAAGTGGGAGATTTTTGTTTAGTGTGGAGCTTGATTAGTCCGCAAGTGGGAAATTGTTAGATTGTGGTGACTGATCAGGAAAGTACTGTACATACTTCATAAATTCTTTGGGGTTCTGGGCATCGGCCCAAATTTTTTTTTGGGCCCTATTTTATCAAGATTTTGGGCCGACATGTAATTATTAATTATAATCCTAAAGTGGTTAAAATACTTGTATAAAAGGGATTAGGGTTAGGGATTGTTTTCATAAGGTGTGATGTGAAATTGGTTCTTGTGGCAGTATTGAGTTGTAAGGGATTACAGATTGTAATCAGGTTGTAATCACTAGATTATAAAAATATTAGACTTGATGTTTGGTGGATGTAGCTTAGGGATTGGGTGAACCATGTTAAATGTTGGTGCCTTGTGTTCTTTTTTGTGTGATCTATTGTTTTCTATTATTGGTTATATATACATGTAATTGTTATTTCTGTCTATGGTTTAATCCTAACAATTATGACATCTGAGTCCTTGATTAGCATACATTTGCACCCTTCTAGCTATGCAAGAAGAAGACCTACACTTCGTAATAGAGAAGATTCTAAGGTAAAAGATTGTGTACTAGGTGCATAAGAACAAGGTGTGCATGTGCGCTACATGCACTTTTCAAAACAAGACTATGCCTTATACTGCCAACACACATCTCCATTTTGTAGTTGTGCACATAACACACCCGCACATATGTGCAACTATGCCAAGTGAGCTGACTTAGACCCATTCTTTCCTTCTTGTACACTAGATTCACTTTTCAAAAGTGTGCTAGGTGCACTAAGTGTGAAATTCCTGCCTTCTTTTATAACTTTTTCATCTATTTTGTTAGTTTTTCGTTAGTCAGGTCTAGTCGTTAAACATCATTTTGGCTTCTTAGTAATAGTATATTGATGTTTGTCTTTATATAGGTCAAAATAGAGTCCTAATTATCTATAGCAACTAAGATTACCCCAAAATTAATAACCTTCAAGTTTCAAGGTGTACTGAAGAAGTCCAAATTTATAGACTTGTATTCTGAGATCTCAGACACTAAACTTGTGTACATCGATTGAAACAAGTTCTTGGTCTTATGAAACAAAATGCATGAGAGATAAAAGATGATCTCATCACTAATTCTAAGTAGCCTGGTAAATGCAACATCACACCCAAAGTTGGTGCAGCCCGTAGAGTTGATAATGACATTGGCTCAACACTATGTGCCTGGAAAAAAATTGGTCAAGAGAATTACTCAAGAAATTGTCTTGGACATCTTCCTAGACAATATTGAGAAGGTATTCTACCTACCTATCATCGATCAGTACCATAAAATCATATATGACACAACAAAAAAATGATACAAAGAGCATGAATGAGAGGAAAAGGACCTAATGCAAGAGAAGTACTTGATTACTAGGCCTCCTCCCAATAGGAGACCAAGAAAAGTAGACATGGCTCAAGGATACATGATTGATGATATAGGCTATGACATTGTCTTATTGAGTACAGTAATGGGAATCCCTACAATAAGTCATTTGTAAACTTGGACAATCTAATTCATAAAGACAATTAGGAGAAGAGCCCTTAACATTGACTAGGGCACCATAATTAGTTGCTCCTTGGGGGAGAAACTTACTTCATTTCAAATAGACTCTTAATTCTACATGAACTCATGTGTGGTCTACTTGTTGGCCAGTCGAGCAACCAACTATTTGATTCTATTAAAGAGGGGAAGTTTACAAGGACCCAACACATGGCCATACATTGTGTACCCATAGTTGGTCCAAAAGAAGCTTCCATACAAGATTCCCAATTTTAGATTGGTAAATAATTCCTTTAATTTTGCTATAATCCAGTTCATTGAAGGTGATAATGTGAAGAGGTTATCACTAGAAGTTGTGGCAAGAATAATGCAAGAAGGTGGATACTTCATCCAATGCAACACCTTCACATACATTTAGGTACTTGAAACTCTCCTATACCCTACAAAATTACCACACTATCCATTAGATAGACTCATTCTTTTGGAGATTGCTAGGCAATTAACCTCAATATATGAGAGAGATTGGAAGTTTCATAGAAAGACATGAGTGTGGCCAATCATCATAGGGCCTTATGAGGTGGAGAAAAAGTAAGACATCACCACCTATGATATAGAATGGGAGAATGATCATTTGGATGATTACCTGGTATCCTGTCCCTACTTTGACAACATTGAGATGATCCAATAGATTATAGGGGAGAAGTTCATCCCAGACAACACTATTGATGATCTTTTTTGAATTGTGTAGATGACTACAAAGTTTAAATAATAATCTATTTTAGAATGATTCTAGCACTAGCAAAAATGACATTGAATATGCACATACCTCTCAAGGTATGGAATAAGGACAGTCCAAGTGTCTTGGACCCTATGTATGATGGAAACAAGATCTTTGATCATCCTATCATGAATGTAGAGGTGGATAGAGAGGAGAATAATGTCATACATCAATACCAAGACATGTCAAATGTGGTACCAAATGTTCCCACTCTACAGGAACTTGCTAGGCTCTAGAAAGGTAAAGGGACCAAAGTTACTATCCCTACATATGATGAAAAGTCCCTGGTCTAACCCAAGATCATAGAAATGCATGCTAGAGATGTGGCATACATCCAAAATGATAGTAAGGTCAAGGGGAAGAAGAAGATAAAGTCCACTAATATTGAAGAAGAACCCACCAAAGAAGCTTAAGTCTAAACTAAAGCCTTCCATTAGTACCTAAATGCAACAAAACAAAAATGACATTGGGGAGCTTCTTCACCTAGAGCTTGTAGCTTTACCAAGGCTATCTATATCTCCTAAAATTATTTGGGTCACTTCTCTAACCCTAACCTAGAGGATTTTCTTCTAATCCTCTTTTCTCAAGAAACTCACCAATCAATTTAGTTTGTACTCCTCCAACCCCACAATCCAAACTATGCACCTTTTTTTGGTTTGATAAGCCAAAGTCCACCAAAATATTGTGAGCGAACCAAAATCATGGTTAAAATTTTTTCATGAGGTTCTTGACACAATCTAAGCCATTCTTCACCTTTGTGACATGCTTATCACACCAAAATCCCATTCTTTCTCTATTTGGCCTAGGAGGCCAAAGAGCCCCTATTAGGCCTCCTAAAAATAAGGAACTTGTAATAACTCAAAAAATCCCTAAATAGGGCCTATTGATGCCTTCTAGACTTTGTTTCCTATTGACCTAGGCTTGAATATTTTTGAGGTCTTCAGTCCCCATGGTGTTCGTACAGTACGATTCTAGAAAACCCTTATTTTGAGGGTTTTAAGGGAAATGATAGAAAGACATTTGCCAAATTCTCTAAACCTTGTATCAAACCTTCTTCTATGGTTTGTGGACACTGAACACCTTACTCCACCATTTTCCATTCAATTTTGGCATGTGCCAATCCCATGTTCATCTTAAAACTCCATTGCAAGCATCATTGCACCTTGCCAAGCTATTCCTTACTTGCCTAGGGCTCGCTTGCAAAAATGGCCAATTGACTCCCACAACTCCCAAACTTGATATTTACATGGTTTATAGAGGCTATTAATTTATTCCCAAACGCCATAGGTTTTCAACCATAGGAAATCAAGTTTTAGCCATTTTTGTGTTGATTGCCCAAAAATTGGATCGTACTCCCCCTACAAGAAGAAGCTTAAGACACCTATGGTGAGAGGAGCTCTTTGATGATGTCATGCTTCTTGAAGTCACTCTCATGAACCCAAGTTGCCTTAGCCTTAGGAGTATCTTTCCATTTCACCAAATGTTCTTTGTACACCTTGTTCCTTGTGCTCTTTTTCACCCTAGAATCTAATATCTTCTCCACTTGTGGTTGCTTCTTCTCAGGTACCTCCAAGTATGATAACTCCTTGCTTAGCTCTACCTGATACTTCTCTTCATCCACATCTAAAACCTTGTAGGGTATCAATTCTTTGACATTGAAAATGAGAGAGATAGACATGTCACTTGGTAGATCAACTTTATAAGCATTAGGCACATACTTCTCTAGCACTTTACATGGCCCAATTCTCTTCATATGCAACTTGCTTGGAATACATTTTTGTAGTCTAGCCTTGTTCAAGTAGACCATGACCAAATCTCCTATCTAAAATTTCAAGTCTCTCCTCCCTTCATCCTTCTTTCCCTCCAATTTTTGATTTGCTTCCATCAAGGTCCTCTTAACCTAATCATGTATTTCCTTCATAGACTAAAAAAAATCATTAGAATGTCCACTGATGGTGCCACATGCTAGTAGTTCCCTCAAATCCATTATGCCCCTTGGATTTGTGTCATACACTACTTGAAAAGGACTTAATTTTTTGGTCCTATGCTTGCTATCTTTATAGGAAAATTCATCTTGAGGTATGACTTGCTCCCAACTCTACCCATACTCCTTGGTGAGATAGCTTAAGAGGTTGCCTAGGACGCTATTGATGACCTCTATTTTTCCATCTAATTGGGGATGGTAGGAAGAACTATGAGCTAGGTTTGTACTCAATCTCTTCCACAGGGTCTTCCAAAAATATCCCATAAACTTGACATCTCAGTCAGCCACAATGCTCATTAGTAGCCCATGAGTTCTAACCACCACCTTGAATAATAGGTTAGCTATATGGATAAAATCATGTGTTTTCTTGCATGGGATGGAATGGATCATCTTGTTGAATCTATCTACCACCACAAACACATTATCTAGTCCTGCCTTAGTCCTTGGTAAGCCTACTATGAAATCCATGCTGGTGCATTCCTAAGGCCTATTAGGAATGGGTAGAGGTTGATAGAGGTCTGCATTAGATGAAATTCCCTTTGCCTTCTGACATATGCCAAATTTCTCTAAATACCTCCTCACATCCCTTTATATCTTGGGCCAGTAGTAAAACCTTTCCACTAGGTCTAGGGTCTTGTTAAAGCCAAAATGCCCACTCATGCTTCCATTGTGCTTTTCTTGTATGAGATTCTTCCTCATAGATCCCCTTGGGATGCACAATTGTTGACCCTTAAATAATAACCCATTCTACAATGTATATTAAAAAATTTGACTATAGAAATGATTCTCAAAATTAGTACATACCTTGTATGCCTTTGAAAAATTAGTATCCTCACCATACATATCCTTGAATCCTTCTATTCCTATGCTCTGCAACTTGAATTTTTGAATAGTCACAACCTCATGCTCAAAGCATCTGCCACCTTGTTATTAATACCTTTCTTGTGTTTGATAGTAAAAGTGTAGGACTACAAGAACTCTATCCATTTGATGTGTCTCAAGCTAAGCTTCTTGTGTGAATTGATAAAACTTAGTGCTTGCTTTTCAATACAGAAAACAAACTCCTTTGGCAATAAATAATGCCTTCACTTCTTTACGGCTTAGACAAGTGTATAGAGCTTCGAATCATATGTTGAATACCTTGTCTTGGCTTCATTGAGTCTCTCATTGAAAAATGCCATAGGTCTGCTTAATACTGCCCCAACTACTATGTTCCTAGCATCACACTCTACCACAAATGGCTTCTCAAAACTTGTCAAGACCAATATTGGTTGGTTTAGCACTTCCTTCTTCAACCTCTCAAAACTTTCACTTGCAACTTTAGTCCATCTGAACTTGGTCTTCATGACTCCTTTGATGATGTCATTAATTGGTGCACAAATCTCGCTAAACTTCCTCACAAACTTCCTATAAAATTATGCTAGGCCATGAAAAATGATGACCTCAGTAGCAGATCTAGGAGTAGGCCAACTCAAGATTGCCTCTACCTTATTTTTGTCCATTTTCAAACTTCCTTGGGATACTACAAAACCCAAATACACTAGCTCCTCTTTCATGAACTCACTCTTCTAAAGGTTCACTATCAAATTTTGCTCTTGAAGCTTCTTCAATGCCATTTCTAGGTGATTTATGTGCTCTTCCTTTGTCTTAATAAACATGAGGATGTCATCTAGATGCAAACTAACAAACACTCCTATATAATTTTTGAAGACTTCATTCATGACTCTTATGAAGGTACTACAGTGCATTGGTTAGGCAAAATGACATTACCAAACACTCATAGAGACCCTCCGCAGTCTTAAATGCATACTTCCATTCATCACCCTCCTTCATCCTAATATGAGAATAACCACTCTTGAGATCAATTTTAGAAAATTATCTAGCTCCACCAAGATAGTCCATTAGATCCTCTATCCTAGGAATAGAAAATCTATATCTAATTGTGATTCTATTAATTCCCTTAGAATCAATATACATTATCCACTTACCTCCCTTATTAGGTGCTAGGACAACTGATACTTCACAAGGGCTGATGCTCTTCCTAATCAACCCTTGATCAAGTAATTCTTGGACTTGTCTTGTAATCTCCTTGTTATGCTTTGGAGTCATCTTGTATGCAGCCTTATTAGGTAAGGAAGCACTTGATATGAAGTTAATTTTATGACTTATGAATTTCTTTGGGGGTAATGTTGGTGGTGCTCCATCACATATGATGTCCTTGAACTAATCTAGTAGTTCTTGCACTTTTTTAGGTATAGGTGCTTGTGATGACGACTTCTCTTCCTTTGGCTTCACCATGATGACATACCCTACTCCTTCACCTTCCTTTAATTCCTTGGGGAAATATTTCCCACTCATCAATAATGTCTTAGCAATAGCCTTCTCTACCTTATCTTCTTCCACCAATGACTATATTCTATAGGTGTCTCCATCCTTCTTGAAAGAGTATTTTTTTCCTTCCCATGATGCACTGCCTCTTTGTCATACTACCAAGGCCTTCCTAACAACATATGGAAAGCATCTATAGGAAGTACATCACATAGAATATTATGTTGATAGTTACCAATAGTGATGTCTATCCATAATTATTCATTCACTAATATATTATGCCCCTCGTTCAATCAAATCATCCTATAAGGACACACATGTGGAATTTTTGTTAGACCAAGCTTTTGTATTGCCTCTTCTGATAACACATTGTCAGTAGACCAGGCTGAGTCTATGATCACTTTGCATACTTTTTCAAGTATCTTACATGTAGTTTTGAAAAGTTCTCTCATCTGTTTAGGTTCCTCGTTCACTTGCTCCTTGACCAAGACTCTCCTCAACATGAGGTTCTCACTCTTTTCTATTTCATGGTCCACTTCCCATATTTTTTGGTTGTCTTCCTCTTGGACATAAGTTATCTTCTTCTCTCCATAAGATGTTAATACCTTCTTTGTACATCTATAGGATGCCCTAACTTACCACAATGGTAACATTTCATGTTACTGAAGTGTGAGCCTCTACTATTATTTCCATACCTTCCTTTGCCACCATTATTGGATCCTCTACCTCTATTGGAGCTTCCTCTTTGCCCAATCTCACTGGCCTGCTCATTCCATTTGGAATCTCCATAGCTCTTCTGATCATTGATCCTTCCATTAGAAACACCTCTTGAATTACCTCTAAAATCTTTATCTCTAGCCCTGCCTTTGGAGCTAGAGTCACCCTTCTTCCTCAACTTGTGTTCTACCTTCCTAGCCATTTGGAAATAACTTTGCAATATGGCAAGACTGAATAAGATTAGTTAACCATAGATAGACCATTTAAGGCCATTTAAGTACCTTGCCACCTTGATTTTCTCTGCCTCTTGTACCCTTGACCTTAGAGAAAGTTTTTGGAACTCTTCAGTATAGGTATCTACATTAAGATCCTTCTACTTGAGATTCTATCTCAAGCTTGTGAATCTGAATCTCATAATCTTCTAGCAAATAGGTCTCCTTTATCTTTGCTACCATAGCCTTCCATTTGGCTATTGGTTTCTTTACTTGAGTTTCTCTTTCCTCTTGCACAAACTTCCACCAAGTCAGTGCTCATCCTTTCAATCTTGACTTTGCAAACCTTACCTTCTGAGTCTCTACTATTCCTTCACATTCAAAATAGTTTTCAATGCTTTCAACCCATTCTAGGACCACTTTTGCATCCATCTTTCCATGGAATAGTGAAACATTCTCAAGACTCTTTCCTCTAAATGCTTTGAGGGCTTTGAGGAATGGTTCTTGCTCACAAAGTGGAGGATCAGGTTTAATTATTTCATCCTCCAAGTCCATCTTCTCTTTACCTTTATTGGTGTCTTCATCTTCCCTTGCTAGCTTGGCTGCATCTTCTATTTGTTTCAACCTGTCTTTCATCTCTTCTATGGACTCATCAAGAAGTCTAGTTTTCTCCTCCACAAGCTTCTTCTACTCATCTACCTCCTTATCTAATTTTTTATTGGTAACCATCTTTGAAGATCCTCTTGATTTAGTAGAATACAACATATCACCATAAGCCTTAATCTTATAGCTTTGATACCACTTTGTTGGGGAGCTTCTTCATCTAGAGTCTGTAGCTCTACCAAGGCTATTGCTATCTCCTAGCCTTCTTAGGGTCACTTCTCTAACCCTAACCTAGAGGATTCCCTTTTAATCCTCATTTCTCAAGAAACTCACCAATCAATTTAGTTTGTACTCTTGTAACCCCACAATCTAAACTATGCACCTTTTTTTGGCCTAATAAGCCAAAAGTCCACCAAAATGTTGTGAGCAAACCAAAATCAAGGTTCAACCCCCCTCATGAAGTTTTTGGCATATTCCAAGCTATTCTACACCTTTGTGACATGTTTACACACCAAAGTCCATTCTTGCTCTATTTGTCCTAGTAGCGCTAAGAGCCCCTATTAGCCCTCCTAACAACAAGAAACTTACAACAACTCACAAAATCCATAAATAGGGCCCATTTATGCATTCTATACTTTGTTTACTATTAACCTAGGCTTGACTATTTTCTAGGTCTTAGGTCTTCATGGTGTTCGTATAGTACAGTTCCAAAAAACCCTTATTTTAAGGGTTTCAAGGGAAATGATAGAAAAACACTTGCCATATGATCTAAATCTTGTAGAAAACCTTCTCATCTAGTTTGTGGACACCTAAACCCTACTCCACCATTTCCTATTTCCAAAAATTGATATTCAAATAGTTTATAGAGGCTATTACTTTATTCCTAAAGGCAATAGGTTTTCAACCATGGGAAATCAAGCTTTAGCCATTTTTGTGCTGATTGCCCAAAAACTGAACAATAGGAATGCAAAAACTAAATAATTTTGAAAACTTAGCAAAATGACTACCGTTGATCAAAATGACCTTGCACAGTTCCAAAACTTGATATTTCAAGAAGCTATTCCATCCAAAATAGTAAGCACACCAATCCAACTATTCAATAAATCCTCTAAAATACATTTTTTATCAACAAAAATCCTTCTTCACACATCACCCATTTGTACAAGGCAGAACCAACCCTTTGAAATGTGTTATTTCATGTTTATATAGACTCCTCTAACTATCTTCCTCCATTCCCATGAAAGTAATGGTTACATATAGTATGGAATAGCCAAGGACAAAGAAGACTTTAGGAAGTACAAATAAGGGGAACGAATTGGCAATCATGACAGTATTGCCATCTAGCAAGGATATGTCTTTAATAGGTATAATCCCTACATGGTTGACACAAGTGGTAGAGACTTGACAGAGGAGGTACATACAAATACCAAAGTAGGGTCTCTTAGTTTTGGCACAGGTTATGTGGACCATAGCGTCTCTCTTAGGAGAGCCACATCAAATGAAATTTCTCTCGAAGAACATGCAAGATGACATAGTAACACATATAACTATTCCTATTCTCCACGCTGATCTAGAGCCCATCATGCTTCAAGAATTTTAGATTTAAGAGGTTGTATTGGTGAAGCCAACCAAGGATACTGCTAAAGCATTGATAACCTTGGGTTTGAAGAAGGTGTTCCAATAGTTGGGTAGTGGAGAAGAAGAGATCCAAATTTTGAGATGGAAAAAATATGTCTTGTGGGAGTTTGTAAAAGAGGTGGTAGGTCCTATTGACCCAAATCATCCAGAGATAGATCTAACATCTGCCCTCAAGAAATGAACTCTGACCTTAGAACCTCTAGATTCATTTTTGGATGCATGCAAGAGATGGAACTACAATTTTGAGGATTAGTGAGTAGAGATCATAGAAGATAATATGCATATTTTGTATGGTATACATAATAATGTAGAGAGACTTGCAATGACAATCAACTAGGATTTTAGCTTGATGGATGAAGTGTCAACCTAGATAAATGACCTAGAGTCATTATAGATAATAAAGGGCCAAAGATATTGAATGTTTCTTAATGTATATATAAGGGAAGAGATCTATAAAATCAATTATTGGATTGAGAAGATTTAATAGGGGAACAATGTCATGTTAGGCTTATTTAAGGATATCCAGGACATGCAAACAAGTACTCAATCCCAACTTTTAGTGCAGTTAGTCTGGAGATCTTTGATGATGACCCCAAGACTCATTTTTTTAGCATGAATGTTGATGGTACTCCTATAGGGGAGTATCCTATCTTTATTTAAGACTTAATTCATAGGTTCTATGTTTCATTCATGACAAAGTTTTTCATTGATGTCAACATATTGGTTATTCAGTGAAGACTAGCAGAGCAATATATAGAGTTTGAGTTTGTAAAATTCGAGGATGAAAGATTTGCTTATGCATACTTGGGATAATATTCTAGAGTATTTCTAGATGATACAATTAAGAGCATGTACATAAATATGAAGACTGGACAAACTTATGATGGATTTGTTGAAGGCATCTTTTAGACAAATTTTTTGGAAAGTGGGTAGTGTTGTTTGGATTGTATCTCCTAAAAGAGATGGAATCTAGTTGAGTGGACTTGGAAAAAGGTTGAATACATATTTCAAATGTTTTTATTAATCACACACATTCAATTGATCAACGAATGAAGAGTTATGAAGACTTTGAGCCAACAAATTACTTGTAAATGTGAAAAGATACAATATTGTAATATAACATGCAATGTAATTTCTTAAGTTGGTCCTATATTATTGTTCAAAATTGGGAAAGCATCAAGGATAACTCAATAATTTATTTTAAGACTTGTATAAAGGAAAGGTTTTCCTTGGATGTAAGGTGTAATGTCCACCCATAATATGCTTTATATTATATATGTTGAACTCTTTTAGGCCTATTTCATACATGTGTTAGTTTCAAAGATATATGGTATGATATTATTTCATGACTTCAAAATATCATTTATGATTACATAGTTGATTATATTTCACGTGATGTCTAATGATTATCATTACTTACATGTTAATATTGCTTTAATGATACTTAGTTAGTAAATGTGATTTCTTTTATAACAATGTCAGATGCTATGTCTTTAATGATGATTATTCTACATGCATAGTGATGCATTGTTATATCAAAGCATTTGATGAGTTGACTTGTGATTCATTATGGTACTTACCCCATACTTGCATGTGTATGGTATGTGTGTCTATTTTAATTTTTTTGTCTAACGTGTCTGATGTGGTTAAGGGAGGGAGTTGCAGTCACCTACTAGGTAGGATCTACATGATGTACCACTCCCTATCATTGCCTATTTAGTTTAGATATATGTATGCACATGTACATGTTCATCTTTTATGTAGGATGTAGGTACCGAGCATTGACTTTCCTGAATTGCCAAGATGAGTATGCCCCATCGCAATATCTCAATAGTAAGAATGGGAAGATAATGATAAGGTCCAATCCCAACCATAGCCTAAACACTTTTCCTACAACGAGGACTCTTATCTGACTCTCTATCCTTTTTAAACCTGTGAGTTTATTTTTGCATGTGTTGTTTGAGTTTTGATTTTGAATGATTTTTCTTATGTGGATTTGACTATGTTATTTATTTGGTAAAAGGTTTAATTATGATAATTAAATCAATCACATAATATTAGAATTATTAAATATTATTTAAATAGAAGGAAGAATTATAATATCAGGATATTTGATTGATTGAGAAATTAAATTAATTAAATATTTATTTTTTAGACTTGATTTAAAAGTCTAAATGTGAAAGTTGGAAAAGGGATAAATTAAAATATTAAAGACTAAATATTGATTTATCATGAATATTTAATCAATGATAATAAAATTAGAGTTGCACATAATTAGTGGGCTTTAATTATTATTGATGATTAAACTAATTATATGAAATTAAATTGTACATTAATTAATAAAATTAAAATAAGATTTTTAAGTGGGCAATAAGTTTTTGATAAGAAAAATAGGTTTTACAGGGATCTTGAAACTCAAGAGTTAAGACATATCAAAAGGATGATAATAAGCATTTAAAGCCCAACCAAAAAAAAAAAAGGCCAACCAAAGGGCCAATACAACAGATAGACAAAAAGTCAACTAACTAAAAACCTATAGCAGTCTAACAGTCCAAAAGACAGGAAAAGAAAAACCAAAGTTAATCCTTTGTCTTTCTCTCAAGCTCTTACATCGTTTCCACTGCTTGATAGGCTTTGTTAATCTACTCAGCCATCTGTTGTTGCTTCTTCTGACCATCTCAATCCGTGCTGCTAAAGGTAATGTTAATCGTCACATCCTATTCCATTCTGGCTCTTTCTCTGTCCATTTTGTCATTTTCATCCATAAGACCTCTAGCTTTTAGCATTCCAGTAAGGGACAAGATATTATCATTGATAGAAGTTATAATGGATATTATTTGATTTGCTAGATTATGATTGTAGTTTTCCAAATTCTGGATTCTCTTCTCAACCAAACTAAGTCAATCCCCATGTTCATTCAAATTTCCACAATCTAGCATCTTCCTTCTATTTTCCAACTGCCCTATTTTTTCTCTGAACTCCTCCAATTCATGGTAATGCCATTTGATTGACCTAAAATTGTCAATCATACTATTTCTAGCATTATTAAGAAAATTCATGCCAGTTTCCCTTGCATTATCTGTAATAGCCACCATTGTTGGATCAATGAGATCCTCCAACTAGAGCTGACCCTATTTTTCTTCTAAAATTTGGGGGTTCATAGCCTCTTTGACAATACCATTTTGGAAGTTCTTACATTAAAATTTCTCCAAGCCATGTGTGTGTACTTAATTACCATCTCTCCTCCCTCACCATCTTTCTTCTCCTTGTCCTGTTCCTGAGGATGAATAGGGGAAAGAGGAATAGCAGAGAGCTCTGGCCCAGAATCCAAAATCCCCTCTGCATCCTTCTCTTTATACCTCCTCTATTTTTTAGCCACTAGCTCCTTTTTCTTAGTTTCTACCTCCTCATCATCCTCTTCATCAGTTTTCATATCCTGCCCTTCCTCGTTGTACTCTTCATCTCCTAGTTTGAAGCTTTAGACTCGTGTCCTCTAGGGATCTTCCTGCTTAGGGTTTTAATTGATGAGGGTGATTTCTTCTCTAAATCCTTGGCCTTCTTTCTAGGAAAAATGTTTTCTTCACCCTCCGAACTAATACTTTGGACATCCTCCATATTAGATGAGAAGCTAGAACTTCCCATATCCATAGATGCATCCATGCCATATAGGGGGGTTTTCTTATGGTTTGAGCCTTGAAATGCTCATAAATTAGAAGCAATAACCCCTCATGTAGGGCCAGATTCGCAGAGGGTTTCTTCTTGTGCCCAAAAATACCCTTACACATTGAAGTATATAAATAAAAAGGGAACAAAATCTTGACACCATAGCGAAAGTGATTGAGTAAAACAAAATGGTGTGTTCTTACTCTATCAAATCTAGTGTCCAAAGAAATATACTCTATAATAGCCCGTAAAATATACCTCCATAACTTCTTGATCGAATCCATTTCGTAGTAAGTTTAACACTTTACCAGTTCATTTTTCTCTTTAGTATTCTTTTCAAAATCCTTGGCAACATTCTCTGACACCTTCTTATCTCTATGAAACTTCAACCCCTCTACTATAATTTTAGTTACAAGAGCAATGCCTTCCTTAGTAACTTGAAATGAAACCCCATCCACTTTTACCCTCTTATTCTTCCATGAATCAACCATACTGTTAGTGATCATAGGGTTAAAACCAAACCATACTGTTAGTGATCACAGGGTTAAAACCATGAAGTTTAGCAATGTAGTTGGCTATTCCACCCTTCTCTAACTTTTCCTAGATGTTAGTCCTTTGCTTTCATTTATTTGCTTCACCAACAAGTTCCTTCCTACTTCTTTCCCCCACCATTTCTGTATTTTCAACACTAACTATTCTCATAAACTCTGACCTCTGATATCCCTTCTCCAACCTCTAAAAACCCTGATGGCTGCCTTTGTGATAATCACTGATATGTCTTTCTTTTCGCCAAAAATGGTAAAGGAAGAGAAAAAAATTGACCCAAGAAATGTATCGATTTGACATTAATAACCTCATCTAACTATGTTTTCCGTAAACGCTATTAAGTGGGGAATAAGTTATTTAATTTAAAAGAAATAATTTTTATTATTTTATTATAAAAAGATAAATATATTTTGTGAAATGAAAATGAATAAATAAAGAATTTTTATTTATTTAATATTAAAAAAGTAAAAAAAACTATGTATTTTTCTTTTCTCAAAAAAAAGTAAAGTGATTTAAATTTTTTTTTTAAAAAGACAAAGAAAAATTATTATTTTATTTTAGTTACCTTCTTTTGTAAGTTTACTCATTTTAGAAACTTTAGTTTTATTAGTTTTATTTATTTAGTTTTCTTTATTAAGAGGCCATTCTGATCATTTTGGGTGAGAAGATTTTTGGAGATCAAAAAGATAATTTAGAACAGAGATTTTAGAAGACAAGTTATAGGTTATGCATTCAGATTTTGAAGTAAAAGATTTTTTTTCAAAGCTTGGGAGTCAAGTTTACAATTGGGTTTTGATCTTCTTCTTCTTAACAAATCAACTTGGTGTTTGAAGGTAGGGGTTTTCCAATCTCTTGCAATTGCTGTTGGAAAGATTGTATTCTCTGTGTTTTCTTGATTATGAATAAATTTGTTTGTAGTTACTTGTGTGTTAGTTTGAGGGTTTGAAACATGTGTTTTTTGTTGTAACTTTTATTTAATATATTTTATCAAAGATGTAAAGATACTTTTATACAGCCATTTAGATTTTTATTTAGCATATATAAAAATTATATATGATTGTTTTGTGCAGACATGGTCAAATATTGATTGTCATACTAAAACTAGGCCTATCTAAGCTTGATTTTTCAATTAGAGACACACAACTTGTCACTTATAATGTTTTAAAAATATATAGTTAGGAAAATATCTTCTTTGTGATTGTAAATAAGTCTATTATGAATACTTTTATTGGTTTTCATGAAGATCCAACAGTTCAAGCAAAAGTTATGCTCTTTCTTCTACACTGGTAACCTTCAAATTTGAATAGTGTTGCTAGGAAGATTCATATTTTACACCATTCAAATGAACTTTTCTTTAGGACTGGTAATAATAAAAAATGTGTGAAATCAAATTATCTTTCCATAAATATAAGCTATAGATCCATATCATTCCATATGAGATTATAAAATTTAAATTACCAACTAATTTACATAGAGAAAATGCATAAAAACTCACTGTTATGAACTTTCTAAATATTTTTTATTTATTTTTAAATATTATTGACTTAAAATAATAATAATAATAAATTATAAACTCATTAGATAATTAAGATACTGAATTTATCTACACTTATATACCCTTTATATAATCAAACAAAACCTTTGAAAATAATCTAATCCAAATCATTCGATGAAACCTTGTATTATTTGATGTGTTTTTATTTGAGATTTTGTCGTATTTGTTTTGTGATGGGTTTTGGAAATTTTAATGTGATGTTTTATTTTGTGATGGCTTTTATGTGAACTATTTAGCTGAACAAACTAAGATGCGCACAAGAGGCATCTTTTAAGATTTCTTTTATGATGGTTATTTGACTAGATGTCAAGATGTACTTTATGATTCAAAATTAAGGCTCATGCTTATGATATTTATTTAGTGAGCATATATGATTACTTGAGTTTTAAGAACCAAATTAATTTTCAATTTCCTATTAAGGAACCAAGTTCTATCATTATGGGTGTTGTAAAATGGGACACAATTGTGATTTATGTGCTTAGGGGATGTTGTCTAGGTACATGTCTTTGGGAGTGGCTTGCAATAGGGGTCCGGGACCCAAAGTGGTTAGTACCAAGGTAACCTATTGTAAGTTGTGCAATAAGTGATACCATACTAATTAAAATATCTTGCCTAGCCCTTTTCCTTTAGATACATTAAAAAGATAAGTTAGAGATGTACCTTGCCCATGCCTTAAGTGCTTGTATAGGCTAACAATGGGAATTTGATGATACCTAATGAGATGTATGACTAGTTTTTCTCATATTCATGAGAGGCTATTCTAGTTCCACATGTGTCACGTTGAGGGTCCAGGGTCCAAAGTGACCAATCCAGGGTAACTCAACGTTTGAGAGTTTACAGTCTAATGAGAGACCAGTCCAGGATAACTCAAGTAGTTTGATAATGTGATGACACTCCCTAGTATGTAGCTTGAGTCTCCTCCATAGATTTTGTATTTTCCTCTATTGGTGCAGTTATTGGTGTTATACTTATTATTGGTGATTACTTTTATTGATGGTGCTTGTAATTTTAGCATGTGTCTTTTGACTTGAGGTGGATATCTTTTGTAGAATTTATCTCATGATTTTGGTACTTGATTTATAATTGGTATATGTATGTTGACTTGGTATGTGGTGTTGGTATTGGATGAGAGTTCTTTCAACTTTGGTTATCTTTTCTTCTTGAGTATTTTGTGTTACTCTTGAAGTAGATTTGACTATTAGGATTCCTTGTAGAGGAATGTTTAATGGTTTGATTAGTTGTATGTGGAGCATTCATTATCTTCCTTGTACGGTGGGAGTGGAAGCTTGAATAGGTAACCACACGGTTAGGAGGTAGTGACTTCTTACCATTTGGGCCCCCCTCAGATTTGTAGATGTTGGAAGGTTGATGATGTAGTTGTACCTTTATCATTCTTATCCCTCTCTTGGAGACTTCTATTCAGTTGATGTATTTATATGTTATCACGTATCTTATATTTTGATGTACTTGTATCTATTCTCGCATACCCTACGACATGTGTAGTGGATGCTATCCATTAGATGTATTTCATTGTATTAGTTGTATTCATTCATTTTCTTATGAGATTAATATGTTATATTTTATGATTATGAACATTGTATCTAAGAATTAAATAAATAAATAAAAAATTAAATGCGACTCAATGTGAAGGAACCCTTGAGGAATGAAATCTATATTGTAATTGCATGTGTAAATGTTGTGGTTGTGTATATTGCATTTGCATTGTTACACTGATGTTGTATAAACTTCATGAAAAAAATAGTTCAAAAAACTTTGTAACATATTAGGTTTATTTCTTTTAGGTTCCCAAGTGAGATGAACTACATAAGGTGTGATATGTGGTCATATATATGTTATGTATTGTGCAAACTTACATGCAAATATCTATTGGATCATAGAATGAATTGGTGCAATTGAGGCATGGTGAGCTTAGAAGGAAGTGTATTTGGAAAAGAAGTTGTTGTTCAACAATTGTTGATGTAATCTTGTATTATTCAGTGAGGATAGTTCTAAAGATGTTTGGACAGTGGGTCCATCTATCTTCCTTTCAACTCTTAATAGGTTGGAATCTCCCAACATGGATTCAAAGTCTCCTAACAGGGACTCATATGTACTAATTATATTTCATTGACTCCTAACAAGGTCCATCCTTTCACAAGGAACATTTATACTAGTACATCATTTTATGGGTACCATCCCCATCAGGGTTTTCCCTTTGATCAAGGTATCCCTAGTCAACAAATCTAGTGTTATCGTGTATTGGTATCTTTCTATTGTTGTCCCCCCCCCCCCCCCCCCCCCCAACAATTATCTTAGTGGACTTTACTTTTTAACACATTTTCTCATTAGAAGGAGTAGTGCAATAATTCAAGGCAACTTTTGAAGCAATTTCCTTTGAGGATGACACAAAATGTATATTAAAAGATGAGGATGTTAGAGTGGGGTTTCTTTTTTTACTCCTATAGATTATCATGTTACTAATTAGTGTCAAAATGTGCATAGAAATTGAGTCATTATATTCCCTAAGAAATCAAGGAGAAGATGACAAAAATCTACAGTTATACATGAGCTAAAGTTTAAACCGAGCAAAAGCTTCACCTAATTCAAGATAAAGCCACATTGAGCAAGTCAGAGGATACTAAGAAAAGTTCACACCAACTGACAACATGAAAGGAACACTATATTTATTGAGTGATACAGAGGAGACATCAAAGTTTAAATTGACATAGATTCTAATGCAACATTACTCTACCAACAAATAAAAATGGTTTACATAAATTGAGTTAAAAATTTGAAAATATTTTATTGAATAATGAGAATTTATTGTTGTTGATTACAAGGTTGGAAGGACCAATAAAGATAAATATGAAAAGGAAGGGAATGTTTATTTTAGAACCATTGATGACAATCAGAGAAAAAATCTAAAAAGTTCTAAAATCCTAATTATATCAAGCTACAAATTTAAAAAAAGAACTCTTAAAGGAGTTGTACATAATTTTTTATGGTTGTTGTTGTAGTTTTTGTTGGTCAATATTTTGTTGGAGTAGTATTGATGGTGTCCGTGTGTTGAATGAAGTATTGATGTTAGTAATAGAGATCAACATTAAGTAAAAAGATCAAAGATAGAGACACATTTGGAATGAATTGAAGATCTATCACAAGAAGGTGATAATTGTAGAGAAGAAGAGGGATCTAATCAAGAAAAATAAATTTCTATTGTAAAGATCATTGCTGATATTATGTAAGCACTTTACTAGTTTCCTAAATCTTTTAAAAGGGTGGACTGAATAGTCTTATATGTCATCTCTTAATTGAGGACACACTTGAAGAGTGTTGTAAACCTTGTAAAAGGAAAATCTATCCATATCTTATTGTATACTCCTAACTGAGTAAGTCATCATAAGTGACAAACAATATTGTAGCCCTAACAAGGAAACCTCTTACTGCAATAATGATGGATTTGTGGGTACCATCCGAACCAAAGTTTTCCCTCTAACCAAGGGTTTATGTGGTATTAATTTATTGTTTTTGCATTATGTTTCATGAGTTTACAAGTTTTAGATTGTGAATGTTAAATTAGTAATGCTATTTTCATTAACAAAGTAATATGGTAAAAGATTATTGATTAACAAGTTACAGAAAGTGAAAGAGAAAGATTTAAATTTGATTGAAGGTGAAAGATATAGAGGATACTAATTCACTCCCCCTCTTAACATCCTATCTGTCTTGTATTCCATTAGTCGTTGCACCAAAAGACCGATCTGTTAATGCCCGACACAACCACTCAATTTATAGTACATAGGAGGTGGTTATACCCTTGTCACGAATCCCAAGGGGAACACTAAATATTTTTCCAATAATATCCCCTTCAACATTACCTGATGGTCTAAGGATTTAAATTTGTGACCAAGATTTGATACCACTTGTTAGAGTGGGGTTGTCATTGCACCAAAAGATTGATATGTTAATGCCTAATACAACCACTCAACTTATAGTACACAGGAGGTGGTTAAGCCATTGTCACAAATCCTGAGGGGAGTGCTCAACATTTTTCCAATATAGGAGACATTGAATGAATTCAAATCCAAGATGAAGGATTTTGTTGAACTAAGGCAAAAGGTCTAAGATTTTCACATAGAAGTGAGAGGAAAATATCAAGCCCTTGACTTACTAGAGCTTCATGAGATTTCCATTGCCATCAAGAATTTCAAGGCAACACATCCAAGCATAATTTTGGTAGAAGGTCAAGAAGGATCATATGGTAGAAACTAGAATTTTGGGACTTCAATCTACCAGTTTTGGCTATTTGACACCTAAAGGTACATAGGTGCACAATTTTCCAAGGTGTGAAGGTGTATTGATTCTCTAGATCAGTTGTCATGGCACTAAAAATTCACTGCTTGTTCTATAATTTGAGCATTTTATTCATTCAAAATACATCTTGGTGGTAGCTTAACTAATATATTCACACAATGAAGCTCAAATTTTCATCTTTGGAAGCGTTAGAGACTCCTAGATCATCCAATGTCTTCTCTCTTCTCATCCTCTCTTTCTTTTCTTGTTTTGAAGTCATGTAAAGGTCTATGCACCATGTAATTAATAAAATAAAGAGTGTGAGCCTACTTAACACCTAGTTAGGAGTCTATTTATATATAACTTGCTTAAAATTAGTGATTTTAGCATGTAATTTGCAAGAAAAAAATCTCTAGATTCACAAATTACATGAAGAATGAGTTTCCTATAAATTAAAAAATGTAATATGTATTCAAGATCGATATTTTGATGTAATAAAGTATAAAATTGGTGCTCTCATTCTATGTAGAGTGCTTCTTGTTGGGATGTGTGTTTCCTTTATGAATTCTATATTTATAAATAATGATGGAACTAATAGTTTTGTTGTATGTCAATGCCCATGTGATCAATTTGTTCTGGTGTTTGTCATATTTTCTAACAAATTCCTCTATTGTGACGAATTGAAAAAATGATCACCTCCAAGTTCTTGCATATCAATTTGTCTCATGTATGCACACTTTTTGTGGCTGCATGATTTGATGAATTGTGAAATATTCTTCAATTTCTATTAGTTCCCTTTGACAATTTCATCAATGGATTTAAGGATGCATTGCTCCTTATTTCATTGGTTTTTATATTTGATCCTTTTGAATAATTAATTCACATATGTATTGTGGTTATGAATTATTATTAGAATGATTAGAATAACTGGTGGGGGGGGGGGGGGGGAATCAGTTATTCTCATGTCCAAATTTACTATTAAGGTGTATCAAAGAACTCCAAATTTATAGACATACATTTTGAGATCCGAGACACTAAACTTGGGCACATTGATTGGAATGAGTTCTTGGTCTTATGAAAAAAACTACATGAGAGATTAGAGATGATCTTATCACTCATCCTAAGTGTCTTGATAAATGAAACATCCCATCCAGTGTTGGTGTAGTCCTTAGAGTTGATAGTGACATTGGCTAAACACTATGTGCCCAAAAAAAAGGTGGTCAAGAGCATTACTAGAGAAATTGTCTTGGACATCTACCCAGACAATATTGAGAGGGTCTTTCACCTACATGTCATTGATTACTACTAGAGGATCACATATGACATAGAAGACAAATGATATAGAGAGCATGAATGAGAGGCAAAAAACCTAGTGCAAGAGAAGTACTTGATTTCTAGGCCCCCTCCCAATAGAAGAGTAGGAAAAGTAGACATGACCCAAGGGTACATGGTCAATGACACATCCTACTACATCATCTTATTGAGTAGAGTGATGATATTCCCTAAAAAAAGTCATTTGGAAACTTGGATGGTCCACTTCATAGAGGCGATTAAAAGAAGAGCCCTTAAGATTGACTAGGGCACAATAATCAGTTATCCCTTGGATGAGAAACTTACTTTAGTTTAGACAAACCCTCAATTATACATGACCTCATATGTGGTCTACTTGTTGGCTATTAGGGTAACCAGCTATATGAGTCCCGTAAAGAGGGGGGGGGGGGGATTACAAGAATTCAACACATAGTCATACATTGTGTACCCACAGTTGGTACAAAATAGGCTTCACAACAAGAGCACATAATAAAGATTGGTAAATGACAAGTTATTTTTCTATAAACTGGTTCATTGAAGGTGATTATGTGAAGAGGCTATTAGTAGAAGGTATGAAAAAAATAAAACAAGTGGGTGGACACTTAATCCAATGCAACACCTTCAAATACATCTATAGCTAGAACTCTTCTATTCCCTAAGAAGTTACCACACTATCTACCAGATAGACTCATTCTTTTGGAGATTTCTAGGAAATTTCCCTCCACATAAGAGAGAGTCCATAAATTGCACAGAAAGACATGGTTGTGGCCAATCACCATTGGGCCTTATGAGGTGAAGAAAAAAAAGGACATCACCACCTATGAGATAGAATAGGATAAGTATTCTTTGGATGATTACTTGATACCCCACCTATACTTTGATAATATTAGGATGATCTAATAGATTATAGGGAAGGGGTTTATCCTAGATGCCATCGCTGAAGATCATTGGTTGAATTGTGTAGATGACTACAAATTTTGAATAATGAACTATTGTAGGATGAGTCTAGAACTAGAAGAAAAAGAAACAACATTGAATATGTATGTACCTCTCAAGGTATGGAATAAGGATAACTCAAATGTCCTAGACTCCTTTAATAAAAAAGACAAGATATTTGATCGTCCTATCATAAATGTAGAGATGGCAAGAGAGGAGAATGATGACATACAACACCAAGAAAGACACATCATTGAGATGAAAAAAGAATGCGTGAAGAGGCCTTTCTATTTGGATGTGGTACCAAATTTTCCCACAAAAAATACACCTGCTAGGCCCAAGAAAGGTAAAGGGACCAAAGTTATTGTTCCTACATATAAAAAAAAGTCACTGATCTCCCAAGACCGTAAACATGCATACTAGAGATGTGACATACATCTAGAAGAATAGTAAGGTCAAGGGGAAAAAGATGAGAAACTCCATTGAGACTAAGAAAGAACTTGCTGAAGAACCTCAGGTCCAACCTAAAGCCTCCCTGCACATACCTAAACACAACATAATAGAGATAATGGTTGTAGGGACAAAAATGAGAAAATTAAAGAAGAGTATTGCTTCACCTCTGATCCCTATGAGAATTTTAGAGGGAGAGGAAGAAGAGAAAAAGGAGGATGAGATTGATACTCTCTCTTAACAAGAGGATGTGCTAAGCACAAGTTGATGAAGATGAGAGCAGGATAAGTATGACTTAGAAACCCTTGATTACTCAAGATCAACCCTTCTATATTGAAGATATTATAGACAAGGAATAAGAGGGATGGACTTAATCAACATTGGGAAGTGGCTCAAATGTGCTTGACTTATCTAATTTTAATTGGATGCTTTTCAAGACACACCTAAAGGAAGGAGAGATAAGAGACACACCTCACTAGGAGCCATTAGAAAATAACTAGAATTCAATACCTCCTCTCCCATAGGGTCTAGTTAGCATAATACATCCGCTTCCTTGAAATCAAGAATCACCTCTGCCACCTCCACCAAAGAAGGAAACTATGGAAGTGCTCCCTCTACTACTAGAAGAGAAGAATCATATGAATGTAGAGGGGGGGACACATATAACCTATAGAGAGGAAGCTCTATATGAGGGTTAGGCTATTGCAATAGAAGATCAAACCCCCTCGTCAGTGCAACCATCTTCCTCTATTTCCATGATAGTAATGGTTACATCTAGTGTGGAACCACCAAGGACATAGGAGACTCCAAGAAGTGGAGATAAGGGTAAGGGATTGGTGGTCATGGTAGTGTCATCATCTAGCTAGGATATTTCTTCAATAGGAATAAACCCCACATGGTTGATATGCATGGTAGAGACTTGACAAAGGAGATACATACAAATGCTGGAGGAGGGTCTCTCAATTTTGATGTAGGCCATGTAGACAAGAATATCTCCCTTAAGGGAGCCTCATTGAATGATTTTTATCTTGAAGAAAAAGAAAGATGACATGGTAATGGGGCTATGAAATAGTATATTTTAATAGTTTTTATTTTTATTTGAAGGGTCTTTTCCTTTTAAGTTTAGAAGACTTTTTATTATATATTCTATATAAACCTATATGTATTGTGCTTTGGTATGGTTTTGAAGACATAATATGGTTTCAAAAATATAATGCTATAATTAGAACTTGTATATGGTAAATGGGATTATATGTGTATATATTGATAGAAAGAATACCTTCGTCCTTCAAACTTTTATGGGGTAGGTTCCTATAGCCATATGTTGCCAACAAGGATTAGTCTATCTGTGCATTTAATATTTTCTATGAGTTATTGAGATGGATATATATTTCAATATTTGAAGTATATACTAATCATTTTTAGGAAAAATTCAAGGATAATTAAAAGGATCATGATCAAGGTAAGTAATGACAAATTCAAGAGACCACTCTATGCCAATGGTTCAATAGAAGATCAGGTCAATGCAACTATTGACTACTCAAGCAAAAATCTAGAGTTACAATGTGCTACATTTGATGAAGACTTGTTCAATCAAGAAGAATGTGTTCTATGTTGATGTATTACATTAATTATGTTGCTAAATCCTTGTTCTAGAAGGATCTTATATTTAGGGAAGATAGTTTTCCTTTACTTTTATAAATAAATTGTTGATTCAAACCTTTAAGTAAGTTTAGAAGGGATTATAATTAATAAAAACGTTCAATATATAGTATGCTATTTTTAGTTGTATTATTAATGGTTCTATATCAATAAAGATGACTATTATTTCTCAACACTTTATCTTGAGTTTATATTCATTCACTCTTCCAAGGGGGGGAACTTGGTGAGTGAATCTAGTTAGCAGGAGTAGTTTTTAAATTTTTCTTAGCATAGATAGAAGTTTGTTGCTCTTGCAACCATTGGTAACACAACTATTTATTTTTTTATTGCAACAAAGGAAAGTAATGTAGAATCATGTTTGTATTTTAATTCTTGGATTCTAGATTATTTTCTTAACTTTTTAATTATGTTTAGTACTTCCATTTCCACAAGTATATCATTTCCATTATGATAGATTAGTAATGGCAACTAGGAGGGTTTAGAGCATATAATTTTAGATACTATTTGAATTCTATGCCCTTATTTGATAAATTAAATGAGTTCAATGGGGTACTTGGATGCTACTTAGGATCTCTAATCCATGAGTGTAAATCTATGATGTAGAGGTAAGGGTGGTGGATGATTAGCCCATGGTAAACTTACCAATTTGTGAAGGTTAACTAGTGTTCTCCAAGGCTTCAAGTATTTCAATGACTTCAAAAGCTAACAAAGACTCTGCACAAAGATCCCAAATGGTAGGGTTGATATATTTAGATGGAATTTACTTGGATTTAAGAATTTTCAAGGTTTCAAACTATTTCTAACTCTTTGACTCTTCAAGTCTCTTCAAACTACCTTTTAGGCCTAGTTGCCCCTCATTAGTTCTCCAACGAGGAAAAAAACTTGGATTTATCTCAACTTTTCCAAAGAAAAAGCCTAACTCTATAGGTTTTCAAATACCCTTTTGCCCATACTACAACATATCAGAAGGATTCTATGTGTTCCTTTGGACCATACCCTACTATTACCGTACCGTATCACAAAAATGTATGAAAAGAGGGAAATTTAACAAAGCAACTAAAAGTTCCTTGTACTACCAAGACCAAAAAATCTAGAAAGTCTCTTATTAGGTCATAAATGTCTTAAATCCAAGATGAATTAGTCCAAGAGCTTCTGTAACACCAAAAGCCCCAAATTGCTCCTCAAAACCCTCTTAAACTAGGACTTCCTAATTAGATATTGTCCTAGCACTTCTGGGATCAAAAAAGGGTGGATTAACCTTGTATAGGGTGCATCTAGACACTAAAAATCATAAAATTTACCCCTCCTTTAGATAGATTCTCTACTGCTGCTCCATACCTACTTTTCCATTCTTCCTTAACACTTCTTTTTTGAGTGATCATCATCAAACAAACTCTCATTTGAAAATGTACATGTTAGAATAGTATTGTACAAGTCAAAGATGAGTCATTCTATGAGAACCAATAATTTAATTTATGGAATGATAATCTAAACATTAGGTCTTATCAAAAACTAACAAGAAAAAGAACACTACTACTAATGGCTATCAACATTGTTTGCAAAATTAGTGATTTGAAATAGAGTTTAGAACATATATAATGGATCATCACAAAATAAAATGTCCTCCAAGGTTTAGAACATCCTCTGATCATAAATATATGTAGAAAATCATCAAACTTGCATAAAAACTGGAGTTTTATTGAGTTTTCTTGCACAATTCGTACAATGTATCATTCCTAGTGTTTCCCTTTCTACAATGCCTCTAACTTGACTAAAAAACATCCCCTAAAACTACCCCAACTAATTGGGATCGATTTCCATGCTTAGTTATGCCTAAAACATCCTAAAACTGATTTCCCTCCAAAATGAACTAACCATTGGGATTCAAATATTGGAATTCTCCAACTTACAAATTATTGTATAAACAAACTATTTAACTCATGAAACTTTTCTAGCAAGTCCTCAAGAGCAATTTAACCAATCCTAAACCCTCATGAGACTCCTTAGGACTTATTTGAATTCATATTCCCTTTTTAGCCCTATTCCATCATTGAAGATCCTAAGGTCCCTAACATGCCCTTTAAGATTCATTACATTTTTAACATCCTTAAAGCCTCCTAAGGAAATGATTGGCTTCAAAATATGCCAATTGATTGGTTCACACTCTTCCTTGCCTCTAATCCATATTTTTTCTTCTTTAGGGATCCTTGCATGTCTTGATGCTCCTGCATCATACTCCCCTCCTCCAATGAAACTCTTGTGCCAAGAGTTGATCTTCTTAGGCCAAACACTGATCTTTGGTGAGCTCTTGTGTGCAGGGATGAGGAAATATCCCAAGGTAATATGCCTCTTCATTAAATTCCCTACATTCTCACACAAAGATTTAGCAAAACAATGGTCATTTTCTAATTGTCTAGATGAAGGACAATAAGATGGTTTCAAGGCCTTCCTCTTTGATTCATTCCTGAGGTAAAACATCTGCCTCCCCATTTCTTCTTTAGTTTTAGGTGGTGATTCCATTATAGGACATTTAACTACCCGAACTTACACAAAGCTCAGATCCCAAAGCTCTCCTGCTTTAGGACTATTATGACTACTCTATGACTACACTCTCTTACTATTGTACCACCTAGTATCATACCATACCTTCCCAAAACACATTACACTTGGTTCTTCTTGCTCCTTCAACAAGGGTTGTAACTCAAATATTTTTCCTTCTTGATGGACCAAGTACTTGTTTGTGAAATAATCGTGGATAACTTTTCTAGATCATTTCCACAAAATTTCTAAAATTAAGTATCCACAACTCATATTGACAACATTAGACATAACTTATCCATGTACTTTCCAATAGAGAACTCAATCATGACTTGATCACTAACATGCATATTTTGATTCATGTTCACGCAAGTTGCATAATATGGTTGAGGATGTGGAAAAGTTTGTAGATTCAACTTCCTAACAACTTCATGAGATACTAAATTATGATTTGCTCCCAAGTCTATAATGAATTGACATACTTAACCTTGGATCAAACAATTGGACATGAAGATGCTTGGATTGTGAGATTTTCCTCTTCTCATTATCAAACATTTTCCCTCTTCAAGTAAAGGTGATATGGTTCTAGATCCCTCCTCCTCTTTTGGTTCCTCTTGGGCTAATTGACTCAATTGACTTTTTCTTCTATCCATTTAGGACACCTATATGGTTGATGGCCCACCTCATTATAAGTAATGAATCTCCCTATGAACATTCCATCATATCTTCCTCCATGTCTTCCTCCCTTATATCCTCCTTTATATCCTCCTCTAGTCTTTGATGTGTATGGTTTATCCTTGTCTTTATCACTGTTGTTCTAAAAATTAGTAGTGCCTCTACCACCTCTTTCTCTATTGATGACCCTCCTCTTGTGTTATTTTGTCTCTCTTTCTTTCTTTTGATTTTCTCCCTAGCCTTGATGGGAAATTTGTAACACTCTTCAACTAATATAGGGGTAACATGACTAATTTTTTCTTGGATATTGAACCTAAGTCCCCCCATGTACCTTGCAATCTTCTCTTCAACATCTTCATCACGACTCACCCTTATGTCCAATTTATGAAACTCCTCAGTGTACCTCTGTACATCCATGTCTTTTTTCTTAAGACCCTACAACATCTTGTATAGCTACACCCTATAATCATTAGGCATAAATTTTTCCTTCATCTTATCCATCATGGTGTATCAAGATGTGATTTTTGGCTTCCTATTCTTCCATCTCTTTGCTTGAACATAATCCCACCATAGTAGAGTGTGCCCCTTCAACTTTGACTTTTATATCTTCAACTTCTGCCCCTCTTTAAAATCCTCACATTCAAAGAAATTATCCATGACACTAAACCAATCTATAAATTCCTCATCATCCATATTTATCCCATACATAGGAAAATTTTCTCTTGCCCTTGTATCTCCACTCTTTATGACTTTTACAAACCTAGCCATGCTTATATCTTCAGGATCTAGTTGTTCTTCCTCCTAGGGTAGTTCTTCCTCTTCTTCAATTTCTACTTTCTCATCTTTAATTCTTCCTTTATCTCTTTTCTCTAATGCTACGATTCTCTCCATCATAATTTGCAATGTCTTATCCTTTTCATGGCTCTCCTTCTCTCTTTATTCAAATGCTACCTTCAACTTCTTCTTATTTTCCAAATATTCTTTGATTATCCTTGCTAACTCCATATTTTTCATCCTTTTGGGTAAATCTCCTTCCCCTTCAGACATGGTGTTTAAGCTCCTTGACAAGCTGGATCAACTCAAGTATTTCTCCTTAATGGATACTTTAAATCTAAGGGCTAACTAAGGATCTAAACTATCAAAGTTCTTAAGATCACTTCACCAACTTCCAAAGGATTCTTTGGGATTTGATACCACTTGATGTAGAGGTAAAGGTGGTGGATGATTAGCCCATGGTAAACTTACCAATTTGTGAAGGATAATTGGTATTCTCTAAGGCCTCAAGTACTCTAATGGCTTCAAAAGATAACAAAGACTCTTCACCAAGATCTCAAATGGTAAGGTTGATATATTTAGATGGTATTTACTTGGATTTAAGTATTTTAAAAGTTTCAAACTATTTCCAACTCTCCAAATCTTCAACTCTCTTCAAACTACTTTCTATGCCTAGTTGCCCCTCATTAGGTCTCTAGGGAGAAAGAAGCTTGGATTTCTCTCAACTTTTCCAAAGCACAATCCTAACTCTGTAGATATTTAGATACCTTTTTGGCTATACTACAACATATTATAAGTATTCCATATGTTCCTTTGGACCATACCCTGCTATTACCATACTGTGGCATAAAAAAGTATGAAAAGAGGGTAATTTGACAAAGAAAATATAAGTTCCTTGTACTCCCAAGACCACAAAATCTAGACAATCTCTTCTTAGGTCATAAATTTCTTAAATCTAAGAGGAATTAGTCCCAAATCATCTATAACACTTGAAACCCCAAATTGCTCCTCAAAACCCTCTTAAAATAGGGTTTCCTAATTAGATGTTGTCCCAAAACTTATGGAATCAAAAAAGGGTGGATTAACCTTGTGTAGGGTGTATCTAGGCACCTAAAATCATAAAAATTGCCCTTCCTTCAGACAGATTCTCTACTACTGCTCCATAACTACCTTTCTATTCTCCCTTAACACTTCCTTCTTGGGTGATCCTCGTCAAACAAACTCTCATCTACACATGTGACTATTAGAAAAAAATTGTGCAAGTTAGAGATGAGTCATTCCATGAGAATTAGTAATGTCATTCATGTAATGATCATCCAAACATTAGATCTTGTCAAAAACTAGCAAAAAGATAACACTACTACTAATGGCTATCAACATTGTTTGCAAAATTAGAGACTTGAAATGGACTTCATAAAATTTAGAATGGATCAACACAAAATAAAATATCCTGAAAGTTTTATAACATCCTCTCATCACAAAGCTATATAGAAAAGCATCAAACTTACATAAAAAATAGAGTTTTATTGAGTTTTCTTACACAGTCTATACAATGTATCATTCTTAGTGCTGCCCTTTGTACAACACCTCCAACTTGACTTAACAACATCCCCTAAAACTACCCCAACTGATTGGGATCAATCTCTAGTCTTAGTTATGCCTAAAACTTCCTAAAATAGATTTCCCTCCAAAATGAACTAACCATTGGGATTCAAATATTTGAATTCTCCAACTTACAAATTATTGCATAAATCAACTATTTAACCCATTAAACTTGCCTAGTAGGTCCTCAAGACCAATTTAACCAATCCTAAGCCTTCTTAAGACTCATTAAGACTTATTTGAATTCATATTCCCTTTTTACCCCTATTTCATCATTGAAGATCCTAAGGTCCCTAATAGGCCCTTTAGGATTCATTACATTATTAACATCCTTAAAGCCTTTGAGGCCATGATTGGCTTCAAAACATGCCAACTGATTGGTTCAAATTCTTCCTTTCCTCTAATCCATCTTTTTTCTTTTTTAGGGATCCTTGCATGTCTTGATGTTCCTACATCAAGCTCTAGTTTCTAGACCAATCATTTAACCAAGCATTTTTGGCACCCTTATCTTGGATGGTGTCAATCTAAACCTTTAACAAGGATAATTTCTCCAAATTTCATAGGATAGAAGTTTTGTTTTTATTTATTTTGTATGCATAGAAGAAGAGACCATCTTTGGAAACTCTAGCTTCCTTAGAATGACCCCTTGGAAATAGAAGAATTTGTAGACCTTGAGAAAGAAGTTTTCCATGTTAAGAGCTAAGAAGAAGGCCAACCTATTAAAGAACCACCATTTGAAAACCCATTTTTTGTTGCACTAGAAGAGTTTCCTTCACCACAATCATCCAAAGAATCATTTCACTTGAATGCCCTTTTTTCTGAACATGAATATCAAGACAATCATCTAGCTCTTTTAATCTACCAACTAGGACAAGCAATACCACCTCCACCACCAAGGATGGATCAGCCAACTCTTCCCTTTCCTATACATGACCTACATGATAATGATAACTTGAAGAAAATTACTTCTTCTACATTGCCAAGATTTTATGGACTTATTACTGAAGAACCTAAGACCTTCTTGTTTGAGTTTGACATTCTATGTCAGAGCTATGACTACACAACTAATGCCCACATGCTGGAGTTATTTCCATCTACTCTAAAGGAGGCAACTTTGATATGGTTTATGTGGTTTGGTGTAAATAATGTAGTTGATTGTGATGCTATGAAGAATCTATTTCTTACAAAGTAGAAGGAATATTACAAATATTATGATATGAAAGGGGATGATATTTTTAATATGTCACAAAAAGAGGATGATACTTTAGAAGATTATCTCGAGGTTCATGTTCAACCTCCAAAGGAATACTCAACATCAATTGAATGAAGAATCACAAACCATCTTTTCCTTAAAGTTATTAATGATGAAATTACTAAAGAATTGGACCCAATGGCTAGGGGTGATATTGCTCAAAGAAGTTGGCATGACATCAAGATAATATGCCTTAACCACTCAAGGGAAATTGTGAAGAAAGGAAGAGGAGTTAAAAGTACACCCAGTAAAATAAGTCATTCTAGAGTATCAAAGGTGGAGCTTTTTGATTTGTTATCTGATTTCATGTAGGGAATTATAAATAATGTTTCTATATAACTAGACACCATGTATGTAAAAAGGAAACATGATAAAGCTAAAGAAATGCTTGTTGGATTTTGTCCACACTATAGAGAAAATAAGCGAATTGTAAGTGTAAGAAAATGACTAATTTGGAGGCTTATCCAATGCCAAATGAATTCAATTCCATAGATGTGAATGGGGATGTACATAGGCCTTGGGCCCAAATACAATTTATACCTTAAGACCCTTTGCATATATTTTTTTTAATAGTAATCAATGGAAAAATCAGTATTTCCCAAATTCTAGACCTTAAGGTCCAAATTGGAATAATAGTTGGTTTGGTCAATACAAACCTCAATGGAATGAATCCCATCCAATCAGTGGAAATAAAATAATAAGAAATAACATCAACCTTATCAAAATAACCAATGGAAGCAACCTCAACAATCTTGGCATCAATCTAATCAATGGAAGTCTCTACAAGGAGATTGACAAAAGTCACCTCAATGGGGGGCTAACCAACCTAATGAGAAAAAAATACTACCACCACTTCAGAAGTAGAATATACTACCTCCTCTTGCAAGCAAATAAAACCCAACTTCCTTCTCAACCTAATCCCAATCCTAATAGTAAGCAACCCAATTATCAATGAACATATTTTATCACCCTAATGATATTCACTTACTATTGTGAACTTCTCTTCCTGCACCAAGGGGTGTTGTCATTATTGAGGTTATTTTTGATGATTCTCCTATTGAAAATGAGGATGTACCTACTTTATCACCCACTCCTACAATAAATTTACCTATTGTAAAGACTTCACCCTTTCCTCAAAGAATTGTTGATCTTGCCATTCCAGTTGAGAATCCAACTATAGTAGAACTACTTAAACAATTGATGTAGATTATTGTTACCATTCCATTGATGGATGCTACTAGAGAATCTTGCATTGAACAACCTAGTAGGAAGAAAAGTGATCCTTAAATAGTGCATGTTATGGGTCAATTTTTAGACTTGATGTTAGATAAGTTGTCACTTCCTAAATACTCAAATCTTGGAAGCCCTGTGGTTACTATTCTTGTTAATGGGGTTTAATTTAAAAATGCCTTAGTTGAGTTAGGGACATCCATAAATGTCATGACCAGGGAAATTTTGTCTCACCTTAATATCATTGGCCGTAGAGAAATCCCCACAATCCTTTAGCTTATTGATACCTATATTGTGAAACCTGATTGAATGGTTGAAGATGTAATGGTTACATTAGATTCCTGGGAATATCTAGTGGAATTGGTCATTTTATCTCCTAAAGACACCTTAGGTGGATATATTATTATCCTAGGAAGACCATGGCTTGCCACTGACGATGCCTTTATAGCTTATTGGTCTAGAAAATGAAAATCTCCAATGGTATGAACATAAAGAAATTAAATTCACATTCCCCTACTCAACCACTCTTACAAGATGACAAAGTTGTGTAGCCTATTTTATACAAAAATGACTTGGAAGTTAACTTAGTTAGTTAGCTTATGGTAATTGACAGGAGTCCATTCATGGTATCATAAGAGGATGATGATATTATTACGTCTATTTTGGAAAATGAATATGGGATTAACTTTTCTCCATGTCAGGGAAAATATTGTTTCTTAGAAACAATCATTCTACCTCTACATGTACCTCACTTTTCTGAGACATATCAGTGCCTTCATACATTGCTACCTCATGAGATTCAATCACCTGCCTTTTTTTAAAGTAGCCATGTTGGACAAGGTATCCAAAGTTAAAATTAGTCCAGGGAAAGAATTGAATGTTAGCATAAGTCTTTCTCTAGTTCATCACCAAAGTTTTCTCAAGTTGCTATAGGTAAACCAACAAGAATTTGTTAGAAATAGGTAATCCTAAGAGGGGGGTGAATCAATATTCTACAAAATTTTGCCCAAAACTAAATATTGTTAATTAATTCCTAACATGTATATGAAAGTAAACTAACAATGCGAAAGAGTAAATATAACCATGTAATAAGAGAACTCATAACACCATATTTTGGTAACTAGGAAAACCCTGGCCAAGGGAAAACCTCAGTGGGGAGGGTATCCACAAAATGATCAACTAGAAAAAAATTTCCTTTTAAAGATGTTGACCAAATTAGGAGTCTATTAAGTATATATAGTGTCTCGGTCCTTGTTAGAGGAATAAGCCCTATTAAAATCCTCAACCCTATTAGGATTTGGTATAGAAAATTACAAAATGTATGCAAGATGAGCCCACTTCCCAAACATAAAATTATATAATATAGTTCCTTGATACAAAAGAGGTAGATACAAAACCTCTTTACAGCTAATATCTTTAGTCTCTAATATTCCCTTTGCTTCTCTTTGCATACCTCTAATCATACATCAGAAGTCACATCAATATAGTTAGCATATCACTTCGCATATCACATACAACTTACACACTTCTTCACAGAATACAATCTTTTCCTTTATACCTTTACATTTTACAAAATCTACCCAATCAGCCTTCAAGCTTTTACATGCTTGGCTAAATATAATATTAGTTCCTGCTAACTTAGGGTTAACATCTATGATGTCATCCCTAATTAGTTAAATAATCATTTTGTAAACAAAATAATTCTTATGCTCTGTACACAACTTTTACTAGTTTTTATTTCATAACTCCTTCCATACCATCCATACAAACTTGCGCACTTATTCACATCATCCTAACATACTATATTATCTATGCTTAACCATGTGTGTACCAATTATTACTATGTCATATGTACACATCAAAATGTTTCCTACTTTGCTAGATAACTATATGACACTAGGACAATTTTCAATGTCTAAATATGGAATCTTCAACTATACATAGTGCCTTCTTCACACAAGGTATATGTTCCCATAAATGAAAACTCTAAAAATCTACCAAATTACCTTACTTAGCCATATTTCCAATATAATTTTCATGGGACTATACTGACATGAAAGGGCTTGATCCTAAACCCTGTGCTCATAGAATCTATAACACTCCAAAGTGCAAACTAGTTAGTCAACCTTAAAGAAGAATTAATATAGTATCAAGAGATATAGTAAAAACTAAACTATAAAAGTTGTTAAATTTTTATTTCATCTATCCAACCTTTGAAAGTCAATGGGTCTCTCCTTTGGTTATAATTCCTAAAAAGGAAGGTAAATGGATATTTTGTATGGACTATAGGGAGTTAAACTCAACAACTAAGAAGGACCTTTTTCCCTTACCTTTTATTGATCAAGTCCTTGATACCTTAGCTAGTAAGAACTACTTTATTTACTTTTTGGATAGATTAAGTGGTTATAATTAGATAAGAATAACACATGAGGTCAAGATAAGACCACTTTTACTTTCCCTTGGGGAGCCTTTGCTTAGTCAATTCTACCTTTTGGTCCATGTAATGTACCTGCCACTTTTACAAGAGTTGTGATTAACATATTATCTAATATATCTACTAATTTTATGGAAATATATATGTATTATTTCACTATATATGGTTCTACCTTTGAGGAGGAACAAGCTAACTTGGAAAAGGTTCTTAAAAGATGTCAAGATTATAATCTGTCTCTAAATAGTGAAAAGTGCTACATGTTGATGGAGGAAGGAGTTATTTTGGGGAATTATATTTATTCTATGGGTATTCAAGTTGATCCATCTAATATTGAGGTAATCAATTTATTACCAACACTTGAAAAGAAAAATGATGTTAGAAGCTTCCTTGAGTATGCTGGTTACTACAAGAGATTCATCAAAAATTTTAGTCAACTTTCAGCTCTATTATACAATCTCTTAAAAAGGTATGTTGTTTTCTCATGGAATTAAAATTGTGAAAATTCACTCAAATAGCTAAAGGAAGTATTGATTATAACACCTATGTTACATGGTCCCAATTGGAGTCTACCACTTCATATCCTTATTGATGCTTCTGATTATGCCATAGGAGCTATTTTGGGGCATAAAGAAGGTGCCATTAAACATGCAATCTATTATATTAGTAAGAATTTTCAAGGAGAAAAGTTCAATTATAGATAATAGAGAAGGAGCTACTTGATCTATGCACTTAACAAGTTCAGATACTACATAACTAGTTATCAAATATTTGTGCATAAATATCACTTTTCTATCAAGTATTTGATGAATAAGTCTACTTCGTTTGGTAGATTGGATAGTTGGTTGTTGCTAATGCAAGAATTTGACTTGGCCATAGTAGATAATCTAGGGAAGGATAATGTAGTAGCTGATTTTGTTTCACGCTTACATGTTCTAGAAAACCTACAACAATTGATGATAGCTTTTTGGATGAACATTTTTTCTCTATAGCAACACAACCCATGGCATGTTGATATTGAAAATTACCTTAGTATAGGAAGGACACCAACTTATTTCTCTCCCTAAGAGCACATATTTTTAGTAGAGAAAAGTTTCAACTTTTTATGGATTGTTGATTGTATGTCTTACACTGGACCTAATCAAGTGATGTGTAGATGTGTTAGGGAAGATGAGACATATAACATCTTGAGAGTATGTCATGATGAGCCATGTGGAGGACACTTTGTAGCTAATATAACAACATTCAAAATAATGACAATAGGTTACTACTGGCCCACTCTACACAAGGATGCAATAAGGTATACTAAAAAGTGTGACATATGCCAGAGAATGGGAAGGCCTACCAAGTATGATGAAATGCCCTTGTGATCAAAAGTAATTTTTATAACTTTTGATCAATGGGGCATTAATTTTGTTGGACCCATAAAACCTTAATTAAATGAGAAATTATACATTTTAGTTTGTACTAATTATGTTATTGAATGGGGATGTGCTAAATCTATGAAGCATGCTAGGGATAACAATGTTGTAGAGTTTTTGTATGAATAAATACTCACTAGATTTGGAATCCCTAGGGAAATAATAACTCATTAGGGAGAAAAATTCACTTCTAACCTGATTACTACCCTCATCAATGAATATACCATCAAACATGACACATCTTCCCCTTATTGTCCTCAATCCAATTTCCAAGTAGAAATTACCAATAGGGAAATAAAAGCCATTTGAACAAAACAATAGCTACCCATAAAAAATATTGGCCATATTGTCTACCTGAAGTAATTTGGGCTTATAGGACAACATGGAAGATTACAACTAGTTTTACTCCCTTTGAGTTGGTCTCTGGTAAAAAAGTTGTCATGCCTATAGAATTTCAATGTAGAACATTAAGAAAGCTCTGGAACTCCACATTGATCACTTCAAGGCACAACAAGAAATGATCCTACAAATAAATAGCCTAGATAAGTATAGGAAATCTACCTTGCACAACACTAAAGTTATCCAATAATTAATAGAGGTATACCATGATCAATTTGTCAAGGATAAATAATTTTATGTTGGTGCTTGAGAAATTTTGTATGATTCATGCTATCATCACACTTTGGGTAAATTTCAAACATGATGGTTGGGGCCATATGAAATAATATCTTGATAATTGTGCAGTACAACTTTTGACAGTTAATCCTGTCTATTTCAAATTGTTGGTGAATGGTCATAAGATTAAGCTCTATAATAGTCCACAAAGAAAGAAGGAGTTCCTACAATAGTTTAAATTTGAAGAACATCAAACACTCCTGCAACCACAGTAGCTAGGTCTTCTACCTAGTTTGCCTCATCTCTTTGATTCCACTCAAAGGCACATAATAAATCACCTCGCTTTCTTCATAATAAATTCATCTCACCTTCTCTCTTTTTCACATTTCAACCTCATCCTCACTTCAACATTAAAATATGGAACAATAATTTTTTCATCAACTACATTACCAGGCCAACATCATGCTTTCATACATACATTTATTCTCTTTAATTTTGTAGCTTAGCAATAGTATGTACATTAGTGATCTTTTCACATGTTTGCATGATGGGACCCATGCTCTCATTTAATTTCAAGGGGGGTTGGTGGGGGGGGGGGGGGGGGTTGTGTGATCTTTCTGATTAAGTATGCACATTTTATTTTATTTTCACATGATTAAGTTGATTTTGGTATTATAATTAAAGGACATGACATGTCATAGTTTTAAAACATAATTTATTGATGTGACACTTATACGAGCAAAAGGGTATGGAGATATGCATTTATGGAATGATAAGGATATGAGTAAGGAAAAAATTAATTATGATATGACATGATATAATATGGTCATGCTTTTCAAAACTATTCTGTTTTCTTTGTTTTTCCATCGCTTTCAAGAAAAAAATTAAAACTTTCTGCTCTACGAATTTTTGAAGATAGTTTTATTTCCAAGTTGTGTCATCTCTTTTTGTGGTTATTAGCTCAATTTGGTGAGATGTAAAGGATAACAATCATGGGAGGAGATTTGATATGTCATGAACCAATAATTTATGAAATGATTCTGCAAGATAATGTCTGGCATCCTTTGTTTGAGAATCAAGGGTGGCTGCAATATTTCTTGAAGCTACAACATGTGACAATGAAGTGGCATTCCAATTTATATTATATATAGAATGGTATTTCCATAGTTAAAGGGATTAGAGTGGAATGTAGTGAAGGCATAATTTTTGAAGAAGATTTGGACCCAAGATCAACCGGGGCCTAATTCAACCTACACATATATAGGTAACTGGAAATTGATACAAATCAAGGTATGAGAAGAATATATGCAAAAGAACCCTACAATTAATGCACCCTCTACATCATACAATACATAACTTGTGAAGGTGGACATCAATGGTTGCACAATATTCATTTTAAGCTTTTTACTTGTATTTTTCATGAGAATAGGCCAGCAAATCTCCCACATTTTCTATTCAATTTGTTGAAGAAGATAGCAATATTTTTTTAGGAAGAAGACCAACTCTGTGTCTAATCATTGTTTGATTAAATTATTAGTTGAAAAGTCTTTGAGATAAAATTATGCTGTTTCATAGGTCAATTTCTTGTTAATGAGTTAATATGCACCCCCACTAGTAGGGCCTAGAGGTCAAGGAGTAGGGAGAAGAGTCACTACAACACCATGTATTGTAAAAATAGTAGAAAATATTGAATCTTCATCCTCTGGTTCTTCTTAAAACCCTAGGTCATCTAAAAAGAAGAAAACGAAGGAATAATCGCCATCTATTTCTACCTCATGGAAGGGTAAGGAAAAAATATTTCTAAAGAAAACCCTACTACTCCTCAACCCCAAACCAGTGTTACAACCATGTCTTCTGCAAAAGAGTTGAGAAAGAAGTGGTCCAGGAACTAGTAGAATAAAATGTAGAGCAACCAAAGGAATTAGGGGATGTAGAATATATTAATACCACCTCCTCACCTCCTATTAAGAGAAAGAAAGTCCAAAAAGAAACTCCTATAGCATCAGCCAAAGGAGAATCTTAAAAGAAAAAGAAAAATTTGTCAAATTTTTTTTTTGAAGCACCTTTGAGGAGAAATGAACTAAAAACCATAGTATAAATGATAGTCATGCTAATAAACCTATTCATACTGATGTTTTTGAGGTTGATAAAACATAAATTTTAGGAAGGGATTCATAAAATTTTCAACATATGATCAATATGATTCACATTAGTTCCAAGGATATGAAAATATTGTTCACATTGAAGATGATAGCAGTGATGATGAATCTAGTCCACACAATTTTATCTTTCATAGGAAAGTGAAGATTCCCCATGTTGTGCATGAATTTGATGATGAACAAGGAATTATGAATAATGATACCATTTTTTTCTAGTAATGTACAAAGAGAATGTCCTACAACCACAAATGATAATCTTGAAAATCTTGATGGGAATTATCCTGCATTTGATGTGAATATTATTGATCATGTTATGGAGAATATGGCTAATGAAGGGTTAGATACTTTGGTGTGAGCCATCCAACAAATGGAGGTATAAAATCCTCCACAACAATTAGGAAATGATAACCCTAAGAGAGCACTAGTTTTATGGAATTAGAATCCTACTGATGATCCTAAAAATAATGAGCCACAAGACACTACACGATTTGGATGGATTGATATCAACAATAAAGGTCCAATGCCTCCTTCAGATCTCTCTACACCATTAGCTATAGGATTGGGCTTATACCAAAAAGTTTTGAAGGAAAAGGCTATGTGGTTGGAAGAGAAGAAGAAATTATAGTGGATTATTAATAATCAATAGAAGGAATTTATTGATAAAGAAGAGATCATGATTCACTCAAATCAAAAAATTAATACCTAAATTACTTCAATTTAGGCCTCCAACAAAGGTATACACTTTGTTTCTTAAGGAACATACGTAGAATTATAAAATGATAAGAATTGTACAAGGTCTTAGTCCTTCTTTAAATACACCTCATGAATTTTATCACACATTTCAACAATCTCTTACGGTAGTTAAGAATTTTTTGTGTGGATTATACATGCATAATTTAGCGGTTCTAGATGAAAGGGATTATTATCACTTGATGTATGTAGGAGACATTTAACTTAGGGCATCCATGTCTTGGGTCCATAAAGAAATTACTAGGAAAAATCAAGCTAGGCCATACAAGGAAGAGGAAATGATAATACCATTGTATCTTAGGACTAAATCAAGGGATCCAAGAACCTATTACTATGATTGGTGCAAGATAGTAGTTAACAAAGTAGGGAAGAAACATATTAAGCTTCTTAGAAATGCTACTTATGTAGATTTTGAAGAATTTTGGGAAAGAGAGCTACAGGAGAAAAAAAGATCAATTATCCAAAGGTAGATAAGAATTTCCCATGATTTGTGGATTAGAGAACCACATTATCCTCAAAATTTATTATGGAAAATAAATAGGCTCCATGGTATGTTGTGTTGGGAAGAGACAAATAAATTTTTGGGACTCTACTAAGGTTTAAGCCCCCATTTCTTATGCACCCAATCTTAGGTGCCCATGAAGATGAAACTTAGAATGAGACTTAATCCTTAGGATTAAGGGTTATAATGCCCTAATACCTATCAATTCTAATAAGTTCTGACAGGTTTTGGATAGACTACCAATAATGTTTGAAGTTTTTAGTCAGATGTGGACATCATTTTCAGATTTGACACCATTTTGGATTGTTTTGGCAAGTAGACATTTGATTTTTAGACTTGTTTGTAAAAGTAGACAAGGGGATGCAAGAAGTATTTGTAAACAATCTAACCAAGGACAAAGAAACTTAGAGGGACAGGGGAGTCTTGACCTTTTTGTTTCGATAGTTTGGATAATTGTAGGCTCAAAAAAGATAGTCTTTTATCCCTATAACCAGAATTGGTAGAGTAGAAAAATCTTTGTCTCATAACTTATGTGCATTTGTTCACCTTACACAACCATGTCACCCCACTAGAGGGAACCCATGTTTTTGGTGTATTCCAAGGACTCAAAAAAAGAAGCTCAATGATCACCATTGAGGTAGGGTTCAAGGGCATATACTACCTTCCAACATCCAGGTACATGTCTATGGTGATAATGTATAGGAGATATTCCACCCCCCCCCCCCACCCGCACAAAGATTATGCTCCCTTTCGGAGGTGAACCAGGTTGCAACTGACTACAATTTTTTTAATAAGCTTCTATTTAGATTAATCCTTAGTGACCTTTCAAATGAGGTTAAGGTCAATAGCCAACACCAACACCAACACCTGAAAGTACACTCACTTGACTAGCAAGACTAGGGGCGACACCGCCCAGTATAACAAACAAAGCCTTCTCTTGATATGTGATATAAGAACCAAGATAACTAAATTAACATGGCTTTGGAGTTTTTGACTCTACAAAGCTTCTTTATAATAGGGAGGTGGAATCATAGACATAAGGTGCATGCTCACTTGGGTCGTTCCTAGAGGTTGGATCACTTTGGTAGGCCCTGTAAAGGTTGAGTCAAATTATAGCTCCGATTCAAGAGTTTAAGTTTCTAATTTTTTCAAAGGGAAAAGAAAATAATCCTCTACCTCTTCACCTTTCCCAAACACACAAAACATATTCATCACAAAGCTAGCTTATCAATCCCAACTTGTTTTATTCTAGAATTTTGATTTTCCTAAAAGGAAAAGAGCATAATGTTAGCATGAATGGTGATGGTATTCCTTTAGGGGAGTATCCTAAACATTGGAGAGCATGTGGAAGTATTTACATGTTGCATTCATGACTTTGTTTTTCATTGATGTCAACATAGCAATAATTCTATGAAGACTGGTAGAGTAGTAGACATAGATCAAGGTAGTAGGGATAGAGGTTTGACAATTAGATTATTCTAAGTTAAGGATGTATTCCCCATAATTTCCTAATAATGAGGTTAAGTGTGCGTAACCTAAGTTAAAGAGATACAAAAGTTATAAGTGATTTATAGTGAGCTGTACAAAAATAGAGCACTTGAGAAGTAGTTTCTAATGGTTTTATTATATCTTCTAACAGAAATATAATTTGGATGCATGGATTTACATAGTAGAAGAAAATAGTTTGATGATGATGTCTGTAAGTGCACAAGCCTTGAAGTTAAACATGTGAAGAGTTTCATAGATTGTGAGTTGACAGTGCTATTTTGATTGAAATTAATTATCTTATTATGGTCTTATTAGAATTAATTGGAAAAGCCTCAAAGATGACTCAAGGAATTGTTTTAAGGACTTGGTATAAAGGAAAGTATTTTAGTTTATTGTAAAGTGTCCAATTGTGATGTGAAGTGTGCAAGGAAGTGCAAACAAGAGAAGAGGATTTGGTAAATGCAAGTAAGCAGTCCAAGGGATTATTGGATGCAAAGTTTATGATTAGATATTGAGATCAAAAGGAGCAAAAGTCTATTTATCAAGATAGAGAAAGAGGAAGGATAAGTATAGTAAAATTATATTATTCTACAAGGAATAATACAAAGATCATTTGGATAGTGGGTTCATTGGTCTTGCCCTTGAAGTTATTTGGGCAGTGGGTTCATCTACCTTCTACAACTCCTAACAGGGTTGGCACAAATCCTAACAAAGATTCAAAGTCTCCTAATAGGGACTGATATGTATTGAATGTATTTCATAGACTCCTAATAGAGTCCATCTTCTAACAAGGAATATTTATATTAGTACATCATCTTGTGGGTACCATCCCCACCAGGGTTTTTCCTTTGATCAAGGGTTTTTCTAGTTAATATATCTAGCGTTATTGTGCATGCGTATCTTGTTGTAGTTTTTGATTATACTGCTCATATGTTTAAGTTTTAATAAGGTTGATAATTGTGATAATAGTTGGATAACTGATTCACCCCCCCCTTATTTATATTAGTGGACTATATATTCTAAAAATTGGTATTGTAGCATCAGGTCCTTGAAGAAATAGCTTAACAGTTTTGGGAGATCAATGGTGAGTAATTTCAAAAAGGATACTCCTAAGTCTAATGGAGTCAACTATGCTAAATTGAAAGAGAAGATGAAGAATCATCTTCTATGTATGGGTCCATGATATTGGATTTTGACAAAAGACAATAAGACAATTGTAGAGGAAGAAAATCTTGAACAATGCAATAAAGAAAAAAAAGATCTGTTCATGTGCAATATGAGAGCTAGAGAAGCTTTACTAATAGCTCTTCTCAAGAATGAATACAGTCAAGTAAAGTCAATTCAAACATTTCATGAGATTTGGAAAGGTTTAGAATCTACTTTTGAAGGTGATAAATATACAAAAGAATAAGATTACAAAATTGGATATGTTCATTTCAAGATGCTAAAATGATGGAAGATGAATCTATAAGAAGCTTTGTTGGTAGAATATATGAGATTATTGTAGGAGTCAAATCATATGGTGGAACCAAGGAAGAAGATGAGGTTGTGTGGAAGAATTTGAAAACTATGACACCACCATTCAAGTAAGTAGCACAAATGATTGAACTTTTGATACCCTATATTGAGAAGTTTACTAGGGAAACTTTGAATGGAAGATTGGAAGCAACAAAAGGTGGTTTGAGACAATCTAGAGATTTTACAAGAGTGGAGACAACTTTCAATTCCTGAAGTGTTTGACCATGTCTGTCTAGAAGTACAAGAACTAATGGAGATTTTGCTATTAGTAGTAGAATCAGATTTGATGAAGATAAAAAGATTGAAGAAGGTATAACCCTTCTTGTGAGAGGACAACCAAATGGTAATAATATCTTTAAATATTGGACTTGTAATGAATTTGGTCATTATGCATCTAAATGTCCTAAAAGAGAGAAAAAATATAAGGGAAAGTTCAAGCCTAGAAGACTTAGAAATTATTTATATGCAAATGAAGATGAGGAATCTAATGAAAAAAATTTAGAGTGAAAGTGATGATGAACTAGGATTTTTAGTCATTAAAGGAGATGATCTTGGCATAGAAATTAGAGAGGAGAAAGCCCTAATTTCTCAAGTTGAAAAGAAATCTAATTGGATTATAGATAGTGGATGTTTTCATCATATGGCTGGCGATCTAAACAAGTTTGTTAAATCCAAGAATCATGATGGAGGTATTGGCAGAGTTGGTGACAATGCAACATATCATATTACAAGGATAGGATATATTACTCTTGATGGAAAAACTAATACTAATGATGTTTACTTTGTTGATGATTTAAAGAATAAGTTGTTGAGTGTTGGATAGAAGGTTATAAGTTGAAATTCACTTGAAAAGACTTGCATTATCAAAGTTAAAGATGGTAAGCTGATTTGAATATGTACAAGATCCAGAGATAATATATTTAAGTTGAACCCCACTGAGATGACATGTTTGGTTGCAAAAGTGGATAACAATTGGTTATGGCATAGGAGGTTTTGTCATATAAACTTTAAAAACATTATGAAGGTTAGTAGAACATTTACATTTATAGATTTTCATAAGATAATAAAGCCTACTAATATTATATGCAAAGAATGTATCTTGGAAAAGTAGAAGAACATATCACTTTCCAACAATAAATTTGCTACTATATAGAAGTTGGAGACTGTTCACATAGATTTGAGTGGCCCTGCACGGACAAGAGGATGCTATGGTGAAAGGTATTTCATGATTTTTGTTGATTATTTCACTAGAATGATGTGAGTAGCATTTCTTAAGGAGAAATATGAAGCATTTGAAAAGTTTAAGATATCTAAGATTAGAGTTGAGACTAAATCTACTGTTAAGATAAAATATTTGAGATTAGATGGAGGAGGAGAATTTACCTCCAGAGAATTTAACATGTTTTGTGAAGAGAATGGAACTAAGAGATATCTATCTTCACCCAAGACCCTTGAGCAAAACAAGATTTTAGAAAGGAGAGACAGGTCAATAACATAGGCAACACGATCAATGATGTTTGAGAATGATGTACCCAAATACAATAGTATACACTACGAATATAGTTCATATCAAAAAAGGTATGAATAAGACCCTTTATGAGTTATGGTTTGTTCATTCCCCTTTAGTAAAGTATATCAAAATCTTTGGAAGCAAGTGTTACATAAAGAGAGATGATGATATTGGTAAGTTTGATCCAAGGAATAATGTGTTGAAATTAAGGTCAACTTTTCTATTAGTGACTCACACTTACTCAATTAGTTATGTTGCTACCAAGCTATACAGTTGCTACCAAGTTTTTCCATTGCTACTGAGCTTTAGAACCTATGTATAGTTTATGCTGAGTGTAGAAGTGTTTACCAAGCTATTTAGTACAAGTGATGGAAGCTCTAGTGTTAATCAAGTTCCATAGTGTTAACCATGGTCTCCAGTATCTACTAAGCCAATAGTGTTAGCAATGTGAATCTAGTGTTGACCGATCCATGGAGTGTCAATCGAATGATTTAGTATATGTTGAGTTTCATAGTGGTCACTGAGTCACACAGTGTCAACCAAGTTCAAGCTACTTGGAAGTAATCAATATGAATCAAGTGATGCAACAACATCCTAGGTGTAAGAGAAATCTTGCATTACCCAAAAATATTTTTCATTTTAGTCTTTTCTATTTTAATAAGGACTAGTAGGCAGGGTGGTTACTATTTATGGGAACTTTCTATTTTTAGTAAGTTTCTCATACAAGCTTGGAATGTTCTCATTTTCTACATGAAGGTTGATTTTGGAATTATAAGCCTACCATAAAAATCTCATTTGCTCCAACTTAAGTATCAGAGAAGTTATTGCAGATTTTCGGTGGAAAAATTTGCAAAAAAATCTTCAGGCTCACTATTGGAGGCCTTAGATTACCCAGATGAGGTTTGAAAACTCGACGGAAGGGAGCTATCGTGGTTTTGAGCTTGTAGATTAGGAGCTAGCATTTCTGAAAGGTGGTTATACTAGCCAATCAAAGTAACAGTTTGAGAGTTATGGTCTTCTGAAATTGGGCTAGAAAAATTTCTAAAATAATTTGTCAAAGATGTATTTAGCTGACTTTATATGTATTGTTAGGGTATGTCGGCCCTAGGTATTAAGATTGAGCATCTAGAACCTTCTTGGGCAGCATAGAATTGCCTATTTAAGAAAGCCTCAAAATTTGTCTAGGATAGCTTTGGGTGATAGTTTGCAGCTTAGTCTCGTAGATTACTATAATGAAGATGCCCATGTGGGTTAGCATATTGTAATTATGAATTCTGTAATTCTGCATTTGTGACACAAATAAGAAATCCATATTTTGTTCTCACATTTATTGTTGTTTCTTTGTTTCTTTTATGTTTCTATGGTATTTAGGAGAGCACCCTTTATCAACGAGCCTCTTTGTCAATCAAGTGCCAAACAATGCTGAGTGTTGACAGTGGTTACCAAGTATCAACGCATCAACAAGTTTGTCTTTAGAACCCAAGTTATAGTAGTTGGGTCAACTTTGTGTATTTTGGTGAAACTTGTATTGTAGCTGACTCCAATAAGTTGTGATTTGGATTGGTATATATGTAATGTATTATATCATATCCAAACAAGAAGTGTAAGCATATTATGAGCGTAAGTGAGAATTAAAGAAGGCTACAAGTAGTATAAGGGATAGCAAAGTATTATCTCTCACAACAAGGCCATCATTAAAATTCAAGGAATTTCATCTAGCAAATTAGAGTTGTAGTCAGAGATCAGCCACTGGTTCATCCTAACAAGTGCATTAGTCAAATCCCTTAACAAGGTAGACTTAACAGTCTTCTATAAATCTCTTTATCAAGTGCATACTTCATTGTACATTTTGTAAAATCTTTTACAAGTTAGACCTCATAGTCCTTATTCCTCCTAATAGGGTAGATCATCAGAAGTGATCAATTGTAAGTCTTAATAAGCCAAATTTATACTGTAGTACTAAATCTTGTGGGTATCATCCCCACTCTAGTTTTACTTTCTATTTGGAAGGTTTCTAGTTCACCATATCTTGTGTCAAATTTTGATGAATTTTTATTTTCTTTCATTCTTTCATGCATGCAATTAGATTAGAATACTATATGAAGGATTAATTAGTGAAATAAGATTAAGTTTTATTGGTTCTTGATTCACCCCCCACCCACGCCCTCCCCTCGCCATCCCCTCTAGTAACCTTGCTTACCTCATAGTTCCAAAAATTGGTATCAGAGCCTTGTGGTTCTTACAGAAGAAGTTTAACAACTTGAGTAGAGATTAGAGGAAATGGAGGTATACAAGATAGATAAGGCTATTAATAATAAAAAGTTGGATCTTGAATTAGCAATTGGACAACTAAAGAAAAAAAAGGAACAACTCTCTCAATCATTGAAAAGAAGGGAAGATCTTGCAGTACAAATGAATGACAATATCTACATTAAGGAAAGGATTAAAGATATCTATCTAGAAATAAACCCAAATGAAGCTGATGAAGGAATCAAAGACCTATTAGAAAGGAATTTTAATCTTCTAGAAGAAGTTAGAAAGTTGAAAAGAGAACAAGAAATCCAATCAGTAAGATTATGTGAAGTCATGGACAAAAAAGAAAAAGCCAAAGAAGAGATAGAAGAAAAGAAAAATAAAATTCAACATCTATCCCTTCAACAAACAAACTTCATTGATCAAATCACAAATGCAAATGAAGAACTTATGAATCTTAGGTCAGAAAATGAAAGACTATAGAATGATCTGAACACTAAAAAGTAAACTAATGAAAGGATGTTAAAATATCAAGAAAGCATGAATCAATTAAACAAAAAAAAATAGTATAGACACAAAGGCAAAGCAAGATTAGGTTATATAGAAGAAGGAAAATCATCCAGACAAGGAGCTCTAAAGAATCAAAGGCCTACTTGTAATCACTATGGTAAGATAGGTAATACATCAAACAAATGTTAGAGTAATGGTAAATAAAAATTCAATGGAAAGTGTTACAACTGCAATAAGCATGGTTATAGAGCAAGTGAATGCAAGGAGAAACATAAGTTTGAAGGTAAATGTCACAATTGCAAGAAAAAAGGACACAAATTTCTAAATGTAAAACCAAGATATTGAATCTAATAGAATAGATTGTGAAATCAATATTTGGATGAGATTACAATACATAGTGTAGACGTCACTACTATGGTGAATTTTGGAACATTGGAACAAACTATTTAAAATATCATATGAGGAAAAGAGATACCACTAAAAGATGTTTTATTTGTATAGAACTTGGACATCTTGCTAAGAACTATATAAACACAGGAAGAATTGAAGATGAAAAGAAAGCCAAAGAAGACAATATAAAAAAGCAGATGAAGTAGCAATGGATACCAAAATCTCCTAAGAATGCCAATTTGAGTCATGAAGCAGATGTCACTCAAGAGTTGGTTGACTCAAGCATTTCAATTTGAATCCCTATGGGAATAACTAGAACTAAGACTCTGAAGTATACATCTCTCATCAATTCTAGTTAGCCAAAAGAAGAGATCCATATCAACATTTAAAGATGCACAAGGATCATTGAATGGTCATGGAAATCATAGAACTTACTGAGCTAGGTTAGGTTGAATGATCCTACTGAGAAAGGTCGAGAGACACTGAAGTATTGTATGTGGACATTGAGTTATTAAGGACTCTACTGAGCGATAATGACTCTACTAAGCTATGAATGTATACCAAGAATTAAAACTGAATTGAGTAGAAGACAAACTATCATCGAGTGAACGAATGTACCAAGCATTACTAGTGGTTGTAAAGGGGAAATTCATTAAAATGAAGAAAGTGAATACATTGTTTCACTATGAATTTCCAGACCTAGTTGAATATAGCAATTTTAGAGCTTAAGAGAGATTTGTGTGTTTTTTGTTGAAGAAATTTTGAGTTTTCCAAAACCCTATTGAACATGGCATCTTCTAGCAGAAAAACCAAAATGGGGTCTAAAATTTTGGTTTGAGTCAATTACAAAGCACCAAACTTCAAATTGAGTCTGACAATCACATAAATGTTAGACCTTGCTAGTGCATAATCACAAATTCTACCTAAGGTATTACTCGTACATGATATCTGTTCATATTACAAGTATTCTATCCAAGAGCTAGGCACTCATGAGATGAATGAAGTACTGAACAAGCTATGTGTGAATGGTGTTCTAAAACCTAAGGATCAACATTTGGAAGCTAAGGGCTTAACACATATTTCACATATGCCAAGGAAATTTCAATCAAAGTGGATAAGATTTATCTTGAGTCAATTTTACAATGGAAAGTTATGGTTAGAACAACCCATTCTAATCGTAAGGAAAATGATTCATAGAATTACTGGTCTTCCAATGTTGGACAAAGAAAAATTGACCAAAACCTTGGGTCGGGTGCAACTGGAGAAGAAAACCCTTACTAAGTGGGATGGTAGAGAAATGAAGATTAGAAATGTAATTGACATGGAATTAAAATTTTGCATCCATATCATTTCTCATAAAATTTATAGCTCCAATCATCTCAAAAATGTATCTTGTGAAGTAGTTGATCTGGCTCTCAAGGTAGTGAAGAATAACATGTCATTTGACCTTGTTGAGTTGTTATTGAATTAGTTCAATAAGAACATGGAGAGCATCCGAGGTTCTAAGAATAATCTATGTAAGTTTGGTTCACTCTTGACTTGTTTATTTTTCTTTGTGCAAAAATTATTCCCTTTTAAAGGATCAGTGGTATGGAGAAAAGATGTCCTTGTATTATGGACAACTACCTTAAAACATTCAAAGAGATGATGTAGAATAGATATAGGATACTTGTGAAGCTTGTAAAAGATTATAAGGATGATATATATTTTATTGTAGATTGTGACAAGGTATATATTGTAATGAGCCTTGCTCAAATTGATCACAAATTACCCTAATTTTCTACTGGTAATAAATGGTTACAAGATGCACAATGAATATAATCCTTCCTTTCACCTATTAATGCACTAAGAGAAAAGGATGCATCTACAACCAAGACATCTTTACAAGATCTGAATACAAACTAATATCAAATCCAAACTCTGGTATCATATATATAAATAAATGATTAATAAAGAATGACACCTACAATAGTAGCATATAATATGCATGAATAAACAAGAGAAACCTAGTTCTTGAAGTCGCTTTGAGTCTCTACTAACAATGCAATCAATATCCTCCAGGTATTATGCCCTAATTACAAGATAATACAGTGTTCCTGCAACAAGCTCCTGTAGCAAATGCCCTACTTATTCTTCCTCTTCACAGCTGGCCCATGGCCACAATTCAACAAAATGAAGTGACTGTAATACCACCTCCAATCGGCAATAATTCAGGTGATGTTTCACACCCTCAAAATTGCTATCATTGGGAGTTTTTGTTCCCAAAGAAAAATTGATTATCTGTAGGCCCTTGGCTCCACAAATACATAAGCAAATATCAATAACAAATCCAAATGCATTCCCATGAGGCTCTCTCCTCTATTTATATTATTCCTGCCCCCCCTTCTAGAAGAATCATAACTGTTATCTTATCACACTATTCTGGAAGCTTCCTCCTTTCCAACAATAGATAAGTTGTGCTTCTCGACGATTCCCTAATATTAAATTAAATATAAAGTCATCTCTTTTAATTTTTAAATTATTTAATGACTTTATAAGAAATCAATTTAATTATTTCCACTTAGCCTTCAAAGGACGAAAGGCTAAGAAATCTATTGAGAGGCTAAAGAGATGGGGACATTACATATATTCAGGAATTCATGCCTATAATAGCATGCTTTAAACCTCTCGAGTATGAGGTTTACATAGATGAGACTAGAGATATCAATGAGGCTTTGTTGAATGAGCTTGTGGATCCTAAGGCACCATATTTTTTTGGAACTTATGAAGAAGCCAAGGTAAGAATAGAACTTGAAATTAAACTTCCTCAAGTAGTTGTCAAAGGAAGAAAGAGGATAGCAAAAATTAAGCAAGAAAATTATAATCTCTTGCTAATAGAAGGAAAAGGTAACAATATCGAAGAAGACAATGCAGAGGATGAAGATGAGGGATCCAAATCTAAGGAAGAAGATCCAATTAGAAAGAAAGGTAAAGTTATTATAACCAAACCTACTAAGTCATCCACTACTATATTCACAAGAAGGGCACCTAAATCCATGAAGAAATTAAAGTTAGGTGAAGAGGATGCTGAGAAAATTATTTTTAAAAAGCCTGCACCTACTCTTGAACAAAAGGTAAAGGAATTGGAGGATGGAACTAGCATGGCATGTTTAAAATACCTCAAATATGAATCAAGGAATGTAGATGAGAAGAGATAGATTGAAGAAACAATCATGGACAAATTGGGAAAATGGAAGTATTCTCTTGATGAGCTTATTTGGTAAATTCTTGATGAGCTTATGCAAGCAATCAAGCCTAGATGGGAGCATGCAAAGAAGACTACAAAAGACATCTTTGAAAAAACTTAGAGGCAACTCATGCTGAGTCTCAGTTGAAAAGAGGTGAAAGAATATTTGAAGAAGAATGAACAAAAGTTCACTCTAAAGGTGAACACTTGCATGATACTTCTCAATAACATTGAATATGTTGTGAATGTTGCTACATCAACATGGAAGAATATTTACAAGCTACATCAACCTAGTGATTTTGTTGTTCATGTTAATGAAAAAGATGATGATGATGAGGAAGAGAATGTGGAGGTAAAAGACGATGAATTAGATGATGTTGATTTGGATGATGAGGAGGAAGAACATGAAGCTACTAACTATTGAGGTTGACCATACACAACCTATTTTGGATCAATTGGCTGAAATTATCTAGAAATTCAATGAAGACTTGAATGGATAGGATAAGTTGCTACAAAGAAAAGAAAGAAAATTTGAGAACAAGGTATTGGAACAAGTGACACAAAAAATTGCAATACACCAAGTAGAATTGTCTACTACTCTTGTTTCATTGGAGGCATCTGTAAATAATATCACTTCATTATTTGTTAAGTTGTGTGACACATCTATCTTCACACAAGAAATTAAAAAAAAAATATCAAAAATAGATGAAAACATGAAGGAAAGTGCATAACAGCTACCACTTGACCTGAGCTATAGTTCTACTCATTATCCAAGGATTAGATTTATGACAACTTTGCAAGAAAAAATACTAAAGGAAGAAGCTAGGATCAGGGCCACACTTGCAAAAATCAAAGGCATGATTCTTCCAAAAATGGATGCATTGTAGACACACATTGCACATGCTAAGACACTCATCCATGACAATAACTTCTCCATAGCTGACAATATGATGGAATTACCAGTAAAAGTTTAGATTGCATTTCATGCAAGCAAGGTGCTACAAGAAAATTGGGACAAGACAATGGCATTAATTCTGAAGGTACACTTTGAATTCTTGTCACATTTTGGTCTTAAAATGTAGATATACCTTTAGCATTTATGTGTAAAAGGGGGGAGAAGTATAGATAAATGTATATATATATATATATATATATAAAGAGGGAGAAGTATATGTAAAGATATGTAAAGTATACATGTATGGGGGAGCAATACTCTAGGTATATGTATGAGAGAATAGTATTAAAGATAAGTAGAAAACATATTTACAAAAGAAATTTTGAAAAATCTAAAAAAAGAGTATGTTACCAAGTTGTAGACACAGAATGGAGATAAAATAATGTTTTTGAGTTATAATTTTGTATATTTAGTTTTTGGATGATAAGTGGTTTTTTCACTAATGGCAAAGGGGGAGATTGTTGAGATTAAGGTCAATTTGTGTATTAGTGACTCACACTTAGTTAATTGGTTACATTGCTACCAAGCTATACAGTTGCTTCTAAGTTTCTTAGTTTCTACCGAGCTTCAAAACCTGTGTATAGTTTATGCGAGTGTAGCCGTGTTTACTAAGTTATTTACTACAAGTGATGGAAACTTTAGTATTAACTAAGTTCCATAGTGTTAATTGAGTTCCACAGTTTTAACTATGTTCTCCAGTATCTACCAAGTCAATAGTGTTAGTGATGTGAATCTAGTGTTGATTGAACCATGGAGTGTCAACTGAGTGATTTGATATATGCCAAGTTTCATAGTGTTCATCAAGTCACACAGTGTTGACTGAGTTCAAGCTACTTGCAAGTGAATAGTATGAACCAAGCCTCTTCATCAACTGAGTGCCAAACAATGCCAAGTGTTGATAGTGGTTACTGAGTATGGAAGCATCACTGAGTTTGTCTTTAGAACTTGAGTTACAATATTTGGGCTAACTTTGTGTATTTTGGTGAAACTTTTATTGTAGCCAACTCTAGTAAGCTGTGATTTAGATTAGTAGATATGTAATGTATTATATCATATCCAAATAATATGTGTAAGCATATGATGAGCAAAAGTGAAAATTAAAGAAGTCTACAAGTAGTATAAGGGACAACAAAGTATTGTTTGTCACAAAAAGGTGATCATTATAATTCAAGGAATCTCAACCAACAAATTATTGTTTCAGATTAGAGATCAACCAATGGTTCATCCTGAAAGGTGCATCAATCAAATCCTTTAACAGGGTAGACTTAACAATTTTCTATAAATCTCTTTATCGAGTGCATACTTCATTGTATGTTTTGTAAATCCTTTCACAAGGTGGAACTCATAGTCCTTATTGCTCCTAATAGGGAAAATCATTAGAAGTGATAAATTGTAAGTCTTGATAGACCAACTTTATACTATAGTACTAAAGCTTGTAGGTATCATCCCCACCCCAGTTTTACTTTCTATTTGGAAGGTATCTGGGTCACCATATCTTGTGTCAAATTACTATGAATGTTTATTTTCTTTCATTCTTTCATGCATGCAATTAGATCATAATATTATATGGACTAATTGGTAAAATAAGATTAAGTTTTATTGGCTCTTGATTCACCCCCCTCTTAGTAACCTTGCCTACCTCATATTTCTAACATGATGAAGGTATGTTTCTTGGTTATTCATTAAAAAGAAAAGCTTATAGATCTTTTAATCATAGAACCAAGACAATAGTTGAGTGTGAAAATGTAAAAGTTGATGAAATGTTTGGAATTAAGGAAAATATGATGGATTACAATTCTAATGAAGAAGAAGATAATACTGGAATTGTTATATAGAATGTAGAAGTTTTCTTCGAGATTAAAAATGGTCTGCAAAATCATGTGCAAATTTTTGAGCAAAGATCTGAGCCAAGAGAAGAAATAAGAGTTGAATTAACAACTCCTACTTCTAATAGGAATCCGACAAAGAAACATCCTCTAGAGTAGATAATTGAAAGCAAAGACAAAGGAGTGATGATAAGAAACAAAGTTAACGAAGAAATATGTCTGATTTCTCAAACTAAACCTAAGAGTACAGATGAAGCATGTAAGGATGATAATTGGATTCAAGCAATGAAGGAATAATTAGATCAGAATATGAAGAATGACACATGGGAATTAGTTCCAAGACCTACATACATGAATGTTATTGGAACCAAATGAATATTCAAAAACAAGATGAATGAACAAGGTGGATTTGTAAGTAACAAGGCTAGACTTGTGTGCAAAGGTTATTCATAGCAAGAAGGAATAAATTATGAGGAGACATATACCCCTATAGCTAGAATGGAAGCAATGGGAATGTTCTTGGGTTATGCAACAAATATAAAGTTCAAAGTGTATCAGATGGATGTTAAATCAACCTTCATGAGTGGAGAACTTGAAGAAGAGTTATACATTGATTAGCCTAAAGGTTTTCCCTTGATAGAAGAGAAAGATATGGTATGAAGATTGAAGAAATTTGTAGATGGCCAAAAGAAAGCACCTAGAACTTGGTATGCAAGGTTGGGGCAAGTATTTAGAAAATCTTGGATTTGCTAAAGGTACAATAAATAGTAATTTGTATTTGAAATAAATTGAGGATGGTTTGCTGATAACAATAATATTTGTTGATGACACAATATTTGGAGCTGATGATGAAGAAAGTGATAAGTTTGCTAAAGAAATGAAGAATGAGTTTGAAATGAGTATGATAGGAGAGATGAAGTTCTTTCTAGGTTTGCAAATTGTGCAAAATAGTGATGGCATCGTTATTTCAAAAGTAAAGAATTTCAAAGACTTGTTGAAGTGGTTTGTCTTGGAAAGTTGTAGGCTTCTTGGTACACCAATGATAACTAGTCACAAGTTATCTAGCAAAGATAAGAAACCTATAGTTGAGCAAAAGAAATATAGATATATGATTGGAGGTTTACAATATTTGACTCACACTAGACTGCATATAGAAAATGTAATTGGGATTGTAGCTAGATTTCAAGCTAATCCTAAGGAGTATCAATATGCATCAATAAAGAGGATATTCAAATATTTGAAGAGAACATCTAATTATGGAATATGCTATGATAGATCAAATGAATTCACTCTATGTGCTTATACTGATGCAGATTGGGAAAATAGTATGGATGACATAAAAAGCACTAGTGGCGAAGCATTCTTTCTTGGAGGAAGATTGGTCTCGTGGCTAAGCAAGAAACAAGATTATATTTCATAGAGTACAACTGAGGTAAAGTATGTAGAAACAACAAATAACTGTAATCAAGTTATGTGGATGAAAAAAATGTTGAAAGATATTGGGATAGACATTTTAGAACCCGTTATCATATGTTGTGATAACACAAGTATAATAAGTATGTCTAAGAATCCTATACTACATTCTAAGACTAAGCTTACATCTATTAAGTATCATGTTTTGAGAAAGAAGGTAGCAGGAAAGGAGATCAGATTGGAGTGTTTGAGTACTAAAGATCAGATTGAAGATATCTTTACAAAGCCTTTACCTAAAGATACATTTGAGTACTTGAGAGGTATGCTTGTGGTTTGTTAGAAACAATAGTCTACCAAGATAACTAAGGTGGGGGGGGGGGTGTTGAATTAGTTATCCAATAATTAAAATATTTATCAACCTTAAATAATGTTATCCATTCAACCAAAGTAAACAACAACCATAACAAGATGCACATATACAATTACATTAGATATGTTAACTAGGGAAACCCTTGATCAGAGGGACAACCCTGATGAGAATGATGCCCACAAGATGATATACTAATATAAATATTCCTTCTTAGAGGATGGACCCTGCTACGAGTCTATTACAACATTTAGTAAATATGAGTCCTTGATAGGAGACTTTGAATCCTTTTTAGATGATTCCAACCCTATTAGGAGTTGTAGAAGATAGAAGGACCCACTATCCAAATAGCTTCTGAGGCAAGACCACTGAACTCATTTTCCAATTGATCTTTCAGCTATTCCTTGTATAATAATTGTGTGTATTATACTTTAACTTATTTCCTCTATCTTGTCAACTAGACCAATCACTGTCCAATCTTGTATACCAAGTCACAAACCTCTTTCATTCAACTATCAAACTTTGGATCACACAATAAAACCTTGGCAATGAAGTTTCCTTCACTTCCACTTTGCTTTGCTTATCTTCACATTCTGCTCTTTGTGTTGCTTACAATCATTCACATTTTTCCATACATGACAAAGAAAAATGTCCTTCCTTTATACCGAACCCATAAAATAATTCCTTGAGTCAACTATTACACCTTATCAATCAATTATTAGAGGACCACATTAAGAACATGTTACACTTAGCAATAACATTTATCTTTTGCCTTGCAACATGAATAACTTTTCATACACATAAAATTATGATGAGTGAGCTTAGCCACATCATTATCAACATGCATTCTTCACATCTTTAACATAAACTTCTCAAAATAACAAATCTACTAAGAGATATAACAAGTTTACTAGAACATGCCTCTATATACTCTATCTTGGAATAGTCTTCACTAAAACTTACATAAATTCTTCCAGACTGAATTGCTTATTCTTCCAAGGTTATCTATGTATACTAGACACATAGTATAATCTCCCTTTAACCTCACTACTAAAGGTACTCAACGATCTATCTATACCAACTTGATATTTACCATTGTTCTTCTATCAAATGCCACAAAAAATTGCTATGTTGACATCAATGAAAAATATAGTCATGAATGTAACATATCATCATGATAATAATCTAATCATGTTTCTATAATGATCCCCTATAGGAATATCATCATCATTCATGCTTCCGACAATCTCCCCCTTTGGCATTGATGACAACATAGATGAAAAATATCTAATTTCAAGAATACCATTTACAAAAGACTGTTAACCTTTCTTTTCAAATCCTCTTCATCAATCATTATCCCCCATTGATATACCTCAATGTTCTTTACATCAAACTATTTTTCCATGCTGTACTTGTGTTTCATGCTATACTTCTCCCCCATTGACATTAATGTCAAAGGTTTTAGCAACCATCAAACTATGCAACAAATGTTTCTAACTAGCTCAAGTGTCCAAAGAAACTATTTAAAAATAATATCCAACAAGAGTCCTAGATGACTCTATCCATCATAGATACTTCCCCATACGTGAAGAATCAACATTCAGTCTAGACAAATAATAGTGCTTTGTTACACTAGACTGATGCATTATTGCATCATCTACTCTAATGTAGGAAGGGGCATAACCCCTAGCATATGTCACAAATACTCTAAAGTCTCTTTGGGAAGAGGCTTAGTGAAAATATCTACAATCTACTATTTAGTGCTCACATACTCTAATCTAATTTCCTTTTCTACAAATTTCTCTCTCAACATATGGTACTTGATATAAATGTTCTTGGTCTTAGAATGCAACATTGGATTCTTAGAACATAGACAAAGATAGGCTGGATGTGGATAAAGCCAAGGACAGCACTATGGAGTAGGATTTGACGAACGCCCAGGATCATAAGACAGAAGAGCAACAAGAGTGCGCCGAAGCTGCCCAGACCATGCTCGAGATGGAGAAGTAGTCTGCTAGGTTGGGTCTCTGTCCTTTGGTTTTTGTTTCTCCTGGCTTTGGCTTTTTGTCTGGTCTCTATTTTTCTGGTTGGTTCTCTGGCCTTTTTAGTGGGCAGTTGTTTCGGGCTGGGCCTTTGGGCTTATTTTCAGCCGTAAGGCTTATGTTTTGGCTGGGCATTTTTTCGCTTATTTTCAGCCTTTCTTGTTGTTAAACTTATGGGTTTCAGGACCCCTTAAAACCTGTTTAGCTTATCAAAAACATTGGATTCTTAGATATATTTACTGTGCTTGTGTTGTTACAATGTATGACAAAAGGTTCACTGAATTCTATCCTTATATCCTTTAGCATATGCTTCATCCAAAAAACTTGCTTACAATTTTCTATTGCTACAACATATTCTACTTCTACTACACTTTGTGAGGTGCAATCCTACTTTTTTCTTAACCAAGAAACCAATCTTCCTCCAAGAAAGAAGGCTCCACCACTAGTGTTCTTTCTACAACCCATACAACCTTCCCAATCAACATCAGTATAAGTACATAGAGTGAAATCATTAGACTTACCATACCACAATCCAAACTCTGGTGTTACTTTCAAGTATCTAAATATCCTTTTGATTGTTGCATAATGTGCTTCTCTGGGATCAGCTTGGAATCTTGCAACAATTCCAACTACATTTGCTATATTCGACCTTGTGTGAGTCAAATATTGCAATCCTCTAATCATAGATCTGTACTTCTTCTATTCAATAGTAGGTGTCTCATCCTTTGTAGATAACTTGTGTCTAGTTACCATAGGTATTCCAATGGGTTTACATGTTTCCAAACCAAACCTTTTCAGTAAATCTTTCAAATACTTAGTTTGAGAAATAAAGATTTTTTCTTTGTCTTGCACAATCTGTAATCTTAAAAAATATTTCATTTCTCCTATCATGCTCATTTCAAATTCCTTCTTCATTTCTTCTGCAAACTTTTCACTTTCATCATAATTTCCTCCAAAAATGATATCATCAAAAAATATTACCAAAAGCATTAATCCATCACCAATTTCTTTCCAATAGAGATTACTATCTATCATACCTTTGCTATATCCAATATTTGTCAAATGCTTGTCTAACCTTGCATACCAAGTTCTAGGTGCTTGCTTCAAGCTATACAATGCTTTCTTCAATCTACATATTATGTCCTTGTCATCTGTTAAAGGACAACCTTCAAGTTGTTCTATGTATACCTCTTCTTCAAGTTCTCCATTAAAAATTTTTGACTTGACTTTCATCTGATATACTTTGAATTTCTTATATGGTGCATATGTTAAGAATAACCTTACTACTTCTATTCTTTCCACATGAGAATAGGTTTCATCATAGTCTATTCCTTCTTGTCGTGAGTAACCTTTACATACCAATCTTTCCTTGTTCCTTACAACTTTTCCTTGTTCATTCATCTTGTTCCTAAATAACCATTTAGTTCCTATCACATTCTTATCTATTGGTTTGGGGACCAATTCCCATATCTCATTCTTTACTATTTGATTCAATTCCTCTTTCATAGCTTGCTTCCAATAGTCATATTTAAATGCTTCATCTACATTCTTAGGTTCAACTTGATATATCAAACATAGTTCTTCATTGACTCTTCTTCTTGTCATCACACCTTTATCTTTGCTTTTGATGATGTGCTCAGGTGGATGGTTCTTTGTCATATTCTTACCCAAAGTAGGAGTTGTTATCTCAACTCTTGGATCTGTTGAAGGTTCTGAGCTTTGTTCCTGCCTTAGCTCTCCTTCATTCTAAAAATCATTAGTCTCAAAGAATACTTCATCATTCCTTGGTTTAGTAACAAAATCACCATCTGAATTGTAATTAAGTACTCTTTCTTGTATCCCGAATTTCTCATCAACTCTTACATTTGCATTTTTCATAATAGTCTTAGTTCTCAGATTATAACATCTATAAGCCTTTCTTTTCATTGAAAAACCAAGAAATATACCTTCATCACTTCTAGCATTGAACTTACCAATATCATCATCTCTTTTGATATAACACTCACTGCCAAAATTTTTGAAATACTTAACTATAGGTGAGTGACCAAACCAAAGTTCATAAGGGGTCTTATTTGTGTCTTTCCTGACTTGCACTCCATTCATAGTGTAGACTATTGTATTCATAGCTTTGCTCCAAAACATCCAGGATACATCATTCTTAGCTAACATAGCTCTTCCTACTTTTTTTACTGATTTGTTTCTTCTCTCTACTATACCATTATGTTTAGGGGTTCTTGGAGCTAATACTGTCCTTTGATTCCATTAGCTTCACAAAAGATGTTAAACTCATTTGAAGTAAACTCTCCTCCACTATCTGATCTTAAACATTTAATCTTCATGCCTGATTCATTCTCAACTCTATTCTTAAATATCTTGAACTTATCAAATGCCTCAGAATTTTCTTTAAGAAATGCAACCCACATCATTCTAGAAAAGTCATCAACTAAAATTATGAAATACCTTTCACCATAGAACCCTTTAGTCTTTGTAGGACCATTAAGATCTGTATGTACAATTTCCAACTTTGCTGTAGTAGTAGACTTCTTACTGAGAAAATAAGTTATGTTATGATTTGCCAAAACACACTCCTTGCAAATTGTGTTAGTAGGCTTTATAATTTTTAGGTAAATCTCTAACTACAAACATACTACTAGTCTTCACAATAATCTCAAAGTTTATATGAAAAAATCTCTTATGCCATGACCAACTGTCATCTACCTTTGTAACCAAACATGTCATTTCACTAGGATTCAGCTGAAATACATTACCTCTATATTTGGTTTCTATTCCAATTACCTTTCCATCTTTGTCTCTGATCATGTATGTTTTTTCTATGAATTACAAATGATAACCTTTATCCACTAGTTGTCCAACACTTAGAAGATTGTGCTTCAAACTATCAACAAAATATACATCCTTAGTGTTACTTTTGCCATCAAGAGTTATAGATCCAACACCTTTAACATGCCATGTTGCATTATTTCCAACTATGAGAATGCATCCATCCTGACTTTTGAGGTCTACAAACTTGTTCATATCACCAATCATATGATGTGAACAACCACTATCAATTATCCAATTAGATTTCTTTTCAACCTGTGATACCAAAGCTATTTTCTTTGGACTTTATTTTTTAATTAATACAAATCCTATTTCATCATCACTAGCACTTATTGCCTGTTCATCATAATCATATTGTTCATTTGCATATAGACACTCTCTATTTCTTCTAGGTTTGAAATTTCCTTTATACTTTTTCTCTCTTTTAGGATGCTTAGATGCATAATGACCAAATTCATTGCAAGTTTAATATTTAAATATTTTCTTACCATCCTTTTTGTAATGCCCCACCAAGGGATCCAAAAGAACTAAAGTAAATCTTTACTAATTTTTCCAAACATTTAAAAAAAAAAGAATAACATGTACACCAACCATAAAGTACTGGAAGCAATAACATAAAATCATACATAAGCAAACATAACATATTACATTTCTTAAGGATCCCAAGATGTTGAGTCACATTTATTTTTAATAATACTAAGTCCAATAAATAACACATCCACATAAAAGAATATCTACAAGTCCAATCCATCTAAAATAATATACATTTTTTTCTGAATGCCACTTGGCAATAAATTCAAAATGCACAATCATCCACTATACATGTCATAGGGTATGAAAGGCTGAAAGAATATACATTTATAAAATAGATTACATCATCCCTTTCAGATCCACGAAACAAGATACAATACAATAAGTAAAATCATCCATCAAATAAATATAACCATCCATCATAATACACAAAGATAGAATGAAAGGAAATGCATAACAAGGAACTCCAACCATGACATCTATGGATGGATCTCAATGGTAAAAGTAAAAAGCACTACCACCCGACCTCGTGGTAACCCAAAAAGGTCCACTCCCACTGCACTGAGGAGTAAGTCTCAAGTCCCAAATTGGATATAAATCCAAAAAAAATTTAAAAGAAATACCTAGGTCAAGGAAAATCCTAAAAGTAATCTAACTCAAAGGTTCCAAGATAATACCACATCTAGACCTAGAGGCAAAAAAAGACATGTAGGAAATATGTACTGCTAGTGGGCAAGTGTCATCACATGAACCAACTCTACAGTTACCTAGCTAGTCCTCTAATCCTCCACCCCTCTAGTGACTCTATGTGACACTAGTATCCTTTTGTATTAACAAGGTATACTAATGATGCATGGTCGCAAGCAAGTGTCCTCTCTACTCCCATCCTAGTCTCTACTAGCACTCAAGGCATGGGTGAGGAAAGACGAGACTCTTATTAGGTTCATTTTACTCACATTTAGTATAACATTTTCACTTATTAACTACTTACAATGGGTTACTAGTTACCCTCTTTAGGGCCATGACTGCAAGCCACTTCCCAACTTAACATACAGATTACCTACCCTTGGCTCATAAAAGTACAAATCAAAGAATCACAATTTTCACCTTAGCTCTATACAAGTGACTAGAAAATATCAAAAAAAAATTCACAATAACACCTTAGTACTTTACAAGCAATTAGAAAGCATCCCAAAAATAATTGATCGAAGACTCAAAGGTTAAGTCAAAAATGTCATACCATTCATCTTAGTTTCACACAAGAACACTGAAAAGTAAATACAAAAAATAGATCCAAACTCATCACAAAGTATACCAGACACATTACCATGGTTGAGTTTAAAAGATAAAAGATCAAATCATCATCATGACATCAAAAACATAGAACTCTTGAGCCTCTAGTAATTTCCTAAGACTGGTCAACACTCTAGTCAACCCAAACCTCAAAACATAAGACAACATGTAGTTAACAGTGCAGTTTCAAAGTTTTGGTTTGATTTTAAAGACACACAGTCTAAGTTAATAGTATGGTGTAAGTTTTTGTTTCAATCTAAGTTTTCGAGTAGAGGAGGTTGATAGTTTACCCTTACAACTTAAACCATTTCTCGTATTTGAACATAAAGCACAATTGTCCTTATTTGAATACAATTAAATATTCTAAAATAATTTATAGCTAATTATTTATTAAATTATTAAATAATAATTATTAATTATCTAATAAAATAATTACCATTTTATTAAAAATCAAAATCATTAATAATAATAATAAAATAAATAAATTTAAAACTTTATTAAATTATATTTATTATTAATTAAACTTAATTAAACTAGATTTAATTCAATTAATTAATAATGATTAAAACAAACTATATTAATATTAATTAAAAATTAATTAAATTAATAAATAATAAAGAAAATATTGTGTTATTTAATTTGAAATAGAAGTCATCTGCTCTACTATAATGATAAAAAAAGAAAAATTTCAATCGAAATTTAGTCACCCCATTTCAAAATTTGTTGCATACTAGCAGAAGACATTTCCCCAACCTCCTCTGGTGACCAAAAATAAATATGAAGCCCTCTCATAGAAAAAATTAGGTCAAGAAGAATATGGCAAAGCAAACAAAGATAACTTTGAATCATGTTAGGCAACATACCAGCCGAAACTTGGAAATTCGTGGTAATCAATTCCATAGAAAAGAAGATGGCTAGCAGTTGGTGTGAAGAAGGAAAAATCGGTCCAAAATTTGGCAAAAACAAGAAGTTATGGGAGATAAAATTCAGATACAAAAAAACTTCTACCGTCAAACCAAATATGCGATGAAATCTGAGTCTAATCCTAGCTCCAAGTTGAAGGAAAATCTCAACCAGAAGGAGCACCCTAAAAGACCTCGATGCATTTCTGAAGTGAATGCCATCCCCCTTGGGTGGCCTTTGAAAAATTCTTCCAAAGATTCCACGACTCTACCAAAGCATTCTCATGAGAGCAACCCGCGAATCAATATCTCAGATAAAAGAAAATTTGTGTACATACCTCCACATCGAAAGATAGATCAACCACCATTCAAGGGAAGAATGGCAGGTGGATCAAAACAAATTTCATTGGTAAGAGCATAATCATTAGCAATTCATATAATGAAAGGAAATGGAAGGAATGTGAGGATAAGGGCATCTACATGTACTAGAATGGTTCGTCAAGGAAGAGTTCCAAGCCAGTATGCATCATTTCTAGGATTTGGGTTGATAAGGTAAGTACTCTTAACTCTTTTACAGATAAGTTTTGGTTTATTTTATGTCAAAATACACAGGACAAGGAGGAAATCTTGAAATTAGATCTACTATTCTATAAAGGTCATCATATTAAATTTCTAACTTGGCAACCAAACTTTAACAAAACTCATTTTGAAAATATAAAAAGGATCAAATGGATGGAAAGTATAGAAACCCCATCAGAATTAATGGAGGAGACCACTATTAAAAAAATTGGTAATTCATTAGGAACTATAATTAGCTTTGAAGATAATCTAAACAGAACTAACAAGATTAGGGTTCAGGTTAGAACTGATCAAAACCATCCTGTTAATAAGAAGATCATCACAAATAGATCTATATACAAGTTAACTTTTGAAGAAGATTAAGGAGAAATCTATAAAATATTACATGCAAACTTAAAAAAATCTCATCTTATAAATAATATCAAAGATCATATAATCAAAAAAAGGAGCACAAGCAAAAAATTAGAAAGAAAGGATGAGGCATTCATAAAAACTTCAACCCCCAAAGAAGATTTGAATGAAGAAGTAGTAGCAAAAGTTCCCAAAAAAGGATCCTCAGACAATAGAACAGAACCAATAATCAATGAGGAAGATGTGAACAAATTGAGGGAAACAGAGTGAAAAGATAACATCAGCTACTAGCATTCACTTAATAAATTCAAGAAATACAAGGATTGTCAGCTAGAAAAAGAGGTCATTGAAGAAATGGATTTAAATATTATCAAGTTAAACCAGCTTCTTCATGATACCCTTTTGATACAAAATGACTTAATCGACTAGAGTCTATTAGCAGAAGAAATACATAAGGAACATAAAGGGAAAATGATTCAAGTCATAGAATTAGGAGAAACATTAGGAACAAGTGCAAATTAGATTAAGGATAAGAGGTGGGAGGATGAATTGACTCGCATTGGACCAACTGAACCAAGACAAAAGAAACAAAGATAAAAAAGTAGAGTAGAGAAAGATTCATAATTACTACAAAAATTGTCTAATCCAAAGGGAGACTCTGAATAAGAGGTCATCATTCCACTAGTAGATTCTACTCAATGGAGCAAAATACCCATCAGAAAGAAAGGGAAAAAGAAAAGTTATAAGTTCTGGCAAACTCTGAGTAATGGAGAAGACATGTTTGCATTAGATAAAGAGAATAATGGATTAGCTTTAAGAGAATCCCCACATTTAGTAGACACAGACATGAATTGGAGGAATGAAATAGTGAACAACCCTAACAAAAAAGATTACCACAAACAGGTTGAAGCATTGGAGCCTTTTCAAACTACAATAGGGGAAAATCAGCAAATCAGTAAAATGTTAATCAAGGAAATAATATCAGAAGAAATCCAAGAGGGTGAGGACTCTCATATTGTAGGAAAGGTACTAGAAGAGAAAAATCTTGACAAAATAGGTATAGCAATGAATCAGAAAGGTATGAAAACACCAATCTATAGAATATCAAAATAGAAACATGGAAGGAAATCACTTAAAGAACTCAGAGAGGCTATAGGGCAGGTCAAGGATCAGATAAATGTATTTGATATACTATACAATGGGAAGGGGAAGTTCCTTCCCAAGGAGAAATGAAGATAACAACCTAGAATGCTAGAGGCCTTAACGCCCCTAGCAAAAAATGTTTGTTAAAGCGTAACCTCACCTTATTTCATTCAGATATCTCATTACTACAAGAAACTAAACAAAACAAAAAGGAAGGATTGAAGCTGAGCCAGAAATTGGGTAAATGTAAATTAGAATTTCAGCAGTCATAGGGAGCTCCTGGAGGACTAGGAATAATTTGGAACCCTTGGCAAATCAATGTTGAAATACTCTCCTTACAAATAAATTGGGTGGGAGTCAGAGTTGTCAGCACAAAATCTAACTTGCAGATAGTTATTATTAATGTTTATGGGTCGTCACATACAGAAGACAAACTTGTAGTTTGGAATGAGATTAGTACGTTTGTGAACTCTATGCCGCAAGAAATAATCATATTAGGTGGAGATTTTAATGTGATCCTCAGCATGGATGAAAAATAGGGAGGGAGTAATCAAATAAGTAGAGCAATGGAAGGTTTTAAAAATTGGATTCAGAGGGACTCTCTCATGGATATCAAAACCAAGAATGGTATCTATGCTTGGAACAACTAAAGGAAAGGACTCTATTACATTGCTGAAAGACTAGATAGATTTCTTCTAAAAGGATAACTAAGTATGAACAACTTGATTAATGCAAAAATATTGCCAATGGCTGGTTCTAACCATTTCCTAGTGAAATTGGAAATCAAAGAATAGAGTAAACCCAACAAAAACCTTTTCAAATGTGAGAAAATGTGGTTTAGGGATAAAGGTTTTATGGATTAGATTAAATATTGGTGGTAGGAGGATCAGTTTGAAGGATCAAAAATGTTTTGCTTGGTCTCCAAACTAAAAAATTTAAAACAAAAGATTCTAAAATGGAATAATTTACATTTTAAAAATATGTTTAAAGAAAAGTTAGACATTGAAGATAAAATGAGAAAATTAAATAAGGAAATCCTCATGAAAGGAATGAATAGTGAATCTTACCAATCAGAAAAAGAATACCTCTTAAAACATGAAGAAATTCTAGCTAAAGAAGAAATATTCTGGAGATAGAAATCTAGAGAAAAATGGCTCCTAGAAGGAGATTGTAATGCAAATTTTTTTCACAATAGTACCATTAATAATAGAAATTATATTAACACAGCCAAAATTAGGAATCTAGAGGGGGAGGAAACCAAAAATCCTAAAAATATGGCTGATACTTTCATCAAATACTTTTATGATACACTCAATAATTTTGGTTTATCAAACAAATCTGCCCAAGATGAGATGTTAAAATTCATTCCTAAGTTGATCTCAAAAGAGGATAATAAATTCCTTAATGAACCCTTTACTCTCAGTGAGGTCAAAACAACACTTTTCAGTATGAACTCGGATAAATCCCCAGGTCCAGATGGCTTCCAAGCCTTTTTCTTTCAACAATGTTGGGATATTCTAGGAGTAGAATTGTGGAAAGCTTTAGAAGCTACATGTAATGGTGGATCTATTTTAACTGAAATCAATCATACATTTCTCATTCTCATTCCTAAAAAGCATGAAAGTGTAGAGCTGGGAGACTTTAGCCCTATTGCCTTATGTAATACTATTTATAAAGTGTTCTAAAAAATTCTAGCTAATTGCCTTAAAAACTTTCTACCTAAACTCATTTCAAAAGAACAAAACAACTTTGTCCCTGGTAGATCTATATGAGATGGAATCTCAATTATACAGGAAAGTATTCATTCAGCAATAAAAAATAAGGAAGCTTGTATGTTACTCAAACTAGATATTCGGAAGGCATATGACAACGTAGATTGGAGATTTCTTTGTAAAATTTGAGAGGCCTTTGTCTTCTCAAAACTATGGATCAACATTATTTTTCAATGTATTTCAACTCCCAAAATTTTGATCCTCATCAATGGAACCTCAAAAGGTTTCTTTAATATCTCAAGGGGCATCAAACAAGGAGACTCAATCTCCCCTTTCCTGTTTATCATTATGGCGGAAGCATTTGGAAGGGAAAAGTAGTGCAAGAAGAAAGTAAAATAATAGGGGTGAAAGTCACAAATGGAGTTGAAAATACCACCCACCAAAATTTTTCTAAAGACACCATTCTTGTTGGAATTAGCACTTTAGAAGAGGCCGACTATATGCAACATATCCTGGAGACATATACAAAAGCATCTAGGCAAATGATTAACGCCTAGAAATCAGAAATCTTCTTTCTAAACACTGATAAAAAAGTTGAAGATAAAATCTTTCATAAACTAGGATTTGAAAAAGGCAAATTACCTTTTAGATATTTAGGAATATATCTTGACAAGAGTAATTATACTAATCTGGGCTGGGAACATATACTTGGGAAAATTGATAATCAAACTAAATCCTAGAAAGGAAGATGGCTACCTAAGGTTGGGAGAGCTACAAAGATCAAAGCAGTCCTGGTAGCCCTCCCATCTTACCAAATGTCTTGTTCTCATCTGCCCAAAAACATCAACACTAAATTAGAAAGAAAATTACACAATTTCTTCTGGAAAGGATTCAAGGACAAGAAAAAAGCAACTTTAATTAGTTGGAGTAAAATTTGTAAACCAAAAGAATTTGGAGGATTGAGAATTAAAAACCGAGAATGGTAGAACAAGGCACTAGGTGCCAAACAAGTTTGGAGACTTTATCAAGAAAGAGACAAGAAATGGGCAAAAATCTTATTTAACAAATACCTTAATCCTTTTGATAAAACTTCATTATTCAGAATTAAATCCCCCCCCAAAGGATTTGTAGGTTGGAATTTTCTAATGAATAATCGTAGCTTGATATCCAAATACCTAACATGGGACATAGGGAATGGTGATGAAGCTTTGTTCTAGGAAGATTCTTGGAATGGAAATCCTCCCTTGATTAATGCAGACTTCTTTTTAGAAGCAATATCTCTTCTAAAAATTGTATGGGGCTCAAAGGTGAAAGACTACATTGAGGAATCTAACTCAAAGCTGGGTAAGATATGGAAGTGGAAATCATTAACAGACTATGGAATCAACCAAAAGGATAAGGAGAAATTGGAAACCATATTAAAAAAATCAAACTATTATACTTAAAGATAGGGAGGATAAGCTTATCTGGGTTGCATCAAAGGATGGAACATATAAAGTTAAAGAAGGCTATAGAATGATCACAAATTCATAGAAATGGGAAGTTAGCACCCTACCTATGAATTTATGCTAGGATCCAGCTAGTCTTCCCAAAGCAGGAATGTTCCTCTAGACAACCATGCATAAGAAAATACTAACAACAGATAGAATTTGAAAAATGGGATTTGAAGGGCTATCAAGGTGTATTCTCTGCAAAGAGGATGAAGAAAATGAATAACATCTCTTATATACATGCAAATTCTCTCAGGAATGTTGGAGGTGGCTCCAAAGTAAATTAAATTGGTCATCCCCGTTAGCAGGAAAATGGGTAGATCATTTATTGGGCTGGCCTAAAGATGACCCAAAGAAAACCTATGGTAAACTTTGGAATATCACTCTGAAAATTGTTCTATGGGAAATCTGGAAAGAACGTAATCAACAAATTTTTCTAGATCAATGTCTACCAAAGCAAGCCCTCTATATGAAAATAGAAGTGGAAATTTCAAAAGTGATGAATAGTGATATCAGAAAGAGACCTAGAGAAGAGGGATCCTTTTCTGAATGGGATGCAAAAATAAAAAAATGATGGCCACTTTTAATAAATCCTCCCCTCTATTACAAAAAGAAGAATGACATAGCTAGACAAACTTGTAAATGGGAACCTCCCCCACCAGGATGGAAGAAGTTGAATTTTGATGGGGCTTCAAGAGGAAATCCAAGTAAAGCCGAAATTGGATGTATCATAAGGGATGAATCAGGGGAGTGGATTGTTAAAAGGTCTAAGTCTTTAGACATGGCATCAAATAATATCGTCGAACTCGAAGCAGTAGAAGAAGGAATTAACCTATGTATTAAACTTAATATCAAAAAATTTATTATAAAAACGGATTACCACATCATCATTAATGCTCTCAGAAAAGGAGCTACTCCAAACTGGGTATTAAACTCCAAATTAGAAGCTATCATCAAATCTCTTTTGGTATTTGAAGAAATAAGATATGTGCACATATACAGAGAAGGTAATAAGGAGGCCGATATATTAGCTAATCTAGGCACTGATGGTGTTAACACTATAACATTTAATCATGACTCTAATCCTACATCGATACTGAAATAATCATTTTCTCTCAAAATTCCTGCGTAGGTAGTGATTTCACACATTTTGGGCAAAGTACCTATATTGCAGAAAATCTTTCACTTAAGTAATTCGATCCCTTTGAAATGATGAATTTGAGAGGAACTGTATTAATTATTAGAATTCCTTCACCATTATTAGACCTCTAGAATTTTTGTATTCACTTATTTATAAGTGAAATTGGGGCTTACTTGCATTTCACCTTAGCTTGCGATTTGGTTTTAGCTAAAAGATAGGTAGTGGTCTGGTCTAGGTTTTACGGATTTAAGCCTGTTTCATGCATTTGAAAATCACACCATGGCCTTTTGTGGACTGATTAAATAGGAGCGTTGGAATTGAATTCTAAGACCCTTGGATGACATGAGTCGTGTTCCAGTCAGTCAGGCTTTAGGAGAGGGAGTTTTTAGTTATGAATATTCATGGAGGAACAACAACGACATTATAAGGCTTTGGGTAGGTTTCTTGGCTAGGGCGTGTGTTGAAAAATGGGTTATCATCAAGATTACCCATAACATTTTTGATACCTGCTAGTTAGTTGGGTTAGAAATTGTTGTCGCTAACATTGATGCTCAGCTTCGTATCCCTCTCCCAGAGGCTTACATGGAATTTGAAGTGAACAACCCTGAAATTGGAAGGAGTCCAAGATGCCCTTGCATGGTAATTAGGGACAATATCCAATTTTTTCGTGAGTGGCCACGAATGGAGTTGAGTATACATTTTCTGTTACAGTGGAGGGGAATTGTTGAAGACACAGGAAGGGACTGGTTAACCAACTACTTGAGGGCGGTTGATGCCTATATTCTTCTGGATGTAGACTTTAACAATCTGGAAGACATGGAATTTTGCTTGCCGAATTATGGCAAAACCAATAAAGGAAGATCAACATACGAGTTTCCCCCAGGATCTAAGGCGACCTCTCTGCATGAAGCTACGAAAATCATAATGGTATTCAAGAAATCATGATATAGATAGGTTATTGTGTCATTTTGTATAATACTCTGACCCAAAATTTTGGTTTTAGCGATCTATTTTAATAATGGGTACTCTTGTAGTTAGTCGTTATGGCTTTATTTTCTATCAAAATCAGTATGCGGGTCACATTTTGATATAGTGTCTCTTTCAATATATATCAGGGATACTTTTTTTATTGTATATATTGATCAATATTAAGGAAAATCATTTTATAACTATAATTTAGCCTCTTTATCTGGGTTTGGTTTCAGTTCTGGGTTTCACAAATCACTTTGGCACTACTGGTTAAGCTTCAAATTAAATCTAGTTTATCCCAATGTTCCTGTCATTCCATATTATCCTTCTTTTTGTTTGGCTCTCCAATCCTCATGCAATACGGATTTGGTGCCTTTTCGTAGAACCTTGCAGCCTGTTTTTGGTTTGCTCCCCACAGATTCAATTGTTAATTATTTAATCTCACAATGTCAAAAAATCATCTTTAAAATAATCATGAGTTAAAACATGTCAAGTTTTGATGACTTTTAAACCAAAAATATTAATTTAAACATTTATTTTTCAATATAATTCAGTGAATTGCAAAACATTAAAAAATTAAAATTTGTTAATTAATTTTTTTTTTGTTCTTTAAAATTATTTCATATCTAGATATTATATGGAATGGACTCCTTCTGGTTTAAGATTAAAGATTGATGAATTTGATTTATCTTTAACCCTTAAAATATTGTTGGATGTGATGACTTATAGAGAGATTTTGATTATCTCTTCTCCAATTTGGAGCTTTACCAGAAAGACAAATTTATTTTTTGGACAAAACTAAGATGTAATCACTGGGGTATGCCCCTTTTACTAATGTATAATATAGGACTTTAGTCCCGGGCAAGATTGGAGATTTTCTTGCCCTGTTCTTTCCTACTAGTGCCCGTCAAAATGGGGGATTTACTTGTATATCTGATTTTAATTTAATAAAATTAATTATGGCTGTGGCTATTTACCGATCAAAAAAATAAAATAAAAAGTAATAAAAACTATTAATAAAATTATTAATAAATAATAATTAAAATTAAATAAAATTTATAAACAATTAAAAAAAATTGCATAATATAATGCGTTTAAGGCCTGCACGACCAGCCTTCAAAGGTTGTTGCCGTGTGGCCGTAGACTGACTACTACAATAGGCAACAATATTAATTACAGCTACTGTGTGCAGTAGTACAGTCTGTGCATGTAGACAGTAATAAGGGCCGTGGGGGAAATATAAAGGGGAGGTGGGGGTTTGGTGGCCCCGCCTCCTCTCCAATATTTAAAAAAATTAAAATTATTTTATATATAAATAAATCATTTTCAAAATATCTCCCCTCCCAATCATTCTTTTTTTAATAGATATATATTTATATATATTTATAAACATTATGAATTTAGTTTGATAGGGAAACCCAGAAAAACTAGTCAAATTTTCAATCTAAAATTTCCATTTCTTTTCAAAACCCTTCCTGATTTAATTAACAACTTTTAAATCTACAAAACGAGGGTTCTACTAATTTTCAATACTCACATATAGATAGAAAATTTGATATGAATATCAGTAACTCACCATGAAAGATTCATCATAAACAAATTTTGGAAAATAGATTCCACAAACATGATGTAGGTAGGAATATCGAATTACATAATTCATTAAGCGAATAAAGCACAAGATCCTACTTGAATCTAATACTAATGTGCAACCACCTGAAGATTGTGAGAGAATTTCATTTTCTCTCAAATCCTTCTCTTTGAAAAATCCCTTCTGTGAAATGAACTCCCAATCTCTGATATGGAGTTCTCCCCTAAGTTCAGGGCATTGGTTGTGCGATCACATGAGGGAACTCATTGATCACAATCTTTTAAATCTTTTACATTTTCATGCATGCTTTTTGCAGTATAAAATATATTTATGAAATATATTATTTATTTATTTATTGGCAAAAGTGGATGAGCCACTGGATATATTTAATATATTAAGTAAAAACTAGTTCAATAGCTCAATTGGGGAAGAACCAGAAAGAAAACCCAGCATCGTCACCATATTTACAATTGACTTAACATCGATACTTACAATCTGGCTGTATTGATTAATAAACTATCAAACTTTAAAAAAAAATGAATTCAACAAAATTTAATCACATAGTAGGCATGATGGACTCAAAATCAATCAAAACAAGAATTTCAACATTCTAAAAATCATGCCAGAAGTGAGGAGAAGAAAGCCAAGAAAGACAAAAAGATACCACTATGCTATCTTTCATCCATGTCTTCATTAGGATCAACCATTGCAAAGAAGTTCCATCCCAAATTTGGAAGTGATGCAGGGGCAACATCCCAACCCAAGCTCGGGCCCTCAGTAACAACAATATCCCAACCCAAACTCAGGCCCTCAGCAACAACATTTGAGGTGCTAGTAGAGAAAACCATGGATGAAGGCACATCCCAACACTAGGTATAGTGACATCTAGGTGTAGAGGTCGAGTGGTTTCTGTTGAGGCAAGGTGACCGAGACAGGTTCTTTGGAAGCTAAGAACAAACAGGCACTAGGTTCACTAATCAAATAAATAAGGGTGGCCGAGGGTGTCTTTGTTTGAGAAATTTTTTCTCATGCATCAAAAATTGGAATTCCCAAAATGTCAACTAAAGAAAAAGTAATTTTCTTCACCTCCTTAGTCAATAGGAAATCCAAAGCACAAGTAGTGAATTGTAGGGTCTTGAGCAAGAACCAAGTGTTGTGCTTCTCAAAGGTTTTTTGCATCGTTGCAAAGGTCATCATGGCCTCATGGTTCTTCATGAGCATTGTTCTTGAAAATATGCCACCAACTAGGGCATTGCCGGTCCACAAGTCATAATTCTGCATCGCACATTTCAGTTTATTATTTACCCAAAATTTTGGCCGAACCACCTTGATGGCAATAATTTCAAGTCTCGACAAAGATTAAAGAAGGTCCATGGCATTGGAGAGAAAGATGGAGACCAAGGTTGAAGGATGGAGACCAATTTATGAAATTTATTTCCTTCACTTTTTAAAATTAATTTATTATATTTTAATTTCATGCATAAGGTTTATGCAATTTAATTAAAATAAAATTTATTAAATAATTGCTCACTCTCTCTTACTAATTTTTGAAGTGTTTTTAATATAATATTTATTAATTTAAGTAATAATAATATTTAGCATTTATTTAAAAAAATCTCCTAAATATATTATTATGAAATTAAATAAATATTATTATGCTCTCAAATTAGAACTATAATTTTCTCTTTAAATTTAATTCTTTTTATTTAATTAATTTCCTAATTAATTAAATATTATTAAATATAGAAATTATCTTAATAATTTTTCATTAAATTAAATCATTAATTAATCTTTTAATTTGACTTAATTAATAGAAAAATCACCAAAGACCTACAAGACAAAATATGAAAATCCAACATAAAATACCACATACAAAATCAAACTCAAGGGTTATAACCACGAATTTACCTCCTATGACGAATTCAAAAGGGTAATCATTTCAGATACTTGTCCTAATTTTCTACGACAATTGGTTTTAAGGATAGGATTTGGACTCAAGAATCTATCTCCCCTCTCTTACCATTGATATATTGCGATAGGGTATGCTCATCCTAGCAATTCAGGGAAGTAGATACTTGGTACTTGCAATCTGCATAAAATCCATTCATGCACAAATGAAATATTCTAAACTAAATAGGCAATGGTAGGAAGTGTTACATCATGTAGATCCTGACTAGCATGTGACTACAACTCCCTTCCTTAACCACATTAGAAACATCATACATAAAGAAAACATACATGGACACCATACACATGCAAGTATGGGGTAAGTATCCATAGGAAACACATATAAATAATCCAACTAACTAACATCATTAAATAAATAAAATCACTATAAATAATCATCATCAAAGTATAATCATGCATGCATGAAGTAACTAGTACCAAGTAGTCTCATCATATCATCAACTGAGTATGCAAACAATATCCAATAATCTAGAAAATAATGCTACTAATCATCAAGCATAGACATAAATTGGCCTAAAAGAGTTCAACAATAAAATTAAAAAATTTAACTAGGGTAGGCACTACATCCACCCCCCTTAGACTTAGGCTTACTCATGGAAGCCTACTAGAAAGGTAAAACTAAAGAACTCATTGTGTGCATCCCATTGGACTCTTTTGTCTTGTAGGAGGATATGACTCTACTGGGAACACTTCAACAATAATATCCAAGATATAAGATGCTATAATAACCATAAAACATATTGCCGTAAGACATACATAAAAGACACATGTTTTGAAGACTGTATGAATTCAATTTTCAGTTTTTCCTATTTTAGGTTTAAGTATATTTTAGTTTTTGAAGTTGAAGTGTTCAAGTTTGAGAATATACGACTAAAAATTTAAGTTCTATTTCAGTTCAACTAGTTCAAGTTTTCAGTTTGTAATAGATATATATAATAGTTTAAATTTTATTTTAGTTCAACTAGTTAACAACTAGTGGCATTCCAAAATAACTAGAGCTCCCAATGTTGAACTAGGCTCTGATAGTAGATGTAATGCCTCACCAAGGGATCCAAAAGAACTAGCCTAAAGATTTACTAAGTTTGCTAAACATTTTAAAAAAAAGAATATCATGTACAACAATCATAAAGTAGCGGAAGCAATAACATACAATCATACATAATAAAACATAACAGATTACATTCCTTAGGGATCCCAACACATTGAGTCACATTTAATTTTAATAATACTAAGTCTGATAAATAACACATCCACATGAAAGAATATCTACAAGTCCAGTCCATCTAAAATAATATATATTTGTTTCGAATGCCACTTGGTAATAAATTTGGAATGCACAATCATCCACTGTACATGTCACAGGGTATGAAAGGTTGGAAGAATATACATTAATAAAATAGATTACATTATTCCCTTTTGGATCCATGAAACAAGATACAATACAATAAGTAAAATCATCCATCAAATAAATATAACCATCCATCATAATACACAAAGATAGAATGAAAGGAAATGCATAACAAGAAACTCCATCCATGACATCTATGGACAGATCTCAATGGTAAAAGTAAAAAGCACTACCACTTGACTTCGTGGTAACCCAAAAAGGTCCACTCCCACTATGTTGAGGAGATATTCTCAAGTCTCAAATAGGATATCAATCCCAAAAAAATTAAAAGCAATACCTAGGTCAAGGAAAATCCTAAAAGTAATCTAACTCAAAGGTTCCAAGATAATATGGCATCTAGAACTAGAGGCAAACAAAGACACATAGGAAATCTATATGGCTAGTGGACAAGTGTCATCGCACAAACCAACTCTAGGGTAACTCGGCTAGTCTTTTAATCCTCTGACCTCCTAGTGACTCTATACGACACTAGTATCCTTTTGTATTGACAAGACATACTAATGATGCGTGGTCACAACCAAGTGTCCTCTCTATTCCCATCCTAGTCTGTACTAGCACTTGAGGCATCAATGAGGAAATAAAAGACTCTTATTAGGTTCATTTTACTCTCATATATTGTAGTATTTTCACTTATTAACTACTTACAATGGGTTACCCATCAGCCTCTTTAGGGCCTCGGCCTCCATTGCAAGCCATTTCCCAATTTAACATACAAATTAACTACCCTAGGCTCATAAAAGTACAAATCAAAAAATCACAATTTTCACCTCAACCCTATACAAGTGACTAGAAAATGTCAAAAGACAATTCACAATAACACTCCAGTCATTTACAAGAAACTAGAAAGCATCCCAAAAATAACTGATCGAAGACTCAAAGGTTAAATAAAAAATGTCATACCATTCATCTCAGTTTCATACAAGAACACTGAAAAGTATATACAAACAATAAATCCAAACACATCATAGAGCATACCAGACACATTACCATGGCTGAGTTTAAAAGATCAAGATCAAATCATCATCATGACATCACAAACATAGAACTCCCAAGCCTTTGGTAATGTCCTAAGATTGGTCAATACTCTAGTCAACTCAAACCCCAAAACATAAGACACCATGTAGTTAACGATGTAGTTTCGGAGTTTTGGTTTGATTTTAAAGACACACAGTCTAAGTTAACAATATGGTTTTAAGTTTTAGTTTCAATGTAAGTTTTCAAGTAGATGAAGTTCACAGTTTACCCTTACAACTTAAACCATTTCTCGTATTTGAACATAACACACAATTGTTCTTATCTGAACACAATTAAATATTCTAAAATAATTTAAAGATAATTATTTTTTAAATTATTAAAATAACAATGATTAATTATCTAATAAAATAATTATGATTTTATTAAAAAAAAATCATTAATAATAATAAAATAAATAAATTTAAAACTTTATTAAATAATATTTATTATTAATTAAAATTAATTTAACTAAATTTAATTTAATTAATTAATAATTATTAAAACAAACTATATTAATATTAATTAAACATTAATTAAATTAATAAATAATAATAATAACTATTAATAAAATTATTCATAAATAACAATTAAAATTAAATAAAATAAAATTTAATAAAATTTATAAACAATTTCAAAAAAATCGCATAATATAATGCGTTTAAGGCCCACATGACCGACCTTCAAAGGTTGTTGTCGTATGGCCATAGACTGACTACTGTTGTGTACATCAATACACTTTGCGCATGCAAACTGTAATAAGGGTCACAGGGGGAAAAATAAAGGGGATGTGGGGGTTTGGTGGCCTCACCTCCTCTCCAATATATATATATATATATATATATAATTTTCTTTTATATATAAATAAATCATTTTCAAAATAGCCCCCACGATCGAATCATCTTTTATATATATATATATATATATTTTAAACATTACAAAATTAGTCTAATAGGGAAACCCAGGCAAACCAGTCAAATGTTCAATCTAAAATTTCAATTTCTTTTCAAAACCCTTCCTGATTTAATTAACAACTTAAATCTACAGAAGGAGGGGTCTACTAATTTTCAATCCTCGCATATAGGTAAAAATTTGATATGAATATCAATAACTCACCATGAAAGATTCATCATAAATGAATTTTGAAAAATAAATTCCACAAACACAATTTAGATAGGAATATCAAATTACATAATTCATCAAGCAAATAAAGCACAAGATCCTACTTGAATATGTTGGAGTTGATGAAATCCAACTCCGAAGATGCCCAAGATCACTTGCATGCAATAACCTGTCAAAGAGAAGCCAAGGAAGGAAGAGCGTAGAGCAAGGGAAAAACCCTAAATAGACATGAGAGAGAGGAAGATATTGCAACACAAGAAAAAATGTATTTACAATATGCAAGAAGTGATGTTATTGTGAAATACAATGAGGCAAAGACCGCTTATAAAGGCCTCAAGGAATCTCCTAGAACAAGCTAGAAGATGTAGGAGATAAGTGTGACAACTAAGCATACATCCACATGAGGTGGAAAGTCCTCAAATAATGTGAGAGGATAAGTATGACTTAGGAGAGAATAAACTCCCATATTGTCAACAACTTATAAAAAACTCCTAGACTACAACTAATAAATGAAATGCATTTACCTAAGTAAGCTTAAGTAAATAGAATAAATAATTAGTAAATTAATTATACTCTAACACCCCCCTTAAGTGAAACTTAGGGAAATGCATCAAGCTCACGAAACTAAGATGAAAATGTAGAATGGGTCCCGACAACGAGGCCATGTTAGGTACCCATGAACAAATGCAAAAGATGCAACATTTGAAAATGGGGAAAGAGAGAAAACCACGTGGGAAAAACCCTTCCCCCAAAAGAGGTAAGAACCTAGTGAAGAACTGAAGAAGTCTCCAACTGGGGGAATGTCCCCTAAAATAAGAACAATGAGTGATCATGAAGAGCATCACTGAAGCATGAAGAAGTTGCAAAATCTACCATCAAAAAGAAAATTGTTGATTTGAAGAACCTCTATGGAAGAAGAAGGCATGAACCAAGCATGTCTATATGGTAGATGATCCATCTCCCTGAAATGCATAGGTAGCCAGCCACTGCAATCGCCTTGTATATAGGATCAACCACTAAATACATAGTTCATACTAATGAACCATCAAACCACAGATGCATTAGAACAACAACATAGCCCCCCCTTAATGTAGACAGGGTGAGATGACAGGCAACTGAAAAGGTGGGCCAAAGTCTCCTGCAAGCAAACCAAGAACGATGAGAGAGGGAAAGAGGTACAAACACCCATAAAGACATGCTCACACTGACATTGCATGGGCTAATGTCATGGAAGGGACACTCACTTGATAAAGGGAGAATGCCTAAAACAGCAAACAACTATCTCCCCCATGGTGCTTTATAAAAATAGTGCATGTACAACTGACTCAAAAAAAATGTTCATGAACCTGAAATGCAAAAGTGACACTTTATCTCAGTGCAATACATAAAAGTGCTTCAAAATGATAGCTACAATGATCAAATCCAAAAATAAGTTGCAACAAAATAAAGTACAACCCAAAACAAAGGATCCCATACCAAGAAAACGATCATCGGACTTGGAACACCCAAGATATCCACCATGGACCAAAAATTTCAAAATAATGATGAAAAGAGCATGGGGTAGAATCTGAAGGAAATGAACACATTTATGAAAAGTAGACAAAACCAGCTTTCCAAAAATATAACGTTTTGACTAGAGTAAAAATATAACGTTTTGACATGGGATGCAAAAGATATGCATGCTAGAGTAAAAAATAAGACTTCAAATTTTGACTAAAAAAATGGGCAGTAAAAATGAATCAAAATCTAAAAGAACCTACATCAATGTCTTTGTCTTGGAACCAGCTTTTTGGTGCTTCTTTCAGATCAAAAAAATACCTCTGTATGCTCAAGTTATGGCCAAAAAACTGCAAGGAGGTCTAAAACTGACCCTGGAGATGTGTAAGCAAGGTATGCTGATGCAGTGTTGACATCATGTTGATGTCAGCATTTCATGAGATTAAAATTGACGGCTTGGAGGTCGTTGCAGCAAAAAAGAAGTCACATGGCAGCCACATGGCAGACCGTTGACGTAGCAGGGGCCACATGGCAAAGTGCCACCTGGCAGCCTTGCCATGTGTCACACAGTGCCTGGCTATAAAGTGCTGACATGCAGGCAAAAAACTTATCACTAGGACTAAGTTGTTCTCAAGTAGTGGAGCAACACTAATAGGTGGAAATAGCCGCAGGGGCGGCGGAATGGAGAAGTCCGTTGGCAGAGTGGAGAAAGGCGAGGGCTCTACCCAGCTGCGATGGTCGGTGGGTGGCCCGTCGATGGCGACTGCTTAGTCGTGTAGGAGGGAGGCACAGTCGGATGAGGCGAGGCATGGGTTGCACGTGGGCTACTCTGCAATGGTAGCTAGGAGGTGCCACAGTGGTGCACTCTGCATAGAATTTTTAAAATTTTTTTTTTGTGCTCAAAAAATTCGTACAGTCCGTACGACCGCCTGTAGGGCTAATTTTTTTTTGCCTCCTGGAGCCTTGTCTCCAAAAATGAAAAGTTTTATATGAATCCTGACTGCAAATGGCCTTCCAAATCCAATGGCAACATCCGTTTGGGTCCACAGTGCTTCGAAAAATTGTTGTTCCCCTAATTTGAAGAAAAAATGCACAAACAAACTAGGGTTTGTGACTTCAAATCACGGCTTCAAAAATCCTTCAATGAAGCAGCAGTAAAAAGACTCCGATGCCATGTTGGAGATGATGAAATCAAACTCTGAAGATGCCCAAGATCACCTGCATGCAATAACCTATCAAAGGGAAGCCAAGGAAGGAAGAGCATGGAGCATGAAAAAAACCCTAAATGAACATGAGAGAGAGGAAGATATTGCAACACAAGAAAAAATATATTTACAATATGATAGAAGTGATGTTGTTGTGAAATACAATGAGGGAGAGACCGCTTATAAAGGCCTCAAGGAATCTCCTAGAACAAGCTAGAATATGTTAGAAGATAAGTGTGACAACTAAGCATACATCCACATGAGGTGGAACATCCTCGAACAACGTGAGGATAAGTATGACTTAGGAGAGAACAAACTCCTGTATTGTCAAAAACTTATAATAAACTCCTAGACTACAACCAATAAATTAAATGCATTTACCTAAGTAAGCTTAAGTAAATAAAATAAATAATTAGTAAATTAATTATTTACTCTAATAGAATCTGATGCTAATATGCAACCACCCAAAGATTGTGAGACAATTTCATTTTTTCTCAAAACCTTCTCTCTGAAAAATCCCTTCTCCAAAAATCTCGGTCCCTATGAAATGGACTCCCAATCTCTGATATGGAGTCCTCCCCTAAACTTGGGGCATTGATTGTGTGATCATGTGAGGGAACTCGTTGATCACAATCTTTAAACACTTTAATTACTCGTCTTTTATGTTTTCATGCATGCTTTTTGCAATATAAAATATCTTTTATTAAATTTATTTGCTTTCTCTTTTTAAAATTAATTTATTATATTTTAATTTAATGCATACGCTTTATGCAATTAATTAAAATAAAATTTATTAAATAATTGCTCATTCTCATTAATTTTCGAAGGATTTTTTATATAATATTTATTAACTTAAGTAATAATAATATTTGGCATTTATTTAAAAATAATCTCCTAAATATATTATTATTAAATTAAATAATTATTATTATGCTCTCAAATTAGAACTATAATTTTCTCTTTAAATTTAATTCTTTTTATTTGATTAAATTTTCCAATTAATTAAATATAATTAAATATTGAAATTATTTTAATAATTTTCAATTAAGTTAAATCATTACTTAATCTTTTAATTTGACTTAATTAACAGAAAAATCACCAAAGACCTACAAGACAAAATATGAAACTTGAAATAAACTACCACATATAAGATCAAACTCAAGGGTTACATTCATGAATTTACGTCCTATGACAAATTTAGAAGGGTAATCATTTTAGATAGTTGTCCTAATTTTCTAAGACAATTGGTTTTAAGGATAGGATTTGGACTCAAGAATTTATCTCCCCTTTCTTACCATTAAGATATTGCAATAGGGTATGCTCATCTTGACAATTTAGGGAAGTCGATACCTGGTACCTACAATCTGCATAAAATCCACGCATGTACAAACACAATATTCTAAACTAAATAGGCAATGGCAAGAAGTGATACATCGTGTAGATCCTGACTAGCAGGTGACTATGACTCCCTTCCTTAACTGCATCAAAAATGTCATACATAAAGAAAACATACACGTACACCATACACATGCAAGTATGGGGTAAGTACCCATAGGAAACATTTATAAATAATCCCACTAACTAACATCATTAAATAATTGACATCACTGTAAATAATCATCATCAAATTATAATCATGCATGCACAAAGTAACTAGTACCAAGTAGTCTCGTCATATCATCAACTGAGTATAAAAACAATATCCAATAATCTAGAAAATAATGCTACTAATCATTGAGCATAGACATAAACTGGCCTAAAAGAGTTTGTTAATAAAATTGGAAATGTTAACTAGGAGTAGGCACTACACTTTTCTCTTCTTACCAGAAGGTCTCCTCCTTCTTCAATCTTTCTATCCTCATCAAATCTGCTACTGCTAGCAAAGTCTCCTCTAGCACTTGTGCTTCTTAATAAACTAGGTCAAATATTTAAAGTTGTTTTTGTTCTGGTCAATTCTCTAGACTGTCTAAGCTCATTCTCAACTACTTCAAGTCTACCAAGCAATCTCTCCTTTGTGAAATCTTTGGTACAAGATATCAACAACTATATCATTTGAACTGCTGGCTTAAATGGTGGTGTTAATCTCTTCAATATCTTCCATATAACCTCATCATCTTCTTTGGTTCCTCCTTGAGATCTGATACCTACAATAATTTTTGATATTCTTCCTACATATGTTCTTATAGATTCATCTTCCATCATTTTAGCATCTTGAAATGCACAAATCCAATTTTGTAGCCTCAATTTCTTAGAATGTTCATCTCCTTCAAAACTAGTTTCTAAGGATTTACAAATCAAATGAGAAGTACCAAGTGATTTTACCTAGTTGTATTCAATTTTAGGAAGTGCAAATAATTGTGCTTCTCTAGATTTCATGTCGCACATGAAAATATCTCTCTTCCTTGGTACAAGTTTCCAAATAACTTTCAAAAATGATTGTCTTTGATTATTTTCTCAAAATCCAATATCTTGGACCCATACACAGCAGATGTGTCTTCATCTTTTCCTTCTAGCTATCATAATTTATTCCATTGAACTTCAAACTATCTTTCCTGAACATGTTTTCTATGAATCTTCCAAAGTTGTTAAAATTTATCTTCAAGGACCTGATTCTCTGATACCAATCATTAGAAATAATATCCTACCAAGATAATTGAGAAGGGGTAGTGAATCAATTATCCAATAATTAAAACATTTATCAACCTTAAAAAATCTCATCCATTCAACAAAAGTAAACAACAACCATAACAAGATGCATATAGACAATTACACTAGATATGTTAACTAGGGAAACCCTGGATTATTGAGAAAACCTTGGTGGGAATGATGCCCACAAGATGATGTACTAATATAATATTCTTTGTTAGAGGATGGACCCTTTTAGGAGTCTATTACAACATTTAGTACATTTGGGTCCCTATTAGGAGACTTTGAAACCTTATTAAAAGATTCCAACCTTGTTAGGAGTTGTGCCAACCCTAATAGGAGTTGTAGAAGACAGAAGGACCCATTGCCCAAACAACTTCTGGGGCAAGACCACTGAACTCACTGTCCAACTGATCTCTCAACTCTTCCTTGTAGAATAATTATGTGTATTGTACTTTAACTTCTTTCCTCTATCCTCTCAACTAGACCAATCACTCTCAGACCTTGTAGACCAAGTCATGAACCTTGGATCTAAGTATCAAACTTCGGATCACACAATAAAACTTTCAATGAAGTTTCCTTCAATTCCACTTTGCTCTGCTTATCTTCGCATTCCACTCTTTGTGTTGCTTAAAATCATTCACATTTTTCCATACACGATAAATGAAAATCTCCTTCCTTTATATAGAATCTATAAAACAATTCCTTGAGTCAGTTGTTACACCTTCTCAATTAATTATTATAGGACAACATTAAGAACATGTTACACTCAACGATAACATTTATCTTTCACCTTGCAACTTGAATAACTTTGTATACATGTAACATTATGATGAGAAAGCTTAGCCACATCATCATCAACATGTCTTTTTTACATCTTTAACTTCAGCTTCTCAGAATAACAACTCTACTAAGAGATATAAAAAGTTTACTAGAACACGCCTCTATAAACTCTACCTTAGAACAATCTTCATCGAAACTTGCATAACTTCTTCCACACTTAATATCTTATACTTCCAAGGTTAGCTACATATACTAAACACATAGTATAATCTTCTTTTAACCTTGCTACTAAAAGTACTCAACAATCTATCCGTATCAACTTGATCTTTACCGCTATTCTTCTGTTAGATACCATAGAAAATTGCTATGTTGACATCAACGATAAACACAGTCATGAATGTAACATATCATCATGATAATGATCTAATCATATTTCTACAATACTCCCCCATAGGAATATCATCAGCATTTATGCTTCCAATAGGGTTGTGCCCTTGCCTACTTTAGAGTAGATGATGCAGAGATTGCATCAGTCTTGTGGTACAAAGCACTATTATTTGACTGAACTAAATGATGATTCTTATTGTATGGGGGAGTATCTATGATGAGTAGAGTCATTAATGACTCTAGGTAATTGTTCTTGAATAGTTTCTTTGGACACTTAAGTTGGTTAAAGACTTGAAGCAATTGATTGACATAATGAGGTCTTTGTCATTGATGTCAATGGGGGAGAAATGTACATGAAAAATATCCTCTAAGTGAATCAGGGGAGAGATAGTTGAATTAATTATTAGGGATATTTAGAAAGATTCATGTAAGAAAGAAGAAGGAATATCTCTATGGGGGAGATATGTAGCATGAAGAGTTATTAATGACAAAGGGGAAGATACAAGTAGCATTGAATGAGGGAGAAGCTAAGAAGTTTCTTAGTGAGCAACTCATGATGCCAATCTAGAAGATGCATAATAGAGCAGTGTTCTAGAGGATTTTAGACTTGATTGATGAAGAGGATTTGAAAAGATGAGAGCATCATCAACAAGAGAGCATTGTTTGGTATTCTTGGAACTTAGATGATTTTCATTTATGTTGTTATCAATGTCAAATGGGGAGATTTTTAACATGAATTTTGATGGTATTTCTTTAGGGGAGTATCCAAAGCATTGGAGAGCACATGGTATTATTGGCATGTTGCATTTATGACTATTTTTTTCATTGATGTCAACATAACAATAATTCTGTGAAGACTAGTAGAGTAGTAGATAGAGATCAAGGTAGTAAAGATAGAAGTTTGACAATTAGATTATGCTAAGTTAAGGATGTGTTCCCCATAGTGTCTTGATAGTGAGGTTAAGTGTGTGTAACCTAAGTCCAAGAGATACAAAAGTTATATGTGATTTACAATGAGTAGTATACAAATAGAGCACCTGAGAAGTAGTTTCTGATGATTGTATTATATTTTCTAATGGAGATATAATCTAGATACACAAAGTTACATAGTGGAAGAAGAAAGTTTGATGATGATGTCTATAAGTGTGCAAGCCTTGAAGTTACACGTGTGAAGAGTTTCATAGACTGTGAGCCGAAAATGCTATCATGATTGTAATTAATTATCTTATTATGGTCCTATTATAATTAATTGGGAAAGCCTCAAGGATGACTCAAGGAATTATTTTAAGGAATTGGTATAAAGGAAATTATTTAACCTTATAAGTGTGCAAGTGTGATGTGAAGTGTGCAAGGAAGTGCAAACAACAGAAAAGGATTTGGTAAATGCAAGTAAGCGATCTAAGGGATTATTGGATACCAATTTTGTGATTAGGTATCAAGATCAGAAGGAGCAAAAGTCTGGTTGATAGGATAGAGAAAGAGGAAGGAGTAGTATAGTAAAATTATATTATTTTGTAATGAATAACACACAGATCATTTGGACAGTAGGTTCATTGGTCTTTCCCCTAAACAAGTTTGGATAGTGGGTCCATCTACCTTCTACAACTCCTAACAAGGTTAGAATCTCCTAACAGTGATTTAAAGTTTTCTAATAGGAACTGATATGTACTGAATGTAATTCATAGACTCCTAATAGGGTCCATCCTCTAACAAGGAATATTTATATTAGTATATCATCTTGTGGCTGCCATCCCCACAAGGGGTTTTCCCTTTAATCAAGGGTTTCCCTAGTTAATATATCTAGTGTTATTGTGAATGAGTATCTTCTTGTAGTTTTTGATTACATTGCTCATATGGTTAAGTTTTAATAAAGTTGATAATTATGACAATAGTTGGATAACTGGTTCATCCTACCCCCTCTGAATTATATTGGTGGACTATATATTCTAACACATTATGTCTTCATTAAAAGCATTGTTTGGGAGAACCACTACCTTTCTTTCCTACCTCAAGTACCATCTTTCAAAGGCATCTAAGTTTTGTGATTTACTCTTTGGCATCACTGCCAAGTAGCAAAGAGCATAATCCCCTATTCATTTGTCTAGAGCCCTACATAGTTTACAAGCCCTATTAAACTATGTTTATTGAAAAGCATGGAAAAAAGCACATTGTTTGAGTAGGTTTGAATTGTTCTTTGACAATCAAATTTTTGACAAGCATCCTACAATCAAACCATTAGTAAAATTTGTATGTTCTTTTCAAGGTATCTTTGACAGTCTTCCTACAAACCACTGTTATGCTACTTCAAAAATTAGAACTCACAAAATAAATGCTTTAAAAATATTGGTTAGAGAAATAATCATGAATGACAAACTTTAAAATGCAATTTTTTTAACACTCTACTGTCAAGTTTTATGCGAGACTATGCACCATACCGCATGAGGAAATACTTTGTGCCACATGAGAGAATGTTTTTACCACGCGGCCATATGCAATCCCACATGAGGAAGTATAGAGAAGGGCTCAAAATTTTAGGTTTCTCGTACAAGAAAACTTCTTTTCACGCGAGAATTTGCTATCTTGTACGGGCCAAAATCTAGAATGTCAAAAAGAAATAAATTTGAGGACATAAAATTGATTTTTCTATCCCATGGTGGGTGCTAGAAATGTGGGTGTTAAAATATGGGCCTACAATTCTACCACACACTTCAACATGATCATTGTTTGTTAGTAATGTTTGTTAGTAACATCTTAGAATGAAGGATTTGAATGAATGCAAATGCAATATTAATCTATGTTTTTGATATTTTTGTATGCAAAGATATGAATTAAGCTAGATGATCTTCAAATTAATCTATGAACAATGTTAAGAAAATTAAGCTAAATGAGTGCATTGCAATCTAAATGATGAAGATGTAAAAGCAATAGAAATTCGAATGCAAGATGCTTGAGTATTCAATCCAATAGTGATTGGATACTCTTCACTTGCATCCTCTTCAAATGAGAGGTCATGGGTCTCTTTTATAGAATCTTGGATATGATCAATGATCAAGATTAAACCGAGTGTATGGTTAAGATTGAATAAGAGATTGAGTCCTCCATTTTTTATGGAGTTGAATGAGATGAAATAGGGGATAAAATTGATCCATTCAAATATGTGGCCATAATTATTAATCTAATTAATTAAATAATTAGTATCAACAATTATGATGAGCATATTTGATTGAATCAATATATTTAATTCATTTTTCATATGAGATTAATTAGGAAAGAATATTGATCTATTCAAACATGACATCATAATTTAAAATTCTAATTAATTAAATAATTAGTTTCAACACTTATGATATGCATATCTAATTAAATCAATGCATTTTATTCCTTTTTTTATGTGTATTATCTAAAGAGGGCAGATTAAATTAAATTAAAGTGCTTAGGACTTATAGTTAAATTAATTCAATTAGGAGGTTAATTTAGCCAATTTTAATTAATATTTAGGAATTAAATAAAGTGTGTGATTAATACAGATTAAAGATTTTCTGCATTTGACACTTAGGTCAAATAAGGATGATCAAAACCAAAAATTCTTAGCACAATAGGACTTAATTGATCAAGAAATAGATGTTGTAAGATTGATGCACCAAAATTGGTTTGGAATGCCAATGTACAATTTGAGGGGTATTACAAATTTTATTTCTCAACACTTTATCTTGATTTTATATTTATTAACTCATCAAATTAAGAGCTCACTTGGTGAGTGAATCTAGTTAGTAGTAGTCTTTTATTGGTCTTAGCATAGATAGAACTCTGTTACCCCTATAGCCATTGGTAAAAAACTATTGGTTACTCCTACAACAAAGGCAAATGGTGTAGAATCATGTTTGTATTTTAATTCATGCATTCTAGATTAATTTCTTAACTTCGTACTTATGTTCAATACTTTTATTTCCATAAGTCTAGCATTTCCATTGTCATAGATTTATAATGGAAAATAGGAGGGTTTAGAGCATATACTTAACAGATACCATTTCAAGTCTATGTCCCAGGTTGATAAATTAAATGAGTTTAATGGGGTACTTGGATGCTAATTAGGATCTCCAATCCATGACTGCAATGCTTTAGTTCCCAGACTAATCATTTGACCAAGAACATGGTAGCACGCATAGCTATTCCTCCGCTCCATGTCGATCCAAAGTCCATTATGCCTCAAGACTTTTAGATTTAAGAGGTTGTATTGGGGAAGCTAACCAAGGATACTACTAAAAAATTGACAACCTTAGGTTTGAAGTAGTTGTTCCAAAAATTGGACAGTAGACAAGAAGAGCTCTATATTATTAGAAGACAAAAATATGTCTTGGGTGAGTTAGTAAAAGAGGTAGTAGGTCCCATTGACCTAGATCACCCAAAGATAGCTCCAAAAACTTCCCTTGAGAAATGAGCTCTAGTTTTGAAACCTATTGATTTATTTTTGGATGAGTGCAAGAGATGGCAATATAGTTTTGAGGATAAGGGAGTAGAGATCATAGAAGCTAATATGTATTTATTGCATAGCGTACATAAAAATGTAGAGAGACTTGCAATAGGAGTCAACTAAGATTTTGATCCTATGGATGAAGTGTCCACTTGGATGAATGACCTAGAGGCATTACAGATAATAAAGGGCCAGAGATACTAAATGTTTCTTAATGTATATATAGGAAGAGGTCGATAAAATCAATGACTTGATTGAAAAGATTCAATCAGGGAACAAGGTCATGCTGACCTTATACAAGTATATCCAAGATATGCAAGAAAGGACTTGGGCCCAAATTTTGGAAGTGGATAGTTATTATAGTGTGACCAGTGTAGATATATTTGATGATGACTCCAAGACTTACTTATGCTTAATGAAAGTAGTAGTGGAATAATTCAAGGTAACTCTTGAAGCAGTGTCCTTTGAGGATAATGTGCGACATATATTCAAAGTCGAGGAGACATTGAAGGAATTGGACTTCAAGATGAAAGATTTTGTTGAAGGCAAGTGATATGGGATTTTCATAGAGAAGTGAGAGGCAAATATAAAGTCCTTGACTTATTAGAGCCTTAAGAAATTATCAGCGCCATTGAGAAGTTCAAGGTGATGCATCCAAACATCATTTTGGTAAAAGGTTACGAAGACCCAAATGTTGGAAACTAGGACTTTGGGACTTATAAAATCCTCCCCATTTTGATCTTGTGCCATGTAAAGCTGTGCATGTGCAAAGGTGCACAATTTTCCAAGCTATGCAAGTACACTAATTCTTTAGATCAATTGCGATGGTGATGATAGTTAACTGTGAGTTCCATTTTTTGAGCATTTCATGCATCGAAAACATATTTTGGTTGTCTTTTAACTAATAAAGATACACAATAAAGCTTGAATTTACATCTTTAGAAGTGCCAAAAACTTCCAAATCATCAAAAGTCTACTATCTTCTTATCTTCTTCTTATTTGCTAGTTTTGAAGTCATGTAAAGGTCTATGAACCATGTAATTAATAAAAGAGAGAGTGCATGCCTACTTAACACCTAGTTAGGAGTCTATTTATACATAATTTTCTTAAAATTAATGGATTTAGCATTATTTTTGCAAGGAAAAAGCCCTAGATCCAAAAATTGCATGAACGGTGAGTTTTCTATAAATAAAAAGATGTAATATGTATTCAAGACCAATATTTTGATGCAATAAAGTATGTTTTTGGTGCTCTCATTCTATGTGTAGTGTTTCTTGCTAGAATGTGTGATTCCTTTATGAATTGTATGTTCATGAATAGCGATGAAACCAATAGTATTTTAATGCTGATGTGATCAATTAGTTCTAGTGTTCATCATATTTGCTAACAAATTCCTCTGTTGTGATGAATTGGAAAAATTATCACCTCTAAGTTCTTGCATAGACATTTTTCTCGTGTGTGTGCACTTTTTATGGCTGCACCATTTGATTGATTGTGAAACATCCTTCAATTTCCATTAGTTCCCTTTGATGATTGCATCAGTGAATTTAAGGACACATTGCTCCTAATTTCATTAGTTTTTCTACTTGATTCTTTTGAAGATTTAATTCATAGATGTGTTCTGGCTATGACTCATGTCCATTAAGAATCTCATTTTCAATGATTTTTTAAACTTCTTGTTACCCTCTCTTGGTAATTTTCTTTTGAACATAGGGTTAGAATAGGAATTCATATAGTCATATTGTTAGAACTTTCATTATCATAAAATATAAAAATACAAAAAATATATCAATTTGTGGTCACATTCTTTCAATTTTTTGCAGGATTTATAGATACCATCAAATACATCCTTGTGAAAAAACACATTTGTCTTCAATTGAGCTACCCAGTAGGTTGGAAAAAAACCATCTAGAACTTTAGAGTTGGTTAACTTAATCATATTTTCAAGAGATAAACTCATAAGGATTTTCGTCATTGTTATCGCGTAAAGTGATTAGTCAACACCTCTCTTCACAAAACTCACTCTCTTTTGCTTTACATATACACAAATTTCACAAAAATCCATATTGACACATTTAAGACATGGTAAATTTTTCTTTGAATGAAATGATTTTATGCCTTTCTCACTCATGTGCCAGAATGTGTTGCACCACAATGTTATTTCAGAATCAACAATAACTGCTTGTTCTCCCTACTCAATTGCAACAATTGCTCCTAAACATGAATTTTTCTCTAAAGTAATTAAATTAGAAAGAACAATATGACCTATATAAATATATAAGGTTCCTACTTTCACACCCTTTTCTACTACTAAGGAACCTTTTGAAACCTTCAAATGTTTTCATTACAAGTAATTGTACAACCCTCATCAACCAATTGCCTTACTAATTTTAAATTCCTACTTGGTCATGGAAAGTGTGTTACCTCTTATAGTAGTTAATGATTCCCATTCTGCAAGTTAAATATTAATTTTCCCCTTTCCAACAATTTGACAAGGTTCATTATCTCCCAAATAAACTAGTCCAAAATCCCCTTGGACATAATCAAGAAAATAACCTCTATGGGGAGTAGCAAGAAATGAAGCCCCTAAATCTAAAACCCATGAATCATCAAAATTTTCTTAAAAAGGAAGAAAAACATATTCTTCAAATTTATTGTTTACCATATTTTCTTCATTGTTTCCATCTTGTTTGTCTCCTTCGTTGTTCTTTCAAGTTAAACAATCTTTCTTTTTGTGCCTTGGTTTCCCACAATACCAACAATTTCTTGGTCCTCTGGATTAAGATCTCTTTCCCTTTGATTTTACTATTTCTTTCCCACGATTTCTAGATTTTTTTTCTCTTTCATTTTTTTTTGTGTTTTCTTTGTGCATTCAAGGTATTTCTTGATGTAGATTCACTCAAGATTTTCCTATGAGTTTTCTCACTCAGAAAAAAACAAATAACATCATTAATTTTTAGGATATCAGAACCATAAATAAAATTACTCACAACCATTACCAAGCCATTCCATCTTTCCAGAAAAGAACACAAAATTAAGACAGCTCTAATTTCTTCATCAAAATTAGCATTTATAGAAGATAATTGACTAGTAACCATATTAAACTCATTTAAATGATCAACAACAGATCTACCTTCTGTTATCTTCATATTAAATAAATGCTTCATGAGAAATACCTTGGTTGAAGCAAAATATTTTTCATACAAATTTGCGACAGTTTGCATAAACTCTTCCTTCATCTTAAGTTTCATAATATTAAATTCCATCAATTATGCCAGGCATAAAAAATACTTGCAAGTGACTTTCTATCTAAAATATCTCAATCCTCATCTGTCATAACTGCCAGTTTATTGGATTTTTCTTGCAATGGTCCTCATAAATCCTTTTGATAACTATAGTCCTCCATTTTCATTTTCCATAACTGAAAGTTCTGCCCATTACACTTCTCAACATTCATCTCACTCTCATTTTCCATTGCTCCCACTCAACTGCGAGACCTTCCAAGAAAGGATAACTGAAACAATGATTAGGCTCTAATTCTACTTGTTAGGATTAATGAGACAAAAATAAAAATAATATGCAAATATAACCAATATTAAAAATAATAAATTGCATAGAAGATAACACAAGACACAAAAATTTAATGTGGTTCACCTAATTCCTGGGCTATGTCCACCAAACAACAAGTCCAATATTCTTATTATCTAGTGATTGTAACCTGCTTACGATCTATAATCCCTTACAACTGAATATTGCCACAAAAAGCTAGAATATCATCATACATTATAAAATCCTTAACCCTAAGCTATTTAATACAATCTTTTTGTCACTTACAAAATTAGGGCTAGAATTAGTTGATCAATAAAAAAAAAAGCTCCTGATGCCTTTTACAATAGTAAATTTATTTTTGGCTTTGGGGGTGTTTCCCCTCGACCCTTCCCTATGTTGTAACATGGAGCACGCCTAGGGCCACTAACCCCAGGTTCCACCTTGGGCACTACTCAAGTATCCTACAAGGTGTGTTTCCCCTTGACCCCTAGAGCATGGGGGTGCTGCCCCCAAACTATTGTAGTCAAATTTGGGGGGAAACTATGTCAAATAAACTGGGGAAAAATTAACCTTTAAGTCTGATTAGGCTCCATATAACAATAACCTCCCACTTGGAAATTGGTTAGACTCCACAAAAATAACCTTTCACTTGGAGACTGATCATAGCACTACTAAACTTATAACTCCCATTAGAATGTAAACAACCTTGAACTCTATTATTTTTTTTATTCTGTTCAGTGTTGAAGACCAGCTAAAGTTGAAGAGGAGTTTAACTTCTCCCATATCGCTGCATTTCTAAACATATCTACTGGATTATTATCTGTATGCATTTTTCCTATTTTTAATTGTTCATCATCCTAAACTGACCAAATGAAATGGTACCACAATTGCATGTGTTTTTTCTTTAAATGTAGTGTAAAAATCTTTACAAGATGAATGAAACTTTGGTTGTCTATAAATAAATAATTATCCATCTAAAGATTCCCCAAATCTTCCATGAATAATTGAAGCCATATCATCTCCTTGTTTAGCCCTATAGCAAAAAAATACTCTAACTTCGTAGAGGATAAAACAATCACCTTCTATAATCAAGAAACCCAACTCACTGTTGTCTCCACCAACTGTAAATACATAGCATGTAGTACTCCACCTAGTGTTAAGATCCCCTACCAAGTCAAAGTCAACATAACCATGTAAATCAATACTAGAGCCCCAAAAATGTAAACATTTACTAGATATTCCTCTCATATATCTGATAATCCATTTAACAACATTCTAATTCTCAATTCCACGATTACTCATATACCTTCTAACAACTCTGACTAGATCTGCAATATATGTCCTAGTGCATACCATAGCATAAATTAAAATTCCTATAGCTAAATCATAAGGTCCCTTGGAAATTTTAGCCTCATCTTCATGTGTTTTTGGACATATCTCCTTAGTTAATTTCAAATAACCAAAAAAATGCATGTTGACAGCTTTGTCATTCTCTATAGACAAGAGTTGCAACACCTTCCCAATATAATTAGATTGTGATAATTTCAATTTTTTATTCTTCCTATCTCTGCAAATTTTAACACCCAGGATTTGTTTTATTGCCCCCAAATCCTTCATAGAAAATGAATGTGCTAAATATTCTTTCAACCCCTTGATGTGATCCATGTCACAACTACAAGCATATCATTAACATATGAACATAAAATAATGTAGTTGTCATCATCCAACATCTTAAAATAAATACAATGATCTAAATGATACTGAGTGTACCCATGCTCATGCATAAAACTATCAAATTTAATATACCATTGTCGAGGTGCTTTCTTCAAGCCATATAAACTTTTCTTCAATCTGTACATTAAGTTCTCCTTACCTTTGACTTCAAATTCCTGTCCTTATTCCATATATATTTCTTCATCCAAATCACCATGAAGAAAAGTTGTTTTAATATCAAGCTTCTCCTAATACAAATCTTTAGTAGCCACAATACTTAAAATAGTACGAATATAAGTCAATTTAAAAATTGGATAAAATATCTCATCAAAATTAATGCCCTTTTTTTGTGCAAATGCTTTTACAACTAAGCTAACTTTAAAATATTTTCTTACTTCTTTCCTCCTCTGATAGCTTGTAAATCCATTTATTTTGTGAAGCCCTTTTACTTGCAAACAACTTAAATAAATCCCAAGTCTGATTTTTTAGCAAGGAGTCTATTTCATTTGTCATTGGATACTCCCATTGAATCTTTGTATCTAACTACACAAGTTCATCATAAAAATTTAGGTTCACCAACATCTGTTAATAAAATAGAATACAAAGAGGGATAAAATATTTTTGGATGTCTACTTAGCCTTGTTGATTGTTTAACATTCATTGGGGTTTGTGGTATTTGTTTTTGTTGTTATTGTTATTGTGAAGCATGAGAAACTACTCGAATACCATCTTTTAGAGTACTATCTAGTACTACATAATCAATTTTTTTCTTCTCATGTTGTTGCAATAGATCTTTGCACAACACTTTCTTATTGAATATGACATCCTCGCTTCTTACAATTTTATGATTTTCAAAATCTCAAAGCATGTAACCAAAATCATCAATTCCATATCTAAATAAATAGACATTTCTTTTATTTGGCTTCCAACTTGGTTCTATTTTCATAATATATATGTGCAAATACTTCACAAAAATAACTGACCTTCTTATCAATCCATACTTCCTTTGGAATACCACATTCCATAAGAGTAGAGGGACCTCTATTGATCAAATATACAACAATATTGAAATTCTGTTTTGCATATGTTTATGGGAAGCCCAACATGCAACCTCATACTCCTTGTATGCTCCATTATTATGTTGTTCATGTGTTTAGCCACTCTATTTTCCCATGGATTCCTTGGAATATATTTCTGCCTACAAATACCATTAGTGGAACAATAATCTTCAAAATAATTGCTACAATACTCACCACCATTATCAAATATGAGACATTTTATCCTTTTACCAATCTCATTTTCAACTAAGCATTTCCATTTTTAAAAATTTACAAATACATTAGACTTTTGTCTAAGGAAATAAACCCATACTTTTCTAGTTGCACCATCAATGAATGTAACATAATAATGAGAGCCACCATGGGAAGATACTTGAGCTGGTCCCCATACATCTATATGAAAAAGCTCTAATTTCTTATTTTTCTTTTCCTTCACACTCTTCACAAAACACACTCTTTTTTGTTACATATACACAACTTTCACATAAATCTATATTGACAGATTTCAAGCCTGGTAAGACTTTCTTTGCATGAAGTAATCTCACACCTCTCTCATTAATGTGGTCAAGTTTGTTATGTCATAGTGTTGTTTCATAATCAAAAGTAATTGTATTTTCTCCCAGCTTAGTTGCAACAACTATTCCTAAACATTCATTTTTTTAAAAACAATTAAAGGAGAAGGAACAATATAACATGTACAAAGATATAAGGTGCCTACTTTCACACCTTTTTCTACTACTAAATTTTTTTTGAAACCTTCCAATTTTTATCATTAAAATTAATTGTGTAACCATCATCACCTAGTTGCCCTATTGAAATTAAAGTCCTACTGGTCTTGGAAAATGTATTACCTCTTGTAGTAGCCAATGATTCTCATTCTACAACTTAATAGTAATTTTTTCCATTGTTAGGATTAACCTTAGACATAAATAATAATTACATGAAAATATAAACAATATCAGGAAATAATAAATCACATAGAAAAGAACTTTTTACCACTTTAGGGTTAAAATTAGTTACAACACGTCGGCCATAAAATGCCAATAAAATAGCCCAAAAAAATTATGGAGTATGTATAGTACTTCCCTAATCAGTCATCACAATCTAACAATATCCCACTTGGGGACTAATCAACCTCCACACTAAACAACAATATCCCACTTGAAGACTGATCATGTAGCTATGCCACTACTCCATGAGGCTCCCACTGGATCAAACCACCCTAGACTTTGATGTTCAATTATTCTATTCAATCTAGAAGACCAACCAAAGTTGAAGAGGAGTTCAGCTTCTCCCTTGTCACTACCTTTGTAAACATATATGTTGAATTTTCATCTATATGTATTTTGTCTAGCTTTAACTGTCCATCATCCAGGATTGACCGAATGAAATGGTAGCGCAACTGTATGTGTTTTGTCTTTGAATGCAGAGCTGAATTCTTTGCAATATGAATGGAACTTTGGATATCTATAAACATATAATTATGCTTCTGAGGGTGTCCCAATTCTTCCAAGAATAATTGAAGCCATATCATCTCCTTGGCTGCCTCTATAGTCACAACATACTCTGCCTCTATAGTGGATAAAGCATTAACCTTCTGCAATCAAGAAACCCAGCTCATTGCTGCTCCACCAACAACAAACACATAACCTGTAGTACTCTGCCTAGTATCAATATCCCATACCAAATATGAGTCAACATATCCCTGTAAATTAGTAGTAGAGCCCCAAAAATATAGACATTTACTAGATGTTCCTCTCAAGTATCTGAGAATCCATTTGAGTTCATTCCAATGCTCAATTCCTGGATGACTCATACACCTACTAACAACTCCAACTGTATGTGCAATATATGAACTTGTACATACCATAGCATACATCAAGCTTCCAATAGTTGAAGCATAAGGTACCATGGACATCTTATCCTCCTCTTCTTGTGTCTTTAGACACATCTCCTTAGACAACTTTAAATGGCCAGGTAAAGGTGTGCTAAAAACTTTAGCATTCTCCATAGAGAAAAGTTACAACACCTTCACAATATAATCAACATGAGATAATATCAATTTTCTATTCTTCCTATCTCTGCAAATCTTCATACCAAGGATTTTTTTTTTTTGCACCCAAATCCTTCATAGCAAATGCATGTGCTAACTTGTATTTCAACCCCTTAATGTAATCCATGTTAGACCCAACTACAAGCATATCATCAACATATAAACATAAAATAATGTAGTTGTCATCATCCAACCTCTTAAAATAAACACAATGGTATGAATGACATCGACTATATCCATGCTCATACATAAACTATCAAATTTCAAATAACTTTGCTGACGTGCTTGCTTCAAGCCATATAAATTTTTTTTTAATCTACACACTAAGTTCTCCTTACCTTTGACCTTAAATTCCTATGGCTATGCCATATATATCTCTTCATCCAAATCACCATGAAGAAAGCTTGTTTTAACGTCAAGCTATTCCAAATGCAAATGTTTAGTAGCCACAATACTTAAAATAATGCAAAATAGAAGTCATTTTTACAATAGGAGAGAATATCTATTCAAAATCAATGCCCTTTTTATGTGCAAATCCTTTTACAACTAACCCAACTTTAAATTTTTTCTTACCTCCATCCTCTTCCTGCAACTTGTAAACCCATTCATTCTATAAATCTCATTTACCTACAGGCAACTTACATAATCCCAAGTTTTATTTTTCAACAAGGAGTCCATTTCATCTGCCATTGCAGACTCCCACTGAATCTTAGTATCCACCTGCACAACTTCATCATAACATTCAGGTTCACCAGTATCAGTAAGTAAAATAGAATACAAAGAGGGATAAAATCTTTTTGGAGGTCTACTTAGCCTTGTTGACTGTTTAACATTCATTGGTGTGTGTGTTGTGTTATTTTTGGTTGTGGTTGTTGTAGATCATAAGGAATTTCTAGAACATCATCTTTTGGAGTATCATCCAACAATACATAATCATCTTCTTTCTTCTCATGTTGCTGCAATAGATCTTTGTACAACACTTTCTCATTGAATATGACATCCTTGCTTCTTACAATTTTATGATTTTCAAAATCCCAAAGCCTATAACCAAATTCATCAATGCCATATCCACAAAATACACATTTCTTTGACTTAGCTTCCATCTTGGTTCTATTTTCAAAATCTATATGAGAAAATGCTTCACAATCAAAGGTTTTGAGAAAAGCATAACTCACCTTCTTACTAGTCCATGCTTCCTCTAGAATACCACAACCCAAAGGAGTAGAAGGACCTCTATTAATCAAATATACAAAATAATTAACAACTCCCACCTACATATTTAAGGGCAACCCTGCATGCGACCTCATGCTCCTTGCACAATCCATTATAGTCATGTTCATGCGTTCAACCACTCCATTTTCCTACGAAGTCTTTGGAACAATTTTCTATCTACGAATACCATTAGTGGAGCAATAATCTTCAAATTCATACTACAATAATCACCTACACTATTAGGTCTGAGACATTTTAATTTCTTACCAATCTCATTTTTAACCGAACATTTCCATTTCTTAAAAGTTTGAAGTACATCAGATTTCTATCTAAGGAAATAAATCCACACTTTTCTAGCTACATCATCAATAAATGTAATATAATAATGAAAGCCACTAAGGGAAGATACCTAAGCTAGTACCCATACATCTATATGCACAAACTCTAATCTCTCACTTTTCTTTTCATTCCCACTCTTCACAAAACTCACTTTTTTTAATTTTTCATACACACAACTTTCACAGAAATCCATATTAACACATTTTAAACTTGGTAAAACTTTCTTTGAATGAAGTAATTTCATACCATTCTCACTCATTTTCCCAAGTCTATCGTGTCATAGCGTTGTATCAGAATCTACAACAATTGTTTGTTCTCCCTACTCAATTGCAACAACTATTCTTGAACATTAATTTTTCTCTGAAATAATAAAAGTAGAAGGAACAATTTTACCTGTACAAAGATATAAGGTGCCTACTTTCACACCTTTTGTTAGTACAAGAGAAACTTTTGAAACCTTCCAATTTTTATCATTAAAAGTAACTCCACAACCCTCATCACCAAGTTTCCTTGCTAAAATTAAATTCCTACTCAGCCTTGGAACATGTCTTACCTCATGTAGTAGCCAATGATTCTCATTCTGTAACTTAATCTTAAATTCTCCCTTTCCAACAATCTGATAGGGTTCATTATCCCCCAAATAAACAAGTCCAAAATCCCCTCGGACATAATCAATAAAATAACCTCTATGATGTGTAGCATGAAATGAAGCACTAGAATCTAAAACCCATGAACCATCAACACTTTCTAAAGACAGAAGCAAAGCATCCTCTTTGGATTTGTTACTTACCATATTTGCCTCCTTGTTCCCTTCCAATTTATCTCCTTCATTTTTCTTTTGAGTCCAACAATATTTCTTCTTATGCCCTAGTTTCTCACAGTACCAATAGTCATTTGGTTCTCTTGATTAAGACATGTTTCCCTTTGACTCTCCTCTTGATTTCCTATAATGTCTAGAATTATTTCCTCTCTCAGTCATTTTGCCTTTGCTTTGTGTGTTCAAATAACTTACTAATGTAGATCCATATGAGGTTTTCCTATGAGTTTCCTCACTCAAAATAAAACCAATCACATCATCATATTTTAGGGTATTAGATCCAGAAACATAATTACTCACAGCCATTACCAAGCCATTCTAGCTTTTAGGCAAAGAGCACAAAATCAAGAGAGCCCTAATTTCTTCATCAAAATTAGTACCCATAGAAGATAACTGACTAGTAATAGTATTAAACTCATTTAAATGATCCACAAAAAATCCACCTTCTATCATCTTCATATTAAATAAACACTTCATGAGAAATACCTTATTTGAAGCGAAGGGTTTTTCATACAATTTCGCTTGGGTTTGCATCAACTCTTCTATCGTCTTTATTTTTGTATTGTTAAATGTCATTGATGGTGCCAAGCATAGTCGACTTCTTCCAAGTGCCTTCCTGTCTAAAATCTCTCAGTCCTCATCTGTCATAATTCCTTGTTTCTTGGATTTTCCTTCCAATGGCTTCCATAAGTCCTTCTGATAAAAATAGTCCTCCATTTTCAATTTCCATAACTAAAAGTTCTTCCCATTAAACTTATCCACCTTCAGCTTTCTCTCGTCTGCCATTGCACTCACTCAACTGTGAGACTCCCACTCAACCATGAGACTTTCTTGCAGAGGATAATTAAAAATTAACCTCTCTTTGATACCACTTGTTAGGATCAACCTCAAACAAAAATAACAATTACATGCAAATATAAACAATATTAGGAAATAATAAATCACACAAAAGAGAACACAAGACACCAAAATTTAATGTGGTTCACCCAAACCCTGGGCTACGTCCACTAAACGACAAGTCCAATATTATTACGATCCAGTGATTGCAACCTGATTACAATCTGTAATCCCTTATAGCTCAATATCATTGCAAGAAGAAATTTTGCATCACACGTAATGAAACAATCCCTAACCTTGAGCCCTTTTATACAAGTATTTTTGCTGCTTCAGGGTTAAAATTAGTTACAACATGTCAGCCATAAAGTGCCTATAACATAGCCCCCAAAAAATTATGGAGTATGTACAATACTTACTTGATTAGTTACCATAATCTAACACTCTTTCCAACAATCTAATAGGGTTCATTATCTCCCAAATAAACTTAGCCCAAATCCCCTTGGACATAATCAAGAAAATAGCCTCTATGGGGAGTAGCATGAAATGAAGCCCCTGAATCTAAAACCCATGAATCATCAACATTTTCTAAGGATAGAAGAAAAGAATCCTCGTCAGATTTATTTATTATCACATTTTCCTCCTTGTTTCCATCTTGTATGTCTCCTTTATTATCTTTCTAGTTCAAAAGTCTTTCTTCATATGCCCTGGTTTCCTATAGTACTAGTAATATCTTGGTCCTATGGATTGAGATATCTTTTCCTTTGATTTTACTCTTGATTTTCCATATTTTCTATGATTGCTTCTTCTTTCATTTGTTTTGCCTCTTGTGTTCATGCCATTTCCTGATGTAGATCTACCTTAACTTTTCCTATGAGTTTCCTCACAGAGAATAATGCCAATAACATCATCAAATTTTAGGGTATTAGAACCAACAACATAATTACTCACAACCACTACTAAGTCATTCTAGATTTCAGGAAAAGAACACAAAATAAAGGGAGCCCTAATTTCTTCATTAAAATTAATATTTACATAAAATAATTGATCGATAACTTTATTAAATTCATTTAAATGATCAACAACATATCTACCTTCTATCATATTCAAATTAAAGAAAAGCTTCATGAGAAATAACTTTTTTTATATAGAGGGTTTTTCATACAACTTTTCTAGGGTTTTCATCAACTCTTCCATTGTCTTAGATTTCATAATATTAAATGCCACTTAGTGCGCTAGGCATAAATGAATTCTTCCAAGTGCCTTTCTATCCAAAATATCTTAGTCCTCATTTGTCATAGTTGTTGATTTCTTGGATTTTCCTTGCAATGGCTGCCATCACTCCTTTTGATAAAGACAATCCTCCATTTGTATTTTCCATAACTAAAAGTTCTTCCCATTATACTTCTCAACCTTCAGCTTACCTTTGTCTTTCATTTCTCCCACTCAATCATGAGACCTTCTTGCAAAGGATAATTGAAATAATGAGTAGGCTTTGATACCACTTGTTATGATAAACATGATAGAAATAACAATTACATGCAAATATAACCAATATCACAAAATATCAAATTGCATAGAAGAGAACAAAAGACACAAAGATTTAACATGATTCACCCAATCCTTGGCCTACATCCACCAAAAAATGAGTCTAATATTCTTATTATCCAATGATTACAACTTGATTACAATCTATAATCCCTTTCAGCTAAATACCACCACAAGACGCTACAATCTTATAATACATTATGAAATCCCTAACCCTAAGCCATTTTATACAATCACTTGGTTGCTTAAAAAGTTAGGGCTAAAATAAGCTGACCAATAAAAAACTATAACTCCCAATGTGTTTTATAATAGTAAATTCATTTTTGGCTTTGGGGGAAGTAGCCTCTTGACCTCGCCCTACATCTTGATAGGGAGTTTGCTTGAGGCTGCTAACTCCAGGAGCCCGTAAGGGGGGCTTCCCCTTGACCCGTCCTAGGGTGCTTCCCTAGGACCCCACAAGGGGCATTGCCACTTGACCCTTAGAGCAAGGAGCATTTTCCAGAAAACCCCATAGTAAAATTCAGGGGTAAATTGTGACAAAGAAACTAGGAAACAAATTAAGCTCTAAGTTTGATTAGGCTACATTTAACAACAATTACATCCAAATGGCTGGGTGAACTCTAGTGACACCCTTTTTTTCACCATGAAGTTGCTAGAACATTCATGATCACCATGCATTGAAGTGTCCCCAAGGTGCACTAAGTATCATTGAGCTACGATCTTTAGAGGATCATAACTCAATAGTCATGAAGTTATCAAAAAAAATCAGATGCTATAGAATCATGAAGTCAAACCTTACAATAACCTACCTTAGTTCTGGGAGATTCTAATTGGTTTGAATTTGGCACATCACTATTGTTTGATGCCAAAACTTGTAGTGTTCCTTAGTAAATTGATGGAGCAACATGTATCTCTAGAACTGTTCATCAAGGAATTGATCCATCATTTCTTTTAGATCTAGATGAGTGGGTGAACCCTAGTGACATCCTTATTTTGATTATGGATTTAACATTCCAGACCATCACACATCAAAGTATCCCCAAGATGCAATAAACACCCTTGAGCTACAATCTTTAGAGGAACATAACATGGAGCTCGTGACGGGTATCAGAAAAATGTTAGTTACCATATGATCATGTTGTCAAACCCGACAATAACCTATCTTAGTTCTAGGAGATTGCAATTGTTTTTAATTTGGCACAACATTCTCGCTTGATGCCAAAACTTGCAGTGTTTCTCAGTGAATTGGTGCAACAATGCATATCTCTCCAATTGTTCATCATGGCATCGATATGTCAGTTCTATTAGATTCAGATGGTGGGTTAGCCTTAGTGACATTCTTGTTTTGACTGCAAAGTCAGTAGAACATTCACAACCATCACACATGAAAGTGTCCCCAAGGTGCACTAATCACCATTGAGTTACGATCTTCGAAGGATCATAACTTGGAGGTCACAAGAGGTATCAACAATATATATTTTAGATTATATAGGATTGTGTTGTCAAATCCTATAATAACCTATCTTAGTTTTAGGAGATTCCAATTAGTTTGAATTTGACACCACATTATCACTTATTCCCAAAACTTTTAGTGTTCCTTAGTAAATTAGTGCAATAGTGCACATGTTTTCAATCATTCATTGTGGCATAAATCCATTAGTACTATTAGATCTTGATGGTTGGGTGAACCTTAGTGACATCCTTATCGACCACATAATCACTAGAACATTCACGATCACAATGCACTGAAGTGTCCCCAAGGTGCACTAAGCAATATTTAACTGTGATCTTCAAAGGCTCATAACTCAAAATTCATGAGGGATATCGACAAACTTTTAGATGCTACATGACTGTGTTGTTGAACCGTAGAATAACCTAACTTAGCTCTGAAAGATTCTAATTGGTTTTAATTTGGCACAACATTCTCCCTTGATGCCAAAACTTGTAATGTTCCTTAGTGAATTGGTGTAACAATATTAAAATTAATGAAATTCCAATGAACAAGATCCTATGAACCATGAACAAGATTCAAATGAACATGATTAAAATAAAAAAGATTCCTTACACCATTGAAATAAACATGTGCAACAAATTCAAATAATATAATATATGAAAATATATAACCATATACAAATATGACGCAAATGTATATCAAAATGTACATCCATATATAAAATGTGGCATGTTCCATCAGAATATGTCTATAAAATCAAAATTTATATATATAATGTGTCATAAGTCATCTCAAAATGTATTGCGAGACATCTCTAAACAACTACAATATCCTATGATGTTGGTGGATCATTAAAATACAACATCTTTGATGTACAATTTGGATCCGGTAGATCCTACATGAACAAAAAAGACAAAACCCAAGTTAAACTAGTTAATTTATATGATTCATACTTATCAAACTATTTTTGTATTTGCATATTGATTAATAATTTAATAAAAATTTGCAATTTGAAACTATCATGTACCTCTCCATCACATCCTACAGCGGTCAAGAGTCCTCACATATGTCCTAGGCAATGAAAGGACCCCATTGGCTCCACCCTAAGTATGTGTATATGGTTGTGATATTGATCTATGACTTAACCCATAACATTATTATTGATAGCATAATGAATTTATAACATAATCAAGAATTCAAATTAAAACTTACCTTTGGTGATCTCTCCTCCCAAAGTCTTAGGCTGGTAACCAAAGATACAAAACTTTATTGTTCTCCCTCCATCATAGCTGGTGTATCCTATGAGAGTCAAAAATATAGGTTACAGTCATGATAGTCATTTTTATATAATATCAATAAATAAAGGAAAATAAAAAATAATGATAAATATACATACAATAGGGTTCTGGCTAAATGCCCAAAGGTCAGGGATGGAGAATTTGTGTTGCAACATCATCAAAGGCCACCCTCTATAAAACAAACAATGCAATAACATTTCATTAGTAGAAACAAGTGACAAGTATATATATGTAGTTAATGAATTTAAAATACCTAATTACCCTTCCCTTTTCAAAGGACGAAACCCAACCCCCTCACATTGTCCCCACTGATAGATGAAACCTGCGGGAGAAAAAAGATGAGAAACAATGTATAATTCAATATCAAATAGGAAAGTAATGAGTAAAAAATAATGTACCATAGAGGTCTCAGGCCAAAAGAAATGGTCGAGAGTGTGACATTGTCCACCTATCTCATCTCCTCCTCAATCATCGATTGAACATAAATGAACCACACACATCTACATAAGTTTGAGGTTGTCAAAATTATTCTAATATAAATATTGATTTTAAATTAATTGTATTGTGACAAATCAAATGTATAGACTTACCGTAATAGAAGAAGAACATGAATCTACTCACCCCTCCCCATCTTTTGCATGAGATGTCTCACCATGAGTTGCTAAAGTCCTTATGGCCATGACTATTGTATCAACATCCCTAACTACAAACTGAAATTTAGAATCACTTAGGGGTACTAGGCATAACTTCTTGCACATAATGCAAGTATGGGGCACAAAAACCTGTGAGCTACTGGTCGATGTACTTGTGCCAATATCATCAACACAAGGAGGCAATGCTGACCTAGTTTGGATTACTAGTAAACTAATCAATCTATGGATGGTTCTAATAGCCTCTTAGCTAGCCTTGAAAATCACATCATGATGTTACACTGGAGATGGAGGGAAGACATCAGTGGGGAAGACATAAGTGACGACTTTCTTCCACTGGGAAAATGGTTTATCTTGCAGAGCTCCTCCTCCTCTATCCATGTTGGACCTCATGCTCCAGTAATTTACTTTTTGCCCTTTTATAAACTCAACATACAATTTTCCCAAGAAATAGAATGACACCTCCATATTGTTGTGTGGTGGTTTGTCAAAAACCATCCACCAACACATGGCCTCATTGACACACAATTTTATGGACAATTTGGGTTTCTTGGGGTCAACTTTTAATCCAATTTTAGGGTTCACAATTAGGTCTACTATTTCTTTTTGGGTAATGCTAAGAGTCCCAACCTTGTCATAATCCAACCCATCATCAAATTGGGCATGCATCTCCTTATGCCAATGAAGAGCATCATTATGTTATTCAGAAAGTGTCTCAATATTATCCACAATGGTATTAAGGGTGGATAACATGGAAGTCAATATAGGGATATTATTATATGTCTTTCCCTCTATTGGTTTAGATTATCTTCAATCAAATCTTCAATTCAGGGAGGGTTTTGAGGTGGTTTGGATCACCTGGAGGTGGTTGTGGATTATTTAGAGGTCATTGTTTGGCGGGGTAGGGTTCGAAGATTGGTTGTTGTTAGTCATGTTTGATTATATTGCAAATAAACATAAAATTACAAATTGAATTGACAAATTATAATAAAAAACTCAAAAAAATATATTTTCATTAAAAACCCTAAATTTCAATAAAAAAATGCATGAAATCAAGTAAAAACGAAAAAAATCAACTTGTACTAGTGAGAAAATGTTTAACATGTATAGACCCTAGACCATATACCTGAAATGGATTGAATACCCAATGTTTTTGCCAAGCAACAACACGTCGCTATGAAAAAATGAGGAAAAAAACTATGCTCAAATTTTTAAATAAATGCACAGGTTTTGGGTACCCAATATGGCTTGGCACCTTTTTTTCTTTGGTATTATAATTGGTGGAGTCAACACAAATTGTAAAGTGCTTTTAGACATTTTGATACTTGTTTCACTTTCATATTGCTAGTTTTTGGCCCCTTATGATCTTGCACATATGCATAGTGATCACTTCTCTAGGTAGCCCCCCCTTAAAAAATTCTCTTATTTTTGTTACTCTCAAACTCACTAACAAAGATGCAAGAAAAAAGACAAAGGGGGTCATTTTAAGAAAAATCTAAATGTGAATGATTAATTTTAGGCACTCTTTTTTCAAGCTCACCAAAATAAAAAGAATGACTTTATGATGAAAAAGAAGACTTTATAATGAAATCGAAGTCCATTATACGATTATTTTGGATTTTGTGTTTGAACACTATGGTATTTTGAGCAACGAGCTCACAAATTTTCAAGCATGAATATAAATAGGAAATGTTTTTTTTTTTACGGCCAATTATTATTGCCAATGTAAATGCAAAGTATTATGAGGAGTGTTCTTTTCAAAGTTCCTATTTCTCTTAAACAATTTACTTAAATGCACAAGTTTTTTAAAGATCCCTTAAAAAAAGAATATGTTGAATACACAGATGTTTGTGTGAAAACATATTTACACTAAATGTAGATGCTTTCATTATTGGAACTATCTAAAATCTATATGTTGTAGATGCTCCCAAATTTTGAAATGCCTAAAATGAAGAGGTTTTGGATTTTCTTACTCTGCAAGCATCTTGCATCTTTCCTTCACATAAGCATTCAAGTTTTTTTTGCATAAAATTTGGCCTTTGATTCCCTTGTAATATCTTCTTTACTTTTAATAAAATTTTAAGACATTAGACGTCATTATGAGACTGTTGACTAAGCATAGAATAGATTCAGTTTTATTTATAAAGATTAGAATATGCTTTATTTATAAAGATTCCTTTGCAAACATGGATTTATAGTGAAAGTTTTACACTGTAGAGAAGGCCTGGAATTTGATGGTCGTATTGGCTGTTATTCCACTTTTTAGCCATATATGACAGGTTAAATATTTGCTGGACCGCATTGGTTGATAGGTTAAGTTTTTATAAAACCATCAATATGATACTTAAGTTTATTAATAAACTGTCAAAATTCATAGTAGACAATATTTTTAAAATACACTATATAAACTAAAAATTTACCAATTTAAAATATTAGTATGTAAAATATATACTTAGAAACATTCTTAATTTACATATATTCCTATTATTTTTTAGAATTTTATATTATTTTATAAAATGAATGAATTTAGAAACTTTGATATGAGATTTTTGTGAATATTACTAATTTATATTATTTTATAAAACGAATGAATTTACAAACTTTGATATGAGATTTTTGCGAATATTACTAATTTATTCTTTATATTGATTAAATATTAAGTTATTAAGATAAAAAAATTGACAATCAATCAATATCTTAAAATGTAAAATGAAAGGCATTCATATGACCAAATCGTCATAAAAAAATCACTTGACAAGCAAGGGTGACCATCAAATTCCAGGCTTGTTGTAGAGTAATGAAACATAACACTAATACAAATACAATGCACGTACATTCACTTGCAAAAGAGAAACATATAGCAAGACTATTTAGATCTAGTTTTTTATTTTTTACAACTCACTTTTAATCACTAAAAAAAACCTTTGACTTGAATAACTTGTGCTTTCTTATCCATGTCATAAAAATAAAAATTCCTAAAATAACCTACTTATTTATGAATGCATTTATATACAATATGACAATGTCATCATGGTTTCTTGTTCTTGCCAATAAAAAGCTACTTACCTGTTGATTTTAGATTTTATAGAATTTATCAATACTAAAAATCTATACTATGTTATTTGATGAATAGAAAATTTGATCAATATGATAAAGATATGTGAAAACGAATTTTCTAAAAGATAAAATAATAGATCTTATCCAGACTACATAAGATTACCCATCATACATATAACATTTTCCTCCACTTTTGAACACCTCTCAAATCTCACATCTTTGGTTTTGCTTGAAACACTACCTAGTAAATAGTCATGTTTATAAATCCTTTTTTATTTGGTATTTATTAGAAAAAATGAGTGATATTCTTTAAAATTGTGCATAAAATGGTGGTTCAAATATGTAAGACATTTTTAGGGGGCATGTTGCATTTTTCAATGAAATATGAATCTATGAAGCACATCTCTTGGTATATTTAGTTTTGGATTTGTAACCTGTTCAACTAACTAAATTATAGAACATGAGGCATTTCTTCCTTGAATGAACATCACACCTAGTAATTTTCTTCGTTGAACAATGAAATGAAACATCATTTATTTTCATTTTCATATATACATTTGAAATTATAAGAATGTACGAACAAATATACTTTTTGATTACTTTTGCAACACAAGACACTTTAAAAAGACTTTCAATAAAACTTGTCACCCACCTCTCTATTTAATTATAACAAACATATTTATTTTAGTAAAATATTTTATATTTAAATGATAGTTTTCTTTTTAAAAAATACTTTTATTTTAGATTTATGAACTAGTGAGATCATAAAAGAGAAAATTCAACTGATATAGACATTCATTAATAGCATCCTAGAATTATTCTTTTGATACTTAATAATAAAAATAACTTCACCACAACTTAACTATCAAACTGTACTTATATGAACTAATAATTAATTAAAATTAAAAATATATTATATATTTATTCATTTTGAAACAAATACATTGCTCAAAGAAAACTCTGCACAAGATTTGATTTCTGATGAACTTACTCAAAACCAAGAAACCATTGACAAAACAAATACATTTTTGACAAAGAAGCAAATAAAAATCGAATGCTAGTCAAAAGAAACTTAAAAAGCATCAAGATTTCATCTCATCCGAAGGGAGAATGGGCTAATTTAGGTGGTGAGAATGGAAGGCATAGAGTCAGATAATTTGCCTGCAATGGGAGCCTCCGTATCAGGAAACACTTTGTAATTCTTCAAATCAGTGACTGAACCGTCGCTGAGCACTTGCACTGGATATGTCATGAGATGTGCGGGAATATCAACAACGGGATTCCCCACAAAAGCATCCCACGCTTTCGTTGCCACGTCACGCACAGCTCGGACGCATTTGACGCTCTCTGGTTTGAGATATTCGGGCATCATTTGTCTCGTGTGTTCGTACCAGAGTGACATTCGGTAGCCGTGAATTCCACCCCGAGCTCGACCGCCATTGTTGATATTGATGTGGTTTGGCTGGAAACACCCCTGTGCTATCTCTGTGTCTCTTGCCCCGTCCATTGATCTCTGGTTCAGATTGGCTGACCCCACGATCAAGTACTCGTCGTCAACTGATACACACACACACATACAGATCAGAACCAGTTAAAAGCTTCTGAGCACATTCATACTCCTGCAATAGCATCATATTAAACTGTCATCTTTTTCCCAAAACATAGAAACATAAACAAAATCAGTAAGCAACAAGAACATCAGTAAAAAGGAGGTCATTTGGTACATTAATTAATGCAATTAGATTCCACAATCTATTATGCTGATATTTTGCTATTTCTGAATTTGATATTGTGAGATCACAGTCACCATCATTTATGATGGATCTAAAACATTAATGCAAAAACTTATACATAATGGAGTGTGATCTTAAATGTTGATGAGAAACAACAAAAGATCAGATTTGATATATGACAAAATTAAGAAACATGCCACCATTTTTACCAATTATATTGGACCAATTAAAATACAGTTATTTCGAAAAAATATGACTGATTTAAAAATAATGAACTATTTTATTATGAGAAGTAGTTATGCTAAAGCTATTCTTGTTTTTAATCTAAATTTTGATTTACCATATATTAGAAAATATCATATTTTAAAATTTAATTAAAAAGTCTATTCAAAATATAATTTATTGTTTTTTAAAATATTTTTTGTACCAAAATAGTCAAATACTTAAGGGGCTTTCTGGGCTTTCTAATTAAAGGTTCATAAGATACAACATTTCGTGAAGGTTTTGCAAATGAAGTTTAAAGTAGACTGGGTTTAACTTTGGAAGAAACTCTGTAATTCAGCGCATTCAAGCTGGAGTAGTACTCGGATGAATGACCTTGTGAGAAATCTGAGTTGCTTCACCAGTATAAACATAGTATAATAAATTTGTATGAACTATTAATCAAACAGAGATATAAAAAATTGACTATAAAAATATTCAGATTATCACAATATATCTGTACTTAATACTTTATTTAATGCCACTAGTATAAGTAGGTAAAAAGACGAGAGGAAAATCTGAACATACCAATCATAAGCTTTGCATGGACATAGATCATAAACCTCCTGTTAATCTGAGCCTTCCAGTAATTGCTACCCTCCTCTGGAGCCTCGGGAGCCACATACTCTCCTGGTTTCATTGTCTCTCTGTTTCCCAGGCAGAAGAAATTCAAGTAGTCCGTAGGAAGTGCCTTGCTCTTCTGCTCCGCCAGAGCTTCCCCGATCAGCATATACATCATCTCCACAGTATTCCTGTGCCAATGTAGGATCGCCTGAACCGTATCCCCATCGGGAAAGCCTTCAGGCCACATGGGCGTCACCACATACACGGCAAACCTCTCCTTCGCCCTGATCTTGCTCACTATTTTCAGAGCAAGTTCAATGGGGATCAAATGCAGGCAACCGCAGTCCTGATCTTTAGCCCAAGAAGCAGAGCTACCCAGAAAATACTGGTTTTCAATGAAAATGAAGTTCTTAGCCCTTCTAATGGCTTCCACGTAGGCAGAATGGATGCTCGTATCGACAACCTGGTCTTTAATGGTGACCAGCCCAAGATTAGGGTTTGGATTTGCAGGAAACCCGACGACGGAGCCATCGTCAATTGACCTAAAAATCTGCACATTCCATGTATCTGGACCACCAAGATCTTCATGCCCTGGAAGTAGCAAGTTAGGCAAGTTATGAAGATCCAAAAGCAAGGATGGATCTGCTTGCTTTTTCCAGCGCTCTGTAAAATTTACAATGACATCCCATGCCGCGGGACCTTCAATCTTGGAATGCGCATCATGCCATGGCTCTCTAGGTCCTCCATGGCGAAGATCAGCCCCCTCGAAATTGTTCTGAACAAAATCGTCTCTAAAAACAGAGTACAAATCTCCAAACAGAGTATGGGTTTCCGTATCATACCTATTAGAAACATTGAACAGTAGATTCAAACACACAAACTAAACTTTAGTTAATTATAATACTAATTATAAATATTATAAATATATGGAGTAATGTGATTTCATCAACATTCTATAATTATGTTAATATAAATGACAACAAATCAGATGTGAGTAGTGTAGCACCAGTACTGAGGTACGTGGAGATGAATTTCTAGGACAGGGAGCAATAGGCCACATTTCAGGAACAGCGGGGGACAGAGGCAAGGGCAGGACAGAGTAAGGAGGGGCATTGTATAGTATATATATATAGAACTTGAAATGCTTGTTATGAAATGATGTTTCATTATAACATACCAAATTAAAATACTTGACCATAGCAAAATTGCAACATGAAGTAGAACTATTGAACATTCAACATAGTAACATGTTACATACCCAATGACAGCATGGTTGTGGAATGGTGGAGGTGGAGTACTTAGATCCTCCAAGTACCCGATATGGTAAGGGCACATCAAGATTTGGAAGGAGGGTGTGAATCCCCATATTTCACTGAATGTGAGTAACAACTAACTTGAAACTTATTACCAGCTAACTCAAATATATCTACAATCTTATTTGATTCCTTCTCTAACTGTTAAAGCATTAAATTCCAACCATACCTTCCATCACAGAGATCAATTCCGCCCACAAAGCTCACCACCCGCAAGGTCTTCGAATCATCTGCAATGGCGGCATCTAAGCTCACAGTTTTCTGATGGTGGGTAAATTGAGCACCCACCTCTACTCCCTGAATCACACTAAGAGAGCGGGAATCAGGGCTTCTTGGACAAAGAAAACAATGGACGTTAGTGTCCTTGAAGTACTCGAAGGTTTCATCACAATGCGTCTTCATTAGGCCTTCCTTGTTAAGGATTCTAACAGCCGTTCTATCTTCCCAAATAAGAACCAGTACTCTCACCCCCTGATCAGCCTTCTTCTTCAGGAGTTCCCCAATTGTGAGCCCTTGGGGTCCCTTTACCCTGTCCCTTACAAGAGTAATCTTGGTATAAACAGACCACCCAGTTATGTATATAAATTTCCTGGCTCCATTAATGTACCCATACATCTCCTCCCACAATCTTGGAGGGCGATATAACCCTCCTCCATCCAGCTCAATCCTAGGGCTGTACTGTTTTGATAGATGGGCATTTTGATACAGACTAACCATACAGCCCCTCCTCTGTTTGAAATAAGCGTTTTTTATTCCAGGGAAATCTCTGTCCCGAATTCCAGTGCCCCAATGTGGATCTTCCGTCACATGACTGAAATGCATACGGACTCGAATCTGAGCATTCTTCAGCTTCTCAGTGAAATCTTCATTATACAAGTCATACCATCCTTCAATCACTTTGCCTCTAAGTATCTCCGAGACGGGAATTCTGGCCCTGCCCATCACTTGTGCAGAGACGGGCAATTGGTTCTTCACGCTCACCACCACATATTCAACGGATGTATACGCACAGTATATACGGAAGTTCTCATTCCACACAGGATTTCTTGGCTTCTCAGTCACAATTCCGGTCCTTGCAACCCTTGCAAACCCAAAATCTATGGTGGCATACAATTGGTAATGGCTCCGGTCCACGGCAAAAATCTTGAGCATTTGAACAAACACCTGTCCGACAAACCATATCGATGCAGCAAACCATATTTCGCAGATTACATCGATTCAGCAAACCATTTAAAGAATCACAACTAATGTTCATTGTATATTGTAACAATACATGAAAAAACTCAAAAAAGAACAGAGTGAAATTTGCAGAGATGGTTTCAGAATTTTCAGTACCTTTGCGAAAAATCCACGCAACCTGGAAAAGAGACTCCGGGCTTGGATTACTTTGGCATCGAGCGTACCATGGACTACATCGGTTGCCATTATAATCTTCTGAAAATGAAGAAAAAACTATGGATGTATGACATAGAGGCTCAATTGTTGATCTCAGTACCAGAATTTTATACATGATTAAAAGCGTTTGATCATCACAGGGAATATGAAAAGAGATCGAATAGTTTCTGCTATAAAGTGGAAAGATTTTAAGTTGCCCATAATTTGAGTAAAAGAGTGTGAATGGTAGAAAATTTGTCATCTCAAATGGTAATTTGTGAGCTTCTTCTTCACCAAGCCGCCGTAGCGCAGTGTCGGTGTTAAACATTTTCTTCTGTTCAGATTTTTTTTCAAATATACTTTTCCAGATCCTCCTTGTCCAGGCGGGCCATGTTAATATACTTCGGCTTTGTCCGCACTCAAAGAAAAAGGTCTAGTTGATTTTTCGGCTTTTGTGAAAGCTAAGCTCTTATTATTCCATTTTATCGTGAACGGATGAGCTTTACTTTTCATACTTGTTTTTACTTTATAAAAATATTCCATTAATTTTTTATCTTAGATATTTCAATTAACAGGCTTTACTTTATTCTAATAATGGAAATTTAAGCATTTTAAGTTATTTTAAAAATATTTATGTGTCATATGGTATATTTTGTGTCAAAGTTGATCAAATAATCATTTTATCTTATTATACCCTCATTATTGCTTGTGTAATATCCAAATTTGATCTTTTATCTAGTCTTTTATAACCTCAAATTAATATTGCACACAATATTATTAGTATTCTCGTATTGGCGAATTTGAACTTCATACCTTAAAATTATATCTTACCATAGACCTATGTTTTCCCTAAGTGCAATTTATTTTGAATTAAATTATAAAGTGACATATTTAAAAGAGTAGTTAGGTGACAATATGAAAGGCGTGTCTCACTTTTAAGTTTAAGCTAGACAAGTAAATTTACATTTTTATGTTTATTTTCAATTATAATAGACAATTATAAATAATTTTCTATTAAATATAAGGTATCTAATACATTTAGACATCATTACATCCTTTTGAAACTGCAATAGTTGCTATAGTAGTTTTAGTCCCCTATAACAAAAATAAAATAGTGTACATGGAGTTTAGAAACAATAATACGTGGATTAGATAATCTAATCAATCTAGGCTCAACCCAAATTCTTGGTTTAACATATACAACCCATGTCTATTTATGTCTCCTTTGGAATCATTGATAAATCAGCCAAAGGAATCTCTTCTCACAACTAATGTAGTTTGAGATTAGCTAAAATAATTTGGACTTCAATCTCGAAATGAGATCTCATCCCAAAGAACCTAGTCCACTCTCACTGACCCCTAACCACTCTCTCCTCCCTCCTCTCAAACCCTTAACCTACCTCTCTCCCTCTTACTCCCTCCCTTTCAAACCCCTAATCTCTCTCTCTCTCTCTCTCTCTCTCTCTCTCTCTCTCTCACACACACACACACACACACACACACACACACACACACACACACACACACACACACACACACACACACACACCTACCTCAAACCCCTAAGCTCTTTATGTATCTCTATCTAACTCTGAACCCCCCTCTCTATAATCCCTAAACCCCCCTCTCTCTCACTGACCCATAATCCCTAACACCTAACCCCTCTCTATCTCTCTCTTACTGACCCCTACTCTCTCTCTCTCTCTCTCTCTCTCCCTCTCCCCCCCCCCCTTTCTCTCCCTCCCTAACCTCAAACCCTTAAGCTCTCTATGTATCTCTATCTAACTCCTAACTCCCCTCTCTATAATCCCTAAACCCCCCTCTCTCTAACTAACCCCTAATCCCTAACACCTAATCCCTCTCTCTGTTACTGACCCCTAATCTCTCTCTCTCTCTCTCTCTCTCTCTCTCTCTCTCTCTCTCTCTCCCCCCCCTAACCTCAAACCCCTAAGCTCTCTATGTATCTCTATCTAACTCCTAACCCCCCTCTCTATAATCCCTAAACCCCCTCTCTCTCACTGACCCCTAATTCCTAATACCTAACCCCTCTCTCTCTCTCTAAAACTCTAACTTCTCTTTGTATCTCTATCTAACTCCTAATCCTCTCAAACCCCTAATCCCTATCCCTCTCTCACTAACCCCTAACCCCTTATTCAAGTCCAAATGTATAAATCAAACACTTGAAACTTCAACAAATTTAACTCAATAATTCATTGATTTAAATTGTTCAGTATAATCCAACTTATTCATTTCATTATAGCTCTCTATTCTATATGTGCCGATTTGCAAAAACTTATCATAGTAAATAATAAACTTAAACTTAAAAATTAATAAGTAGCATAAACACACAACAAACATCCACACAATGTTTGACACCTATATTTAACGTGGAAACCCAATTTGGGAAAAAACACTAGTAACATGCTACCAGTTTATCACTCTTCTGAAGTGAGCTTTGTTAGGAGCCAACCCTGTTAAAGGTTACAAAACACACTATTAGGTGTGACCTTGTTAAAGGATTTAATCATCCTATTAGAAGTAGCCTTGTTAGAGGACTTAAGAACATTCCATTAGAATGTCACCTTGATTAAAGGATTTACAAATGACTGTGAGGTCAAACTTATCAAAAGGATTTTACTACTACCACAGTGGTTGGAAAGTAATAACAAAGTTTTGATCTGATAACATACAACTCACTTTGCAAACTCAGATATCTTTTTTACTCAAGTGTGGTTCATTGACTAGACTCCATCATTCTCATCATCTTAGATCTTCTTGGGAATTCTTCAAGCAATCCTTCACATCACAAACTTCACACTTCTCCTTGTAAGTCTTTCCATCACTTGTCTTCACAAGTTTCTTGTCCAACAACCCAAAAAGCTTATTAGATACCTCCTTAAATAGGTATCTTTGATCTTTCGTCACTTAATCACAATCGTAGATTTTAGGGTTTATGATAAGATCCAAAATATTCAATGAATCTATCCAACTTCTTGTTCTTCTTCTCTTCCCAACACTTCTAGAAACATCTCTTAAAATTTTAGCATTAACTAATCCTTTCCTTGCATTAAATAATATAAATCATTAATCCTTATCATCAACACTTTTTACTTATTCCAAGATTTCAACTATGTCAATGATCCTTTTACAAATAGTTATTTTGCTAATACTCTATCAACATTGTGTTCTTCTACTCAATCCTCACTAGATTACTCGATCATCAATATTAAATTGCCTCGCTCAGCATCAACATGCTCGCTCAACCAATACTATGCTCGATCACAACAACACTTCTTCATACATTTTCTCAGCAATAACTAGTTGCTCAACTTGTTCTATTTCACTCGACTTCTATTTTAGTTCCTTAATCTTCTTCTTAAGTTCATTAATCGTGCACTACTGATACCCAATCAAGCTTACTATTATGACTTGTTTCAACTCTAAGATTCATCCAACTATCATCTTCACTTCATGTATTGATTAAACAATAAATTATCTATTGGAAATACAATAGGGACGTAAACTTTGGGGGGGGGGGGGTGATGAATTAGCACTTGAAACTTTCAACCTCAAAAACTATTCACTACACATCCATCTCACAATCTATGCATATAAATTGGAATACCAAATTAAACACATACATCCATACTATGAAAGTAAAATATTCAACACATGTATGACACAAGATATTTAGTTACCTAAAAACCCTCCAAGGAGAAGCTAAAACTGGGGTGGGGATGACACCCACAAATCTTCACTATTGCAATACTAAAGTGTATCCAATGAAGGTTACAATGTTTGATCATGAAACATGATCTACCCTATGAAAGGTCTACCCTATTAAATGCTTACAAGATTGTTAGATCTTACCTTGTTAAAGGTCTTAACACCCTGCTGAAAGTGTGCCTGGTAAGAGGACTTTAACTTACAATGAATTAAGTACCATGTTAAAGGATTTACAATAGCTTGTTAAGACTACTCTATTAAGAGATTTAACTAATTCACTTGTTAAAATGTCAAAAAAATTATCCTTTGGTTAGCACTTTGTTGCTTGATGTTAGATCACCTCTATATTGATGTACATACTTAATCCTTTTTGATCAAATGTATCTTTGTTGTCTTTTGATTCCTTTCCTCTATTCTCCTTTATCTGATTCTGTAATGTAATTCAATTCATAACACCTTAATCACCATGAATGCTCTGTTTGTGCATGAAAACTCTCTTCAATTCTCATTTTTAGCATTTGTAAAATTGTTAGGGTGTGTCTTCCTTAAGAAGACCTAAGTGAATTAGGGTTAGCTATGAATCAATGGTTGTGATTCACCCATATTATCGCTTAAACCTTCCCTTTTTTCTAATTGGATGCATGTAATGCACAGGGATTCACATTTAAAATTCATCCTTATCAACAAAGAATGTAAAACAATCCTTAAGTAGGCCCAAACATGGTTTACATAGAAGTTTGTGTCATCACAAACAACTATGTCAAAATTGTGTAACTCGACACTTGAAGTCCTTGATGCTCAGCATCAACTACAACTTCAATATTGTAACTCGGCCCCTGAATGACTCAACATCTGAATAACTCAACACATACCATCTTATCGACACATGAGTGACTCGACACTTACTAGTTACTCAGCTTACACTAAATATCTGTCACTTGATATATACTATCTGACAACTCATGCTCGACATGTATTACTTGTTCGACATGAACTAAGTAAATGAGTTAAGTATATTGTCACTCATATGTCAAAACCAATATGAGATTAACAATCTCCCCCTTTGACATGAGTGAAAAAAATACTTGATTATGTATGAATAACCTTTAGCCTTTCAAACATAACTCAGATAATATCCATATACATAATAAATTTCAAAAAAACTTCAAAATTTTGCAAAAGCTTATGATTCATCAGTCATACCTCAAAATTCAATAACTCCCCCTTAGTTGATTGTATTATTCTGTATCTGAATCAAAATTATTCCTCCTACTGAGTAGATGCACTTTGTTTTTGTCTTTGACATCTCTTTTCTTCAAAAAAATAGTATCTCCCTCATACTTCTTATTTCTCCCCATTTCTCATTTCCTCATTTCTTATTCTCCCCCATCTTGACACTTAGGTCAAAGGGTTATACAATGAGAGTGTATTTGTCCAAATATGATTTGTAGGCCTCTAACATTATTTTTAGAGTTGCATCCCAATTATCACAAGCTACCTCTAATGATTTGATCTAGATAGCGAGCTCGGCAACAAGGTGAACTAAGCCTTCATGAGTAAAAATATGTAGATTGTTATTCATGAGTATTTTTATATAGGCTAGTTCCTTGTGCAATATATCCATATGTAGAGTCAAAATAAACTGGATGCTAATCAATTTAGCCTTGATGTTAGCTTCATCTATGTGTAATACTACTAACTGACTCTAGGAGTTGAGAAGGTTTTTGAAATGTTTCTCACTTTGGGCTAGAGACTTAGGCAGAGTAATACTAGATGACTGTATATGACTCTCCAAACTCAGTATCTAACTCCTTTCTTTTGTGAGGAGTGTGGGATTACACAATTTGGTGTACACAGAGAAAATGTTCCCTAGTATCTTCTTCACACTATCAATTTTGGTTGCTAACTCAACTTATGATAGTGCAATAGCACTTGATATATTTTCATCAACCTTATGCTAAAAATTCCTTTAAAACCATTCAAGTAGTTTAACATTTAAATCTAGGTCTGTGTCATTTAGCTTCTCTACTAAGATGGTTAGCTGCTCTATGATCAGATTTGTTAGTTTTGGTGTTGGAAGACTAAATGCATCAATAAAAATGTCCTTGATATCTATCAAGGCTTGCTTCTGCCTATGCTCATGTCTGAGCAATTATTGATTCTTCTTCTTTGCAACAGCATCCTGAAGTATGCTCACTTGTTCTATAGTGATAATTGCAAAATCAAACTTGGACAACTCAATCCCTTCATCCAAGTTCACATCAAAAAATGATGTAACTTCAGCTTCCTTGGATGTGCTTGGACTTAGTCGTGATGATTGTAGGGGTATAGCTTCTATACTTGGCCTATGAAGAGCTTGACTAGGAGGAGGAGTAGTTTTTGGTAAAGTTGTTAGTGTTTGTATTGCTAATTGCTCCTCATGTTTGGTAGTCATACCTAGCTCTTTAGACTTGTCCTTTTCCTTCTCTACATTCACAGATGCACCTTGATCTTGTGCTAAAGGTGTAGGAGTATCTACCTGACCTATTAGAACTTGTGCTCCTTCATTCTTTTATGTCTCATCTTTGTGTTCTCCAACTCTCTCACCCTTATCATTTTCATTTTCTTGTATATTAACTGAGACTGGAGTACCTTGCATTAATGCACTGATAGTGGAAGTTGTTGTCTCCTTCCTTTGATATGCCACAATGGGTAATGTAGATTGCATTAATGTAAATTGAGGAGGGGCCATAGATGTCTCTTTAGTTTGTACTTCCTCCCCTATAGATACTTTGTCTTCCTTCTTAATTTCATTAAAACTCACCAGTATAGAACTTTCACAAAGTTTGGCCTGGATAGTGAATTCAACCAGTATCTTCTTCAAGTCATCGTCTGTGAGGGTATTGATGTTCTCTGTGATAGTATCAAAAACATCCTTAATCTTTACAATATCACATTATGTATTCACCTCATGTTGAGGACTAGCACTTAGTAGTAGTGTATCTTGTACACTCTGTTCTGTCTGTTGCTCTTCCTCAACTGGTGCATGTGTTTCTTTATTTGTTTCAGTGCCTTCCTCTTATGTAACTATCTTAGTTTCAACTGTGATTACCTCAGTTACCTATTGTTGCTCAAATTTATCCTCAGTTACCTCAATAGGAGCCTACATAGTTGCCTTGGGTTTTGTCAAACCATATAATGATTTCCAAATCAAAGTGGTCTTTTGTACAACATCCTCAACCTTGTTCTACAATATGTTGAATGCCTTGTATTTCAGTGCAAATTTTCTAGTATGCTTCTTTAATGCCTTGGCCATTGTTTCCCTATCCAATTCTAGCATTACTTGTGTAAGTGTAGTCTCTTTGATTTGTCTTTCTATGTTTAGACTATACTGCCACTTCTGCTCAACTCTATCAGATGATTCCTGTGATATAGAATTGGCAATCTCAATTGGTGTTTGTTTAAATGTTGCCATCATGGCATATATTGAATCCTCTACTTGGTTCATCTCAACTTTCCAAGTATACCAAATTTAATATGTGCAAGACTAGATAAATCAACATTATTCCTTATGTTCTCACATATATTGTCTAAATCTGAACAAGGACGGTGACTTACCACTTGAAATTGGCTATTGTCAGATTCATATTTTGTCTTCTCTTTATTAGATTCAACTAGAGCTATGTATTTTCTCCTTGATCTCTTCTCAGGATCCTCTTCATTGCTAGCTGGTCTAGCCTTCTTCTCTTTTGGCTTGCCTGCTTCTTGAGCCTTCTTTGTAGTAGCCCTTGTGTTTGCTCTTGTAGAGGGAATTGTAGGCTTAGGTTTTGCAACCTTCCTTGGTTTGCTAGCAGCTAGGGTCTTGGCTTTCCTCTTCTTTTTCTTAGGTACTTCACTAACTTCGTCTCCCTTCGCACCTTCTTCAATTTATACTTATTCTACTTGATCTTCTCCTTGACCTTGAGTTAAGGCCAATGGTGCTTGAGCTGGTATATCATCTTCATCATCATCATCATCATCATCATCTTCTTCTTCTTCTTCATCATTTGCTTCTTCACCAAATTTCTCTTTTAACTTCTTGACAATTTTTTTCTTCTTCCTCATGATTGAGGTAGCCTTCAAATCCATTGTTATCTTAGATTTGGCCATGTCATAGTTTCCAAAGGTAGTAGCCTTAGCATTTATATCTTTTGCAAGTAGTGTTGTTATTGCTATGGAGGCTTCATCAACATTGATTTCATAGCCTAGTGGCCTTAGCCACCTTACTCTTGGAACAACAGCTTGAACATATGTAAAATCAATGTCAACTAGAAAGCAAACATCATTGAAATATTTCTCAACTAGTGAAACTGGTATCATTAGTCTTTTCTTCATTGATTTCTTGAAGTCCTCCAAGTAGCTAGTCATAACTAACTCAAAAATTATTTCCTAGTTTCTCAATAAACTCACCTTTCTACTCTGCAATAGATCTGTTTGTTTTCCAGGAAACTTTACCAAATATAGGGAATGTATTCTATACATAAAAGAACATACATACAAGAATTGAACCAAATTTATATTGTGCACTTTTGGTCTTCCTTATAACTCCCAAATTTTGTGATAACTATTGCATTTGCAACTCAGTAAGGTCATAGATATGATCCTTCTTTACTATCTTATGGCCTATGTCAACAACAATACATGGTACATTATTGAGCCTGCTTGATTGGTAGAATTTATGTGTTATTATCCTCACTGCAAATACAATTAGAGGTTCCAAGATAGTATCAATTGTCATGCCATGTTTGTTCCACATTGCCCTTATATTCTTCTCGATGACCTCTTTAGATTCACTTCTCATGGTTTTAGGTTAGTCAAGTATTGGATACCCTGTTACTCTATGCATAATTTTCTTTGTGATGTTCACTACTCCATTATCCAACCATATAGAATTATCATGAATTCTACTTAGGACTATCTTAATCCATTCAATCTTGAAAGCATTTGGAAAATCTAGGGCATAGGTCAACCCTTTTCTCTCTACTATTTTGAATTCATCCTTCAATGCTCTATTTTTACATAATTTCCCATAGGTCTCCCTAATCTCCATGTCTCCTGTACTACCCACCTTGCATGTGTAGCAACATCTTATGCCTTGAATCATCAAAACTTGAGGTGGTATCATTGATAATGCACCAGATGGATCTTGCTTGTAAGCAATATCAGAAATGGCTCTAAAGTTCGATTGTCTGATCTCATTGCTTACCAATTGCACATTCAAACCTTCTTTACCCTTTTTAACCTTAGGATCTGAAGAACTAGATTCCATTATGTAAACTAGGGTTTGCAAAAATTCAAACTGCATAGCTTGGCACATGAAAATACCTTTATAAATCTATTGTGATTGTGTCGAGTGATTGTTTAATTATGCTTGCAAATGCTGGTACGATATCTTTCAATTCATTTTCCACTCTTCATTCTCTCCTTCAAATTTCAATGATGTCAAATGAGAAGAAATTGATCATATAGACCTTAAAACCTTGCATTTAATGCTTAGTGCTTACACAGTTGTAAGCTTGACTTCAATAAAGATTTTGACTCACTCGATTTCCATGAAGTTTCCTTTTCACTTGGAAACCACTACAAGCTCAGTCAACACTATCACCTTTGATAGCTCAACATCTACTAATATTTCGCTTGGTAACCATAGTGAAACTTTTCATGCTTGACATTAACATGAAAACTACCAAAACTTAAAAAATTCTTCTAGATTATAATCAACACTTTGTATCTTTCTTCATGAAAATATAATATTTTTAGAATCCAATCCTTGGAACTGATGTATATTATATCCTTCTAAATATTAGTCCAACTTACCTTTTGATTGCTTAATTTGAGGGAGTGTGATCACCTGACCCATTGGGTAAAGTGATCTCTTCTGAACTTGATGTGATGTAATCTTCCTTTCTCTTTCATGTCTTGTTCATCTCATCTTTGACATTCTCAACAGTTTCCTTTCCTTTTCCTTTGTTGAACTCATTGCTTGGTGCCTTTGACCTTGTTGGAAAATTTTTGCTTATGTGACCAGTCTTCAAATTGTTAGAAATGTTTTAGAATAACTAAGAAGGGGGGGGGGGGGGTGTGAATCAATTATTCAAGGTCAAAATGTCCCATTCAAACTTTCATCAAGTAATGTGTGCCCATAAAACTATTCACTCATCCAAGCTTAGACATTCCTATTCAATAGGTTACTGTAAATCAACATGCAAGCATAACACATAAGAAGATCAACACATAACATAGTGATTTACGTGGAAACCCAATTTGGAAAAATCACCAAGAACATGCTACTCAATTCTCACTCATTTGAAGTGATGTCCTATGAAAGGCCTACCTTGTTAAAGGCTACAACACATTGTTAAATGTGACCTAGGTAAAGGATTTAACCACCCTATTAGAAGTGGGCTTGGTTAGAGTACTTTAGAACATTCACTTGGAATGTCACCCTGTTAAAGGATTTACAAATGGCTATTAAACCAACCTAAGTCCACAAGATTTTCTTCTACCCTAACTGATACAATTGCTAGAGAGTAACAATAAGGGGTTTTGACCTAATTACAAAATACAACTCAACTTGCAATTTTCAGAACACTTCACAACTCATAACATCTTGTTGATCAAATCCTCTTCATCAATCAACTAAGTGATAGTACTTGGATCTTATAAGAAATTGTTATTCCTACAAATAGTAGGTTTGACATCAATGATAAAACAATGATTGAAAACATTCATTTAACAATAATTTTCCTCTTTCAATCAATCTTCTTCTCACAATGATCTTTTCAATCAGATTCCCAACAATCTCCCCCTTTGGCATTGATGGCAAACCAAACTATTCAACCATGTTATCAAAGTATTAACTTGGTTAGAACACTAAGTCAAATGCCAAAAATAAAATAAAATTGGATTACACAATTTCTTCCTCTTTTGTTGTGCTATTCTGATTGCATCATTTCTATTTCTCCCTCTTAGTTGTTGTATTTTCTCCCTCTGTATGCATTGCTCATCTTCTACTATTTCTTTCTTTGTCCATATTTTCTGATTAGCTTCTTCATCTTCTCCCTCAACTGTTGATCAGTTGATTAGTTTCTCACTTCTCCCTATTTGACAACAATGCCAAAGACATATTAACATCTCAACATCTTATCATGCAAGTGTAGCACTTGCAGGTTCTTTTAATTTCTCGCTTTGTCACCTTGCTTGTGACTGATTTGGAATTTCATCATTTCAATTACTTCAAGAATGATCCTAAAGTAAGTATCCTCCACATCAATGTGTAATATTTCAACAATCAGCTCATTTGATGTAGGGGAGTCTTGCTTTTACTTCAAGTAGCCTTGGCTAAGGGTATCACCCCTAACTTACCTCTAAGATGCTCAAAAGCATCTTTAGGTAGTGCTCTTATGAAGATGTTAGCAATCTGTTCCTATGAGCTAACATATTCCATCTTCACTTGTTTGTCTTCCACCAAATCTCTTACATAGTGATGCTTGATTGCAATATGCTTGGTTTTGGCATGCATTACAAGATTCTTTGATATGTTGATAGCACTTGTATTATCACAATAAAGTATCATAGGCTAATTTACTTCTTCCTTCATACCTTGCAATAGATGTTTGATCCACACAATATTAGTTCAGTTGATAGTAGTTGCAACATATTCAACTTCTATAGTGGACTGTGAGATACAACTTTGCTTTTTGCTAGTCCATGTAATCAATCTTCTTCCCAAGAAAAGTGCTCCTCCATTGGTGCTTTTTCTATCATCAATATTACCTCCCCAATCTGCATCAGTCTAGGTTCTTAGTTCAAAATTTTCACTTCTTTTGTAGTACAAACCAAAGTCATTAGTTCCTTTTAGGTACCTCAGTATTCTTTTCATTGCCATCAGATGATTTTCTCTTGGATTTTTAGAAAATCTTGCCACTATTCTAATAGCTAACACAATGTCTGGTCTACTATGTACACCATACTGCAACTTTCCAATCATTGATTTATACATTATCTGATTCACTTTAGCTGACTCATTATTCTTGGATAACTTATGTCCTGTTACCATTGGTGTGCTAACTGGTTTTGATTCTTCCAATCAAAATGTCTTGAGTATATCCTTGATGTATTTTGATTGGGTCACAAATATGCCATGCTTCAATTGATGTACTTGCAATCGAACAAAGAATTTGATTTCTCCAAACATTGACATTTCAAACTCATGTTTCATCTGATCAGCAAAATCTTTGCATAGAACATTTTTTCCTCCAAATATTATATCATCAACAAAGATTTTAGATATTAAAATGTCTTTACCTTTTTCAGCTTTGATAAACAGGTTGGTGTTGTCACCTAGTCACCTATTCTCTCAAATCCTATCTTCACAAGATATTTGTGCAGTCTCTCATACCATGCTCTAGGTGCTTGCTTCAAACCACAAAGTGCCTTATGTAGTTTTCAAGCCATATCCTTGTTGTTGTCATCAACAAATTCCTCTAGTTTTTCTATGTAGACTTCTTCTTCCAGTATACCATTCATAAAAATAGACTTCATATCCATTTGGTAGACTTTGAATCCTTTATAAGCAGCATATGCAAGTAGTGTTCTTACTCCTTCCATTCTTGCAATAGGAAAAATGTTTCCCCATAATCCAATCATTCTTCTTGTGCATAGCATTTTCAAACTAGTTTGGCTTTGTTTCTAGTTATCTCACCATTCTCATCAAGTTTGTTCCTAAACACCCATTTGGTACCAATTACATTCTTATCAGCTGGTTTAGGAACTAGGGTCCAGGTTTTGTTCTACTCAATCTGATCCATCTCTTCTTCCATAGTTTTATACCAGTCATCATCTTGTAGTGTATCTTTTACTATTTTAGGCTTAACATTACTCAATAGACATGATTAATTCCTTAATCTATTCATTGTCATTGGTCTGGCATCCTTGTCACCAATGACTTGATCTGCAAGGTGATGTCTTCTCACATACTTGGCTAACATTAGTTCTATCCTTCTTTCCATATTTGATCCTTCAACTTCAGAGTCACTTTGGTCTTCTCCTTCTAGTATTTCATTGTCTCTTTCATGTGTACTATTTTCAGAGTCAAAATGTACATTTTCTTCATTCTACAACTTAGCTTCTGAATGTAGCTTGACATTTACTGGCTGTGACTCGACTAATACTTAGATTTGTTGCTGATTCCCTACTTGATTGATAGCATTGTCTTCAACAATCATTCCTTGGACTCATCAACTTGGACTTCTGCATGCTCATCAATATTTACATTTGCACTCTCCACAATCTTGTTAATGTTAGTATTCAAATACTTATATGCTTTGCTTCTAGTGGAGTATCCAAGGAATATGCCTTCATCACTTTTTGCATCAAACTTTCCATTTCTAGTATCTTTAAGAATATAGCATTTACAACCAAAGACTTTAAAATGTTTGACATTAGGTGAGTGACCATACCATAATTCAAAAGGTGTTACATTTGTTCCTTTGTTTACTTGGACTCTGTTCAGGGTGTAAACAATAGTACTTACAGCTTCCCTCTATTACTTTAGAGAAACATTTTTCTCCATCATCAAGGTTCTTCTAACATAGTCTATTATAGACCTATTCCTTCTTTCAGCAATACCATTCTATGGTGGAGTTCTTGGTGTTGATGTTTGCCTTTTGATACCTTTGTCATTGCAAAATATCTCAAATTCCTTTGATGTAAACTCTCCTCCTCTATTGATCTTAGGCATTTTAGAATCTTACCTATTTCCTTCTCAACTCTGGCCAAATACCACTTGAACATTTGAAATGCATAAGATTTTTGCTTTAAGAACATAGCAATCATCATCTTAGAATAGTCATCTACAAAAAACATTATGTATCTGTCTCCTAGGTAGCTTTACACTTCTATTGGTCCACATAAGTCTATATGGACTAACTCTACTACTTCTTTGGAAGTGTATGTTTTGCTTTTGAAACTAGACTTATTCATCTTTCCTAGTTGACATTTTTTGCACATTATATTTTTAGGCTTCTTTAGTTTGGGAAAACCTCTGACTTTCTTCTTTTTACTGATGCTAATCAGATTATCAAAGTTAACATGACACAATATTTTATGCTATAACCACACATCATCAAGTCTAACAACAAGATAAGTTGCATCTTTCATATCCAGGTAAAATAGATTGCTCCTAGTTTGTTCACCCTTTCCTATCAGATTTCCATTAGTGTCATAGATTTTGGCAGTTTTGTTTCCAAATTCTACCTTGTAACCTACATTGCCTAATTGTGATACACTCAATAAATTGTAGTTCAATCCTTCAACATAGTATGCATTATCACATGAAATTTTCTCTGAGTTTAATTGAGCCTTTTCCTTTGATTTGACATGGAGCATTATTACCAAATCTAACACTATTTCTATCAGATTGAGTAAAGGTAATAAACTTAATTTTATCTCCTATCATGTGATGTGAACACCCACTATCTATGATCCACTTGTCATTCTTGTTCACACAAGTCAACAATATTGTTGCTTCATCTTCATCCGATTCATCCTTCATGGCTACATAGACTACATCATCATCATTTTCATTAGAATCTTCTTCAACAATGTAGCATCTTTTTCCTTTTTTCCTTGTAATCTCTACTATCATCTTCTCTCTTGTTCTTGTACTTGTTTCCTTTGTAGTTCTTCTTCTGTGTACACCTTGCAACAATATGACCTACTTCATTGCAATTAAAACAAATGATAGGGAGCTTACCTTTGAATTTAACTTTGCCTCTATGGAATCTTGTAACCAGTAGTGCTTCCAATTGTTCCACATCTTCCTCATCTGTGCTACTATCACTGGATGCATGTTTTCCTTTTCTACTCTTTTTCCTCGATGTCACCTCCTCAGTGTCTTTCAATGTTAGCTTGGCCTTGAAGGCAGATTCAAGGTTCTTAAGTTTGTAGTTGTCAAAGTTGGACAATTCAAATGCAGTAAGTCTTCCCACTATTCCTTCAAAGGTTAGTGTGTTTCCTTGTACACACCTTAGCTCTTGGATGGCTGAAACTCTAATGGCATAGATAGGGAGCATAGTCCTTAAGTATTTGTTGTTGATAGTCTCTTCTACCTAGACTTCTTATTGCACTTACCACTTCTTTCATTCTAGCAGAATTTTCACCTTCCTCCATTTTCATGTCATCAAACTTTCCTCTGAGTCTTTGTCTTTTTGCTCTTTGAACATTCTGATCTCCTCCATAGATATCTAACAAGGCTTTCCACATCTTGAATGCAATATCACATCCTTTGATGTCATCAAATTCAACATAACTGAGTGCAGAGACAAACTTTAGCATTGCCTGATTGTGCTCCTTCCTTTTGTTCAAATCATTTATGGTAAGAGGTCTAACTGGATCTACATGTTCTATTCCAATTAAGGTTTTTGCATAATCACCTATTGATCCAAGGTGCAATTTCATTAGAATTTGCCATGCAATGAAGTTGTCTTTGTTGAGCTTGGGAACTTCTCTCTTGGACATCTTGATCTTCCTACTTCTACTACCTTGAAACTAAATCAGTAGATGGATCTAATACCAATTGTTAGAAATGTTTTAGAATAACTAAGAGGGGGCGGGGAGGGTGAATGAATTATTCAAGGTCCAAATGTCCTATTCAAACTTTTTCATCAAGTAAAGTGTGCCCACAAAACTATTCATTCATCCAAGCTTAGACATTCCTATTTAGTAGGTTACTATAAATCAACATGCAAGCATAACACATAAGAAGATCAACACATTACATAGTGATTTATGTAAAAACCACTAGTAACATGCTACTCAATTCTCACTCTTCTGAAGTGAAGCCTTGTGAAAGGCCTACCCTGTTAAAGGCCACAACACACTATTAAATGTGATCTGGTTACAGGATTTAACCACCCTATTAGAAGTGAGCTTGGTTAGAGGACTTTAGAACATTCACTTGGAATGTCACCCTATTAAAGGATTTACAAATTACTATTAAACCAACCTAAGTCCATAGGATTTTATTCTATCTTAACTGATACAATTGCTAGAGAGTAACAATAAGGGGTTTTGACCTGATTACAAAATACAACTCAACTTGCAGATTTCAGATCACTTCTCAGCTCATAACATTGCCTAGCCTTCAGTCTTTGCAATTCTTGATAGCTTGCTCTCATTTCAAGCTTAGTCTCCATGCTCAATGTACTAGTGCAATCCTCTCTCTTTGACTACTTGTTGAAGTAGAGTCTTTGTACTCTATTCTTCTTTCTCCTAGATGTCTTCTTATTGACACCCTTTCAACCACTTCGCAATTTTGGCACACCAGCAGTTGTTGCTTCTTGGTCTATGAATCCTTAAATAGAAGTTTGGAATTTCTTTTTCTACTTGATTCTTCCCTCCTTTAATTTTAATTTGTACAGATTAGGTAGGATTCATTGAATCTAACCCACATTTTGTTTCTTCTAGAAACATCATGAAGAATCCTCTTGAATTCACTCAAAAATAGTTTACATAAATTTTAGTGCCACCAGCTCATCATCCTTATCCTTCAACTGGTTGACAAAATTCAAGGTAACAACTTTATCAACTCAGATTTGGCAAATCTTTGACTTTTCCAATAATGTAGCAGCTCGATACTATTGAAATTCGGGTGCTCGGTACATACTGTGTTACTTGGCATCAACTACGTTTAACTGATGCTCAGCATCTGAAGTTCACTTGGCATCTACTAAGATTTTCCATTGCTCAGCACCCGTTACTTTTCTTAGCACTTGAACTTCACTCGGCACCTAGAGTTCACTTGGCACACACTAGATTTTCCATTTTCTTAGCTCCAACTAAAAATTTTCTCAGCTTAAACTAGCTTGCTCGACACCCAGTAATGAACTTAGTTTAAGCTTTGTAGTCAAACTTGTTCTAACTTATTCCTCCAAAGTTTCTAAGTGTGACCAACCTTTGTATCTTCAAGTATGTCATGAATACATTATTTAACCATTGTCTTAACTGATCCTTGTAGTTCATTACAAAACCATAACTCAACCTTTCCCTTAGGTGCTTTTGTTACATCTTGTTGATTAAATCCTCTTCATCAATCAACTAAGTGAAAATACTTGGATCTTATAAGCAATTGTCATTCCTACAAATAGCAAGATTGACATCAATGAAAAAATAATGACTTAAAACATTCATTTAACAAAAATTTCCCTCTTTGAATCAATCTTCTTCTCACAATGATCTTTTCAATCAAATTTCCAACACAAATAGCTAAAACATGTGGTTTGAGGAAACCACTTTTTGTAGTCACTTCTGAAATGTGTTCTTATGCAATTTTCGGCAACATGTCCATACTCTTAATAGTAGTGACAACTATACCTTGCATTATAATCCGAATTATAAGAGTTTCCATTGTGTTGTACCTTTGTCTTCTTGTTTGATGACCATTTAGGCTTGGATCTTCACTCATATGCTCTATGCCCATACTTCTGATAATTATAGCAATATCCTTGAAATCTTTGTGTTCTTATGGTCTCAATTCTATATTCATGTGCCTGATGTTCTTGTTTGTTGAATTTATGGCAATGACCCATGGACTTTTGCTTAGGATTCTAATTTGCAGTCTTGCTCTTGTAAACATTAGCAGTATGACCTATCTCACCACAATTATGACAAGTAGGTTTGGAGTTTGTATTACTAACTTATCAAGTGCCCATTGCAATTCCATCTCACTTACACATCTCAACGTAACCTTTCACTAGGTCATCTCATGATCTCTTGTTTTCAAATCCTCTTCATCAATCAAATGATATGGCACTCTATATGTTTGACATCAATGCCAATATAACAATTGTTCCAATTATGCTCTCAATAATTATAGCTCCAAAAATCTCCCTCTTTGGCATTGATGAAAATACCTTTCACAAGATATACAACATCTTCAAGTTACCATGCAAGCCAAAAAGTAAACAACACCTTGAATAGGTAGATCTTCTTAATTTAATTTTGATTCTCATCTAGTCAACTTTAGTAATAACAATGGTCTTCAACTTTTATGTATGATGATCTTCCATCTTAATCTCCCTCTATGTTTGTGATGATAACTATCTATAGTCTTCATCACCCTCTTTCTTTATGTCTTCATTAATAATAGTAGTCTTCATCTCCCTCTTTGAAAACAATGCCAAAGACATCTCTATCACCATAACAACATCAGGTGCACTATCATACATCTTCTTCATGTATATATCATCAGTCTCACTTATAGTTTTCTCCTTCTAGCATTAGTCTCATCTTCAAAATCACCTCTTTACATCATTGAACACCTTTAGTTGGATCCTAAAGTGTGATCTTCTCCATCAATGTGTATGATATTTTGATAATAAAATTTGATGCAATGCCACATCTCACCTTAGTTAGCTTTAGTGAGGGGAATTACCCCTAACTTGTCTCTCACCTACTCATGTTCTTCCTTAGGTAATTCCTTAGTAAATATGCTAGTTGTATGTTCCTTAGTGTTCACAAATTGTAGCCTCACTTCTTTGTCTTGTACCAATTCTCTCGAGTAATGATACTTGATCTCAATATGTTTTGTCTTAGTATGAATCACATGATTCTTTGAAATATTTATAGCACATGTATTGTCACAACATATTACTAAAGACTCAATAATCTCTTCTTTTATACCTTTCAACAATTGCTTGATCCAAACAATGTTAGAATAATTTATTTCTGTAGCAATATATTCAACTTCTTCTGTGGATTGAGAAGTGTAGTTATGCTTCTTGCTTGTCTAGGAAACTAGTCTCTTTCCAAGAAAGAAAGCTCCTCCACTAGTGCTTTTTCTATCATCAACATTTCTAGCCCAATCTACATCACTATACACCTTCAACACAAACTTATCAATCTTCTTATACCATAGGCCATAATCCTCTATTCCTTTCAGATATCTTAGTATCCTTTTCATAGCCATCATTTGATTCTCCTTAGGATTAGCAGACAATCTTGCATCTATTCCAACCACTAATGCAATGTCAGGCCTGCTATGAACTACATACTGCAATTTCCAATCATTAACCTGTACAATGTCTAGTTCACCTCTTTAGAATCATCATTCTTTGAAAGTTTATGTCCAGTAGCCATAGGAGTTCCAACTAGTCTTGAGTCTTCCATACCAAAAGTTTCCATTATCTCCTTTATATATTTTGATTGTGTAATCTAGATACCTTTCTTTATCCGATATACTTGCAGGCCAAAGAAGAATTCCATCTCTCCAAACATAGACATTTCAAACTCTTTCTTCATTTCATCAACAAATGATTTACACAATTCATAGTTTCCTCCAAATTTGATGTTATCCAAAAAAATTTTAGTTAACAACATCTTGCTTGTCGATCCATTCTTCAAATATAGATTATTGTTGTTGTTATTTTTTTGCGAAACCAATTTTCACCAAGTATGCATGCAATCTCTCATCCCATGCTCTATGAGCTTGTTTCAAATCATACAAATATTTATGTAATTTTCTTACCATGTGTTTCTTTTTGAGCTTAAAAAAACCCTTTGGTTGCTCAATGTAGACTTCCTATTCAAGTATACCATTTAGAAATGTAGGATTCACATCCATTTGATAAAATTTCAAACCTTTGTAAGAAGCATATCCTTTACAAACTAGTCTTTCCTTGTTCCTTGTGACTTCACCTTTCTCATTCAACTAGTTCTTGAATACCCACTTTGTTCCAATCGTATTCTCGTGCTTTGGTATATGTACTAGATTCCATGTCTTTTTAAATTTTTTTTCTCAATCTCTTCATTCATGACTACAATCCAATCTTCATTCTCAAGTCCATCTTTGACTGATCTAGGCTCTGTTAATATCATTTTGGTTTTCACAAGGTAGTGACAAAATACTTAGTCATTATTCAACAAGAATAGTGCCTAGTACATGCTCAATGAATAGAGCAAGCCAAGTGATCAGTGTGAGCCAAGCAAATAGAGCATGCTGAGCATAAGTCTCTAGACAACACATGTCGAGTATATGACATAGTGCCAAGCACTAGTATGTGTCGAGTGGATAGTGCATGCTAAGTCACTTAGGTGTAGAGAAACCAAAGTATGCCAAATGATTTGGGTGATGAGAAAATAGTGTATCAAGCTATTTAGAAGATGATTATCAATATATAGAACATAGTGAAGGCTGATCATCAGATTCTATGGATGTCAAGTGAACAATTTATGTCATAGATGTTTGTTATGGCACAAACTTTTGTGTAAACCATTTTTGGCCTACATGAAATTGAATTTTTGATTATAAGGAATAAATAGGGAGTCATATTACTCATCCCTATGGAATGCACACAACCAATCAAATTGAGGGAAGCATTAGGCACAATATGGATCGACCAAAACTATTCATTGTAACCTTATTTCGTCTCCATGATGTTTATAAAATAAAGAAACCCTAGGGGTAACCTAATGTTGTGAAGGAGGATACTAAGGAGAGTATTTGGTGTAAAGGAAGCATGGAGAATATGACTAAGATAGAGTTTTCTAATGAAGAATCAGTCCAAGAGGATCAAAGACACATAATGAAAGGTTAGAGAAGATAGATTTGATTAGGAGGATCAAGAGATAACCAACAAAGAGGAGATCAGACATCAAGCAACAAGGTGCTAAGTGAAGGATCAAGTGTTAGATCATTTTAACAGGTGATATAGAGTAAATCTCTTAATAGGGTAGTCTTAACAGGATTTTGTGAATCTCTTAACCGAGTGCTTACTTTATTGTGAGTTAAAATCCTTTAGCAAGGTGAGACCTTATAGTCTTTGTAAGTCTTTAATAGGGAACACTTCTTAGAGGGTAGATCATAGTTTATGATAAAAACATTGTAGCCATAATAGGCTACACTTTAAAACTATAGTAGTGAAGATTTATGGGTGTCATCCCCACCCTAATTTTACCTTCTCCTCGAAGGGTTTTTGGGTAACCAAAATATCATGTGTTATGTGTTGATTTATTTTGTGTTTTAGATGTGATGAATGATCACATATTTCAATTTTCATATTAAGTTATGAGATGGATGTGTGGGGAAATGTTTTAGAGGTAAAATTTTTAAGTGTTGATTCACCTCCCCCCTCTCAGTACTTACTTTCCCATTATTAATTCCAACAATTGGTATTAGAGCTCTATTCTCTAAAAAGGAAAGTTTTATAGCTTTGAAGGTAAGATCTTGAAGATGGAAGTCCACAAATTGGGAAAGACTATTGAGAACTAGAAGATTGAAATACAACTTTCCCTACATCAAATCAAGGAGGCAAGAGATGAATTGCAACTTTCATTGAAAAGAAGAAAGGAATTGGTCATTCAACAAAATGATACTCAATATTAAGAAGAAGAACTATTGGATTATTTGAGGATAGAAATTTAAATGAATTTGATGCCATTATTGCAGATATGATGGAAAAGAACAATGCCCTAAGTGAAGAAGTCAGGAATTTGAAAAGGGAACAAGAAACTCATTCAGTACTGTTATGTGAGACAACTAAATTGAAAAAGAATTCTAAAGAAGATAGAGTCATGATTGAAGAAGAAGAAAGACTACTAGCTAATAGACTTGAGCATAAGTCTTTATATGTTGCAAAATTTATCAAGCATTCAATTGAATCTGATGAATTAGTTGATGATAACAATTCAAGAACTGAATAGGAAAGGCATTAAGATTACAACTTTGGAAACACAAAATACCCTACAGTAGAATGAATTGAAGACTGAGAAGGAAAATATTGATAAACCTAGTGAATCTATAAAGTATTTTGAAAAATTGATGGAAGCACCAAGGTCAAATAATGACATTGATGGCTTGGGATATTCTACTACTGAGAAAGGAGAATCATCTAGAAGTGGTGAACAAAAGAAATACAAGGGAAAGAACATCAAGCCCACTTGTCATCATTATGGAAAATTGGGTCACACAACAAATGTCTGCAAGAGCAACATTGGAAATCAAAATCCTAAGTATAAATTCAAAGGACATTTCCATAACTACAAGAAGCAAGGACATAAGTACATGAATGTAGGACCAAGACCATCAATACTCAAAGTTTTGAAGGATACTTTTACAATTTTTAGAAGTATAGACATAAGGGATATGAATGTAGATCTAAACCCAAGTGGGCATCAAACAAGAAAACCAAGGTACATCATCATGGGAATACTTATGATTGGGATTAAAATACAAGGTATACTTGCCATTATTGTGGTCAGTATGGTCATGTTGCTATAAATTGCATTAGGACACATTTTAGAGGCAATTACAGTAGATGGTTGAGTGAAGTTATATGCTTTAGTTGTCTTAAGACTAGTCATGTGAGTAGAAATTGTCTAACTTGGTCACCTACACCAAGTAGTGAATTCATAAAAGGTAAAGCAAATGTAGATGTTGAAAAGATAAAGATGCAGATGAACAAGACATGGAAAAAGAAAGAAGATTGTAGCACATCAAGACAAGATGAGATCACTTCATCCAATGGATCAAGTGATCACATTACCCCCAACTAGGCAATTTGGGTATATGTAGAACTCACATCTGAATTTTGCATCATTTCCTAGTATTAAAGCAATATAAAGGATCTATCAACATATATTAAGATGCAATCAAGTAATTAGAAAAAAGAGAAAATTTATTATTTTGTTACTTTCTTTGTTGTTGTTGAGCATTGAAAGTTTTGTAGTTACTATTGAGTAAGGAATGTATGGTAGTGATAGATGAGCTTGCTATGATAGCCAAGCAAACTAGAAAACCTTATAGTGACCGAATGAACAATGAGATATGCACTAAGCATTTAATACAAGGTTTGAAGGCTATGTACTCAATTTTTGAGTCATTTTCAATTACTAGAGGTTGAAGAGCATGAAGGCATTTTGCAAAAATAGATTCAAGCATTTGCAAACTAGATTCTATTGCAACTTGACATTATTCAACAATTTTGAGAGGTATTTAACTTGTGTCGAGTTATATATTTTTGTGTTTTTTTAAATCCTAGAGAGTCGATATGGTAGCAAGTTCTTCAGTAGCATCAAGGAAAGAGGGGAAGAAAGTTTTTAATGTTCAATTAATTAGCAATGACATGAGACAACCTCCATTATATGCCAATCTTGAGATCACATATAAAGGAGATCCATCTGGTGCACTATCTACAATACCACCAAAGGTTTTAATGATCCAAGATGTGTGATGTTGTAATACCTACAAGGTAGGTGAGGTTGGAGATTTGGAGATAGAGAAACTTATTAGAAGTTGTGTGAAAATGGTGTGTTGAGGGAAGAAAACAAAATTGTAGAAGGTAAAGGGTTAACGTGTGCCCTAGATTTCCTACAAATATTCAAAGAATTAATGGATTAAGATTGTATTGAGCTAGATTCATGACAATTAGATTTGGTTAGAAGGTAGACCAAATAGAATATCTAAGAGGATAGTTCACAGAGTGATAGGGCATCCAACCCTAGATAGGCGAAAGACATTGAGAAGTGATGCAAGATAGGTTATTGAAAAAAATACTGGAGCCATGTGGAATAAACATGGAATGCCAATTGACACCATCAAAGACCTTATTATAGCATTTGTAGTAAGAGTGATTGCACACATATTCTACTAGTCAAGCTGACTAAATTGTGTGTCGTGTATTTTAGTTGACCTAGGTTATAAGATTGTGAAGAGAGATTACAACTATGACAATTAGCCAAGATTAAGCTTCAAGAACTATCAAAAAATGTGGAAGCTATCAAGAAAGCTAAGAGTGCCTCATGTAAGTTTGGATACTTATCATTTGTATATTCTTTTATGACAAAAATATTTTTTCTACATTTGACAAGATTACATGGAAGACAAACAAATCTATTACTCAACAGATAGGAGAGCTCATTGAGAAATTAGGTGATAATTTTGAATCAATAAACTAGTTACTTTGAAGATTTTAAGAATTCCATGAAGTAGACAAAAGAGTTAGTAATTTCTATTTGTCTAGTCATGCTTGAACTAGACAAAATAATGATTACTAAGGCTGTAGATAAACATAAAGGGAGATTTTCTCCTAAGTACTGGGTATTTAATATTTTGAGAAATAAAGTAGAAGAGGTGGTAACCTAGAGCAAGTTGCTATGAAAAAGCATCTATGGGTTATCCACCAAAGATATGGAAGAGAACGGAGACCAAGCCAAGGAAAGCACAATTGCAAAAGGAGAAAAGGAGGACACAACTACAATAGAAGAAAAGAATGATGAAAAGGATGACATTGTTGAGGTAAATGTAGAAGATGCACAAGTTTCATAGGATGCTGATCAGGTGTCGAGCACCGGTACCCCCCATGTAGAGAAAGATTTTGTCACTATTGAAGACCTACCCAATAATTCTACATAGAATGTTAATCCAATGAGTTAGGAGGAAATCAAGAAATTGCAATAGGAATCCACCAATACTATTCTACCAAGAACAAATCATGTATTGGTGAGGATTGATGAACCTCAACAGGTTGAGGTTGCATCTACTAAAAGTGATCCACAGAAAGATACATCTTCAGTGTCATCAACTATTATAGAGGTGAAAGAAACTGAGCCACAATAATAGATCACAAATCAAAGTGTAATTCTTGAACAGACAATAGAGCTAAATCAAGCACAATCTCTAATGTAAATAGTTGTCATTGAGATGAAAGAGAAGGAGGGAGATACCCAAGTCAAATCATTGCTAGATCTATCAAGTTCAAGATTACCAACCATTTTGGAAGTTGATATAGAGGGAAATGAGAAGAGAAATGATGAGAAAAAAATCCAACAATTGCCCTACTAGAACTTAGTGAAGATCAACAGGGTACAGAACAAAAAGAGGATGAGAAGAAAAAAGAGAATAAGATTACTTCTAAGCTTGATGAGTAAATTACAATTCAGACATTGGTTACCTTGTAACTAGTCTCTACACCTCCTCCTAGTAGCCAGACTTTTCAGAGGCTAAGTACACAAGCTACTCCATTGCAGATTTCAAGGCCAAGTTCAAGCACACGATAGAGTGCTGATGCTACATCATTTGAGGATGTAAGATTAGATGAGATGATTGTGTTACCAACATTTGATTTGACCACAATCACACTTGAAGAAATGAATGTTCTTCAAGAGGCTCTACAAAGAAAGAAAAGGCAATAAATTTTAAGGTGAGAGCACAAGTAAAAGAAAGTTTTTTTTTGAAATCAAAGACATATTCATTGAGGCTTTTAGTCTCTTAGATTCATTAATAGATAAGCCTATTATAGAGAATCTTGTCCATATAGTTGACAAGATAAAAGATGAAGATATAGAGACCAATATTAAGTTACTAGAATGGTTGAAGAGACAATTTCACACCAAAATTGTGGATAAGATATCTAGTGCCATTACACTTAGTCAAGTTGATTTAGCAACTAAGATAGAGGGTGTGAAAATAGTTTTGGATCACATTTATTCTCTGTACACTAAACTATGTGATGTTGATATCTTTACCCAAGAGACTCAATAGACAATTGACAAGTTCCAAGGAGAGTCTAAATCAACTAGAAATTCATTATAGGTGTCTCTTGCAACTAGCCAATTACATTTTTAGATATTGATGCTAACAGAGAGTAGGACTTCCAAGCTACAAGCAAAAGATGCAAATATTAGATCCACTCTGATCCGCATATAGTCCATGTTGACTCAAAACATGAAAGTTCTATAGAAGGAACAAGCCCAAGCAGAAGCCTTGATTAAGAAAGATCCAAATATTTCTACTCACGAAGGCTTAGTTGCTATGGATTCTAGATTAGAAATATAGATTCAAACACTAGATGCAGTAAGAGATAATTGGGATTCCACATTAGGAATCATCATGCAAGTGCACAAGTCATTTTTGGACAAACACACTATAAGTGTACCACCCAAATGACATAAGTGTCAAAAGGGGGATTATCTATTTTGAAAATTTTGAAGATTTTGTCAAGGCAGATATCTACTTAGTAGGAGTCATAGAATTGAAATGATGCATTTACTCAAGGGGAGTAAAATCAGTAAGGTAACTTCAACTTTTTTGTAAATTTTGAAATTTTGAAGTTTTTGCATACAAGTCAAGTAGAAATTTTACATTATCTAACTTATGCATGAGACAATTATGTATATGCCATGACAAAGTGTTTTTGCCACTCATGTCAAAGGGAGAGATTGTTAATCTCATTTTGGTTTTGACAAGGCAGTGACAAAACATTTAGCCATTATTCAGCAAAGAACAATGCATAGTGCATGCCAAGTGAACACAACAAGCCAAGTGATCAGTGCGAACCGAATGAACAAAGATGCTAAGCATAAGTCTCTAGACAATACATGTTGAGTGATTCAAGTGATGAGAAAATAGAGTGTGCCAATCTATTCAAAAGCTGAATAGTAGTATATAGAGCACAATAAAGGCTGAGCATCAGAGTCTATGGGTGTCAAGTGAATAATTTATGTCATAGATGTTTGTAATGGTACAAACTTCTATTTAAACCATTTTTGGCCAACAAGAACTTGAATTTTTTATTATAAGGAATAAGGAGGGATTCATATTATGCATCTCTATGCAATGCATGCAACCAATCAAATTGAGGGAAGCATTAGGAAGCAATATGAATCAACCACAACCATTGATTCTAACCTAATTTCATCTCCATGATGTTTATAAAAGAAGGAAAACCTAAGGGTAACCTAATGTTGTGAAGGAGGATACTAAGGAGAGTATCTAGTGTGAAGGAAGCATGTAGAATATGGCTAAGATAGAGTTTTACAATGAAGAATCAGTCTAAGAAGAATAGAGAAAAGTAGTGAAATGTTAGAGAAGATAGATCTGATCAGGAGGATCAAGAGATATCTAGTAAAGAGGAGATATGACATCAAGCAGTAAGGTGCTAACCAAAGGATTAGGTGGGTGGATCATTCTAATAGGTGATATAAAGTAACTTTGTTAACATAATAGTCTTAACATGCTTTTGTAAATCTCTTAACTAAGTGCTTACTTTATTGTGAGTAAAAATCCTTTAGCAAGGTGAAACTTAATAGTCTTTGCAAGCCTTTAACATGGAAGACCTCTCATTAGATCATAGTTTATGATCAAAACATTGTAGCCATAATAGTCCACACTTCATAACTAGAATAGTGAAGATTTATGGGTGTCATCCCCACCCCAATTTTACCTTGTCCTTGGAGGGTTTTTAGGTAACCAAAATCTAATGTGTTATGTGTTGATTTATTTCATGTTTTAGATGTGATGAATGGTTACATATTTTAGTTTACATATTGATTTATGAGATGGATGTATGGTGAAATGTTTTAGAGGTAAAAGTTTTAAGTGCTGATTAACCCACCCACCCCCACCCTATTTTAGATGTGATGAATGGTTACATATTGAGTTATGAGATGGATGTATGGTGAAATGTTTTAGAGGTAAAAGTTTTAAGTGCTGATTAACCCACTCCCCCCCCTCAAAACTTACATTCCCATTGTTAATTCCAATAGGCTCAAACCATGCAATAAGCATGTATCACTCCTTAGTCTTTTTCTTGTCATAACTCCTAGATCATTGTCTCTAATGATTTAATCTGGTGCATGATCTCTTCTCATATACTTTGGTAGGACAAGTTCTTTTCTTCTTTCTTGTTGATGTTCACTAGATTCACCTCGTTCAACATGTTCAATCACTTCAGGTTCCTATTGCTTTAATTCTATCTGTATCATTGGTTCATCATTTTGATGGTTGACATTCTTTGCCTGTTGCTGGACTTCTATAGTCTGATGCTTGGTAGGCTACTAGTGCTCAGTAGGGCCTTTTTCTTATGACTCTACATTGTTTGCATTTTATATTTCTTCAACTAGTATATCAAGTCTAGGAATGGTGTTAGGTTCTCCTTCATGGATATATACAAAATTTATGTAGTATCTAGGTTCTTTCTTGCATTCCACCTCATTCTTCTATGCAAATTCATCGACTCTGACATTTGTGCTTTCCACAACCTTGTTAGTGTTATAATTCAAACATTTGTATGACTTAATCTTTGTTGAATAACCTAGGAATATACCTTCATCACTTTTAGCATCAAACTTTCTATAGTGCCTACCCCTAGTTTACTTTTCATGTTTTATTGCCAAATTATTTTTGGCCATTTTTTGTGGTTGTGTTATGATTTAGTGATACTTAGTTACTTGATTTGATTGATGCTATTTCATGCTTAGTTTATATATTTGATGAGCTACTTGATACTTAGTTATTTCATGTGTTCATGGTTATTCTTTCAATGACGATGCTTTGTATATTTCAAAAAAAGATTTCAGTTGTTTCATGATGACAGTTAGATGGACGATTTATTTATGATTTTCATGGTTACTTACCACATACTTGCATGTGTATGGTGTACATGTATGTTTTACTTTATGTTTGACATTTCTGATGTGGTTGAGGGAGGGAGTTGTAGTCACCAGCTAGTTGGGATCTACACGATGTCCCACTCCTTGCTATTTCTTGTTAAGTTTAGATATATATGCATATGTATATATTTGACTTTTATGCAAATTGTAGATACTAGGCATCGACTTCCCTAAATTACTAGGATGAATGTGCCCTATTGCAATATCTCAATGGTAAAGAGGGGAGATAGTTCTCAAGTCCAAATCCTAAACTTAAGCCAATTTTCCAAAAATATAGGACAAGTATCTGAGATTAACTACCTTTCCAAATTCGTCAAGTGATGTGAATTCAAGATTTTTGACTTTTGAGTTTGAATTCATGCTTTGTCATGTAGATGAATTTTCTTATTAAGTTTGTGGGTCTGTTGTGGTTTTTAGTTATAATTAAATCAAACAAAGATTTAATTAAACACAAATTTTGTAAAGAAAAATTACATTTTAATTAAATTTAATCAATTGAGAAATTAATTAAATAAAAGAAATAAGTTTAAAGATTTGATTACAAGACCAAATTTTGTGTAATTATATTAATTTAATTTAATAATAATAAATTTAAAAGTTTCTTTTAATTAACAAACTTTAAATATTATATTAGTTAAATTAATAAATATATTTTCAAAAAGTGTCTTCTTATTTAATAAAAGCATAGTGGGAATAATTTAAATGAGTTTATTTTAATTAAAGACAAAAGGCATGCATAAGGAATTAAATAAATTAAATTAATAAAAGAAAAGGCTTTTGCATGTTCATAAAACTGAAACCCTAGGATGAGTTATACTCTTTATTAGGAGATAGGAGTGTTGAAGTTGATGAAAGATCAACCCCACAGCTCCCAAGAATCACCTATATGCAAACACCTATCACAAAAAGAGAGAAACAAAAGCTATGGAGGCTGGATTTCCCAGATCTATAGATGAGACATTCTTGTTGAGAAAAAAATGAGATTGCTATTATCAAAAGTGAATTGGTTCATAATTACAAAGAGAGATCGTCCATATAAAGGAGATCAAAACCCTAAAAAGGTCTAACCTAGGTTGCATAATAATAATTAATAAAAGATTTAATTATTATATGCCTAGAGTTTAGCATAAGCAGACTAGAGTTAATTAGAAAATATCTAATTACTCTAACATCCCCCCTTAAGATAAATGTAGGAAGTAGCTAAAAACCTAGAAACTACTATAGAAAGTAGATTTGGGTCATGAAAACAAGGTCTAATGAGGCACCTAACAACAACAAAATCTCTAAAAATAGGAGAAATAGAGAAAACCACATGGGAAAAAACCCTACTTTGAAAAGAGATGGAAAAACATGCTAAAAGAAACTAGTGAAGGACTAAATACGCCTCTAAACCAAGGAATGTCCAGAAGATAGGAATGAAAGATGATCATGAAGAACACCAATGAAGCATGTAGAAGCTACAAAGCTCAGTAAAAAATAACTGCTAATATGAAGAACCTCCACTAAAATAGAACCTGACTAGGTAGAGAAGACTATAATCTATTTTGAATTAGGAGGTACACAAAAGTAAACAATTGAACTCAAAGATATAGATGACATGAACACCAAAACCTGAAGAGTTGATTAATCAAACATGGAAGGTTGTAGCTAAAGTAGGAATGAAAAGAAGAGTGTCTATATGGTAAATGACTAATCTCACCAAAATGCATAGGTACCCAACCATTGCATTGGCCTAGTTCATAGGAAAGAAAATTGAATACATAACTCACTCCATCAGACCAAGGAAGTATGAGAAACAATAGAAGAACCCACCCTAATGCAGACAAGGGTGAGGTGATAAGCAACTAGTAAAGTGAGCCAAAATAACTACATGTCAAGGAACCATGATCAAGTTGCACAAAAGAGTACATATGTGTTTACTGAGGTGATCAATTTCAGATACGTCATGAGGCTAATGTCACAGAAGGGAAGCTCACTAGACAAAGGAAGATGGAAAATAGAGGTAAAATATCAACCCCCCATGGCACTTTAATCAGAGTAGTGCATGTACAATAAGGCACAAGATATAATGAATCCCAAGAATACAATAATCTGCATGAGTGTCCTCAAATGACACTACTAGAATTAGAAGGCAAAACAAGGAAAAACTACTAAAACAAAAATATAGGTGCAATATGGCACTTTATCTTAGTGTGTTTGCAAGAATGCATACAAAGATGTCTAAACAAACCTAAAGAGGCATAAGAATAATACAATAGATAGTATAAGTCATGAAAAATCATCTAAAGAAACAATATCGATCCTCATAACTGAAACAACCAAGATATCCACCATAATGCAAATATGCAAAAGACTACATAGAATATTCTTAGAGCATGATTTGGAAAAACAAATAGGATCACTGAAAAGATATTTGAAAGACCTTTCCAGTGATATAAAGAAGTCTCAAATCAAAGATTGGATGCTCAAGATATGTCTCCAAGAGTGCAAAAAGGAACTACTGACTTTGACAATAGAAAAAGCCATAACAAAAATCAACACTAAAAATCACCTATACCACTATAACAAGCTCAAAGCTAGCTTTTTGATGATATCTTGTTTTCATAAAATGAAGTTTGTATGCTTGAGATATGAGCAAAACTATGAAGGTAGGTCCAAACAGAGCTTGAAGGGAAAACATGTTGATGATGCAATACAAACATCAGCAAGTGATGAGGCCAAATTTGATGAGAATATGGTCGTCGAGGCAAAAAAAGGGCTAAAAAATGACCCCTTTTCGAAAAAAAATCTAGCCACTAGAAACAAGTCAGAAAACCAAGGACCAGTGCTGGAATAAAACATTGGTAGCCAAGGAGGTGTAAGCAAGTGTTTGAAAAAACACCAAATTTACCAAAGATATTTTTTCCTCTACCTTATAGTTTAAGAAATTGATGAGCATATCTAAGTGACATAAAGAACAATGCCTAAATTTCAATTGGATAATTGTATATTCCCATTCTGTGATCAATCATTGAACATCCATTAGTACAAAGAAGAGTGGGAAATGTGTCAAAGCCCTCTGCAAGGCACAAAGTAAGTATAAGCCTCATTCCTCCTTGGAAATTAGGCATATCAGCTAGCTAATGATCTCCACTAGACTTTTGGTAGGCCTATAGAAGAATAATCCACCAAAACCTAGAATCAACAGGAGTAGCTCAACCTATTGCACTCTCCCCAAAAACTTCACTGTGGCAATATGACCGTAAGAAATATTTTTCAAAATGTAGCCTATTGACATAAAATTCTCACCAAAAAAGAATGCCCAAAATCTATGCACTAAGGGAGACATGATGCACAAGGGAGAATCATGAGAAAATTCTAGTGATGACCTCTAATTAATTGTGGCATTGAGCTCCAAAGCCAACTTCAAAACTAATTCCAAAAAAAACTATGATTGAACAAAGACCTAGAACCCACAAAGTGTAGCACCCACAAAGTGCAAAACAAAGGAAGTAAGTTGCACACACATAGGGATTAACATACACTAGGAGGCGTATGAAAATGTGTCCATGTAGACCACAATAGCACATTGAAATTAAAAAAAACACATGGGGACCACTAAATGCTTTGTCTCCCCCAAAAAAGGTTGCAGAATAATCACAAAGATGAAGAAAAATGAGTCATGGCATGTGTGGGAGCCAAAATCACTGCCAATAGACACAAGCTTGGGCAGACTACTATTAACAAAGTCTTTGGTCATTGACATGGACCCAAAATCACAAAACAAGGTGATCCCACCAAAATGCGTGAGGGGTCTGGAATAGTCGCAACAAATATCATACCATAATTGCATGCAAAAAATGAGAGGCAACATTCCAAAACAAAAAATTGACATGGCTTTAGGTGGCCAGAAATATGGGGTCTGAAATCCCTATAAAAAATGTGGTTTCCTAATTTACAAGGACCTATATCTAGCACCAAAAATTATGCCATAGCCACCAACAATCATGCCATGAAGTAAGGATAGAAGCAAATTAAACAAAGTCATAGGTCCATGAGTTGTAATGATTTCCAAATTGATGGATGTGGGTCATTCCCAATGGAAGAGGTCTTGTAATCAGAGGAGGAAATATGAAGGCTTTTGGTGCCATGTGGTGTGATTTAAGGTATGTGAAGGTGTGATTTAAGGTATGTGAACAAAGAGAAGTGCATGCTAGTCAAGTGTGCATGTGTGTTTTAAAGCAAGGTACGAGGGTAGTGTGGGGCCCAAAAAAAATGCCCTTCCTTGTGAAACAAAACATGCCTTCTTTTCCAAAAATGCACATATTTTTAACCAAAAAATTGATTAAAAAATAAATAAAAATTTCCACCTTGTTTTGCATGCCTAGGTCAAAATGAGTTAGATGCAATTTTTTTTCAACAACATCCAAACTAGATGTATTTTATATGGAAATGGGGGCTTTTGAGCACTCTGAGCTCAACGACGATGTCTATTTGGGCTTACATTGCTTTGAAAAATAGATCCCCCCAAATCCACTACAAAATCCTCTAAAAGGCACAAATATGAAAATCGATGCCAAATCTCTCAAAAATAGAACATGGGCATGAAGATATGAAGCTTTGATACAATGTTGAAGTTAATGAAAGATCAACCCCATAGCTCCTAAGAATTACTTGCATGCAAACACTTGTCATAGAAAGAGAAGAACAAAAGCTATGAATGCTAGAATTCCCAGATCCATAGATGAGACATTCTCGATGAGAAAAAAGAGAAATTGCTATTATCAAAAGTAAATTGGTTCATAATTACAAAGAGAGATCATCCTCATAAAGTAGATCGAAACCCTAAAAAGGTCTAACATAGGTATCATAATAATAATTAATAAAAGATTTAAATATTATATGCCTAGAGTTTAGCTTAAGTAGATCAGAGTTAATTAGAATATATCTAATTACTCTAACATAGAGTTCATTTCTCCACACATAGTTCTTGAGGAGCAATTTCTAAGATTGAAAGACAAAAAATTTCTAAAGGATCTAGAAGATGTCAATTTTGCATTGGTTGAGCTATTGTTAGGTTATAGCATTAGATTGAGTTAGGCATCTCATAGAATTACTTGTAGGAAATCTTTTGAAAAATAATTTTGTTCTCCATCCATGTTATGTCAACTTTGCTTATTGGAAATATACTTGAAATTAAAACCCTCATTTCGAAAACTAATTGTTTTATGTTTGGAAACATTTGTGAAAATAAGAAATTAAAGTCTATTGAAGAAAACTTGAGATATAGAAAAGGAATTCATGATAGGGCTTGAAAATTGAGAAAAAAATATTATTTTAATAAATTCAATTGACTACAAATTATTTCTTTATCAAATTTATATTGAAAAGTGATTTTAAAAATAAATAAATAAAAATAAATTAGGAACCCTAGAAATTGAATATATAAATTATTAATTTATTAAAAGAAAAATTGTATTTGTCCATTACTAAAAAAATTACTCTTGACAAGTAAACTAGTGCAGTGGAACCTGTGCAAATACTTCTTGTCATTTTTTTTATTGGGACAACACTATTAAATATCACAGTCCATATTGCTCTCCATTAAGAAGGATTTTTTTGAACTTTTGTTTTACAAGAATGCCTTGTTTGATTTTTTTCAAAATTTTTTTCACATGCCCATTAGTTCTCCATATACTTTTTCATTTTCTTTCTAATAAGTTAAATGGAAGGGGTTTGGGCATGTAAGCCCACCTCATATAATTTATGAATGAATTTATGTATATAGGTTATAGTTTAACTTATTTAGTATTTGATTTATTAGTTTATTGAATTTACCATGTAGTTTACTATAAAGTTAGTTTAAGATTTTTAAAAATAAAATAAAATAAAGATATATATATATATATATATAGGCTGATTTATATATATATATATATATATACATATAGGCTGATTTATTTATAATTTAATAATATTCTATTTTATAAATAAAGTAATTATTTATAAGTGGCTAAATAAGAGTTTTTATAAGAATGTTTATAATGTCTGTTATATTGTGTTAGTAAATATTGTCAATATGGGAGAGTAATGTATGAGAAGGATTTTTGTTCTTAAAATTTAGAATAATTTTATGGGTTTATTTTATTTATGCATTAAGGGTTAAATTGTGAAAATTTCATAGCCATCTTTATGTAAAGATTAGTTCTTGTATTGTGGGTGCACATGAGAATTATGACATGCTTTATATTGAGTCTCGATTATTTTCTTGGATGAACACGAAATGTGATGACCGTATTTATATTAAGTCTTTATTAACTTGGTCACCTTGTTTCTTTTGATCATATTTATTATTGCATTAAAATGGAAACATAGATTATTAGGAAAATATAAATGCTTGAAAACTATGAATTGGGAATTATTCTACAGTCAAAACTTAACCTGGGAAAACTATAAATATGAAAACTCCAACTTTTACTAAAATTCTTAACCTGGGAAAACTATAAATTTGAAAACTCCAACTTTTACTAAAATTGAACTTCTTGGAATTTTTATTGAAAACTAAAATAACTAAATAACTACTCTTGCTTTAAATGCATGTCAAAATATCATGTTTTATTTTGTGATGGTTTTTGGGAATAACTTGTATTTTGGCCAGTTAGGTATGTTGCCATAAGCTTGGGAAGTGATTGATTTATGATGTTGTTATGTAATGTTATTTGGTCACAATTGTTTTATTCCCAACCATTGTGATGCAATCACATGTTTTTTGTGATGAGAACCGGTTCTATATGTAAGCTCATGTTGTGATTTTCTTAGTTTATCCTATGAAGTTTCGATCAATTATTTATTAGTGCTTCCCAGTTGCTTGTATAGGACTAAGGTGAATATTATGATTTTCTTGGTGTAACCTATGAGGCTTCAATCAGTTTTTTTTGGTGTTTTCTAGTTGCTTGTATAGGACTAAGGTGAATATTGTGATTTTATGAGATATACTTTTTATGAGGTAAGGGTAGGTTATCTATGTGTATGTTGGTAAGTGGCTTGCAAAACAGGCTAGTTCCCTAAAGAGGTTGCTTGGGTAACCCATTGAAAGTTGTATTAATAAGTGATAACATTTCATTAAATGGGTTAAAATAAATTAACAAGAGTAAGTGTATTATCTCGCCCATGCCTCAAGTGCTAGTACATGCTACGATGGGAGCAGAGAGGATGCTTTGTTGTGACCTTGCCTTGTTAGTATCTCTTTTCTATAAGAAAGGATATTGATGCCGCATAGAGTCACTTGGGGGCCGGAGTCCAGAGAGCTTGCCAGGGTAACCTTAGAGTTGGCTCATGTGATGACTCTTTCCCACATGCATATTAGGTTTCCTACATGTCTTTGTTGCCTCTCGGATTAGGTATTACTTGTGTACTTGTGATGTAATGAGAATACAAGGGTACCCCTATTGGAGGTAAACTAGATCCCTGCAAATGACCACATAATCGAAGCACAATAACAAAGCAACAAACATGAAAGATCTAAATCAAACCACAACTCTTTATTCATAGATAACTGATTACATGCAATATGCCTGGCTATAATGCCTTTTGTGTTAGGGCCAACTACAACAACAATTATAGTAATAGTTCTGCAAGATCTAATATGATCCAACTCACAATCCTAATCCCAGCTAGTCTAGATCCATACTCTGGTAGGAACCTCCAAGGAAATCTTACTTGTGCTTGTAAGCCCACCAAACAATATTCTCATTTTCAAGCCATTACAACTAGCTCTTCAAATTTTGCATTCTCTTCTCCAAGATGGATCAATCCCATTCTAAAAGATTCCACAAGACCCCCTACTTATACCCAACCAAGCCACAAGTTGGCCTAGTTCATTACAAATTAAAATAAATCTCTTACATTAAATATATGTTGAGCCATAAGTTAACTACAACACAAATTAAATACCCCAAAGTCATCTACAATAAGAATCAAATACCAAAAGGTAGCATACAAAAATCTCAACAACTATATGAACCAAGACTAAGCTAAGCATCAAAGAACCCAAGCTAAGCACCAACCAAACACCAGTATTGCCAAGCTCCTAGTGCATGACGAGAAATTAACACTTTCCAAGCATACAAAGAGTTTCAAGCAACCAACACATATCGAGCACTGTAGTGAATGTTGAGCATACTCTATATGTCAAGGTCCTTCCTTGATTGAGCTCCTCAGCCACAACTACACCCTACAACGACTGAGTACTATTGTTTGGTGACCGAGCCCACAACTCCAAGCCCAAAATACCTCCAATCATGTAGGATTGTAAGCAAGCCTAGGATGCTCCTACATCAGACACCTTAGGTTTGAAAAGATGTTCTTAGTAGTTGGAAGAACATCTTCTAGGATTCAACACATATATTCCAAACTTCTTCTTCACATAAATATCCTCCAAGTCTTCAACTTGTACACTCTTTCCCTTATTCTTCTTCTACTTCTTCTAATCCATCCTAGGTATGATACACATCTACTTTTCATGTTGATCTCTAACCTTCTTAGAATCTGCCAACTCAACTTTGTTGCTAATACTCAGATTCCTCGTACAAAACTCTTCATTCTGGAAAGGAATCAAGAAATGCTTGCTGCCGCCTTTCTCAATAATAAACACATTCTTGACACAATCATGCACAACTCTGAAATCATAATACCAAAGTCAAGAAAGAAATACATGAAAATTTTTCATGTCCACAATATCACACAACACTTGATCCTTATATTGCCCAATCTAGAAATTAATAATGCATTGCTCCCTTACCTCCAAAGAATACTCACCTTGCAACCAACCAATCCTATAAGGACAAGGATGTCTCACTCTCTCCAAACCAAGTTTCTAAACCATCTCCTTAGCAACAAGGTTATCACTACTACCACCATCCACAATCACATTGTAGACTTTACCACCAGATTTACAACAAGTCTTGAACAAACTAGTCCTTTGACACGAATTGAGTGTCCTCTAACTAGCCAATACTCACCAAGCCAATAAACTCTCTAATTTCTTAGGTTGGCTATCTTGGACTAAAACCTCATTCAAAACAAAAACTTTCCTACCATGAGAACATTCAAATGATCTATTCCCTTCTTCACCACATCTGAAAAAAATTACCACTAAACCCACCTCCACCTTGGTTCACCTTCAACACTTAGTTTAGCCTTTATCAAGCTATCCTACTTCTCCTTCCCTCTAGCATAACCTTGATATTTCCTCTTCAACTTATCTTATGCCTTCAAAGCATATTGATAAGCATCCTCAATTAAAGAAATATTTAATATACCAACTTCATCCTGAATATTGAATCTCAATCCTTTAATGTACTGAGCTACATTTTCCTTTGACAATTCTCCATGCCTAGACCAAATAGTCAACTTGTAGAACTCCTTGGTATAATCTTTCATAGTAATATCTTTTGGTTTCAAATTCTACAACCTCTTAAACAACTCAAGTTCATATTCAACAAGAATGAACTTAGCCTTCAACTTAGTTACCATCAATCTCCATCTAGTGATCTTCATTTCACCTTTCTCCTTTCTATCCCTTTTCCATTCTTTCCACCAAAGAGTAGCATGTCCTTTCAACTTAGTCTATGCCAACCTTACTCTAAGTGGATCTCCAATATCCTCTAGCTTAAAGTAGTCTTCTAATTCACCAATCCAATCGATCAAGTCTTTAGGAGTCAAAGTACCTAATAAATTAGAAACCACTATCTTATTATTTAGCCTCAACTAAGATCTAGGTCTAGCAAACTAACCAACCCTAGTTACAATAGGTCTTTCCATATGATGAGTTCTATCCTCACCACTAGATCTAGTAACTTCAAAGTCTTTAACAACTTTCTCATGCCTAGGTACATCACCTAAAGCACTCACAAATTCAGCAATCATGTCACTCTTCATCAATGCAATCTTAGATCTAAATTCTTCTCTAATCTTCTATGAGATCCTTTCCTCCACAACATCACTAAGATCATTAATTTCCCTAGGATCCAATCTTCTTGGAGGTATCTTTCAATTTTTTTGAAAACCCTAAGCAATAGATCCACAAATGCAAAAGATCAATTAGCTCCACTAGATCAACCTTCACTTCCAACCTTCACCCAAGTCTTATTGCAAACTACCTCAACTTCAATGATGTGTCTACACACTCAAGAAAACCTTCAATTTGATACCATCTGATGTAACAAGAATTTGAGGGTACTCCTATTGGAGGTAAAATGGATCCCTACAAATAACCACACAATAGAAACACAACAACAAAGCAACAAACATTCAATATCTAGTACCAAACCACATCTCTTTATTCATAGATAATTGATTACATTCTGAAATGTCCCTTTTCTGATTTTACATGATATTTCCAACCTCTAATCAGATCTTTAAAATTAAACAGCTAATATCCCAAAGATCCACCAAATTCCTCAAGAAACCCCCAAATTGGGTATGCTGAAAATAGTGCTAAAAGCTTCACAACTTCACAAATTATTAATGAATCTGAAAATGGAAATTTTTAGAGAACTTTCAGCAGCATAACAGCCTACAAATTGACATTTCCAGATCCGTATAGCCTTTACACAACAGCTCGAAAATGTAGGACCAAAACTATGCTCATCGGGCTCTCGAAATAGCACAAAATATGCCTGAAAACACCACAAAAACACTAATAATCTATCTCAGAAGTTTAATCACATCCCAATATATATATTCAGCTCTATTTTAACATTTAAAAGTCTGATATACAGCAGCAACCCAAACTGATATGAAATACTCAACTGTAAACACCAAACTCATACAAAAACACACCCGAAAACTCACAAATCTGCACTGTTCAGCACAAAGGCATACTCTGTATGAGCATGCACATGGAATGGCTTCAAACTCCCGTCCTTAGCCTTCCTGGAAACCTGCAAACTCCCGTTCTTGGGTCTCCTTGGAAACCTGCAAACTCCCGTTCTTGGGTCTCCTTCTCCACAGGTTTGGCAACCTCTGAAGAATAACAAAGAATGAGCAAAATCAATTTCTCGAATGAGCCCAAAAGGCCTCCAAACCCCTTAAAAGAGGGCATAACTGTAACTCACATCCAAGAGAGGTTAATGAAACTTATTTTAATAATAATTTTCATTTATTAGTCCAACGGTTTCCAAAGATTAACCCCTTTTTTTCGAAACTTCACTTTCTTGGGCCTGCCTGCCTTAGCAAAGATTTTCTTTTTTAATTATTTGAAAAGGGAACATGACAAGTCCTCCCCTCCCAATCATTGCTTGTCCTCAAGCAATGGCTGAACAATAAACCAATCAATCCACTTGGATCCCAAATGTAGTCATGAACTATACTACTAACAATTAACACAGGCTCCTGTAATATCCTCTGCAATATGACCAAGAGGAATCCATAATCAAATTGACAATTATAGCTCAACCAAACTCCAAAATCACCACTACCACAATCAAAAACCCATGAGGCACAAACTCTTAGAACATCAGAAGCCAAGTAAAGTGGACAAATCAAACTACCAACACAGTAAATACCTTCAACGCATCCCACTGGCCTATATGGAATGTACAATCCAACTCTGCAACAATGGTGAACCCTCTCGAATGAAACTGTACCAAGTATGGAGAATCCACACACTGTACAACTCCTGCAGTCAACACAACTCTGCAAATCATCAGCCACTATCTCATAACCATAACTCCCATACACTGCTGATGGTGAAAAGACATTACAAGATAAAGAGTAAGAAATGGAATCCAAACCAAATTTGTTTGCCATCAACTCCTTAGTACAAGGATCAAATGCTAACTGATGTACATACCCTCCAATATAATGTTGAAAAAAAAACCCAACCTCAGTCAACAGCTCACCATGAAGAAGTGATACAACCCACTGTGATTGATCACCAGCTAAGTCAAGAGATGTCATAGCCAAAGGAGTAGAATCAATAACAACACCTGCTAAAGCATCACTCCAAAACTCCTGCTCTAAGTCATGTATTATCAACCTGTCAATTGCAAGACCTATCACCATGTCATGCCCATCACAACTCTCATCCCGAGGCATCAAACTATCCCATAACTGATGATAAGCACTAGGAACCAAAGTACATCTCTGTATCATCATCTCATCAACATGGTCATCAAAGGTAGATAGATGAGCATACCTCACAGTGTAATGCCGATAGAATGCACCAATCTCAGTCAGTGGCTCAAACTGCAATCCAGATGTAACTAACTGCAATCGATCATTAACCAAGTTGGAACTGACTACTACCTCTGAAGACATTGCGAAGGGAGTAGTATTACTAGTAGGAACCATGCCAACTATCAGCTCACCAACATCACACATGGTCTTTGATACAACATCTCTAGTCTTCATGCCATTAGCACTAGAGGTCACCACCATGTCAGGCACACCACAAAAATCTGCTATAGCACCCAACTCAATTGAACCTGACTCTAGTGGGAATGAACCTGATATGCCAATGTTAGTATCAAGGATGGATGCATCCCCATCTCCACTGTCTCTAACAATCTCGGCCATGGACATCCTCGGATCACCAAACACCACAGCTTGTGACTGTATAGAATTAGGTAAAGACTGTAGTCGCTCTAACTCCATGGTCACCTTAGCCAAATGAAACTGTGACTCCTTGAGAGCCAACTGTGTACTCTCAAGAATCTCAGAAGTCACCTCAAACTACTCAGTAAGCTCACTCACCTCATCTTCCTTGGCCAACAATGCATCATATGCTGTACTGCCCCACTCTATAAGATAATCTCTGTCGGCTACCAATTGCATATAATTTTGTCTCAAAATCTGAATAGCCTCCCATAAAGAGTGGATCTCTATCAAGGAAAGATAACTTCCTCCCTGCTCATCACTAGTAGGAGAACCCCATCCATAAACTGCTAACAACTGATGAGAAGCAGTGAAATGTTGGCAATTGATAGCAATGTCTTAGTCACTGACTCTCAACTGATTAGACACATGATGGCACTGGCTTGACTATCTCCTACAAACCTCCTCTGATGCACTGTCTGAAGGAGTGTCCTCAAAATTACTAGTCTCTAGAGTATTACCATCCATATCCTGTGAATCAAATCTAAAGCTCATATCAACATACGGAGTATCAAAAACATTAGCATTGCTGTCCAACTCCTCTGTACCCAAGGAAACTAAGTCTTCAAAATTGCCCACTGCATCCTCCTGGATGTCATCAATGCCAATATGATCCTGGGACTCATCTATACACATTGCCAAATATGAAATATCATCAACACATTCCAGCAAGTATGGTCGACTGGATATATGAACAAAGCCCAACATTGGTGTATAAAAACTAATACCAACATCAAACAAGATACTGGCACAAGAAAAGACAACACCGTGTAATCTGCTAATCAAATCGATGATAGCACCCAAACAAACACTGCTACCAAAAAGTGTTAAAGATCTCCAGTCAACTGAATCCCAAATGCCAATATAACAATCTCGAGTGCATATCTGTAAACTAGAATCAATTGGTAACTCAAGCAAACTCCTCACCTGAGTAATATGACCAATACCAACTAACTTCACATACCTGTCATGATGAGATAATGAAGTCACAATACTATCTTGGTTCACCTTCAGCTGGCTGGACAAATCATGTGAAGTACTACCAGCCTCAACCTCATGTGATGAAGCATCTAACTGTGCCTGGTACTCTTTCTCAGTAAAGTCATGAATGCTCAATGTCTGCTCATCTCTACCAAGTATCTCACCATCCTGCACAACAATATCCTCATAATCATCATCTGAACCCACTACATTGTAGTCACTGCCTGTTGTAACTATACCATCTTGAATACCTGTGGCATCACCCTTTGACGACCTGTAAACAATTGTCTCAATTTGAGTATCAAGTTGACTGTTACTATCAATCTGTGTGATATCCTTTCCCACCACCTCCTGTGGCAGAGTAGAATTTGAGAACTCTACCTGGCTATCAGCTAGTTTCTCAAACTCATCATGCAAGTTCTTGGGAATTGTGTCATCTGTCCTGTGAGAAAATTTGCGAAATAGAAATCCAGTCAACTTATCCACCTTAGCTGGGTCAGATAACATGTCATTCATTATACGGTGGTGCTCAACCAACTGTTTAGACATGTCATGGCTTATTTTCATAAGTTTATCTCGAATGTCTAAATAACCATCCTTTCTATTGTTTTGACTCTGGCTATCAATTGTCCAAGATCGTTTCCTCTGAGACTCTGTACTATACCTGTCCATTCTGGATAAAGTAGAGTGTAACCCCAATAGGATATAACTTCTTCAAACACCAAAAACTAACATGAAAATGATTAGAAGTAGCATGCAACCATAGATTTGGACATGCAACTGATTAGAAGCAACATGCAACCACCAAATTATGACATGCAAGATCTAGGTAGTTGTCAGAACTGACATGCAAGATCTGGGTAGTTGTCAAAACTGACATGCAAACTTCTACAACCACCAAATTCATCAAGAACTAACATGCAAATGATTAGAAGTAGCATGAAACCATAGATTTTGACATGAAACTAATTAGAAGCAACATGCAACCACCAAATTATGACATGCAAGATCTGGGTAGTTGTCAAAACTGACATGCAAGATCTGGGTACTTGTCAAAACTGAAATGCAAACTTCTACAACCACCAAATTCACCAAGAACTAACATGAAAATGATTAGAATTAGAATGTAACCATAAATTTTAACATGCACCTGATTAGAAGAAACATGCAACCATAAATTATGACATGCAAAATCTGGGTAGTTGTCAAAACTGACATGCAAGATCTGGGTAGTTGTCAAAACTGACCTGCAACTTCTACAAACCCTCAGGTTGGCAAGATCATGGCTCTGATACCACTGAAATGTTCCTTTTCTAATTTTACATGATATTTCCAACCTCTAATCAGATCTTTAAAATCAAACAGCTAATATCCCAAAGATCCACCAAATTCCTCAAGAAACCCCCAAATTGGGTATGCTGAAAATAGTGCTAAAAGCTTCACAACTTCACAAATTATTAATGAATCTGAAAATGGAAATTTTTACAAAACTTTCAGCAGCATAACAGCCTACAAATTGACATTTCCAGATCTGTATAGCCTTTACACAACAGCTCAAAAATGTAGGACCAAAACTATGCTCATCGGGCTCCCGAAATAGCACAAAATATGCCTAGAAACACCACAAAAACACTAATAATCTATCTCAGAAGTTTAATCACATCCCAATATATATATTCAGCTCTATTTTAACATTTAAAAGTCTGATATACAACAGCAACCCAAACTGATATGAAATACTCAACTGTAAACACCAAACTCATACAAAAACACACCCGGAAACTCACAAATCTGCACTGTTCAGCACAAAGGCATACTCTGTATGAGCATGCACATGGAATGGCTTCAAACTCTCGTCCTTAGCCTTCCTAAAAACCTACAAAATCCCATTCTTGGGTCTCCCTGGAAACCTGCAAACTCCTGTTCTTGGGTCCCCTTCTCCACAGGTTTGGCAGCCTTTGAAGAATAACAAAGAATGAGCAAAATCAATTTCTCGAATGAGCCCAAAATGCCTCCAAAACCCTTAAAAGAGGGTATAACTGTAACTCATGTCCAAGAGAGGTTAATGAAACTTATTTTAATAATAATTTTCATTTATTAGTCCAACGGTTTCCAAAGATTAACCCCCTTTTTCCGAAACTTCACTTTCTTGGGCCTGCCTACCTTAGCAAAGATTTTCTTTTTTAATTATTTGAGAAGGGGACATGACACATTCAATATCCCATATGTAAGGCCTTCTAGGTTAGGGCCAAATACAACAATAATTTTAATAAATTTTTTGCAAGATCTAATAAGATCTAACTCACAATCGTAACCCTAGCTAGTCCAGATCCATACTCTGGTAGAAACCTCCAAGAAAATCTTATTTGTGCTCGCAAGCCCACCAAGCAATCTCCTAGTTTTCAAGCCACAACTACTAGCTCTTCAAAGTTCACATCCCCTTCTCCAAGATGGATCACTCTTATTCTAAAAGACTCCACAAGACCCCCTACTTATACCCAACAAGCCACAAGCCATCCCAATTCATTACAAATTAAATTAAATTCCTTACATTAAATATATGTTGAGCCATAAGTTAGCTACAACATAAATTAAATACCAATAGTTGGCTCATAGAAAACTTGACACCTATAGGAACCGACACCAAAATGAGCATCAAAGAAACCAAGCCAAGCACCAGCCAAAACATAAGCATTTTTGAGCTCCTAGTACATGTCGAGCACCCACTGCATATTGAGCAACCAATACATGTCTAACATACAAAGAGTACTAAGAAACCAACACATGATGAGCATTGCAGTGAATGCTAAGCAAATTATATCTGCCAAGCTCCTTCAATGATTGAGCCCCTTCAATGATTGAGCTCCTCGATCATAGCTACACCCTATAGTGACTAAACACCACTATTTGGTGACTGAGTCCATAACTCCAAGCCCAAAATACCTCAAACCATGTAGGATTGTAAGCAAACCTAGGATGCTCTTGCATCAACTTGGTACCTTTGAGATAGATTGCTATTAGGATTCCTTGACCTAGATTCTTGTTATGACTTTTGGATTGTTATCTCTTTGGGACTTGAGAGTATCTCCTTAGCATGGTGGGAGTGGTCCATTTAGATTCCATGAGGTCAGATGGTAGTGTTTCTTATACCATTAAGATTTTGACATCTAGATGTTGTTGCTGGATATACTTGTGTAATTGTTCTATTCCTTTGATCATGTGATTATGTTATATGGTCATATTCTGATTTATCATACTTTGATTATTTGAGATCCTATGAGATGTTATATCTTATAATGATGTATATTCTTAGCATTTTATACCCTATGAATTGTACAAAGGATGATTATGCATTTTGGTTATACCACATGGCATCTTATGTACTTGTATATTATTTCATTTGATTTTGTACGTATGGTTATCCTATGATGTGGATTTGGTTATGTATCAGATTTAATCTTAATAAAATTTAAGTATGTGATTCATCATCATGGAACCCTTGGGAGATGTAATTGTTAGTGCATTTCTTAGATATGTATGTGAGTTATTGCTTCTGCTATGTTATCTCTTGTTGTTTTAATCTTTCAAAAAAAAAAGTTTAGCAAACTTAGTGACATAATAGATTAATTGATTTTGGGTTCCCTAGCAGGGTGTTACACTTTCCATTCCTTGAATATTTCAAAATATAAAATTTCCTTTCAAAAAATTTGAAATAATTTACATTAGGTGCATATTAATACCATAACTCAAAAGATGTTTCATTTGTACCTTTTTTTACTTGTACTTGATTTAGTGTGTAGACTACAGTGCTGAAAAATTCTCTCCAATACTTTGATGAAACATTCTTATCCATCATCAATGTTCTTGCATCAATGTTCTTGCATAGTCCATTATGGGTCTATTACTTCTTTTAGTTATACCATTCTTTGGCGGAGTTCTAGGTGCAGACATATGCATTTTGATTAATCTATCATCGCAAAATATATTGAAATCTCCAGATATAAACACTCCACCTCTATATGATCTCAAGCACTTAAGGCTCTTACTTGTGTCTTTCTCTGCTATAGCTAAATACCACTTAAACATTTGAAAAGTATCAATTTTTTCTTTAAGAAATATTACAGTCATCATTCTAGAGAAGTTATCAACAAATCAGATAAAGTGCATATCTACACAATAGATTTGCACTCCAATTGGTTCACATAAATTAGTATGAACTAATTCCAAAATATCATTAGAAGAATAATTTTTTCTCTTGAAACTAGACTGTCATTTTTCCCAATTGCCATTTTTTGCACATCACCTTATCTAGTTTACTCAATCTTGATAGTCCTCTTACTTTTCTTTTCTTGGTAATCTCAATCAAATTGTCAAAATTTACATGACACAATCTCTTGTGCCATAACCAAATATCTTCATATTGTGAAAATAAGCATGTATCTTCATATAGGTCTAGATATAATAAACTACCTCTTATTTTCTCCCCATTTCTAATTAGTTCACCAGTAGCATCATAGATCTCTGTCTTCTTGTTTATAAATTCAACTCGGTAGCCAAAACTGACCAATTGTGCCACACTAAAGAAGTTATGTTTTAGACCATCAACCCAATATGCATTATTACATCTAACCTTATTAGTCAGAATAATTGATCCTTTACCTTTCACATAACATGGTGCATCATTTCCAAAATTTGGTGTAGATTATTCTTGCCCCCTTTGGGATTAAAATCAAAATGATGTAGAGGAGATGTATAAATGATATATACACAATCAGATCAAGATAATGTACATATAAGAAATTTAGAAAGCATATAATTGAGCTTGACTGTAATAGTCATGCTTTGTTATTATTGTACACTTAGTTGCTAAAGTTCTATATGACTCTTTTATAGACGTGTTAGCTCTTATTCGATATTTGAAATGCAATACTTTGATATGTTGAGTAATTGATTATGTCAGGTTGCAACAATTTCCTACTTGTAGTAATGATGTTTTAATTGCTCTTAGTTAGTTAGTGAAATTACATTTACGATGATGTCATATGGTGTGTCTTAGAAAGATGTTTATTATGTCCTCATGATGATGAGATATTCATGTTAGAATATGATGTTATTTATATTCAAGATTTACTATTATACTTACCCCATACTTGTATTTGTATGGTGTGTGTGTGCATGTTTTACATTTATGTTTGATGTGCCTAATATGGTTGAGGGAGGAAGTCATATTCACCTACTAGCCAGGATCTACACGATGTACCACTCCCTACCATTGTTTACTTATATATATATATATATATATATATATATACATGAACATGTACATGCTCATTTTTATATAAATTTATAGGTATCATGCATTGACTTCCCTAAATTGCTAGGATGAGTGTGCTCTATTGCAATAACTCGATAGTAAGAATAATTAGATAATATTTCGGTCCAATCCCAACCATAGCCTAATTACTTGTCCTGAGAATGAGGACATGTATCTAACTTTCAACATTTTTATACCCATGAGTTTATCTTGTTTAATATTGAGTTTTGGTCAATTTTGATAATGTTGCTTTTAAATGGATTTGACTGTCATTTATTTGGTAAATGATATAATTATAATATTTTGGTTGATTATATAATATTGAGAATGATTAAATATTATTTGATTAAAAAAAAATATTAAAATATAAGAATATTTAATTATTTAAAAAATAATTAAATATGGATTTTTCAAAGTCTAATTTGGAAAATTGGTTAAAGAGATTAAAATATGATAATATTTAATTAATTATAAATTAATTAAATATGTGCTTGAGTTTAAAAGATTTAACTTAAAAATCTAATTTGAAAAGTTGATTAAAAGGAATTAGAATATTAAAAGGTTAAAGATTTAATATTTTTTTATTATAATTATTTAAATAATAATAGAGTTACATTTAAATAATGAGCTTTAATTATTATTATTAATTTAAATAACATTTGAACTAGTCTTTAAATAGTGCTTGCACTAATTAATAAAGTGGAGGAAAATAAAATAGAAAAATAATTTAATTAAAAAGTTCTTGAAGTGTGCATGAAAGAATTAAATAATTAAAATAATGATAATTTAATAAAGTTAAGGATTTTTTATAATTGGGGATTAGAAATCCTAACTAGGGTTATGGATATTTATTAGAGGGTTTGTAGTTCATTTTGGAGACCTAAGTTTTGGGAAGCAAAATTTAAAATTAGAGCAAAATAATTGTTGAAAGTTTTTAAGGGTTTGGATTTGCATGTGTTCACAAATTGTCTCAGATTTTAGTTGTGATTTTGATGTAGGGTTTGAAAACTCATTGTAGAATTTTATTGAAAGATCTATCTATTTCGTGCCTTCCTAGGCGCTTGCATAATTCTTATTAAATTATTGTATTGATCTTTTAATAAATAATTATGTCATAGATTTTGCAAAGGAAAAATTATTAATCAAGAAAATTTAATTGAGGAAAAGTGTAGAAAAATCTAGAAAATTTATTATGACTGTATTCATTTAAAATCCTTTCTAATATAAGGAAAAAATTGATTATAAAAATTGGAAGAAAATAAAAAATTGAATAGCTAGGGTTTCAAATTTAAATTTGTTAGTCTAACTATGTGATTATCATGAATTTTTTAAATAAGGATAAAAATTCTGCACATATATACAATAATTTAATTGACAAATTTATTGAAAAATCAAAAGATTCATTGAGATGAAAGCATTTTGTAACTAAAATTATACATGCATGTGAAAATAAATATACTGAAAATAGAAAACTAAATATCTTATGGTTACATGATTTGATAAATCAAAGACATGCAAAAATACTAATTGTTTTTGGATTCAATTTTAATTTTTTTTATGGTTAATTATTAATTTTGAAAATTAAAAAAATAATTGAAAAAATATTATTTATTTATTTGAAAGATTAAATTAATAAATACTATTTATTTTCTTATAAGTAGATTTTTAATATTAATTCTTTTTAAAAGTCTTAGTGCGTTATAACTTGTTGTATATTTATTAATACCAGTGGAGTTATAAGTTAATAAATATATATTTGTGATGTAGATATATTTTAAGAGACGTTATATTGGGGCTCACTATATAATCATCTAGCTACGAATATTTAATATTATAAGAGAAATTGTAAATAACTTAATTAACATTTTGAGTTTGAGCTATCTCTAGTTGCAGTATGAATTAAAGGAAACATAAATATTAATATTGGACTTAAATAGAAGTCAAATTAGTATTTTAGAAATGAAATTGATATTAATATTTAATCTAATAATATACATTTATGATATTAATTAAATCATTTATGTTAATAATTAAATCATTTATGATTTAACATTATTTAAATTAATAACATGATAATATTGTATGATATTTTATATGCACAAGAGATTTGACATTTAATACTTATTCATTGTAATAAGTATATTAGCATAACAATTTACATTAACATGTATATTCTTACCTTATTGTTCAAGACATCTTCATGGCCAAACTAAACAAGAGAAGTGTTGGAAATGAAGAAAGTAACTAAGAGGGAAGGGGTGAATCAGTTACTACAAAAATAATTCCTTGTCCCTAGATGTCAAATCAAACTTTTCACTAATAATAAATAATTTTATCCAACTTGATTAAAACTAAGTTCTTGTTGTAACTCAAAGTAGTGTTAATGATTATTAATGCATTTGAACCTTTAGTAACTTAGTTGCAGAAACATAAACATAAAGAAAATAACATGAACACAGATGACACAAATATTTAATGTGAAAACCCAATTTGGGAAAACTACCATGCAACTAATTACAATACTCTTCACTCTTTTGAAGTGAACCCTATTAAGAGCCAACCTTGTTAAAGGTTACAATACATATTGTTAAGTATGACCTTGTTAGAGGATTTAGATCACCCTATTAGGAGTGGTCTGGTTAGAGGTCTTCAAACACTTCAATCTTAAAATGTCACCTTGCTAGAGGATTTACAATTTGACTATTTTTGATTAAGAAAAATAGGTTTTGAAGGGTGCCTAAAACCCTGTACAAGTCAATAGATTTTCAATAAGTATAGAAGCAACAAAACAACAAACAAAAGCAAAATTGGTCACCCCCAAAACAAAGGGTAACCAAGGTGAGAGAAAGCCTATCACTAACCAAACCCAAAAAACTAGCAAGAAAAATGAGAGCCAGATAATACAATGGAGCTCACCATTTTCCCTTAGATTTTGAGCCTCCCTTGCATGATCAGAGGTTCATTTCTAAAGGAGGAGAATATGGCTTAGTTTTCTTTCTTTTTACCACAATCCAACCATCCTCAACCTTAGCTACCACAACAATCTAATCCCCAGAAGAAATTAAATAGTGGAGCCCAGGGGAATCAAAAGCAACAACAATCTCCCTAGAAGAGCCCTTAGGTAGTTGGCCCCCTACAAGACCATGAGAAGCATCCGATATAGGGGTAGGGGTAGGAGAGAGTATAGGGCCTTGGTCCCCAACAGGACTAGGAGGAACATCTAGGATAGGGGCAGGGGTAGGAGAAAGAATAGGGTCCAAACCAAGAGTCTAGACATCCTCCACTACTTGTTTTATCGAAAGATCATCAGTAAGGGAATCATCTACAAACTAATCCACTAGGTCTTGAGGTGCATCCATGGATTTAACCACTGTATAGTGTTCAAAAGATACCCCTAACCATTAGGAAGGTGATTGCCTTGATTTAGTTTTGTTCACAGCAACACAACGAGTAGTAATGTGACTTGTCATATGACATTTTCTACAGTGAAAAGGGATACCTTCATAATCCAAAATTTGGGTCTAATAGCCCCTCAGAGAAGCCAAACAAACCTTCTTTGGGAGGCCCTTTGAAATATCCATATCTACAAAAATTTGAGCACACATCAAATGGAGAATATCTGAAGTGTCAGAATCCACATATAAAAAATCATCGATGGCATCCCCAATAGTTTCATAAATAGAATCTAGCTAGAGATACATTGGGAGGTTCATAATATGGACCCAAATACGAACCCTATTAAAGGATTCAGTAAGAGGATCAAAATCCATATGCAACGATTTGGCCATAAGAGGAAATCTTTCCTCCCATGAAAAATTGTTATCGCACAAAATAGTCTTCCTATCTTTAATAGTTTTAAACTTTATTATGAAAAATCCTTTAGCCATCAGAAATATGTGGACTTCCTGCTCCAAAAGAGGTTCCCAATGCTTGGAGATCCAAGCATGATGATTAGCAAGAGAGGGCTAGAAACCCCAAAAGAAGAAAATAGCAACAAAGGTAGAAAGCTCTTTAGCCATATTGAAAATATCAAGGACAATATCTAGATCCAAAGGAACCATTATAGGGTTTGATACACTTATAGGGGAGACTTCATAGGCATGAGAAGGCCTAGAATGAGTAGCTCGAACATCAACATGAAGACCCACCTCAAATGCGGCCATGTCAGCGTAAAAGATAGCCCTATCCCCTGAATGCATTGATCCAGAACTAGTCGAAACAGTGATAGAATGCATAATGGCACCATTCCCACACCTTGGACCATCAATACACGAGAAAGAGAGCACTAACAACCAAGAGCAAGTAGCAAGATCACGAACTGGAGACCCAAAAAATAACAACGATTAGCTAGAAAACAAAATGGAGCCATAACAGAGGTGAGCTGACCAACTACAATAGCGTCAAATCTGCAAACCGACCAGTGGCCACAGATGGCGGCAAGAGCCAACTAGCAACCACACCAAGGGCTTCAAAATGTTCAGGACTTAAGCAATGAGAGCCATCCAACAAACATGGTAAGGGTAGAGTTGACCAGTGGCCATAGGAAGGGCATGGCAAAGATTTTCCATAAGCGATTTATTTACAATTTGACTGTTAAATCAACTCTATTATGAGATTTCTTTATTGTTGTAATGATTAGAAGGTAACAATAGTTTGACCTAATTTATGAAGCAACTTCTTTTGCAAATTCATATCTTTTTTCTAGCTTGATGATGCAAGTAATGGGTGTAATCTAGTAGGATATTCTAATATCCTTCCTTAAGACCTACTCAAGACTAGAGTGGTGGTGATCGGTTTCCTCAACTCACCAACTTCACCTCATAATACCATCCCTATCTTCTATGTAGCCTCAAGCCTTCACAAAGACAACCAAAAATTCTCCACATCTCACTCCCTTCCACTCTCTAGAATCTTAAACTCCATTACACCTCTTTGCAGCCTTTTCTACTAGTTCACCAAGTTTCATAATCCTTTAATAGGTTTTGGGCTTCCTTCCAATCCAAAACAAGTTGCTCTAGGAGGCCTAATATGGGCTCTTTCCTAGTAGCCATGTCCAACCAAAATAAACACCAAACTTCAAAAACTTCCAAAGAACTCAACCAACTAGTTACATAATCTCTAATGACATATGAAGATCTAACAATTTTCATAGGATAGCTTTTGGGTCAACTGTCCTAACCCCTTAACTCTCGAGCCCTAGTTCAAGGCTCATTAGGCTTAATAACATTGTTTGGTCTCCTAAGCCTTCAACCCTGAAACCCACATCAAAAATTCTTCTTCTATCACCTAGGAAATCCTTCCACATTGCTACCTTCCAAAATGCAAGCACCCATGATCATCCTTATGTTAGTCTCAGAATGGTTTTGACATTTGAGTGCCAACACAACTTACCTACTTTCTACATTGAAGCCAAGTGAAGATTAGGTGCCGAGTGAAGATCAAGTGCCGAGTGATCTTCAAAGGTCAAGCAGCCTTTAGGTGCCGAGTGAAGATCAAGTGCTGAGTAATATTTATGTGCTAAGCATTAGGAATCAGTAAGTGCCGAGTAACACAGAATGCACATATGAGTCTATAACTTCACTAATTCAAATGTAAACCATTTTCATGGCCGACATATGATGAATCTCAAAGGATTTAAGTGATAAGATTGTATCTTCTCTATTTCCTATGCAATCTACATGCAACCAATAAGAAAAATGGAGAAGGCATGCAAGCAATAATAAAAGTACAAGGAATGAACATGAAACATAGATTCAATATGGATCATAGATCCACGTCTAACTCTAAATCTTCAAATGTCTTTATAAGGAAGATGAAATCTCATTGAATTATGTAGATAGATGAAGGAGTGAATGGAAAACTCTAGAGGAGTTTAGAGTTCAGAGTACAAGACTTAGAGGAAGAGAGCAGTAGGTAAATATTTAGTTGATCAGAACTAATCAAGGAATATGAACAGACATCAGATTTCATGGAATCAAGATTAGATAAAGAAAATCAAGTGCCTATATTCAGTAATCAAGGATTGTAAGCTATCAGGTTTATTATACCTAATACTCTCTAGCAATTGTATTAGAAAGGAAACCCTATGGTGATAGGTTAGTTTAACAGCTATTTTGTAAATCCTTTAAATAGGGGATTAAATCCTTTAACAGGGTGACACTTCATGTAAAGTGTTTGTAAATCCTTTAACAGGGTGACACTTCATGTAAAGTGTTTGTAAATCCTTTAACCAGGTCACTATTGATACAGTGTAAAGCCTTTAACAGGGCAGACCATCAAAAGTGGTCAAACATTATTGCTGCAGTGATTTTGTGGGTATCATCCCCACCCCAGTTTTACCTTCTTATTCCTGGAGGGTTTTTTGGTTACCAAAATCTCAAGTGTTCAATGGTGATGCATATGTGTTTCTCATGATTGCTTAATGTTGATATGCATGCATGTTCATTTCAATATTATGTTATTAAGGGTTTGTGAAAAATAGGTTAAAAGCTAGTACTTCTGATTCACCCCGCCCCCCCCCCCCCCCCCCCCCCCCCCTCTCAGAAGCATTCTTTCCATTAAGATATTCCAACACCTTATGCCTTATGTAGCATTAACTTTGATTGTCTACACACTAAGCACATCCTCCAAGTAGGTGATGGTGAAAAAACAAAAGTTAAAATAGTTATCTCCATCCTATACCCCTTTTGTACACCAAAAACTAGGGTTTTCCATTGTGGGGATTATGAGGGAGACTTCATTGTAGTTAAACCCTAACTACAGATGAGGTTAACTAGCAGACACAAATAAAACCAAAAGAGATACAAGATTATTCTACACAACCAAACCTAATAAATATGTTCATAAGTAAACTAAAAGACAAATTTTCACAATCACAAAATGTACTTACTATCACTCTGCAAGAAGATCTCAAGGTTGTACTCACTATCTGTACATAGTTTTCCACCAAAAACTTGATTTATTGCTTCAAATTTTGTACAATACTACTCCAACCCTTTCCTTGGTTGAAGAAATCAATTTTATAGGCCAAGCCTCTTGACCTTACAAATTCATCCTTACATGATTGATCAAAACAATAAATTGACTATTGACATTCCAATTTTCCAAGAAAAGTTGCATGACAACTTTTTTAACAATTTTTGCAACTTTTCCATATTTCCAAATGAATGACTTCAAATGCCTATCAAAACTTAGTGAATCATGCAAGAATACTAGAAAACATGCAAATTAAGTTTTTTGGTCAACTCATAGCATTGACCAATGTTAACTAACCTTTGAATTTCCTATAGGCCTTATTACAACATACAAGAAATATGTCTAAATGCATTCTAGGGATGGTTAAGACTGCCTTATTTTCTTGTGTTATCTTGGACACTTATTGAACTCTTAAGCTATCTTGAATTGGTGTTTGACCACCTTGTTTAGGACCTTGGGCCCCTACACCATACTCCCTAGTTTGAAGAACTCAAGTCCCTTGAGTTGCTAGTTGTTGAAGAGAGGTGTCATGCTTTATGATATCTTCCTCTATCATCTAGAACACTTCCACCTTAAGTAAGCCTTGGCACTTCACCATGTACTGCTTGTATGTTTTTTTTCTTGTCTTCTTGATTGTCTTAGTGTCTAGTATGAGTTCAAACTGCAATGGTTTGTGTTGTTAATATAAGAGGAGTAACTAAGAGGGGAGGGGTGAATTAGTTACCAATACAATAAATCCTATAGATCCCTTAGATGTTAGTACAAAACAACTCTGTAAAAACTTAATTATGTTGTTACTCGGTAAATACACAAAAAATGTTGTAACATAGTAAACATTGAAAATGATCAGTAGAAACTTAACATGAAAATCTTAAGATGTTATTTATTATTACTTATTACATTAACTTAGTTGCAAACACATAAGAGAAATAGCATGAACACATTTGACACCAAGATTTAATGTGGAAACCCAATTTGGGAAAAACCACCAATTGCAACTAGTTACTGATTTTTACTCTTCTGAAGTGAGCCCTATTAGGAGCCAACCCCATTAAAGGTTACAAAACACACTATTATGTGTGACCCTATTATAGGGTTTAATCACCCTATTAGGAGTGGCCTTGTTAGAGGTCTTTATACACTTTAATAGAAATGTCACCTTGTTAGAGGATTTACAGTTAGCTATTAAGCCAACTTTGTTAAGAGATTTAGATCATTGCTACAATGGTTAGAGAGGAATAATGACATGGCTTGATTTGGATGCAACTAAATTTCTAATTATAGATCTCAATTCTAGCTTCTACTTGATCCTTCTTTATTGAATACATCTTTCTAGCTCCTCAAGGATATTCTACTAATCCTTTAGATTCGCTTCCTCTTAGCATCATCAAATATTCAATTCCTTTTCATGTATTATACACTTTCTAATCCTCAACTTGACCTTATATTTATATATTTCATATTGTTATGTTGGCTAGAATGTAACTTAGAATAATTAATATTCATCTCCTCAGTTGGCTAGAACCAACAAACAAATTCATTAAACTCAATATGCCAAAATAAAAAAAAATCCTTCATTGGCCGACTCTGCTTGGTAGTCACTAACTCACCAATGATTTTCCTATGTTAACCAAGTGAACTCAGTCAACACTACATATATGCAAAGTTCCTTTGGTAATTGAGTGAACTTAGTTAACACTAGTTCGATCTAATATTTTCTTCATTAATTGAGTGAGCTCAGTTAACACTCAACTTTTGCAGACTTTTCTTAGGCACCCGAGTGAACTCGATAGACACTATCTTCTGAACTAGGAAAACTCTAGAATGCTTGGTAGACATAGAAAACTATCTTCAATGCCTAAGTGAGCTTACCATATACTAACTAGCAATGACATTTTGTGTAACATCAAAGACAATACATAATTAATCAATTGTTCCAACAATCTCCCTCTTTGGCATTGATGGCAACACAACATGTCATAATACAATGAAATTTTAGAGAAAGAATAAAGTAATGAACATATCCTTACTTTCATTCTAATTCTCATCCATGAGAACTCCCTCTATCAATGTGAACTCTTCATGCCTTCAATTTCTCCCTCTATTAGAAGACTTCTGTTGATTATGCCAAGTTCATTCTCCCTCTTTGACATATCTTCTTTCTATTTATAAAATTTCTATGAGTTATGGTAGAATTCTTTTGATTCTACCAAGTTCATTCTCCCTCTTTAACATATCTTCTTTCTATTTACAAAATTTCTATGAGATATGACAACAAACTTCTCCCTTTTTGACATCTCATGCTAAAGATAATGTTCAATGAATATCAATGTACCTCAAGTATTGATTCATTTGAAGTATTCCCTAGTTAATACTGTACCAACAGATTGATCTTTAACATGCTCTGGTTGATGCATCAATAAACTTCATTTAGTGAGCTTCACATAGAGGAATGACCTATATCTTACCTCTTAGATATAGAAATACATCCTTAGGTAATGGGTTGGTGAATATGTCTGCAATTTATTATTTTGTATTTACATATTGCAATCTAACTTCTTTATCTTGAACCAATTCTCTCAAGAAATGATATTTTATAGCAATGTGTTTTGTTTTGGTATGCATCACTAGATTCTTTGATATATTGATTGCACTAGTGTTGTTACAGTATATAACCATTGGATCATTGGTCTCTGCCTTCATACATATATGTTTGAACCAAACAATATTAGAAAAATTGACTACTATTGCCACATATTCTGCCTCTGCTATGGACTGAGAGATATAATTTTGTTTCTTGCTTGTTCAAGACACTAGTGTTTTGCCAAGAAAGAATGCTCCACCACTGGTGCTTTTTTTATAATTAATACTTCCTACCCAATCAACATCTATAAATACTTTTATGTCTAAATGGCCTCCTATTTTGTACCATATGCCATATTCTTTAGTACCTTTTAGATAGCCCATGATTCTTTTGACTAACATCATGTCATTTTCTTTGGGATTTTCTTAGAATCTTGCCACCATATCGATTACTAGTGCAATATTAGGCCTTGTGTGTAGTACAAACTACAATTTTCCAATAATTGATCTATATGTGTTCTAATCTACCTCTTTGAAGTCATCATTTTTGAAAAGCTTATGTCCAGTAGACATAAGGGTTCCAACTGGTCTTGAATCTTCCCTTCCAAATTTATTTTATATCTCCTTGATGTATTTAGATTGAGTAATGTAGATACCATCTTTCTTCTACTAGATTTGTAACCCAACAAAGAATTTTATCTCTCCAAACATAGACATCTCAAATTCTTTACTCATTTCTTTTAAAAATGCCTTGCACAAGTCATCATTTCCTATGAATAAAGTATCATCCACAAATATTTCAGCCAACACAATCTTCTTATCTGGTCCTTCTTTGATATACAGACTACTATTATCATTTGTTCTTTGAAAACCAATCTGTATCAAGTAGTTATGAAGTCTTTCATAACAAGCTCTAGGAGCTTTCTTAAGACCATATAATGCCTTATGTAATTTTTAGATCATGTCCCTTTTTCTAGGATCTAAAAAACCTTCAGATTGTTCAATGTAGATTTCCTCATTAAGAATTCCATTTAAGAATGCAAATTTTAAATTCGTTTGATAAACTTTAAATCCTTTCTGAGCTGGATATGCTAGTAAAGTTATAACACCTTCTAATCTTGCAACAATAGAAAAAGTTTCACCATAATCAATACCTTCTTCTTAAGAATAGTCTTTACATACCAATCTTGCTTTATTTCTAGAAACTTTTCTATCTTCATTTAGCTTATTTCTGAATACCCACTTTGTACCAACAACATTTTTATCTTTGGGTCTATGAACAAGAGTCCAAGTTTGGTTCTTCTCTATCTATTCTATTTCTTCATTCATTTCCTCAATCCAACTTCCATTATTCAAAGCATCTTTAACATTTCTATGTTCAAATTTAGCAAGTAAACATGTACCTTTCAATTTGTTTCTTTTTTTGTGAATTAGTTTCTGGATTAGATTGTGTGACGATTTTTACCATCTAATCCAGAAACTGATTCACAAAATTGATTGTGTGACGATTGATGATGGTAAAAATCGTCACACAATCTAATCCAGAAACCGATTCAAAAAACTATGATGGATTGTGGAAACTTGATCACATTAATTTGTTTCTTGTCATTGTTTCATCTGATTTGTCTCCAATGATTTGATCAGGTGCATGATGCCTTCTAACATCTTTCTAACATAGGTTCCTTTTGATTTGAAATGAGTTTCATTGATTTCATCATGAACTTTAGTATCAAGCTCAAGTCCCACTATTTATAACTCAAGTCCATCAGACTTAGTTTGGTCTAGCTCGATAGCTTCTAATTATGGCTCAGGTTGCACTGTTTGGAACTTGGTAGCTATTAGAGATTTTGGGGACTTCAGAGGTAAAACCTCTATTCTTTCAGATAGATTTGGTAGGGTATCATGTTGATAGTAAACAAATATTTTGTAATCCTTGGGCTCTTTGTTGCTTTCTTCTTTACTCTTTTATGCAAACTCATCAATTCTCACATGTGCACTTTCTATGATTTTGGGAATAGACAAATTCAAACATTTGTATGCTTTACATGTGGAGGAGTATTCTAGAAATATGCCTTCATCACCTTTGACATCAAATTTACCTTTCCTGAATTCTTTTAAAATATAACACTTTCTACCAACTATTTTTAAGTAACTTACTTTAAGTTTGTATCCATACCATAGTTCATAAGGAGTTTGATTTGAGTCTTTCTTCAACTATACTCTATTTAAAGTATGAACTGTAGTGTTGATAGCTTCCTTTCAGTATTTTATTGCAATATTTATTTCTATCATTAGTGTTCATGCACAAGCCATGATGGATCTATTCCTTCTTTCAACTATGCCATTCTACTGCAGTGTACCAAGGGCTAATACTTGTCTTTTGATATCTTTTTCAATACAAAATTCATTGAATTCATTGGATATGAATTCACCACCTCTATCTAATCTCAAGCATTTCAACTTCTTTCCAGTTTCTTTTTCTACTCTTGCCAAATACCACTTGAATTTTTGAAAGGCTTCAAATTTTTCTTTTAGATAAATAATAATCATCATTCTAGAATAGTCACCAACAAAAAGAATGAAAACATTATCTCCACTATAACTCTCTATTCCAATAGGTCCACATAGCTCTATATGAACAAGCTCTAAGACTTCTTTAGAACGATAGTTCTTTCTTTTGAAACTATTATGTCCCATCTTACCAATTTGACAATTTTTGCATAGACCCAAATCAGGTTTCCTCAAGCTAGGAATACCTCTTACTCTTTTGTGTTTGCTTATCTTAACTATATTATCAAAGTTTACATGACATAATCTTTTGTGCCATAACTATATTTCTTCTACTTGAGAAATAAAACATGAATTTTCACTGCGATCAAGATAGACTAGATTACCTTTTGTTTGTTTGTCAGATCCAACCAGATTTCCTTTTCATCCAATAGTTTGGCCTTCCCATTCATAAATTCTACCTTGAATCCAATGTTATTCAACTATGCCACACTTACTATGCCACACTTAGTAGATTATGTTCTAGTCCTTCAAGCCAATAAGAATGATCACATATAATTTCATTAGTTAATGAGATACATCCTTTTCCTTTTATGCAACAAGGTTCACTATTTCCAAATCTCACACTACCACCATCATAATATTCCATGAGCTCAAACTTTTTTCTGTCTCCAGTCATATTATGTGAGAAACCACTATCAATAATCCACTTATGATTTTTTCTAACATGAGAAATAAGTGCCATCTTATCTTCTTCATCATCAGATTCATCCTTTACAACAATATATACCTTTTCATCTTCATTGTTATCAGAATCTTTAACCATAAAATAAGATTTCTTACCTTCCTTGTAGTCTTTGTAGCTCTTTAATTCCTTCTCACCTTTGTATTTATTACTTTACTTTTCATCCTTTTTCTCTCTATTTGGGCACCTTGTAGAAATGTGACTAATTTCTTCATAAGAAAAGTAGATTAGAGGAATCTAACCTTCGTACTTTCCTTTTTATTTAGAAGATTTCCTTGCAAGTAGGGCTTCAACATCTTCAAGATCACTATAAAAAATTTCTTCTATTTCTCCTTCACTTCCTAATTGATTTGCCTTTGATTTCTTTTTCTTTTTCTTTTGTGACAGTTTGGCTTCAAATGTAGACTCAATACATTTGAAACTAGGAACATAGTTATCATAGTTATCCAACACAGAAGCTATCAATCTTCCAATGAGAGTATCCAAAGTTATATTGCTATGTGGATCACATATCATCTATTGAATAGAAGACACTCTAATTACATAGATAGGAAGAGGAGTTTTAAGTACCTTGCTTACAACTATTTTGTCATCAATGTTTCCTCCAGATGCTTTGATTGCGCTCACACTTGCTTTGATTCTTTCCACATATTTTGCATTGTTTTCTTCTTCTCTCATTTTCATCTAATCAAATTTTCCTCTAAGACTTTCTACTTTAGCTCTTCTTACATTTTCATCTCCTCCATAGATTACTTTTAGTTTGATCCATTTTGCATGAGATTTACTATAGTCTTTTACTTCATCAAATTCAACATAGTTAAGAGCAGATGCAATGTGAATCATCATGATGTTATGATTTTTCTTCTCAACAATGTCTTCAACTGATAATTTTCTAGTAGGAGTTTTGAATTAAGTATCAAGATACTTACAACCTAAATCACTAATAGTTTCTAGATGTAATCTCATAAGGTCTTGCCATGCTTCAAAGTTGTCTCGGTTCAACCTGAGAATCTTTCTTCTATAAGACATCTTGATCTTTAGCTTAGGTCTTTAAAACATTCTTTGCAAGTACCAAAAACTTTGATACCAATTGTTGGAAATATAAGAGGAGTAACTAAGAGGGTAGGGCTGAATTAGTTACCACTAAAATAAATCCTAGATCCCTTAGATGTTATTACAAAACAATTTTGTAAAAACTTAATTTTGTTGATGCTTGGTAAACACACAAAAATTTTTGTAACTTAGTAAACACTAAAAATGCTTGGTAGAAACTTAAGATAAAAATCTTAAGATGTTATCTGTGATTACTTATTACTTTAACTAAGTTGCGAACACATAAGAGAAATAGCATGAACACATTTGACACAAGAATTCAACGTGAAAATCTAGTTTGGGAAAAACCACCAATTGCAACTAGTTAAAATTTTTTTTACTCTTCTAAAGTGAGCCATATTAGGAGCTAACCCTGTTAAAGTTTACAAAATACATTGTTAGGTGTGACCCTGTTAGAGGATTTAATCACCCTATTAGGAATGTCCTTGTTAGAGGTCTTTAGACACTTCAAAAGAAATGCCACCTTATTAGAGGATTTACAATTAGCTATTAAGCCAACTCTATTAGAAGATTTAGATCATTGCTATAATGGTTAGAGAGTAACAATGACATAACCTGATTCAGATGCAACTAAATTGCTGATTATAGATCTTAGTTCTGGCTTATACTTGATCCTTCTTGATTGAATACATCTTTCATCTCCTCAAGGATATTCTACTTATCCTTCATATCTGCTTCCTCTTAACATCATCAAATCTTCAATTCTCTTTCATGCATTATACATTTTCTAATCCTCAACTTGACCTTATATTTATGTCTTTCATATTTTCAAGTCAACTAGAATATAAATTAGAATAATTAATATTCATGTCCTTAGTCAGCTAGAACTAACAAACAAATTCATTAAACTCAATATGCCAAAATAAGAAAATCCTTCGTTGGCCAGCCCTATTCTGTAGTCACTAACTTAGAAATGATTTTCTTGTGTTAACCAAGTGCATATACACAAAGATCCTTTGGTAATCGAATGAGCTTAGTTAACACTAGTTCCATCCAACATTTTCTTCATTAACGAAGTGAGCTTGATTAACACTCAACTTTTGTAGACTTTCCTTTTGTGCCTGAGTGAACTTGGTAGACACTGTCTTCTAAACTAGGCAAACTTTGAAATGCTCAATAACACAAAAAATTGTCTTCAATGCCCAAGTCAGCTTGGCATACATAGACTGTCAATGAAATTGTGTATAACATCAAAGACAATACACAATTAATCATTTGTTCCAATAGTTTGTTGGGTGGTAGCTCCTTCACCCATTCTACTTTAGAATATGCCTTGCTATTGCTACTAGAACTCATGCTTTGTTATCTCCTTTGTACAATGTGAGGTCTACTATATTAAAAATAGGTGATATGCCTATCCCATATGGTAGTTTTAGTTCATATGCATTGTTTCCATATTTATGCCAAATTTTGCAAGGACCAATCTTTTTCACTTGCAGTTTTCTGCTTAGACCTTTAGGTAACTTGTCCTCATTTAGAAATGCCATCACTAGGTCATTGTTGGTCATTTTTGTCTTCCTGCCAAAATTTCCATATTTGAATTCAAATGTAGTAACGTTCACATATTTGAAAATCCAAATAAAAAGGGGCACAAAAATACTTTATACTAAAGCCTTAGGTTATATTTTACTTCCTAAATGACTATGAACTTTAATATTTTTGTGAGCCACAACTTGTCCAATGTCAGATCTTGCAAGGATCAATAGCGAGTGCTTTTCTACATTCTCATATTTGTTAGAATATGTTAGAATGTGGAAAAGCACCTTGCTGCCATGTGGGTCTTGTCCTCCTTGTGGGCTACAGATAAGCAATGTGATGAAGTGATGAGTTGGATTGAGTTAGCATACATAATTCATTAGTTGAGGTACTAATATAGGTTTTCATGGGACCTGTTGGTATTTTGAAACATCATGGTTTTAGTTTACCCCAATGAGAACAAGATACATCTAGGGGCAACTGCTTCCCATCTTCAGCATATCCTTTCAGATGCTAGGCCAACTACAAGGCTAGACCCTTCTTCTATTTTAGGCTCTGCAAAACCTGGGCAAGTGGACTTATAGATTCTTCATATGCTACTAGTTGCAAAAAACATACAGTGAATTTAAAAAAAGTAGATAAAAACCCTTAATCTTCTAACACTTATGCGAAGATCTCAGACATGGAATAGCTAATAACATGACCAAAGAAATTGCTAAGCTAAGGGAGGGTATCACATTTTAGTTCTTCAACATTAAAGGAAAAGATATTTGATTAATGATGTTGATTTCAGAAAAAACATAACATGAACAACATAACATTCTAATCCTATAACTGATTAGCTCCTCCCACAAACCCTTAACACACATCCATGAAAGTCACTGACACATCCCATACATTAGGACTTCTTGATCTATCTATTCACCTTGTGAATAAGACATCTTCATCTTTCTAAATCTCATACTTGACCTATCCCTTCATAAGATTTGAAATCCTATGATGATGAATCAAGCATTTACATAACTTCTTGGGTCATAAGAAAAATAAATCAACATATACAACCAACAGATTGCAAATGAGTTTCATACCCTTTATTTAGAAAACACAAAAGATCACAAACAATATGAATGGGAGACAAGATATCAAAATGAAGACTAACTTGCTGGTGCATTTTCATTCATTTGTTTGAAACAAATACAATAAGATGCATGAAAATGAAATGTAAAATTGCCTAACAGATTAGAACTATCTATATGCTTATTTCTTGCTATTCATTACAAGAGAAATTGCTGAAGAATATGGTGGAATCATAGTTTTTGATCCAATAATGTGGTCTTACAGACAAACTGGAACCAACAATGTGGTATCATACTAAAAATTGCCAGTATGGTATCACAGTAGTGAGAATTTTTCTCCAAAACTAGAACCCTTACAATGGATGAGAAAGAGAAAGATATAGAAGAAGAATGGAATCCTAGATTTGATCTCCAAATGACATGTGTCCACTTGAATTCTCATTCCTTGCTATTGTAAAACCTCTCTCATTTTTTTACCCATGAAATTTAATTTGGTTTTCATCATTATTTTGTAACAAACTTGAAATATCTCTTCCTCAATGATGAAAACTCTCATGTTAACAAATATCTAAAATGCATCATGAAATGTTGATAATACATTGATTCAACTGATTTGGATGTGACAAAACTCACCCATAACTAATTTTTACTATCTTTTACATTCACTCAATTCATCATTTCATTGGAAATCAAATATGGATTGCCCCAACTCAATGAAACTAATAATTGGGAACCTAATACAAATCCTTCCATAATTTGAACTAGTGACCTCCTATGCAAAAAAAAACTCCAAAAATGGAAAGTTCATTTTTTCCCAATTCTGTTGATAGATAATACTCATATATGGACTTACCAGAATCACCCAAAATCGTAGTTTGAAAAATATACCTCTGTTATGGCCTCAAGTTGCACTTCATTTTAAATTTTAAATACAAAAATTTAAAATTTCCCAAAGTTTGGACTATACATTTAAAATAAAATTTATTTAAACCTCTACTACATGTGATTTTCTGGAGGATATAATAAAATAATGATTTTTGAATTTTGAAAAATTTCACTAGAAATTCCATCTAGATCAAACATGTTTGACTGACCCTAACAAATGTCACACTTTGATTGGCTGAAAATTACTTTGTCTTCTGACACTTGCCACTAGGGCACCATGTTCCATCATCTCATTGGTCCTCTTCTCTACCATGTCATCACACCATGTCACTACCACATCATTGGTTGCTATGTTGCTATCCTAGTCAACATCTTGCCACATCATCATGACATAACAACCTTGTAACACATGTCACTTTTTTCCATGTTAGCACCTTAGGAAGTGTGCCATGTCTAAAGCCTCTACCATGTGTCAATCTTTGACTCATCCAACTTAGTCCAACTGACATCAAACCACTGCCACATGTCATCCTCCAGTTGGTCCATGGGTGCCTTTTCACCACTGACGTCACTGGTCACCATGTTGCATGGTTATCCTCCTTGCATCTTTCATTGGTGACATGGTGATAACCATCTAATCTTCCATGTGTTAAAATTTGGAGTATCCATCTTGGGCCCACCACATCACTATTTTCTCAAAATTTGTGCTTGGTGTCATGATTTGACTCGTTCATTCGATGTCACATCTGAGTTCCTCTATTGTTACGATTTGTCTGATGGATGCCATGTGTCACAATTCAATTAGTTGATAGTTCCATGTTAGCTTCTAGTCACTGCACACATTGTTCAAAATTTCCTTATCACCTACCAAACTAGCTAGACCCCCTAGCCCCACACACAAGCTACTTGTGGCTTACAAAAGCCTAGTATCTTTGAGACACTTAATGATTTATTTTTGGTGGTTATCAACATTATAAATTTCTCTTGTGCAAGCAATGTGGGAAAAAATGTTTATACTAATCCCCTTTAAAAAGTTTTCCCATAAGCTCTGAAATGAATAAGGTTATATTTGAACACTCCAATGGAATTTTTTGTAGCCCTTACTACATTTCCTATTTGAAGACAAGGCTCGAAACCACATCAGGAAACAAAAATTCTTTGTATCAGCCAATCACTGCCATAAATTGAATCTCTTGCACAAGACACAGTGTAGTCCTCTTCAAAGAAAAACATTCCTTCTTGATCTATGTGTGCAATGAGCTGGGATAAAGCTTTACTTTCAACACACACAAAAGGTTCAACTCAACATTTAGTCAATGTCTGCTATCCCTTAGAAATATTTCATTTATTTCTCAATCATAATAGGTGGGGGATTGGCGTCATTGTCTAGGACCCTTTTACCACTAACAACTCTTTTTAGAAAAGGCATTTTATATGAAATGATAGTGGTGGGGAAAAGAAACTCATCACCAACATGGATTTGATGAGAGCTCCTGATTTTCTTTCATGAAACAAGCATGATATTAAACAAGCGATTGCATACCCCCCATATAACCGATGCTTCATCTTGCTACAAAGTGTGAAAGGTATGTGTCAAACAATTAATTTGGAATCTGGTGCATTTCCCACATATCTTGCACTAAAGATGACTACTTTCCCCAACTACACCACTCAGAGAACATCCTTATCTATGATTTCAAACCAAAATATTTCCAACATGTAACCTTGGTGAGTTTCCAACCAACATATTCTCATTTAATAACATTGTAGCAAGCTAAGTGCATTCATCATGAAGGATCAAAGGCCCTTCTCAAGTCACAAACTAGTATAAGTTTTAGGAAAGCCAAAAATCATTTAAAGCTTCTTCATTTACCAATATCATCTTGAGGTGCATAAGTGACAAGGGGTGGAAAAAGAAAAATTTCCATGACTCTAACGTAGAGGTTTCAAATGTAATTAGCCTATTTTTATCTTCTCTTTGCCATATCACTTATCTTTACTCATCACAAGTTTTGTCACTCAAACATCAAATAGAAGATAAAAATAGGCTCCCAATAATATGAAACCCATAGGTTTTCATAGCATACTCAATACCTTCCTCTATGATTACTGTGCATATCCAATTAAGTTCATCAAGTGTATGCCTCCATGGATCCATTTGGTCTTGCAAAAAAAATCCATACATTTAAAGTTTATAATAATTAGAATTATTATGACCACTCTTTTCAAAACACCCTAAATACTTATCTGTTGTCACAAATATGATGAAGTGAGTCAAGCCCCAAAGTGGGTCCAGCTATTTTTTGTTTTGTTTTCAAACACCTGATCATTTACACTGATCCATTCACCATATGGCACCGATTCACAAAAAATTGACCACTAAAGCATCCATTAAAACTCATTTTAACTATTTTTAGTTGACTACCAATTTCATGCCAAAGGGTCCTCTGAATGGCTTTAAAAACTGATAAAAACAATGGACTATGCTCAGAAATTAGATGTACTAATTCTCTATTCCACATTCTTGCATCCTGTCAAATCTTGTCTCATGAAAAATTCTCAATCAAAAGATATTAACTATCAAATTTTCCCCCTCAGGACTGCCTACAAGAAAATATGTCAGAAAACCATAAAACATGTTTGGATTTAGCTTTGGAAATAGGTCAAACTTACACTTGGGAGGACAAAAACTAGGGCCCTAGTTCACTGTCATGAGGAAAATACAAATTTTCAATTAGGGCTCATGAAAAATAATGGGGCAAATTTGGCGAGCAGTCAAAGTGGGCTACTCAGATTTGCAAAGCTGGGAACAATGGCAGAAAAGCATTTTTTGCAAATGGAATGGACCTGGAAAAGTATGCAGATCGATTCATAAAGATTTGAAAATTGGCACACTTAAAAGAATTTTTAGAGTAGAACACAATGGTCAATCAATTCAATCTCACTTGTCATAAATTTAGAGATAGAACATCACGAATAGGGGTACTAACCAATATACATTTCTTGACACTAGTAAAACTTTACAAATTACATTTGGAATTGCATTCAAAAACTTATCAAATGGATTTTTCATAAGCTCAAAATTGAAACATAATAAGTGTTTGACCTCTAGAATGCAATGGAAAATGAAATTTCTCATTTTAGTCAACTGGGTCAAAGTTATAACAAGTCAAATAGGGCCTCCCAAAATTCTAAACAATTTGCAACAACATGATGATAATAAATGACCAACTTTGAGGGATTCAAAACCTAGTCAAAACATATTAAAATGACTTGAAATCTAAAACATAGGCTCTTTTGTATGGACGCTATACACTCCCAAAGCAATGTCATGAAATATTATTGGGTGTGAGATATTCAATTGCAAACAAGGCCTTCTATCATTGTTTGACACTTAGGCAAAAATGCAGATTTGGACATTAATCAAAACATAACTTCATAGAATGACTCAGAATGGAAATTTATCTTCATGGGAAAAGTATTTATACTAAATGCAAGGTCTTATAAACATTAAAAACCTCTTAGGCCTCAAATAGAGAGTTGGGTACACATGCATCAAAAAGTGCTTATAGGGCTTGATTTTTTGAATGGTACTCAAAATCAAGGCTTCAATTTTGAGTCCCAATAGGACCGCATGTTTTTGTTCATCGTTAGATAAAAGATGATTGATGGTGGGTGCTTTCCCACAATATGGAGATGAATGAAATTTAACAAATGTGGGGAAGTGCCTTGTTGACATGTTGAATTGCTAAGGTCACTTCTCTTGTGGGCCATAAAGTGGAATGGTGTCAGAACTTGTCAAACTAATTTAAATACATTAGATCAGCATAGCAAGTTAGTGGGTTTTTATTGGTTAATGGTACTAATTGCACAGTTGGTGAGCTAGTTTTGTTTTCATTGTCAAATCCTCTAAAATCAATGATTGACACTTTTTTGCATTTTAGAACAACTTGATCTTTAGGTAGTGTGGGGAAGCACCTTGTAGAAATGTTTCCTTGCAGGCCTAGATGGTAAGTGGTGGTAACTTTTGTAGGGACAAAAGTTATGTTAACACTTTTTTTTTACCATTGCAATTAAGTTAAACAAGACAATCAAATGCATGAAGAATTCACAAGGTGGTGAAAAGAAATAACATGGTTAATCCACATAGTGGTTTCTAGTTGTAGGGCTCAGTTCACCTATTGACTTTAATTATTCATGAGCCAAAAATAGAGGGAATTAGGATTTATTAAGTGATCTAATCTTCTTGATCGATCCCAACTACTTCCAAATGAATGTAAGGCCAAAAATGATACGAAGGACACTTCTCCCACTCTCTAATTGCCCATTTTGGGGTTTTTTTCTTTGAATGGCACCATTTTATCATTTTTAAGGTCCTTCCAGCTAGGGTTTTGATAATTATGCTACATCTAGGATTGTTCCATGATCAAATTTCTTCTAGATTTATAGTAATGGTTGAGTTTGGTTTAGGGTAGAAAATATCTTAGTTATGCTTGCACTACAAAAGAAAATTTGTAATAATTTTGTAAAGGTTGACTCTTCCCTATTTTCTCTAATATTGCTCTGCAAGTTCATTATAAATACCCTTTTCCTATGAACTATTCATGGTATTCTACCTTATCTCCTTCATCCATTGATGACAATACAAGACCTATTTGCCTCTCTTCAATGATTTGTGGCTCTTTGCAATTTACACGACTGTATCTCTTTTGACCTATGAATGATATATAAGTAAACTCGCTTCTTTCTTATATTATTAATTTTGCTTGTCTAATATACATGTGATTGTTGGATTTAAACAAGTCTATATTAGTATATCTTTCATGTCATAATAGTCCAAGTGCACATGTATGGGTAGAGATTGGTTTGAACATTCTATTTTGGTGCATCACCCTTTAGGTTAGAATAGGTTGATTTTCTTTTATGCATTCCTTCTCCCTTTTCCTCTCTAAGAGTAGTTAGGTGCATCCTAATAGCAAAGGAAGCGAACCTTCTCTAGAGACTCTACATCATAGTTCAAGTCCCATAGCTTGGAGGTTGTTTCCATGTTTCACAAGATTGTCCTTAGGTAAAAAATTTGGACAAGGGTGAAAATTTTTGTGACAGCAGTTTTTGGCATGCCCTATGGGACAACTATATCAAGAAGATTTCAACTCATTAGTGTCAAAGGAGAAGGAACTCATTCATGCTAAGAAAATAGTGTTGCTCTTAGCATTTTAGGCCTTCAAGAGGCTCATTTCCACAAAGTACTTGGTGACTCTACATCATTCACATCTAGTTTCAGACCATATTTGCTATGATTCATGCTCGAAGCTAAAACAAGGGCATCTTCTAGAGGTAAATTTTAGTACAAAGAGATTTCATTTTCAAATCCTAGAAAAAGGAAGACTAGATTGTCTCTATCACCAATTAGGAGCACACAGGAAATACATACACATCAAGATCCATCTCTACTCCTCCTATTGTTAGATCTCAACCTAGGTTGCCTTCTGATCATATAAATAGACCATTATTCCATATGGCATAGCCTAGAGCTCATACTTTTGCCACCTTCAATGGTGGAAGTCCTCTTTTGTTAGTCCAAAGACATGATATACTAGTAGCTGAACTTAAAAAGTATACTTGAGTTTATTGGTGAAACTTTGATCTCTCCCTAGAACACATTCAAGAAGTTTCAAATGTCTGCAATATCTATGGTATTATAGAAGATGATGTGGTTGTTAGAATCCTAGCTTCATCTTTAAAAGTAAAAGCTCTACAATGGTACAAGAGTCTACCATATGGTTCTATAACAGATTGGGATGGGTTAGGAGCAGGACTATGTAAACATTTTAAGGACAAAAGTGACCATTTGTCACTTTTAGAATAACTAACTACTATAAAAAGAGCCCCCCATGAATGTATGACTGATTTTAACTACATGTTATTGTGATGTGGAGCCTAATCAGACTTAGAGGTTTATTTGATGTGGTTTTCTCCTCATATTATTTCTATGGGGGGTTTAGGGGCAACATTCCCAAGACAGGGTCAAGGGGTAATGCCCTAGGTGTGCTCCAAGTCATAGTATAGGGTGGGGTTGAGGGGCACCAGCCCAATGGGGGCTTTTAGGGGCACCACCCTTTAAGCCAAAAATGACCTTATATTGTAAAAGGTGTCGGATGCTATTTTTCTATTAGATGACTTATTCTAGCCCTAATTGTGTAAGTAGTAAAAAGCTTTTATAAAAAGGCTTAGGTTTAGGGATTTCATGATGTAATGGTGATATTGTATCTTCTTGCAATGGTATTGAGCTATAAGGGATTATAGATTGTAATCATTAGATAATAATATTATTGGACTCATTGGTGGACATATCCCAGGGATTGGGTGAACCACATTAAATCTTGGTGTCTTGGGTTCTCTTATGTGTGATCTATTATTTTTTAATAATGGTTATATTTTCATGTAATTGTTATTTCTATCTAAGTTTAATCCTAACATAGATTTCAAAAGACATGGGACAAAATACCCACTGCAGAGAATCCTACCCTTGGTAATGCCTTCTTGCATTACCTCAGAGCCCTTAATAGTGATATTTCCACTACAATACAAACTATGGGAGGAGATACATTGCCAAATGCTTATGAAATAGCAATAAAAGGAGAAAATATCCTAATACAAGGAGGTAAGCTAGCTCCAAGGCCCCCTTCTTCCTTGTTATTCCAATTCATCAACCAAAAATAGCCCCCATTCCCACGTCTTCCTCATCACAATCCTTTCCTCTAGCCCCTCAAGCTTCCACCTCTTCAAATGGAATTGATAAAATTAAAAAAATGATGTAGCCTATGATGTTAAACATAGATAAGAGATTGCAAGGTCAAGAGAAGAAGCTAGAGGATGGCCTCTCAATGATGTAGAAAGAAAACAATAAGGTGGTGACTTTGGGAAGGCAACAAGATCATGGTAATAAGGCTCCTCAACTCCAATATCAAACTCCAAATAATGGTAGGCCTCAAAATCATAATCATGGAAATACTTCTTTTGATTAGAGTAGGTAGAGTATTCATGCTTCTATCTCAAATGCAAATCAAAGTAGGTACTTAGTCCCATAAAACAATATGGCTCAATATCAATATTTTTGTCCCTCCTATAATTACTCCTATGCTTATTGCATGTATTAAAAGGATGAATCCTATTTAACTTTGACCACTCAAGAGTCTACAGTAGGAAAAGCACATAATGAGAGCCAACCCAAAGATGCTTCACATTTGCAATGACAGAGTGATTTCTCCTTCATGAATCACCAAGTCAAAGAGCATTGTAATGTAAACTAGCATTTAATGGCTCACAATACTAGGAGAAAAAGAAGAGCTATTGAAGATGCTACCCATCCTCTTCCTCCTAATTAGGCTTCAACATCAAATGCAATACCTCATGTACAAGCAGTGAATGATCAAGCCAATGCTCCTCAACAATAGAGACAAAATAGTAAAAGATGAGATGTGAATAACCCCCAAGTTATTCCATCTTAATGTCCTCTGCATGTAGCTCCCAAAACTTCTACCGGAGAACCTAATGTATCATTCAATGTGGTAGATTAGATGAAGAAGACAAATGTGAATATCTCAATGTGGGATGTTGTTGCTACTATACCCATGCAAAAGAAGTCGTTGCAATACAAATTGGAAAGTATTGAACCAAAGGATCAACCACCTAGCATGGAAAGTGCCACAAGTCTTGTACAACCATCAAAGGAAGGAGAAATGAGTAAGAAGGTAAGACCTTCTCCCTTTTATGTTTCTATTATTATAGGGGATAAGCTAGTCCGTAATTGCATGATTGATTCAGGGGCTAGCAGTTCAATAATGCCTAAGTGTGTTGATGATGCTTTAGAAATGAAATATGGGCCCATTATTAGGGATGTATTATAGTTGAATGGTAGTACTATATAGACTATAGGGATCCTTAGGAATGTGGAAATGTCCCTACATGCATGCCTTGGTTGTACTGTAGTTCAAGATACATTAGTTTCTTAGGTTAAACTACACTTTTCCATTTTCCTCTCAAGAGATTTCACTACCCCAAGAGGTGGCTACATATCTTCTAATTGTTCATACATGTTTTTTAGAACAAGATATGGAACCATGGCTTTAATAAGATCAGAGCCTCTAGCCCTCCATCATGTTGAGCCCTACACACAAAATCTCATCAATATGAATTGCACTATCTTAGAGATTAATGAAAATGATATAATAAATGAGCTTAATACTTCCTTAGTAGAGATACCTAATTTTCTCTTAGATGAGTGGGCTAATGCATACTAGTTTGATCCTATATGAGAAGCCTTAGAGAGAGGCCTTGGTACTATTGGATACAATTTCTCAATTGTGTGTTGTCTTTGATGTCACACTAATGTCATATCAATCATCAGACAGAGTCTACCGAGCTCAGTTGGTTAGTAAGGCAAAGGACAAAGTCTATCAAACTTAGATGGTCAACAAGGCAAAGGACAGAGTCTACTGAGCCCAAAAGGTTAGTAAAGAAAATTTGCAATGTCTACTGAGTAGACAGCTATTATTGAGCTTTCAAGGTTAATCAAAGAAATTTAGTTGTTATTGAGCTCACTCAATCATCAAAGGAAATGTGGCAAAAGCAGTTCTTACCGAGCTCTCATGAACAGAAAAGGAATTCAGTTCTTATCGAGTAAACTCGGTAGCCAAAGGACTTTGTAGATATTGCAATGTTAACGAAGTCAAGACGGTTAACTCAAGAAATTTTTGGAAGCAATATTTATCAAAATATTTTATGAGATAATGTTTATTTGTTTAAAGTAATATTTGTAGTTGACTGATGTATAGTTTATTGGTAAATGTAACATGTAAATGAGCCAACTTGACAATTTGAATGGTATAATTAAGAGGTCAAGTTGTGAATTCTAAGTGTGGTGGAGATGGAAGTGGAATTAGTGTGATATGAGCACTAATTATTGTGGAAGAAAATTTTAAGGATGATCATAGATCATTGAGGAGTAGAAAAGCCATATTTGATCAAGGAAGGATCTAATGATCTAGAACAAAGACCTGTAATCAGAAAATTTAGTTGCATCTTATTCAAGTCAATCCATTGTTGCTTTCTAACAATTGTAGCAGTGATTTCAAATCTCTTAACAGAGTTGGTTTAACAACCATTTTGTAAATCCTCTAACAAGGTGACAATTTAGTTGAATTGTTCTAAAGACCTCTAGCAAGCCCACTCCTAATAGGGTGATCAAAATCCTCTAATAGGGTCACACCTAAAAATGTGTATTATAACCTTTAACAAGGTTGGCTCCTAACAGGGCTCACTTCAGAAGAGTGAAAAATTGGTAACTAGTTACTTGGTGGTTTTTCTCATATTTGGTTTGCACGTTAAATCTGGTGTCTCTTGTGTTCATTTTATTTTCAATTGCATGCATGATTGCTTGAAGATAAGTAACAGTTTAATTTACCGAGTTACAACATTTTTGTTTACTAAGTATCAGCAGTAACTAGATCTTTAAGACATCTAAGGGATCTATGGATTAATTTTACTTAGTAACTGATTCACCCCCCCTCTCAATTACTCTATCTTTAATCCCAACAATTGGTATTAGAGCTTTTGGTGCTTACAGGAAAAGATTTCAAAGATCTATTCCAAAGATTAGGATGTCTTACAAGAGGGAAATTCCAAGACTTAACAGAGACAACTTCTCAGCATGGCAAGGATTGTTGAGACTTCATCTGGCTTCTATTGGTGATTTAGGACTAAAGTATCTTGATGAAAAATATGAAGAACTTGTTGGTACATTATCTGTCAATGATATTGCTGAAAAGAAGACTCACAATAACATGATGATAGATATAGCATCTGCTCTAAGTTATGAAGAATTTGATGATATCAAAGATTGCAAAACTACCTTTGAAATGTGGAACAAGCTGAAAGAGATCTATGGAGGAGATGATAATGTAAGAAGAGCCAAAGCAAAAAGTTTGAGAGGTCAATTTGATCAAATTAGGATGAGAGAAGATGAAAACATTGCAAAGTATATTGAAAGAATCAAAGCATGTGTTAGTGCTATCAAAGCATCTAGAGGAGATATCAAGGAGGAGACAGTTATAAGTAAAGTTCTTAGAACTCTACTTCCAATTTATGCAATTAGAGTCTCTGCAATTCAAGAAAGAAGATGTGAAGAAAATCATAAGATAAATTTAGAGGCCATAGTTGGAAGATTGACTGCATTGAGCTAGAAAACTATGATAATTATGTTCCAGTTGCAAAGAACATTGAATAAGCATTTGAAGCCAAGCTTTCACTCAAAGAAAAAGGGAAGAAGATAAAGGATCCACAGTCAGACAGTGATGAAGAATCAGAACAAAGTTCAGATAGTGATCTGGAGGTGGTTGAAGCTCTACTAGCAAGGAAATATTCAAGAGGCAAAGGGAAATACAAAGGTAAGGTTCCTCTAATCTATTTTTCTTGTGAAGAAATTGGACATATTGCTGCTAGGTGCCCAAATAAGTAGAACAAGGATGAGAAGAAAGGTCACAAGTACAATGGCAAGAAAGACTTCAAATCATCCAAGGATAAAGGTAAGAAAACATGTTTCATGGCTAAAGATTCTAATGATTCTGATGATGAAGAAGAAGATGAAATTTTCTACATTGCTGTGAAAGATGAGTCTAATAATGATGAAGAAATGACACTCAATTCTCATATGAGCAGAAATGATACATGGATTATAGATAGTGGTTGTCCTCATCACATGACTGGTGATAAAACCAAGTTTGAACACTTTGAAAACTATGATGGTGGCAGTGTAAGATTTGGTAACAATGAACCTTGTTGCATAAAAGGAAAAGGAAGAATCTCATTGACCAAGGAACTTGTATGTGATAATGCATATTGGGTAGAAGGACTAAAGCATAATCTATTTAGTGTGGCATAGCTATTCAATAATGGATTTAAAGTAGAATTCATGCAAGGAAAAGCAAGACTACCTAATGACAAAGGTAAGCTGATTGGATCAGGAACTCAAACAAAAGGTAACTTATTTTATCTTGAACTTGGTGAATGTTCATGTTTTATTGCTCAAATTGAAGAGAGTTGGTTATGGCATAGGAGGTTATGTCATGTAAACTTTGACAAATTGATAAAAGTCAGTAAATCCAAGAATGTAAGAGGCATTCCTAACATAAGGAAACCTGAGGTTGGTCTATGCAAGAATTGTCAAATTGGTAAAATGGGAAAGAGAAGTTTTAAAAGCAAGAACTGTCAGACTGAAGAAGTTCTAGAAATTGTGCATAATGATTTGTGTAGACCTATTAGCATTGAAAGCTATACTGGTGAGAAATTTTTTATTCTTTTTGTTGATGATTATTCAAGAATGATGATTGTCATGTACCTAAGAGAGAAATTAGAAGCATTTGAGAAGTTCAAATAGTATTTGGCTAGAGTAGAAAAGGAAATAGGCAAAAGACTGAAATGCTTAAGGTCTAACAGAGGTGGAGAATTCATTTCACATGAGTTCAATAACTTTTGCATTGAAAGGGGAATCAAAAGACAAGTTTCAACACCTGGAACTCCTAAAAAAAATGGAATAGCAGAAAGAAGGAACAGATCTATCATGGACTGTGCAAGAACCTTAATGATTAAGAAAAGCATTGCTATCAAATACTGGAAGGAAGCTATTAGCACTATAGTTTATACCTTGAACCGAGTATAGCTAAAAAAGGATTCATTCAAAACTGCCTATGAGTTATGGTATGGTTACAAACCCAATGTAAGTTACCTAAAAGTATTTGGAAACAAATGTTACATTTTGAAAGAATCTAGAAAAGGTAAATTTGATGTAAAAGGAGATGAAGGAATATTTTTGGGATACTCTTGCAAAAGTAAAGCATATAGATGTTTGAACTTATCTACTTACAAAGTCATAGAAAGTGCACATGTGAAAGTTGATGAGTTTGTAGAAAGAACAAAAGAAGAAAGAAAAAGGGAACTTGGAGACTATAGGAGATTTGTTTACATTGAACTTGATACAATACCAAATACATATGTCAATCAGGAATCTTCAACTCCTGAATCTTCATTAACCAAGTCATAGAAAGTTCAAATTGAGTCAGTACCTACCGAGGTACAAGAACTCGAGTTGCAAACAAAAGCTACTGAGTCAGCATCTACCGAGCTCGAGTGAAGCACAAAAGGTTAACAAAGCAAGTCACCTAAAAGGAAAGGAGCCCGTGTTAGCCAAGTATGTTAGGAAACATCATGCACAGGATCAGATCATTGGAGATAAATCAGAAGCGACAATGACAAGAAGTAAGTTGAAAGGCACTTGTTTACTTGTTGATTTTGAACCTAGAAATATCAAAGATGCACTAGACAATGAAAGTTGGATTGAAGCTATGAATGATGAGATAGAACAAATAGAGAAAAACAAAACATGGACTCTTGTACCTATACCCAAAGACAAGAATGTGATTGAAACTAAGTGGATATTTAGAAAAAAGCTAAATGAAGATGGTAAGGTATCAAGGAACAAAGCTAGATTGCTATGCAAAGGATACTCCAAGGAAGAAGGTGTAGACTATGGAGGAACTTTTTCTCTTGTTGCAAGATTGGAAAGTGTCAAAACCTTACTTGCATATTCTACATACAAAGGATTCAAAATTTATCAGATGGATGTCAAATCAGCATTTCTCAATGGCATATTGGATGAAGAAGTTTACATTGAACAACTTGAAAGTTTTGTTGATTCAGACAAGAAGGACATGGTCTAAAAATTGCATAAAGCATTGTATGGTCTAAAACAAGCACCCAGAGCATGGTATGAAAGATTGCATAACTATCTTATTCAGATTGGTTTTCAAAGAACTAATGACAATAGTAGTTTGTACATAAAGGAAGGACTAGATAATAAGATTGTTTTGGCAAAAGTATTTGTAGATGATACTTTCTTCATAGGAAATGATGATCTTTGCAAAGAATTTTCAGAACACAAGAAATTTGAAATGTCAATGTTTGGAGAAATCAAATTCTTTGTTAGTCTTCAAATTCATCAAAGTAAGAATGGTATCTAAACTACTCAATCAAAATACATCAAGGAGATACTAAAAAATTTTGGTATGGAAGACTACAAACTAGTTGGAACTCCTATGTGTACTGGATTAAAACTTACCAAGGATGATGAAACAAAGGAAGTAGATTAGACATTTTATAGATCTATGATTGGAAAATTGCAATATGTGGTGCACACAAGGCCAAACATTGCCCTTGTAGTAGGAATTGTAGCAAGATTCTCAGAAAAATCAAAAGAAAATCACATGATGGCAATCAAAAGGATCATGAGATAATTAAAAGGAATTAAAGATAATGGATTATGGTATAAACTTGGAGGAAATCTAGATTTAAAGGTGTTCACTGATGCAAATTGGGTAGGGAATGTTGATGATAGGAAGAGCACAAGTGGAGGAGCTTTCTTTCTTGGAAAAAGGTTGGTTTCTTGGACAAGTAAAAAGTAGAATTGTACATCCCAATCCACAAAAGAGGCTAAATATGTTGCAGCAACAGTAAACTGCTCAAACATTGTGTGGTTCACACAATTATTGGAAGGTATGAAGCAAGAAATCAAAGAACCTATTGTTATGTTTTGTGATAACACAAGTGCAATTAATATCTTCAAGAATCCAATGATGCATTAAAAAACCAAGCATATTGCCATAAAGTATCACTTTGTTAGAGAATTGGTACAAGAAAAGGAAATCAGATTGGAATATGTCCATACAAAGGAACAAATTGCTGACATATTCACAAAGCCTTTACCTAAGGATGCATTCTTGTATCTAAGAGGTAATTTAGGGTCATTCCCCTATCTGAAGCTCACTAAAATACAGTTTTAGTGATGCATCAGTAGGAACAGAATTGAAGATCTATCAGTTGATGCAGCAAATCAATGAAGACATTGCATATGAATTAGTGCATTAGGTACAATGCTATTCAATTGTTTTGAGTTGTCTTTGGCATGTGACATCAAAGAGGGAGAGTATACTATCATATCTTTTTAAAATTTGCAAAATAATAAGATTTTATGTAGGAGGGAGGGATTATTATGAAAGAGGGAGCTTGCTGTATTTGAAGAAGAAAGTGAAGTATTCTATCAGTAAAAGACTTGTTTTCAAATTTTATTCTGCTATGACATGTTGTGTTGCCATCAATGCCAAAGAGAGAGATTTTTGGATACAATTGTTCAATTTTGTGTTGTCTTTGATGTCACACAAATATCATATCAACCATTAGACAGAGTCTACCAAGCTCAGATGGTCAACAAGGAAAAGGACATAGTCTACCTAACTTAGATGGTTAGTAAGGCAAAGAACAGAGTCTACCAAGCCTAGAAGGTTAGTAAAGAAAATTTTTAGTGTCCACCGAGTAGATAATTGTTACCGAGCTTTCAAGGTTAATCAAATAAATTTACTTGTCACCAAGCTCACTCGATCATCAAAGGAAATGTGGCAAAAGCAGTTCTTATCGAGCTCTCATGAACAGAAAAGAAATTTAGTTCTTACCAAGTAAACTCGGTGGCCAAAGGATTTTGTAGATATTGCAATGTTAACTGAGTCAAGATGGTTAACTCGAGAAATTTTTGGAAGCAGTATTTACCAAGCAGGGTCAGCCAATAAAGGATTTCATTATTTTATAAAATAATGTTTATTTATTTAAAGTAATATTTGTAGTCAACTAATGTAGGGTTTATTGGTAAATGTAACATGTAAATGGGCCGACTTGACAATTTGAATGGTATAATTAAGAGGACAAGTTGCAAATTTTAAGTGTGGTGGAGATGGAAGTGGAATTAGTGTGATATGAGGATTGATTATTGTGGAAGCAAATTTGAAGGATGATCAGAGATCATTGAGGAGCAGCAAAGCCATATTTGATCAAGGAATGATCTAATGATGCAGAACAGAGACTTGTAATTAGCAAATTTAGTTGCATCTTGTTCAAGTCAATTCATTGTTGCTTTCTAACAATTGTAGCAATAATTTCAAATCTCTTAACAGAGTTAGTTTAACAACCATTTTGTAAATCCTCTAACAAGGTGACAGTTTAGTTGAATTTTTCTAAAGACCTCTAGCAAGGCCACTCCTAATAGGGTGATCAAAATCCTCTAATAGGGTCACACCTAATAGTGTGTATTATAACCTTTAACAGGGTTGGCTCGTAATAGGGCTCACTTTAGAAGAGTGAAAAATTGGTAACTAGTTGGTGGTTTTTCCCATATTGGGTTTCCATGTTAAATCTAGTGTCTCTTGTGCTCATTTTATTTTCAATTACATGCATGATTTCTTGAAGATAAGTAACAGTTTAATTTACTGAGTCACAAAATTTTTGTTTATCGAGTATCAATAATAACTAGATCTTTAAGACATCTAAGGGATCTGTGGATTAATTTTTGTCAGTAACTGATTCACCTGCCCCCTTAGTTACTCTATCTTTAATCCCAATAAGTACATATTGTATATCAGAAAGGATACTTTTGTCCCTAACCTTATGAAGACCAAAGAAGACATGAGTGGGATATGGAGTATGTACTTTGATGATCAAGGAATAAAAATGGATCAGGGGTTGGTGTGATGTTGATTTCTCCTACAATAGAAAGGTACTACTTCTCCTTATGCTTCGATTCAATTGTACCAATAATGTGGCCAAGTATGAATCCTTGATTTAGGGTCTCCTACTTGCTCAAAAAGAGGCATTCAAGAATTAAGTGTATATGGAGATAGTTAGTTGGTGATTAATCAAGTGAGAAATTAGAATGTCACTAAGAATGGTTTGCTTAAGTCTTATAAAAATAGTATGTGATTTTCTTGAAGGTTTCAATGCATTTAATATTCAAAGAATCCTTAGGAAAGAGAATAGGCATGCTAATAGGTTTATAGCAATGGGTGCATCTTATGATGTGCCTAAGATCCTTGAAGATGAAAAGAAGCAATAGATTAAAGAGGTAGTTAGGCCTGCTATTCCTGACAACAACACTGATTGAAAAGTGTTTGAATTTGATTCAATTTTTTTTTAATTTCCTGTAGAATGAGGTAGAATTCTCAGATAGGAATTAATCTAGGTTGCATGACTATTATGGGGATCAAGTCATCAATCTCAATTCCAAAAAGTTTCCTAAGGGTCTCATTACCTTAGATAGCATCTTCAATCTTGATGACCAAGCAAGTGAGAGAGGCATGCACCTAGCTACTGAAAAAGATGATTACACACCAATTTTGGTTGCTAATGGAATGACCTTAAACATGGGGAGGGTATGCACTGAAACTAAGCAAGAGAATTTCATTCATCTATGTCAAGAATTTAATGATGTATTTGCCTAGACATATGATGATTTAAAGGGTTTTGACCCAAGTCTCTTTCATAATACCATATATTTAGTTGATAATGTCAAACTTGTAAGGTAGAAATGGAGGCCAGTGAATCCTAAAATTGAATCCTTAATGAGAAAAGAGTTATTCAAGCTAATTGAGGGTAATATAATTTTCCCTATCTAGCTCTTATCATGGGTAGGAAACCTTGTCCCTATTAGGAAGAAGAATGAAGAAATTAGATTGTGTGTGGAGTTTAGGGACCTTAACTAGGCCTCCTTCAAGGATCATCATCCCCTTCCTTCCATGGAGTAGATTTTATCCAAGGTTAGTGGTTCAAAGAGGTTTTCATTTCTTAATGGATTTTTTGGTTATAACCAAGTACTATTCAAAGAGGCTGATAGATACAAGAGTGTGTTCACCACCAAATGGGGCACCTATGCCTATAGTAAAATGCCTTTTGGGCTAACAAATGCAGGTGATACATTTCAAAAGGCAATGGAGATGGCCTTCAAGAACATGATTAAAAGGTTTGTGGTGGTCTACCTTGATGATATCATAGTGTACTCAAAGAATGTAGTAGATCATTTTGGCCATCTAAGATAGATATTTATTAGATATAGAGAGTTTGGTGTGTCACTAAATCCAAGAAAGTGTGTATTTTCTACCACTCAAGGGAAATTATTAGTACACATTGTATCTAAGGAGGGTTTAACCATTGATCCAAAGAGAACTAAGGCCATACTTTCTCTCTCCCTTCCTAAACATAAGAAAGGGTTGCAAAGTTTCCTTGGTAGAATAAATTTTGTGAGGAGATTTATCCCTAATTTTCCTACCATGGCGAAGCCTCTTACAATTATGCTTAAGAAAAATATGGTCTTTGCATGGACTAAGGAAGGGAAAGAAAGTTTTGAAGACATCAAGGCAGCCATAGCTTTAGCTCCTACCCTTATCAACCCCAATTTTTATAAGGACTTCATTCTTTACACCTTAGGAGGTGAATCAAGTATTTATGTTGTCTTGACTCAAGAAAATGATAGGAATGAAGAACATCCCATAGCCTTCTTTAGTGAAGGGCTTAAGGAATATGAAGACAAGTACAATTATGTAGAGAAGCAAGCCCTTGCAATCGGAAGAGCTTTGAAGAAACTTAGGCACCTTTTGTCTCATAACAAGATCCATTTGCTAGTGTGAAGGAATTTATTTTGAGCAAAGATATTAGTGAGAAAAGAGATGGATGGGTCACTAAGGTAATGGAGTATGATGTTGACCAGATCACCAAGTTGGTAAGAGGGAAAGGATTGTGCAAACAAATGATCTCATCTAAAGAGTTAGATGGGTAAGTTGCTTTGATATTGATGGAACAACAACAAGCAAGAAATGATAATCTAAGGAATTGGATGGATGACATGATGACCTTCTTGTCAAGCAATGGATATCCACAAGGATTGGATAGAGCTAAAAGAAGATGGTATAAGTTGCAGTCAATTCCTTATGCCATAGTTGATGGCATCCTTTTTAGGAGGGATTTTAATGGAGCCCTCTTGAGATGAATTCATATAGACCAAGCTGAAAGAGTGATCTGGTCCTGATGGTGGCCACTTTTCAGCAAGGATAACTGTAATGAAGATCATGAGAGCAGGTTAGTACTAGCCATCCTTGTTCCATGATTGTCACAGGTATGTGAGAAAGTGTTAAAAATGTACTTTCTTTTCTAGTAAGTAGAGGCTTATAGCTCTTCCTCTTCATCCCATTCAAGTGGATCAACCTTTTTCCCAATGGGGACTGGAATTCATAGGCCCTATCATTCCTCCTTCTAGCTGTGGTCATAAATGGATCCTAGCTACTATAGATTACTTCACCAAATGGACTATGGTAGTTGCATTGAAGGATGTCATAGAATCTTCAATTATTGAATTCTTTGATGGAATTGTGACCAGGTTTGGTGTCCCTTCAACCATTATTTCAAAAAATGCAAAATCTTTTTTAGGAGCTAAGATTTGTGCATGGGTAGTTACTCATAATATCTACTTGAGCACATCCTCAAACTACTATCCTCAGGGAAATGGATTGGCTAAGTCATCTAACAAGAACCCAATCAAGATTATGAAAAGGAATATAGAGGATTATCAGAGGTTTTGGCATCAAAAGTTGAAGACAACACTGTGGGCTTATAGAATAACACCTAAGAGGGAAATTGGAAATTCACCCTTTATATTAGTATATGGCAAGGAAGCAAGGATTCAAATTTCATTAGAGTTCCCATCTCTAGAACTGGCTCATCAGTTGGAGCTAACAAAAAGTGATTTCATGATAGTAAGAATGGCAGAACTAATGGAGCTAGAGGAGAAAAGAAATTAGGCCATATAGACCTTGGAAACACATCAACAACAAGTCAAGAAAAGTTTTTATAGGAAGGCTAAGATTATAATTTTTAGAGAAGGTGACCTTGTGCTCAAGTGGGATGTAAACAAAGAAAAAATAGGGAGACACTCAAAAAAATTTGATGCACTATGGAGTGGTCCATATGTGGTTAGCAGTTACAAGTAGGCTAATGCCTTTCAGTTAAGTAGGCCTGATGGTGAAATTCTACCGATTCTAGTTAATGGAATATATCTTAAGTCTCGCTTTAGATGAAAGATGAATGTTTCACATACATAAGTAGTTTAGCTTTCTTCCTTTGGTTTCTTATTTTCCAAGAAGTGCAAGATCACATGTATTTTTTGTAGAGGTTGTTGAGGATTTTGGTTCCTAGTTTCAATTGTAGAGGATGATTTTAGGGTTTTGCTGGGTAGATATTTATGATTTCTATGAATCTGTTGCCCAATGGATGTGTAGGCTGCTAGTTTATACATAGCTAGCTTGGATCTCCCCATGAGTTGCTAGATTTTTTGGTCATTTTTTCCTTCCCACCAAATTTTTCATATTTGGATTCAAATGTAGTAACATTCACATATTTGAAAATTAAAATTAAATGGGGCACAAAATACTTTATACTAAAGCCTTAGGTTATATTTTATTTCCTAAGTGATAGTGTATTTTGATATTTTCATAGGCTTGCAACTTCCCCACTATCAAATCTTGCAACGATTAACAATAGGTGCTTTTCTGCATTCTCAGATTTGTTAGAATATGTTAGAATGTGGGAAAGTGCCTCACTGCCATGTGTCATGTAGATCTTATCCTCCTTGTGGGTGATAGATAATTAATGAAACGAGGTGATGAGTCAAAGTAAGCTTGCATATGGGAGGCACTTCATTGGCTAAGGTACTAAGAAAAATTGTCAGTGGACCACATGTTTTCGTTCACCATCAGATTGAAAAGGATCAACGATGAGAAGTTTCCTACAATATGGAGATGAATAAACTTTAACAAATGTAGGGAAGTGCCTTGTTGACATGTGGAGTTGCTAAGGTCACTTCTCTTATAAGCCACAAAGTGGAATAGAGTCAGAACTTGTCAGACTAGTGTGGATATGTTAGAGCATCATGGCAAGTTGGCAGGTTTTTATTGGTCAATGGTGATGACTGTGTGATTGGTGGACCAGTTTTTTTTTCATTGTTAGATCCTCTAAGATCAATGATTGACACTTTTTTGCATTGTGTAACTACTCGATCTTTAGGCAATGTAGGGAAGAACTTTACAGATACGTGTCTTTGCGGGCCCATATGGTAAGCGGTGGTAACTTTTGAAGTGACAATGATTAAGTTAACATTTTTTGTAGCTGTCATGGTTAAGTTTAGGGGTGGCATTGTTAATTAAATAAGATGGTCAAATGCATCAAGACTCCATGAGGTGGAAAAAGGAAACCAAGAAATAGAATCCCATGCAACCTCAGAGCAGCTCAACAAAGGGCACCCATAAGAGGCCTTGTTGGTTTGCTCAAGATTTAGGGATGTGGATATTCTCTCCCAAACACAACTATTGAATCCCTTGTTGATGAAAACACAATATGAAATGAGTCTATGCTAAGTTGAATGGAGAATACCTTCAAGAAATGGCTATGAGTAAACCAATCCTCAAAGGATTCTAAGTGGTGAGATGGAAATGCAATGCAAGAAATCAAACTAAGTTACCAATGCAAATGCAAATAAACTAGCAACTACCAAAGATTAACAACAATGCATAAAATCTCTAAAAGGCTCTAGAACTATACTAGCATGATAACAATGCAAATGAGGGAGATGTTGATGCTTGAGAAAAGGGCTCTATTTATATATTTTATGGAGACCTTGAGGAGGTGGCAAGGAAAATGATAAAGAAAGTGAGATAGTGGGTTCAATTTAAAACTGAAGGTAATGGGGAACATGTCATTGTGGAGGAATAAAAAAATGAGGGGAGTGGAAGACAAGTCATAGTGGAGGAATAAAGAAATGAGGAGAGTGGAAGACATGTCATAGTGGAGGAATAAATAAATGAGGAGTGGAAGACATGTCATAGTGGAGGAATAAAGAAATGAGGAGAGTGGAGGACATGTCATAGTGGAAGAATTAAAAATGAAGAAAGTGGGAGACATGTCATAGTGGAAGAATTAAAAATGAAGAAAGTGGGAGACATGTCATAGTGGAGGAATAAATAAATGAGGAGTGGAAGGCATGTCATAGTGGAGGAATAAAGAAACAAGGAGAGTGGAAGACATGTCATAGAGGAAGAATTAAAAATGAACAAAATGGGAGACATGTCATAGTGGAGGAATAAAGAATGAGGTGAGTGGGAGATATGGAGGAGTGGGGATTTAAAGAATAAGATGAGTGGGAGACATGGAGGATAAATGAATTAAAAATTCATTTTGAGGGCTAAATGGATAAAGGGGGAATAAATGATTTTTAGAAATCATTTATTAAACTTGATGGAGGATGGATTAGGGTTAAGATTAATTTAGATTAATCTTAATTAGGTTTGAGAACATTAAGCATGTGGAGGATTTAAATAAATTGAATTTATCTAAAAGGGAACATATGATGTCACTATGCATTAAATAAATTTAACACATTAGAGGGGAGTATTTGAATTAAATTCAAAATACATTAGGGAAGTGAACTTATTTAATTAAGTAAAATGAATTAAATAAGTAGAAGAATATGACAAAATATAATTAATTAATTAATAATTAATCATAATGTAAAAGGAGATATTAAATTAATTAATATAGTGTTTTAGGATAATTTTAGGTGTCTACACCTATGAATCAGTAATCTACAAATTTTAGTTGCCAACTGGATATTATTACTTACTTTAAACCATGCATAACAAAGAAATAAAGTAATTTTGAATAGTAACAGTAACAATGCACAATGATAACACATTGCACCATATTTTGTTAACTAGGGAAACCTTGGCCAAGGGAAAAGCCTGGTAGTGATGATACCCACTAAATAATATATAGTTATATAAGTTCCTTTTTAGAGGATGGACCCTATTAGGAGTCGACGAGAAAATTCAGTACAAGGAGTCCTTGTTAGGAGACTTTGAATTCCTATTAAGAGTTGTGGTTCAATGTAAAAAGACTCCATTTCCCAAACATGCAATTTCAATTACAAGAAGAGCACACAACTCAAACAAGTAATTTACTGTTATGTCTTTTTCTTATGATCTTCAACTCGATCTTAAATCACCAGATAGCTCATATAAAACTTCACATATATTGCTTTCACAAGGTTTTGCTATTTACAATTCACAATTCACATTTTTCATAATAGGTCACTACTTCTTATCACAAAATGTCCTTTGCATAAATATCATGCCTTTACACAAATTGCTACTAGGTTGACTAAGACTACAAATCATTTTTCCATGTTAGAGTAAACATCTAGGATGTTGGCCCTAATTGGACAAGTAATTGTTTTGTAAACAAAACAATTCTTTCCTTCAATTCTATTGTCCTGCTTTATCAAAACATGATTATCTCTATTTTGTATAGTTTTTACTAACTTCTGAGGTTATATATGTCATCACCAACATGTATACTATCTGCATGTCACTTTGCTAGTCATAATATGATGTCAGTAACATGTTATAAACAAAACAATACACTACTATAAATCAAATTCTATACTCAGATAATTTTCTGATTACCAAACACAAAGTATCTTTATTTATGAGGTTTCTTGTCAGCATGTACATCATGTGTTCCCATAAATGAAAATAATTACATATCACTATTAGCCAATTTTCAATAATCTCCCCCTTTGGAATTGATGTTAATAAAATATGGAAAATTGGCTAAGTGACAAAAACTTAACATAAACAACATATAAACATTACATATGCTCCCCCTTTCAATATACTTTACTACTTTTATTCACATTGTATCTCTCCCATTTGTGACATGTATACAATTTTCACATGTATCTCTCCCCCTTTGACATAAATGGCAAAGGTCAAAATGTGAAGATTCTATCCAAAAACTATAAAAAATTATTGCCCTTCCTTATGTTGATATGATCTTCATACAATCATCAAAAATGGCCTTCAGACTATCCATAACTTTGGTTCATGTTTCCTTGGTAGACTCAACAGAGGTGAGAATTGCACATAAGGCATATGATGCAACCTCAACTGCATTAATATCTAAATACAAAATATCTGAATATGTGTCCTTGGCCTTGAAACATTTCTCTAACTATTTCTCAGTGAAAGATAATTTTAGAGCAATCAATTCTTTGAAATTAGATGCCCTCTTAAAAATCTGCTCTTTCTGAAGTTCCAGTTTCCTGATGTCACTGTGAATATTGGCAACTTGACCTTCAAAATCATCAAATTTACAAGATGGATGTTGGATCTGGCTGGATAAAGTTTCTAGCTCACTCATCTTTAATTCTATCTAACCATCAAAATCTTTAGTCATCTTGTATGACAAGTGCACTTACTATACAAAGTTTTCCCTTCTTGTTGACATTGCTAAAGTTCTTTTTATACAAGTATCAAGATTAACTAAGTCACTCTTGATATTATGATAAATGGTGCTAAGCAATTTAGCATCATGTGAAATTTTTACCTTTGCCTTTGCAACATTCAACAAATTTGAAAACTCTTCATCAAAATATTTTAGCACAGCTTCCACTCTTTGTTTGGGATCTATTTCAGTGTGTTGAACTACCAATGTACTATGTAGTCTATCTATTACTTCCATTAATGTTTTCTACAAACCTTTTATTGTGTTATTCTTCTATATAAGTTTAGATAAGGATGAGATTAGATCTATTTAATCATCATCATCAGTAGCCAAACTAGCAAGAGAGAGCATAGTGGATGAACTAGATGGTTTAGTCTCATCCTCCCTTTGTTTCTTTGCTACTTCTAGGATTTTGCTGATCATTAGGTGCATGAAAATTCTGAGCAATGTGTCCTATGTTGTTAAAATTATAACATACAATCTATCTTCTATCTTCATAAGATCTTCCTTCTCTTGATTTCCTCTCATTAAATCTTCTTCTATCTATAGGGTTAGTATTTCTAGACATTCTACTATTTTTTCTATTATTATCATACTTAGGTTTCCTACAATCAATTGCATTATGACCCATACAATAACAATTATGACAGTAAAAGTTCTTAACATGATTAAATGGCTTATTAGTACAATCTCTTTTCATATGACCTATTTCATTACATAAAAAGCACTTAGCTCTAAATTCATACCTAGTTTCCTTAAGGGTCTCTAATTTCTTTAGTTCATCCAAGATTTCAACTTCCTTGTTTTCCTCAATTTCTTTAGGTTTCATAGAAGATTGACTTGATTCAATCTTATTATTAGATTTTTTTTTTCTTTTGGATTTGATCTAATCTCAAGTTTCTTTGCAGACAGATTAATTAGATAACCAAGACTAGTCTTATCATAAGTACACCTCTATATTGACATTGAATCATCAAGCTTTTCTCTACTAGAATAAAGCTTCTCAAGCTACTGTTTGCATTGTGTCAATTCACCTTTCACAATAGTATTGTACTTATGGAGTTCTTCATGATCTTCTTTCAATGTTTCAAACTCATATGTTTTCTTTGCCAAACTTGCTCTTAGATCTACATTTTCAGTCTTTAAATCAGATTCAATTTTGCTAGGATCATTTCTCAAAGTCAACTTAAGATTTTTAATCTTCAACTCATGCTTCAAGATCTTGTACTCTATCTTCAACTTTGAATAATCATCATCACTAGTTCTAGATTCAGTAGATTCAGGCTTGGATTTAAGATGTTCAATCTTTTCCTTCAATTGATCAATGTATACTTTGGAGTCTTCGTATCTATCCCTCAGCTTATCTCTTTCTTTAGTAAGGAGATAAATTTGTTCAAGAGCTTCTTTAAGGCTCTTCATCAACTGTTCCATATCTATAGGGATCTTACTTAAGCTATTAAGCTTCTTCAAAGTAACTCCGCTCTGATACCAATTGTTAGAAATAGGGATTACTAAGAGTGAGGGATAGGGGGTGAATTAGTAATATACAAATTTTAGTCACCAAATAGATATTATTACTTACTTTAAACCATTCATGTCATGTCCCCTTTTCAAATAATTAAAAATAATAATCTTTGCTAAGGTAGGCAGGCCCAAAAAGGCAAAGTTTCAGCAAAAGGGGATAATCTTTGGAAGCGAATGGACTAATAAATAAAAATTATTATTAAAATATGTTTTATTAACCCCTCTTGGATGTGATTTAGGGTTATGCCCTCTTTTAAGGGGTATGGAGGCATTCTTGGCTCATTCCAGAACTTGATTTTTGCTCATTTCTTTGTTATTCTTCAGAGGCTGCCAAACCTGTGGAGAAGGAGACCCAAGAACGGGAGTTTGCAAGTTTCTAGGGAGACCCCAGAATGGGAGTTTTCAGGTTTCTAGGAAGGCTAAGGATAGGAGTTTGAAGCCATTCCATGTGCATGCTCATGCAGAGTTTGCCTTTGTGCTGAACAGTGCAGATTTGTGAGTTTTCGGGTGTATTTTTTGTAAGAGTTTGGTGTTTCCGGTTGAGTATTTCATATCAGTTTGGGTTGATTCTATATATCAGACTTTTAAATGTTAAAATAGAGATGAAAATATGTATTTGGATATGATTATACTTCTGTGATAGATTATTAAGTTTTTGTGGTGATTCCGGGCTATTTTGTGCTATTTTCAGGAACCTGATGAGCATTGTTTTTGTCCTCCATTTGGGAGCTATTGTGTGCATGTTATATAGATCTAGAAATGTAATTTTATAGGCTTTTATGCTGCTCAAATTTTTGTAAAAATTTCCACTTTCAAATTTATTAATAATAGGTGAAGCTATGAAGCTTTTGGCACTATTTTCGGCATACCCAATTTGGGGTTTCTTGAGAAATTTAGTGGATCTTTGTGATATTAGTTGTTTGATTTTGAAAATCTGATTAGAGGCGTGAAATATCATATAAAACCAGTAAAGGGACATTTTAGTGGTATCAGAGCCATGATCTTGCCAGCCTGAGGGTTTGTAGAAGTTTGCATGTCAGTTTTGACAACTACCCAGATCTTGCATGTCAGTTTTGACAACTACCCAGATTTTGCATGTCATAATTTATGGTTGCATGTTGCTTCTAATCAGTTGCATGTCAAAATTTATGGTTGCATTCTATTTCTAATCATTTGCATGTTAGTTCTTGGTGAATTTGGTGGTTGCATGTTGCTTCTAATCAGCTGCATGTCAAAATTTATGGTTGCATGCAACTAAGTGAAAGAGAAAAGAGATATTTACAGCGAGAAAAGAATAAAGAAATTTTGATCAAACCTCCAATTGAAAGTAAAAGTATAAAATCCAAGGAAGGAAAAAAGTATGGCTAATCTAGATGAGATGGAAAAGAAATTCTTCCAAGACATCCAAAATACTCAAAAGCAAACAGTGGATAGTTTGGCAGAAACTAGAAAGGCTTTGCGAATATTGACAGAAAAATTGCAAGGAGTTGCATCTATTAATGAGAAAGGGAGCACTTCAAAGGAGTCAAGAAATCTGAAACTCACACCCTCTCAATCAAAAAAAATTATTTTTCTGCATGCAGATGAGCCACCAGTGCCAAATCCAGCCCTTAATCCCATGGAAGAGGTTACAGGTAACTTGATTGCATTAAGAGCTACTTACAATGGTTTAGATGATGACTTTCATAGTTTAGTTCCTTTTAGAGAATATTTGGATATGATGAACACTTTGATGGCCAAGAAAGAGTACAGAAGGGAGCATGACATAAGTGGAAGAGAGCTCAAAAATAAAATAAGCAAGTTTATAGCACCTACTTTTGATGGAACAAATAAAATTTCAGCTAGAGCATGGGTACAAAAATTACAAACCTTCTTCACACTTAACCCCATGAAGGAGAGTGATGCTATTCAAATTGCAAGTCTACACATAGAAGATGCAGCAGATAATTGGTGGTATCATGGAATGACTACTCAAGGTCATGATTAGGTAACTACATTTGATGATTTTAGTCAAAGAGTGATAGATATATTTGACCTCAAGGATAATGATTATGAGGATGTTGTTGTGCATGATGGTGAGATACCTGGCAGAGATGAGTAGACATTGAGCATTCATGACTTTTCTGAGAGAGAGTATCAAGCACAGTTAGATGCTTCGACACATGAGGTTGAGACTGGTAGTACTTCACATGATTTGTCTAGCCAGCTGAAAGTGAACAAAGACAGTATTTTGACTTCATTATCTCATCATGACAGGTATGTGAAGTTAGTTGGTATTGGTCATATTACTCAGGTGAGGAGTTTTCTTGAGTTACTAGCTGATTATAGTTTACGTATATGGACTCAAGATTGTTATATTGGCATTTGGGATTCAGTTGACTGGAAATCTTTAACACTTTTTGGTAGCAGTGATTGTTTGGGTGCTATCATGGATTTGAGTAGCAGATTGCATGGTGTTGTCTTTTCTTGTGCCAGGAGCTTATCCGATGTTGGTATTAGTTTTTATACACCGGTGTTGGGCTTTGTTCATATATCTAGTCGACCATACTTGCTGGAATGTGTTGATGATCTTTCATATTTGGCAGTGTGTACAGATGAGTCCCAGGATCATATTAGCATTGATGACATGCAGGAGGATGCAATGGGCAGTTGTGAAGACTTAGTTTCCTTGGGTACAGAGGAGTTGGACAATAGTGCTACAATTTTTGATACTCTATATGTTGATATGAGCTTTAGAGTTGATTCACAGGACATGGATGGTAATACTCTAGAGACTAGTAACTTTGAGGATACTCCTTTAGACAGTGCATCAGAGGAGGTTTGTAGGAGACAGTCAAGCCAGTGCCATCATGTGTCTAATGAGTTGAGAGTTAGTGACCAAGACATTGCTATCACTTGTCAGCATTTCGATGCTCCTCGTCAGTTGTTAGCAGTTTATGGATGGGGTTCTCCTACTAGTGATGAGCAGGAATGCAGTTATCTTTCCTTGACAGAGTTCCACTCTTTATGGGAGGCTATCCAAATTTTAAGACAGGATTATATGCAGTTGGTAGTCGATAGAGATTATCTTATGGAGTGTGGTAGTACAACATACGATGCATTGTTGGCCAAGGAAGATGAGGTGAGTGAGCTTACTCAGCAGCTTGAGGTAACTTCTGAGATTCTTGAGAGTACACAGTTGGCTTTCAAGGAGTCATAGTTTCATTTGGCTAAGGTGACCATCGAGTTAGAGCGACTACAGTCTTTACTTGATTCTATACAGTCACAAGCTGTGGTGTTTGGTGATCCGAGGATGTCCATGGCCGAGATTGTCAGAGACAGTGGAGATGGGGATGCATCCATCCTTGATACTAACATTGGCATATCAGGTTCATTCCCACTAGAGTCAGGTTCAGTTGAGTTGGGTGTTGTAGCAGATTGTTGTATGCTTGACATGGTGGTGGCCTCTAGTACTGATGGCACAGAGACTAGAGATGTATCAAAGATCATGTGTGATGTTGGTGAGTCAGCAGTTGGCATGGTTTCTACTAGTAATACTACTCCCTTGGTGATATCTTCAGAGGTAGTAGTCATTTCCAACATGGTTAATGATCAATTGCAGTTAGTTTCATCTGGATTACAGTCTAAGCCACTAACTGAGATTGGCACATTCTATCAGCATTACACTGTGAGGTACGCTCAACAATTTACCTTTGATGACCATGTTGATGAGATGATGATACAAAGATGTACTTTGGTTCCTAGTGCTTATCATCAGTTATGGGACAGTTTGATGCCTCAAGATGAGAGTTGTGATGGGCATGACATGGTGATAGGTTCTGCAGTTGATAGCTTGATAATATGTGACTTAGAGCAGGAGTTTGGGAGTGATGTTTCAGTGGGTGTTGTTATTGATTCTACTCCTTTGGCGATGACATCTCCTGACTTAGCTAGTGATCAGTCATAGTGGGTTGTATCACTTGTTCATGGTGAGCTATTGATTGAGGTTGGTTTTCTTAATCAACATTATATTGCAGGGTATGTACATCAGTTAGCATTTGATCCTTGTTTTGAGGAGTTGATGGCAGACAAATTTGGTTTGGGTTCCATTTCTTACTCTTTATCTTGTAATGTCTTTTCACCATCAGCAGTGCATGGGAGTTATGGTTATGAGATAGTGGCTGGTGATTTGCAGAGTTGTGTTGACTGCAAGAGTTGTATAGTGTTTGGATTCTCCATACTTGGTATAGTTTCATTCGAGAGCATTTACCATTGTTGCAGAGTTGGATTGTACATTCCATATAGGCCAGTGGGATGCGTTGATGGTATTTACTGTGTTGGTAGTTTGATTTGTCCACTTTACTTGGGTTTTGATGTTCTAAGAGTTTGTGTCTCATGGGTTTCTAACTATGGCAGTGGTGATTTTGGAGTTTGGTTGAGTTGTAATTGTCAGTTTGATTATGGATTCCTCTTGGTCATATTGCAGAGGATATTGCAGGAGCCTGTGTTAATTGGCAGTAGTATAGTTCATGACTACATTTGGGATCCAGGTGGATTGATTGGTTTATTGTTTAGCCATTGCTTGAGGAAAAGAAATATTTGGGAGGGGAGGACTTGTCATGTCCCCTTTTCAAATAATTAAAAATAATAATCTTTGCTAAGGTAGGCATGCCCAAAAAGGCGAAGTTTCAGCAAAAGGGGATAATCTTTGGAAGTGAATGGACTAATAAATAAAAATTATTATTAAAATATGTTTTATTAACCCCTGTTGGACGTGAGTTAGGGTTATGCCCTCTTTTAAGGGGTTTGGAATCATTCTTGGCTCATTCCAGAACTTGATTTTTGCTCATTTCTTTGTTATTCTTCAGAGGCTGCCAAACTTGCGGAGAAGGAGACCCAAGAACGGGAGTTTGCAGGTTTCCAAGGAGACCCAAGAATGAGAGTTTTCAGGTTTCTAGGAAAGCTAAGTACAGGAGTTTGAAGCCATTCCATGTGCATGCTCATGCAGAGTTTGCCTTTGTGTTGAACAATGCAGATTTGTGAGTTTTCGGGTGTATTTTTTGTAAGAGTTTGGTGTTTCCGATTGAGTATTTCATATCAGTTTGGGTTGCTGCTGTATATCATACTTTTAAATGTTAAAATAGAGCTGAAAATATGTATTTGGATATTATTATACTTATATGATAGATTATTAAGTTTTTGTGGTGATTCTGGGCTATTTTGTGCTATTTTCGGGAACCCGATGAGCATTGTTTTTGTCCTCCGTTTGGGAGCTATTGTGTGCATGTTATATAGATCTAGAAATGTCATTTTATAGGCTGTTATGCTGCTCAAATTTCTGTAAAAATTTCCACTTTCAGATTTATTAATAATAGGTGAAGCTGTGAAGCTTTTGGCACTATTTTCGGCATACCTGATTTGGGGTTTCTTGAGAAATTTGGTGGATCTTTGTGATATTAGTTGTTTGATTTTAAAAATCTGATTAGAGGCATGAAATATCATATAAAATCATTAAAGGGACATTTCAATGCATAAAAAAGAAATAAAGTAATGCTAAATAGTAATAGTAACAATGCATAAAGATAACTCATAACACCATATTTAGTTAACTAGGGAAACCCTGGCCAAGAGAAAACCCTAGTGGGGATGGTACCCACTAGATAATATACTGATATATAAGTTCCTTGTTAGAGGATGGAGTCTATTAGGAGTCAATTAGAAAATTTAGTATAAGGAGTCCATGTTAGGAGACTTTGAATCCCTATTAGGAGATTCCAACCCTGTTAGGAGTTGTAGTACAATGTAAGAAGAGCCCATTGCCCAAACATTCAATTTCAATTACAAGAAGAGAACACTTCTCAAAATTTTTTTTTATTGTTATCTCTTTTCCTTATGATCTTTATCTTGATCTTGGATCACCAGATAGCTCATATAAAACTTTGGATATATTTCTTTCACAAGAGTTCACTCTTTACAATTCACAATTCCCATTTTTCATAATATCTCACTACTTATTGCAAAATGTCCTTTGCATAAATACCATGCCTTTACAAAAAAAATTTCTAGGTCAGCTAAGACCATAAACTACTTTTCCAAGTTAGAGTAAACATATAGGATGTTGGCCCTAATTGAACAAGTAACTATTTTGTAAACAAAGCAATTATTTCCTTCTATTTCACTATCCTACTTTATCAAAACATGATTATCTCTATTCTGTATAGTCTGTGCTGACTTTTGAGGTTATACACATCATCACCAACATATATACTATATCAATGCAACTTTTCTAGTCATAATATGACATCAACAACATGTTATAAACAAAACAATACACTATTATAAATCAAATTCTATACTTAGACAATTTTTTGATTACTAAACACTAAGTATCTTTATTTTTGAGGTTTCTTGTCAACATGTACATCATGTGTTGCCATAAATGAAAACAATTACATATCACTATTAGCCAATTGTCAATAGAATTCTCACCACTTCTTTGAAGAAAATGTTTACAATCTAAGATGCATCATGGTTGTACCTACAAGGTATAAAGTGAGCCATTTTTGTGAACTTATCAACTACTACCAACACCATGTCTACTCCTCTAGCAATTTTAGGTAACCCAAGAACAAAGTCCATGCATATGCTATCCCAAGGTTTAGTAGGTATTGGTAAGGGTTGGCATAACCCAGCATTATATGATGGCGATTTGTCCCTTTGACAAATCAGACAATTTTCAACATATCTCCTCACCTCATTATGTAATCCATACCAATAATAGAACCTTGCTACTTGTTCTAGTGTCTTATCTGTCCCAAAATGACCTCCAAGAGCACCATTATGCTTTTCTTTAATAATATTTTCCCTCATTGATGACTTAGGGATACATAACCTACTACCTTTGAATAATAAGCTATCCCACAATACATAGTCAGAAAAATCACCATGAAAAGTGTTGTATAGTCCAAACAAGTTTAGTAAGCCTCTCTAAAATTAGAATCCTCCTTGTATAGATCCTTGATCTAATTCAATCCCACACTTTGTTGTTTGACTTCTTGGATTGCAAGTATTCTCCTACTTAAAGCATCAACCACCTTGCTGGCAGTCTCACTTTTGTATTTTATTGAAAGGTAAATGCTTGAATATGCTCCACCCATTTAATATGTCTATGGTTGAGTTTATCTTGTCTATTTAGGAAGTTGAGGGAATGATTATCATTGCACACTCTAAACTCCTTTGGAATGAGGTAGTGTTTCAATTTCTTTAGGGCTTGAACCATGGAGTATAGTTCAATGTCATAAGTGGAATACTTCTACTTAGCTTCATTCAATTTTTATGAGAAAAATGCAATAGGATGATTCTCCCTGAGTAAGGACTACTCCTATAGCATACTTACTAGCATCAAACTCCATAGTAAACACCCTATCAAAACTAGGTAGCATTAGGGTGGGTAATTCTACTACTTTCTTCTTCAAAAGTTTAAATTTCCTCTATGTTGTTTCAGTCCATCTAAACTTACATTGATTCCTCCTTTGATGGTAACAAGGATGGGAGCTACTATCTCACTGAATCCTCTAATGAACTTCTTATAAAAGGTAGCTAAGCCATGAAAGCTCCTAACATCTCCCACTACTTTAGGACTAGTCCAATTTAGAATAGCTTCTACCTTACTAGGATCCATCTTTAGGCATGCTTTTGAAATCACAAAGCAAGGTAAACCAATTCAAACTTAAAGAGCTCACATTTTTCCAAGTTAATTTGTATCTTCTCCTCATGCAATTTCTTTATCACCATGCTAGGATGCTCCAAGTGTTCTTCTCTATTCCTGTTGAATATCATAATGTCATCTACATAGACTATCACAAACTTTCCAATGAATTGTACCAAGACCTCATTCATTAATCTCATAAATGTGCTAGGTGCATTGCTCAAGCCAAATGGCATCACTAGCCACTCATATAGTCCCTCATTAGTCTTGAAACTTATTTTCCACTCATCCCCTTGTTTGATCCTAATACGATGATATCCTAATTTCAAATCAAACTTCAAATAAGCACATGATTCTCCTAGATAATCCATTAGGTCTTCAATTCTAGGCATGGAAAACCTATACCTAGTTGTAATCTTATTGATTGCTCTTGAATCAATACAAAGTCTCCATTAGCCATTCTTCTTGGGTGCAAAAACTAATAGACATGTACATGGGCTCAAACATTTCCTTACTAATCCTTTATTCAATAATTCCAAAACTTGTTTGCTTACATCTGCATTCTATTGAGGTGTGAGCTTGTATGTAGGCTTATTGGGAAATGTTGGACCAAACACTAAGTCAATCTAATGGCTTATGCTCCTGATAGGTGGTAATGCTTCTAGTCTCTCCTTTGCAACTAATGAAGGGTATTTTTTTAGTAATTCTACAACCTTTACAAGTAGTAGTTCTTTGTTCCTGATTTCCTCCTTTAGTTTAACAATCAGAGCATACCTCTAAAAATTATCTTCCTTAGTTGACTACATTAACTCCATACCTCTAATTAGTCTAAACACACTATCATCTTAGTCATTCACAATATGATTAGGTAAAGGATCCATCTTAAACTATCTTCCATCCTTCTCTATTAGATAGGTGTTCTTTTCACCATTATGTTGGGCCTTCACATCATACTGCCATGGCCTTCTTAGGATCAAATGACAAACATCCATAGGAATGATTTCACATATAACCTTATCCTTATACTCACCAAGCTCAAATTCTACCCATGCTTGCTCTTTTGCTATAAAACTGTGACTCTTTTTTAACCATGAAATCTTCTGGTGGGATAAATAGGGTAACTTCTTAAGCTTACACTTGTTTTCCATCTCTAGAGATACAACATTCTCTATGGATCCAGAGTCAACAATTATTTTGCACAATTTTCCATATGCCTTACATTGAGTTCTAAATAGGGATTTCCTTTGTGGTTTCTCTATCTTCAAAGGCATCTTTAGCATAGTCCTCCTTGCCATAATGTTCTCCCCATCAAACATTTGTGTTGCACTCCCAACTTGTGTGGTACTACTATTGCAGCATGATTTATCAGTCACAGCTAACTAATTCCTTCTATCTCTATTCTAGTTATGAGGATTTGTGTTTTTTAGTGGACACTAAGCCATTGTATGCCTTGGTTTCCCACATGAATAACACTTTAGGGTCTCATGTCACCTTCCTTATCCACCTTCATATCCTCTACCTCTATTAAATGGCCTCCTCTGCCCTCTAAATCCCTGATTTCCTCTGTGAGAGTTTTCACCCCTGTTACCACCTTTACTTCTCTACTCATTTTTTTGATGGTCTTTTTGCCTTCTTAGAAAGTTTCCTCTTCCCCTTTTTTGATTAGTCCATGATCCTCTCCCCCTGTTAGAGTTTTCTTGTCTCCTCTTTATCTTTTCTTCAATCTTCACTACTAACTAAAAGAATTTTGCTACTATATTGGGGCATACTTCTTGTATGTTATACCTCAAACTAATTAGCTACCTCTAGCCACCTTAACACTCTCTGGCTCCACCATTCTTGATCTTATGTAGAGCCTATAGAACTCTTCTATATATGTGCTCATGTTTAGTTCCTTCTACCTCAAATTTTGACTTCTCATGTGCAACTAGACTTTATAGTCCTCTGGGACATAAGTATCCCTTATCATGTTATACATTACCTTCCATGAAGTAATCTTGTTCTTACCTTCTCTAACTCTCTTCTCCTGAATGAAATTCCACCATGCAAGTGTTGCTCCTTTCATTCTTGATTGGGCTAGCCTCACTTTATTCCCCTCTATTATTCCATAGCATTTAAAATGACTCTTAAGAGCCTCCATCCAATCTATTATGGAATTAAGATCCATCCTCCCTCCAAAAATAGGAGTATCAATGGATTTACTTCCAAAAGTTTCCAAATCTTTTATGAATGTCACCTGGTCTACCTACTCATCCATCTCTCCTTCTCCTTTGTTAAGGTCTTCCTCAATCTTCTTAGTAGTTTTCTCTAATAATCCCATCTTGTTATCCAACTACTCTAACGTTTCTTTCAACTCCTTATTCTCATATTTCCATTCTTGAAGTTCCTTGGCCAATTCGACCTTCGTCACCATCTTGTCTATCCCTAATTTAGAACATTGATCAAGTGAAAACATCCAATCCAAAAGCTCCAAGCTAAGCTCTGATACCACTCATAATGCAATAGATGAGTATAATCCACAAGCATATCCTAATATACTTCCTTAGGACCTACTCAAGACTATAGTGGTAGTGATGGGTTTCCTTAACACACCAACTTCACCTCACAATACCATCCTATCTTCCAAGTAGCCTCAAGTCTTCACAAAGGAAACCAAAACTTATCCACACCTCATTCCCTTTCATCCTCCAAGATCTCAAACTCCACTACCCTCTTTGCACCCTTTTCCACCATTTATCCAAGATTCATAACCCTCTAATAGGTTTTGGGCTTCCTTCCAAGTCAAAACAACAAGTTGCTTTAGGAGGCTTGATAAGGGCTCTTTACTAGTAGCCCTATCCAACCAAAATAAAAACTAAACTTCAAAAAATTCCAAAGAAGTCACTCAACCAGTTGTAAAATATCTAATGACATACAAATACCTAATAAACTTCACAAGATGGGTTCTGGGTTAACTCTCCTGACCCTGTAACTCTCGAACCTTAGTTCAAGGCTAGTTAGGATTAATAATATTGTTTGGGATCCTAAGCCTTCAACCATTAACCCAAATAAAAAATTATTCTTCCATCACCTAGGAAATCCTTCCACATTTCTACCTTCCAAAACTCAAGTACCCATGATCATCCTTATGCCTTCTGTAGTGTTAACTCTGACTATCTACATGCTAAGCACATCATATGCTTAGCTCAAATTTTGTCAAAGACTTCCAAGTAGGTGGCTGGTGTAAAAAAAAAAAGTGAAAACAATCATCTCCATCCTATGCCCCTTCCTTACACCAAAAAATATGGTTTTCCACCATGGGGATTAGGAGGGAGACTTCATTGTAGTTAAACCCTAACTACAGACTAGGTTAACCAGTAGGCACAAATAAAACCAAAAGAGATAAAAGCTTATTCTACATGAACAAACCTAATAAATACATTCATAGGTAAACAAAAAATAACTTTCCATAATCAAATCATGTACTTACTATCACCTTGCAAGAAGGTCTCAAGGTTGTACTCACTATTTGTACATAATTTCTCGCCAAAAATGTGATCTATTGCTTCAAATTTCATACATTACTGCTCCAACCCTTTCCTAGGTTGAAGAAATCCATTTTATAATCAAAGCCTCTTGACCTTGCACATTCATCCTTACATGATTGATAACAACAAATTGACTATAGACATTACAATTTTACAAGAAAAGTTGCATGACAACTTTTTTGACATTTTTTGCAACTTTTCCATATTTCCAAACAAATGAATTCAAATGCCAATCAAAACTTAATGAATCATGCAAGAATACTAAAAAACACAAAAATGAATATTTTTGATCAACTCATAGTGTTGACCAATGTTGAGTGACCTTTGACTTGGACATATGCCTTATTACAACATACAAGAAATATGTCTAAATGCATTCTAGGGATGCTTGAGATTGCCTTATTGTCTTGTGTCACCTTGGACACTTATTGACCTCCTAATCTATCTAGAATTGGTTTTTGAAAACCTTGTTTAGGACCTTAGGCCCCTGTATCACTTGACCTTTGGATCCTTACTGATCAAAATATTCTTTGTTGCTAATCTTCCACACTTGCCTTCTTTGCCTTTTCCTTTGATCACATATCCATCTTATATCATGTATTACAAACACTCCTCATTACACTTCTTGAACTTTATCATATATCACAAGATTTTTCAAGTCATATTGAATACATTTCCAAATAACCAATAAACAACCAACTAGTCAGCCTTAATTAGTTAATTAATAGACATACATAATCTATTGATACTTGGTCAATACTCGGATTGATCACTCGGTTAACACTGTGAGTCTTTTTTATTCATAAACACTCAGTTAATACTAAAATTAATCACTTGGTTAACACTGTGATTCCTTTGATGCTCAACCACTTGGCTAATACTAAATATCCTTCATTGCTTGAATGCTCAGTTGATACTGAATATTGAACGTTCTTCATTGCCTGACTACTTGGTTAATACTAACATTTGTGTAACATCAATGAAAATATACAATTGGTGGAATTTTTTCCAACAAGAAGATGATGGAACTAAATTATGTGGCTGAAAACTATGTGTTTTCTTAAATATTCTCTTTATAGCCTTGTGATGTTTATTTTCATGATGGTTTTCTTTGTGGGTTATTTAGTTGGCAAAGTTAGGATGTGCACCAAAGCCATTTTTTATAATTCTTTTATGATTATTTGATTTGATGTCATGATGTATTTCGTGATTCAAATAGAGATTTATTTTGATGAACATTTATGAGAATTCAGGTTTTGAGAACCAATGTTATTTTTGGGTTGCCTATTAAGGAATTGAATTCGATCAGTATTAATTTTATGGTATGAGATGCAATTTTGGTTTGTTAGCATGTCTATGGGAGTGGATTGCAATGAGGGCTAGGACCCAAAGTGGCTACCATGATAACTTATTGTAAGTTATGTAATACAAGATAATCTTGTAACTAATATTTGAGAAATACACAAAAAATATAAGTTAGAGATATATGTCTCGTCTATGCCTTGAGTACTTATATAGGCTTAGGATGTGAATGAGATGATACCTAGTGAGAGGTATGACTATTTTTCCTCATCTTCATGAGATGGTATTCTAGTTCCACATGTGTCATGTTGAGGCTCTAAGGTCCAAAGTGACTAGTCCAGGGTAATTGAATGCTTGAGGGTCTAGGGTCTAATGAGAGACTAGTCCAAGTAAATCAAGTAGCTTGATCATGTGATGAAACTCCATAGAATTTATCCTAAGTCTCCTCTATATATATTTTTTTACCTATGGTGGTGTAGTTATTGGTAGTGTACTAATTTTTGGATGTATTTAGTATTGATGTTTACTTTCATTGATAGTGATTTGTGATTTGTGGTTGATGTACTTTTGACATGCAAATTTTGACTTAAGGTGGATACCTTTCATTGACTATATCTTGATTTTAATAATTTATTATATTTGGTATCTAGATGTTGACTTGGTGTGTGATGTTGATATTGGAATGAGTGTCCTTGGATTTTGATTATCTCTTCTTCTTTAGTAGTTTGTGTTACCCTTGAGGTAGTTTTGGCTATTAGGATTCCTTGCCTAGGATTTGTTTATGTTTGATTAGCCATATGTGGATCATTCATTATCTTCCCTTCATGGTGGGAGTGTGATGCAGTGCAAGGTAGGAGAATCCCCAAAGGAGATGTCCTAGCCACTAGTAATAACCACATAGTGGAAACACAATAACAATGCAACACAAATGCAAGATATGATACCAAATCACAACTCTTTATTTATAAAATAACTATTTATATGCAATATGCCAAGCTATAAGGCCTTTTGCGTTAGGGCCAAATATTAAGGAAAATACAATAATAGTTCTACAAGATCCCATAAGATCAAACTCACAACACTAATCCCAACTAGTCTAGATCTACACTCTGGAGGAAAACCACCAAGGAAATCTTAACTTGTGCTTGTAACCCCACCAAGAAATCTTCTAGTTTTCAAATACATAGTTACTAGCTCTTTAAAGTTTGCTCTTGCACTTCATCTCCTTCTCTAAGCTGGCTGATCATGATAATGACTAAAGACTCCACAAGACTCCTTAATTATACCCAACTAAGCCACAAGTTAGCCTAGCAATTACAAATTAAATAAAACCCCTTGCATTATTTGTACATTTAAACCACAAGTCAAAAAACAAAAAACATTAAATATAAAATGCTAACCCTCGCATTAACTTGAAGTTAACATGTGATAATCATACAAAAATATTTAGGACAAGCCCCAAGTTTACAACATAGATTAAGTGCACATAGAAGAGATAACTAAGACCAATCATAGGTCCACACAAACTCCTAGATCAATCCACGTCATGATCACATGCTAAATACACTTAGAACTCCAATCGACACCAATACACTACTGAGTGACAACAAACTCCCAAGCATTGTCAAGTAACCAACACATACCAAGTAGCTAACACATGTCGAGAAGCCAACACATGTCAAGAAACCAATACATGTTGAGTACAACAATGGGTGTTGAGAAATAGTAAATGTTGAGCTCTTGAGGAACCAATCCCCTTCAATGATCGTTTACCTCAGCTAACACTACTTTTAACAATGACTGAGCACCACTCCTTTGGTGATTGAGTCCACAACTCCAAAGCCAAATACCCCCAACATGTAGGATCACAAGAAAGCCTAGGATGCTCCTGCATTAGATACCCCATGTTCAAAAAGATGTCCTAGAAGCTAGAAGAACATCTTCTAGGATTCAACACATAAATCCCAAACCGGTTCATACATATCCTCCAAGTCTTCAACTTGTACAATCTTTCCCTTGTTTTTTTTCTTCTTCTTCACATCCATCATAGGTTTTCCATAGGTCTACTTTCCATGCTGATCTCCAACCTTCTCAAAATATTCCAACTCAACTTGATTTCCAATAATCAGGTTGCTTCTATTGAGCTCTTCATTTTGCAAAGGAATCAAGGAAACCTTCCTGCCACCTTTCTCAATAGTAAACACATTCTTGACACAATCATGCACAACCCTACAATCATACTGCACGGTCTACCAAGTAACACATGACAACTATTCATATCCACAATATCACATAACACTTGATCCTTATACTGCCCAATCCAAAAATCAACAAGGCATTGCTATCTCACTTCCAAAGCATGCTCACCTTGCAACTAGCCAATCATATAAGGATAAGGCTATCTCACTCTCTTCAAACCAAATTTTTGAACCATCTCCTTAGAAACAAGGTTATTAGTACTACCACCATCTACAATCACCTTGCATACTTTGCCACTAGACTTACAATAAGCCCTGAACAAATTAGTCCTCTGACAAGAATCCAATGTTCTCTAACCCACCAATACTTACCAAGACAACAAATTCTCTCCTTTCTCAAGTTGAATATCTTGGAATTCAACCTCATTCATGTAAGAATTTTTCTTAGGGTAAAATCACCCAAGACCAAGAAGCTCAACAACTAGCACAAAATAGACCAACAAAGTATGATCAGAATAACAATATGAAATTCAACTGATGTACAAGTACACCAAGAGTGCTTGAAAATAAAGGCCTCTAGAATGTTTCTAGGATGTCTAGGATTTAACAATATGATAAGCCTTACAACTAAGCACATTTTCACCAAGAGTGGATTATCCTTCATTGAGCATAGGAGTTAGTCAGATGATAAGAGGATAAGCTTACATAGGTGTGTCACATAAAATTATGTTTTAGATACCATGTACTTAATTAAGAGTGTGAATAACTATGTTGTCTACATGAGAACTCAATTGATTATGCAAACTCTAGTGTTGTAGACACCATGTGCTAAAATAGAGTTGCTAACTCTTGTGTTGTCAACATGACAACTCATATGAGTATGCATACTCCTAGGTGTCTAACCTAATAAATAATAAAATAATGAAATTATCCTAATTAAACTTAAGTAAGGTGTAAATAATTATTATTTACATTAACACCCCCCTTAAGTGCAACTTAGGGTAACACACTTAAGCACACAAAAGCTATGATGAAATGCATAATGGGTCCCAACTACAAGGCCATGTTAGGTAGCCATGTACAAATGAAATGCTATACAATGCTATGCAATGCAATGAAATCTCTCTAAAAATAGAGAAAGAGGGAAAACCTCATGGGAAGAGCCCTCCCCCCAAAAAAGAGATATGTACAATAAAGAAAGATGAATGTATGGATGGAGTAATCAAGACACCCCCCCCCCCCCATTATGACATACATCATGCATATACAATAGAGAATCCCTCCACGAAATCCCCCCTTAGTGAAGGATCTCGTGATGATGAGTTCTTGAAGACAAAATTAAATCCAATGCCAAAAAATAAAATTTCTCCATTTAGCAAGAAGATACAACAAGTGTAGGTCCAAATATGCTTCCCATTGTGGATAGGAAGATGGAAGAGGGATCTAGATGTAGTATCATGTGGATGTTTCCTCTGAAGTCTACTCATATGTCGACAAGTCCTTGATGAATGTAGATGCCATGAACCAATGTGATGGATTCCCAAAAGAAGGTGGAAAATAAGGTAACATGTCCATGTATGCAACTGAATCAAACTCCAAAGACAATGAATCATCCTGATAGGAAGATATGGGAAGAGAAGCAATGTCGCCTCCCCTCAATGATGTATGCACACCCATGATAGAAACTCCTTGATGACTAAAGAAGTTGCACCATGAAAGATAAATGATGTTTCTCGTTATAGGAAGAAATGATACCATAGGTGTAGTAGAGAACGCTCCCTAACTAATAGGAAGAATCCTCAGAAAATATGATGTCTAAGGAATTAGGAAGACAATCTCCAAAGACTGATATGACTCCTCATAAGTGAAAGAATCCTTCTCCAAATTTTGCAAAGAAATGTCCACAATTATGTCAAAATGATCAAGTTGTTGAGGGGTAGAGTATGCCCTCACAACAAGTGAATAAGTCTCCTTAAAAAAGAGAAGATTGATGTCATCAATGATGTCTCCCACATCTTCAATGTGAGACTCCACATATAGCCCTACAATGTCTAGAAGGAAGTCATCCCATGAAGCTAAAGTAGAAAGACATGGTAATTCCTACTGCTCTAAATTAGAAGCATCTATGGCTAGAACTAGATAAATAGAAGCAATAGGAGCATTAGAAGGTAAGATCTCATCTAGAGTTGAAGGTACCATAACTAGAGTGATTGGAGGTAAACTATCCTTTGGAAATGGAGGAACTACAGGGTCTCTATATGCTTTCCAAAGAGCCGTCCAAATGTCATAAGGATCATTGAACTTGTCAATGACATCAAAGCAATATTTATTGACACTGAAATAAATGACATCCATAATTATTTTAATGGGTGTCTGATCGTTAGAGGGTCATTCTTTGGAACATAAGGAAATACTTCCTTATGCTCTCTTCCTAGATGAACAATTATCAAGGCACTCCATTTTTTATAGTTTCTCTTTGTCAACCTAGGTCTTATACCAAACTAACTTGTGAAATAAAACTCCATGAGATCAATGTGTGTATGCACCCCCCAAAATGCAAAAATAATCAATCAAACCCCCTAATGTATGATTTGGAACTTTATAGGTAGTGCATTTACAATAGCCACTTGCCAATTTAGGCCTTAGTGGACTTCTAATTTTGTTGTTTACAACCTCCTTTTATGGTTAAAATCTAGAACTTTACAATATAGCTTAGGAATATAACAATTTTGAAGCAATTCAATGCAAAGAAAGGACCTATTTATGAAAGTGATATTTTTATCCATATAAGCCTATAATCTAATAGCAAATCTAGAAAGTAGAAAAAAACGTATTCACTTTAAAAAAAAATGAAACTTGATTATGTGTCCAAATGAGTCCGTACGAAGCAATTGAAGTTACAAAATGCAGGATAGGATAGGTATAGTTTCCAAAAACTACAATTTCTGACAAATCTATGCACCAAAACTAGAAAATAATAGCACCACTAAAAAGTTCAGGAAATCCTAGCCAAATTTTTTTTAAAAATCATCTAATGTGGAGCCCAGATGACTGATATATGGCCTCCCAAAGCTGGATTGTCAAATCAAAACTAAATCTAGAGTGGTCTAACTAGCAAACTGCGAGATTAAATTTGATGTCCAAATGACCATTGTAGTAGTCCAATCTATCCTACTGATGATGGTCAAACAACTGTCAAATTTAAGCTAGTGACTGGCTAATATCAGTGAAAAAGCCCTCCTTGGATGATGTGGTAGTGATGTCAATGATGATGTGTCACTATCTTAGACAAGCTATATGGCTAATGTGGCATACAAAATCCTATGTAAGGATGATGTCACTATCTGTGCTAGCATTAATTCAACAAACACATGTCTGCTAACTTGGATTCTATGATGTGGTGTTGCATGGCAGAATATAGGCCAACAAAGTTTGTCATGGTCGAGGATGTGGATTAGACAGAGTAGAGGGTGCTGCATGGAGAGAGTGGCGGTGGCTAGCTGTGTGTGTCATTGTTGGTGCCAAGTTTTGGAAGACTAGTGGGGAGGGCATCGCTAGAAAAACTAAAGTTGATGGTGGGAATAATTTAATCCCACATTGACCCTGAAACAATGTACAGTGTTGTTTAAAAACAAAAGCCAAGTAGTGTTAAAACAAAATGAGGCCACTGGTTCTTGATGCCTATCCTTGTGTTTGTTGTAATCTACAATGAATGAGGAATATTCTAGCTAGTGTGTAGATATTGCCACTAGATTTTTGTGGTGTGACCTAGATTTGTTTGCTAGTATGTTGAGGAAATTGCCACCAAAATAAAATGTGCTAGATTTGTGATGAAGTTCTGGCCGCAAGAGTTGGGAATTGACCACCTGAATCCTAAAAAAAAAAATCTCTGAGAATTTTTTTTTGAAAATAGAAATTCAAAAATTGCAAAGAAAATAGGTCTAGATTTGGAATAAATTCATAGATCTAAAAAATGACCATACCAAATACTAAAAATTAAGCCTTTGGGTGTTGATTTGCCAAAAAAAATTACCCTCAAATTTGACTATAGCCTAGGATAGGCCAATTTATAGTCAATTTCACTGAATCAATGTTTTAGATGCAATGGTGAGGTTTGCTTTGGCTCTAGATGCTTGCAATGACTACGATACTCTGGATCTAAGTCGAGGTCCTCTGAGAGGTGAAGCAAGAAAATAGTCTCCAATGGCTATATGAAGAGAAAGTCACTCAACTTTGATACCATGTAAGAATTTTCCTTAAGGAAAAATTACCCAAGACTAAGAAGCTCAACAACTAGCACAGAATAGACCAACAAAGTATGATCAGAATAGCAATATGAAATTTGATTGATGTACAAGTACACTAGGAGTACTTGAATATAAAGGCCTCTAGAATATCTATGAGTTAGCAATATGATAAGTCTTACAACTAAGTACATGTCCACCAAGAGTGAATTATCCTCCATTGAGCACAAGAGTTAGTGCGATGATGAGGGGATAAGCTTACATAGGTGTGTGATGTAAAATTATGTTGTAGACACCATGTGCTTAATTAAGAGTGAATAATTGTGTTGTCTACATGACAACTCAATTAATTATGCAAATTTTAGTATTGTAGACACCATGCACTAAAATAGAGTTGCTAATTCTTGTATTGTCAACATGACAAATCATATGAGTATGCATACTCCTAGGTGTCTAACTTAATAAATAATAAAATAATGCAGTTATCCTAAGTAAACTTAAGTGAAGTGTAAATAATAATTATTTACACTAACAATTCACAATAGTAGTTGTCCTACGAATCAGAAATTCAAATGATCTATGCCATTCTTTGCCACATTTGAAACAATTACCTCTAAACACACCTCCACCTAGCCTCCTTTTGTGATCAACATGTTTTGGCTCAACTTTTGCACTCAATTTAGCTTCTGCCAAGCTATCCTGCTTCTCCTTTCCTTGAGGATTACCTTGATGTTTCCTCTTCAGCTTCTCTTTTTCTCTCAAAGAATACTGATAAGCATCCTCCACCAAGGAAATTTTCAACATACCAATCTCATCCTAAATATTAAATCTTAAACCATTAATGTACTAAGCTAACTCCTCCTTTGAAAATTCTCTATGCCTAGACTGAATTGTCAACTTGTACAACTCCTCAGTATAATATTTCATAGTCATATCCTTTTGTTTCAAAATCTACAACCTCTTAAACAACTCAAGTTCATAATCAGTAGGACTAAACTTAGCCTTTGGTTTAGTCACCATCAATCTCCATCTAGAGATCTTCATTTCACCTTCCACCAAAGAGCAGCATGTCCTTTCAACTTAGTTTATTCCAACCTCACTCTAAGTGGATCCTCAATATCCTCAAGCTTAAAGTAGTCTTCTAATTCACCAATCTAATCAATCAAGTCTTTAGGATTCAAAGTACCTACAAAAATTAGAAACCTCCATCCCATGGTTTAGCTTCAATTGAGATCCAAGTTGAGCAAATTGACCAGCCCTAATTCTAATAGGTCTCTCCACATGATCGGTTATATCCTCACGACTTGATGTAGCAACTTCAAAGTCTTTGACAACTTCCTCATAACTACCTTTAGTAACCACCATCCTAGGTATGACACCTAAAGCACTCATGATTTCAACACTCATGTTATCCTTCATCAATGCAATCTCAGATTTGAACTCTATTCTCATCTTCTTTGAGATCCATTCTTTCACAACATCACTAAGATCATCAATCGCCCTAGGGTCCAATCTTCTTGCAAGCATCTTCCAAGATTTTTGCAAACCCCAAGCAATAGATCCAAAAATCTAGAAGATCAATTAGCTCCACAAAATCAACCTTCTCCAACCCATGATCCTGGTGCAAACTACCTCAACTTTGGTGATCTATCTACATGCTTAGGTATAACCTTTTCTCTGATACCACCTAATTTAGTGCAAGGTAGGAGAATTCCCAAAGGAGATGTCCTAGCTCCCAATAATAACCACATAGTGGAAACATAATAACAACACAACATAAATACAAGATCTAATACCAAATCACAAATCCTTATTTATAAAATAACTATTTACGTACAATATGCCCAACCGTAAGGCCTTCTTGGTGAGGGCCAAATACAATAGAAAATATAATAACAGTTTCACAAGATCTAGCTCACAACACTAATCCCAACTAGTCCAGATTTGCACTCTAGAGGAAAACCACCAAGGAAATCTTAACTTGTGCTCACAAGCCCACCAAGCAATCTCCTAGTTTTCCAATCCATAACTACTAGCTCTTCAAAGTTTTCTCCTACACTTCACCTCCTTCTCCAAGTTGGATGATCATGATAATGGCTAAAGACTCCACAAGACTCCTTACTTATACCCAACTAAGCCACAAGTCGGCCTAGAAATTTAAAATTAAATAAAACCACTTGCATTAAATGCATATTTAAACCACAAGTCATCTTACAACAAACATTGAACATAGAATGTTAACCCTTACATTTGATGCAGAGCCACACCTTGGAAAGCTCAAGAGGAATACTCACTTAACTGAGTTACTTCAAGGGGCATGACATCAATCAGCTGGGATCAAACTCAAACCAAACTCAAGATTGGATTAATCAGAATATATAAATCTCCATAGTTTATCTTCACCCGCACGCCAAGATCTTTAACCCGGAATGTCCTCAAAGAAAATATATTTGCACTTTGACAAGAGAGACCAAGATCGAATTGCCGCCAAACTCAATAGTCGATTATCTATATCCTTTCTAATCATTTGATTGCATGAATTGATAGATACAGGGTTTAACACTAGACATTCATAAAAATTGGTTCTTCAAGAAATGCCATATTGACACCAGGATATATATAGAAATTTGAATCTTTGTATTCTCTGCTGCAAAACATAGAAGAACACCACAAGAAAACTAAAATTTATTTCCAATGAAAATCCGTACCAACCCTCAAACCACTGAAACTTGCACAATAAAACCAAAACGCATTCTTTTCTCTCCAAAGTCGAATCTTCCAAAACACACTAAAACTGCAACTTTCTATCTTACTCAAATTTGAATGTTTTCTTACATAGCCAACTGGCTTATTTAAAATTGACTCTCCTTTTATAATAAAAGGATGAGAAATGTTTTTTCGTCTTCTACCCCAAGAAAAGGATAAGAATCCGAAAATCGTCTACTACCTATTATTGGAATTTGACAATCATGCAGTAGGCCACATGTTTTTTTTTCGTCTTCTATCCAAGAAAAGGATAAGAATTTGAAACTGCCTACTACCTATTATTGGATTTTAAAAATCATTAAACACTCCACCTACGAACTAAAAAAAAACTATTCTAATTTAAGATCCACACACCTGGTCCTAGGTGGCTATATCTAGAGAGCTTATCGAACTGCTACTCTAGGTATGCCACCACATGTAGGACGTTATTAAAAACTTCAAAAACTAAAAGCATAACATTAAATTTCCTATTACATTTTCAACAATGTTGCCTCCTGTAGTGTTTCTCTTCTCTGCCACTGCAGCATACTCCCCTGTAGAATGAATCTCAAGTCCTCTTGAGATGATGTGTTGTAGAAATGAATCTCATTCTTCTTTCAAACTTTCCAATTTCTTTGAACTAGGATGAGCATATCTACAAGAAAAACAAAAATAATATCCAACTTCTCCCCCTTGTAGCTTTGATTCTTTAATGTTGTAAATGTCACAGAAAATTCTCCAGCATGATTCACTATACATGAAATCTGCATCCCTGCATAAACATTATTAGAAGAAAACATATCATCAGCATTAAGATTATTTGAGTTCTCTTTTTGAATATGAGCTTCCTTATACACCATGTAATGTGCATCATATCTATCTTCATCAATAGTAACCATAAAATTATCTGCTTCTTGACTATCAACCAGTTTCACATCTTGAATCTTAAGAATCATATTTATCTCTTCTTCATTTATTAAACATTTATCATCATCTTGATCTTCTGTAGTAATCTCACTTTCAAATATCTCTTTCTTATTACAACTTTGCTCAAGAACAATAATAGTATTGCACTCTTTCCTTTCTTCTTCAAGCTGAGTTTTCGTACTACCGCCATGCCTTTTCCATTCTCCCACAATGGCTACAAATTTTTCCCATAAATCGGATTCTTCTTTAAAACTTGCTGTTACACATTCCTTAGCTTCATCTTCATGCCATTCCTCTTGACATTTTTCTTCATTATGCATATTTAAGGATTCATCAGTTGCCTCCAAAATCTTTTCTGTAGGAGTACCTTCCAACATTGTACTCTTCTCTATTTTCAAAGGACATGTTACTGTTCCAACCACAAATTGTTCACACTCAAATCCCATAGGACTTTCCTCTTTATTCTTCTCATCAACATTTACTTGCTGCAATTTATCTTCTTTCTGCTCTTCAGGTTCTTTCCCTTCCAAAGGATAACTTACATCTATCATTTTTGAGATTTTTGTACCAACTTCACATACATCTACACTCTTTATGGCTTCCTTCTCTATAGTTTCATTTTCCTCTACCAAAACTTCTTTCACTTCCTCTTTCACTTCATCATGCATTGGAAATGTTATCCTATCAATAAGACCTATACTTCTTGATTCCTTCCATGTTGTATCATCCTTCAATGGAAGCAAAACCATCTTCTTCCCATTCTTGTTGATGGTATATGTGTTCTCTCTACAATCATATATGGTTTACTTGTCATATTGCCATGCTCTTCCCAAAATCAAGTGACAATCTTTTAAAGGCATAATATCACATTCAATGGTATCAAAATATGGTCCAATGTTAAAAGAAACATATGAATTTTCGAAGACATCAATCCACTGTTCATCTCCTAACCCATAAGCTCTATAAGGTAAATCATGAGGTACTCTTGGAAGATTCAGTTTCTCAACCATTTCAACTGAGATTATATTTTCAAAGGAACCACTGTCAACTATAACTTTGCATACCTTATTCTTGCACTTGCACTTTGTTCGGAATATAGAATGTCTTTGGCTATAGCTTTGTCTTTTTGCTTCTTCTTCTTCCATTATGATGTAGAGCTACACTTTGGAAACCTTTCATGGATATACTCAACTCAAAGGGTTGCTTCAAAGGCTCAAACTCATCAATCTGGAAACCTTCACAAAGGCTCTGATACCAAAAATGATGCAGAGCCACACCTTGGAAATCTCGGGAGGAATACTCACTCAACTGAGTTACTTCAAGGGGCTCGACATCAATCAGCCAGGATCGAACTCGAACCAAACTCAAGATTGGATTAATCAGAATATATAAATCTCCATAGTTTATCTTCACCCACACGCCAAGATCTTTAACTTGGAATGTCCTCAAAGAAAATATATTTGCACTTTGACAAGAGAGACCAAGATCGAATTGCTGCCAAACTCAATAGTCGATTATCTATATCCTTTCTAATCATTTGATTGCATGAATTGATAGATACAGGATTTAACACTAGACATTCATAAAAATTGGTTCTTCAAGAAACGCCATGTTGACACCAGGATATATATAGAAATTTGAATCTTTGTATTCTCTACTGCAAAACACAGAAGAACACCACAAGAAAATTGAAATTTTTTTCCAATGAAAATTCGTACCAACCCTCAAACCACTGAAACTTTCACAATAAAACCAAAACGCATTCTTTTCTCTCCAAAGTCGAATCTTCCAAAACACACTAAAACTGCAACTTTCTATCTTACTCAAATTCGAATGTTTTCTTACATAGCCGACTGGCTTATTTAAAACTGACTCTCCTTTTCTAATAAAAGGATGAGAAACATTTTTTTGTCTTCTACCCCAAGAAAAGGATAAGAATCCAAAAATCGCCTACTACCTATTATTGGAATCTGACAATCATGCAGTAGGCCACATGTTTTTTTTCATCTTCTATCCAAGAAAAGGATAAGAATCCAAAACTGCCTACTACCTATTATTGGATTCTAAAAATTATTAAACACTCCACCTACGAACTAAAAAAAAACTATTCTAATTTAAGATCCACACACCTGGTCCTAGGTGGCTATATCTAGAGAGCTTATCGAACTGCTACTCTAGGTATGCCACCACATGTAGGACATTATTACAAACTTCAAAAACTAAAAGCATAACATTAAATTTCCTATTACATTTTCAAAAATGTTGCCTCCTATAGTGTTTCTCTTCTTTGCCACTGCAACAACATTAACTCAAAGTTAACATGTGATAATCACACAAAAATACTTAGAACAAGCCCCAAGTTTACAACACAGATTAAATGCATATAGAAGAGATAACCAAGACCACTCATAGGTCCACACAAACTCCTAGATTGATCCACATCATGATCACATGCTAAATGCACTTAAAGCTCCAGTTGGCACCAACACACTTCTGAATGATAGCAAACTCCCAAGCATTGCTTAGTAACCAACACATGTCAAGTAGCCAACACATGTCGAGCAGCCAGCACATGTCGAGAAACCAATACATGCCAAGCATAATAGTTAGTGCTAAGCAACAATATTTGTTGAGCTCTTTAGTGACCAAGCCCCTTTAATGACTGAGTACCTCAACTAACACTACTTTTAACAATGACCGAGCACCACTCCTTTGGTGACTAAGTCCACAAATCCAAAGCCAAATACCCCCAACATAAAGGATCACAAGAAAGTTGCCTAGCATACTCTTGTATCAGAGTGGAATCCTAACTAGGTGACCATGTTGTTGGGAGGTAGTGTCTTCTTACCATTTCGGTCCCCCTCAAACTTAGAAATATTTGATGTTCATTGTAGTAGTTGTGCCTTTATAATTCTTATTCCTATCTTGGATACTTCTTTGTAGTTATTGTATATATGCTATCATGTATCTTGAATTCTAATACACTTGTATCTATTCTTGCATACACTATGACATGTGGAGTGGATGTTATTCATTAGAAGTATATCATTGTATTAGTTGCGCTTATACACTTTCTTATGAGAGGTGTTAGAAATAGATAAAACTGAGAGGTGGGGTGGGTAAATCAGTATTCTACAAACTTTTTCCCACAACTAAATATTGTTAATTACTTTATAACTTGCATATGAAAGTAAAGCAATAATTTTGAATAGTAAATATAACCATAGACAAAGAGAGCTCATAGCACCATCATTTGTTAACTAGGGAAACCTTGGCCAAGGGAAAACCCCAGTGGGGATGATACCCACTAGATGATTCACTAAACAAAAGAATCATGTTAAGGATATTGACCCTTTTAGGAGTTTATGAAATACATATAGTGTCAGAAGTGCTTGTTAGAGGACTAGGCCTTGTTAGAAGCCTCAACCCTATGAGGAGCTTCTTCAACCTTATTAGGAGTTGGTAGATCAAATACAATGTATGCAAGAAGAGCCTAGTGCTCTAACATGTAATAATCAATAAAGTTCTTCACAAGTATAGGTATACATGCAATACTTTCTCACTAGTAAAACTCACACTTTCTCTAATCATACATTAGATCTTGCATCACATAAGGCTCACATATATTTCAAGCTATCTTCACAATAGTTTGCATGTCATACATATTACACATTACTTCACCTTATTTGCACAAGATAAGATCTCTACTTATATCTCACAAATTAATAATTCTCTACTCTGTCGGCCTTCATGTCTTCACACACTTGACATAATATAATTTATGGATTAATATCCAAAAATTTGGCTCATCATGACTTAGTAATTATTTTGTCACCAAAATAATTCCTTAATCATACAACTCATATTTCTAATATGCTTTATTCTGTTATATCAAATACTTGAACTAGTATTGTACCTGTAACTTATGTTGTACAATCCATACACATTTGTGCACTATCTTATGTCATCATGACATTTTAATAAAGCTACCCTCAAATGCACATGAACTATCTCAAGGTGTGTCATCCATACACATTACATCTATCTCTATACTTATTCAAACTATCTAACACTTAAGCAATTTTCTATCTATGAATGTATAAATGAAATGGTGAATACATGTTACTATAAACGATGACTCTAGACATCTAATTGACCATATTTCCAAAAATATCCCCCTTTGGCATTAATGGAAACATTTGGGAAAATTGGCTAAGTCCCAAAATGATTTCATACAAAACAAAATAAATAAAAGTAACTACACAAAATTGCCTTCAAAACATAATAATTTTTTTTTTCATGTTTTCATGCATCATTACATTCCTTATCACTCCTTATATTGATACATAAGTGTATGCCCCTTTACATTTACATATACAAATTCCTTCACATATACTCCTCCTTAGTACATAAAATTTTCTTTACATACATTACTCCCCCTTTGACATCAATGGAAAATGTGTCAAAAACTAAAAACAAAAACTTTGTGGCATGTTGCTGATCAACTTTTTATTTTGAAAAAATAATCTGCATAAGATATTTTTAGTCGCTTAGCTTCTTTCTTTCAGTTTTCCTTCATTGTATCAAATATACTGATGAGTGTGGAAAGTTCATAGGATGCCACTTCTACCATGCTCAAGTCAGTATAGGCAAATTCATCATAGGAGGCCTTAGCTGCAAGACACTCCTCCAATTACCTTTGTAAAATTCTCATCTTAGGTGACAAAATATCCCTAAGAGTAGAGAACCTTTTTATTACCTTTTCCTTATTAGCCTCTATGCCTCTAAATTCATTATGGGACTTCTCAACTTTAGTTCCAAAGTCTTTAATGCTGACTATAGGAGTTGATGAAATTCAACTCCATAGCTCACCAAGATCACCTACATGCAAATAACCTATCAAATGGAAACAAAGGAAGGAAGAGGTGGAGCTTGGAAAAACCCTAAATCAACTTGAGAGAGAACATATTGCAAAACAAATAAAATCTATTTACAATAAAAATGTGATGATGTGAATTGAGAAACTACAATGAGAGAGCCCCAATATAAAGGCCTCGTGGAAGCTTGTAGAACAATCTAGAAAGTGGTAGAAGATAAGGATGACAACTAAGAATCCACAAAAAGGTGGAACATGCTAGAAGGGTACAAATTCTCATGTTGTCAAAAATTTATTTCTACAACTATTAACTACATGCACTTACCTAAGTAAGCTTAAGTAGATAGAATAAATAATAAATAATTAATTAATTATTTACTCTAACACCCCCCCGTTAAGTGCAACTTAGGGGAATGACTTAAGCTCACAAAACTAAGAGAAAATGTAGAATGGGTCCCAGCAATGAGGCCATGTTAGGTACCCATGTATAATGCAAAGAAATGTAACCTCTGAAAGTAGGGAAAGAGAGAAAACCACGTGGGAAAAACCCTCCCCCAAAAAGAGGTAACAACCTAGTGAAGAATTGAAGAAGCCTCCAACAAGGGGAATGTCTCCTAAAATAGGAACAAAGAGTGATCATGAAGAGCATCACTAAAGCATGAAGAAGCCGCAAAATCTAACACCAGAAAGAAACTAATAGTTTGAAGAGCCTTAATGGGAGAAGGAACGAACCAAGCATATCTATATGGTAGATTAACCATCTCACCAAAATGCATAGGTAGCCGGCCACTACAATCGCCTCATATATAGGATCAACCACTAAGTACATAGCTCACACTATCAAACCATCAAACCAAGGATGAATTAGAACAATAGCATAACCCCCCCTTAATGCAGATGGGTGAGATGATAGGCTACTAAGAAGGTGGGCCAAAATCCTTTGCAGATAGAACCAAGAACAACGAGAGAGGGGAAGAGGTACAAACACCTATAAAGACACAATCACACTAACTCTACATGGGGCTAATGTCATGGAAGGGACACTCACTTGACAAAGTAAGAAAGCCTAAAACAACAACAACTATCCCCCCATGGTGCTTCATAAAAATAGTGCAAGTACAACTGTCTCAAAACAACGTTCATGAACTCGAAATGCAAAAGTGGCACTTTATCTCAGTGTGTATACATAAAAGTGCTTACAAATGATGTCTACAATGATCAAAAAAGGAAACAAGCTAATACAAAATATAGTACAACCCAAAACAAAAGATTCCATGCCTTGAAAATGATCCTCAAACTTGAAACACCCAGGATATCCACCATAGAGAAAAAATGCCAAAAACATGATAGAAAGAGCATGGGCTGGAATCTAAGAAAAAAGACTACATTTTTGAAAAGATGACAAAACCAGCTTTCCAAAAATATAACGTTTTCAAAAAATAGACATGGGACACAATAAATATGCATGCCAGAGTCAAAAACACAACTTTAGACTTCAACTGCAAAAAATGAGCAACTAAATTACATCAAAACTTGAAAATACATACACCAATGTCTCCATCTTAGAACCAACTTTCTGGTCCTTCTTTTAGATTTTGAAAAATACCTTCATATGCTAAAGATATAGCCAAAAAATTACAAATAGGTCAAAATGATCCTGGAGAGGTGCAAGAGGGCTGATGATGTAGTACTTATGTCATGTTGACATCAGTAAATCACTGCAAAAAAATTGATAGCCTGTAGGCTGTCATGACAAGAAAGGTGCCATGTGGCAAGTAGGCTGACGTGGTAGGGGCCACGTGTAAATTTTCTACATGGCAAACCTGCCACATGTCACACGCTAACTATGACAGGTGCTACAAAGCTATCATGCCAACTGTGCAAAAATCCCAACTTGGACACAGGTGGACCTAGAGTAGAGAGCAGGTAGAGAACCACTGTCAAAGTGGTGCTAGAGTAGGAACCATTGGTGGAAGACCTATGGAGGTGGTGAAGATAGCTGTTGCACCAGTGAAGAATTGAGGGTCACCACCAAAAAGGCTGTAGCAAGGGCCAAGAGGTGGAGGGGTGCACTGCCAGACTATGGTGAGGCATGTGTAGAGTGTGAGCGGCCTTGTAGTGGCCACTGGGAAGAACCACAGTGGTGCACTTTACGCTTGCCTTTTTTATTTTTTAAATGCCAAATCATTCGTACAGTCTGTACGACAGGGCTTGAAACAAAAAGATATTGCCTCCCAAAGCTCTATCTCCGAAATAATTTTTTTTTATATGGATCATAACTAAAAAGTGCTTTTTGAATCCAATGGTAATGTTTGTTTGGGCCCAAAGTGCTTTGAAAAATGATCTTCCTCTAGATTGAAGAAAAATGCACAAACAAACTAGGTTTGTGTCTCCAAATCATGGCTTCAAAAAACCTTCAACGAAGTAGCAGCAGGGTGGCTCTGATACCATGTAGGAGTTGATGAAATCCAACTCCACAGCTCACCAAGATCACCTGCATGCAAATAACTTGTCAAATGGAAACCAAGGAAGGAAGAGGTGGAGCTCGAAAAAACCCTAAACAAACTTGAGAGAGAACATTTTGCAAAACAAAGAAAATGTATTTACAATAAAAATGTGATGAATTGAGACAATACAATGAGAGAGCCTGAATATAAAGGCCTCATGGAAGCTTGTAGAACAAGCTGGAAAGTGGTAGAAGATAAGGTTGACAACTAAATATCTACAAAAAGGAAAAACATGCTAGAAGGGAACAAACTCCCTTGTTGTCAAAAAATTATCTCTACAACTATTAACTACATGCATTTACCTAAGTAAGCTTAAGTAAATAGAATAAATAATTAATTATTTACTCTAACACTGGCCTTTAGAAATTGTAACCTTGTAGTGAGTGTACTAAGTTCACTCATCTAACCCTTTAACTGATTCTCAAAAAATTTTAGGTACTTGTATGACAGTGCACACTTTCCATACAACTTATTACCTTCATAAATGTGCTTTCTTAACTCCTTGATGCATACATCAAGTGGTTTCAAGTCATTCCTTGCATTCATGCACACTATATCAAAAAGTGATGCATCATGCTTTGCATGTGCTTGTGCTAAACCAAGTTCAGAAAAGGTTGTGAATTCTTCATCAAAAGACTTCGCCAATTATTTAGCCTTTGATTGTAGGTCTAGGTTAGCTATAGTTGTTGTAACTATCTTCTACATTCTATCTAAGACTTTAGTTAATGTCTTCTCCAAAGACTTCACAGATTTATTCTTTTCAAACAACTTTCTCAAAGAGCTCTTTAACCCTTTCTAGTCATCATTATCATTAGATAGTGTTGTCAAGAGCTTGATTGTTGATGATGGGATAACTATAGGTGTTGAAAAAGGTATAATTATTGGGGCTACATAAGGTATGTTAGCCTTAGGCTGAAACACTACATTCCCAAGTTATGATTCCACATATTTTAGTCTAGGCAAGAATGTCAATTCTTGCATTACAATCTTCCACCTTTTCTTTAGCTTGTAATCTTCTTACATTTTCTTCCTTTTTTGTTCCTCTTCTTCTTTCTTCTTTTTATTTTCCTCCTCTTTCCTCTTTTTTTTCTTTTCTTTGATTCTTTTATGTATCATTTCTTTCTTCTTCTCTTTTGCTCTCTGTTTCCTTCTTCCTTTCTTCTTCTTGCTTCTTCTCTTCTTTTCTCTTTTCTTCTCTCCTCTTTACTTCATCTTTCCTCTTCTCCTCTATCTATTTCTTCTTTCCCTCTTCTCCTCTATCTATTTCTTCTTTCCCTCTTCTTCTTCCTCATTAGAGATGGTGTAGGTAGTAATATTGCAAACAATTGATGTCACATAACCTGCAAGAGGATTTTCTTCTGCATCTACTATTATGTGTGTACTATCCACTTGCATGGATTTAGTACCCATAACTATGTGAGGAGGTGATGGTGCTTAATGTGTCTCCTCAACATCTTTTTCATCATTGGATGGTGTACTTGCTTATACATATACTGGGCTGACTAGTTTTGACTGCACACTTAGTTCTGGCATAGAAGTCATATGTTTTACTATGGCTTCCTCTATCTTCTTCTTAACTTCTTCATAATTGCCTCCCATTAGAAGAATTTCTCTTCTTTTTTTCCTCAAAAAGAGCTCAAAACCCTTCAAAATTTTGTCCATATCTTCCTTAGATGTAACTTCACACATTTTTTTTAATCATGTTTTCTCTTAACTTTGTGTCTTCTTCTATCACTCTTTTCTTCTTGTTTAATAACATATTATATAGGTCTTCTAGGATCTTGTTTTGAATGCTCTCAAACCTTTTGTTCCTCAATATCATGTTTCTTACTATGGCATTCTCTAGTTGCCTTCTATCCATATTATTATATAAGCTATAATATTTATTCAACTATACAAAATTATTATCATTTATAATCTGCATGTTTAGGTTTTCTAGCTTTGGTTTCCATGCCTTCTTTCCTATTGGAGTTCTTTCCTTTTGTGTTTATTTCTCAATTGGTTTATCCTTAGTCTCATCCTCTGATTCTCCTAAATCACTAACTTGTAAGGTATTTCTCCTTTTTCTTGATCCATTAGAATTTTTCTTGACCCTTTTTCATGTAGATGGTGTAGGTTCTTGCTTTAGCTTGACCAATCTTTTAGACTTCCTCTATGAAATATGTGATTCATCCTCTAATTGCCGCCTAGATTGATCATAATGAACTCTGATTGGTTATACATGTACAACTACTTCATAGGGTGTAGGTGTTTGTGCATTAGGTTTTACAATTGTTACACCCCCAGAAGGTGTTGCAATAGCAATTGGTGTTGCTTCTATCACCTCATTCTGTCCTTTGTTCTTCATTTTTAGTGCAATACCTTTAATTTCATTAAACTCCTCTCAAGTCATACTAGATTCATTGAGGATGGAATATATCTTTTTCTTCATTTTCTTCTTAATATCTTTGTTGTGAAGTTTAGAATGAACTTCCCTTACCTTCTCCTCATAAGTACCCCATCTAGGGCACTCTGTATCCTTTTTTGACTAGAGTATGATTTGCACATACCCTTTAATGAGTTCTACACTTATCTCATATCCCATGGGCTCAATGAATTTCACCCTTGGTTCTATTGCTTCCATGCATGTATTGTAAGTTTTCACTATGAAGTATAATCATCTTTGTACTTCTCCACAATGGAGGGAGCTATTTTATACCTCTATTTCAACTTAGTTTGAAAACTCTTCATCATCTTGTCTATGACCTTTTCCAACTTTTTCTTGTAGCATTGTCTCACCAACTTCATTGCATACTCATTTCTCATTCTTGGGAGTTTCTTGGTTGAATAGAAGAATAAATGTGTCAATAAAGACTCAAATCTAAAGACTACATTTAAAGTCTTCTTCAATTTTACAATGTTGTCCAATAATTATGTTTTGACTATCTCGCATAGATTCACTTTTCTTCTCTCAATTTCCATTACATAGGTTGTATGTAAGAATCCAATGGTGTTGAGTTAACCCTTAAACCATGGTTAAGATTATACCCTAAAATTTTACTTAACACTTTGACTCCTTTGTCTTGAATCATGTCCACCTTCATATTTCTTTTGTCAAACCTGGTGTACAAGTTTGTCTCAACTATATTTGTCACATTTCTATCATTCATTGGATTGCATCCTTCATTGCTCAAACCTGTGACCTTGTGAATTAGGTCATTGTCAATTGCTACTAGTACATCACCTATCCAAAATATCTCATCATGCACTCTACTCAAAATGATTCTGGTCTAGTCATGATTATCAAAATTTGTGTAAAACACATACTTTACTAGGTTTAACTTGTTTAGATGTGTGTACTTGGATTTCAAGGTTAGGTCATTGTTACACATGATTCCTAAGTCCTTGTGTATATCCTCATCACCAATGCTTTCAAAATTACAATGGATGTAACTCCTAACATCTTCTATGTGAAAGGCATTTTGTAGGACTCATAAAAATGCACCTAACATGTCATCCACAAGAGAAACAAATGGATAGTTTTTGAATTTATATCTTGGTATTTCACTAACATCATATACTATCTGACTATCCATTGATTTTTTAATTGTATATACTAAAAACATAAATCAAGCTCCATAAAATACCTTAAAATGTCAATTTTAGGGCTTCTACAACATCACACTTCAAATTCCTTTCTTCACACTTGAATTTGTTGTCAAATTGCCTTCTAATCACTCTAAACTCTTCACATGAACAAGTGGTACTCTCATTCTTGTTTACAATCTTTAAATCACTACAAAACTTACTTCACATTAAATGTGCATCTACTACAAATTTAAAAGATGTTAGTAATTATCAATAAACTTGTTTTTCATCTTTTAGCTTACTGTGATCATATCTATGCTTGCACACTTGACCATAGATTTCTCTCTACATCCTTTACCTTCTGTTAACTATGCAACTTATAATTCATTCTCTAACATCAATTTTGATTAACTGATGCTTTGCCTCTTTTGAAACTACTTAATTTAGATAGGATGAGTCACAAAAAATTTCTGACTTCAATCTTTCGTTAGGTGCATCAAAATATTGTTCCTCCAGAATTGTATAAGAGCTTTTTTTATCCTTATCTTTCACAAATGCTTCTTTGAATTCATCAACGTGTTCCTTGATTTCTTCATTTTGACTATTATCATTCCTTCTATCATTTCTATTATTGTTTCTTTTGTGATTATTATTTTTGTTGAAGTTTCTTCTATCCATTTTGCAATATCTTGATGTGTGTCAAAAGTTATTGCATAACTAACATATAGATGCATTCCTCCTTTGATTGATTCCATTCCGACTATCAGGTGCTATGCAATTCCTTGAAATGTGTCAAGGACTGTTACATTTGTAACATATAGACTATTTCCTTTCTCCATTAGATCCTTCTCCATCATTAGATTTGCTTTGTGATCTTCCTCTTTTTATTACCTATAGAGTTAGTGTTCCTAAACATTCTACTATTTGAATTATTACTATCAAAATTAGATTTTCTTACAGTCTACTAATTTATGTCCATAACCATGACAATTATAACAATAAAAATTAGTAATAGGTATAAAAGACTTACCTTTGCAATCTCTTTTCATAAGACCAATTTCTTTGCATTTGAAACATCTACATCTAAATTCATGTCTAACTTCCTTGGGTGGTTCATCTTTCTTAGGTTTATCAACTTATTCAGTTTTCTTAGGCTCATCATGTTTCATAAATAGATAAACTAGTCCAATCTCTTTAGATACCTCAGTAGTAATACTTGATTCAATTTGACTCAAGTCAAATTCTTTAGGGGATTCAACAACTAAATCTGGTTCTTTCCTAATTTTAAGTTTCTTTGCTAACTTTTCTCCAATAAGGTAACCAAGGCTTGCCTTATCATAAGAAGGTCTCTAGTGAAATATTTGTTCATCAATTTCTCACTACTGGAATGAAGTTTCTCTAACTATTGCTTAGCTTGTGTTAATTCTCCTTTCACAATGGTATTGTACTTTTCTAATTTTGCATTCTCAATCTTAATAGAATCTAATTTTGATGTTACTTGACTCAACTAGGATCTAAGGTCTATATTCTTAGATTTCAAATTAGATTCACTCTTACTACCATCTTTCTTAAGACTCAACTTAAGCTCCACAATTTTCAACTCATGTTTCAAGATCTCATTTTATTTCTTGAGATTTCCTACTTCATCATTGTCACTAGTCTACACATTTGATTCCTTACTAGATTTTAGATCATCAATCTTGTCTTTTTGTTTGCCAATATAAAAAAATTCATCTTCATACCTATGTTTCATGTTGTCTCTTTCTTTTATAAGAATTTCAATCTCTTCAAGAGCTTCTTCAAGATTTCTCTTTAACTATTCCATATCCATAGAGATCTTACTCAAGTTGTTAAGCCACTTCACAATAACTAGGCTTTGATACCAATTGTTAAAACTAGATAATACTGGGGGGGGGGGGGGGGGGGGTGAATCAGTATTCTACAAACTTTTTCTCACAATTGAATATTGTTAATTACTTTATAACATGCATATGAAAGTAAACCAATAATTTTGAGTAGTAAATATAACCATACACAAAGAGAACTGATAACATCATTATTTGTTAACTAGGGAAACCCTAGCCAAGAGAAAACCTTGGTGGGGATGATACCCACTAGATGATTTACTAAACAAAAAATCTTGTTAAGGGTATATTGACTGTGTTAGGAGTCTATGAAGTACATATAGTGTCTCGAGTCCTTGTTAGAGGACTAGGACTTGTTAAAATCCTTAACCTTGTTAGGAGTTGGTAGATCAAATACAATGTATGCAAGAAGAGCCCAATACCCTAATATGAAATAAGCAATAAAGTTCTTCACAAGTATAGGTATACATAAAATACTTTCTCACTGCTGAAACTCACACTTTGTCTAATCATACACCATATCTCACATCACATAAGGCTCACATATATTTCAAGCTATCTTCACAGTAGTTCGCATATCATACATGTTACACATTACTTCACTTTAGTTGTGCAAGATAAGATCTCTACTTATATCTCACAAATTAATAATTCTCTGCGCAGTTGGCTTTCATGTCTTCACACACTTGACATAATATAAAATAACTTATGGATTAATATCCACAAAGTTGGATCATCATGACATAGTAATTATTTTGTCACCAAAATAATTCCTTAAGTCGTATAACTCACATTTCTGATGTTCTCTATTCTATTCTATCAAATACCTAAACTGCTATTGTAACTGTAACTTGCATCATACTATCCATTCACATCTATGCACTAACTTACATCATCATGACATTGCAATAAAGTTATCCTCAACTACACATGAGCTAGTGCAAAGTGTGTTGTCTATACACATTACATTTGTCTCTGTACTATTATAAACTGTCTAACACATTGATAATTTTCTATCTGTAAATGGATGAATGAAATGTTGATCACATGTTGCCATAAATTACAACTCTTTAGACATCTAACTAACCATATTTACAACAAGAGGATGTGTCTATTATTCCTTTATGATCATGAACATTGTATTTGAGACTTAACTAACTAATATGAACTTCTTAAACACAACTCAATGTGAATGAACCCTTGAGGAATGAAAAATAGTATTGTAATTTCTTATGTGTACTTGATGTGAATGTGTATATTGCTTCCACATTACTATGTTGTGTTGCTTAAAATTTTAAAAAAATAGTACATTAAACATTGAATCATGTTAGGTTATTTCTCTCATGTTCCTAAGTGGGGCATTACATGACCAACAAGCAATAAGAATGTGCCCCAATTTGACTATGTTTGACCAAAAAGGTATAGCATGAGAATTAGGTCAAATGTAGAGGAAATATGAGAAAAATGATGATGAAAAATGGTTAGAGTGATAAGGAAATATAAATGAAATTTCCATCAAAATATATAAAAGATGTACCTAAAAAGGATTAGTCAATTGTGTAGAGAAAAAAGGAATTCTAAATCACAAGTTTGACTAGAAAGACAAATCCAAATTTTGATTTTGATCCTAAAAATAGATCCAAGATGTCAAAATTAGGCTAGGGTACAATTTTTGGGGAAATGTAAAATAGTCTAGAATTAGGTCAAAATATTATATAAGGGTCTAAAAGGGTAATTTTGAAATCATTTGTTCTTTTTTCTTTTAGGGAGTGCAGAGCCTTTAGAGAATGATAATATAATTATCAGTGCAAGATCATTGATTTGAGCTGAGAAGGAGGCATAATAGACCTCAAGACTACATTGCACTAATATATGATAAAAAACTAAACGTGTATTTGATTTCATTTGTGAGATTTTTTCATATGTTTAACTTAGAAACTTGTAGTATCATATGACACAAAAGTTTGTCATATAGCCTTAGAATGTTTATCGCCCCATCACTTTATAGATTATTGTATGCAAATCACCCTAATATCAAATGACCTTATGCAAAAAATTGCATGAACAAGAATTGTCACATGAGAAAAGGTGAAATATCATACGATACCATATTGACATGTTTTTATTGCCAAGCTTGATTTTATTTCTTAGTTGACTTTTTGATTGACCAATCAATGTTTTAGCTAATTGTGATGATTCCTTAATACTCTTAAATTCTTATTGATATATCATTGATATATTCTAATCTATCTTTCTTGTTTTGCAATGCAATGTAAGTTTCCATATTTGCATATCAAGTGCCCCTATCTTGCGGTCTTGCATTTGGTGAACCATTTGATTGATGATGAGATAACTACACTAGATACCATGAGACATGGTTCACTCTGACATTTTCCCTATATTTTGGTAAATCATGACCTCTTGATGAAACTTGTTCAAAAGTTATATTTAGAGCATAAGACCTTTCACTTTCTCACTAGAGAAGTCACTATTACCTTAGAGAATGTATATAATATCCTTTGTGTTCTATGCAAAGGAGACCCTACGAGTATTTAGCGATACTTGAATTTTGATACTTTACTTGTGATAGGGTGTACTTCAATCGAATCTTAGGAGAGGGTATAGTAGTGATGTGTTAAGTCTTTGCTAATGAGACTATCCTGTATAGGAACATCTTTTGGGAGAAGATGATGTCTATGTATGGAAATTACTATCTAGTGGCCTATACACTATGTTCACTAATTAGATGTGTACTTGGTGCTAATAGGAGCTAGCGAGGCTTCCAATGTGGTTAGAGTTATCTAGTGATGGATCTATTAGCCCACCCTTGACGTATGGAATGCATCCCAAAATTATGTGTGATTTCTATAGAGTGTTGCATGACATGTTTTACAAAGAGGGGGAGACCTAGTTAGTTGGGGTTTTGATTCCTCAGGTATGGGTGTGGGAGCACATCCCAATGACTCATCTTGCACTGAGACCAAGCTGGAGGGGCCAACCACATATTTACATATATTTGGTATATACTCATTAGACTCAAAGAGGTCAGAACCCCTATTGGAGATGAAGGTTGGAGGCCCTATGTGAGTGTGAGTAGTAGGAGGGTGCAGGGGAGGAGTTGGCATGTATATGTTCTATAACAGGCCTTTACTAAACATGTATGCATGAATGGTTTAGATAATTGTCATTAGCCATATATGGATATATTTCAATAGACATTAGGGGATTAGCACAAAGCTTACTAATTATGGACACCACCTCATAGAGGAAAGCCTAGGATGTTGTCCTATCTTGAGCTATGGGTTGTGCCTACTGGATTCTTTAAATCAATGTGTGGGATCTCCTATTAGAGGTGACAGAAGTAGGGATGACACTAGAGTATATATAGTGGTTGCAACAATATCCATTCCCAATGTTTACTAATCTTACTAAGAGAGTGCCTCGACTAGAGGATGTGGACAATGGAAATGCCATGGGAGACCAGGGAAATGGAGGCAAATGCGATGGTGGAGGCAGCAATAGTGGGGCACTGGCTAAATAGCCAAAAATTTGCACTGGCTCATAGTCAGCACCATTACATCTCCTTAGAGTTCTTTTTCAATGAGACATACTAATCAACTATGAGTCGACATGTTGTGCATACTATATGGCTGGACTATAATATTACCTATTTTAAAAAATTTATCATGTATTTGACTAGTTAATAGGTCCACCATACCAGTGGGGAAAATAAAATAAAAATAATATGTTACATTACAAGTCTTCCCTTTTATATTAAGACAAGTGCAATCCGAAACATAATAAAAATATCTACGAAAAAATATATTAATCACTATTTTAAAATATATTATTTATTAATAATAGTTTTACAAGTGAGGATAACTAATTTGTGGACTTTTCAAATATGGCTAAAATCAAAGATCTATTTTCTTTGTTAAAGATGAAGAATTTGTAAGTTAAGAATAATTCTAATCCTATATATTATTAAGAATAATATCTTAAAAATTTATATTTTTCAAATTTTAAGAAATGATATTATATAAGTAATTCAAATTTAAGAGTTTAAAATTTTCATTTTTTAGTGAATTACTCTTCAATTGCATTTGACATAACTACCATAAGTACTTCAAATTTTTAAAAATTGTTTGAAAGGAAAAGTCAAATATCTTAAAATTTTAGAAATCATATTTACTTAAGTAATTTAAGACTTAAAAAAATTCATAATCTCAATAATACAAAAATAACACATTAATATAATCAATTCCATTTATACAATTTTAATTAATGTTTAAAGAAAATGCATACTATAAATATAACTACTATTCCACAATAATTTATACTAAATGCAAAGAAACATTTAACATTCTCTTACTAAAATTATCATAATACATTTTAAATATTGTAAAACAAATTTTTTATTCTCATTAACTAATTAGATAACAAATTAATACCAATACTTGCGGAAGACAATGTTGCTGTCATAATGTATTGCAGCAATATAATTAATTTTTGTTAGTTTTTAAGTTGTGCTTAATGTAGCTCATTATAACTATTACACATTGAAAAACCCATTTCTCACATATAGAAAAGTTACAAATGTATTTTTAAATCAAATACTCTAGTAGTCAATTTATCAATCACAAATCTTCAATGTTTGATTTATAAAAATATCTTTATAATCTTATGACTTGATTTTAACATTCAGTTAATAGAATTGTAAAGCTATATATTATATTAATTAATTAAATATTAAATTATTTGATTTCAATAAACATTAAATTAACATAAATTTTTAAAAATGTAGTTATTTCCTCTAACATTCACTTATTCATTTAATATTATAATTTATTTTTAAAATAATATCTAATATATTTTTAAAATAGTAGCTAATTATTTTCATAATTATTACTTACCTTCATTATGTTTTTTACAATAAAATAAAATTATGAAGGAAAAAATAAAAAAGACGTAATATGGGTAAGTATGGGCGGTCAAATCATGTGGAAGTACAAGGGGTAAAAGTACAAAGTTATGTCACCTTTCAGGCTAACCTATCACAATGACTGAATTTGAGTTTTTCAATCTAAAAATCAATTTTGTTGAAACATATGATCTAAATAAGTTCATTCTAGTTGAGTTATACATGGTCTTACACTTTTCCAATTGGAAATGTCTATTTAATGCATGTTTAATACTAGTTTGTATCCAATTACTAAAGAAATAAAATAATTCCAAAAAATTGACATTTCAATAACTCTTACTATTTTTTGTGATTTTTTTTAGTAACATATAAACAACATTTTATAGAGCTCAAATTCAATAATATTCTCATATAGAATTTAGTGTTTTAATTAGATATAGTATACTATAATTAAAAAGTTCTACAAGCACGTATTTAAACACTCGAAAAGATGTTGATTTTGAGAAGGAGAAAATATTAAATGATATCATAAAATTTTAAAATTATATGACATTCTGGAGGGGAGAGTCCTCTCCCAGAATGTATAAATTTTCTTTTGATTAGAATAGATTTGTTTTGAAAAATGTGGTCGGAGATGAAAGCTATCGATTTTCGGCGAGATGAAATTTGAGTCATTATAGAAGAGAAAATATAGATGGTCTAAAGAATTTTTTTATTTTTGATTATTCTATCTATATATGTTAGATCTATGACATAGTCTAAGATCAAAGGAAAATAAGTTTATTTTCATATAGTTTTGTGGTGGGAACTAGACCCCTAATCAGCATTTTTCAGCAACTAAAAAACTACCTATAAAAATTAGAAAGATATATCAATTCTTATTCCAAATAATTATTAAAAGTTTTAATCCTAAACTTCATCCATTTCTATACATTTCATTAGTTTACTTAATTTTCAAATTCTAAATAATAATACTAGTTTTATGTCATTGAAGGTAAATAATTATACTTTTGTTAGCCTTTTCCTTTACAAAGGGGTGACACAGGTTTGTGCAAGCTCAAAATTGACAGGAACAAAAGTAAAAGGAAAAAATTATGGAAACAAAAGTAACCTAATTGATGACACTAGCTATAAGCTGGTGCAAATAATTGACTATTTAGCTAGTGCCCAATAGTGGTGGGTCTAGGGGCGATTCCCCTTCTAGTAGTTAAACTAGTCCACATACTAGGAGGAAAGGAGATGGGGGATCACTCAATGCAGTGGGGAAGGTGGTTGTGATGGAGAAGAATGAGCCAAGAAGGGAAATTTCTTGAACAATTGAAAAATTAGGTTTTTAGGGTAGCATAATTATCATTTATGCAATACGATTACAGAAAAATAGTACCTTGGTGATCTTGAAACTAGGATGCACAAAGAGCTACATGGACTTATGTTTTTTATTAGCTAATTCATGAGAGATTTATGAATTCATAGAGATGACATTACCTTGGAATTAATCATTCAGACTATGACATTGAATTAGGCTAAATTCAAGGATTATTTTACAAATCAAATCTTGTATTTGTGAACTACTAACTTTGTATCTTCTATATAACAAAAGCTACCATGACTTCTAATTTACTTTGATTCATGAATATGTATATAAAAATTAATTTCCTATCAACATCACTCACATTATTTATTTTCATAGTGGATGTCTGTATGGTTAACATAAATAAATAAAATTAAGTGCCTTCATAAAGAAGAAAGAATTGATAGAGAGGTCTTCCTCATATGTGTCATAATAGATGAATGATATCCCCCCCACCCCTATTCAATTGTTTCTACAAGAAGAATGAAGGACACATGTGATTGTAGGATATGCAAAAAATAGATTAGTTAAAAAGGCTTTTAGCACCTTCTCAGAAAACACAATTTGCAAGTAGATGAAAACGCTTTGTTAAAAATTATTTTAGCAACTTTTCAGCAAACACAATTGACAGGTAGCTAAAAAGGCTTTTGTAACTATTGAGCAAATATAATTGGACAGTGTAAAAAGAAAAAATCTACAACCTGCTCTATTCCCATCCTGCATGCCCACACCTTAATGAAAGCATTAAAACATACCATGGGCATCCATGAAAGTACATACAAGATAGAGGAATTTCATTAGGGGTAATATGTAGGTGTACCAAAGAAGAAAAAGATTCAATCCCCTTCTCTGAAGCATAATTAATGACTATGCAACTCATTTTCAATGCCACATTCTTACATTATTAGGGGCGAATTGTACAAAAAATGTGGGAGCATACGACACACATACTATTTTAGAAACTCCCTCAATAAATGTGGTCCCATGAAATGCAAAAAAATTATTTATATGAACACTAAGTATTTTTGGAAGAAGTGTAAATATGTTGAAAGAAATACCTCAAAAAATTTATCTCATGGACTATAATGATTGCAAGATACTTACAAAAAAAGCTTCTTGTATGGGTTATGGACACCACTCTAGCATAACAAATAGAGGCTCTTGTAATGTCCACCTATACCTTGCATTGAGACATTATATCCAGCATTGTATTATTAAGCCAATAGGATTATATGTGGGAACTTTGCTCCAAGAAATTATATTTTTTCGCTAGTAAATTGTTAGTCCATGTCCATTTTTTATATTTTTTGACATGTTTATTCATTATGAAACTTTCTTTTAATTTGTCACTTTCTAATTGTCACATGCATCCTCAATATTTCTAATTTTGCCTCTAACTTCAATTTTCCCCTCATTATTTGATGGATTTTATTTGGATTTTTTTGTTATAAAAATAAATTGCTACAAAAAATCCATTATTGTAAGAATTTTGAGATGTTCCTATTCATTTTGCATGATCAGATTATCTTTATGATATCTCTTTTTTATATTCTAAAAATCTATTTTCTTTTATTAACCAACAAGGGTTTCGTGCCCAAATTTCTCATGTATTAGCTCACAAGAGTATCTTCCTCTATTTGCTTTGTGATATTTAGTTTGTGAGGAAAGGTTTGAAATGAATTTATTCTTTTTCTGAATTTTTTGTGACTTCCCTCAATAAAATGAAAAACTTTGCATTGTATTTATGTGAATGTAAGATTGATAGACTCGAAAGGGGCACCCATATTTTAGTGCAATGATTTTGTTATTTTCCACATAACATTTATGACTGACATTCATATTTACAAGTTGCATATGTTAGGCTTTTAGTTTAATATATTTAGTTCTACATGCATTGCATGGATTTCAATGGAAATATTCTTTAATTCATCATTATATTTAATCAATACATTTAACACATAATCTATATTATACTCCATTACCTCTGCTACTGATTACTTAGATTTTCCTGAAAGTAGTTACTTGTGAATATTTTGTCATATTAGTGCTTGCTTTGCATAGATCTTCAATTATTTTCAAAGTGGGTTTCCAAATTTCTCAAATCATTAAAAAAATCCAAGCTTAAAAGTAATTGATGGTGGGTTATGCAATTCCCATGTCCCAACCATTTCTAGCATTTGTACATTTGAGTCTTGTAGCTTTGCTTAGTAAAAAAGAAGTTTTCAGGCATATTATGCTTCAGGCATATTACGCAACATTCATTTGGATTTTTTTAAATAAAAATATTTTCTTCTGTCCTTTAATTTTAATATGTTTAAATTTATGGGTATTCATTGATTATTTTCCAATGGATGGGTATTTAAGATCTTTGGCTAAGTAAATAAGATATTAAGTATGATATAGAGTTTTTTTTCTGGTTTTTGGCAGGAGCAGATCTAGTTTGATGGAAATTATATGTAGATTTTTTTTTAGAACTGCAACTCTATATTAACTTCACTATATATTCATAGGGCTACTAGGTCCGAATGATGTGTAAAATAAATTTTTTAATTGACTTTTAGAACCTTTATATATTGTAATTAGATAAAATCCAAAAGATTTGTGATGGGCAAATTTTTATCTATAAGAAGTCTAATTTGTTCTTTGTTATATTCCACTTTCATTAAAAGGTATTTAACCAAAACAATTTAATTTTTATTATTCCCCCTTTTTATTATCTTTGAAGGTTATTTTGTCTTCAATGTCAGGTCCTACCATTTTTCTCATTAGCTACTATAAAAATAAATCTGATTTCTATGTGTAAGGGAAAACTTGATGTCTTTTAGTAATTTGTGAGAATGAATTTAAACAAATCAAATTAAAAGTTTCTTAAATTAATGTGAAAATCTTGTCGACTCAATAAAAATGATGCTAGTTTTCTATTTTATATGCAAGACGAGCTATAGTTATGTGCCACTTTTAAATTATTATTCTTTATTTTTTCTACCAAGATGCCTTGTTACATATGAGCTAGAGTTTGGTTTGATTTTATCATGATGGAATGCATTGTTAAACAACCCAAAGTTTTTCTCAGCTTTGAATGAGTGAGAAGATTGAGATATAACAAATTTATAATCTCTAAGTATATTTTAGTAGTTGTGCAATGCACTAAAAATCAGGCTTATGGTCTAGAGGAGCCATTTCAATTGGAATGGTTCCTTTAATATAGATAATGCTTATATTTTCCCTTATATATACCAAGTTGTTGATGAAACATAGACAATGAGACAATCAAAACTGATCAATAGAATATTGATTGTTTAGAGATAGAAAATATTCTTTGGAACAAGATTATCATTCATAAATTAAATTTGTGTTCCATCATTTGTATTTAATCAACTCTATAGGAACACTAGTTGGACAAACATTCACTCTTTTCAATCCTTTGAATAAATTCTTAATTGATAATGCATGGAAATGGTTAATGACATGTTGAATCATTTGAAATTCCTATAGCATACACACAAATACTTCTAATGAAGATATTGGAAGTACAAATTGTCCAGAATATTGAAGGAAGCATTTTTCAACTATCATATTCTCTTTTTCCTTAGTTTCTTTGGCAACTTCTAGCAAATTGATTTATTTTTTTAGTTGCACCAATTAGGAGCAATTGAGGATTGCTCCTTTCTCATAATGAAGACACTTCAAAATGGTATTTTAAAATTTTTAACTGCTTAACTTTGCAGTATATTTTAGAAGATAGTGTACGTTTGGAAGTTTTATCTAGAGCATTTTTTACTTTGATAATAAGCAACAATATTTGGATACAAGTTCCAAGCTCATGTATCAAGCATTGTAGGCTTGGAATATAAGGTATTTTGAAGGTATTGTTCCATATTTTGGCTTAGTACATTTATAATTCCTTTGATTACAATAGTTTGACAAAATAATTATCATACCAATAGTTTTTTGATTGTGTGTAATGAGAATATAAGGTAACAATGTGTACATATGAAAATGTTGATCACTTAGCAATATTATAAAAGTACTTAACAAAATATTATTCAAAAATAGTCCAGTTGTAAATGACAAAATATTTAATAGAAAGCTTTGGCTATAGAGAGTTTAGAGTAGAATGAGCTAATTGTTGGATACTTACAATTGGAACAATTGTTGTTTTGTCATTGATGTCAAAACTATTAATGAGACATATTACTACCTAATCTAAATGCCATATATATTTGATTGATGAAGAGGATTTGATAAATTTCTCATAACAATAGCACCTAAAGGAAAGTTTGACTTATGAAAGAAAGCTACAATGGACATTTGATTATATAGACTTTGATAAATAAAAGTGACTTTTTATGTCAAGAAAGTTAAGCCAAGCTGAGGAATAGAGTAAAACGAAAAGGAATGTTGAGTGATGCTAGTGTCAACCGAGCCACAGTTAGTGTCGAGAAAATCTAGTGTTGAGTGAGCATGAGTATTGACTAAGCAAGTTAGTCAATGTTGAGCCATGAGGTTTTACAACATCCGACTAATAAGTTATGACCGAGCGTTAGAACTTAGTGATTGTTGAGTAATACTGTTGAAGATGAATTCAAGGAAATTGTGAACCCTATCCGACTTAGTTAATTTCTTAGGAGATGTAAACCGTGTTCTAGAAAGGATTGATGATTTGGATCATTAAATTCAAGGTGAGGATTAGTAAAGACCTAACAGACATATTCTAGAGAAGTTTCTAAAAGAAGATCAAGATGGACAGATATAGTGAATCATGTTGAACCTAATCGTAAAGCCTAAGATCTATGATAATTGTGGAAAACGATAAAGAAAAAATTTCCTATTTATGAAATAAGATTATAGAAAAAGAATACCTTAGTGATCTTGAGACTAGGATGTGCAAAGAGCTACATGGACTTATGTTTTCTAGCAGCTAATTCATGAGAGATTTATGAATTCATAGAGATGACATTATCTTGGAATTAATCTTTTAGATTGTGATGTTGAATTAGGCTAAATTCAAGGATTATTTTAAAATTTAAATCTTGTATTTGTGAATTATTAACTTTGCATCTTCTATATAACAAAAGCTACCATGATTTCTAATTTACCTTGACTCATGAATATGTATAAAAAATTATTTTCCTATCAACATCACTCACATTATTTATTTCCATAGTGGATAACTGGATGGTTAACACAAATAAATTAAATTAATTTCCTTCATAAAGAAGTGAGAATCAATAGAGAGGTCTTCCTTATATGTCATAATAGATTAATGATAGCCCCCCCATTCAATTGTTTCTACAAGAAGAATGAAGGAGACATGTGATTGTAGGGTATGCAAAAAATAGATTAGTTAAAAAGGCTTTTAGCACCTTCTCAAAAAACACAATTGGCAAGTAGATGAAAACATTTTGTTAAAAATTCTTTTAGCAACTTTTCAATAAACTCAATTGACTAGTAGCTGAAAAGGCTTTTATAATTTTTAAGCAAATACAATTGGAAAGTTTTAAAAAAAAATCTACAACCTAGTCTAATGACATTCTCCACACTCACACCTTAATGAAAGCATTAAAACATACCATCGACATCCATCAAAGTATATACAAGATAGAGAAATTTCATCAGGAGTAATATGTAGGTGTTGTAACACCCCGCAAAGGGATCCAAAAGAATTAACCTAAAGTTTTACTAAGTTTTCCAAATAATTTATTTTTTTAATCATGAAAGAAAAACCGTTCATATCAAACACATAGTAGTGAAAGAAATAACGTACATTCAACTAAGGCATGCATAATAGGTTACATTCCTTAGGATCCCAAGACGTTGAGTCACATTTAATCTAATTAATACTAAGTCTAACAACTACCATATTCACATGAAAGAATAATTAAAAATTCCAATACCCATAATATACATTTGTTCGTAATGCCTCCTGCCAAATTAAATTCAAAATGCTCAATCATCCACTATACATGTCATAGGGTATGAAAAGCTTAAAAGATTAAACATATGTAAAAATAAAGATACATTATCCTCATAAAACACATCTAACTAACTGCACGGTTCCTCCCAACTGTCAATAGCATCATTAGACCATCATGGACCCTAGCCATCCCTCACGCATAACATCCCGAGCAACCAAAGAGATCATTAGTACTATAGTAATAGGGATGTCACTCCTAAAACATACTACAACATATGCATAAAGAAATCTAACATGCAAGAATAAAGCATAAGATGATCCTATAAAGCAAATAACATCATCTATCACATGCTAATCATCAATATAAGGAAACACACCAGTAAATAACATCCATCATAAGATCCATGAATAGAATGAAGGTAAATACCAACAAAGAATGCTCCAACAACAGTGTCTTGGACGGATCTCAAAGGTAAGAGTGAAAAAGCACTACCAGCTGACCGCGTGGAACCTAAATGGCCCACTCCCACTACGTTGAGGAGATAGTCTCAAGTCCCAAACATGATATCAAATCACACAACACATATACTCTTTAAATCCAGGAATCCTAAAAGCACCCTATCTCAAAGGTTCCAACATACAGATCGACATCGAGACCCAGAGGAACAACAAAGACATGTAGGAATCTACTATGTAAGTGGGAAAGTGTCATTGCATGAATCATGCTAGAGTTACCCTAGTAGTCTCTCAATAGACCCTGGCCCCCCTAGTGAGCCCTATGTGGCCACTAGTATCCTCTTGTATTGACAAGGCATACTACAGAATGCAAGGTTGCAACCAAGTGTTCTCTCTACTCCCATCCTAGTCTGTACAAGTTCTCAAGGCATGGGCGAGAACATACAATTATCTTATTAGGTTCATTTCAATCCCCATTTAGTGTAAATGTTTTCACTTATTAATATAACTTATAATGAGTTACACTGGCAGCCACTTAAGGCCCCGACCCCCATTAGAAGCCACTTCCTGACACTACATATGGATAACCTACCTTAAGTTCATGAAATCACAAATCACATTATCACCTCAACCCTATACAAGCAACTGGAAAGCATCATAAAGATAATCAAAATAATCACATCAGTTCTCTATGAGCAACTGAAAAGCATACAATGACAATCATAATAATCGCAATAGTTCTCTATAAGCAACTGAAGGCATCAATGATAAATCACAATATCCAATGGTTCTCAACAAGCAACTAGAAAGTATTTCAAAATAATACTAATCGATGACTCCAAAATGGTAAAGTCAAACATGCCACAACATGACATCATCAAGATCAAAGCAAACACTTCAGTCCCATCAAGGTGACTGGAAAGTAATCCAAGTATAACTGATTGATGACTCAAAAATGGTTAAGTCAAGTATCTCATATACATAACCTCAGCTTCATACATGAAGACTAGAAATAAATAACAATCAATAAACCACACACATCATAGAGCATGTCGTCGCATTACCATGGTTGGGTTTAAAAAAAGATTGAGACTAACAACATTAGCATGACATCACATCTCATAACCCCCGAGCCTCTAGTAGATGTCCTATAACTAGTCAACAATCTAGTCAACCCCAAAACCTCAAAACACAAACAATATACATACAACAATGTAAGCTTCATGTTTGGGCTTAGCCTTGCATACACAATGTCAATTTACAGTAAAGTTCCAATTTTCATTTTAGTGTGAATTTTTAAATTTAAAAGGGGTACACCCTACTCCATATAGTTTAACCCATTCATTTCTTCAAATAGAATAAAAAATTACCCTATTCAATTTCCCAAAATAATCAAGATGCAAATACTTGTTTCAGTTTATTTTTGAAATCACATGGTTATGCCAGGTATGAGGTTTCAGTTTCCGTTTCAAGTATATTTCAAGAGTATAAGATTCTTCATTTAATCTCCAAGTCAACCCATTTATCTCCTCAAATAAAACATAGAATTGTCCCCCATTATTTTAAAACAATCAGAAGATAATTATTTACCTATTTAAATCATTAAACTCATTCTCATTGACTTTTAATAAAGTCATTCACATAGTTTTACTAAAATCAATGTTATTAATAATTCCAAGAAGAGTCTCCCATTATTCAAATTATTAGAATAAGACTTATCATCTTTCGAAAAATTAATTTACAATTTCCTCAAAATACTTCAAGGACAATCGTTTATTTAAAATATTCCTCATTTAAATAAAGTAGCTGTCAAGTCCATTAAAGATAATCCCATTAATAATTCAATAATTATAAAATTTTCACTAATTAATTAATCTAGTTAAAATTTTATTTAGTTAAGTTAATTAACAATTATATAACTAATTAATCTACAACCAGACTCATCATTAATTACATTTAGTCAAACTAATTTTTAACTAAATTAATTAATGAATATCCACTAAAAACTTATATTGATATCTCTTTTTAAATTAATAATAATTATCGAATTATTATTAATAATTCATATTTAACATTATTATAATACATTAAAACATTAATATATTAAACAACATATATTAATGTTAATTAATAAATATATATTTATATTAAATAACATTTAATAACATATATTAATATTGATAATATATATATATTATTAAATACAATTTTTTATCAAAAACTTTATACATTAAAATTTACTATATAAAAAAAAATCAACAAAGCGATTATACTATCACTACAAGCATTTTAATGTGCACAGCCTGCTAATTGCAGGTACCCTACAATCACGCAGACCTGCATATGTGAGCTGTTGGGGATAAAAAGGATGGGGGTGCAGTGGTATAACCCCCCCCCCCCGCCCACACACACACACACATATATATATAAATAATTTATTTTATTTATTTTAATATTTAAATTACATAACTGTGATGTAATCTATGATTTTGATTATGGTTTTGTTTAATTAAAACAAGCTTTCCCCTAATAATAATAATAATAAAATTTCAATATACATATATCTTTTTTTATATTATTTGTAAATATAAACTGGTAGAAAAATTACAACTAACCATTCAAATTTTCAACTTAGAATTTCCATATTTAAAAGTCATTCCATTTCCAAATTCAAACCCTTGTCAAATTAAATTCTCAATTCTATTTTAATTCAAACCCAAACCCGAGTTAAAACTAATTTCTTTCATGAATGGAATGAGGGTTTTCTAATTGGGTTTTTCCTTGATTTCTTTGCACAAAGAAGAATCAACATGCATACCCAGATTTCCACAATATAAATCATCCATCACAAGAATTATCCAAGCAGTCATCTAGCATACACAATGAAGACAAGAAGAGAGAGATAGTGTAATAGAGTATGCGAAATAATCACGAGTGCCTACCTGGACACTGATGCTAATTCGCTACACCTCAAAAAATTACAGAGAAGCTCCTCTTCTCAGATCCCTCTCCTATCCAAAAATTCTTTCCTTCTCCAACATTCGCAATTCCTCCAAGAACTGAACCCCCCAAGTGACTAGGAGTGCTTATAGAAGCATATGAGCCTGTAGAAGCCTATGAGCCTCTAGAAGCTTATGAGCATGTCCATACACACTAGGAGAACCTGTATATAAAGGCCTCTAAGATGCATCTAGAATGTGTCTAGAAAGAACTAGGAGATAAGAATGACAACTTAGCACATAACTTCCATGATAAGAAGATAAACATGATGAGGTGTCTAGAATGTTGTAGACACCATGTGCTCAATAATGCGCTAACTCCTAAGTGTAGACAACATGTGCATAATTAGAGTGCAAACTCCTATGTTGTCAACATGACAACTCCCAAGAGAACACATACTCCTATGTGAATAAATATTAAAATAATGCACATTAATTTATTTAATATTCACTTGACTATTTTTAAATTAATTTATTAATTTTAAATCTCATGCACTTATCATGTGGTCATGAAATTTTTAATAAATTAATTTCTTTTCCACTTCTAAATTTATTTTTGAAACTTAATTAATAAAATATTTATTAACTTAAATAGTAATATTATTTAGCATTTATTTAAAAATAAACTCTAAATATATTATTATCAAATTAAATAAATATTATCACATTCCAAATTTAAATTTATAACTTTAATCTTCAAATTTGATTCTTTTTATTTAATTAATTTCCCAATTAATAAAATAAAATAAAATATTAAAATATCATATTAATTTTCAATTTACTTAAATCATTAGTTAAATCTTTTAATTAGACTTAATTAATAGAAAATACACCAAAGACTCATAAAGTAAAATATGAAAACTCATCATAGCAAAACACATACAAAATCAAACTAAGGGGTTATAATCATGAATTACATCATCTGACGCATTCAAAGGGCACTAAACTTAGATACTTTTCCTGATTTTCAATTAGGACAAATGGCTTAAAGGTTTAGGATTTGGACTCAAGAGTTTATCTCCCCTCTCTTACCATTGAGATAATGCAATAGGGTACGCTCATCCTAGCAATTCAGGGAAGTTGATACCTGGTACCTACAAGCTGCATAAAATTCACACATGTACATAAACAATATATACTAAGCTAAACAGGCAATGGCAGGAAGTGGTGCATCATGTAGATCCCAACTAGCAGGTGACTACAACTCCCTTCCTTAACCACATCAAAAATGCCATACATAAAGAAAACAAATACGCACACCATACACATGTAGTATAGGGAAAGTATCCATAAGAAAACACATGTGATAATAAACCATCTAACTAATCATCATTAATAACTGAAATCACTTGAATAATCATCATGCACACATGAAATATAGAGTACCAAATGATCTCATCGCATAATAAACTAAATCTGAAACAATATCTAATAATCTTAAAATAATGTTACTAATAATTATCAACATAAAACTAGCCCTAAAAGAGTTTGACAATGATAGCAAAAATGTAAACTAGGGGCAGGCACAATAAGTGTACAAAAGAAGACAAATATTCAATCCCCTTCTTTGAAGCATGATTAATGCATATGCAACTTATTTTCAATGCCACATTCTTACATTATTAGGGGAGAACTATACATAAAATGTGAGAGCATACGACACACATACTATTTTAGAAACTCCCTCAATAAATGTGGTCCCATGAAATGCAACATCTGCAATATATGAACACATAAGTATTTTTGGAAGAAATGTAAATACTTTGAAAGAAATGTCTCAGAAAATGTATCTCATGGGCTATAATGATTGCAAGATACTTACGTAAAAATCTTCTTGTATGGATTATGGACACAACTCTAGCAGAGCAAATAGAGGCTCTTGTAATGCCCACCTATACCTTGCATTGAGGCATATTATATTCAGCATTGTATTTTTAAGTCAATAGGGTTATGTGTGGGAGCTTTGCTCCTAGAAATTATAATTTTTTGCAAGTAAATTGTTAGTCCATGTCCATTTTTTATATTTTTCAACATTTTTATTCATTATGAAACATTCTTTTAATTTGTCACTTTCTAATTGTCACATGTATCCTCAATAATTATAACTTTGCCTCTAATTTCAGTTTTCCTCTCTTTATTTGATGGATTTTATTTGAATTTTTTTGTTATATAAAATAAATTGCTATAAAAAAATCCATTATTGTAAGCATTTTGAGATGTTCCTATTCATTTTGCATGATCAAATTATCTTTTTTATATTCTAAAAATCTATTTTCTTTTATTGACCAACAAGGGTTTCGTGCCCAAATTTCTCATGTATTACCTCACAAGAGTATTTTTGTCTATTTGCTTTGTGCTATTTAGTTTGTGAGGAAAGGTTTGAAATGATTTTATTCTTTTTTTGAAATTTGTGTGGCTGTCCTTCAATAAAATGTAACACTTTGGACTGTATTTATGTGATGTAAGATTGATAAACTCGGAAAGGGGAACCATATTTTAGTGCAAAGGTACTATTATTTTCCACATAAAATTTATGACTAACATTCATATTTACAAGTTGCATATGTTAGGCTTTTAGTTTAATATATTTAGCTCTACATGCATTGCATGAATTTCAATGGAAATATCTTTAAATTATCATTGTATTTAATCAATACATTTAACACATAATCTATATTATACTCCATTGCCTCCCTACCGATTACTTAGATTTTCCTAAAAGAAGTTACTTGTGAATATTTTGTCATATTAGTGCTTGCTTTGCATAGATCTTCAATTCTTTCAAATTGTTAAAAAATTCCATGCTTAAAAGGAATTGATGGTGGGTTATGTAATTCTCATGTCCCAACCATTTCTAGCATTTGTACATTTGAGTCTTGTAGCTTTTCCTAGTCCAAAAGAAGTTTTCAAGCATATTACACAACATTCATTTGGATTTTTTTAAAAATAAAATTGTTTTCTTTTGTCACTTGATTCTAATATGTTTAAATTTAAGGGTATTCATTGATTAATTTTCAATGGATGGGTATTTAAGATCACATAGAACATGTAACTTGTTTGGCATCTGAAATCACTAGCTTGCATGATATCAACTATGACTTAGCACATATTGATCACTCAGCACATAAAGCACAGTTGTCACATCACTTGAAGTATCTCAGCTTTTGACTCGACACCTATAAGGATTTTGGCTCAGCTTGGTAGCTATAGGATAACTCATGTACTATTCTAATTCGCTCAGTACATATAGCTTACTAGTTTGCACGACACATGAAGCATACTGACACACTCAACACATATGGCATTTGGCACTTGAGGTCACTAGCTTGGTTGACATCAACTATGCCTTGGCGCATATTGATCACTTAGCACATGAATCACACTTGGCACCTAAAGCAACTTGGCACCTATAAGAATTCTTGCTCGACATCAAAAATAACTCAACACCTATATTAATGTTGGCTCGTCACATATATTGTGCATGACACATGAAGTATGTTAGCTTGTTTTGCACATGTCATATGGCATTCGACACCTAAGGTCATTAGCTTAGTAGGCATCAACTATGACTCGGTGCATATTGATCACTAAGCACACGAAGCACGCTTAGCACCTGAAGCAACTCAACACATATAAGAATTACTCAACATATATAGTCCTCTTAGCCCTTGAAGTCCCTACCTTGCCCAACATCAGCTATGACTCGACACCTATTGATCACTCGGCACATGAAGCACGCTTGGCACCTAAAGCATCTTGACACATATAAGAATTACTTGGCACATATAGTCCGCTCAACCCCTGAAGTCCATGCCTTGCTAGATATCAGCTATGACTAAACACATAATAAAAGCTCAACACATAAAGCACGCTTGGCACCTAAAGTCATTTGACACCAATAGGAAAAATAGCTCAACATAAACAATAAACTCTTCTTCCAAAGGTCAGTGACCATTAGTTTCTACAAATCTTTATAATGCTCCATGAATGTAGAAGGGTTTAGTGTAAAAGTTGTAATCCCATTGCATCCTAAGTTGGAAAGATAATCCACTATTTTGTTGCCCTCTCTATATGTGTGTGAAACTCTGATCTCCTGAAATTGATCAATAATATTCCAAATTTGTTGGAGCACATATTTGAGTTTCTAGGAAGATATTGCCTCTTAATACAAGTAGAGATTATAACTTGAGAATCACCTTCAATCTGAACTTGTTGGAAGTTCCCTTTCTTAGCAAGAATTAGCCTTGATAGCAATGCTTGAGCCTTGACCATATTGTTAGTTCCTATAGGAAGGGGAGCTATTGTGATTGCCAAGACTTTACTAGTACAATCTGTAATGCATTCTCCTAATCGTGATTGTCCTAGATTACCTCTGGCTACTCCATCAAAGTTGAGTTTGACAAAGCCAGGCGAAGGGGGATGTCATTTGACTGTATATCTATCTATATGAGTTTGCAGCTTTGAAGAAGTGCTAGTTCCAAATGGGATGAAAATTGATTTCCATTCCCGAATGATACTTCCATCCCAGGATTTTTCAATGATTAGTAACTCTTGAGATCGATTTTTCAATGATTTGGAGTACTTTCTATAAAGATGATACTTCTTTTCCAAAAATCCTCTTGTTTCTTTCCCACCAAATAGCCCAAATAACTAGAGCAAGTGTACACTTCCAGATTCCTACAAAAAGGGCATTGGGGTAAAGAATTGGCCAAGCCTAAAAAATGTCCCAAATATTGTTTTTGTAGTGGGGAGTAATAATTTAATTTGTTTAAAACAAAAATCCAACATTGGTATGCAAATTGACATCTTGCAAAAAAATGGTGAATTGATTCATCTTCCTCACCACATAAAACACACTTGAAAGGAGAGGCAATATTCGTCCTAGCCAGTCTATCACTTGTAAGAATTCTATGCTTGATTGCTAGCCACGCAAGCACCTAGCCTTGGGTAGTACTATTTTATTCCAGCAGAACATGAATGCTTGAGATGGTGGTTTTGTTGACTCAAGTTGCTAAAGAAGTTTGTAACCTTCCTTGATTGAATAGTTACCATTTTTGGCCAAAGTCCACATTAGTTGATCCTTAGCTTTTGATACAAAAGCCTGTCTTTTTTATAAGATAGATTGAAGTTTTTGTTTATGTTGAGGATCTAAAGGGAGTTGATCTGGATCTTTCCATATTACTTTCCTTGAGAAAATGTAAATTGCATCCATATAATGAACAACAAGGTTGCCCCATTCTACTTTTGTAACTGAGACGATATTTTATATGTTTGACACTGTATTTAATGGAGGGTGGCCATTCCGCAAGTCACCCTAGAAGTTAATCTTATCCCCACAGTTTAATTCCCATGAAATGTTGTTAAGCACAATATCTCTCGATGCAATCATGAAGTCCCAAATGATCGATCCTTTAAGAGAATCCAGCATAGAAAATATTCTATGTGGCTCATTGTTATCTAGATATTTCTGTTGCATAATTTGACACCAAAGTGATTGTGATTTAGTATACATTTACCAAATCGGCTTACTACTAAACACTTTGTTCCTTGTTGTCAAATCATGGATTCCTACTCCACCTAGAGTACGATGAAATGCCATATTTTAGAGAGAGATAAGTGGAAGTTTCTTTTCATTAGTCAAATTTCTTGACCATAGAAAGCCCTTAATAAGTTTTTGAATTTGTTAAACAACAGAAGATGGTGCTTGCATGACAGCCATGTAATAATTAGGTATTGCAGAAAGGACAAACTTAATAAGCAATAATCTACCAAATAATGACAACCATCTAACTTTCCAAGAAGCAATTTTGCTCTTAATTCTTTGATATACCCCCTTCTAAAAAAAATTCTTGTTTGAACCCATAAAGAAAGGAATCCCAAGATAAGTGGAAGGTAGAAAATCCTCAGTAAACCCCTAAATATGCACAATCTTAAATGTGAGATAATTTTGTTTGTATGAAATAAGAAGATTTTTGACTTTTGAGGATTGATTTTCTACCCTAAAACTTCTGAATATAGAAAATGAATTTTCTTAATTTGTTTAGCCTCAAAGACTGATGAGGCACCAAATAGTAATTGTCATTAGTAAATAAAGAGTGCATGACTGAGATTATTGTACCTTCATTTTTTGCTCCTTTCCACTTATCAGATAGATGATGGAGCTTGATATTCCTACTAAGGGCTTCAGCCATGATGATGAATAAAGTCAGTGAAAGAGGGTCACCTTGTCAAAGACCTTACATGGAGGAAAAGGAACCAGACACTAACCCATTGATAATAATTGAGAACCAAGCCCCCGAAATGCAAGCTTTAATCCACTTACACCATTTCTTATCAAAGCCCATTTTTTGAACGACTTGAAAAAGCAAGTTCCAGGAAACTCTGTCATAAGCCTTTTGCATGTCTAACTTGATAACAAAATTAGAAGATTGACTATTCTTGATGGAGTCGAGAACTTCATGAGCTACCATTACACCCTCCATTATTTCTCTACCAAGAACAAAGCCACCTTGTTCAAGAGAGATTATGGATGCAAGAAGTTTCTGAAGTTGTAGATAAATGGCTTTACAAATAATTTTATAAGTCAAGTTGCAGAGTGAAATTGGGCAAAAGTCTGCAAAAGTTTTGGGCTCTATGGTTTTTGGAATAATTGCTATATTTGTAGAATTGAAATATTTTGACATAGATTTGAACTTTCTAGATTCCTCCATAGCTTCTAGAAGGTCACATCCAATGAAATCCCAACAACTTTGAAAGAAAAGTGTCATGAAGCCATCTGGACCCGAGGCTTTGTCAGGAGGGAAGGAGAAAATAACCTCTTGAATTTCTTGAATGGTAAACAGGGCCAAGAGCTTGGAATTCTCCATGGGGGAGATAATTGTAGATATATGTTGGATGAAATCCTCAAATTGTGAAGGCAAAGGTGAGGGAAGTTCTGCCAATGCAAGAAGATTCTTAAAGAATTTGACACCTTCATCTCTAATTTGTTGAGGGTTGGTTAGAATATTACCTGTTTCAACATTTGAGATTTGAAAAATTAATTTAGTTGCCCTTTTTTTGTTGGGAAAAAGCATGAAATATTTTTGTGTTTATATCTCCTTGTTGTAGCCAAACTTCCCTAGACTTTTGTCTCTAGTAATCTTCCTCCCTATTACACAATTCCTGCTATTCAATCTGTAACTCTTTTTTCTTAGCATGCATGTCATTGTCCATCCCAAACTTGATAATGGAGCAATAGATCTCCTCCAACTGCAGCTTAACAATCTCTTTTTGTTTGAAGACATTTTTAAAAACTTGTATGTTCCAGATTTTGATCTACTCCTTGACATATTTCAATTTACTAGTAAATTGATGAATTCTAGATCATAGAACAAAGGGAGCATTAGTCCACCATTGTTTTAAAAGTGGAAGAAAATGTGGGTGACACAACCACATACTTTCAAATTTAAATGATGACTTATGTTGGTTTTGGTCGATAGGTGTAGCTTGATCAATGTCTATGGTGATTGGAAAGTGGTCAGCATTTGGTGCAGACAAAATCTCTTATTGGAAGCAAAAATTACCTAATTTCTAGTCACAAGAAAGTAGAAATCTGTCCAATCTAACTACAATTTGAGCAAAGCCAGATCTCCTATTTGTCCACGTAAACTTTTCATTAGATGGTCAAATATCCATCAAATCATTATTCTCAACAAATTGAGTGAAATCCTGAATGGTTTTAATGGGTGGGCAAATACCACCAACTTTCTCATTTTGATTCAAGATCGAATTAAAATCATCCCAAGGATGACTTGATGGGAGTTTTGTGATTGAATCAACATTTCTATTTGATCCCATGTTTTCAACTTTTCTTGAGTGGAGGTAGGTCCATACACATTGAATAGAGTAAAAGAGATGTCAAAGTCAAGCACCTGCAACATTTTCTAATTAGCTTGTTGTTGAATGAGATGACCCTGAATTGTTAATGGGTTCCAAAGAACGGCAAGGCCCCCAGAAGCACCCATGTTGGGAGAATGCACTAAGGACCACCTTGGCCATTTTGCCAGGGACTTTTGAAATGTTTCTTGTGATAATTTTGTCTCTTGTAGCAACACAATGTCAGCTTTTGAGGATTCTAAAAACTTTTGAACCCTGCCTCTCTTGTCAGAGGAATTTATGCCTCTAACATTCCATGATACAATTCTCATTAGTGATAAGGAGAACAGGCTGTTCTCCTCATCATTCTCTTGTTGACAACAAAGTTATCATCTAGTGTGGTTTGGATACCTAAAGCGATCTCATTCCTGGTCTTAGAACCTTTTGGGCACCCTCTAGATTTGGGTGTCTTAGAGGTCTAAGGGCAGAGAGAGGGAGACTGAACAATGGAGAAAGTGTGTTGAAAATAAAGATCTAACAAGTTGGTTGGAGCCCAGATTCAGGTTGAACTGTAGAGACCTCAAACTCTTTCAAATTGTCCTCTTGAGATTGAAACTCCAGCTAACCAACCACCTATGGAATGTTAGAGTCCTCCATAATGCTTGGGATGATTTGAGAGTTAGGCTCAATTTGGTCCTTGTCAATATCAGGTTCCTTCAAATTTATCTCTTCAAGATACAAATTCGAGTTATCTGCCACATGTTGAAAAATACTCTTCTCAAGACCTAGTGGGTCTAGGTCAAAGCATGCCTCCAACATCGAGTCCAATTTATCCACTTGTTTTGGAGTTTCGAAGTCATCAATGGCCATGCTATAGGATACTTTTTTCTGATTGATCTGACTATTACAATATTGAAATTCTTTGAGTAATGCATCAAGGTCACTATTTTCCTGATTAGCAACATTAAATCCTTCTTCCTATGCAATACAAAATACTATATTATTAGCAATTGTGGAAGCAATTTGGTCTCTAATCTGAAGAGTTTTCCAATCAACATAGTGATTTTTGATAGGATCCTTAGCTTTGAAGCAAACTAATGGTATATCTGAAGATGGGTGGCTATCATGGGAATTTTTCTATTCAGCTAGCAAAACTTGAATGTATGGTAAGACCAGCTATAAGATTGAAGATAATTTGGATGCAACAGAAAGATCCAAGTGTTGATTAGCTGCTAAAGTCTAGCCACACTAAACAGAGGCCATAGGGACCTTATCATGATTTGGATCTGAATGGGCATTGTGGGAACATAAGTTAGGATCAGTGCTATAATTTGGACATATGTCCTGGATCTCATTGGGTGAATCTTGACATTGAGTGTTAAAGTGACTTAATTTATCTTGAAACTTTTGAACTATTTGCTCATTCTAAATTATGATTGACTAGTCCCATGAACCCCATTGAGAATTAATGACCAATTGAGATGGAAGAGGTTGCCTCATATCTAGTAGTAGACAAACTCTAGGATCCAAATGTGGTCGATCATATGGAATAAGATCATGTGATAAGAAAATACCCAATTTCTTTGCAAGAATTTCAATGATCTAAGGATTCTTATACTCCAAAGGTAAAGAGGGAAAGGATATCCAATGTGGCAAAAAACGGATCTGAAGAGATTGCAGTTTGAAATTTGGAATACAGATGAATCTTAATATTTATTATTATTCTATAATATTACTACTTAATCTAATTGAAAATAAAATTAAATGAATACTTTATTTTATATCAACATTTCTGATAAGATTTCATAATACTCATTATGAGCATTATAAAGGGATTGTAGAATCTTATTTTAGATTGTCATTTTGGAAGCAAGTCTTTAGCGATCCTCAAGATAGAAGAGAGTAAAAAATCACATGACAATATGAAAAATCCAATATGACAATATGAACATGTCATATGAATATGTTTAACTTTACATTCTCTATTATCTTGATGATCAATGACGAGTGTGATCCAAAATATTGATATGAAATAAGATTCTTCTCTCTATTATCCTATTGAATCATGAAGTGTCATCTAAATGTTGATGCAAAATAAATGTGTTGGAGTCCAGGGCTAGAGGGTTTCTGTTGATGGAGATTTTTTTATTTTGCATCGAAGGTTACAACACACTTCATTATTAATTATGAGGATAATACATAGCTAAAAGAATCTTGTTTTGCATCAAATTTTGATTTTCACTTTTCATCAATCATCAAGATAATAGAGAGTGGAAAGTCAACATGACAATATGAATAAGTCGTATTGTTGTGATGACTAGTCACTCTTGACCATCTTCATGAAAATGTTGATACCAAAGGAACAATCCTCTAGCTTTGTATTATCTTGAAGACAAATCATCAAGTATGATCTGAATATCGATGCAAAACAAATCAATGTCAGCAAAATTCCTCTAGAACACTTGATATGAAACAAGTGGCAACATAAACACATTATATTGTAGTGATGTTTTTTCACTCTATGATTTGATGATGAGGATTGTCCTACCCATGTGATGTATGTATATTATCAATGTTTCACACATTTATATGATGTCACAAATTGTCTTAAAAATGTGATGTATTTATATTGTCTTTGATGCATTTATATCGTCAAATTGACTTTCATTGACTTTTTGCTATCTAATACTTGGTGATGGATCATGATAGTCAAAAGATATATTCATATTGTTACGTTGATTTTTCTGTACTTTCCACTTTCTACTACATGAGATGGATTGTGAAATATGATCTAAAAAATCAATGTTAAAATAATCTCAAACAAACGTAAATTATTTCCACTTTTAACTATCAATATATTAGAATCAACATTCCATATCACCCTATCATCCATCATCATAATTCTAGAATAAGAATCTGTAATTCTCTCATTCTACTCAATTTTTTTCATAAGAATCATAAAATATGATCCCAAACATTAATGCTCAACTTTTTTAACACAATTAAAATCAAAATGTTTTCTTTTTGACACAATTAAAATCAAAATGATTCAAGATAATTGCTATAAACTGTGACAAATCTGTTTCTTACCGAATTAATTGGATGTGTTTTTCAGTGGATGACGAGTATATAATAATGGGGTCGGCCAATCTGAACCAGAGATCGATGGACGGAGCAAGGGACACGGAAATAGCACAGGGAAGTTATCAGCCCCGCCACATAAACAGCAATGAGAGGGCGCGGGGTCAAATATATGGGTATCGGATGTCACTGTGGTATGAACACTTTGGGAGGCAGAGCGGGGGGCTGAGGGAGGAATACGTCCACCCCGAGAGTCGAACCTGCGTCAGGACGGTGCGCGGCATTGCTGAAAGAGCGTGGGGTGTGTTTGTGGGAGAAGAAATAAAAGATATTCCGGGGCATCTTCTGCCATTCTCGGTGCGAGTAACAAAAGAGGGGAATGTTGTGGAATTGGAAGATCACGCCGTGTTTCCTGAAATCATTCCTCCCATTATCACCACCTGATTTGGATCTTTTGACGGGAAGAAATTTCTGGGCATGTTACAAATAAAAGTGCAGTTTTTACAGGGCTTCTCGTTTCTGGTTCAACTTCACCGATGCGTATTGTCCGCGTTCAATGTTTTTCTTTTTTATTTGCACGCCTACGAAGTTTTTCTCTTGTGATTTGTGGCTTGTGGAAGTTCTTTATTTATAGTGCGCATTTCCCTTGACTTTCTATCCACTAGTAAAATGTTTAAAAAAAATAAAAATCCAAAATGAATACTTGTAATATTTTAATTTCATTATGTAAACATTAATTATTTTTTTTAATGGAAAACAATGGCTTCCAAGCTTAACTGACAATTGCTTTTTAAAATCAAAATCGACAATTTCAAAATTTTAATACTTATGTGCTATTAGGCGATAGGTTTTTACATAAATTAAATTGAAATTACAATTAATTCTTTTAATAAACTAAATAAATATTATTTATTTATTTAATTTATCATATAATTATAAATTATCATTCAAAAAATACTACGTATAAAGTGAATAGTAAAAAATAAATTAAAATAAGTATAAAAATAAAAAACTAAACTATCTTAAAGTTTGTTGGCTTAAATCTTGACCCCTTTTTGTGAATTGTATTATTTTTTAATGGAAAAGGACTATTCATCAAAAATATAATTTAAATAATCATTAAAAAAAATCTCCATCAAAAAAAAGTATTATAAAAAATTATAATGATAGATATAAAAATATATTTTAAAATAGCAAATCCTTCCACAAATGTTCTATTAGCTAAACTAATTTAAAAAAATAAATTAAATTAATTTAAAAACTAAAACTTTTGACAATTTTAGCCAAAACTTTTTTTTACCGGAACAAAGTTCCCACATATAGCCACTCGGCCAAATAAAATAATCTAGTTAATGTGTGCCATGGTAATATTATATTAGCCATTCTTAATGTGTATCATGGTAATATTATATTAGCCATTATTTAATTTTTATGTCGTTATTAATTTTATTAGTTTCTAGTCGATAATAATGATAACTTCATTCGAATTCTAAATAATAATGCCAATTTCATGTCATTGAAGGTAAGCAGTTATACTTTTGTTAGCCTTTTCCTTTACAAAAGTGTGACACGGGTTTGCGTGAGGTTAAAATTGATGGGAACAAAAGTAAAAGGCAAAACTGATGGAAACAAAAGTAACATGATTGATGATATTGGCTATAAGCTGGTGCAAATAATCAACTATTTAGCTAGTGCCCAATAGTGGTGGGTCTGAGGGTGATTCCCCATCCAGTAGTCGAACTAGTCCACATACTAGAGGAAAGGAGAGGGGGGATCACTCAGTGTAGTGGGGAAGGTGGCTACAATGGAGGAGGATGAGTCAAGAAGGGAAATTTCTTGAACAATTGAAAAATTAGGTTTTTAGAGTAGCATAATTATCATTTATGCAATACGATTATAGAAAAATAATACCTTGGTGATCTTCAGACTAGGATGTGCAAAGAGCTACATGGACTTATGTTTTTTATTAGCTAATTCATGGGAGATTTATGAATTCATAGAGATGACATTACCTTGGAATTAATCATTTAGACTGTGACACTAAATTAGGCTAAATTCAAGGATTATTTTACAATTCAAATCTTGTGTTTGTGAACTACTAACTTTGTATCTTCTATATAACAAAAGCTACCATGATTTATAATTTACCTTGATTCATGAATATGTATAAATTTTTTATTTTCCTATCAACATCACTCACGTTATTTATTTCAATAGTGGATATCTGCATGGTTAACACAAATAAATTAAATTAAGTGGATATTTGCATGGTTAACACAAATAAATTAAATTAAGTGCCTTCATAAAGAAGTGAGAATCGATAGAGAGGTCTTCCTTATATATGTCATAATTGATGAATGATATCCCCTCCCATTCAATTGTTTCTACAAGAAGAATGAAGGAGACATGTGATTGTAGGATATGCAAAAAATAGATTAGTTAAAAAGGCTTTTAGCACCTTCTTAGAAAACACAATTGGCAAGTAGATGAAAATGCTTTGTTAATAATTCTTTTTGCAACTTTTTAGCAAACACAGTTGATAGGTAGCTAAAAAGGCTTTTGTAACTTTTGAGTAAATACAATTGGAAAGTGTAAAAAGAAAATATCTACAACTTGGTCTGTTGGCATCCTGCATACCCACACCTTAATGAAAGCTTTAAAAAATACCATAGGCATCCATCAAAGTACATACAAGATAGAGGAATTTCATCAGGGGTAATCTGTAGGGGTACAAAAGAAGACAAAGATTCAATCCCCTTCTCTGAACCATTATTAATTCCTATACAACTCATTTTCAATGCCACATTCTTACATTATTAGGGGAGAACTATACATAAAATGTGGGAGCATACGACACACATACTATTTTGGAAACTCCCTCAATAAATGTGGTCCCATGAAATGCAACAATTGCAATATATGAACACTAAGTATTTTTGGAAGAAGTGTAAATACTTTGAAAGAAATGCCTCAAAAAATGTATGTCATGGACTATAATGATTGCAAGATACTTGCAAAAAAAGCTTTTTGAATGGTTTATGGACACTACTCTAGCATAACAAATAGAAGCTCTTGTAATGCCCACCTATACCTTGCATTGAGACATATTATATTCAACATTGTATTTTTAAGCCAATAGAATTATATGTGGGAGCTTTGCTTCCATAAATTATGACTTTTTGCCGATAAATTGTCAGTTCATGTCCATTTTTTAATATTTTTCGACATGTTTATTCAATATGAAACTTTCTTTTGATTTCTCACTTTCTAATTGTCACATGTATCATCAATATTTCTAATTTTGCCTCTAATTTCAATTTTCCCCTCTTTATTTGATGGATTTTATTTGGATTTTTTTGTTATAAAAATAAAATGCTACAAAAAATCCATTATTGTAAGCATTTTGAGATGTTCCTATTCATTTTGCATGATCAACTTATCTTTATGTTATCTCTTTTTGATATTCTGAAAATCTATTTTCTGCTATTAACCAATAAGGGTTTCGTGCCCAAATTTCTCATGTATTACCTCGCAAGAGTATTTTCCTCTATTTGCTTTGTGCTATTTAGTTTGTGAGGAAAGGTTTGAAATGAATTTATTCTTTTTTTGATTTTTTTTGTGGCTTCCCTTAATAGAATGAAACACTTTCACTGTATTTATGTGAATGTAAAATTGATAAACTTGAAAGGGGGACCCATATTTTAGTGCAATGATTTTGTTATTTTTCACACAACACTTATGATTGACATTCATTTTTACAAGTTGCATATCATAGGCTTTTAGTTTAATATATTTAATTCTACATGCATTGCATGAATTTCACCGGAAATATTCCTTGATTTATCATTATATTTAATTAATACATGTAACACATAATCTATATTATACTCCATTGCCTCCACTACCAATTGCTCATATTTTCCATGTAAGTAATTACGTGTGAATATTTGTCATATTAGTGCCCGCTTTGTATAGATTTTCAATTGTTTTCAAAGTGGGTTTCCAAATTTCTCAAATCATTAAAAAAATCCATGCTTAAAAGGAATTGATGGTGGGTTATGTAATATGTAATTGCCATGTCCAAACCATTTCTAGCATTTGTGCATTTGAGTCTTGTAACTTTGCCTTGTCCAAAAGAAGTTTTTAGGCATACTATGCAATATTCATTTGGATTTTTTTTAATAAAAAATGTTTTCTTTCGCCACATAATTTTAATACGTTTAAATTTAAGGGTATTCATTGAATATTTTCCAATGAATGGGTATTTAAGATCTTTGGCTAAGTGGATAAGTTATTAAGTATGATATATAGTTTTTTCTAGTTTTTGGCCGGAGTAGATCTAGTTTGATGTAAATTATATGTAGATTGTTTATGTAGAACCACAACTATATATTAAATTCACTATATATTCATAGGGCTACTAGGTCTGAATGATGTGTAAATTAAATTTTTTAATTGACTTTTAGAACCTTTATATATATATATATTGCAATTAGACAAAATCCAAAAGATTCGTGATGTGCAAATTTTTATTTATAAGAAGTCTAATTTTTCTTTGTTATATTCCACTTCCTTTAAAAGGTATTTAACCAAAACAATTTAGTTTTTATTATTCCCCCATTTTATTATCTTTGAAGGTTATTTTGTCTTCAATGTTAGGTTCTACCATTTTTTCTCATTAGCTACTGTAAAAATAAATCTGATTTCTATGTTTAAGAGAAAACTTGATGTCTTTAAGTAATTTGCGCTCGAGAATGAATTTAAACAAATCAAATTAAAAATTTCTTAAATTAATGTGAAAATCTTGTTGACTTAATAACAATGATGCTAGCTTTCTATTTTATATGCAAGACTAGCTATAGTTGTGTGCCACTTTTAAAATATTATTCTTTATTTGTTCTACCAAGAGGCCTTGTTATATATGAGCTAGAGTTTGGTTTGATTTTATCGTGATGGAATATATTGTTAAACAACCCAAACTTTCTCTCAGCTTTGAACAAGTGAGAAGATTGAGATGTAGCAAATTTATAATCTCTAAGCATATTTTAGTAGTTGTGCAATACACTAAAAATTAGGTTAATGGTCTAGAGGAGCCATTTCAATTGGAATAATTCCTTCAATATAGATAATGCTTATATTTTCCCTTATATGTATCAAGTTGTTGATGAAACATAGGCAACACAACTATCAAAACTCATCAATATAATATTGATTTTTCAAAGATCACAAATATTCTTTGGAACAAGATTATCATTCATAAATTAAATTTGTGTTCCATCATTTGTATTTAATCAACTCTATAGGAACACTAGTTGGACAATAGTCACTCTTTTCAATCCTTTGAATAAATTCTTAATTGATAATGTGTGGAAATGGTTAACGACATGCTGAAGCATTTGAAATTCCTATAGGATACTCACAAATACTTCTAATGAAGATATTGGAAGTACAAGTTGTTCACAATATTGAAGGAAGGGATTTTCAACTATCATGTTCTCTTTTTCCTTAGTTTCTTTGGCAACTTCTAGCAAATTGATTTTTTTTTCCAATTGCACCAATTAGGAACATGTTGACTAAGAGATAATGTTAATTTATTGTCAAATAAAAATACATTGAGGATTGCTCCTCTCTCATAATGAAGACTCTTCAAAATGGCATTTTAAAATTTTTAAATACTTCACTCTGAAGTATATTGTAAAAGATAGTATAAGTTTGAAAGTTTTATCTAGAAGATATTTGGCTTTGATAATAAGTAACAATATTTTGAGACAAATTTAAAGCTCATGTATCAAGCATTATAGGCTTGGAATATAAGGTATTGTTCCATATTTTGGCTTAGTACATTTATAATTCCTTTGACTACAATAGTCTGAGAAAATAACATCATACCAATAGTTTTTTGAGTGTGTGGTAATGAGAATATAAGGTAAACAATGTGTAAATATGAAAATGTTGATCACTTAGCAATATTATACATATACTTAACAAAATATTATTCAGAAATAGGCCAGTTGTAAATGACAAAATATTTAATAGAAAGCTTTGGCTATAGAAAGTTTAAAGTGGAATGAGCCAATTCTTGGAAACTTACAATTGGTACTGTAGACACCTAAATTTGATTACACCGCTTTGGTAATCTAATTTAGCCATTTCTAAAGGCATCATTAATTAAATTCTTATTTAATTAATCCTTTGTCATCCCCTAGCTGATTAATTTAATTAATCATCTATAGTCCTAATTGATAAATCAAATAACCTATCATTTATCAATTAAATCCTTTTCTCCTATCCAATTCCAAAAATCCCCATTTATTAAATAAATCTATTTGATAAATAAAATCCTCAAATCTAAAAGCCCCTAACTTATCCCTAATCCTCCATTTAGCCTAATCCACCCCATCCACCCATACTAACCAAGCTTAGCCACTAACTCACCCACCCTCATTAATGCCATCCACTTGCACATCTCTAACATCCCTAATATAATCCTAAACCCAAGCCTAATCCACCCCCTAATGTTGTCACATTCCCTAAACAAGTTTAAGACTTTCCTAAACCAAACCAAAGTCTCCCCTCAAAAATTCCAACCACCAACTCATGAGTGCTCTTACAAAACATAAAAGACTCTTACAAGCCCACTCGTGACTCTTACATCCATCTTCCACACTCATTCCTCTTACATCTCTCTTACATACTCAACCCCACTCATCATGCCTTTAACCAACCCTTTACCCTACCCTCTCACACTCATCCTCCTTATGACAAGTGTCACCTTCCCATTGGTGCTAAACAAGCACAATCCATGTGCTCTCCTTTGAGTGCATCCTAGCCCTCCTTAAGCCTTCATCTCTCCTTGCATCTTAGCCCTCCATCCCTCAAGCCCTTAGCCTATAAATTGAATCCCCTCCCAAGCCATTCAACAAAAATCCTTGAGCTAAAGTTATCATGCCCTTTTGAGAGCCAAAATCCATACCCATACCCTTATAATGCCAAATTGAGAGCTCACAAAGCTACCAATTTGCTATTACCCATCTCCACCATTGAAGCAACTTTGAGCATCTTGAGCATACATTCACATAAAAGGATGCATCTACAAAATCAAGAAAGAAATGAAGTGCTTCATCTTTTGAGATTTGCATCTCTTGTTTTTTTTCTTTGTCTAAGCATATATATGAACTTAGTTTTGGTTTGTGAATGCTTTCTTTAATGTTAATGTTCCTTGCACACTAAGATCTAGTTCTACGGGAACAATTGTTTTGTCATTAATGTCAAATCTATTGATGAGACATATTGCTAGCTAATCTAAATGCCATATCTATTTGATTGATGAAGAGGACTTGACAAATTGGTCATAACAATAGCACCTAAAGGAAAGGTTGAGTTATGAAAAGAAAGCTACAATAGACATTTGAGTAAATAGATTTTGATAAAGCAAAGTGATTGTTTATGTCAAGAAAGTTAAGCCAAGTTGAGAAATAGAGTAAAAGGCAAATGAATGTTGAGTGATGCTAGTGTCAACTGAGCCACAGTTAGTGTCAAGCAAATCTAGTGTTGACCGAGCATCAGTATTGACCAAGCAAGTTAGTCAATGTGGAGCCAAGAAGTTTTACAACTCCTGACTATTAAGTGATAATCGAGTGTCAAAACTTAGTGATTATTGAGTAATACTATTGAAGATGAATTCAAGGAAATCGTGATCCCCAACCAACTTAGTTATTTTCTTGGGAGATGTAAACCGCATTGAAGATGAGGATTAGTAAAGACCTAACAGATGAATTCTAGATAAGTTTCTAGAAGAAGATGGACAGATACAATGAATTGTGTTGAACCTGATTGTAAACCTAAGATCTATGATGATTGTAGAAAATGGTAAAGAAAGAATTTCCTAATTAAAGAGCTACAGAGCCAAACAAATAATTGAGGAGTGCAAGTATATGTGAGAGGCACATACATATAGAGGTGGATCATAAACACACATGTGTATGAGTGAATGTGAAGCTAAAGGAGAAAGCTTGTAGAGATGTTGTTGATAGTGATAAGAAAAAATTGAGCAAGAACGCTTAAGTGTTGTTGAAGGAGGAAGATAGGTTGCTTGAAGGGTTGTTGAGTGAATCAAGAACAAAAATGACAGTGGAGAGCTTATCAGTGAATCAATACTTGAACCGAACAAAGATTTGAACTTGCAAAGTGAGTTGTAATCAGACTGATCAAAACCTAACTGTTTTCTTTCTAATCATTGTAAAGAGTTTGTATTGAAATCCTTTTAACAGAGATTGACCTAATAACCATTTTTGGAAGATTAATAGTCTGTGTAAATCCTTTCACAAGGTGACATTCTAAATAGAATGATCAAAGTCCTCTGACAAGGCCACTCCTAACAAGGTGATTAAATCTTCTAACCAGGTCACATTTAACAGTTTGTATTGTAACCTTTAACAAGGTTGGCTCCTAATAGAGCTCACTTTGAAAGAGTGAAAATTTGGTGACATTTTGCTAGTGGTTTTTTCCAAATTGGGTTTCCATGTAAAAAACATAGTGTTAAAACAGTGTTGAATGCTTTATATGTTTTAGATTTTATATTTAATAAAGCATGTTATATTTGGAATAATAAATTTTGTTTACAATAGAGACCAAGTAACAATAGAGACCGAGCAACAACATGATAAGCACATCATCACATATCGCTTCTATTAGCTCATTGTTGCCCATACAAAAACATGCAACTGCTAGTATGTATTATGAAATGTATTATTGATCATATTTCCATGCTTATAGGATATATATATATATATATATATATATATATATATATATATATATATATATATATATATATATATATATATATATATTGTTGTACCTAGTTTGGTGAGTATGCATCATTTACTTTATTATATGTTTAGCTAATAGACTCAACAATTGTATTAAGGATGTAGGCACAAGGTCTTTTATCCACTTTGCAACACCCAACCAAACCAACAATTTGTCCTACACCTTTACCTACCTAAAATAGGAACTACAACTACATTGCAACTCTTGTAATATATATTTTTAATATATATTTTTAAAATTAAATTATAAATATTATTAAATTTTATATAATATATACTAAAAAATAATATTATTATTATTATATATTATTAAAATAAATTAAAACGCATAACTTTTAAATAAAAAATAATTTGACCTTATTGTTCAAATTCCATAATATATATATAGTTTAAATTACTAAATAATAAATTATAGTATACTGATTCAAATAAATTAGAAATAATTTTTTTAATTATATTAGTTTGAAAATTATTATATAAATAACTATTAATATATTTATTATTATATTAATATAACTCTTAATATATGTAAAGATTAATAAATGAATTATTTTGAAAAGTTAAAAACTAATTTTTAGTATAATATTCCTCATGCCTTGCATGGTACTATTTGTCACCACACATAGTGGAGAGGCATCAACTCTAATGTATAAGGGAGTCTTAGGAAATCATGGTGAGTCATAGGGAAACCATGGTTTCTAATGTATATTTTCTCCCTATCGGTTAATAATTGTTTTCTGCATTTGGATGGAAAAAAGTTATAGTCTTATGCAAGTTTCAATGTTATAAATGATAAAGATGACTTTTCAATGTGTATAAAAAATATGTAATTTTTGACAGAGAAAATTGAATTTTATGTAGATCAAAATTAGTGTAGATCAATTAAAAAAGGAAAAATAAGATTTATATACTCTGCAAAATGAAAAATGGAAATAAATAATACAGATGAATCTTAATATTTTTTATTATTCTATAATATTACTACTTAATCCAATTGAAAAATTAAATTAAATGAATACTTATAAACATGATAGACATTATACAATATATGATACATGTCTAAACTATTATTATTATTCGATAAAATTAGCATACAGATCATGAAAATCTCACATGGAAAATCTCAGAAATTATTGTCTACATTAGGTTTGACCCTTTCCAACACTCAATCTACACCAATCACAAAATATGACTTAATTTTTTAAACAAGATCATCAGCTTCTACGGTCGAAATTTTCCTCAATAAATATCTAGTGACGTCACTCCCAAGTAACACGTATATAAAAAAAGTCAATGCGGCAACGGAATGGTTGAGAACGTCAAATGGAATGTTCTAAATTGAGTTTGTAGGATTCCTCTAAATCAACGTTAAATACACCTTAAAACAGCGGAGTCACCTCGGGAAGGTTTCTCTCAAACCGTGGCCGTTTAATGGCAATTGTAATATTACATCACATTACCAAACCATTAAAATACTTGTATCAACCAAACAGTGTTCTAGACTGCCGACCAATCCCTCTCAATTGTTTGGATAATACCCACCTTAAAAATTCACAGCACGAGCTGGAATTGACGTGGGTTTTAGTGGATTAGGTGTACAGCATTAAACAAATGTGTAAAAGGATTAATTAGTTGCTATATAACTCCATTTCTTATCTACTGCGGCCTCATAAACTTCAACTGATTTCTCAGATCTCTAATGGCGTCCAATGTAGTTCACGGTACACTTCATGCCTCTATCTTCCAAGCCAAGCATCTTCTTCATGGCTTACCTGCCCTTTTGACAAAGGTAATACATAACACATCAAGTTTCCACTTTGCTTTTTTCGTTGAATTGGTAAGGTTTTTTGAATTTGGATTGCTCTACTCATTCTTCTTCCATCATTGTTTCTGGTCATATTTGTGATCTATCTGTCAGAAGAGATTTATGGGCATTATGATCCATTTATAGAATTTGAAAGCTTTTAGATTTGACTTCTAGCTTTCCCTGCGTAAACCATCAGCTTCTGATTTTGACTGCATAATAATTTTCTACCAATGTTTCAGATCATGACCTGATCCATCATTGGGATAAAGCTCCCGCTCACTTTATGCTGATGATATGGATCATAAAGTGTGATGTAAATATATTACCCAATCAAATCCAAAAGCTTCAAATTTGAAACTAATAGTAGTCTGGTCTTAATTTAATTTATCTTTTTGCTCTGCCTTTTTCCTGAACTTATTTTGGCAATCTACATGGCATTCATGGGCTTGAGATCTAGGTTGAGGATTTGACAAATGAAATTTGCATGCAGACTGCAGAAGAAATCAAACAAGTCCTTCATGTGGAGCACTCCCATCATAAATTCTACGCCACCATAGATTTTGGGCTTGCAAGAGTTGCAAGGAGCAGAGTAGTAGAGCACCATCCAGTCAGTCCCACCTGGAACGAGACATTTCATGTACTTTGTGCATACACATCATGCGACTATGTAGTCATCAGTATAAAGAACCAGTTGCCTGTCTCAGCTGAAGTTATAGGAAGGGCCAGAATTCCCATCTCAGAGATTCTCAGTGGCAAGGTTATCGAAGGCTGGTACGACTTGTACAATGAAGATTTTACGGAGAAGCTCAAGAAGGCTCAGATTCAGGTCCGTCTGCAATTCAGTCATGTGACAGAAGATCCACATTGGGGAGCAGGGATTCGAGATAGAAACTTCCCTGGAGTGGATCACGTCTACTTCAAACAGAGGAATGGCTGCAAGGTAACTCTGTATCAAAACACACATCTTTCTCAGCAGTACCGACCCAGGATCGAACTCCAGGGAGGAGGCTTGTACAGCCCTCCAAGGTTATGGGAGGAGATGTATGAGTACATCAATGGAGCCCAGGTGTTCATATACATTGCTGGCTGGTCAGTGTACACTGAATTTACACTTGTGAGGGACAAGGAGCGGATGATAGATGGAGCACAAGGGGTCACTCTTGGGGAGCTTCTCAAGAAGAAGGCAGATCAGGGGGTTAGGGTTTTAATCCTCATTTGGGAGGACAGGACAGCTGTGAAACTCCTGAAAAACGAGGGTTTGATGAGAACACATTGTGATGAGACATTTGAGTACTTCAAGGACAGCAATGTCCACTGCGTTCTTTCTCCAAGAGACACAGACCACCATTCTCTGAGTGTCCTGCAGAGTGCTGAGGTGGAGGTCCAGTTCACACATCATCAGAAAACAGTGAGTTTGGATGCACCCATTCAACAGGGGTCAAAATCCCTCCATGTGGTGAGCTTCGTTGGAGGAATAGATCTCACCAATGGGAGATATGATACAGAGAAACATACCCTGTTTGGGGGTTTGGACACTGTTTACAAGGATGACTTTCTGCAGCATAATTTCAAGGGAGCGGATCTTCGCCATGGGGGACCTCGAGAGCCATGGCATGATGCACATTCCAAGATCCAAGGCCCTGCGGCTCTGGACATTCTCACCAATTTTACTCAGCGGTGGACCAAAATAGCCGATCCAAAAATGCTTCTTGATTTGGGGCAAATGACCCATTTTGACATTCCAGAGGACCCGGAGTCGTGGAATGTTCAGATCTTCAGGTCCATTGACGATGGATCGGCTCTTGGATTTTCCGGAAATCAAAGTGCCCTTTTGGGGCTTGTGTCGGTAAAAGATCAGGTAGTGGATCAGAGCATCCATTGTGCTTATGTTCATGCAATCCGTAGGGCCAAGCATTTTATCTACATTGAAAACCAGTACTTTTTCGGCAGCTGTGAGTCTTGGGACAAGGATCAGGATTGTGGGTGCTTGCATTTGATCCCCATTGAGATTGCCCTGAAAATAGTGAGCAAGATCAGGGCGAAGGAGAGATTTGCTGTTTATGTGGTGACGCCAATGTGGCCAGAGGGGATTCCTGAGGGAGAAACTGTTCAGGCAATTCTGCATTGGAACAGGAACACCATTGAAATGATGTATAAACTGATTGGGGAGGCTCTGAGGGAGGAAGGGAGCACGGCGGATCCTACTGACTATCTCAACTTCTTTTGCTTGGGAAACAGAGAAACTCATCTACCCGGGGAATATGTGGCTCCTGAGACTCCAGAGGAGGGGACTAATTATTGGAATGCCCAGATGAACAGGAGATTCCTCATCTATGTCCATGCAAAGCTAATGATAGGTAAGTTCTATCTTTAATTTAATCAATAGTTTCAATTGCATAGAAATTTGCTTTTCTCACTAATCTTTCAGATCACATTTCTTATATCATATAGTACAAAATTAGTATACTAGAGGAGTTTTGTTGCTGTCATTTTATTTTATATTAACATTTCTTATCGGACTTCATAATACACATTGTGAGCATATAAAGGGATTGAAGAATCTTATTTACATTGTCATTTTGGAAGCCAGTCTTTAGCGATCCTCAAGATAAAAGAGAGTGAAAATCACACGATAATATGAGAAAGTTAATATGACAATATGAACATGTCGTATGAATATGTTTAACTTTACATTCTCTATTATCTTGATGACAATGACAAGTGTGATCCAAAATATTGATGTGAAATAAGATTCTTCTCTCTATTATCCTATTGAATCATCAAGTCTCATCTAAATGTTGATACAAAATAAATGTGCTGCAACCAAATTTCTCAATCATTAGATTCAATTGCATAAAATTTGTTTTGCACAAAGTTCCATATCAAAGTCCACGAGTCATTGTGAGGATAGTCCAGAGCTAGAAGACTTTTGTTGATGGAGATTTTTTTATTTTGCATTGAAGTTTACAACACACTTCATGATTAATTGTGAGGATAATACAATGCTAAAAGAATCTTGTTTTGCATCAAATTTTGATTTTCACCCTTTATCAATCATCAAGATAATAGAGAGTGGAAAGTCAACATGACAATATGAATACATCATATTGTTGTGATGACTTGTCACTCTCGACCATCTTCATGAAAATGTTAATACCAAACAAACAATCCTCTAGCTGTGTATTATCACAAATCAACATCAGCAAAATCCCTCTAGAACACTATATATGAAACACGTGGCAACATAAACACATTATATGTAGTGTTGGTTTTCACTCTATGATTTGATGACGAGGATTATCTTACCCATGTGATGTATGTACATTGTCAACATTTCACACATTTATATGATGTCACCTCACCGAATGTCTTAAAAATGAAATGTATTTATATTGTCTTTGATGCATTTATATTGTCGAATTGAGATTTGTTGACTTTTTGCTATCTAATACTTGACGAGGGATCATGGTACTCAAAAGATATAATTTTTCTGAACATGATGATGGATCGTGAAATATGATCTAAAAAATCAATGTTAAAATAATCTCAAACAAACGTAAACTGTTTCTACTTTTAACTATCAAAACATTAGAACCAACATTCCAGATCACTCAATCATCCATTATCATAAGTCTAGAATGAGAATATGCAATTCTCTCATTCTACTCAATTTTTTAAAGTATTTCATAAGAATCATAAAATATGATCCCAAACACTAATACTAAACATTTTTTTACACAATTAAAAAAAAAAACTTCTCTTTTTGACACAACTAAAATCAAAATGATTCAAGATTATTGCTATAAACTGTGGCAAATCTGTTTCTTACCGAATTAATTGGATGTGTTTTTCAGTGGACGACGAGTACATAATAATGGGGTCGGCCAATCTGAACCAGAGATCGATGGACGGAGCAAGGGACACGGAAATAGCACAGGGAAGTTATCAGCCCCGCCACATAAACAGCAATGAGAGGGCGCGGGGTCAAATATATGGGTATCGGATGTCGCTGTGGTATGAACACTTTGGGAGGCAGAGCGGGGGGCTGAGGGAGGAATACGTCCACCCCGAGAGTCGAACCTGCGTCAGGACGGTGCGCGGCATTGCTGAAAGAGCGTGGGGTGTGTTTGTGGGAGAAGAAATAAAAGATATTCCGGGGCATCTTCTGCCATTCCCTGTGCGGGTAACAAAAGAGGGGAATGTTGTGGAATTGGAAGATCACGCCGTGTTTCCTGACACGAAGGCTTCTGTCGCGGGTCGAAAGTCTGAAATCATTCCTCCTATTATCACCACCTGATTTGGATCTTTTAACGGGAAGAAATTTCGGGGCATATTACAAATAAAAGTGCAGTTTTTACAGGGCCTCTCATTTCTGGTTCAACTTTACCGAAGGGTATTTGTCCGCGTTCAATGTTTTACTTTTTTCATTTGCAGACCTACGAAGTTTTTAAAAACACGCGTACAAAATAATTATTCTCTTGTGATTTGCGGCTTGTGGAAATTCTTTTTTTATAGTGCGCATTTCCCTTAAGTTCCTATCCACTCTTAAAATGTTTAAAAAAAATAAAAATCCAAAATGGATACTTGTAATATTTTAATTTCATTATGTAAACATTGTTCTTTAATGGAAAACAATAGCTTTCAAGCTTAATTGACAGTTGCTTTTTAAAAGCAAAATTGACAATCTTCAATTTTATAATACTTTTGTGCTATTAGAGGATAGTTTTTTTGCATAAATTAAATTAAAATTACAAGTAAAACAAAATTTAATTCTTTTAATAAATTAAATAAATATTATTTATTTATTTAACTTATCATATAATTATAAATTATCATCTAAAAAATGCTACGTATAAAGTGAATAGTAAAAAATAAACTAAAATAAGTATAAAATTTAAAAACTAAACTATCTTAAAGTCTATCGGCTTAAATCTCGACCCCTTTTTTTTGAATTGTATTATTTTTTAATAGAAAATGATTATTCATCAAAGATAGAAATTAAATAATCATTAAAAAAATCTCCATAAAAAAAATATTTTGAAAAATTAATATGAGAGATATAAAAATATATTAAAAAATAGCAAATCCTCCCATAATAGCTAAACTAATTTTTAAAATAAAATAAATTAATTTAAAAACTAAAACTTCAATCAATTTTAAAAATAAAAAGGTAAATAAAAGTAAGAAAAACACAAGTTAAAAGTGGAGATAATAGCTAATTAAGTTTCTAAATAAATAGGAAAAAAGAGAGTTAAAATTAGAGATAAATTAAAAATCAAATAAAATTTCATCTCAATAAATTAAATTATAAATAATTTCTAATTAAAATAAAATAATATATATTAAAAAAAAAAACCAATAATAATTAATTAAGCTCAATAAATAAATTTAAAAATAAGAGTTAATAGTAGAGATAATCGCTAATTAAGCTAAATAAATATAAATATTTAAATAATGTAACACATATCTTATTATTTTATAGTTATAATTTTTAAGTTAAATAAATAAGAAAAAAAATTGTTAAGAGTGTAGATGATAGCTAATTAAAGGGATGAGGCCAGGATCGTGCCCTAGGTGAATTTGGCAACGTGGATGCTCCTCAGTCCTTGGCTCTGAGCCAAGAGGTTTCATGCACGTGTGGACCCATATCAGGTACCTAAAACGTCTTTGTGGGTGACCTCCATCAAAAATTAATTAATAGAAAAAACAAGAGTTAAAAGTGAAATGAAATGAAAATCGGTCGAAAAATTATTAAAAGGCTGACAATTTTCCAACCAAAAAAATAATTTTACTGGAACAAAGTTTCCACATATAGCCTATCGGCAAAATAAAATAATTTAGTTAATGTGTGCCATGGTAATATTATATTAGCCATTCTTAATGTGTGTCATGGCAATAGTATATTAGTCATTCTTTAATTTTTATGTGGTTATTAATTTCATTAGTTTCTAGTTGATAATAATGATCTTTTATTTTATTTTGTAATACATCAAATATTATTTTAAGTTGAAACTATAAAAATGGCATTCTTTTATTGATATTTGTAAACATATGTATACTTTAATTTATTCATAGATTTTATAGTTGTATTGCAGTTGTAAAGAGGTTAAGCCTATTGATGTTGCCTATATATTTCTTATTTTCTTATTTGATCCAATTTGGTACTCTCAATCTCTACATGCATCCCTTAATAAAGACAAGGGCTTTCATCCTCCTAGCTTGTCTTCCCCTTTCAGTATACTTCAAGCAACTTAACTTATATTCATATCAAAATATTGTATGCATGTGGATCCTCATATCCTTGCATCTTTAACAACTTAACTCTAATTCTATCTTTTGATCTTGCTTGCCCCTCAAACCTTTTTCAAGCATCCATTAAAATACGAGGTTTGATCCTCACCTTATTGTAGAGGTTTCCTACTTGATTGTCCCACCAAGTGTTTGCTGCCTCTTAACCTGGCACTTTGACTTCCCAAGCTCACATCTTCCACCTTAGCTAATCAACCTCAAAATATTGCACTCTAACATCATCTTATCAACCAATGCTGCCTTAGTCTAGTCCATTTTTTTTCGCATTACAAATCAAGTGTCAATTCTTTCCATTGATTCACTTTGTGTATCTAATATACCCCTTGATATTCTAGTGTCTTTTACCATATAGATAATCCTTCCTATTTTCTCGAGTTTGTCAATTTACTCCCTTGAAAAGATCCTTCATACTAAATATGTCAACTTTCTTTTGCCACACTATTGAATTTCTATTCAATGACATGCCATAAAACTCCTTAAATCTAGCATCCATGGGCATCATTGCCAAACATAGAATGCCACAAACATACTTTTCAAACTCAACCTTGTATTTTGTGACTCTTATCTCTTTGTATACTTGCATATTTGGATTATTGTCTAAACTTTGTAATTCTAGCACTAGTTTTTTATAGTATATCTCCATTATCAAAGTCCCTCAAACTTGTCCATCTCTAAATATTAAAATCATGCCACAGTCTAATTTTCTACCCCTTTTCTAGGCTCCTTGTTGTAACTTGTCATAGTGTAACTTTACTCATTGATGTCCTTAACATTTCTCTTATACAAACCACACCCATAAGTTAGGTATTTGCCCTGCGCCAAACTATCTACTCACTCTATGAATCAATCAATCATTTGCACCTTCAACCCCTTATCCAACAAGCACAATTACCTCTAATGGCCTTGACATAGTCCCCCCAATATAGCCCTCACCATGTAGCTTATCTCTCATAATGCAATATTCAAATGAAACATCAAATGAGTAACCATTTCAATCATTGAAAAATATAGACAAATGAAAAATATAACCATGACCCATATATTGAACCATCTCTAGAGATTTAATAATTTATAGAAATATAAAGTACAACAACCAAAGGAACCAATAAATAACTCAAAAATAAATGTTAGTGAAAAAATTAGACATCAATATAGATCTAAATTTTATCTACTATGAAGCTATTAAAAGAACCTTTATCACTTATAATAAGTCCAAAATCAAACATTGTAGGAACATGATATGACCTACAAAGTGAATTAAAGGAAAATTTGCTTCTAACTAATATCTTATATTGTAAATTATAAAATCTAAAAAGGCTACATATAATGCAACGTTGTATATAAAAATATTTTTTGTTGAATATAAAAATGTAAAAATATAACTTCTTAGTTTAAACTCATGCCTCCCAAAATAATCCCTTTCAGTGATTCTAAAATTAATTCTATCACTATTTCAATGACTAATGTGTGGTTAGGTGGTGCTAGCACCATTTGATGGTTGGTAAAATTTAGTTAGTAGTGCTATTATCTACAAGTAGTATTGTGGTGGCTTATAAGTAAAGCCAGAGTTATCCATCACATTGATTGAGTGGAGCTAAGGGCTAAACCTCACCATGAGAAATCAATGGACCCTCAAGCCCCTTAGTTACTAGAGAACTAGATGTTATAAGCCAATGAACCTCTATTTTGTTCTACCATACTATAACATCATTAAAGGTATTAAATCTATACATTTATGTCAATAAATTATGCATATACCTTATTTTCTTAATTGATAGAAATGGTGATGTACATAGGTTACATGTGGTGTATTATATTTTTCATAATCTATATAAATATAATAATTCAATAGGATTATTCCTCCTAAGAGATTTTCTACAGGTGTCGTCTAATATTCTAGCCTGGTCGGATGCCCTAAAATGCCAAAAATGCTAGAAAAGATGGTGTCAAGAATTGGTGCATTAGAAGTTTCTAGGTGGGCAATGTTCCCCATACATGTATTTTCTATTTAGCTACAAGTGCATATCAATTTAGTATTGTCTTGTTAGGGTGCATAACAATGTTAGTTTGTTTTGATCTATTTTATTTTGAGTTTTGCATAGAGAGAACCAAATTTGTTATCAGGAGTCGTCGTTCAAAGAAAATGATTCAAGAAAATAATAGTAGATGATTAAGGGCCGAGGGACACACATTTATTTTGTTAGTGTAAATAATTAATTATTACTACACTTTACTTAAGTTTACTTAGGTTTATGCATTATTCTATTATTTATTAGGTATATACCTAGGAGTATGCATACTCATATGAGTTGTGTTGTTGACAACACATGAGTTAGCAACTCATTTTAGCACATGGTGTCTATAACATAGGAGTTTGCATAATCATCTAAGTTGTCATGTGGACAACATAGTTGTTCACACTCTAATTAAGCACATGGTGTCTACAACATCTTTTTATGTGACACACTTATGTAAGCTTATCCTCTCATCATCACACTAACTTATGTGCTCAATGGAGGATAATGCACTCTTGGTGGACATGTGCTTAGTTGTGAGGTTTATCACTTTGCTGACTCCTAGTTAGTCTAGAGGCCTTTATATACAGGCTCTTCTAGTGTATATGTACATTAATTCAATCTCGTATTGTTATTCTGATCATACTTTATTGGTCCAGATTGTGCTAGTGCTTGAGCTTCTTGATCTTGGGTGATTTTTCCCGAAGGCAAATTCTTACATATTTGAGGCATGTTCCTTTATGAAATGAGAGGGGATTTAATCATTGCTACTATGACAAATTTCAAATTAGGTGAACATGACTACATCTCAGATCACGATGTCTTTTGAACTAATATATGATAAAAAAAAGTTTTACAACTTAATCTATATATTAAAACACATATGAAAATGGATATTGGCTAAATTTCATAGAAAATATCATGACTATAGCACCATGATTTTGAAATACTATAGATCATTGCACTTTTCTTAAAGAATATGATAGATCATAGTCTTTGTATAAAAAATTATAATAATATAGAATGATAAACTACAAGCCTATTTAGAGAGACAAAAAGAGTATGGGCTTTTGTGTTATTATTGTTAGTATCGAATCTAGTAGCGACAAAGATACAAATTTTACTTGAGTTAATGTGATAGTATCACATTTCAATATGATCGATTATATACTTGGATTATTCCTAGATTAACCATCATTATTTATTAGTACACTATTTTGTAAGTCTAATAATGTTAAATTGTGCATGGATTCATTTGAAAGAGATACATTTCATATTTGATTATAAGATAAGCATATTATGAAATATATATTCCAATAGTAAAAATTAGGTAAGGAAAAAGAATAATTCTCTTTGGATCATTTTAAAACAAATAGTAAATGGTAAGTTTTTTTAACTTGGGTGAGAAAATTGGTAGATGTTGAGGGATTCTCTCAACTTGGGACGGCACCTGTTACAATATATTATGTGTCCCCTTTGTGAAGTTGTATTTAAATATCTTAACACCTTGAACAATTGCATCTACCAATGCACAATTTCCCAATATTTATATAACCAATCATGAATATCAGATAATTACACTGAATCTAGTTACATATTTTGAAGAAGGTGTAATGTGTAAAGTTGAAGAGATTAATAGTAGTGATTTTTCCCTACCATTTCTTAAAAAAGGAAAGAAAATAATAGTTCTAGATATGGACAAGACTCTTCTATTTATGAATCACTGCCATCAAAGATCATGTACTCTATCAGTTACAATTAAATAGTGATATAATTCATTATTTGTAGAGAAGACCACATGTCAACAACATATTGAGGAATGGACAAAACTTGATCCTAAATCACCAACTATAGATGTATAATGTTTGAATTCATGAAATACTTTTTGAAAGAGTACAAGGTTTTTGATATCGGAATTTAAGAATTAAGAAATATCATTTAGTCTTATTTTTCATTTATTGAAATTTGTGAAAAAATAAATTAGTAAATATTTTTATATTATATTTTAATACATTTTAAATAATTTTAAATTGAGATGTTAATTAATTACATTGAATTTCATTATAAAATAATTAAAAAATTTATTTATTCCTATTTTAAAAGATCATACATATATTGTGATATGCATTTTTATATAAATTCGATATAAATAATTGAAAAATAAAGTACTTGGTCAAATTTGGAGTTGTCCATGTTCTCCATGTGCATAAACATTATAACAAATTAGTTCAGATTTAATATGTTGTAGAAATTATTTATCATGATAAGTTTTTATTTATTTAAAATAACAACTTTTTAAATTTTCTTTGAATATTTTTATTTCTAAAAGGTATAAGGTGATATTTTATAATATATATTAATATATTTTTTGAGAGCCCTTAATATATGGTCTATTTCATAATATGAGATGTTATAATGATTACAATTCAAGCATAGATTTATGAGTAACGATAAATTAAGATTACGATTTCTTATAGTTCTAGTAATAGTTAAAGTTAGGGTAGGGTTCAATTAAATTCAAACCAACCAACCCTTAATATGGTTAGAAAATAAGATAAAATATTTTTACAATGTAAATATTCAATGCATTTGTCAACTAGCCTAGCTTATATTTATCAATATATTTGTCAATGTTTATTTAATTTTATTCTATGAAAAGATGATATATGTATACATTTTACAAGACTAGAATTTTTATTTCATAAACAAAAAGATAATTAGAGGGGTAGGGAGATATAGGGAGGGATAAGGGGAGTGAACAAGATGAATAATATGAAGAGAGAAAAGAGATAAAGAAGTGAAAGTTTGGAATTGATAAAACACATGGAGGGAAAACTAGCAATAGAGAGCATGTTTGTGTATGAGGGAGATAAATATGAAGGGAGAGACAAATAAAAAGAAATTGGTAGGGAGAGGAATGAGAAGATGAGAGCATAAAGTGGTGAGATGAAGTGATAGAATAAAGATATTTGAGGTGATTGATAGTATATAGACATATACATATAGAAGATCAAAGAGAAATAGAAAATATATGTAGATAGTGACAGGTGAATGATAAAGAGAGGTTAAGATAATGTAGAGATAGGGATGGAGAAATGAGTGTATGTGTATATAATTAAGATATAAAGGAAATGATAGGGAGGCAGATAGGGATATATGTGTAATCACCCAAAAATGGTCATCTAGACTATGAGCCCTCTTTTAGGTTTTTTAAACCTACTTTGTCTATTGCTTATTCTTGATCAAATCATTGCTTTGTTATTTATTTCATGATTATAAAAGGTATGGTTTGACCAACTTATCCTAAGTTCCTATTTAATTAAAAGGACTTGATCCCTTTTAATTAAATAAAATTCCCTGAATTCCACATATTCTAAGTGTGCACACACAAAGCATTATTCCTCTTTTAAAAATAAAAGGAAAGCCCGCTTTTTGTCTCACATGAGGGGCAAAATTTTCTATGTGAGACGAATCTTTATTTTCAAAATAGCTTTAATTCTCGTCCACACATCTTTTGCCTCTAAAACATCATCATTGATCTTGCTTAGGTGAGATTCTTGTGCACATGGATCACTCAAGATGCATCCTCCACCCTTGATTATGCCTCTTTTGTCTCTTAATCTTAATCATCCATTTTTTTTAAAAAATGACTCTCTCTCTCTCTCTCTCTCTCTCATCTCAAGATCACACTCTCACACTAAAATTATGTTGCAGGTTTTCTTGATGACTTTGGAGCTTTGAAGGACTTGGAGCATTCTTGCATCTACATACTCATACTTGCATCATGGCTTACTTTCATGGAATAGTGATGTTTTTTAGGGTAAAGATAGGTATCTTATCGAGTCTCTACAACAACTCATATTTGCTGATATTGTAATGCAAGTTACAAAGATTATAAAGATGAAAGAAAGTAAGTTCCTCTAGATCCTAAGAGAAGGCAAGACAATTGTAGAAAAGAAAGAGATAGCTCATGGTTATATCATTATTTTGGATTAGGGTAAAATCAAGTTTTACAAGGACCCAAAACCTAACAGAATCAACATGCAAAGATTAAAACGATAAAGTCCAAAATTACAACTATGTTGGTAAAAGATAAAACATTGAAATTTTTAGCACCTAATCAGCGAAGTCCATCCACAAGTCATCATTAAAGGAAGATGTGTCAAATATGGTAATCCTTTTGAGTAGAATAATTTGACTAATTTAGGACTCGCATGAGTTTGAAGGTTGGATATTTTTGTTTATCAATATGATTTGCGAAGATAAACAACACGTTCATTGGGTAGAGCTTATCAACAATAGACTTCATAAGAAACTCTTCGAACTTCAAACTAATGATTACTACTACATGACTTCTTACCTTTTCTATGTTATAGCAAGTACAAAAAGTTGGTTTGGGCTTAATAGACGTGCTAGCTATGATGATGAAACTCTCATTTATAATCATCTTCTTTAGTTGTACTATGAGAATAGACTACATCATTTTAGGAGAGTGAATGATGAATTCATGATGTTAACAACAAGAGAACTTCAAGGAAACATAGGACTCAAAATATTCCCAGACGCAGTGGGAGCAATTAAAAAATATGGGAGTTACTTCATATAGTTCCTGAAGTTCACTTATATCCACTTGGCAACTTATGATGGATACCCCCTCATGCTACCTAGGTTCATTGATGAAAAAACTGTGCCGATTGAGATGTGTATGAAGATTAGTTAAATTAACAGGTTTTGTAGAAATCAAAGAGTAGATGAGATTATTTTTCCTATTAGCATTGGGTATTACAAGTGTGACACATAAGAAGATGTGAAGAACATAGATAGAACCATTACTAAAATGAATTTATATCCTTACGTTATGTAGTTCCCATATGAAAATGAAGGTCATGCAGTGAACAGACTAAAGATAAATCATGACCTTGGTCATTTTCCACCTCTAGAAGAATTTTGGGAAGATTGTGAGAGCAATTGTGAAGTCACAAAATGAGATTGGATGAGGCTTATCGTGAGACATGTGATATGTTTCAAAGTGGATATTGATGTGATAGGAACAAAAGATAGTGAATGTTCATTGATTGATACTTTCTAAAACAAAATGATTGAGTTGTTAGAACTCCCACCGATTGATTGGTCTATTTAGGAATTGAAAAAATTGAAGGAAATGATGACCTATGCCATTTATGTCATCAAGAGAACATAGGAATGGGTAAGCAATATGAGGATATAAAATACAGCTACCAGACCTCAAAGTAAAGGGGGCAATCCTTCCAAAAGAAACAACAATAAAGGAGAATCATCTCATAGGGAATCCAAGGGAGCATCAAATAAGAAATTGTAGCAATCGAATTCAGGTAATAATGGTGGTGATGAAGATCCAAATCAGTCAATTGATTTATCCAAATCACTTGAGCTTGAATTCTCAGTCAAGAGAAGGAGGTAAAAGCCGAAGGATAAAGATGGAAAGGTAAATTAGGGGGAAAATAGACCCAATGAGAACATTAAGAAATTGCCTAGAAATGTTGAACAATCTATTGTAGTTGCTTCTTCACCTACAATAGTAGCTTCTCCTCATGAATTTTCTCCTCTCAAGATATTATTTATTGACATCGCATAGATGGATAATCAGTTATCGAACACCAAAGATTTAATGGTGATAACTGAGCATCAAGAAAATAATACACAAATATCATCCCAAGATCCTTCACCTTCATGACTGTGAGGGAATCAACAAAAGAAGAAGGTAGTCCAAGTGGTTCTGCCTCCATTTGATGTTATTTTTGGTTTACTTCCAAAAATTGCTTAAAGTGAAGAGAACCAACTTGATGTCTAGGTTGGCCATTGATGAAACTTCAAGATATTTATGTGTAGAAATATCAAGGCCTATAATAGATAAGAATGTAGAAGAAGCCACAGAATCATATTTCACTTTGAGAAAAGTAGATTTGGGTCCATCGACCAATGAAGGAGATTTTCAAAAATTTGAGTTGTTTGTGGCACAAATAATACAAAGGGAAAAGAAGGAAAGTAGATCAAACTTGAAGAACTCAAGGAATATGTTCAAATGTTGGTATCATACATTAAATTAATTAGTAGATTCTATGATTCCTAGGCAATTATTAATTTGCTAGCTCTAATAGGCCTTGAAGATATTCTTGAACATACTATGGTGGAAAAGCTAAACAAACACAATTCTCACAACATGATGGTAGATGATTGGATAGATAGAATGATAGAAGATGCTTCAAAGTTCATAAAAAAAGTGAAGGAAATATGTGGGAAAATCATTACACATGAATAAGAGATGTCTAAAGAGCTTGAAACCAACAAGGAACAAAAAGCCACCAGGTAAGGAGTAATTGATGAATTGCAAAAGATGTCAAAGGTAGACATGACCACTCCAATCCTTGAAAAGATTATTGCTGATCTAAATGATAGTAAAGCACACATGTGGAGTAAGAGTATTAACTGGAAAGCAATAAACATCAACAAAGGGATCACTAAATTTGAAAAATTGATAACTGCATGTGCACAGGCAAAAGTGAAAGTCTCAGATGGAGCAGAGATTACTTTAGTGGCAAATCTTTTTCATTTGGTGATTTCGTCTCATGGGTTGATCATCATTTGGTGAATCACACATGTAACGTAGGTCAATCGCATCACCATATATTTATACAATTTGGGTCCAATGCCCATAGTAGTCATCCATTAGTTATCACATGATTGATCAAAAATCTTGGTTTAATCACCAATATAATATACATTTTGGATACATTTATTTTAAAAAAATTTCCATCCTTTGCAAGTTGTTTCTTATTGGACAATGTTCTTTCGCCATTACTACAACCAATTAATTTTCCCTTGGGTTGGGCATCACCTACCATTTTCCTAACATGTGTCAATCACCAACACCGTTTAGCCAACTGATTCCTATTATGGGCTTGCATAGGAAGTTGCATTTTGCCTACATTTGATATTTCCACTTGTTAATCTCACATAATTCACCAAACTAGATTTGACTATAAGATATTATTTTTCTACACAATTAACTTCTTTCTAGTCTAGAGACTAGCATTTCTTATTGTTGTCAAAGTTTCAGAGTGCTGAATGCATTGTCCATTGACTCGTGGACTGTGGTTTTCATAAAAGGTAAGTGATTTTTAATTTATTTTCAATGTGGTACTAGTACTAGTCTTTTTTTACTGTCTAGTGTCCACTAGTGACTGGAGATCTCACATCCTAAGATAGGTTTGCAAATTTTATTGGATAGTACCATAGATTGTAGTACCATAGTGGTAGTACCCTTTTTATGAGAATGAATCATATTATTATTATATATAGTCTAAGTAGTGTACTGTCACAGTCTTTGACTCATCACTCTTTGAGTCTTTTGTTCAATAACTAAGTTGATTTACTTTTTGTAGCCTTTCTCGGTTTGCAATGTCATACAAGAGGGGTAACAAGGATTCTAGTAGGATCCTTGAAAGCCAAGAGAGGCCACTATTACACAAATGTAGAACCATATCCATATATTTTGGTGGTGGAAATGTTGGCAACCTCCAAGATTCACAAATTAGATCTCTAGTGCTTATTGAAAAAGGAGATTTATCATAAGTTGGAAACCATATTGAAGAAGTTCAATTTGGTGAACATGATATCTCAGTCGAGGATGAATTTGAACATGATTTGGAGGCACTTCCCCTGAGTAGAGAGTCACAAACTGATATTATAGACTTGGAGTCAGTTCCAGACCAGTCAGGTGAGAAAACCAAAAGTGATTCCATAAATCATTTCATCCACAAAAGGGGAAAATAAAATTGGAATAAAAAAAAGATCGATACCATTGGGATATGTTCAAAAGATATTTTCAATTAGAATAGGTGGAAAACACCTAATTCATTGACCCAGTGGCCAATCCAATTGATGGTGAGCCTCCTGTAGAATGTAGGTGTAAGATTTGCACAGAGATAACAAAGAAGGAGAAGAGGTTGCAACTTAAACTTGATACCATAGAAAAGCATGTCGGTAAAGTTTACAAAAAGGAAACTACAGATGAAGTTGAAAAATCCATGCTAACTTATAGTCAAATCACCAACACCGTTTAGCCAACTGATTCCTATTATGGGCTTGCATAGGAAGTAAAGGACAACTATCTGCATATCAAGAATTTTGAAATGTATGAGTTACACAAGCAATTATTGGAGAAGCTCTGCAGTAAAAGGTTCCATTTAAGATTCCATTGGGAAAGCACGTTCAATGTTTTTCTTTTTTATTTGGACACCTACTAAGTTTTTAAAAACATGTGTACAAAACAAGTGTCACATAGTGGCTTAGTCCTTACCTTTAGTTTTTATATAAATATAAGTTTACTTTAATAAATTTATTATAGTTTATAAAATATTTTAATTAATAAAAATATTATATATTTATATTTTTTATAATGATATTAATTATAATTATAATCTATATCTTATTTATTAATATAATTCTTGATATATATATATATATATATATATGTTTTATTGCATATATATCATGTGATACTATTATATTACAAATAAATTATAATATTTTTATAATAATAATATTTCTTAAATGATTATTGATATAAGAAATATTTGTTTTAGTATTTTTAATTGAATGACAAAAATTATATTATAAAAAAAATGTAATTTAAAAATATAAAAATATAAACCAACCCACTTACATTAAAAATGAATCACATTTGCCTAAATAAAAATCAACTAACCTGACCAATATAAGATCTAAATGAATTCACCCAATCAAATCTTAGCAAAATATTTTCTACAAATTTTAAAGTTAAAAATCTTGCATCTATGCTATGCAACATATTAGTCTAATAACAAAAGTTAAAATCAATTAATTCTGAGTTGTACAAACCAATTTTTTTTATCACTAGTTAAAACCTAAAATTCAAAATGTGTCACAATAGTACTTAGCCTACCGGCAAGTACTAATAGTTATTCTCTTTGATTTGATGGCTTGTGGAATTTCCTTATGTTATAATACCCATATCCCTTGATTTCCTATCCACTCTTACTATCACAACCCATAATTTTACCCTTCGAATTTATTGACCACTCTCTTGCCACGTGGATTTCTAATGCCGATAAAAGTCTTTTTATTTTAAAATTATATAATTTCTCAAAGCTAGATTCGATCTAGAAACCAAAATGGTTGGAATGAAGTAGTGGGGAATTAAGGGAAATCTATCTAGCAAGTAAACCATGGAGTTCATTGCAATCCTGAGAAAATATTTTGTTGAGCCTGAGGAGTTGAATGCAGGGGGAGGTTTTTGAAATTTATAGTTGTTTTTTTTGGATTCAGAGGAGGCTTTATTCAACTAGGGAGGATTGTAAAGAAGGAAAGGAGTTTGGGGAAGAGAATGAAGGTGAGAAGAGAAAAGGCTCATGTTCCTATTCCACTGTGTTGTGAAGAGAAAATGTTCTCAGTAAGTTTAAAGAAAGATCTAATTTATCCTCATATTCTTCGCAACAACTCCATCTCTTCTTCTAGTTGCTCCTACCAGTGTTGGGTCTATTCCTTTTGTCATTCCATTTCTAAATAATCACTCCACTTTCATCTATCCATTTCGCATCAATTCCCTAGTGTAGAGGTGCCAATGAAAATAATCCCCTATCACCATTCATGTGACCATGGAAGGAGTAGGCTTCAGGGTTGTTCTTGATATATTTCTTACCGCATCTCAGGCACCACTTCCTTGTGCATTGGATTTGCCTTCCTATTGAAGCAGATTGGCATACATATAACATCTCAACTTTATCGCTGCTGAAAATCATCTTCAGCAAGGGGTAGTAAAACAAATGGAAGCTCCCCCTCTATGAGAGAAAGAGAGAGAGGAAAAATATTCCTGTGGAATTTCACCTTCAAGGCTTTGTATCTTAGCACTTGGAAGATTCCTAGCTTGAATTTGGAGCTGATCTAGCCAATTTCAGTGACAAACTCTATTGAGATTTGTACTGTTGGTCTCAGATTGGTTTTGACAATTGAGTGTCAACACACTTAAGAATTTTTCTAAGTTGATGCCGAGTATAATATAGATTCTGAGTTATAATATGTGTTGAGTAACTCAAATGCTGAGTAGATGGATAGTGTCAAGAAAGTTTCAACTGCTGAGTGACTAATAGATGCTAAGTTAGTATATGTGCCAAGTAAACTATAGGTGCCAAGAAAGACAAAATTTCTATAGGTACCGAGCAAGACAAAATGTCTATATGTGCTAAGCATCAGTAATCAGTAAGTGCCAAGTAACACAAAATCATCATAAGAGTTTGTGCCCTCACAAACTAAGATGTAAACCATTTTTGAGTCGACATATGATGAATCTTGAAGGATTAAAAAATAAGAAAGAATCTTTTTGATTCCCTATGAAATCAACATGCAACCAATCAAAAAAATGGAAAGAATTGAGCGAGAAAGATGGATGAATCTCAATCATAGATTCATACCTAACCCTAAGTTATGAAACCTTTTTAAGGAGGTTGAAACCTCATAATTCAGTAATTTATGAGAATGCATGAGAGAGTATGCAAGAAGAGAATTAAAGAGAGGAATGACAAAGTGAAAGAGAGCGAAGAACAAAAGGGTGAAGAATAAATTCAAGGTGACTTAGAAAAAATAGAGGAATCGTTAGATTGGTGGACATTAGAATAGAGTATCAACACTTTGTACATAATCATATCAGATTAAAGAGGATCAGATCAAAATGGACTGAACATCAATCAAAAATCAAAAATTGAAGATTGTACGTTATCAGGTCAACACATTCTACTATACTTTCTAGTCATTGTATAAGAAGAATGAAAATCCTATGAAGATAGGTTGGTTTAACAACCATTTTGTAAATCCTTTAACAGGGTGACATTCCAAGTGAATGTTTGTAAATCCTTTAGATAGGTACACTTTTAACAGAGTGTTGGAGCCTTTGACAAGGCAAGCCTCTCACCGGGTAGACCATTGATGATGGTCAAACTTTGTAACCTTGACAAGTTACATATTGCTATAGTGATAAGTCGTGGGTGTCATCCCCACCCCAGTTTTACCTTCTCATTTTGGAGGGTTTCTAGATGATCAAATATTGTGTTGTCTATTTTCATGCATGCCTTTACTTTCATGTTAATTAGAAATGTTTCATGGATGTATTGATTTTAGTTAAAAGTTTTTATAGCTTAAAGTTTGGTACTTCTGATTCACCCCCCCCTCTCAGAAGTATTCTTCCCACTTGTAAATTCCAACAATTGGTATCAAAGCCAAGTTCTTACAAGGAGAAGCTTGACAACTTGAAGAAAAGATCTAGAAATGGAGGTCTACAAGCTTGGGAAGATTATAGAGAATCAGGAGATTGAAATACATCTCATTCTACATTCTCTGGAAGAAGCTAGGGAAGAATTGAGGAAATCCCTAAAGAGAAGAAAAGAAATTGCCATATCTAAGAATGATACACAGTACAAGGAGATTGACACCACAAAAGTGTTTACCAATGGAGATTCTAAGGAGTTTAATGCAGCAATTGCAGACTTGATGGAGAAGAATAGAGCTCAAGCAAAAGAGATCAGAATCCTGAAGATTGAACAAGAATCACAAGCCATGATGCTTTGTGAAGTAACTGAGCAGAAGAAGAGAGCTATTGAAGATAAAGCTATGATAGAAGATGACAAGAGAAACCTTGCCAACAAACTAGAGGAAACGTCAATTGAGCTTGCAAGAGTTTCCAACATGTAGCTAGACACCCTAAACCAAATGATGAATGCTCATCATGAGCTAAATGTCAAGGACATTGAGATCTCCACACTAAAGATGCAGAATGAACAACTGTAAAATGGCTTGAGAAGAGAAAAATAAATTTTAGAAAGATTCAAAAAACCTAATGAAGCCATCAAGTACTTTGAACAACTACTAAAATCACCAAGATCTAGTAATGACACTTCAGGACTAGGATACACCAGCACTGAAAAAGGAGAGTCATCAAAGACTACAAAAGAAAGAAGTGACAAATGTAAGAACAAAAAATCCACTTGTCACTTTTATGGTAAAAAGGGACATACCGCTAATATATGTTGGAGCAAGAATGCCAATCAGGATGAAAAACCTAAAAACATGGGTCACTGTCACAAGTGCAATAAGCAAGGTCATCAAACACATGACTGTAGGACTAGAACCACCAAGACACCAAGATTTGAAGAACACTACCACAATTGCAAGAAGTATGGACATAGAGCCTTTGAATGTAGATCTAAGCCTATGTGGACACCAAACCAACCAACAAAGACAAATAATCATGGACATCGCTACAATTGGGAGTACAACACTAGACAAAGTTGTCACTACTATCAAGAATATGGACACATTCCTAAGAACTACATAAGAACACACTTTAGTGGCAATTAAAATAGGTGGTTGAGTCAAACCACTTGTTTCAGTTGCCTAAAGATAGGATATATGAACAAGTATTGCCAAAAAGATCAAAGGCACCCAACTCAAAGTTCAACAAAGGAAAAGGGAAAGTTGATGTTGAACACATCAGAGGAGAAATAAATAGAACATGGAAAAGAAAAGATGCAAGTAGCACATCCAATGGAGGGATCACTTCACCTAAAAGGTCAAGTGGTCACACTTCATCCAACTAAGAAAAAGAAGGTGTGTGGGATTGATATTCAAATACTTCATCATACATCAGTTCCCAAAATAAATTAGCACTGAAAAGGATAGATCAACATAAATAAAGATGCAAGGTTAAAACTTTAAAGTCTTCACATTGTTGCCAAGTAAGCAAAGTTGTCTTCAGATGCTGAGTAAAATCCTAGTATATGCCGAGTTATTTTCCAAAGTAGCTGCCAAGTAAAGGAAATCTCCAATGGATGCCAAGTAAAATAGAATGGCATAAGGAGCCAGGTGGACAACTGTATATGCATTAAGCATTAAATGCTATGAAATGAAAGGTATAAGGTTGAGTTTTTGATCATTTTTCATCATCATGAACATAGAGAAAGAGCAAGCAGAGTGTATACATGATTTCCAAGCAGAGATTGATTCTTTTGCAAAGATAACAACCAAGATTCAACATTGTTTTGACGATTCAAGGTATTTACACTAGTGCCAAGCTATGTGGTTACGCCATTTTTTATATTTTGAAACCTTAGTTTTTAGAAATGACATCTAGCTCGAGGAAACCCCAAGACAAGGAACCATATGAGGTTCAGTTGGTTAGTAATGAAGTAAAACAACTAGACTTTAGACCAATTCCCAAAGTTGCATATAAGAATGACCCTGTTGGCGCTTTATCCATTATTCCACCTAAATTTGTGATGGTACAAGATGTTAAAAGGTGCTATAATTGTAAGATAGGTGCAATTGGTGACATGGAGGTTCGAAAAGCTTATGATAAACTTTGGGAGAATAGGGTATTGAAGGAAGAATTTCAAATTGTTGAGAGGAAGGGCTTAACTTGTGCCCTAGATTTCCATACAGTTTTTAAGACTGAATGGATAAGAATTGTGTTAAGTAGAATCCATGATGGATACCTATGGTTGGAGGATGGACTGATCAAATCGTCAAAAAGAATTATACATAAGGTAACTAGGTATCCAACCCTAGGACAACCAAAGACCCTGAGGAGTGATTATAAAGAAGCCATAGAGAAGAACACTGGGGAAAAGTGGAACAAGAGAGGGATGACAATTGACACAATCAAAGATACTTGTGTAGAATTTTTTGGTAGGGTCATATCCCATAAATTCTACCAATCAAGCCGATTGAATAGTGTACCTTGTATTGCAATTGAAATTGGATACAAAATTATTAAGAAGGATCATACATGTGATCTAGCTAAACTATAATTACAACAGATTATGGAGAACTTGGGAGCCATAAGAAGATCCAAGGGTGGTTACTAAAAATTTGGAGCAATTTTGATATGTATATTCTTTTATGTTTAGAATGAATTTCCTTCCTTTTGCAAGATAGGTTGGAAGAAAAATAGGCCAATAGCAGTACATGTTAATGAATACATAGAGCAGATGTGGGAAAATTTTGAAACTATAATGACTAGCTAAACAAAGACTTAGGATACATATCTCTCTTGTTGAGCAACACGTCAATGCCATTTGTTTCTTATGGACATTGATTGTACATATATCCAAGAAACAGTACCAAGGGTGAGATGGATGAGGCCACTTGGATATGAAATCAATATTGATGAGGCATCAACAACAATAAAAACTTTACTTGCAAAGGAAGTGGATAAAAGTGCTCAACCCTTTGGCACTTATGATGTTGTCAGATCCAAGGTGAAGATGGAACTGAAGACATCATCAGTTTTGAAAAGAAAAGATAGATTGGTGAAGAAGCTAAAGGCTAGATTTGGAGAAGGGAAAGTAGAAGAAGAAGAAGAAGATGAAGATGATGAAGAAGAAGAACATGGCCAAGAGCCACTTGCATTAACCCAAGGCATGGGAGAAGATGCATAAGAGGTAGAAGGTGCCAAGGAGGAAGAGCAATCCTAGGAAGCACCTCCCAAGCCTTAACCAAAGAAGAGAAAAGCTTAGAAGCAACCTCTATCTCAATTGAAAGGCAAGAAGATAGCTAAGCCAAGCCCAACAAAGCCTACTACAAGGACAAATACAAGAGCTACAATAAAGAAGGTTAAGGAGTAGGAAAAGAAGAAGGCCACTAAATAGGAAGGTCCAGCCAAGAAGAAGCTGAGAAGAAAATATGTTGCACCTCCCGAATCAGATGAAGAAAAAATAGAGTCTAAGGACATAAGCCAATTTAGAGTGGTAAGTCACACCACCAAGTCTAAATTGGAAAATATATGTGACAATATTAGAGACAATGCAAACTTATCTAACTTAAAAGGCATTAATTTTAATAAGTTGACTAGAGAAGAATAGAACATAGTTAAAGAGTCAGTCTACACTATGATGGCCAAGTTCAAGAACACTCCACTTGAACTTGACAATTCAATGCCTAAGGAGTTATATTCAATTGTAGAAAATAAATGGCATTATTGCCTCAATATAGAAAAAGAAATAAGAGATTCAACATTGGCTCAAGTAATGCTTGAACTCACAAAAGGGAAAATTAGCAAGGAAAATAAGAAGCATGGGAGAAAATTTGCACCCAAGTATAGAGCATTTAGTATTCTACAAAATAAGATTGAGGATGTTGTCAAAAAGTCCACACAAATGTGGAAATTAATCTATGGCCTGACAACTATGAAAGAAGGAGAAGTAGATCCCTATGAGGGAAGAAACAATAAAGAAGAAGAGGACAATGATAAGGAGGAATAAGGTGAAAAAGAAAAGGAAGATGAAAAAGTGGAGAAGGAAACACAAAAGGATGATATGGCAACTGCTGAATAGCAAAAAATAGAACAGAGTGTGCAAGACACACAATTTCCATCACCAAGTCCTCCACATGTTACTCCCAAACCTATAGATATAGTAACTATAGAAGATGTTCTTGACAATTTGGGTCAGAACATAAATCCACTAAGTGCAGAGGATCATAAAAGAATCCTTCACTAGACTACACTACAAGCACAATTGTGTACAAATCTAGTCTTGGTGAGTGTGGAAGAACTACAAAAAGTTGTAGCTTACTTCACATGGGATAAGGTGAATCCACAAGAATCACCTTCTCATATCCCAACAACTACAAGTGGACAACCCCAAGGTTAAACTACACAAGACACATCAACTAAGGTTGACTCCATAGTACTAGTCACTACAACTGCTGAGGAGCCAGTAAAGGATCAAACAAGACAAATGGATACCTCTATCTCTATAGCACAAGAACAAGGTGTACCCCATAAGGTTACTGTAATTGACAAGGAAGATCTGAAATTAACAAGGAAAGTCCTAAGGAGAAGGAGCAAGAGGCAATACAAACATTGATAAATTTTCCTACAATAGGGATTCCAACTAGAACATCTCAAAAGTTGAGTATTGAAGCAATACCACTTCAAATTTCAGCACTAGGCTTGAGCTCTAAAAAGGTTGCAAGGGTACTTCATAATGGAAACCCTACTCTAGATGAAAAAATAGTCATTCTTAAGTATGACTATGCAACCATGAACATTGAATAGATAAATGAAGTGCAAGAGGCACTAGAAAAGAAAAAGAAATAGGAGATACTTAGAAATGAGTATAAATAAAGGCAAGCATTAATTGAGATAAAAGACATCTTTCTAGATGCATTTAGCTTGCAGGTACTTGATGAAACTAAGCCCATTATGGAGCAACTATCCAGTATAGTGGAGTAGGTACAAAATGAAGACCTTGATACAAATGCAAAATTGTTAGAATGGTCTAAAAAGAAGTTTCAAACAAAGGTGAATGAAAGAATATCAAGTGAAATAGCACTTTCACAAGTTGAGTTGGCCAAGAAGATTGAAAAGGTAAAGACAATACTTGAGAATATATTCTCATTGTACTCAAAATTATGTGACCCATCAATTTTCACATAAGAAACTAGCCAATGAATAATGAGATTGGAGAGGAATTTAAAGTTATCTACTACATGCAACTACCAAGAGATCCAACTTAGAGTGAGAAGCATTTTCAAACTACGCTTCACACTCAGAAGCAATTAGTTGTGTTAACAACAAATGAGGCAAATACAAAGGCCAAATTGATACAAATTCAATCTGCCATAACCACACACATGGAAATTTTGCAGAAAGAACTGGCCTATGCTGAAAATGTGTTAAAGAAAGACCCCAATCTTTCTACATTGGAAGGCCTAGTTCACCTTGCAGTAGAGACAACCATCTAGCTTAAATCACTAGAAATTGCATTAGAAAACTAGGATGTTGCTCTGAGGATAGTAATGGAGGTAAATAAATCATTTTTGGCTAAATATTCAGTTAATGTATAGACTCCTTTGACATAAGTATCAAAAAGGGGAAGAAATAGAAAAGCCAAAAGGAAGCAATAATTTCAAGGGAAGATGTGTGAAAGGGGAAGTCAGTATCGAGCAGATAGAGAAATAATGACAAGGCAAGAGAATCAGAATCAATATGAGACAAATCTAGCATGAGAAGTTTTGATATAGCAAAGGAACATCAACCACAAATCCAACATGAGAAGTTTTGGATACAGAAAAGGCACATCAACTTAGGGGGAGTTATAAATTTTGAGGTATAAACTCCTTCACAAAATTTCTAACAATTTTTTAAGTTTTGTATATATTCCAAACATAATGTATATTATACTCGAAGAGATTATATTCATTATGTATAGTTAAGTGTTTTTGACACTCATGTCAAAGGGGGAGATTGTTGGTCTTAGATTGGTTTTGACAATTGGGTGTCAAGACACTTAATTAATTTTCTAAGTTGATGCTAAGTATAATATAGATGTTGATTTATAATATGTGCCTTGTAACTCAAATGTCGAGCAAATAGATAGTGCCGAGCAAGTTTCAACTGCCAAGTGACTAATAGATGCTGAGTCAGTATATGTGCTGAGTAAACTATAGGTGCCAAAGAAGATGGAATTTCTATAGGTGCCAAGCAAGACAAAATTTCTATATGTCCCGAGCATCAGTAATCAATAAGTGTTGAGTAACACAAAATCAACATAAGAGTTTGTGCTCTCACAAACTAAGATGTAAACCATATTTGAGCTAACATATGATGAATCTCAAAGGATTAAAAGATAAGATCAAATATTTTTGATTACCTATGAAATCAACATGAAACCAATAAAAAAAAATGGAAAGAATTGAGTGGGAAAGATGGATGAATCTCAATTGTAGATTCATACCTAACCCTAAGTTATGAAACCTTTTTAAGGAGGTTGAAACCCCATAATTCAATAATGTATGGGAATGCATGAGAGAGTATGTGAGAAGAGAATTGAAGAGAGGAATGATAGAGTGAAAGAGAGTGAAGCACAAAAGTGTGAAGAATACATTCAAGGTGACTTAGAAAAAATAGAGGAATCACTAGATCAGTGGACATCATAACAGAGTATTAGCGCTTTGTACAAAATCATATTAGATCAAAGAGGATAAAATTAGAATGGACTAAACATTGATCTAAAAGCAACATTTGAAGATTGTAAGTTATCAGTTCAACACATTCTACTATACTTTCTAGCCATTGCATTAGGAGAATGAAAATCATATGAAGATAGGTTGGTTTAACAACCAATTTGTAAATTCTTTAACAGGGCGACATTCCAAGTGAATGTTTGTAAATCCTTTAGAAAAGTACACTTTCAATAGAGTGTTGGAGCCTTTAATAGGGTAGGCCTCTCATAGGGCAGACCATTGATGATGGTCAAACTTTGTAACCTTGACAAGTTACATATTGCTACAGTGATAAGTTGTGGGTGTCATCCCCACCCTAGTTTTACCTTCTCATTTTGGAGGGTTTTTGGGTGATCAAATATTGTGTTGTTTATTTTCATGCATGCCTTTACTTTCATGTTAATTTGAAATGTTTCATGCATGTATTGGTTTCAATTAAAAGTTTTTATGGCTTAAAGTTTGGTACTTCTGATTCACCCCCTCCCCCTGCCCCCCTCTCCCCTCTCAAAAGTATTCTTCCCACTTGTAAATTCCAACATGTATGATGATGAGGGTTCTTGCTCTTACTTTTTAATGATAGATGGTTGGTACATCACCTAAGATCATCTCAAACTTGCAACTGAGAAGGGGGAACTCATCTTTCGACATTGGGAGAAGTCACAGTTGTGGGTGTACTAGACAACATCATCCATCAAACTCATACGTATGACCTTTCAGATGATCTTTGTAGTTTGACATGCGTGGGTAGACATAAGAGTTGTAAATAAAGGTTAATAAATTAGACACTCTTGATTTTTAGTTACTTTAGTGTATCTCATATTATAGTAAAATTATGTTGGGTGGAAATTAAGATTTTAGTCTATGTTGTTTTAATTTCATTCTTCTTTTGAAGCCTTCAATACTATAGAGGACAAGCCATAATACATCCAATACATCTTCTTAGAATCCCACTTTTCCACAAGAAACCATGAAAAAATGGTTGAAGTCAGTTAAGGAAAATTTAGTTGAATAGGTTTTGTGTTTTTGGAGCCCAACACACATTCAGATGTGAGAAGCTTGTGGCATAGTTCAAAACTAGCTCAATGATATCCCAATCTAGGAAATATATTACATGTTGAACTATGTTCTTAGTACATGGAGTTGGGTCTCTCTCTCTCTCTCTCTCTCTATATATATATATATATATATATATATATATATATATATATATATATATATATATATATATAGTTAATGTGCTATAGAAAATCTTTGCTGAAAGTTTTCTTTCCCTTCTAGTAGTACTTTAGTAAAATTAATTAGAGGTCTTATTACATTTTTAGTAATACATGCAAATTAGTAGTGATACTAGCTAATGATAAATGCATTGGCATGGGGTTATTTACATTACTTTCAAAATTAAGCTCCAAGTTGTAGGATTATCCACATTCAATGTAACCATTACATATAAGAAAAAAAATTGGTTTTCTTTGGGTAGAAGAGTCCTAAATACTTCTTTCCTATAGCATGGATTATCTAGTTATATAATGAATGTATAAGTTAGGGTTATTATCTTATCAAGAAAAGTGAAGATACATGTATATAAAAATAAAAGAAGAGCTTGTCTTTGCAATATTCTTGTAAGAAATAGGAAATAGTTTTGTTAGAGAAATAACAAACTTTGAAATTTAATGTATGAACTAGACAAATGACAATTAATTCAAAGATTCTCTTTACACTTGTGAAGTGTTTGAATTATAGAATTTAAAAGGTGAAGCTGATTATTTATCTTCTATAAACTGGGGGAAATGTATATGGATTTCTCATCTTTCCTTCTAAGAGAAAGATTGTGATCCTTGATGAGCTATTAAGTGGAGAGTTAACTTTTCTTATGCACTAGAGACATTTTTTCTTTATTCTTTAGAATGTTAGCTATATGTGATTATTGTTTTCTTTGTGAGGAAGATAAATACTGGAAAGGGTGATGATTGTGGGTAAATCAGGAAGAGGTAGATTAGATGAAAAGATGTGTGTTTGATATGGTATCTTAAATCCACATGTGAGTAAATCGGTGATGGTTTTCTCTTTTGGATGGATGAGTTTCAATGAGCTATATATATATATATATATATATATATATGTCTGGTTAAGACACAACTTCTTTATTCTTCCTTGCTCTTGGTTGACTAAAAACAATTTACATTTTAATGGTATGTTAGAACTTGTATTAAGTGTTATGTTTGGTTAAGACACAACTTCTTTATTCTTGCTTGCTCTTGGTTGACTAAAATAAATTTACATTTTAATGGTATGTTAGAACCTGTATTAAGTGTTTATGTGTTTTTTGGAAAGCATGTTTAGTTATATGCCTATATGTTGGTAGTGCATAGTGGAAATTTAAATGTGACAGAAAATAGATCTATACATGTTGATTAAGGAATTTTGATGATTTTCTTTCATATACTGATTTGATTATCCATGTTATTAGTGCATGATGTTTAGACCATGATTTTATTTAACCACACATTCCATTACTATTCTTAGTTTTACTTATTTAGACTTCCTTGTTGTCAGGTTGGGTATCTTTCATGTTAGGAAAGATTTTAGGGAAGCTTAACTACTTCATGGTAGGGTGGTAAAGTACTCCTACAATATGCTCACCCTTATGTTCTTGAGAAGGTTCTAGAGCCTATTTCAACTTGGTCATCCTAAACCATCTCGGTATTTTGGTATTTAGTATATGGTATCTTGTAAATGTATTTCTTTAAAATTTAATCATAATTGAGAATTAATGTTGACTTGTCAATATTCAAATGACCTTGACTTTTTGATTTTTTTTCGCATTTTATGGAGAATGTTGGTGTGGTATTGATTTTGCATGGACATTCTTTACACTTACTATGTATTTAAAAAATAAATCCAAAATGGATAGTTGTAATATTGTTTTAAATTAAAATTGATAGTTTCCAATTTCATTATGTAAGCATTGTTTTTTAATGGAAAACCATAGCTTTCAAGCTTATAATGTCTTTTTAAAACAAAAATTAACAATCTTCAATCTTTTAATAATAAATAATCTAGTTAATGTGTGTCATGACAGTATTATATTAGCCATTCTTAATGTGTGTCATGGTAATGTTGTATTAGCCATTCTATAATTTTTATGTGACAAGAAAGAGGTGCAAGGGGTACACTGATAGATTTTATTAGAAAAGAAAAAATGAAAGATTTCAAATTACTATAGAATTATTTTCTTATATACAATAGAGATATATGCACATGACTAAACTATTCGAAAATTCAAACATTGTACAACTTGAATATTATAAATGTCAATTGTACCATTACAATTAATTTTAGCATATTAGAAAATGTTGTATATGTAAAGACAAATGAAAGATACCTAAAATGTATTTGCATTTATTTGGGTTTAAATAATTACATAGTAAAAGTATTTTAATTTTATATTTTTCACTTTTAGTGTCAAAAAAAGAAGTGGACGATAAAATACAAGACATATGTAATGCAACAAAATGATGGAAAACTTAAAGTTTATATTAAATAACACATAATAAAACAAAAATATAATATAATAATGTACAAAATAATTGAGTATATAAATCAAACATAACTAAACTTAATCAGGATTATAAAAATCTTTCAATTACACTGATAATAATGAATTTATAATTTTGAAAATTTTGATGCATAATAACTAGTAAATAAAAAATGACACAATTGTTCTATTGGAAAAAGATAACTTTCAATTACTCTAATAAGTACAAGATAAGATAATAAAAAAGGTATAAAATGGAATTGATATATGTTTAATAAAATGAAATAAGAGTGTCAATGAAAGTAATATTAGAAAAAATAAAATATTTTAAACAAATAATAATTTAAAATATATTTCATTAAAATTCTTTTAATCAGATTGTGATAAGCCAGTAAGATAAAAGAATAACAATAGTAGATTAAAAAATAGTAGCTTCTATGGAGGATACAAAGTGTTGAAGAAGAAAAAAATACTACTCGTCCCAAAGAGGACAAAACCAATCGCATAAGAAACTTCTATTGGAGGCAAGCTTAGCAATGAAGCATAGTATATTTCCTTTAACTTGCAATACTCAATATTTTTGTTTTGTTTTCTCTGAAAGGTAAGGTAAGGTGGTTTTATAGTTCACGACACTATGCCATAGTTTTTGGGTTTACATATGGTGACAGTGATATGGGACTACCTCGTACTCTTTTTTGAGAGGCGCTTGGCGCTACAAACGAGGCGTACATACCCTACCCCCTAGTGGGATTTGAACTTGTGACCTCTCTTTCAAGAGTACAAGTTCTCCACCACTAGGCCAACTTAGGATTTGAAATGAATATATTAATTTTAAAGTTTGTCAAGAAAATATTCGCTATGCTTCAAAGGTCTAAGAGTGAGCAAAAATTCACCATGTTTGATGCCTTTTTGTAGCAAGGAATTATATCTTGTAAATTAGACTCTAATTTACACTTTACTTTCCCCAATAGATGGTGGGAAAAGTTTTGAAGGTATTGTGGAGATTTTGGGTCTAGAAGATCTATTGACAATTAATTTCTTAATTATTATTAACTAATTTATTAGTCTTAGGCATGTGAGGTTCAAGAGTCAAATCACAATTATTAGCAGCTATGAGCACTTGGACTCTTATGCCAACAATATAGGAGATAATTGTTGATGATTTGAGCAAATAAGTAGCTCATCAATGATTTTTTATTATGTGAGATTCTAGCCCTCATGGTTTGTTCATTTATACAAGTTTTTTTGTAATAGCACATTTCTTTAGCAACTCAATAATTTCCTATTCTAAATTAACTCTAGTTGCTTAGTTTTTTATATTTTATGCTTTTGTTTTTGTTTGTTTTTGAGTATAATATTTTTAATAGTCTCCCCTTTTTGGATGAAATTTCAAATAAAAACATTCACTTGAATCTAGAAACAGTCATATCAAGTCTTCCATCTCATTATCTTTTGTTATCATTCTTAAACAGGTGTAATATACCAATCTCTTCTATAATTTTTTACCCTATTACCCATATGTAATTTTCTTCAATTTTGTATGTTTACTTTAGAAGATTATAAAAGTAAATGTGTTCCAATGCAACAACTTGCACTATTTTTACTTCTCCATTTCTGATCTTAAAAAAATGCTTTGTGGCATTTATCTATTTGAATTGGTATCTCAAGGAAATGCAATCATACTTTTGAAAATTTTCTATTTGATTATCATAATCACAAAATTAAATTTTTGTTGAAATCTCTTCTAAAACATATTTTATGTTTTAATCTGGCAAACACAAATACTATATGGGAAACCAAAATAACCATCATAGCTTGGGTTTTGGGTATATTTATGTTCTCTTGGATACCAACTTCCTAAACTTCAGAGGTTAGATATCAATTTTTTTTACCTATCGCTAGTACCCAAAGTTTGATAGAAGCCTATGAAGATTTGAATTACGGTGTACTATTCTCAATTTTTTTAAATCAAATTGCATATGCTTACTCTATATATATTATTTTTCATCCTAAATATGTTGTGCATGTTTGTATTGTTTATATGGGCAGCAAAGTAAATGAGGAACCATACATGAACTCAACTTACAATCATCAACTTCTTACACTATGAAGAAAGCCAAATACTCAATGGTTTACAACACAAATATGGATTTAGAGGCTTTGCATCCCACATGTCGAAGGCCTAGGCAACAAATGTGGCCTATATATAATTTTTGATTGCACATTCATGTAATTAGCTAAACTTGTTGTGCACTAAATTTTCTTTATAATCTAGATTCATCAATTTTGTATCTATGCAACTTGGAGATATGCTTGGAGTTGTTTTTGTATTTCCCAACAAGAAAAGAAAGCTTCATACAACAAACTCATGGGATCTTGTGGGCATGAGAAATGACAATTCATTGGAAATTTCAAATTACTCTACAAGACTTTAGGAGGATATCATCATCAATGTCATTGATACAAGTAAAGTGACGACCACCTATGATTATCATTTTTCAGGATGGAAAAAACTTGCCTACTCTATAGTACAGACAATCTTTAGCATGCACTATCAAAATCTTGTTTCATGTTACTGTTCAAGAAAAAACCCAAATCAACTTATATTTAGATTAATGCAGGATAATGGAGCTATACTATAAAATTACTATTTTTAATCCAAAACAGAGCATAGAAGTTAGAAATACTTGTCCTAATGACACTACAATTTTAAGTTTAATGTATTAATCATTTTTCAGCAGATAATCAACTTGCCTATTGTGAACTCATTTTTGGATTTCAAATTTTTAAAGTCTATTAGTGAAAATCAAAATCTTGCCCATTACAAGACTTCTTCTAAATCTAGCCCACATCTTTGAAAAGCATGAAATTTTTAATTCTCCCATGGTCTCCTAAAATCCAAAGTTACTTCTTTATATTAACACTCCATACCTTCATAAGCAAGGAAAATGATTAAATATCACATTGAAGGCCTGGGAAGCAGTAACCTAGATATATGCTCTCCCCTAGGTATCCTTCAAGTTGGTATACTGCTAAAGTCCACAACCAGAGTTGTGTCAAAAAAATAATATTGGAAAGAAGAATCTAGGCTTTGGAACCATCAAATGAGAAAAACTTTTGCATTTTCTTCTCCATGTGTATGCAACATAATTGTCTTTCTTCTCTCACCCTTACATCTCTAGATGTTGATTAAAAGAAAGAAACTAAACAAAGTTAGACAAAGTTAGACTTAGGAGTGCAAACCCATGATTGTCTGAGATACCATTGGATTGAGCTATTAACTCCATTAATTTCACCCAAAATTTCCATTAGATTAGTTATGGCATATTACTCAATTTTATACTTTGAAACAAAACACCTCAATAAAAAAACCATTGAAAAATCTATAGTTTCTGGCTTACTTTCAACAATCTCTTAGCTCAAAATCCCCAAAAATCTTATTCTATTATCCAATTTAAAAGACAATTGATCTTTTGAAAAGTGATAACTATAACCTTGAAAGACTCAAAAATAGATCATATCAAGGTCCAGAAGCCTAGAATTTAAGGTATGCATTCTATTAAATATACTAGATCTCTGATATAAAGTGGGTACGATGTTTTGCTCAGTTTTACACATTTTTTTAAAAAAAAGATGGAATGAGTTTACTAATAAAAAATGAGTGAGTGAATCACATGAATACACATAGGAGTTGGGTTTTTGAACAACTTCTAAAAATAAATGGAATGAATTTAGTAATCTTCCTACCTTGGAGTGTGAGGCATTCTTCTTCAGTGGAATCCATAAACCCTACAACATAATAGGGGTCATTGAGGGCTTTGAGTGTATATTGTTTCTTTTCCCCTTCACCCATAATAACACACAACTAGAGCTTTGTCATGACACTACGACATTGTCAGACTAGAACCAAAACCAACAGATCATTCTTCTTGTAATACTTATGCAACTCCTTCGAAAGCCCACTCCTATCACCCTCAAATAGAGTCATAAGAATAACATAACATCTGATCTTCAATTTCTCAACCACATCTGCCATCTGAAGCATCATGTCATTCGATTACTTTGTCTTGGATTTTCTTGCCATAGCTTTAATGGCCACCACAGGGTTCAAATAGTTTCTCCCTGCCAACAATTTTATTGAAGAAGATGAAGAAAAATTTGAAAACAAAGAATTGCACTCTCTGAGCTTAGTGCGTGTGGAAGCTAGGCCCATTACCACTAACAAAAAGAAGAGATATAAAATCATTTTTCAATATAAAATAGCTACTTCTAGAATTCAACCGATTGGAAACATAAAAGCCAAAGAGAAAAATGAAGACCTAAAGCTGCACTGATTTGCTAAAAATTCAACTCTACAATTAGTTGTGGTTGTGCATAGATAATGGAGATGCACAAAAAATGGTTCACAATTTAATGGCCCCATATGCAAACTAGGCACATTATTGTGAGTGAAATCTGCCAATCTATGGCTTGTGTGTATCACCTCCTCTAAAACCTTTCAAATTGCACTTTCAATAGTGAAAGATAAAGACCCTATAATTGAGCTATTCAAATTTATGGAAATTTATTTTGTTCATAAATAAAAGATAACCTTAAATGTAGAAAGATGTATTTCATAAATTTTCTATCCATAGTGTCAGTAGTAGGTATGGGAAGCTAGCATAGAAGACGTGGAAATGCTTCCCAACCCCACCTACAAAAATAGTAATAAATTCCCATATCAATTTTCAAAAAAGTTTGTTTCAGCTTCAAATATTTCTCAACTTACATGACATTAGTCATTACTAGATGATAGAACCTTGGCTATCTTGCATCTAAAACCACTCACTAAACTATTTAGCGACAAACTAAAACCATATCTAGAAAGTGGTTTAGAGGTGTGAGTCAATTTCAAGTTGCTTGCAACCTCAATGGGAAAGCCTATTTGCTAATAATATTTTATTTTATCTTTTAATACATCAAATATTATTTTAAGTTTAAATTGTAAAAATGTCTTTTTTAATTAATTTTAAAAAACATGTGTACATTAATTTATTGATAGATTCTATAGTTTTCTTACAACTATAAAGAGGTTAAGCCTATCGATCTTGCCTATATATATATATATATATATAATTTGATCCAATTTGGAACTCTCAATCTCCACATGCATCCCTTAATAAAGACAAGGGCTTTCATCCTCCCAACTTGTCTTCCCCTTTTAGTATACTTCAAGCAACTTAACTTATATTCATATCAAAATATTGTATGCATGTGGATCCTCATATCCTTGCACATTTAACAACTTCATGACTCTAATTCTATCTTTTGATCTTGCTCGGTCCTCAAACCTTTTTCAAGCATCCATTAAAATATGAGGCTTGATCCTCACCTTATTGTAGAGGTTTCCTACTTGATTGTCCCACCAAGTGCCAGCTGCCTCTTGACCTAGTACTTTAATTTCACAAGCTCACATCTTCCACCTTAGCTGATCAACCTAAATAATTGTACTCTAACATTGCCTCATCAACCAATGCTCCCTTAGTCTAGTCCATTTTTCTTGCATTACAAATCAAGTGTCAATTATTTCTATTGATTTGCTTCGTGTATCTAATATATCCCTTGATATTCTGGTGTCTTTTACCATCTAGATAATCATTCCAATTTTCCTAAGTTTGTCAATTTACTCCCTTGAAAATATCCTTCATACTAAATATGACAACCTACTTTTTCCACACTATTGCAATTATATCCAATGACATGCCATAAAAACTCATTAAATCTATCAGACATGGGCATCATTACCAAACATAGAATGCCATAGACATACTTTGCAAACTCAACCTCATGTTTGGTGACTCTTATCTCTTTGTATACTTTCATATTTGGCTTATTGTCTAAACTTTGTAATTCTAGCACCAATTTTCTATAGTATACTTCCATTATCAAAGTCCCTCAAACTTGTCCATTTCTAAATATTAAAATCACGATAGTTTCATTTCCTACACCTTTTCTAGGCTCCTTGTTGTAACTTGTCCTATTGAAACTTTACTCATTTATGTCCTTAACATTTCTCTTATATCAACCACATCCATAAGTTAGGTATTTACCCTGCGTCGAACTATCTACTCACTCTTTGAATCAATCAATCATTTGCACCTTCAAGCCCTTATCCAACAACCACAATTACCTCTCATGGCCTTGGCAAAGTCCCCCAAATATAGCCCTCACCATGTAGCTTGTTTCTCATAATGCAATATTCAAATTAAATATCAAATGAGTAATCATTTCAATCATTGAAAAATATATAAAAATGAAAAATATAACCATGACCCATATGTTGAACCATCTCTAGAGATTTAATATTGTATAGAAATATAAAGTAATATAACCAAAGGAACCAATAAATAACTCAAATATAAATGTTAATGAAAAAATTAGACATCAATATAGATCTAAATTTTATCTTCTATGAAGTTATTAAAAAAATCTTTATCACCTATAATAAGTCCAAAATCAAACGTTGTAGGAACATAATATGACCTACAAAGTCAATTAAAGGAAAATTTGCCTCTAACTAATATCTTATATTATAAATTATAAAATCTAAGAAGGCTACAAATAATATAGAGTTGTATAATTTTTTTTTTTCGTTGACTATAAAAATGCAAAAATATAACTTCTTGGTTTAAACTGATGCATCCCAAAATAATCCCCTTTAAGATTCTAAAATTAACTCTATCACTATTTTGACAACTAGTGTGTGGTTATGTGGTGCTAGCACCATTTGATGGTTGATGAAAATTAGTTAGTAGTGCTATTATCTACGAGTAGTATTCTGGTGGCTTATAAGTAAAGCCAGAGTTATCCCTCACATTGATTGAGTGGAACTAATGGCTAAACCCCACCATGAGAAATCAATTGACCCCCAAGCCCCTCAATTACTAGAGAACTAGATGCTGTAAGCCAATGGACCTCTATTTTGTTCTACCATACTATAACATCATTGAAGGCATTGAATCTATTTATATATGTCAATAAATTATGCATATACCTTATTTTCTTAATTGATAAAAATGGTGATGTACATAGGTTACATATGGTGTATTATATTTTTTTTTACTATATAAATATAATAATTCAATAGGATTATTCTTTATAGATTTTCTATAGGAACTATTTGATATCCTGATGTGGTCGAACACCCTGAAATGCCAAACATGCCAAAAAAATGGTGTCAAGAATTAGTGCGCTAGAAGTTTCCAAGTGGGAAATGTTCCCCATGTCGATATTTTCTAAATAGATATGAGTGCAAATCAATTTAGTATTGTCTTGTTAGGGTTCATAACAATGTTAGTTTGTTTTTATCTATTTTATGTTTGAGTTTTGTGTAGAGAGAACCAAATTTGTTATTGGGAGTCATGTTCAAAGAAAATGATTTAAGAAAATAATGATAGATGATTGATTTAGGAGCATCCTGGGTTGCATTGGTACCCTACATGTTTTGCCGAGGTTCTTAGTTGCTAGGCATTGTTGAGTTCCTTTGGTTGCCAAATGTTGTCAAGTTTCGTTAGTTACCAAGTGTTGCTAAGTTCTTTTGGTTGTCGAGTGTTGCTGAGTTCCTTTGGTTGCTGAGTGTTGTCAAGTTTCTTTGGTTACCAAGTTTCTTTGTTTACCAAGTGTTTCTGAGCATTTCTGAGTTCCTTTGGTTTCTAAGCATTGCTGAGTTTGCTAAATTGCAACATTTTATTTGGTCCTTTGTTGAATGAGTTGTCTTTGTGCGGTTTCTTGCTAGAGCTAACCTTTACATTTAATTTATGATGGGTATTTATTGAGAGCCAACTTGTGCCTTGTTTTAGCATTTAACATAAGAGTTTATTTTGTTTTATTTGCAACAAGCCAACTTGTGGCCATGAATGTATTTAATAAGGTTTTGGGTAGAGTCTTAGGGGCATCAAAGTTAAAAGGAAGTAGTACGTAGAAGGGGCATAAGCAAGTTGAATTGTGAAGTTTGATCACTATGGATTAAATTTGAATTGTAATATGGTCGTAACCTAGAAGGCCTTATAGCTGGGTATATATTTGATGATTTGATGAATATATGAAGGCACTTTGTACCTCTATTTCTCAAGTTTGTTGTCATTTGGTGTTTGTTTTCCATTGTGTTTACTCTTGTAGGTGGTATGGATAGTTAGGTGTGCCTTTGTCCCTAGTTATCTCATCCCTCCCTACATCAGGTGGTATCACAACTCCAGGTTCATCTTTGTAGAGATTGGATTGTGTAGAACTCTAAGTGAATCTAGTTGTAGCATTGCAAATCGACAGATTTGACCTATAACTTGCAGAGGGTTACGATATTGCAAACACCTAATTGTAAAGATGGCTCGAGGTAGAGGAAATGCTAACAATGTCATATTGGATACATTGAGACAAATTGCAACTAGATTAGATATTGTAGGGATAGCCTAGAGGAGAGGATCACAGCTTGATGATGTGAGTGATGATGAAGCAATAGAATCAAACCCTAATCCATAACCTGAAGAACATCAAGATGAGGTGAGGTTATTGAGAGTATTTTCAAGGGAAAATTCAAAGCCTACTATATAATTTGTTTCCAATGATGGAAAATTGGATACCAATGCTATGTTGGATTGGATCTTTGAAATGGAGAAGTTATTTTAGTATGAAAGCACTCCTGATAATAGGATGGTGAAGATTGTGGTTACTATATTGAAAAGACATGCCTCACTATGGTGGGAGCATTTACAAATTGATAGATAAAGGAGAAGATCACGACTTGGATGAGATGATGAATAAGGTAAAGAATAAGTTCCTCCTTGTTGATTACTAAGTTAGCTTGTTGAGAAAGATGCAATATCTAAGACAAAGATACATGAATGTGAAGGAGTATACTGAGGAATTCTATAGATTGGACATCCGATCTAGACATGTGGGTGATGATGTTAAGAAAATTGAAAGGTACATAAATGGATTGAGATCTAGAATTCAATATGAGTTAAGTTTTGTTAAATTAGAAAGTGTGGAGGAAGCATATTAATATGCATTGAAAGTTGAGAAAATCTTGACACAGAAGTATGAAAAAAGACAAAGAGGTAGAGATGGTAGATTCCAGAGAGGCGGAGGTAGATCTTATGTTGAAGGTGGTAGATTTGATAGTTTTGTGCAAGATAAGGGAAAATTTGAATGGAAGAATGATGATAAAGAAAAGACTGAGTGGAAAGGTGGTGATTCTTACTGAGGAGGTACCCATCCTTACCAAGGAAGAGGTAACTCTTATTCTACAGGTGGTTTTTGTGGTAATTGTTTTAGATGTGGTAAAAAAGGGCATAGATCTTTTGAGTGTAGATGTTTTGAAAGTGGGAAAGGTAACAAAAATGTTGTGGTTCAAAGAGACACTAAGGGTTCACCTAGTGGACTTGAGGTTGGAGAAAATCTGATGGTAAGAAGAACCTTATGTAATAAGGGAAGTGACGAGGAACCTGTTCTAATGAGAATTATTTTCAAGACCAGATGTAAGATGGTTGGAAAGTATTGCACAGTGATCATTTATAGTGGAAGTTCTAAAAATTTGGCATCAGATGAATTGGTTACAAAGTTGGAGTTGCAGAGGTTGGAGCATCCTAAACGGTATCATGTTTCATGGATCAAAAATAAGCATAAGATTTGGTAAGTGAACAATGTATTGTAAAATTCAAGGTTGGACATTACTTTGATGAATTTTTGTGTGATATTATGCCTATGTATTATTATCATATTCTGTTGGGTAGACCTTGGTAATATGATATATATGTTATACATGATGGAAGATTGAATCAATACACTCTTTGGGTGAATGGGGAAAAACAAATATTGTTGCCTTTGATTGAAAGTCTAGATGAGGATAAATGTACTACTGTGAGAATTTTCATGGTTAATAGAAAGCAATTTGAAAAGGAGGCAAAGAAGAATCAAATCTATTTTTCCATACTTCCTAGGAGACTGAGTTGTGCTAGTAGAAACTGAGTATCATAAACTAGTGTTAACTAAGTGCCAGTGGAAATACAAAATTGTTGAATGAGTATAAAGATATTGTTGCAGAAAATATACCTAATGGTTTACCTCTAATGAGAATTATAAGTCATTGCATGGATCTAATTCCTGTAGCTAATTTTCTGAATAAAGCACCATATAGATTGACACCTATTGAAAATGAAGAAATTAATAGACAAGTGCATGAGTTGTTGTAGAAAGGTTTGATCAGAGAAATTTTGCATCCATGTGTTGTGCCTACTATGTTAGCACCTAAGGAGAATGGATAATGGATAATGTATACTAATTCTAGAGATATCAATAAGATCATAGTGAAATATAGGTTTCCTATGCTAAAGATGGATGACATAATGGATTGTTTGAGTAGAGCAAAGTATTTTACCAAGATTCTGTTGAAATTATTTAGAATAACTGAGAGGTAGGGGGGTGGGTGAATCAGTTATCTAAGGTCCAAATGTATAAATAAAACTTTTCATATCTTAGTGAACCCATAAGACATTCATACCCATGCATGCATCCATAAGATTATGGAATCACTTAAAAACTTGTAGGTTACTATCAAATCAACTTGTAGAAATGTAAAGCATGAAACATAATAGATTCATTAGCACACTTGACACAATGATTTATGTGGAAACCCAATTTAGGAAAAACTACCAGTAACATGCTACTCATTTTCACTCATTTGAAGTGATGCCCTGTGAAAGGCCAACCCAGTCAAAGGTTACAATACACACTATTAAATGTGACTTGATTAAAGGATTTCAATCATCTTGTTAGGAGTGAGCCTTGTTAGAGGACTTTAGGCCATTCACTTGGAATGCCAATAGGTTAAAGGATTTACAAATGATTTTTATGTTAACCTTAATCCAAAGGATTTACCCTAGACTGATACAACTGTTAGAGAGTAATAATAGAGCTTTGATCTGATACAACTTACAACTTCTCTTGCAGATTGCAGATTTCTATTTATTCCTCCATTCTACTTGGCCTTCATACTTTGCAACACTGATAGCTTGTTCACCTTTCAAGAATTCATCTCCTTAACCCTTCTTTCTTAACATGCCATTGCAAACTCTTCTCTTGGGTCACTTGATAAAGAAAAACCCTTTACTCCTTCTCTTCCTTGGGTTCTCACACATGACTACTTTGCTTCATGATCAGACATTTTTATAAATAGGAAATTAATATATTTTGCCACTCATTCTACATCATCCAAATTAGGGTTTGGATGGATTAGGTAGGATACAATGTATCTACCTCATATCTTATATCTCTTCTAGAAACTTCTCCTAGAATCCACTTTGAATTCACCTAAAAATGATTTATCTCAAATTCTATGCCACCAGCTCATCATCCTTATCTTTCACCTAGTTCACAAAAATTCAAGAAAACAAACTTGTTAGCTCAAATTTAGTAAATCTTCAACCTTTAAGATAATGTAGCAGCTCAACATTATCAACCTTTTGATGCTTGATACATACTACGTTGCTCAGCATCAACTATCTTGCTCAACATCCACTAGAATTTTTTTTTATTCGACTCCAACTAACTTTCTGCTTGGCTTGTATTGACTTTTCTTGAAACCTACTATCCACTCGATCAAGCTTTGTAGAAAATATTTGGTAACTTGTTCTTCTAAAATTTCTAAGTATAGCCAACATTTTGTAACCCTAAGTAGATTATCAATTCATCACGTCATCACTATCTTAACTAATCCTTGTACTTCATTACATAATCATAACTCAACCTTTCCTCTAGGTGTTTTTGTTACATCTTATTGATCAAATCCTCTTCATTAATCAACTAAGTGATAGTACTTGAATCTTATAAGCAGTTGTCTTACTAGAAAATAACAAGTTTGACATTAGAGACAAAACAATGATTGAAACACATAGTCTTCTTCAACAATCTCCTTCTTTCAATAATCTCTCTCAACAATTTTCTTTTCAATCAAATTTCAAAAATCTCCCTCTTTGGCATTGATGGCAAACCAAACTAATCAAATAAATCAATCAAATGATGAACATCTTGTTCAACCAAACTAACTAGGTTAAAATAGTAAGATAATACCAAAAAGAAAACTTGTATCAGAATTTCTCCCTCTATCAACAACTTCCATCTTCTGATTAGTTTACAAAACTCTTTCTTATAACTCCCTCCGAGTTCCTTCTTTTATTTGCCTCTTACTAGGTAGATTAAGATTTCTCCCTCTTTCTTACATTCTTCTCTATTTAGCGATTGTCTAATCTCCCTCTAAGATCAGTAACACTTTCATCTTTTATACATTCTCCCTTTTATGATCTGGCTCTTGATCAATATAATTTCTCTCTTGTGATAAGTAAATCTCTCCCTCTGACGATGATCACTTTAATGTACTTTCTCCCTCTTTGACAAAAATGCCAAAGATATATATATCAAAAACTTATCATCTTAAAACATGCAGATATAGGCTTTTGTAGTTTCTTTAGTTTCTCCCTTTTTCACCTTTCTTGTGATTGATTTGAAGTTTTAGCTCTATGATTACTTTAGGCAGCTCCTAAAGTAAGATCCTCTACATCAATTTGTAACATATGAACATCATCTTATTTGATGTAGGACACTTTTCTTGTTACTTAGATAGCCTTAGATAGGGGTATCACCCCTAATTTACCTCTTAGATATTCATGATCATCCTTAGGTAATGCTTTGGTGAAGATATCAACAATTTTCTCCTTTGTGTTGACATATTCCATCTTCACCTCTTTGTCTTCAAATAACTCTCTCAAGTAATGATACTTGATTGCAATGTGCTTAATGTTTGTGTGCATCACTAGATTATTTGATATATTGAGAGCACTTGTATTGTCATAATAAAGTATCACTAGTTCTGAAATTTCTTCCTTCATTCCTTTGAGTAGCTGTTTGAACCATACAATGTTTGTGCAATTTACAACAACAACAATATATTTAGCTTTAACAGTAGATTGTGAATTACAACTTTGTTTCTTGCTAGTCCATGTAACTAGTCTCTTGCCTAAGAAAAATGCTCCTACATTGGTGCTCTTTTTGTCATCAATATTTCTAGCCCAATCAGCATCAGTGTAGGTTCTCAATTCAAACTTTTCATTCTTCTTGTAGTATAGACCAAATTCTTTTGTCCCTTTTAGATATCTCATTATTCTCTTCACAACCATTAAATGATTCTCTCTGGGATTAGCAGATAATCTTGCAACTATCCCTAGAAATAATGTAATTTTTGGTCTACTATGTACTACATATTGCAATTTTCCAATCATAGACTTGTATAATGTTTGATTCACCTCAGCTGAATCATCATTCTTTGACAACTTGTGTCCTATCACCATAGGTGTACTTACTGGTTTGGAATCCAAAGTTATTCAATATTTCTTTGACATACTTTGACTGAGTAATGTATATACCATATTTCATCTGATAGACTTGCAAATCCACAAAATAATTGATCTCTCCAAACATAGACATTTCAAATTCTTGCTTCATCTAATTTGGAAAATCTTTACATAAAGCATCTTGTCCTCCAAATACAATATCATCAACAAATATTTTAGATAACAAAATACCTTTTCCTTTTTCTATCTTTATATATAGATTGCTATTATCATTGGTCCTTTTAAATCCAATCTTCATAAAATAAGTACGAAGTCTCTTATACCATGCTCTTGGTGCTTGTTTCAAACCACATAGAGCTTTGTGCAGTCTACATACCATGTTATTATTGTTAACATCAAAAAAACCTTCTGGATATTCTACGTAAACTTCTTCCTCTAATATGTCATTCTAAAATGTAGATTAAACATCCATCTGATAAACTTTGAAACCTTTGTATGCAGAATAAGCAAGCAGAGTTCTTACTCCTTTCATTCTAGCAACTGGGGAAAATGTCTCTCCATAGTTAATTCCTTATTCTTGTGCATATCCCTTGCAAACTAATCTTTCTTTGTTTCTTGTGACTTCACCATTTCCATCTAGCTTGTTTCTAAATACCCACTTGGTGCCAATCACATTTTTGTCTTTTGGTCTAGGAACTAGACTTCATGTTTTGTTCTTCTCTATTTATTCAATCTCTTCTTCCATGGCTTTATACCAGTCAACATCTTCTAATGCATCTTTCACTATTTTGGGTTCCTTCATGCTCATAAAACATGATTCACTTCTCAATCTGTTTCTTGTCATTTTCCTAGCATCTTTATCTCTAATGATTTGATCAGTAGGATGATGTCTTTTGACATATTTGGACAATCTTGGCTTAGCTCTTATTTTTTTATTTTTTCTTTCATAATCACTGTGTATATCTTTTTCAGGTATCTCAGCATCTTATTCATGTGTACTAATTTCAGAATTAGAATGTGCACCCACTTCATTCTATAACTTGGCATTTGAATGTAGCTTGTTTCCTGAATGCAACTCGACATTCATGGGATGTGACTTAGCAGTCACTAAAAATTGCTGTTGATTTGTAACTTGATTTGCAACATGTTCTTTAGTAAATATACCATCATAAAAGTATACATATGATTTGTATTCTTCTAGTTCTTTCATAGGTTCAGCCTCATGTACTTTTGTATATTCATCAAATTTGACATTTACACTTTCAACAACTTTGTTAGTGTTAGAATTCAAAGACTTATAAGCTTTACTTCTTGTGGAGTATCCTAGGAATATACCTTCTTCACTTTTTGCATCAAGATTTCCATTCCTAACATCTTTAAGAATGTAACATTTACTTCCAAATATCTTAAAGTATTTTACATTGGGTGTGTGTCCATACCATAGTTCAAAAGGTGTTGAATGATTACCTTTCTTGATTTGCACGTGGTTCAAGGTATAGAAAGCCATAGTTATAGCTTCTCTCCAGTATTTCAAAGCAACATTCTTCTCCATCATAAGTGTTCTAGCATAGTCCATTATAGATCTATTTCTCCTTTCAGTTATTCCATTTTGTGGAGGGGTTCTAGGTGCAAATGTTGGTCTTTTGATTCCTCTATCATTACTAAACATCTCAAATTCATTTGATGTAAATTCTCCTCATCTGTTAGATCTCAAAAATTTTAAAATCTTACTTATTGCTTTCTCAACTCTTACCAAGTACCACTTAAACTTTTGAAAAGCATCATATTTCTATTCCAAAAACATAACTGTCATCATCCTAGAATAATCATCAACAAATAACATTATGTACTTATCTCCCTTGTAGCTTTGCACATCAATTGGTCCACAAAAGTTAGTATGAACAATCTCTAGTATTTCTTTAGAGGTGTAAGCTTTACTTTTAAAGCTTGACTTTGCCATTTTACCTAATTGACATTGTTTGCACATTGTATTATTAGGTTTCTTCAACTTAGGTGAACCTCTAAATTTTTTCATGTTACTGATACTAACCAACTTATCAAAATTAACATGACATAACCTCTTGTGCTATAGCTAAACATCATCAAATCTTACAACAGGAGAATTAGCATCATCTAGATCAAGATATAATAGATTACTTCTAGTTTGATCACCTTTTCCAATCAGTTCCCCCTTTGTGTCATATATCTTAGCAATCTTGTTTTCAAACTCAACCTTGCATCCCAGATTGTTTAATTGTGACATAGTCAACAAGTTATAGTTTAGTCCTTTAATATAGTAAGCATTGTCACATAAAATCTTGTCTATGAATTTGATAGAACCATTTTCTTTTATCAAACAAGGTGCATCATTACCAAATCTTACACTCTTTCTATCATAACAATTTAAGGTAATGAACATACTTTTGTCTCTAGTCATATGATGTGAGCATTCACTGTCAATGATCCATCTATCATTTTTGTTCACACAAGTCACAAGTGCAGTTGCCTCATCTTCATTAGATTTTTCCTTCATTGCAACATAAACCACTTCATCATCATGTTCATTGGAATCATCTCTTGTTTCCTCTTCAGCAATGTAGCATAACTTCTTGCATTTATATTTGTAATCTTTGTTGTCATCTTCTCTTCTACTTTTGTACTTATTGCCATCTCTGTAGTTCTTCTTCTATGTACATCTTGCAACAATATGACCAACCTCATTACAATTAAAACAAATGATAGGTAACTTTCCTTTGAAGTTACCTTTACCTCTGTGGAATCTTCTTGCCAGTAGTGCTTCCGATTGTTGAACATCCTCCTCATCTGTATCACTGTCACTAGACATATATTTTATCTTTCTCTTCTTCTACTTCACCTCATCAGAGTCCTTCAATAATAGCTTAGCTTTGAAGGTTGATTCAAAACTCTTAGGTTTGTAATTATCATAGTTAGATAGCTCAAAAGTAGTAAATCTACCTACTAGACATTCAAGGGTTACATCATTTCCTGGAATACATCTTAGTTCTTGAACTACAAAAACTCTAATAGTATAAATAGGTAGTAGTATTCTCAAGACTTTACTTAGCACAATATCATCATCTATATGACCAGTAGCTCCTTTTATTTCACTAACAACTTCTTTTATTCTAACAACATATTGAGCAATATTCTCACCTTCTTCCATTCTCATATCATCAAAATTACCTCTGAGACTCTCAGATTTGGCTCTTTTTTTGTCTCCTCCATAAATATTGTGTAGAGCATCCTTCATTTTCTTTGTAGTTTCATAGCCTTTGATATCATCGAATTTGGTGTAGCTTAGAGCAGAGGCAATATCCAACATCGCCTGGTTGTGTTCTTTCTTCTTCTTCATATCTTCAACAGTTAGGGCTCCAACTAGATCGACATGTTTCACTAAAATAGTAGATTGTGCATGATCTCCAAGTACTCCAAGGTTTAGCTTCATCAAACTTTTCCATGTAATTTTTGACATCTTGATCTTTGTGCTTCTAGTACCTTCAAACTAGTCCTATGAAGCAGATGGCTCTAATTCCAATTGTTGGAATTCTTTATAATAACTAAGAGGAGGGGGGGTGAATCAATTATCGAAGGTCTAGATGTATAAATAAAACTTTTCATAACTTAGTGAACCCATAAAACATTCATACCCATGCATGCATCCATAAGATTATGCAATCACTTAAAAACTTGTAGGTTACTATCAAATAACTTTGCAGAAATGTAAAACATGAAACATAATAGATTCATCAACACACTTGACAAAATGATTTATATGGAAACCCAATTTGGGAAAAAACCACTAGTAACATGCTACTCTTTTTCACTCTTTTGAAGTGATGCCCTATGAAAGGCCAACCCTATTAAAGGTTACAATACACACTATTAAATATGACCCGGTTAAAGGATTTCAATCACCTTGTTAGGAGTGAGCCTTGTTAGAGGACTTTAGGCCATTCACTTGGAAAAGCACCTAGTTAAAGGATTTACAAATGACTATTAGGTCAACCTTAATCTGAGGATTTACCCTAGACTGATACAATTATTAGAGAATAACAGTAGAGATTTCATCTGATACAACTTACAACTTCTCTTGTAGATTAGAGATCTCTATTCAATCCTCCGTTCTACTTGGCCTTCATACATTGCAACACTGATAGCTTGTTCACCCTTCAAGCATTCATCTCCTTAAGCCTTCTTACTTAACATACCATTGCAAACTCTTCTTTTGGGTTACTTGATAAAGAAAAATCCTTTACTCCTCTTCCTTAGATTCTCACACATGACTACTTTTCTTCATGACCAAAGATTCCTATAAATAGGAAATTAAGATATTTTCCCACTCATTCTTCATCGTCCAAATTATGGTTCAGATGGATTAGGTAGGATACAATGTGTCTAACCCATATCTCATATCTCTTCTAGAAACTTCTCCTAGAATCTAGTTTGAATTTTCCTAAAATGGTTTATCTCAAACTTTGTGCCACCAACTCATCATCCTTATCTTCCACCTAGTTCACAAAATTCAAGAAAACAAACTTGACGACTTAGATTCACCAAATCTTTGATATTTAAGATAATGTAGCATCTCAGCATTATCAAGCTTTTGATGCTCAACACATACTATGCTAGTCAACATCAATTATAAAATCACTCAGCATCAACTAAAGTTTACTAATGCTTGACACCAACTAAAGTTTACTAATGCTTGACATCAACTAAAGTTTTCTGCTACTTGGCATCAACTAAAACTTACTCAGCATCAATTATCTTGCTCAGCATCCACTAGAATTTTATTTTACTTGGCTCCAACTGACTTTCTGCTTGGCTTGCACTGACTTTTCTTGGTACCTACACTCCACTCGGTCAAGCTTGGACAACAATCTTTGTGTAACTTATTCTTCTAAACTTTCTAAGCGTAGCCAACATTTTTTAATCTTAAGTAGATTATCAATTCATCATGTTATCACTATCTTAATTGATCCTCGTACTTCATTACATAATCATAACTCAACCTTTCCTCTTGGTGGTTTTGTTATATATTATTGATCAAAATCCCTTCATTAATCAACTAAGTGGTAGTACTTGAATCTTATAAGCAATTTTCTTACCAGCAAATAATAGGTTTGACATCAATGACAAAATAATGATTGAAATACATAGTCTTCTTCAACAATATCCTTCTTTCAATAATCTCTCTTAGTGATGATCTTTTCAATCAAATTTCAACATATTGATTTGAAGAGTGGCTATCATCAGATCAGAATTAGAGAATGTGATGAATGGAAGACTACTTTCAAGATAAAAGATGGTTTGTATGAATGGTTGGTAATGCCTTTTGGTTTGACTAATGCACCTAGTACTTTCATGAGATTGATGAATGAAGTTCTCAAAAGATTCTTGGGTATGTTTGTGATTGTTTATTAGGATGATATTCTGATCTTTAGTAAGACTAAGGAAGAATATTTTGAGCATGTTAGACAAGTATTGCAGAGATTGAAAAAAAAAAGTTGATAATTAATCTGAAGAAGTGTTCTTTTATGCAAGAGGAGATTGTGTATTTGAGATTTGTGATTTTAGTTGATGGTTTGAAGATGGACTTTGAGAAGGTTAGAGCAATTTTTGGAATGGACTACACCTAAGAATGTGGGGTTTGGCTAGTTTTTTTAGGAAATTTATAAGAAATTTTAGTTCTATTTGTAATGCTATGACTAAGACAATGAAAGGAAATAAAAATGAATTCAAGTGGACACATGGAGCTGATAACAATTTTGAAACTTTGAAACAAAAGGTTACTAAGTTACCTATCTTGACTTTGCCTAATTTCAATAAGGTATTTCAAGTTGAATGAGATGCAAGTGGCAATGCAATAGGAGCTATATTGAGTCAAGAAGGTAAACCTATTGCTCTCTTTAGTGATAAATTAAATGATGCTAAATAGAAGTATTTTGTGTATGATCAAGAGTTTTATGCTATTGTTCAAGAATTGAAGAAGTGAAGACATTATTTTATTCCTAAGGAGTTTGTGTTGTATATTGATCATAAAGCCCTATAGTACTTGGGAAATCAATATAAGTTGATTCAAAGACATATGAAGTGGGTTGAGTATTTGCAGAGTTTTACATTTGTGATTAAGCATAAGAGTGAAGTCACTAACCGAGTTGCTGATGCATTAAGTAGAAGATGTTCTTTGCTGACCAAGATGAAGGTTGAAGTTATTGGTTTTGATGAGATGAAGGAGTTGTATAATATTGATCTTAATTTTTTTGAGAGGTGGAGAGAGTGTAGAGCACCTAGTTTGACATAACAACCAAGTAAGTTTGATGAATATTTTATTCAAGAAGGTATGTTGTTTAAGGGTATTCAATTGTGTATTCCTAAGAGTTATATGAGGTTAAACTTGATTAAGGAAAAGAATAGTGGTGGATTGGCTAGACACTTTGGAATTGAAAAGACACTTAGTTTGTTGAAAGATAAATATTATTGGCCTTAGATGTATAAGGATGTTTAGAAGTTTGTAAAAAATTGTGGAGTTTTTCAAGTTGCAAAAGTAGTAAATTAGAATATTGGTTGTATACACCTATTTTTGTTCCTGAGAAACCTTGGAGTGACATCAATATGAATTTTGTTCTTGGATTACCTAAGACAGTGAAGGTATGTGATTCTATATTTGTTGTTATGCATAGATTTTCTAAGATGGCTCATTTTATAGCTTGTAAGAAGACATCAGATGTCGAGTATCTTGTTGAGATTTTCTTCAAAGATATTGTTAGATTGCAAGGATTACCAAGAAGTATTATTTCTAACAAAGACAATAAGTTTGTTGGTTACTTTTGGAAGGCTTTGTGGAAGAAGATGGGTACTAAGTTAAAGTTTAGTTCTATTTTCCATCCATAGATAAATGGATAGACAAAGGCTATGAATAGAAGCTTGGCTAATTTGATGAGATGTTTAGCTGGAGATGAGCCAAGTAATTGGGAGATGGTATTGGCTCAAGCCGAGATTGCATATAATAGTTTTGTGAATAGGAGTATAGGGAAAACACCTTTTGAGATTGTCACTAGAATATAGCCTAAAGGGATATTAGATTTAAGGGATATTGCCAGTGAAGAGAAGAGAAGTGATGTAGGAGAAGAGTTTGCTGATGTTATCAAGTCTTTGCATGAGGAAGTAAAGTCAATATCGGAACAAAGTAATTTGAAGTATAAGGAGAATATTGATAAGTCTAGAAGACATCATGTTTTTGAAGTTGGTGATGAGATGATGGTTATTTGAAGAAAGGAATATTTTCTATTGAAACGTATAGTAAGTTGAAGATGAAGAATTTTGGACCTCATAAGATCTTGAGGAAGTTTTATAGTGGTAATGATTATGAAGTTGAGTTACCTGATGACATGGATATATCTCCTATATTCAATGTTGCTAATTTGTATAAATATCATGAGTTAGCTGATGAAATTGTTGTATTAGATAATTATCATAAGAAGTAGATTGAAGAGGTTGAATAGATATTCAATTAGAAGGTTGGTAAGAGAACAAGAGGAAAATAATACTATGAGTATTTGGTAAAGTGGAAAAATAGACTAGTTGAAGATGCTACACAGATTTCCCAATCTAAGTTGAATTCATCTCAGGTTGTGAGATCTCAATAATTTAGGAGAATCATTTCTTTCAAGCTTGGTTGTTTGATGCAAGAGCATCCTAGGTTACATTGCTATCCTCCATATTTTTATGAGTTTCTTAGTTGTCGAATGTTGCTAAGCTCTTTGGTTTCTAAGTTTCCTTGGTTATTGAGTGTTACTAAGTTCCTTTGGTTTTCGAGCATTGTCGAGTTCCTTTGGTTGTCGAGCATTGCCAAGTTTCTTTGGTTATGGAGTGTTTCTAAGTTTATTTGGTTATTGACTATTGTTGAGTTCCTTTGGTTTCCAAGCATTGTTGAGTTTTCCAAGTTGTAGCATATTATTTGGTCCTTTGTTGATTGAGTTGTCTATGTTCTATTTCTTGTTAGAGCTGACCTTTACATTTAATTTGTGATATGTATTTGCTGAGAGCCAGCTTGTGGCTTTTTTAGCATTTAATATAAGAGTTTATTTTTTTGTATTTACAATAGGCCAACTTGTGGTCATGCATGTATTTAATGAGGTTTTGGGATGAGTCTTAGGGGCATCAAAGTTAGAAGGAAGTAGTAGGTAGGAGGGGCAGAAGCAAGTTGAATTGTGAAGTCTAATCACTATGGATCAAATTTGAATTATAATATGACTGTACCCTAAAAGACCTTACAATTGGGACCATAGTTGATAATTTTATGAATATATGAAGGCACTTTGTTCCTCTATCTCCTAAGATTGTCGCTTTTAGGTGTTTATTTTTTGGCTACATTTACTCTCACAGGTGGTTTGGATAGATGGGTGTGCCTTTGGCCTTGGTCATCTCATCCCTTCCTATGTCAATGATAAAGGGTCGAGAGAAACTCATTTATTTGAGGCCTCTTCCTTTATGAAATAAGAGGGGATTAAATCACCACTACTATGACAAATTTCAAATTAGGTGAACATAAATACATCTCAGTGTAGACACCTAAATTTGATTACACTATTTTAGTAATCCTATTTAGTTATCTAAAAAGGCATTATTAATTAAATTTCTATTTAATTAATCCTTTGTCATCCCCTAGTTGATTAATTTAATTAATCATCTATAGTCCTAATTGATAAATCAAATAATCTATTATTTATCAATTAAATCCTATTCTTCTATCTAATTCCAAAAATCTCCATTTATTAAATAAATCTATTTGATAAATGAAATCCTCAAATTCAAAAACCCCTAACCTATCTCTAATCCTCCATTTAGCCTAATCCACCCCATCCACCCATACTAACCAAGCTTAGCCACTAACTCACCCACCCTCATTAATGCCATCCACTTGCACATCTCTAACATCCCTAATCTAATCCTAAACCCAAGCCTAAACCACCTCCTAATGTTGTCACATTCCTTAAACAAGTTTAAGACTTTCCTAATCCAAACCAAAGTCTCCCCTCAAAAAAACCCAACCACTAAGTCATGAGTGCTCTTACAAAACATAAAGACTCTTACAAGCCCACTCATGACTCTTACACCCATCTTCCACACTCTTCCCTCTTCCACACTCATTCCTCTTACATCCCTCTTACATAATCAACCCCACTCATCATGACTTTAACCAACCCTTTACCCTACCCTCTCATACTCATCCTCCTTGTGACAAGTGTCACCTTCCCATTGGTGCTAAACAAGCACAATCCATGTGCTCCCCTTTGAGTGCATCTTAGCCCTCCTTAAGCCTTCATCCATCCTTGCATCTAAGCCCTCCATCCCTCTACCCCTTAGCCTATAAATTGAATCCCATCCCAAGCCATTTCATCAACAATCTTTGAGCTAAAGTTACCATGCTATTTTGAGAACCAAAGCCATCAACCATACCCTTATAATGCCAAATTGAGAGCTCACAAAGCTACCAATTTGCCATTACTCATCTCCATTGAAGCAACTTTTGAGCATCTTGAGCATACATCCACAACAAAAGGACACATCTACAGAATCAAGAAAGCATGGAGTGTTTTCTCTTGTGAGGTTTGCACTTCTTGTTCTCTTTCTTTGTCTAAGCATATATGTGAATTTAGTTTTTGGTTTGTGAATGTTTACTTTATTTGTTAATGTTCTTTGCACACTGATTCTGGTTCTACATTTTGGCACACCTGGTGGGACCCCACTATGGGTCATTTAATCATCTATTTTGATCTATATGTCATTTTTCTAACCATCTAATGTTTGTTGTTGTTTGAGTGTGTTGTGAGGGTGTTTTGCTTGTTTTTGCAGGTTAAAGAATGCACTTAGGAAGAAGAAATACCATCTAAAAAAAAAAAATTCACATTTTTCAGCTTTTTTGGCGCAGTTTTGGCGTCTGCAACCTGTTCTGTCTGCGAAAATCGTCGTCTGCAAAAATCCGCATCTGCACAAATCGACGTCTCTGCTTGTCACCTGTGTTCTATGCTGCAAATCTATTTTGTCCTCTTCGTATTTTGGCGTCTCTGTATTTCAACGTCTTCGTATTTTGACAGACTGTCTTCTCTGCTTGCTTATGTTCCATTTCTGCTTTATTATTTCTGCACTTTGTAGCTAAAAAAAAAAAAAAAAAAGAGTATAAATCAAAATTTGACTTTTAGTGGTTCCGTAGGATTTAGACTATTTTAAGCATTTTTATGCGTAGAAAAAACAACAAAAAAAGTTAAAATTTTTTTTCCCATAGTTAAGCTCTCATTTTTGAAGATTTTGGCTAACTAACTAAATTGCTTTTTTTTTTGTCTCATTGCAGGTTGGAGCACATATGGAACCACTAACCATGTTTCTTGCAGGTTTTCATGTTGCTAAAAAATGAACTTGAATGTTTAACCATTTGTCTTTGAATGCATGTTGCTAAAAAAAATAAAAAATGAACTTGAATGGTTAAACACATTTTTCATTGAATGAATGTTGCTCAAAAACACACTCTTGAATGTCATGGATTAAAATCAACTTTCTTTGGAATGCATGCTTAAAACAAAAAAAATCCAATCTTGAATGCCAAGGATCAATTAACCATTACAAATCTCTTTTTCACATGCAATCTAGGTAAAGTTTGATTTTTGGACATTTAAGAAACTTTGTTAAGTTAAAATGCAAATTTACAAAAATCAATTTGAGTAGTTCCTTGGACTCACCTCTTTTCTAATCACCCATCAAATATTAACCATTGGTTGCAATCTCAGTGCCATTTATGGGGATGGGTCTACTTGAAAAAGGTGTTAAATGTTCCACAATCTAACTCACTCACTTGGTCTTTGAACGTTTGCTTTAACTTGATCAAAATTCTTAAATGGCCAAAACTCTAGATTAAATCGATCACACTTCAAGTTTGGGGCACTAAAATTGAACAACAACTGTCGTGGAGAGCCTCTGAGCGCATGCTTGAAATCGAATCTCACACACTTTTGTTTTGGTCTTAAAACAAACTCACACTCAATCTTGAATGTCTTAAAGAAAATTAATCGATACTTGACGTGGAGGGCCTCCGGGCGTGCGAGTTTTCTTTTGTTGACCCTAACTCTTCTTATTGTTTGCATTCTTCGATCGATTTACTTTTGTTGGCACTTCAAGTTGGAATTGAACATTGTCTCTTAAACATGAGTGCTTGCAAAGTCTAGATTAGCACACATAAGAGTCAGTTGGTAAAAGAACAAGCATGTTTTTTAGCCCAAGGTCATCCAAGTCTTCTCTCCCCTTGTCATCTTTCGAGGCCATCTTGGGTGCATAAGATTAGGATCCAAAACCTTGTTTCTTTTTTAGGAGGCCTGCTTGGGGATTTCATCACCCCTTAGATGACCTCAACTCCAGCGTTCCGGCGGAGTATAAGAATCGGGAGGTGAATCGAAAGACACCTCTCTTGGGATCAAGATTTTGTCATTCGAGCTAAGCCTCAAGGAACTTTATACCCTTGAGAAGTGAAAGAGGAGAAGTGGGTTACCGCTCCTCTCGGCTGTGTGACATCCTGTTGGTCTCATCTACGAATTTGGGCCTCACGTACCTTGCGTATATCGAGGACTCCCTAGCTAAACCAATTGTCAGCCTTGCAGAAAACCATCTAGGATGTTAATGTGTTTGGAGTGACTGATCGAAATTTTTTTAGAACATACACACTCCTCAACGCAAGTATCACATTCTAAGAACCACAAATTTCTATCTGGGTGTTCCTATCTATTGCTTGTTTTTATTTTACCTGTTGAATGAATGTTTGCCAAACTTGGTCAATCCTAGCTTAGGGCACACTTAGCATAGTCACTGCCTATTTTAGAAGTTGAACAAGTTGAAGCAAAACAACTGAGATTTTTCCCAAAGCCAAGTAGATTCAGGAATTTATGTCGGAACAACCCAAACCCAAACAGAAGTTTCACAAGGTCAAACTCAAGCCATCTCTAGCATACCAAGAACTTTCAGCCAAGAGAAAAGAAATAACACCAAGCCCACGAATTTCCAAACTCCACAAAGCAGAGGACAAAGCTACCGACGAAGCACTTCAAGAGGCCTAGTTAGAGCGCACCATCAAATTTAGCCAACATCCAGGAGTTAATCCTGCTTATGCCTTACCAACTAGGCATGATTTCTATGATTAGACACCCTTGTTTCTCCACATCTTCTTGGATAAGCTTCACTCTAGAGTCATCTTTGTAGAAAAGCCAGCCATCTTAGCTTATCCCCTTAAGCATTATTAGCTCATCCATCTCATTTAGAATCATACCATCTAGCTAGTAATTGAAAATTTGCACATCTAAGCTTTCAAAATTGTTGTCACCTTGCTAAAAGTTTGCCATTCCTAAAATCTTCCAAATCCACCAATCTCACCAAGGTTATCCCTTTGATAGAGCTTTGTCTAAGGTAATCTAGATTTGTCACTTGTTATCCCTCATCACCTTGAGCTAAAGGTTGGGATTCGCAAGTGGTCAATCTCGTGTTCTTCCTAAAGGATCATCAGTCTATCCTTAAGTTGACACAATCACCACCAAGCTTGCACATAGGAAAGCAGACCTTTTGTGCTTTGACAACATATCTTTGAAGTTAGAATCCCCAACTCGATCCTCCTTAGGTTTTGTCATATAGCTTTGCCTCAACCTAGGAAATCATTTGCATAGAAAAGCCTTCCCCCTTTTACATCCATTAGCATTATTGCATCTCATCCCTAGGAGCATTTTTCATGCCACCCGTCACTCGCTTAGCCAAGAAGAAAGAAACAATGGAGCCCTATCATTTGGATCGAACAGCCTCACCCCCCTTGAGCACTCAGCCATCCTTCAACCCAGAGCAAGCTATGCCATCACCTACTGACATTGAAGCTTTCATGAACCAACCAAGAAATGCAGTATTGGTAAACGCCATTATAGACAAAAACAAAGAGACAATCATGGCTAATTTTTGAAGGGACAATGTAGGAACCTTTGACTTTGGAAGACCCCCTCCATTATCAGATCCATCTCACCCATTGTTTGGGCAGCTACCACCACCCATAGGCTCTTATGATCCAAATTATCCTCAATATATTCCAAAAGAAGAGCCTTCAGCCAATCCATATGACCCAACAGACCCAAACATACCATCATCCACCCAAGTTGAAATCTCCATGCCGCAAGCCAACCCAGCCACCACCACTCCATCCTTGGTTCATACCTCTCCGCTCCAAACCCCCTTTACTCAAAATACCTCACCATTCACCCCCTTCACTATTGCTGCTGCTCCCCAACCCAGCCTTCCAAATCCACCCATCTCCCAAATCAGTGCTAGCATCTTTGGCCAACCTTAGCAATATACAACAGGGATGCCACCCATGGGGCCAAGTAATCAACCTTTCATCACCCCCAGCTTGTTCACCACAACCCAAAGCACAATCCCATCATTTCCATTAGGTCTCGGGAGCTCAATACCACCAGCCAAAAATCCACAAGCTACTACCTTCACTCCACAAAGCTATCAAAACCCACAAGCTACTGCCAATCTTCTACCAAGCTCCCAAGTGACCCCAGCTCCCACCACCACTCTACCAAGCTTCCAAATCCAGCCACAAAGCTATCAAACCCCATCAGTTCCATTCCCAAGCTTTCAATTCCCACCACCTCCACCACCAACTAATCCATTACCTTCAATTACCAACTACTTTTCAATGCCACTTCTAGGAGGTAATCCACCACCCCAGCCAACCACCAATTATTTGCAGATGCCATCCCAAATGGGGGCACAACCCACATATATTGGTCAAACCCCACAAGCCCTCCGATCCTTTCCCCAAGCCTCACAACCATCTTATACCTTACCTCCACAAAGCAATCCATTTACCCCACAGCCAGCTTATATTCCTCAATCCCAACCTCAAATCCCATATCAACAGCAAGCCTCACAACACATGCAGCAATATGCGCCACCTCCCCCTCAACAACCCGTCATCCACCATGCAGCTACCCAAACAATGTACAATCCCTATCAGCAAATCCCTCATAACCATCCATATTCAATGGCCCCATCTAGCACATACCTACCTCAAGGCACTCCTACATTGGGGGCACCCCAACCATCACCTATCAATTCAGAGTGGGAGCAAATGAAGACAGCTCTGAAAGCCATCCAAGAAGGGAATGATCCAAAGACATTCAAGTTTGAGAATGTGTGTCCTTACCCATTTGACAGAGCCATTACCACGACACCATTTCCCAAACACTTTGAGGTACCTAAATTTGACAAATTCAGAGGAAAAGGAGACCCTGTCACACATATCAAAGAATTTTACATGCATTGCCAGGACGTGGCATACAATGATGTCTTCCTCTTGTGCCTTTTTCCCAAAAGCTTGGCTGGACCAGCTCTTGAATGGTTTTATAGAATCCCCTATGGCACAATTAAAAACTTTGCTGAATTATCTGAGGCATTTGTAGCCCAATATGCCCATCTTGTTGAAACAGAGCTATCAATAGTTGATCTTGTCCACACCAAGCAAAAAGGTGGAGAAAGCCTTGCCGAATACTTGCAAAGATGGCAAACCCTTACCACCCGCATATCCTGCACCTTGCCAGAACGCCATGTGGTGAAAATGTTTATTGATAATGCACATTCCAGCTTGGCTCACCACATGACCATGAACTGTTTGCAGACCTATAAGGATATCAAAGAGAAAGGAATGATCCTTGAGCAAGGACTCATCAAAGATGGTGTGGTAAAGATTTACAAAGAGGCCAACCAAAATCAATCACATTCCAATGACAAGTCTAGGTATTGGAACAAAAACAAGCATGTTGCAACAGATGGGGTTACTGACACTAGACATGTGAATATCGTTGGTCCTTCTCAAAACCAGTCTAACCCACCATATCAAACAAACAACCAACAAGCTACCAATTACCAACAACGAAATAACCAAAGCTATCAAAACCACAATACAAGACCCAACTTTCAAGGCTCTAACAATCAAGCTAATGCCATCAATGTAGCTGCAGGGAAAAAGCCCAGATTCCAACCTGCACCTAGAAACTATACACCCCTTGGTGAGCCATTGGATGTTATTTTTGAGAAATTGGCTAAGGAAAACCTCATTAAATTTCCTCCTACCCAGCAAATTGATCCAAGCCAATCCAAAGCTGCATGGTACAAGGACAATGAGTATTGCAAGTTCCATAGGGTAAACGGTCACACCACCCTCAGATGCATGAAACTAAAAGACTATGTGCAAGACCTCATTGATCAGAAGGAAATCACTATTGGTGCCCAAACCTCTCCCAATGCAAGCTTACAGATTTATCAAAATGCTTTTCCTCCACACAACAACCAAAATCCTGGAAAAGCACCTATCCAAAACAACACCAACAACTGCCAGCCAAACCAACAGCATGGGAAGAACAATGACCAAACTTCATCCTATATAGACTATGGTAGCCTTATAGGTTGTATATCTGAGAAAGAGCCTTCTGTCAATGTTATCAATATCCGAGGACCAGACAATGAGTGTGCGGTCACCACTCGAAGAGCGCAATTTAACATCGCAGGCCCACCAATTTCATCAACACCATCAGCTCCATCAAAAAGCCGGTACAATATCTTGGAACACCTTGGGAACATGCCAACCCAAATATCCATTTTAGACCTTCTCCGCACTAGTCCTGTGTACAAAGACATCCTTGACAGTGCTCTCATAGAATCCCGTGTCCCTTCTGATATCAATGCTACTAATTTTTGTAATCTTGTTGGACACCTTTCATCCTCATGTGCCCTATCTTTCAAACCCACCGACATACCCGCGGTTGAGCCAGATCACACCCTTCCACTTCGCATAGCCATCATGGTATCCAATTTTGCCGTGAAAAGAGTAATGATAGATAATGGATCAGCCTTGAACATTTGCACCCTAAAATTCATCAAACAAGCTGGGTATACTGAGGCAGATATGATCAGTGAGGTTATCACCATCAAAGCTTATGACAACTTGGAAAGGACCACAGAAGGGACTATTTTGCTACCAATCAAGGTTGGGCCAGTCATTCAAGAGACAGTTTGCCATGTTGTTGATCTAAACCTACCATTTAACATCCTCCTTAGTCGCCCATGGATTCATGCTATGAAGGCCGTTCCATCCACCTACCATCAGTGCATCAAATTTTTGCATCAAGGCACTGAGGTAACCATCCATGCCGATCCAGAACCCTTTGCTTACTGCAATGCGGTTGAAGCTTCATACACAAACCATTGCCCTGGAATAGACATCGACACAGCCATCGCCAGCTCATCCCACACTTGTAATGATGCAGAAACCATCCTTGCCTCCACCCTATCTACTGTAAAGATCAACAACAAAGGATGTGGAGAATATAGTCTATCAGATGCATTTGTTGTCGGAGCAATCCCACTTGATCCACATACCCATGGACGGCCAACATATCACAAAGCTAAGGAGATTCCACCTCCTCGATACAAACAGTTTGGCCCAACCACCTTTGTGTCCTCAAAAACCCCTCTTCATGAGGAGCTCACTCCAAATATCAACAATTGGCTACATAAGGATGCACCTCCAAGAAATCAAGCACGCCTTGATCACTTCAGCCAGAAGTATCCCCAACAACATAAGCTCATCACTGAAAAATGGAACTATCAAGGAGGTGGACTAGGACCAGAAGATAGGGGCATGCAATGTCCCATCGAAGCACATAATTGGGAAACAAATTCAGGACTTGGCTTTGGCATACCCACAACTGGGGGCACCAACGAGAACGGTCACGCTTTTTCGAACATCCACCGCGACCTTGTTGAAATCGAAGACATTCCTGAGGAAGTTGAAAAGAGAGCCTACGAAAATATCCCAGACCAAATCTTCCTAGGAGACTTTGTTCTCCGAGAACTATCCATCCATCTCATTGACCTACCACTTGCTCATCCACAACTCATAGATTGGGACCAACCAAGTGTCATACATATTGATGAGTTCGCATCAGAGGGAGTGCTTCTAAGATTCATGGGAGCTAAAACTCCTCATAAGAAGACAAAGCTAGATTCTGCCTACATCTACAAGCTAGATCCCAAGGGGTATTTTGGAGAAAATCCCCAACCTAGTTTCGATACACCCAAAACTGGAACTAAGGTAAATCTGGGACTAGCTAAGGCAGCGAAGAGAACCCCTCAGCAAGAAAATCCAGAGCCACAAGTAGAACATGAGGATTTAGTATTGCCTCCTCAAGATAATCGACCAGAGGTGTCTTCTATTCTAATAGAGGATACTAGAGAAGTCAACATTGGTTCTTCAGAGATCCCTATAATTGTTCACATTGCTGCATCCCTATCACAAGACCAAGCTGACCTCCTCTTTGAGGTTTTACGAGAGAACATTGGCCAATTTGCATGGTCATATCAGGACATGCCAGGACTCGATCCAAAGCTTGTAGTTCATCATCTTGCAGTCGATCCAAAGATCAAGCCCGTCAGCCAAAAGCTTAGGAAAATGCACCCCAAGGTGGCATTACTAGTCAAAGCTGAACTAGAAAGAATGTTAGCTGCTAAGGTTATCCGACCTATCGACTACTCAAAATGGATCTCCAACATGGTCCCTGTCACTAAGCCTTCCGGTGACATCAGAATCTGTACTGATTTTAGAGATCTTAACAAAGCTTGTCCAAAGGATGATTTTCCCTTGCCCAACATAGATATGATTGTAGATCTTACAGCTGGACATGAAATCTTGTCCCTTATGGATGGATTTTTTGGGTATAATCAGATCAAGATTGTAGAAGAGGATCAGCATAAGACAACATTCACTACCCCCTGGGGAACCTTTTGCTACACCATGATGCCTTTTGGCCTAAAGAATGCTGGGGCTACCTATCAAAGAGCTATGACAACCATTTTCCATGATCTTATCCATAACATTTTGGAAGATTATGTGGACGATATCCTGGTCAAATCTCACACCTTCATGGATCATCTTGCTGACCTGGAAAAAGTCTTTGATAGGTTGGCCCAATATTATCTCATGCTAAATCCCAAGAAGTGTGTCTTTGGGGTCACATCTGGCAAGCTTCTAGGCTTCATAGTTTCTAAACGGGGTATAGAGATCGAGCCCAAAAAGGTCAAGGCTATCTTAGACATGCCTCCTCCCCAGACACTGTGACAGCTTCGCTCTCTTCAGGGAAAACTTCAATCTGTCCGACGCTTCATCTCCCAACTTGCAGATAAGTGTACACCATTTTCACACTTGCTAAAGAAGAATGAGAACTTCAAGTGGGATCTTTTATGTCAGCGCAGCTTTGATCAGCTCAAGCAGTATCTCACCAATCCCCCTATCTTGGTTCCACCAGTTCCTGGTCGTCCCTTGATCTTGTATATATCAGCAACACCTACTGCTCTAGGGGCACTTCTAGCACAACATGATGATTATAGCAGAGAGAGAGCCATCTACTATATCAGTAGAACCCTAGTTGGTTATGAACTCAATTACACTCCTATGGAAAAAGCTTGTTTGGCAGTTGTTTTCTCAACTCAAAAGCTTCGCCACTACATGCTAAGTCATACCATCCAACTAGTCTCCAAGATTGACCCTCTCAAGTATATGCTCTCCAGAACAGCACTTACAGGCCGTTTGGCCAAATGGGTTATGCTACTAAGTGAGTTTGACATCCAGTATGTGGACAAAAAGGCAATCAAAGGGCAAGCTATAGCAGATCACCTAGCTGATGCACCTTTAGTAGATGCATATCCTTTGCTCACAGAATTTCCAGATGAGCATATCTGCCTAATTGAAGAACAACCCCCATGGAAGCTTTATTTTGATGGCTCATACACCTCTCATGGATCAGGGGTAGGAATATTATTAGTTACACCTCAAGGAGATTACATTCCAAAAGCCTTCAAGCTAAAATTCCCTAGCACCAACAATATAGCAGAATATGAAGCTCTTGTAGCGGGATTAAAGATAGCTGCAGAATGGAATATCACTGAGTTACACGTCTTTGGTGATTCCCAACTCATTATCAAACAAGTCTTAAATGAATATCAAACCAAAGATGAAAAGCTATTACCCTAAAAAGAGCTAGTTGATCAGCTGACCTAGCATTTTACAAAGCTTCAGTTTACACAAGTGCCTTGAATGCAGAACAAGGCAGCAGATGCCATGGCCACTATCGGCTCACTCTTGGAAATTCCCCAAGAAGCTACGCAGTATGAGTTTTTAGTTGAGCAGCTCCTCACACCTGCCTATGCGAATGAGGATTCAAACCGTGTTTGTATCTTGGTTGGTCCCCAATCCCCTTGGTACCATGAAATTCACGCTTACCTTAACGATGGTATCATATCCCCTCACCTCACACGTACCCAACGCCAGAACCTCATCCGAAAATCATCCTGCTATGTTATCATAGCCAATACCCTATATCGTCAGGGTTATCAAAATACTCTCTCTCGATGTTTAGATGAAAATGAGGTTGCGATGGCATTAAAAGAAGTACATTCCGAACTTTGCAGTGCCCACACGAGTGGTATTGTCCTAGCACAACAAATCCTTAGAGCAGGCTACTATTGGCCTACCATTGAAGAAGACTCTTGTGACTTTGTCAGAAAGTGTCTCCCATGTCAGCAGCATGCAAATCTTGTGCACGCTCCAGCACAGGATCTACAGCCTATTGCACCACCTTGGCCTTTCGCTTGTTGGGGCCTTGATCTAGTTGGAACTATCACCCCTCTCTCATTTGATGGACATAAATGGATAATAACAGCTACAGACTATTTCACTAAGTGGGTGGAAGCAGTCCCCCTAGTCTCAGCTACAGGAGTTCAAGTCTCCAAGTTCATCTTGTACTACATTGTTTGCCGCTTCGACATCCCATCCACCATCTTCACTGACCACGGAGGTAACTTTGAAAATCTCAACATGGAAGAATTATGCACTTCCCTCCGCATCCATCACCGCTTTTCTAGCCCATATTTCCCACAAGGTAACGGCCAGGTAGAGGCAACTAATAAAACCCTCCTCAAAATCCTAAAGAAAGTTGTCAATGATTCCGGCCGTGATTGGCACCTTCAAATAAATCTGGCTCTATGGGCCTATCGAACTTCCTTCCGTACATCCACAGGCACAACTCCATACTCCCTAGTCTATGGTGCCGAAGCGGTATTACCTATAGAAGTTGAACTTCCCTCACTACGCATATCTTTGAGAGGGCAAATCTCAGATGAAGAATACAGAGTAGCTCGACTCACCCAGCTAGATCTCTTAGATGAGAAGAGACAACGAGCCTATGACCATCTCATAGTCTATCAAACTCGTCTCAAAAGGAATTTCAACAAGAAGGTGCTCCCATGACACTTTCAGCCAGGTGACATGGTCCTCAAAGAAAATATGAAAGTTCAAGCAGATCGAGAAAAGAAAGGCAAGTTTGAACCTACATGGCTTGGTCCCTATGTGGTTACTGCCTCCTTTGGCTCCGGATCCTATCAATTATCTACACCAGAAGGAGAACTCTTGAATGATCCCACTAACATCATTCATCTCAAGAAGTTCTATGCTTGAAGATCCTTGGTATACCCAGCTTTTGGAAAAATACAAAAAAAAAAAATAGTAAAGAGAAATAAGCGTCCAATGGTGAAAACTTGGCAATTCAAGCACCTTGGATAGGTACCTTGGTGAAAACCTGGTAATTCAGGCGCCTTGTGTGCTAAAGACTAATCCATTATCTATCACTATCCTATCCCTCATCCATCCACCCACCATCCCATAAAACACCTACTTGTTCCCTTGGTGTTCCAATCAAATATCCAAAATCTGATGGAGCTTGTCAATACCTCCTGTACAACTTGTAAATCTTGTACCAAAGCTTGTATTATACCTTGTAAATTTTGTACCATACCTTGTATATATTCGAATCTTGTCCAAAGCTTGTACCATATTCCATCTTGTAAATGATCTTGTATCCTAGCTTGTATCCTATCACATGCACACACAGAATCCCATTTTCCTTAAGCTTTTCACAAACCATCTACCTATCCACCTATCAACTATTATAGACACCCCATCCTTCACAAACACTTCCATCTCACAAAAAACCAAAACATGAACAAACTTGTACATTTGTAACATATCTTGGTCCGTCAGCTTGTACATCCTCTTTAGCTTAGTATCATTGTATCTATCCGGATTTTGTGTTAGTTCATCCTTGGTCAACATCTTGCACACATCGCACACCTTGGTTAGATATTCCAATGCATCCTTTAGCTAGATCTCCTGTCACCAAAGTGTTATCCTTCTTAGTTCAGCTTGCCAGATGCATCACTCATCCCGATCCATCAACTTAGGTGCTCTCCGAAAGGTCCTTGTAGGATATAGCTTTCCTCATGTCTAATCTTGGTCCTTAGTACCTCGTCCTACCCATCTCGTTGGCAAACAATTCTCTTTTGGATTTTCACTTTCTTTTGATTTGGGATCTTCCCTTTTGGGTCTTGAAATATCTTTTCCAAGCAATCTCCTTGTTCCCTCCTCAAGGTTGCCATGATCTTCCATATCATGGTATGCTGCGAATGGGGAAATTAGAGCGTAAGGGCTTGATCAGGTCTTTTTCTTGTTTTCTTTTTCTGCTTGTGGGTTACCTAGTGTCGTTTCCATGCTGCTTCCTCTGGGATTCATGTGTGATACTGGGGCAATCCTTGTGTGTTTGTTTTGAGTTAGTTCGTCAGTCCTCTAGACGGTTGGTAAAAAGGCCTTGATGTTCTTGGTAACCCTGGCAATTAGCCAACAGTCTTATAGCAAATCTAGTGCTCAACTACATGGTGGTACTTCTCTTTGAAGTATCCCCTCGCTCAAAAAGCTTCAATGGATTCCCTTCATCTCCATTATCCCCCCATCCATATCCTACATCTGTCGCTCCTACCCCAGCTTATGCATCAGTATCTCTTTGAATCACTCCTCACGCTTAGCTTTAGGGATCCACCAATCAAATCAATCCACCGAGCCTCATCTTTCGAGATCCACAATCCTAGTCCTAGGGATCTCCGAAACCCATCTTTCGCCAATCTGACTCTTTAAAATCTTGTTGCATTAGCTTTATCATTCTATCATCCATCTCCCTACCATGGATTCCTTTTATAGCGCTCTGCTCCTCCATCTCCCCCCCCCAATCCTGGAAAGTCTTAAGCTTGCTTTACTATTGTGCCTCTGATTTCCCTTTATCATTCTCCCGTAGTGAGAGTTTGAGCTAATTCAACCCCTTCTCTTCGCCAACTTGCATCTCAGCTCACCTCAATTTCTTGTACTTTTCAAGAAGTCATCAAGCCTCATTTCTCTCCCAGTCGCCTTCTTGAGGGGACATCATCTAAGTCTAGTCTCTCCTCTTCTTATCCGAGACTGGGGCAACCTTGTTGCTAAAACATCTTCCTCATGTCGTCTTCATTCAAACTTCTTTGAAATAGTGTTGTCTCAACACTATGTCAAAGAGGGGCAAAATGTAGACACCTAAATTTGATTACACTATTTTAGTAATCCTATTTAGTTATCTAAAAAGGCATTATTAATTAAATTTCTATTTAATTAATCCTTTGTCATCCCCTAGTTGATTAATTTAATTAATCATCTATAGTCCTAATTGATAAATCAAATAATCTATTATTTATCAATTAAATCCTATTCTTCTATCTAATTCCAAAAATCCCCATTTATTAAATAAATCTATTTGATAAATGAAATCCTCAAATTCAAAAACCCCTAACCTATCTCTAATCCTCCATTTAGCCTAATCCACCCCATCCACCCATACTAACCAAGCTTAGCCACTAACTCACCCACCCTCATTAATGCCATCCACTTGCACATCTCTAACATCCCTAATCTAATCCTAAACCCAAGTCTAAACCACCCCCTAATGTTGTCACATTCCTTAAACAAGTTTAAGACTTTCCTAATCCAAACCAAAGTCTCCCCTCAAAAAAACCCAACCACTAAGTCATGAGTGCTCTTACAAAACATAAAGACTCTTACAAGCCCACTCATGACTCTTACACCCATCTTCCACACTCTTCCCTCTTCCACACTCATTCCTCTTACATCCCTCTTACATACTCAACCCCACTCATCATGACTTTAACCAACCCTTTACCCTACCCTCTCATACTTATCCTCCTTGTGACAAGTGTCACCTTCCCATTGGTGCTAAAAAAGCACAATCCATGTGCTCCCCTTTGAGTGCATCTTAGCCCTCCTTAAGCCTTCATCCATCCTTGCATCTAAGCCCTCCATCCCTCTACCCCTTAGCCTATAAATTGAATCCCATCCCAAGCCATTTCATCAACAATCTTTGAGCTAAAGTTACCATGCTATTTTGAGAACCAAAGCCATCAACCATACCCTTATAATGCCAAATTGAGAGCTCACAAAGCTACCAATTTGCCATTACCCATCTCCATTGAAGCAGCTTTTGAGCATCTTGAGCATACATCCACAGCAAAAGGACACATCTACAGAATCAAGAAAGCATGGAGTGTTTTCTCTTGTGAGGTTTGCACTTCTTGTTCTCTTTCTTTGTCTAAGCATATATGTGAATTTAGTTTTTGGTTTGTGAATGTTTACTTTATTTGTTAATGTTCTTTGCACACTGATTCTGGTTCTACACTCAGATCATGATGTCTTTTGAACTAATATGATAAAAAAAAAATTGCAACTTAATCTATATATTAAAACACCTCTAAAAATGGGCATCGAATAAATTTCATAGAAAATATCATGACTATAACATCATGATTTTGAAATACTATAAATCACTATAGTCTTCTTAAAGAATATGATAGATCATATGTTAGCATGAATACTGATGATACTACATTGGGGAGTATCCATAGAATTGGAGAGTATTGGCATGTTGCATTCATGACTATGTCATTGATGTCAACATAGCATGGTTTTTGTAAAGACTGGTTGAGTAGTAGACAAAGATCTTGATGGCACAAACAATGGTTTTATTGTCTAGTGATGCACAATTATGGACATGTTTGGCACAATGTGTTGATGACGTGGTCAAGTGCACAGAGTTTGAGTCGAAGATGTACCTAATTTACATAGTAGTTTAGAGACAAAGTATTGGGAAAGGAGTTCTTGATGTTTGTTAGCTACTTACATCTGAGATGTAATGAAGAGATGCACAATTAGGTAGTGACAGAGGATAGTCAGCTAATGATGTCAGTGAGTGCACAAGACCTAGTATCGCACGTGTAAAGTTTTGTATAGACTATGAGATGAAAATGCTATTGCAATTGTAATTAATTAATTATCTTATAATAATTAATTGGGAAAGCCTTAAGGCTGACTCAAGGAATTATTATGAAGATATGGTAGAAAGGAATTTTTTTTTCCTTGATTGTAAAGTGAGTTGAAGTATTTTGATCATTGTATGGAGTGCAAAGTGCAAAAATGAGCAGAGTGCTTACTGAATATGTGTAAGCAATCCAAGGGATTATTATATACAAATTTTTTGATCTGGTTACAAGATCAAAAGGAGAAAAGGTTTGGTTGACAAGATAGAGAAAGAGGAAGGAATAGTACAATACCATTCTATTATTCTGCAAGGAATAATACAAAGATCATTTGGATAGTGGGTTCATTAGTCTTGCCCTTGAAGCTGTATGGGCAGTGGGTCTAACTATCTTCAACAACTCCTAACAGGGTTGGAATCTCCTAACAGGGACTCATATGTACTGAATATATTCATAGACTACTAACAGGGTCCATCCTCTAACAAGGAATTTTTATATTAGCACATCATCTTGTGGGTACCATCCCTACTAGGCTTTTCTCTTTGATCAAAGGTTTCCCTAGTTAACATATATGGTGTTATTGTGTATGAGTATCTTTTTGTGGTTTCAATTTATATTACTTGTACGGTTAAGTTTGTTTAAGGTTGATAATTGTGATATTAGTTAGATAACTGATTCACCCCCCCTCAGTTATATTAGTGGACTATATATTCTAACATCATAGTCTTTGTATAAATAAATATAATAATTTATATAGAATGATAGACTACAAGCTTATTTAGAGAGACAAAAAGAGTATGGGCTTTTGTGTTATTATTGTTAGTATCAAATCTTATAGCAACAGAGATATAAATTTGACTTGAATTAATGTGATAATATCACATTTCAATATTATCAATCGTATCTTTACTTGTATTCACTCCTTGAATGCAATAGTGATTAATTACAATTGTATATTCACTCTTTTATTCTACCTCCATCTATTTTACATTTCACAACTAATCATGCATTCACTGATAATTCTCTTTAGATCATTTTAAAACAAATAGTAAATGGCAAGTTTTTTTAAACTCGAGCGAGAAAACCATTAAACAGAGGGATTCTCTCAACTTGGGATGACACCTATTAGAATATATTATGTCTCCCCTTTATGAAGTTGTATTTAGACTTAAAATTTTCATATTTCAAACTATTTTTTCACTCTGCTAAGGTTTCATGTGATCTTTGAGTTTCCTTGCATACAACTCTTTGTCTAAGCTTTCTTTCTTTGTTTTCCACTCGTCAAACCACATTTACTATGGGAGTTTTTAGGATAGTTTATAATGGCCCTAGCTAGTGGTGACCCAGTTGTTGATACTTGTGTTCATGCTACTACTTTAGAAATCCATGGTGCCTCCATTGAAAAAATGTCCTTGCAAGTTCATCCCGAAGGTTTTTCAAGAGGTAATCTTGATATTATCCTTCCTTAGCAAGAATTTGATGCAACTTGTCATTGGTTAGAACAACATGCCTTAATAGGGTATTTTGTGGGTAGGACTTCTCCTAAAGCTATGCTCTAAGAATGGGTTAACAAGAGCTAGACTCCTCATGAAGTCTACCTTGACGCTGTGTAAAACTTTACCATCACAAGTAGACATGGTTTTTAGCAATGGTCCTTGATCTACGTGTTCTTCCTTGCTTTTTTTTTCAAAGATGGTTAAGAGATTTCACTGTCTCTAATGAAAAAAAGCTTAGGGTTCCTATGTGGGTAGAGTTCCCAAGTTTACCCTTACCATTTTGGTCTTTTATTGAGTTCATTGCCAATACTCTTGGAAAAGTTATTACAAAGGAACATGAAATTTCTCAATGCTTGTCATCAGAAATGTGTTTGTGTTGAGGTTGATCTCTCCAAGGATCTTAAGGATTCTATGGAGATATAGATTGGTTCCCAAACCTTCTCTCAAAAGGTGCTTTATTTGAACCTACCTAACACTTGTTATAGGTGCTAGTCAACAGAACACAAGATTAGGGATTTTCTTTTGGCTATACCTAGGGTTAAACCCCCGCCTAAAGAGGCTCCTGTCAAACTAGTAGAAGGGAAGCAAAAAGAAGATTGGACTACTATTTGGAATAAGGGAAAGACTCCCTTGGCTTCTAAATAGTCATATGTGGTTGTCATTTTGGTTCCTCCTATCTCAATAGGAGCACAAACCCTAGTCATTGTAGGGATGCAAGTGGTTTTTTTTAGAACGAAACCTTGGTGTTTCACAAGTTTCAAATCTTGGTTCATAGGGGATTGAGGTAGCCGCTAGGGCTAACATCTTGGTTGTGATTCACACCCTTCTTTCTGCTTACTCCATAGTGACTCAGGATGTGCGACATTCTCATAGTCCTCCCAAATGTGCTAAGAAACTAGATGAGAAATGTCGAGCCATTAATCTAGAGGATTTTCCTTTTGGCTTTAACCAAGTTTTAACTTTCTTATAGAATAGCTACTCCTCTCTCAAGGATGACGAAGATATGGAAAAATTTTCATGAATTTTTTTATCATGGAATGTGTGAGGTCTTACAGACCTTTCACTAGTAAATTTGGACCCAATTTTTTACCAATTTTGGTCAAAATTTTGACCCTAGTTCATCACTATTTTTCTTGTCAAAATTTTGAGAAAATTGCAAGTTGGTCAAAATTTTGACAAATACATTCATCAAAATTTTTTATTTTGGTTGAAACAAAAACATTTCGATGAATTTATTCGTCAAAATTTTGATCAACTTGTAATTTGGTCAAATTTTTGATGAGAAAAATAATGACGAACCTGGGTCAAAATTTTGACAAAAATTGGTCAAAATTTGGGTCCAAATTTATTAGTGTTTCTAGAAAGTACTATGTTAGGGATACTTGTTATAGAATTGGTAATTTAGATTTTCTCTATATGTAAGAAGTTAAGATTTCTGGTTTCATGCTTTCCTCTACATGTCACGTCATTTGGCTGGATGGCATTATGTTTTCCTCTTAGTATGACTCTAGAAGTGGTGTAGTTACTCTTCTATCACCTTTTCTTCATTATACTATTATTTTGTACGGTGCTAACCCCATGCACAAAATCATTTGGCTTATTCTTTCTATTAATAATCATTCTTTTGGAGTCGTTAATGTTTATGCTCCCAATGATGCTATGGAAAGATCTCAATTGTGGGGTTGGTTGGCTAACAACTTGCCTCCAGCTACTTGGGTTATGTGTGGTTACTTCAATACGGTTGAGCTAGCCTTTGACAAAGATGAAATTTTTCCTTTCTGCTAGACAGTCAGGGAAAGGGAATCTTGGTACTACATGCATAACAAATTGGGCGATCCCAATACTAACTCCCACCAACATAGTGGGGATTGACACACTTAGTCCAACTTTCAAGCTAGCTCTGACCACATTTTAAAATGCCTCAATTGTGCCATGATTACTGCACAATTTTTTTTCTCCTTTTTTGAGGATCAAGATTTACCTATCATTCCCTTGCTAGATGTGACATCATCAGACCACTATCTTATTTATTTTTCTATTTCATGGCACACAACTATCCAATGAGTTGTCAAGACTTAATTTTTCCTCAATACGGTCAGTGCTAATGCATGCTTCCACTATTGCTCATATCCTATCTATTTGGAATTCAGAGCCATGTTTGTATTTCCAGATAGGGTGGATTTAGTGGTGGAATGATGCCATTACTAGAACTGCTCACTTTTTGCACATCTATGGGTAGAAATTGGAGGTTTTCAAAAGGTGGTCTTATGAATCCATTACCACTACTCTCAACAGAGCTTTTGAGGCTCTCACCCTTAACCCATTTGATGTTAATTCGAAAATTCAACTTTCCAAATTGTTCCATGAAAAATAGGTTATGGATAACTATGCTACCCAAGGGACTCAAATCAAAGCTTGCCTCAATTAGTTGGAGGTTGGTGATAAAGATTTGAAGGAGTTCTTTCAGGCTCTTTGATCCTGTCATACCAATTTTTGGATTAAAAAATAAAACAAGGAATTTTTATTCTCTCTAGTCTCCTTGACATCCTATTAGCTTTTGTTCATCACTATGAAAATGTGTTTCCTTTGTAGAGAAATTTGGTTTCTTAGGAGGAAACCCTTAGAAAGTGTATTTCTGTTACTCCAAACTACCTAGCAGTTGAGCAATATGCTTTTTGTGAGAAACTTCTTACCCTTTGAGACCTTAAAGAGGTAGTTTTATCCATGGTTGATGACAAGTCCCCTAGGTGTGATGGGTTTCATTGTGAATTTTACAAACACCTCTAGTAGTATATTGGTCTTGATTTGCACAAAGTTTATCTTGAAGCCTATCATTCTAAAAGCCTAAGAGTTATTATCAACAAAGGAAACATCAAATTCATACCTAAAGCTGACGATCCAAAGGATATTTGTAATTGGCAGCCCATTACCCTTCTTAATGTGTCCTATAAGATTATTACTAAGGCAATTTCTCTTAAAAAATTTCATCTCCTTCCTTCAATTGTGTGGCTCAAACAAACTGGCTTTATCAAATCTAGGTATATTCTTGACAACGTCATTGATGTCTGGGAAGGTATGGAATGGGCTCAAAAATCCAATCAACCATGTATTTTTTTGAAAATATATTTTTCTAAAGCCTATGACTAGATTGAATGGCCTTTCATTTTGTCTATGCTCTAGACAATTGGTTTTGGTACCAATTTTCTATAGTTAGTGGAGATGCTAATGCTTGTATTACTATCAATAACTCCCAATCTGACACCTTTGGGATTTTTTGTTCCAATAGGCAGGGTTTCCCTCTGGCTCTGATGTTATATGTTCTTGCTACTAAAGAGTTTGTTTACTTGCTAGCCCACCCCTTATCTTTAGGTTTGGTTCATGACATTTGTTTACCAGAATCCTCTTCTCATTTGGCCAGTGATCATTTTGTTGATGATTCTTTTATCTCTCTTTTGGAGGATGAAGAAAACATCAATAATGCCTTGAATTGCCTTGACACTTTTTGTCAATCCTCTGGCTCTACTATTCAGTGACATAAAATGCTTTGTTATTGCTAGTTGTTTTTGCTAGTTCCACCTTGCCTTAACCAGTTTGAATGGAAATGGGTCACACACGGGGACATCTTTTTCTTTTTAGGCATTCCTTTTGCCTTTTAAGCATCGCCAGTGGATCTATGGAATGTTGTGCTTGCCAATATTATGAAGAAGCTGGACTATTGGCTTACGAAATTGCTTTCTCTTGCAGAAAAATTTTAGATTCACTCTAAAGTTCTTGCAGCTACGCATGTCTATTATTCTTCCTGTTGGGCTCCTTCAAAAGCCTCCTATAAAAAATTAGAGTGATTTCTCTATGATTTTCTTTGGACTTTTGGTTTCGACCATCATGGCTTTCATAGAGTTGCTTGGAATTTTTGTTGTAATGCATACCTATAGTTTTCTTTTCCATTATATTTAACAAACTCTTTTATGCATATTTCATGGATCTGTTAGTTTCAAGGATATTATTTCATTATTTGGACTAGAGATATATCAATGATAATTACTTAGTTGACTATATTCATGTGTTGTTTAATGATTATGGTTATTGGTGCATTAATGATGCTTTAATGATTTGTAGTTTATAAATATGATTTCTTTCATAGCAATGTCAGATGATGCTTTAATGATGATTACTTCATATTTGTAATGATGCAGGGTATGTGCAGGATCATGGTGTACCAAACTATGGCCTTAAGTGATAGTGAAAAATAAAAAAATCAGGGTTATCTCAACTTGACACATAATTTTAAAGTGGTTATGGACTTTATATCAAAAATTTGTAAGAAAATAATCTATAGAAAATTGAATGTAGTTTCTAAACTACTAGGCCTTATCAAGAGAAAATAATAATTGATTGGTCCAAATTTTGGATTTTAATACAATACTATGAAAATTTCAAGGCAAAATAAAAAGTAAGTGTATGTCTCACCACCTCAATCAAAATCAAATGATAATATTTTTTTAATATAATTGTAGATATAAAAAGAAGACTCATGCCCAGATGTGACGCACATTTTTTTGGTATTTTTATTCCAAATAAATAATTAAATATGAATTTTCTACTAAAAATTTTTCAAAAAAAAAAAATCTCGTGTCTAACCACCTTAATTAATAGAAAATTTTACCAATTTTTTTTAAAATTTTTTTTCTTATACTAGGTGAAGCAAAGAATGTGACGCGACTTTTAGATTTAAAAAATGTTATACCGTTTGAAAGTTATAGCTATTTTTCAATCAGTATGTCAATGAACACTTTAAATTAATCTTCATTAAAAATTAACTAATAAATACTTAATCGAACTCAGAATTTGACAGTAATTATATCGATGGAATTTGGAGAGTGATATTAAAAAACTCTTTTCATTTCAGTCAATTTTGATCAAAATAACATTGTCAGATGGCTGCCTAAAGTTTGAGTGTCATTGAAACCCTCCTCAAACACATTTTTTGGGTTGACTGGGTAGGCTTGGTAAATACAAGGCCTGATCGGATATCCGATTAGCCACGATAATTTCAAACTCATTTTTTGTGGGAAATTTCAAAAGGGAAGTGTTTTCAAATTTTAAATTTGGAGGGAGACAAATTTAAGAGAATAACTTTACACAATTTTAAAGGAAAATATATTTCATGAATGTGTGAACATTAATATTATTATTATAATTATTATTACATTATAGTAATATGTACGATTATTATTATTAAATATAATATAGTGATATATATGATATATATTATTATTATTAAATACACATAGTAGTATTATATGAAAAAATTATTCTATATAATAATATATATTGTTGTTATTACTAATAAATCTATAATATAGTAACATATATTATTACTGTTATATAATCTAATAATATATTATTATCATATTTAAATATATAATATAATATAATTATTAAATATAATATTGTCCTTTCGACCCATATGAAGCATTCTAATATGTCCCAAGGGGTCCTAGGACCCCTAGGGACATATGTCATCATGTAATGGGTCGAAGGGGGTCATAGATCAACCTATGACCCCCGTCGACCCATACGAAACATTCTAATATGTCCCTAGGGGTCTTAGGACCCCTAGGGACATATGTCATCATATTTAGGTCGAATGGAGTCATAGGGTCACCCATATGAATGATTCTAATATGTCAGTAAGGGTCATAGGACCCCTAGGGACATATTAGAATGCTTCATATGGGTCGAAGGGACAATATTATATTTAATAATTATATTATATTGTATATTTAAATATGATAATAATATATTATTAGATTATATAACCTATCACCCCTTTTGACCCATATGAAGCATTCTAATATGTCCCTAGGGGTCCTAGGACCCCTATGGACATATGTCATCATTTAATTGGTCAAGGGGGTCATAGGTCAACCTATGACCCCCTTCAATCTATGAACCCCATCGAACTATACGAAGGATTCTAATATGTCCCTAGAGGTCCTAAGACACCTAGGGACACATATTGTCATGTAATGGGTCGAAAGGGGTCATAGGTCAACCTATGACCCTCTCCAACCCATATGAATGAATCTAATATGTCCCTAGGGGTCCTAGGACCCCTAGGGACATATGTCATCATGTAATGGGTCAAAGGGGGTCATAGGTCACCCTATAACCCCCTTCAACCCCTATGAACTATTCTACTATGTCCCTAGGGGTCCTAGGACCCCTAAAGACATATGTCATCATGTAATGGGTCAAAGGGGGTCATAGGTCAAACTATGACCCCCTTCGACCCATATGAAGCATTCTAATATGTCCCTAGGGGTATTAGGACTCCTAAGGACATACATCATCATTTAATGAGTTGAAGGCAGTCATAGGTCAACCTATGACCCCCTTAACACATATGAAGCATACTAATATGTCTCTAGGGGTCTTAGGAGCCATAGGGATATATGTCATCATTTAATTGATCGATTGACCTATGACCCCCTTTGACCAATGTGAAAGATTCTAATATGTCCCTAAGGGTCTTAGGACCCCTAGGGACATATGTCGTAATGTAATGGGTCGAAGGGGACCCATAAAAAGGATTCTAATATGTCCTTAGGGTTCCTAGGACCCCTAAGGACATATGTCATCATGTAATGGGTCAAAGTTGGTCATAGGTCACCTTATATCCCCCTTTCGACCCATATGAAAGATTCTAATATGTCCCTAGGGGTCCTAGGACCCCTAGGGACATATGTTGTCATGTAATGGGTCGAAGGGACCTATGACCCCCTTCGACCCATATTAACGATTCTAATATGTCCCTAGGGGTCCTAGGACCCCTAGGGACATATGTCATCATTTAATGGGTCAAAAGGGGTCGTAGGTCAACCTATGAATCCCTTCAACCCATACAAATGATTCTAATATGTCCCTAGGGGTCCTAAGACCCCTAAGGACATATATCATCATGTAATGGGTCGAAGGGAGTCATATGTCACCCTGTGACCCCCTTTGATCCATATGAACAATTCTAATATGTCCCTAGGGGTCCTAGGACCCCTAGGGACATATGTCATCATTTAATGGGTCAAAGGGCATCATAGGTCAACCTATGACCCCCTTCGACCCATACAAAAGATTCTAGTATGTCCATAGAGGTCCTAGGACCCCTAGGGACATATGTTTTCATGTAATGGGTCGAAAGGGGTAATAGGTCACCCTATGACCCCCTTCGACTCATACGAAGGATTCTAATATTTTTTTAGAGGTCTTAGGACCCCTAGGGACATATGTCATCATGAAATGGGTTGAAAGGGGTCAAAGGTCACCCTATGACCCCCTTTGACCCATACCAAGGATTCAAATATGTCCCTAAGGGTCCTAGGACCCCTAGGGACATATGTCATCATGTCATGGATCGAAAGGGGTCAACCTATGACCCCCATCAACTCATACGAATGATTCTAATATGTGCCTAAGATTCCTAGGACCCCTAGGGACATATGTCATCATGTAATGGATTGAAGGGGGTCATAGCTCACCCTATGATCCCCTTTGATGCATATGGAGGATTCTAATACGTCTCCAGGGGTCATAGGTCTGCTAGGGACATATGTCATCATGTAATGGGTCGAAGCAGGTCATACGTCACCTATGACCCGCTTTGACCAATACGAAGGATTCTAATATGTCCCTAGGGGTCCTAGGACCCCAAGGGACATATGTCATCATGTAATGCATTGGAGGGGTTCATAGGTCAACCAATGACCCCCTTCAACCCATATGAAGCATTCTAATATGTCCTTGCATGTCCTAAGATCCCTAGAGATATATGTTGTCATGTAATGGGTTGAAGGGGGTCATAGGTCACCCTATGACCCCCTTTGACCCATATGAAGCATTCTAATATGTCCCTAGGGGTCCTAGGACCCCTAGAGACATATGTCATCATGTAATGGGTCGAAGGGGGTCATAGGTCACCCTATGACTCCCTTCAAGCCATACAAAGGATTGTAATAAGTCCCTAGGAGTCCTAAGACCCCTAGGGAAATATGTCATCATGTATTGGGTCGAAGGGGGTCATAGGTCAACCTATGACCCACTTCAACTCATATCAGAGAATCTACTATGTCCATAGGGGTCTTTAGACCCCTAGGGACATATGTCATAATATAATGGGTCAAAAGGCGTCATACGGTGACCTATGACCCCCTTTAATCGATACGAAAGATTCTAATATGTCCCTAAGGGTCCTAGGATCTCTAGGGACATATGTCATCATGTAATGGGTTGAAGGAGATCATAGGTCACCCTATGACCTCCTTCGACCCATACGAAGGATTCTAATATGTCCCTAGAGGTCCTAAGACCCTTAGGGACATATGTCATCATGTAATGGGCCGGGGTGATAGGTCAACCTATAAAACCCTTCAAACCATAAGAAGAATTCTAATATTTCCCTAGGGGTCCTAGGACCCCTGGGGACATATGTCATAATTTAATGAGTCAAAGGGCATCATAGGTCACCCTATGATCCCCTTTGACCCATACGAAAGATTTTAATATGTATGGGCCGAAGGGATCATAGGTCACCCTACAACTCTCTTCGACTGATACAAAAGATTCTAATATGTCCTTAGGGGTCCTAGGATGCCTTGAGACATATGTCATCATGTAATGTTTCGAAAGGGGTCATAGGTCACCCTATGAACCCATTCAACTCATACAAAAGATTCTAATATGTCCCTAGGGATGCTAGGACCCCTAGGGACATATGTCATCGTGTAATGCATCGAAAGGGGTCATAGGTTGACCTATGACCCCCTTTGACCCATATGAAACATTCTAGTATGTTTCGAGGGGTCCTAGGACCCTTGGAAACATATGTAATCATTTAATGGATCAAAGGGGGTAATAGGTCACCTTATGACCCCCTTCGACTATACAAAGGATTCTAATATGTCCCTAGGGGTACTAGGACCCCTAGGGACATATCTCATCATGTAATGGGTCAAAGAGGGTCATAGGTCAACCTATGACCCCCTTTGACCCATAAAAAAGATTCTAATATGTCCCTAAGGTTCTATGTCATCATGTAATGGGTCGAAGGGGGTCATAGGTCAACCTATGACCCCCTTCGACTCATACAGAGGACTCTAATATGTCCCTAGGAGTCCTAGGATACTTACGAACATATGTCATCATGTAATCGGTCGAAGGGAGTCATAGTCACCCTATAACCCTCTTTGGTGTATACAAATGATTCTAATATGTCAATAGGGGTCCTAGGACTGTTAGGGACATATGTAGTCATGTAATTTGTCGAAGGGAATCCATACAAAAGATTCTAATATGTCCCTAGGGGTCCTAGGACCCCTAGGGACATATGTCATCATGTAATGGGTCGAAGGGGGTCATAGGTCACCCTATAACCCCCTTCGACCCATATGAAGGATTCTAATATGTCCCTAGGGGTCCTAAGACCCCTAGCGACATATGTTGTCATGTAATGGGTCAAAGGGACCTATGACTCCATTCAACCCATATTAATGATTCTAGTATGTCCCTAGGGGTCCTAGGACCCCTAGGGACATATGTTATCATTTAATGGGTCGAAAGGGGTCATAGGTAAACCTATGACTCCCTTTAACCTATATGAATAATTCTAATATGGCCCTAGGGGTCCTAGGACCCCTAGGGACATATGTCATCATGCAATCGAAGGGGTTCATAGGTCACCCTATGACCCCCTTCAATCCATATGAAGAATTCTAATATGTCCCTAGGGGTTCTAGGACTCCTATTGACATATGTCATCATTTAATGGGTTGAAAGGTGTCATAGGTCAACCTATGACCCCCTTTGACCCATACGAAAGATTCTAGTATGTCCATAAAGGTCTTAGGACCCGTAGGGACATATGTTGTCATGTAATGGGTCAAAGGGGGTAATAAGTCACCCTATGATCCCCTTCAACCCGTACGAAGGATTCTAATATGTCCCTAGGGGTCCTAGGACCCTTAGGGACATATGTCATGATGAAATGGGTCAAAGGGGTCATAGGTCACCCTATGACCCTCTTTGACCCATACGAAGGATTCTATTATGTCCCTAGGGGTCCTAGGACCCCTAGGTACATATGTCATCATGTAATGGGTTGAAGGGGGTCATAGGTCAATCTATTACCCCCATTAACTCATACGAAGGATTCTAATATGTCCCTAAGGGTCCTAGGACCCCTAGGGACATATGTCATCATGTAATGGGTCAAAGTGGGTCATAGGTCACCCTATGACCCCATTTGATGCATATGAAAGATTCTAATATGTCTCTAGGGGTCATAGGATTGCTAGGGACATATGTTGTCATGTAATGGGTCAAAGCTGGTCATAGGTCACCTTATGATCCCCTTCAACCAATACGAAGGATTCTAATATGTCCCTAGGGGTCCTAGGACCCCAAGGGACATATGTTGTCATGTAATGGGTTGGAGGGGGTCATAGGTCAACCAATAACCCCCTTTAACCCATATGAAGCATTCTAATATGTCCCTGCGAGTCCTAGGACACCTAGGGACATATGTCATCATGTAATGGGTTGAAGGGGGTCATAGGTCACCTTATGACTCCCTTTGACCCATATGAAGCATTCTAATATGTCCTTAGGGTTCCTAGGACCCCTAGGGACATATGTCATCATGTAATGGGTTGAAGGGCATCATAAGTGTTAGTAAACAGTTTTTCCTTTCAACAAGAATTACAGAACATGACTCAATACACCCAAAAAGAAAGACAAAATATACTAACAGATGGATAGATTATCATTTTATTGATAATCCTCCTCTGAATTGAGAGGTACAACTCCCTCACAAATGATATTCAATGAATATGATACATGGTTGTGCTTTTAACCTAAAGACACAAAAGGGTTTCTAACATCCACCCATCAACATTAGGTGAATGTGATTATCAAATTTATGAATAAAGAAAGGAAGACAAATAAATAACCCTATGATTTCTTATTCAACTTCCCATATTGCATTATAGAAGAGTTAAGAGGGGTTGCAGGTATTAGCATGCGAAAAATGTGAATGCATCAATCATAAGATTACATACATCACAAATCTGATGTAATGGATATCACTGTGTCTAAAATAGGGAAATAAAAGACCATAAGATCCTTTAAACCAAAAATATGAGTGTACAGACTATAGAATCAAACACATGCATATCCTCTTTATTTTAGAAACATAATGGAATAACAATAGTATTATCACATCCTTACATTACGAACAGACTGCAAAACCAATCTCTCTTCCCCTGAAGCAGCAATAGAACTTGCTCCAAAACAGAAAAAGAACAACCCTCCCTTTTTTCCAACTAGAGCTGTCTTCTCACCTATTATAGCAGCTGTAGAACTTCTAGCCTAGAAAAGAAGAATCCCTATTACATCAGATTGTAATCTATTTATCTTCTCTTTCTGTCGATTTTATTTCAGTTTGAATAATTGTTTCTTGGAATTGCTCGCATTTCCAAATATTTACTCCTTTTGTTCAATGCTCATATGATCTTTAATTAATTATGTATTCTATTATCTATTATGAGGAGGAGTAATGTATCGAAGATTAAAATAATTTTTAATAAAATATTATGATATGCTTATTCTCTTCCAAATTTTTGCTTACAGACACCTGTCTAAAATATGGGCTCCACCTCCCCACGTGACATTCTGTCAAACCAATTATTTGCTTAGCCATTTGGTTGAACATTTCATAACATATCTTTTCATCTTGATAAGTTAGCGAGAGATAGTCACTGACCAATTGAAATTCAAAAGGGAGGAACTTTTGCAATAAATTAAATCCATGTTGTTACTTTGCTGACCTCTTGGATAGATGTATATACAGTCAGCTATAACTTTTGAATGCCAATGAATTTTTCTAATCGTACCGTTGAGAATTTGGAAGACTAGTCTCATAATAATATAACCCAAACTTAACAACATCCGATGGTGCAATAAAAAGTTATGGCCCTCACACCGAGACCCATTTTTGTTGATAAAATATTATAGTTACAGGCTGTATTAATACTATAACAATATATTACTTGGACATAAATTACCAATTGGAGCTTCCTGTAATCATTCTACATGCTTAATCTCACCTCTATGATGTGTTTTATGATTCTTGGGCTCAGGCATCTTATCGAGAGGTTCACATATTATATTTGACCTCTTCTACTATTCTGATTTTACCCACACAAATAGATCTTCAAATGCTAAGAAAGGCATGGCTATGGGCTCCTCATTTCCATATAATGGGAATTGAGTCTTTCTGTTCAAAAATTTAGGTATTTAATGCCTTCTCTAAATGCTAGGTTTTAGTTCATGTTACCTCTGAAACTTATGAGGTGTCAATCACATAGCAACTCCATCCTGTTCTTAGAACACTTCACTGTCATCTTCCTGGTAACCGAGCCTCCAAATTAAATTCATGAGTGTTCAATTAGAACATGGGTGTCTTATCTCCAATTTGAATTGTATTATACCTCATAATTCTTGTTGGATGTTTGTGAAGTATATCGGGTCTCACAATTTTTTAATGCTTCAAGTATGTGATATAGCATCACATAATAACCCACCAAGAAAATATATCATCAAATTTAAACCTGGAATATTAGCCCTGCCAATCACTAATTCAAACACAATCTGGCTCCTTTGATAATTTGGTTCTTCAAGTAGTCCGGGTATTTAGTCCTAAAATATATCTGAGTAGTGATAAACTGTGAATCACTGGGCTCCTGAATATGCATTGAACCTTGACATGGGAGTCTAATTCTGAGAACACAGACTTATGCTTGGAAGATCACACTGCACATCTGTACTGATAAGTTTGAACTCTGAATTTTGATTTTGCAGACTAAAGCTTTAATTTGAACTTGAACTTGAAGTTCTGAATTTGATGGTTCAACTTCAATATATCTTCACAATTCTATCTTCTTCACAGGTCATAGGTCATAAACTATCACAGCAATTTAAAAACCAACCAATAACTACTTTGAAAAGTTAAGCTAGAAGTTTAGAATGTGGGTATCAAAAAGCATCGTAACAATAGGTCACCCTATGACTCCCTTCGAACCATACAAAGGATTGCCATATGTCCATAGGAGTCTTGAGATCCCTTGGGACATATGTCATCATGTAATGGGTCGAAGGGGGTCATAGGTCAATTTATGACCCACTTCGACCCATATGAGGGAATCTAATATGTCCCTAGGGGTCTTAGGACCCCTAGGGACATATGTCATAATGTAATGGGTCAAAGTGGGTCATATGTCACCCTATGACCCCCTTCGATCGATACAAATGATTCTAATATGTTGCTAGGGGTCCTAGGATCCCTAGGGACATATGTCATCATGTAATGGGTGGAAGGAGATCATAGGTCACCCTATGATCCACTTCGACCCATACAAAAGATTCTAATATGTCCCTAGGGGTCCCAGGACCCTTAGGGACATATGTCATCATGTAATGAGTTGGGGTGATAGGTCAACCTATAAAACCCTTCGAGCCATAGAAAGCATTCTAATATGTCCCTAGAGGTCTTAGGACCCCTAGGGACATATGTCATCATTTAATGCGTCGAAGGAGGTCACAGGTCACCCTATGACCCCCTTCAACCCATACAAAGGATTCTAATATGTCCCTAGGGGTCCTGGGACCCCCAGCAACATATGTCATCTAATAATGGGCCGAAGGGGATCATAGGTCATCCTATGACTCTCTTCGACCGATACAAAAGATTCTAATATGTCTTTAGGGGTCCTAGAATGTCTAGGAACATATGTCGTCATGTAATGGTTTGAAGGGGGTCATAGGTCATCTTATGAACCCCTTCAACTCATACAAAAGATTCTAATATGTCCCTAGGGGTCTTAGGACTCCTAGGGACATATGTCATCATGTAATGGGTCAAAGGGGGTCATAGGTCAATCTATGACCCTTTTCGACTCATATGGAAGATTCTAGTACGTCTCTAGGGGTCCTAGGACCCCTACAGCCATATTTCATCATGTAATGGATCGAAGGTGGTCATAGGTCACCCTATGACCCCTTTTGACGCATACAAAGGATTCTAATATGGCAATAGGGGTCCAAGGACCCTGAGGGACATATGTACTCATGTAATGGGTCGAAGGGGGTCATAGGCCACCCAGTGACCCCCTTCAACTCATATGAAGCATTATAATATGTCCCTAGGGGTCTTAGAATAGCTAGGTACATATGTCGTGATGTAATGGGTCGAAGGGGGTCATAGGACCTATGACCCACTTCGATCCATATGAAAGATTCTAATATGTCCCTAGGGTTCCTAGGACCCCTAGGGACATATGTCATCATGGAATGTGTCGAGGAGTTCATAGGGCCCTTCAACACATAAGAATGATTCTAGTATGTCGCTAGGGGTCCTAGGACCCCTAGGCATATATGTCATCATTAAATGGGTCGAAGGGGGTCATAGATCACCCTGTGAACCCTTTCAACCCATAAGAATGATTATAATATGTCCCTAGGGGTCTTAGGACTCCTATGGACATATTAGAATCATTCTTCTGGGTCAAATGGGGCCATAGGATGACCTATGACCCCCTCTGACCCATAAGGATGATTATAATATGTCCCTATGGGTACTATAAACTCTAGGGACATATGTCATCATGTAATAGGTTGAAGGGGGTCATATTTCACCCTATGACCCCCTTTGACACAAAAGAATGATTCTAATATGTCCCTAGGGGTGCTAGGACCTCTAGGGAAATATGTCATGATGAAATGTGTCGAAGTGTGTCATAGGTCACCCTATGACCCCCTTCGGCCCATAAGAATGATTATAATATGTCTTTAGGAGTTCTATGACCCCATAGGGACATATGTCATCATGTAATGTGTTAAAAGTGTTTGTAGGTCATCTTATGACCCCTTTTGAACCATATAAATTATTATAACATGTCCTTAGGAGTCTGAGGACCCTTAGGGACATAAATTGTCATAGAATGTGTCGAAAGAGTTCATAGTTCATCCTATGACCCCCTTCAACCAATATAAATGATTCTAATATGTTGCTAGGGGTATTAGGACCCCTAGGGACATATGTTGTAATGGAATGTGTCCCTTTTGACCCACATAAATGATTTTAAAATGTCCCTAGAGGTCCTAAGGCCCCTAGGGACATATGTCATCATGGAATATCTTAAAAGGGATCATAGGTCATACGATGACCCCCTTCAACCGATATAAATAATTTTAGTATTTTTCTAAGGGTCGTAGGACCTCTAGGGACATATGCCATCATAGAATGTGTAGAAAAGGGTGATAGGTCATCTTTTGACTCTCTTTGACCCATATAAATGATTCTAATATGTACCTATGGGTTGTACAACCCCTAGGGACATATGTCATCATAAATTTTTTTGAAAGGGGTCATAGGTCATTCTATGACTTCCTTTAACCTATATAAATGATTCTAATATTTCCCTAGCAGACCTAGGGACATATGTCATCATAAAATGTGTTAAAAAGGGTTATAAGTCATCTTATGATGCCCTTCAACCCATATAAATGATTGTAATATGTCCCTAGGGTTCCTAAGACCACTAGAGACATATGTAATCATATAATATATCGAAAGGGGTGATAGGTGATCCTATGATGCCCTTCGACCCATATAAATGATTCTAATATGTCCTTAGGGATCTTAGGACCACTAGGGACATATACCATCATGTAATGGGTGGAAGGGGGTCATAGGATGACCTATGCCTCCCTTCGACCCATATGAATGATCATAGGTCATCCTATGACCCCCTTCAACTCATATGAATGATTCTAATATGTCCTTAGGGGTCCTACAACCCCTAGTGACATATGTCATTACGAAGTGCATCGAAGGGGGTCATAGGTCACCCTATGACTCCCTTCGACTCATATGAATGATTCTCATATGTCCCTAAGCATCCTAGGACTCCTAGGGACATATGTTGTCATGGAATGTGTCATAGGGGGTCATAGATCACCCTGTGAACCCCTTGGACCCATATGAATGATTCTAATATGTCCATAGGGGTCTTAGGACCCCTAGGGACATATGTCATAATGTAATGGGTGGAAGGAGGTCATAGGGTGACCTATGACCCCCTTCAACCCATATGAATGATCATAGGTCACCCTATAACCCCTTTAAACTCATATGAATGATTCTAATATGTCTCTAGGGGTGCTAAGACTCATAGGGACATATATCATCATAGAATGTGTCGAAGGAGGTCATAGGTCACCATATGACCCTCTTCGACCCACATGAATTATTCTAATATGTCCCTAGGGTTCCTAGGACCCCTAGAGACATATGTCATGATGGAATGGGTTGAAAGGGGTCATAGGTCACCTTATGACCCCTTTCAACACATATGAATGATATGTTGTTATGGAATGTGTCAAAGGGGGTCATAGGTTACCCTATGACCCCTTTCGACCCATACGAACAATTCTAATATGTCCTTAGGGGTCCTAGGACCCCTAGGGACATATGTCATCATGTAATGAGTTGAAAGGGGTCATATGCCATCCTATTATCCACTTCAAACCAGATAAATGAGTCTAATATGTCCCTATGGATCTTAGGACCCCTAAGGACATATGTCTTTATGGAATGTGTCAATAGGGGTTATAGTTCATCCTATGACCCCCTTCGACCCATATAAATGAGGTTAATATGTGCTTAGGTGTCCTAGGACCCCAAGGGATATATGTCATCATGGAATGCATCGAAAGGGGTTATAGGTCATCCTATGACCCCCTTCGACCCATATCAGTGATTCTAATATGTCCCTAGGGGTCCTAGGACCCCTAAAAATATGTGTCATCATAGAATATTTTGAAAGGGGTCATAGGTCATCCGATGACTCCTTTCAACCCATATAAACAATCTTAATATGTCCCTAGGAGTCCTAGGCTCCCTTGGGACATATGTCGTTATGGAATGTGTCGAAAGGGGTGATAGGTCATCCTATGACCCCCTTCAACTCATATAAATATTTTTAATATGTCTCTAGGGGTTGTCATGGAATGTGTCAAAAGGGGTCACAAGTCATCTTATGACCCCCTTTGACTCATATAAATATTTTTAATATGTCTTTAGGGGTCGTAGGACCCCTATGGACACATGTCATTATGAAATGTGTCGAAAGGACCTATGACCCCCTTTGACACATATAAATGATTCTAATATATCCCCAGGGTTCCTAAGACCCCTATGGACATGTGTCATCATGGAATGTGTCGAAAGGGGTGACACCCTATGACTCCCTTCGATGCATATGTATGATTCTAATATGTCCATAGGGGTCCTAGGACTCCTAGAGACATATGCCATCATGTAATGGGTGGAAGGGGGTCATAGGGTGACCTATGACCCCCTTTCGACCATTATGAACGATCATAGGTCACCGTATGATCCCCTTCAACCCATATGAATGATTCTAATATGTCCTTAGGGGTCTTAGGACCCTTAGGGACATATGTCATCATGGAGTGTGTCGAAAGCCTGTCCGAACCATATGAATGATTCTCATATGTCCCTAGGGTTCCAAGGACTCTTAAGGACATATGTTGTCATGGAATATGTCATAGGGGCTCATAGGTCACCCTATGAACCCCTTCGACCTATATGAATATTTCTAATATGTCCCTCGGGGTTCTAGGACCCCTAGAGACATATGTCATCATGTAATGGGTGGAAGATGGTCATAGGGTGACCTATGACCCTCTTTGACCCATATGAATGATCATAGGTCACCCTATGACCCCCTTCAACTCATATAAATGATTCTAATATGTCCTTAGAGGTCTTAGGACCCCTATGAACATATGTCATCATGAAATGTGTCGAAGGGGGTCATAGGTCAACATATGGCCCTCTTCTACCCATATTAATGATTCTAATATGTCCCTAGGGGTCCTAAGACCCCTAGAGATATATGTCATGATGGAATGGGTTGAAAGGGGTCATAGGTCACCCTATGACCCCCTTCAACCCATATGAACGACATTTTGTAATGGAATGTGTTGAAGGGGGTCATAGGTTACCTTATGACCCCCTTCAACCCATATGAATGATTCTAATATGTTCTTAGTAGTCTTAGGACTCTTTAGGACATATGTCATCATGTAATGGGTCGAAAAGGGTCATATGTCATCCTATGATCCTCTTCAACCCATATAAATGAGTCTAATATGTCCCTAGGGATCCTAGGACCCCTAGGGACATATGTCTTTATAGAATGTGTCAAAAGAGGTTATAGTTCATCCTATGACCCCTTTTGACCCATATAAATGAGTCTAATATGTACTTAGGGGTCATAGGACCCCTAGTGATGTATGTCATCATGGAATGCATTGAAAGCCTTTGACCCATATCAATGATTCTAATATGTCCTTAGGGGTCTTAGGACCCCTAGAGACATGTGTCATCATTGAATGTGTCATTGACCCATATAAACAATTCTAATATGTCCCTAGGGGTCCTAGGTCCCCTAGGGACATATGTCGTTATGAAATGTGTCGAAAGGGGTGATAGGTCATCCTATGACCCAGTTCGACCCATATAAATGATTCTAATATGTCCCTAGGGATCCTAGGACACCTAGGGACATATGTCATCATGTAATGTGTTGAAAGGGGTCATAGGTCATCCTGTGACCCCCTTCGACCCATATAAACAATTCTCTTATGTCCTTAGGGGTCCTAGGACCCCTAGGGACATATATCATTGTGGAATGTGTTGAAAGGGGTTAGAGGTCATCCTGTGACCCTTTTTGACCCATATAAATGATTCTAATATGTCCTTAGGGGTCTTAGGACCCCTAGGGACATATGTCATCATTGAATGTGTCAAAATAGGTTAGAGGTCAACCTGTGACCCCCTTCGACTCATATAAATGATTCTAATATGTCCCTAGGGGTCCTAGGACCCCTATGGACATATATCATCATGAAATGTGTTGAAAGGGGTCATAGGTCATCTTATGACCCCCTTCGACTCATATAAATAATTTTAATATGTCCCTAGGGGTCATAGGACCCCTATGGACATACGTCGTCATGGAATGTGTCGAAAGGGGTCATAGGTCATCTTATGACCCCCTTTCACCCATATAAATGATTCTAATATATCCCCAGGGGTCCTAGGACCCCTATGAACATATGTTGTCATAGAATGTGTCACCCTTTCGACCCATATAAACAATTCTAATATGTTCTTGAGGGTCCTAAGACCCCTAGTGACATATGTCGTCATGAAATGTGTCGAAAGGGGTAATAGGTTATCCTATGACCCCCTTTGAACCATATAAATAATTCTAATATGTCCCTAAGGGTCCTAAGTCCCTTAGGGATATATTTCATCATGGAATGTGTTGAAAGGGGTCATAGGTCATCTTACAACCCCCTTCTACCCATATAAATGATTGTAATATATCCTAGGGACATATGTTGTCATGGAATGTGTCGAAAGGTGTCATAGGTCATCCTATGACCCCGTTCGACCTATATAAATGATTTTAATATATCCTTAGGGGTTGTAGGATCCCTAGGGACATATGTCATCATGAAATGTGTCGAAAGGGGTCATAGGTCATCTTATGACCCCCTTTGGCCCATAAAAATGATTCTAATATGTCCCTATGGGTCCTAGGACCCCTATGGACATATGTTGTCATAGAATGTGTTAAAAGGGGTCATAGATCATCCTCTAACTTCTTTTGACCCATATAAATGATTCTAATATGTCCCTAGGGGTGCTAGGACCCTTAGGGACATATGTTATCATGTTATGTGTCGAAAGGGGTCATAGGTCATCCTATTACCCCTTTCGACCCATATAAATGATTCTAATATGTCCCTAGGGGTCCTAGGACCCCTATAGACATATGTCACCATGGAATGTGTTGAAAGGGGTCATAGGTCATCCTATGACCCCTTCGACCTATATAAATGATTATAATATGTCCCTAGGGGTCCTAGGACCCCTAGAGAGATATGTCATCATGGAATGTGTCAAAATGGGTCAAAGGTCATCCTGTCACCCCTTTCGACCATATAAATGATTCTAATAGAAATAATATAGTAATTTTAATAATAATATAGTATGATAATCCTATATATATATATTAATATATATATTATATTTATAGATTATATTAATAATAACATAATATATTATTATATATTAATAACATGTATATAATATTATGTTATTATATTTAATAAAAATATAGTAAAAATAATAATAATATAATATTATACTATATATTATATTTATAGATTATAATAATAATAACATAATATATTATTATATATTATATCTTTATGTTACGTTATTATATATATTATATTATATAATATATAGATTATATATTATATTATATATAATAGTTACGTTATTATATTATATATTTATAGATTATATATTATATCTTTACATATTTCATAACTCAAATTAGTCATATAACTCACAAATTCATTTTTCCCTCCAATTTTTTATCCCCTAGTATCGGATATCAGATCAGATATCTAATAAGGCTTGGGCCTTACTTTCCAGGTTTGGTACTTGGATAAGTGGAAAAAAGTCAGAGAAGATTTTGAAGTGCTTTTAGACGTCTTCAAACACTATTTTTTTCACATTGCCACTTTTTGGCACACCATGATCTTGCACATACCCTGCATTATTTTATCTAACCATTTGATGTTTGATTTATAATTATTATGGTACTTGCCCCATACTTGCATGTGTATGCTGCATGTGTCAGTTTTATCTTTTTGTTTGTCATGTTTGATGTGGTTAAGGGAGGGAGTCGTAGTCACCTGTTTGTTGGGATCTACATGATGTACCACTCTTTGCCATTGCTTGTTTAGTTTAGATATATTTATATACATGTACATGCTCATCTTTTATGTAGAATGTAGGTATCAAGCATCAACTTCCCTAAATTGCTAAGATGAGAATGCCCTATCACAATAACTCAATGGTAAGAATGAGGAGATAATGTTTAGGTCCAATCCTAGCCATAGCCTAAATACTTATCTTACAAGGAGGACTCATAACTAACTTTCCACCCTTTTAAAAACTTGTGAGTTTATCTTTGTCTATGTTTGATTTTGAGTTTTGGTCTGTTTTGGTAATATTGCTTTTATGTGGATTTCGCTATATGATTTATTTGGTAAATAATTTAATTATAATATTTTGGTTAATCATATCATATTGAGAATTATTAAATATTATTTAATTAAAAAGAAAATATTAAAGCATGAGAATATTTAATTAATTAAAAAACTAATTAAATATGTGCTTTAATTTAAAAGCCTAAATTTAGAAAATTGGTTAAAGAGCTTAGAATATGATGATATTTAATTAATTATTAATTAATTAAATGTGTACTTCAATTTAAAATATTTAATTTAAAAGTTTAATTTAAGAAATTCGACAAAAAGAGATAATTCAAATATTAAATTATTAAAAATTTAATATTACTTTATTATAATTATTTATTTAATAATAATTAAATTAGAGTTGCACTTAAACAATAAGCTTTGATTATTATTATTAAATAATAAACTATGCTTTAAATAGTGCTTGCACTAATTAATAAACTAGAGGAAAATAAAATATAAAAAAAATTTTAATTAAAAAGTTCTTTAAATGTGCATGAAAGAATTAAATTTAAAAGATTTGATTAAAGTTATAATTTAGGCGTATTTATATATTTTTAATTTAATAATAATTTATTTAAGAGTTTTATTTTTAATAATCTCTAAATAATAGTATTAGTTAAATTAATAAATATTATATTAAAAATGTCACATGATTTAATAAGGGAGAGAAAGCTTTAATTTAATAAAGTTTATTTTAATTAAATTGCATAAAGTGTGTGCATAAAAATTAAAATATAGTAATTAAAGACAAAGAGTTTTCACATGATTGCATGATCAAAACCTTGAATTTGGGGGAAAACTCTTTATTAAGGAAATTAGAGCTCATTTCTAGATACACAAGTTTTGGGGAGCAAAAATTTAGAATTAGATCAAGAGAATTTTTGAAAATTCAGAAGGTTTGGATTTGCATGCATTCACAGATTGTGTCAGATTTTAGTTGTGGTTTTGAGGTAGGGTTTGAAAACCCATTGTAAAATTTTATTGAAAGATCTCTACTTCGTGTCTTCTTAGGTGTTTGATTATTACTTATTAATTTACCATAGTGATTGTTGAATAAGAAATTATGTTGTAGATTTTGAAAAAGAAAAACTTATTAATCAAGAAAACTTGATTGCAAAAAATTATAGAAAAAAGTGTAGAAAATTATTATGACTATATTCTTATAAACACCTTTCTTATATAACGAAAATTTGATTATTGAAATTTGGAAGAACATAATAAATTGATCAGTTAGGGTTTTCAACTTTAAATTTGTCATCAAAATCTTGGGATTACCATGAATTTTTTAAATATAGATAAATATTATTCTTATATCTAAAATAATTTAACTGTAAAAATTATTGGAAAAAAAGAAAAATAATAAAGAGGAAAGCGTGTTGTAACCAAACTTATACATGCATGCTAAAAATAAAAATTAAATATAGTATGGTTACATGCATGTGAAAACAAATACACTAAAAATAGAAATGCATGTGAAAACTAATTTGCTAAAAGTAGAAAGCTAAGTATAGTATAGTTACATGCATGTGAAAACAAATATTCTAAAAATAGAAAACTAAGTATAGTATGCTTGCATGATTTGAGAGATCAAAGACATGCAAAATTACTAATTGCATGCACATTTTTATTTTATAAAAATATAATATAATTTTTATTTTATAAAAATATAATTTAATTATTAGATTTATTTATTTAAAATTAATTAATTAATTAATTAAAAATAAATATATAAATAGATAAATAATTTATTAATTTCAAAAATTAAATAAATATTATTCATTTAGTTTAAGTGGATGTTATCATTATTGATTCTTTAAGTCTAATTAAACTCTTAGTTGCATATTAACGATTTTATAATTATTAATGCAAGAGGGGAGTTAATAAATAAATATTTATAATTTATTACATTTTAAGAGAAGTTGTGGTAGAGTTCACTTTATAATCATTTAGTTAATAACTATTTGACTTTATGAGAGAAATGATAAATAATTAAAATTAAATTTATAATTTTATCTCTAGTTGCATTATGAATTAAAGAAAAATAAATATTAATATTAGACTTAAATAAAAGTCATATTAATATTTTAGAAATTGAAATTGATATCAATATTTAAATATAATAATCTACATTTATGTTATTAATTAAATCATTTATGATTTAAGATTATTTAAATTAATAACATGATAATATTGCATGATATTCAATATACACAAAAAGATTGGATGTTTAAATACTTATTATTTTAAATAAGTATATCAACATAACAATTTATATTAACATATATATTCTTACTTTATTTCTAAACACATCCTTATGGCCCAAACTAAACAAGAGAAATTGGTGGATTTAGATCATGTGGCTAAAAACTACGTGTTTTCTAATATTCTATTTATAGTCTTATAATACTTATTTTCATGATGATTTTTCTTTGTGGGTTGTTTAGTTGGCTAAGTTAGGATGTGAACTAAAGGTAATTTTTGAGATTTCTTTTATGATTATTTGACTGGATGTTATGATGAACTTTATTATTTTAATAGAGATTTATGTTTATGAGTTTTATACTATTATGCAATTTTGAGAACTTCAGTTTTGGGAACCAATGTTATTTTTTGTGTTGCCTCTTAAGAAACCAAATTTGATCAATATTACTTTTTGTTGAATGGGACACTATTGTAGTTTGTGATTTTTGGGAAGGTAGTCTAAGTGCATGTCTATGGGAGTGGCTTGTAATGGGGTTCGGGGCCCAAAGTGGCTGCCAAGGTAACTCATTATAAGTTGTGTAACAAGTGATAAAATAGTAATTAAAATATCTTGCTTAACCCTTTTCCTTGAGATACATTAAAAAGATAAGTTAGACACTTTTTCTCATCCATGCCTTGAGTTCTTGTAAAGACTAAGGATGAGATGGAGATGATACCTTGAGAGGTATGACTAGTTTCCTCATTATCATGCGAGGGTATTCTAGTTTTGCATAGAGTTACTAGGGGGTCGGGGTCTTGAGAGACTGCTAGGGTAACTCTAGAGTAAGCTCATGTGATGACACTCCATAGTATGTAGCCTAAGTCTCCTTCATGATTTTTTTACATTTGCCTCTAGTGGTGTACTTGTTGGATATTACTTTTGATGGTATATTTATTGTGAGTTGTTGCTCATTGATTAGATGCCATTTATTGTTGATAGTTGACTTTTATTAATGAATGATCAGTTATTCATTGGTGGTGTTTTTATTGTTGGAGTTAGTGATTGATAGTTTATCTTTATTAATGATAGTTGTTATCTGTTGGTCATTTTTCTTGTGACACTTGACATTGATTTTGAGGTGGTTTTATATTTTTGGTCTTGGTATTTGTATGTTGACTTGGTATGAGATGTTAGTATTGGAATGAGTGTCCTTTTAATTTTTATTATCTCTTCTTCTTGAGTAGTTTGTGTTACCCTTGAGGTAGATTTGGCTATCAGGATTCTTCACCTAGAATTATTTTATGATTTGATTATTTGTATGTGGATCGTACATTATCTCTCCTACATAGTGAAAGTGGGTGCCTAATTAAGTGACCATGTAGTTGAGAGGTAGTATATTCTTACCATTTGGGTCCCCCTCAGATTGATAGATGTTGGATGCTCCTTGATACAATAGTACCATTATCATTCTTCCTCTTATCTTGAAGACTTCTATTCATTTGATGTATCTATGTATCATGTTCTTTGAGATCCTATGGGATATTGTATTGTATATTAATATATTTGTATCTATTTTTTACATACCCTGTGACATGTGCAGTGGATGTCATTCATTAGATATGCTTTCATATTATTAGGTGTACTTATGCATTTGCTTATATGACTATGTATGTGTTTATTTATTTTATGATTATGGACATTGTAATTGAGATTTAAACTTATTAATAAAACTCTTTAAAATGTGACTCAATGTGAGGGAACCCTTGAGGAATTGAAACTGTATTTGTAATTGATTACGTGTTCTTGATGTGTATGTATATATTGCTTTTGCATTATTGTTACTTTGATGTTTAAACTTTAAAAAAAAATAGTTCAGTAAACTTTGTAACATATTAGGATTTTTTTCTTTTAGGTGCCTGAGTGGGGCATTACATTTGTTGTCTCCCCAAAGAGTCTAGAGGCCTTGGCCTTCTCTCCACACAAAAGGAAGACATTTCTCTTTGTGAAAAATGGATTATTCATGCCATCACTAGAGATGAAGCTTGGAATATTTTGGTTTGGCATTGCATTTCCTCTAGGTTTCCTATTAATAGACTTGCATGGAAGGGGATTTCCTTTCAAACCCTTCACATCATGCAAGAACTTGTGCACATACAGAGGTCTTTATTATCAAGAGGATATGGAAAGCTTGGGAAGCTGTTAAGCCTTGGATTCATTGGCTTGGTGATGAGTTCCATGATGAGCTCTCTTTGAACCAACAAAATATTTGGTGGTCTCCTCTGTTTGCCATCCAGGGTATTCCCCTGGCCAAGACTCAAAGTGCTAGTGCTCTACATTTTTCCAAATGAGGCATCATGATTCCTAAAGATATTTTCTCTAGGGTCTCCATGAGTCTCAAATCTTGGGAAGATATGCAAGTCTAGTACCATCTTGCCCATTTAGATCGACAAACTTTGACTTGTTTCTTTCTGCAATTCCAGGTCACTTAATTCATAAAGTGGGTATCCAGTTTGTTCAACCTTGGTGGACTAATTGGAAGTGGTATCTTGGAACTCCTTTCACCAAATACAAGTGAAGTTTTTGATATAGATGGTTTTCTCCCCATCTATCGATGGTGGATACACTCAATCAGAGATGACATTTGCAATCTTCTCTTTCTTAGGAGAGAAGGCACTTTCACACTATTTGGAGTGCCATTATAGAACCCAAGATTTCTCATTTTACTTGGTGCCTAACTTTTCAAGGTCTTCCCCTTAGGCGTCAACTTAAGCATATTGGGGTTCTAGATCCTCAATATCCATTTTGTGGCCAACTAGAGTCTTTCTTGCATATTTTCTAGTTCTGTAGATGTGCTCAAAATTATTGGCACTAGATTCATGATTTTTTTACAGTCTGAACCCTTTTCTTAGCATATGGTTATTTTGGGTGATTCCCCTAGGATCCCTAAAAAAATTACCCAGATCTAGCATACCTTTAGGATGGAGATTTTGTTCACTCTATGGAAAGATAGAAATGCTATTTTTTTCACTCACATTTTTCTTGATATAAATATTGCTATGTATACTAAAGTGCACATTTGTAATAATGTAATGATGTAGATCCAAATGCAAGAAAACAAGCTGGCTCTGGAGGTGGCCCATTTTTAAGATCTTCTCAATCACTAGGGCAATGCCCCTTATACTATTACTAGATACCATGCCACTCAGAGGCTACCACTATGGGTGCAGTTCTTTGGGCTGCCCCTCACACACACTACATTTGTAGGCTTCCCACCATTGCTCTCCTAGTAGTGGCAATGGTGGTTGGTGGCACTGCTTAGTTTTCCCACCTCGTGGTTGCACAAGCTGGTTCCTAACTCCTCCTCATGATCCTCAGAGTGTGGTTTCTAGACAATGGCCCCGTTTGCTTGGAATTGGCCATCTCAGCTCTAGTGCCTAATAGCAAAGATGTTGACCAAGCCCCTGATGATGTTGCTGATGGCTGGATTGTTTCTAGCCTACTTGCCAATCCTAGGGATGACTCAGAATTTTATGATCGAGATGAACCACCCCCCTCAGCTAGCACTACTTTAGCTTCCTGAGGGTTACATCTTCTATGCATTTTTTTTTAATGAATAGTTGTTGATTCTGACTTTGGCCGTGTGAACTCTCATGGGGCGATCTTGTATCCCTGAGCCCTTTTTTGTGAATTGAAATCTTAATATATTATTTATTAATAGAAAAGGACTATTCATAAAAAAAAGAGTTGTATTTATGTTAGAAATAGGGATTACTGAGAGGGGGGGGGGGGTGAATTACTAATCTACAAACTTTAGTTTCCAATTGGATATTATTACTTACTTTAAATCATGCATAACAAAGCAATAAAGTAATGTTGAATAGTAACAATAACAATGCACAAAGATTCTCATGACACCATATTTTGTTAACTAGGGAAACCCTGGCCAAGAGAAAACCCTAGTGGGGATGATACCCACTAGATAATATACTGATATATATGTTCCTTGTTAGAGGATGGACCCTATTATGAGTCAATGTGAAAATTTAGTATAAGAAGTCCCTATTAGGAGACTTTGAATCCCTGTTAGGAGATTCCAACCCTATTAGGAGTTGTAGTATAATGTATGGAAGAAGAGCCCACTGCCAAAACATGCAATTTCAACTACAAGAAGAGCTCACTGCTCAAACAAGTAATCTACTGTTATTGCCTTCCTTGTCCAATCTCTAATCTTCAGCTTAATCTTGGATCACTAGATAGTTCATACAAAGCTTCACATTTATTGCTTTCACAAAATTTTGCTCACTTTGCAATACACCAAGGTTGCACTTGTAATCACACTTCTTATCACAAAAGTCCTTTGCATAAATACCATGAATTTACACAAATTATTGTTGGGTCAGGTAAGACCACAATTCACTTTTCCAAGTTAGAGTAAACATCTAGAATGTCAGCCCTAATTGGACAAGTAATTGTTTTGCAACCAAAACAATTCTTTCCTTCAATTCCGTTATCCTACTTCATCAAAGCATGATTAACTCTATTCCATATAGTCTATACAAAATTTTGAAGTTATACACATCATCAACAACATGTATTCTATCTCCATGTAACTTCGTTTGTCATAATATGACATCTGCAACATGTTATAAAAAAACAATACACTGCTATAAATGAAATTCTATACTTAGACAATTTTTTGATAACCAAACACTAAGTATCTTTATTTCTAAGGTTTCCTGTCAACATGTACATCATGTGTTGCCATTAATGACAAAAAATACATATCACAATTAGCCAATTGTCAAAAATCTCGCCCTTTGGCATTGATGGCAATAAAAAGGGAAAAATTGGTTGAGTGACAAAAACAAACGTAAATAACACCTAACCATTACACCTATTACAATTTGTTCAACTTTACATATATGCTCCCCCTTACAATATACTTAATACTTTTACAATCTTCACATGTATCTCTCCCCTTTGTATCATTCCTAACAATGACATGTATACAATTTTCACACGAATCTCTCCCCCTTTGACATTAATGGCAAAGGTCAAAATTTCAAGATTCTATCCAAAAACTATCCAAAAATTGTTGTCCTTCCCTTTATGCTGAAATTATCTTCATACAATCATAAAAAATAGTCTTCAAACTGTCCATACCTTTTTTCCATGTCTCTTTTGTAGACTTTGCTAATATAAGAATTGTAGATAATGCATATGATGCGATCTTAACTACATTGATATTTGAATACAAAAAGTTTGTATATGTGTCCTTCACCTTGACACATTGTTCTAGCTATTTCTCAAAACATGATAACTTTAGAGAAATTAATTCTCTAAAATAAGATGTTCTCTTTAATATGTACTCTTTTTGAAGTTCTAGTTTCTTGATATTGTTGTGAACACTAGCATCTTGACTCTCAATATCATCAACTTTTCTAGATGGGTGCTAGATTAGGCTAGATAAAGCCTCTAGTTCATTCATCTTTGCCTCTATCTAACTATCCAAGTCTATAGTCAGTTTGTATGATAATGCACACTTAACATACAAAGCTTTTCCTTCTTGCTAAAATTTTTGAAGTTCCTTTATGCATGCATCAAGATTGACTAAGTCATTATTGATGTTTTCGTAGATGGTGCTAAATAGGTTAACATCATGGGAAATTTGAGCCTTCACCTTTAAAATATTCAAAAAATTAGTAAACTCTTCATTAAAAGACTTTAGCATTGCCTGTACTCTTAGTTTAGGATCTAACTCAGTATGTTGTACGATCAAAGTACTATATAGTCAGTTAGTCACTTCCATTAATGATCTTTGCAAACTCTTAACTATCTTATTCTTCTATAAAAGTTTAGATAAGGATAAGATCAGATCAATTTGATCATCATCAGTAGCCAAAATTGCAAGAGAGAGTGGAGTAGATGAATTAGATGGTTTAGTCTCATCCTCCCTCTATTTCTTTGCTACTTCTTATGCTCTTTTCTCTTCCTCTTCTTTCCTTTCCATTTCTTCTCTTTCTCTCTTCTCTTCGGATATTTTCCTCTCTTCTTCCTCTATTTTTTTTTTTCCTTTCTTCTTTTGCAATCCTTCTCTAATCTTCATCTTCCTTTATTTTTCTTTCTTCCTCAAGAAATTGTTACTTGGCTTCCTCTATCTTCTTCTTTTCAACTTCTATTAGCCTCTTTTCTTCCTCAATTTGTTTTAGCTTTTCCTCAACATCCTCGACGTCTGGTACATTTGGTTTAGAACCACAAAATGGATTGGTATCATCAATGTTAAGAGTAACATTGGTTTGATCAATCTTCATGGTATCAACACTTACTGATACTGTTGTAGTTCTAGGGGTTGGAGGAGATGTTGTCTAAGACTTTAACAACATCTGACTGATAGCTTCTATTATCTCCTTTCTTAATTTATCTTTCTCACCAACCATAAATAAGAATGGCATCAACTTATTTCTTAAGTATGGAGCAAGGTTATTCAAAAATCTCTTAATTTCATATTCATCATCAATCTTGCAAATGGTCCTTAGCATAGACTTTTGAAGTTCAAGGTCTTCTTCCCTTGTAGGAGTGTTCTTCTCTATGAGTCTTTCATAGAATTTCTGGTTCACTACTCCTTTGATATCTTTCATACTAAGATCATTTATAATGATATGTCCCACAGTAGATATATCCATTAGATCTTTCTCAAAATTATTATATAGATCATAAAATTTGTTCATCAAAATAAAGTTTCCCTCATTTGTAGTCAGTGTGTTTATCTTCTCAATCTTTGACTTCCAAGGTTGATGAGCTTTGCTTACTACTTGTTTAGGTGGAGTCACCTTTTCAGCTTGTTTGGTTTCCTATTCCTCAACCTCTTCATCATCACTAGATTCAATTGTCAACAATGCTTTTTGTGTCTTGCAAGGTCCTGCAGCCATTTGTTTAAATCTCTTGGCCTTTTTTGACCTTGCTTCAACTAATCTTTCTAATTTTCTCTTATGTTCACTAGACTGAACATCAGATACTGTCTCAGAGGGAATGTTCTATCCTAAAGTTGTCTCAGCAACTAAAACTGACAAGGGTTGTATGTTTAGTACACCTTGTTTCATTGTTTATCTCACAGCCTGAGATTCACTCTCTTTCATTCTGGCCTTAGATAATGCCTTCTTCATGATTGACTCAACCTTCTTGTGAGATAACTTCTCTAAGGTTGCTTAATGAACATATTGTATAATCTCATCAAAGGTGTGAGATATGTATTCTGATTTATCTTTCTCTAAATTCAACAAAAAATCAATGTAACCAATTGCAACATCATCACTCAACTCATAGCTCAAGGGATCCAAAAATGTTTCTCGAGGTTCCACTACTTGAATGTAAGTATAATCTATATCAACTAGAATACATATGTCCTCCTTGCATATATCCACACTTGCTAGTGAAATCCTAAATCTCTATTTTATCTCATTTTGGAATGTTTTCATTATTAGGTTTCCACTATCTAGTATCTTTTTTGAAGGATACCTTCTGTATACCTCTATAATCTTTTCCATAGTGTATATGTCACTACTCATTATATCTATTACTAACAAGTAATGAAATCTCTCCAACACATGAAAGAATATGTGATTTATCAATGATTGGAATCTAAATACACCATTCTTTGTTCTCTTAATCTTTTCAAGGTTTTCCAAGAGTTGCATTCTCAATATTTCACTCGACTTAACTTGCTCTTTCTCAACAAATATCTTATAAGCTACATAAATAAATCCTGTTGAAAGTACATCTATCTTAGAACTTGCACAAACTAAATAACCAATAATTCTACTAAGAAATATCACATCATCCTAGTTGATGGAGCTGATTACCATAGCCTTTCCATTATATACTGTCTTAGTGTAACTTTCCACTTTCTTCTTAACCATCTTTTCATCTATAGGTACATTGCCTTGTTTGCTAAGACTAGTTACCTCATGAATAAGGTTAGCCAAGATATCTACTACATTATCTTGCATCCAAAATTTTCATCATGTATCCTACTTTGTATAATTTGTGTCCATTCATTTGTATCTAACTCACAATAGAAATAATACTTAAACAAATCAAATTCATTTAAGTGTTCAAATCTAGGCTTCACAGTCATGTCAAGGTTAAAGAATAGTTCCATATCTTTGTTCATATATTCACTACCAATTGACTTAAACTTGCTATTCAAATAATTTTCTACATCTTCAAGCTAAGCTACATCGTTCAGAGTGATAGACAACACAAAGTTAGGGTTTCCATCGCTAGGTTTTACAAAAACTATCTTAAACTTAGGTCTATCCTCATTGTCAACACTATGTACCACTAACATATCCATAATTGTTATTAATATGAATTTTCACCAAGCAAATCTATGAAAAAATTATAAAATACCTCTTTTTGAAAATAGGGTTTGCTTTAAATTCACTCTAACAAGTTGCTTCTGAATTCTTTTTGCTTCAAATGTGTTTGCAATGAAGTAAATCAATTTTGTACTCCATTTATGCATCAACTTGAACTTGCATTTATTGCGTACTTCACAAATATGAAAAATATTTCAATTACATTTTGTAATCACATAACTGCTCAAACTCATCTATCTAATCTTCAAATTTCATCTGAGTTTTACTATAGCCTTCTTCCATCATGAAAATCATCCTCAAAACTTCACAACATGATATTCTCTGCAAAAACTTATTTTCATCTTTTGTTACATAATTAGCCTTTACTGTAATACTAGTAACTCTAAATTTCATCATACCTTGTTTAGATGAGCTCCAAATCACAAGCGAGCTTACGTACCATCTAAACATAACTAGATACACCTTTTCCCAACTTTACTACCTCTAATTTGGTATGTGAATGAAGTTTTCAAATATTGATGTTGTGAGCAAACTTATTTCAACTTGATTGAATCAAACTCAACAAAAGACTTCATTCTTTCTATCTCATCATCATTTAAATTTTCTTTTGAGATTTATGTTCCTTTAATGAAAGCTTCATTAAGTTCTTCTTGAAGTTCACTCATAATGTTTCTTTGTTCTTCATTGTTTCTACTAGTTCTAGAGTTCCTTCTATCATTCCTTTTGTTCCTGAAGATTCTTCCATTGTTGTTTCTATCTCCAAATTTTTTCTCCATTATGTAGTACTTCATTATGTGTCTAAAGTAATTGCATAACTGACATACAGGTGCTATGCTTCTAGGGTTCTATTGATCATCAAGTGCATGAAAATTCCAAGCAATGTGTCCTAAGTTATTACACTTATAACACACAATCTGTCTTCTGTCATCATTAGATCCTCTTCTATCTATAGGGTTGGTATTTCTAAACATTCTACTATTTCTTCTATCATTATCATACTTAGGTTTCCTACAATCAATTGCATTATGACCCATACCATGAAAATTATGACAATAAAAGTCCTTAACATGATTAAATGATTTATTAGTACAATCTCTTTTCATACGACCTATTTCATTATATAAAAAAAACTTACCTCTATATTCATACCTGGTTGCCTTAGGATTCTCCACTTTCTTTGGTTCATTGAAGATTTCAACTTCTTTGTTTTTTTGAACTTCTTTAGGTTTCTGAGAAGATTGACTGGATTCAATCTTATCACCAGATTTGTCTTTTTCTTTTGGATCTAATCTATTCTTAGGTTTCTTCATAGACATGTTAATTAGATAACCAAGACAAGTCTTTTCATTAGAAGGTCTCTATAAAGACATTGAATCATCTAGTTTTTCTTTGCTAGCATAAAGTTTCTCAAGCTAATGTTTGCACTATGTCAATTCACCTTTCACAATAGTATTTTACTTAAGGGGTTCTTCATGATCTTCTTTCAATGTTTCAAACTTAGATGTTTTATTTGCCAGACTTGCTCTCAGATCTACATTTCTAGTCTTCAAATTAGATTTAGTTTTGCTAGGAAAAAATTTCAAAGTGAACTTCAGATTTTTAATTTTCAAATCATGCTTCATGATCTTTTACTCTATCTTCAACTTTGAATAGTCATCATCATTAGTTCTAGATTTAGTAGATTTAGGCTTTGATTTCAGATGTTCAATCTTTTTCTTCAATTGACCAATGTATACTTTGGAGTCTTCATATCTATCCTTCAACTTATCTCTTTCTCTAGTAAGGAGATCAATTTGTTCAAGAGCTTCTTCAAGGTTCATCAACTATTCCATATCCATAGGGATCTTTCTTAAGTTGTTAAGCCTCTTCAAAGTAATTGTACTTTGATGCCAATTGTTAGAAATAGGGATTACTGAGAGGGGGGTGGGGGGTGAATCAATAATCTACAAACTTTAGTTTCCAACTAGATATTATTACTTACTTTAAACCATGCATAAAAAAGAAATAAAGTAATGTTGAATAGTAACATCAACAATGCACAAAGATAACTCATGACACCATATTTTGTTAACTAGGGAAACCCTGGCCAAGGGAAAACCTTAGTGGGGATGATACCCACTAGATAATATACTAATATATATGTTCCTTGTTAGAGGATGGACCTTGTTAGGAGTTAATGAGAAAATTTAGTATAAGAAGTTCTTGTTAGGAGACTTTGAATCCCTATTATGATATCCCAACCCTGTTAGGAGTTGTAGTATAATGTATGCAAGAAGAGCCCACTGCCTAAACATGCAATTTCAACTACAAGAAGAGCTCACTGCTCAAACAAGTAATCTGTTGTTATTGTCTTCCTTATTTGATCTCTGATCTTCAGCTTGATCTTAGATCACCAAATAGTTCATACAAAACTTCACATATATCACTTTCACAAAAGTTTGCTTACTTTGCAATACACCAAGATTGCACTTGTAATCACACTTCTTATTGCAAGAAGTCCTTTGCATAAATACCATGCCTTTACACAAATTACTATTGGGTTAGCTAAGACCACAATTCACTTTTTCAAGTTAGAGTAAACATCTAGGATGTTAGCCCTAATCAGACAAGTAATTGTTTTGCAACCAAAACAACTCCTTCCTTCAATTTCACTGTCCTTCTTCATCAAATCATGATTAACTCTGTTCTACACAATCCACATAGAATTTTGAGGTTATACACATCATCACCAACATGTATACTATCTCCATGTAACTTCACTTATCATAATATGACATCTCCAACATATTATAATCAAAACAATACACTGCTGTAAACCAAATTCTATACTTAGACAATTTTTTGATAATGAAACACTAAGTATCTTTATTTCCAAGGTTTCCTATCAACATGTACATCATGTGTTGCTATTAATGACAATAAATACATATCACAATTATTAAATTGTCAACAATTTAAATATCTTAACACCCTGGACAACTGCATCCACCAATGGACAACTTCCCAATATTTATATAACCATTCATGAATATCAAATAATTACATTGAATCTAGTTACATATTATGAAGAAAGAATAATGTCAAAAGTTAAAGAGATTAGCAATAGTGATTTTTTTCCCTACCATTTCTTTTAAAAAAAGAAAAAATAATAGTGCTAGATATGGACAAGACTCTTCTATTTATGAATCACTGCCATCAAAGATCGTGTACTTTGTCTATTATAATTGAACATTGATATAATTCATTATTTATGGAGAAGACCACATGTCAACAACCAATTGAGGAATGGACAAAACTTGATCCTATATCACCAACTATAGATGTATAATATTTGTATTCATGAAATACTTTTTGAAAGAGTACAAGGTTTTTGATACTGATATTTAACAATTAAAAAATATCATTTAGTTTTTTTTTCATTTATTGAAATTTGTGAAAAATATAATAATAATTTTTTATATATTATATTATTATACATTTTTAATAATTTTAAATTGAGATGTTAAATAATTACACTAAATTTCATTATAGTGTAATTTAAAATTTAAAATTTTATTTATTTCTATTTTAAAAGATTATTCATGTTGTGATATTTAGTTTTATAAAAATTTGATATAAATAATTGAAAAATAAAGTATTTGGTCAAATTTGGAGTTCTCCATGTTCTCCATGTACATAAACATTATAACAAATTAGTTCACATTTACTATGTAGTAGAAATTATTTATCATGATAAGTTTTTATTTATTTAAAATAATAGCTTTTTAAGTTTTCTTCGAATATTTTTATTTCTAAAAGGTATACGGTGATATTTTGTAATATATATTAATATATTTTTTGAGAGATCCTAATATATGGTGTATTTTCATAATATGAGATGTTATTATGATTACAATTCAAACATAGATTTATGAGTGGTGATAAATTAAGATTAGGGTTTCTTCTAGTTCTATTAATAGTTAAAGTTAGGGTAGGGTTTAATTAAATTCAAACCAACCCTTAATATGGTTAGAAAATAAGATAAAACATTTTTACGATGTAAATATTCAATGCATTTGTCAACTAGCCTAGCTTATATTTATCAATAGATCTATCAATGTTTATTTAATTTTATTCTATGAAAAGATGATATATGTATGCATTTTACAAGACTAGATTTTTTATTTCATAAATAAAAAAATAATTAGAGGGGTAGGGAGATATAGGGAGGGATAAGGGGAATGAAAAAGATGAATAAGATGAAGAGAGAAGAGAGATAGAGAAGTCAAAATTTTGGAATTGATAAAATACATGGAGGGAAAAATAGCTATAGAGAGTGTGTTTGTGTATGAGGGAGATAAATATGAAGGGAGAGACAGATAAAAAGGAATTGGTACAGAGAGGAATGAGGAGATGAGAGCACAAAGTGGTGAGATTAAGTGATAGAATAAAGATATTTCAGGTGATTGATAGTATATAGACATATACATATAGAAGATCAAAGAGAAATAGATAAAATATATGTAGATAGTGATAGGTGAATGATAAAGAGAGGTTAAGATAATGTAGAGGTCGGGATGGAGAAATGAGTGTATGTGTATATAATTAAAATATAAAGGAAATGATAAGGTGGTAGATAGGGATATATGTGTAATCATCCAAAAATGGCCATCTAGACTATGAGCCCCCTTTTAGTTTTTTAACCTAATTTTTCTATTGCTTATTGTTGATCAAATCATTGCTTTGTTATTTATTTCATGATTATAAAAGGTATGGTTTGACCAACTTATCCTAAGTTCCTATTTAATTAAAAGAACTTGATTCCTTTTAATTAAATAAAATTCCCCAAATCCCACATATTCTAAGTGTGCACACACAAAGCATTATTCCTTTTTTAAAAATAAAAGGAAAGACATTTTTTTGTCTCACATGAGGGGCACAATTTTCTATGTGAGAGGAATCTTTATTTTCAAAATAGCTTTAATTTTCCTCCACACATCATTTTCCTCTTAAACATCATCATTGATCTTTCTTAGGTGAGATGCTTGTGCACATGGATCACTCAAGATGCATCCTCCATCCTTGATTATGCCTCTTTTGTCGCTTAATCTCAATCATCCATTTTTCTTTAAAATGACCCACTCTCCTTATTCTCTCAAAATCACACTCGCATGCTAACATTATGTTGCAAGTTTTCTCGATGAATTTGGAGCTTTGAAGGACTTGGAGCATTCTTCAATCTACATTTTCATACTTGCATCATGGTTTACTTGCATGGAATAGTGATGTTTTTTAGGGTAAATATAGGTACCTTATCAAGTCTGTACAATAACTCATATTTGTTGATATTGTAATGCAGGTTATAGGGATTATAAAGATGAAAGAAAGTAAGTTTCTCTAGATCCTGAAGGAAGTCAAGACAACTATACAAAAGAAAGAGATAGCTCATGGTTATATGATTCTTTTGGATTAGGGTAAAATTAGATTTTACAAGGACCCAAAACCCAATAGTATCCACATGAAAAGATTAAAACAATAAAGTCTAAAATTACAACTATGTTGGTAAAAGATAAAAAATTGAAATTTTTAGCACGCAATTAGTGAAGTCCATCCACAGGTCATCATTAAAGGAAATTGTGTCAAATATGGTAATCCTTTTGAGTAGAATAATTTGACTCAGTTAGGACTTGCATGAGTTTTAAGGTTGGATGTTTCTTTTTATCAAAGTGATCTATGAAGGGAAACACTACATTCATTGGGTAGAGCTTATCAATGATAGACATCATAAGAAACTCTTAGAACTTCAAACTAATGATTACTTCTAAATGATTTCTTACCTCTTCTATGTTATAGAAAGTTCAAAAAGTTGGTTTGGGCTTAATAGACATGGCATCTATGATGATGCGGCTCTCTTTCATAATCATCTTCTTGAATTGTAGTATGAGAATAGACTATATCATTTCAGGAGAGTGAATGATGAATTCATGAAGTTAACAACAAGAGAACTTCAAGGAAACATAGGATTCAAAATATTGCCAGAAGTAGTGGTATCAATTCAAAATTATGGAAGTTACTTCATATAGTTCCCAAATTTCACTTATATCCACTTGGTAGCTTATGATGGATACCCCATCATGATACCTAGGTTCATTGATGAAAAAATTGTGCCGATTGAGATGTGTAGGAATATTAGTCAAATTAAGAGGTTTTGTAGAAATCAAAGAGTAGATGAGATTCCTTTTCTATTAGCATTGGGTATTATAGGTGTGACACATAATAAGATGTGAAGAACATAGATAGATCCATTGCTAAAATCAATTTATATCCTTACATTATGCGGTTCCCTTATGATAGTAAAGGCCATGCAGTTAATGAACTAAAGATAAATCATGGCCTTGGTCATTTTCCATCTCTAGAAGAATTTTGGGAAGATTGTGAGAGTGATTTCAAAGTCAAGAAATGGGATTGGATGAGGCTTACCATGAGGTAGGTGACATGTTTCAAAGTGGATATCGATGTGATAGGAACAAAAGATAGTGAATGTTTGTTGAGTGATCCTTTCTATCACAAAAAGATTGAGTTGTTAGAACTCCCACCAATTGATTGGTCTATTTAGGAATTGAAAAACTTGAAGGAAATGATGACCTATGTCATTTATGTCATTAAGAGAACATAGGAGTGGGTAAGCAAGATGAGGATAGAAAATACAACTACTATAACTCAAAGTAAAAGGGGGTAATCCTTCCAAAAGAAACAAAAATCAAGGAGAATCATCTCATATGGCATCTAAAAGAACCTCAAATAAGAAATTGCAACAATAAAATTCAAGTAATAATGGTGGCAATGAAGATCCAAATTAGTCAATTGATTTATCCAAAGCATGCAAGGTTGAATTCTCAGTCAAGAGAAGGAGGAAAAAGCCGAAGGATAAAGATGGAAAGGTAACTTAGGGGGAAAATAGACCCAATAAGAAAATTTAGAAATTGCCTAGAAATGTTGAACAATCTATTCCTGTTGCTTCTTCACCTACAATAGTAGCTTCTCCTCATGAATTTTCTCCTCTTGAGATATTATTTATTGACATCACATAGATGGATAATCAATTATCCAACACCAAAGATTTAATGGTGATAAATGAGCATCAAGAAAATAATACACAAATATCATCCCAAGATCCTACACCTTCATGACTACAAGATAATTAGCAAAAGAAGAAGAAGGTAGTCCAAGTCATTCTGCCTCCATTTGATGTATTTTTGGTTTTCTCCAAAAATTTCTTAGTGGCCATCAATGAAACTTGAGGAAATTTATGTGTAGAAATAACTAGGCCTACAATAGAGAAGAATGTAGAAGAAGCCACAAAATCAAATTTTACTTTGAGAAAAGTAGGTCTTAGTCCATCGAGCAATGAAGGAGATTTTCAAAAATTTGAGTTGTTTGTAGGACAAATAATAAAAAGGGAAAAGAAGGAAAATAGATCAAACTTGAAGAACTCAAGGAATCTGTTAAAATGTTGGTATCTTACATTAAATCAGTTAGCAACTCCTATGATGCCTAGGTAATAATTACTTCACTAGAGCTAATAGGTCCTGAAGGTATTCTTGAACATACTATGGTGGAAAAGATAAACAAACACAAGTCTCACAACATGATGGTAGAAGAATTGATAGATAGAATGATAGAAGATGCTTCAAAGTTCATAAATAGAGCATGGGAAATATTTGGGAAAATCATTGCACAAAAATAAGAGATGTCCAAAGAGCTTGAAACCAACAAGGAAATAAAAATGGCTAGGTATGAAGTAATTGATGAATTGCAAAAGATGTCAAAGGTATAGATGACCACTCTAATCCTTGAAAAGGTTATTGATAATCTAAATGCTAATCAAGCACACATGTGGAGTAAGAATATTAACTGGAAAGTAGTAAACATCAACAAAGGGATCACTGAATTTGAAAAATTGATAACTGCATGTGCACAAAAGAAAGTGACAATCTTAGATGGAGCTAGGATTATTTTAGTGGTGAATCTTTTCCATTTGGAAAACCCATCTGATGGGTTGATCATCATTTGGTGAATCATGCATGTAACATAGGTCAACTGCATCACTAGATGTTTATACAATTTGGATCCAATGCCTATGATAGTCGCCCATTAGTTATCACATGATTCGGTCCAATCACCAATGTAATATACATTTTGGATACATTTATTTAAAATTTTTTTTTCCATCCTTTGCATTTTGTTTCTTATTGGACAACGTTTCTTTTCCATTACTGCAACCAATTAATTTTCCCTTGGGCTAGGCATCGCCTACCATTTTCCTAATGTGTGTCGACCACTAACCCCATTTAGCCAATTGTTTCCTATTGTGGGTTTGCATAGGAAGGTGCATTTTGCCTACATTTGACATTCCCACTTGTTAATCCTACGTAATTTTCCAACCTAGATTGGACTATAAGATATTATTATTCTACATAATTCACTCTTTTCTGGTCTAGAGACTGACATTTCTTATTGTTGCCAAAGTTTTAGAGTGTTGAGTGCATTTTCCATTGACTCATGGATCATGGTTTTCATAAAAGGTAAGTGATTTTTAAAAATATTTTTTATGTGGTATTGGTACTGGTTATTTTTTACTATCCAGTCATTTTTACTATCTAATGTCCACTGGTGATTCAACATCTCACATGCTAAGATAGGTTTGTAAATTTTATTGGGTAGTACCATAGAATATAGTACCATAGCGGTAGTACCCTTTCTATGAGAATGAATCATATTATTGTTATTATATGAAGTCTAAGTAGTCTACTATCACAATTTTTGACTTGTCACTCTTTGAGTCTTTTGTTCAACAACTAAGCTTATTTATTTTTTGTAGCCTTTATTAGTTTGTAATGTCAAACAAGAGGGGAAATAGGGATTATAATAGGATCTCTAAAAATCAAGAGAGGCCACCATTACCAAAATGCATAACCATATCTGCATATTTTGGTGGTGGAAATGTTGGCAACCTACAAGATTCATAAATTAGATCTCCAGTGCTTATTGAATAAGGAGATTCATCACAAGTTGGAGACTATATCAAAGAAGTTCAAGTTGGTGAATATGATATCTCAGTCGAGGATGAACTTGAATATGATTTGGAGGCATTTCCCATGAGTAGGGAGTCACAAATTGATAATATAGACTTGGAGTTAGTTATGGGCTAGTCGGGTGAGAAAACCAAAAGTGATTTCATAAATCATGTTCATGCTCAAAAGGGGAAAATAAAATTGAAAATAAAAAAAGATTGATATCATTGGGATTTGTCCAAAAGGAATTTTCAATTAGAATGGGTGGAAAAGTACTGGTTCATTGAACTAGTGGCCAATCCAATTGATGGTGAGTCTCTTGTAGAATGCAGATGGAAGATCTGCATAGAGATAACAAAGGAGGAGAAGAGGTTGCAACTTAAACTTGATACAATAGAAAAGCATGTCATTAATGTTTAAAGAAAGGAAACTATAGATGGGTTTGAAAAATCAATGCTAACTTGGAAAAGAAAGGACAACTATTTGCATACCAGGAATGCCAAAATATATGAGTTACACAAGCAATTATGGAAGAAGTGTTAAACAATTAAAGGTTCCATTGAAGATTTCATTTGGAAAGCAATGGAAGTGAAAAATAAGGGAAAAGTTGTTCAATTAAGTGTGGTCTTTTATATTTTGAGTAGAGGGTTTCCTATTATGGACTACCCTTCAATTACTAGTTTATTGCACTTTTTTAAAGTTCAAAACTATCCAAACAGTCACTGGTCAGTAAACAATGGTGGGAATGGGCTAGTTGTCTTACACAAGTTGAAAAAGAAGATATGAAGGAAAAAATAAAACACTCAAATTTCATTGCATTGTCTCTAGATGAAGTTACAACAATTGATAATACTTCCTGGGTGTGCATGCATGTTTACACTGTAAACAATCCTTTTCATCTACCCTTTCTACTATCTGTCGTTGAAATGAATTGTAGTGAAACAATAAAAAATTTATATGATTTATTAAAAATTACTCTAATTGATTATGGAGGTATGGATAACATGGAGATTTCCAAAAAGTTGGTGTGTGTTGGAGTGGATGGAGCTTCGATTATGCAAGGTCATAAAGGAAGTCTTTTCAAAAAGATCAGGAATGATTTGGCACCCTATGCTATTTCCATTCACTGCATGGCCCATTGAATGAATCTACCTTTTGGAATTGTTAACGATTCTAGTTGTGTAAGTAAAGTGGAATCTTTAATCAAAGAGATTTACCAATACTTTTGTCGAAGTCCAAAATGAGTTTAGGAATTTCAACACTTTTCTCAAGGACTTACTGATGGGAGGAAGCTTCTTATAGAAAATGATACTAGATGGATCTCTTTGGATGGACCAGTGCATCGAGTGTTCTCTAAATATCTATCATTGCTTGGACTAATCCACTCTATGCAAGATAGTTTACCTTGGTTATATTCAAGTCTAACTAATGTTAAGATACTCTTAACTTTAGCAGCTATTTTCCCCATAGGACATGATAAATATCATGAAAGAGATTCAACAAGGAGCTATGTACATTGCAAAATATAATAACTTGCATAAAATAACATGTAATAGCCTGGATAGTCAATATTGATTACAACCATTAGATGAATCAAAGTTTGTAAAGTGGATAGAAATCACAAATTTGAACAATCCTAGGAACATTTTACATATTGGTGCAAACAATGAGCTATTTGTATGTGGAGTTGACATACCAATGTAGTACTATGTGCACGTCGACCCCAATTCCAAGCCCAACGAAGTAGGAAGTGAAGTAGAATTAGAACCAGAGAAGGTACTTTCACATGTTACAAGTGAAGACTTCAAGAAGGTCAAAGACACTGTGATTGACTCTGTCAAGCAAGTTTTCTACAATATTTCATCACAAATTAGATTTAGATTCCCTCTAGAGGAACTACTCAAAGTAATGTCTATTGCTTTTCCTCAAATTTGGTCTCTAAACTATCTGAGTGATTTTTGATGAAGGATGACAACTTTGATTCAACAATTTTACAAACCTAAAGTAATCAGTGGAGAAACTATAAATGAAATTTCTTGATATGGAAATATAATCCTAATGGGTTATTTTCTATGTCTTAAGTGTATGCTAATTCTTTTGATGAGCACCAGGAGCCTTGTTGGGCCAAAGCTTGGTTTAAAGGTATGACACCCAAGGTTAACATATTTTTTTGGATTCTTTTGCAGGATAAAAATCTTACCATTAAAAATTTGGTGAAGAGAGGTTTTAACATTGTCAACAAATGTTATCTTTGTAAGGAACCTGATGAATCAGTTAACCATATGACTATGCATTGCTCCTAGACTAGAAGATTATGGGATAAGGTTTGTGGCTTGCTGAATATTACCCAGGTTTTCCTCTTTACCATTCAAGAGCTTTTTAATGGTTGGAAGTCTCCCTCTACTAATAATTTGGTTATGAGGTTGTGGGTTCTCATACTCCCATTTCTTTGCTGGGGAGTGTGGAAGGAGAAAAATGATAGCGTGTTTATGGTTAAGGAAACTAATTTAGGCTAGCTATTCTACAAGATTAAGAATGTGGTGAGAGAGAATATCAGATCTTGTGAAAAAGGGTACCAACTTCAAAATGCTTAGGAAGAATTAGTGTTTCAAAAATAGAATTTGAATGGTATTAGTCTTGTTCAAAATGGTCCTAACCGTAGGGATTTGGCAAGATAAGATTTTCCTCCTAAGGATTGGTGGAAGGTTAACTTTTATGGGGCTTTGAAGGGCAACCTAGGAATGATGGGCTATGGTGTCATCATTAGGAATATGAATGGGGAAAAATTGGGTGGAATAGAAATTCCTATTGGGGAACAAACTAATCATGTACCAGAAGCAAGTGCAACCCTGTATGGTCTTAGTTATGCCAAAAGTTTGAATTTGAGTTAGAAATGGCTTGAGGGGGACTCCCTTAATATTACAAACTGCCTTAATAAAGTTACAAATCCTTCTTGGACTATTAATATTATTATTGGCAAGGCCATTGATCTTATCAATTCCTTTTATATTTGTGTAGTCACCCACAACTATAGAGAAACTAATCAAGTTGTTGATTGGGCTGCTAATATGGCATGTAAAAGTGATGTAAATTTAATTTGGAATCAAAGTGATATTATTCCTATTGAGGGGTTCTTATTGATTAAGCATGACAAAGTTATAAGTAAAAAAAAAGGTTTCATTAATGATGAATATGCCATCAAGGATTAATAATGATATGGGAAGGATTGGGAAGCAACAACTTATTATGAGAGAGACAATGTCTTGTCATTCATTTCCACATGGATTATGGGTCTTATTTCTCACCAAAATCCTTGGCTATGATTTTGATACTAGTTTTTTTATTGCAGTGGGTGTTATTGAGAACTGAGAGCCCTATTTTAGCTAGAATAAAATAGGAGGAAGGAGAAAGATGATTGAACCATTGAGTTGTAAAGAATTGAAGAAGAAGAGTGAGATTTAGGAAATTCTAGAACAAGGGAATTTTACAAGATTTATGGAGAAGTTGAAAGGTAGTAACCATACCACTACTCATCAATTCATCAAAACTTGGAAAGATGGGAGTATATTGGTGGGTAATCAGAGAATGGAGGTTCTAAAGAAATTATTGCTGAAGAAATAGGTCTTAACACTTAGGGTATCAACTTCTATTGGGACAAGAAGCTTTCAAATCAGGTGGTTGAAGAGTTTATAGATACAACTAAGGAGCATAATAGACTGGTGAAAATTGGTAATTCATACTTTAGTCCTAGCTCCATTTCCCACCCTTAGAGGTTTGTAATGTTTGTTTTGATTATCTTACCTTAGATGGCCACTTTACTAAGATATATGGACACCATTTTATGTTGGTTAACTATTTTAGGCATAGGGTTAGGTTCAATTTACCCTTCTACCTCAAAAAATCACTAGGTAACACTATTTTAGCCATTCAAAATGATCTTGAGGGTGATCATGCTTGTCATGAGGGTTTAATGGTTCTTGTTATGAACCTTTTAAAATCCAAAAATGTGGATTGACTCTGTCAAAGCAAGAAATCTTTAGATTATGAGATGGAGGAAAATTGAACCAGAGGAGGAATTTGATAAGGATAGGGAGGATGAGGTTGCTAAGCTTGAGATCAAGAAGAGGAAGAAATGTGTTCTACGGATCTTGTCTAGGAAGAAAAGGAAGGATAAGGAGATTGATTTTGATCAAGACACTGATTTTGAAGAGAAGTAGGAAGAGGGTATGGAGAACAAAGTGATTTCAGGTAAGATTTTGGGAAAAAAAAGGGGGAAGAATGTCAAAAGGGATTTTGTTCCCTCTGATTATGAACTCCTAATTGGATGAAGAGAAATAGGAAATAAGGGCTTGCTAAGGATTTGGATGCTGATAAAGGGGTTGAGGAGACTGCGATGGATAGGAACAAACAGGGGAGGCATGAGGATTACCTAGTGCATGACAAGGATGAGGAAGACTAGGGGTTTCTAAAGGGAATGTTTGGTAACCCAAGGCTTATGATGAAGGATATTGGCAATCTAAAGTAGTAGATGTAGGACGTCATGAGAGATTTTGATCAATTGAACAAGATGGCTAGGGGGGAGAGAACACTGGGTCAACACATTGATAGACTATTTGAGGTTATAGAAAATGGTGAAGAGGTAAAGAATTTGATGAAATGTGTTCCAACACTTGAAGCAAAGAAAAAAAAAATGAATCAAATGGGAAAAGACCTACAAAAAAGAGTGGATGGACTGGAAAATAGAGTGGGTAACTTAGAGAAAATGATTAAGAAATTAGCTGATTAGAATTGCACTATCTTGAAGACAATGGCTGACAATTTTAACACCCTATTGAGCAAGCTTGAACAAGGTAAAGGCCAAGGATCTAAGGATATAAAAGAGGACCAAGGCCTTAGTAAATGTACAAGGTCTAATTCTAAGAAAAGTGAGGGTGTGGAAGCAAAAAAGTTGGATGATATGAAAGTCTCTTTAGAAAACATGAACATCCTAGAAGACCAAGCAAAAAATCTTTTAAAGACTTTGTAGTTGTCTCAAAGCTATGTTTTTTCTTTCCTTCTGCCATCTTTTTTGGCATAGTTGTATTCTAGCCTCTTTTTTTTAGTTTGTTTTTTCTGCTCTTTTTAAGGTTCTAAGACTTTATGTTTTTATGAGCTTCTATGCTCCTATTTTTATGATACTTTGTACAAAGATTTTGGGTTATTTAAAACCTATTTTTATGTAATCAAAACTCTAAATGGAATTTTAGATGAATCTTGAATGAGAGATCAATCATAGTCTTTTGCAAATATAATGAGGGAATAATACAATCTTATGGATAATCCAAATGAAGAGGGAGAGATAACAAAGCTTTGAAAAAACCTTGGTTAGAGAAATTAGTTGAGAGAGTCAATAGTAGAATATTTCAATCTTACCAATTTATGTTTGACAATGATATTGGGTTTAGTGGAGGATGAGAGAGTTTCTAGTACTTTGGGCTTCCTGAAGTCAAAGGTTAGAAACAAATTATATTTTTTTTTGGATAATTGTTTGAGGCTCTATAATTTCTAGGTATGAGGTAGATAATTTCCCTTATGATAGGATCCTCATCATTTGGAGAAACAAATATCAAAGAAGAGGGATGGCCAACATTTCAAACTCAAGTGGTAGTGGAAGTGGTGGTGGAAGTGACAGTGGTAGTGGCAGTTGTTAGAAAAAATCATCCAACAAGATAATTAGGGGGGTTGAATCACTTATCTAACAATTAAAACATTTATCTTCTTTAAAAAAACTTAACCATTCAACCAAAGTAAACAAAAACCATATAGAGATGCACGTATACAATTACACTAGATATGTTGACTAGGGAAACCCTTGATTAGAAGGAAAACCCTGGTGGGAATGATGCCCACAAGATGATGTAGTAATATAAATATTTCTTATTAGAGGATGGACCATGTTAGGAGTCTATAAAAAAATTTAGTACAATGAGTCACTATTAGGAGACTTTGAATCCCTATTAGCAGCTGTGGCATAATGTATGCAAGAAAAGCCCACTGTCCAAACATGCAATTTCAACTACAAGAAGAGCTCACTGCTCAAACAAGTAATTTACTATTATTTTCTTCTTTCAACTATCCTTTCCTCTATCCTATCAATTGGATCAATCATTTTCAAACCTTGTAGATTAGGTCATGAACCTTGGATCCAAATACTAAATGTCAGATCACTCAGCAAAACCTCGACAATGAAGTTTCCTTCACTTTTGTACTGTTCTTCTCAACTTCTCATTTTGCACTTTCTATTGCTTATCATCGATCATTAAATCATATCAACACATATCTTCAATGCCATGATAAAGGAAAATTTCATTCCCTTATAGTGATTCCATAAAATAATTTCTTGAGTTGTCTATTAGTCTTTCTCAATTAATTATTATAGGACCACATTAAGAACACATTACACTTAGCAATAACCTTAATCTTTTGCCTTGCAACTTGAATAAATTTTTTTACATGCAATATTATGATGAGCGAGTTGAGCCACATCATCATCAACATGTCTTCTTTATGTCATCAACCTTGATCCTTAAGATATCAACTTTGCTAAGAGCTATAACAAGTTTACCATTACATGCCCCTGTAAACTCTATCTCAAAATAGACATCACCAAAACTTACATAACTTCTTCTAGACTTATCCTTTCTACCCTTGATGTTAACTACATATACCAATTTGATCTTTCCACTGTTCTTTTGTTAAATACCATAGAAGACATCAAACATGCTATGTTGACATCAATGATAAACTTAGTCATGAATGTAACATATCATCAACATTAATGCTTTCAACCAATCTTCCAACAATCTCACCCTTTAGAATTGATGACAACATAGATGAAAAATATCTAGTTCCAAGAATACTAACAAAATATTGTCCATCTACAAATCCTCTTAATTAGTCATACTCCCCCATTGATATAGGTCAATGTGCTCAATACCAAACTATTATTATAAATTCATGCCAAACTTCTCCCTTAGCATAATACTTATCCCCTTAGTATAATATTTTTCATGCAATACTTCTCCTCTATTCACATCAATGTCAAAATTTTCTGCAACCAACATCTCTGCATCAAATTTTGCAACTGATACTTACTCAGCTTGAGTGTTAAAAGACACTTTATCAACAAGACTCCTAAATGACTCTGTCCATCATAGATACTCCCCCATACAAGAAGCATTAACATTCAGTCTAGAAAAAAAATGGTGCTCTATTACCCTAGACTGATGCACTCTTGCATCTTCTACTCTAATATAGGAAGAGGCATAACCCCAAACATACCTTTCAAATACTCAAAAATCTCTTTGGAAAGAGGTTTAGTGAATATATCTACAGTCTTCTCTTTTGTTCTCACATACTCCAATGTAATTTCCTTTTTTGCAAGTTTTTCTCTCAACATATGATACTTAATAGAAATGTGCTTAGTTCTCAAATGCAATACTAGATTCTTAGACATACTTAATGTGCTTGTGTTGTCACAATGTATAACAATAGGTTCATTAATCTCTATCCTTATATCCTTCAACAACTACTTACTTGATTGAAATTACTTGTTGTTGCAACATACTCTACTTCTGATGTACTTTGAGATTTACAATCCTTCTTCTTGCTTAACTAAGAAATCAATCTTCCTCCAAGAAACAAAGCTCCTCCGCTAGTGTTTTTTCTATCATCCATATTGCTTGCCCAGTCTACATTAGTATAAGAACTTAGAGTAAAATTATTAGATCTTTCACACCATAATCCAAACTCAGATGTTCCCTCTAGATATCTAAATACCCTTTTCATTGCTGCATAATGTGCTTCTTTGGGATCAACTTGGAATCTTACAATAATTCCAATTGCTATATCTAGCCTTGTGTGAGTCAGATATTGCAATCCTCCAATCATAGATCTGTACCTCTCTACTCAATAGTAGGTGTCTCATCTTTTGTGTTGGTGCTCAAAATTGTGTTCCCATTTTGAGCATCTATTTCAAATTTTGAATCACTTTAAGCCCTATAAACGATTTTAAATGCACATGTACCCAGTTGCCCATTTGAAGCATGAGAGGTGTCTAATGTTTCTAACACATTCCATTTAATGCGTCCATACATTACATGAAGCTAAATTGACATTTTGAGCCATTTCGTGAAGTCTTGTTTTGAGCAATTGTCATATTTGCATTTTTACCCTAAGTGTGAAACAACGACAGGAGGTTGTGTTTGCACCTAAATATCTCACACCCAGAAATATATCATGACCTATCACTTTGGGAGTATCTAGTGTCCATACCTAAGAGCCTACATTTCAGATTTTGAGTCATTTTGAGTCCGTTTGTCTAGGTTTTGAATCCCTCAAAGTTGGTCATTTAATGTTGTCATGTTGATGCAATTAGTTCATAATTTTGGGAAGCCTTATTTGACGTGCTATAACTTTTGACCAGTTGACTGAAATGTGAAATTTTATTTTGTGTTGTATTGTAGAGGTTAGAGACTTGTTATGTTTCAAGTTTTAGCTCATGACGAATCCTTTTGATCAGTTTTCAAACGCGATTCCAAATGCAATTTCTATCTTTTTACTGGTGTCAGCAAGTGCAGATTGATTGGAACCCTTGTTCGTGATGCTATATCTTGAGATCCATGATAGGTGAGATCAAATGGATTGTACCTCTATGTTTTCCTCTAAAAATAATTTAAGTGTGTCAGTTTGCAAGTCATGATGAATCCCTATGCACACTTTTCCAGGTCCATTCCATTTGCAAAAATCACTTTTCTGCCATTGTTTCCAATCCACAAAATCTAAGTAGCTCATTTTGATCGCTTTCCATTTGCATCTAGTTATTCATCATGAGACCAAATCACAGATTCATATTTTCCTCATGACAGAGGAATAATGCCCCATTTTTTTTCTTCCCATGTGTCAGTTTGCCAAGTTTTTGAAGCCAAATCTGAACCTAGTTTATTGCTTTCTGACATGTTTTTCTTGCAGGCAGTTCTGAGAGGTCAACTTTGACAGTCAATATCTTTTGACCCCAAATTCATCATGAGACAAGATTTGGCATGGTACAAGTATGCAAAGAAAAGAATCAGTGTGCCAATTTTTAGAGCTTTGTCAGGTGTTTGGGTCAGTTTTTTAAGGCCAGTCAACAGACCTCTTGACATCAAATTGACAGTTTGTAGAACAATGATAAAATGAGATTTTAATGATCAATTAATGCTGAAAATCAATTCCAATGGATTTAGTTGATCGAAAATGATTTTTTTTTTAGTCAGGGTCACTTTGGGGTCTGATTGATTACATTAGATTGATGAAATTGCACATGGATTAAATGGTTTTTATTTTCAGACTGACGCTCAATGTACATTGATATTTCTCTAAATAAAGTTTTTCAATTAGAATGTTTTCAAAGGGGAAGGAGACATTATTTTAAAAACAAAGCATCCACATGTGTGGCTCCAAGGTGAAAAAGCAAGGAATATGGTGCAGTTTAAGTCAGAAGAAGAGAAAATATGACAATCATTCACCTACAAGAGATCCACGTATGTCAAGATGGTCTACAGTGGCAGTTGAAGAGCTCCATATGTTAGAGGAAATCACATAGCATACAATCCACATCCATAGTAGAACTATGAAGGAAGCAAGATCATTGGAGATGCCATCTTAGTCACAAGTAGCTAAGCATCTACAAGCAGGGGCATCTACAGTGTACAAGAGTCTTTTTAGGATAAAGCTATAGTAGGAGTTCCGCATTCAAAATGCCCATGGCATGAAGGGAAATTTTTTTTTGTTTCCTCTATACATTGATAAGAGACTCACACTTGTGGAGAAGAAGATAGGGGTGACATCCATCAGTAACACCCCATGCCACTATGATGAGGTTTCTTGCTTGCATAATAAAAAGGAGACGCCAAAAACAGGGGTTGCATTCTTTATGGCCCCACATTTTGAAATAGAGATTCAAGAGTAGAGAAAAGACCAGCATCCATAATCTTTAGCCAGGAAAAGAATGTGATTCTCATGGTGAGGAAGGCATTTCATGCCAATAAAAACAACGCATCTATTTCAAACTTCATGCAATCTCCATGTGCAAGAAGAGAACACCCCACACATAGGAAGTAGCAAGTCACATCTTGTAAAGAAAAACATCTCATGGCATCTAAGGGCATGGCATGAAGGAGGAGGCTATGGTTTTAAAAGAAGGAAGAGAGCTTTAGTGTCCAGAGGAAGATCACATTGGGGAGGTAGGTTTGTAGCTTTATATCCCACATTGGTGGCAGGATGCATATTTTATTTGTTTAAGTATGATTCACACAATAAGCTTATTGTCTTTAAGACAACGCTTTATGGATGCCACTGTTTTTATGGAGGGGCCCACTGTAGCCGATGAAGAAATGCCAAGTCAACGCAAATTTTATTATTCCAGGCCTATGGTTTCTAGGCATGAGATCGTAAGTCAAAAGATGAAGTACTACGATGTTACGACCTGTCATAAGATCAAAAGAGGGAATTTTGAAACCTATGGTGCTACGATGAGTTTCCTAAAGTTTCCCATATGAGCAAAAGAGCGTGAAAACGTAAAAAGGAATTTGGCCCAACATAGGAGCAAAAAGTAACGCAAATTTTATTATTCCAGGCCTATGGTTTCTAGGCATGAGATCGTAAGTCAAAAGATGAAGTACTATGATGTTACGACCTGTCATAAGATCAAAAGAGGGAATTTTGAAACCTATGGTGCTACGATGAGTTTCCTAAAGTTTCCCATATGAGCAAAAGAGCGTGAAAACGTAAAAAGGAATTTGGCCCAACATAGGAGCAAAAAGTAAAAATTGAAGGTTTACATTCTTACGTTCGGGGTGAATTTCATGAGAATGTAAAGAAAAATACAAAGGCTCTCGGTGCTTCAAAAATCTTAAAAAAAATGTAAGAGCGTAAAGGATAATATTCAGCGTATGGTCGTGAATGAAAATTTGAAAGGGCCCAGTCTTACGCTGAGGTCGTAAAAGCATAAATGGAAATTTGAATGTATGAGCATAAAGGTTGAAGGAAAATGTAAGAACGTAAAAGAAAATTGGAAAGCTTCTGGTGCTACGAGAGATGGAAGTAAGAAGTTAAGGAGATTAATTAATATTAAAATATTAATTAATTAAAAATATCTCAAATCTTGTGGTGGCTAGTGATGAGTTGACAAGTGGCATTGGTAGAAAGTATTGAACATAAAGTGAAATTTAGAAGATGCTTCAAACACATGAAAATCATTTGAATGAAAAATTGAAATATTTTGAATTTTTATATAGTTCAGACTATATAATATTTTCAAATTTTAATTTTAATGCAAAGACACAGTTCAAGACCTAATTTTTCAAATTGCTACTAGGGGGAATTTTTTTTTCCAAAATAGGTAGTGTAATATACGTTGGAACCCAGAGAAGCTGAATTTTCCAAATTTGAGGTTAGATTTTGCACAACAATCCACTGGTTCAAGTTATAAGCAGTTTTGTAATTTTCGGGGCATTCTCAATGAAAGGAGTAGAATTCATCATGAAGCATTAGGATCATATAAAAGGAAAATATGGAGGCTTTATGAGGTCTGAGTGTAAAGAAAATTGATTCTAAATGGTTTTCTTGGCGTTTAGAAGTCATTTTTTTCAATTGATTTTCATTTTTACCATGGGTAAAGATCAGGCATGAAATCAATTACTTGTTAAATCAGATATTTGAGATATTTTGTGCTATTGAGAGCTAAATGATGAAGATTTGATTCACTAGTTAAGGGGAGAGATTATAGAGATGTTTTAACCTGTTGAGAAGGTTTTCCAAGTGGATAGATGTCATGTTCAAATCAGATCTAGGAATTCTCTTTTCCTATATTTTTCTTTTCTTTCTCTATTGTAGGTTGTTGGCAGTTTACTTTGGGTAATACCAGCAGGGTTCCAGTGTTTTATTGTGAAACCATTTTTCTTCAACATATTCTCTCTTGTATGAACAACATTAGGAAGGTTAATACAAATAGTTCAAATCTATTAGGTATTTCCATGTTTTCATTTTCATGCATATGATTGTATTAATTTCAAGAAAATAAATGCGAAGAGTAGCAGATGATTGAGTTTCAACTTGAATCTTGTCTACTTTATCAATTAATTTTCAATGATTTACAATCTTTGACATAGAGCTTAGGTTGTAGCTATAGTCCCTTAAGGGTGATGTTATTTCATAACCCAAGGGGTTATGTAAATGCTTCAGGAAATCAATAGGGTTGCAAATTTACTGATGGGGATATCATGTAAGAATGAGGTTTAGATTGAGCATAGATTTTTATTTACAAGGTAAATAGATAGATCATATATCTAAATATATAAATAGGTATCAGATATCCATATGTATGCATTTGATTCATGGATTTGCCCAATGGTTAAGGCACTGATTAGTCACAGGATCATTAAGTCTTACTACTGCATATCTGAGGGTTTTTTGAATTCAACATTATTAATCAAATGTGTTTTACACTTTCATGTTGAAGGACCTCAACGTAATACCCTCACTGAGCTTTTGAGATTCATAGATTTGCATTTAACTATTGTAGGTTGATGTCATTTCATGAGTTATTAGGAGATATAAGGGTTTTCATCTACTTAATAGATTTAGGGATATGTTTTTGCACTGGTACGATATCAATTGAATCTGAGGTCTACTTGCCTAGGTTTAGTAGAGCGTAAAGTAGAAGGGTCATGCCTTATAGTTGGCCCAGTGTCTGAAATGACATGTTGAAAATGGGAGTTAGCTACCCCTAGATGTGTTATATTCTCATTGGGGTAATTGGAAACCCTCCAACATTTTCAAACCCCAATACTTTGTAGATAACTTGTGTCTAGTTACCATAGGTGTTCCAATGGGTTTGCATGTTTCCAAACCAAACATTTTCAGTAAGTCCTTCAAGTACTTAGTATGAGAAACAAAGATTCCTTCTTTATTCTATACAATCTGCAATCCTAAAAAATATTTCATCTCTTCATCAAAAAATATTATGAAAATCATCAAACCATCATTAGTTTCTTTCCAATATAGATTACTATCTACCATACCTTTGCTATATCCAAGCTTTGTCAAATGCTTGTCCAACCTCACTACTAGGTTCTAGGTCCTTGCTTCAACCCATACAATGCTTTCCTTAGTCTACATACTATGTCCTTGTCATCTATCAAAGGACATCCTTCAGGTTACTTAATGTATACCTCTTCTTTAAGTTCTCAATTTAGAAATGCTAACTTGACATCCATTTGACATACTTTGAATTTCTTTTATGCTGTGTAGGTTAAGAATAATCTTACAACTTCTATTCTAACCACTAGAGCATAAGTCTTCTCATAGTCTATTCATTCTTGCTATGAGTAACCTTTATATACCAATCTTGCTTTGTTTGTTACAACTTCTCCTTGCTCATTCATCTTGTTCCTAAATACCCATTTGGTTCCTATCACATTCTTGTTTATTGGTTTGGAGACCAATTCCTCTTTCATAGCTTGCTTCCAATAGTCATGTTTACATGCTTCATCTACATTCTTAGGCTCAACTTGAGATATCAAGATTAGTTCTTCATTCACTCTACTTCTTGTCATCACACCTTTGTCTTTTCTTGCAATGATCTATTTAGATGGGTGATTCTTTATCATGTTCCTTCTTGAAGTAGGAGTTGTTATCTCAACTCTTGGCTCTACTGAAGGTTTCAAGCTTTGTTCCTATCTTGGCTCTCCTTCATTCTACAAATAATTGTTAGTCTCAAGAAATACCTCATCATTCCTTGGCTTAGTAACAAAATCATCATGATCAAAATTGTAATCAACTATTCTCTCTTGTATTCTAAACTTGTCATCAATTCTCACATTTGTACTTTCCATAATAGTCCTAGTTCTTTGATTATACTATCTATAAGCCTTGCTTCTCAATGAATAACCAACAAAAATACCTTCATCACTTCCAACATAAAACTTACCAATTTTTATCATCTCTCTTTATGTAACACTTACTTCAAAATATTTTGAAATACTTGATTGTAGGTGAGTGACCAAACCACAGTTCATAAGGTGTCTTGTTTGTGTCCTTCCTGACTTGCACTTTGTTCATAGTGTAAACTATTATTTTCATAGCTTTTCTCCAAAATGTCTTGGATACATCATTTTCTACTAACATAGCTCTTGCAACTTCTGTAACACACTTATTCCTTTTCTCTACAATGCTACTTTGTTCAAGGGTTCTCAGAGTTGATAGCTATCTTTTAGTTCCATTTTCTTCACAAAACATGTTAAACTCATTTGAAGTAAATTCCCCTTCTCTATCTAATCTTAAACATTCAATATTCACATTCAATATTCATACCAGTTTCATTATCAACTCTATCCTTGAATATTTTAAACTTGTCAAATGCCTCATATTTCTCTTTAAGAAATGCAAACCACATCATTCTAGAAAAATCATCAACTAGAATCATAAAATACCTTTCACCATATAATCCTCTAGTCTTTGTAGGACTGTTGAGATTTGTGTGTACAATCTCCAACTTCATTGTGGTGGTAAACTTCTTGCTGGAAAAATAAGTTTTTTTATGCTTTGCCAAAACACATTCCTTGCAAATTGTGTTAGTAGGCTTTACAATCTTCAGAAAATCTCTAACAACAAACACTTTACTAGTCCTCACAATCTATCAAAGTTTATATGATAGAATCTCTTCTGCCATAACCAACTGCCATTTACCTTTGCAATGAAACATATCATTTTAGTAGGATTCAACTGAAATACGTTAACTCTAGAACTGGTTCCTGTTCCAATTACCTTTCCATCTTTATCTTTGATCATGCATGTCTTTCTTGTGAACTGCAATTGATAATCTTTGGCTACTAGTTGTCCAACACTCAAAATATTGTGCTTTAAGCCATCAACAAATTATACATCCTCAATATTAGTTTTACCATCAAGAGTTATAGATCCAATATGTAATGCCCTACTTAGAGATCTTTGGAACAAGGATCAAAATAAGCCAAGGTAATTTTTTATTTTTTATTTTTATTAAGACAAGTATGGAAGCACAAGTCAACCATCATACGTGGATCAAAAAAATCACATCATAAGACTAACCAACAACCAAACACTAAAGATCTCCAAGTGTCACCACTAACAAAAACATAAAATAGAAAATATAAGAGACCAACCAAGCTAAAAGACAAAAGCCGACTCCTAAAAATTGGTGAAGTCTAAATTTCTGAAGACCTAAAATTTGGCTAAGTCTAAATTTCTAAAGCCCTAAAATTTCTTAGAATCTTTATCTTAGCTCGTAGAGGTCTGGAACCTATCTCAAAAGACTCGTCGCATATATTAAAATATATCTTAAGTATAAGGAATATTAAATATACATCAACTTATACATAAATGATATATATTTAACCACTTAGGAAATCTATTTTGAACTAGGAAGGTGTAAAACCTAAAAGGGTGTCCAAAACCAACTTCCAAACTTTTCTCAGACAAGCCTAGATGGCCCCTATTTTTCATGTGAGGCCTATAGAGTGCAAGATTCTTGCATGAAGATGTGCAACACACTCGATGAGAAATTGCCATCCCTGTGAGAAAGTGCACTGAATGGCATGAGGAAGTACCTAACCAACAATACAAACTAGTGTTGGGTTTCACACGAGGAAGTGAAAAGTTGCATGAAGAAACCCAATACACCACATGAGGACTTACATTCTCATGTGAGAAACTGCAAGTTTGCATGAGAATCTAGAACAACAAGCGAAAAAATAATAAAGGAAGAAAACTAGAAAATGAATTCCTCCACACCAGGGAGTACTGGATACACATTTTGATGCGTAACACTCAAATAAAATATAGAAATATAGAAAGCTAGAAACAACATCTAACCATTTAATTATACAATGAAGGAAAAGAACAAAAGGGAAACATCATAGAGTAATGAAACCAACATTGCAGTAAATAGAAATAATATTACAATGAACATAATTAACTTTTCATGAGTAGTACAAACAAACCAAATACGCAGTTCCTCCCAACTATCAATAGCATTATAAGACCATTGTGGGCCCTAGCCATCCCCCACACATAACATCCCAAGCCACCAATCAAATTGTTGGTACTATCATAATAGGGATGTCACTACTAAAACATGCTACAACATAGTATAAGGAAATCCAACATGCTATAAGTAAAGCATAAGATAATCCTAAAAAGTAGATAACATCTCCTATCATATGCTAATCATCATAATAAGAAAATGTGATAATAATTAACATCATCTGAACATGATATACAAGCATCCCAATGAAAGCATAAATCAAAAGAAAACATACTCCAGTACTCGAAGCACCAAGTGAAAACATCCAACAACGGTCACACTAGGACAACAAACCATCTCTGTTCATTGATCCCTAGTAGTGGTGTAGGTAGCTATGCCTCCCAACCATGTGGTATCCATAGGTCCACACCCACCATGCTAATAGAGATAATGCTCCAACCACAAAAACACAAAACAAACATCCATGGCTAACACACATTCCAGACATAATGATGACTAAAACTAAGAAAAAGACAATGCATGAACTACAAGTCTTGGTTAGACACTCAATAGGCTACTAAGTAGGGGCTAACATCATGGGGAGTCACTTGGCATTGACAAGCCCAAGCTTAGATCATGTGAATACAGTTCCCTCAATGGAAGGCTCAAGCACAAAACATTTTTCATTATCTTAAGTTTTATTACCACCCAATTTTTTATTTGGTTATCACTTATATAAAGGTCCCTTTGCCAACCCATGGTGCCATATGAGCACTGGGCTTCAAGATAGAAGCCCCCTCCATATGATACCCTACCCTACCCATGCTCATCCAATAATGAGTGCCTATAGGCATGAAAATTTCCAACTCAACCCCAATGATCATAACTTCTAGAAGAACCACTAAAGATCGAGACTCACAAGTCACTTGAAAAATGTACACGCATGTACTCGTGTGTGGCGCACCACCATCATGAAGATCGTAACACAAGAACTGGATGAGAACACAAAGTAGGAAGTCACTCAATTGAAAATAGAATTGGGATGATGGATGCAACATGTATCCCAATGCAACATAAAATAAGCAATGAAGATCTGACTAACAACCAAATGGATCATCCAGGTTCTTGATCAAACTCATGGAAAGAAAATTTGAGAAAATAGGGTAGCATGTAAAATGAGGTAAAGACCCCAAAATTTGAAAAAAATTCAAAAACTAAAACCCATTTGACCTTTGGGTACAAAATCTCTGAAAATCCAATAATATTTTTGTTTGGACATCTTATGCAAAAATGGCTAGCACAATGGTGTGAAACCCTAAACCCCCATCCCAATAATAGGGAAAATGTTCATACTTGACTAACTGGGCAGAACCAATAAATAGAAATGAAGGGGAACACTAGTTCTCAACCTCCTAACAAACAAAAACAAAAAATAAAAGTTGAAATAGAGTAGAAATGATAAAACGGGAGAGACCTACCTCACAACCAAAAGGGTAGAAATTGAAAATAGCTTGGTAAAATAAATAATCTGCCAAAACTACTGAAAGTGACGATAAAGTAAGATCTCCCCGAGCCAAATCCAACGATATTGATCTCATGAAAAACCCATGCTCATAGCTCCTAGAATGAACAAAAATCAAATCCTTCAAAAGAAGATTCTCAAAAGTGCTCTCAAATTTTATTTTCAAAAAGTGAGAAGTGAATAATAGAAACTCTTTTTCAATACTTATTCACTTTTTGAGTGAATAGTTGATTAGGGCACATATCTAGTTAGGCTAGCTAGACTCTAAATCAACCCAGACACAAAAAAAAGTTATTCTCCATAATGGGAATTCACCTAAGGCAAAGCTACCAAAAATTAAATTTGAAAAGATTTAAAGGCCAAAAACCCAAAATCACAAAAAATCACTAAACAACTTTTGCAACAATGCTAACCTCTAAATGCACATACATGCTTATTGGTCTAGTCACATAATGCAGATTAGTTCAAATTTAATAATCACTGACAGGTTTTAATTTAATCAATTTAAAATAGGGATACATTGACCATACAAGGACAACATTGGTAAAATATGAATATTTGAATCAGTAACTCCATGTGCCACTACCAGGGATATAATTCTTGCACACTAAAACACACGATCAAGTGTAATTGCATAATAATATCATAGCTGAAGCAATCAATGCCTTAAATAACTAATTAATCCATTTACATCACTCACATTCACATAAAGCATACATATACAATAATAAAGTAAATAACCATAGCATGAAATCCATCAAAAAACATAATTAGAAATATGCCCAAATACTAGATAATCAGATATCATCATAGATCTACTGTGATCTCAAAATAGCATCAACATGCAAATATGATAAATTGAATAGCATAGTAGTAAAGCATCTATGATACTAAATCAAAGTATAACATTTGATTCTTAGGTCATCTCAAAATATAAATAACAATAAGAGTATCAAGTATCTTTCAAATAAAAATAGACAAGGTATAGACTACAAACACGAGAGGCACTACAAAATACCTTTTACTTCGCATGTTGCATTGTTTCCAACTTTGACAATCATCCTGACTTTTGAAGTCAACAAACTTGTTCATATCACTAGTCATATGATGTGAACAACCACTATCAATTATCCAATTAGATTTCTTCTCAACCTATGATACCAAAGCTACCTTCTTTAGAATTTCTTCTTTAATTGCCACAAATCCGATTTCATCATCACTAGCACTTAATGCTTGATCATTAGAATCATTATCTTCATTTGCAAACAAAAAATCTCTATGTTTTCTAGGCTTATGATTTCTCTTATGCTTTTTCTCCCTTTTAGGAAACTTAGATGCATAATGACCATATTCATCATAAGTCCAACATTTAAAGATTTTATTATCTCCCTTTTCTCTTCTTACCAGAAGGGCTACTACTTCATCAATCTTTCTATCTTCCTCAGATCTGTTGCTGCTAGGAAAATCTCCTTTAGCACTTGTGCTCCTTGATAGGTTAGGTCAAATATTCAAGGCACTAAAAGCTATCTCCATTCTGGTCAATTCTATAGACCGTCTAGGTTCATTCTCAATTGCTTCAAGTCTTCCAAGAAATGTCTCCTTCGTGAAATCTTTGGTACATGATACCAACAACTGTACCATCTAAACTGCTAACTTAAATGGTGGTGTTAGAGTCTTCAATATCTTCCATATAACCTCATCATCTTCTTTGGTTCCTCCTTGAGCTTTGATACCTACAGTAATTTCTAATATCTTGCCTATATATGTTCTTATAGATTCATCTTCCATCCTTTTAACATCTTCAAACAAACAAATCCAACTTTGTAGCCTCAACTTCTTAGAATGTGCATCACCTTCAAAACTATTTCCCAAAGCTTTCCAAATCAAATATGAAGTAGCGAGTGATTTTACCTAATTTTACTTAGTCTTAGGAACTACAGTCAATAGTGCTTCTCTAGCTCTCATATCACACATGAAAAGATCTCTTTTTGCTTTGGTGCAAATTTCCAAATCCTTTTCCTCAATGATTGTCTTCACTAATTTTGTCAAGATCCAATATCCTAGACCCATACACAACAAATGTGTCTTCATATTTTCCTTCTAGCTATCATAGTTTGTTCCATCGAACTTCAAACTATCATTCCTGAACATGTTCAACATAGATCTCCCAAAGCTGTTAAACTTTTTCTTGAAGGACTTGACTCTCTAATACCAATTTTTAGAAACAATAGTCCACCAAGATAACTGAGGGCAAGGGGGCGGGTGTGGGTGAATTAGTTATCCAATAATTAAACATTTACCTTCTTTAAGAAAACTTAACGATTCAACCAAAGTAAATAGAAACCATACAAAGATGCACATAGATAATTACAAAAGATATGTTGACTAGGGAAACCCTTGATCAAAGGGAAAAATCCAATGGGAATGATGCCCACAAGATGATGTACTAATATAAATATTCCTTGTTAGAGGATGGACCCTATTAGGAGTCTATAACAACATTTTCTATAATGAGTCCCTATTAGGAGACTTTGAATCCTTGTTAGGAGATTCCAACCCTATTAAGAGTTGTGGTATAATGTATGCAAGAAGAGCCCACTACCCAAACATGCAATTTCAACTACAAGAAGAGCTCACTGTTCAAACAAGTAATTTACTGGTATCTTCTTCTTTCCTCTATCCTTTCTTTGATCCTATCTATGAGACCAATCACTATCAAACCTTGTAGACCAGGTCATGCACCTCAGATCCAAATACTAAACCTTAGATCACCTAAAAAAACATCAACAATGAAGTTTCCTTCACTTTCAAACTGTTCTACTCAACTTCACATTCTAGAATCTTTGCTACTTATCATCGATCATTCAATCATATCAACACATCTCTAATACCATGATAAAGGAAAATGTCCTTCCTTTATACTAAGTCAATAAAACAATTTCTTGAGTTGGCTATTAGTCCTTCTCAATTAATTATTATAGGACCACATTAAGAACACATTACATTTAGTGATAACCTTAAACTTTATCCTTGCAACTTGAATAACTTTATGTACATGTAATATTATGACAAGAAAGCTTAACCAAATCATCATCAACATTTCTTCTTCATGTCCTCAACCTTGATCCTCAAGATATCAACTCTCGTAAGAGATATAACCAGTTTACCAAACATGCCCTTGTAAAATCTATCTCAGAACAAACATGACCAAAACTTACATAACTTCTTCTAGACTTATCCTTTTTTCTTCTAATGTTAACTACATATACTAGATACTCAAAAGTATCTCTCATAATCTCAAGTGGTTATCATGCTCAACTGGCCATTTGTACCAACTTGATCATTCCACTGTTCTTCTGTCAGATACTACAGAAGACATCAAACATGCTATGTTGATGTCAATGAAAAAATTAATCATGAATGTAACATATCATTAGAATTAATGCTTCCAACCAATCTTCTAATAGCAATGGTAGTGGTTTATGTCCTGATAATAGAAGCAGTGAAGATGACGTTGACTTTGGCATGCATACTAACAATGAATCTGAAGAAAACATAACGAACAATGAAATGTTATATGCAATAAATAAGGAGGATTCTAATGATAGTGATGCTCAACTAGTCTGGGCGGAGTGGCAACTATAGCATCTTCTCAACTTCAAGTTCTAACTTTTGTGTGAGTCAAGTAGTAGGCTAGTAGCTATGGTCTTACCAATTTCAATTCAAATCAATTTTTGTGCTATACTCTTACCAATGTCTAAGACTCTTTCTACTAATTAATTATATTTTTATAAGTTAATTTATAGCCCTTATTCACTATCCTTTTATAGACGCTTAAAGTTTTTTTTAAACATGTTGATGTTACAAATTTACATGTTGAGATTTTCATTGAAACTAGTTTTTACTTTTAGAGTCTACACATGTTGAGAATTTCATTGGTTCTAGTTTTTATACATGTTGAGATTTTCATTGATTCTATTTTTTATACAATAATACTTGTTGAACTTGAGATTTTCATTCATTCTAATTTCTTTAAGAAATTGTAATATAATGCATTTAATAGAATAAGCTTTCTTTAAAAAAAATTGTATTATAATTTATAATTATAAATCATCCCATAACATAATACATTTAACAATTACAAAAAATTACAGCCATTTGCAAATGACTCAATGTCAAATGACCCTGAATTCCCTTTGTAAATGACTCAATGTCAAATGACCCTAAATTCTCTTTTACAAATAAAAGGGAGAAACAATAGTTGTAAGTCTATTTGTAATTGTATATATAATTGGATTATTACTACATTATGTGAGTACAATCACATTACCACATTGCCAATTGTACAATTTTTTCATGTAGGAGTATGAATTTTTTTTCCCATCTGCTCTATGTAGTAATAGTATGCTAGTGCCTAGCTATCTAGCTATTTTGATATGATGGATCTTGATTCCTATAACAATTAACAAGAAACAAAGTTGAAATTAAAAAGAAACAAGTAACAAAAAAATTATAATACTATCACTTACTAAGTTGTTACGTCTTAGTGCTATCAGCTATGACTATCACTAGCACTAACAGTAATAGTTTGAGAAGATGACCCAACTCCAATGATGTTCTTTAGGGCACTCCATTCTACATCATTTTGAGCTCTATTTTTTTGAGGTTGTACCTAAATAGTTGTAACCTCATCAACAATGAATACTTTGAAGAGATATTTTTATATGAATTGAGGAATTTATCTATAACTGCATTCATTGTTGACAATGGTTTGATGTAACTTTCAATTCTTTCTGGAGTGGTTTCCATAGGAAATTTTCCTTTATTTTTTTTTGATGAATAGTCCCTTGTATTAAAAATAATACAATAAAGTTACATATTAAAAAAAAAGGGGCCGGGGGATACAAGATCACCTTGTGAGTTCATACAGCCACTGGCCGAAAATTAGCTATTCATCAAAAAACTGTAGAAAATAATAAAGAATAAAGAAATCCACAAGCTACTAGTGCAACACTATTCAAGGAAGGAGGATCCTTATCATTAGAGCCCCACCTAAAAGTGGGGAGAGTAGATGGCTTGGGGGAAGCCCAACCATCATCCACAATAGCAACATTATCTTCATCTTTCTCTCCCTCAAGCCTGGGAGGAGAAATGACTAAATCTAGCTAGGGAAACACCCACTTGGGGTCTGGGTGAGTAGAGGGATAACTAGTAGTAGGAGTAGTAGGAGGAGTCATTGGGGACCACCTCAAACCAAACCTCCAAGGAGGCGAGGCCGAATGATGCCAATCGTCAAAACCTCCAAAAATATGGTGCCAACCAAAAGCACCACCACTGGGAGAGCGGTGCTATTGAGAGAAAGGCATGTGTGAGTGGTGAGTGGAACTACTACATCCGTGAAAATGACTATGAGGAGGGGTAAAATTATGAGAGAAAAAATTTGGCAAAACATGAGCAATCATACAGGGGGCATTTCTCTAATGAGCCAAAAGCTCTTGTAAGTGCACCACCTCTAGAGCCACTTTATCTGTTTGTACTTGAATCTGTAACATGAAATTATTATAAATACATGCTTTAGAGTACATAACCACATTAATGTCAAGTGTGTTGTGAGCATAAATGACTGCATTGTGATCTTTCCAAATGGTAAATAAGATATCTAATATGAAAGCATGCCATATCTGGGCATATTTGAAGGGAATAAAGGTATTATCACCCAGAAGAACCATATGCCAAGAAAAAGGTTTTGGATAGAAGAGGAAAAAGAGATTATGGATCCATCACTAGTAACACTGAGCCCATCTACAGAACCAAAAAATGTGCAAAAGGGACTCTAGTTGACCACAAAAAGGGCAACAGGGATTAGGAAATCCTATATGCCATAGTTGGGAGCCCAAAGGAAAGCCCTAGAAAAGAATACACCAAAAAAAGTGTGAAGTTTTAGGCTTAGTAATGGCATGCCACATAGTGGAGAACCTATGACTCCATGTGCAATGAAAAGATTGCAAATACCAACATTGGTTGAGAACATCAACCATGGGTAGGTGTGGAACCAGCCGTCATTAACCTAGCCTAGGTTTATAGCTAGTTACTGAAGTGACTAGATAACATTTCAAATCTTTACACCAAGGGAAAGAAGATTGAATGTCCACTTTGTGTAACAAATGTGAAGGCACCACAGAAACTAGAAGATCAAAAGTTTGCTTATTTGGACAAGTAAGCTGAAATTGCACTCGCATGTCTTCCCATGACCATAAACTCATCGTTACTCTAGAGAAAAGATCTTTAGGGGTCTTTATGCTGTGTTTAAAAAATATAGAGTAGTAGCCTTGTGTACCTTAGCTAGGGGAACACCTTGTATAGCAAATAAAGGTGACCACCAAAGATTATGTTGGTTCATGGAAAGCCCATCTCTGAATCCATTACCAACCCAGTGAAGCCAAAGCTTAACTACTTCCTAGGCTTTTCAAATACTCTTGGCAACAAAAGTACCTTGAATTTGAATAGGTTTAGGGGTAATCAGAAGGGTTTGAAACCCAATCCCCTTCAAGTCTAGCTAGTGAACCAAAAAGCCTAAAGAAATACAATGCCTTAATAGAATCTTCCAGGCTTCATTGCTGGAAAGTGGCCAAGGCCACCAGGCTCCTTGAGAAGACAACAAAAATCCCAATCAACTCTATGAAAGCCCTAGTGAGAAGCATCTAACACCCAAAGGAAGTCACATAAAAGACATTCAAGTTTGAGGTATGAGGGCTTGGATGGAGCCCAACAAGAAGAATAATAAACATGAGTGGTAGCTAGTGTTGGTCTCAAATTGGTTTTAAAAATTGAGTGTCAACACAGTTAAGAAAATTCTAAGGTTGATGCCGAGTATAATATAGATGCCGAGCTATAATATGTGTTGAGCCAGAAATTCAACAGGTGTTGAGTGAACTTTAGGTGTCAAGAAAGTTTCAAGTGCTGGGTGATAAGTGATGCTTAGTCACTATAGGTGCCAAGCAAAGTATAGGAGCTGAGTGAGACATAGTTACTATAGGAGCTGAGCAAGATAGAAATCCTATATGTGTAGAGGATCAACAATTAGTAACTGTCGAGTAACACAGAATTATTATATGAGTTTGTGACTTCATAAACTTAAATGTAAACAATTTTTGAGCCGACTCAAGATGAATATTAAAGGATCTAAAAGATAAGATTGAATCTTTTACATTCCTTATGTAATTAGCATGTAGCCAATCAAAAAATTGGAGAAGGCATGCAACCAATAGGAAACGTGTAAAGATTTGAGTGGAAAAGATGGATGAATATTGATCATAGATTCATACCTAACCCTAAGTCTTCAAAGCCTTTATAAGGACGTAGAAACCCCATAATTTGTGTGTGTAAGAAAGGTATATGGAATGCATGATAGAATGCTAGCGAAGTTTTGAAGAAATTAAAAAAGGGGTGTAAGGACTTAGCAGAAGAGTAGAATTGCAGAATCAAGTTGTTCAAGAATAGAGTATCAACAAGATGAGCAGAGTTATATTAGATCAAGAAGGATCAGAACAGATTGAGCTAAACAAGGATCTAGAATCAACAATATAAGATTGTAAGTCATCAAATCAACACATTCTAATAATTTCTAGCCATTGTATTAGAAATGAAAATCCTATGGAGATAGGTTGGTTTAGTAGCCATGTTGTAAACCTTTAACAAGGTAACATTCCAAGTGAGTGTTTGTAAATCCTCTATCCAAGTCACTTTTAACAAGGTGTAAAGCCTTTAACATGGAAGACATTTCATAGGGTAGACCATTGGAAGTGGTCAAACTTTGTAACCTTAATCAGTTCCATATTGTTGTAGTGATAATTTGTGGGTGTCATTCCCACCCTAGTTTTACCTTCTCATTTTGGAGGGTTTCTGGGTGACCAAAATCTTGTGTTATCTATTGTCAAACATTTCTTTAATTTCATGTTTATTAGATGAGTTAGATGCATGTGAATAATCTAAGTTAAAAGTTTTAGAGGTTAAAATTTGTTACTTTTGATTCAACCCCGCCACCTCTTTGAAGTAAATCTTCCCACTTGTAAATTCCAACAATTGGTATCAGAGCCTAGTTCTTACAAGGAGAAGCTTAAAATCTTGGAGAAAAGATCTTGAAATGGAAGTCTACACACTTGGGAAGATCATAAAAAACCAAGTAATTGATATACAACACATTCTACATTCTTTGGAAGAAGCTAGAGAAGAACTAAGGAAATGCTTAAAGAGAAGAAGAGAGATTTCCATAGCTAAGAATGATACATAGTACAAGGAGATTGACACCTCAAAATAATTTTCAAATGGAGATTCCAAAGAGTTTGATGCAACAATAACAAACCTAATGCAGAAGAATAGAGCCCAAGTAGAAGAGATCACGACTCTCAAGCTTGAACAAGAATCTCAAGCTATGATGCTTTGTGAAGTGACTGAACATAAGAAAAGACCTAGTAAAGATAAGGTTATGCTAGAAGATGACAAAAGAAACCTTGCCAACAGGTTGGAGAAAAAGTCAATTGAGCTTGCAAAAATTTCCAACATGATGCTAGACACCCTAAGCTAGATGATGAATGTGCATCATGAACTGAATGTCAATGACATTGAGATATCCACACTAAAGATGCAAAATTAAAAACCACAAAACAACTTGAAAAGAGAAAAGGAGATTGCAGAGAGCTCCAACAAACCCAATGAGGCTATCAAGTAGTTTGAATAGCTACTAAAATCACCAAGAGCTAGCAATGACACTTTAGGACTAGGATACACAAACATTGAAAAAGGAGAGTAATCCAAAACTATAGAAGAAAGAAGTGGCAAAAGTAAGAATACTAAGCCTACTTTCATTTTTTTGGTAAAAAGGGACATACCTCTAATGTGTGTAGGAGCAAGAATTCCTATCAACATGAAAAACCAAAAAATATGGGTCACTATCATAGGTGTAACAAGAAAGAATATCAAGCACATGATTGCAGGACCAAAACTATCAGAACACCAAGATTTGAAGGTCACTTCTATAATTGCAAGAAGTATGGACATAGAGCTTTTGAGTGTAGATCAAAGCCTATGTATCAACTACCAAGGTCAAACAATCAAGGACATCACTAAAATTGGGACTACAACACTAGGCTAAGCTGTCACTACTATCAAGAATATGGACACATCCCACAAAATTGCATAAGAACACATTTTAGTGGAAACTATAGCAGATGGTTGAGCCAAACTACATGATTCAATTGTTTGAAGACTGGTCATATCAAAAAAAATTGTCCAACAAGGTCAAAGACACCCAACTCAGAGTTCAACAAAGGAAAAGGAAAGGTAGATGTTGAACACATTAGAGGAGAAATGAATAAGACATGAAAGAAGAAAGATGGAAGCAACAAATCTAATGAAGGGATCACTTCACTCAAAAGGTCAAGTGGTCACACTTCATCCAACTAAGCAAAAGAAGGTATGTGGGACTGATATACAAAGCTTTATCATACATCAGCTCCAAGGCAAGCAAGTACTAAAAAGGACAGATCAACATGAATAGAGATGCAAAGTTAAAAAATTGCAAGTTTTCACAAGTGTTATTGAGTTGCCCTTAGATGCCGAGTAAAATCTTAGTACATGCTAAGTTGTTTTCCAAAGTTAGTAGAAGCTGAGTGATTAGTTTTAGCTAAGTTGGTAGTGGAAGTTGAGTAAAGGGAAATTTTAGTTGAAGACAAGTAAGGGAAACTCCAGTGTATGCCGAGTGTTTGAAAACCAATAGAAGTTGAGTAATGTAGAAATGCTTAAGACGTTGAGTGAACCGCTGTAAATGCACTAAGCATTAAATGCTATGAAATAAGGGTATATGATCACATTTTGAATCATTTTTCCTCATTGTGATCAAAGAACAAAGATGACAAAGAGTGCAAAATAATTTCAAAGTAGAGAATCAAGTATTTGAGCAGATTTCTATGTAGATTCAGCATAGTTTCTTTGATTTCAAGGTATTTATACTAGTTTCGAGCTATGTAGTTTTAAGTTTTCTTCATGTTTAAACCCTGAATTGCACAAATGGCCTCTAGTTGTAGGAAACCTTAGGAAAAAGAGCTATTTGAAATCCAATTAGTGTCAAATGAAGTAAAGCAACCATATTTTTGGCCTATCCTTAAAGTTGCATATAAAAATGACCCAGCTGGAGCCCTATCTATAATTCCTCCTAAGGTAATAATGATGCAAGATGTTAGAAGATGTTATAACTATAAGATAGGAGCTATAGGATATATAGAGATTAGAGAGGCATATGATAGATTGCTTGAGAATGGAGTCTTGATGGAAGAATTCCAAATTGTTGAAAGGAAGGGTTTAACTTGTATCCTAGAGTTACCTATCATTTCAAAAACTAAATGAATTAAAATTTTGTTAAGTAGGATTCATGATGGAAATTTATGGTTAGAAGATGGTCCAGTCAAAATATCAAAAATGATTGTTCACAGAGTAACAGGGTATCCAACCCTAGATTGGCCCAAGACCCTCAGAAGTGACTCCAAGGAAGCCATTGAGAAGAATACAAGAGCCAAATATAACAAGAGAGGCATGACCATAGATACTATTAGGGATCCTCTTGTTGATTTTTTTGTTAGAGTCATTTCCCACAAGTTTTACCAATCTAGCAGACTCAACAATGTTCCATGCATTACAATGGATGTTGGCTATAAACTAGTTAGAAAGGATCATACCTATGACCTAGCAGAACTACAACTATAGTAAATCAATGAGAACTTAGAATCTATAAGGAGAACTGAGGGAGCCCAATGTAAATTTGGTGCAATTTTGATTTTTATGTATTTCTATATACAAAATAAATTTCCATCTTTTGGAAAAGTTAGTTGGAAGACAAACAGGTCCATTGTAGCCCACGTGAATGAATATATTGAACAAATAGGGGAAAATTTTGAGACATTAATGACTGGTTACTTTAAAGATTTCAAGAATTCAATGAAGCAAAGACTTAGGATTCCAGTCTCACTTGTGGAGGAGCACACAAATGATATTTGTTTTCCTATTGACATTGATTACACTTATATTGAAATAGCCATACCAAGGGTAAGATGGCTTAGACCTCTAGGTTATGAGATAAACATTGATGAGGCATCTGAAACTATAAAAACATTGTTAGTAGAGGAAGTAGATAAGAGTGCCGCACATTTTGGCACATATGATGTGGTGAGATCAAAGGTGGATATGGAATTCAAAACTGCTTCCACATTGAAGAAAAGTGATAAATTGGTGAAAAAACTCAAGGCCAAATTTGGAGAGGGTACAATAGAGGCAAAAGAAGAAGATGATGAAGAGGTAGATGATGATGAATATGAACAAGGCCAAGGGCCACTAGCATTAACCCAAGGCATGGATGAAGATGTTGAAGAAGAAGAAGGTGTCAAGCAAGAAGCAACCAAGGTAGAACCCAAAAAGAGGAAAGCACAAAGGTAGTGAAATGTCCCTTCCTCTAATTTTATATGATATTTTAAGCCTCTAATCAGATCTTTAAGATCAAACAACCAATCTTTCAAAGATCCACCAATTTTTCAATAAACCCCAAATCGGGTATGCCGGAAATAGTGCCAAAAACTTCACAGCTTCACATATTATTAGTATATCTGAAAGTGGAATTTTTTATAGAAATTTCAGAAGAATAACAGCCTAAAAAATGACATTTTTAGATCTGTATAACATTTACACAACAACTCCCAAATGGAGGATAAAAATAATGCTCATCGGGCTCCTGAAAACAACATAGAATAGCCCGAAAACACCACAAAAACACTAATAATATATCATAGAAGTATAATCACAACCAAATACATATATTCAGATCTATTTTAACATATAAAATTCTGAAATACAGCAGCAACCAAAACTGATATGAAATACTCAACCGAAAACACCAAACTCTTCCAAAAAACACACTCGAAAAACCACAAATCTGCACTGTTCAGCACAAAGGCAAACTCTGCATGAGAATGCAAATGGAATGGCTTCAAAATCCCATCCTTAGCCTTCCTAGAAACCTAAAAACTCTTGTTCTTGGGTCTCCTTCTCCACAAGTTTGGCAGCCTCTGAAGAATAACAAAGAAATGAGCAAAAATCAAGTTCTGGAATGAGCCCAAAATGCCTCCAAACCCCTTAAAAGAGGGAATAAACCTAACTCACGTCCAAGAGGGGCTAATAAAACATATTTTAATAATAATTTTCATTTATTAGTCCATTATCTTTCAAAGATTATCCCCTTTTTTTGAAACTTCACCTTTTTGGGCCTGCCTGCCTTAGCAAAGATTATTATTTTTAGTTATTTGAAAAGGGGACATGACAAGTCCTCCCCTTCCAAATATTGCTTTTCCTCAAGAAATGGCTGAAAAATAGACCAATCAATCCACCTAGATCCAAAATGTAGTCATGAACTATACTATTGTCAATTAACACAGGCTCCTGCAATATCCTCTGCAATATAACCAAGAGGAATCCATAATCAAACTGACAATTACTACTCAACCAAACTCCAAAGTCACAACTTCCATAGTTAGAAACGCACGAGACACAAACTCTTAGAACATCAAAACTCAAGTATAGTGGACAAATCAAATTGCCAACATAGTAAATACCATCAACGCATCCCACTAACCTATACAGAATTTACAATCCAACTCTGCAACAATGGTGAATGCTCCTGAATGAAACTATACCAAGTATGGAGAATCCACACATTGTACAACTCCTATAGTCAACACAACTCTGCAGATCACTGGCCACTGTCTCATAACCATAACTTCCATGCACCCCTAATGGTGAAAAGCCATCACAATATAAACAACAAGAAATGGAACCCAAACCAAGTTTGTTTGCCATCAACTCCTCAACACAAGGATCAAATGCTAACTGATGTACATACCCTACAATATAATGTTGATAAAAAAAACCAACCTCAGTTAATAGCTCAGCATGAAAAAGTGATACAACCCATTGTGACTGATCACTAGCTAAGTTAGGAGATGTCATAGCCAAAGGAGTAGAATCAATAACAACACCCATTGAAGCATCACTCCAAAACTCCTACTCTAAGTCATGTATTATCAAGCTGTCAACTATAGGACCTATCGCCATGTCATGCCCATCACAACTCTCATCTCGATGCATCAAACTATCCCATAACTGATGATAAGCACTAGGAACAAAAGTACACCTCTGTATCATCATCTCATCAACATGGTCATCAAAGGTGAATTGATGAGCATACCTCACAATGTAATGTCAATAGAATGCACCAATCTCAGTCGGTAGCTCAGATTGCAATCCAGATGTAACTAACTGCAATTGATCACTAACCAAGTTGGAACTAACTACTACCTCTGAAGATATTTCCAAGGGAGTAGTATTACTAGCAAGAACCATGCCAACTGTCGGCTCACCAACATCACACATGGTCTTTGATACATCATCTCTAGTCTTTGTGCCATTAGTAGTAGAGGTCACCACCATGTTAGGCATACCACAACAATCTGCCATAGCACCCAACTCAACTGAACCTGACTCTAGTGGGGATGGACCCAATATGCCAATGTTAGTATCAAGGATGGATGCATCCCCATCTCCACTATCTTTGACAATCTTGACCATGGACATCCTTGGATCACCAGACACCACAGCTTGTGATTGTACAAAATCTAGTAAAGACTGTAGTTGCTCTAACTCCTTGGTCACCTTAGCCAAATGAAACTATGACTCCTTGAAAGCCAACTGTGTACTCTCAAGAATCTCAGAAGTCACCTTAGGTTGCTGAGTAAGCTCACTCACCTCATCTTCCTTGGCCAACAATGCATTGTATGTTGTACTGCCCCACTCCATAAGATAATCTCTATCAACTACCAACTGCATATAATCTTGTCTCAAAATCTAGATAGCCTCCCATAAAGAGTGGAACTCTATCAAGGAAAGATAACTGCCTCCCTGCTCATCACTAGTAGGAGAACCCCATCCATAAACTGCTAACAATTGGCGAGCAGCATCAAAATGTTGGCAAGTGATAGCAATGTCTCATTCACTAACTCTCAACTATCTAGACACATGATGGCACTGGCTAGACTATATCCTACAAACCTCCTCTGATGGACTATTTTTGTTCACTTTTAGCCAGCTGGACAAATCATGTGAAGTACTACCAGCCTCAACCTCATGTGTCGAAGCATCTAACTATGCCTGGTACTCTTTCTCAGCAAAGTCATGAATGCTCAATGTCTTCTCATCTCTACCAGGTATCTCACCATCATGCACAACAACATCCTCATAATCATCATCTGAACCCACTATGTTGTAGTCACCACCTATTGTAACTATACCATCATGAATACTTGTGACATCACCCTTTGACAACTTGTATACAATTGTCTCAATTTGAGTATCAAGTTGACCATTACTATCAATCTGTTTAATATTCTTCCTCACTACCTCCTGTGGCGGAGTAGAATCTAAGACCTTAGTCTGGCTATAAGCTAGTTTCTCAAACTCCTCATGCAAGTTCTTGGTAATTGTGTCATCTGCCCTGTGAAAAATTTTCCAAATAGAAATCCAGTCAACTTATCCACCTTAGCTAGGTTGGAAAACATGTCATTCATTATACGGTGGTGCTCAACTAACTATTCAGACATGTCATGGCTTATTTTCCTAAGTTTATCTCGAATGTCTAAATAACCATCCTTTCTACTGTTCTGACTCTGGATATCAATTGTCCAAGATCGTGTCCTCTGAGACTCTATACTATACCTGTCCATTCTGGATAAAGTAGAGTGTAACCCCAATAGGTTATAACTTCTTCAAACACCAAGAACTAACATGCAATTTATTAGAAGTAGCATGCAACCATAGATTTTGACATGCAGCTGATTAGAAGCAACATGCAACCACCAAATTCACCAAGAACTAACATGCAAATGATTAGAAGTAGCATGAAACCATAGATTTTGACATGTAGCTAATTAAAAGAAACATGCAACTAAAAAATTCACCAAGAACTAACATGAAAATGATTAGAAGTAGCATGCAACCAAAAATTTTGACATGCAGCTGATTAGAAGCAACATGCAACCATAAATTATGACATGCAAGATTTGGGTAGTTGTCAAAACTAACATGAAAACTTCTACAAACCCTCAGGCTGGCAAGATCATAGCTCTGATACCACTGAAATTTCCCTTCCTCTGATTTTATATAATATTTTAAGCCTCTAATTAGATCTTTAAGATCAAACAACCAATCTTTCAAAGATCCACCAATTTCTCAATAAACCCCAAATCGGGTATGCCAAAAATAGTGCCAAAAACTTCACAGCTTCACATATTATTAGTAAATCTAAAAGTGGAAATTTTTATAGAAATTTCAGCAGCATAACATCCTACAAAATAAATTTTTTAGATCTGTATAACATTTTCACAACAACTCCCAAATGGAGAATAAAAACAATGCTCATCGTGCTCCTGAAAACAACATAGAATAGCCTAGAAACACCACAAAAACACTAATAATCTATCAGAAAAGTATAATAAAAAATAAATAAATATATTCAGCTCTATTTTAACATCTAAAATTTTGAAATATAGAATCAACCCAAACTGATATGAAATACTCAACCGAAAACACCAAACTCTTCCAAAAAACACACTCGAAAAACCACAAATATGCACTGTTCAGCAAAAAGGAAAACTATGCATGAGCATGCACATGGAATGGCTTCAAAATACCATACTTAGCCTTCCTAGAAACTTGAAAACTCTCATTCTTGGGTCTCCTTCTCCATAGGTTTGGCAACCTCTGAAGAATAACAAAGAAATGAGCAAAAATCAAGTTCTAGAATGAGCCCAAAATGCCTCCAAACCCCTTAAAAGAGGGCATAACCCTAACTCACGTCCAAGAGGGGTTAATAAAACATATTTTAATAATAATTTTTGTTTATTAGTCCATTAGCTTCCAAATATTATCCCCTTTTTTGAAACTTCACCTTTTTGGGCCTGCCTGCCTTAGCAAAGATTATTATTTTTAATTATTTGAAAAGGGGACATGACAGGTAGCCTATTACATAGCCCAAAGGAAAGAATAAAATAGCCAAGCCTAGCCTAGTAAAGCCTACCACAAGGGCAAGAAATAAGGTTGCAAAGGAACAATAAAAGAAGAAAGCTACAGAACAAGGAGGGCCATCAGAGAAAAAGAGAAGGAAATATGTGGCACCTCCAAAGTCTGATTGGGAGAGGAAAAAATTTGATAATGCACAATTTAGAGTGGTAAGTCACACCACAAAATCTAACTTAGAAAATAGTTGTGCCAATGTTAGGGATAATGCAGACTTGTCAGGGCTAAAAGGCATTGATTTTAATAAGCTGACAAGAGAAGAGCAAAACATAGTGGAAGAGTCAATCTACACTATTTTGGCCAAGTTCATAAACACTCCACTTGAACTTGATAATAGTAGGCCTAAGGAGCTATACTCCATTGTTGATAATAAATAGCATTATTACCTAAATATGGAGAAAAAAATAAGAGAGTCAACTTTGGCTCATGTAATGCCTGACCTCACTAAAGGTCAAATAAGCAAGGCAAGCAAGAAACATGGGAGCAAATTTGCACCCAAATATAGAGCCTTTAGCATTTTGCACAACAAGATTGAGGATGTTGTGAAAAATTCCACACAAATGTGGAAATTGATTTATGGGCTGACTACAGTGAAGGAAGGACAAGAAGATCCCTTTAAGGGAAGAAATAATGATGAGGAGGAAGAGGAAAATGAAAAAGAAGAAGAGAAGAGAAAGAAAAGGAAGAATTAACATTGGAGAAGGAAACATAGAAAGGTGAAGAGGCAACAACTGAGAAGTAGCAATAGGAGTAGAGTGTCTAAGACACACAATTGCCACCACCTAGTCCTCCACATGCTACACCTACATATATAGAAACAATAATTGTGAAGGATGTTCCTGACACCTCTCATCAGAACATCAACCCACTAATTGTAGATGATCTCAAAAATATCCTTCACTAGATAACATTACAAACACAATTATGTACGAATCCAATTTTGGTGAGTGTAGAGGAACTATAGAAGGTAGTAGTTGAGATTACAAAGAAGAAGGTGAATCCACAAGAACCACCTTCACAAAATCCAATAGCTATAAGTGGAAAACCACAATAGCAACTAGCACAAGATGCATCTGCTAAGGTTGATTCCATAGTTACAAAGACTTCAACTACCAAGGAGCAAGTAAAGGAGAAAATAAGACAAAGGGATACCTCTGCTCCTATAACACAAATTCTAGGTGCACCTCCTTTGATCACTATAATTGATCAAGGTAGAACTAAATAAGACAAGGAAGAGGAGAAAACCCCTAAGGAGAAGGAACAAGAGGCAATCCAAACATTAGTCAATTTTCCTACTATAGGGACTCCTACTGGAAGCACACAATAGCCGAGCACTGATGGAGTACCATTGCAAATATCAAAACCAATCTTGAACTCTACTAAGGTAGCAAGGATACTTCACTATGGAGACCCTACACTTGATGAGGAGATAGTCATACCAAGCTATGACTATAAGACAATGAACATAGCATAGATCAATAAAGTGCAAGAGGAACTAGAGAAGAAGAAAAAGTAGGAGATACTTAGAAATGAGTATAGGTAGAGGCAAGCATTGATAGAAATCAAAGACATTTTTCTAGATGCTTTTAGCTTGCAACTACTTGATGAGACAAAGCCCATCATGGAGCAACTATACACATAGTGGACTAGGTACAAAATGAAGACCTAGATACTAATGTTAAATTACTTGAATGGTCTGAGAAGATATTTCAGATGAAGGTCAATGAGAAAATATCTAGTGAGATAGCAATGACACAGGTAGAACTAGCAAAGAAGGTTGAGAAAGTGAAAACAATACTTGAGAATATATTCTCATTGCACTCCAAATTGTGTGATTCCTCATACTTCAAACAAGAAACAAGCCAAAGGATATTGAGCTTGGAAAGGAATGTCAAGATATCTAGAACACAACTACCCAAGGATCCAGTTCAAAGTGAGAAGCATTTTGTTATAACGCTTCATAGTTCATACACAAAAAGAATTAGCTGTACTCATAGCAAATGAGGCTAACACTAAGGCCAAGTTAATATAGATACATTCTGCAATAACACTTCATATGGAAGTTTTTCACAAAGAGATGGCTTATTCAAAAAATATTTTGAAGAAAGATCCTAATCTTTCTACATTAGAAGGCCCGGTACACCTTGCAGTAGAGACAACCATCCAGCTTAAAGCACTAGAAATTGCCTTAGACAATTGGGATGCTTCTCTAGAGATCATAATGGAGGCAAATAAAACCTTTTTGGCTAAGTATTCCATTCATTCATAAGACCCTTTGACATAAGTGTCAAAAAGGGGGAGATAATAAGATATGGGGGAGATATAATAAATTGGGGGAGATAATAAATGAAACCCAAAGGAGGAGATATACCCAAAAAGGGGAGATAATAAAATTTTGAGTTTTGAGGAGAAATAAGGAGAGACAACCAAAAAGATACAAAAATTGCAAGAAGATGCGTGAAAGGGGGAACAGAAACAAAGGGGGAGAAAATAGAAACAAAGTAGACAAGGGTAGAATGATAAGGTAGAGAATGGAAATAGCATGAGAAAAATCTAGCTTAAGGAATTTTGGATACAAAAATGGCACATCAGCTTAGGGGGAGTTACAATTTTTTTAGGTATTTAGTCTTCTATGAAATTTTGAACAAGTTTTTGAAATTTTTGTACATATGCTGAATAGGATGTATATTATACTCATAGAGATCAGATTCATAATGATTAATTAAGTGTTTTTGACACTCATGTCAAAGGAGGAGATTGTTGGTCTTAGATTTGTTTTAACAATTGAGTGTCAACACACTTAAGAAAATTCTAAGGTTGATGCTAAGTATAATATAGATACTGAGCTATAGTAGGTGTCGAGCCAACAATTCAACATGTGCCAAGTGAACTTTAGGTGCCGAGCAAGTTTCAAGTGGCAAGTGATAAGTGATGCCAAGTCACTATAGGTGTCGAGCAAAGTATAGGAGCCAAGCAAGATACAGTTACTATAGGAACCAAGTGAGATAGAAATCCTATATGTGTCAAGCATTAGAAATTAGTAAGTGCTAAGTAACACAGAATCAACATATGAGTTTGTGCCTTCAAAAATTCAAATGTAAACCATTTTTTAGCTAACCCACGATGAATCTCGAAGGATCTAAAAGATAAGATCAAATCTTTTACATTACCTATGTAATCAGCATGTAGCCAATAAAAAAATTAGAGAAGGCATGTAACCAATAGGAAAAGTGTAAAGATTTGAGCAGGAAAGATGGATGAATATCGATCGTAGATTCATACCTAACCCTAAGTCTTTGAAGCCTTTATAAGGAGGTCAAAACCCCATAATTTGTGTGTGTAAGAAAGGTATATGGAATGCATGATAGAATGCTAGCAAAGTTTTGAAGAAAGTAAAAAAGGGGTGTAGGGACTTAGAGGAAGAGCAATGTTCATTGTTGAATCAAGTTGTTCAAGAACAATGTATCAGCAATACAATCAAAGTTATTTCTGATCAAGAAGGATTAGAATAGATTGAGCTGAACAATGATTTGGAATCGGCAATATAAGATTGTAAGTCATCAGGTCAACACATTCTAATACTTTCTAGCCATTGTATTAGGAATGAAAATCCTTTGGCGATAGGTTGGTGTAGCAGCCATGTTGTAAACCTTTAACAACATGATAAATCCTTTAACAAGGTAACATTCCAAGTGAGTGTTTGTAAATCCTCTAACCAGTTCACTTTTAACAGGGTGTAAAGCCTTTAATAGGGCAGGCATTTCATAGGGTAGACCATTGGAAGTGGTCAAACTTTGTAACCTTAATTAGTTACATATTGTTGCAGTGATAATTTGTGCATGTCATTGCCACCCTAGTTTTACCTTCTCATTTTGGAGGGTTTCTAGGTGACCAAAATCTTGTGTTATCTATTTTCATGCATGTCTTTACTTTCATGTTTATTAGATGAGTTAGATGTATATGAATAATTTTAGTTAAAATTTTTAGAGGTTAAAATTTGTTACTTCTAATTCACACCTCCCCCTCTCTTAGAAGTAAATCTTCCCACTTGTAAATTCCAACATGTAGCACTTTGGAGAAAATTTGAAATTTTCCTACAAGTGAGAGAGGTTTGGTGATCCAATACTCTAACTTCTTCTCTTAACTGGTAAGAATTGAATTCTAGAGATCAATACCTAAGGCTTGGAATGTGAAGGGGATACCCCAGAAAATGCAAAACTTCCTCATTTTGAACCAAGTTCCCTTGGTATTGATTAAGCCAAGTAGGACGAGGAAGGTAAGACTGTCTATAATAAATAGTTTTGTGCCACTGAATGATAGATCCTGAAGCAAGATAGAATGCTTCAAGACATTGCAAAGTGGAGGCAACATTCTCTTCATCCTCAATGAGAGTGAGGAAAGAGTCATCACAAAATGACCATTCACAAGCTAAGTAGGGGAATTTGGAAGGAAAATACCTTTGACCCTTCTTTGGGAGATGGCATTTAAAAGAAAATACCAAAGTCTTCTATCACCAAGACATATAATGAGGGCACCAGTGGGAAACCTTGGTGAATTGAATGATAAAGCCCAAATGTTTGAGACTGACAACCATTAATGGAGATACAAGTAGAGGCATCTCCAAAGAGCATTTGGACTAACTGCAAAAAGGTAGGGCCAAACCCAAGAGCTTGAAGCATGGCCAGGATGAAAGGCCACTCAATCCTGTCATAAGCTCTAGCAAAATCAATTTTGAGAAAGATGGCCTATTGGTTGGAATGATGAGCCCATTCCATCCCTTCCCACATAGCAATCATATTATACAAGATATAATGAGACTTGATAAAAATTGTTTGTTTACAGCAAATGATCTGAGGAAGAAGATGATGAATTTTGAGCAAGAGAGCCTTGGTAATGATCTTATAGTAAATATTCAAAAATGTAATAGGCCTCCAATTGAGGATGTTTCTAGGGTCGCCTACTTTAGGTATGAATTTAATATTCCCTTTGTTAACAAGATTACCCAAAGAATGAGAATTGTATGCCTCAATATAAACCTTATGCAGGTTTGGACCAATCTTATTCTAAAATGATTTGTAAAATTCACAAGACAAGCCATCACAAGCAAGAGCCTCATTATCTACCATGGAGAAGATAGCTTCCTTGAGGTCCTCTAGAGTGAGCTTCTACTCATAGAATGCATATTTTTTTGAAGTGAGTTTTTTAGACGTGACAGCCAAACAAGCCTGCAAGGCTTGGTCCTTGGCCACTGAGGGACTTTGAGCTATGAAAATTTTTTCATAGTGGTGAAAAAAGGCTTGAAGAATATCAAAAAGCTCACAAAGGGTATGTTGACCCTCTCAAATGTGCTTGATCCCCACTACATAGTGGTGTACCCTCAATGCATTTAAAAATTCCTTGGAAGCTTGATCACCAATCTCCAACTAGTGAAGGTTCTACAACTTATTTCTAATGGTGAAGGTTGGAAAGCCAAACTTGGACATATGTATCAAAAAGATTCATGGCAAGAGCTTTAGTGGTTGTATGAATATCTTTGATAGTGGCCTCATAGGATCTATTGTAGTATGTAGCAATTGCCTCCCATAAATGCGAAGAAACCTCACAGTATGAGAGATGACATCATTCCACCATTAGATCCACCTAGAGGATGAGTGGGGCCTAGGTTCAAGGTTCTAAGTTTGTAAAATATGGGCAGTAGAGGGTGGATGGAACAACATAGAGGTATTAAGGTAAAATTGAGTTTTACAATTACGAGCAGGGGTAGAATGCTAGATAATGGAGAATTGGATGGGAAAATGGTCCAAAAGAGTCACATCAGGGAGTAGAGTGATAGGTAGCAGACTCATGTGAGAAAAATAAAAAAAGGACAGACCAAAAATTATAGCATGATCCAACCTTTTAAGGACCCAGTTAGCTCCTCAAAAATTGGACCATGTGTACCAGATGCCATCAATCTGGCGACAATGAACATTGGGATAAAAAAGACCCAACTTGTTTCAGATGGAGAACTAGGCTTGTCACTCACCAACTGACCATCAAAAAGGTAGAAGACCCACTTTATTAATAGCTAGCTCAACCATATTAAAATCCCTATAGAATAACTAGGTGGTAGGTGGCGAAGAACTAGCTAGCCACCTCCACAAGTATGAGTGCTCAATCACATCATTAGAAGCATAGATATTGACAATGCCAAAATAATTATTTTGAAAAGACAAAAAAATTCAAACTACTCTTTGCATGGGGTCAGAACCATGAGAAATAAAAAAAGGAGAAAGCTGAGGGGAGATGAGAGTGACTACACCACCTCAACTAGCTTCGTGCTGGGAAGCAAATCTAACACCATCCAACCATATCACATGGTAAGATGAATTGAGAAGGAACCTAGAGACTTTAACTTCTTGCAAACATAGAACATCAATATTGTCAAGCCTATGCTTGGTATCAAAAACATAATACTTTCTAGGGAGGTTTGTTAGCCCCCGCACATTCCATGAGAGAAAATTCATCATAAACCAGCTTGCATATTCTCCTTGTCCTCAAGTGAGGAAAAACTGTTATGCAAGAAAGTGGAGGGTTCAAATGAAGAGTCACCCAAAGTGATGACTCTTTTCTTATTACCTTCAGGGTTGTGCGAGTGACAAGGAGATGAAGAAGAAATCATAGAGGCTTCTTGAGGTGCCCCAACCTAGGTAGCTCATACCTTTGGCTTAATTATCCCCTACAATACAAGGTTTGAAATAGGTGGTGGCGGCACACCAAAAGGAGCCTCTAGTGTTGAAGGTAGAAGATGAGCCACACTAGAACTGGGTCAGCTAAGTTCTTGAGAAATAGGATTTGGCTTAGTAACGCCCTTACCTTTCTTGACAACTATTGTCCACTCATCTTTTTTAACAGCTAAAGCCAGCTTGGGTTCTTGCATTGGAGAGCGATTGTGCTCAAGAAGAGGACAATCCTTGAGCTTGTGACTCATAGATTGATAGCAAAAATAAGTATTCAAGAGATTCAAGTAAAGAGCCTTTTCAAAAAAGGCGGTAGCACCAATCTAAATTTCCATAGTCTCTTTAAGGTCCCTTGAGAGGTCGACCTCAACACAGACCCTCCACTAAGGATGGGCATTAAAAAATTTGTCTGGTTCCACATTAATGACTTTGCTCATAGTTAGGGAAATTTTAGTGAGAAATGACCAGAAAGGGATGGGTAACCCAAGAAACTCTACCCAAACTAAAACCCTAAGTTTGCGATCATCCGAGATGCAGAAGTCTCGAGACCATCTCTAGAAAATGAGCAAAGGTGAGTGAACTATCCATGGCCATGGCTGAAAATACTCTTAGCCTAGAAGGGGTTACCAAAATGAAAAAAGAAATAACCCTTGGTGAAGTTTTGAATCCCTTCAAGATGAATCCCTTGGGGAGACCAAGCTTTGGATACCCATTCATGTAGCATGCTTTTAGATGGAGTGCGACCCACAAAATACCCAATAAGGGTTTGGGTTTCTAACCATTGGAAAGCATATTGAAAAGAAGAAATATTAAAAACCAAGTAAGGAGAGGAATTACCTCATGAAATAGCTATGACACAAATTTACATGGTCGTTTTCTTGACGAGGCCATTATCGCATGCAACAACAACTCTAGCACCAACAGTAACTATTGGGCCGGAGAGCACCAAGGCCATTATAAGCCAAAATAAAATCTTGCACTAAATGTGGAATGACAAACAATAATGTAGAAAGGGCTTAGACTTAGACCATACAAACCCTAGCTATTTCCTCTACTAGAATTCATAGTGTTGTGTAACTTTCTCATGTAATCTTCTTTTCTAATGAATTTGCTGTTTGAGGAAGATGAATTTGGAAATCCAATATTTAGCAAGTTTAGTACACTATGATTCATCTTCATCAAGTCTCTTGAAGTATATTTCAGAGCTTCATCTATTTCCATTAATTGTTCACAATTGTGACAAACAAAAAAGGTCATTATAGAGGCATCCAAGTAGTTGTTTATTCCTTGGTTTTCCAAACCCTTGTCACTAGATCTCCGTACTTTATTCAAAAATTTTATAGAAAGATTTTTTAAGGAATTGGTGAAGATACTTCTTTTACCCTCAACATCTTTTTTGACATTCTCAAAGCAACTCTGAGATTTCTATTTAAATCAAGCCATTCAAACAAACTATCAGTGTTCTTCATTAGTTTCTCCCAATTTTCTTATTTGATAAGCTTAACTGTGTTTATTAAAGTATCCTTGGCATGATGGTCTTTGGAAGATGAAATTATATTTTGTGCAATTATATTCTCCATCATTTTATTCATTTCAAACATCTCTATTTCACTATTTTTCTATATTTCCTCTAGTTTCCCTTGCTAATTAGTTGCTCTCTTCCTCTCATCCTCCAATTTCTTTTTCAAATCTTGGATTGTTTTTTACAGTAGTTACCTCTTTTTTCTTCTCATCCTTGAGTTCCCCTTTCACATCATGGATTTCCTTCGCAGTGGACTCCTCCCTTTTCTTCACATTTTCCAATTCCTTCTTCAAATCATGGAGTGTTTGAGTAGGCTCCTCTTTCTTTGCATTCTCCAATTCCTTCTTGAGATCAAGGATTTTCTTTGTAGTTGACTCTTTTTTTTCTTCTTCACATTCTCCAATTCCTTCTTCATATGGTGGATTTTGTTATTGTTTGTAGTTTCACTAGACTCCATTTTCTTTGCATTCTCAAATTCCTTCTTCAAATCAAGGATTGTCTTTGCAGTGAAATCCTCTTTTCTCTTCATATTTTCCAATTGCTTCTTCAAATTGTGGATTGTGTTTGCACTATACTCCTCTTTTTCCTTTTCATTCCCCAATTCCTTCTACAAATGATCAGTTATCCTCTCCTTAGAATCCTCTTTTTTCTTTTCATTCTCTAATGCCATCATCAAATTATGGATTGTATTTTCAGTATAGGAGTGATTTTTCCTTTCATTCTCCAATTCAATCTTCAAATTATTATTTTCCTTGATAGTAAAGTCTAGGTTAGTTTTCAATTTATTGTTGACTTGTGCACTGCTCTCTAGAGACTTTAACAACTGTGTAGTAGAGGATTTTTCATGCTAAATTCTTTTTTTGCACTCATCCAATTCTTTAGTCATATTTTTTAGTTGTTCATTCATCTTTTGTTGCTGGACAATTGCCTCTATAGAAGAAGAATTCTTTATCTTGTTTTGCAATTCTTTGAACCTATTGTCTACTGCTTTCTCCTTGGCCTTCACATTATCAAGGTCTGCTTGTAACTTTTCTATTTTCTTTATAAGTCTTTTGTTTTCCCTCTCTTCTTTCAGAAGTGTAGAGTAGATCAACTTGTTTTTCTTTGTTGATATATTGATTTTGTCAATATTTTTCACTTTTGAGAAATCCATTTGAAGATTGGTAACTTGTATATCATTATGATTTATTACATTTTCTGGTGGACTATTATCTCTAGCGAGGGGCATAACAACTATGAAGTTCATCATTTCAGAGTTGGATAATATGTTGGAAATATACTGTTAGTAGATCCCTAATGTTCAAAAACTGCATCACTTTTTAAAGTCTTCATAATTTTCCTATTTCTTTTTCTTGTCTGATCAAACTTTGATGTAAAATCCTTTAAACTAAAATCTGGGTTTGTTGACACAATTGAATGTTTGAAAGGTGAATTATCAATTGTATTCTTGTATGCTCCTCTAACTCTAGTTACACTTCACCTACAATTGTATTTTGAAGATTGTCAACATATTGAAGATGGCCCATTCAAAATCCTAACATTTTAGGACTTTTTAAAGGATTTTGTACAGAAGCTGTGTATTTTTGTATGCTCCTCTAACTCTAGTTACACTTACTCCACCTATAATTGTATTTTGAGGATTTCCAACATACTGAAGATGGCCCATTCCAAATCTTGGCATTTTAGGACTATTTTTAGGGTTTTGTATAGAAGCTACTAGTGCATACATTGGTAAAGTAACCACTAACATTTCTTACATTGTAATTGTCATAACTTTTTTCTTTTTTGCACAAGGTCCATCCATGCTAGTGCAGTGCTAGTGGGATCAACTACAACTGGAATTGAAGACTTAACAAATATTGTGTTGGGATGACCTTTAGAAGTAGAAGTATAATGCTTTTTTCCCTTTCTAAATGAATCATCTTCAATCTCATCTAAGAGTCCAATAATTGGTTTACTTCCACTTTTGGGTGGGTCTGGTACTACAACTGCATTCCAAATCCCTTCACCACTTGCATCAATGGGCCCTATACCTGCATAACCCATTTTTTGTATCATAGTTGCCCCTTTATTATAATTTTTTTTAATAAAATCACTCATTTGAAGATTAACAATATGCCTACCACTAGTTGACCTAGAATCCTAAGTACCTTAAATGTTTCCATCAGACTCAAGGTCCTTTTGTCTTTGACTATCACTATCACTATCACTACAAGTGCCAAATTCATATAGTACAGTTGGATGCACTTTATTCCAATAATTTCTAAAAATTTCATCCTCCTCAATTTCCTCAAAACTTGCTGAGGCTTTTGATTCACCCAAATTTTGCCTCATTTTCCAAAAATTAGTCATCTTGGTTTGACACTATAATTTAGATTTGCATGCCTCTTTAATTGCTTTTGGCATAGAACTCTTAGAAGGTTAAGATGATTTGTTGTAGAAATTTAAGTATGTCAGAGGCTTTGATTTAAATATGACTCTAATATTTGCAATGTCATAATTTGGGATGACAATTCTTGCATTGAAACATTATTCTCTGTTGAATTTTTCTCTATCTCTTTCTTAACCTGATCCCATGAATCCATGTTTTTAAACTTTTCTATCAATGAAATTTCCAAATGTTGATATTTGCTTGTAAATTTTCCATTGGCAATAAGTCTTGCTATTATTATGATTAGTGGATCACAATTCTAGTGGCTGAAAAATTCAAAACCAAACAATTATACTAATTCATTTTCCACTTTGAAAGCCTTTCTCTCACATGTGAGGCCTCCAATTGTGAAAGGAAAGGAAGGAAATATTATTTTCTTTTGTTGTCCACTGAAAAGTTCATCTGCACTCTCCATCTACCATACAAATCCCAGTGGAAAAACCCTTTCTGTAACATGCAATGGATTTTTTTACTATTCAATCATTGAATTGTAAAAGCTTAACATAGTGTAGTCTCCCATGAAGAGCTAGTTAGCTAATTGAATTTGACTTCCTAGTTGAAATGTTTACAAGACACAAGAAATCTAAGCATTGAAGTGCCTCTGATGTTTTGGTAAATAGGTGCCAAAAAGAAGTCTACAAAATAGTTGTAGTTATTATTGTTAGCAGTCATCCTCATCTTATATGTCCACTCATATATTGGACTTGGAGTCTTTGATTACTTCAGGTTTTTATCATCAAACTTATACACCTCAGTATCAAGCTTGTTGTTCTATCTCAACTATTGGATGATGCTTTGCTAAAAGAAGGTAACACAAGTGACTTGTGAACCTAAATGTCTTCATCTTTCCTGTAGTTTTACTTTGTTTAATCATTAGTAATTTTTCTTGCATAGATTCAATAATGTACTAAACAAAATTATATCTTACTTCTACCTTGTCAACTAACTAACTTTGATAATGGATATATTGTAAATCATTTCAAGGACACTAGCCCCCACTTCCTTGTTACTATCAATTCCTAGACAAAATGATAACAAAGAAATAGTATTTTGAACCCATGGCACAAAAATATCATACTGATAAGGTGGCTTGTGGTCTATATCTAGTGTAATAGTAACACCAGTATGATCAATAGATTACTCTAAGTTTATTAAACCCTTAATATATGAATCTTCAAAAGCTCTATCCAGTTTGTCATAAGCCTATGCTAGTTTATCCAAGTCAATGCGCTCGTTAAAGATTTTTGGTTAAAACCTAGCCCTAGGTCTAACAAAGTGAAAAGTTCACTCTCTGTTATGGATAAAATTTCCTCCTAAGTGTTTTGGCTTACAATTGCCTTTCTATTTTCATTATAATTTTAAGCCCATAGCATTACAATTTTAGGGCAAGGGAATACTTTAGGTACAATGAGGTTTGCTAATCCAGTAACCAAAAAAACTAGTTTATTTATAAGTGTATGAATACTTTTTTTATATTTGTAATAATTTCTCCCATTTTTTGGATCTTTCTACTTATTAAATAATAAATTTATAATTTCCATGATTCCCAAATCTCCATGGATAACAAGATAAAAAATATCATGACATTCATCAGTGAACCTAGGGTTTGTAGCACTTGCTTGAGTTCTATAATGTCTTTCTTTTCCTTTATGCTTGCACTCATATTGGAGGTTTTTGACTTCATTTTTCCCATGCCTACTTCTAGTTATTATACAAAATTCTTCTTCAAGTCCTATTTAAAAAAATTGTAAAGTGTAAACCTAAGACAATAAGAATCGAGATTTCTATTACTACAAATCACACTAAGAAATTAAAAAAATAAATTTAATACCTGAAATCGAGAATCAAGATTCAATAATACTAGTGTTGTCCTATGATACTCAAGTTTCAAACTTTTAGTCTTCAGAACAAAAAATGGAATTGAACCAGCCTTTGAAAAGTTAAAATTTGAAAACCCTATAGGATCAAACTCTCTAGAACTCTAAACTTTGTACTCTAAAAGTATAGAAGGTTAATAGTTAAAAGTTAAAACGTAAGTATTAAGTAATTAATGGTTTTAAGTACTTTACTAATACTATGTACAATGTACATGTAAATGACATCAAAACTCAATAATGTACATAATTATAATAATAAAAAGTAAAAATTAATTACATTAATATACATTTGAATTTTGAAATTTGTTCATTATAAATAGATTAAATAATAAAAATCAAACTTAATAATCGATATGATTTTTGGATCAATTTGTGGAATGTTATCATTGCTATCAAGAGTCATTTAGAATCGTGACACTTGTCAAGGACACATGTCCTTGACATGTGTCACAATTCCAGATGTTTCTTGATAACGATGACAACATTCCCAAAATTTACTTGAAATTCATCTCGGGTCGTTGATTTGTCTTTTACTTAACAGTCGAGATTAACTAATAATTTTTTAAAGACTAAACATAATTATTATTAACTGAGTCCTAACACTTAATCGAGATTTGTAATCACTAGACATATGTCATGATTTTGGATCAATCTAGACACATGGGAAAACATTCCCCAAATTAGTCTAAAATTCATCTTAGGTCATCAATCATTTTGTTAATCAATGGTCGGGACTCAGACATATGTGTAGGTGCACTAAAAGTACCCCAATTTTTAAAACTTTTAAGTCACCATCCTTGATAAATTTTTGCTAATGTATTCCTTGATTCTAAGAAAGTTTCTATGAAGGATTAAATTGTTTCTAAGTCTAGATATGTAGATGTGAAGCAAAATGGTGAAAATTTGACAAAGTTTTAAAGAAACAAAAAATTTATTTTCCTCTACACTTTTTAGAGTCAAAGTTCATTTTTCCACCATGGAGAAGCACTTCTTAAATTTTTCACAATGGAATAGTCGACTCAAGATTTTCCACCAAAGGAAAAGTATAGTGGAAAACTCATTTTCTACTATGCCTTTCGTAGTCATTTTTAGATTTTCCATTGGAGAAGCAAATATTTCATTTTCCACCAAAGGGAAAAGTGTAGTGGAAAACTCATTTTCTGCTATGCCTTTCGTAGTCATTTTTAGATTTTCCATTGGAGAAGAAAATATTTCATTTTCCACCAAAGGGAAAAGTGTAGCGAAAAAATTATTTTCTGCTACACCTTTTGTAGTCATTTTCAAATTTTCCATTTGAGGAGAAAAAGGAAAATCTCAATACACAATGAAGATATATGGGGTCTAGTATCAAGATCACTTCATAAAGGTAATTTATGAATCAATCTACATAAAAATTGTGCCTACTACATGGAAGTGGAAAATTGAAGATTGGGTGTAGTTTTCGCACTCAAAAATGGAATTTCCACCAAGCATCAAATCCAAAATAGAAAGATGGAAAAGAGCTCTTAATTGATTAAACAAAGAATAATAATCTCATGATGATTTATCACTTGAAGATTTGGACATCAAAATGACATTAAGTATGAAGTGGAAAATTCATTTTTTGCTACACCTTTCACAATCAAGTTGGAGTTTTCCAGAAAAGGGAGAAGACAAAAGTCAAATTTCTACAAAGAATGAATTGGAGTGTTCTATAACCAGTGACCTAATAGCAAAGAGGAAGTATTTCTTGTTAATTATTTACAAAGTGTAACTATTGCTAGAATGTGCAAATTTCACCTACAACAAAGAAGCAAAAATTTGAGAACTTGATATGCTTTTCGACCTCCATTCAGGATTTTTTGCCACAGGCATTCTAGAGACTCACTCCCAAAATTAAGCAAAAAATCAACATGGTAAGCATGGAAGATAACATACTGGCAAATTGAAGACATCTAGGTTACATAACATGTGAAAGAAGAGTGGCTAGAAACTCTATTTTATCAATTTTGATTTGTAATAGTCATATAGACCAGCATTCAATAGCTCATATCTTTTGACTCAGTGATTATTTTTTTGATCTCTCTAGTTAGTATGAAGATAATTAGGTTTGGAAAAACATATCCAAAGCTAAGCTCGATCCAATGGTGGAATCAAAGATATGCCCCCCCACAATGAGACCTAACTTTATGGGAATAATTATTTTTCAGTCTAAACAACAAAGGAACATTTTGATTTGAATTTAATTTATTTTGATATCACTTGCCCAAACATCATTCAAATATGTTAATTTATATCCTTATAAATCACAACTTATAAGTATGTCAATTTTGAAAAGGGAAAAAATGGGAAATCAAAGAGACAAGAGTTAGTCATAGAGCTGAAAAGTCACCAAAAGAAACCAATCGAAATGTGAAGAGAATCTCTAGGAATAAATAGTTATATAGAATTGAAAGGTCACCATTGGAGAACTGAATGGTTATGAAGAAGTCTATTTATTGTAAATCTTTGTTGATATGCAAGGGTTCTTTTTTTTGCGAGAGACAAAGAGCTAGAGTAAGGGGAAGGAACTTAGTTTAGTTTTCTGCATTTTCATTATGCATGTTAAGAGTTCAAATTTTTGTAATAGATTTAGTATAAGCTGTGAGCAAATAAAATCTAAGCATTCTTATTTGTGATGTTTGAGGCAACAATAGTTTTATTCTTAATTAGAGAATTTAGTTATTTCTCCTTTGATTATAATCAATCATAGTATTGTTATTTTTCAGTTTTGGGCAACATCTTGCATCTCGTTATGAATAATGAATGGGTTATAGATCAGAGTATTTGTAGAAATTCCTACTATAGGAATTGGGATTATTTAGCTTTCTCTTTCATTTTATTTTGCACTACATTTGGATACATAGAATTCACATTGCATTACCAATGTCAGAGAGTCATAGGAAGTGTGAATTACTAGGGTTGGCTAGGTGTAGAACTGAATTCTCTACCTGAGTTAGTTCTATCTAGGGCTAGCTTGGTTTTCCTCTTTCGTTCTCAGATTAAGAATGTGCCTAGTTAGTTTAGGAATAAAACAAGAATCATTGAATATCATTGATAAGAGAGTTGTACCTTTTAATTTAGAGGAAATCTATCAACCTCATGATAGATTATTCAACTCTTGGTATCAAATTGTTTCTCATAGGTTTGGGCATTTAAGAGTTACATTGGAAAGAACAATCTATTTGCCAATAATAAGTTATAACTATAAGAGAGTATCTTGGACTACATGTGTCCTAATTTTAGGTAGTGGAATATTCTCATAGACATGTGTCATGATTCCAAATGTTTCTTGACAACAGCGATAGCATTCCCAAAATTTACCCAAAATTCATCTTGGGTTGTCAATCTTTCTTTCACTTAACAACCGATACTCAAAAATAACTATGACTTATAAGAAAGAATCTTCGATTACATGTGTCCCAATTTTGGGTAGAAATAGAAATTAAGTTAAATCTTTTAAAATTTGGCTTGAAATAGAGCCACAGTCGTTGATCTTTCGTTCATTGAACAGTCCAGATCAAATTGTGAATCATTAAACCTTTCACATAAATACTATTATTATTTAAATTATAATAAATATCTTATTGCTGCACAATGCAAATTAAAACTTAAATAAAAAAGTTCAGTAACCAATTGCAAACATACAAATTATTTGAAGTTCTTGACAATTTCCAAAATCCATGATTTGGATGAATAAAATTAAACATGTAAACTTAATGAAACATCAAATTTTTGAAAATATAAAATTATAATTTATAAATTATAATCAATTATCATTCATTGCTTATTAATTCCTTGATAATGATAGCTTGATTTACTAATCGTAGCATTTTTACTTAATTAAAATTAATTTAGATTATAATCAATATTTGTTAAATTGCATGAGCTTGATAATGATAAGTCACAACTTAATTTAAATTTAAATAACCATGGCATTTTTCATTTAATTCAAAATATGCTAAAAAGTTAAAAATATTATAATGATCATGATATTTAAATTTACATTTCAAAATAGGAATTAACGAATAAATAGATTAATATTCAATATTTTATATGAAGATTTATATATAAGTTATAATTTATTTTTTTTATTTTCAAATCAAATTTCAATATTATCTATAAAATTTAAATTGCATGTTCATTGATCAGGAATCAAGATTCATGATTCATGATTCATGATGTTACATGTATCATAAGTTTAACTTTAACAAACTATTTATTTATTTATTTAATATTTAAAAAAAATTAATAATAGTCAAAACTATTATAACTAATAACTATTAACTTGCATGGCCCTAGCCCCTGTGTTCATTTATTATCAAATTTTACATGTTTTGAAATTTAAAGGACATACATATACATATTACAATTTTTATTGGATAATTTTCAATTGAATATTTTATTACTATAAATTGTTAATCAAATATGAAGCCATAAAGGGATTGTTGAAACTATTTTTATGTTTCTAACTTTATAATTATTAATAGTTAATTTTTTATAACAAAGTCGTAGATTAAAATTTGAACAATGCATTGAGAAGCAAAAAACACAGTCATAGACTAATTGGAGCAATGATTTGAGAAGCCAAAAATTATTGTTTTTATTCATAATATTTGAGACTGTACAATGTACATACTACTAATTCATAGAATAGATATTCAAAATAGTTGATTAAATCAACCTTTTTTAACTATTTCATAATTTACATTAAAGGGCAAGGCCCAATCCAAAGAAAAACATATATCTTAAAAATATTTTTTTGCCCAAAGGGTAAGGGTCAAGAAAATAGGATTCAAAAAATAGGGAATAGGGAGCATTAGCAGGCTGAGGGGCGAAGGGCTTAAAGCCTTCAATTAAAAATGTCTTCAAGTCCCTCTATGATGAGTCTCTTGGAGATGATAATATCACTGTACTCGTGTAGCCATGTGAAGTCGGTCTCACTGACATCATCCAACAACAATCACTTCCATAGGAAATCCCTCCTAAGCGACACCCACTTCTGATGGTGAGTCAATTGTCATTCATTCATATTGAGTAGGAAGGGATGCTTCTGTACAATGCTCCCTATGCCTTCCTCCCAACACTTGTCTACTACATGTACAAAAGGGATACCAATGCCCAACCTCGGTACCCACTCGACTAATACAAGAATTTTGACATCGTCTTTATTTGTGTAAATAGGTATTTACTATTTACAATATACTTAAGTTTACTTAGGTTAGTGCATTATTCTATTATTTTGCATTATTTTATTATTTATTTTTATGAGACACTTAGGATTTTGTGCACCTTCTTAAGTTGTCATGTTGACAACATAGAAGTATGCAACTCTAATTATGCACATGGTGTCTACAATATAGGAGTTTGCATCATTCACTGAGTTTTCATGTATACAACACAGTTATTAGCACTCCTAATTTAGCACATGTTGTCTACAAAATAGATGTGTGTGATACACCATTGTAGGCTTATCCTCTCATGATCACACTTAATTTTGTGCTTAATGGAGGATAACTCATATCTAGTGGACATGTGCCTAGTTGTATGACTTATCATGATGTTGATTACGAAGCATTCTAGATGCATCTTAAAGGCCTTTATATTCAAGCACTCCTAGTATACTTGTCTATTGTATTGAATACTATAAAGTTATTCTGATCATACTTTGGTCTAATTTGTGGTTGTGTTTTGAGTTCCTTGGTCTTGGGAGAATTTGGCCCTAAGGAAAATTCTTATAGTCTTCAAAAAATGTTTCCTTACAAATGTTATGTAGAAGCATTAGAATATCTACTTGATTGCCTCCAAGGTTGAGAAGAGATGTGAGGAAGTGAGAGGTAATATCTGTGGACATGTGGTACCTCTTCTCATTTCTTAAGAATTCATGGCTAAGGACCATGAACAAAGTATAGTGGATAAAAGGACCTTGGGCATCTTCCTTACAAACCATGGCTAAGACATCCTCAGGTATCATGCCCAAAAAGGGCTTTTGCAGACTCATTGTGGTGCATTTTAGGTGAATTGGTGTATCCATGATAGTTACAACCTTGGTCCCTAATATTTTAAGAAACTTTGCAAACCAAATTGAGATTTAAGAATTTGAGAAATGATAATGAAAGAGGAATTGAAGAGGCTATTTAATGGTAGTTGCATTAAATTGTTCGATGTTCACAATCTTTCATATCTTCTTTTTTCATATTCCTATTAATTTGCAAGTGTGCAAAATGTACTCACATTAATATAAGATAGTCAGAGTGCATGAAAAGCTGGCTAGGAATGAAATGTAATAATTGTAACTATTAGTATCACATTTATGATTTTAATCTTGATATGATGTTCACTATATTCCAGTTAATGGTTTCCATCTAAAATTTTCCACGTGTCTCCATTCTGGAGAATTTCAATTTGACTTGAGGCTTTTTCAAGCAATTGGCCCCAAAATACATCTTTTGTCATTGATTTCTAATTAATCAACAATTACTAAAACTATTGTAGTAATGATACGAAAGTGATGGTAGCCAACTTGGTAATTGTGACACTTACTTAATGACATTATTAATAATTAACCTAAGATAATACACAAGTTGAAGTGACTAGTTAGTAGTCAAGACTGTCACTAGCCAATATATGTGCAAATTCATTTTTAGATTTAACAATTTTTTAGTTTACTACTAAAGATTAGCCAAGACCATTATTATTCATTTTCCTACAAAACAAGGAATTTTCCTCTGACATTAGAATCTCATTTTTGGAAAGGAAGAAAAATAGCAATCATTTATTTATCTGTCAGCAAGAAAAAAATTTAATTTGCCACATTTAAAATGTTTTTTGTTAGGGCAAGAAGAACAAAAAAAATTCCCTCGACATTAAAATTTTCCCGCCCATTAAATGTTGGATTTACCTACATTTTAGGAATTTTTATTTTGGGAGGGATTTCTTAAAGTTATCCCTGAGATGGAGTGGTCATAATTATTACAAGTGGAGCAATTATGAATGATCTTAAACACATTGATTATCAGTTTCTTCTAGATTCCTTCACCATGAGAATTCATTCAAAGATAGAGAATCAAGTGTTGAATGCTGAAACTATGAAGAAACTTAGTCTAGTCTTTGTCACTCTAGAGGAATGTAACATTTCAACATATGAATAGGATTTGGAAGAAATCCAATACAAATACTTGACAGCTAAACTTAGAAGGGAAAATGTGTTCATTCCTGATTATGAATCAATGGTAGCGATCCTTGATGCATCAAAGCTTTCAAGAATAAATATGCCAGATATTAATTTTTGTACTCCAACAACTTGAATTTTTGGTGATCAGATGTATATTTCATGCATTTTGGCTTTCGTCACATTTTTAAATGTTTTCCTTGTATAGATTAATTTTAGCAAGGTTAATTAATCTCACTAGAAACACACAATTGGGAGGTAGTTATTAACCACACAAGGGGTAGTTACTTGACCTCAAGTCCATATCAGGGATCATTTTTCTTTGCAAAAGGACATTTTGGAAACTTTAGGAATTGATAGAACAACTTTAGTATTGAAGCAATTTCTTCATGTATTGAGAACCAAGTTAATTTGAAAGTATTTTCAATATATCTTTGGTTGTTCAAAACCTTATTAGTTATGTTCATTTTATGAGAATATAGCATTTTATGGCCTCTCTTTTGTAAAGAAAAATAGTTAATTGAAAATTTATTTTATGTGATCAAGTACCATTTTTGAAATCATGAAAATGTGTGTGATATAGAAAATCAAAGTTGCTTCATTTTGATACTTGGATGAGTAGTTCATTTGTAATGCCTTGCCAAGGGATCCAAAAGAAATAACCTAAATTTTTACTAAGTTTTCCAACATTTGTTTTTTTTTGAACCAGAAAGATTAAACATACACATCAAACACATAGTAGCGGAAGCAATAACATACAATCAACTAAAAGCATACATAACAAGTTACATTCCTTAAGGATCCCATGACATTGAATCACATTTAAATTTAATTAATACTAAATCCATCAAATACTACATCCATATGAAAGAATAATTAAAAATTCCAATGTCCATTTAAATAATATACATTTGTTTCAAATGGCTCTTGGCAAATGAAATTCAGAATGCTTAATCATCCACTGTACATGTCACAGGGTATGAAAGGCTAAAAGAATATACATATGTAGAAATAGAAATACATCATTCTCCTCGAGTCCATGATACAAAGTACAATAAAATAAATGAAATCATCTGCCATACATGATATACCCATCCATCATAAAAGATACAAACATCCATCATAAAATATAACCATCCATCATCATGATACATAGATAGAATGAGAGGAAATGTAGACAAGGAATCCTCTAGCTACAATGACTATGGACATATCTCAATGGTAAGAGTAAAAAACCACTACCACCCAACTGCGTGGAACCTAAATGGCCCACTCCCATCATGTTGACGACATAATCTCAAGTCCTAAATAGGATACAATCCAAACATAAAAAATACTCTCTAAGTTTAGGAAATCCTAAAAGTGTTCTATCTCAAGGGTTCCAATATAAATCAACATCTATACCCAGAGGCACATAAGATACAGAGGAAACCTTCTATGTAAGTGGGCAAGTGTCATCACACGAATCACACAAGAGTTACCCTAGTAGTCTCTCAAGACCCTAGCCCCCTAGTGATCCCTATGCAACCACTAGTATCCTCTCATACTGACAAGGCATACTATGGATGCAAGGTTGCAACCAAGCATTCTCTCTACTCCCATTCTAGTTTGTACTAGCACTCAAGGCATGGGAGAGAACATACAAAGAATCGTATTAGGTTCATTTTACTCTCATTTAGTGTAGTGTTTTCACTTATTGAACAACTTACAATGGGTTACCCTGGCAACCACTTAGGGCCTTGACCCCCATTACAAGCCACTTCCTGACATTACACATAGATAACCTACCCTAAGATCATGAAATCACAAATCAAAGAATCATAGTAAAATCACCTCAGCCCTATACAAGTAACTGGAAAGCATCAAAAGATAAATCACGATACCCATCAATTCTCAGTGAGCAACTAGAAAGTATCCCAATAATACTGATCAATGATTCAAAATAGTTAAGTCAAATATCTCATAGCATAAATCTCACTATCCCATAAGGACATTGAAATTAGTAGTCAATAATATAAACACACTCAACATAGAGCATACCAACACATTACCATGGTTAAGTAAAAATAATCAAGATCGAGTCAGCATGACACCACACTCACAGAGCACTCAAGCCTCTATTAGATGTCCTAAAACTAGTCAACAATCTAGTCAACCCCAAACCCCAAACATAGACATCACACAAAAAAGAAGGTGTAAGTTTCATGTTTTGGTTTATTTTTGAAAACATAAGGTTGAGTTAAATATAAGGTTTCAGTTTTCATTTTAGTGTATGTTTTAAGTAAAAAGATTCTTTGTTTACAATATAATTTAACTCATTCATTTAATCAACTAAAATATAGAATTACCCCATTATATTTTAAGTCAATTACCTAAAATATTCTAAGGGTAATCATTTATTTATTTATATTATCAAAATAATAACTAATGATCCTTCAATAAAATAGTTTCAATTCTAGAAAAATCATTATCATTGCAAAATAAATTAAATTAAATTAAATCTATTAAATATTTTTTATTTTTTATTTATTCTTAATTAAATTCTATTTAATTAAATTAATTAATAACCATATAAATTACATTAACATCCTTTATTAATAATTACAATTACAATAATAAATTCATTAATTAAAAATGAATTAAATCTAACTATATATTAATTTTTTATTAATATTAAAAAAATTTAATAATTAAATTTATTAATTAAATTTAATAATTAAATTTAATAATTAAATTTATTAATTAAATTTAATAATTAAATTTAATAATTAAATTTATTAATTAAATTTAATAATTAAATTTAATAATTAAATTAATTTAAAAAATATGTGTATTTTGTTTTTTAAAACAAAGGTGTTTATTTAAAGGCCTGCTGACCTTGGGCACACAGTAACCTATTGTTGCAAGGCCTATATCGGCACTGGTATAGAGTACCACTACCACAACAATACCTACGACAATGGTACTCCACCGTAGGGTAGGAGTAAATAGGGGTAAGGGGTTATTCCCTCCCCCAATTAAATTTATATTTTTATATTTTTATTTTTTATATAACATTTTTCACTACAACATTTTCTCCCCATTTAAAAAAAAATTATTTTATTTTATTTTACCTTGTAGATCCCAAAATTTAATAATTTTTTTTACTTAAATATATACATACATACATATATACATACATATGTATGTATATATATATATACATATATGTATGTATATATGTATGTATATATGTATGTATATATATATATATACATATATGTATGTATCTATGTATGTATATATATATACATATATGTATGTATATATGTATGTATATATATACATACATACATATATATATATATATATATGTATATATATATATACATACATACATACATACATATATATATGTATGTATGTATGTATGTATATATATATATACATACATACATACATACATACATACATACATACATACATATGTTTTTAAGAGAATCTTCATTTCAATTCAAACCCTTCCTTGACTAATTTTCCATTTTACATCTATCGAAGAAGAATAACATCAATCTTTTGATTTTCTCATAAATAGTAGACTTACATTCATACAAGAAATACATAATACTGAAACATTCATTGAAAGATTTCTTCAGATAAACATTCAACAGACATGATGAAGACAAGAAAGAAAGAGCATAATAAATTTAGCGAATAATCACAAGTGTCTCATTGAACAATGATGCTAATCACTATGCCCAAGAAAATTGTAGAGAAATTCCTCCTCTCAGAACCTTCTCCTTTCCGAAAATTCTTTCTTTCTCCAAAATTTGTGGTACCTCAAAAATGAACCCCCCGAGTTGTGATATGGAGTTCTCTCCTAAAATTAGGGCACTAATTGTGCGTTCACCTAAGAGAACTCCTTGCTCACTGGACTCCAACTCTAAATTAACTTTTCTTTATCTTTGCTTTTCTTTCCCATGCACATTTATTGAATAATTAAATTACTTTATAAAAATTTTACTTGACTTCTCTTTTAATTAATTTACTAAATTTAATCTCATGCACACAACATGTAATCATGAAACTTTTAATAAATTAATTTCTTTTCCCACATCTTTAATTATTTTCAAATGTTTAATTAATAAAAATTTAATAACTTAAACAATAATATTATTTAGCATTTATTTAAAAATGAGCTCCAAATATATTAAATTAAATAAATATTATTACATTTTAAATTTATTCTTATAACTTTCATCTTCAAATTTAATTCTTTTTAATTAATTTCCCAATTAAATATAATTAAATATTAAAGTATCTTAATAATTTTTCATTAAATTAAATCATTAATTTAATCTTTTAATTAGACTTAATTAATAGAAAATTTCACCATGGACTCATTAAAAAAAAATGAAAACTCATCATAGCAGTACACATACAAATTCAAACTAAAGGGTTATAATCACGAATTAACATCATTCGACGGATTCAAAGGGTCGTCAATTCAGATACTTGTCCTAATTTTCTAGGACAAATGGCTTAAGGGTTTAGGATTTGGACTTAAGAATTTATCTCTCCTCTCTTACCATTGAGATAATGCAATAGGGTACACTCATCCTGGCAATTTAGGAAGTCAATACCTGGTACTTGTAACCTACATAAAATCCATGTACGTACAAACACAATATTCTAAGCTAAACAGGCAATGACAAGAAGTGGTGCATAATGTAGATCCCAACAAGAAGGTGACAATGACTCCCTTAACCACATCATAAATGTCATACATAAAAAAAAAAATACACACACACCATACACATGCAGTATGGAGTAAGTATCCATAAGAAGACACATAATAGTCCATCTAACTAATCATCATCAATAACTAAAATCACTAAATAACCATCATGCTACTAATCATCAAACATAAAACTAGCCTAAAATAGTTTGGCAATGATAACAAAAATATAAACTAAGGGTACACACTACATCCACCCCCCTAGACTTAGGCTTACTCCTAGAAGCCTATAAACAAGTACGGATATAAATCTTGTAATCTAGATGCATCCTCCCTTGTAGCTGATGAATTGTCAGTAGGGTTCCATTGGACCCTTACCTGCTCTATGGTTCGACCCTTGAGGGTTAACTCCCACTACTCCAAAATGTGAACTGCCTCCAAAGCCAGCTGCCCATCCTCTACCTACAATGCATTCCAATCAAGAACATGTACCACATTAGGGATATATTGTCTAAGTAATGAAACATGGAAAAAATCATGAATGAGAGCTAGGCTGGGCAGTAAAGCAAGACGTTAGGCAGTTAGACCAATCCTCTCAAGAATCTCGAATGGTCCCATAAAGTGAGGTGCTAGCTTTGAACCCTTTCCATAATGGATCAGACTCTTTTGCAAATGCATTCTCAAGAAAACCTTCTCTCCCATAGAAAACTATTTATCTATCCTATGAGAATCAACATACTTTTTCTGCCTATCCTATGCCATAATCAAGTGCTCCCAGATACGCACTACATATTGCTCCATATCTTGAACCATCTAAGGACCCAATAGGATGCAATCCTCAAGACTATCCCAACTCAAAGGTGTATGATGAGGATGACCATATAAAGTCTAGAAAGGTGCCATGCCAATAGAACTATGATATCCATTGTTGTAAGTGAACTCCACTAGGTAGAGATAGTCCTCCCAATGAGTTTGCCTATCCATCACATACATCCTCAACATATCCTCTAGTACTTGGTTCATTATCTCTCTTTGTCCATCAGTCTCTGGGTGAAATTCTGAATTGAAATTCAACTAATTTCCTAGATCATGTGGAAATGAATATAGGATCCCTATCTAAAATGATATTTCAAGTAATACCATGTAGTCTCATGATGTCACAAATGAAGGCATTAGCTACAGATACTACAGTGTAGCAAGACCTTATTAGTGAAAAGTGTGCCACCTTAGTCAACTAATCAATGGTGACAATGATAACATCATGACGATGAGCAATCATAGGTAATCCTACTATGAAGTCCATAGAGATGATGTCCCACTTCCATGAAGGAATAAGTTTTGGCTGCAAAAGTCTTGCTAGATGCTAGTGTTCAACTTTAGCTCTCTGACACTCAAGAAACTTAGCCACAAAATCAGCAATGTCTTGCTTCATCCCTAACCAATAGAATAAACATTCCAAGTCTGCATGCATCTTCTTGACACCTAGATGTACTGAGTAAGGTGTACAATGGACCTCTGATAGGATCAATGTGCGAAGATCATCTAGTAATGGCACATAGATCCTTTTTGAATGTCTCAAAAGGCCATCTGACTCTAAAACATAGTATGAAAGCTTACTCTCCAATGGTCTCCCTGAATTTATCTCTCTGCACAGCTCTTGATACCAAGTATTGGTAGGGAGTGCCTGAAGTATTTGAATCCTCAAATCAACACTAAGAGTTATAGATAATGTAACATGTCTCTTGAAACTCAAAGTGTTAACCACCATATTCTCCTTCCCCTAAATATACTTCACCTTGAAGTCAAACTCGCATAGAAACTCCATCCATCGCCTCTGTCTAGTATTCAGATTAGGCTACGTGAAAATGTACTAGAGACTGTGATGATCACTATGAAGTTCAAATCTATGCCCTGGAAAGACATATCTCCATCTCACTAAGGCAAGAACTACTGTTTCTAACTCAAGATCATCCATAGGATAATTTAGCTTGTGATCCTTGAGTTTGTGTGATTCATATGCAATCATCCATCCATTTTACATCAATACTGCTCCAATTCTCTCAAGGGAAGCATCTGTACACAACATAAAATCACCTATTGGAGTAGGTACTGCTAAGATCAGTGCACTAATGAAAATCTCCTTGAGCTTCTGAAATGCTTCCTCACATTTCTCTATCCATAAAAACTTCTTTCCTTTCCTCTAAAGGGAGGTGATAGGATGTGCTATTTTGGAGAAGTTTTGGATAAATCTGTGATAATAACTAGCTAGACCCATGAAACTATGAAGTTTTGACATAGTAGTGGGTGTAGGCCAATCTACTATTGCCTAGACCTTCATAGGGTCTACAAAGATACCCTCACATGATATGATGTGCCCTAAGTACTATATCTCTGATTGAAATAAATCACACTTCACCACATTGACATAAAGTTGATTATCTCTCAAGTACTGCAAAACCAAACACAGATGTTCCTCATGCTCCTTCTAGGACTTAGAGAATATCAGTATATCATCAAGGAACACAACTAAAATTTTTTCAAGATATGAATGGAACACTCCATTCATCAGACACATGCAAATTGATGGAGCATTCATCAGCCCAAAAGGTACCATTGTGAACTTGTAGTGCCCATAGCGAGTTCAAAAAGTGGTCTTATGAATGTCTACTTTCTTGATGCAAAGCTGATGGTATCCTGAATTAAGGTCTATCTTGGAGAACACTATAGCTCCCTTGATCTGATCAAATAAATCATTGATCCTAGGTAGAGGATACATATTGTTTATTGTCACCTTGTTCAACTTTCTATAATCAATAAAAAGGTGCAAGGAACCATCCTTCTTCTTCACAAAGAGCACTGGAGCTCCCCATGGTGATACACTAGGTTGGATACTACCCTTAGACAAAAGATCCTCTAGCTGTAGGTGCAACTCACTCAATTCTTGAGTGGTCATATGATAAGGAGATCTAGAAATAAATTCTTCTCCTAGAGTGAGGTCAATGCTGAAATTAATATCTCTCTTCGGGGGCATGCCTAGAATTTCACTTGGAAAGACATCCACATACTCATGTAGAATAGGGTGGTACAAAGTCTTTCTCATAGGATCTTCTTCATCTAGCTCACTTAGTGTAAGAACAAATACCTGACATCCCTTATGAAAGCAACACTTCAATTCCATAGTGGATATCATCCATAGAGATATAGGTCTTGGTATCCCCACAATCTTTGCATCCTTCCCTTGGTCATCCTGACATACATTGGTCTTCTTCTTGCAACCTATACTAGATCTATGAGAGCCAAGCCAATCCATACCTAAGACCACATCATAGGAGCCAAGAGGAATAACCTAAAGGTCAATTGATGTCACAAACCCTCCTATTTCAAGCTCACACTTAAGAACTATAAAATCTATGGAAACCTTAGTGCTTGAGGCTAGTTCCACTTTCCAATCCTAATCTTGATTAACTACTTCCAACTTACACTTAGCAAGTAGAGATGGTGAAATAGACAAATCTATGGAACCCAAATCAAATAATAAAGAGAGATTTGTACCTTGGATAGCTCCCATAGTCTAAATCATAGTCCCCTAATGGTCTACCTGATGGTGATACACTACTAAAAATACCTTATGAGCTCTACATGCATCCTTGATTATGGGCTCAAATGCTACTGGTCTAGGACCTAAATACTGAGGTGCTCACTATGGACAGTAAGTTACAATGTGTCCAACCTATCCACATGTGTAACATCTTGTGCCTCTACCTAATCCTCTCCCTATATGAGGTGCATTTGACCACTGGCGTCTATCCCTACTAGCAAAAGACTAGCTGCTCTATGTTGGTTGAGTGTATTGATTTCACCTATTACCTTGGGCATTGTGATTTTTCTTGGAGTTAGAACTATTGCCACCACTCTGTGCCTAAGGGTTTGATCTCTTCTGCTACTGTGACTGCTACTGGTTCTAATCTCCCTTAGGAAAAGGAGGCTTCCTATTTCCACCTAATTTTTGGTTGCCCTTAGATCCTGATGCTATAGGTGCTCCCACAAAACCCCCATGTTCAAGGTTGACACTCTGCTATACAAGGATGGCTTGATGTACTACATCTTTGAGGGTTTTAGGCTCAAACACCTTAACTCCCCCAACTATATAGTTGTTCAAGCCTCTAATGAAATGTTGTGCCAATTGTGTTGGGTTGTCACTGAATCTTGAAAAGGGCATGAACTCACAGAACTTACGCTCATACTCTACTACAGTCATAGTGAATTGTCTTAGGTTATGGAACTCATCTGCTCTATGTTGCTTCCATTCCTTTGGTAGGAATTGCTCACAAAAGTTTTCCAAGAATATCTCCCATGTGACACAGTTCATGTCTATGCCTAGTTTCTTTTCCTTGATAGTCTACCAAGTGGCTCCAAAGTTTTCCAAGTTAGTAATAAAAAATCTTTCTTTGACATTACTGTCAAAGTCCTACGTAATGAAAACCCTATCAAGAGCAATAAGCCACTACTTGGCTACATATCCTGAACCATGCCCATTAAAGGGCTTGACCTTGGACCTTTGAAGGTCCCTCATCTCAGAAACTACTATGGATCTATGATGATCCTTTCGAGGCCTCCTAGACCTGGGTCTATGTTCATTTCCTTCCTAATGTGCTCTATCCTAATCATGAATATGAGGTAGGTGGTTAATGATGGTCTGCATCATTTACTTTAGATCAACCTCCCCAGAGTTGGCCTATTCCTCTCTATGGCTCTGTTCTTGATGCTCATTGACATACTCTTCCCTATTCTCTTCTTGAAAGGGGCCTTTGTGGGCAGACTCATGTACATTGATAGCTTTGCCTCATCCATGACCTCTACCATGGCCAAGGCTATGACCTCTAATAGAAGATCTCATCACAAATACCATCCTACAACAATATCCAAGATACAAGATTGTAAAACAACCATAAAGCATACTAATATAAGCATATATAAAAGACACATGGTTTTGAAAATAGAATAAGTTTCAATTTTCAATTTGCCTATATTTAGGTTTACATATAATTTTAGTTTTGAAGTCTAAGTGTTCATGTTAGAAAGTATACAACTAAAAGTTTAGGTTTTGTTTTAGTTCAACTAGTTCAAATTTTAGTTTGATACAGATACATATAATAGTTTAAAGTTTTCATTTTTGTTCAACTAGTTAACAACTAGTGGTGTTCCAATATACCCAAAGCTCCCAATGTAGAAACTTGGGCTCTAATACCAGATGTAATGTCCTGCCAAGGGATCCAAAAGAAATAACCTAAAGTTTTACGAAGTTTTTCAACTTTTTTTTTGAACCAGAAAGATAAAACATACACATCAAATACATAGTAGTGGAAGCAATAACATACAATCAACTAAAAATATACATAATAGGTTACATTCCTTAAGGATCCCATGACGTTGAATCACATTTAAATTTAATTATTACTAAATCCATCAAATACCACATCCATGTGAAAGAACAATTAAAAAATCTAATGTCCATGATTTCAATAATATACATTTTTTCCAAATGCCTCTTGGCAAATGAAATTCAGAATCCTCAATCATCCACTATACATGTCATAGGGTATGAAAGGCTAAAAGAATATACATATATAGAAATAGATATACATCATCCTCCTCAGATCCATGATATAAAGTACAATAAAATAAATGAAATCATCCACCATACATGATATATCCATCCATCATAATGATACATAGATAGAATGAGAGGAAATGTATACAAGGAATGCTCCAACCACAGTGACTACGGACGGATCTCAATGGTAAGAGTAAAAAAGCACTACCACGTGACTGTGTGGAACCTAAACGACCCACTCCCACCATGTTGAGTAGATAGTCTCAATTCCAAAATAGGATATCAATCAAAATATAAAAAATACTCTCTAAGTCTAGGAAATCCTAAATGTATTCTATCTCAAGAGGTCCAATATAAATTGACATCTATACCTAGAGGCACAAAAGACACATAAGAAACCTACTATGTAAGCAGGAAAGTGTCATCGCATGAATCATGCTAGAGTTACCCTAGTAGTCTCTCAAGACCCCAACCCCCTAAAGATCCCTATGTGGTCACTAGAATCCTCTCATACTGGAAGGGCATACTATGGATGCAAAGTGACAACCAAGTGTTCTCTCTACTCCCATCCTAGTCTGTACTAGTACTCGAGGCATGGAAGAGAACATACAAAGACTCTTATTAGGTTCAGTTTACTCTCATTTAGTGTAGTGTTTTCACTTATTAAACAACTTACAATGGGTTACCATGGCAGCCACTTAGGGCCCCGACCCCCATTACAAGCCACTTCCCAACATTACATACGAATAACCTATCCTAATCTCATGAAATCAAAAATAAAAGAATCATAGTAAAATCACCTCAGCCCTATACAAGTGACTGGAAAGCATCAAAAGATAAATCACAATACCCATCAGTTCTCAGTGAGCAACCAAAAAGTATCCCAATAATACTAATCAACGAATCAAAATAGTTAAGTCAAATATCTCATAGGATAAATCTCACTATCCCACAAAGACAGTGAAAACAATAGTCAATAATATAAACACACTCAATATAGAACATACAAACACATTACCATGGTTATGTAAAAATAATCAAGATTGAGTCAGCATGAAACCACACTCACAAAACTCTTGAGCCTTTGGTAGATGTTATAAAATCGGTCAACAATCTAGTCAACCCCAAACCCCAAACATAGACATCACACAAAAAACAAGGTGTAAGTTTCATGTTTTGGTCTATTTTTGAAAACATAAGGTTGAGTTAAATATAAGGTTTCAGTTTTCATTTTAGTTATGTTTTAAGTAAAAAGATCCTTTGTTTACACTATAATTTAACTCATTCATTTAATCAATTAAAATATAGAATTACCCCATTATATTTTAAGTCAATTACCTAAAACATTCTAAGGATAATCATTTATTTATATATAATATCAAAATAATAACTAATGCTCTTTCAATAAAATAGTTTCAATTTTAGAAAAATCATTATCATTACAAAATAAAATAAAATAAAATAAAGTCTATTAAATATTTTTTATTTGTTATTTAATCAAATTAATTAATAACCATATAAATTACATTAACATCCTTTATTACTAATTACAATTATAATAATAAATTCATTAACTAAAAATGAATTAAATCTAGCTATTTATTAAAATTTTATAAATATAAAAAAATTTAATAATAAAATAAATTAAAAAAATTATATATTTTAAAAAAATAAAGGCATTTATTTAAAGGCCCGCTAGCCTTAGGCATGTAGTACCCTACTATTGTAGGTCCTACAGTGGCAGTGGTACAGAGTACCACTCCCGTCACAATACCTGTGACTGTAGTACTCGGGCGTAGGGCGGGAGTAAAGGTGGGGTACGAGGTTATTCCCTCCCCCAATGAAATTTATAATTTTATAATTTTTTTTTTATATAATGTTTTTCACTAAAATGTTTTTTCCTTGTTTTAAAAAAAAATTAATTTAATTAATTTAATTTTGTAAATCCCAAAATTTAATAAATAAATAAATATATATATATAAATATATAAATATATAAATATATAGGTGGGTTCGTTGTATTTTATCAATCAGGTTATATATATATAAATAGCCAACATTAACCTGATTGATAAAATACAACGAACCCACCTATATATATATATATATATATATATATATATATATATATATATATATATATATATATATATATATATATATATATATATATATATATATATATATATATATATATATATATATATATATATATATATATATATGTTTTTAAGAGAATCTTCATTTCAATTCAAACCCTTCCCTGACTAATTTTCCATTTTACATCTATTGAAGAAGGATAACATCAATCTTTTGATTTTCTCATAAATAGTAGACTTACATTCATACAAGAAATACAGAATACTAAAACATTCATTGAAAGAATTCTTCAGATAAACATTCAATAGACATAATGAAGATAGGAAAGAAAGAGCATAATAAATTTAGCGAATAATCACAAGTGTCTCATTGAACAATGATGCTAACCACTATGCCCAAGAAAATTGCAGAGAAATTCCTCCTCTCAGAACCTTCTCCTTTCTTAAAATTCCTTCTTTCTCCAATATTCGCGGTCCCTCGAAAATGAACCTCGCAAGTTGTGATATGGAGTTCTCTCCTAAAATCGGGGCACTAATTCTGTGTTCATCTGAGAGAACTCCTTGCTCACCGGACTCCAACTCTAAACTAACTTTTTCTTTATCTTTCCTTTATGTTTTCTTTTTCTTTCCCATGCACGCTTATTGAATTATTAAAATTACTTTATTAAATTTTTACTTGACTTCTCTTTTAATTAATTTATTAAATTTAATCTCATGCACGCATCATGCAATCATGGAATTTTTAATAAATTAATTTCTTTTCCCACATCTTAAATTGTTTTCGAATGTTTAATTGATAAAATATTTATTAACTTAACCAATAATATTTTTTAGAATTTATTTAAAAATGAGCTCTAAATATATTAAATTAAATAAATATTATCACGTTTTAAATTTATTCTTATAACTTTCATCTTGAAATTTAATTCTTTTTAATTAACTTCCCAATTAAATATAATTAAATATTAAAATATCTTAATAATTTTCCATTAAATTAAATCATTAATTTAATCTTTTAATTAGACCAAATTAATAGAAAAGTTCACCATGGACTCATAAAATAAAATATGAAAACCCATCATAGCAAAACACATACAAAATCAAACAAAAGGGTTATAATCATGAATTAACATCATTTGACACATTCTAAGGGTAGTCAACTCAGATACTTGTCCTAATTTTCTAGGACAAATGGCTTAAGGGTTTAGGATTTGGAGCTAAGAATTTATCTCCCCTCTCTTACCAGTGAGATAATGCAATAGGGTATTATCATCCCGACAATTCAAGGAAGTCGATACTCAGTACATGCAACCTGCATAAAATCCATGCATGTACAAGCATAATACTCTAAGCTAAATAGGCAATGGAAAGAAGTGGTGCATCATGTTGATCCTGACTAGTATGTGACAACGAATCCCTTCCTTAACCACATCAGAAATGCCATACATAAAGAAAACATTCACGCACACCATACACATGTAGTATGGGGTAAGTATTCATAAGAAGACACATAATAATCCATCTAACTAATCATCATCAATAACTAAAATCATTGAATAATCATCATGCATACACGAAGTATAGAGTACCAAGTAATTTCATCATATATCAATTGAATCTGAAATAATATCTTATAATCTCTAAACAATGCTACTAATCATCAAATACAAAATTGGCCTAAAAGAGTTTGGCAATGATGCTACTCTTGGAAGCCTATAAACAAGTAGGGATATAAATCCCATAACCTAGATGCATCCTCCCATGTAGCTGATGAATCATCAGTAGGGTCCCATTGGACCCTTAGCTTCTTTATGGTTCGACCCCTGAGGGTCAACTCACACTACTCTAGAATACAAATCGGCTCCAAAGCCAGCTGCCCATTGTCTACCTGCAATGCATTCCAATTGAGAACATGTACCACATTAGGGGTATACTGTCTAAGTACTGAAACATGGAAAACATCATGAATGCAAGCTAGGTTGGGCAGTAAAGCAAGACGATAGGCAACTAGACCAATCCTCTCCAGAATCTCGAATGGTCCCACAAAGCGAGGTGTTAGCTTTGAACCCTTTCTTTAATAGATTGGACTCTTTTGTGGATGCACTCTCAAGAAAACCTTCTTTCCCATAGAAAACTATTTATCTGATCTATGAGCATCGACATACTTTTTCTACCTATCCTTTGTCATAGTCAAGTGCTCTCGGATACGCACTACTTGTTGCTCCATATCTTGAAGCATCTTAGGACCCAACAAGATGTGATCCTCAAGACTATCCTAACTCAAAGGTGTATGACAAGGATGACCATAGAAAGCTTGGAAAGGTGCCATGCCAATAAAATTGTGATATCCATTGTTGTAAGTGAACTCCACTAGGTAGAGATAGTCCTCCCAATGAGTCTACTTATCCATCACATACATCCTCAAAATATCCTCCAGTACTTGGTTCACTCTCTCTATCTGTCCATCAGTCTCTGGGTGATATGTTGAACTAAAATTCAACTACACTCCTAGATCATTTTGCAATGATGTCCAAAATGCGAAAGTGAATATAGGATCCCTATCCAAAATGATCTTTTAGGGAATACCATGTAGTCTCATGATGTCACACATGAAGACATTAGTTATAGGAGCTACAGTGTAGGAAGATCTTATTGGCAAAAAATGTGCCATCTTAGTCAACTAATCAATGGTGACCATGATAGCATCATAATGACAAGCAGTAATAGGTAATCCTACTATGAAGTCTATAGAGATGATGTCCCACTTCTATGAAGGAATGAGATTTGGTTGCAAAAGTCCTGCTGGAAGCTAGTGTTCTACTTTAACTCTTAGACACTCAAGACACCTAGCCACACAATTAGCAATGTCACACTTCATCCCTAACTAATAGAATAAATGTCACAAGTTTGCATGCATCTTCTTGACACCTAGATGTGCCGAGTAAGGTGTATGATAGACCTCTAATAGGATCAATGTGTGAAGCTCATCCAATAACAACACATAGATCCTTCCTAAATGTCTCCAAAGGCCATCTGACTCTAGAACATAGTCTAAAAACTTACCCTCCAATGGCATCCCTGAATCTATCTCTTTAAACACCTCCTGATACCAAGTATTGATAGGTAGTGCCTAAAGTATTTGACTCCTCAAATCAACACTAAGAGTCATAGATAATGTAACGTGTCTCTTGTGACTCAAAGTGTTAGCCACCATGTTCTCCTTCCCCTAAATATACTTCACCTCGAAGTCATACTCACATAGAAACTCCATCCATCACCTCTATCTAGCATTCAGATTAGGCTATGTGAATATGTACTAGAGACTTCAATGATCACTATGAAGTTCAAATCTATGCCCAAGCAAGAAATGGCTCCATCTCACTAAGACATGAACTACCACTATTAACTCAAGATGATGCATTGGATAATTCAGCTCATGATCCTTGAGTTTGCACGATTCATACGCAATCACCTGTCCATTCTGCATCAATATTGCTCCAATTCCCTGAAGGGAAGGATCTCTACAAACCATAAAATCACCTATTGGATCAGGTACTACTAAGATTGGTGCATTGGGGTAAAAGCACAAACCTGTGTCTCCTTTTATAAAGTAACGTGATATCAGAATGTGACTCTTCAACAATAGTGACAAAAAAATGGCATTTGTGTTTAAAATATGAAGATGATGTAAATTGATGAAATGTGTAGAATTGGATGAATTTTATGCCTATAATTTTTATAATTTTTTTGAATAAGAATTTATTCATTTTATTTTATTTTGAAGTCTATTTTTTAATTGTAAAAAATATAGGGTGTAGTTCTCGTCAAACAAGTATATGCAAATCATCTTTTTTTGTTTTGATTTGAAAATATCTTATAGATGACATGAATAGCTAGTGCACAAAAAAAGAAATAATTATTTTTGATGTATATTTTCTTTGTTATAAGTACTCAAGTTCAACCTATCAGAATCCAATAGTTTTTTCCTCCTGTCAAAACTTTTCTATCAAATCTATACCATCTTGAAAAAAAATTACATATTCGTGAAGAGGATTCTCTCCTCTAGAGATAAATATAATTTTAAAAATTTTTTTGATATGATTTACTATTTTTTTTCCTTTTTTGAGGGAGCATCTTCTGAAATGTTGAAATATTGACTTATAATACTTTAAGATTATAACATATTATAACTAATCAAAACACTCAAAAATTTATATAATGATGATATTGAATTTGAGATCTATAAAAGGGTATTTTTAGTTTTTGAAAAAAATTGATTTTTGATAGAGAAATGAGATTTGACCAAAACAGGTTTTGGTATCACAAACGGTGACACAAATCTGTACTTTTACCCACTGGTCAAAAGCTCCTTGAGCTTCTAAAATGCTTCCTCACATTTCTCCATCCATAAAAACTTCTTTTCTTTCCTTTGAAGGGTGGTGATAGGATGTGCTATTTTGGAGAAGTTTTGGACAAATCTATGATAATAACTAGCTAGACCGATGAAATTATGAATTTTTGACATAGCAGTGGGTGTAGGCCAATCTACTATTGCCTTGATCTTTGTGGGGACTACAGAGATACCCTCACCTAATATGATGTGCCCTAAGTATTGTATCTCTGATTGAAAGAAATAACACTTCACCACATTGGCATAAAGTTGATTATCTCTCAAGCAATGCAAAACCAATTGCAGATGCTCCTCATGCTCCTTCTGGGACTTAGAATATATCAGTATATCATTAAGGAACATGAGTAAAAATATGTCAAGATAGGAATAGAACACTCTATCCATCAGACACATGAAAATTGATGGAGCATTCATTAGACCAAATTGTACCACTATGAACTCATAGTTCCTATAGTGTGTTCGAAAGGCAATCTTATGAATGTCAGCTTCCTTGATGCGAAGCTGATGGTAACCTAACTTAAGGTTGATCTTGGAGAACACTGTAGCTCCCTTGATCTAATTAGATAAATCATTGATCCTTGTTAGAGTATACCTATTCTTTATTGACACCTTGTTCAGCTATCTATAATCAATACAAAGGTGCAAGGAACCATCCTTCTTCTTCACAAAGAGCACTGGAGCTCCCCATGTTCATACACTAGGTTAGATACTACCATTAGCCAAAAGATCCTCTAGTTGTAGGCGCAACTCACTCAATTCCTGAGTGGTCATATGATAAGGAGCTCTAGAGATAGGCTCCGCTCCTGGAGTGAGGTCAATGTTGAACTCAATATCTCTCTTTGGGGGCATGCCCATAATCTCACTCAAAAAGACATTTGCATACTCATGTAGAATAGGTTGGTCCAAAGTCTTTCTCATAGGATCTTCTTCATCTAGGTCACTTACTGTAACAACAAATACCTGACATCCCTTATGAAAGTTCTACTTCAATTGCATAGTGAATATCATCCATAGATATATAGATCTCGATATCCTCACAATCTCCATATCCTTCCCTTGGTCATCTTGACATACAATGGTCTTCTTCTTATAGTCTATGGTAATTGTATGAGAGCCAAGCCAATCCATACCTAACACCACATCATAGGAGCCAAGAGGAATAACCTAAAGGTCAATTGATGTCACAATCCCTCCTATGCCAAGCTCACACTTAAGAACTATGGAATCTATGGAAAACTTAGCACTTGAGGCTAGTTCCATTTTCCAACCCTAATCTTGCTTAACTACTTCTAGCTTACACTTAGCAACTAGAGATGGTGAAATAAAAGAATCAATGACACTTGAACCAAACAATACAGAGAGAGGTGTACCTCAGATAGCTCCCGTAGTCTCAAGCATGGTCCCTTGATTGTCTACTTGATGGTGATCCACTATTGCAAATACCTTATGAGCTCTACTTGCATCCCCAAATGCGGGCTTAGATGCTGCTAGCCTAGGACCTAAATACTGAGTTGCTCGATGTGGATAGTGAGCTGCAATGTGTCCAACCTGTCCACATGTGTAACATCTTGTGCTTTTGCTAGATCCTCTCCCTGGAGGAGGTGAATTTTACTATTGGTGGCTATCCCTACTAGCAAAAGAATGGTTACTCTATGCCTATTGAGTGTATTGATTTCACCTATTACACTAGGCATTGTGATTGTTCTTGGAGTTAGAACTACTATCACCACTCTATGCCTCAGGGTATGATCCCTTCTGCTACTGTGACTGCTGAGGCTATTGCTTGTTCTAATTTCCCTTAGGAAAAGGAGGCTTCCTATTTACACCTAAGTTGTAGTTTCCCTTAGATCCTAATGTTGTATGCACTCCCACAAAACACCCATGACCAAGGTTGACACTCTACTCTACAAAGATGGCTCCATGTACCACATCTTTGAGGGTGCTAGGCTCAAACATCTTAACATCCCAACTATACAGTTGTTCAAGCCTTTGATGAAATTTTGTACCAACTATTTTGGGTTGTCACTGAATCTTGAAATGGGCATGAGCTCATAGAACTTGTGCTCATACCCTACTATGGTCATAGTGAACCATCTCAGGTTATGGAACTCATCTACTCTATGCTAATTCCATTCCTTTGGTAGCAATCACTCATGAAAGTTTTTGAAGAATATCTCCCATGTGACACTGTTCATGTCTATGCCTAGCTTCTTTTGCTCAATAGTTCACCAAGTGGTTCTAAAGTTTTCTAGGTTGGTAATAGAAAACCTTGCTTTGACATTACTATTAAAGTCTTGCATAGAAAAAACCCTATCAAGAGTACTAAGCCACTGCTTGGCTACATATCCTGAACCATGCCCATTAAAGGGCTTGACCTTGAACCTCTAAAGATCCTTCATCTGAGTAGCTACTATGGATCTATGATGATCCCTCCAAGGGCTCCTAGACCTGGGTATATGCTCATGTCCTACCCAGTGTGATCTATCTTGATCATGAATAGGAGGTAGGTGATCGATGATGGTCTGCATCATTTGCCTTAGATCAACCTCCCCAGAGTCAACCTACTGCTCTCTATGGCTCTCTTTCTAATGCTCATTGACATACTCTTCCATATTCTCTTCCTGAATGGGGCCTTCATGGGCAGACTCATGTACATTGATAGTTCTACCTCGTCCATGACCTCTACTAAAATCAAGGCACTAATTGTGTGTTCACCCAAGAGAACTCCTTGCTCACCAGACTCCAACTCTAAATTAACTTTTCTTTATCTTTCCTTTATCTTTTCTTTTTCTTTCCCATGCACGTTTATTGAATTGTTAAAATTACTTTATTAAATTTTTACTTGACTTCTCTTTTAATTAATTTATTAAATTTAATCTTATGCACGCATCATGCAATCATGAAACTTTTAATAAATTAATTTCTTTTCCCACATCTTAAATTATTTTTGAATGTTTAGTTGATAAAATATTTAATAACTTAAACAATAATATTATTTAGCATTTATTTAAAATGAGCTCTAAATATATTAAATTAAATAAATATTATCATGTTCTAAATTTATTCTTATGACTTTCATCTTCAAATTTAATTCTTTTTAATTAATTTCCAAATTAAATATAATTAAATATTAAAATATCTTAATAATTTTCCATTAAATTAAATCATTAATTAGAATTAATTAATAGAAAATTTCACCAAGGACTCATAAAATAAAATATGAAAAACCCATCATAGGAAAACACATACAAAATCAAACTAAAGGGTTATAATCATGAATTAACGTCATTCGATGCATTCAGAGGGTAGTCAACTTAGATACTTGTCCTAATTTTCTAAGACAAATAACTTAAGGGTTTAGGATTTGGAGTTAAGAATTTATCTCCCCTCTCTTACCATTGAGATAGTGCGATAGGGTATGCTCATCCTATAGAAGTTGATGAAAGCCAGCTTCACAGCTCACCAAGATCACTTGCATACAAATAACCTATCGAAGGGAAACTAAAGAAGGAAGAGGTGGAGCTTGGAAAAACTAAATAGACTGAGAGAGAAGATATTGCAAACAAAGAAAAATGTGTTGCTATACAATATGCCTTGAAAATGAGTTATGAAATACAATGAGAGAGCCAGAATATAAAGGCCTCAAAGAAACTTCTAGAACAAGCTAGAAAATGCTAGGAGATAAGAATGACAACTAAGGTGGAATGTCCTCGATCAAGTTGAGGAGATAAGTATGACTAAGAAGGAAAAAACTCCCGTGTTGTCAAAAACTCCTAGGCTAAAACTAATAAATAAATGCATTAATCTAAGTAAACTTAAGTAAAAGAGTAAATAATAATTATTTACTCTAACACCCCACTTAGGGGAATGCACTTTAAGCTCACAAAAGCTAAGATGAAATGCAAAATGGGTCCCGACAATGAGGCCATGTTAGGTACCCATGTACAATGCAAAGAAATGTAACCCCTGAAAATGGGGAGAGAGAAAAAATCACATGGGAAAAACCCTCCCCCAAAAAGAGGTAAGAAAACCTAGTGAAGGACTGAAGAAACCTCCAACTAGAGGAATGTCCAAAAAAACAGGAACAAGAGAAGATTATGAAGAGCATCATTGAAGCATGAAGAAGCCACAAACTCTGTTAGAAAGAAACTATTAATCTAAAGATTCTCCGTGGAAAATAGAAGGTACAAATCGAGTGTGTCTATATGGTAGATGATCCATCTTACCCAAATGCATAGGTAGCTAGCCACTGCAATCGCCTAGTATATAGGATCAAATATTGAATACATAGCTCACATTATCGAACCATTGAACCAAGGAAGCATTAGAACAAAAGAATAACCCCACCCCCCCTTAATGTAGACAGAGTGAGGTCACAAGCAACTGAAAAAGTGGGCCAAAATTCTCTAGCAGAAAGAACCAAGACTAGTGAGTGAGATGAAGAGGTATAAAAATCTATAAAGGCACATGTCACCGACACATTCATGGGGCTAATTTCATGGAAGGGACACTCACTTGACAAAGGAAGAGGGCACAAAAATGGCAACAACTAACCTCCTCATGGTGCTTTATAAAATAGTGCTAGTACAACTATCTCAAAACAATGTTCATGAATTCGAAATGCAAGAGTGGCACTTTATCTCAGTGTGTTTGCATAAAGATCCTTACAACTGATATCAACAATGATCAGAAAGGGAAAAACAATGATACAATAGATAGTACAACCCAAAAAAAAGATCCTATGCCATGAAAATGATGCTCGGATCTAGAACACCCAAGATATCCACCATAGAGAAAAAATTCCAAAAACATGATAGAAAGAGCATGGGGTAGAATCTAAAGGAAATGATAGCATTTATGAAAAGATGACAAAACTAGCTTTCAAAAAATGGATATGGGATGCAAAAAAATGCTTGCTAGAGTGAAAAATAGAACTTCAGACTTTGACTATAAAAATAGGCTACCAAACTACATCAAAACCAAAATATACCTACAATAATGTCTCTGTCTCAGAACTAGCTTTTTGGTGCTTCTGTTAGATCGAAAAAATACCTCTGTATGCTCAAATTATGGCCAAAAAATTGCAAGTAGGTCAAAAAGGACCCTGGAGAGCCTCCATGTGTGATGATGTAGCGATGACATCAAGCTAATGCTCAGCAAAAAACTAGGTTAAAATTGATGGTGAAGGGGCTATAGCAGCAAAAAAGTGCCACATAGCATCCATGTGGCAGGTGAGCTATCCAAGTGCTGATGTGGCAGGGGTCATATGGCAAGTGCCAACATGGCAAATAGAAAATGTGCCAACTATTCGAATAAGCCACATGGGCTACGGATGTGGTAGGGGTAGTGCGCTAATGGAGAAACCCGACAGAGGTGCTACAGGAGCAGTAGGGACTAGAGGCACCACCAGAGGCAAAGACACTGGAGCAGAGTGGTAGTGGCCACAAAGTGGTGCACCTGCCACGGTCAACCAGTGGTGTTGCTACGGTGGTGCGATAGGTTGCAGTAGTGCATGGGAAGTGCACTGGTGCGGTGGAGGTGGCCCCATGGTGGCAGCGTGGCATTGTTGTTGCAAATAATTTTTTTAAATTTCTTTTGCACAAAAATTCTACACAGTTCGTATAACTTGCCTGAGGGGGCAAAAAAAAAATTTCCAGATGCCACGGAAGCCAAAATTGAAAAGTTTTATATGATTTTTGATTGTAGCCGGCCTTCTGAACTCAATGGCAGTGTCCGTTTAGGTCCAAAGTGCTCTAAAAAATTGCTCTTCCCTCGGATTGAAGAAAACAATTAAAAACAAAGTAGGGTTTGTGTCTCCAAATCGTGGCTTCAAAAATCCTTCAATCAAGAAGTAGTAGGGAGGCTCTAATATGATGTAGAAGTTGATGAAAGCCAACTTCATAGCTCGCCAAGATCACCTGCATGCAAATAACCTGTTGAAGGGAAACCTAAGAGGTGGAGTTTGAAAAAACTAAATGGACAGAGAGAGAAAATATTCCAAACAAAGAAAAATGTATTGCTATACAATATGCCTTGAAAATGAGTTATGACGTACAATGAGAGAGCCCTAATATAAAGGCCTCAAGAAGACTTCTAGAACAAGCTAGAAGATGCTAGGAGATAAGAATGACAACTAAGCATACATCCACAAAAGGTGGAATGCCCTCGATCAAGTTGAGGAGATAAGTATGACTTAGACAGGAACAAACTCCCGTGTTGTCAACAACTCCTAGACTACAACTAATAAATAAATGCATTAACCTAAGTAAACTTAAGTAAAAACATAAATAATAATTATTTACTCTAACACATCCTGGCAACTCAGGGAAGTTGATACCTGATAACTACAACCTGCATAAAATCCACGCATGTACAAACACAATATTCTAAGTTGAATAGGCAATGTTAGGAAGTGGTGCATCATGTAGATCCTGACTAGTAAGTGACTATGACTCCCTTCCTTAACCACATCAAAAATGCCATACATAAAGAAAACATACCTACACACCATACACAAGTGGTATGGGGTAAGTATCCATAAGAAGACACATAATAATCCATCTAACTAATCATCATCAATAACTGAAATCACTGAATAATCATGATGCATACATGAAGTATAGAGTACCAAGTAATCTCATCATATATCAACTGAAGTTGAAATAATATCTGATAATCTCTAAAAAATGCTACTAATGATCAAACATAAATTGGCCTAAAAGAGTTTGACAATGATAGCAAAAATGTAAACTAGGGGTAGACACTACATCATTGGTATTTTTGATGGAGTTTGAATCTTTCTTAGTTTGAGTTCTTGTTAAACTTTTGTATGCTCTGTTAGCAAGAACAAAATGCAATAAATCATGATACTTTTTTTTCCCTTAAACCTTTTTAAAATTCAAAATTTACATCTCATGAGGTAGCTATCCCTCTAAATGCAGAGGAAGGTTGCATACCAAGGGCCTATCCAACTATTGGGAATAGTTTGCACAAACATTTCATTGGGATAAGTTATGTAATTTTAAAGTGATAAATTTTTTTACCAACAATATTATAATTTTGTATCTAGATATTATGTATATTCTAAATTCATATGTTCTATATATTTTTGTTTTTAAAAAAGAGGTAGATTTTTAGAGTTTTGAATGAAAAAATCATTCATTAACATTAAGAGACACAAAACAATAAGACATTTCAAATAGTAAGAAAGATGTATTGATTTGAAATCAAACTTTATCATTTTTATTGGATTGGTTAATTAAGTTGGATAGAAAAAATAGAAGAAATTTCATTTCTTAATGAATTTTTAGAAAAATAATATAAACAAATTCAAAGAAAAATGAGAGTTTTTTGTTTTGTTTTAAAGAACAACATTCTTAAAGATGTGGAAGCTATTTGATCCCATATATAAGAGAATAAAAGGTGAATGAAAGAGGGTTGAAATTTATTTAAGTTGAAATTTATTTTATAATTATATAAAAACTAAATTAATTTTGATAAATAAAATAAAATTGTATTTGATATATCTTAAATTTTGTACAAAATAAAAAATATAGATTAGTTTCAATGGATTGTATTTAAAATTTGAAGTATTTTTTAAAAATAATTTTCTTGAATTACAATCATTGATATATTCTTTGCTTCACTTAACATATATAATACAAAATGTATAAAGTATAAAATTTAAAGAACTTATTTTTGAATTGTATTATCCTTTGAATGAAACAATCGTTAGTTTTATCATAAATGAAAATAAATTAAATTAATCCATTTCAATTTGAGTTCATTCAAAATTTCAAATCATTTTAAAAATTTAATAGTAATCCACTTTCTTTACATAAATTTGATAAAATATAAGTATGCTAGTAGAAATGTCTATGTTCCTTTGAGATATCTAATAATTAAAGTGTATCTTAAAAAAAAATTCCTATCTTTTAAAATAATTTATCAATTTAATTACAATAAAAAAAATATTATAAATAAATTAAATATATATAAAATAAATCAACATTACATAAAATATTTTATTTTATTTTAAATTATTTTAAAATATTTTATTTTAACTCTAATAACTAAATATTAAACATTTGGAAACTTGCATTCATCTTTACTTGAAAAAAAAAATGCTTGCAAATTTGATTGAAAGGCCACATATCAACACTTTGAAATATCAAAGAGCAAATATGAGAACATTGGTGGCACATGTGGAAGTCTATTTCATACTAATTTGATTGCCACATTACATATAAGGATGCCATGTCTCAATGAAAGTTTGGCAAAGGGTAAAAAAGAAACATCCCACACAAGTTTTATTATTTGGAATCTAATAAGGGCACATCATTCAAAACTTTATTTCAATTAAATCAATGGCTGTGTAAGGCAATGACTACCCAATCAATTGGTTCGACATGGCTAAGTATGCCCATGACCATACCCTTATAGTAAGGTGTACTATGCAATATACTGTGTCAGATAACACATTAATTGAAATTATATTTTGAATAACTTTTTATTCTTAGCTTTTTTAAATACAAGAGTAATTCTTTTTAAAGAATTCATTTTCTTTGAAACCTTTTTAAAATTTTATTTGTTTAAATTTCTTATTTGCTATATTATATAATAAAATAATAAACAAGTATTGAATATTATCAATTTTTAACAATAATATTTTATTGATTAGTTGATTTATTTTGTATTCAATTAAATAATGGAGAATTTTTTTTTATAGATAAAAAATTATTTACACTATAATATATTAATTTTGTTTTTTAATCAAGTAAGAAGTCAAAGCCAAGATTAATTATTATGTGTTGTAATTAATTATTATTTTATTATGCGTGATCACGAATAGATTTGTACCCAAGACCTCTTCAATAAGAAGCTCACAATTTACCATTGTGTTGTAGGCTCTTGCCTTTATAATATATTAAAATTTAATATTATTACTTTTTTTATGGTTCATTTTATTTCTTATTAATATTTTTCTAAAAGTGATTAAAAACTAAACGATATATGAAAAAAAATACCTAATAAAAAATAATACTTGATGATTAAAATATATATTCATAATTAACTTAAAAAGTCTTCTCATCCTACAACATTGTTACTTCCCATATAACTTTTAATATCATATAATTTGACATACTATATTAAATTTTGACTCTAAACATTATTAATAATTTATAAAAAAATATTTCTTCATTATTTAATTGAATCATATTATTATTAAAAATCGACAATATTCAGTACATGTTTATTATTTTATAATATAATATAGTAAATAAGAAATAGCCAGTGCCCTAAAGCGTACAGTTATACCATTAGAGTTTCTGATTATCTTTCACAAAATAAAATGCAACTTCTATTTCCTTTACGACATAAAATAGTTGCATCACCTTGTCCCTTCTTCGATTAAAGTTGTTATACTTCCATTAAACGTTTCGTACGAACTCAGACTCCTACTGCAATTCTTTCCATCAATCATCTTACACACAAAAAAAGATGAAAACGCTACAAATCTTATAGTAGCGAAACGCCTAAATAGACTCCAATGCTTCTTCTACGAAAACTTTAGAATATGTATTCCTCAACACATTGAAGATTGCTAACAAATGCCAAACAAAAATATGAACTTTTGATGCCACCTAAGGGGTAAAAGACTTTAATCAGCATATAGTGAAAAACTACATACTCATTCATAGTCACTTGTACACATCAACCGCTTAAAAATTCATGGGATGAAAAAGTCATACCACTGTAATATGATAGACTATGTTATTTCACTTATAGCAGCTATTAAAATAGAAAGAACTTTATTTAGATAAGAGATAGATGGTGTTGATAGAAAAATGGTATTGGATGGCATCGTAGAAAATGGCGGGTATTGGAGGCTATCAACAATAACGTCCCCACAATAAATTAATGCTATTAAGGTGGTGGATTCATATATAAATAGGGGGTTGAGGTGATTGCTATTAGTTATACTCCGTGCAAAGTGCAAAGCAATTGCAAAGTTCAAAAGAGCAAAGAACAGCATTAATAACAATGAGGACGTACTTGATCACATTCTTTGCCATCTGCATATTCTTCAATGCTGTTGCAGGTCTGAATATTACTTATGCAAATATGTTTTAGTTTTGTAGATTGATTGTGATTAAGTGATATAATTTGTTAGGTCTTTTCTTTTATTGAAGCTGATTGGGTAAATGAAATAATTGATTGTGTGCATGTGTGCCAGGGCAGAGTGGGTGCAAGAGAGAGGACATATCATTGAGTCAGCAGGCCACGCGCTCTGCTGGAAATGGACTTCCTCGATGGTCAGTAAATATAGTTAATGCGTGCCCCAAACAATGTTCAATTTCACAAATCCATGTGTCTTGTGGAGATTTCAGCTCTGCAGAACAAGTAGATCCAAGTATTTTCAGACGTTTGAGCAGTGGTGACTGCCTGGTCAACAATGGCAATCCAATAAAGGGTGGAGGCTCCGTATCCTTCATCTATTCACAAACTAACAAATATAACCTCGCTGTCTCCTCTGTCAAGTGTGCCTAGTAATCTTCATCTCCTCATCTCTCATCACCCCATAGTATTATATAAAAGTACCATCCAATATGATATTACTCCTGGTGATATATAGTTGGATGATGGAAAACATAGTGAAATAAATATAATGGTGTTTGTCTTGTAATCTGATGAGAATCAAAACTACAACTTGCATTACATATATATTTCTCATAATAAAATAGGAGAGTACATGCTTATATTATTTTGTATGTGATTTCTCTATATGTCAAAACTGAAATACTACCTCTTTTTAACCATACAAATAGACTAATAAAAGACTATAACTAACCTGTAAAAAATCTACTTAGCTAAGAAAGAACAATCAGTAACCCCTGACATTCATCTAACTCTCTCTAGTTGCCAAATATGGATTTGGAGGATGGTAAATAACTTACAACCTTTATCTTATTAATTTACCACATTACATAAGACTGGAAAGTAGATGGGTACATAGAATGTGCCTACATCCTAATCACTATCTTGTTTCATCTAGTTTAATAATCAGATTCATATGATTAATTGTATTGTTCATGACTGTTTCTATGTTTGATATAAAAGAAAAAAGAGACACATAAAATTATGTCCAGATCAATAGATTATATAGATACATGGATATCACGTATGCATACATCAAAAAATAATTTAGAAGAATGTGGCATACTTAATATAACATTTCTATTTTTACTCATTAATCTTTTAGAAATTCATAAGATGAAAAAATAAGAATTGCAGCATTACTATAACATAACAAAAAAAAAAACTACTGACAATGGTGTAACACCATAATGTGTGTGTGTGTGTGTGTGTGTGTGTGTGTGTGTGAGAGAGATTATGTCTTAATCACTTATTTTTAAGGTTGTTTATTATTTTATTGTTGATTTTTTCAGGTTAAAAAACTCCAACTTTCAACCTTGTGCCAATATAGACCTATTAATAGCAAGAAACTCGGTTGTCTCCATCTTTATTCCCTCTATAGATCAAGTCAATTGATTTCAAATAATATGAAGTGAATAATTTAATGACATAAATTTGAAAATGAATTGAGTTGTGTAAAAAATCTTATCGAAGAGCTATGTGGTGAATTGAGATGAAAATATTTAATTTGAAGTCATATGTCTGAGGGGAGTCATCATCTTAGCACAAGGTGTAGTGTTTAGAGTTGTATTAGCATGTTTGTTCTTAAAGTTGTGGAAATAGAAACTACATGTTGAAGACATCTAAATGAACTGATACAATTAACACCTAGACTGGTAGGTGACTAACTATAGCCTGATGTGACCTTGTTGAGTTCTTGATAAATCTAGAAATCTCTAGCACCCTGGACACTAGTTTCCAGACCTGGGTGATTAGTATGTGGATCCAAATTATCACCAAGAGTGTTGCAATATAGAGGTGCACTATTTTTTTTTAATGCTTATATATTATTGATCACCTTCCCTAATTTCAAACTTTTAATTCAAAAAGTACATAAGGAAAAAACTATTTCTAGATTGACAACCTTGGCATAACTCATACCTTTTATATGTATTTTATTTATTATGTTAGTTTATAAAGAAAAAAATTACATGGTAGGACATAAAAAACCCCCAGTGAATTACTGATGTAATTTATATGAGGAATAATAAAATTTCACTCAAAATATTCTCTGATGATAGTAAGGATTACAAACAACAATATTTTGCACTTTGTTATGAGTGCAAAGCTTTGAGGAGTTGAAAAAAATTGATCACAATTAATAGATATTAAGAAAACTTATATTAATGCTTCCTCAATGAGATTTGAAATGATAAGGAGCTTTTGTACAGTTGCAAAGACATATATAGATGCAAGAAATGAGGAAAATAACACAAAATAATCCTTTTGAGTGTCCCTAAAAAGAAGTTACATATAAAGAACCCATATAGAAATCATATTAATATAAAAATAATCACCAGAACAACTTATCTTAAAATGATGTTTCTTGAGATGTCTACTCATATGTAGAGCACAATTTTACTCATATTTTTTTAATAATCATAGTCTATAAAATGACAATTACTTTGGTTTGTTTTTATCAAACAAATCATGCACCTTTTATATGCTTCCATATTTTAGATACATGTCTACCAAGGCACTAGAAACTACACCATCGACTAATTTTATTTATTTATTATACATTTAATGCATTTTTATGAGTTGATGTATTTCTCCTATTTGAAGACAATTACAAAGGACGTAGAAAGAGGTTGTAGAGAGTAGATTTATGTGTACCAATGTATATTTTCTTACAAGTTTCCAAGGCTTTCATCTTGAAATGAAATGAAACTGTTTAAACCTCACTTATTAGACATGTAACTCCTATGCTTAAGCAAAGAGATGATCAATTCCTTCCTAACTTCTTTGGTATTTCTTAATGATTGCTTAGATTTATCTAAATGATTATGCTTTATGGACACCTTATTTTTTCTTGTAATTTATTTAATATTGTTTACTTGAGTATTAACAACTAAGATCCAATTCATTGATAGTTACAAATTTAAACTTTTGAGGGTATCTTTTAACTAAATGCTTTGTTTCCCAATTCTTCGTATTTTTAAATATAATATTCTAAAATTAATAATATATTACACATTAAGAACAAGAGAAAGAAAAATCATATTTTTCGTCCAAAACCCATTACATATGCTAAGAGGACAGAAAATATGTAAGTGTGGCTCTAGCCCAAATAAACAGAACACTAATGTGACTTATTTAATGTAAGAAAAAGAAAAAAAGATGATAAATAGGGATTGTAACCACCTTTTTGATGCAGATGGTCTAGGGTTCTAAAGCTTATCTTCTCCTAGCTAGGGTTTAGCCCTTTGAACCATCAAATGGTTTCTTCTTTCTATGTCCTCTCCACCAACCTTGTCCTCCAAGATCCTTACTTCAACTTTCCTCCTAGGTATAGTTGGGTGATGTAAGAACAAAACCACCTTATTTAGGTGCTAGTCCTACTAGCCCTTGTTTACCTTGTTCCTTCCCCTAGAACTCCAAACCCTTGCTTAGGATCTTTCCCACACACTTCTTAGGTCCTGACTAGTGCATTTCTTACCTTCCATATCCTTTCTAGACCTTTCAAACACTTCTAGTCATGTTAGCAATCACCTAGCTATCACATCCACAAGTAGGGCTAATTAGGCATAATTTGTATTAGGTCCATTTTCATTGTTTTGATCATTTAATGAAAATTATTCCACAAAATCCAATGAAAGACCGTATTATTCTCAAAGATATCACCAAGCACTTCAAGAATCCCAAATTACAGAGCTCTAAATCACTCATAACCCTAATTTCTCTTAGGCCCTAGTTTCTAGGCTATCTTTTAGGCTTCTCGGCCAGTCTCAACAAAATGCTTCCTAGAAGTCTTCAACCTTCATACCAACCCTTGCAACCATCTATTTCTTGAAGGGGAAATTCTATGGCTTCCATCCATGTTGAATTGGTCATATCAGATCATGGGTGTACTCTTCAAACACATCTTCTCACTATCTTGGCTCACCTTCTCCAAGCAGTAAGCCTAGCGCATCATTCCAAAATTAAGAGATCAGTTGCAATAACAAAAACAAAATCACTATGTACAAGTCCTAACCTATCATTCCACAAGGTTTCATGCATTTTTAATCGTGGATGATTAGGTTAGGGCCATTTTAGTTCCCACAAGTTGATAAATAGAAATTATAGTCCAACCACCTAAAGCATAGTATAAATCTCCAACCTCACAACTTGGAAACCAAATTAGATATGCAAAAGAAAGCTAAAAAAGGAATTCTATATTACCATGAAGTCAGATCATGCAGTCCAATCTATACACAAATGTACAAGAGTGCAAAACTACAGTAAATACAAGGGGAAACTTAGAAAATGGCCATATAGGTTGGTTACACATGTGGTCTGCAACTAAAATTCATTCTAGTCTCCAAAGATCTTCATCCCATGGTCAAATACCCAAGAATGGGTGGTTACAATCACCCAATTCTTCATTTGCAACTTTCTTGCAAAAGTTGCAACAGTTGTTCTATCAACTTTTTAAAGTTGTCAGCAACTTTTAGCATTTCTTTCTTTTTGGTTGTTTAGGCGAGTGGGTGCTCCTAGATCTATCCTAGGGCCTTTGTTAGGACCCTATAGGAGATCAAGTACCCTAGTTGCTCAATCTTAGCAACTTATTGACCCACTTGACAATATTTTGATCCTATGAGCAACTTTTTCTCTTACAAAAAGATTAGGAAAAGTTTGTATCCAAAGACAATTGCATCTTATTAGAATCACACAAAGACTCCTAAATAACCCTAAAAAACCCTAAAAAACATCTAAACCAACATAAAAAAAAGGGGAGGTGCTATGCACCATACTCCTCTGGGACAAAGAACTCAAGTCCATTGAGTTAGGAGGTTTTTAATGGTGACTCCATGTTTCAGTATGTCTACCTCAGTCATCCAAGTAGCTTAAGCATTTGGCAACCCTTTACATTTCACCAAATATGTTTTCTAGGTACCCTTCTTAGTCTTCTCAATCACCTTGGAGTGCACTATACTATCTAATTATAGAGGTTGAGAAGTGGGCAAATATTAACCCAATCATCGTCTCTCAAGTTTGAAAGAGTTTGCTAACCAGTATCAGAAGGAAGAGGTTTATATGGAAGCAAATCACACACATTGAAGATGGGTTAGATACCCAAATTAGGTGGTATCTCCACTTTGTATGCAATATTTCCAAACTTATTCAAGATATTTAATGGCCCTATCTTCTTCATCAGTAGCTTGGTTAGCTTCCCTTTTGGAAATCTCTCCTTCTTGAGGTAGGAAAGTACAAAATCTACCACCTTGAATTTAAAATCCCTCCTTGTCTTATCTTCTCTAGTTTTGTACCTCTAAACTTGCTATTATAAAGTCTTCCTAATTTGGTCATGAAGTCCTTCATCTTCTCTGCAAACAATTCTCCTTGAGCACTCCTTCTATCTTGCAAGCTAAGGTCTCTCAAATCCATGATCCCTCTTGGTGTAACCCCATAAACTATCTCAAATGGGCTCTTTCTAGTGGTCCTGTTGATGGGGTCATTGCAGGCATATTTTTCCTATCCTATAATGTGATCCCATGATTGTCCATGTTGCTTAGTTAAGCACTTTAATAGGTTACCGAGGGACATATTTACTACCTCAGTTTGTCCATCTGATTGAGGGTGATAAGCTAAAGAAAAAGATAAGTTTTTTCCTAACATTTTCCAAAGGGTTCTCCTTAAGTGACCCACAAACTTACTATCCCTATCACTCACTATGTTGAGTGGTAATCCATGGATTCTCACTTGTCTCTAAAGAAAAGTCTTGCAATGTGTGAAACATCATTGGTTTTTCTACAAGGAATAAAATGTGCCATATTTCTAAACTTGTCCACCACTACAAACACACTATCATGTCCTCTTGGTGTCTTAGGTAGTCCTAAAAATAAATCCATTCTTAGGCACTCCCAAGGTCTTTATGGTATGGATAGAGGCTATTACAATCTAGTGTTGCTACTATGTCCCTTGGATCTTTGGAATATCTAATAGTGCTTCATAAATTTCCTGACATCTGACTGGATTTTCAGCCAATATTAATGCCTATTTGCTTTCTCTAGTGTTTTGTCCATTCCAAAGTGGCCTCCCAAATTTTTTGGGTGTTTCTCTTTGATTATGTTCTCCCTCATTGAGCTTTGGGGTATACATAACAAGTTTCCCTTTAAAAATAGTCCCCCTTTAATGGTGTTTAGGATTGGTGCACACCCATGACTAAAATTCCTCACAAACTTCCTATAGTAAGAGGTCAATCCATGAAAAATTTTGACATCCCCTATGGATCTAGGTGGTGGCTATTCCAATATACTTATGAAATTATTAGGATCAATCTTTATGCCATCCATTAGAAACAATAAATCCAAGATAGACTACTCTAGTTTTCAAAAACTCTCATTTTTCTTGGTTGATCATCAAATTTTCTTGGTGTAGCCTTCTCAAGACCATCTCTAAATTCTTCATGTTCTCCTCCTTAGACCTACTAAAAATCAAAATGGCATCTAGATAAATAATTACAAATTTACCTATGAAGTCTACTAGCACTCCATTCATGAGCCTCATGAATGTGCTAGGTGCATTTGTCAAGAAAAAAGGCATTAGAAGCCACTCATATAGCCCTTCATTTGTTTTGAAGGCTATCTTTCATTCATCACTAGGCCTAACTCTAATTTGATGGTACCTTGATTTCATATCCACCTTAGAGAAATAACAAGAACCCCCCAAATTGTCCAACAAATCCTCAATTTGGGGCATGCAAAATCTATACCTAATTGTTTTCTTGTTGATAGCCCTAGTGTTAGTGCACATCCTCCATTTTCCATCCTTCTTAGGTGCAAGGATAGTGGGCACACCACAAGGACTTAAGATCTTCCTTATAAGCCCTTTCTCTAGCAAGTCTTGTATCTATTTAACAATTTTTGCATTATGACTTGGAATCATTTTGTATATTTCCTTGTTGGGTAGATTATCTCTTGATATTATCTCTATCTAATGACTCACATACCTCATAGGTGGCAAAGCATTTGGTAGTCCATTATCTAATATCTGGTGATACTTCTCCAACAACTGTTGCACTTCTTGAGGCATATTGACCTTCTCCTTAGTATCTTCTCTTGGCTTCACTATAACTACACAATAAACTCCCTTTTCATTCTTCATGACTTTAAGGAACTTCTTTCCACTCAAAAGCATCACACTAGACCCCACATGTTTATCTTCATTATGTTTTGTCAAGGGAACCATTTGAAACTTCTTACCTTGCTTAGTGATTACATAATTGTTCTTTTCCCTATAATGAATGGCCGTTACATCATATTTCCATGGACATCCTTATAGGAGGTGATAGGCATCCATAGGCATTATGTCACACAGCACTTTGCCTTTATACTCTCCTATTTCAAGCTCTGCCAAAGTTTTTGTTGTCACAAAAGCTTGCACCCTTGCCTAAAGTTTTTACCTAAAGGAAACCTTGTGAAACATGGAACAATCTCCAAGCTGTGGGAATTGAACTATGAGATTGAGTCTCTAGAGAAGGCCAACTTCCTTACTATTAGAGTGCACCTAACTACTCCTTGAGAGGAAAAGGGAGAAGAAATGCATGAAAGAAAACTACCTAATCTAATCTAAAGGGGTGATATACCAAAATAGTTTTTCAACCTTATTTCTACCTAATAATACATTATTCATTAACATATTCTCCAGATACACTACTTTAACCTTTGTTTCAATCCAATAGACACAATCATATTAGAAACCAAATGAAATGCTACAAGGAAGGAACTTCACTCTATAAGATCCAAAGGCAAGAGTAGATACTATTATGCAATTAAAGAATAGAAGACAAAACATCAAAAAAGGCAAGGAAGTTCTGCACTTATATTAATGGGAGAATGCAGTAAGATAGAGAATACATTAATGCATAGAAAAAAGGAAATCATAGTAGTAGAGCATAAAATGCATGCTAATGAATAAGAAAAAGGCTGATCCTAAGAAGGGTCAAAAAAATTTCTTTTATAGTGCAAGCATAACTCAGATAGCTTCTACCCTAAGGAAAAGTATGTACAACTACATTTAAGGTTGTAGAAAACAATCACTACAAATTTGCAGAAGGTACACATTCAGATGTAGGGAAATTATACATTTCACCAAAAATATCCTTGAGAAGACAAAAATGGCAGCCATTAATACTTTAACCGAGAAAAAGGATAACTAGACAATGATGGAGTGCCCCTTTTCATTTATTAGGCATGGGGAATAGTGAAAGTAACTAGTAAATGATCAAGAAGATCAGATCCACCTTTAGAAAATCATTTCTTCTTCACTATCAACATTCCAAGTCAAAAAAATAGTAGTCAACTAGAGTCAATCCTCAAGCTTCACTATGTGGACCAATTATTTTATAACATTCTTCCACCCTGCCACTCATACCTTCATGTTTGACCATTGACTACCCATGATTGTGGCTTTGGAACTCTTTACCTCCATTAGCCATTTACTCCTATGAAACTGCAATCAAAACTTTATCACTACTTTACAAGTTACCCTTAACATCTCCCACTAACTATTGCAACTAGGTGACATTGTGATCCAAACTGCCACTGCTCAGTTGCCACCTTAACTCATTGTGACCATATAATGAAGGCGTTCACAACTTCACATCTTAAACTATGGTTAGATCTTAACTACTTGCAACCTTGCAAAGCCATTCAATTGACCACTATCACCCAGTCGTGAATTAACTTTTAACTTTGATGCTTAACCCTGTGACTGTGCAACTGATAAGTTTTTGTAGCTTCACTAACTTTGCCATAGATTAATGATTTAACCCTGTGACCTAGTGAACAAAGGTATTTTTTATTTCCCAACCTTAATCATGGTCAACCCTTGACCCATTATGACTATGTGATCCAAAGTGTGGTCGCATGGTCACTACTTGAACACTTGAAGCCTTTTTGAAAGAAATATATCAGATGAATATAGGATTTCTTTATCAATTAATGTATAGAATTTATTCAAAAATTGGCCCTACCATTTCCTATTGAGCTTTGATTCTCCATGGAATGTGCCATGTATTTCCCCTTGATTTTTCCTTCCTCTGCAACTGGCTTCACCATGTAGGCCCGCAAGGACATCTATCACCATGTTGTAATCCCACATTTGTTAAATCTCATACATTTTCAGAATGTAGACATATGCCAGCTGCATATTTTTTGAAATCTGATGATCATAATAAAAATGAGCCACTTTGCACACTTAACATTCTTGAAAAATTAGGAACCATCCACCTATCAACCTTTGACACCTTCCTTAGCTTTCACAATCCACACAATGACATTGGCCCCACAAAATACATGTGCCAACCACTCACTTCCCTACTTTGGTTAAAACTTGGTTATCTTAAAAATATGGAGATACACTAATTGTTGATCATGTAAGATTTGATGGTCAAGTTCAAACTATAAAACTGTGTATGCTTTCACTATCTTCTAAATTCAAGTTGTGACCCTATGCCAAATGAACATTTAACCCTTATCACCCAATCACAACCTTAACCCTGGTTGACTGATTCAACCATGAGACCATGCACACAAGAGGCATTTATAACTTCATTCATTCAATCATGGGTTAGCATTAGCTTGTTGTGACTATGTGAACAAGGAAGAATTGTGACATCACAATTTAAACCTTGAGTTAAGATCATAACCCTGCGACCTAGTGACCAAAGGCTTTCACTGTGTGACAGCCCTAACCATGATTGAACATTAACTCCTAGTGACTAGGCAATAACACTATGACACTACATCACATCCATGACCATGGTTAACACTAACTCCATACGACTAAGTGATAAGGAAAGTTTGCACTATCACTACCTTAACTCCCAGTTAGCTCGAATTCCATGCGACAACACAAATAAAACATTTCGTTGCTTCGCATCATTAACCATGGTTCCAACTTGACTCCTTGTGACCATGCAAAAATGACCTTTGATAGCATATTTTTGATCATCACATGATCATGACTTAAAAATCTAAAGCTCAAATCAATAGAGTGCATCGATTCAAAAGGTTACCCTTAATCGGATGAGGAATTACTTTGAAATTCATTCGTACAACACTGCGACTAAGGAGATAATGCAGTTGGCTTGTAAAATTGAAAGTGATCCTACCTAGACACACGGTGACTAGTTGTATTCCCACATTTGTTAAAGATCTTTTAGCTTGAGAAAGCAGGATTATGCAGATTGTGGATCTGATCTCTTCAGATAGTGAGGAAAATAGTGGGCCCTTTGTCTTGAAAACTGTTTGTGCCTATGACCATGTGACCATGCAACTAGGAATAAATCATGACCTCACCACTTTGAAAAGGATGTTACATAAAATATTGCAAACCTTCACCAACCTGTGGAGATAATTTTTTCTCACCCTCATAGTCAAACTAAAGGCTAAGGCATGACAACCCATGACCATGCGGTGAAAGGGTAGTCACATGATCGCAACTTGAATCCAAAAGCATATAAGATGAAATATGAAGGATTGAAGACTTAGGAATATACTTGATATACTAAGGTTTTTGACATATTCCTATATCATGCGAGATTTTAATATTTGAATATTTGAAAAATATGACCATTGGCCATGCTTGATAGGAAAATTTCAAAATTTTGGTGACTCAGATGGGATGCTAGCCTATTATGCATATGACTAGTGACCATAAGCATCCATTGGGTTATAGAGTCATAAAAACATGAAACTTTCACATTGTTAACTGTAACTCTACCCTTGTCTTCTCTACAACTACAAAACTTTGAAAATTGCTATTTATAGAGAAATAGCTTGTACTAAAAAATAAAATAAAAACTACTCTACTATATTCAGAGAATTTTAACCCTCTCTAGAAGCAAGGCTTAAGGTAAATTCCATTGACTAGAATTGGTAGAAAATCACCATTGGGCCTGGATAGCTGAAAATCATTGGCCTCATTGCAACTAGTGATAATATAAGGTCCACTCTAGATAGCATCAAATTTGGAGTGCCTGCCTAGTTTGGCTTTTTTTGCATCCCACTTGAGAACAAGGTCTCCTTCTCTAAAAACCCTAGCTTTGGACTTCTTGTCAAAACTTCTTTTAATCTACTACTAATGTGTCTCAAGTGTATGCATAGCCTATTGTCTCTTCTCTTCTAGCTACATTAATTCTGACATCTTGACTATCATGACATCCTCTTCAATTAACTCCAATCAATGAGCCAATTCAAGAAAGGAAAATTCTAGTGAATAAGAAGTCTGGATTCCCTCCCATATACTAGCATGAAAGTTGAATTCCCTACTATTATCTTATGTGTTATTCTGTCATCACAAAGGGATGTCTTCAATTTAAAATGCCATTACCTTTGGTTATCTTCAATGGCCCTCTTCATGATTCTGATCAGGTTCTTGTTAAAGAATTCAACTATGCCATTTCCTTGGGGATAATAATTTGAGGAAGTACTCAAATATATATCATGATCAATTTCCCAAGAAAAAATATGAGTCCCAACAAAAGATTTTCCATTATTAGATATAATTTTTGAAGGAACATTGAACCTGGTTACAATTCCATCATGGAATTCAACCACTAAAGTCTCTATGGCATTCTTCAAGGCCACTACCTTTTCCCACCTTGTGAAATAGTCTGTTGTAGTTAAGATCCACTTGTGACTAGAACTGGAAGGTGGATTGATTGGACCAATAGAATCTAGCCCCCATTGAGCAAATGGTTGGTTAACCTAAATAGGATGAAGGGGGAGAGTTGTTAATCTTTGTTTACCTAAGAAGAAGGCACACTTCTCACATTTCCTAACATGTCTATGATAATTGTGAAATAGAGTTGGCCACTAATAACTAGCTCTCATGACCTTAATGGCTATTGCTCTAGCTAAAAGATGACCACCATCAGGACCATCATGAAACTCTTTAATCATCCTATCAATTTGATCTGGATCAACACATCTCAATAGGGCTCCATTGAAATCTTTTTTGAAAAGAATCCCATCCACTAGGACAAAAGGAATAGATTACAATATGAATTTCCTTCTTTTAGCTTTGCTTAATCCTTGTGGATATTCTTCTCCTAACAAGAAGGTTGTCATGTCATGCATCCAATTATTTGGATTTCCATCCCCTACTGGTTCTGCATCTCCTATGACTAGAGCAACTTCCATACTCTTGGGATGAAATCATTTGTTCAAAAAGTCCTTTACCTCTGACCAACTTGATGATCTTGATGTCTATGTCATACTCCATGACCTTAATGATCCATCCAACTCTTTTTTCATTTACATCTTTATTCAAGAGGAAGCCTTTCACACTTGCATATGGAACTAAGAGTTGGATCTTGTTATGTGACACCAGGTGTTTAAATTTAGTCTCAAGGCCCTTATGAAAAAGAGGATGTGCTTCTCTAAATAACTATACTTGTCTTCATAATCCTTTAACCCTTCACTAGAAAAGGCTATAGGTCACTCTTCATTTGCATCATTCAGCTGTGTCAAGATAGCTGATATACATGACTCACCTCCAAGGGTATAGAGAATGAAATTCTTATCAAAATTGGGGTTTTTAAGGGTAGGAGCTGATGCTATTGTTGCTTTGATCTCTTCAAAACTAGCTATCCCTTTCTTTGTCCAGGTGAAGACCAAATTCTTTTTTAACATAACTGTAAGAGGCTTAACTGTGGGAGAAAGATTAGGGATAAATCTCCTCACAAAGTTGATTCTACCTAGGAAGCTTTGCAACCCTTTCTTATGAGTAGGAAGTAGGAGAGCTAGAATTTTCTTTGTTCTTTTTGGATCAATAGTTAAACCCTCCTTAGAAACAATATGTACAAGAAACTTCCTTTGGCTAGTGGAAAATAGATACCTTCTTGGATTCAATGACATGCCATACTCTTTGCATTTGATGAATACCTTCGTCAGATGGCCAAAGTGATCAGCTACATCCTTGGATTAGACTATTATATCATCAAGGTAGACCAACACAAACTTTCTAATCATGCTCTTGAAATCCATCTCTACTACCTTTTGAAAGGTAGCATCTACATTGGTTAGTCCAAAAGGCATCTTTCTATAGGCATAGATGCCCCATTTAGTAGTGAAAGAAGTCTTGTATCTATCAGATTCTTGGACTAACACCTCATTGTACCTTGAAAATTCATCTAAGAAAGAGAACCTTTTGGAGCCATTGACCTTGGATAAAATATGCTCCATGGAAGGGAGAGGATGGTGATCTTCAAGAGAAGCCCTATTAAGGTCCCTAAAGTCTACACACAATCTAATTTCTCAACTCTTCTTCCTAATAGAACAAGATTAGCTACCCAAAAGGAATTCTTGATCGGAAAAATGATATTAGCCACTATGAGCTTTGATAACTCCTTCCTAATTAAAGGTTCAATCTTAGGGTTGATTGGTCTTTGCTTTTTCCTAAAAAAATTTGCATCACTATTCAAATCTATGGTATGTTAAAATAAGCTTGGGTAAAAACCCTTTAGATCATCATATATCCATGCAAATACATCATTGAATTCTTGACATAGATGAATAACATTTTCTTGTTCAATTTCAGAGCATACCTTTCCCATATTTAGGGTCTTTCCATCAGTAATGGCAACTGGTATGTGATCATCTTTATTTGTAGCCAAGTTTAACCCTCTGCTCCTTGCTTGATCATAAGGGTTGAAGATAATCTCCAAAGTGATTAGGCCTTTGGGTAACTTTTTTGAACTAAGCTTCATGATTTGATCACCATATTGGCCTTTTAGCCTAGGTTGATTCCTCTTAGATAATTCTGCCTCACATTGCATAAAGTTGACAATGTGTATGTCATAATGAAAGACTTGCCAATTTGTGCTATTTTCTGAGACAATAGGCCTTATAACCATTTTGACTTTTTGCTCCTTCTTATCTTCAAAATTCTCTAGTACATCATAATGAGCACCAATGGCTACAAGTTTTTCAGCATGTTTATTTTCCCTTCTAGGAACACTATAGGTGTTGAGTGCATGGAAACTTTCAAGAAAATCTCACACTCTATGTTTTTATAATTTGAGGAGGTTGTTCTTTGTAACATTCTAATTTCTAACTTGATTAACAACTAACTCACTACCCCTAAATACCTTTAGAGCTTTGGTTCCTCTCTTTTGTGTAAGCCGAAGACCTTGGATCAGAGCTTCATACTCTCCATATTATTGGTGTAGCTGAATTAGAGCCTATAAGAAAAATAGTGCTTCTCCAATTTAGGGGAGATGAGCATGATGCTAACCCCTAAATCATTCTTATTTCTTGAGCCATCAAAGAACATGCTCCATAATCCATCGGTGTCCTCTTGTGTCTTTATGAGACTAGGAATAGGAACACCCTTCTCCAATATACAATATGTGCCAAGGCCTGTCTCTAGAGCCTCCTATGTTGGATCAAATTGATAAGCAGAGGCCCATTCACCCAAAAGATAATTAGGCACTTTTGCCAAAGAAGTAGAAAGCTCATGAGATGTGTACTATCCTCCTCCTCCCTAATTGTACAATTCATGTTTATAGGGCTTGGAGTATAAGCCTCTATGTGGTTAAGAGCTAAATGCTTTGCTCTTAAATAAGCTCTTGCCCCATATCTTTTCTTAAAGGATATATAGGACCAATCTACTACAATGTGACCCCCTATTTGTGCAATGAAATCTCTAGAAAGAAAGATGGAAAAATAAGGTTCTATATCTGCTAGTGATATATCTTGTGTTACAGTACAACCAGGACATGCATGGAATGCCATTTCCATATTCCTTAGGATCCGTATAGTCTTGATAGAGCTACCATCCAACTAAAGGGAATCCCTAACTATGGGCTCATACTTGATACCAAGGAGATCTTCTATAGTTTTAGGCATTACAAAACTACTACCGCTTGTATCTACCATACAATTATGGACTAGTTTATCTCCAATGATCAAGGAAATCTAAAAGGGAGGAGGCCTAATTTTATTACTTGTTTCTCCTTTATTTTTTGGCTGGACCAAGCTTGTTGCATTCTCCTCTCTAGATGGTTGCTCCTACATCTCTATGCTCTTTAATTCTTGTTGTAATAGCTTCCTATGTGATTGCATAACAGTAGCAACATCCGATACAAAGAGATTGATAGTAGTCCTCTTTATTTGATCTACAATGTTGAAAGGGGAACTCACTACTTTGGTTAACACTTTAGGAGTTTCATGGGTTAGTGGCTGCAATGGAGTAACTTGAGGTTCAACAAAATTCTTGTTGCTTGTGTTTTTCCTCTACTAAGGAAAAATATTAGATTGTGCATTCATTACTGGCACATGAGGAGCAACATCTGAAGTTGAAGCTTGATTAGATGAGGGAGATGTAACATCTTCAACAAATCTCCTTTTACTTCTGGTGTTATGATCTATAGCATCATGAATGGCATAAAAATTCTCCTCTGGTTGATGGTTCATGAAAGAATAATCACCCTACTATTGTATATGAGAACCATCAGTAGGTTACCTAACATTATATTATTGTCTTGCTGCTTGCTCTTGTGTGGCTAGTGCTAGGAATGTTTTTTCCTTCTAGCACATACAATATCCATATGAATAATCGCAGGAAGGGAAGAAATCTTGATCTTGAGCAAAAGATTATTTTGAGGGACTAAAGCCCTATTTGGGTGTGTACTTGTAGCAGGGGTATTTCTACTAGGCCTATTATGATTGTAGGGAACATGACTTTGATTTTGATTTGGGGGTCTACTATTCATAGGGGCTTGATACCAAAGTTGGGGAAGCTTGTTTCTCTAAGCTTGTTGCCTTTCTAGGGTCACCACCTTATTGCTCACCTTTTATATCACTGAGAATCTATTCTCCAATTTCTTGTCTTGAACTTTTAACTTCTTATCTATGTTTTTCATCAAAGCCTTCAACTCTCCTAACTCAATAGTAGATGTAGAATCTTGAGGAGCTATAGAAAGGGGTTAACATGTAGAAGTAGTGGGGATAGGGGCTATTTTAGGTTGATGATTAGGCATATTAGGAAAGAAAGGAATTGGAGGCCTTGGAGCTAACTTCCCTCCTTGTATCAATATTTTTTTTGCCTTTATGACAATCTCATAAGCATTTGGTAAAGTATCCCTTCCCATAGTTTACATTGTGGTAGCTATATCACTATTAAAGGCTCTAAGTTAATATAAGAAAGAATTACTAGGGGAAGGCTTCATTGCAATAGGTTTTCTATCCTATATCTTTTGGAATCTATAATTGAAATCTATCATATGCTCATGGGGTGCTCTCTTGATAGTTAACTACTCTAAAAGTGATAGATGATCACTTTTATCCTCAAAATGCTTAGAAACCCCTACTCCTAACCCATCCCAATCAATAATAGAATTGTAGGGTAATCCTCTATACCATTGTAATGCCTTTCATTTTAAGGATGAAGCTAGAAGTCTGATAGCAACATTATCCTTTGTAATCCCATGTATATTATAAACATTTGAAATTTCTTGAATATTCTCTATAGGGGAGACGAAAGTTTCACTAGTGAAATTAGGTATACTTTTGAGGGTTGATATTGGGATATCATGTCTTTGAGCTAAAAGGATAGGACTTCCACTATTAAAGGTGGAAAATGCATGTGGTCTAGCCATATAAACAAGTGATGTATTTAAGTGGGTAGAAGGTATTCTAGGTTGTGATCTATCAATAGGAGGGGTAGAGATGGATCTTGTAGGTGTAGGTATTTCTTTGGTACTGTTGATTGATGAAATAGAGAGTCTAGTCCTTTTCTTTGTTCTAGGGTTTGAAAATGAGAGCTTAGTGTATTGAAAGTTATCTCTAGAAGATGCCTTTGTGTGAGCTTTGGGCATGAATCACAACAACCTTGGTTTGAAAACTAGATATAGAATGTAGTAGAGTCACCAAGTGCCTTGAAAATGAGCCTCTTGAAGGCCTAAAATAATGAGAACAACACTATCTTCTTAGCAATGATTTGAAGTTCTTTACTTTGACACTAATGAACCAGTAGACCTAAGAATACTTCAATATTTATCCTACTGGGTGTGCCAAAAAGTGTTGTCACAAAATCTTACACCCTTGCCTAAAGGTTTTACCTAAAGGTAGCCTTGTGAAACATGGAAATAATCTCCAACCTATGGGACTTGAACTATGAAATTGAATCTCCAGAGAAGGTCTACTTCCTTACTATTAGGGTGCACCTAACTACTCTTTGAGAGGAAAAGGGAGAAGGAATGCATGCAAGAAAACTACCTAATCTTGTTGTTTAGTGTGGAGCCTAATCATTCCCCAAGTGGGAGATTGTTAGTTTGTGGTGACTGATCAGGGAAGTATTGTACATACTTCATAAATTCTTTGGGGTTTAGGGCATCGGCTTGAATTTTTTTTTTGGTACTATTTGCCAATTTGCTACTAAAGTTTGAGCTAATATTCAACAATTTATGTTTGATATGTTGTAGAGCTAAAATGAAAAAAATACTTGTATAAAAGGGCTTAGGGTTAGAGATTTTTTCATAGTGAGTGATGCAAAAATTGGTTCTTATGGTGGTATTGAGCTGTAAGGGATTACAAATTGTAATCAGGTTGTAATCATTGGATTGCAATAATATCAAACTTGCTGTTTAGTGGACATAGTCCCGGGATTGGGAAAACCATGTTAAATCTTGGTGTCTTATGTTCTTTACTGTGTGACCTATTATTTTCTAATATTGTTTATATTTGCATATAATTGTTACTTCTATCTGTGGTTTAATCCTAACAAGTGGTATCAGAGTGTGGTTGTTTTTTCAGTTGTCCTCTACAAGAAAGTCTCATGATTGAGTGGGAGTCTCACAATTGAGTGGGAGAGATGGAAGTTGATAGGTTTAATAGGTAAAACTTTTAGTTATGGAAGATGCAAATGGAAGACTATATTTATTAGAAAGATTTATGGAAGTCGTTGGAAGGAAAAACCAAGAATTAGAGATCTATGTCAAATGATGACTAAGATATTTTGGACAGAAAGGCACTTGGAAGCATTTGATTATGCTTGGCACCATCGATGGCATTTAATATTAAAAAAGCTAAGACAATAGAAGAGTTGATGCAAACCCTAGCAAAACTGTATGAAAAGCCCTTGACTTCTAACAAGGTATTTCTCATGAAGTGTTTATTAATATGAAAATGGTAGAAGGTGGATCTATTGTAGACCACTTAAATGAGTTTAATACTATTACTAGTCAGTTATCTTCTATGGGTATCAATTTTGATGAAGAAATTAGGGCTCTCTTAATTTTGTGTTCTTTGCCTAAAAGCTGGTATGGCTTGGTAATGGCTATGAGTAATTTTGTTCCTAAATCTAGTACCCTAAAATATGATGATGTGATCAGTGTTATTTTGAGTGAGGAAACTCGTAGAAAATCCTTAAGTGGATCTACATCAGAAAGTGCTTTGAATGCACAAAGTTGAGGCAGAATGACTAAGAGAGGAAGTAATTTTAGAAATCATGAGAAATCAAGAGGAAAGTCAAAGGGGTGGAGGGCTCAATTGAGAGGACCAAATGACTACTAGTACTATGGGAAACTAGGGCATAAAAAGAAATATTGTTGGACTCAAAAGAAAAATGAAGGAGATAAGCCAAATAGAGACAAGAAGGCAAATGTGGTAAGTAACAAATGCGAAGAGGATGCTTTGCTTCTATCGTTAGAAAGTGTTGATGATTCATGTGTTTTAGATTTTGGTGCTTCATTTCATGCTACACCTCATAGAGGTTATTTCATTAATTATGTCCAAGGGGATTTTGGACTTGTATATTTGGGAGATAATGAACCCTATCAAATTGTTGGAAAGGGAAAAGTTAAGATTAAGCTGTAAAATGAGAATCATTAACTACTACATCTGGTAAGACATGTTCCAAGGCTGAGTAGGAATTTAATTTCAGCATGGCAACTTGGTGATGAGGGCTATGTAGCTACTTTTAATGATAAAAATTGGAAGGTTTCAAAAGGTTCCCTTGTAGTAGCAAAAGGTGTGAAAGTAGGCACCTTATATCTTTATATAGGTCATATTGTTCCTTCTACTTTAATTGGTTCAGAGTAAAATGAATGTTTAGGAATAGTTGTTGCAGTTGACCAGGGAGAACAAATAGCTATTGTAAATTCTAATACAACACTGTGGCACAATTGTTAGAATTGGTAATCTTTCCTTGGTTGTATTTATTAAATGGGATAAACCAAGCTATCCCTTATGTTGTTTGTCCTCTAGTCCACATGTGAGAACAAGTCTATTTTGTAATTCCTTTATTAAGGAAAATAGTTGTTCCTCCTTAAGAGGATTATGACACTTGTTATGCACACACTTATGAATGTGGCAATCATTCACTTGGGAGTTACAAATAACTCCTCTTCTCATCTCTTTATAAGAGATGCTTCTCTCTCATTCTTGACACACACAATCACTATGTAGTTCTTGTAATGAGCTAGTGGCTCCATTTTCTGTCTTCTCTCTCCTTCTTTCATTCTTTAGGCATTTGCCTCATTCATATTATTCACAAGGGGTTTTCTTTGCTTTCCCCTTTCAAATCTTTGTCTCCTCTTGTTGATTCATTGGTGGTTGTTCATTCTTTCACTCTCTCTTTGGATCTGAGTTTATGGTAACTATTTTCACAAACTCTCTTGGATTAATTGATAATTCTTTTATTTTAGTTCATTTCGATGTTATTATTTCTAACATGGTATCAGAGCCTAGTTAATCCTTGTTTTTAATTTTATTGTGATGAAGGTTGCCATTCATTAGAGCGCACCTTTTTTTAAATTATTTCTACCTAGGTATTGCTATAAAAAAAAAAAAAAAACCACATTTATATTTTTTTTTCACGCTTGTTTTGGAAGGCGTGCCACCAAAACAAGTAGCATTTATTTGTTTTTTTTAAATTTATTTTTTTATTTTTTAAAAAAAATTATATAATGTGCAATTTTTTTTAATATTCAATCAAAAATTACACTATTACATTTTTTTTTGATTAAATTTTAAATCTCAAAATCAATTTTTATTTTTTTAATATGTTATTGCAAGGAATACTTAAAAAATTATTAGTTATGAACTATTAATAAAATCTATTTATGATCATATTTAAATTATCAAAACCTCTTCACCTTTTTTATAAGAATATTTCATTGTCTCTTTAATTATTTAATTCTTCATTTTATTTTTTTAGAAATTCTAAACAAGTTCTAACATAATTGTTTTTAGAACTTTCTCTAAATTATGTTTTTTTTCTTAAATTTCATTATGCGATTTTTTTTGGTATCTTTCCTTTTATCTCCCTTGTCTTTCTCTGCTCAACCTCATTAAGATTGAATCCGTATTCTCCATTTTTTGTTGTTCATTTTTTTTCCTATGTTTGTTCTTATTGCATCTTTGGGTTCATTCTTTGTTTGCGTGAAAGTCCTGTAGTCTTGAAAATTTATGAAAGGATTTTATCTTCCCCTGCTCATGGCTCTACGCTCTTCATGCATTTTGTTTTATAAGTTTTTGCTTCAACCAATATTGGTTTAAAATAATAGCCTTTGCATGTCCAATCTGGCATGACTTTTCTTGAATGTTTGGTAAAATTTTTGCCATATTTTTTGCCATATTTGGTCTTGAGCCATATTTGGTTTTCATATCAATCTTGTTGTGCCTCTTTGTAATACGTGGGCTTAGATATACATGCAACTGCTATCCCTTTAATGTGATTTGGGTTTTCCTTTTTTTAAAAATCTTTGGATTCTATTCGTTGTTGTTGCATGCCCTCCAATTCGATTCGCTGTTGGTGCATGCCCTCCATTTTTTTTTTCTTACAGCTTTGGCTTCCTCTCACACGACATATTGCTAATTTTTGGAGAGAACCCATTTCGTTATGGGCATCCCTTTGGAAAAACTACTGTCAATGTGTACTGCAGTCAATGTCGAACAAGCAGATTTGTTGGGCGTCTGTATTTTGAGATCCGAGGGTCCAAATTACTATTTTTGGACCATTGGGTTTGACATTATGTGCTATCATGAACTATAATCAATCATAGAATTTGGGTCCCAATTGATTTTAATTAGCAAACTCAATGTTTGCAGTCCGGTTGCATTGGGGAGACATGAGTGATTGATAAATGTTAGTAGCACCCACAACCCGCTAAAACCCAAAGACTTTGCATCTTCTGGAAGAGCTTTTGTGTTATTCATTATGCCTCCTCTTACATGCGTTGGCCTCTCTTTGATCATAGCTCCTCCAATGCATTTTTTTTTGTTTTTTGTGATTCCAATTTTTTTTCCTCGTTGAGCATTCGACTTCACTCTGTATCTCTTGCATGCAGGCGAAACCTAATAGATTTCAAGGGTTTTGATTTTTTTTGTAGATATTGAGAGGCTTGTAGATTGAATGAAGTGCATTTTTTTATTGTGTGGGTATGGACAAAGCCACACGTACAAAACCACCTCAGAGAGCTCCGCCTCAGCCACCGTCAGTAGCTTGGGTGTTTTTTTTCTTTTAAAAAGTTTTCTTTATCATTAATAAAGTGTCTTTAAAGTTAGTGTTTTAAATTTTTTTATTAATAGAGTAGTTTTGAATTATTATTTTTTAATTATCAATTTAATAATCTAAGTCTTTGGTTTGTCATTTATCAAACCAATTTTATTTTTTATTTATTTTTAGTTTGGTTATATAAATGACTCAAATTATAAATTTAATATAATTTTTTTTTCAAAAAGAGCTTGTCTGTGCTCATAAATTTTAATATTTTTTTCCTTTCTTAAGCTAACTTTAATCTAAATTTTTTTTAGTTCTTTAATAAAAAACCTTGAGCAATTCATTTATTAACCAAGTTATGTAGTAATTTTATTTTATTTTATTTCTTTCATTAAGCATTTATACATTTCAAATGGTCATATTGTAGGTTATAAAACTAATTTATAACCTCTATACGGCTTTTGATCAAATTTAAAGCTCTTATAGTTTAATTTTTTAAAGTTATAAATTATTACGTTGTGAAATTCATTTATAACTTGTACGTTTCGCTTTAATAATTATAATTTGTATTAGTTAGATACATCTGAAAAATCTATTTTTTAAGTTTTTATTTTAAGGATATTTGCAGATTCCTTAGTAACGGTTCTGCATGTTGCAGGATTATTATTCCTCTAACATTTTCTTGTAGGATTGCATTATTATTTGCTTGTTACAAAAAATATTCTAAGTTGTTATTCTCTGACAAGTATTTTATAACTCCTGATTAAATTTTTAGAGTATTATTCAAAGTCTCATAAGCGAAGAATAATTATCATAACCAAAACTTTCGTTTGCAGCATTTCCTGATAAAGTGAAATCATTACTAACAAGAAAGTTGTTGCTAATTAACGTCACAACATTTTTTTTCTATGTTAAAATGAATTCATGTAGACAATGTATTCAGTAAGTCTATTTCAAATAAAATGAGTGCATAAATGTTTATGTTCTTTCTCTCACTTGCTATCATGATGAAACCTAAACCTATTGCATGCCTAACTTTTTTAACCCTCTCCTCTGGGCCCAACCCCCTACACTTGATTAATAGAACCCACCGACTCCACTATTATCCCTATGTTATCATCCCTAGTAGTAGCCCTCATCTGAGGACAAACCCTTCAATTTTTACAGTATCGAACCACAACTAAGATTGCATCAAATAATGCAAATGCCCTACCCACCATGTCCTCTAGCAGTAGCCCTGCAATATGAATCATTTCCCTTTCAAAATACAAGAAATTCCTTAGCCTTAGTCCTATCCTCATTGTATCCAAAAGAGTCATTCGTACCTTATCCTCGTCAAACTTCTTGATGGGAATTATTCCTCCCACCCATGCCTTTGAACCATGCAATGTATAACCACTAATTGCCTCATCTAGTATGGCTGCATTCACAAAAGGTGGATTAATATAGACCTCTTCTATCTTCATCATCATCCTATACTCAGGTAACATATCATATATGTTTGAGTACAATATGGACAATATTTGTGTTTGATAAATAGGACGCGGTGCTCTTGGCCTCAACACCCCATCTCCTATTATGCTCCTTATTGCATGCTCCACCTCTCCAGGCATTGCTTGAAATAGTTCATCAAAATCTCCTCTCAGGTATGTTGACTCCAGTGAAAATTTCCATGTTAAAATGGGAATCATCAATAGAAGATTCAACACTTTGTGATCCATTTCTTCTCTACAACCTGCATTAAAAATACATAAGGAATATAAGTTTTTTTTCTCATGACAAAAAGATACTTTTGCATGCACTACTTTTATATGCCTTACCTTCACCTAGAATTAGCTCGACCGAAGTTTTTTTTTAAAACTCTAAATGCTTCTCCCTACTTCATTCTCTTTGATTGCATCTTATAGGAGTTTTTTTTTTTTTCTTTTCTATTCGATTACATTGTTGACTGCCCAATGCATGTTAGCAGATATTTTTTTGGCTTACTTGCAACTATCTATTCTAGTTATATTCTTTTGTAACTGCTAAATTTTCTAATCATTGCTTTAACATCTCTGTTCATGTATGCACAAAATTAAGATTTTTTTTTTTTAGTTGTTCATGTAAGATGCTTTTTCGGCTTTCATCATTCTAAAAATTTGGTTATATATTTTTTTTTTAACAAAAAAGAGTACTCTATTTTGGTTTGGCAGTCATTACTAATTATTGTGATTAGATTTTTTTATTATCAAAAATTAATATTTAAGAGATTTTTTCTTTATTCAAAATGTTCATTCTACTTGTTATATATATATATATATATATATATTAGAAGGATCCTCTCAATATTGTGACTTATCATTTACATATATTTATTTAAGTATATATGGGTGCACACATATATACCTAGATAAATACATAATTTTATGACTATAATAATTCAGAAATTGATATATACCTTCACAAAATGAATTAAGTACTCATGTTTACCCTCAATGGAGTTTTATACCTGATATACATATTTTGTTTATTTTGATCATCCTTGGATCTCTGCATTTTGAAAATAAAGTTTAATTCATTTTGATTGGATTATGAGTTATCTTACACATTTTCCTTTGACCTTATTATGATATTTTGATGTGCACATAGTTGCACTATTATGCATTTATAGCATCATTCTATGCCCATGTTGGCACTTTATGGTTTTATACCATTGATATACATGATTTATATGATATTTTATTTTGAGTTGCATAGGGAGCCAATTTTTTCAAGGATAACTATGTAGGTCCCCTCAGTATATCTGATACATAGTTTCCTTATCTAGTCCATGGAGTATACCTTCATCCTATATTGGTGTGCACTCATTTTATATGGAGTTTCCCTCCATTTGGTTCTATTGATTCCACTTTGAAAGATTAATATTTATATGGAGTTTCCCTCCATTTGATTCTATATGCTCTACTTTGAAAGGTTAATATTTATGGAGTTTCTCTCCATATTGTTCCATTTTATTCCTCAATGCGAGGATGATATTTTTTTTATGGGGATTTCCCATTCTATTCTACATGTCTCCTTGGTGTATGCTCGTAGTTGTGATTTATTCATGGTATGACTTCCTACACCTTGCTGATTTTTTTTGATAGGTGACGAGGCTACCATATCTTGGAGCACTCCAATATTGGAGACTCTATTTGAGAAAGTTATTTTGACCCATGATGTTTTTTTCCTCGTGGCAATGGAGTTTCTTGTCCATGATGGATTTCCAATTTGAAGGCAATATGTTGTTACACCCTCATAATCCATTCGTTTGAGTATCCTTACAAATCATGATAATACTAATTTGATCAGCATATGTCTCTTTTTACTTTATTTTCATATATTAATGTGATAATGATTTGCATACTTTACTGCTTAGATCATGAGTCATGCTTGTTATGGATTGATCACCCATTAACTTGCAGTGGGATGATTCATTAAGTGGACTGTCTATATCCACGTGATTGATGCACGTATCATTAGTTGGCCTTGTCTGTGGTCATTAGTACATTAGTATAATATACCTTTCATGAGAATACTCATCAAATTTTTTGATAATATTTTGAGCATATACTTCATTTTAATATCAGGTTATCTCTATTGTTTTGTGGTAACATGTTTTATTTTCCTCTATTTCTCTATGAAAATTTTCTTATCCTTATTCAAAAGGATTTTTAATTTGAATATAAGATGAACTACTTCCTGTGGATAGTTGTCTTGTTTCTTGTGTCTATGTTTTTCAGGTAATCCATCCAGCACATACAAGATTTGGTGTACCTATCCACTTCTCTCTCGACTGTACAAAGATCTACCTACACTCACAAGAGACCTTTTGCGTAAAAGAAGACATTGTCAAAGATCAATTTGCTGCTATTTTCATTGTAAAAATTTGGGTTTAATACCCTTTGATCTAATTTCCCCAAGTAAAGATTAAAGGGGGGTGTTAGAATTGGTAATCTTTCCTTGGTTGTATTTATTAAATGGGATAAACCAATGTATCCCTTATGTTGTTTGTCCTCTAGTCCACATGTGAGGACAAGTCTATTTTGTAATTCCTTTATTAAGGAAAATAGTTATTCCTCCTTAAGAGGATTATGACACTTGTTATGCACACACTTATGAATGTGGCAATCATTCACTTGGGAGTTACAAATAACTCCTCTTCTCATCTCTTTATAAGAGATGCTTCTCTCTCATTCTTGACACACACAATCACTATGTAGTTCTTGTAATGAGCTAGTGGCTCCATTTTCTCTCTTCTCTCTCCTTCTTTCATTCTTTAGGCATTTGCCTCATTCATATTATTCACAAGGGGTTTTCTTTGCTTTCCCCTTTCAAATATTTGTCTCCTCTTGTTGATTCATTGGTGGTTTTTCATTCTTTCACTCTCTCTTTGGATTTGAGTTTATGGTAACTATTTTCACAAACTCTCTTGAATTAATTAATAATTCTTTTATTTTAGTTCATTTCGATGTTATTATTTCTAACAACGATAGACTTGGGCACATGAGTGAGAAAGGTATGAAAGTAATTCATTCAAAGAATGTTTTACCAAGTCTTAAATGTGTTAATATGGATTTCTGTGAAAGTTGTATGTATGGAAAAATAAAGAGAGTGAGATTTGTGAAGACTGGGAAGGAAAACAAAAAAGAGAAATTAGAACTTGTGCATACCAATGCATGGGGACTTGCTTAGGTATCTTCCCTTGGTGGCCCTCATTATTATATTGCATTAATTTATGATGCAACTAGAAGAGTATGGGTTTATTTCCTTAGACAAAAATTTGATGTATTTCAAATTTTTAAGAAATAGAAATGCTTGGTTGAAAATGAGATTGGTAAGAAATTAAAATGTCTCATATTTGATAATGGTGATGAGTATTGTAGTCATGAATTTGAAAATTATTGCCCCAATAATGGTATTTGTAAATAGAAAACTATTCCAAGGACTCCACAAAAAAATGGAGTGGCTGAATGCATGAACATGACTATAATGGAGCGTACAAGGAGTATGAGGTTGCATGTTGGGTTGCCCTTACACATGTGGGAAGAGGCTATCAATACTACTATATATTTTATTAATAGAGGTCCCTCTACTCCTATGAGTTGTGGTATTCTAGAGGAAGCATGGACTAGTAAGAAGGTGAGTTATTCTTTTCTCAAGAACTTCGATCGTGAAGCTTTTGCTCATATAGATTCTAAAAATAGAACCAAGCTGGAAGCTAAGTCAAAGAAATGTATATTTGTTAAATATGGCATTAATGAATTTGGTTATAGGCTTTGGGATTTTGTAAATCATAAAATTGTAAGAAACATGGATGTCATATTCAATGAGAAAGTGTTGTACAAAGATTTGTTATAGCAACATGAGAAGACAGAAGATGATTATGTAGTGCTAGATGATACTCCAAAAGATGATGTTCTAGCCATTCCTCATGATGTGCAACAACCAGAACAACAAATACCACACACACCTATGAATGTTAGAAAATCAATAAAGTAAATTAGATCTCTAGAAAGATTTTCTCCCTCTTTGTATTCAATTTTACTTACTAATGATGGTGAACTGATGAAGTTGTGCAGGTGGATACTAAGATTCAGTGGGAGTTTGCAATGACAGATGAAATGGACTCTTTGCTGAAGAATGAGACATGGGATTTATGAAAGTTGCCTATAGGTAAAAGAGCTTTATAGAATAAGTGGGTTTATAGGTTAAAAGAAGAGGATGGAGGTAAGAAAATATTTAAAGCCAGGTTAGTTGTAAAAGGATTTGCACAGAAAAGGGCATTGATTTTGATGAGATATTTTCTCTTGTTGTTAAAATAACTTCTATTCATATTGTTTTAAGTATTGTGGCTATTGAAGATTTGCATTTAGAGTAGCTTGATGTTAAAACAACCTTCCTTCATGGTGATTTGGAAGAAGAGATATATGGGTTAGCCACGGGGATTTGAGGTCAAAGGTAAAGAGAACTTAGTGTGCAAATTGAAGAAAAGTTTATATGGCTCGAAGCAAGCACCTCAAAAATGGTATTTGAAATTTGAAAATTTTATGCATGAGCATGGATACAATAGGTGTCATTTAGATCATTGTGTTTATTTTAAGAGGTTTGATGATGATAGCTACATTATTTTATGATTATATGTTGATGATATGCTTGTAGATGGGTCTAACATGGATCATATTAAGGTGTTGAAATGCTAGTTAGCACATGCATTTGCTATGAAGGATTTGGGGGCAGCAAAACAAATCCTTGGTATGAAGATTTGAAAAGATAGGAAAATAGGAAATTGATGCTATCTCAGGTTGATTATGTTGAGAAGTGTTGCAATGTTTCTCTATGGAGAACACTAAAGTTGTCAACACACCTTTACCTAGTCATTTGAAGTTGACTAAGGAGATGTGTCCTAAGACACAAGAAGAGAAGGATAAGATGTCTAAGGTACCCTATGCTTCAGTTGTAGGAATCTTGATATATTCTATGGTATGTACAAAGCCAAATATTGCACATGTAGTGGGAGTCATTAGCAGGTATATGAGTAATCTAGGAATTGAGCACTAGAATGCAGTTAAATGGATTCTTAGATATTTGAGAGGAAAATCCAATAAGTGTTTACACTTTGGGGGCTCTACTATTGATTTACAAGGCTATGTTGAATCAAATTTGGTAGGGGATATTGATACTAGGTGGATACTACAGGTTATTTCTTTACTATTGGTGGGGTAGCCATGAGCTAGGTTTCTAGGTTACAGTTCAAGGTTAATGCTTTATCCACTACAGAGGAAGAGTATATTGCTACTATAGATGTAGCTAAGGAGAAAATATGGCTTTAGTTCTTCTTGGAAGAATTGGGACACCCTCAGAAGGATAATTATTTGTTTACAAATAGTCAAAGTGCCATTCATATTGCAAAGAATTTAGCTCTAGCTCTGCATTCAAAAACCAAACACATATAGATGCAACACCATTTCATTCAGTTAGTTTTGGAGGATGGATAGTTGAAGATGGACAAGATACAAATAGATGAAAATTTAGCAGATATGTTTGCAAAGGTAGTACCAAGGGAGAAGCTAAACTCCTCATCCACTTTGGTTGGTCTTCTTGACTAAATAGGAATAAAAGAATAGTAGAGTTTAGGGGTTTTGATCTAGTGGGAGCCTCATGGTGTAGCGGCATAGCTATAGGATCAGTCTCCAAGTGGGAGATTTTTGTTTAGTGTGGAGTGTGATTAGTCCCCAAGTGGAGATTGTTCGTTTGTGGTGACTGATTAGGGAAGTACTATACATACTTCATAAATTCTTTGGGGTTTGGGGCATCACCCCAAATTATTTTTGGTACTATTCACCGATTTAACACTAAAGTTTGGGCTAACATTTACCAATTTATGCTTGATATGTTGTAACCCTAAAGCGAAAAAAAAACTTGCATAAAAGGGCTTAGGGTTAGGGATTGTTTCATAGTGAGTGATGTGAAAATTGGTTCTTGCAGCTTGGTGGACATAGCCCAGGGATTGGGTGAACCACATTAAATTTTGGTGTTTTGTGTTATTTTCTATGTGATCTATTATTTTTTATTATTATTTATATTTGCATGTCATTTTTATTTCTATCCATGGTTTGATCCTATAAATCTAATCTAAAGGGGTGATATACCAAAATAGTTGTTCAAACTTATTTCTACCTAACAATGCACTATTCATTAACATATTCTCAAGATACACTAATTCAACCTTTGTTTCAATCCAACATGCTCCACAATTAGATTAGAAACAAAATGAACTACTACAAGGAAGGAACTTCACTCTATAACATCCAAAGGCAAGATTTGATATTGTTATGCAATTGAAGAATAGAAGACAAAACATCAAAAAAGACAAGGAATTTCTGCACTTATATTAATGGGAGAATGAGGTAAGATAGAGAATACATTCATGTATAGAAAAAATGCAATTATAATAGTAGAGCATAAAATGAAATGCTAATGAATCAGAAAAAGGCTGACCCTAAGAAGGGTTACAAAATTTTCTTTTATAGTGCAAGAATAACTCAGATAGCTTCTACCGTAAGGCAAAGCACAAAAACTACACTTAAGGTTATAGAGAACAATCAATACAAATCTAAAGAAGATATGACCTTGGTACACATTTAGATATAGGAAAATCATACATTTCACCAAAAATAGCTTTGAGAAGATAGAAATGACAACCATCAATTCCTTAACCAAGAAAATGGATAACTAGACAATGATGGAGTGCCCCTTTTCATTTATTAGGCATGGGGAATGTTGAAATTAATTAGTAGATGGTCAAGAATATTGGATATACCATTAGAAAATTGTTTCTTCTTCACTATCAACATGCCAAGTCAGAAAATTAGTAGTCAACTAGAGTCAATCTTCAAGCTTCACCATGTGGACCAATTATATTATAACATTCTGCCACTCTACCATTCATACCTTTTGTTTAACCCTTGACCACCCATGATTTTACCTTCACAACTCTTTACCTTTATTAGTTGTTCACTCCTATGAAACTAGGATCAAACCTTTATCACTACTTCACAACTTACCCTTAGCATCTTCCACTAACTATTGCAACCAGGTGACAATGTGATCCAAATTACCACTACTCAGTTGCCACCTTAACCTGAGATTATCCTTAACTCATTATGAGCATGTGATGAAGGGATTTATAGCCACACAACCCAAACCATGGGTAGACCTTAACTCCTTGTGACTCTATGAAGAAATCAGGTTGACCACTATCACTTAGTCATGACTTAACTTTTAACTTTGATACTTAACCCTGTGACTGTGCAACTAATAAGTTTTTGCAGTTTCACTGCCTTGACCATAGATTAATGATTTAACCTTAAAAACTAGTGAGCAAAGGTATTTTCCATGTCATAGCCTTAATCACAACCAACCTTTGACCCATTGTGATTGTGTGATCCAAAGGGTTGTCACATGGTCATGAATTGAACACTTGTATCCTTTTCAAAAGAAATATATCGAATGAATATATGCTTGCTTTATTGATTAATGTATAGAAATCATTCAAGTGGAAAAATTAGTTAACTGATTTAATTTTGAGTTGAAAAAGGAGTTAATTGATTTTATTCCTTTTCTAATTTTTATTTCACCTAGAGTTTCTATTTCTGAACTGAAGAGAACATTTGGAGAGAATATTTGATTTAATAAAATAGAATATGACCTCATAAATGGATTAAATTTAATTAATTGAATAATTAATTTTAATAATTAAAAAAGAGGAGATATCTTATTAAATCAAATATATTTAATTCCTTTGTACATTAGCTAAAGAAGTAATTTTAAGTTAATTAAAGTATGAACACTTATAATTAAATTAAATTAAATCAATAGGTTTATTATAGCTAATTTGAGTCAATACTTAGGAATTAAATAAATAGTGTGATCAATGTAGATTAGGGTTTTTTGCATTTGATACCTAGGTCAAGTAGCGATAATCAGAATTAGAATTGCCTGGTAAAATAGGATTGAAGAATGTTTAAATAAACTAGAATTGGTTAATCATGACAATGTGCCAATTTTGGGGTATTATAGTGGGGATATGCCAACCGTGGATCTTATGAGATCTAGCAATTCCAGGAAAACTTATTGAATTGTCTAAAATGTGAGATGGGCCTACTAGGTACAAGTGTCATCATTCCTTGCTTTGCAATAAAAAACCAGGGGTTGAGCTTTTGAGCTCACGATCGTAAGAACAAGGCCTTCACATCATCGCTGCTTTAACTCTTAGGTTAGCTTGACTACCCAAGATCATGCAAAAAAGAATCTATCATACAATCGTGACTTAAACTTGATTGTCAACATAAGAAATTGGAAACAAAGGATTAAAGAAACTTAGGGATATATGAAATAATACATGTTTAATCCTTTCACATATCCCCTTCATGCATGCATGTCATTTAATGATGAAAAAGAAGGACATGAACCATAGCCACCACCCTAAATGAAAAGAGACTTAGCCAACCCTCTACCCATTTTTGCATAGTGATGAAAATTGGTAACAAGTATAAAGGAAGAAGAGATGATAAAGATAATAGAAGAAACAAGGACTAAAAAGACAAAGGTAAGAAATCTTGTTAGATTACTAAAGAAGAAATTGATAATGAATCTGAAAGTAGTGATGAAGAAGTTGTCTATGTTTCTATGAAAGAAGATTTTGATGAAAATGAGAAAATTTCATTAATCTCATATGTAGGTAAAGGTGATAGCTAGATAACTAATAGTGGTTGTTCACATCATATGACCAGTGATAAAAGTAAATTTAAAACAATGGAACCATACGAGGGTAGTTGTGTTAATTTTGGTAATGATGCACCCTATTGTGAAAGGTAAAGGATCAATATAATTAATTAATAAGATCAAGCATGGCAATGTTTATTTGGTTGAAGGACTTAACTATAGCTTGTTGAGTATTTCATAGTTGAACAAATCTAGAAACATGGTTTCAAATTCCATCACAAGAAGGCCAAGATATTTGATGTTGATGGTGAAATTATTAGAAGTGGTGATCAAACAAAAGGTAACTTGTTCTATCTAGATTTATCATATGAGACACGTTTGTTTTACAATATGAAGACATATGCTTATGGAATAAGGGGTTATGTCATGTGAATTTTAACAATTTGGTAAGCATTAGTAAGATGAAAAGAGTAAAAGGTTTTCCAAAACTAAAGAAACCTAATAGTGCTATGTGTAAATAATGTCAGTTAGGAAAATTGACAAAGTCTAGTTTCAAGAGAAAGACATATTCATCTAATGATATTGTAGAACTGGCTCATACTAAACTTTGTGGACCTATTGTTGTTTAAAGCTATTGTGGCGATAAATATTTCATTCTATTTGTTGATGATAATTCTAGTATGATGACTGTGATGTTTCTTAAAGAAAATTTTGATGATATCTAGTTGTTTAAGTGGTATTTGGCCAGAGTTGAAAAGGAAATAGGTATGCGTATGAAGTGCTTGAGATTTGATAGAGGTGGAGAAATCATCTCTAATGAATTTATTATATTCTACAATGATAGATGAATCAAAAGGTAGATGTTAGCATGAAGGACCACTTCCCAAAATAGAATAGCTGAAAGGAGAAATAGATCAATCATTTACTATGCTAGAACTTTGATGATGGAGAAGAATGTATCATAGAAATATTGGAGAGAAGTTGCAAGTACAACAATTTATACTTTTAACAAAGTGCAAGTAAAGAAAGGCACAAATGTTACACCCTTTGATTGTGGTATGGATATGTACCTAATATGATTTACTTTAAAGTTTTTGGAAGAAAATGTTATATACTAAAAGCTAATAGAAATGGAAAACTTGATGCTAAAAGTGATAAATGCATATTCCTAGGATATTCTACTAAGATCAAAGCTTACAAGTGTTTGAATTCTAACACTAACAAAGTTGTAGAAAGTGCAAATGTGAAAGTTGATGAATATGATGAAAAGAATGAAGTTTAATGCAAGACATAACCTAAAGATTACAACACAATCATATATGTGAATGAAGGTGGTCCCTGCACCCTGTCTGAGCAAGAGAAAAAAGCTACAAGTCAAAAAAAAAAGTGAATGTTGAGTTGGAACAACAAGTTGTTGAGCATTAGATTCTGGATGCCAAGAAATAAAAAAATGATCTCGATAAACATGTAGAAGATGCTAAACATCATGAAGATAATGCTGAGCAATTAGAACCTGAACCAGAAAGATAAAATGAACTTGAAATTATCTTTAAAAATGAACCTATAGAAGAAGAAAGAATGAACTAACCTATATGATTACATCATGCACCTAAAAAAATTATTGGTAACAAAGAATTTAGAGTAATAAAAAGGAAAATACTTAAATGTGATACATGTTTACTTTGTGAGTTTAAGCCCAAATCAATAAAAGATGCTTTGGAGAATGAGGATTGGATCCAAGAAATGAATGAAGAAATTGAGTAGATAGAGAAGAAAAAAACTTGGACACTAGTACCTAGACCAAAGGACAAAAATATAATTGAAAAAATGATGTAGGAGCATCTTAGGTGTAAGAGAAATCTTGCATCAACCAGAAATATTTCATTTCAGTTGTTTGAATAAGGGTTGTCTTAATGTAGTGTTATTGCCTATGGAGGCTTTCTACTTAGTAAGGCAATCATATGATCTCAAAATGTCCTAATTTTAGAGGTGGATGCTCATCTTGGATATATTAGCCTACTAAAGGAGGCTCAATGTCATATCCTACATACTCATGGATTTATTGCAGATTTTTTATTTTTAATTTCGGTATATAAACTCTAGGCTGACCATTGAAGGCTTAAATGTGCTAAAATGAGGCCTACAAATTTGATAGATGGGTGTTTGTGTCAATTTGATCTTGTAGATCAGAAGTTGAGGTTTCTAAAAAGTGGCTATAATAGCCAATTTGAGCAACTATTTTAGAGTTATGGCCTTCTAAAGTGTTGGAAATGATTGAAAAGATCATGAGGAAAATTGTTGGAATATGGAACTGGAAAAGAATGTTCTCAATCATTGTTTTGTCATTGATGTCAAACTTGCTACTTGCAGGAATAACAATTGCTTTAGTGATCCAAATACTATCAATTGGTTGATTGACAAGGAGGAGGCAATCAATAAGATGTAACTAGAACACCTAGAGAAAGGTTGAAGTTATGATGTTGTAATGAAGTCCAAGGATCAGCTAAGTCATTGATGAAAAAGTGTATTGATGACATACTCTAAGACATAGAGAATAGGCACATTAAAACATATCAAAGATGTAAGGTTTTAGCTAATTCATGTGTAAAGACTAACTGAGATCACTAAGGAGCCAAAAAAATTCCTAGTTGAAGCAGAATCAAGTGCCGAGTGCCGAACAGAACAAGTGCCAAGCAAATACAAGTGTCGAGAAGATACAAGTGCCAAATAGAATCAAGTGCTGAGTAACACAGAGATGTCGAGCATCAGTAAACCAATAGTGCTGAGTTGCTACATTATTTCAAAAATTGAAGATTTGCCAGATCCAAGCCGACATGGTGGTTATCTAGAAGTCTGTGAATTAAATGGAAGATAAGAATGACGAGCTAGTAGCACAGAACACCATGTAGAAAATTTTTGGAGAATACAACTGGACTCTAGACGAAGTTTTCTAGATTAGAGCAAGATATGGGGTAGATACATTGTATCCTACCTAATCCATTTGAAACCCTAAAATTGGAGAGGGAGAATTGAGCAAAAAAGGCAAACCAGATTTCTATTTAAGGAGTCATAAGGTCATGAAGCAAAGAGAGGAGAAGGTGGTCGAGCATAAAAGCATGAAGTGCTGAAGAAGGTGCTAAGGAGAAGAAAGCACAAAAAATCTGTTTGGATAGACAACCACAAGGATGATTGTATTGGGAAGATGAGTAAGAAGACTCAAGGAGATGAAGCTTGAGAGGAAGACAAGATATCAGAGCTAAAGTGATTAAAGCCAAGCAAAAGGATAGAATTGAAGTGAGATATGAAATCTACAAAGTATGTTGTAAGTTGTATCAGATCAAAAAGTCATTATCGTTACTCTCTAGCAATTGTAACAGTTAGTTTAAATCCTATCGACTTAGGTTGGTTTAACAGCCATGAGGTAAATCCTTTAATAGGGTGACATTCCAAGTGAATGTTCTAAAGTCTTTGATCAGGCCCATTCCTAACAGTTTGGTGAAATCCTGTAACAAGGTCACATTTAACAGTGTGTTGTAAGCCTTTAATAGGGCATCACTTTAGAAGAGTGAGAATCAAGTAGCATGTTACTGGTGGTTTTTCCCAAATTAGGTTTTCACATAAATCATTGTGTCATGTGTTGATCTTGCATGTTTTATTGCTACATATTGATTTACTATAATTTGCTAGGATGATTATTTTAAGCTTGGATGGATGAAAAGTTTATGGGCTCACTATAATTTGAGAAAAAGTATTATTAGGGCATTTGGACCTTGGATAACTGATTCAGCCACCCCCCCCCTCTTAGTTATTCTAAAGAATTCTAACAATTGGTACCAAAGCCAAATTGCTGATTCAATTTAAAGGGACTATAACCAGGAAAGATCAAAATGCCTAAGAGAGAAGTCCCCAAGCTCAACAAAGACAATTTTGTTGCATGGAAAAGTTTGATGAAGCTACATCTTGGATCCATAGGAGATTATGCCCAAAATTCAATTGTTACTGAACATGTTGATCCAACTGGTACTCTTACTATAGAAGATTTGAAAAATAAACAGGAACACAATTAGACAATGCTGGAGATTGCTTCTGCACTCAACTATGCTGAATTTGATGATATCAAAGGATGTGACACTGCATTCAAAATGTGGAAAGCCCTATCAGACATCTATGGACGAGATCAGAATGTACAAAGAGCAAAAAGAGAAAGCCTCAGAGGAAAGTTTGATGATATGAAAATGGAGAAAAATGAGAATGCTGCTTAGTATGGCGCAAGAATAAAAGAAGTGGTAAGTGCAATAAGATGCTTGAGTGGTCAATTGTATGAAGATACTGTTAATAGTAAGTTCTTAAGAACCTTGCTCCCTATCTATGCTATTAGAGTATCAGCAATACAAGAACTAAGATGTGTACCAGGAAATAATCTAAGTTTTGAAGGAATAGTGGGTAGACTCGCTACATTTGAGCTATCTAACTTTGACAACTACAGAGCTGAGAATGTTGAATCTGTTTTCAAAACCAAGCTATCACTGAAAGATGCTAAACAAGTGAAATCAAAGAAGGGAAGAAAGATGAAATATGTATTCAGCGACAGTAGCACTGATGAGGAAGATGTGGAACAACTGGAAGCTTTGCTAGCTAGAAGATTTCATAGAGGCAAAGGAAAATTCAAAGGTAAGATGCCTATCATTTGTTTCAATTGTAATGAAGTAGGACATATTGCTAATAGGTGTACATAGAAAAAGGATTACAAGGAAGGTAACAAATACAAATTCAAAAGAGATGATGAAAAGAGAGATTACAAAGACAAAGGCAAGAAGTGTTATATTGTTGAAGAAAATTTTGATGATAATGATGATGAAGTTGTTTATGTAGCCATGAAGGACCAATCTGATGAAGAAGAGCCTATAGCACTGGTAACATGTATGAACAAAAATGACAGATGGATCATAGACAGTGGATGCTCACATCACATGATAGGAGACAAAAGTAAGTTTATTAACTTTACTCAGTATGATGGAAATAGTGTTAGATTTGGTAATGATGCTCCATGTCAAATCAAAGGAAAAGGTTCCATTAAGCTTACAGAAAAAATTTCATGTGATAATGCATACTATGTTGAAGGATTAAACTACAATTTTTTGAGTGTCTCATAGCTAGGCAATATAGGATGCAAAGTAGAATTTGGAAACAAAACTGCAAAATTCTATGATACTGATGGTAAACTAATAGGAAAAGGAGATCAAAAAAGGAGTAATCTATTTTACCTTGATATGGATAATGTCTCTTGTTTTGTTGCAAAATTTGATGATGAATGGTTATGGCACAAAAGGCTATGTCATATCAACTTTGACAATTTGGTTAGTAAAATGAAGACAGTCAGAGGTTTAACAAAATTGAAGAAGCCTGATAATATCATGTGCAAACAATGTCAGCTAGGAAAGATGACAAAGTCAAGTTTCAAAAGAAAAAACTATACATCTAAAGAAGTACTTGAGCTAGTTCACACTGACTTATGTGGTCCGATGGAAGTACAAAGCTATAGAGGAGATAAGTAAATAATGTTGTTTGTTGATGACTATTCCAGGATGATGACTGTTATGTTTTTAAGATAAAAATTTGATGCCTTTCAAATTTTTAAGTGGTATGTGGCTAGAGTTGAAAAAGAAATAGGAAAAAGCTTGAAATGCCTGAGATTAGATAGAGGTGGTGAATTCACATCAAAAGAATTCAAGATATTTTGTAATGATAAAGGAATCAAAAGACAAACGTTAGCTCCTAGAACTGCTGAAAGAAGAAATAGATCTGTGATTGACTATGCTAGAACATTAATGATGGAAAAGACTGTTGCTCTAAAATACTGGAGAGAAGCTGTAAGTGTAGTTGTTCATACACTGAACTGAGTATAAGTCAAGAAAGGTACAAATACAACACCTTTTGAATTATGGTATGGTCACTCACCAATGTAAAACATTTCAAAGTATTTGGTTACAAATGCTTTATCTTTAAAGATGCTAGAAATGGAAAATTTGATGCAAAAAGTGATGAAGGCATATTCTTTGGTTACTCCACTAGAAGTAAAGCATATAAGTGTTTGAATACTAACACTAACAAAATTATGGAAAGTGTAAATATAAACTTTGATGAGCATACTAAAGTCCAAGCTGAAGAACCAAAGAGAACGAATGGATATAGAACCTTTGCGTATTATTATGAAGGAATGCCTGTTGATGAGGATGTTGTCAATCAAATTGAAACTCAACAACAAATTTTAGTTTTAGCCGAGTCACAACCAGTGAATGCCAAGTTGCATTCAGAATATGAGTTACAGAATGAAGAAAATACACAATCTGATCCTGAAGATAGTACACATGAAAGAGATGAAGAACAACCTGACAATGAAGTGCATAGTGATCTTGAATTTGAAAGATCAAACATGGAAACAAGGACATAACCAAGATTATCCAAATATGTAAAAAGACATCACCTTGCTAAACAGATAATTGGTGACAAAGATGCAAGACCAATGACAAGGAATAGACTGAGACACGAATCATGTCTGATTAGCAAATTTGAACCTAAAACAGTATATGGTGCATTACAAGATGATGACTGGTATAAAGCTATGGAAGAAGAGATTGATCAAATAAAGAAGAACAAAACCTAGAGTTTGGTTCCTAGACTAGTTGACAAGAATGTGATTGGCACCAAGTGGGTATTCAAAAACAAGCTAGATGAGAATGGTGAGATTACTAGAAACAAAGCTAGACTAGTATGCAAGGGTTATGCTCAAGAAGAAGGACTAGACTATGGGGAAACATTCACCCCTGTTGCTAGAATGGAAGGAGTAAGAACTTTACTTGCATATGCTACATACAAAGATTTCAAAGTTTATCAGATGGATGTAAAGTCTACTTTTTAAAATGGTATATTGGAAGAAGAAGTCTACATTGAACAACTAGAGGGATTTGTTGATGAGAACAACAGGGATATGGTTTGTAAACTACATAAAGCACTCTATGGTCTGAAACAAGAACCCAAAGCATGGTATGAGAGACTTCACAAGTATCTAGTTCAAATAGGATTTGAAAGAACTGATGATAACAGCAGCATGCACATCAAATCAAATGAAGGTAAGGATATTATTGTATCTAAAATCTTTGTGGATGACATAGTATTTGGAGGAAAGGAAGTGCTTTGCAAAGGCTTTGCTGACAAAATGAAACATGAGTTTGAAATGTCTATGTTTGGAGAGATCAATTTTTTTGTTGGATTGCAAGTACATCAACTAAAACATGGTATATTTGTGACACAATCAAAGCACATCAAAGAAATACTTAAAATGTTTGGATTGGAGGAGTCCAAATCAGTCAGCACACCAATGGCAACAGGAAATAAGCTATCCAAAAATGGTGAATCAGCTGAAGTCAATCAAACAATGTACAGATCCATGATTGGAAAACTACAATATGTTGTACATAGTAGACTAGACATAGCATTAGCAGTTGGAATAGTGGCTAGATTCTCTGCTAATTTGAAAGAAAATCATCTCATAGCAATAAAAAGAATAATGAGATATCTTAAAGGAACTGATAACTTTGGTCTATACTACAAAAAGAATGGAAAGTTTGAACTCAATGCATATACAGATGCAGATTGGGGAGGCAACATTGATGACAGAAAAAGCACAAGTAGAGGTGCATTATTTTTAGGTAAAAATCTAGTTACTTGGACTAGCAAGAAATAAACCTACACATCCCAGTCAACTGCAGAATCAGAATATGTAGTAGCTGCAATAAATTTCACAAACATTGTGTAGCTCACACATCTATTGAAAGGAATGAAAGAAGAGGTAACTAAACCTATGATACTATATTATGATAATACAAGTGCTATAAACATATCCAAGAATCCAGTAATGCATGCAAAAACCAAGCACATTGCAATCAAGTATCACTATGTGAAATGTCCCTTTTTTTATTTTCTATGATATTTCATGCCTCTAATTAGATTTTCAAGATCAAACAACTAATATCACAAAGATCCACCAAATTTCTCAAGAAACCCCAAATCGGGTATGCCAAAAATAGTGCCAAAAGCTTCACAGCTTCACCTATTATTAATAAATCTGAAAGTGGACATTTTTACAGAAATTTCAGTAGCATAATAGCCTAAAAAATGACATTTCCAGATCTGTATAGTCTTTACACAATAGTTCACAAATGTAGGACAAAAACTATGCTCATCGAGCTCCCGAAATTAACACAAAAATGCTCAGAAACACCACAAAAAAACTAATAATCTATCTCAGAAGTTTAATCACATCTCAATACATATATTTAGCTTTATTTTAACACCTTAAAGTCTGAAATACAGCAGTAACCCAAACTGATATGAAATACTCAACTGAAAACACCAAACTCATACAAAAAAACACACCCGAAAACCCACAAATCTGCACTGTTCAGCACATAGGCAAACTCTGTATGAGCGTGCACATGGAATGGCTTCAAACTCCCATCCTTAACCTTCCTTGAAACCTGCAAACTCCCATTCTTGGGTCTCCCTGGAAACCTGCAAACTCCCATTCTTGGGTCTCCTTCTCCACAGGTTTGGGAGCCTTTGAAGAATAACAAAGAATGAGCAAAAATCAAGTTCTGGAATCTACCCAAAATGCCTCCAAACCCCTTAAAAGAGGGCATAACCGTAACTCACATCCAAGAGAGGTTAATAAAACATATTTTAATAATAATTTTCATTTATTAGTCCAACGGTTTCAAAAGATTAGCCCCCTTTTTTCGAAACTTCACTTTCTTGGGCCTATCTGCCTTAGCAAAGATTATTATTTTTTAATTATTTGAAAAGGGGACATGAAAAGTCCTCCTCTCGCAAACATTTCTTGTCCTCAAGCAATGGCTGAACAATAAACCAATCAATCCACCTGGATCCCAAATGTAGTCATGAACTATACTACTACCAATTAACACAAGCTCCTACAATATCCTCTACAATATGACCAAGAGGAATCCATAATCAAACTGACAATTATAGCTCAACCAAACTCCAAAATCACCACTACCATAGTCAAAAACCCATGAGACACAAACTCTTAGAACATCAGAACCCAAGTAAAGTGGACAAATCAAACTACCAACACAGTAAATACCATCAACGCATCCCATTGGCCTATACGGAATGTACAATCCAACTCTGCAACAATGGTGAATGCTCTCGAATGAAACTGTACCAAGTATGGAGAATCCACACACTGTACAACTCCTGCAGTCAACACAACTCTGCAAATCACTGGCCACTATCTCATAACCATAACTCCCATTCACTGCTGATGGTGAAAAGACATTACAAGATAAAGAGTAAGAAATGGAATCCAAACCAAATTTTCCTACCATCAACTCCTCAAAACAAGGATCAAATGCTAACTAATGTACATACCCTGCAATATAATGTTGATTAAAAAAACCAACCTCAGTCAACAACTCACCATGAACAAGTGATACAACCCACTGTGACTGATCACTAGCTAAGTCAGGAGATGTCATAGCCAAAGGAGTAGAATCAATAACAACACCAACTAAAGCATCACTCCCAAACTCCTGCTCTAAGTCACATATTATCAAGCTGTCAAATGCAAAACCTATCACTATGTCATGCCCATCACAAATCTCATCTTGAGGCATCAAACTATCCCATAACTGATGATAAGCACTAGGAACCAAAGTACATCTCTGTATCATCATCTCATCAACATGGTCATCAAAGGTAAATTGATGAGCATACCTTACAGTGTAATGTCGATAGAGTGTGCCAATCTTAGTCAGTGGCTCAGACTGTAATCCAGATGAAACTAGCTGCAATTGATCATTAACCATGTTGGAACCAACTACTACCTCCAAAGATATCACCAAGGGAGTAGTATTACTAGCAGGAACCATGCCAACTGCCGACTCACCAACATCACACATGATCTTTGATACATCTCTAGTCTTCGTGCCATTAGTGCTAGAGGTCACCACCATGTCAAGCATACCACAAAAATCTACTACAGCACCCAACTCAACTAAACCTGACTCTAGTGGGAATGAACATGATATTCCAATGTTAGTATCAAGGATGGATGCATCCCCATCTCCACTGTCTCTTACAATCTCGGCCATGGACATCCTCCGATCACCAAACACCACAACTTGTGACTGTATAGAATTAGGCAAAGACTGTAGTCACTCTAACTCCATGGTCACCTTAGCCAAATGAAATTGTGACTCCTTGAAAGCCAACTATGTACTCTCAAGAATCTTAGAAGTCACCTCAAGCTGCTCAATAAGCTCACTCACCTCATCTTCCTTGGCCAACAATGCATCATATGTTGTACTGCCCCACTCCATAAGATAATCTTTGTCGGCTACCAACTGCATATAATTCTGTCTCAAAATTTGAATAGCCTCCCATAAAGAGTGGATCTCTGTCAAGGAAAGATAACTACCTTCCTACTCATCACTAGTAGGAGAACCCCATCCATAAACTACTAACAACTGACGAGCAACATCAAAATGCTGGCAAGTGATAACAATGTCTCAGTCACTAACTCTCAACTGATTAGACACATGATGGCACTGGCTTGATTGTCTCCTACAAACCTCCTCTGATGCACTGTCTAAAGGAGTATCCTCAAAGTTACTAGTCCCTAGAGTATTACCATCCATATCCTGTGAATCAAATCTAAAGCTCATATCAACATACAGAGTATCAAAAACATTAGCATTGCTGTCCAACTCCTCTATACCTAAGGAAACTAAGTCTTCAAAACTGCCCACTGCATCCTCCTGGATGTCATCAATGCCAATATGATCCTGGGACTCATCTATACACACTGCCAAATATGAAATATCATCAACACATTCTAGCAAGTATGGTCGACTGGATATATGAACAAAGCCCAACATTGGTGTATAAAAACTAAATACCAACATTGGACAAGATACTGGCACAATAAAAGACAACACCATGTAATCTGCTAATCAAATCCATGATAGCACCCAAACAAACACTGCTACCAAAAAGTGTTAAAGATCTCCAGTCAACTGAATCCCAAATGCCAATATAACAATCTCGAGTCCATATCCATAAACTAGAATCAACTGGTAACTCAAGAAAATTCCTCACCTGAGTAATATGACCAATACCAACTAACTCCACATACTTTTCATGATGAGATAATGAAGTCACAATACTATCTTTGTTCACCTTCAGCTGGTTGGACAAATCATGTGAAGTACTACCAGCCTCAACCTCATGTGATGAAGCATCTAACTGTGCCTGGTACTCTTTCTTAGCAAAGTCATGAATGCTCAATGTCTGCTCATCTCTACCAGGTATCTCACCATCTTGCAGAACAACATCCTCATAATCATCATCTAAACCCACTACACTATAGTCATTGCCTGTTGTAACTATACCATCCTGAATACCTGTGGCATCACCCTTTGATGACCTATAAACAATTGTCTCAATTTGAGTATCAAGTTGACTGTTACTATCAATCTATGTAATATCCTTTCCCACCACCTCCTATGGCAGAGTAGAATCTGAGACCTCTACCTGGCTATCAACTAGTTTCTCAAACTCCTCATGCAAGTTCTTGGTAATTGTGTCATATGCCCTGTGAGAAAATCTGCCAAATAGAAATCCAGTCAACTTATCCACCTTAGTTGGGTCAAACAACATGTCATTCATTATACGGTGGTGCTCAACCAACTGTTCAGACATGTCATGGCTTATTTTTATAAGTTTATGTCAAATGTCTAAATAACCATCCTTTCTACTATTTTGTTTTTGACTCTGTATATCAATTGTCCAAGATCGTGTCCTCTGAGACTCTGTACTATACCTGTCCATTCTAGATAAAGTAGAGTGTAACCCCAACAGGATATAACTTCTTCAAACACTAAGAACTAACATGCAAATGATTAGAAGTAGCATGCAACCATAGATTTTGACATGCAACTGATTAGAAGCAACATGCAACCACCAAATTCACCAAGAAATAACATGAAAATGATTACGAGTAGCATGCAACCATAAATTTTTGACATGCAATTGATTAGAAGCAACATGCAATCATAAATTATGACATGCAAGATCTGGGTAGTCGTCAAAACTAACATGAAAACTTCTACAACAACCAAATTCACTAAGACCTAACATGAAAATGATTAGAAGTAGCATGCAACCATAAATTTTGACAAGCAGCTGATTAGAAGAAACATGCAATTATAAATTATGACATGCAAGATCTGGGTAGTTGTCAAAACTGACATGCAAGCTTCTACAAACCCTCAGGCTGGCAAGATCATGGCTCTAATACCACTAAAATGTCCCTTTTCTGATTTTGTATGATATTTTATGCCTCTAATCAGATTTTCAAGATCAAACAACTAATATCACAAAGATCCACCAAATTTCTCAAGAAACTCCAAATCGGGTATGCCAGAAATAGTGCCAAAAGCTTCACAGCTTCACCTATTATTAATAAATCTGAAAGTTGACATTTTTACAGAAATTTCAGCAGCATAAAAGCCTAGAAAATGACATTTTCATATCCGTATAGCCTTTACACAACAGTTCACAAATGTAGGACAAAAACTATGCTCATCGAGCTCTCAAAATTAACACAAAAATGCCCGAAAACACCACAAAAACACTAATAATCTATCTCAGAAGTTTAATCATGTCTCAATACATATATTCAGCTTTATTTTAATACCTTAAAGTCTGAAATACAGTAGCAACCCAAACTGATATGAAATACTCAACTGAAAACACCAAACTCATACAAAAAAACACACCCGAAAACCCACAAATCTGCACTATTCAGAACATAGGCAAACTCTGTATGAGCATGCACATAGAATGGCTTCAAACTCCCATCCTTAGCCTTCTTGGTAACCTGCAAACTCCCATTCTTGGGTCTCCTTGGAAACCTGCAAACTCTCGTTCTTGGGTCTCCTTCTCCACAGGTTTGGTAGCCTCTGAAGAATAACAAAGAATGAGCAAAAATCAAGTTTTGGAATCCGCCCAAAATGCCTCCAAACCCCTTAAAAGAGGGCATAACCATAAATCACATCTAAGAGAGGTTAATGAAACATATTTTAATAATAATTTTCATTTATTAGTCCAACAGTTTCCAAAGATTAACCCCCTTTTTCTGAAACTTCACTTTCTTGGGCCTACCTGCCTTAGCAAAGATTATTATTTTTTAATTATTTGAAAAGGGGACATGACACTATGTCAAAGAATTGGTAGAAGAAAAACAAGTAAAGTTGGAATACATTCACACAAAGGAACAAACTACATATATCTTCACCAAACCATTTCCCAAGGATGCTTATGAATATCTTAGAGGCAAGTTGGGGGTAATACCCCTAACTCAAGCAGTTTAAAGCAACAAGGATGCTGCCCTGCATCAACAAGAATAAATCATTGAAATATCAGAAGAATGATGCAGAGGATGACAACAGGAGTAAAAACTCCAAATTAGTCACAAGCATGGTGACAAAGGGAGAAGACATCAAGAAACCAAAGCTTATACTTCAAATGTTAAAGATGTTACATCTTTGGCATTTATGTCAAAGAGGGAGAAATATGCAAAAACCTGATCAATACAAAGCAAGAGGGAGATATATGAGATCAGTAGTAAGGATGCAACCAGCCAGGAAAAGTAGCAGACAACGTATACAATCTTGATGGTAACTAAGTTGATCAATTGATCAGTTTGGTTTTGCCATCAATGCCAAAGAGGGAGATTGTTGGAAATGATTGAAAAGATCATGAGGAAAATTGTTGGAATATGGAACTGGAAAAGAATGTTCTCAATCATTATTTTTTCATTGATGTCAAACTTGCTACTTGCAAGAATCATAATTGCTTTAGTGATCCAAATGCTCTCAATTGGTTGATTAACAAGGAGGAGGCAATCAATAAGATGTAACTAGAACACCTAGAGAAAGGTTGAAGTTATGATGTTGTAATGAAGTCCAACGATTAGCTAATTCAATGACAAAAAAGTGTATTGATGACATACTCTAAGACACAGAGAATAGGCACATTGAAACATATCAAAGATGTAAGATTTTAGCTAAGTCATGTGTAAAGACTAACGTAGATCATTAAGGAGCTAAACAAATTCCTAGTTGAAGCATAATCAAGTGTTGAGTGTCGAAAAGAACAAGTGCCAAGCAAATACAAGTGCTGAGCAGATACAAGTGTCGAGAAAATACAAGTGTTGAGCAGATACAAGTGCTGAGCAGATACAAGTGCCGAGTAGAATCAAGTGCTGAGAAAATACAAGTGCCGAGTAACACAGAGATACTGAGCATCAGTAAACCAATAGTGCTGAGTTGCTACATTATTTTAAAAATTGAAGATTTTCCAGATCCAAGTTGACATGGTGGTTATCTAGAAGTTTGTGAATTAAATGGAAGATAAGAATGATGAGCTGGTGGCACAGAACACCATGTAGAACATTTTTGGAGAATACAACTGGACTCTAGATGAATTTTTCTAGATTAGAGCAAGATATGGGGTAGATACATTATAGCCTACCTAATCCATTTGAAACCCTAAAATTGGAGAGGGAGAATTGAGTGGAAAAGGAAAACCAAATTTCTATTTAAGGAGTCATAAGATCATGAAGAAAAGAGAGGAGAAGGTGGTCGAGCATAAAAGCATGAAGTGCTGAAGAAGGTGCTAAGGAGAAGAAAGCACATAAACTCTATTTGGATAGATGACCACAAGGATGATTACATTGGCATGATGAGTAAGAAGACTCAAGGAGATGAAGCTTGAGAGGAAGACAAGCTGTCAGAGCTAAAGTGATTAAAGCCAAGCAAAAGGATAGAACTGAAGTGAGATCTAAAATTTGCAAAGTATTTTGTAAGTTGTATTAGATCAAAAAGCCATTGTCATTACTCTCTAGCAATTGTAAAAGTTAGTTTAAATCCTATCGACTTAGGTTAGTTTAACAGCCATGAGGTAAATCCTTTAACAGGGTGACATTCCAAGTGAATGTTCTAAAGTCCTTTGATCAGGCCCATTCCTAATAGTTTGGTGAAATCCTGTAACAAGGTCACATTTAACAGTGTGTTGTAAGCCTTTAACAGGGTAGGCTTTTAATAGGGCATCACTTTAGAAGAGTGAGAATCAAGTAGCATGTTACTAGTGTTTTTTCCCAAATTGGGTTTCCACGTAAATTATTGCGTCATGTGTTAATCTTGCATGTTTTATTGCTGCATATTGATTTACTGTAATTTGCTAGGATGATTATTTTAAGCTTGGATGGATGAAAAGTTTATGGGCTCACTATAATTTGAGAAAAAGTATTATTAGGGCATTTGGACCTTGGGTAACTAATTCACCCCCCCTCTCAGTTATTCTAAGGAATTCTAACACTAAAGTTGGGTTGATAAAAAATTCCAAAATAAATGTCAAAGGTGTATTTGGCCAACTCTATATGTATTGTTAGGGTTTGTGTAATGTCCCCCACTTAGCCATTTTGGAGGTATGTTGTTGTTAGCCCATTCTTGTATGGTCCTGAGGGCTAACCAGGACTTCAAAAGGGATCTTGAGGTTATTTGGCCTAGCCAAATTTAATTACAGGCCAAATAGAGTTTGTTTGTTGGGTTGTCAGGAAGACTTACTATTTTTATTAAGCCAATAGGGGGATGTAGTGCCTTCAATTTTCAGTGATAGGATGAGATGCATTTTGTTGGGCTCTTTCTAATGAGCTATTATATGTGGGATTTCAAGTTTATTTGGTATATTATTTTAATGTTTGAAGTTACAACGGTAAAGTGACTATTTAAATTAAATATTATAATGTTTCATACAGTCACTTTATAAAAATCAAGAGTCCCCCTTTTGAGTACATACATGGATTTTGTAAAAAGAAAAAAGAAGTAATATTAAAAGTCATGTATTATCCCACATTGGCAAGATGGAAGCGTGGAGCAAGTGAGGAAGGCATTGAAAGGAAGAGGATAGCTCTCATTTATTCAAGCTTGGAAATATCAAAGAAATTGGAGAATTTTTTGGAGATTATGTCTCAATAGTTTGAAGGACGAAATCCCTTCAAGCTGGAAATCTTGATGCCATTGAAAGATATGGTCTTGAGATTCAACATGGTAGTAGTCTGAAAAAAGTAGATATGAAAAAGCAGCCCGAAAAAAGTAGAACAAAAAAAGTAGTTCGAAAAAAGTAAAGCAAAAAGGGCAGCATAGAAGGAAATTATTTCAGCCATCTACAACCAGGTTCTTTCATTTTTGAGGGCAGATTTGAGGAGGGTTATTACAGTGGTATCAGAGCTATAAGTCTTGCCATCCTATGGAGGTCTTATAGGGAATTTGGAACAGCCAGATAGAGGGGAAAGTGTTTGAAAAAATGTCAAAACACTAAAATTAGAGCATTTTTTGTTTGAGCATGCGAGAGGGGCCTTATAATTTTTGCAATACCAGAGCTAGACAAAATAGGAATTTAGACCTGCAAAGAAAATAGTTTAGCTCATCCATGCAGGTGGACATAGAATCTAGTCATACAAACACAGAGGAGGTATTCTTTCATCAAGACATCAATATGGGTGACCAAGATGACAGGAATGCTCGAGATCCTAGAGAGGAAAGATTCTTACAGTTATTAGAGACCTTGGCACAGGGACAGCGGTTAGCAGAATAGAGGGCATAGGAACAAAATTAGAGAATGGAGGTTATGATGGCTTGTCAAATGGTGTTGAACGCTAACATAGGTGGAGGAAATAATCAGAATGGTAACAATCAAAATGGGAATGATCAGGATGGGACACATAATGGAGGTGAACAATTTTGGTCATGCACCCCAGCAAGCTAGGACAGTGAGTTCGAGGCCCATGATTCCCACATTTCCTCCTAGAGCTCCAGAGCAACCCATTGCAGAGCCCCAGATCACTGATATACAGGACCAGTTGAGGAGAGATTGGGAAGTTGGAGGTCTAGATTTTACTGCTACAATTACCTTTAGGGAGTATATGGATGTGCGGATGAAACATATGCCACGTGGACATGATAGGAACCAGAGCTATGAGCTACAAAAGAAAGTAGGAAAACTTCAATTACCATATTATGATGGCTTGGGGAAGTCTACAACAAGAGCTTGGGTTCAAAAGCTTGATACATACTTTCAATTGAACCCTATGCCTGAGGAAGAAGCTATTAAGTAAGCAACAATTCATCTGGATGGGTTAGCACACAAGTGGTGGCATCATGGTATGGTCACTATGGGTCATGCACACATTACCTCATATGTGGAGTTTATGGAGAGACTAATTGAACATTTTGATAGGAAGGATCCATAGCTACATTTCAAGGAGTTAGCTCAGCTTAAACAATGGGGATCATTGGAAACATACATTTCAGAATTTTAGAAACTTGCAATGTTAGTAACAGATGTATCTGAATGAAGGATATTGGTTCTATTTATGGATGGGTTAGTTGATCCGTTGAGAGGGTGGATTAAAGCTCTCAACCCTCTCACTTTGCAAGAAGCCATTAAGAAAGCTCATGATATGGATTCCTCTTCAGCTTCTAAAAATAAATTCCAGGCAAAGAGTTTCCCTTCAAGGAAAGATAAGGACAGTAAACCTTTTCATAGAGAGGGTCAGCCACCTAAGGAGGAAAGTAAGAGGTTGGACAATGAGACACTTAATGATCTTAGGAAGAAGAAGCTTTTTTTTCATTGTAGGGAGCCTTGGGATTTGTCACATAAGTTTCCATTGAAAGCAAAAGCCAAGAAGATGGTGTACTTTTCAGCCAAAGAGTCAGTGGATGGAGATTCAGAGTAGTCATCAAAATCAGATGGAGATGATAATTCTTCACATGAGGAAGCACACAGTAATAGCACAATAGCTCAGTTGTCCAATATACAGGAGGCCGTCACTTTCAGAGTTAGGGGAACTTTGGATGGACAAAGATTTGTGGCACTCATTGATACAAGGGCAACACATAACTTTATTGATGAAAAGTTTGTGACATGTAGAGAGCTACATACAAAAGAGCATAAGGGATTTAAGGTGATGGTTACCGATAGCTTCAAAATCGACTATACCAAGAAAATCTTCAACTTGCAGCTTTGTTTGGGAGATTATGACATGGTGGGAGATTTCTTTGTTGTCAACATTGGTGATCAGGATATGGTGCTTGGGATGAATTGGATTAAATCATTGGAAGAGTTTACATTTAACCTCCAGAAAATGGAAATGAGGTTTGAGGCAAATGGTAAGAAGATAGTACTGAGAGATTTGTCAGATGGGAGACTACGAGTGGTGTCACTCTAGTGGATGCAGAGTTTCTTCAGACACAACTAGGTGTAGTGGATAGCAGAGTTCAGAGTAATGCCTGAGGTGACAGAGAAACATAAACAGGAGTATTCCCCTGGTGTACAAAAAATAATAACCAAACATACTAAGGTTTTTGGTGAGATACCTCCAGGGAGACCCCAGGATAGGGGAATCAAGCATGTTATTGAGTTAGAGGAAGGGGCTAAGCCAGTCATCATCACACCCTACCGCCATCCAAAGAGATATAAAGATGAAATAGAAAAGGCAATCAAGGAGTTGATTGACATGGGGCACATACTACCAAGCAAGAGTCCTTTCGCTTCTTCAGTAGTATTGGTGAAGAAGAAGAATGGTACAATGAGGATGTGCATTGATTATAGGGAACTAAACAAGAAGACAATCAAGAACTGATACCCTATTCTGTGCATTGATGAGCTTATTGATGAATTGCACGGTGCCTGCTACTTCTCTAAGATTGATTTGAGATCCGGCTACCACCAAATACGGTTTAGAGAGGTGGATGTGGAGAAGACATCTTTTAGATGCCACTATGGACATTTTGAGTTCTTAGTCATGCCCTTTGGGTTGACTAATGCCCCCACCACTTTCCAGTCCTGTATGAATAGACTATTCAGAGATCAATTGAGGAAGTTTGTGTTGATTTTTTTTGATGATATACTGATATATAGCCATACTTGGGAGGAACATTTGAAGCATATTGATGCAGTGCTCAACATTCTAGAGAGGGAGTCATTATATGCCAAGATGAGTAAATGCGAGTTCGGGATGACAGAGTTGTTCTATCTAGGGCATATTATTAGTGCAAGAAGTGTTCGGGTTGACCCAAACAAGATTAGGGCCATTCTAGATTGGCCACTACCAAGGAACATTTTGCAACTCAAGGGATTTCTTGGGCTTTGTGAGTTCTACTACAGATTTGTGAAGGGATTTTCATAGATAGCAGTACCACTTACAAATTTGACACAGAGAGACAGTTTCAAGTGGTTAGAGAAGGCTCAGGATTGTTTTGACAGGATCAAGGAGCTGATGAGTACATGCCCTATTTTAGCCATTCTAGATTTCACAAGCCTTTTGAGCTACAGTGTGATGCCTCAGGAGAGGGCGTAGGAGCTGTCCTCATGCAGGACAAACATCCCATCGCATATGAGAGTAGGAAATTACGAGGTGTTGAGAGAACTTACAACATCTATGACAAAGAAATACTAGCAATCATGCATGAGCTAGCTAATTTCAGGCAATACTTAGTAGGGAGCCAATTCACAGTAAAAATAGATCATAACAGCTTGAAACATTTCCTTGGAAAGAAGGATCTCAATGATAGGCAATAGAAATGGGTGAGTAAGTTACAGGCTTATGATTTTGACATAGTCTATGTCAAAGGGAATAAAAATATTGTCGTCGATGCTTTATCCAAAAGGCCGCATTTGCTTGCTGTTGGGATAGTCATGAACGATTGGAGAGAGTTGATCTTGGCAGAGTATGCCAAGGATAGTTGGGCATCTAGTGTTATTGAAGGAACTATTCAGGATAGTCGATACACTGTTGTAAATGATTTGATCATCTACAAGGAAAGGATTTATTTAGTACCCAAGTCTACTATGAAGTAGAAGATTCTGAGGGCATTTCATGATTCACCATTGGCAGAACATCCCGGATTCTTTAAGACATATCGGCAGGTGAGAGAGCACTTCACTTGGAAAGGACTCAAAATAGAGGTGCTTCAGTTTGTTAGGGAGTGCCCAGTATGTCAGTAGAACAAATAGGAACATTCCTTTCTAGGTGGTTTACTATAGCCCTAACCATACCAGAGAAGAAGTGGGATAGCATTTTCATGGATTTCATTACAGGCCTCCCTAAGGTATAGGGTCAGGATTGTATTTTTGTTGTGGTAGATAGATTGACAAAATTTGCACATTTCTTTGCGATTTCATTCACATATTCAGCAGTATAGACAACAGAGCTATTCTTTTGAGAGGTATTTAGATTACATGGGATGCCACGGAACATAGTCAGCAACAGGCACAGTAGGTTTATGAGCCACTTTTGGCAGGAGTTATTCAGGTTGTGTGGAATAGAACAAACTTCAAGTACCAGTTACCACCCCCAAACTGATGGGCAGAAAGAGATAGTGAATAAATGGGTTGAGGGGTATCTTCGAAACTACATTGCAGGAAAGCAAAAGGCTTGGGTGAAGTGGCTGCATCTAGGGGAGTACTACTATAATACCTCTTTCCATATGTCTATTCAATGTCCCCTTTCATGGCACTGTACGGGTATGATGCTCCTAATTTTTTGGATTTGTTATTTGGGGATAGTAGGGTGCCTAAGGCCAAGAATATATTGTAGGAGTGTCAAGACATTATGTGATCCTTGAAGGAAAATTTGGAAAGGGCACAAAATCAGCAGAAGCAATTTGCTGATCAGCACAGGGTTGAGAGATCTTTCGAGGTAGGAGACATGATGTACCTCATGTTATAGCCGTATAGATAGTCCTCTCTCAAGAGGAGTGGAGCAGAGAAAATGAAACCATGCTACTATGGACCATTCAAAGTAATCAGGAGAGTGGGTGAGGTAGCTTATGAGTTGGAGCTACCTACAGACAGTAAAGTACATAACATGTTCCATGTGTCATGCCTTAAGAAGGAATTGGGGCATAATGTGGTGCCTTTAGTAGTATTTCCACCTCTCGATGATGAGGGAAAACTTATCTTGATTCCTGAGGCTATACTTGACTCCAGGGAGAGGGTGCTTCGCAGGCGGACTATCAGGGAGTACCTAGTAAAGTGGAGGAACCTACGAGTTGAGGATGCGACATGGGAGGTAGAGGAGATTATTTAGCATCCTAAGTTAAGATTGCTTGGGGACAAGAAATTTCAAGAGGGACAGACTATAATGTCCCCCACTTAGCCAATTTGGAGGTATGTTGTCGTTAGCCCATTCTTGTATGGTCCCGAGGACTAACCAGGACTTCAAAAGGGATCCTGAGGTTATTTGGCCTAGTCAAATTTAATTAAAGGCCAAACAGAGTTCATTTTTTGGGTTGTCAGGAAGACTTACTATTTTTAGTAAGCCAATAGGGGGATGCAGTGCCTTCAACTTTGAGTGACAGGATGAGATGTGTTTTGTTGGGCTCTTTCTAATGAGCTATTATATGTGGGATTTCAAGTTTATTTGGCATATTATTTTAATGTTTGAAGTTACAACGGTAAAGTGACTATTTAAATTAAATATTATAATGTTTCATACAGTCACTTTATAAAAATCAAGAGTCCCCCTTTTGAGTACATACATGGACTTTGTAAAAAGAAAAAAAGAAGTAATATTAAAAGTCATGTATTATCCCACATTGGCAAGACGGAAGCGTGGAGCAAGTGAGGAAGGGATTAAAAGGAAGAGGATAGCTCTCATTTATTCAGGCTTGAAAATATCAAAGAAATTGGAGAATTTTCTGGAGATTATGTCTCAATAGTTTGAAGTACGAAATCCCTTCAAGCTGGAAATCTTGACGCCATTGAAAGATATGGTCTTGAGATTCAACATGGTAGCAGTTTGAAAAAAGCAGATACAAAAAAGCAGCCCGAAAAAAGCGAAACCGAAAAAGTAGTTCGAAAAAAGAAAAGCAGAAGGGGCAGCATAGAAGGAAATTATTTCAGCCATCTACAACCAGGTTCTTTCATTTTTGAGGGCAGATTTGAGGAGGGTTATTATAGTTTGTCAGCCCTAGGTATTAACTATCAGTGTTTGGAGCCTTCCTAAGCAACATAAAATTGCCTATTTAAGAAATGCCTGAACATTGTCTAGGACAACTCTAGGTGATAGTTCACACCTTTTTCCTGTATATTACTATAATGAAGGTGCCCATGTGGGTTAGCATATTGAGATTTTTAATTCTATAATTTTTCATTTAGAGCGATGATAAGAACCTCATATTTTGTTCTTGAATTTTTTTTTACTTCTTTTTTCCCTATTATGTGTTTAAGATATTAAGGGGAACACCCTTCATCAATTTTAGGAACAAGTTAAATGAAAAAGGTGAAGTCACAAGGAAAAATTCTAGACTTGTATGTAAAGGATATGCACATGAAGAAGGAATTGATTATGGGGAAACATTTTCCCTAGTTGCAAGATTAGCAGTTAAAACAGTACTTGCATATTTTACTTATAAAGGATTTAAAGTATACCAAATGGATGTCAAATCTACATTTCTAAATGGAATATTGGAACAAGAATTTTACATTGGAGATTGGATTTTCAAGAACCAATGATAAAATCAATCTATACTTGAAGATTGGCAGTAACAATGAGATATTTCTATCTGAAATCTTTGTTGATGATATCATATTTGGAGGAAAGGAAGCATTACACAAATTAGTTGTAGATGTAACAAAGAAGGAATTTGAAATGGCTATGTTTGGTTAGATTAGATTCTTTTTTGTTTTACAAGTGTATCAAATGAAGAAAGGTATCTTCATTACTCAATCAAAATGCATTAAGGAGATAGTAAATCTTTTTGGAATAGAAGATTCAAGACCAATTAGTACACCTATGACTATAGGGCATAAGCTATCTAAGAATGATAATTATACTTATATGAACTAGACATTGTATAGATCAATGATTGGGAAATTACAACATGTTCAAAATAGAGTTGATATTGCATTGATAACTGAGATTGTTGCAAGATTTTATGATATTTCTAAGGAGAATCCCATGATGGTAGTGAAAAGGATACTATGATATTTGAAAGGAATAGAAGGATATGGATTGTATTATTTTGCCAAATTTTAGTCCATCCCTTTTTAAGCTTCTAGTTTGGTTAATTTTCACTTCACTTATTTTTGAGTCCTTGTCTATGTATCTCCTAGGTGGATACCTTTTCATTAAGCATACTTGAGGCTTTCCTAATGGGTCTATCTGGGTTTTCCTTGTTCCACTCCCCCCTATGCCTCTATACAAGATTCTTTCTTTTTCTATTCATCAAGGTCTCAGGTGATCTAGTTTGGGTGAGTTTGTGTCTAAACATCTCTCTGATAAGAAGGAAGCCTCTTTTAGTTTTGCAATTAATTGGACTATCACTAGTATGGTTTTCTTTTTGCATTCCAGCCTATGCTATCAAATTCCCATTGTTGGTGCACTATATAGTTAAGATCTCGAGGACAAAAAGTAATGGTGAAATCTCTAGGTGTATTTTAATAATATTCATAGTGAGAAGATCGAAAGAACAAAAATCTATAGCCATGGAACTCTTAGAGTACCAATCTGAAGTCAAAATATGTTTCTATGTATAGGAACAAACTTCCATCAATCTGAATGCTTACCCTTTGGAAGAGAACATCTTCAAGTTCATTTTCAAAGCAAAGTTGGGAAAAGAAGTGGAATACAGACCAAATCAATAAAAATATTTCTAATTTTTCTCTTCTTTAGAAAACATGTCTCAATCACATTTTCTACCTAAAGGAGAATATGGAGCTTTCATTCTAGAAGATGTAAAAAATGTAGAAATACTAAATCTAGATGCAAAGACTTTCTTTGGAGATACCACAAAGTTTTTTCTGATGGATTAGTTTGTGAAGTGCAAACCTGACACAAAGTGAATATTTGCCCAAGTGCTCAAGGTGGGAAGTTAATTTCATGATTTCTTTGAGAAATTAGATAAATAAGAATGGAAAATTTTGTGTGGAAAAGAAAGTGGTAAGGTATCCAAGGCATCAAAGGAGTATTTCTCATGATATGATCTTGAATCAAAGGAAAAGGAAAGCTTATGGAAAGATAATTTTATGCTTCCTTCTCCACACATAAAAAATTGTAATGCAAACCCTTGTGCCAGATTTCTTAGTTAATAGGCTAGCTTCCAATAAGCTAGAACCAATCAATTTGGTAAGTGACTAATCTTGTTACTATAGGAGATTTAAGTGAATTTTATGTTCATCGAATGTATGAATCATCATATGGGTAGAAGTAAAATGATTTAAAGAGCTATTAATCTACCTAATTTATTGCAAATATGACCATTACAACCATTGGTTGTGAGTCATTTCATTCTTGTGGTGCCAATATTTGAATTTCCAAGTCTATATGATTAGGTTTCCTCATATTGTAATGACTATTTTATCAAAATAATTTGTCTTCTCTATGTAAAACTATAAGATAATGGAAATCAGAGTAGTGGGGTATGATTGTCTAATTGGATTGGAGAGTGAGTTAATGTACCTTTCTAATAATTCAAGTTTTACAACCTAGGTGATCTACACAGAAGACTTAATACCAAGCTCATCCATCCAATTACATAGAAATTGAAGGAAAGTAGATTATTCAAAGCTATTAGATTCCCCATGGCTGTGCAAGTGCCAAAGTTGGTAAAAGAATGTATTGAAAAATATAATCCAGAGATAAAGCAAATATTATTGCCTAACTAATCTATTCTACTTTCTATGAACAAGGAATTGATGCAGTCTACATTTGGAATCCCAGTGAAGGAAGAGTATTGTGACATCAATTTCTCTTAATTTGCATCAAATAATAACAAGAAAAAGACTCTAAGGAGAGAAGACATGCAAAGAACATGGTTTTATACCCCTCATGGACAAAAGAAGTAAGATACCAAGGACTCCATTGGAACCAATCTAAAGAGGGAAATCATGGTTATCTTGGCACTATTGCTAAGATTAAAAGGAAAAGAGGGGATCCTGGATTTTATTGAGCATCATTTCTACTTGGTCTATGTCGTTTGTGCTTAAGGACTACAAATTGATTGGGCTTAGATTATGTGTGAGGAGCTTTCCTTCAATTTAAATTTAGTAAAGGCATTTAGGTAGTTCTTTATGTCATCATATTTAATATATGCCTTAGCCATACATCATCTCTAGCCTGGTCTTCCTAGTATCAAAGATTTTAATGAGAACACTAAGGTGTATGAATTTTGTCCCCACCTATAATTGCAAATGAGTTTCAAGGAGTATGCAAAGGGAAATGATGCCTTCACAATGAGGTTGTCCTAGGAATAACAAGGGTTTCCTGAGTGACAATTTTCACCAGAAGCCATATCAACATTCATCTAGTTCAAATGGCATTTCATCTAAGTTCCATATTTCTCCTACCTAAGGATTAGTGCATTCAATGGTTTCCTGAAGATAAGTTAGTTCTTGTTGAGTTGTGTAGACAAATACTAGAGGTGAATACCTTATGTTTGAATGTGAATAAGATAGTTGGATTCTTTTCCAATATTGGAAAGATCTTATTCTTGTGCCTCAAGATCTAATGCCTAGCATTTAGTCAAAGCCTTTGAGAATAGAGTTAAACTAATTGATTATGAGGTGATAAGACCCTAGTATAACCATGTTAACTTTATAAAAGATCATCTCAAGTTAGGGTATGCGCATAGGGATTTTCTAGATATTGAAGTCTATTGGGCTAGATGTTATGATGAGTGCCAAACTAGAGAAAGGTACTTGTACTTGTCTAGGTTGACAATAGATGATATTAAGTTGTATAATGACATTATTGATGTTAGTGATCTTGCAGATGATGGCTCTTACATGCATCCCTCAACTTATGAGCAAGTTAAGAATACTCCTATAGTGTTAACTCTACCTGATGACCTTGTTATCGATATAATGGAAGTCCTAATGTGTGGTGTCATCAAGAGGAAACACAAAAGGGTGGAGTGGAATAGAGTGAGGAAAAAGAGATTTGGAACCATGAGTACTGCTAGTGGAGTAGCTAGCGGAATTGTCTAATCATTTGTTGCTACTTCTACTAGTGTTGTTGCATTGACATCAACTAGACCAACACAATTTGTTGGTGGAGGAAGAGACCAACCTCTTGAGAAGAATTTTTAAATCACTCCAACCTATGGAGGAGGATCTCTACCAGATACTAAAAAGGTTGGAGAAAAGAAAGACAAAGATAAAGAAAAGGAAAAAGAGAAATCAATAGCCAAAACCTCCTCCCCTATGCAAATCATCAACCTTTATGGTGACAATAACCCTTTGGATGGCCAAGAACACAAAACATCCAAAAAAGGTGACTCTTTAGCCTTGTCTATTACTAAAGTAACTAACTTTCCTATTTCCAACCAAAGAAAAGTAACACCTCTAGTTGCAAGGAAACTTTTTGATCCTGCAACCTTGTAATTAGCAGTGAATGTCCTTTAAACTAAATATTGGTTGGAAGAGACTATTGATTGAAAGAAGAGAATATGTGAGGAGAGTGTTACATCTAAGGACCTAATTGTATAAGAAAATTCAGCTGAATTAGTATCAAAGAAGGTGAAGCAGAAGAATACCATAGTAGCATTAGCTATGGATTCTTCTGTTGGTCATATGCTTGTGGATATTGTAGAACCTTAGAAGGAGGGAAAATTTCAAGAATTGACTCCTAATTATTTTCAGATTAGAATGGTTGACATAGGCATTCTAGTGCATGATTCTATAGTCAACATCTAAAAATCAACAAATATGAAGATTGAGGAAAGATTGGAAGAGAAGGTTGGAGAAAGTACTAGAAGCCTACAATAAGGAGTTGATGGATTACATTAGAGCTGCACTTGAAAGTATGTCTACAAGAACATTCAATCCAAATGTAGAGGAGAAAAAGAATTTACTACTTAAACTACAATAGGAGAGGCAATTTGGTCAAGTTGGCCATGCCTAGATAGATGAAATGAAGGCCCAAAGTCCCCCTCTCATCGAGAACCTTGGAAATTTTTTGTTAGACACTGATAGATTAAGAGAAAAAATATCAAGCCACCATACTTCAATGCACAAAGAATTAGAGAGCCTAACAGAGGGATTATCCTTTTTGCAAGAGGTGATTGCCATGAAGACGAATGTTAATGTGACTAATGGGATACTCAAGTCAGGCCAAGAACCTTTTCTTCATTGGAAGCAATTGTTGGAATTTAAAATTGAGAGCTTAGTGAAGTTTGATAATGAGCTAAAAGATGTTTATGATTTAGTGAATAAACTAACAGACAAGATATTTGCACATTTAAAGGTTTTGCACACTAAATCATATGTCACAAATAATAAAAAATTGGTAGACATTGAACAAATGAAAACTAAGTTTCTAGCATTTGTTGAAGAGGCTATTGACCCATCAGATTTCCAAGTGACAAAGATTTTGGAACTTTCAGAAGTGGATGGTCTTCTAAAGCATGTAGTAGAAAATCTTCAATCAAGGATCTCTAAAGTAGAAGAATTGATAGAAATGCATGTTATTTAGATGATTAGAGCTAACAATATTCTCATTCCTAGTATCCATGAGCTAAAGAATGTAGCTGATGCAATGAAGGCCTACAAAGAAAAATCCATAACTCAAAAGAAAAAATGATGCTCTGACAAAGTATTACATTCTCCCTACAAGATATGACAAGTGTCACTCCTCTCTCTCTCACTTTTCAATATTGTAGCCATATTTTCCATTCTCCTTATAGGCTAAAACTTTGTAATGAATGACTGACCAATCAATCTTATTTGTGGAATGTATTTGTTCAAAGATGCTCTATTAAGTAATCATCAAATGTAACTAGCAAATTCTAAAAGGCTTATAAATGTAAATTTTTGGGAAGTAAATAAGATCGACAAAATTTTGATGTGGGAAAACCCTTATAGCTAGGACTATTGTGTGAGACTCTATGTCCATATTTTGATTATGTCATTCATGTTAGTCTAGTTTTAGTTCTCGTATGGTGCATGGAATGAAATGTATTACTAACAAAAGCTATGGGATTGTAAATAAATTCAGTTTTGTTTCTCTCTTTTCAGTGGTTATAAGCTTTGTTTCCCTCATTTACAATATCATCTCATTTCCTCTATTCTATGTAAGTTATAACATGTTCATTTTCATTGCTATGTGAGAAGTTTTGGATTTGGTAATGTAAGCTAATAAGTAGGAAGTAAGTAGAAGTTGTCAAATCTCAGTAATTTGGGAAATATGGGTATTGCTTAGTTGATCATACATTCTCTTCGTATGCAACACACATTATTAGATAGTCTAGCATCGTTTCATCTTGCATTTAGTAGATTAGATAGATTGCATTTAGGTATTAGAAGAACTTAAAGTTACTCGTGTGTTTTCATAGATATGGATCTCTATGATTCATCATCAAAAATTTACCTAGATTGTTTAAAGTTTTGGGAAATCTAGTCACACCTCTTCAGCTCTTGAGTTAAGAGCACACCCCCAAATCTTGTTGATCTACTAAAAACAACATTCATTGAAAATATTTTCATACAAGGGACTTGTAACTTTTCAATTTAGGATTCCTTGATAGAATACCTAAATGGACTCATTCTATTGTTAACTACTTTGGCTTTCACCAAATTGGGCACATTAAGAGTTAGGGTATAAACCAAATCAAGAAAGACAAACTATTAACCAACATATTACTAGAAGAATCATAAGTTTGAACTAAAAGTCTTCATTGATTCAAATCTAGTAAGAAATGTTGATGAGAGAAAGAGCACAAGTGGAGGAGATTTCTTTCTAGGAAATACACTAGTTTCATGGATAAGCAAGAAGCATAATTGCATTTCTCAATCAATAGCTGAAGTTGAATATGTGACGAAAATAGTCAATTATTCAAATATCATGTGGATCAAGTAATTGTTGAAAGGAATAGATCACCGATCTAGTTGTTATCTTTTGTGACAACACAAGTGCACTAAATATATCAAAAAATCCTATGATGCATAGAAAGACTAAGCATATAGCTATCAAGTATCATTACTTGAGAGAGTTAGCTCAAGACAAAGAATTGAGATTAGAGTACATAAACACTAAAGAGAAAATAGATGACATTTTTACTAAGGATTTACCTAAGGATGATCATGAATATTTAAGAGGTAAATTAGGGTTGATTCTCATAGACAAGGCTACTTAAGATAAGATGAAGCTTTGAATCAAATGTATTACTTAGAATATTTTATAAGTTGATATAGATAGTCCTACTTAAGGAGATCCTCACTAGTACATTTGGACCCAATTTTTGACCAAGGTTCGTCGCTATTTTTCTCATCAAAATTTTGACCAAATTGCAGGTTGGTCAAAATTTTGATGAATACATTCATTGAAAATTTGACCAACTTGCAATTTATTTGTCAAAATTTTGATCAACTTGCAATTTGGTCAAAATTTTGACGAGAAAAATAGAGACAAACCTTGGTCAAAATTCGACCAAAATTGGTCAAAAATTGGGTCCAAATTTACTAGTGCCTAAAGTAGTAAAGGAACACACACAGAGTAAAGGAAGGAGGAAATAATGTTGTATCAGCCATAGATCAGATGAAAGATTATGAATTCAGTACTAACATAAGGATATCTACATGATCAAGATGTATGAGATAGATAAAGTGTCTTTGGCAGTATGTCAGTGAGTGAGATTATGAAGTAGTTACCTATGCAGTAACAAGAAAGAAGGAGATTATGTTAGATGAAGAGAATGTAAGGGAAATTAAGAAGATGGAGTTACTCAAGTTATTTAGAAAGAGATATTACAAAGAGGGAGAAGTATGCAAGGTGTTTCCATCAATATAGAGGAAGCTAATTGATTTCATGATATGATATGATAGATGGAGCTTATGTGTTTAATATTAGAGTTACATGGATGAGCATAAGAATGAAACTAAAAAAGAGAGATTGTTGGACATAGAGATGAGAATCAAAATGAAACTAAGGATATTAATGAAAACCTACTACTAAACACAAAGGGATATTTCTTGATGTAGTACATGTTTTGGATTGCATGGTAACTAAAGGTGTTGCAATCAATGACAAAGAGGGAGATTGTTCAAAACTATAATTGGAACAATTGTTATGTTGTCATTAATGTCAAACCTTATTCGTAAGAAAACTTACTATTTTATTTGAGTGCCATATCTAGATGATTGATGAAGAGAATTTGAGAAGTTGGTCATAACAAAAGCACCTAGAGGAAAGGTTGTTATGAAAGGAAACTACAATAGGCACTTGATTAGTTACACTTTGACAAGATAAAGTGGCCTTTTAAATCATGCTACAAGTGAAGAAGATAGTTTTACTAAAGCCTTGAAGAAGTGATCAAAGAAAAAAAAGTAGAATATTGAGGAATTTGAAGTGTATGTTGAGTGATGCTAGTGTCAACCAAGTACTAGTACATACCAAGAAGAAGTAGTGTCAACTGGACATTAGTATTAACCAAGCATCAGGATATGTGCCGATAAGAAAAGTTAGTAGTGATAGAGTAACCTAGTGATGACCAAGCATCATAAATCAGTGTTGGTCAAGGGACAAAATTTCATAGTTTATGAGAAAATTATAATTTTTAGTTGACATGGTTAATTTCTTGGAATATGTAAAGTGTGTTGAAAATAAGGATGGATGACTTGGAACATTTACTGCAAGGATAGGGTTTGGTAAGCAATAAATGGATTAATTTGAAAGAGAAGTTTCTAGAAAAGAAGAGGATGAACAAGAAGGTGGACAGATTCAATGTATGTGTTGAATTTGATCAAAACCCTAAGATCTATAGTGATGTTTAAGCGACAAAAGATTAGAAATACCTATTTAAGGAGGTACAAGGGTTAACCTAGAGAGGTTGGAATAGTTGTTGATTCTATTGATTGGAAAACTTAAGTATGAGGGTGAGAAGATTTGTGAACTGGAGAAGAGTGATTACTTGAAGGGTTGCCAAGAAGACTAGAGATAGAGATGACAATGAAGGCCAATCAATGGATCAACATGTGAGCCAAAGTATGATCTATATTTGCAAGTGAGTTGTATGAGCAGATTAAAACCTATTGTTACTTTCTAACTACTATTTCAATATTAAAACCCTTTAATTAAGGTTGAAGGTGGCATTGTAACAGAATATCCTAAAGTTCTCTAACAAGGTACCTTCTAACTAGGTGATTAAATCCTTTAACAAGATCATATTTAATAGTGTGTTTTGTAATGTTTAATAGGGTTGGCTCCTAACATAGCTCACTTCAAAAGAGTGAAAGATTGGTGACATGTTATTGGTGGCTTTTCCCACATTGGGTTTCTACATTGAATCCTAGTTTCAAACTTGTGTGGATGTTCTTTGTGATGATTTACTATTAATGTTTTACATTCTACAAGTTTTTAATAATTAGGATAGTGGACTACTAGTTGATGTTATTGATAATCTGCTATAGAGGTCAAGCTAATGGATGATTAGATCAAAATTAGTTGACATTTTTATTTATTCAATTGGTATATCTAGATCTTGGATAACTAATTCACCCCCCTCTTAGTTATTCTAAATATTCTAACAAGCCAAATCTACCTGAAGAGGATATAAATTACTGATAAGAAAAGAAAACCAAAGTTGAAAAAACACTCATCCAAACCAACATTACATACCAAACGAAACAACAAATATCAAGAAAAGTTCAAATATCAAAACCAAAAAGATATAACCACCTCCAAATCATTGTAAAGTGTCACAAGCACAATAACCAAGAGATAAGACTTGTCATCAATAAAATAAAACCACCAATCACTATCTCCAACAATAAAAGAACCACAAATGAATAACTAACATCTAATAAATAAATAATAAATTACAATAAATACACCATCAAAAGTAATGTCAAACATGTACACCACCAATAAATACACCGCCAGAGGAAACTATAGAGAAATCATGAAGGAGACTCAAGCTACATACTATGGAGTGTCATCACATGAGCCAACTCTAAGGTTACCCTAGTAGTCTCTTAGGACCCTAGCCCCCTAGTGACTCTATGCAAAACTAAAATACCCTCTTCTAAAGATGAGGAAACTAGTCATACCTCTCATGGTATCATCCCATTCCCATCCTTAGTCTATATACAAGCACCCATGGTATACTAAGATATCACTTGTTACACAACTTACAATGAGTTACCCTCATTGCCACTTTGGGCACCGACCCCATTGCAAGCCACTCCCATAGACATGCACCTAGACTACCTTCCCAAAAAATCACCAACCACTATTGTGTCTCATACCATAAAAGTAATATTGATCAAATTCAATTCCTTAGCGGACAACCCAAAAAATAACATTGGTTCTTAAAACCCAAGTTCTCATAAATGCTCAATAGCATAAAGCTCATAAAGCATAAATATCAATTCAAATCATAAAGCACAGGATGAAATACCTCAAAAACATCTCTGGTGCATATCCTAACTTGGCCAACTAAACAACTCATAAAGAAAACCATCACAAGACTATAAATAGAATATTTAAGAAAACACATAGTTTTCAGCCATATGATTTAATTTCATCATTTTCTCTTGTTTAGTTTAGGTCATAATGATTTGTTTAGAAATAAAGTAAGAATATACATGATAATATAAATTGTTATGCTAATACACCTATTTAAATCAATAAGTATTTATATGTCAAATCTCTTTGTGCATATAAAATATCAGGCAATATTATCATGTTTTTAATTTAAATATAAATCATAAATTATTTAATTAATATTATAAATGTATAATTTTTTTTTAGGAAAAAGTGGCAAGCCACTATATTAATTTATTATTTTAATAATTCTGATTTAACGAGGTCAACTAGGAAAGAATCAAAAAAGAAAATCCAGCATCGTCCCTAATATATACAAAAGTATAGATAGTTTAAAAAAATAAATACAAGAGGTATTTCAACTACCACCCATCGCAAAACAAAAAGTGTCATGGAATTTTGGTAGTCTCCAAGCACTATCTTCATGACAATGACCAAGAAAAAAACACAAATCTTACAAATCTATCCAATTAGATCCAAAACCACCTTTAAATGACCCTAGTTCACTAGAAAGAGAGCCCAAGCCAGTACAAAACTCTGAGGAGGTTTGATTCTAGTCCAAATCCAAGTAAACCTAATCAATTAATTCCCAAAAAATTTATTCAATCGGCAACACTGAAGCTACATTCATACCCCTGGAAACTAAAGTAGTAGAATCCATCTATAAATCAAAAAAAGCTTGACCTACTAACTTAATACGCTCCACCAATTGAACATCCATTAAATTTGGTGCAGAGGGCAAAGCATATTTCAAATAATTAAAGCTACTAGTGTCTATAGCTTTCTTAATTGCTTCAAAAATATCAAAAAACTCATGTTTATGCAAAAGTTGATAATGTGAGAACAAACCACCAACTAATGCCACTCCATTCCATAAGTCATACTTTTGCATAGCCAAAATTAGTTTATTATCAACCAGATAATGAGGATGGATTACCTTATGGGCCAATGTTTGAAGCAAATCAAGCGACTGTATTAAATCCATTACATTAGAAAGGAAAAATGAAATAAACTGAGATGGATATAGAAACATAAGTGCCAAAGAGCAGAAGAACTCTTCACCAATAATATGCTAAATAGCTCTTCAAACTATGGTTGAGTAAATTAAAAACATTTGATCCATCACTTCATCCATAATAATGTTTGGTAACACCTTTTCCTCCAAAGATGAAGATAAGAAAATAGGAAAATTCTTTGGCATGATGGCATGGTGCTATTTGTGACACATATCACAAGCCTAAGCAATATCCTACCCATAATTCATCTTGTAACTAGATGACAGAATTGTATTCTTGCAAAAAATGTAATTGAAGGCTGAGGTAAATAAATATTGAAATCCTCATGTAATAAATTATACAATGCAACATGCTAAAAGCCATCTATATTCACACAAGAGAATGTCCTTGCAAGAGCTGAAAAAAGTACTGGCAATAGTGTATTTTAATGACTCGGATTTAGCCACATGAGAAAATCGAATCCCATTATCAAAAAATTCAATGTCGTCAGGGAATAATTAGAATTGAAACACTTAAAATATACTTTCCAAGTCATGTCATCATAAATGTTTCTGAGTAAATCATGCGAGATTTATTAACGTGTACTCTATTACGAGGGCAACTTGGCACTTATTCAGCAACTGAAAGCCTTAAAATCAGCACCAAAACTCGACACATACAAATTTTCACTTGACAAAAAACATACAGCTCTGCATCACTCAACACTTGATACAATTCTGAACAACTCAGCACCAGATACCAATCTGGACAACTCGGCACCAAATACAAATATTGTCAAACAAGCACTTCACCAACTAACATATAACTTTGCATCACTCAACACCTCTAACTAAGTAGCTTGACACCTGATACAATTCTAAACAACTCAAACTAGCACTACACCAACTAACTGACTAGTTCGGCACCTAAAGCAAATCTAAACAACTCAGCTCCTGATACAATCTTGAACAACTCGGCACTTGATACTACTCTAGGCAACTTGGCACCTAATGCAAATCTAGATTACTCGGCATCCTAATACAATTCTAGATAGCTTGGCACTTGATAAAACTCTGGACAACTCAACACTTAATGCAAATTTGAATTACTCAACACCTAAACAACATACATAGCACCTGATAAAGCTTGGTCTACTCAGCACTAAGGGACATTTGATTTTAGTTCACAAAACTCGACAGCCATGGCATCTACTCGACACCTCAAATATGAACTTTAGATGCCAAGTGGGTATATGTAGATGCATCCAAGTTTTCTGGAATAAGATTTTGAAGGACCTTGTATTTCTCAATAAAAGGCAAAGGGTGAAGAGTAGAAGTAGTAATCCCCGCACAATCCAAATTTGATTTAAAAAATGCAACTTTATTCCCTTCTTGATAAATAGGTAAAATGCTAATATCCAAACATTCATCGAGAAGTCTCCAAATCTGATTAAGAACAAATTTTAGTTTCCAAGAAATGATGTGCATATGGATACAAGCATCAATAATAACTGACGAATCCCCTTCTATATGTAGGCTATGGAAACAACCTTGTTTAACTAGAATAAGTCTAGCCAATAGTGAATGAGCCTCTACAATATTATTAGTGTCAATAAGCAAAGGAGAAACTGTAATAGCCACAACCTGACCAGAGGGATTTCTAATACATGCTCCAAAACCCAATGGGCCAGGATTTCCTTTTGAAGCTCCATCAAAGTTCAGCTTCCAAAAATCATAATCTAGAGGTCTCCAAAAATTCTTTCTAGGTAAGAGAGAAGATGGGGAATAGTTAATTTTCCAACCATATGGTATGAAATTTTTTTTCCATTTTTGAACAATTTGAGAATCCCAATGGGTCACAATCGGGTTGATTTTAACCACTTTTAGACTAGAATTAGTCACTTCCGAGATTGATTTTTCAATACCATTCAAAACAATGTCCAGAGGGAGTGATTCCTATTTGAAAATACAATTGTTATGTTCGCACCAAATAGGCCAAACAACCAATGCTAGAATGCATTTCTAGAGATTTGCAAACAAAGATTTTTGATAAAGAACTTGCCATGCTTGAAAGAGATCACAAAGATTGTTTGGTAAAGGAGTATAATAATTGAGTATAATATTATTAGATTTAAATACTGATATAATTTTCAATTTCTAAAATATTAATTTGATTTCTATTAAGTCTAATGTTAATATTTACTTTTTCTTTAATTTATAATGCAACTAGAGACAACTCAAGCTTGAAATTATAATTTTAATTAAGTTATCTACAATTTCTCTCATAATATTTAAATATTCATAACTAGATGATTATATAGTGAACTCCACTATAACTTATCTTAAAATATGACTATATCACAAATGTATATTTATTAATTTGTAACTCCACTTGCATTAATAAATGTTAGAGTAATAAAGTTTTTTCTTATTAATTAAATCATATTGATTTAATTACTAAGTCACTTATTATTTATAGTTTACTTAAGCTAATTTTTGGGCATATAATAATTAATTATTATCATGCAACCTAGGTTAGTTACCTATTAGGGTTTTGATCTCCTTTTATAAGGATTGATCTCATTGTAATTCATTCATTCATTTTTGATGATAGTGATTTTATCTTTTTACTCATCAAGAATGTCTCTTCTATGGATTTGTAAATTCAAGCCTTGACAACTTTTTCTTCTTTATTTTTGTGATAGCTGTTTGCATACAGGTGATTCTTGGGAGATATGGGGTTGATCTTTCATTACCTTCAATATGGTATTAGAGCTCTAGATTTTCATGACCTTGTTCAGTTTGCGAGAGGTTTGGTTTGGTCTTTAGATCTATGTTTTTTATTTCAGAGCGTTTCAATTTTTAGAGATGTTTTGCATTGGATTTTTTTTTCTTTTTTTTTTTTTGGGGGGTGGGGGGGGGTGGGGGGGTGTGTGATGCAGAGCCACACGTTGGAAAACTTAGGAGGAATCAGTCACTCAACTGAGTTGTTTCAAGGGGCATCTACAACCTTCAGGATCACACACTAAAATCAAATTCAAAACAAAACTTTGAAAATAAAATCCTCCAAAATATTTTCTTGTTGCCTTCGGATAGACCCCCACTCAGACATAAATAACTTTTGAACCAGAAAATATTTACTCAATCCAACCATTGATATTTGGTGTAACTAGGTTTCAAACAACATGTAAAAATTTGAGAGAAATCCAATGGCTCAAACCCAAGATATTGACCCCGCATCAGAGTACATTTTTTTTAAAAATAAATCTTCCAAAATATCTTCTTGCTGCCTTCGGATAGACCCGCACTCAGACATGAATAACTTTTGAACTAGAAAATATTTACTCAATCCAACCATTGATATTTGGCGTAACTAGGTTTCAAACAACATATAAAAATTTGAGAGAAATCCACTAGTTCAAACCCAAGATATTGACCCCGCATCAGAGTACATTTTTTCTGAAAATAAATCCCCCAAAATATCTTCTTGCTTCCTTCGGATAGACCCGCACTCAGACATGAATAACTTTCGAACCAAAAAATATTTACTCAATCCAACCATTGATATTTGGTGTAACTAGGTTTCAAACAACATATAAAAATTTGAGCAAAATCCAACAGTTCAAACCTGAGATATTGACCCCGCATCAGAGTACATTTTTCTGCAATTGTTATTCCCTAAACTGATTGCCATGAGAAATATATGAAGCATAACAGTAGAACCATAATCTTGAAAAAAGAAACACAGGAAACCAAAGGAGACATAAAACTTCCCATTCCTCCCCAAGTTTGAATCATTTTTTATATAAAAGATTGGCTTTTTAATAACCAAAGTCTGACTGGCCTTGCTGTCCAGTAGTAATAAAAACGTTTTCTTTTCCATCTAAGAATAGGAATCTGAAAGACGTTTTACCATCAATACCATGCAGCAATCATGGATATTCTTGTAACTGCTAAGAATAGGAATCTGAAAGATGATTTACCATCAATGCCATGCAGCAATCATGAATATTCTTCTTACATATCAGACTGGCTTATTTAAAGAAAATCAACTTTCTTCCAAATAGAAGGAATATGAAACGGTTTCTTTTATTCCATGGCCATTTTTTCATCATTATGAACACTCCTAAAATTGCCACCAACTTTTTGATGAGATTCTTTTAATTATTGACCACATGGCATTTCTATTACTAATTTTATCCTTTCTAAAACCGACACTAACATCATTAACCCTTTCCTCTAACTCTCTAACATATCTGACTAAAAACTATAACATTTATTTAATAAAACACCTAATTCTATCCACTAAGACATAATCCTAAATTATTAAAATTGACCATTTAAAATATATGGAGAATCTTGGACCTTTGAAATGATTTAGTAATGAGATGCGCCTGCATCATACTCCCGGAGACAGAAAAATTCAAGTCCCATTGAATTGCTACAATCTTTTTTTGGAGTTTCCAATTGTATGTAAGCAATAATGTCACCATAAGAATGATGAAATTGATGCCGCTTGCCAGAACATTCTGATTCCAAACTGTAGAATGAATACCTTCCATGGTACCTATGTCAAATCTTGGAACAAATATATTTAACAACCTCGTATCACCTACACAAAAATACCAAATTATCATACCAACATCTGCTTCTCGTTTGTATATCTCTAGAGCATCATAATGATCAACAAATACTTCATTCTTGTCATCAATAGTCTTCTCTTCAGCATCTGATCTTTGCACTACATCTTTTCCTTTCTGATCATTTGTGTCAACATCTCCATCATCTGGGCAAATATTGTCTGCAACCACACCTGTCACCAACTCTTCTTCATCTGCAAGAACCTTTTCCTCACAAGGTTCAACAACAACCTCCTGTTGTTCACTCTTAGTCTCTACACCAACATTCACCTACTGTCTATGCCCTTCTAATGGATTGTTTTCCTCTTCTTGATCTAACTCTTCATCCTCTACCTGTGTGCTTTGAATCACTTCTTCTTTTTTATCCTCAGCCTCCAAAAAAAATTTCATAGGAGTACCTTCCAGCATTGTACTCTTCTCTATTTTCAAAGGACATGTTACTATTCCAACCATAGATTGTTTGCATTCAAATCCAATAGGGCTTGTCTTGTTACTGCTCTCATCAAGAGATACTTGCTGCACTTCTTGTTGCTGCACTTTGTGTTCTTGTTGCACTTATTTCAACTTAGCTTTATTCTCTTTCAGCTTAGCATCATCCTCCTCAAGTCTCCTTCTCAAATTGTTTATCTCCTCTTCTATCTTGCTTAGCTCTTCTCTTTGTTTTCTCCTTTCTTCTTTCTCTCTTTTCTTCTTTTCCTCTATCTCCTTCTGTTTAGAATCCTTTCTCTGCTGATACCTTCTAAAAAGATACAATAAAGTTGCTTCCTCTTGTCCCATCATTCCTCAACTAGGTTATTTTCTTCTTATCTAGTTTCTTGGACTTCTTCTCAGACTATTTCTCCCAATCTTTCACAATCACACAAACATATACACAACTATTTTTTCCCAAACCTTTTGCTGAGCTCTGATACCAAAAATGATGCAGAGCCACACCTTGGAAAACTCAGGAGGAATCAGTCACTCAACTGAGTTGCTTCAAGGGGCATTTACAACCTTCAGGATCACACACTAAAATTAGATTCAAAACAAAACTTTGAAAATAAAATCTCCCAAAATATCTTCTTGCTGCCTTCGGATAGACCCGCACTTAGACATGAATAACTTTTGAACCAGAAAAGATTTACTCAATCCAACCATTGATATTTGGCATAACTAGGTTTCAAACAACATATAAAAATTTGAGAGAAATCCAATGGTTTAAACCCGAGATATTGACCCCGCATCAGAGTACATTTTTTCTGAAAATAAATCCCCCAAATATCTTCTTGTTGCCTTCGAATAGACCCGCACTCAGACATGAATAACTTTCGAACCAAAAAATATTTATTCAATAAAACTGTTGATATTTGGCATAACTAGGTTTCAAACAACATATAAAAATTTGAGAGAAATCTAATGGTTCAAACCCAAGATATTGACCCCGCATCAGAGTACATTTTTTCTGAAAATAAATCCCCCAAAATATCTTCTTGCTGCCTTCGGATAGACCCGCACTCAGACATGAATAACTTTTGAACTAGAAAACATTTACTCAATCTAACTGTTGATATTTTGTGTAACTAGGTTTCAAACAACATATAAAAATTTGAGAGAAATCCAACGGTTCAAACGTGAGCTATTGACCTCGCATCAGAGTACATTTTTCTGCAATTGTTATTCCCTAAATTGATTGCCATGAGAAATATATGAAACATAATAGTAGAACCATAATCTTGAAAAAAGAAATGCAAGAAACCAAAGGAGACATAAAAATTTCCATTCCTCCCCAAGTTTGAATCATTTTTTTACATAAAAGATTGGCTTTTTAATAACCAAAGTCTGACTGGCCTTGTTGTCCAGTAGTAATAAAAACATTTTCTTTTCCATCTAAGAATAGGAATTTGAAAGACGTTTTACCATCAATACCATGCAGCAATCATGGATATTCTTGTAACTACTAAGAATAGGAATCTGAAAGATGCTTTACCATCAATACCATGCAGCAATCATGGATATTCTTCTTACATATCAGACTGGCTTTTTTAAAGAAAATCAACTTTCCTCCAAATAGAAGGAATATGAAACGGTTTCTTTTATTCCATAGCCATTTTTTCGTCATTATGAACACTCCTAAAATTGCCACCAACTTTCTGATGAGATTCTTTTAATTATTGACCACATGGCATTTCTATTACTAATTTTATCCTTTCTAAAACCGACACTAACATCATTAACCCTTTCCTCTAACTCTCTAACATATCCGACTAAAAACTATAACATTTATTTAATAAAACACCTAATTCTATCCACTAAGACATAATCCTAAATTATTAAAATTAAACATTTAAAATATATGGAGAATCTTGGACCTTTGAAATGATTTAGCAATGAGATGCACCTGCATTAGTGTGGGGTCAATTTTTTGGTACATTTTGAGCCCAAACAAATCTCACCATTTATTTTGTAGCACCACAAAACCCCTATTTCCATATAAGTTTTGCGGCCACTAGTATCCTCTCATACTGATGAGGCATACTACAAAATGCAAGGTCGCAACCATGCATCTCACTACTCCCATCCTAGCCTGTACAAGCACTCAAGGCATGGGCAAGAAAAAAACTCTTATCTTTTTAGGTTCATTCAGTTAGTATTAAGTGTGAATGTTATCACTTATTAATCCAACTTACAATGAGTTACCCTGGCAGCCTCTTAGGGCCCCGACCCCCATTGCAAGCCACTTCCCGTCACTACATGCAAATATCCTAGCCTAATGCTCATGGAATCATAAATCTCAAAATCACAAAAGATAATCCATAATAAAATCATCAAATATGCATAAAAGCATCAAATCTCCATGAGCAAGCATCCATAGAAAATCATGATCACAAAAGCTCTCTATTGGCAATTGAAGCATCACTGATAATCAAAAGTATCCAATGGTTCTCAATAACCAAAATATATCTCAATCATACTGATCGAAGACTCTAAAAATGGTTGAGTCAAACATGTCACAACATGACATCATCAAGAATAAATCCACATCTCAGTCCCATCATGGTGACTAGAAAATAATCAAGGATAACTGATCGATGACCAAAATAATGGTTAAGTCAAGTGTCTCATACCTAAGAATCTCAACTATAACAATCAGTAATCACATCCAATCCATAGAGCATTCCATCACATAACCATGGTTGGGTTTATAAAGATCGAGATAAAACATCATCATGTCATCACAATCACATAACCCCCGAACCTTTGGTAGACGTCCTATACTGGTCAACACTAGTCAACCCAAAACCCAAAACAACAACATAAGAATACACAATGTAAACACATGTTTTGGTTTTGCTAAATTTACAACTTGAATTTAAATGTAGAGATCTCAGTTTATGTTTCCAAGTTTGAAGAATGAATGGAGGAACACATATATTGCTTTGGATAAATAAAAGTTTTCCTTAATAGAACTAAAAATCCATTTTCCAATTATAATATTTGTTTGATACATCCCTCACCAAACTATCAACTATTTATTTAATAATTTTAAAATAATTAAATCTTAATAGTTGAAAATTATTAAAGAGTCACCATTGTGAAAATAAACCATCAATATAAATCATTTCTCAAATAATATTAACTTAAATTTATTAATAACATATTTACATATTACATATATAAATACATATATATATATATATACATACATACATATGTAAATAAATAAATAATTATTACGTTTCATAAAATCGATTTAACAATTTCGATTGACACCATATATCGTATGAAAATAACAATGAGAATCGATTTCGTGTATATCGTTTGTTTTAAATGTTTTAACATAAAAAATTTTGTATAACAATATTATTAGTTAACCCCCCCTTTCTTTTGCTGCGGTATGCAGTACCTGTGGTTGCAGGCACTACGGGGACAGTGGGTACATAGTACCCCTGTCGCCGCAGACTTGCGACGGTAGGCTTCTGCCTTCCGTAGGCATGGGATACAATCGTGCCCATGACATTTATAATACATACATTTTTTAACATTTTTTCCACGCAATATGAATCGCGATGCGATTTATTAAATTTTCGTCACTGTGATTTATCAATCGCTCATTCGGTGTATTATATATATACGTATGTATATATATATATATATATATATATATATCAGTATATATATATATATATATATATATAAATATATATATATGAATTTTGTATTAGATTCATAATAAATGTATACATATACATATATATATAAATACATACATACATATATATATATATATATATATATATATATATGTATGTATGTATGTATGTATGTATGTATGTATGTATGTATGTATGTATGTATGTATGTATGTATGTATGTATGTATGTATGTATGTATGTATGTATGTATGTATGTATGTATGTATGTATGTATGCAGATCTGAATATATAAACATGTATGTTTTTTCCACAAAGATTATATCTACATTTTAAGAAATTTTCTATAAAATATTTGCACTATAGATTCACTCAATTAATTTTCTAATGGATTTGGCTATAAATTTAAACCCTAGCCTCGTGATCTTTCAGATCTATGCATATAAAATTTTCCAATAAAGTAATCTACCCATATTGAGAATGCATAAAAACATGAAACTTCTCAGAAGACATATGGAAGACATGAAGAAGACAAGGAATGCATGATGCGAAAATAGCATAAATAAAATCACAAGAATCTACCCGGATTCTGATGCTAAATCGCTCTTCCTCATAAAATCTGTAGAGCAAGCTCCTGCCTTCTTCAGAATTCTCGAGTCCTCCAATGCTCCAATTTCACTCCCAACGCTATCTCTAAGCTTCTATGAATGCCTGAATATAAAGAGCTCTCAGGAAACATCTAGAATGCTTCTAGAAACAGCTGGAAGGTGTCACCAACTAAGCATGGGTCTTTTCCAACCTTCAAGATGAGCCATAGGATTGTAGATACCATGTGCTTAATTGATGCACTAACCCCCGCGTTGTTGACACTTGAGAAATAGAAAAGTGCGCTAACTCCCATGCAAGCTTATAACTCCAATTCACTTTTTATATAATTTCTATTTAAATATTTATAACTTTCATTTTAACTTTTATAACTTTTATTATTATTATTTATTTATTACTTTATTATTATTTTATTATTATTAATTTTAATTTCTAATTTTCTTTTATTTAATTCATTTTTTTGCAATAATTCACATTTAATTAATCAAAATATCAAATAACATGATATTTTATATTAATTTTCTCAAATAATTAATTTATTAATTAAATCTATTATTAAGACTTAATTAATAGAAAATTCACCATAGACCTCCAAGATAAAATATGAAAACCCATCATAGAGAAAATCACTCAAAATCAGTCTAAAGTGTTAAAAATCATGAATTATGTCATCCGACACATTCGGTGGGTAAAATATCCAAATACTTGTTCTACCTCACTAGGAAAATTGGTTTAAAGGTTTGGGATTTGGACTTGAGAATTTATCTCCCTTCTCTTATCATTGAGATAGTATAATAGGGTACGCTCATCCTGGCAATTCAGGGAAGTCAATACCCGGTACCTGCAACCTGCAGAAAAACCCATGCATGAACATACAATATATAATACTAAGCTAAATAGACAATGGCAAGAAGTGGTGCATCGTGTAGATCCTAACTAAGTAGGTGACTACGACTCTTTTCCTTAACCACATCGAAAATGCCATACAATATGAAAACACGCACACCATACACATGCAAGTATGGGGTAAGTATCCATAATAAAGCACATAAGATAATGAACCATCCATTCGATCATCAATAATAACTGAAAACAATATAATGATCATCATGTAAGCATGAAACATAAAGTCTAAGTGATCTCATCATATAACCACTAAATCCATAACATAATGTCTGATAGAGTCAAAACAATACCACTAATCCATCAACATAAAACTAGTCCATCATAGTTTGATAATAATAGCAACAATATGTCCAGAAAAGATGTGAACGAGGGTAGGCACTACATCCACCACCCTTTGGGTTAAGCTTACTCCTGGAAGCCTACAAACGAGTAGGGATATAACTCCCTCAATCTAGCTACATCCTTCCAAGTAGCTAAAGAATCATCAATAGGGTCCCATTGGACCCTTACCTGCTCGATGGTTCGACCCCTGAGGGTCAACTCCTGGTGCTCCAGAATACGAACCGGCTCCAAAGCCAGTTGCCCATCCTCTACCTGCAAGCATTCCAATCAAGAACATGTACAATATCAAGAATATACTATCATAGCACTGAAACATGGAAAACATCATGAATGCGAGCTAGGTTGGGCGGTAGAGCAAGGCGGTAAGCAACCGGGCCAATCCTCTCTAGAATCTCGAATGGTCCCATAAAGCGAGGTGCTAGCTTAGAACCCTTTCCATACCGGATTGGACTCTTTCGCGGATGCACTCTCAAGAAAACCTTATCACCCATAGCAAACTGCTTATCGGTCCTATGAGCATCGGCATAGTTCTTCTACCTATCCTATGCTATAGTCAAGTGCTCATGGATACGCACTACCTATTGCTCCATATCATGAAGCATCTTAGGACCCAACAGGATGCGATCCTCAAGACTATCCCAACTCAATGGTGTACGACAAGGACATCCGTATAATGCCTAAAATGGTGCCATGCCAATAGAACTATGATACCCATTGTTGTAAGCAAACTCCAGTAGGTAGAGATAATCCTCCCAATGTGTATGCCTATCCATCACATACATCTGTAACATATCCTCCAAAACCTAATTCACCCTCTTTGTCTGACCATCAGTCTCTGGATGATATGCCGAACTAAAGTTTAATTGTGCTCCAAGCTCATGCTGCAACAATGTCCAAAATGCAGATGTGAATACAGGATCCCTATCAGAAATGATATTTCTAGGGATACCATGTAATCTCACAATGTCACGCATGAAAACATTAGCTACAGAAGCTGTTGTGTAGGAAGACCTAATCGGTGAGAAATGTGCCACCTTAGTTAACCGATCAATGGTAACCATGATAGCATCATGACGCCGAACTGTCATAGGTAATCCCACTATAAAATCCATGGAGATGATATCCCACTTCCAAGAAGGAATGAGATTAGGCTGCAAAAGTCCAGCCGAGTGCTGATGTTCTGCCTTAACTCTCTGGCACTCAAGGCACCTAGCCACAAAATCAGCAATATCTCGCTTCATCCCAGACCAAAAGAACAAACGTCTCAAATCATCATGCATTTTCTTGACACCTGGATGTGTTGAGTAAGGTGTATGATGGGCTTCTGCCAGTATCAAGGTGCGAAGCTCATCTAAAAATGGCACATATATCCTCCCTAGATGTCTTAAAAGACCATCTGATTCTCGAACATAACCTGCAAACTTTCCTTCCAAAGATCTTCCTAAATCAATCTCTCTACACACTTCCTGATATCAGGAATCCATAGGAAGTGCTTGAAGAATCTGACTCCTCAAATCCACACTAAGAGTCATCGATGATACCACATGTCTCCTGCGACTCAAAGCATCCACCACCACATTCTCCTTACCCTGAATGTACTTAACCTCAAAATCATACTCGCATAAAAACCTCATCCATCGCCTCTGGTGAGTATTCAAATTAGGCTGAGTAAAAATGTACTGAAGACTACGATGATCGCTGTGTAGCTCAAATCTATGCCCCAACAAGAAATGTCTCCATCTAGTGAAAGCATGAACTACTGCTACTAACTCAAGATCATGCGTAGGATAATTTAACTCATGATCCTTGAGCTTGCGTGATTCATACGCAATCACCCGTCCATTCTACATCAACACTACCCCAATCCCTTCAAGAGAAGCATCTATACATACCATGAAATCACCTTCTAGATTAGGTACAGCTAGAATCGGTGCACTGGTCAAGAGTTCCTTGAGCTTTTGGAAAGCTTCCTCACATTTCTCTGTCCATACGAACTTCTTTCCTTTCCTTTGAAGAGAAGTGATAGAATGTGCTATCCTAGAGAAGTTCTGGACAAATCTACGATAATAACTGGCCAAACCCATGAAGCTACGAATTTATGACACATTAGTCGATGTAGGCCATTCTATTATTTCCTGAATCTTTGTAGGATCCACTAAAATACCATCACCTGAAATAACATGCCCTAAATACTGAATCTCTGATTTGAAGAATTCACACTTAGCTGCATTGGCATAAAGCTGATTGTCTCTCAAACACTGCAATACCAATTGCAAGTGTTCCTCATGCTCCTTCCAAGTCTTAGAATATATCAATATGTCATCAAGAAACATGAGTACAAACTTGTCCAGATAAAATCGAAACACACCATTCATCAAACTCATGAAAATTGATGGAGCATTAGTCAACCCAAAAGGTACTACTGATGATTATTCAACTACTTGAGAGGATGCAACTAGATTGAGGAAGTTATATCCGTACTTGGTTGTAGGCTTCTAGGAGTAAGCCTAACCCAAGGGGGGGTGGATGTAGTTCCTACCCTTGTTCACATCTTTTCTGGACATATTGTTGTTATTATTATCAGACTATGATGGACTAGTTTTATGTTGATGGATTAGTGGTATTGTTTTGACTCTATCAGACATTATGTTATGGATTCAGTGGTTATATGATGGGATCACTTAGACTTTATGTTTCATGCTTACATGATGATCATTATATTGTTTTCAGTTATTATTGATGATCGGATGGATGGTTTATTATCTTATGTGCTTTATTATGGATACTTACCCCATACTTGCATGTGTATGGTGTGCGTGTTTTCATATTGTATGGCATTTCTGATGTGGTTAAGGAAGGGAGTCGTAGTCACCTGCTTAGTCGGGATCTACATGATGGACCACTTCCTGCCATTATCTGTTTAGCCTAGGATTATATATTGTATGTAAATGCATGGGTTTTTCTGCAGGTTACAGGTATCGGGTATCAACTTCCCTGGATTGCCAGGATGAGCGTACCCTATTATACTATCTCAATGATAAGAGAAGGGAGATAAATTCTCAAGTTCAAATCCCAAACCTTTAAACCAATTGTCCTAGTGAGGTAGGACAAGTATCTGGATATTTTACCCACCGAATGTGTCGGATGACATAATTCGTGATTTTTAACCCTTTAGACTGATTTTGAGTGATTTGCTCTATGATGGGTTTTCATATTTTATCTTGGAGGTCTATGGCGAATTTTCTATTAATTAAGTCTTAATAATAGATTTAATTAATAAATTAATTATTTGAGAAAACTAATATAAAATATCATGTTATTTGATATTTTGATTAATTAAATGTGAATTATTGAGGAAAAATGAATTAAATAAAAGAAAATTAGAAATTAAAATTAATAATAATAATAAAATAATAATAAAGTAATAAATAAATAATAATAATAAAAGTTATAAAAGTTAAAATGAAAGTTATAAATATTTAAATAGAAATTATATAAAAATTGAATTGGAGTTATAAGCTTGCATGGGAGTTAGTGCACTTTTCTATTTCTCAAGTGTCAACAACACGGGGGTTAGTGCATCAATTGAGCACATGGTGTCTACAACCCTATGGCTCATCTTGAAAGTTGGAAAAGACTCATGCTTAGTTGGTGACACCTTCCAGCTATTTTTAGAAGCATTCTAGATGTTTCCTGAAAGCTCTTCATATTTAGGCATTCATAGAAGTGTAGAGATAGCGTTGGGAGTGCACTTGGAGCATTGGAGGACTCGAGAATTCTGAAGAAGGGAGGAGCTTGCTCTGCATATTTTTTGAGGAAGAGTGATTTAGCAACAGAATCTAGGTAGATTCTTGTGATTTTATTTATGCTATTTCCACATCACGCATTCCCTGTCTTCTTCGTGTCTTCCATATATCTTCTGAGAAGTTTCATGTTTTTATGCATTCTCAATATGGGTAGGTTAATTTATTGGAGAATTTTATATGCATAGATCTGAAAGATCATGGGGCTTGGGTTTAAATTTATAGCCAAATCCATTAGAAAATTAATTGAGTGAATCTATAGTGCAAATATTTTATAGAAATTTTTTTAAAATGTAGATATAATCTTTGTGGAAAAGACATACATGTTTATATATTCAGATCTGCATACATACATACATACATACATATATATATATATATATATATATATATGTATATATATATATATATGTATATATATATATATATATATATGTATATATATATATGTATATATATATATGTATTTATATATATATACATATATAAATACATATATGTATTTATAAATACATATATGTATTTATATATGTATATATATATAAATACATATATATATATGTATATATATATAAATACATATATATATATGTATATATATATATGTATATGTATTTATATATATATATGTATTTATAAATACATATATGTATTTATATATGTATATATATATATAAATACACATATATATATATATGTATATATATATATGTATTTATATATATATACATATATAAATACATATATGTATTTATAAATACATATATGTATTTATAAATACATATATATATATATAAATACATATATATATATATATACATATATATATATATATATACATACATATATATATATGTATATATATATATATGTATTTATATATATATATGTATTTATATATATATATATATGTATTTATATATATACACACACACATATATATATGTATATGTATACATTTATTATGAATCTAATACAAAATTTGAATATATATATATACATACGTATATATATATAATACACTGAATGAGCGATTGATAAATCGCAGTGGGGAAAATTTAATAAATCGCATCGCGATTCATATTGCGTGGAAACAATGTTAAAAAATGTATATATTATAAATTCTGTGGGTACAATTTTATCCCATGCCTGCAGAAGGTAGAAGCCTACCGTTGCAGGTCTACGGCGACAGGGGTACTATGTACCCGCTATCGATGCAGTGCCTGCGACTGCAGGTACTACGTACCGCAACAAGAGAAAGGGGGGGTTAACTAATAATATTGTTATACAAAAACATTTATGTTAAAACATTTAAAACAAACGATATACATGAAATCGATTCTCATTGTTAAATCAATTTTATGAAACGTAATAACTATTTATATATTTACATATGTATGTATGTATATATATATATATATATATATATATAGATATCTATATATGTAATATGTAAATATGTTATTAATAAATTTAAGTTAATATTATTTGATAAATGATTTATATTGATGGTTTATTTTCACAATGGTGACTCTTTAATAATTTTCAACTATTAAGATTTAATTTTTTAAAATTATTAAATAAATAGTTGATAGTTTGGTGGGGGATGTATTAAACAAATATTATAATTGGAAAATGGATTTTTAGTTCTATTAAGGAAAACCTTTATTTATCCAAAGAAAAATATGTGTTCCTCCATTCATTCTTCAAACTTGGAAACATAAACCGAGATCGCTACATTTAAATTCAAGTTGTAAATTTAGCAAAACCAAAACATGTGTTTACATTGTGCATTCTTATGCTGTTGTTTTGAGTTTAGGGTTGACTAGTGTTGACTAGTATAGGACGTCTACCAGAGGCTTGGGGGTTATGTGATTGTGATGACATGATGATGTTTTATCTCGATCTTTATAAACCCAACCATGGTTATGTGATGGAATGCTCTATGTATTTGATGTGATTACTGATTGTTATAGTTGAGATTCTTATGTATAAGACACTTGAATTAACCATTATTTTGGTCATCGATTAGTTATCCTTGATTATTTTCTAGTCGCCATGATGGGACTGAGATGTGGATTTATTCTTGATGATGTCATGTTGTGACATGTTTGACTCAACCATTTTTGGAGTCTTCGATCAGTATGATTGAGATATATTTTGGTTATTGAGAACCATTAGATACTTTTGATTATCAGTGATGCTTCAGTTGCCAATAGAGAGCTATTGTGATCATGATTTTCTATGGATGCTTGCTCGTGGAGATTTGATGCTTTTATGCATATTTGATGATTTTATTATGGATTATCTTTTGTGATTTTGAGATTTATGATTCCATGAGCATTAGGGTAGGCTATCTGCATGTAGTGACGGGAAGTGGCTTGCAATGGGGGTCAGGGCCCTAAGAGGCTACCAGGGTAACTCATTGTAAGTTGGATTAATAAGTGATAATATTCACACCTAATACTAACTAAATGAACCTAAAAAGATAAGAGTTTTGTTCTTGCCCATGCCTTAAGTGCTTGTACAGGCTAGGATGGGAGTAGTGAGATGCATGGTTGCGACCTTGCATTCTGTAGTATGCCTCGTCAGTATGAGAGGATACTAGTGGCCACATGAAATCAGTATGGACCCATGGAGTTTAGCTAACTGCCAGGGTAACTTGTAACTTGTACTAGTGAAGGACTGAAAAAGCCTTCAAACTAGGGAATGTCCTAGAAGATAGGAACAAAAAATGATCATGAAGAACACCAGTAAAGCATGAAGCTACAAACACTACCAAATTGTTGATTGAAGAACCTCCACTATATAGAACATGACCAAGTAGAGAAGACTAAGTTTGAAGAGCTAATCAATCAAAGATGGAAGGTATCATCATGGCCTCCAAAAATAGAAATGAAATAATTTCTATATGGCAAATGATCCATCTCACCAAAATGCATAGGTATCTAGCCACTGCAATCCCATAGTACATAGGATCAAATTGAATACATAGCTCACTCCACCGAACCAAGAAAGAAATAGAACCAACATAACCCTACTATAATGCTAAGAGGTAAGACATGAACATTGAAATTAAATACAATATCTTCTACAAAAAGAAGAACTAGGAACATTGAGTGTGCAAAAGAAGTACAAATACCAATAATGGCACATGTCATCGACACATCATGAGGCTTATATTGTGGAAGGAACACTCACTTGACAAAAGAAGATGAAAAATATGGCCAACATGAACCACCCAAGGTACTTTATAATATAGTGCAAGTACAACAAAACACAAAGATGTGCAGGATCTCTAAATGCAATTTTCTCAAATTTTCATCTTTTTTGAGATTTGGTTGTGTTTGGGTACCTTATCAAGTCTTGTTGTTGGGACCTAGATTTTCTAGGTTTTTAGCTACTCCCTAAGTTTATATTAAGGGGCATTGTTAGAGTTATAAATTTTTTTTCTTATTAATTGAATCATATTGCTTTAATTATTAAGTAACTTATTATCTCTAGTTTACTTAAACTTTGGACATATAATAATTAATTCTTTTATTAATTATTATCATGCAACCTAGGCTAGTTACACATTATGATTTTGATCTTTTTTTATAAGGATTGATCTCTTTGTAATTCATTCATTCACTTTTGATAATAGAATTTTAACTTTTTGCTCATCAAGAATGTCTCTTCTGTAGATCTGTAAATTTAAGCCTCCATAGCTTTTGCTTCTCTCTTTTTGTGATAGGTGTTTGCATGTAGATGGTTTTTGGGAGTTGTGGGGTTGACCTTTCATCAACTTCAACAATAAATATATAACAAGTTCTAACCCACTAAGAGTTTTAAAAAGAATTAATATTAAAAAACCACTTATAAGAAAATATGTAGTATTTATTTTGAAAAATAAATAAATAAATATTTTTAATTTCCTAACTTTATTATTAATCATCCAAAAAGAATTTAAAATAAATAAATTAGAAAAATATATTATATTTTTTATACAATTAAAATAAACATGCAATTATTTTTGAACATGTCTTTAATCTTCTAAAAACATGCAAGCATAATATACTTTGTTCTCTATCTTGACTGTGTTTGTTTTTCTCCAATTTTTCTTTTGTGAAGTTTGAATTAAGGGTTTGATGATAACAAGTTTTGTAATTCTTCTAGTTTAGATATGAAATTGCACAAATCCAATTCACCACAATAAATAAAACAACCAATTTGCAAGCACTCAAGAAAACACGAAGAATACAGATATTTTCAAATGAATTTATTACCATGGGTTTCAAACCCTACCTTAATCTATTGCTACTAATCTATACAATCTGGTGAATCTCTTGATGATCCAAAACTCTTGAAGCCTCCAATATTGTTTTTGCTTCCATTCCAAATTTTGGTTTGCAAAACTTGTGTGTCCCTCAAATGAACTATTGAGCCTCTAATAAAGAACCATAACCCTAACTAGGGTTTCTATTCTCTCATTACTAAAAGCCACTAACATTATTAAATAATAATTACTTTTTAATTATTTAATCATTTCATGCACACTTAAAAAACTTTTAAATTAAAATATTCTTTTATTTTCTTTTTCTCCACTTTATTAATTAGTGCAAGCACTATTTAAAGTCTAGTTTATTATTTAAATTAATTATTATTATTAGATCATTATTTAAATGTGACCCTAATCTAATTATTAAAAATAAAATAATAAAAATAGAAATATTAAATCTCCGATCATTTAGTAATTTTTTTATTCAACTTCTTAAATTAGATTTTTAAATTAAATCTTGTAAATTGAAGCACATATTTAATTAGTTTGTAATTAATTAAACATTATCATATTTTAATATTTTATTTTTAATCAAATAATATTTAATAATTCTCAATATTATATGATTAACCTAAATATTATAATTAAATTATTTATCAAATAAATCACATAGCGAAATCCACATAAAAGCAACATTACCAAAATCAATGAAAGCTCAAAACTAAACAAGACATGCAAAGATAAACTCATGGGTTTAAAAAGGGTGGAAAGTCAGATACATGTCCTCCTTCTTAGGACAAGTAATTAGGGTATGGTTAGTATTAGACTTGAACATTATCTTTGCATTCTTACCATTAAGTTATTGTTGTTGAAAACTACAATTGGAACAATTGTTATTTTATCATTGACGCCAAACCTATTGGTGACACAATTTTCTATTTGATTTGAGTTTCATATCTATTTTTTTGACAAAGATAATTTGGGTGTGATTCATAAAAAAAGTATCTAGAGGAAAGATTGAGTTATGAAGAGGACACTATAAATGGACACTTGATTAGTTGGACTTTGACAAGATAAAGTGATTGTTTAAATCATGTTACAAGTGGAGAAGATAGTAATGCTAAAGCCTTGAAAAAGTGATCAAAGATAGATCAAATGCATAGGCTTGACTAAGAAACATAGTAGAATATTAAGGAACTTGAAGTATACATTGAGTGATGTAGTGTTGACTGAGTGCCAAAATAAGCTGAGTAGAATTAGAGTTGATTGACCATCAATATCAATTGAGTGACAGTTTATGTACCAAGCAACCTAGTGATGATTGAGTGTTAGAACATAGTGTTGGCTAAAGAACAACATTTTAACATTTTATGAGAAATAATAGCTTCCAATCATTTAAGTTCTTTCTTGAAATGTGGAAAGCATGTTGAAGATAAGGATCAATGAATTGGATCATTTAATGCCAAAAGAGGATTAGGTAAACAACCTAAGGAATGGATTCCAAGAGAATTTTCTAAAAAAGAAGGGGATAAAAAAGATGGTGATTATATTCATTGTATGTGGTGGATATAATCATAAACCCTAAGATCTATGGTGATGTTCAAGTGGAAAAAGATCAAAGTTACATATTTAAGAAGTTATAAGGGTGAACTTTTAGAGAGTTCTAGAGTGATGTTGAAAGTTGGAGAAGTTGCTAATGTTGTTGACTGGAAATTCTAAGAAAAAGGCTGAGAAGAGTTGAAAAGAGGTGAAGAGTGATTTCTTGAAGGGATTCCAAGTGAATCAGAGAATGAGATGACAACGGAGGCCAGAAAGTGAATCAAATTATGATCCAAACTTATTTTTGTACATGGAAAGTGAGTTTTACTTGACATATCAAAACCTACTATTACTTTCTAACTATTGCAAATAGTATTTGAAATCCTTTAGTCAAGGTTGACCTAATAGTCATATCTAAATCCTTTAATAGGGTGACATTCATATAGAATGACCTAAAGTCCTCTAACAAGGCCACTCTTAATAGGGTGATTAAATCCTTTAGAAAGGTAATATTTAATAGTCTATTTTGTAACTTTTAATAGGGTTATCTCCTAACTGAGCTCACTTTAGAGGAGTGAAAAATCGGTGACATGTTACTGGTGATTTTTCTGAAATTGAGTTTTCACATTAAATTCTAGTGTCAAACTTGTGTGGATGTTATTTATGGTGTTTTACTGATTAATGTTTACATTCTACAATTTTCTTTAATATTTAGGATAGTTGACATCTAGTTGATGTTACTAAAAGTTGATTGTAGAGACCGAGCTATGGAATGATACGATCTGAAGTTGTTTAAGTGATTACTTTGTCAATTTGTACATCTGGACATTGGATAACTAATTCAGCCCCCCCTTAGTTATCCTAACTTTTCTAACAATTATTATTAGAGCATTGGTGTTTGTAGAGAAAAGTTTGAAGGTACTCAAAGCTAGAGATCATGATATGCAAAAAGGAGGTACCATTAAAGCTAAACAAGGAGAAATTTCTTGCATGGAAAAGTTTAATGAGACTACATTTAGCTGGTATTAGTGATGTTGCACTAGAGTTTATGGAAAATGCATATGTGAATATAACAATAGTCCCTCTAAGTACTCAGCAACTAAAAGAAAAGAAAGAACACAATCAGACAATGTTGGAGATTGCTTCACCCTTAAGATATGTTGAGTTTGATGACATAAAAGATTGTAAGAATGCAAAGGAAATTTCGGATAAACTGAAGACTATATATCGAGGAGATGGTAATTGTTAGAGTAGGATTGTCATTGCACCAAAAGACCAAAATGCCAACTCTCGATACAACCACTGAACTTACAGTACACAAGAGATATTTAAACCCTTGTTACAAATCCTGAGGGGAATACTAAACAAATTTCAAACAATCTCCCCCTTAGTGTTACCCAAGGGTTTGATGATTTAAACATGTGACCAAGCCCTAATACCACTTATTAGAGTGGGGTTTCCATTGCACCAAATGACTAATCTATCAATGCCCAATGCAAACAGTCAACTTATAATACACATGAGGTCATTAAGCCCTTGTCACAAATCTTGAGGGAAGTGCTAAACAAAATTCCAACAATAATTTCATGAGAGACAAATGATAGCTTGAGAGGAAAATTTGATAAAATGAGAATGACAGAAGGTGAGAATATAGTTCAGTACTGTACAAGAATCAAAGTGGTTTTCAATGTTATTAGAGGTGAAAATAGAGAGATTATAGATAAAATAGTAGTAAGGTATTCAAAATTATACTTCTTATTTATCCTATTAGGGTTTTTGCAATACAAGAACTGAGATGTAGACCATGTAATACTCTAACTATGGAAGGTTTGATTGGTAGGCTTACTACTTTGGAGATGTTTAATTTTGATAATTACACTCCTACTACTATTGAATCTTCTTTTAAATCACAACTAGTTCTTACTAAGAAAGGAAAAGGAAAACATGTAAAAAGTGATAGTGATACCTGTGATGGTGAACTTGATGATTTTGAGGCACTAATGGCAAGAAGACTTGGAAGAGGAAAAGAAAAAAACAAAGGTAAACTTCCTATAATCTATTTTTCATGTAACAAATTTGATCATATTGCTGCAAGATATCCTGATAGAGAAGACAAGGATGAGAGAAAGAAAAACAAGTACAAAGGAAGAAGAGATGATTGAGATAACATGAAGAAGAAGGACTACAAAGACAAAGGTGAGAAATCTTGTTATATTGCTAAAGAAGAAACTAATATTGAATTTGGAATTAATGATGAAGAAGTAGTCTATGTTTCTATGAAAGAAGATTTTGATAAAGATGAGAAAACTACATTAATCTCTTATGTAAATAAAAGTAATAGATGGATAAATGATAGTGGTTGTTCTAATCACATGACTGGTGATAGAAGTAAATTTGAGAACATTGGACCATACAAGAATAGCTATGTTAAATTTGGTAATAATATTCCATGTCCTATGAAAGGTAAAGGGTCAATACAACTGATTGACAAGATAAAGTATGCCAATATTTATTCGGTTGGCAAACTTAACTATAATCTATCGAGTGCTTCATAGTTAAACAAAGTAGGTTACCAAGTTGAATTCCATCATAGAAAGGAAAAAATCTTTGATGTTGACGGTAAATTGATTGGAAGTAGTGATCAAACAAGAGGTAATTTGTTCTATCTAGATTTATTTAATGAGACATGTCTATTTTTACAACATGAAGATATTTGGTTATCGCACAAGAGGTTATGTCATGTAAATTTTGACAATTTGGTTAACATTAGTAAAATTAAAAGAGTAAAAGGTTTACCAAAATTGAAGAAACCTAATAATGCTATGTGTAAAGAATGTCAATAGGAGAAAATGACAAAGTCTAGCTTCAAGAGCATGTTAGACAAGTGTTGCAAAGATTGAACAAAGAAAAGATGCTAATTGATTTGAAAAAGTGTTCCTTTATGCAAGATGAAATTGTGTATTTGGGATCGGTGGTTTCAACTAATAGTTTGAGAATAGACCCTAAGAAGGTTAAAGAAATTTTGGAATGGACTACATTTGAGAAGATGGGTGAGGTAATATTATTTCATGGTTGGCTAGTTTCTACAAAAAGTTTAAAAAGGATTTCAGTACTATTTGTACTTCTATGACTAAGAAAATGCAAGGAGATAAAAATGATTTTAAGTGGACACATGGGGCTGATAAAAGTTTTGAGATTTTGAAACAAAATATTTTTGAGTTACCTATATTAGCTTTGCCTAATTTAAATAAGGTATTTCAAGTTGAATGTGATGCAAGTGGTGTTAAAAATAGTAATCCACCGAGATAATTGAGAAGGGAGGGGGTGAACCAGTTATCCAAAAATTAAAACATTTATCTTGTTTAAGAAAACTTAACCATTCAACCAAAGTAAACAACAACCATAATAACATGCACATAGACAATTACATTAGATATGTTGACTAGGGAAACCCTTGATTAGAGGGAAAACCTTGGTGGGAATGATGCCCACAAGATGATGTACTAAAATAAATATTCCTTGTTAGAGGATGGACCCTATTAGGAGTCTATGACAACATTTAGTATAATGAGTCCCTATTAGGAGACTTTGAATTCCTATTAGGAGTTGTGCCAACCCTATTAGGAGTTGTGGTATAATGTATGCAAGAGCCCACTGCCCAAACATGCAATTTCAACTACAAGAAGAGCTCACTGCTCAAATAAGTAATTTATTGTTATGTCTTCCTTTCCTTTGTTCTATCAACTGAACCAATCACTTTCAAACCTTGTAGACTAGGTCATGAACCTTAGATCCAAATATCAAACCTTGGATCACTCAATAAAACCTTGGCAATGAAGTTTCCTTCACTTATGTACTTCTTTGCTCAACTTTGTATTCCACTCTTGTTGTTGCTCAGATAGTGAGAATACTCAACTAGCATTTGTACCAACTTGATCTTTCTATTGTTCTTCTATCAGATACCATAGAAAACTGCTATGTTGATATCAATGAAAAGATTAGTCATGAATATAACATATCATCATAGTAACATATCTACAATACTCCCCCATAGCAATATCATCAAAATTCATGCTTCCAACCAACCTTCTAACAATCTCCCCCTTCAACATTGATGGCAACATAGATGAAAAGCATCTAGTTCCAAGAGTAAAAACTATTTGACTTACTTTACAAATCCTCTTCATCAATCACTCTCCCCCATTGATACACCTTAATGTACTTTTTGAAAATTTGGAATTCCATGCTGAACTTATGCCAAACATCTTGTACTAATGTCAAACATCTTCCTCAGCATAATATTTTTCATGCAATATATTCCCCCATTGACATCAATGTCAAAGGTTTTAGCAACCAATATTACTACATCAAACTCTATAACAATTGATTCTTACTAGCTCGAGTGTCAAAAGAAACTGTTCATAACAAAATTTATCAAGAGTCCTAGATGACTCTGTCCATCAAAGATACTCCTCCATACAAGAAGCATCGACATTTAGTCTAGACAAACAATGGTGCTCTGTTACCCTAGACTAATGCACTCTTACATCTTCTACTCTGATGTAGGAAGGGGAATAACCCCAAGCATACCTCGTAAATACTCAAAAGTCTCTTTGGGAAGAGGCTTAGTGAATATATCTACAATCTACTCTTTAGTGCTCACACGCTTCAATCTAATTTCCTTTTCTGCAACTTTCTCTCTCAACATATGATACTTAATAGAAATGTGCTTGTTCTTAGAATGCAACATTAGATTCTGAGACATATTTACCATGCTTGTGATATCAAAATGTATGACAATAGGTTCACTGATTTCTATCCTTATATCCTTCAACATCTGCTTCATCCAAATGAATTGATTGCAATTATTTGTTGCTACAACATACTCCACTTCCACTATACTTTATGATGTATAATCTTAGTTCTTACTTAATCAAGAAACCAATCTTCCTCCAAGAAAGAAGGCTCCATCAGTGGTGTTCTTTTTATCATCTATATAGCCTACCCAATCTACATTAGTATAAGCACTTAGAGTGAAATCACTAGATCTATCATACCATAATTCATACTCTAATGTTCCTTTTAGATGTCTAAATATCCTTTTTACTACTACATAATGTGCTTCTCTGGGATCAGTCTAGAATCTTGCAACAATTCCAATTGCATTTGCTATATCTGGCCTTGTGTGAGTTAGATATTGTAATCCTCTAATCATAGAGTTGTACTTCTTTTGCTCAACAATAGGTGTCTCATCCTTTTTATATAACTTGTATCCAGTTACCATTGGTGTTCCAATAGGTTTACATGCTTCCAATCCAAACCTTTTCAATAAATCCTTTAGTAATCAATTTAAGAAATAAAGGTTCCTTCTTTATTTTGTACAATCTGCAATCTTAAAAAATATTTCATTTCTCCTATTATACTCATCTCAAATTCTTTCTTCATCTCTTCAGAAAACCTTTTTTCTTTCCTCATCATTACCTCCAACTATGATATCATCAACAAATATTACCAAAATCATCAAACCATCATCAATTTCTTTCCAATACAAATTACTATCTACCATACCTTTGCTATATCCAAGTTTTGTCTAATGTTTGTCCAACCTTGTGTACCAAGTTTTGAGTGCTTGCTTCAATCCATACAATGCTTTCCTTATTCTACATACTATGTCCTTGTCATCTATCAAAGGAAATCCTTTAGGATGTTCAATGTGTACCTCTTTTTCAAGTTCTCCATTTAGAAATGTTGACTTGACATCCATCTGATATACTTTGAATTTCTTTTGTGCTGCATAGGCTAAGAACAATCTTACTACTTATATTCTAGCCATTGGAGCATAAGTCTCCTCATAATCTATCCCTTCTTGTTGTGAGTAACCTTTACATACCAATCTTGCTTTATTCCTTACCACTTCTCTTTGCTCATTCATCGTGTTTCTGAATACCCATTTAGTTCCTGTCACATTCTTATCTGCTAGTCTAGGTCCCAATTCCCATGTCTCATTCTTTACTATTTGATCTGATTCCTCTTTCATGACATGTTTCCAATAATCATATTTACATGCTTCATCTACATTCTTAGGCTCATCTTGAGATATCAAGCACAGTTCTTCATTGACTCTACTTCTTGTCATCACACCTTTATCTCTTCTTCCGATGATCTACTCGAATGGGTGATTCTTTATCATATTCTTTCCTGAAGTAGGAGTTGTTATCTCAACTCTTGGCTTTACCAAAGGTTCTAAGCTTTGTTCCTACCTTGGCTCCCCTTCATTCTGAAAATCATTGTTAGTCCCAAGAAATACTTCATCATTCCTTGACTTAGTGAGAACAACATCATCTGAATTGTAATCAACTATTCTTTCTTGTATTCTAAATTTGTCATCAATTCTCACATTTACACTTTCCATAATAGTCTTAGTTCTCTAATGATAACATCTATAAGCCTTGATTTTCAATGAATAACCCAGAAACATACCTTCACCACTTCTAGCATCAAACTTACCAATATCATCATCTCTTTTTATATAAAACTTACTTCCAAAAATTCTAAAATACTTAACTATAGGTGAGTGACCAAACCATATTTCATAAGGGGTCTTGTTTGTGTCTTTCCTAACTTGCACTCTATTCATAGTGTAGATTTTTGTATTCACAACTTCTCTCCAAATTTTTTTGGATACATCATACTCTGCTAACATAACTCTTGCAGCTTCTGTAATTAACTTCTTCCTTCTCTCTACAATGCCATTCTGTTTAGGGGTTTTCAGAGTAGATAATTATCTTTTAATTTTATTTTCTTCACAAAACATGTTAAACTCATTTGAAGTAAACTCTCCTCCTCTGTGTAATCTTAAACATTTAATCTTCATACTAGATTCATTCTCCACCCTATTCTTGAATATCTTAAACTTCTCAAATGCCTTAGATTTCTCTTTAAGAAATGCAACCCACATCATTCTAAAAAAATTATCAACTAGAATCATAAAATACCTTTCACCATAGAATCCTTTAGTCTTTGTAGGACCGCTAAGATATGTGTGTACAATCTCCAACTTTTCTATAATGGTAAACTACTTGCTAGGAAAATAAATTATGTTATGTTTAGCCAAAACATACTCCTTGCAAATTGTGTTAGTAGGCTTTACAATCTTTGACAAATCTCTAACTACAAACATTCTACCAGTCCTCACAATATTGTCAAAGTTTATATGACAAAATCTCTTATTTCATAACAAATTATCATCTACCTTTGCAATTGAACATGTCATTTTAGTAGGATTCAATTGAAATACATTATCTCTAGATATGGTTCCTATTCCAATTACCTTTCCATCTTTGTCTTTGATCATGCATGTCTTTTCTATAAACTACAACTGATAACCTTTGTCTACTAATTATTCAAAACTCGAAAAATTGTGCTTTAAACCATCAACAAAGTATACATCTTCAGTGTAATTTTTACCATTAAGAGTTATAGATCCAATACCTTTAACTTGGCATGTTGCATTGTTTCCAACTATGACAATTCCTCCATCCTAAATTTTGAAGTCAACAAACTTGTTCATATCACTAGTCATATTGTAACACCTCACCAAGGGATCCAAAAGAATTCACCTAAAGTTTTACTAAGTTTTCCAAACATTTTTATTTTAAAAAAGAAAGAATAACATACACATCAAACATAAAGTAGCAGAAGCAATAACATACAATCATCTATAAGCATACATAACAAGTTACATTCCTTAAGGATCCCAAGTCATTGAATCACATTTAATTTAATTAATACTAAGTCTAACAAATACCACATCCATATGAAAGAATAATTAAAAGTCCAAAGTCCATTTAAATAATTTACTTTTTTTCGAATGCCTCTTGGCAATAAAATTCAAAATGCTCAATCATCCACTATACATGTCATATAGTATGAAAGGCTAAAAGAATATACATTTATAAAAAATAGAATTACATCATCCTGCTTGGATCCATGATACAAAATACAATAAAATAAATGAAACCATCCATCATAAAAGATATAAACATCCATCATAAAATATAACCATCCATCATAATGATACAAAGATAGAATGAAAGGAAATGTAGACAAGGAAACTCCAACCACAGTATCAATGGACGAATCCCAATGGTAAGAGTAAAAAGCACTACCACTTGAACATGTGGAACCTAAGTGGCCCACTCCCACTGCACTGAGGAGATAGTCTAAAGTCCCAAATAAGATAATAAACCAAATATCAAAAGTAATATTTAACTCCAAGAAATCCTAAAAGAAATCTAACTCAAAGGTTCCAAGATAGGTCGACATCTAGACCCAGAGGCAAACACAGACACATAGGAAACCTACTATGTAAGATGACAAGTGTCATTGCATGACCCATGCTAGAGTTACCCTGGAAGTCTCTCAAGACTTTAGCTCCCTAGTGATACCTATGCGGCCACAAGTATCCTCTCGTACTAACAAGGCATACTATAGATGCAAGGTAGCAACCAAGCATTCTCTCTACTCCCATCCTAGTCTATACTAGCACTTGAGGCATGGGAGAGACCAACAAAGACTCTTATTAGGTTCATTTTATTCCCATTTAGTGTAGTGTTTTCACTTATTAAACAACTTACAATGGGTTACCTTGGTAACCACTTAGGGCCCCAGCCTCCATTGCAAGCCACTTTCTGACATTACATATAGATAATCTACCCTAGGCTCATAAAAGTATATATCAAAGAACCATATAAAATAACCTTAGTTCTATACAAGTGATTGAAAAACATCAAAAGATAATTCACAGTAACACATTAGTTCTCTATGAGCAACTACAAAGGATCCCAAAAATATTGATCGAAGACTCAAAATGGTTAAGTCAATTATGTCATAGCATGACATCACCAAGAACAAATCATACAAACACCTTAGTCCTATAAAAGCAACTAGAAAGCAATCCAAATTCAACTGATCAAAGACTCAAAATGGTTATATCAGATAGCTCACACCTTTCAAATTAGTTTCACAAGAGAACATTAGAAAGCAATAATAATCAATAGATCAACACACATCATAGAGCATGCTAGACACATTACCATGGTTGAGTATAAAAGATCAAAATCAAATCATCATAACCTCACAAACGTAGAACTCCCAAGCCTCTGGTAACATCCTAAGACTAATCAACCCAAACCCAAAACATAGACAATATACATTTAACAAAGTGTAGGTCTCATAGTTTGGTTTGATTTGAAAACACATTGTTGAGTTAATAGTAAGGTTTTAGTTTTCATTTTCTCAAAGTATTATAATTACTAAGCTTTTTGAATAATAAAATCTCCCTAGTATTACAAACCATTTTCATATATATGAACCATATAAACACATCCAAGTTTATAATAGAAAACATTAATTCTCCCAATTAATTTCTTTAATTTTTAATTTACTTTAGAATTATATTTAAATAATAAAGTAATAAATCAAATTTTCAAATAATTAAATTTCAAATTTTAACAATACTTATTAAAATTAATAATAATTATTATCAATTATTACCATAATAATTTTAATTTAATTAAACTTAGGAAAAACTTTCCTAAAAAATAAACCTGTTAAAATAAAAACTTCCAAAAATAGAAACCTGCTAAGAATATAAACTTTCCAAAATTTGAACCTATTAAAAACATAAACTTTTCGAAAATAGAAACTTGCTAAAAATAGAAACTTTCTCGAAATAGAAACCTGCTAAAAATATAGACTTTCTAAAAATAGAAAGTTTCTCGAAATAGAAGCTTGCTAAAAATAAAGACTTTCTAAAAATAGAAAATTTCTAAAAATAGAAACCTGCTAAAAATAGAGACTTTCTAAAAATAGAAACCTACTAAAAACATAGGCTTTCCAAAATAGCCCTAATATAGAAATCTGAACCAACCAGTCAAATTCTATAAAATAAAATTTGTTTTCTTTTTAGAACCCAAAACCCGATTTAACAATTACATATACAAAACCTCAATTTAACAATAAGGGTTTTAATTGAACTCTTTCACATATGTATTCAAGAATAGAGAACAATAAATCTTAACATAAGGGTTTTCTAGTTTCTAATTTGTATACAAATGTTTCCTGAGAATGATGTTTCCTAAGAATGATGAACAACCAAATCCACACACAAGGTTTTCAATCATTAAATTACTTACAAAAGTTTTCAAAAATGAAGAACAATAAATATGCAAAACAAGGGTCTCAACCCAAAAGAATTCTAAAATCCAAAACACAATAGACATAGAGAAGACATGATCTCATGCTAAAACAACAATCACATGAAGCACACAAAACAATCCCCTTTCTCTAAAAACTTTTCTCTTCAAAATTGCTCCTCCAAAACTTGTGTAATTGCATAATGAGCTCTAGATTTCTAATACAGGAATTCAAAATACAGAAAACCACTGTACAAATAAACCATGAGTTCCAACTTGGCTCTGATGCCAGATGTGACACCCTGCCAAGGGATCCAAAAGAATTAACCTAAAGTTTTACTAAGTTTTCCAAACATTTTTTTTTAAAACAAGAAAGAATAACATACACATCAAAAATAAAGTAGTAGAAGCAATAACATACAATCATCTATAAGCATACATAACAGGTTACATTCTTTAAGGATCCCAAGACATGAATCACATTTAATTTAATTAATACTAAGTCTAACAAATACCACATCCATATGAAAGAATAATTAAAATTCCAAAGTCCATTTAAAGAATACACATTTGTTTCAAATGCCCCTTGGTAATAAAATTTAGAATGCTCAATCATCCACTATACATATCATAGGGTATGAAAGGCTAAAAGAATATACATTTATAAAAATAGAATTACATCATCCCCACCAAATTCATGATACAAAATACAATACAATAAATGAAACCATCCATCATAAAATATATAGACATCCATCATAAAATATAACCATCCATCATAATGATACAAAGATAAACTGAAAGGAAATGTAGACAAGGAAACTCTAGCCCTGGTATCAATAGATGGATCTCAATGGTAAGAGTAAAAAGCACTACCACCCGACCGTGTGGAACCTAAATGGCCCACTCCCACCACATTGAGGAGATAGTTGAAATTCCCAAATAGGATAACAAACCAAATATCAAAAGTAATATCTAAGTCCAAGTAATCCTAAAAGAAATCTAACTCAAAGGTTCCAAGATAGGTCGACATTTAGACCCAGGGGCAAACACATACATGTAAGAAACCTACTATGTAAGTAGGCAAGTGTCATCGCACGAATCATGCTAGAGTTACCCTGGCAATCTCTTAGGACCCTAACCCCCTAGTGATCCCTATGTGGCCACTAGTATCCTCTTGTACTAACAAGGCATACTACAAATGCAAGGTCACAACCAAGCATTCTCTCTACTCCCATCCTAGTATGTACTAGCACTTGAGGCATGGGTGATAACAAACAAAGATTCTTATTAGGTTAATTCTTTTGGATCCCTTGGTAGGGCATTACACATATGATGTGAACAACCACTATTAATTATCCAATTAGATTTCTTCTCAACTAGTGACACCAAATTTACCTTCTCTAGACTTTCTTCTTTAATTGCCACAAATCTAATTTCATCATCACTAGCACTTAATGCTTGTTCATCAGAATCATTATCATCATTTTCATATAAACACTCTCTATCCTTTATATGCTTGTAATTTCCTTATACATTTTCTCTATTTTAGGATACTTAGATGCATAATGCCCATATTCATCACAACTCCAACATTAAAAAAAATTTGTACCTCATTTTTCTCTTCTTTCTAGAAGGGCTACTCCTTCTTCAATATTTCTATCCTCCTTAGATCTATAGCTACCAGCAAAATATCCTCTAGCACTTGTGCTCCTTGATAAACTAGGTCAAATATTCAAAGCACTAAAAGCTGTCACTATTTTAGTCAATTCTCTAGATTGTCTAAGTTCATTCTTAACTGCTTCAAGTCTTCCAAGCAATGTCTCCTTCATGAAATTTTTGGTACAAGATATTAATAATTGCATCATCTAAACTTCTAACTTAAATGGTGTTGTTAGAGTCTTCAATATCTTCCATATAAGCTCATCATCTTCTTTGGTTCCTCCTTGAGCTTTGCTACCTACAGTAATTTTTGATATCCTTGCTATATATGTTCTTATAGATTCATCTTCTATCATTTTAGCATCTTGAAACACAAAAATATAGCTTCTTAGAATGTGCATCACCTTCAAAACTATTTTCCAAAGTTTTTCAAATTAAATGTGAAGTAGCAAGTGATTTTACTTGATTGTACTCAATTTTAGGGAGTGTAGTCAGTAGTGCTTCTCTAGCTCTCATGTCACATATTGAAAGATCTCTTTCTACCTCAGTACAAGTTTCCAAGTCCATTTTCACAACGATTGTCTTCTGTGATTTTTTCAAGATCCAATATCTCAAACTCATACACAAAAAAGTGTCTTCATCTTTTCTTTCCAACTATCATAATTTGTTCCATCAAACTTAAGACTATCTTTTCTAAACATATTCACAATTAAAACATCCATCTTGTTTAAAAAAACTTAACCATTCAACCAAAGTAAAAAAAAACCATAATAACATGCACATAGACAATTATGCTAGATATATTGACTAAAGAAACCCTTGATTAGAGGGAAAACCCTGGTAGGAATGATGCCCACAAGATGATGTACTAATATAAATATTCTTTGTTAGAGGATGGACCCTATTAGGAGTCTATTACCATATTTAGTACAATGAGTCCCTCTTAGGAGACTTTGAATCCCTATTAGGAGATTCCAACCCTATTAGGAGTTTTACCAACCCTGTTAGGAGTTGTGGTACAATGTATGCAAGAAGAGCCCACTGCCCAAATATGCAATTTCCACTACAAAAAGAGCTCACTACTCAAACAAGTAATTTACTATTATGTCTTTTTTCCCTTTGTTCTATCAATCAAACCAATCATTTCTAGACCTTGTAGACTAGGTCATGAACCTTAGATCCAAATATCAAACCTCAGATCACTCAATAAAACCTCAGCAATGAAGTTTCCTTCACTTTTGCACTACTTTTCTCAACTTCACATTTCGCTCTTGTTGCTACTTAACATTAATATGAAAACCATATAATCCATTCTATGATAAAGCAAAATGTCCTTACTTTATACCAAGACCTCAAAAAAATTCCCTAAGTTGGCTATTAGACCTTCTCAATTAATTATTATAGGACCACATTAAGAACAAATTACACTTAGCAATAACATAAATCTTTGTCATGTCCCCTTTTCAAATAATTAAAAAATAATAAACTTTGTTAAGGCAGGCAGGCTCCAAAAAGGTGAAGTTTCGGCAAAAGGGGCTAATCTTTGGAAACCAATGGACTAATAAATAAAAATTATTATTAAATTATATTTTATTAACCCCTCTTGGATGTGAGTTAGGGTTATGCCCTCTTTTAAGAGGTTTGGAGGCATTTTGGGCTCATTCCAGAACTTGATTTTTGCTCATTTCTTTGTTGTTCTTCAGAGGCTGCCAAACCTGTGGAGAAGGAGACCCAAGAATGGGAGTTTGTAGGTTTCTAGGAAGGATAAGAATGGGAGTTTGAAGCCATTCCATGTGCATGCTCATACAGAGTTTGCCTTTGTGTTGGACAGTGCAGATTTGTGGGTTTTTGGGTGTGTTTTTTGTATGAGTTTGGTGTTTTTAGTTGAGTATTTCATATCAGTTTGGGTTACTACTGTATATCAGACTTTTAAATGTGAAAATAGAGATGAATATATTTATTGGGATGTGATTAAACTTCTGAGATAGATTATTAGTGTTTTTGTGGTGTTTCCAGGCATATTTTGTGCTATTTCGGGAGCCTAATGAGCATAGTTTTTGTCCTACATTTTTTAGCTGTTGTGTAAAGGCTATAAAGATCTGGAAATGTCAATTTGTAGGCTGTTATGCTACTGAAATTTCTGTAAAAATGTCCATTTTTAGATTTATTAATAATTTGTGAAGTTGTAAAGCTTTTGGCACTATTTTCAGCATACCCAATTTGGGGTTTCTTGAGAAATTTGGTGGATCTTTGGAATATTAGTTTTTTGATTTTAAAGATCTGATTTGAGGCTTGAAATATCATGTAAAATCAGAAAGGGGACATTTCAATGGTATCAGAGCCATGATCTTGCCAGCCTGAGGGTTTGTAGAAGTTTGCATGTCAGTTTTAACAACTACCCAGATCTTGCATGTAAGTTTTGACAACTACCCAGATCTTGCATGTTAGTTTTGACAACTACCTAGATCTTGCATGTCATATTCTATGGTTTCATTTTGCTTCTAATTAGTTGCATGTCAAAATTTATGGTCGCATGCAACTAAGTGAAAGAGAAAAAAGATATTTGTAGCGAGAAAAGAATAAAGAAATTTTGATCAAACCTCCAGTTGAAAGTAAAAGTACAAAATCCAAGGAAGGGAAAAGTATGGCTGATCCAGATGAGATGGCAAAGAAATTTTTTCAAGAGATCCAAAATACTCAAAAACAAACAGCGGATAGTTTGGCAGAAACTAGAGAGGCTTTGCAAATATTGACAGAAAAACTACAAGGAGTTGCATCTATTAATGAGAAAGGGAGCACTTCAGAGGAGCCAAGAAATCTAAAATCCACACCATCTAAATCAACCAAAACTATTTTCTTGCCTACAGATGAGCCAGCAGTACCAAATCTAGCCATTAATCCTGTGGAAGAGGTTATAGGTAAATTGATTGCATTAAGAGCTACTTATAATGGCTTAGATGATGACTTTCGTAGTTCGGTTCCTTTTAGAGAATATGTGGATATGATGAACACTTTGATGCCCAAGAAAGAGAATAAGAGGGAGCATGACATAAGTGGAAGAGAGCTCAAAAAATAAAATAAGCATGTTTACAACACTTACTTTTGATGGAACAAACAAAATTTCAGCTAGAGCATGGCTACAAAAATTACAGACTTTCTTCACACTTAACCCCATGAAGGAGAGTGATGCTGTTCAATTTGCAAGTCTACACTTGGAAGATGCAGCCTATGATTGGTGGTATCATGGAATGACTACTCAAGGTCATGATCAGGTAACTACATTTGATGATTTCAGTCAAAGAGTGATAGACAGATTTGACCTCAAGGATGATGAAGAGTACTTTAAAGAATTGTCAAAGTTGAAGCAAACCAAATCAGTTAATGAGTATATAGAAGAGTTTCAAAAAGTGGCTGTTATGGTACCTGATATGAGTGAAAAGAGGATTGTTTATCTTTTCCTTGATGGTTTAGAAGATTCTGTTAAGGGTTTGGTTAAGGCTTTCTCACCCTCAACCTTACAGGAAGCTATCAAAAGAAGCTTGCAACTTGAAACTTGTGTGCCTATGAAATCAATCACTAATCAAAAACCCCCAAATCTTTGGCAACATAAGGGAAATTTTCAGAAAAAGAATTTCCCAACACTACCACCAAAAGATGTGATAAATGTGGCAAAAAAGAAGGTAGATGAAGAGACTAGGAGTGAATTACAAAGGAAAAAGCTTTGTTTTACTTGTAGAGAACCATGGGCTCTAGGACACAGATGTTTGAGGAAAGGTCAAATGCACTATATTGAAGTTGCTTCAGAATTTGATTCAGATGAGCATGAGGAATTTCATGATACTAAGGAGGAGGTAGAAGAAGAGAAAGAAAAAGAAATCAGCAAGGATGGCACTTTAGCAGCATTATTGGGAGTCCCAAGATACCATCCCTTTTGAATTCGAGGGGTACTAGCAGGGCAAAGGTTGATAGTTCTTCTTGATAGTCGGGCAACTCATAATTTTATTGATGAGGGATTTGTCATGAAAAGAGGGCTTAAAGCAGAAGATTTTGAGGGATTCAATGTTACAATAGCTGATGGATTCACTATGCCTTGCACACGGGTGGTGAAACAACTCAAGATGACCTTAGGAGATTATGACTTATGTGATGACTTCTATGTGGTTGGTATTGGGGAGATAGATCTTGTATTGGGTGTTCAATGGTTGCACTCTATCGGAGGCTATTACATGAACCATCAAACTATGGAGTTTAAATTTCATTCCAATGGGAAAGAAGTCATATTGAGAGGTTTATCGAATGGAGCACCTAAGGCGGTCTCTACAAAGAGGATGGAGAGGAATTTTCGAAGAGGACAAGTAACATGGGCAGCAGGAGTCATAATCCAACCAACAAGCTCTCCAAAGAATCAAGGTAATTTCCATTTTGAAATTCAAAATATTCTTGATAAGCATAGTATAGTTTTCAATGATTTGCCTCCAGGATTACCACTAGAGAGAGGTTTTGAGCATGTTATAGAGTTAGAACAGGGTGCCAAACCAGTTACAACAACCCCATACCGCCATCCAAGAGGTTATAAGGAAGAAATTGAAAAAACTATTAAAGAACTCCTGGACATGGGATTCATAAGGCCTAGCTCTAGTCCATTTGCATCATCTGTGGTACTTGTCAAGAAAAAGGATGGTACAATGAGAATGTGTATAGACTACAGGGCTCTAAACAAGAAGACCATAAAAAATAGGTATCCTATACCACACATAGATGAACTCATTGATGAGTTACATGGTGCTGTATACTTCTCAAAAATTGACTTAAGATCAGGGTACCATCAAATCCGAATGAGGAGTGAAGATGTGGAAAAGACTGCTTTCAGATGTCACTATGGGCACTTTGAATTTCTTGTTATGCCATTTGGACTCACTAATGCACCTGCAACATTCCAATCTTGTATGAATAAGGTATTCAGCTAGCATCTTCGAAAATTTGTTTTGGTATTTTTTGATGATATCTTGATATACAGTAAAACATGGGAAGAGCATCTAAAGCACATAGACACTATTTTGGGAATCTTGGAGCAGCAATCCTTCTATGCTAAGCTATCTAAATGTGAGTTTGGTTTGACAGAGATCCTATATTTGGGACATATTATAAGTTCTAAAGGAGTACAGGTTGATCAACAAAAAATCCAGGCAATTTTTGATTGGCCTCCACCCACTAATCTTACACAGTTGAGAGGTTTCTTCGGTTTGTGTAGCTACTATAGGAGATTTGCCAAGGGATTTTCTCAGCTTGCTGCCCCCTTGACTGATTTGACAAAGAAAGGAGCTTTTGTTTGGATAGAAAAGGCACAAAAAACATTTGATAAGCTTAAGGAGGTAATGAGTTCATGCCCTATGCTTGCAATTCCAGATTTCTCTTTACCTTTTGTTGTTGAATGTGATGCTTCTGGAGAAGGTATAGGGGCTTTCCTAACTCAAAGGGGACATCCAATAGCATTTGAGAGTAGAAAATTAAATCAATCAGAGAAAAGTTACTCCATCTATGATAAGGAAATGTTGGCAATCATGCATGCACTTCATAAGTTTAGACAATATTTGGTATGTGGGAGATTCATTGTAAAGATAGACCATAATAGCCTCAGGTTCTTCTTGAACCAAAGGGATTTGAATGATCGTCAACAAAAATGGGTAAGAAAATTAAAAGCTTATGATTTTGATATTGAATACATGAAAGGAAAGAATAATGTGGTTGCTGATGCTCTCTCAAGAAAGCCCACTTTGTGTTCCTTATCATCTATCTCTGCTGATTGGAAAGTCTCCATAATTTTAGAGTATGCTAAAGATTCCTTTGCCACAAAGATTTTGGATAAGTTAGTGGATGATAACAGGTACAAGGTTGCTGATGAATTGATTTATTACAAGAACAGAATCTTCCTAGTGCCAGGGTCAAAAACTAAGGAGAGGATATTGAGGGCCTTTCATGACACACCTTTGGCTGGTCATCAGGGATACTTCAAGACATACAAGAAAATTCAAGAGCGATTTTCATGGAAGGGTATGAAGGAGGATGTCCTTAAACACATTAAGGAATGTATGGTATGCCAACAAAGCAAGAGTGAGAAAAAATTTCCTGCAGGGTTGTTGCAGCCACTTCCTATTCCCGAACAAAAATGGGAAAGTATTTCCATGGACTTCATCACTGGGTCGCCCAAGGTTCAAGGTAAGGATTGCATATATGTGGTGGTAGATAGACTAACTAAGTATGCACATTTATTTCCTATCACATCTGATTTCAAGGCATCACAAGTGGCCGAATTGTTCTTCAAGGAAATTTTTAGATTACATGGTTTGCCTAGAAACATTGTTAGTGACCGGGACAGGAGATTCCTCAGCTCTTTTTGGAAGGAGCTCTTTCATTTGGCAAGAACTGAACTCACTCCCAGTACTAGCTATCACCCTCAAATAGATGGACAAACAGAGATAGTTAATAAATGGATAGAGGGATATTTGAGGAACTATGTTTCAAATCAACAACATGCTTGGGTGAAATGGTTACACCTAGGGGAGTATTGTTACAATACATCTCATCACATGTCTATTGGTATGCCTCCTTTTCATGATCTTTATGGTTATGATGCCCTTTCCTTCGTTGATCTAATACTTTCCGATAGCAGAGTACCTGCAGCAAGTGATTTCGTCAAGCAAAGCCAAGACATAATAAGGTCCCTCAAGGATAACTTACAACATGCACATAACCAACAAAAGATATATGCTGACAGGAAAAGGATTGAAAGATCTTTTGAGGTGGGAGATTTGGTATTTTTTAGGTTGCAGCCATATAAGCAAAGCACCTTGAAGAGGAGTGGGGCAGAGAAACTCAAGCCAAGGTTCTATGGGCCTTATAAAATCATCAAGAAGGTAGGAGAGGTAGCTTATGAATTGGAGTTCCCACCAAACAGAAAAATACATAATATTTTCCATGTTTCTTGCCTAAAGAAGGTTCTAGGATAGAAAATCACAGTATCTACAAAATTACCACCTTTTGATGATGAAGGGAAATTAGTTTTGATACCAGAAGAGATTTTGGATACAAGAGAGAAAAGATTGAGAAACAGGAGCGTCATAGAGCATTTGGTCAAATGGAAAGGATTACCCCTAGAGGATGCAACTTGGGAGGGAGCACATATTATTGAGAATTCCAACCTTCATTGCTTGATGACAAGCAATATTTGGGAGGGGATGACTTGTCATGTCCCCTTTTCAAATAATTAAAAAATAATAAACTTTGTTAAGGCAGGCAGGCTCCAAAAAGGTGAAGTTTCGGCAAAAGGGGCTAATATTTGTAAACCAATGGACTAATAAATAAAAATTATTATTAAATTATATTTTATTAACCCCTCTTGGATGTGAGTTAGGGTTATGACCTCTTTTAAGAAGTTTGGAGGCATTTTGGGCTCATTCCAGAACTTGATTTTTGCTCATTTTTTTGTTGTTCTTCAGAGGCTGCCAAACCTATGGAGAAGGAGACTCAAGAATGGGAGTTTTCAGGTTTCTAGGAAGGCTAAGAATGGGATTTTGAAGCCATTCCATGTGCATGCTCATATAGAGTTTGCCTTTGTGTTGGACAGTGCAGATTTGTGGGTTTTTGGGTGTGGTTTTTGTATGAGTTTGGTGTTTTCAGTTGAGTATTTCATATCAGTTTGAGTTTCTTCTGTATATCAGACTTTTAAATGTTAAAATAGAGCTTAATATATGTATTGGGACGTGATTAAACTTCTGAGATAGATTATTAGTGTTTTTGTGGTGTTTCCGGGCATATTTTGTGCTATTTTGGGAGCCTGATGAGCATAGTTTTTGTCCTACATTTTTGAGCTGTTGTGTAAAGGCTATACGGATCTAGAAATGTCAATTTGTAGGCTATTATGCTGCTGAAATTTTTGTAAAAATGTCCATTTTTAGATTTATTAATAATTTGTGAAGTTGTGAAGCTTTTGGCACTATTTTCAACATACCCGATTTGGGGTTTCTTGAGAAATTTGGTGGATCTTTGGAATATTAGTTGTTTGATTTTAAAGATTTGATTTGAGGCTTGAAATATCATGTAAAATCAGAAAGGGGACATTTCAATCTTCCACCTTGCAACTTGAATAAATTTTCTTACATGCACTATTATGACGAGTGAGCTTAGTCACATCATCATCAATATGTTTTCTTTATGTCCTCAACCTTGATCCTTAGAATAACACATCTTCTAAGAGATATTACAAGTTTACCAGAACATGCCTCTATAAACTCTATCCTAGAATAAACATCACCAAAACTCACATAACTTCTTCCAGACTTATCATTTTTTCTTCTAACATTAATTTCTTATACAAAATACTTAGAAGTATCTCCCATAACTTTAGATAGTGAGTATACTCAACTAGTCATCTGTACCAACTTGATCTTTTTGTTGTTCTTCTATTAGATACTGCATGAAACTATTGTGTTGACATCAATGACAAACTTATTCATGAACATAACATATCATCATACTAACATATCTACAATACTCCCCCATGGGAATATCATTAGCATTCATGCTTCCAACCAATCTTCTAACAAGTGATAGTGCAATAGGAGCTGTGTTAAGTCAAGAAGGTAAACATATTGCTTTCTTTAGTGAGAAGTTAAATGATTCTAAAAGGAATTATTTTGTGTATGATCAAGAGTTTTATGATATTTTCAAGCCTTGAAGAAGTGGATACATTATTTTATTCCTAAGGAGTTTGTGTTGTATACTAATCATAAAGCTTTACATTACTTGGGAAGTCAACATAAGTTGAATCCAAGACATAAGACATGGGTTGAGTACTTGTAAAGTTTCACATTTTGAGATCAAGCATAAATGTGGAGTTACTAATTGAGTTTATGATGCATTTAGTAGAAGATTTTCTTTTTTTACCAAGATGAAGGTTGAATTTTTTGGTTTTGATGAGATGAAGGAGTTGTATGATATTGACCTTTATTTTTATAAGCCATGGAGAGAGTGAAGAGAACCAAATCTATCAGATCAACTGAGTAAGTTTGATGAGTATTTCATTCAAGAAGGTATTTCATTCATTTTATTTGTTAATGACTCCTCTATAATGATGATTGTGATGTTTCTTAAAGAAAAATTTGATACTTTTCAGTTATTTAAGTGGTATTTGGCCAAAGTTCTAAAGGATTCAGGAAAGAGTTGTAAGTGCTTGATATTTGAAAAAGGTGGTGGATTCATTTCCAATGAATTTAACATATTCTACAATGACAAAGGAATCAAAAGATAGATGTCAGCACCCAAGACCCCTCCTCAAAAATGGTGTAGTTGAAAGAAGAAATTGATCAATCATGGATTGTGCTAAAACATTGATGATGGAGAAAAATATGTCACAAAAATGCCGGAGAGAAGTTGTAAGTACAACTATTTATACCCTAAATAGAGTGCAAGTCAAGAAAGATACAAATGTTACACCTTTTGAATTATGGTATAGCTAGGCACCTAATGTAAAGTATCTAAGAGTTTTTGGAAGAAAATGTTACATACTTAAAGATAATAAAAATGGAAAACATGATGCTAAAAATGATGAAGGCATATTCCTAGGTTATTCTACTAAGAGAAAAGTTTATAAGTGTTTGAACTCCAACACTAACAAAGTTGTGGGAAGTACAAATGTAAAAGTTGATGAGTATATAGAAAGAAATGCAGTTGAATATAAGATAGAACTTGAGGACTATAGTTCGTTCATATATGTGAATGACAATTCTCATAGCACCCCACCTAAATAAGAGAACAAAGTTGTAAATCTACAACATATTGGGATTACCAAGTTGCAAAAGCCAGTCTCTAAGAAATAAAGTGTGGGTGCCAAGAAATAGAGAAATCATTCCAATTTACAAATAGAGGAAGTCAAACATTAGGAAGGCAATGTAGAGCATATAGAACATGAACTAGAACCTAAAACAAAGAGATATAATGAGATTAATTTTTTTTTCAAGATTAACTTGTTGAAGATCAAAGAATAAAAGAGCATGCACTAGAAAAAATGTGAGAAGACATCATGCACTTGAGAAAATCATTGGAGATAAATTATTTTGTGTTATGACAAGAAAAATACTCAAAACTGATACGTGCTTGCTTTGTGAGTTTGAGCCCAAATCTGTGAAAGATTCTTTGGAGAATGAGGATTGGACACAAGTAATGAATGAAGAAATTGAGAAGATTGAAAAGAAAAAAGCATGGACACTAGTACTTAGACCTAGAGATGAAAATGTTATTGGAAGAAAGTGGGTATTCAGGAATAAGCTAAATAAAAATGGTGAGGTCACAAAGAAGAATGATAGATTTTATGGAAAGGATATGCACAAGATAGATTTTATGGAAAGGATATGCACAAGAAGAAGATGTTGATTACAAAGAAACTTTTACCTTGGTATCAAGACTAGGAGTTAGAACTTCTTATAAAGGATTTAAGCTATATCAAATGGATGTCAAATCTATATTTCTAAATGAGACATTTGAATAAGTATACATAGAGTAGTCCAAAGGATTTTTGGATCATAGCAAGAAAAATATTGTGTGTAAGTTGCACAAGGATTTATATAGTTTGAAACAAGCCCATAGAGAATGGTATGAAAGACTACATTATTACTTGGTGAAGATTGGTTTTGCAAGAACAAATCATAACAACAATCTGTACTTGAAGACCAGAAAGAACAATGAGGTATTGCTATCCAAATTTTTTGTTGATGATATCATATTTGGAAGCAAGGAAGCATTATTCAAGGGTAAAAGTACAAAGTTGTGTCACCTTTTAGGCTAACATATCAGAATGACTGAATTTGAGTATTTCTATCTAAAAATCATTTTTTGTCAAACATGTGATCTAGATAAATTCATTCTAGCTAAGTTTTATATGGTCTTACACTTTCCAATTGTAAATGTCTATTAAATGCATGTTTTATACTAGTTTATATCCAATTACTAAAAAAAAAATTTATATTTCAAGAAAGTGGCATTTCAATAACTCTTACTATTTTTTAAGATGGTTTTTTAATAACATGTAAATACCATTTTATAGAGCTCAGAGTCAAGAATAATCTCATGTAGAGTTTATAGTGTTTCAATTAGATATAGTATATTGTAATTAATAAAATTTAAAAGCATGTATTTTAACACTCAAAATAATGTCTAGTTTGAGAAAGAAAAAATTATTAAATCATATAATTTAAAAATAAATAAATTATATGATGTTCTAGAGGAGAGAAACCTATTCTAGAATGTATAATTTATCTCAAGGTTAGAATAGATTTGTTATGAAAAATGTGGTGGGAGATGAAAATTATTGATTTCAAGTAAGTTAAAATTTGAATCATCATAAAAGAGAATATATAGGTCTAAAGTTAGTGATTTTTATTTTTGATTGTTCTAGTTATATATTTTATATATAACATAGTCTGAGATCAAAGGAAAAAAAAAATTCATATAGTTTTGTGGTGGGAACTAGACCCATAATTTTTAGTATTTTTCAGCAGCTAAAAAATTATCTATAAAAATTAGGAACATATATAAATTCTTATTCCAAATAATTATTAAAAATTATAATCCTAAAATTCATCCATTTCTACACATTACATTAGTTTACTTCACTTTCAAATTCAAATTAATAATACCAATTTTATGTCATTGAAGGTGAATAGTTATACTTTTGTTAGCCTTTTCCTTTATAAAATGATGACACACATTTGTACTTTTACCCTCAAATCATTTGCTAATGAAATGAAAAAGGAATTTGAAATGAAAATATTTGGTGAGATCAAATTCTTTGTTGGCTTAAAAAGTATATGAAATGAAGCAAGGTATCTTCATTACTCAATCAAAATATATCAAGGATATACTAAAAGCTTTTGGAGTGGAAGATTCAAGATGAGTTAGTATACCTATGGCCATTAGACAAAAATTATCTTAAAATGATGATTCTACTAATGTGAAGTAGACATTATATAGATCAATGATTGAAAAACTACAATATGTTCTTCATAGCAGACCTGATATTGCATTAGCAATTGGGATAGTTGCAATTTTTTTTGCAATTCCTATGGAAAACCACATGATGGCACTACAAAGGATACTGAGATATCTGAAAGGAATAGAAGACTATGGATTATATGACAAGAAGAATGAAGAGTTTGGATTGAAGGTATTTACTAATTTTGATTAGACAAGAAATGTTGATGATAGTCAAAAGAGAACAAGTGGAGGTTCATTCTTTCTAGGAAAGAGACTAAATTAATGGAAAAGCAAGAAGCAGAACTACATTTCCCAATCAATAGCTGAAGCTCTATATGTGGTTGCAGTAGTAAATTGTTCAATTATCATATGGATCAAGCAATTGTTGAAAGGTATGAAGGAAGAGACCACAAATCTAGTGGTTATCTATTGTGATAACACTAGTGCTATTAACATATCAAAGGATCTTGTAATGCACACAAAGACAAAGCATATTGCTATCAAGTATCATTACTTGAGAGAACTAGTTCAAGAAAAAGAAGTGAAATTGGAGTATGTGAACACTAAAGAGAAAATAGATAACATATTCACTAAATCTTTACCTAAGATGCTCATGAATATCTTAGAGGTAAAATAGGGGTGATTCCCCTAGACAAAGCTACTTAAGAAAAGATGGTGCTTTGCATCAAATGTGATGATCATACTTTCTTAGTAATTGATGCAAACGGTTCTACTTTAGGAGTTTCCTAAGGTAGTAGTGAACAAGAAGAACATGATGATGGATCAGTCATACAAAGTTGGCAAAAGATAAATTTAGAACCGACTTGAAGATATCTAAATGGAAAATATGCATGAGTTGAAATGTCTTTGGCATTGTTGTGAAAGATGGAGATATAGTGAGAGTTGTTACCATAAGAAAGAGAGATATCTAGAGGGGGATAGTGAAAGTAAGATATCCATGCAAGAAGAAGAGATTAATAAGAGGGAGTTAATAAGACTTACTAGAGGTAGTGCAAGATTTTATATGATAGGAAGGAGTTTATGTGTTGTATACTAGAGTTACATATATGAGAATTAGAACAAAAATAAGGATATTGATGAAGATCTTATACATTGAGGATGTTTCTTGAGACAGTATATGTTTTAGATTGCATGGTAACTAAAAGTGTTGCCATCAATGCCAAAGAGGGAGATTGTTGGAAACTATAATTTTAATAATTGTTATATGTCATTGATGTCACACCTATTGGTGAGATAATTTTCTATCTGATCAAAGTGTCATATCTATTTGATTAATGAAGACAATTTAAGAAATTGTTCATAACAAAAGTATCTAAACGAAAGGTTCAGTTATGAAGATGATGCTATAAAGGGTCATTTGATTAGTTGGAGTTTAACAAGATAAAGTGATTTTTTAAATCATGTTACAAGTGGAAAAGACATTAATACTAAAGCCTTGAAGAAGAAATCAAAGATAGGTCAAATGCATAGGCTTGACCAAGAAACATAGTAGAAGATTAAGGAACTTAAAGTATATGCTAACTAATGCTAGTGTTGATCAAGCACCAGAACAAGATGAGAATAATTAGTGTTGATCAAGCATTGGTATTGACTAAGTAACCCAATGAAGTATATGGTGAGTGATGCTAGTGTTGATTGAGCACAAGAAAAAGCAAAGAAGAATTAGTGTTGATTGAGCATCACTATCAAATGAGTGGAAATTTTGTTAGTCTTAGATTGGTTTTGACAAGTGAGTGTCTATATGCTTAAATCATTTACTTATTTCATGTCAAACAAGTAACATATGCTAAGAAAAATATATAAATTAGAGCATGCTGAGTAAACAGTGAGTGCTGAGTCACTCAAGTGCCAAGTAATTTAGATTTCAAGTAAGTAGTGCATGCCAAGTCATTTAGATGCCAAGTGATAATATTGAAGTTAGTTGATGCCAAGAATTAGAGATTTCAGATGTCGAGTAACACATTTTTTGTCATAGTTTTTTTTATTAGCACAAACTACTATGTAAACCATTTTTTAGCCAACTTAAGGATTGAATTATGATATTTTGTTGATAAGGATGAATCTTAAGTGGGAATCCCTATGTATTACATGCACCCATCAGGTAAAGGGAAGGTTTAAGTGAAAATATGGATGAGTCACAGCTGTTGATTCATACCTAACCCTAAGTCACATAGGCCTTCTTAAGGAGGACAAACCCTAAATTTGTTATGAGTAGAAAGGGAATATATGAATGATCAAGGAGAGTTTTGCATGCGCAAACTAAGACATTAATGGTGACCAAGGTATTATGATTTGAATTGCATTGCAAAATAAATTAAAGGAGAATAGAGGAAGGAAATAGTAAACATCAAAGAGACATCTGATCAAGAAGGATAAAGTATACATTAGTATAGAGGTGATCTATCATCAAGCCACAAAGTGCTAATTATAGGATCATTTCTAAGACATTCTAATAGGTGAATTAGTTAAATCTCTTTATAGAGTAGTCCTAATAGGCTATATTGAAATCCTCTAATAAGGTGCTTACTTAATTATGAGTTTAAGTCCTCTAAATAGGCACACTTATAACAGGGTGAAACCTAACCATCTTTGTAAGCCTTTAATAGGGAAAACATTTCATAGGGTAGATCATGTCTCATGATCAAACATTGTAACCTTCAATGGATAAATTTTATTATTGTAGTAGTGAAGATTTGTGAGTTTCATCCCCACCCCAATTTTACCTTCTCGTTGGAGGGTTTTTGGGTAATCATATCTCGTGTCATATTTGTATGAATGCTTACTTGTTTACATACTTTAGACATATATGCTTTACATGGTATTTTAGTTTACTTATTGAATATGAGAGATGGTGTGGTGAATATTTTATGAGTTAAAGTTTAAAGCACTAATTCACCCCCCACTCTCAGAGTTTACCTTTCCTATTATAATTCCAACAATTGGTATCAGACCATAGTTCTCTAAAAGTGAATCTTTGTAGCTTTGAGGAAAGATCTTGGAAATGAAAGTCTACAAGTTGGTAAAGATTATTGAAAATAAGGAGATTGAAATACATCTCATTCTACATTTAATTGAATAAGGCAAGAGAAGATCTAAAGAAATCATTGAAAAGAAGGAAGAAAATTTTAATAGAGGAGAACGACACTAAATACCAAGAGATGGACACTACTAAGCTATTTGCAAATGGAAACTCTAATGAATTTGATGTAGTAGTTGCAGATCTAATGGAAAAGAACAGAACCCTAGTTGAAGAAATCATAAATCTTAAGATAGAACAAGAATCACAAGCCATATTACTATGTGAGGTGACTGAACAGAAAAAGAAAACTATGGAAGACAAAGGCATGATTGAAGATGACAAAAGAATTTTGACCAGTAGACTAGAGGAGAAATCATCATAAGTAACTAGGATTGCCAACATGAAATTAGAAGCTTTGGCTCAAATGATGAATGCAAACCATGAACTGACTGCCAAGGACATTGAGATAATGACACTAAAGCTGTAAAATGAATAGTTGAGCAATGACCTAAAAAGGGAAAAGGAGTTTGCTAAAAATTTCAATAAACCAAATGAAGCTATCAAGTATTTTGAAAAATTGATGAGATCTCCTAGATCTAATGATGATACATCTAGACTAGGATACACAAGTATTAAAGAAGTAGAATCATCCAAAAGTGCTAAAGAAAGAAGTTAAAAAGATAAGAACTCAAAACCTACTTGTCATAATTGTGGCAGGAAAGGACATACTACTAATTTGTGCAGGAGTGAAATTGTAAATCTGAATGTTAAGTAGAAAAGCTTGGGTCACTCTCATGAGTGCAACAAACCAGACCATTAGGAACATGAATGTAGAACCAAGATCATGCATATTCAAAGATTTGAAGGATATTATTATATCTATTGGAAGTATGGACTAGAGCTTGTGAGTGTAGATCCAAACCCATGTGGACATCAGACAAGAAAACAAAGGTAAAGACCAATGACAACTTTTATAATTGGGATTATAATATAAGGTATAGTAGTCACTATTGTCAAGAGTATGGACATGTTCTTGAGAACTGTATTAGAACACACTTCAAGAGTGATTACAAAAGGTGGTTGAGTCCAACCACATGTTTTAGCTATTTGAAGACTGGTCGCATCAGTCGATATTGTCCAACAAGGTCAAAGGCATCAAGTTATGAATTCAATAAAGGAAAAGGCAAGGTAGATATTGAAAATGTTAGAGATGAGATGAATGAGACATGGAAGAGAAAGGAGGATTGTAGCACATCAAGTGTAGATGGGACCACTTCACCCAATGGGTTAGGTGATCACACCTCATTAAACTAAGAAATCAAGAGGTATGTGGGATTGATATTTAAAAGATACACCATATCTCAGTTACACAGATTTAGTTCTGAAAATATTACATATGCATGAAGAAAGATGCAAAGTGTTATTAGAAATCAAGGAAAAATCTTTAAGGTTTGTCAGTTTTTCATGTTACTGCTAACCATGAAAAGTTTTCTTATGATTGCCAAGTAAAATGTTAGTGGATCTCGAGCTACCAAAACTAGTTAGTTGAGGCCGAGTTCATAATGGATGCCAAGAGAAAGGAAAGACATGTGGATTCCAAATGAGCCAAAAATTAGTTGATGTCAAGCTTACAATTGTGTAAACACTTAGCATCAATTTCTACTCATTTAACATCATTTGAATTTGAGAAAGAATACAAAGAGCTATAGGAAATCTATAGAACTTTATCTAAAGTGTTTGCAGGAGATTTTAAGGACTATTCGACTCCATTCCATCAAGATTTATAAGGTATTTATTGTGTGCCAAGCTATGCAATTTTAAATTTTGCAAAATCTAGATATATGTGATGGCATCTATTTTTTCTAAAGTGAAAGGTGTAGAGGGAAAAGAGGTTTTTAATATTTAGTTAATCAATAATGAGATAAAACAACCTATTTTCAAGGCTATTCTAGATATAGCATACAAGCAAGATTCCTCCAATGCATTGTCTATGACACCACCATGAGTGTTGATGATTCAAGATGTCAGGAATTGTTACAATTGCAAGATTGGAAGCATTGGAGACATGAAAATCAAAGAAGAATATGGAAGACTATTTGAAAATAGGATGTTAAAGGAAGAATACAATATTGTAGAGAAGAAAGGGTTAAATTGTGTCTTAGATTTCCCCAACATTTTCATAATTGAGGGGATTAAGATTATCTTGAGAAAAATTTATGATAACTTAGTATGGTTAGAGAATGGGCCAATTAAAATCACAAAGAAGATAATTCACAGGGTAATAGCGTATCCAACCCTAGATCGGCCAAAGGCTACGAGAACTGAGTTGAAGGAAGCTATTAAAAAGAACATAGGGGCTGTATGGAACAAAAGGGGAATGACCATTGATACAATCATAGATCCCCTAATAGATTTTACAGTAAGGGTAAGTGTGCACAACTGTTATCAATCAAGTAGATTAAATAGTGTACCTTGCATTGTACTGGATATGGACTATAAAATTGCGAAGAAAGATCATACTTATGATTTGTTGTAGTTTCACAATGCATGCCCCATTTTGCCTAGAAATGTGGACCCCCTACTTTACTTTTTGTCTTTTTGGAGCCCTAGTCTAGGGTTCAAGTTTTTTTTAGTGTCTTTCATTAGATTTGAGTCCTAGTTTGAAAGCCCAGTTTCTAAAAATAAAAATTCTAAGAGTACAAATCTTTTTTGCAAAAAAGAGAGGTGTACCGGTGCACTTCATCAGGTGTACTAGTGTGCCAATGATCCTAACCAAGGGAATCACTCTTAGCAACACCAAGTGGTGCTCTAGATCCCTCCCTTCTCTCCCTCCATTTTCATTTTGCCACTGCAGTTGTACACCTTGTCCTATTTGCAAAACATTCAACACCTTGACTAAAAAAAATAAAAAACTTAAAAAACATAAACCAAATGCAACATTAAGGTGTGCAGTAGCAGACCTAATTAAGTGCACTTCTATGCACCTAAAATGCTTACAATCTTTACACCCAAGTAAATATAGGGTGTGCATCAGCGCACCCCATTAGGTGCGCTACTGCACAACCAATCTTAAGAGCTTGTGCAAAGAATAAGGCACACCAGGTGCACCTATCAAGTGTGGTTGGTGTGCAATTTTGTGCATTTGGGGATTAAAATCAAGTTTTAGATGTTTCTCGACATTTATGGTTTTTGGTTGTTGTCTATATCATCATTAAGGTTTAGTTATATTGATTTTTCTGCTTTCCAAACTAATGTTTGGTACTTTGTATAGATAAAAAGGGCATCCCTAACTTGTTGGGGTCATAACATTTGATTCAGAGCTCAAAATTTAGAACCATTTACACTATTGGAAAGAAGAACTAAAAATATAATTTCAATCCCAGAACAAAGAGCCTTTGGCTGCCCATATTTAGGGACTGATGAAAGTTTCAACATGAAATTTTGGGCAAAAGACCTCCAAAAAAAAACTAGTTTAAAATGCCTAGAAAATCTTGTGAAAAATTTTTAAACATTTGATCATTTTGGATGATCTGGATCACTTGGTCTCTCACTAAGAAGGATAGGAAAGTTAGAGAGAAGGTAATGATCAAAGATATAGAGGTTAGACACATGAACCAACATAGGTTCTTCATCGTATGCAATTATTAATGACAAGATTTAAGACGAGTGCCTTGGAATTTCAGATAGAAGAAGCAAAAGGAGTTCAAATGTATGAAAATTTTTGGCTATAAGGAGAGCATAAATCATCAAAAAGGGGGGAAAAAAGTACACAAAAGTGATCTAAAACCCCATTTGAGAAAAACCCGTAAACCACTTTCAAAATTGAGAACTTTGATTTTTTGGTGAATTGAGCACTTTACACAAATTTATTGCAGGTACGCTGGTGCATTGATGCATTGGTGCACCAAGTGCATTGGTGCATAGGTGCACTTTTTCAATAATGTTTGGAAGGTTTTGAAGGGTTTTGATGTGCACTTCTCTCGAGGTGCACCTATAGTTAACTACTAGTTCCAAAATTAGAGCTTTCCATGCACCGAAAATGCATTATGATAGCAGTTTAACTTTGAAAGATGCCTAGTGAAGGTTGAGTTTCTATTTTTTATGCTTCCAAACACTTCTACTTAAACTTAAGGCTCTCTTCTTCTTCTTTTATCATAATTTCTTTGTTTTATGACATGTAAAGGTTCATGCATCCAATTAATGAATATAAAATGGATGGAGTCCTACTAAGCACTAGTTAGATTGTTAGTTTGTATATAATTAGTTTTTTTCATTAATTTAAAAGCATATTATTGCATGAAGATATATCACTCTCAACACAAATTGAGGAGATTATTTCTTATAAATACAACATTGTAATATGTAATTAGGGTTGTTGTTATTTTGTAATAATATTATGCTTTTGGTGCTTGCATTTGGAGTGTAGTAATTCTTGCCTAAATGTGTTATTGTTTCATGAATTTATGTTCATGGAATTGTGATTGAGCCAAAAATTTAATACTTTGTTTTTGGTTGTGTGATCTTTTAGTTTTGGTGTTTGCTATGGATTTACAAATTTTGCTGACATATCTAGCTCGAGAAGAAATCACCAAATTGTGCTTGCATAACTCTGTCTCACATGAGCACACTTTCTATGGCCTTGCAATTTGATGAAGAGTGAAACATCATATGGTTATTAAGTTTCCCATCGATGATTGCATTAGTGGAATCAAGGAAGCACTACTCCTATTTTCATTAGTTACCCACCAATTTCTTCAAAGGCTTAACTTGCAGATGCATTGTTTCCGTAGCTTATGTCTGTTAGGATTTTATTTCCATGTTATTTTCTTAATTTTATCATTACCTTATCTTTCTTATTTTCTTTACTAACCCTTGGTTAATTTAGTAATTCATGTAGTTGCATTGTTAGATTGCATTCATTTTTAAAATAAAAAATATCAAAAAACATATCTCTTTTGTGGTTAATTTTGAAACAACAAGCAGATTGATCATTTGATCCAAAATTGGTTTGAACCAAAAATGGCCTTCTCATGAATAAAAACATTTATCTTCAACTGAGTGAATTCCAATAGGTCACACGATCACCCAGAACCTTGGACTTGATTCACAAAATTGACTTTTCAAGAGAGTAGTTTGAAAGAATTCCTACCATTTAGCATCGTGCATAACAATAGCTCAACAGAAGTGGTGCTAAAAGTAGGGCCCAAAAACCATTCGGCTCAAAAAAAAAAAGTTTCTATTTGAAAATTCTACAATTTTGAGAAAAAAAACTAAAACTAAGTCTGTGAAATTTTAGGAGGTGTGCTATTTTGATAAAGTGTTCTTCTTCAAAGGTGCACTTTCCAGAATAAACACAAGTTCCTAGAACTCAGTCACTTTCACAAGCATCATAGTGATAAAGGGATACCAAGAACTCCACCTGTTCACATTACACATTCCATCATCATCATTCGCTTTACTTTCTACTTCACATATTCCCATCATTATGCACCATGTCTTTCTTCAATGCTCAAAGTTCACCTTTGAATCTAACTAGTCCATTGCATGACTTCCCCAAAAATCCTAAAACATTTTGCCCATAGTTCATCTATTGAGAATCAGAAACAATAGAAGATCATATTAAAATCTTCAAGGAGATTTGTAATTGAAAATAGATTCAGCATATGGATGTGGTATGTCACCTTTTTCCTTACACTTTTGGGGAAACAACATTCAATTGGTACCTCAATCTACCACCAGCATCAATAGGTGATCGGAACTCTTTTGAGAGAAATTTTCTAGAACAATTCAAGATCTATATTGATCCAGCTCTCCTACATCATCAGTTCATCTCAATTAAGAGGTATCCCCACATGACTATTTCACTGTTTAATCATCACTTCTAGAGGATGTATCAAAGAATGGAGTTTCCATATATTGTATCACAAGAGTTTGTCATCTAGATCTATTTTGGAACAATGGATTCATTAACTTCTATTTTTCTAAGAAGGCTCCCACCTAGAGACATTGATACCATTGAAAAGGTCTTCAAAGAGGTTGATACTTTCATGATTTAGGTTACTGCTACTTCGATGTCAACAATTACATATTTAAGGTATGAGTGCCAAAAGGTAGTTGCATCTGTTGAAGTAGAAAATAATATGGCTAGAGAGTTTAAGGCCATGAAGGAGATGATGTCTCTTTTATCTAATGAACTTCTAAGAATAAGGTTGAATTCTTCAATAAATCAAGGCAATCATCCAATACAACTTGCTGCCCTAGACATTTATTCTCAAAATCAAACCAAAAAACAATATGGCCTCAAGAATAATGGTATTACAAGTATGAGTCCAAGTAAAAATGGATATGCACACATTGATGTTTTGGATCAGCCTCCCCAGAACATGGAGGAACAACCTTTGTAGTTTAGTGCAATTGTGTTTGAATCATATGATAATCTACAGGAGGACAAAATGATGAAGATGATCAAGAGGAGTTTGTGTTTCCATTCAATTAAGAAATTCTTACAAGTGTTGATGTTTCCCTTCAATGAAGAAATTCTTTCAAGTGTTGATGTTTCATTAAGTGTAGATATACCAATAAATTGTGAGGATGTAGAAAATTTTGAAGTTCCAAAATTCCATGGAGTTGCAAAAAGTGATAGAAATGTAGAAGATTTTGAGGTTGATGAGATTTTTGAATCAGAAAGTCATCAAGAAGAAGATACCAATTCTTCCTACTATGATATTGATTCCTCATTGAATAATGATAAGATACCTCCCTCAAAACAAGATTTGTCATTAGAAAAGATGGATAGAATGCTTAATTTGGTCTCAAGCTTGACTGAGGAAATGTCTATTTGTGGGTATTCTACACATATATCAAACCATGTGATAACTAAGTCATGCTGAATCCATCCATTTTGGTTCCATTTAGAAGAAAGTTGTCCTAATTTCTTGTTATCTTGGGAGATAGAAATGGAGGGAAAGTATGATTTTGAATAGGTTTCTTTGAGATATGATGCAGAAAACATCTTGGTCAATGATAGTAATGAATCCTATAATTTGAAAGGAAGGCTAGTGATTGATTTTTGTAGTTTGAAGGAACCTAAAGTGTTTCCATGTGTGCGTGGAGTTTTGTAGCATTAGATAAGACCACTAGAAGGAGAGATTACAATGTGTGAGTGTACCCCTATTGTGGGAGACTTGCTAGATCAGGTGATATATTTCCATTATCCCTCTTAGTTTTATGGTTATCAATTTGAATATGACACTAAAGGTAAGAGAACTTTTTTATGGATTAATCATGGTCATGGAGAGTTACCACAACTTTTGATTTTGTGTCACTTGTGCCCAGAATTTGAACCAAGATTGTCCAAACTTTATTTTTCTAAGTAAAAAGACAAGTCAGCATTTTTGAGAGCTATATGGGGTGGTTCATTTCTATTGCACATAATGAGAAATCTACTGACAACTACCCCACGTTCTTATTATTCAATGTTTTCTATAGATAAGTTTTTGTTTTTGTATTTTTTGTTTTTGTTTTTGTTAGTCTTTTATCCTTTCCAGTTAGGTGTTAGTTTTCTTTGAGTCAAGTCTTTTTGTTTGGGTTTCATCTCTTTTTGTTTCTTTTTCTTTTTTAGTTGTGTCAATCCAAGGGTTAGGTGCACTCAAGTTTTATCTTGATGTATCTCATCAAACCACTTTTTGGTTTTCACTTTTGGGAAGAGGTATTTCTTTGTCAAAATATTTTAATGATTTTTTTTCTTATACCAGCTGAGGAATGGATGTTACTTTTAATAATAGGTGACTTTTAGTCTTGAATTCAAAATTGCAGATCAAAAAGTTTTCAACACTTTACAAATTAAAAAATTGACTATCTTAGGTGCTTTTGAACCAAGGTCAATGGTAGCAAGGGATAGTCCAAACCCTATTGGTTCAAATAGAAGGGTCTCCTCAAAGGACTTTCTAAGATCATTGTTTGGCATGAGAGTTTCTAAAAGTTCTTAAAAGAGGAACGCAAGGGATGTTCACTAAATATTGGATCTGAGAAACAACACCAATGTCTTGGCCACATAGTCTAAGCATGGTTAGGATACAAAAAGAAAATAAAAAAGAAAGAAAGGTGCTAAAAATGAAAGATTATGCAAAGTCTAAGAATGGTAATCTAGTTATAGGGATATGCACTCCAAATAAGCTATCTAATTTCAAAATAATTGCTTCTTCAAAAGAATTAAATGGAGACATTATGAGCTATGTGAAGCAAGTATTTAGAAGATTACCCAGGACTTCAAATAAAAAGTGACAACTCATTATTAAGAGCTCTCATAACTTATTCTCTCATCTGGTTAGACAAAGGATTGATAAACAACTTTCATGAAGATTCCCAAACAATGGGTTGGATGGGGTGGAAGATTATTTCCAATTTGTCAATTTTTTTGATAAACTACATCCTAAGATGTCAAAGGAAATGGATACACTGAACACACACTGAACTTGGAGATTCAAGATTCCAAGGCTTTGACTATAAAGCGACTAAAAACATGCTTGGAAAGTTCAGGATTCAGTCGATTTTTGACAGATATCAAAGGAATGTTTTTCGATGAAGAAATGCCTTTGTCATTTCTTTCTTTTTGTTGGAGCTATTTGTTGTGGTTTCACAATGCATGCCCCATTTTGCCTATAAATTGGGACCCCCTACTTTACTTTTTAGCTTTTTGGAGCCCTACTCGAGGGTTTGAGTTTTTTTTAATGTCTTTGGTCAGATCTGAGTCCCGGTTTGAAATCCCAATTTTTGAAAATAAAAATTCTAAGAGTACAAGCCTTTTTTGCAAAAAAGAGAGGCACACTAGCACACCTCATTAAGTGCACTAGTGCACCAATGATACTAACCAAGGGAATCACCCTTGGTGATGTACAACTACATAGCACCAAGTGGTGCCCTAGACCCCCCCTTCTCTCCCTCTATTTTCATTTTGCCACTGCAGTTACACACCTTGTCCTATTTGCAAAACATTCAAAACCTTGACAAAAAAAATTTAAAAACTTAAAAAAAAACAAACCAAATGAAAAATTAAGGTGCATAGTAGTGCAAATAAAATGCTTACCATCTTCACACTCAAGTAAATATAGGGTGTGCATCAGCACACCCCACGAGGTGTACTGCTATGCAACTAATCTTAAGAGCTTGTGCAAAGAATAAGGCACACCAAGTGCACCTATCAAGTGTGGCTGGTGCACAATTTTGTACATTTTTGGATTAAAATTAGGTTTTAGATGTTTCTTGACACTTAGGATTTTTGGTTGTTGTCTACATCATCATTAAGGCTTAGGTAGATTGATTTTTCCACCTCCTAGACTAATGTTTTCTTCTTTGTGCATATAAAAAGGGCATCCCTAACTTGTTAGGGTCATAACTTTTGACTTAGAGCTCAAAATTCAAAACCATTTACACCATTGGAAGGAAGAACTAAAAATCTAATTTCAATCTCTAAAACAAAGAGCCTTCGACTGCCTAGTTTTAGGGACCGATGAAAGTTTCAACATGAAATTTTGAGCAGAAGACCTCTGAAAAAACTAGTTAAAAATGCCTAGAAAATCTTGTGAAAAATTTTCAAACATTTGATCATTTTGGATGATTTGGATCACTTGGTCTCTCACTAAGAAGGATAGGGAAGTTGGAGAGAAGGAAAACATCAAAGATACAGAGGTTGTACACATGAACTAACATAGGTTCTTCATCTTATGCAATTATTAATAACAAAATTCAACATGGGTGCCCTAGAATTTCAGATAGAAGAAGCAGAAGGAGTTCAAATGTATGAAAGTTTTTGGCTATAAGGAGAGTATAAGTCATCAAAAAGGGGAAAAGGAAAGTACACAAAAGTGATCTAAAACCCCATTTGAGCAAAACCCAAAAACCATTTTCAAAACTGAGAACTTTGATTTTTTGGTGAATTGAGCACCTTGCACAAATTTCATGTAGATGCGTTGGTGGGCAAGTGCATAGGTGCACTTTTTCAATAATTTTTTGGAAGGTTTTGAAGGGTTCCAAGGTGGGGTGCTATGCCAAGTGCACAGGTGCACTTTTTTTGAGGTGAGCTTCTTCTTAGGTGCGCCGATAGTTAACTGCTAGTTCCAAAATTAGAGCTTTCCATGCACTAAAAATGCATTCTGATAGTAGTTTAACTCTAAAAAAATCTTAGTGAAGGTTGAGCTTCTATTTTTGACATTTTTAGACACTTCTACTTTGACGTAAGGCTCTCTTCTTCTTCTTTTCTCATAATTTCTTTGTTTTATGACATGTAAAGTCTCATGCATCCAATTAATGAATATAAAATGGATGGAGTCCTACAAAGAAATAGTTGGATTGTTAGTTTTTTTTTTTAATTTAAAAGCATATTATTGCATGAAGATATCTCTCACTCTCAACACAAATTAAGGAGATGATTTCTTATAAATACAACGTTGTAATATGTAATCAGGGCCGCCATTATTTTGTAATAAGATTATGCTTTTGGTGAACACATTTGGAGTGTAGTAATTCTTGCCTAAATTTTTTATTGTTTCATGAGTTTATGTTAATGGAATTGTGATTGAGCCAAACATTTATTTCTTTGTTTCTAGTTGGGCAATCTTTTAGTTCTGGTGTTTGCTACAATTTTACAAATTTGATTGACATATCTAGCTTGAGAAGAAATCACCAAATTGTGCCTACATAACTCTTTGTGTCACATGAGCACACTTTTTGTGGCCTTGTGATTTGATGAAGACTGAAGCATCATATGGTTATTAAGTTTCCCATCAATGATCACATCGATGGAATCAAGGAAGCACTGCTCCTATCTTCATTGGTTACCCACCGATTTCTTCAAAGGCTTAACTCACAAACGCATTGTTTCCATAGCTTATTTCTGTTAGGATTTTATTTCCATGTTATTTGCTTAATTTTCTCGTTACCTTATCTTTTTTGTTTTCTTTACTAACCCCTAGTTAATTTATGAATTCATGTAGTTGCATTGTTAGATTGCATTCATTTTAAAAATAGAAAATACCAAAAAACATATCACTTTTGTGGTTAATTTTGAAACAACACTTGCAGATTGATCATTTGATCTGAAATTGGTTCAAACCAGCAAAGGCCTCCTCATGAACAAAGACATTTATCTTCAATTGAGAAGATTCTAGTAGGTTGCAAGATCACCCAGAACCTTGGAGTTGATTCACAATATTGACTTTTCAAGAGAGGAGTTCAAAAGAATTCATGCCATTTAGCATTGTGCATAATGACAACTCAACATGATCTTGTAGAGTTATAGTTGCAACAATTGATTGAAAGTATAGGAGCAATAAGGAAAAAAAAGAGTGCTCATTACAAATTTGGATCTATTCTAGTATGTATTTTCTTCTATGTACAGAATAAATTTCCTACTTTTGGCAGTGTTGCATGGAAGACAAGTAGATTAATTGTAGTTCAAATAGGAGAGTTCGTTGAAAAATTAGGTAATAACTTTGAGTCAGTAATGACTAGTTATTTTGAAGATTTCAAAAAATCTATGAAGAAAAGATTAAGGATGCCAATTTCATTAGTGGAGAATCACTATGATGATGTTTGTTTCCTAGTTGATACTAATCACACATTTGTACAAGCAACAATTCCTAGAGTAAGATGGCTAACACCATTAGGTTATAAGATCAATGTTGATGAGGCCTCTACAACAATCACAACATTACTTGTAGAAGAAGTGGACAAAGAAGCCAAAGCATTTGGTAACTGTTGTGGTGTCACAACACACACCCCATTTCAACATTTGGTAACTATTGTGGTTTCACAACACTTTCCCTATTTTTTCTAAAAATGGGGACCTCCTACTTTATTTTTTAGTTGTCTAGATCCCTAGTCTGGGGTCTAAATCTTTTCTAGAGTTTTTCTTACTATTTTGACCTAATTTGGGTCTCTACCTAAAAACCCAAATGCTGAAAAACTTGTTTCTAAGGGAAAAAGCCATTTTTCTTAAATAAAGAGATGTACTAGTGGACCTAGTGCACCTCATTAGGTACACTTTTCATTAAGGAAAAGTGAAATCCTCTTGAAATGTACAATTATGCACCTCCAAGAGGTGTGCTAAATCCTATGCCTATAAAGCCTAGGACCTTGCCCCCTTTCCTCATCATTCTCTCCTTCATATCACAGCTACCACACCTGCATACCCCACTAGGTGTGCCACTCCACTCTACCACCTGCACACACAAAAAATTTTAAAAGATAAACTAAGGAAAAGGTGTGCACCTTGCACACCTTTTTTTACATTAACTAAGAAAACATTAAACAAAAACTAAAAACTAAAGTCTTCACCTAGTCAAAGGGGTGCAGGTGTGCACCTATCCAAGGTGTGCACTTGTGCACCTTCCAAATAGGCTAAGGATATCCTTAATATTAAAGGGTACACACCTAGTGCACCCCATTAGGTGCACTAGGTGCACACCCTTAATGGAGTTTTTTTAGGTAAAGTGCACCTTACGCACCTTTGAGGTGTGTAAAGTTGGCTAATATTTTGTCTTTCAAATTTGTAAAATTAGATTTTTTTAGGTCTTTTTAATAGTTTTTTAGGTTTTTTAGGGTTCTAGGTGACTTTTTGTCGTAGTTAGGATTTTTTCTAATTAATTTTTTCAATCTTCCAAACTAATGGAAATTTATTTTTGGCAGATTAAATGGCTTCCTCCTCATCTTCTCTCATTGCAAAGATGCCCCCAAAATTAGTACTTTTAATATTTCAAGGTGTTTCGGCAAAATCACCCTTCCAAGATGAATATTTAGAGATCTAGAACATTGAACTTAGTCATATCGATTGTAATGCCTTCCTTGTTTTATGCAAAAAACCAATCGAGAGGTCTCCTATGGTATTTTCACTTATTAGATTGGGGTTAGTAAATGCAACATCACATCCAATTTCAGTATAGTCTTCAAAATTGATCATGTCATTAGCAGAGAACTATGTTTTAGAAGAAAGGGTTGTGAAAAGTATAACTAGAGAGATCATCCTAGATCTAAGACCTAAGAATATAGAGAAGGTATTCCATCTTCTAAGAGAAGATTGGTAAATCACATTAACATATCATCAAGAAGAAAGGTGGTATAGAGAGCATGTAGAGGAAGCATATAAAATCATTCAATCTTTGTATCTCATTGAGAAGACTCCTCTTGGATAAAAAGTAGGAAAAGTAGACATGAAAATGGGCTATATGAAAGATGATATTAGATATTCTATAGTACTTTTGAATAGAGTCATGGGGTTACTAGCATCAAAACACCTAAATATATGGATGGTACACTTCATTGAGACCATCAGAACAATGAAGATGCCAATTGATTGGGCTTCAATTCTTAGTGAGAATTTAGATGAGCAACTAGTGGTAGTAAAAAACAACCAAAGGTTCTACATGACATCCTATTTGGTGTACTTGTTAGCTTCAAGAGCAACAAATTATCTGAGATTGTTCAAAAGGGGCAACCTGAAAGATGAAGATGCTTGGCCTTATGTGGTATACCCCTAGTTGGTAAGGAAAAAGCTTTGAGAGCATAATAAGGAGTATAAAATAGTGAATGATGCCTTCATTTTTGTGATCATCTGATTCATTGAGGGATATTATGTGAGAAGGATGTCAGATGAGGTAGCAAAAAAGATTATAGAAGTCAGTGCCTATTACATCCAATATAAGACATTCATTTATTTAAGGGTAGCAGGTATGATTGTCAATCCAAAGAAGCTCCCTAGGTATCTGTGTGATAGACTCATATTGTTGGAGATTGCACAACAACTCTTGTTTGCATATGAGAGAGTAAGAAAGAAACATAAGAAAACTTGGGTATGGCCCATTACTATAGGTCTATTTAGTGTTGTCCAAAAACAAGATAATTCAACTTTTGAGTCTAAGTGGGATTGGTATCCCTTAGAGGAATATAACTCTCCTCATCCCTTCTTTGATAAAATTGGTAGATTTTAGTACTTGACAGGAAAATAATTCGAACATGAAGAGATATAGAGGATCATTGGATAATGCAGTGGATGATTACAAGATCTGAATCAAGGATTATTGTAGGATGACTCTCTATTTGACAGGAAGTGCCTTTAAAATAAAGGTCCCTTTAAAGATAGTACAACAAGACACTGAAGAGGTCCTAGATCTCTTAAACAACATAGACAAGATATTTGATTGACCTATCATGAATGCAGAGATTGATCGAGAATAAAATGAAAATATTAATCATAGGGCAAGGCATGTCATCCAATTGACCAAGGATTGGATCAAAAGAGCATTTAAGCTAGATCTAATTTTGCAAACTGTAGTTTTCCAAGCTACACCCTGCCTAGTGAAAGGTAGAGGAGCCAAGGTGACAGTGCCCACATTAACAGCTTAGTGTCCATTGAGGGTAGAAATAATGCACCAAGTTGATAGGGAAGTTGGATATTTTAGGGTGCAGAAGGGAAAGAAATAAGAGAAAAAGAACTTCCCTTCAGCAAGCTGAGTTGGAAGAAGGTACAACTCAAGCATTAGAACAACAAGGGGTAAAGAATGTATAAGGGGAAGAGAATGTAGAATTCATGTAGACTCAAAATAATCCTCTAGTACCACCATCAGGATAAGGACAAGGAGTAGAAATAGAAACAAAAGTAGTGTCTTTGCGTGCACAAGAGGAAGAAGCATCCACATTAGATCCCAAGAGGAGAAAGATGGAAACTCTGACTAGAAGGACACAGAGACAAATGGTGATAAGAAGGATTATTCCTTTTCCATCAGTTCATAGATTTATTCTAGAAGAGGAAGAAGAGCATGATGAAGATGAAAAAGATAACCTTCCCTTGAGTTAGAGGACTCATCTTGCTAGGGCTACAGAGTTAATATGGAGAAGAAGCTCCACTATTACACTACCATCCATTCCTACATAACATGTTTAGTCTACAACTTCCAAGGATGAGTTGAAATGATGGATTTATGAGTAGGAGGATGAAAGGGCTGATGTCTTTTAGATGTCAGATTTTGATTTCATGCTAGTAGGCACTGAGTTGGTGGGCGACAAGATAAGGGATACTCCTTTTGAATCAACCTCCACAAGAGGATTGGAATCAATTGCCAACTTAGTCACTAGGACCTTCAAGTGTTCCACCATCATTAAGTCAAGATTTTTCTTGCTTGGATAAATGGTTAGCTACTCCTCTCCCTTTGGGTAATGAAGAATAGGTACAAATTAAATAGGAAGAAGAGCCACAAAAAATACCCACTGATGAAGTGTCAAAGAAAGGGAAAATATATGAGGAACCTAAATAGACTTCCCTATTGGAATATTTTAGAATAACTTGGGGGGGGGGGGGGGGGGGGGGGTGGTGTTGGTGGTGGTAAATTAGTTATCCAAGGTCCAAATGTATAAATAAAAAATTTCATAGCTTAGTGAACCCATAAAACATTTATCTTTATGCATGCATCCATAATATTATGCAATCACTTAAAACTTGTAGGTTACTAATAAATCAACTTGCAGAAATGTAAACATGAAACATAATAGATTCATCAACACAATTGATAAAATGATTTACATGGTAAACCCAATTTGGGAAAAGCCACCAATAACATGCTATTCTTTTTCACTCTTCTAAAGTGATTCCCTATGAAAGGCCAAACTTGTTAAAGGATTTCAATCACCCTGTCAAGAATGAGCCTTATTAGAGGACTTTAGACCTTTCACTTGGAATGTCACCCAGTTAAAAGATTTATAAATGAATATTAGGTCAACCTTAATCCAAAGGATTTTACCCTAGATTGATACAATTATTAGAGAGTAATAGTAAGTCTTGATCTGATAACAACTTACAACTCCATTTGCAGATTATGGATCACTGTTTTAGTCCTCCATTCTGCTTGGTCTTCATACATTTTAGCTTTGATAGCTTGTTCACACTTCAATATTTCATACCCTTAAGCCTTCTTGCTTAACATGCCAATATAAAGTCTTCTCTTAGGTCACTTGATGAAGCAAAACCCTTGACCCCTTGTCTTCCTTAGGTTCTCACACATGACAACCTTTGTTTCTAACTAGCCATTCCTATAAATAGGAAATTAAGATCTTTTGTCGCTCATTCTTCATCATCCAATTTAGGATTAAGATAGATTAGGTAGGATACAATGAATCTACCCTATATTTCATATCTCTTCTAGAAAATTCTCCTTGAATCCTCTTTGAATTCACCTAAAAAAAGTATACCTTGAATTTTGTGCCACTAGCTCATCAACCTTATCTTCCACCTAGTTCACACAATCAAAGAAAGAAAACTTGTCAGCTTAGATCCATCTGTTGAAATATAGATGAAGTAACTGAGAGGGGAGGGGAAAATTAGTTACCACAAACTTCAATTACAAAAATAAATCCCTTAGATGTCTTTACTGCTGATACTTGGTAAACAGTGTAGGAATACTATAACTCGATAGATTAACTAATTACTGATTATCTGGCATTCATAGTCATTAATATGCTTGCAAAGATTAAGATAAATGAACACAAGAGACATCAGATTTAACGTGGAAACTCAATATGGGAAAAACCACCAAGTAACTAGTCACCAATTTTCACTCTTCTGAAGTGAGCCTTGTTAGGAGCCAACCCTGTTAAAGGTTACAAAACACACTGTTAGGTGTGACCTTGTTAGAGGATTTAATCACCTTGTTAGGAGTGGCTTGGTTAGAGGTCTTGAGAAAAATTCAACTGAACTGTCACCTTGTTAGAGGATTTACAAAATGGCTATTAAACCAACTCTGTTAAGAGATTCTAGATTCACTGTTACAATGATTAGAAAGAAACAATGAGGTGACCTGAATGATATGCAACTTATCTTTTTCTAATTACATATCTCTTTTCTACTTTACTAAATCCTTACTGATCGAATACAACTTTGTAGCTCCTCCAAGATATCTAATCCTTCATCAGAATTCACTCAATATTCGCTTATTTCATCCTCATCCATGTATTCACTCTCCCTCCAATTCATAATTTGAACATCTATATACAATTTAGATTATCAAGTTGACTTAAATATAGGTTACAATAAAAAAAAATCATTACATCAGTTGGCCGCATGAAACAATTAAACTTAATATCAAAATAGTAAAATCCTTTGCTAGTCAACCCAGCTCAATAACCACTACTCTAGAATGGTTTTCTAGTGTTAACCAAGTGAAGCATGGTAAACACTGCAAACCCTACAAAAATCTTTTGGAGATTGAATGAGCTTGGTTACCACTAACCTTCCTTTGCTGACCATGTGAGCTTGGTAGACATTAACTTTCCTTTGTTAACCTTGGGAGCACGGTAGACATTAAATTTCCTTTGTTAACCTTGGGAGCTTGATAGACATTAATTTTTCTTTGTTAACCTTGGGAGCTCGGTAGACATTAACTTTCTTTTGTTAACCTTGGGAGCTCGGTAGACATTAAATTTCCTTTGTTAACCTTGGGAGCTCAGTAGACATTAACTTTCTTTTGTTAACCTTGGAAGCTTGGTAGACATTAACTTTCCTTTGTTAACCTTGGGAGCTTGGTAGACATTAACTTTCCTTTGTTAACCTTGGAAGCTCAGTAGACATTAACTTTCCTTTTTTAACCTTGGGAGCTCGATAGAAATTAATTTTCCTTTAACCTTGGAAGCTCGGTAGACATTAACTTTCCTTTGTTAACCTTGGAAGCTCGGTAGACATTAATTTTCCTTTGTTAACCTTGGGAGCTCGGTAGACTCTGTTTTATGACTGATATGACATTTGTGCAACATCAAGGACAATACACAATTAAAAATTGTATCCAACAATCTCCCTCTTTGGCATTGATGGCAACAAAACATGTCATAGTAGAATAAAACTTGAAAACAAGTCTAACAAGTCTTTTCTGTCAAGACAACTTTCTTTATTAGATAGCAAACTCCCCCTCTTTTAGTAATCTCCCTTTGTGAAGGAATTCCATAGCAAACTCTTCCTCTCAAACAAATTTCAGAAAGATATGATAGTAAAAGTCTCCCTCTTTGACAACACATGCCAAAGACAACACAACTCAAATGAATTTTAATGTACCTTGAGTACTAATTCATATGCAATATGTCCTAATTATGCTGCATCAACTGATAGATCTTTTACTTGATATGCATTGATGCATCACTAAAACTTTATTTTAGTGAACTTCAGATAGGGGAGTGACCCCTAACTTACCTCTTAGATACAAGAATGCATCCTTAGGTATTGGCTTTGTGAATATGTCAGCAATTTGTTCCTTTGTATGAACATATTCCAATTTGATCTCCTTGTCTTGCACCAATTCTTTGACAAAATGATATTTTATTGCAATGTGCTTGGTTTTGGAATGCATCATTGGATTCTTAGATATGTTGATTGCACTTGTATTATCACAGAACATAACAACTGGTTCTTTGATTTCTACCTTCATGCCTCCCAAAAACTATTTAAACCAAACAATATTAGAATAGTTTATTGCTGCAACAACATACCCTACCTTTGCTATAGATTGGGATGTACAATATTTCTTTTTGCTTGTCTAAGAAACCAACCTCTTTCCAAGAAAGAATGCTCCTCCACTTGTACTTTTTCTATCATCAAGGTTTTCTGCCCAATCAGCATTAGTAAACACTTTCAAATCTAGATTACCTCCAAATTTGTACCATAAACCATAATCTTCAGTTCCTTTCAAATAACTCATTATTCTTTTGATTGCCATTATGTGATTTTCTCTTGGTTTTTTTGAAAATCTTTCTACAATACCAACTACAAGGGCAATATCTGGCCTAGTATGAACTACATACTACAACTTTCCAATCATAGATCTATACAATGTTTGATCTACTTCTTTTGATTTATCTTCCTTGGTAAGTTTTAATCTAGTACACATAGGAGTCCCAACTGGTTTACAATCTTCCATACCAAAAATTTTCAATATCTCCTTGATGTATTTTGATTGAGTGATGTAGATACCATTTTTATTTTGCTAAATCTGAAGACCAACAAAGAATTTGATTTCACCAAACATAGACATTTCAAATTCCTTGTTCATTTGCTCTGAAAATTCTTTGCATAGATCATCATTCCCTATGAAAATAGTATCATCTACAAATATTTCTACCAAAACAATCTTATTATCTGATCCTTCCTTTATATACAAGCTACTATTATCATTAGTTCTTTGAAAACCAATCTGAATAAGATAGTTATGCAATCTTTCATACCATGCTCTAGGGGCTTGTTTCAGACCATAAAATGCCTTGTGTAATTTGCAGACCATGTTCTTCTTATCTAGATCAACAAAACCTTCAAGTTGTTCAATGTAAACCTCTTCATCTAGTATACCATTGAGGAATGTTGACTTGACATCCATCTGATAAACTTTGAATCCTTTGTGTGCAGCATATGCTAGTAAGGTTCTGACTCCTTCCAATCTTGCAACAAGAGCAAAAATTTCTCCATAGTCTATTCCTTCTTCTTGAGCATAACGTTTGCATACTAGTCTTTCTTTGTTTCTTGATACCTTACCATCTTCATCCAACTTGTTTCTAAATACCCACTTAGTTCCAATCACATTTTTATCTTTAGGCCTAGGTACAAGAGTCCATGTCTTGTTTTTCTCTATTTGTTCTATCTCTTCATTCATAGCCTCAATCTAACTATCATTTTCAAATGCATCATTAATATTTCTAGGTTCAAAATCAGCAATTAAACAAGTATCTTTCAACTTGCTTCTTGTCATGGTTCCTTCAGATTTGTCTCCAATGATCTGATCTATTGAATGATGTCTCCTGACATATTTTGCTAATACAGGTTCCTTGCCTTTTGAGAGAATTTCATTGTTATCCTCTTGTACTTCCATTTTAGGTTCTAGTTGTCCTGGCTCAATAAATATTGGTTTGGGTCCTTCAGACTTGGTAGACACTTACTCGATAGTATCTGAATGTAACTTGGGTTGTTGTAGCTCAGTTTGAACTACCTGTAACTCGATTACTGATGACTCAGGAGTAGAAGATTCCTAATTGACTAGTACTATCTCAGGTTCAGTAAAAAAAAACCTTCTATAATCTTCTGGTTCCTTTTTTCTTTCTTCTTCAGTCCTTTCTGCAAACTCATCAACTTTCACATGTGCACTTTCTATGACTTTGTAAGTAGATGAGTTCAAACATCTATATGCTTTACTTTTGCAAGAGTATCCCAAAAATATTCCTTCATCATCTTTTACATCACATTTTCCTTTTCTAGAGTCTTTCAAAATGTAACATTTACTTCCAAATACTTTTAGATAACTTAAATTAGGTTTATAGCCATACCATAGCTCATAGGGAGTTTTGAATGAGTCCTTTTTAAGCTATACTCGGTTCAAGGTATGAACTACAGTGCTGATAGCTTCCTTCCAGTATTTGATAGCAATGTTCTTTTCAATCATTAAGGTTCTTGCACAATCCATGATAGATCTATTCCTCCTTTTAGCTATTCTATTTTGTTCAGGAGTTCCAAGGGCTAATACCTATCTTTTGATTCCTCTTTCAATGCAAAATTTATTGAACTCATGTGAAATGAATTCTCCTCCTCTGTCTGACCTCAAGCATTTCAATCTTTTTTCTGTTTCCTTTTCTACTCTAGCCAAATACCATTTTAATTTCTCAAATGCTTCTGATTTGTTCCTTAGATACATGGCAGTCATCATTCTTGAGTAATAATCAACAAAAAGAATGAAGAACTTTTCTCTAGTATAGCTTTCAATTCCAATGTGTCCACATAAATTAGTATGCACAATTTCTAATATATCTTTAGACTGATAGTTTTTACTTTTAAAACTAGTCTTTCCCATTTTACCAATCTAACAATTCTTGCATAAACCGACCTCAGGTTTCTTTATGTTAGGAATGCCTCTCACTTTCTTGAATTTTCTTATCTTTACCAATTTATCAAAATTTACATGACACAACCTTTTATGCCATAACCAACTTTCTTCAACTTGAGCAATAAAACATGAACATTTACCAAGTTCAAGATAAAATAAGTTACCTTTTGTTTGAGTGCTTGATCCAATAAATTTTCCTTTATCATCCAGCACTCTTGCTTTTCCATGCATGAATTCTACTTTGAATCCATTATTGAGTAGTTGTGCCACACTCAACAAGTTATTATTTAGTCCTTCTACCCAATAGGAATTTCCACATATAAGTTCTTTGGTTAGAGAGATTCTTCCTTTTCCTTTTATACAACAAGGTTCTTTGTTACCAAATCTTACACTGCCACCATCATAGCCTTCAAAGTATTCAAACTTAGTTTTATCACCAGTCATGTGATGAGAACAACCACTATCTATGATCCATGTATCATTTTTTCTCATATGAGAAATGAGTGCCATTTCTTCATCATTATTAGACTCATCTTTCACAACAATGTAGACAATTTCATCTTCTTCTTCATCATTAGAATCTTTAGCCATAAAACATGTTTTCTTACCTTTATCCTTGAATGATTTGAAGTCTTTCTTGCCATTGTACTTGTAACCTTTCTTGTCATCTTTGTTCTACTTGTTTGGGCACCTAGCAGCAATATGACCAAATTCTTCACATGAAAAATAGATTAGAGGAACTTTACCCTTATATTTTCCTCTACCTCTAGAATATTTCCTTGCTAGTAGAGCTTCAATCACCTCAAGATCACTATTTGAACTTTGGTTTGATTCATCTTCACTTTCTAATTGAGATTCCTTTTTCTTTTTACTTTTCTCCTTGAGTGAAAGCTTGGCTTCAAATGCTAACTCAATGTTTTTTGAAGCTGGAACATAGTTGTCAAAGTTGTCTAGTTCAAATGCAATTAATCTTCCAACTATGGCCTCTAGATTCATCTTATGATTTGCTTCACATCTTCTTTCTTGAATTGCAAAAACTCTAATTGCATAGATGGGAAGTAGAGTTCTAAGAACTTTACTTATAACTGTCTCTTCCTTGATATCTCCTCCAGATGCTTTGATCGCACTGACATAGGCTTTGACTCTTTCAACATATTTTGCAATGTTTTCATCCTCTCTCATCCTCATCTGATCAAATTCTCCTCTCAAACTTTTTTCTTTGGCTCTTCTTACATTATCATCTCCTCCATAGATTTCTTTTAGCTTTTCCCACATTTCAAAAGTATATTTGCAGTCTTTGATGTCATCAAAATCTTGATAACTTAGAGCAGATGCTATATCTATCATCATAATATTGTGGGTCTTCTTTTCAGCAATATCATTGATAGATAGTGTACTAGCTGGTTTTGCATATTTTTTATCAAGATATTTTAGTCCTGAATCTCCAATAGAAGCTAGATGAAGTCTCATCAACCCTTGCCATGCTGAGAAGTTGTCCCTATTAAGTTTTAGAATTTCCCTCTTATAAGACATCCTAATCTTTGGCTTAGATCCTTGAAATCTTGTCTTGTAAGCACCATAAGCTTTGATACCAATTGTTGAAATATAGATCAAGTAACTGAGAGGGGAGGGGTGAATCAATTACCAGAAACTTCAATTACAAAAATAAATCCCTTAGATGTCTTTACTACTGATACTTGGTAAACAGTGTAGGAATACTATAACTCAGTAGATTAACTAATTACTGATTATCTAGCATTCATAGTCATTAATATGCTTGTAAAGATTAAGATAAATGAACACATGAGACATTAGATTTAACGTGGAAACCCAATATGGGAAAAACCACCAAGTAACTAGTCACAAATTTTCACTTTATTCTTAAGTGTGTCTTGTTAGGAGCCAACCCTGTTAAAGGTTACAAAACACACTGTTAGGTGTGACCTTGTTAGAGGATTTAATCACCCTATTAGGAGTGGCCTAGTTATAGGTCTTGAGAACAATTCAACTGGACTATCACCTTGTTAGAGGATTTACAAAATGGTTGTTAAACCAACTCTGTTAAGAGATTCTAGATTCACTGTTACAATGATTAGAAAGAAACAATGAGCTGACCTGAATGATATGCAGCTTATCTTTTGCTAATTACAGATCTCTTTTCTGCTTTACTAAATCCTTACTGATCAAATACAACTTTGCAACTCCTCCAAGATATCTAATCCTTCATCAAAATTCACTCAATATTCGCTTATTTCATCCTCATCCATGTATTCACTCTCCCTCCAATTCCCAATTTGAACATCTATATACCTCTCAAATTATCAAGTCGGCTTAAATATAGGTTACAATAAAAAAAATCATTACATCAATCAGCCGCATGAAACAATTAAACTTAATATCAAAACAGTAAAATCTTTTGCTAGTCGACTCAGCTTGGTAACCACTACTCTAGAATGGTTTTCTAATGTTAACCAAGTGAAACTCGGTAAACACTGCAAACCCTGCAAAAATTCTTTGGAGATCGAGTGAGCTCAGTTAGCACTAACCTTCCTTTGCTGACCATGTGAGCTTGGTAGACATTAACTTTCCTTTGTTAACCTTGGGGAGCTCAGTAGACATTAATTTTTCTTTGTTAACCTTGGAAGCTCAATAGACATTAACCTCCATTTGTTAACCTTGGGAACTCGGTAGACATTAACTTTCCTTTGTTAACCTTGGGAGCTCGGTAGACATTAACTTTCCTTTGTTAACCTTGGAAGCTCGATAGACATTAACTTTCCTTTGTTAACCTTGGGAGCTCGGTAGACATTAAATTTTCTTTGTTAACCTTGGAAGCTTAGTAGACATTAACTTTCCTTTGTTAACCTTGGGAGCTCGATAGACATTAACTTTCCTTTGTTAACCTTGGAAGCTTGGTAGACATTAACTTTCCTTTGTTAACCTTGGAATTTCGGTAGACATTAACTTTCCTTTGTTAACCTTGGGAGCTTGGTAGACTATGTCTGATGACTAATATGACATTTGTGCAACATCAAGGACAATACACAATTAACAATTGTATCCAAGACCATCAAATTCATGATCTTTGAAATAATGTAGCCACTCAACATTATCTCACTTCTGATGCTTGGCACATACTACGTTGTTTGTCACCCTCTATAAAATCACTCGGCATGAACTAAAGTTTAGTGATACTCAAAATCAACTAAGCTTTACTCGACATCCACTATTTTTCTTGGCATACACTAGAATAGACTTTTACTCAACTCTAACTGATTTTCTACTTGGCTTGCACTGACTTTGCTCAACACCCACTATCCACTTGGTCAAGCTTGATAGACAAACTTTGTGTAACTTGTTCTTCTAAACTTTCTTAGTGTAACCACCCTTTATAACCTTAAGTAGATTATCAATACATCATGTCATCACTGTCTTGACTAATTTTTTTACTTCTTTATAGAATCATAACTCAACCTTTCCTCTAGGTGCTATTGTTACATATTTTAATCAAATCCTATTCATCAATCAAATAAGTGATCATACTTAAATCATATAAGCAGTTATCTTACTAGCAAATAGTAGGTTTGAGATCAGTGAAAAAACAATGATTGAAGCATATTGATTATACTTGTATCAATTTGTTCTCAACAATCTCCCTCTTTAATAATCTTCTTCAATCTATTTTCAAAAATCTCCCTCTTTGGCATCCATGGCAAACCAAACTGATCAAACAAACTAACCAAAATAATAAGACCAACAAAATACCAAAAATAATAATTCCTTGTATCAAAATATCTCCCTCTACCAACAACTTCCATCTTCTGAATAGGTTACAAAACTCTTCCTTATAACTCCTCTAAATTTCTTCTTATGTCTTCCTCTTACTAGGAAGATGTTCAAATTTCTTCCTCTTTGTTCATTCTCCAATCTTTCTTATATTTCCAACTATCTCCCTCTTGCTTATGTTTCCCTTGATCAACAACTTTCTCCCTCTAGGATTAGTCTAGTATTTCTCCCTCTTTCTAGTATTTTCCTTGATCAGTAACTTTCTCACTCTTTGAAAATAATTCCAAAGACTTCTCATCTTAATATGCAAATATAAAATTCTTCAATTTCTTTATTTTCTTCATTTGTTACCTTGCTTGTGACTGATTTGAAGTGTCAGTTCTTTGATTACTTTAGGCAGCTCCTAATGTAAGTTCCACTGCATCAATGTGTAAAATACAAAAAGTAGCTTGTTTAATGTAGGGCACTCATTTTGTTACTTATTTAGCCTTTGATAGGGGTATCACCCCTTGTTTACCTCTTAGATACTCATGAGCATCCTTATGTAATTCTTTTGTGAAGATATCAACAATTTTCTCTTTTGTGTTAACATATTCCATCCTCACCTCTTTATCTTGAACTAATTCTCTCAAGTAATGATACTTGATTGCAATGTGCTTAGTCTTTGTGTGCATCACAAGATTCTTTGATATATTGATAGCACTTGTATTATCACAATAAAGTGTTATTGGTTCTGTGATCTCTTCCTTCATACCTTTGAGTAGTTATTTGATCCATACAATGTTTATACAATTTACAACAACAACAACATAATCAGCTTCAACAGTAGATTGTGAGGTGCAATTTTGTTTCTTGCTAGTCCATGTACCCAACCTCTTGCCTAAGAAAAATACTCCTCCACTAGTGCTCTTTCTATCATCAATGTTTCTAGCCCAACCAACATCTGTATATGCTCTTAATTAAAATTTCTCAATTTTCTTATAGCATAGAACAAACTCCTCTATTCCTTTCAAATATCTCATTATTCTCTTTATATCCATCAAGTGATTCTCCTTGGGATTGGTAGAGAATCTTACAACTATCCCTATAGATAATGCAATTTCAGGTCTACTATGTACTACATATTGTAACTTTCCAATCATAGACCTTTACAATGTTTGTTCACCTTAGCTAAATCATCATTCTTTGACAACTTGTGTCCTATCACCATAGGTGTACTTATTGGTTTAGAATCCTCTAGTCTAAAATTTTTTAGTATTTCCTTGACATATTTGATTGAGTGATGTATATACCATATTTCATCTAATATACTTACAAAACCATAAATAATTTGATCTCTCCAAACATAGACATTTCAAATTCTTTCTTCATTTCATTTGCAAAAGCCTTACATAAAGCATCTTAACTTCCAAATATGATATCATCAACAAAAATTTTAGATAAAAAAATACCTTTGTCTTTCTCTATCTTCATGTATAGATTGCAATTATCATTAGTCCTTTCAAATCCAATCTTCACAAGATAGTTATGAAGTCTCTCATACCATGTCTTGGTGCTTGTTTCAAACCATATAGAACTTTGTGTAATCTACATTCCATGTCCTTATTGTTAACATCAATAGAACCTTCTGGCTATTCTATGTAAACTTCTTCCTCTAATATGCCATTCAAAAATGTAGATTTGACATCGATCTAATAAACTTTGAAACCTTTGCATGTAGAATAAGCAAACAATGTTATTACTCCTTCCTATCTAATAACATGGGAAAATGTCTCTCCATAGTCGATTGCTTCTTCTTGTGCATATCCTTTGCAAACTAATCTTGCCTTGTTCCTTGTGACTTCACCATTTTCATCTAGCTTGTTTCTAAATATCCACTTAGTGTCAATCACATTTTTGTCTTCTAGTCTAGGAACTAGAGTCCATGTTTTTCTTTTCTCAATTTGTTCAATCTCTTCTTCCATGGCTTTACTCTAGTCTATATCTTCTAAGGCATCTCTCACTGATTTGGGTTCTTTCATGCTTAGCAAACATGTATAATTTCTCAATCTATTTCTTATTATTGGTCAAGCATCTTTAACTCCAATAATTTGTGTAGTAGGATGATGTATCTTCACATATTTGGAAAATCTTGGTTCAGCTCTAGTTTCTTCAAATTTTCTTTCAATTTTAGAATCATTGTGTACATCTCTATTATGTAGCTTAGCATTTCCACTAATCTCTAAATTTGAATGTACTTCAGCTTCATTCTATAACTCGACATTTGAACGTACCTTAGTTCCTAAATGCAACTCAACATTCATAGCATGTGACTTGACAGTCACTGAAACTTGCTATTGGTTTGTAGCTTGATTTGTAGCATCTTCTTCAGAAGGCCTACCTTCATAAGAGTATACAAATGATTTTTATTCTTTTGGTTCTTTCATAGGTTCAGCCTTATTTACTTCTATATATTCATCAAATTTTATATTTACACTTTCCACAATTTTGTAATCTGTATTCCAATTCATTATTTTGATGCAATAATATATGCTATTAGTGATCTCATTAAGAGTGTAGTTATTCTTGCCTAAGTGTGTTATATTTTGTGAATCTATGTTCATGGAATGTAATGCACCTAATAGTTTTATTGCATTATCTTGATTATGCAATATTTTAATTTTGGTGTTTTCTACGTGTTTACAAATTCTACTGATGTACTAAGTTTGAGAAGAGATCACCTTATTATTCCTGCATAACTTTTTGTCTTGCATGAGCACACTTTTTGTGGCCTTGTGATCTAATGAAAAGTGAAACATCTTACTATTACTAAATTCCCATCAATGATTGTATTAGTGGAATTAAGGAAGTGTTGCTCCTATTTTCATTGGTTACCTACCAATCTTTTCAAGGCTTAACTGACAAATTTTTTATTTTTTTAGTTTATGTCCATTAGGAATTTACTTTTCAACTCATTTGTTTAAACTTCTTGTTATCCTATCTTTGTTATTTGCTTTATAAACACTTGGTTAATTTAGGAATTCATATAGTTGCATTGTTAGATTGCATTCATTCAAAAAATAGAAAAATAGAAAAACATATTTCTTTTTTGTGGTTATTCTTTTTGAGATAGCCAACAGATTCAAAATCTTATCCAAAATTGGTTGAACCAACAAAGGCCTCTTTGTGAAAAAATACATTTATCTTCAACTGAGCAAATTCTAGTAGGTCATAAGATCACCCATAACCTTGGTGTTGATCTTAGATTGGCTTTTTAATAGAGGAGTTCGAAAGGATTCCTACTATTAAGAATCATGCAAAACAACAACTCAATAGGAACTATGAATCAGACAAAACAAAGATAACTATGGAATTGAAGACTACTTTTGTAATTAGGAAGAAAAATAAATTGGTAAAGAAATTGAAGGAAAAAATTGGTGATGTAGTTGATGAAGAAGAAGAAGATGAAGATGAAGAAGAAGAAGATGATACATAGATTCAAGCACCATTGGCACTAACACAAGGCTAGGGGGAGGATCAACAAGAAGAGGAAATAGAAACTACAGAAGGTGTTAAGAAAGAAGAAGTAAAGGAAGCACCTACTCCTAATGAAAAGAAGAAAAGAAAGGCAAAGACACAAGTAGTGACAAAATTAAAGAAAATTTCAAAACCTAGTCACCCCAAATTGACAGCACCTACCACAAGGGTAGTACAAGAGTTGCTACACAAAAGGTTAAAGAAGTAGCCAAGCCTAAAGAGTAGGAAGGTGGAGCTCAAAAAAGACCAAGAAGAAAGTATGTTTCTTAGGTTGAATCTGATGAGGAGAGGATTGAATCTAATGACAAAAACCAATGCTAAGTGGTGAGTCATAGTCCCTCTTCAAACCTAGACAACTTATGTAAGAATGTTAGAAAAAATGTAGATTTGTCAGGTTTCTCTTACATTGAATTTGATAATCTTGGAAAAATTGAGAAGAATCAAGTAGAGGAGGCAATATATGCCATTATGGATACTTTTAAGAAAGCTCCTCTAGAAATTTCCAACTCCATACCTAAGAGCTTATATGATAGATTTGAGCAAAAATGAAATTATTGTTTAGACATAAAGAAGCAAATTAGGGAGACAACCCTTGCTCAAGTTATGTAAGAACATAGCAAGGCACAAATATCTAAAGCCATAAAGAAATATTTTTTAATATGTGTACCTAAATATAGGGAATTTAGCATATTATAGAATAACATACAGGATGTTGTCCATAAGTCCACACATATGTGGAAGGTCACATATGGACTAGCTACAACCAAAGATGATGAACATGAACCTATTGAGGTAAAATATGATGAAGAGGATAAAAATGAAGAAGACATAGTTGAGGGAGGCACTATTATGGATTTTGATAATTAGGCAATAGATGAGGTAGAGACAAAATAAGACTAGAGTGTACAAGATACACAAATTCTGAGTGCCAACCCTCCACAGGTGACAAGTGCAATCACTAGAACTATGAAAGTTAACAATGTCTTTGATCCTACTAATCAGAACATCAATCCCCTAATAGAGTAAGATTTAAAAAGAATATTTTTCCAATCAAATTTTCAAGCCAAACTATGTGACAACCCTTTAATGGTAAGTGTAGATGAAATTCAGAAGCCAGAGTCTATGACTATAGAAGCAGAAGTGAAAACACAAGAATTACCTACAATCACTCCTCAAGTCACAAGTGTACAACCTTCACAACCCTTAGTTGTATATCAAAGGAAGAGACAATAGGTGGCACTATCAGTACACTCATGGAAGGTACTGTAGTCTTAGAAAATGTAGAAGAACATAAAAAATACAAGGTTGAGACAATTGGAGAAGACAAGGTGAACACACCAGTCAATGATGCGACACAAAACCAAATAGGTTAGGTACATGCACTTGAACTTCTAGCACAAGATCAACATGTAATAGAAATCAAAGAGGTAGTAAAGGACAAGCCTGAAGAGATAAATTTGACACCCAAGTTGAAGGAGCTAGTAGCAATTCAAGAACTAGTAACATTACCATAATTAGGAACTACTTCTAGTCAAACTCTTCAGAGGCTGAGCATAGATGCTATAACATTACAATTCTTAGTGCCGAGTCCTAGCTCATCTAAGGTAGAAGAGGTAATAACTTATGGAGATGTTAGCCTAGATGAAGAAATTGTATTTCCTAAGTTTGATCTTGTAGCAATAACGATTGAGTAGATGGGTATACCACAAGAGGCCCTAGCAAGAAAGAAACATCAAGAACTGCTTAGAAGGGAGCATAGGTAGAAGAAAGCTTTGATTGAGATCAAAGAAATTTTCTTAGATGCATCAGTTTTGCCTACTCTAAATCAAACTAAGCCAATTATTGAACAATTGACCAACATAGTAGAAAGAGTAAGTGAAATAGACCAAGATACCAATGTCAAACTATTGGAATGGTCTGAGAAGAAGTTTCAAAGCAAAGTGAATGAGAAAATATCTAGTTAAATAGCACTAACATAGGTTGCATTGGCAACTAAGATAGATAGTGTGGAGAAGGTACTAGATAAAAAATTTTCTTTGTACACCAAATTGTGTAATCCTACACTCTTCACATAACAGATAACGAATCACATCCTAAGCTTGGAAAGTCAAATGTAGTCATCTAGAGAAAAATTGCCCATGACTCCAGCTCAAAGTGAGAAACACTTTAGGACCCTTTTGCAATACCAAAGTTAGTTAGCAACACTACAAGTAGATGAAGCCAATATTAGGGATAAATTGATTAGCATCTAGACTATGTTGACTCCTCCAATGGAGATCTTACACAAGGATCTAGGCTATGCAAAAACACTTATGAAGAAAGACCCCAATCTTTCTACATTATATGGCCTAGTACACCTTTTTGTTGACTTTTCCATCCAAATTAAGTCTTTGGAGGTAGCATATGATAATTGGGATGTAGCTCTTAAAATTATTCTTTAGGTCCATAAATCCTTTTAAGACAAATGTACTATTAGTGTATAACCCATTGACATCAGTGTTAAAAAGGGGGAGTAGAGCAGAACAAAGAAAGAATTGGGGAGCAAAAGCAAAGAAGCAGCAAGCAAGCAGAAAATAGAGAAAGAATATTAGTTGAGGCCAATTTAATTAGTAGGAGACAAATTTTGATACAGAGTATAGTACAGAATAGATCAAACAACTAAGGGAGAGTTATGAGATTTTGAGGTATAAGACATGTTGCAAAATTTTGATATTTTTAAATTTTGTATAGAAGCTAGATAATCATTTATGTTATGCTCATAAGAACAAGAGTATTAATGTATGAACAAGTTTTTTTGGCACTCATGTCAAAGGGGAAAATTTTTAATCTTAGATTGGTTTTGACAAGTGAGTTTCTATACACTTAAGTCATTTACTTAGTTCATGCTGAACAAGTAACATATGTTAAGTACAACATATAAATTAGAGCATGCTGGGTAAATAGTGAGTGATGAGTCACTCATGTGCCAAGTAGATAGTATATGCCAAGTGATTTAGGAGATGAGTAAGCAGTGCATGAAAATTCATTCAGATGCCAAGTGAAGTCAATTGATGACGAGCATCAGGGACTTCAGATGTCAAGTAACACAATTTTGCCATAGTTGTTTGTATTAGCAAAAATTACTATGTAAACCATTTTTGAGCCAATTTAAGGATTGAATTATGATATTTTGTTGATAAGGATGAATCTTAAGTAGGAATCCCAATGTATTACATGCACCCAAATAGGTAAAGGGAAGGCTTAAGTGGCAATATGGATGAATCATAGCCGTTGATTCATACCTAACCCTAAGTCACCTAGGTCTTCTTAATGAGGAAAAACCTAAAATTTCTTATGAGTGGAAAGGGAATGAATGAATGATCAAGGAGAGTTTTACATGCACAAACTAGGACATTTATGGTGACTAAGGTGTTATGATTTGAATTGCATTGTAGAATCAATTAAATAAGAATAGAGGAAGGAAACAATAAATAACAAAGAGACATCTGATGAAGAAGGATCAAGTATACATCTGATGAAGAAGGATCAAGTATACATCAGTATGGAGGTGATCTATCATCAAGCAATAGAGTGCTAATTGCAAGATCATTCTTGAGACATTCTAACATGTGAATCAATTAAATCTCTTAATAGAGTAGTCCTAATAGGTTGTAGTCCTCTAATCAAGGACACTTCTAATAGGGTGTTGAAATCCTCTTAATGGATGAGACCTAACAGTATTTGCAAGCCTTTAACAAGGTAGACGTTTTACAAGGTAGCTCATTTCTCATGATCAAAAATTGTAACCTTCATTGGATACATTTTATTACTGTAGTAGTGAAGATTTATGGGTGTCATCCCCACGCCAGTTTTACCTTCTCACTAGAGGGTTTCTGGGTAATCATATCTTGTGTCATATTTGTGGAAATGGTTACTTGTTTACATACTTTAGACATATATGTTTTTCAATGTCCAAAAGCTAAGATGGATAAGAAGAAGATTCTTTCTTCTTCTTATCTCAATAGGGACAAGAAAGTTTGGAAGAAGAAGACCACCATCTTAGGCTAGAAGGCTAGTTCTAAAATGATTGGCCAGGAGGTTGGAGAAGTAAAGCAGGATGAAAATAAAAAGCTAGCATCTTCTGATGCAATCCCTTAGACCAAAGATAAGAAGGATGTTACCCAATTTGAGATTTTGGAGCTAGCCTAGGAATCTTTAAATGCAAAAGGATCCATAGATCTATAGGAACTACTAGAGGCAAATGTCCTAGAAGTAATTCAAGAAGTCATTCAAGAGACAATGGATACTTAGGTCATGGAAGGGATAACAGATTTGCAATAGGTTAATCCTATGGTAATAAAATGCAAGCAAGCATCTCAGCAGATTATGATGGAGGTTGATTTGGAAGGAATCCCTGAAGAGTCTGAAGGGGGGAGTGTTTTGTCCTCCAAGGATAGAGTAAAGAAGGATATAATTATCTATCAAGGTCCAGAAGATAATCTTGTTTCCTCTAGAGCAGGAGTTGAAAGAGCAGTGGAGAATGATGTTTTGAAGAGGCTTCTCATTGATTGGAAGGATCTTCCAAGTACTCCAAAGAATGCTCTCATTGTATCTAGGTTGTTGGACACTAAATTGGAAAGAGAATTTTCTCTTTCCCCTAAGCCTAGGAATAAATATGTTAGAGAACCCTCTCTGGCCTCTCTGGTGGAGACCAGAAACAGTTGTAAACTAGATGTCAAAACAGTGGCAAGAAGAGGTAGAAGATCAGAGAAGCAAAATAGAGAGGAGGAGACTAGAGGATGTTTGGTGAATGGGTGCCAGAGAACTCTTTAGGAGTGCTCCAAGAATGGAAAATGAAGATTATTTCATGGAATATTAGGGGCCTTAATGTAGCCCACAAACAGGAAATTATTAAGAATTTGATTAGAGATCAAAGACCTAATATTATGATGATCCAAGAAACTAAGATGAAAAAGGATTTTCTGGGGAAAATCAAGTTTAGTAACATGATGAGTTGGGAGGCTTTGGATTTAGAGGGTACATCTAGTGATCTACTGACCCTATTTAATAACAAGAATTTTTGAGTTGAATTAGTTTTTAATGTGTAGACACCTAAATTTGATTACACCACTTTGGTAATCTAATTTAGCCATCTCTAAAGGCATCATTAATTAAATTCTTATTTAATTAATCCTTTGCCATCCCTAGCTGATTAATTTAATTAATCATCTATAGTCCTAATTGATAAATCAAATAACCTATAATTTATCAATTAAATCCTATTCTTCTATCTAATTCCAAAAATCTCCATTTATTAAATAAATCTATTTGATAAATAAAATCTTCAAATCTAAAAACCCCTAACTTATCCCTAATCCTCCATTTAACCTAATCCACCCCATCCACCCATACTAACCAAGCTTAGTCACTAACTCACCCACCCTCATTAATGCCATCCACTTGCACATCTCTAACATTCCTAATCTAATCCTAAACCCAAGCCTAATCCACCCCCTAATGTTGTCACATTCCCTAAGCAAGTTTAAGACTTTCCTAAATCAAACCAAAGTCTCCCCTCAAAAATTCCAACCACCAAGTCATGAGTGCTCTTACAAACTATAAAAGACTCTTACAAGCCCACTCATGACTCTTACATCCATCTTCCACACTCTTCCCTCTTCCACACTCATTCCTCTTACATCTCTCTTACATACTCAACCCCACTCATCATGCCTTTAACCAACCCCTTACCCTACCCTCTCACACTCATCCTCCTTGTGACAAGTGTCATCTTCCCATTGGTTCTAAAAAAACACAATCCATGTGCTCCCCTTTGAGTGCATCTTAACCCTCCTTAACCATCTCCCCATCCTTGCATCTAAGCCCTTCATCCCTCTACCCCTTGGCCTATAAATTGAATCCCATCCCAAGCCATTCATCAACAATCTTTGAGCTAAAGTTATCATGCCCTTTTGAGAGCCAAAATCCATACCCATACCCTTATAATGCCAAATTGATAGCTCACAAAGCTACCAATTTGCTATTATCTATCTCCACCATTGAAGAAACTTTGATCAATTGAGCATACATCCACATCAAAGGACACATCTACAAAATCAAGAAAGCAATGAAGTGCTTCATCCTTTGAGGTTTGCATCTCTTGTTTGTTTTTTTTGTCTAAGCATATATGTGAACTTAGTTTTGGTTTGTGAATGCTTTCTTTAATGTTAATGTTCCTTGCATACTAAATCTTGTTCTACATTTTTGCATGCCCGGTGGGACCCCACTATGGGTCATTTAATCATCAATTTCTATCTATATGTTGTTTTAAACTAACAATCTAATGTTTTTTGTTGTTTGAGTGTGTTGTGAGGGTGTTTTGCTTATTTTTGCAGGTTAAAGAACGCACTTGGGATGAAGACATACCCTCAAAAAATTTGAAAATAACAAAAAAAAAATTCTGGAAAAAATTGCATTTTTTAGCTTTTTTTTGCGTAGTGTCGTCTTTGCAGTTTGGCGTCTGCACCTACAAACCGTCGTCTCTGCCAGCTACTCTGTCATCTTCGCAACTTGAACTATCATCTTCGCTACTGCCATCAGTCAAACTGTCATCTCTACTACCGCCAGCCATCAAACTTCGTCTTTGCAGATTAGCGTCTCCGCAGATCAGCATCTCTGCAGTTTGGCATCTGCGCCTGATGAACTGTCATCTTCGCCTGTCTCTATTGCGCTTCTATTTTAAAATCTTTATTTTTGTACTTTGTGGTTCTAGAGGATTTCGACCATTTTAAGCATTTTTATGCATAGGAAAAACAACAAAAAAAGTTTAAAAAAATTTCCCATAGTTAAGCTCTCATTTTTGAAGATTTTGGGTAAGTAACTAAATTGCTTTTTTTTGTCTCATTGCAAGTTGGAGCATGTATGGAACCACTAACCATGTTTCTTGCAAATTCTCATGTTGCTAAAAAATGAACTTGAATGTTTAACCATTTGTCTTTGAATGCATGTTGCTAAAATGAACTTGAATGGTTAAACACATTTTCCATTGAATGAATGTTGCTCAAAACACACTCTTGAATGCCATGGATTAAAATAAATTTTCTTTGGAATGCATGCTTAAAACAAAAAATCCAATCTTGAATGCCAAGGATCAATTAACTATTGCAATATCAAACACTTCATTTGGAAAATCTAAAATTGAACAAAACAAATCTCTTTTTCACATGCAACTTAGGTAAAATTTGATTTTTGGACAATTAAAAAACTTTGTTAAGTTAAATACAAATTTGCAAAAATCAATTTGAGTAGTTCCTTGGACTCACCTCTTTTCTAATCACCCATCAATTCAACCATTGGTTGCAATCTTAGCGCCATTTATGAGGATGGGTCTACTTGAAAAAGGTGTTAAATGTTCCACAATCTAACTAACTCACTTGGTCTTTGAACGTTTGCTTTAACTTTATCAAAATTCTTAAATAACCAAAATTCTAGATTAAATTGATCATACTTCAAGTTTGGGCACTAAAATTGAATAATAACTAATGTGGAGAGCCTCCGAGCGCGCGCTTGAAATCGAATCTGACACACTTTTTTTTTGGGCTTAAAACAAACTCACACTCAATCTTGAATGCCTTAAAGAAAATTAATCGATACTTGACGTGGAGGGCCTCCGGGTGTGCAAGTTTTCTTTTGTTGACCCTAACTCTTCTTATTGTTTGCATTCTTTGATCAATTTACTTTTTTTGGCGCTTCAAGTTGGAATTGAACATTGTCTCTTAAACATGAGTGCTTGCAAAGTCTAGATTAGCACACATAAGAGTCAGTTGGTAAAAGAACAAGTGTGTCTTTTAGCCCAAGGTCATCCAAGTCTTCTCTCCCCTTGTCATCTTTTGAGACCATCTTGGGTGCATAAGATTAGGATCCAAAACCTTGTTTCTTTTTAGGAGGCCTGCTTAGGGATTTCATCACCCCTTGGATGACCTCAACTCCAGCGTTCTGGCGGAGTATAAGAATCGAGAGGTGAATCGAAAGACACCTCTCTTGGGATCAAGATTTTGTCACTCGGGCTAAGCCTCAAGGAACTTTATACCCTTGAGAAGTGAAAGAGGAGAAGTGGGTTACCACTCCTCTCGGTTGTGTGACATCTTTTTGGTCTCATCTACGGATTTGGGCCTCACGTACCTTGTGTATATCGAGGACTCCCTAGCTAAACCAACTATCAGCCTTGCAGACAACCATCTAGGATGTTAATGTGTTTGAAGTGACTGATCGAAACATTTTTAGGACATACACACTCCTCGGCGCAAGTATCAGATTCTGAGAACCACAAACTTCTATCTGGGTGTTCCTATCTATTGGTTGATTTTATTTTACTTGTTGAATGAATGTTTGCCAAACTTGGTCAATCCTAGCTTAGGGCACACTTAGCATAGTCACTGCCTATTTTAGAAGTTGAACAAGTCGAAGAAAAAAATTGAGATCTCTCAAAGCCAAGCAAATTCAAGAATTTATGTTGAAACAACCCAAACCCAAACAGAAGTTTCATAAAGTCAAACTCAAACCATCTTTGGCATACCAAGAACTTTCAGCCAAGAGAAAAGAAATAACACCAAGCTCACGAGTTGCCAAACTCCACAAAACAGAGGACAAAGCTACCAACAAAGCACTTCAAGAGGCCTGGTTGGAGCGCACCATTAAATTTAGCCAACATCCAGGAGTTAATCCTGCTTATGCCTTACCAACTAGGCATGATTTCTATGATTAGACACCCTTGTTTCTCCACATCTTCTTGGATAAGCTTCACTTTAGAGTCATCTTTGTAGAAAAGCCATCCATCTTAGGTTATCCCCGTAAGTATTATTAGCTCATCCATCTCATTTAGAATCAAACCATCTAGCCAGCAATCCAAAATCTTCACATCTAAGCTTCCAAATTTGTTGTCACCTTGTCAAAATTTTTTCATTCCTAAAAACTTCCAAATCCACCAATCTCACCAAGGTTATCCCTTTGAAAAAGCTTTGTCTAGGGTAATCTAGCTTTGTCACTTGTTATCCCTCATCACCTTGAGCTAAAGGTTGGGATCCACAAGTGGTCAATCTTGTGTTCTTCCTAAAGGATCATCAGTCTATCCTTAAGTTGACACAATCACAACCAAGCTTGCACATAGGAAAGCAGACCTTTTGTGCTTTGGCAACATATCTTTGAAATTAGAATCCCCAACCCAATCCTCCTTAGGTTTTTTCATATAGCTTTGCCTCAACCTAGGAAATTATTTGCATAGAAAAGCCTTCCTCCCTTTTGCATCCACCAACATTTGTTGCATCTCATCCCTAGGAGCATTTTTTATGCCACCCGTCACTCGCTTAGCCAAGAAGAAAGAAACAATAGAGCCCTATCATTTGGATCGAATAGCCTCACCCCCCTTGAGCACTCAGCCATCCTTTAGCCCAGAGAAAGCTATTCCATCACCTACTGACATTGAAGCTTTCATGAACCAACTAGGAAATGCAATATTGGTAAATGCCATTATAGACAAGAACAAAGAGACAATCATGGCTAATTTTCAAAGGGACAATGTAGGAACCTTTGACTTTGGAAGACCCCCTCCATTATCAGATCCATCTCACCCATTGTTTGGGTAGTTGCCACCACCCATAGGCTCTTATGATCCAAATTATCCTCAATATATGCCAAAAGAAGAGCCTCCAACCATTTCATATGATCCAACAGACCCAAACACACCATCATCCACCCAAGTTGAAATCTCCATGCCGCAAGCCAACCCAACCACCACCACTCCATCCTTGGTTCATACCTCTCTGCTCCAAACCCCCTTTACCCAAAACACCTCACCGCTCACCCCCTTCACTATTACTGCTACTGCTCCCCAACCCAGCCTTCCAAATCCACCCATCTCCCAAATCAGTGCTAGCATCTTTCGCCTACCTCAGCAATATACAATAGGGAAGCCACCCATGGGGCCAAGTAATCAACCTTTCATCACCCCCAGCTTGTTCACCACGACCCAAAGCACAATCCCATCATTTCCATTAGGTCTTGGGAGCTCAATACCATCAACCACAAATCCACAAGCTACTACTTTCACTCCACAAAGCTATCAAATCCCACAAGCTACTGCTAATTTTCTACCAAGCTCCCAAGTGACCCCAACTCCTGTCACCACTCTACCAAGCTTCCAAATCCAGCCACCAAGCTATCAAACCCCATCAATTCTATTCCCAAGCTTTCAATTCCCGCCACCTCCACACCAACTAATCCATTACCTCCTATTACCAACTACTTTTCAATGCCACTTCTAGGAGGTAGTCCACCAATCTAGCCAACCACCAATTATTTGCAGGTACCATCCCAAATGGGGGCACAACCCACATATATTGGTCAAACCCCACAAACCCCCCGATCCTTTCCCCAAGCTTCACAACCATCTTATACCTTACCTTCACAAAGAAACCCATTTATCCCACAGCCAACTTATGTTCCTCAATCCCAACCTCAAATCCCATATCAATAGCTAGCCTCGTAGCACATGCAACAATATGTGCCACCTCCACCTCAGAAACCCGTCATCCACCATGCAGCTACCCAAACAATGTACAATCCCTATCAGCAAATCCCTCACAACCATCCATATTCAGTGGCCCCATCTAGTGCATACCTACCTCAAGGCACTCCTACATGGGGGGCACTCCAGCCATCACCTATCAATTCAGAATGGGAGCAAATGAAGATAGCTCTGAAAGCCATCCAAGAAGGGAATGATCCAAAGACATTCAAGTTTGAGAATGTGTGTCCTTACCCATTTGACAGAGCCATTACCATGACACCATTTCCCAAACACTTTGAGGTACCCAAATTTGATAAATTCAGAGGAAAAGGAGACCCTGTCACACATATCAAAGAATTTTACATGCACTGCCAAGATGTGACATATAATGATGTCTTCCTCTTGCGCCTTTTTCCCAAAAGCTTGGTTGGACCATCTCTTGAATGGTTTTACAGAATCCCCTATCGCACAATTAAAAACTTTGCTGAATTATCTGAGGCATTCGTAGCCCAATATGCCCATCTTGTTGAAACAAAGCTATCAATAGTTGATCTTGTCCACACCAAGCAAAATGGTGGAGAAAGCCTTGCTAAATACCTACAAATATGGCAAACCCTTACCACCCGCATATCCTACACCTTGCCAAAACGCCATGTGGTGAAAATATTTATTGATAATGCCCATCCCAGCTTGGCTCACCACATGACCATGAACTATTTGCAGACCTATAAGGATATCAAAGAGAAAGGAATGATCCTTGAACAAGGACTCATTAAAGATGGTGTGGTCAAGATTTACAAAGAGGCCAACCAAAATCAATCACATTCCAATGACAAGTCTAGGTATTGGAACAAAAACAAGCATGTTGCAACAGATGGGGTTACTGACACCAGACATGTGAATATTGTTGGTCCTTCTCAAAACCAGTCTAACCCACCATATCAACCAAACAACCAATGAGCTATCAATTACCAACAGTAGAATAACCAAAACTATCAAAACCACAATCCAAGACCCAACTTCCAAGGAACTAACAATCAAGCTAATGCCATCAATGTAGCTGCAGGGCAAAAACCCAGATTCCAACCCGCACCTAGAAACTATATGCCCCTCGGTGAGCCATTGGATGTCATTTTTGAGAAATTGGCTAAGGAAAACCTCATCAAATTTCCTCCTACCCAGCAAATTGATCCAAGCCAATCCAAAGCTGCATGGTACAAGGACAATGAGTATTGCAAGTTCCATAGGGTAAATGGTCACACCATCCTCAGATGCATGAAACTGAAAGATTATGTGCAGGACCTCATTGATCGGAAAGAAATCACTTTTGGTGCCCAAACCTCTCCCAATGCAAGCTTACAGATTTATCAAAATGCTTTTCCTCCACACAACAACCAAAATCCTGGAAAAGCACCTATCTAAAACAACACCAACAACCGCCAACCAAACCAACAGCATGGGAAGAACAATGACCACACTTCATCCTATATATACTATGGTAGCCTTATAGGTTGTATATCCAAGAAAGAGCCTTCTGTCAATGTTATCAATATCCGAGGACTAGACAATGAGTGTACAATTACCACTCGAAGAGCGCAATTTAACATCGCAGGCCCACCAGTTTCATCAGCACCATCAGCTCCATCAAAAAGCTGGTACAATATTTTGGAACACCTTGGGAACATGCTAGCACAAATCTCCATTTTAGACCTTCTCCGCACTAGTCCTATGTACAAAGACATCCTTGATAGGGCTCTCATAGAATCCCATGTCCCTTTAGATATCAACACTTATGATTTTCATAATCTTGTCAGACACCTATCCTCCTCATGTGCCCTATCATTCAAACCCACTGACATACCCATGGTCGAGCCAGATCACACCCTTCTGCTTCGCATAGCCATCATGGTATCCAATTTTGCCATGAAAAGAGTAATGATAGATAATGGATCAGCCTTGAACATTTCTACCCTAAAATTCATAAAACAAGCTGGGTATACTAAGGCAGATATGATCAGTGAAGTTATCACCATCAAAGCTTATGACAACTTGGAAAGAACCACAGAAGGAGCTATTTTGCTACCAATCAAGGTTGGGCCGGTCATCCAAGAGACAGTTTACCATGTTGTTGATCTAAACCTACCATTTAACATCCTCCTTTGTCGCCCATGGATTCACGCTATGAAGGCCATTCCATCCACCTACCATTAGTGCATCAAATTTCTGCATTAGGGCACTGAGGTAACCATCCATGCTGATCTAGAACCCTTTGCTTATTAAAATGTGGTTGAAGCTTCATATACAAACCATTGCCCTAGAATAGACATTGGCACAGCCATCGCTAGCTCATCCCACACTTGTAATGACTTAGAAACCATCCTCACCTCCACCTTATCTACCATAAAGATCAACAACAAAGGTTGTGGAGAATATAGTCTATCAGATGCATTTGCTGTCAGAGCAATCCCACTTGATCCACATACCCATGGACAGTTGACATATCACAAAGCTAAGGAGATTCCACCTCCTTAATACAAACAGTTTGGCCCAACAACCTTTGTATCCTCAAAAATCCCTCTTCATGAGGAGCTCACTCCAGATATCAACAATTGGTTACATAAGGATGCACGTCCAAGAAATCAAGCACGCCTTGATCACTTCAGCCAGAAGTATCCCCAAGAACATAAGCTCATCACTAAAAAATGGAACTATCAAAGTGGTGGACTAGGACCAGAAGAAAGGGGCATGCAATGTCCCATCGAAGCACATCAGTGGGAAACAAAGTTAGGTCTTGGCTTTGGAATACCCACAACTGGGGGCACCAACAAGAATGGTCACATTTTTTTGAACATCCACCGTGACCTTGTCAAAATCAAAGACATTCTTGAGGAAGTTGAAAAGAGAGCCTACGATGATATCCCAAACCAAATCTTCCTAGGAGACTCTATTCTCTAAGAACTATCCATCCATCTCATTGACCTACCACTCACTCATCCACAACTCATAGATTGGGACAAACCAAGCATCATACACATTGATGAATTCGCATCAGAGGAAGCACTTCTAAGATTCATGGGAGCTGAAACACCTCACAAGCAGACAAAGCTAGATTCTGCCTATATCTATAAGCTAGATCCCAAGGGGTATTTTGGAAAAAATCCCCAACCTAGTTTTGATGCACCCAAAACTGGAACTAAGGTGAAACCAGGACTAGCTAATGCAATGAAGAAAGCCCCTCAGCAAGAAAATCCAAAGCCACAAGCAGAACATGAGGATTTAGTATTGCCTCCTCAAGATAATCGTCCAGAGGTTTCATCTATTCTAATAGAGGATACTAGAGAAGTCAACATCGGTTCTTTAGAGATCCCTAGACTTGTTCACATTGTTGCATCCCTATCACAAGACCAAGCTGATCTCCTCTTTGAGGTCTTAAGAGAGAACATTGGCCAATTTGTATGGTTATATTAGGACATGCCAGGGTTGGATCCAAAGCTTGTAGTTCACCACCTTGTAGTCGATCCAAAGATCAAGCCCGTCAGATAAAAGCTTAGAAAAATGCACCCCAAGGTGGCATTACTAGTCAAAGCTGAATTAGAAAAAATGTTAGCTGCTAAGGTTATCTGACCTATCGACTACTCAAAGTGGATCTCCAACATGGTCCCTGTCACTAAGCGTTCTAGTGACATCAGAATCTGCACTAATTTCAGAGATCTTAACAAAGCTTGTCCAAAGGATAATTTTCCCTTGCCCAACATAGATATGATTGTAGATCTTATAGCTGGACATGAAATTCTGTCCCTTATGGATGGATTTTTTGGGTATAATCAGATCAAGATTGTAGAAGAGGATCAACATAAGACAACATTCACTACCCTTGGGGAACCTTTTGCTATGCCATGATGCCTTTTGGCCTAAAGAATGCTGGGGCTATCTATCAAAGAGCTATGATAGCCATTTTCCATGATCTCATCCATAGCATTTTGGAAGATTATGTGAACGATATCCTAGTCAAATCTCACACCTTCATGGTGTAGACACCTAAATTTGGTTACACTACTTTGGTAATCCTATTTAATTATCTCTAAAGGAATCATTAATTAAATTTTTATTTAATTAATCCTTTGCCATCCCCTAGCTGATTAATTTAATTAATCATCTATAGTCCTAATTGATAAATCAAATATCCTATTATTTATCAATTAAATCCTATTCTTCTATCTAATTCCAAAACTCTCCATTTATTAAATAAATCTATTTGATAAATAAAATCTTCAAATCCAAAAACCCCTAACCTATCCCTAATCCTCCATTTAGCCTAATCCACCCCATCCACCAATACTAACCAAGCTTAGCCACTAAATCACCCACCCTCATTAATGCCATCCACTTGCACATCTCTAACATCCCTAATCTAATCCTAAACCCAAACCTAATCCACCCCCTATTGTTGTCACATTCCTTAAACAAGTTTAAGACTTTCCTAAACCAAACCAAAGTCTCCCCTCAAAAATCCCAACCACCAAGTCATGAGTGCTCTTACAAACCATAAAAGACTCTTACAAGCCCACTCATGACTCTTACATCCATCTTCCACACTCATTTCTCTTACATCTCTCTTACGTACTCAACCCCACTCATCATGCCTTTAACCAACCCTTTACCCTACCCTCTCATACTCATCCTCCTTCTGATAAGTGTCACCTTCTCATTGGTGCTAAACAAGCACAATCTATGTGCTCTCTTTTGAGTGCATCTTAGCCCTCCTTACCCATCTCCCCATCCTTGCATCTAAGCCCTCCATCCCTCTACCCCTTGGCCTATAAATTGAATCCCATCCCAAGCCATTTCAACAACAATCTTTGAGCTAAAGTTACCATGCTATTTTGAGAACCAAAACCATCAATCTTACCCTTATAATGCCAAATTGAGAGCTCAAAAAGCTACCAATTTGTCATTACCCACCTCCATTGAAGCAGCTTTGAGCATCTTGAGCATACATCCACATCAAAGGACACATCTACAAAATCAAGGAAGCATGGAGTGTTTTCTCTTTTGAAGTTTTCATTTCTTGTTTGTTTTCTTTGTCTAAGCATATATGTAAATTTAGTTTTGGTTTGTGAATGTTTACTTTATTTTTTAATGTTCTTTGCACACTAAAATCTTGTTCTACATTTTGGCACGCCTAGTGGGACCCCGCAATGGGTCATTTTTTTCATCTATTTCAATCTACATGTTGCTTTTAAGAACTAACAATCTAATGGTTTATTGTTTGAGTTGTTGCAAGGTGTGTTTATTTGTTTTTGTAGGTTGAAGGACAGAACAAAGAGAAGGATGTACCCTTTAAAATCCAAAAAAAACCAAAAAAAACCAAAAAAAAATTTTTTTTGGAAAAAACTTGCGTCTGTCGATTCATTTTGCGCAGTGTTGTCTCTGCCTGTTGTCTTTGTAGTTTGGCGTCTCTGCCTGTCATCTTCGTAAAATGTTGTCTGTGCAAACTCAACCTTCATCTCTGCCATCTCAATCGTCGTTTGCAAAAGATAAACCATCGTCTGTGCCTGCACAATTATCGTCTACGTGAGCTCAACCGCCATCTCCAAAAGCCCAAACTATCATTTGTGAATTTTGGCGTCTCCGCTTGTCAAACTGTCATCTCTGCCGCCGCAATCTACCAACTGTTGTCTCCGACGCTGCCAGCTACTTTCTTCATCATACTGTCATCTGTGCAGATCAGCGTCTGTGCATATCAGCGTTTGCGCATATCAGTGTTTGCGTAGATTAGCGTGTGTGTAGATTGGCGTCTTTGCCTGTTGTATTGTTTTTCAAGATTTGTCGCCTAGTTTTTGGCTATCTTGTCCAAGTCATTGTCTTTGCATACTTTCAAAACTCTAACAAATAAACCTGTATGTTTAAGAACAAAAAAAGTTTTAAAAAAAAATTTCATAGTTAAGCTTTCATTTTATGAGATTTTGGGTAACTAATAAAATTGATTTTTTTTATTGCAGATTGGAGCAATGAACTTAATCATGTTTAATAGGTTTTCCTTGGAATGAACTTGAATGGTTAAACACATTTTTTATTGAATGAATGTTGCTCAAACACACTCTTGAATGCCATGGATTAAAATCAATTTTTCTTGGAATGTATGCTTAAAACAAACAAACTCAATCTTGAATGCAAAGAATCAATGAATCAATGCAATATCTCACACTTCCAATTTGGGCTTAAAACACTCTAACACAATCTTGAATGCCTAACAATCAATGAACATTGCATGGTTTTGACACATCTCAATGATGCTCGCATTTCTTACGTTGATGAATTCTTGATTTCTATTATGTTCACGATGCTGTCAAGTTGGAATGAACATTGTATGCCATAATCACGAGTGTCTTCAATCATAGCTTACAAAATCTAAATCATCAATTGGAAAAGAACTCTGCTTTTTAGCCCAAGGTCATCCAAGTCTTCTCTCCCCTTGTCATCTTTCGAGGCCATCTTGGGTGCATAAGATTAGGATCCAAAACCTTGTTTTCCTTTTCTTAGGAGGCCTACTTGGAGATTTCATCACCCCTTGGGACGACCTCAACTCCAACGTTCCGACGGAGTATAAGAATCAAGAGGTGAATCGAAAGACACCTCTCTTGGAATCAAGATTTTGTCACTCAAGCTAAGCCTCAAGGAACTTTATACCCTTGAGAAGTGAAAGAGGAGAAGTGAGTTACCGCTCCTCTTAGCTGTGTGACATCTTTTTGGTTTTATCTACAGATATGGGCCTCACATACCTTGCATATATCGAGGACTCCCTAGCTAAACCAAATTTCATCCTTGTAGAAAGCTTCCTAGGATGTTGGTGTGTTTGACATGCTTGCTCCAAAATTTTGTTTGCTTGTTTGTTCATAGCCTTTGAATGAATGTTTGCCAACTTTGATCAAAATCCTAGAAAATCAAAAATCTCCCAGCTCAAGGCATACTTAGCGTAGTCATTGCCTCATCAGAAGATCATCCAAGCTCCCTTAGTTCTTTGCTTTAGAACAATCTGAAATCCAAAGTCCATCCAAATCATCCCCCCCAGCCAACTAGAAACCCAATCCAAATCACACCCAAGCCTTTAGAGAGTTGTTGTCACTCTGCCAAAATTTTGCTATCCAATCAATCCTACCAATCAACCAATCTCACCAAGGTTATCCCTCTGACAGAGCATTGTCTAGGGTAACCTAGCTTTGTCACTTGTATCCCTCATCACCTTGAGGTAAAGGTTGGGATCCACAAGTGGTCAATCTCGTGTCATGCCCATAGGATCATTAGTCTATCCTTAAGTTGACATAATCTCCACCAATCCTGCACATAGGAAAGCAAAACTCTCACTTTTTGAAAACATGCCCTTGAAGTCTTCCATCCACAAGAAAGCCAAAAATCTCCAGCAAATCCTCCTTAGGTCTGTCATACAGCTTTGACTCTCCCTAGGAAATCTTTCATCAGCCAATCCAAAATCTGAGCTTAATCCAAATCCAACCATGGGCTTCCGTGTTCATCCATATGCAAGACCCCATCCCCATCAAACTCATCGTCAAAGCATGAAGTACCAATCCTATCATGATATATTCGACCATATTGTCCTTGCTCCTGCTACCTCCTATTCCAATAATGATGAAGATCTTGTTGACTATGAAGGGTATCTTGAGAGCCTTAGAAACTCACCCATCTCCACTACTGAATCTCCCATCTATCCATCCATTGCCTTTGAAGAATCCATCCCTTCACCTCCTACCGCACCATCCACTCCAATCCAATCCTATCAAGATCCTGCCCAAAAACATGTTGACATCCCCCAAAGCATAAACAAAGATATCATCGTATCATGTCTTCCATCCATAGTGCAGTCACCATCCCCTCCATCTCCAAAAACTCAAGCCATACCTCCTCTACTGAAGGATATCTTTTCATCCCATCATCCAAATCAAGATCCTATCCTACCATCTCCTCCACTCCATGCTTCCATCTTACCACCTATCCAAGCTATTCCACCATCTATAATCTACCCTCTTGGTTCACTTACATTCATCCATGGCGGCCTCCTCTTTGCAGAAGAATTAAGAATAATATCTCCCAGTCACAGTACATCTGAGATAGCACTTCCACCATTTTTTGCAAGCAAAAAGTATCCTCAGCTAGTTCAAATGCTCAATCGATGACATTATCAAGGTCAAGGTTTAGGACCACAAGAGCAAGGAATTAGAAAGCCTATTATTGCACAAAAGAATCCAAGATTTCATGGTCTTGGATATGTATCCAAAGGCTCACCATCTAGAAGTGTTGGTACACCACACCCCCAAACCAAGCCTATCTCCAAACCCACCATACCAGCCTCCCACCACTCCTTCAAGAAATCTTATGTCATCCCCCCTCCACCATCTTTGCAACCCAAAACAACCTACCACATCCCCCCTTCATCTGCTAAATCCATTTTGGGTCCCTATGTCCCAAAATCTACCATCCTCCACCCTCCTATCAGCCATCATAAAAATCCTATTCCCTCCATTCCTATGCAAGATCAACAAAGGCACATATCAGGGCACATCATCCATCATCATCCCCCTACATGCTCTTCCATATCCTCTTCATCTCACAAAGCTTCTCCTAACCATCTTCCCAAAGCTTACCACAGCAATGTGAATGCCAACTTCAAAATGCATAAAGCTAAAAATCTGCATCATAGGCAATCATATGTCTATTTTAAAAGACATACTCCAAAAAGGCAAAATCCAATCAAAGAATGCAAAACAATGCAAAAGCCTATAAAATGAAAATCCAAAACGATGTGGATCCCAAAGAAAAAAGTTGAAACCCAATGCATTATGGCATCCACCATTGCTAATCCTCCATCTAATGACTCATATACCCCATCTCCTAACTCCATCTTGGGTGCCTATATCCCCAAGCATGCTTCCACAAATCCACCATCAAGCTCGCATCTACCATATATCCCCCATATGCTCTTTTCACACCTGTCCCAACATGTGCCAATGTTGATCCTACAAGCATCCCCATCTCATGCTCCTTTCTAACCTTTTCATCCCTCCATATCCTACCATCAATCCCACCTAATCCAATCTATTGCATAAATCACACATCTAGTGTACCAATAGCTAGCAACAAAATTGAACATTCCAATAGCTAGTGAAAAATTCTAAAAATAGCCAAAAATAGCTGAAGAAAGCCAAAATCATTCCAGCTAAGTCCAAAGTCAAAAAGTCAAAAAGAAAAATAAAAGCATCCACTGGTGAAAACTTGGCAATTCAAGTGCCTTGGACAAGTACCATGATGAAAACTTGGCAAACAAGCATCATGCATAATCCAACCATACCTAGCTTAGCCTATCATCCTCATGCTTTTGGTTACATCTTTTCATCCAGCTCCATCTTCAAATCTATCCACCTATCCTCCACCCTCCAACTTCCATCTCACACCATCCACTTATCTCCTGCAGCTTCAACCAACCATCATAGCTATCATCCATCTCCCTAGCCCTTTCAACTTTTTCCATCTAAGCTTCAATCCTATCACATCCATCATAAGACCTCCTTCTGCATGTCATATTGTGACTGGGGGCATTGTATTCCTTGGAGATCTTGTCGTTTCCATCCTCCCTTGTCATTGGTATCTAGCTCTAGGCTATGCTCATGCAAACCCAATGTCATCTCTTTATATCCATCATAATCCTAGCTATCTACCGTCCTATCCAGCCATCTCATCTAGCTCCTCTAGCTATCCTTGGTCACAAAATCTCTCATCATCATTGGGATGTATCCTCCCCAAATCCATATCTTTTGCTATCACCCCATCCTTATGCTTTCACATCTTGCACCAACATCGAACCATCCCACTATCCTATCATCTTGAGCTTTTGCCTGCTTGTAAATATCTTGGTCAGCTTTAGCTTGTAAATATCTTGGTCTATTAGCTTGTACATCCTCTTTAGCTTAGTACTATTGTATCTATCTAGCTTTTGTGTTAGTTTGTCCTTGATCAGCATCTTGCACACATCACACATCTTGGTTAGCTATTCCAATGCATCCTTTAGCTAGATTTCTTGTCACCAAAGTGCTATCCTTCTTAGTTTAGCTTGCCAGACGCATCACTCATCCAGATCCATCAGCTTAGGTGCTCTCCGATAGATCCTTGTAGGATACAGCTTTCCTCATGTCTGATCTTGGTCCGTTAGTACCTCATCCTACCCATCTTTTTGGCAAACGATTCTTTTTTGGATTTTTGCTTTCTTTTGATTTGGGATCTTCCCTTTTGGGTCTTGAAATATCTTTTCCAAGAAATCTCCTTGTTCCCTCCTCAAGGTTGCCATGATCTTCCATATCATGGTATGCTACGAATGGGGCAATCAGAGCGTAAGGTCTTGATTAGTGTCTTTTGCTTGTTTTCTTTTTCTGTTTGTGGGTTACCTAGTGTCATTTCCACACTGCTTGCTCTGGGATTCATGTGTGATACTGGGTCAATCCTTGTGTGTTTGTATCGAGTCAATTTGTCAGTCCTTTGGATGGTTGGTGAAAAATCCTTGATGTTCTTGGTAACCTTGGCAATTAACCAACAGTCCTATAGCAAATCTAGTGCTCAACTACATGGTGGTACTTCTCTTTGAAGTATCCCCCCACTCAAAAAGCTTCAATGGATTTCTTTCATCTCCATTATCCCCCATCCATCTCCAGCATCTGTCGCTCCTACCCCAACTTATGCATTAGTATCTCTTTGAATCACTCCTCATGCGTAGCTTTAGGGATCCACAATCCTAGTTTTAGGGATCCACCAATCAAATCAATCCACCAAGCCTCATCTTTCGAGATCCACAATCCTAGTCCTGGGGATCTTTGAAACCCATCTTCTGCCAATCTGACTCTTTGAAATCCTGTTGCATTAGCTTTATCATTCCATCATCCATCTCCCTACCATGGATTCCTTTTATAGTTCTCTGCTCCTCCATCCCCACCACCACCACCCACCCCCCCCCAATCTTGGAAAGTCTTAAGCTTGCTTTACTCTTGTGCATCTGATTCTCCTTTATCATTCTCCCATAGTGAGAGTTTGAGCTAATTCAGCCCCTCCTCTTTGCCAATCTGTGTCTCTGCTAGTCTCAATTTCTTGTACTTTTCAAGAAGTCGTCGAGCCTCATTTCTCTCCTTGTCGCCTTCTTAAGGGGGCATCATCTAAGTCTAGTCTCTCCGCTTCTTATCCAAGATTGGGGCAACCTTGATGCTAAAACATCTTCTTCATGTCGTCTTCATTCGAACTTCTTTGAAATAGTATTGTCTCAACACTATGTCAAAGAGGGGCAAAATGTAGACACCTAAATTTGATTACGCCACTTTGGTAATCTAAAAGGCATCATTAATTAAATTCTTATTTAATTAATCCTTTGCCATCCCTAGCTAATTAATTTAATTAATCATCTATAGTCCTAATTGATAAATTAAATAACCTATTATTTATCAATTAAATCCTATTCTTCTATCTAATTCCAAAAATCCCCATTTATTAAATAAATCTATTTGATAAATAAAATCTTCAAATCTAAAACCCCCTAGCTTATCCCTAATCCTCCATTTAGCCTAATCCACCCCATCCACCCATACTAACCAAGCTTAGTCACTAACTCACCCACCCTCATTAATGCCATCCACTTGCACATCTCTAACATTCCTAATCTAATCCTAAACCCAAGCCTAACCCACCCCCTAATGTTGTCACATTCCCTAAGCAAGTTTAAGACTTTCCTAAACCAAACCAAAGTCTCCCCTCAAAAATCCCAACCACCAAGTCATAAGTGCTCTTACAAACTATAAAATATTCTTACAAGCCCACTTATGACTCTTACATCCATATTCCACACTCTTTCCTCTTCCACACTCATTCCTCTTATATCTCTCTTACATACTCAACCCCACTCATCATGCCTTTAACCAACCCCTTACCCTACCCTCTCACACTCATTCTCCTTGTGACAAGTGTCACCTTCCCATTGGTGCTAAACAAGCACAATGCATGTGCTCCCCTTTGAGTGCATCTTAACCCTCCTTAACCATCTCCCCATCCTTGCATCTAAGCATTCCATCCCTCTACCCCTTGGCCTATAAATTGAATCCCATCCCAAGCCATTCATCAACAATCTTTAAGCTAAAGTTATCATGCCCTTTTGAGAGCCAAAATCCATACCCATACCCTTATAATTCCAAATTGAGAGCTCACAAAGCTACCAATTTGCTATTATCTATCTCCACCATTGAAGCAACTTTGAGCAATTGAGCATACATCCACATCAAAGGACACATCTACAAAATCAAGAAAGCAATGAAGTGCTTCATCCTTTGAGGTTTGAATCTCTTGTTTGTTTTCTTTGTCTAAGCATATATGTGAACTTAGTTTTGGTTTGTGAATGCTTTCTTTAATGTTAATGTTCCTTGCATACTAAATCTTGTTCTACATAATGAAGGTAATATTCTTTTTTGTAAAGCTTATCATATTCAATCCAATGAAAATTGGTTTTTGCTGAACTTATATGCTCCTAACAATAAAAGAGAAAGAAAAAATTACTGGACTAAAGTAGGAGAGTTGGTGTAGAGTAGTAATTTAAAGAAATGTATCATTATGGGAGATTTCAACACTCCTCTTGTGGATGAGGAGAAGATGGGTGGTCTAACTCTAGACTGGGAAAGTAAACAAGACCTCTCTAGCTTCATCAATGGTTTGGCTTTTTTGGATCTGGATCTAATGGGAAGTGGCTTTACTTGGTCAAACAAATGTATTGGGTAGGATTGTATCCAAGTCAAATTGGATAGAGCTTTAATCTCTCTTGATTGGATGAAGTCTTCCTCTTGTAGGTTAGTTCTTCTACCTAGAGTGGGTTCTGATCATTCTCCTATCTCCCTCTTAGTTGTTCCTATAGGACCTAGAAGGAACCCCCCTTTTAGATTTGAAAAAATGTGGACTTCCCATCCCGATCTTTTGGATAAAGTTAAAATTTGGTGAGGATTAGATGTGGAAGGCACTGTTATGTTTAGAGAAGCCAAGAAACTGAGTAATGTAAAGAGGATGGTTAAAGTTTGGAACAAGTTTGATTTTGGCCATATCTTTCTTGAGAAAGATGACTTGTCTGATAAACTTATTTCTATTCAAGCCTCTATTCAGTAGGACAGGTATGATGAGCTTAATAGGAAGGCTGATTTGTCTATTCTTATAGACTTACATAATATCATCAGCAAAGAGGAGAAGTTCTGGAGAAAAAGATCTAGGGTTATCTGGCTTAAAGATGGAGATCAAATTTTGAAGTTTTTTCATCTAACCACTCTCAAGAATAGAGCTAATAATAGAATTTTTGGTATTATGAAAGGGCATGATCTGCTGACTAAGGAGAATGAAATATCAGCTCAAGTTGTTTCCTTCTTCTCCTCTCTCTTGTCTAGGGACCCTCTACTATCTAAGGTGGACTAGGAAGACATGGTTTCTTGCATTCCTTAGATCATCCAACCTCACCATAATTTAAATCTTTGAGTTATTCCTATAACTCTTGAAGTTTTTGAAGCTCTCTTTTCTTTGCTTGCAAATAAATTTCCAGGCCTAGATGTGTTTCCTACTTTCTTTTTTCAGATGTATTGGTAGGTGGTGATCGAAGATGTGGTGAAGGCTATTCAAGAATTCTTTGGAGCTAGGAGCATTCTTAAGGAGATTAACTCCACTTTTCTGGTTCTCATTCCTAAAGTTCCTAGGGCTAACTCTTTGGACAATTTTAGACCTATTAGTTTATGCAATTCCTTTTACAAGATTATTTTGAAGGTTCTTACATCTAGGTTGTTCAAGCTACTCCCTTTAATCATTTCACAGCAACAAACGGGTTTTGTCCTGGGCAGATAGATTTTAGACTCGATCATGATGGTGCATGAAGTGATCCACTCCATGGAAGCTAGAAAAAGGGAAGGGATGTTGCTTAAACTAGACCTCTCTAAAGCCTATGACTGAGTAAGCTGGTCTTTTCTTGATATGGTGCTCAAGGATTTTGGGTTTGATTTAAAATTTTGTAAGTTGATATCTCAGCTTGTCTCTACTTCCTCTCTAGCTATGTTGGTTAATGGAGCTCCTTCAAAAATTTTCAAACCCTCAAGAGGTCTTTGTCAGGGGGATCCTCTCTCACCTATTCTCTTAATTATCCTAGCTAAATTTATAGGAAGGCTTATTGAGAGAAAGAAGAAGGAAGGTAGAATCAAAGGGATAAAACCTTCCTCTAAAAGTGATCCTTTCTCGCATTAGCATTTTGTGGATGATACTATCATGGGGGGGGGGGAGGCTTCTGTGGAGGAGGCAAAAGCTATGAAGGATATCTTGCATATCTACTCCAGAGGGTCGGGTCAACTTATTAACTAGGATAAGAGCTCTTTATATTTCATTAATACCCTAGAGGATAGATAGAGAAAAATTTCGAGGATTTTGGGTTGTGGAGTGAGAAAGTTTCCCTCTACTTACCTTGGGCTTCCTTTGGGACCGATTCCTCCTGACTCCTTCTGGAACAATATTATGGATAGGTTCAAGAAAAAGTTAGTTGGCTAGAAAGGTGCTACTCTTAGTCAAGCACAAAAATGCCAACTAGTTAAATCCACCCTTCAGAACTTGCTAGTGTATGCTTTGAGCCTTTTTGTGATTCCAGTCAAATTTGCTATGAGGATGGAGAAAATACAGAGGAATTTCTTATGGACTGGAGTTGAAGGGAAAAAAAGATATCCTCTATTTGCTTGGGACAAAGTCTTTCTCACTAAGAACTATGGAGGTCTTGGCATAAGGAAGATTACACATCTAAATAAGGCTCTTTTGGCAAAGAAATTATGGCATATCTTCAATAGCACTGGGAAATGGAGAGACATTTTGGTTAACAAGTATATTAAGAGACTTTCAATTTAGTTCACCCTTTTTAGTGAGGATATTCCTAGAGGATCTACTATCTAGAATGGTTTTCTGAAAGCCAGGGACCTCACTAAGGCAAAACTCTCTTGGAAATTGGGGAATGGGGAGGATATCCAGTTTTGGTTTGATAGATGACTTATTGAGGGTCCCCTTATGAACAATCTTGTCTATGAAGTTTGGATGAATCAATGTATTCAACATTTTGGGCTCAAAGTTAGCAACTATAGGAATGACTAGGGTTGGATAGATCTATCTATAATCTCTCATGATCTAAAACCAATCATGTTAATGTTAAATTCTATGGCTCTCAACAACAAGAGGGATGAAATGATTTAGGGGGACAACTCCAATGAAAACAACTCCATTGCTTCAAGTCATATGGCTCTTTGGAGCTTAAAAGAGAAGCCTCCATGGTCAAGAGCTTGGCTCCCTAGCCTCACACCAAAAATCAATATATTTTATTTGCTAGCCCTACAGAATAAAATCCTCACTCAAGATAACCTTATAAAAAGAGGAAAAATTTTTCCAAGCAGATGTATTTTATGTAAGAACCAGCTAGAAATAGGCAACCACTTGTTCATTTATTGTTCCTACTCAAGGGAGGTTTGGGTTTTCCTTACCCAAGGCTTAGGGATTAGCTGGTGCATGCTAGATAATCTCCTAAATTTTTTCAGCCAATGGAAAAAAAAATTCAATCTATCTATCTTGTAGGAATTAAGTACCTAGATCTTACCTCACTACTATTGGAGCATATGGAAGGAGAGCAACAATAGAATCTTTAGAGATAGAAAGGAGCTAGTCATAGTGCTTAGGAAGAAGATTTATAAAAATATAAAGGAAAACTACCTAGTAAGGAACGGGGGAGATATCGAAGCAGGTGGTAGAAAAATTGAGAAGGAAAAAGAAAGAATGTTAAAAAGACAGGAAGCCAAGTGGCTTCTCCCCCTAGAAGGATGGCATAAAGACAATTTTGAAGGGGCCTCCAAGGGAAACCCTGGCTCCTCAAGATTTGGAGGCATAATAAGGAATGAATTTGGGGAGGGAGTAGTGGCCTTCTCTCTCCCACTGGGCTTCCATACTAATCACTTTGCGGAAGCAAGTGCAGCGTGCCATGTGGTGAAACTAGATTTTGAAATTGGAGTTACCAATCTCTGGCTTGAAGGGGACTCAAATAACATTATTAAATGTATAAATGGAAACTCTCATTATTTGTGGATGATTGAAAATATAATTGAAGAGACACATGAGACTCTTGCTAAATTTAATAGAGTCCATATCACTCACATTTTCTAGGAAGCAAACTCAGTGGTAGATTGGTTCACAAATAAAGGAGTTGAATCTGACCAAAAGATGACCTGGCAATCAGGAAAGAGTTTTTTTGTCAATGTTAAGAGCCTAATCAAGCTAGATAAGATCCAAGGGTGTACGAAGGAGATCAATTTGCAATTATGACTAGGGAAGGCTTTTGGGGAAAGGGTATGATTCATAAAGGCTACATTGGAAAGTGCAAGAGGTGGAATTTATTACAGTTTATTCAGCATGCTTTATGGGTCATCTTTTGCATAGGAAACCTATGCAATGGTAAGGTTAATTTCTTTGGCTATTTTCTTAAACATAGAGATTTCCATCAGGTGGTGAAGTTACAGAGGGTTGTGCTTATGAGAATTGTGGGAGTGCAAAGTGCTGAAATGGTGGGTGAAAGGTGCAGAAAAGAACCGGTGGGCAAGATGGAAAAATGGAGAAGTAGGGACAAAGTGTGGGAGAAGTTGGAATAGGGCGGGATTACAAGATATATCATGAAGCTGCATGGTTTTGATCAAAATGTGATAGACAACATGGTTAGCTCATGGAAGGATGGTAGAGTCAAGGTGAATGGGGTTTCATTTCTAATAACAGAGGAGGTGATTTTGACTGTTACTGAGATTCTGATGGAGAGTTTTAAGTTCTTTAGAGACAGAAAGCTCTCAACCAATGTAGTGAAGGACTTTGTGGACAACAATAAGGAGTTGAATGCCCTAAAAAAGACTGATATGTTCTATAATCTGAATTCCATAATGAAACTATGGAGGTATGTTTTACTCACCATCATCGAGTACATTACTCTTGACCCTAGGTTTGATCATTTTCACACCCACCATTTTGTTCTTTTGAATCATTTTTGGCATGATAGTAAAGTTTATTTCCCTTTCTATTTTTTGACTTCCATGAGCAAGGCAGTGTCTAGCTTCAAAAAGAAGTCCACTGCTAACCCCGCTCTGCATGAGGGGTTGTTATTGCTTATCTATGAATACTTTAAGGCTCAGAGGATAAGTAACATCCCCTCAAAGGCTAGGAAAGAGGAAAATGGAAGCTCAAGCTACTCTTCTAACTCAGATGAAATTCAAAGCATTAGCTCTAAGGAAGGGTAATTAACTTTCTCTGGTAAAAATGTTATGCCTCACGATAAGAAGTCATCATCTTCCATTAACCCTAGTAGAAAAATCCCTAAAGGTCATGGTCAAAAGATGCTTGGGAATGAGGAGAAGGACTATAGTGATGAAGAGGAGGACAAGGAGACTAAAGATGAGGATAAGGAGAAGCAAGAGGAAAAAAGGAAAACCAGGGTGGGAAGAAATGCAAGCAGGCAAGAATGGAGGATGAAAGGTTGTAGTGGAAATTGGATATATCTTCATTTCCTCTCTCCCCTATCCATCCTCAAGCCCATCCAGATGAGTAGATAAAGGATAGTATTGGAGATGGGGGGGGGGAGGGGAAGTGTTGGCCAAAGATAGGAGGAAATCCTAGAGGAATTTTAATGTGAGGACAACAAAAATGGGTATTTTCAAAGAAGTGATGAATCCCTAGATTCTGGTGGACAATCAAGATGATCCATGATTTGAAGAGCTAATTAACCCTACAATTATGGAAATCTCTGATAACGCTAGGGAAATTGGGCTAAACTTTTTGAACAATGCCTGCAATAGAATGATTGACAATTTCAGGTCATTGAAGTGGTTTTTTCATGAGTTGGAGGAGGTCAAGGAGAAGGTGGGTCAAATGGAAGGAGCCAAGAATTGAATAGGTCTTGAGAAGGGGACTGACTAGGATGATAGAATTTTCCTGGCAGAAAGGAGGATCCACAACCTAGAAAATTACAATCACAATCTATTGAGCTAGATGATCTCATTGCTCAACTTGATTAATGACAACGTTTTGTCATTAACTAATTGGCTTAAAGATAGAGGTATGTAGGGTGATGAGGAAGGAAAAGATAGGGGAAAAGATAGATCTGAAGATGAAACTACCATGGGTATCACTTACACTAGTCTAGACCAGGATGTACATAGGACCAATTAGTAGGAGGCCAAGGAGAACCAAATGGCCTATGAGGTTGCCTAGGTCATGCAGGAGCTCGAAAGAATGAATGAGGATTAGCTCTTTTCTTTGGTTCTAGCTATTCCTTTTTGTCTGGCTTTTTGTCCTAGCTTTTGTGTGTTTTATTTTTTAATATAACTATTTTGCCTTTCCTTTGGCCTTTGTGGATTCAGCTAGGCCTAGTTCTTATTATAAGCCTTTAGACTTGTTTTTTTTGGTTGGGCTTTAAAGCTTCTTATCAGCCTTGTTTATGTTTTAACTCTTGGGTTTTAGGGTCCCTATAAAACCTATTTATCTAATCAAAAACTAACAGGGGAGGGTTGAATTAGTTACCACTAAAATAAATTCTAGATCCATTAGATGTCAATGCAAAACATAAACTTTATTAAAAATATTGATGCTCGACAAACATACATGCACTCAGTTAATACTAATAATATGTTTTGACTCGGTAACCATTGAAATAATAACTGTAACTTGGTAAATGCTTAACATGAAAATCTTAAGATATTATCTTTGATTAACTTTACTTAACTTAGCTTCATACATATAAAAGAAATAGCATGAACACAAGTGACACCAAGATTTAACATGGAAATCCAATTTGAGAAAAACCACCAATTACAACTAGTTACTGATTTTCACTCTTCTAAAGTGAGCCCTATTAGGAGCCAACCCTGTCAAATATTACAAAACACATTTTTAGGTGTAACCCTATTAGAGGATTTAATCACCTTTTTAGGACTAGCCTTGCTAGGGGTCTTTAGACACTTAAATCTAGAAATGCCACCTTGTTACAGGATTTACAAATAGTTGTTAAGCCAACTCTGTTAAGAGATTTAGATCACTGCTACAATGGTTAGAAAGTAACAATGAGATGAACTGATTTATGATGTAATTAAATTGTTAATTATAGATCCTAATTCTAACTTGTATATTTGATCCTTCCTGATTGAATGTATCTTTGCAACTCCACAAGAACATTCTTCTTATCATTCTAATTCACTTCCTCTAAGCATCATCTATTCTTCCATTCACTTTCACACATTCAATCATTAACTTGAACTTGTACTTATACCTTATGCATTGTTGAGTCAGCTTGAATACATCTTAGAATAATTAACATTCATTACCTTAGTTAGTTAGAACAAACAAACAAATCTATTAAACTTAATATGCCAAAACAAGAAAATCCTTTGTTAGCCAACCCTGCTTAGTAGATACTAACTCAAAAATATTTTTTCTATGTTAACCAAGTGAACTCGATTAACACTAGATATCTTTACAAAATTTCTTTGGTAACTGATTAGGTTTAGTTAACACTAGTTCCATCCAAATTTTCTATCATCAATCAAGTGAGATTGGTTAACACTCAACTTTTGAGGACTTCTCTTTCATGCCCAAGTGAACTTGGTAGTCAAAAACTTCTAAACTTGGAAAATACTAGAAAGCTTGGTAGACACGGGAAACTATCTTCATTTCTTGAGAACTCAGCATACACTGATTGGAAAAGATATGATATGTTGTGTAACATCAAATACAATACATAATTAATGAATTGTATTCAACAATCTCCCTCTTTGGCATTGATGGAAACACAAAATGTCATAATACAATGAAATTTTTAGAGTAAAAAAAATAGTAAGGAAAATATCCTTAGTTTCATTTTGATTCTCATCAATGAGAACTCCCTTTATCAATTTGAACTCCCTCTATGTTTAGTTTCTCCCTCTGTCAACAAACTCTATCTTCAACATCTTCTTCTGATAGGAAACTCTCCCTCTTTGATAGTAGACCAAGTTCATTCTCCCTCTTTGACATCTTCAAAAAATATTATGTTATATGAAACACACAAACTTCTCCCTCTTTGACATCTTACTCCAAAGACTATATGCAGTGAATATTAATCTACCTTATGTACTGATTGATATGCATTTTTCCCTTTCATTATGGCATCAACTAACTGATCTTCAACATTCTCTAGTTGATGCATCACTAAACTTCATTTAGTGAGATTTAGATAGGGGAATAACCTGTAACTTACCTCTTAGATACAAAGATGCATCTTTAGGTAATATCTTAGTAAATATGTGTGCAATTTGTTCTTTAGTATTCACATATTCTAATCTTACCTCTTTATCTTGCACCAATTCTCTCTAAAAATGATATTTTATAGCAATGTGTTTGGTCTTGGTATGCATCAAAGGATTATTTGATATATTAATTGCACTAGTGTTATCATAGAAGATAACCACTAGATCCTTGATCTCTACCTTAATACCTACCAACAATTGTTTGAACCAAACAATATTGGAGCAATTAACTACTACTGCCACATATTCTGCTTCTAGTGTAGACTAAGAAATATAATTTTTAGATTAAAATAATGCACCTTTAGGTAATGGCTTAGTGAATATGTCTAAACTTGGCAATCTTTGGAATGCTCGATAGATATAAGAATTTTTCTTCATCTCTTGAGTGAGCTTGACATACAATGATTTGAAAAGATATGATATGTTGTGTAACATCAAAGATAATGCATAATTAACCAATTGTATTCAACACTAAATAATTCTAACAAAGCCACTCCTAAAAGGGTGATTAAATCTTTTAACAAGGTCATATTTAAAAATGTGTTTTGTAACCTTTAACAAGGTTGGTTCCTAACAAAGCTCACCTCAGAAGGGTGAAAAATTGGTGACATGTTACTAGGGATTTTTCCAAAATTGGGTTTCCATGTTAAATCCCAATATCAAACTTGTGTGGATGTTATTTATGGTCTTTTACTTATTAATGTTTGCATTTTGTAAGTTTATTATATTTAGGAAGGTGGAAAACTAGTTGATGTTACTAAAAGTTGATTGTAGAGATCAAGCTATGGAATAATAAGATTTGAAGTTTCTTAAGTGGCTGTTTGTTCATTTGGTACATTAAGACCTTGGATAAATTATTCACACCACCATTATTAGTTATTCTAAATATTCTAACAATTGAGATAGGGCACACTCATCCTGAAAATTCAAGGAAGTTGATGCCTAGTACCTACAAATCTGTATAAAAGATGAGCATGTGAATGTGCATATATATCTAAGATGATGGTAGGGAGTTTTACATTGTTTAGATCCTAACTAGTAGGTGATTATGACTTCCTACCTCAGCTATATTAGACACATCAAACATAAATATAAAATTAACAAGCACACCATACACATGCAAGTATGGGGTAAGTATAATAGTAGTTCCTAAGTATAAATAACATCATATTATAACATGAACATGTCATCACCATGAGGATAAAATAAAAAGCTTTCTAAGAAATATCCTATGACATCATCATAAAAGTAATTTCATTAACTAACTAAGATAAATTAAAGCATCCTATTTGCAAGTAGGAAATTTTTACATCCTGACATTATCAATACTCAACATATCAAAGTATTGTACTTAGAATATCAATTATGGGCTAACACATATATAGAAGAGTTATATATAAGTTTAACAACTAGGTCTATAATGATAAAAAATGAGGGGTATTACAAGTTTCACCTGGTCCATTGGATGACATGTCACCAACTGTACCACTTGATGTGTCATTCTCTTCTATCTCTCTTATCCATTTCTTATTCATCTATTCACAAATTTCATCCACTTTTACCTTTCCTTTACCTTTAGAATTTTCATCATTAGGTGTTGAATCTTGCTTCCTATAGTTCCTTCTTAGATGATTGACCTTGTGAAAATTATAACATGCCATGCCAGTATTTCTCCAATTACCAGATCTTCCTCCAAAATATAATCTCATACAGTTTGTACAAATATGACTGCACTTACCAGATGTGGTAAATGAGTACCATGTGTTATAATCTTAATTAATTTTAATACCTTTGTTTTTTGGTTTCCAATTGGTCTTCATCATTAATATACAATCTTCTAAATTGTGTCCAACCATTAAATAACCTTGCAAGTATAATAGTAACCATTAAATACATGCACTTCTTAGGTGTTTGGATAAACTTGGTTCTACACTTAGATGCTTAATGTCCATTTTTATTACAAGTAAAACAATATGTTTATCTTAGATTGGCTTTGACAAATGAGTGTCAACACACTTAAGACATTTACTTAGTTCAAGCCAAACTAGTAATACATGTCGAGCACAACATGTAAATATTAGACCATTCTGAGTTGAAATCAGTGCTGAGTCACTCAAGTGTTGAGCAGATAGACCATGCCAAGTGATTCAAGAGCCAAGTAAATAGTGGACACTGAGTAATTTAGGTTCCAAGTCATAGTATATAGAATAGTGCATGCCGAGCATTAGAGACTTCATATGCTGAGTGACACAATTTTGACATTTTTTTTGTAATGGCACAAACAACTATGTAAACCATTTTTGAGCTAACTTAAGATTATATTTTGATATTTTGGAGCTAAGGATGAATCTCTATTTGGATTCCCTATGTAATTACATGTAGCCAATCAAAAAATAGGAAGGATTAAGTGGCAAAATGGATTAATCTTAGCTATAGATTCATACCTAACCCTAAGCCACCTAAGTCTTCTTAAGGAGGAAAAAGTCCTAAACTCTTTATGATAGAGGAGAGTGAATGTAAAAGGATTTGAAGGAGTGAACAAGATAGTTTGCATGCAGAGAATTCAAAGTGACTTAGAAGTTATGATGAAAGAGTGAATTGAAGAATTAGTTAGAGAAGAATAGAGGATAGAGCAAAGGATACATCATTGAGACATATGATCATGAAGGATCAATAAGATATTGTATAGAAGGGATTTATTAATAGGCAATCAAGTGCCAATCATAGGATCTATGCTCAGACATTTTAATAGGTGATTTTAGTTAAAGATCTTAAGCAGAGTAGTCTTAATAGGTTGTATGAAATCCTTTAATAGGGTTCTTACTTAGTTGTAAGTTGAAGTTCTCTAACAAGGTAGACTTCTAACAAGGTGTTGAAACCCTCTAACAAGGTGAGACCTAATAGTCTTTGTAAACCTCTAACAGGGTAGACCTTTCACAAGGTAGATCATGTTTTGTGGTCAAAACATTGTAACCTTCATTGGATACACTTTATTACTATAATAGTGAAGATTTGTGGGTGTCATCCTCACCCCAGTTTTACCTTCTCAATTGGAGGGTTTAAAGGTAATCGTATCTAGTGTTATGTGTTTGAATATTAACATGGTTATATGTTTTAGAGGCATATGCTTTACATGCTATTTTAGCTTACTTGTTAATATGCGATGAATGAATGGTGAAATTTTTATGGGTCCAAGTTTATACTACTGGTTCACCAGCCCCTCACCCCCCACCCCCCTAAGAAGTTTACTCTTTCCACTTGTAATTCCAACAATTGCTATCAAAGCTTAGTTCTCTAAAAGAGAAGCTTTGCAGCTTTGAGGAAAGATCTTGAAATGGAAGCCTATAAGTTGGGAAAGACTATTGAAAACTAGGAGATTGAAATATATCTCATACTACATCATTTGAATGTGGCAAGGGAGGAACTAAATAAATCATTGAAGAGAAGGAAAGAGATTGCTATTGTGGAAAATGAAACATCATACAAAGAAATAGACACTACCAAGCTATTTGCAGACGGTGACTCCAATGAATTTGATGTACCAGATGCAAATCTAATGGAAAAGAATAGAGTCCAAGCCCAGGAAATCAAAAATCTCAAGCTAGAGCAAGAATCACAAGCTATACTGCTATGTGAGGTGACTGAACAAAAAAAAATCTATGGAAGACAAGGCCATGATTGAAGAAAACAATAAAATTCTCACCAATAGACTAAAAGAGAAGTCAATAGAGCTAGCCAAGATTTCCAACATGCAATTGGATACTCTAAGTCAAATGATGAATTTTGACTATGAATTGAATGTCAAGGACATTGAGATAACTACATTGAATTTGTAGAATGAACAATTGCAGAGTGACCTAAAGAGAGAAAATGAATTTTTTGAAAATTTCAACAAGCCAAATGAAGCCATCAAATACTTTGAGCAATTATTGAGATCCCCTAGATCCAATAATGATACATCAAGATCAAGCTACACAAGCACTGAAGAAGGAGAATCATCCAAAGTCGCAAAAGAAAAGAACATCAAAGATAAGAACTCCAAACCCTCTTTTCATACTTGTGGTAAGAAAGGACATACTACTAATTTATGCAGGAGAAAGAATACAAATCAGAATGTCAAGCCTAAGAACATGACTCATTTTCATAAGTGCAACAAGCAAGGTCATCAAGCATGTGAATGTAGAACTAGGACCATGCATACACAAAGATTTGAAGGATATTGCTACAATTTTCAAAAGTATGGACATAGAGCTTTTGAATGCAGATCCAAATCCATGTGGTCATCAAATAAGCCAACAAAGGTAAGAAGCAATGGGAACTCTTACAATTGGGATTATAATACAAGATATAGCTATCATTATTATCAAGAATATGCACATGTTCCTGAGAATTGTATTAGGACACACTTTAGTGGCAATTACAATAGATGGTTGAGTTAAACTACATGTTTTAGCTATTTCAAGACTGGTCACATTAGTAAATATTGTCTAACTAGGTCAAAGGCACCAAGTTGTGAATTTGATAAAGGTAAAGGGAAGGTAGCTATTGAACACATCAAAGATGAGATGAACAAGACATGGAAGAAGAAAGGTGTTTGCAACACATCAAATGGAGAAGAGATCACTTCACCCAATGGGTCAAGTGATCACACCTCATCAAACTAGGCAAACAAGAGGTATGTGGGACTTACATTTAAAGGTTATAGCATGCATTAGTTCCAAAAGAAGATAGTACTAAAAACAATATAGTAGCATAAGTAAAAATTCAAGACAAATCTTTAAATTTTTCATGTTGTTGCCAAGTATAAAAAGTTTCCTATATGTGTTGAGTGGAATGTTAGTTGATGCTAAGTTGTAAAACTAGTTAGTGGATGTCAAGCTTGTAGTAGCTTCTGAGTGGTGAAAATATCAATGGATTTTGAATGAACTCAGAATTGGTTATTGTTGATCTTACAGATGTGTAAGCACTTAGCATTAAATGCAAAGTTTTCAAAGGGTATATGATCGATTTGAGCTCATTTTTCATTATTTCAAAATTGAGAAAGATTGAGAAGAGCTAGAAGTGACCTAAAAATTATCAAAAGTGATTATAGAAGACTTGTGTAGAGATTCATCACTAGTTTTGACAGATTTCCAAGGTATTTATCAGAAGTTGAGATATGTAGTTTAATTTTTCTTAAACCCTAGCTTGTCACAATGGCATAAAGTTCAAAAAATGTTAAAGGGAAAGAAGTTATAAATGTTCAGCTAGTCAATTTTGAAGTTAAGCAACCTGTATTTAAAGTCATTCCTAACATCGCCTATAAACAAGACCCTTCTAGCGCATTGTCTATGATCTCGCTAAATGTGTTAATGGTGCAAGATGTGAGGGAATGCTACAGTTGCAAGATAGGAAGAATTGGTGAAATCAAGATAAGAGGTGTGTATAATAGATTGTGTGAAAATAGTGTTTTGAAAGGGGAATACAAAATTGTTGAGAAAAAGGGTTTGACATGAGCCTTAGATTTTCTAAATGTATTTAAGACTGAGTGGATAAGAATTGTGCTAAGGTGAATTCATGATGGTTCCTTGTGGCTAGAAGGAGGACCAATCAAAATAACTAAGAGAATAATTCATAGGGTTACTAGCTACCCAACCCTAGATCGGCCAAAGACACTTAGGAGTGATTCCAAGGAAGTGATTGAGAAGAATATTGGAGTAGTCTAGAATAAAAGAGGTATGACTATAGATACCATCACTGATCCATTATTAAACTTTTTAGTAAGGGTAATCTCACATAAATTCTATTGATCTAGTAGATTGAATAGTGTACCTTGCATAGCTATGGATATTGGTTATAAAATTGTCAAGAAAGATCATACATATGATCTAGTAGAACTTCAACTACAAAAACTTATGGAGGACCTTGGAGTAATAAGGAAAACTAAGAGTACACAATGCAAGTTTGGTTCTATACTAGTTTCTATATTCTTTTATGTATAGAACACATTTCCCTCATTTTGAATAGTAGGATGGAAGACCAACACATCAGTGGTAACATAGATTGGAGAATACATTGAGCAACTAGGAGAAAACTTTGAAACCTTAATGACTAGTTACTTTGAAGATTTTAAGAAGTCAATGAAGTAGACACTCAGGATTCCAGTTTCCTTAGTTGAGAAACATTATAATTATGTATGTTTTCTTGTTGATGCCGACTACACATTTGTGCAACCTACCACACCAAGGGTAAGATGGTCAAGATCCTTAGGTTATGAGGTAAATGTAGATGAAGCCTCAAAAACCATAACAACCCTACTTGCCAAGGAAGTAGATAAGATTGCTAATTTTTTTGGAAATTATGATATGGTGAAATCAAAGATTTTCATGGAACTAAAAATTGCCTTGACAATCAAGAAGAAGGATAAGTTGGATAAGAAGCTAAAAGAAAAGTTTGGAGAAGGTATAGAGGAGGAAGATGAAGAAGATGAAGAAGATGAAGAGGAAGAACAAGCACAAGCTCAAGAACCTCTAGCTTTGACTCAAGGCATGGGAGAAGAAGCTAAGGAAGCACCTACTATTACCAAGACTAAGAAGAGAAAGACAAAGGCAAAGAAAATTGTAAAACCTAGTTAGTCAAAGCCTACTATACCTACTATAAGGGCCTCCACAAATGCAACTACCCAAAAGGCCAAAGAAAAGACCAAGAATATAGAGCAAGGAGAATAGGAATAGAAATGATAGAGAAGGAAGTATGTGGCTCAACTAGATTCTAATGAAGAGAAGATAGAATCAGATGATAATAGCCAATTCAAGGTGGTAAGTCACAATCCTCTTGCAGATCTTGAGAACTTATGTGAAAATGTCAAGAGTAATGTTGATTTATCTAGTTTTATGCATATTAATTTTGATAAATTAGGGAAGAAGAGAAAAATGAAGTAGAAGAGGCATTATATTCCATGATGTCAAAGTTTAAGAACACTCCACTAGAATTTGCCAACTCAATACCTAAAAGCCTATATGATATTGTTGAGCAAACATGGCATCATTATCTAAATGTGGAAAGATAAATCAGGGAAACTAAATTAGCCCAAGTAATGCTAGAGTTGAAAAAAGGACAAATTGCTAAGGCTATCAATAAATATGTGGTTAGGTTCACACCTAAATAGAGAGGCTTCAACATTCTCCAAAATAATATTGAAGATGTTGTCAAGAAACCAACACATTTATGGAAACTCATTTATGGGTTGACCACTATTAAGAAAGGAGAAGCTGACCCTTCAGAGGGTAAAAATGATAATAAAGATGATGAAAAGGAAGATGAAGATAAAGAAGATGATGATAAAGACAATACAGTTGGAGGAGAGATAAAAAAGTAAGATGATGACAAGGCAATAGTTGAGCAGTAGCAAGATGAATAGAGTATGCAGGACACACAAGTGTCGAGTGTTAGTCCTCCCCATGACACAATCAAAACCATTGAAACTATAACTATTAAGGATGTCTTTGACCCATTAGTTCAAAACATCAATCGTCTTGTTGCAAAATATTTAAAGAAGATATTGGATCAATCTACATTACAAGCCAAATTATGTGGTAATCCTATTTTGGTTAGTGTAGAATAACTACAAAAAGTAGTAACTAATGTTATTAGGGAAAAGGTGAATCCATGAGAACCACCTTAAATCATCTGTTCCATTATTCTTGTACAACCTTTAATCCAAATGACAATAGATACATCTACTAAGGTTGATACAATTGAGAAGAAAGTAGAAGAGCAGGACACAACTACAGGACAACAAAAGGAAAAAGGACAAATAGATTCATCTATACCTATAGCACAAGAACAAGGTGCCAGCCAAGTCATAGTAATAGACTAGGGTAAGCATGAAGAGATAGAAGCAAAGGTGAAGGAACAAGTGGCCATCCAAGCACTGATAGCCTTACCATCATTTGCCACTCCTACTCAAACTCTTCAAAGGTCGAGCATAGATGCTACCCCATTATAGATCCCAATTTCAAGTCCAAGCTCATCAAAGTTAGAAAAATTAATACATTATGGAGACATAAGCCTTGATGAAGACATTGTGATTCCAAAGTATGATTATGATACTATGACATTGGAACAAATAGACATTTTATAGCAAGCCTTAGAAATGAAAAAACATCAAGAAATGCTTAGGAGAGAAAATAAGTTGAAGCAAGCACTTCAAGATATAAAAGATATCTTTTTAGATGCATTTAGTCTACCAACTCCTAAAGTGACCAAGCCACTAATAGAACAACTAATAGATATAGTGGAAAAGGTCACTAATGAAGACCTTGATACAAATGCAAAACTATTAGAATGGTCTAAAAAGAAGTTTCAAGGCAAGGTAAATGAGAAAATATCTAGTGAGATAGCACTACAACAAGTTGCATTGGCAAAAAAGGTTGAGGATGTGAAGAAGGTACTTGAGAATATATTCTCAATGTACAAAAAACTATGTAATCCTACACTCTTCACCCAAGAGACTGGAAGTCACATTCTGAGTCTGGAGAGGAAAATATCTACATTAGGTGCAAGCTTACCTACAAATATAGCTAAGAGTGAGAAGCATTTCAGAACATTGCTTCAGACACAAAGTTAGTTAGTTGTCTTAATAGAAAATGAGGCTAATATTAGAGCCAAAATGACAAGCATTCAAGCTACCCTCACCCCACATATGGAGATAATGCACAAGGATCTAGGCTATGTTGAAACTCTATTGAAGAAATACCCCAATATTTCTACTTTAGATGGTCTAGTACACCTTGCTTCTAAGCTTGCAATCCAAATTAAGTTATTGGATGTTGCATGTGATAACTAGGATGCAGCTCTAAGGATAATAATGGATGTCCATAAATCCTTTTTGGACAAACATACCAAAGGTGTATAACCCATTCGACATAAGTGTCAAAAAGGGGAAGATATAATATGGGAGACATACAATATGAGGGAGTATGAACAAAAGGGAGAAAAATAAGAAAGGGGGAGCATAGTAGCAAAAAATATAACAGAGTAGAGTTATATCATTTGGGTGATATACATTTTTGAGAAAAAGAAACAAAAATGGGCAGATATTAGCTAAGAGAGAGCATATTAGATGAAAGAGTATTGGTATCAAAACATATTGAAGTTAAAGTGTATTAGGAAAGATACATTTACTCAGAGAGGAGCACATAATTTTAGATACAATATAAACATATTAACTAAGAGGGAGTTATCAAATTTTCAAGTATAAAAGTTGGTACAAAATTTTGAAATTTTGAATTTTTGTATATAAGTCAAGTCATGGATATGTTATGCTCGAGAAATTAAGGATAACATTGTATATTTAAGTGTTTTTGACACTCATGTCAAAGGGGGAGATTGTTGATCTCAGATTGGTTTTGACAAGTGAGTGTTAACACACATAAGCCATTTACTTAGTTCATGTCAAACAAGTAATAAATACTAAGTGCAACATGTAAATATTAGACCATGCTAAGTTCCAATGAGTGTCAAGTCACTCATGTGCCAAGTCACTCAAGTGCTAAGTAGATAGATCATGCCAAGTGATTTAAGAGATGAGTAAATAGTAGATGTTGAGTAATTTAGGTGTCGAGTCATAGTATACAGAATAGTGCATGTCGAGCATTAGAGACTTCATATGCCGAGTGACACAATTTTGACATATTTATTTGTAATGGCACAAACAACCATGTAAACCATTTTTGAGCTAACTTAAGATTATATTTTGATATTTTGGAGATAAGAACGAATCTCTATTTGAATTTTGTATGCAATTACATGTAGCCAATCAAAAAATGGGAAGGATTAAGTGGAAAAATGGATGAATCTCAACCATAGATTGATACCTAACCCTAAGCCACCTAAGTCTTCTTAAGGAGGATGAAGCCCTAAAGTCTTTATGATAGAGGAGAGTAAATGTAGAAGGAATTGAAGGAGGGAACAAGATAGTTTGCATGTAGAGCATTCAAGGTGACTTAGAAGTTATGATGAAAGAGTGAATTGAAGAATTAGTTAGAGAAGAACATAGGATAGAGAAAAGGATATAACATTGAGACATCTGATTGTGAAGGATAAATAAGATATTGTGTAGAGGTGATCTATTATTGGGCAAGCATGTTCCAATCACAAGATCTATGTTGAGACATTTTAACAGGTGATTTTAGTTAAATATCTTAAGGATAGTAGTCCTAACAGGCTATATGAAATCCTTTAATAGGATGCTTACTTAGTTGTAAGTTAAAGTCCTCTAACAAGGCACACTTCTAATAGGGTGTTGAAATCCTCTAACAAGGTGAGACTTAATAGTCTTTGTAAGCCTTTAATAGGGTAGATCATGTTTCATTGTTAAAACATTGTAACCTTCATTAGATACACTTTATTACTATAGTAGTGAATATTTGTGGGTATCATCCCCACCCCAGTTTTACCTTCTCACTTGGAGGGTTTCTGGGTAATCATATCTAGTGTTATTTGTGTGAATTCTTACATGGTTATATGTTTTAGAGGCATATTCTTTACACGTTATTTCAGCTTACTTGTTAATGCATGTGATGAATGAATGGTGAAAGTTTTATGGGTCCAAGGTTAAACTATTGATTTACCCCCCCTCTTAGAAGTTTACTCTTTCCATTTGTAATTCAAATACGATATCCATTAAATTTAGGAGTAACATTGGGCTTACTATTTTTTATCTTGGCATACTATTACAAACTTGAAAGTAGTCACGTTTTCCATTGCGCTAAAATATCAAACTGTTAATGTCTAATACAACCACATGATTTATAGAACACAAGAGGAGGTTAATCCATGTCCTAAATCTCAAATGGAAATGTTCACTATTAGACCAACAATCCCCCCCTCAATATTACCCTAGGAGACTCAAACATATGACCAAGCTCCAGTACCATTTGTTAGAAACTTGAAAGAAGTCATGTTTTTGTTGTGCTAAAAGATCGACTTGTTAATGTCTAATAGAACCACACAACTAATAGAACATAGAGGGAGGAAAATCCACACTATGAATCTTGAAGGGAAATGTCAGTTGTTAGTCCAACACATACATTAGTTGCATGTCTAGGCTTTCCATAGTAGTAGCATGTTGGCTTCTTGGATTTTAGATTGATGTTGATATTCCTTTTTTCAACTTGATTTTATGATTCTCCTTTCTTGATAGAATAATTTTCAATAAGCCAGATGTGTGTCTTAGTCACTTTATTGTGATTTGTTCATCCTCTCTATCAAATCTTTCTTAGACTTTAGTTCACATTTCAATCTTTCATTTTTAGTCCTACTCAAAATTTTCTTCCATCTTTCTGCCAATTTCATGATTTGCAATGAGTAGTCAGTATGTCATATGAAAGTGATTTTGTGTCAACTTTAAAATCTCCTTAGCCTCGGCATCCATTCTTGTACTAATTTGTCTCTTATCTTCTTCCATCATTCATTTCTCATCCTTAATTTTTTTCTTTTGTTCTATCACTTCACACATTATTTTAGTTTGCACTTCTTGTTCCCTTTTCAGGGATTTGACCTACTCAATAAGCCAATGGTTTTTCTCTAATGGATCAACAATACCAATGTTAGTTTCATCAGAAATATATCCATTAGATAACTCTTTGATAAATTGTTCCTAATAAGTTGTCTCATTGGAATGTTGTGTGATTTCCTTCCTCCTATTCAACAATGACCTCATATTGTTATTTAGTTAATTAATTTGATTCATGGCCATCCTTAGATCAAGTACTTGGTTCTCAATGGTCTTATCTAGAATATGTTGACCCTCATTTTCTCTTTGCCTAAATTCTAATGTGAAAATGTGTCGAAATATAATAAGATACTAGGATTTTTTTATGATTTGTCATTAATCCTCTAGTAAAAACCTTAAATCTAATAAAATTAGCCATTTCTTGGCACTTAAGGTTTCCTTGAAGTTTCATAAAATTGTTTGCCCCAGCAAAAAACCCTTGTTTCAAGTCTTTGCCCATTTTGAGCTTTTTAAGTTTTCAAATGTTTCAAAGGGTTCTTTTTTTGTCTTAATACTTTGACAATTTAATGTAAGATCATGAAGGTTTTTAAGTGTGTGACCTAGAAATCAAGGTTGATCACACATTCAAAGCTCATCATAAGATAGTGGCCTATTAAGGTGTGACCTAACAAAGCAGTGAGGTTCCTTTGATTACCTAGTCAGAGCAATCAAATTCCCAGTTGCCTTTTATACCTTGACTAAGAGAAATGGTCAATCAAGGCTTAGTCTTGTAGTCATCTAAATAAGAAAAATGTAAAGAATTATAATAGTGACTGGGAGAATACTTATGTTCACATGGTCGAGGTCTCAAAAGATAAAGCTTGAAGGATAACCGCAACTTCATAAAATTGTTAGAAGCTCACAAAGAACCCTTAATTACATGGTCATAAGGATGACTAAATAGTTAGAAGATTTGACTACAAAGGAGTGACCAAGTTAAAATACTTGAAATTATTCCCAATCGCATGGTTGAGATAGTTAAGTCATGTTATGCAGAATGGAATGTGACTAGGTGAAAGGTAGCTATGAACCCAAAATGTTCACTTGGTCATGTGGTTAAAATAGATATTCAGTTCTAAGATTGCGACTAATAGAAAAGTTCAGGGAAGTGTTAAATTGTGCAATCATGATGTTATATAAGTAGTAAAAGGGATAATTCACAACCTAGTGATCACTATTGCAAAGTGAATGAAATGTTTGATCGCTCAGTAACACTATCAAAGAGGATAAGAATAATTAAGTCAGCTACATAGTGATGCAGTAAGATTAGACAAAAACACGTAATCAAACTATCATATTGATAAGAGGAAAGTGCTAGAAATAAGACATGACATGGTGAAACAGGTTAAAATGCTTATTCGTAGGGTCATACAATTAAGTATCGAAAGGAATGTTTGAACTATGACTAGAAGAACAAATTAAGATCAAAGTAGAATATGGTAGATCATGCAATCATGGTGTTAAAGAAATGTGAGTAAGGATAAAACCACAAAGTGGCAACTGGATGAAAAGAGCATAAACATGATTTTCTCACACAGTTGTAAAGCAAAATTGTTGTCAAATAAACAAAGTTGTGACCCAATGAAGTCTTAAGGTCAAACTGGTGCAGGAGCACCTAAAGTACAAGAATATGAGAAATTTAAGATTCCTTATTTTAGATATTTAAATCCATTTGAGTCATTTATATTGTATTTGGGTCAAGTTGTAAAGGGTATGAATCCATTTTGTCAAAAATGTAAAAGTTTCATAAAAAGTTGTAAAATGCAACATTGAGAAAGTTGCTAATAATACAAAAATAATGTAAAAAGGTATATGGTTGGCCTTGGGGGTAGTTAGGAAGGTTTATAACTATCAAATGGATATAAATACCATTGTATGGTCAAACCAAATCAATTTTGGAGAAGAGGAAATACTTTGATACATTTTTTGTGCATTCTATTGTTGTTGTTTTGATTGGTGTTTTAGTTTTAGTGTTGTTTCCAGGCCTTGTATAACCATGTACAGCTTGGAAACCATGTAATATAGTAATGGATAGATAGTATGATGAATCCTCCTTCTCATTCTTTTTTCTTGGTTCTAATTTATGAAGAAATGATTAAGTTATGATGATTTTGGTGAAAATGGGTATTTGCAGATTTGAGATTTCCTGAATACAGTCATGTTGCAGCATGTGATATGGACAAATTTTGGAGACTCAGAACCTCTAATAATATTCATTAGAAATATATGTGAACTGTATTTAATTTATAATTTTTTTGAATCATTTTCATTTAGATTTGTGAAAGTTATGAATATTTGAGTGAAAACTAGCTTTTAAATGCCTTCAATGGTGTTACAGAAAAAGATTTGATCTTATACAATGATTTATGAATGGAAAAAATAAATGGATTATACATTTATAATATAGACTAAAAAATAGATACTATGGAATTGGTTTTGTGTTATTTGAATTTTTTTTGTGAAATATATTTGATGCCCTGGACAGGGTTACTATTTTTACTTCTGGTTTATGACAGAGAAAATGGGTTTTGATACAAAGACCATAACTTGTAATTGGTTTATTTTATGTTTATAATATTTTAATTTTATTTATTATTTATAATTTGGAACAATTCCTCCAAAGGGTTTGACAAGAAAAGTTTAGAAATGAAAGTTATAAATAATGTAATCAGACTTAGAACACAGATTGTGTGAATGAAGATGTTGTCTTTATTGGTGTATAATGTTAGGGTTCTTGTTATAATTTTTGAGATGTTCTTGGTTCCTTGAGGGTGTACCAGCCTATTATGAATCCCTTGAGTTGAACTAAGATTCCTTGTAGGTAAACATAGAGGTCTCTACATCAGATTGGTATTAGAGCTTGAAGATCTTGAGTTTGTGGGTAGAGTGTCGAGGAAGGCAATCCACACCAGGACCTTATAGATTTGGTATTTTTTTGTTGATGAGTTTTGGTTGTAGGGTTCTTATCCGTCAAATCCGTAATAAGAAAGTATGTGTGGAAGACCTAAGAAGGGGTCTTGATATCGTCTCCATCAAGATAAAGCTGGGTAGAGGGTGTAAAGGGAGAAACCATTAAGAGAGGGTGGTAGTGCATCTTCTAGGATCTTGGATGGGTAAGATGGAAATAGATTGGTAGTTGTGTAGTAGCAAGAGGAATGGTGGATTTATGCAACTTTTATATTACAACCATTAATGCTCCACTGATAGGAGTATTTTAGAAAGTGATTTTGAGGATAGTCTTATATCCTTGAAGGGTAAGTTCATGAGAGAAAAGACATGAAGACACAAAGGTGAAGGTGAAGATTTTTGGTCTAATTTTTTTCTTGTAGGTTATTGGTTCCATGTTTCCAAGAGACTTGGAAACTTTTCAAGGTTGGGAGTATGGTGTAGGAACACCTAAAGTACAAGAACATGAGAAAGTTAAGATTCCTTATTTTAGATATTTAAATCCATTTGAGTCATTTATATTTTATTTGGGTCAAGTTGTAAAGGGTATGAAGCCATTTTGTCAAAAATGTAAAAGTTGCATAAAAAGTTGTAAAATGCAACATTGAGAAAGTTGCTAATAATACAAAAATATGTAAAAAGGTATATGGTTAGTCTTGGGGGTAGTTAGGAAGGTTTATAACTATAAAATGGATATAAATACCATTTTTTGGTCAAACCAAATCAATTTTGGAGAAGAGAAAACACTTTGATACATTTTTGGTGCATTCTATTGTTGTTGTTTTGATTGGTATTTTAGTTTGAGTTTTGTTTCCAGGCCTTGTATGGCCATGTACAGCTTGGAAACCATATAATATAGTAATAGATAGATATAATGATTAATCCTCCTTCTCATTCTTTTTTTTAAAATCTAATTTATGAAGAAATGAATAAGTTATGATGATTTTGGTGAAATGGGTATTTGTAGATTTGAGATTTCCTGAATATAGTCATGTTGCAGCATGTGGAATGGAAAATTTTTGGAGACTCAGGACCTCTAATTATATTAATTATAAAGATATGTGAACTATATTTCATTTCCAATTGTTTTGAGTCATTTTCATTTAGATTTGTGAAATTTATTAAGATTTGAGAGAAAACTGGCTTTTAAATGCCTTCAATTATGTTACAAACAAACATTTGATCTTATACAATGATTTATGAATGGGAAAAATAAACGACTTATAGATTTGGAATCTAGACTCACAAATGGATACTATGGAATTATTTTGGTGTTATTTGAATTTATTTTGTGAAATATATTTGATGCCCTAGATAGGGTTACTGTTTTTACTTCTGGTTTATTATAGAGAAAATGGGTCTTGATACAAAGATCATAACTTGTAATTGGTTTATTGTATGGGTATCATATTTGAATATGTTTTATTATTACTAATTTGGAATAATTATTACAAAGGGTTTGGCAATAAAAGTTCAAGAATGACAATTATAAATAATGTAATCAGACTTGAACATCTAATTATGTGAATGAAGATGTTGTCTGTATTTGTGTATAATGCTAGGGTTCTTGTTGTAATCTTTGAGATGTTCTTGGTTCCTTGAGGGTGTACTAGCCTATTTTGAATACATTGAGTTGAACTAAGATTTCTAGCTTGAAAATATTGAGTGTGTGGGTAGAGAACCAAAGGAGGCAATCCACATGAGGACCTTAGATATTTGGTATTTGTTTTGTTGATGAGTTTTGGTTGTAGGGTTCTTATCCATCAAAGTTGTAATAAGAAAGTGTGCGAGGAAGACCTAAGAAGGGGTCATGATATTGTATCCATCAAGATAAATTTGGGTATAAGGTGTAAAGGGAGAAACCACTAAGAGAGTGTGGTAGTGCATCTTCCAGGATCTTGGATGGGTAAGATGGCAATAGGTTGGTAGTTGTGTAGCAGGAAGAGGAATGGTGGATTTGTGGAACCTTTGTATTAGAACCATTGATGCTCCATTGATAGGAGTATTTTAGAAATTTATTTTGAGGATAATCCTATGTCCTTGAAGGGTAAGTTGATGAGAGAAAAGGCATGAAGAATAAAAGGTGAAGGTGAAGATTTTTGGTCTAATTTTTTTCTTGCAGGTTTTTGGTTCCATGTTTCCAAGAGACTTGGAAACTTTTCAAGGTTGGGAGTATGGTGTAGGAGCACCTAAAGTAAAAGAACATGAGAAAGTTAAGATTCTTTATTTTAAATATTTAAATCCATTTGAGTCATTTATATTGTATTTGGGTCAATTTGTAAAGGGTATGAAGCCATTTTGTCAAAAATGTAAAAGTTGCATAAAAAGTTGTAAAATGCAACATTGAGAAAGTTGCTAATAATACAAAAATGATGTAAAAAGGTATATGGTTGGTCTTGGGAGTATTTACGAAGGTTTATAACTATCAAATGGATATAAATACCATTGTATGGTTGAACTAAATCAATTTTTGAGAAGAGAAAATACTTTGATACATTGTTGGTGCATTCTATTGTTTTTGTTTTGATTGGTATTTTAGTTTTAGTGTTGTTTCTAGGCCTCGTAAGGCCATGTACAGCCTAGAAAACATGTAATATAGTAATGAATAGATAGAATGATGAATCCTCCTTCTCATTCATTTTTTTTGGTTCTAATTTATGAATAAATGAATAAGTTATGATGATTTTGGTGAAAATGGGTATTTCCAGATTTGAGATATCCTGAATACAGTCATGTTGAAGCATGTGGTATGGAAAAAAAATTTAGACTCAGGAAATTTAATAAAATTTATATTAATATATGTGAACTATATTTAATTTCCAATTGGTTTGAATTATTTTGATTTATATTTGTGAAAGTTATGAAGATTTGAGTGAAAGTTGGCTTTTAAATGCCTTCAATGGTGTTGCAGACAAATATTTGATCTTATACAATGATTTATGTATGGGAAAAATAAATGGATTAAAAAGTTGTAATCTAGACTCACAAGTTGATACAATGTAATTGGTTTGGTGTGATTTTAATTTTTTTTGTGAAATATATTTGATGCCCTAGATAGGGTTACTATTTTTACTTCTGGTTTATGACAGAGAAAATGGGTCTTGATACAAAGACCATAACTTCTAATTGGTTTATTGTATGGGTATCATATTTGAATATTTTTTATTATTCCTAATTTGGAAAAATTATTCCAAAGGGTTTGGCAAGACAATTTTAGGAATGAAAGTTATAAATAATGTAATTAGACTTGGAAATCTGATTATGTGAATGAAGTTGTTGTCTATATTGGTGTATAATGTTTGGGTTCTTGTTGTAATCTTTGAGATGTTCTTGTTTCCCTGAGGGTGTACCATGCTATTGTGAATCTCTTGAGTTGAACTAAGATTATTTGAAGGTAAATTTAGAGGGCTCTACATCAAATTGGTATCAGAGCTTGAAAATATTGAGTGTATGGGTAGAGTGTCGAGGGAGGCAATCCACACTAGGACCTTAGATATTTGGTATATGTTTTGTGGATGATTTTTTGTTGTAGTGTTCTTATCCATCAAATCTGTAATAAAAAAGTGTTTGTGGAAGACCTAAGAAGGGGTCTTGATATTGTCTCCATCAAGATAAATCTGGGTAGAAGGTGTAAAGGGAGAAACCACTAAGAGAGGGTGGTAGTGCATCTTCTAGTATCTTGGATGGGTAAGATGGCAATAGATCGATAGCTGTGTAGAAGAAAGAGGAATGGTGGATTTATGGAACCTTTGTATTACAACCATTGATGCTCCACTGATAGTAGTATTTTAGAAAGTGATTTTAAGGACAGTCCTATGTCCTTGAAGGGTAAGTTGATGAGAGAAAAGGCATGAAGAGGCAAAGGTGAAGGTGAAGATTTTTGGTCTAATTTTTTTCTTGCAGGTTATTGGTTCCATGTTTCCAAGAGATTCAAAAACTTTTTAAGGTTGGGAGTATGGTGTAAGAGAACCTAAAGTACAAGAACATGAGAAAGTTAAGATTCCTTATTTTAGATATTTAAATCCATTTGAGTCATTTATATTGTATTTGAGTCAAGTTGTAAAGGATATGAAGCCATTTTGTCAAAAATGTAAAATTTGCATAAAAAGTGGTAAAATGTAACATTGAGAAGGTTGCTAGTAATACAAAAATGATGTAAAAAGGTATATGGTTGGTGTTGGGGGTAGTTAGGAAGGTTTATAACTATCAAATGGATATAAATACCATTGTATGATTGAGCTAAATTAATTTTTGAGAAGAGAAAATACTTTGATACATTTTTTGTTTATTCTATTGTTGTTGTTTTGATTGGTATTTTAGTTTTAGTATTGTTTCTAGGCCTTGTACAACCATATACACTCAAAAAACCATGTAATATAGTAATAGATAGATAGAATGATGAATCCTCCTTCTGATACTTTTTTTCTATTCTAATTTATCAAGAAATGAATAACTTATGATGATTTTGGTGCAAATGGTTATTTGCAGATTTGAGATTTCCTAAATACATTCATGTTGCAGCATGTGGTATGGAAAAATTTTGGAGACTCAAGACCTCTAATAATATTAATTAGAAAGATATGTGAACTATATTTTATTTCCAATTGGTTTGAATCATTTTCATTTAGATTTTTGAAAGTTATGAAGATTTGAGTGAAAACTAGCTTTTAAATGCCTTCAATGGTGTTGTAGACAAAGATTTGATCCTATATAATGATTTATGAATGGGAAAAATAAATGGATTATAGATTTGGAATCTAGAGTCACAAATGGATACTATGGAATAAGTTTGGTGTTATTTAAATTTATTTTTTAAAAATATATTTGATGCCCTAGATAGGGTTATTGTTTTTACTTCTAGTTTATGATAGAGAAAATAGGTCTTGATGCAAAGACCATAACTTGTAATTGGTTTACTAGATGGGTATCATCTTTGACTATGTTTTATTATTCCTAATTTGGAACAATTATTACAAAGGGTTTGGCAAGAAATGTTTAGGAATGAAAGTTATAAATAATGTAATCAGACCTAGAAATTTGATTGTGAATGAACATGTTGTCTTTATTGGTGTATAATGTTAGGGTTCTTGTTGTAATCTTTGATATGTTCTTGGTTCCTTGAGGGTGTACCAAACTATTGTGAATCCCTTGAGTTGAACTAAGATTCCTTGAAGGTAAATACAAAGGGATTTGAATTAGATTGGTATCAGAGCTTCAAGATCTTAAGTGTGTGGGTGGAGCACCAAGGGAGGCAATCCACACCAAGACCTTAGAGATTTGGTATTTGTTTTGTTGATGATTTTTGGTTGTAGGGTTCTTATCCATCAAAACTGTAATAAGAAAGTGTGTGTTGGAGAGCTAAGAAGGGGTCTTGATATTATCTCCATCAAGATAAAGTTAGGTAGAAGGTGTAAAGGGAGAAAACACTAAGAGAGGGTGGTAGTGTAAATTCCATGATCTCGGATGGGTAAGATGGCAATAGACTGGTAGTTGTGTAGCAACAAGAGGAATGGTGGAATTTATGGAACCTTTTTATTACAACCATTGATGCTCCACTGATAGGAGTATTTTAGAAAGTGATTTTGAGTACAATCCTATGTCCTTGAAGGGTAAGTTGATGAGAGAAAAGGCATGAAGAGGAAAAGGTGAAGGTGAAGATTTTTGGTCTAATTTTTTTCTTGCAGGTTATTGGTTCCATGTTTCCAAGAGACTTGGAAACTTTTCAAGGTTGGTAGTATGGTGCAGGAGCACCTAAAGTACAAGAACATGAGAAAGTTAAGATTCTTTATTTTAGATATTTAAATCCATTTGAGTCATTTATATTGTATTTGGGTCAAGTTTGAAAGGGTATGAAGCCATTTTGTAAAAAATGTAAAAGTTGCATAAAAAGTTGTAAAATGCAACATTGAGAAAGTTGCTAATAATACAAAAATGATGTAAAAAGGTATATGGTTGGTCTTGGGTGTAGTTAGGAAGGTTTATAAATTTTAAATGGATATAAATACCATTTTATGTTTGAACCAAATCAATTTTGGAGAAGAGCAATACATTTTTGGTGCATTCTATTGTTGTTGTTTTGATTGGTATTTTAGTTTTAGTGTTGTTTCCAGGCCTTGTACAGCCATGTACAGCTTGGAAACCATGTAATATAGTAATGGATATGTAGGAAGATTAATCCTCCTTCTCATGATTTTTGTTTGGTTCTAATTTATGAAGAAATGAATAAGTTATGATGATTTTGGTGAAAATAGGTATTTGCAAATTTGAGATTTCCTGAATATAGTCATGTTGTAGCATGTGGTATGGATAAATTTTGGAGATTTAGGACCTCTAACAATATTCATTGGAAGGATATGTGAACTATCTTTCTTTTCCAATTGGTTTGAATCATTTTTATTTAGATTTGTGAAAGTTATGATGATTTGAGTGAAAACTAGCTTTTAAATGCCTTCAATGGTGTTGTAGACAAAGATTTGATCTTATACAATGATTTATGAATGAGAAAAATAAATGGAATAAATATTTGGAATCTATACTCACAATTGGATACTATGGAATTGGTTTTGTGTTATTTGAATTTTTTTTTTGTGAAATATATTTAATGCCCTATACAAGGTTACTGTTTTTACTTTTGGTTTATGACAGAGAAAATGGGTCTTGATACAAAGACCATAATTGGTAATTGGTTTATTAGATGGGTATAATTTTTTAATATGTTTTATTATTCCTAATTTGGAACAATTTATCAAAAGGGTTTGGCAAGAAAAATTCAGGAATGAATGTTATAAATAATGTAATCAAACTTAGAAATCGGATTGTGTGAATGAAGATGTTGTCTTTATTGGTGTATAATGTTAGGGTTCTTTCTGTAATATTTGAGATGTTCTTTGTTCCTTGAGGGTGTACCTACCTATTCTGAATCCCTTTAGTTGAACTAAGATTCCTTGAAGGTAAATATAGAGGGATTTTCATCACAAACTATATATAGTGTTTTGATTGCATGGTTGAAGGAGTGAAAACTTAAAATCTTGAAAGGTGTGCAAAGTTGCGACTTAGTGACCGCTAGGGGAATTTGGATGGTCACAAGCAGTAAGTATAGATGCTAAAAAAATGAATCAACTATGAAATTAAAGATAAAGACATGTCAAATGTTTAAGGTGCTTAGTCACGTAGTGTAATGCCCCACCCAAAAATCCTTGGAACAAGGATGAAATACAAGCCAAGATAATTTTTTTTTCTTTTAAAAAAGTATGAGTGCACATGAAAACATCATACACAAATCACATAGATTGCAATGGTATTCTTAACCACCATCCCAAAAACTAATAAATCTCCAAATGTTGCTACCTAAATTGACATGCACACAATAGGAAATGTAAAACCAAGATGACAATAACACAGAGATTCTAAGATCTATCAAGGTGTGAGAAATTATGTAAACCCAAAGGGTACTAGAATCACCAAAAATTGATCCCTAAAAACTAGCAGAGATGCCTCATATTTTTTACTTGAGGACCAACAACAGATAGATTCTCACATGAAGATGTATAGCATACCATGTGAGGAAATACCTTCCGCACAAGGATGTGCACCAAATGACATGAGAAGGTACTTGGCCAAACAACCAAGACAACCAAAATTGGTGTTGGTTTTCATGCAAGAAAGTGCCCAAGGCCATGTGAGGAAACCAAACACACCACATGAGAAAATATGATTTTGCATGAGATCCCAAGAAAACAAGCTAGAAAATAAAAAGGTAAAAAGATAAGTAACAAAGTTCCTCCACACAGGGGAGTATTAGATCCACATCTTGAGACAAGGACACTCAAACTAATGCAAGAGCATCCAGAGGTATAAGGGCAATCCTGTATCACCCAAAAAAATGTACTTAGACTTAGTTTCTATTTCATGTGTTTTCATTTTTGGATACCCATTTGGGTCAAATAAAGGTTCCAACTCTCACAGTTCCACTATCAGTGTGTTTGAAAATCTCAAAAAATAGGAGCATGTAATTGGGCCATCATTTTGGTAAACTAGAAGGCATGAATTTGCCAGATGAATGTAATCATGATTTAGAGCATTCTAGAAAAAGAATCAGGTCAAAAGGCCCCACGATTTGAAAGTTATTACAATTTTTCAGGTTTTGGAGACTTCCTAAGAATGCTTCAAAGTCAGGTTAGGGGCATTAAATGACCTCAAAAAGGGCAAAAAAATGGGGGATGAGCAAAGCTGGTCCATAGGGCTATAGAGCACTTTGAGAGCTTTCTGAAAATGTAAACAGTTCGTCAATCAGAGCTACAGTTCAAAAGTTACGCCTCCCGAAAGTTCAGTTACCATTTCTGGATTCTTCTAGATTTGCGTCGACTTCTAATGCAATTTCTAGAACCTTCTATTTGGTCAGTGGATGCCTACTAGAACTTTCTAGAATGTACTCCTAGTCCTTAACCCTCCAGGATCTATTTAAGGAGATTTCTAGCATTGTAAAAGGCAGTTCAGAGTGGAGTTTGAGAGGAGGTACTAAAAGGAGAAATTATCTCCAGATTTATGCTATTATAAGCCCTTAGGGCATGTTTGGAAGTTTATTTTCCTATACTATCTATACTAGCTTATTTTCTCAGTTAATATAAATTTCCCTTTCTGTTATGTCCATTTTTGTTCTTGGGTTGTGTCCCCATCAAGTGGTATCAGATCTGGTTTTCCTAAGTGTGTAGACAGAGCGCCGACTGTGAAGTAGTTTGCACTAGGATTGTGTGGTTGTGGGTTTGAGTTAGAAGATGCCTCCACGAAGAGAGCATGGTGGAAGGGCCAAAGCTATTAATCCTAAGGAGGTTAGAGCCCTCTAGAGGTAGGTACAGGCATTGCAAGAGGAACTTCGTAGAGGAGAAAATATTGCCGCAGGTGACAACAGTGAGGATGACAATGAAGAAGAAGTAATGGGACTAGAAGAGGTATTTGATGGGGAAGTTCTAAATCATGCAGAGGAAAGGCTTTTTAGGGCCATTACTAAGTTTGGGAAAAGACCTACAATTGAAGTGGTTGTATTTTCAGGAAATCTGAAACCAGATGAGTTGATTGATTGGATCAATGAACTAGAATAATACTTTGAGTATGAGGATATCAGGGACCTAGATAGGGTTAAGTTTGCAAAGGCCAAACTGAAAGGCCATGCCAAAATCTGGTGGCAAGAGGTTCAATTGGAAAGAAATAGAAGAGGAAAGGAGAAGATCACAAGATGGGATTGCATGGTGGACAAATTGAAGAAGCAGTTCATTCCTATGGACTACGAGCTTGATTTGTTTAAGAAGATGCATGGGTTAAAGCAAGCAGGAAGATCAGTCCAAGAATATACAGAGGAATTTTATTGACTCTTGATTAGAGTGGGGCATGCAGAAGCAAATAAGGAGAAGGTTTCTCATTATATCAGTGGGTTGTGACCTAGCATCCAGGAGGAATTAAGTCTAGTAAGAATGACCAGCGTTGAAGAGGCATACCAGTTTTCCATATGAGTTGAAGAGAAGCTGAATAAAAGGTTTGAAGGAAGACAAAGAGGGCGTGGTCAAGGAGGAAGGGGAAGTAGTAGATCATCTAGAGGCCACAATGAAACCCAAAAGAAAAATGAAGATGAGGGTACTAGCAGGAACCAAAGGAATGAGGGTTTCAACCGCTCCCGTGACCAAGACTTTGGAAATTAGAGAGGAAGAGGTAGAGGACGTGGACAAGGAAGAGGAGGCTTTCATGGTACCTATTTCCATTGCAATGAAGAAGGTCATCATTCCTTTGAATGCCCTCAACAACAAGGAAGGAAAGATAGGAGAGCTAAGGGCCAATCTAGGGTTTCTCATGTGGATGAGGATGCACAATCATCACATTCAGATGATGTAGAAAGAGGAGAGACCTTGGTAAATGAAAGAGTCCTACTAAGTGGTGAGATTGAACTAGGACAATGGAGGAGTTTGTTCCATACTAGATGCAAGTGTGAGGATAAATGTTGTGATGTGATCATTGATGGTGGTAGCACTGATAACTTGGTATCAGAAGAGATGGTCTTTAAGTTGAAGCTCAAGAGGGAGAAACATCCCCAGCCCTATCAGATTGCTTGGGTAAAAGATGATCATAAGGTCCTGGTAAGTGAACAATGTTTAGTAAAATTCAAAATTGGGAATTACCATGATTAAGTTCTCTATGATGTTATTTCGATGGATGTTTGCCATCTATTGTTGGGTAGACCATGGTAGTTTGATAGACATGCAGTACATGATGGACATGCAAACACATACTCTTTGACAAAGGATGGAGTTCACCACAAATTGAAGCCCATGAAAAAGGAAGGTGAAAAGGTATGTAGCAGTGCTAGGATTTGTCTTGTTGATGAAAGGAAGTTTTTAGATGGCATGAAACATCAGCATATGTGCTATTCTTTGATTCCTAGGAAAGATAAAGAAGGTAGTAGTGAAATACCACTCGAAGTTTTAGATTTACTAGGGGAGTTTCAAGATATTATCACTGATAATGTTCTAGACAGATTGCCACCAATAAGGCTAGTTTTCCTAACAAGGCTGCTCACAGGATGACTCCTACTAAAATAGAGGAGCTAAATAGACAAGTTCAAGAACTATTGAGGGAGGGCTTGATTTAGGAGAGCCTGAGTCCATGTGTAGTACCTGTAGTACTCACACCAAAGAAGGATGGAGAGTGGAGGATGTGTACAGATTCTCAAGCTATAAATAGGATAACCATCAAGTACCAGTTTCTTTTGCCAAGGATGGATGATCTTATGGACTGCTTGAGTGGAGCTTAGCACTTCACAAAGATAGATCTGAAGAGTGGTTATCATCAGATACGGATTCGAGAAGGAGATGAGTGGAAAATAGCCTTCAAGACCAAGGAGGGTCTTTATGAGTGGTTAGTCATGCCCTTTGGATTGATAAACGCCCCAAGCACCTTCATGCGGCTCATGAATGAGGTTCTTAAGAAGTTCTTGGGAAAATTTGTTATTGTCTATTTGGATGATATTTTAATTTTCAGCAAGACTTTGGAAGAACATTTACTGCATATTCGTAGTGTCCTTGAAAGGTTAAGCCTAGAAGAGAAACTGTTAATTAATTTGAAGAAGTGTATCTTTGCAAAAAGGGAGTTAGTCTATTTGGGGTTTTCTATATTACCCAAAGGTCTCAAAATGGATCCGGAGAAGGTAGAAGCCATCTTGGAATGGCCTACTCCAAGGTCTGCTACTGAGGTAAGATCATTTCATGGTCTGGTTAGTTTCTACAAGAAGTTTATTAAGAATTTTAGTGGCATATGTGCACCCCTAACTGATACAATAAGAGGGGATAGAAAAGAGTTCAAATGGACTGCAGTAGCTGTGAGAAGTTTTGAATTGCTAAAGAAGAAGGTGACAGAACAACCTATATTGGCACTTCCAGATTTTAGAAAGGTTTTCCAGGTGGATTCTGATGCTAGTGGTAGCACTATTGGGCCTGTATTAAGCCAAGAAGGTAAGCCTATTGCATATTTTAGTGAAAAATTGAATGATGCAAAGAAGAAGTATTCTGTTTATGATCAAGAGTTCTATGCAATAGTTCAGGCCTTAAAGAAATGGAGGCATTATTTATTGCCAAAGGAATTTGTTTTGTATTCTGATCGTCAAGCATTACAGTACCTAAATAGCTAAGGTAAATTGAATCAGAGGCATATGAAGTGGGTAGAGTTCTTGCAGAGCTATACATTTGTGTTGAAGCATAGAAGTGGAAAATCTAACAGGGTTGCAGATGCACTAAGTAGGAGACAATTGTTGCTTACAGTAATGCAGGTTGAAGTAGTTGGGTTTGATGAACTCAAGAATTTGTACCCCAAGGATCCTGATTTTGCCAAAGCTTGGAAAGCTTGTAAAGAACCTGTTGCTATAGATAGATCCAAGTGGTTAGACTATTTGATTCAGGATGGCATGTTGTTCAAGGGTAGTCAATTGTGCATTCCAAGGAGTTCCATGAGCGAAAATCTGATTAAGGAGAAACACAGTGGAGGGATGGCAGGACATTTTGGTCGAGATAAGACCATTGCCATTCTTAGAGAACATTATTTTTGGCCTCAAATTTCACAGGATGTGAAGAAGTTTGTACAGAGTTTCCAGGTTTGTCAAGTTGCCAAGGAGCTTAGTCACAATACTAGCCTATATCAGCCATTGCTTGTTCCATCAAAGCCATGGGAGGACATAAGTATGGATTTTTTTCTTGGATTGCCGAGGACACAAAGGGGTAATGACTCAGTATTTGTGGTAGTTGATAGGTTCTCCAAAATGGCACATTTCATTCCATGCCATAAAACTCATGATGTTGTCCATATTGCAGACTTGTTCTTCAGAGAGGTGGTGAGACTACATGGTCTCCCAAGGAGTATAGTTTCTAACAAAGATACTAAATTTGTGGGGTATTTTTGGAGGACATTGTGGAAGAAGTTGAGAACAGACCTAAAATTCAGTTCCATGCATCACCCACAGACTGATGGCCAAATAGAAGTGGTAAACAGAAGTTTGGGCAATTTGCTGAGATGTTTAGTTGGGGATAAGCCTAAGGGATGGGATTTGATTCTACCACAGGCAGAGTTTGCTTATAATAACTCTATAAATAGGAGTACTAGAAAATCACCATTCCAAATTGTATATGGGAGTAGCCCAAGGACTGCACCAGAGCTGAGGAAGATAGAACAAGAGGAGAGGACAAGTGTTGAAGCTGAGGAATTTACTGAACATATCAAGCATCTACATGAGGAGGTTCAAGCACACATTACCAAGATGAATCAAGAGTATAAAGCTAGGGCTGATCAAAGGAGAAGACATAAGGAATTCCAAGTAGGAGATTTAGTCATGGTGCACTTACGAAAAGAAAGATTTCTAGCCGGTACTTACAACAAGCTGAAAATGAAGAAATTTGGCCCCTACAAAATTTTGAAGAAACATGACTTAGGAAATGCATATGAAGTGGAGCTGCCAGATGGTATTCACATTTCTCCCATTTTCAACATTATGGATTTAACAGAGTGTCATGATGATGGTGCAGATGAGGAGTTGGTGTTAGAGCCATGTCCAATTCCTGCTTCTAAGAAGGAGGAGATAGAAGACATTCTAGATCATCATGTGGGTAGGAGTACCAGAAATAGGCAGTATGAAGAGTATTTGGTCAAATGGAAAGGATGACCGATTGAGGACTCAACTTGAATTTCAGCAGCTGAGGTTTCCCATTTGGGATTTCCTCTACCATTCATAAAGTGACAGGGTCACTTTTCAATCTACCCTGGGTGTCTGATGCAGGAGCATCCAGAGGTATAAGGGCAATCCTGTGTCACCCAAAAAAATGTACTTAGACTTAGTTTCTGTTTCATGTGTTTTCATTTTTGGATACCCATTTGGGTCAAATAAAGGTTCCAACTCTCACAGTTCCACTATTAGTGTGTTTGAAAATCTTGAAAAATAGGAGCATGCAATTGGGCCATCATTTTGGTAAACTAGAAGGTGTGAATTGGCCAGATGAATGTGATTTTGATTTAGAGCATTTCAGAAAAAGAATAAGTTCAAAAGGCCCCATGGTTTGAAAGTTATTTCAGTTTTTTAGGTTTTGGAGACCTCCTAAGAAAGCTTCAAAGTCAGGTTAGGGGCATTAAATGACCTCAAAAAGGGCCAAAAAATGGGGGACAAGCAAAGCTTGTCAATAGGTTATAGAGTGCTTCAAGAGCTTTCCAAAAATGTAAACGGTTCGTCAATCAGAGCTACGGTTCAAAAGTTACGCCTCCCAGAAGTTCGGTTACCATTTCTAGATTCTTCTAGATTTGCGCCGACTTCTAACATAGTTTCTAGAACCTTCTATTTGGTCGGTGGATGCCTACTAGCACTTTCTAGAATGTACTCCTAGTCCTTAACCCTCTGGGATCTATTTAAGGAGATTTTTGGCATTGTAAAAGGCAGTTCGGAGTGGAGTTTGAGAGGAGGTACTGAAAGGAGAAATTATCTCGAGATTTATGCTATTGTAAGCCCTTAGGGCATGTTTCAAAGTTTATTTTCCTGTACTATTTGTACTAGCTTATTTTATCAGTTAATATAAATTTACCTTTCTATTGTGTCCATTTTTTTTCTTGGGTTGTGTCCCCATCACAAACAATAATTGAAATATGGAAAGCTAGAATCTAAACCTAAACATGTAAACATAGTAGTGAAGGGAAAGTACAAAAGGTAATATCGTAGTGTACTAAAACAACATTGCAATAAATTGAAACAACATCACAATGTACAAAAAAACCCAACTAAGTACACAATTCCTCCCAACCATAATAGCATCATAAGACCATCATGGGCCCTAGCCATCCCCCACATGTAACATCCCTAGCTACCAATCAAATCACCAATACTATTGTATGAGGATGTCACTACTAAAATGTGCTACAACAGAAGCATAAGGAAATCTAACATGCTATAAGTAAAGGGTAAGATAATCCTACAAATCAACTCATCATCTACATATGCTAAACATCATAATAAGAAAATGAATCAATACTAACATCATCTAGACATGATATACACACATTCTAATGAAAGCATAAATCACAAGAAGGCCTACTCTATAACTTGAAGTACCGAGTGAAAATATCTAGCAACGGTCGCACTAGGAAAATAAGCCATCTTTGTACACCACTCCCTAGTAGTGGTATAGGTAGCTACACCTCCCAACCATATGTAACCCATAGGCACACTCTATCCATGTTGATGGAGATAATGATCCAACCACAAACACACATAAAGCACAACATCCATGACTAATACTCACGCTAGACAGTGTGATGACTGAAACCAAGAACATAGACAATGCATAAACTATGGGTATTGGTTAGACACTCAATGGGCTACTAAGTAGGGGCTGACATCATGGATATTCACTTGGCATCAACAAGATCAAGGTCAGATCATGCAAATTCAACTCCTCAACAAAAGGCTCTAGCACTATGTCCTCAAACTTAATCGGGTGCTCACACATTTTATTATCTTAAGTTTTATTACCATCTGGTGTTTTATTTAGTTATCACTTAATTAAAGCTCCCTCTTCCAACCTATGGAGCCATGATCACTAGGCTATGAGATAGAAGCCCCCTCCATATGCTACCCTACCTGACCCATGCTCATCCAATGATGAGTGCTTGTAAGCATGCAAATTCCTGACCCAACCCCAATAATCATAACTTCTAGAAGTACCATGGAAGATTGGGACTCACAAGTCACCTAATGAATATACATGCACATACTCACATGTGGTGCACCACCATCATGAAGATCATAGCACAAGGACTAGATGAGAACACAAAGTAGAAAGTCACTCAACCAAAAATAGAATCAGGAGGACGGATGTGGCACACATCCTAATGCAACCTAAAATTGCAACAATGGTTTAACTGACATCTAAAAAAATGATCCAATCCCACGACCAAACTCATGCAAAGAAAACTTGAGAAAATAGGGTGGCATGCAAAATGAGATAAAAATCCCACAAACTAGAAAACTTCAAAATTAAAACCCATTTGGCCTTTGGGTACAAAAACCCCAAAAATTCAATAATATTGGCATTGGAACACCGTATGCAAACAAAACCAGCATAATAGTGGGAAACCACAAACCCCCATCCCAAAAATAGGGTAATGTTCATACCCAACCAATGGGGCAAAACCAACAAATAAAAACAAAGGGGAACACTAGTTCTTAGCCTCCTAACAAACTGCTACAAAAAATGAAAACTAAAATGAAGTAGGAACAAGAAAATAGAAAAGCCCTACTTGAAAAAAAAAGGGACAGAAACCAAAATCAGCCTGATAAAATAAATACCCTACTAATACTGTTAAAAGTGATAGAAAAGAAAAGTCTCCCCGAGCTAGATCCAACAGGATTGGTCTTGCAAAAATCCAATCCTTCAGAAGGAGGATTTCAAAAAAGCTCTACAATTTATAAATTGTAAAATTGAAAAGTGAGGAAACAAATCCCTTTTTCAATACTTATTCACTTTACGAGTGAATAGTTGATTAGGGAAAATAGCTAGTTAGACTAGCTAGACTCTAAATTTACCCAAATGAAAACATGTTATTCCTCATAACAAGAATTCACCTAAGGCAAAGCTGTTAGAAATTAAATTCAATAAGATTTAAAACCTGAAAACCCAAAATCACAAAAAAGCACTTAATAACTTTTGTGACAATGCAAACCTCTAAATGCACAGACACACTTACTGGTCTAATCACATAATGCAGATGAGTTTAGATTTAATAATCACAAAAAGGTTTAATTAAACAACTAAATAAGGATATGTTGACCATATAAGGATGATATTGGAAAAATATGAATAGCTAAATCACTAACTCCATTTGCGACTACCATGGATATAAATCCTACACACTAAAACACATGATCAAGTGCAATTGCGTATAATAACATAGTTGAAGAAATAAATGCATTAAATAACTAATTTAACCATTTATTTAATTATATCTAATTAATCCATATACACCACTCACATTTTCATAAAGTATAAACAGACAAGAATGAAGTAATTAACCATAGCATAGAATCCATCACATAACATAATCAAAAGATAAGTCCAAATACTAGAAAATCAGATATCATCATAGACCTCCTATCATCTCAAAATTGCATAAACATGCAAATATGATAAATTGAATACCATAGCAGTATAGCATTTATGATACTTGAATCAAAGTATAACATGTGACCCTCAGGTCATCTCAAGGTACATAATATACGAGTATCAAGTACCTCTTGAATAAAAAATATATAAGGTATAGACTACAAACAAAAGAAGCACTACACATAGTTAATTGCTAAAAGTAGTGATTAGACCATGTTGCAGCAAAAAAAGGTGTAAAGCTATGATTTTCCAATCACCAGTGTTTAACTGGTAAGGAAAATATGACTCTAAAATGGAAAACAAAGGGATTCACTGGGTCATGAGGGTAGATTTTGATGCAAAAATGACCGTTAAAGAGCCTCATTATGACTTAAAAGAGATACCCTATCAAAAGTGCACAAAGAATTAGGAAAAGCTAGAGGTACAAGACGATTTTGGTACTTTTATAGAAATTGATATTTTTCATGCACATTGAAATAAATAGATATAAATGCTTCTTTGTTGTTATTTCCCTATTAATAAGATTGACATAATTGTTTCTTGAGCTACAATATTTCACACAAACCATAGATAGAAGCTAAAAGTTAAGAGATTTCTAGTATTTACAGAGATTTTTAGAGCTTTTAGAACTTGAAATTCATAGAGTTGTTTGTATGGAATCTGATAATAGAAATCATGGCATAGGAAGAGGAAAATATAATAGCTCAAATTGATGTGGAAGAATCTTCACAAGCTACTGAACAGGCAAAACCAAAGTGAGAAAAAATGCATGCAGAGGAATGGGTATAGTTTCTTCCAAGGTATTCTCATGTTTACACTTTGAGTGTGCATGTTTTTAGAGATACATATTCTTTTTGAAGAGATGCCATTATAATTGATAAAAATGGAAATGATCTTTTCTAATATTTCATAAAAATAGGTTTGCAAAGTCACCAATTTGCAACCCATGGGTTAGGAATATGGAAAAGTTGATAATGTCAGATGTAATAGTGGATGTTGATATGATAAAGGCATTGATAAAATCCTACAATCCAACAACTAAAGTTTCCCATAGGAAGGACATGGGTATCCTATGAAGATTGGATAGGGAGGCATTCATTGAGGTTTTTGATCTAGGAGAGCCTATGACAAAAGCAATTGAAATGGAAAAGATGAATTCAAACTTTAAAAATTCTAAGAATTTCTTTACTAGAAGATTCATGAAGAGGCACATTCCTAAGTCAAAGTTGGAGAAGGTTGAGATGCCAAAGAAGGTAGGAGACCTAATGCCACTAGAATTTTTCTACGAGTATTTTAGATACACCATTTTTAGGATAAACAAGGTGATAGGAATTGATGGTAGAAATAATGCCCCAGGAAAAACATATAGATAATTTCTTTGGATATCTAGGATCCCAATCATAATGATGGGTATGATTTATTTTGAATACATCATCAATAGGATGCATGATGAGATTGTGGTAGCTTGGAAAGGAGAACTTTGAAATTTTAGGTTCTTCCACTACTCATTGCTGATGCACCTCATCTTATACAAGAATATAGGGCATATCAATGTAGACCTTATCGAAGCTACTGAATAAGATGGAGAGAACTTGCCTATGCAGAAGTGGGCTTACTTTTAGAAAATGTTTTATTCCTATGCTAGTGCTACTAATTTTTACAATGACTTTGTTTTTCCTATTACAAACATGTTAGTAGATATAACTGAAAGAGTACTTAGAGGTGCAAGGATGCTAATAAGACCATTTACTTGCCCAAATGGGGATAAGATACTTACTCATGATTGGGTTAGTTTGTTTCTATTTTAAAAAAATTAATTATAAGGGTTTTTGGGTGTCCACAACCCCCTCGTATATTGCCAAAATATATCCTTGAGAGATTAGGCCAACTAGAATTCTTTTGGCAATTGTTAATGATGAATAAAGAGAATCTAGGTCCTACTATCAAGAGAGGCTCTTTTGTAGCAAGGAATGCAAAGATAGGAAACTTTTTAAAGGAAAGGATGCTATAGAGGATATTTATCATTGCATTGAAGAGTTTGAGCTTCCCTTAGCCCCTACTAGAACCTATAATCCAAATGATTTGGTGAGGCATGCTCTAGAAAAAATGAGAAAATATACCCTCCCAAGTAGTAAAAAAAATTGGGAAGAGGACTACAAAATGAACTATTTGGAAACAGAGGTGTGTAGGGATAGAACCTAAAGATGGAACAAGATAATGAAGATTGAAGAGGCCATGAAGGTAAATTATCCATCATTTAAGGGTCTTTACCATGATGCAGCCTACTTAGATATAATAGATGCCTAGATAATTTTGAATAGATAATGGTACAAGTGCTTCCTGAGATCAGAGATAGGGTAGAGCTTCAAATCACTCAATAGGAGGATGTTATAACCATTGAGGTTGAATACAACTAGTCAAAGAGTTCCTCATGGAAAGAGGGGAGGAAGAAACAAAAAATGATTAAGATCCATGACAAGGTTAGAGGAAAGGAATTGCAAATTTTTCCAAAAGGATCAATTTTTTTTTATACAATTAAACATAAGTTCTTGTTAAAGCAAGTTGGGGAGCATGAAATTATCCAAAATAAGACTAAATTGGAAATTTAGATGCTAGATGAGCAGATTATTGAATCTAAAGAATTCATGAAGGATGATGAATTAATCAAATCGGATGAATTAAAGTCTTTCTTATAAAAAGTTAATAGGAATGAGCTTACTTCACAATTGCAACTAGGTGACTCACTTGAGAAAACTATAGAGCTAGTGCAAAGGTTGTAGGAATATGATCCTAGTAGTGAGAGAATTATAGAAGAAGAAGCTACAGAGCTTTTAACAAGAATTGGGATGCTTCTCTTTCCTAGATGGGAGTTGAGCTCATCTTTTATGTTAGATAAGATCAGGAAACAAGATAAGTTAGTCTCTTTTGAAGAGACCAATATTGCTTGTGAGTTGCAGGGCTCTGGTTTTAGTATTGACAACAAGACCATGGATATATGGAGTTTTTTTGCTAAGGGAAATAAGAAAACTCTCATAGAAATAAAGGAACCCCCTCAACACAATGTGATATTTTGGAATGTCACTACTATATCTAGTGATTAGATTCATAATTTATATAATACAACATCACTGACATGGAAGAGAAAAATGGATATGTTAGAAGAATAGCTATTTCAAACATACAACATATCTATTGATGCTAGGAAAAAATATGAATAAGAATTGAAAAGAAATTATGTCCTAGAATAGAGAGTGGCTGCCCTAGAAGAAGAAGCAAGAAACCTCAAAAATGTGTCAAGACCCATCACAGTGGCTAAAGACAAGGAAACCCAAATAGTAGTTGATGATAAAAATGTGCGAGGGAGCCAATAGATGGACATTGATGAATGGGATGGTTCCAAAGAGGTGGAAATCAAGAAAATTCAAAGCTTGATGATGCACAAGATAGGTACTTTACAAATTGTGTCACAAAATATGCATAACAGTTATATCTCACTGCAAGGAGTTGAGTTCCAGTGCTTAGAAGCATAGCTCTTCTACCCCCTTTTTAACAACATGGGGACCATATACACAATTATTTGATAACTTGGTTCCCCTATTACCCCAAAAGGAGTTACCCAAGGTATTGATTATAAATAAAGAAAAATAATTAGTAAAGTAAAGGAGTTACATGTGTTTTTCTCAAGAAAAATGAAAATAATATAGGGCAAGATGAAAAATATTTCTACATTGATTCCAAATTTTATTCCCACTATCCTAGACACTGATGGAGAAATCAAAGAATGGAAAGATTCATCCTCCTCTTTTGAGGATATTTTGAGACATCCATGGTTTATGGCTTTTTATAATAATAAGACAGATGTAATAGCTATCTATGATATGATTGAATTTCTATTCAAAATAGAACCAGATATGAATAAAGTCACATGAGAGTTAAAGGGTATAAATGATACTAAGTGGAACAAAAATATTGGTGAATTAGATATCATCTGGGATGCCGCATGGCAAGATGTGGATACTGACATTTCTACCTGGGAAGTCATTACTGATATAAAGGCTATACAATTAGTTGATAGCAACAAGGAAATGAAGGGATATAGTTAGAGGTAGAAGAGACAAGAGAAAGACAAGGAAAGAGACATGAGTATGAAGACTAACATAATTTTTTGAAAGGACACTTTCTTATAAGTTCCACTTGCTAGTTTTGCAATTACATCCAAAGTTTTGATCCAAATAGAAAGAATGTTTGAATGTAAAATATCTTTGTATTTGCTTTCCATTAGAATTTTGACATGTGTCCTCCCATATGAAGCTTTTCTCAATCCTTCCTATAAAAGGATTTCCAAGATGTGGAGTGGAGGTTCGAAATCTTTGTAATTTTCAATGTTATGCTATTTTGCATTCGGTCCAATTAGCTTTTGTGTCAATTTTTGTGATGTGTTCATTTGCAAATTTGAGAACACAGCTGAACATTGAATGAAATTTTGTCATATCTTGAGTCATGCTTGAGTATTACACTAGTATTGTATGATTTTCAAGGATAATTAATGCAAAAGGAATGTTCTATAATATCTATTCTTCAAATTTTGTCTCTAATTTTATGTGTTGGTTATGTTGGGATTGAATGAGAAAGGTTCATGTAATTTAATGCAACTAGGATAGGTTTTATATCAATTTTTTATTTCTTTTAATTCAAGAAATTAAGTAAGTGCTTCAATAAATTGATAGGATTTCTAGTCATTTAAGAAGGATATTTATAAGAATGGGGTTTAGGATTTACTAGTAATAATTTAATTGTAAGATAATTAAAAAGGTCAAGTTTTGTTGGGTAGATTTTGTGTGAACAATGGATAAGACACTAATCATCAGTTCATATGCATATTGAAGAAATCTTGTGGTTGCATAGAGAACAAACATAAATCAAATCAAATTTTACTTTTATCTGTCAAGAAATAATCGTTGGTCATCACTTATTTGCAATAAGCTCTCTATATGTCATAGTTAACTGCTATAATCAAGAATTATTTGCAAAGTTAAGAAGAATTATGACCATTCTACTATAGGGGATAGATTTGAAGAGAAATATTATTAGTGAGTGAATTGTAAAAGAAGTATCAAATGTCTAGTCATTCCATCCCTAAGATGCACCAACCTAGTCCCTAGAAAGCCTAAAGTGTAGAGAATCCCTATGATTCTATTAATGTTGGGTCTAGATATGAAGAATTCTTAGTTGAACATAGGAAGTAGCTAACCCTTAGACTATTTTTATCTTTTGAAACCTGGTATCAGGTCTTTTGTTGCCTGATAGTTTTAAAACTCCAACAAAATGATGACTTTAGTGGAGATTTGATGAAAGAAAAGAACTCTAAATTTCTACAATCTTTATTGTAATTCCATATTTGCCATCATATTTTGTTATCCTATAAAACCATGCTTGAATATTTGTTTCTTTTGAGTGAAAAACCTTGAGAATTTATTAAAGTTGAGTACCATAGAAGTTGTGTGATGTAGAATGGTCTTGCAAAGTGCCTTATTAGCCATATAGAATTGTTTTCCTAAAATTATATAATATAAAATGAATTAGGGTTGGGTCCCTTTTGTTAGATCTATTTCAAGAAAATTTCCCACGTAAATTTCCTTGTCTTTTAGCCAAGTAAAAGATATTTTCCCCTAGTGGGTGGCAACTCAGTCTTAGGTTTTGTTACTAGTACTTATATTAACTTATAAAAGGAATAATATAAGAGCTTATGTAAAAGAAAACCCATAAATCCCACTATATATAGATTTACCAAAGGGTGGTAGAAAAAATTAGCCTAAAAAGAAAGGGGAATCTAGTCATACATGGAAACCTAGAGATAGTCCACAATACCAACCCTAAACTGAGAAAGAGATTTCATCTCATAGTTCTGAATCTGAAACCATTAGGCTCTTGGGTAATGTTTTTGCAACACCTTATCATGAAGAGCGGTTTTACCAAGATAAAATGGTATCATCTGTAGAAGATACTATTTTCAGAATGAGTGTTGTAGAAGTGATGAACCAACATCTTGAGAAAGTCCCTTACATTGAGAGAAACATGATAGATTTGGATGATTTTATAGAGTCTGAAGCTACAATCACAGACCATGATGATTTTCTCACCAAAGTAGAAATCCTTAGAAGAAGGGTTGATGAAGAAGAAAGCAAACACATTCATTTGGAAAAGGAGAAAGAGAAAATAACCATAAATAATCTTATTGAAAGAGAAAATTTTCTTAGAAGAATGGTTTCTTTGAAGGAGAAGAACAAGAAATTGCAAGAAAGATCCTCCAAAACACATTTTGATGTTTTAGAGATGTTGAATTTTTAAGATCTAAAGTCCAATAGTAGGAAAATATCCTAAAGGAAAAAGGATATGTCTTAGCCCAAGTCCAATCCTACAAACATATTGAGCCAGAACTTATAGATTTGACTATGAAAACTTATGATAAAGGAAAATAGAAGGTTACAAGGATCCAAACAAATGAACCTCAAATCATTCCTAACAAGTCTACAAATCTTGGCCTGTCTAAATTAGATTTAGGTATAGAAAAGGCTAAGAAAGAGAGGAAAGATTTAGCTAAGGAGTTTGAGAAGGTTGAGAATGAAGCAAAAGAAGTAGAAACCAAAAGAAAGATATAGTTTATTAAAACTAACTCTACTTTAGCTTCATGGCCAAATATGTCCTTACAAGCCACACCTTCTATTCCTACTTGTGGACCAATAATACCAATCCAAAATGTCTCTCAATCAACCCTTGCCTCATCTTTTACCACAAGTATTCAAATCCCTACAATTTAGAAAATAAAGTAGTCTTAGATCCCCATTCAAAATCAAGCAGCTATAGAAAGTACATCAAATGCTGTTGGTTTTTAGAGAAGACCCATATACATGGAAAAGTATAAGTAGATGTCCTTTTTAGGCATCACTAGGTTCCTACATCCTATCTCCAATGATCTAATAGATAAGGTTCTAATTTTTTTAGGAACTAATGTCATTACTGGTGAAGAACACCTAAGATTATTTGTAGAAATGCTCAATGATTATGAAGTGGAGCATGAAGATGTGGTCATGAAGTTGTTTGTACATTCACTAATTGAGGATGCCAAGGATTGGTTTAGAAGGTTTCTAGATGACATCATTAGTTCATAGAGTGACTCAGTGAAAATTTTAAAGAATTTAGTATGGAGATAATAGTAATGTTGGTTTCATGTTAAATGACTTCAACAATATAAAGAAGAACCCTAATGAGTCCACATTTGATTTCAACATGAGATTTCAAAAAGGGATGTACAAGATTTTCCAAATGATGAGGTTAGGAGAGGATCTTGTCTTACTTCATATTTTAATGTATTTGATAGTAAGATGGCCTATACCCTCATGGAAAAAGATCCTAGGACATTAAGAGATGCCTACAAGATGGTTGTGAATATTGAGAACAATAGAAAGGCCTCTGGTAAGCTAGGAATGACCCTGAATTATTTGATCCAAGGAACAATAAGAAGGAAAGTGATAAGCCTATTATAGCTAAGAATTTTGAGGAGGATACAATGGGTCAACTTCTAAATCTTCTTAAGAATATGAATACAACACCAAAAAATGTAAATAAGAAAAATAATGGTGATAAACCCTAGTTCAAAAACCATTACAATAGGTAGCCTAGAATGAAAAATTATCCATATACTACTCAATAGAAAGATGGAAAACTTATCCACAACCCTACTCAAGACACTAAGGAAAAAGGTACACTAGATCCTCTACAAAGAAATTCTATGAATATGATAAATGATGTACCATGGTGTATTGTATGTTAGTCTTATCATTCCCCTAACTATTGTTCATTAATTCAATCATTTTTTGTAAATCAGCATGCACATAGTGAAGAGGGAGAGGATGAAAAAGGTCACAAGGATGTAGGTTTCAATATGATAAACTTATGTGATGATGGTGAGGAATCTGATCTCGAAGAATCAAAAAATGATATTGTAGATCAGAGAAATGCTTGTCAATTATAGCATCAAAAAGTATTTTTAGATAATGAAGATCATGATGAAGATAAGGTATGCACTACATCACTAGAAATGGATCACATAAATCTGATAAAACCATCCAAGGAAGAGATCAACAGAATCACAATAGAGATGATATCCCAAGTGCATAGTAATTATAATTTGAGAAATAGAACTATCAACATTGACAGTAGTAAGCCATATAGTATCTTCATCAAGGATATTACTCATAAGGTGACTAATGAAAATAAGAAGGATAATACTATGACAGTTAAAGTCAAGGACAATAAGAACAAGAAGTGGGAGCCTAAAAAGAAAGTTCAATTTCAAAATGTTGAAATAGTCAAAGCTAGTTTGCAAGACATAAAATTAGGACCTAATGTCAACAAGAAAATTGTAGGGCCTACTACTAAAGTACTATCAACTCCATGTATTTCTATTAAGCCTACTATTTATGATCCTTTTGACATGATATCCATGTTATCTCATATTATTGTCAAAGTGCCCCTATCTGAAATGTTTAGAATAAAAGAACATAAAAATAAAGCTCTTACTTGGTTGGGTGGGATAGGATATGGTAATATTGTTGAGAAAAAGACCATAGTCATGCAAAAAACATCAATTTTAGTAGAAGACAATGGAGTTATGTCCCAAATACCCTAGATGTATTTGGATAATTCATTTGTATCTTACTTACAAGACTTTAACCCTTTCTTCCTCAATTTAGTCATTAATGATAGAACATTAAAAAATTGCATGATAGATTCAAGAGCATCAAACACCATAATACCTTTCAAGGTTATGGAAGACCTTGGCTTAGAAGTAGACACCAAACAAGGTAGGTGTAGAGAAATGGATTCAAGGGAAGTTCCTACCATAGGTACCATTAATGCATTGCATTTTAGACCAGTTTCCTATCTTGAGGTTGAGATGACTATAATAGTCCTTGTAATTGATATTCCTCCCCATTATGGAATGCTACTCTCTAGAAAGTGGAGTGTTGCAATGAAAGGTAGCCTATAGTGTGACCTATCATATGCCACTTTTCATATAGGAGACAAGGCTATCAAAATTTATAGAGAGCCAAGGGTTATTTATGTTTTTGGAGATAGTTTTGACAAATATTCTACATGTTTCTTGGATACAAATATTAATGCATTTAGAGCTGAATTGGTCATTCAAGAAACTAAGAAACCTCCACCATTGATTACATAAGAGGTGACTTTCTATTTTGATTCAAAGAACTTGTGGAATATGTATTCTTATGGAGCAAATTCTAAGGAAGGATCAAGAGTTGGGGTAGTATTCATATCTCCAGAGAGAAATACATTTAGATATTCATTTACTCTATATTTTGTATGTATCAATAACATTGCTAAGTATTAAACACTTTTATTAGGATTAAAAGTTGTAGTAAGCCATGGAATTAAGAAATTTCATGTTATTAGGGACTCTAAACTAATTATCTCTCAAGTTAGAGGAATATATGTTTTAGAGAATAAAAGATTGAAACAATACAGGAATGTTGTCTGGGATATGATTGAATGCTTTGATGTTTTTGGAATAATTTGGAAAGATAGAAGTAACAAAAAAAAGAATGGGGGCTTGCTCCTTTGGTGAAATGGTGGGGCTTCTTGCCTGTAGTGCCTACAACCAAGGTTCAAGTCCCCATAGGGCCATTCTCTATTGTAGATCTTAATTGAGAATGTTTTTCCATTCACCCTTGGTGAAATAGTGGGGCTTCTTGCCTGTAGTGCTTACAACCAAGGGTTAATAAATTTTTAAGGGCTTCTCCCTTTGGTGAAATGGTGGGGCTTCTTGCCTGTAGGGCCTACAACCAAGGTTCAAGTCCCTATAGGTCCATTCTCTATTATGGATCTTAATTGAGAATGTTTCTCCATTGACCCTTGGTGAAATAGTGGGGCTTCTTGCTTGTAGTGCTTACAACCAAGGTTAATAAATTTTAATTTTTAAATGTGGTAGCTCTACTTTTTTTGAATTTTTTTCCCACCTAGCTCCTTGCGCCTAGCTTTGGCTTCTGCTTCAGCTCTTGGCATTTATAGCCTTTACGTTTAGACTTTCATGGACTCTTAGCTATGGAGTCATTGTTTGGCTCTACAAATTTTTGATTTTTTCCTACCTGGTTCCCTAAGCCTGGCTTAGGCTTTGGCTTTGGCCCCTGGCTTCAATCCTACCTCTGTGCCTAGATTTGTCTTCAACTTCACTTTTATTCCTGGATTTAGCTTCGGCTCCAACATGGGTCCTACTCTTTCTCCAATGACTGGATTTGGTTCAATTTTTTTCTTGTGAACAACTTTATGGAGGTCCCTTTAGCTTCTAGGGTTTGTTTGCCTAGTGCGAGTGGTTTGGCCATTTCTTATGTTGATGTGGCTGCCTTTGAGGCTGGTCTTGGTGGACTTGCTGATAAGCTAGTGCTTCATGATACCATGCATTTGGGGGCTCCAATTGTGGTATGTAATCTTTTAAAGATAGATTTGAAATATGATATTATTGATGAGATCTTAAGCTGTATGGCTGACTTCTCAGCCAATGCTACTATCTTTTATTTTAAGGGCTTTTGGCCTTCTTTGTTGAATTTGCATGCCTGGATTTCACATTTTTGGGACTCCATAATTTTAGAGATAGCCCATATTTACCCTTTGCTTGGGGGGTTGTTCATTGTTAAATTTGAATCTACTGCTGATAGAGATGCCATCCTTAACCATGTTTTCTATTGGGAATCAAAGTTTCCCTTGATGGCAAAACCTTGGCATAAAGATTTCAACCCATTGATAGAATCTTTTAATATGTTCCCTGTCTGGGTTAGGTTGTTGAATCTCCCCCTTCACCTTTGGGTAGATTCTATTTTGATGGAGGTGGGGAGTTCCCTTGGTGCTTTTTGCTTGATTGATAAGGCTTCATCCAATGTTTTTCGAACAATGTATGCTCGCATACTAGTTGAAATTGGTGTCTCCAAGGGACTTCCATATATGATTACAGTGGCTTCTACATTAGGATTGTGGAATATCCTTCTTGGCTATGAGGGTATCCCCTTCCATTGTAGGAAGTGCTGCAAGAATAGTCACCTAGCTTCTGGTTGCTCCACTGGTAAATCTAGATTGAAGATGCCCCCTTCTTGGTGGAAAGGGGCCTCAGAGGGTCACTACACGGTCCACAAGGTCCTCTCTATAGGTGATGTTGACTCTCTTCAAGATATTTTGGTGGAGCATTCTTCTACTATTCCTGGCCCTTCAGTAAAGGATCATCCTTTGGCACCTTTGGTTGCAAAAAATCAGTCTTTGGTTTCTATTGCCCTGTCTTCTAGTGATTTGATGAAGGATCCTCCTTTGGCTCCTTCTGTGGATGTAGTTGTTTTATCTTCTGGTGTCTTGGGGGCTGCCACCTCTTTGGATGCTTCTCAAGTTGATGTTCCTTATCTTGTTTCTACTATATCTTCCTCTGCTACAGATTTTCCTCTGGCTTCAGGGGTTTCTAGGTCTGGTTGTGGCATTATTGCTTCTTAGAGCTAGATGGATGCTGGTTTGGTGGGGATTGGAAGGACCTCATTAAAAGGAGATATGATCATGCCCTCCACTTCTTCTTCATTAGGGTCAGACCCTCCTATGCCTTCTTCTCTGGTTGCTAATTTTCCTGTTGCAACCTCTTCCCTAGTCTCAGGGATTTCTAGGCCTGGCTCTGGTGTTGCTAATTTATGGTGGTAGAAGGCTGCTGGTTTGGTGGAGGATGGATGGATTGTAGTAAAAGGAAAAAATATCAAGCCATCCACTGCCTCTTTTGATATGGCATTACGTTCTCAAAAGAAGGGATCTAAAGGCAAAGCATGACTGGTCTTTTTGGCTAGTTGCTCTTTTTTGTCCCCTAGCTTTTTGCCTAGTGTATTTTGTTGTGTATCATGGTTGGGGACTTTTTCCCCTTATTGTCTTTGGGTTTCAAGAGCCTAGTCAAAACCTATGTTGGTGGATATTATTTTGCCACTTTGGTCACCTTTTGTTTGGTGATTTGTTGTTCTCGCCTTTTGTTTGGCCGTTGTCCTTTGGCTAGGCTTTAATTGCTTATTTTCAGCCTTTTGTTTTGTTTCAAACTTGGGTTTCAGGATCCCTATAAAACTTTTTTATCTAATAAAAAAAAGAAGAAGGATGAATTATTAGCTAATGTAGCTATTAAGCCAGATGACATCTCATTTTCTGGTGTATCAAATGTTGAAGTATAGAATAAGAGATCTATCCCTGATAATATTTAGAATTGGTAGGTCTTTGAAGAAGATAAGGATATAATTAGATTTTTGAATTGTGAAGACCAATTATATGGGAAAGAAATTGATGGTGTAGCTTGTGTTGAGAATGTTGATGGTAAGAAAACTATTTTTGGATAGGAGGTGAAATTAAGAACCAACAAAATTCCAAAATGATTGGTTGTTTTGGAAACTATTTTTGATAGTCATGACAGATCTAAGATTGAAAATAAAGAATCTACCACTAAAGATCTAGAAGAAGTGAATCTAGGGACTAATGAAGCACCTTTCAGACTGACTAATCAAAATGACTGAATTTGAGTATTTCTATCTAAAAATCAATTTTGTTCAAAGATATGATCTAGATAAATTTATTCTAGCTAAGTTATATATGGCATCACACTTTTCCAATTGGGAATGTCTATTAAATTAATGTTTTATACTAGTTTATATCCAATTACTAAAGAAATATAACTATTTTAGAAAACTAAGGTTTCAATAACTCTTACAATTTTTTATGATATATTTTTAATAACTTATAAACATTATTTTATAGAGCCCAAAGTCAAGAATATTCTCATATAGAGAGTATAGTGTTTTAATTAGATATAGTATATTATAATTAAAAAAATTCTACAAGCATGTATTTTAATACTCGAAAAGATGTCAATTTTGAGAAAGAAAAAAAATACTAAATAATATCATAAAAATTTAAAACTTATATGACATTCTAGAGAAGAGAGAGTCCTCTTTTAGAATGTATAATTTTTATGCTAGATAGAATAGATTTGTTTTGAAAAATGTGATGCGAGATAAAAACTATCAATTTCAAGTGAGTTGAACTTTGAATGATTATAAAAGTGAAAATGTAAGTCTAAACACAATTTTTATTTTTGAATGTTCTAGATATATATGCTATCTATAACATAGTTTGAGATCAAAGGGAAATAAATTTATTTCCATATAGTTTTGTGGTGGGAACTAGACCCCTATTTTTCAACATTTTTTCAACAACTAAAAAATTATCTATAAAAATTATGAAATATATCAATTCTTAATCCAAATAATTGTTAAAAATTATAATCCTAAACTGGATCAATTTCTACACATTTCATTAGTTTACTTGATTTTCAAATTCTAAATAATAATACCAATTTTATATCATTGAAGGTGAACAATTATAATTTTTTTACCTTTTTCCTTCACAAAAGGGTGACACAAGTTTGTGCTTTGACCCCTAAGTGTTCACAATTGGCTATATGTAGTGATACAATTGTTGACATATCAGTCAAGTTTGTTATTAGTGACACACACTTATTTAGATTTTGTATGGCTACCAAGCTCATTGAATAGTCTACAGTGTTTGCAATCTAATTCAGTAGGCACTGAGCTTTATAGTTGCTATTGAGTTTTCTAGACTAATTCTAGTAGATACCAAGCATTTCAGTGGTTATCAAGTGTATTCAGTTAGTGTGAAGCCTAGTAGTTTAAATCGAGCAGATTTAGTCTAGCAGTTCAACCTGAGTATTTTAGTGGTTACCAAGCATTGCATTTTCTATCGAGTTCATAGTTCATGTAATGCAAAGCTAGTTTAAACTGAGCTTATGTGTTTACTAAGTGATTTAGTTTATGCCAAGTTACATAGTATCTACCAAGTCACTAGTATAGACTGAGTTCAAGACTACTTTGAAGTGATCAGTATGGACTGAGCTTCTACATCTACTGAGTGCATGATGATGTCAAGTAATGACAGTGGGTGTCGAGTATCAAAACTTCACCAAGTCAGTCTTCAGAACCTGAGTGTCTTCATTTGGATCGACTTTGTGATATATGTGTTAACCTATATGATGGCCGACTTTGTAACTATGTAATTTGGATTGGTATATATATGCAATGTATTATATCACATCCATATGGAAGATAAGAAGTGTGTAAAAATGTGAATGTGAATAGTTGAAGCTAAGCAGTAGATAAAGAGTGAATTGTGAAGGCCATATCAAAAGAGGAGCAACAGAGACATATTCATCACAGAAAGGTGATTAGTACAATCAAGAAATTTCTATCAGCAATACAATTGTAAGTTATAGATCTATTATTTTATCCTAACAGGTGAACCAGTCAAAATCATTTCTCAAGGTAGACTTAATAGTCTTTCTTAAATCTCTTAAAAAGAGTGCATACTTCATTGTGTGTTTGTAAAACCTCTAACAAGGTGGACCTTGCAATCCTAATTGCTCCTAATAGGGTAGAGCATCAAAAGTGATCAATGTAAGCCTTAATAGGCCAACTTTATGCTATAGTATTGAAGTTTTGTGGGTATCATCCCCACCCTAGTTTTACTTTCTATTTGGAAAGTTTTTGGGTCACCAAATCATTGTGTTCAAGTGTTATGAATGTTATATGTTTCTAGTTTGTTATGCATGCAATTAGATCAAATATGATGAAATAAATGGTAATTGGATTACTACAATTAAGATCTATAATTGATAAAAAAAAATTTGGTTACTGATTCACCCCTCCCCTCTTAGTAACCTAGCATAGTCTTGAATATTTCCAACAATTGGTATCAGAGCTATGTGGTTCTTAGGAAAAAGTTTGATAGCTTGAGCAAAGATCAAGGATAATGGAGATATTCAAACTTTACAAAACCATTGATAATGAAAAGCTAGATCTAGAAATGGCCATTGCCCAACTCAAGAAATCAAAGGAGCATCTTTCCCAATCTCTAAAAAGAAGGGAGGAACTTGCAAATCAGGTGAATGAACATTAGTACATTGAAGAAAGAATTGAAGACTTTTTCCCTTTAAGCAGTTTAGATGAAGCAAATGATGCAATCAAATAACTCCTAGAGAATAATGGTTCTCTACAACAAGAAGTAAGAAATCTGAAAAGAGAACAAGAAATTTAGTTAGTAAGGTTGTATGAAATCTTAGAATAGAGGAACAAAATAAAGAAGAAATGGATGGAAGGAATAATGAGATCCAAAACCAATCCCTTCAGCATGTAGATCTTATGGATCAAATCTCCAATGAAAATAAGGAAAATATGAGTTAAAGATAGATCAATGAAATATTAAGGAATGATTTAAGTTTAGAAAGACAAATCAATGAAAGAATAAGAAATGAGCTAAGATTTGAAAAGAAAATTAGTGAAAGATTGAGAAATGACCTAAACACTAAGAAGTAAATCAATAAAAGAATGATGAAATCTCAAGAAAACATGGTTCAACTAAATGATAAAAACTTCTATAGGCAAAAAGAAAAAGCAAGAATTGGATACAAAGAAGAAGGTGAATCTTGTAAACAATGTGTTAGGATTAAACCACAGACATAAATAACAATTACATGCAAATATAACCAGTAATAGAAAATAATAGAACACATGAAAAAGAACACAAGGCACCAAGATTTAATGTGGTCCACCCAATCCCTAGGCTACATCCACCAAACAACAAGTCTGGTCTTATTACAATCCAGTGATTACAACCTCATTACAATTTGTAATCCCTTACAGCTCAATGCTGCCACAAGAACCAATTTTGCATCACATCGCACTAAAAATACCTAAATCTAAACCCTTTTATACAAGTATTTTATGCCATTTTAGGGTTACAACATGTTGGCTACAACATTGGCCACTACCAAATCCCAAAGAATTTATGAAGTATATTCAGTAATTTCCTAATCAGTCACCACAATCTAACACAAGGTGCTCAAAAGAATAAAAACCCTACTTGCAATCACTATGGTAAGTTAGGTCATACATCAAACAAATGTTTGAGTAATGCTAAAGAAAAATTTAATGGAAAATGCTACAATTGCAGTCAGCATGGTCACAAAGCTAATGAATGCAAAGAGAAACCAAAATTTGAGAGGTATCACAAGTGCAAGAAACAAGGTCACAAGGCATCAGAATGCATAAATCAGTCATTCAATCCAACAAAGAAAATTTTAAAAGAAATATTTAGTTGGGACTAAAACACTTGGTGTAGATGTCATTACTGTGGAGAATTTGGACACATTGGCATGAATTGTATTAAACATCACATGAGAAGAAGAGACACCGCCATAAGATGTTTCACTTGTACTAAACTTGGTCATCTAGGAAAAAAATACATGAATATAGGTAAATTTGAAGATGAAAAGAAGGTAAAACTAGATAACATTCAAAAGCAGATGAGGCAACAATTGTCATGTCCCCTTTTCAAATAATTAAAAATAATAATCTTTGCTAAGGCAGGCAAGCCCAAAAAGGTGAAGTTTTGGAAAAAAGGGGATAATCTTTGGAAGCTAATGGACTAATAAATGAAGATTATTATTAAAATATGTTTTATTAACCCCTCTTTGACGTGAGTTAGGGTTATGCCCTCTTTTAAGGGGTTTGGAGGCACTTTGGGTGGATTTCAGAACTTGATTTTTGCTCATTTCTTTATTGTTCTTCAGAGGCTGCCAAACCTGTGGAGAAGGAGACCCAAGAATAGGAGTTTGCAAGTTTTTAGGAAGGCTAAGGACATGCATTTGAATTCATTCCATGTGCATTCTCATGCAGAGTTTTCCTTTGTGCTGAACAGTGTAGATTTGTGGGTTTTCGGGTGTGTTTTTTGTAAGATTTTGGTGTTTCCAGTTGAGTATTTCATATCAGTTTGGGTTGCTATTTTATTTCAGACTTTTAGATGTTAAAATAGATCTGAATATATTTATTTGGTCATGATTATACTTATGTGATAGATTATTAGTGTTTTTGTGGTGTTTTTGAGCTATTCTGTGTTGTTTTTGGGAGCCCGATGAGCATTGTTTTTATCCTCTATTTGGGAGCTGTTGTGTAAATGTTATATAGATCTAGAAATTTCATTTTTTAGGCTATTATGCTGCTGAAATTTCTATAAAAAATTTCCACTTTCAGATTTATTAATAATATGTGAAGCTGTGAAGTTTTTGGCACTATTTTCGACATACCCGATTTGGGGTTTATTGAGAAATTGGTGGATCTTTGAAATATTGGTTTTTTGATCTTAAAGATTTGATTAGAGGCTTGAGAAATCATATAAAATTAGAAAAGAGACATTTTAGTGGTATTAGAGCTATGATCTTGCCAGCCTGAGGGTTTGTAGAAGTTTGCATGTTAGTTTTGACAACTACCCAAATCTTGCATGTCAAAATCTATGGTTGCATGCTACTTCTAATCATTTGCATGTTAGTTCTTGGTGAATTTGGTGGTTGCATGTTGCTTCTAATCAGCTGCATGTCAAAATCTATGGTTGCATGCTACTTCTAATCATTTTCATGTTAGTTCTTGGTGAATTTGGTGGTTGCATGTTGCTTCTAATCAGCTGCATGTCAAAATATATGGTTGCATGCTACTTCTAATCAGTTGCATGTTAGTTCTTGGTGTTTGAAGAAGTTATAACCTAGGGTTACACTCTACTTTATCTAGAATGGACAGGTATAGTACAGAGTCTCATAGGACACGATCTTGGACAATTGATATTCAGAGTCAAAATAGTAGAAAGGATGGTTATTTAGACATTCGAGATAAACTTAGGAAAATAAGCCATGACATGTCTGAATAGTTGGTTGAGCACCACCGTATGATGAATGACATGTTTTTCGACCCAGATAAGGTGGATAAGTTAACTGGATTTCTATTTGGTAGATTTTCTCACAGGGCAGATGACACAATTACCAAGAACTTGCATGAGGAGTTTGAGAAACTAGCTTACAGCCAGGCAGAGGTCTCAAATTCTACTCTACCATAGGAGGTAGTGGGTTTAGATGATGATTATGAGAATTTTTTTGTGCATGATGGTGAGATACCTAGTAGAGATGAGCAGACATTGAGCATTCATGACTTTGCTGAGAAAGAGTACCAGGCATAGTTAGATGCTTCATTACATGAGGTTGAGGCAGGTAGTACTTCACATGATTTTTCTAGCCAACTGAAGGTGAACAAAGATAGTATTGTGACTTCATTATCTCATCATGACAGGATGTGGGATATGATAGAGGATCACATTCAGATGATTCAGTTATAGGGTAGACATAAGGGAGTTCAGGCAAAGTCTCCTTGTGTTGACTTACAAGCGATTAGGGAAGGAATGGAAATGATGAAGTTGAGTTATTTACATCTTCTATCAGATCGTGACCATCTTCTTAGCCTTGTTAGAGACTATTCAGATGCCTCGAGGAGGAAGGAGGAGAAAGTTGACAGGCTTTCTCACGAGCTTGAGGACACTCGAGCTTCTTTGGTAAATACTCCATTTGCATTACAAGACTGGGAGAGACATGGGGATAAGCATGGCATAGAATTGAGTTTAGTTTCATCTTGCACTCCTAATACTTAGCTTTCTATGAATGGTAGATCATATGTGGACATTGATAATGTTGCAAGTTCATTTTGCATTCACATCAAGGATATAGGGACAATGTCAGACAGGTATGTGGAATTAGTTGGTATTGGTCATATTACTCAGGTGAGGAGTTTTTTTGAGTTACCAGTTGATTATAGTTTACGGATAGGGACTCAAGATTTTTATATTGGCATTTGGGATTCAATTGACTGGAAATCTTTAACACTTTTTGGTAGTAGTGATTGTTTGGGTGCTATCATGGATTTGATTAGTAGATTGCATGGTGTAGTCTTTTCTTGTGCCAGGAGCTTATCCGATGTTGTTATTAGTTTTTATACACTAGTATTGGGCTTTGTTTATATATCCAGTCGACCATTTTTTCTAGAATGTGTTGATGATCTTTCATATTTGGTAGTGTGTACAGATGAGTCTTAGGATCATATTGGCATTGATGACATCCAGGAGGATGTAGTGGGCAGTTTTGAAGACTTAGTTTCCTTGGTGGTTTCTTTTGGTATAGAGGAGTTGGATAATAGTGCTATAGTTTTTGATACTTCGTATGTTGATATGAGCTTTGGAGTTGATTTGCATGATATGGATGGTAATACTCTAGAGACCAGTAACCTTGAGGATATTCCTTTAGATAGTGCATCAGAGGAGGTTTGTAGGATATAGTCTAGCCAGTGCCATCATGTGTCTAGTCAGTTGAGAGTTAGTGAGTGAGACATTACTATTGCTTGCCAACATTTCAATTCTGCTCATCAATTGTTAGCAGTTTATGGATGGGGTTCTCCTACTAGTGATGAGCAGGAAGGTAGTTATCTTTCCTTGATAGAGTTCCAATCTTTATGGGAGGCTATTCGGATTCTGAGACAGGATTATATGCAGTTGGTAGCTGATAGAGATTATCTTATGGAGTGGGCCAGTACAACATACAATGCATTGTTGGCCAAGGAAAATGAGGTAAACGAGCTTACTCAGAAACTTGAGGTGACTTCTGAGATTCTTGAGAGTACACAGTTGGCTTTCAAGGAGTCACAATTTCATTTGACTAAGGTGACCATGGAGTTAGAGCAACAATAGTCTTTACTCGATTCTATACATTCACAAGCTATGGTGTCTAGTTATCTGAGGATGTCCATGGTCGAGATTGTCAAAGATAGTGGAGATGGGGATGCATCCATCCTTGATACTAACATTGGCATATCAAGTTCATCCCCACTAGAGTCAAGTTCAGTTGAGTTGGGTGCTGCAGCAAATTGTTGTGGTATGCCTGACATGGTGGTGACCTCTAGTACTAATGGCACAGAGACTAGAGATGTTGTATCAAAGACCATGTGTGATGTTGGTGAGCTGACAGTTGGCATGGTTCTTGCTAGTAATACTACTCCCTTGGTGATATCTTCAAAGGTAGTAGTCAATTCCAACTTGATTAGTGATCGATTGCAGTTAGTTGCATCTAGATTGTAGTCTGAGCCACTGACTGAGATTGGCGCATTCTATTGATATTACATTGTGAGGTATTCTCATCAATTTACCTTTGATGACCATGTTGGTGAGATGATGATACAGAGATGTACTTTGGTTCCTAGTGCTTATCATCAGTTCTAGGATAGTTTGACACCTCGAGATGAGAGTTGTGATGGGCATGACATGGCAATAGGTTCTATAGTTGATAGCTTGATAATACATGACTTAGAGCAGGAGTTTTGGAGTGATGCTTCAGCAGGTGTTGTTATTGATTCTACTCCTTTGGCTATGACATCTCCTCACTTAGCTCGTGATCAGTCACAATGGGTTGTATCACTTGTTCATGGAAAATTTGGTTTGGGTTCCATTTCTTTTTATTTATCTTGTGATGGCTTTTCACCATCAGGTGTGCATGGGAGTTATGGTTATTAGACAGTGGCCAATTATTTGTAGAGTTGTGTTGAGTGCAGGAGTTGTACAGTGTGTGGATTCTCCACACTTGGTACAATTTCATTTGGGAGCATTCACCATTGTTGTAGAGTTGGATTATACATTTTGTATAGGCTAGTGGGATGTGTTGATGGTATTTACTATGTTGGTAGTTTGATTTGTCTACTTTACTTGGGTTTTTATGTTCTAAGAGTTTGTGTCTCATGGGTTTCTGACTGTGAAAGTTGTGACTTTGGAGTTTGGTTGAGCTGTAATTATTAGTTTGATTATAGATTGATAAGTAGGACATGATTTCCATAGCTAGTCAAATTGTGAAGTGAATATCAAGATTTAACTGTGTGATTTTGAGTCAAACTCGATGACCCATGTTTCATGAGTAGTGATTCAACATGAATCCATCTCTCATGAGAATAAATGGAACACTTAGCACTCATTGGATCTAGGTGATGCTCATAGGGGTGAAGCACCAGGACTTCTTGGGAGGTCACCCATCCTAGTACTACTCCAGCCTGAGCACGCTTAACTATGAAGTTTCCTCCACAGTTAAACCCAAAGCTTGCAACCCCATTTGATTATAAATTCCTCATGGTTATATTGTAGAGGATATTGCAGGAGCTTGTGTTAATTGAAAATAGTATAGTTCATGACTACATTTGGGATCTAGGTGGATTGATTGGTTTATTTTTTAGCCATTTCTTGAGGATAAGCAATATTTGGAAGGGGAGGACTTGTCATGTCCCCTTTTCAAATAATTAAAAATAATAATCTTTGCTAAGGCAGGCAGGCCCAAAAAGGTGAAGTTTTGGAAAAAGGGGATAATATTTGGAAGCTAATGGAATAATAAATGAAGATTATTATTAAAATATGTTTTATTAACCCCTCTTGGATGTGAGTTAGGGTTATGCCCTCTTTTGAGGAGTTTGGAGGCATTTTGGGCAGATTCCAGAACTTGATTTTTGCTCACTTCTTTGTTGTTCTTCAGAGGCTGCCAAACCTATGGAGAAGGAGACCCAAGAATGGGAGTTTGTAAGTTTCTAAGAAGGCTAAGGATGGGAGTTTGAATCCATTCCATGTGCATGCTCATGCAGAGTTTTCCTTTGTGCTGAACAGTGCAGATTTGTGAGTTTTCGGGTGTATTTTTTGTAAGAGTTTGGTGTTTCCAGTTGATTATTTCATATCAGTTTGGGTTGCTATTTTATTTCAGACTGTTAGATGTTAAAATAGAGATGAATATATTTATTTTTTCATGATTATACTTATGTGATAGATTATTAGTGTTTTTGTGGTGTTTTCGGGCTATTCTGTGTTGTTTTCGGGAGCCCGATAAGCATTGTTTTTATCCTCTGTTTGGGAGCTGTTGTGTAAATGTTATACAGATCTAGAAATGTAATTTTGTAGGATTTTATGCTGCTGAAATTTCTATAAAAAATGTCCACTTTCAGATTTATTAATAATATGTGAAGCTGTGAAGTATTTGGCACTATTTCCGGCATACTCGATTTGGGGTTTATTGAGAAATTGGTGGATCTTTGAAATATTGGTTGTTTGATCTTAAAGATCTGATTAGAGGCTTGAGAAATCATATAAAATCAGAAAAGGGACATTTCAACAATGGATTCCTAAATCTATCAAGGATGCTAGTTCAAGTAATGATGGTCACATCACTGAAGAAGTGGGTGACTCCACCATTTTCAACTAAGTTTCCAAAGGACAAATAGAATTGCATTATCAAGATCACATTCAAACAGTTCCAATTGAAAGTTGACAAAGATCCAAATCAGTATTCAAGATACAAAAGGATCACTAAGGAAGATTGGCATCAGTTATCGTTGAGTTATCTTCTCTACCTAGTAAGGTTGGGTCATGGACTCTACCAAGCAAGGTCGGGAGTAACAAGACACACATGGTTACTAAGTCATGAAGCCTTCACCAAGTAATTAATAGAATAGTGGATGACAGCCTATCAAGCACAATTTCAACTCAGCTACTTTTGTAAAAAGCATTAATGGTGAAGTTTTAACAAAAAGCATGAAATCAAATTCATTTCTCACCGTGAAATCTAAGTGCTATTACAAAGAAGTGATTTACAGTGCGATTGAGTGACTTTAAGAAAATTTGCAAAAAGTTATCAAGGTTCCCATAGTTTATCGAGTAAAATGGCATCAAGCAGCAATAAAGTGAAGAAAGGGTCTGAGATGTTGGTTCGAGGAGTTGAGTGGAAAGTGCCAAATTTCAAAATTTTGCCTGCGATTGTAGAAACCCTTGACTCAAGTGGAGCTCAATCACACATCCCTCCCAAGGTACTCCTTATTAATGATATTCATACTCATTTCAAGTGTTCTATTAAAGAAATTGGTACCCTAGAAATGGATGATGCCCGTGGTGAATTGTGTGTTAATGGAATTCTTAAACGTAAGCATAAGCATTTGGAAGACAAAGGTTTAACACATATTCCCCACATGCCCCAAGGTTTTCAAATTAAATGGATTAGATACATTCTAAGTTGAGTGCATAATGGTCAACTATGGCTTGAGAAACTTGTTGTGATTACAAAGAAAATGATTCATCACATCACTAGCCTCCCCATGCTCACCAAAGCCAAAACAACCAAAACCCTAGGTCGAGCTGAATTGGAAAAGTAAACCCTAGCAGAGTGGGATGGTAGAGGCATGAGAATTAGTAGTGTGATAGATGCATAGCTAAAATTTTGGATTCATGTTATAGCACATAAGATATATAGTTCGAGGCATCTTAATAGTGTATCATGTGAAGTTGTGGACTTAGCTTATAAATTGGTGAAAAACAATATATCTTATGACTTGGCAGATCTATTGTTGAAGCAATTCAACAAAAATATGGAAAGTATTAGGACATCCAAGAACAACCCCTGTACATTTGGTTCACTTTTGACTTGTTTTTTCTTTTATGTTTAGAAATTCTTTCCTTCTAAAGGCATGGTAGTATGGAGAAAAGATGTGCTTGTATTATACCAGATAAATGAATACATTGCAAAAATGGGAGAGAACTATGTTAGCATTATGGACAACTACTTCAATGTGTTCAAAGAGAAAATGAATAATAGGTTTTGGATACCTAAGAAGTTAGTTGAGGATTACAAAGATGATGCATGCTTTGTGGTAGATAGTGACAGAGTTTACATCTAGGCAGTGAAGCCCAAAATTATGTGGGTAAAATCTCTTCCTTATGAGGTGAATATTGATGAAGAAAAGGATATTATTGAATCTCTACTTAATGAACCTATTAATCCAAAGGAACCATACTTTGGAACCTATGATGAAGCCAAGGCAAGGATAGAACTTGAAATAAAGCTCCCTTAGGTAGTTAGCAAAGGAAAGAGGAGGATAGCTAAACTAAAATCTAGCACACCTCTCATGTTAACTGAAGGCAAAGGAGAAGATGTAGAAGAAGTAAAGGATGAAGAGGAATCTGAAAAGGAAGAAGAACTTGTAAACAAGAAAGGCAATGTGATCATCACCAAGCCACCCAAGTCATCCACTGTAGTTTTCACTAGAAGGACAAAGAAGAAGGTAGATAAAGAAGGTGGTGATATCATATTTAGCCAACCTCCACCCACATTCGAGGACAAATTGAAGGAATTGAGAGAAGGAGCTGGTGTAACCAACTTCAAAGCTCTCAAATATGAGACCAGAACATAGGCTGAGTAGAAATAGATTGAAGACCTGGTCATGGATAAAATGGGCCAATGGAAGTACTCACCTGATCATCTAGCATCACTAATGAAGGTACACTCTGATACTTCTTGATGAAGGGCCACACCACCCTACCAACTCATAACCAAAAATACCACAATATGAAGACAAGTTACAATAACATTTCTACAGGATCCCTCAAGATCCAATCCAAGCTAGTCCAAATCCACACTCTAGTAGAAACCTATAAGATCTCAACTTGTGCTCTCAAGCCACCAAGCAACCTCCTTGTTTCTAACCCGCAGTCACTAGTTCTTCTCCAACTTTATCCAAGATCCAAGTGTAAACTGTCTCACATTTGGTGCTCTGTCTATACACTCACAACTCTACTGCAATCCTACTGTAAATTGCCTCACATTCAGCGCTCTATCCACAGACTCAAGAAAACTCACTCTTCACTTCCTCCTTCTCTTTCACACCTTAAAGCCTTCACACCTTCCAACTTTCACACCTTGAAGCTTTTCCTTCCAAAGCTTCTACTTCTCGAGCTTCCCCTTCTCAAGCTTGATTAGAAATGCTCATATGCCTTGCTTAAATAGGCACTTACCACCCAATGCATGACTTATCCACAACCTTCTACAACATCCATAACCTTCTACAATATCCACAACTTTCTACAATATCCATAAATTTCTAAAATTCTACCCACACACCTTGATAAATGGAATGAAAACCATTTTTATTTTATTTTAATTCTTTACTTTTCTATTTTATGCCACCTATGCACCTCAAAAATAGAAATTCCTCCTTTTTTCCTTTTTCTCCTTTTTTCCCTTTTTATTTATTTATTTTTTTCCTCTAATTTTTGTCATTTTCTATCTCCAATTTTTTTTTTTTTTTTTTTTTAATTTTAAAAATAAATTTCTCATGCAAGATGCTCCTACATCAGACTCCCCCAGTAGATAGAAAAGTGTGTCCCACACTTTGATGCCAAAAAAGAAAGATCTACAACCATCGTCATCTTCACCAAAGGCTTCCACCTCAACAGGGACAATAAAACCAACATGCAAATCTTCTACATCTGCATCCATATGTCAAACACTAGAATCTCAACCATCCAATCAACATGCTCACTCCGACAAAAAAATTGAACATAACACTTTATTAACAAACCCTCATCCACACCAGCAACTAGTGAATCCACACTAGTAGCAACAAACTCTACATTAGCAACAACAAACTCCATATCAGCACCAACATGTAGATCTCCATCAATACATGCCAAACCAACAATCTCATTGCTCACAACAAGATGCCCTACAATACATAACTCACCTCCAACAACAACTAGATCATCCACGACCAAGTGCTCCACAATCTCCATGTCAGACTCAGCCAATTGATCATGAAAACCAATCTCCATCCCAACATCAACAAGGTTAGGAATATCCTCAGCAACAACCTCTATTTGCTCTATAGGTTCTTCATCAGGCTCCACAAACTGATTAGGAAAACCAACCTCTTCCACCTTGACCTTCTTAGCTTGATCAGCAAATCTACATCCAACTGAGAAAACATCTTAGAAAAATTCCTCTCCACTATATCATGGATTTTCACAATCATCTTAGGGTCCAATCCTCTTGGAGCCATCTTCCAAGATCTTCATAAACCCTTTGCCAAAAATCCTTCCCATGCTCCTTGTGACAACCTTAAATTGTTTGTAAGTTAGATCACAACCTGCCACCATGCACAAATAATCAAGAACCATATCACAAGTCTAGGACAATGGATTGGCAATCCACAAGCTCTCTACGATCATGCCTCAACAAGTTCAGTCTTCCATCTCTACATCCATCGATCAATTTGCATGTCCTCCCAAGGTCCTAGTGCAAACTACCTTAGCTTTGGTAATTTTTTTACACGCTCAAGAACTCCCACTCTAATAAACTTCACCCAACCAAGGTCCTAGTACAAACTGCCTCACAATTTGGTGATCTACTTGTACACTCAGGAACTCCTGCTCTGATACCACTTGATGAAGGTACACTCTAATACCACTTGATGAAGGGCCACACCACCCTACCAACTCATAACCAAAAATGCCACAATATGAAGACAAGAGATGACAAAATGCTTCAAATAATTTTATTATACTTGAAAATCTAATATTAATTACAATAATATTTCTACAAGATCCCTCAAGATCCAATCCAAGCCAGTCTAGATCCACACTCTAGTAGAAACCTCTGAGATCTCAACTTGTGCTCGCAAGCCACCAAGTAACCTCCTTGTTTCTAAACCGCAATCACTAGCTCTTCTCCAACTTTATCCAAGATCCAAATGTAAACTACCTCACATTCGGTGCCCTATCTACACACTCACAAATCTATCATAATCTTACTATAAACTGCCTCACATTTGGCTCTATCCACAAACTCAGGAAAACTCACTCTTCACTTCCTCCTCTTTCACACCTTAAAGCCTTCACACCTTCCAACTTTCACACCTTGAAGCTTTTCCTTCCAAAGCTTCTACTTCTCAAGCTTCCCCTTCTCAAGCTTGATTAGAAATGCTCATATGCCTTGCTTAAATAGGCACTTACCACCCAATGCATGACTTATCCACAACCTTCTAGAATTCCACCTACACAATATCCACAACCTTCTACAACATCCATAACCTTCTACAATATCCATAACTTTCTACAATATCCATAACTTTCTAGAGTTCTACCCACACGCCTCAATAAATGGAATGAAAACCATTTTTTATTTATTTTTTATTCTTTACTTTTCTATTTTATGCCACCTATGCACCTCAAAAATAGAAATTCCTCCTTTTTTCCTTTTTCTCCTTTTTTTTTATTTATTTATTTATTTATTTCCTCAATTTTCCCATGCAAGATGCTCCTGTATCAATCACAGATTCCTAGTGTCTTATTAGATAAAATTAGGATAAGCTGGGAAAATACCAAGCAAACTATCAAGGATATATATGCACAAACATTGAGACAATTGGTACCAAGCATGACAGATGCTGAGGTGAACAAGTCATTGAAGGATAATGAAAGAAAAATGACTCTCAAATTCAATACTTGTTTGGTTTTGATGAAAGACATTGAATATGTTGTAAAGAATGCCACAAAAACTTGGAGAATTTTCTATCATCTTCACAAGCCAAGTGAACAACTAGTGGAAATAAAAGATGATGATGATGACAATGATAATGATGAAGAAGAAACTTATATTGAGACTACACATTTTGACAATGAGGAAGATGAAGAAGATAAAGAGGAGGAAGCTACCAAGGAAGAAAAGCAAGATGATGAGGAGACTAACCTAGTTAAGATAGTTGCAGCAGTCATTGCCTCACTTCCTCACTCTCTAAGAAAACCAATAGCTATATAAAGCTCAAAGACAGCTTCAACAAGTTTGATTGTGACAACCACAGACACTTCAAATGTCCAATCACTCTTTGCCCCCACTTAGCTCAATGTAACATTAATAGAAGTGACTTCCACTTCATCTATCGAGTTGCAACCTCTCTCTTCTTTAGGTACTGAGTTGATGTGATCAGTCATGAATACAGTATCTTCTACAATTTTGAGTTCTTTAGTAGTAAGTACTTCAGTTTTGGATACTTTAGTTATGACTTCTTCAGTTTTGGATTCAACAAGAATTCTTTTTAGTATTCCATTGGTTAGTACTATATCAATTTTCACTACAAGTCCTAGTATATCAACTATTGTTCCCATTCTAAACACAAAAACATTAAGTACAAGGACAGTTGAACCTAAGGCTCAACCAAGTACAAAATTTTTGAATAAAGGAAAGGACATAGAGGATGACATAGACTTAGATGAGGAAATAGAAATTCCCAAATTGGATATTCATAATCTTTTTATAGATCAAATGCATGAGTTTGGTGAAATTCTTCAGAAAAAGGCAAAGCAGCAAAAATTAAGAGAAGAAAGAGATAGAGAGTATAAGATTATAGATGATGCTAAAAATATTTTGTCTGAGGCTATAGGAATTGAGGTTGATACTTCTCAACCTATTTCGTTTCAATTACCAAAAGCAGTCCAAAAGTTCAATGAGGACACTAGTGGACAAGACAAGCTAATTGAGAAAGCTGAAAAGAAATTTGATAGTAAACTGTTGGAGCACATTGCTCAACAAATTACTATTCATCAAGCTGAGCTTTCATCAATTTTGATTAATCTTGAAACCTCCTGCACCAATGTGACATCACTTTTTGGGAAGTTATGTGATGTTTTTGAATTCACAAAGGAAATAAAGGGAAAATTGTCAAAAATTGATGAGGATTTGAAAGCCAATGCTCAACAGTTGCAACTTGACCAGAGTTCAAACTCTGCACATCACATGAAGATCAAATTTTTGTCAGACATGCAAGTAGTGTTCTTAAGAGAAGAAGAAAGGATCTAGTCAACACAGATTGATATTTAGAATATGATCCTTCCTATCAAAAATACAATGTAGAAACATATTGTTTACTCAAAAACCTTGATCCATGACAACAACTTCTCTATTGCAGATCACATGATAGAACTCTCTGCAGAAGCACAAATTGCTCTACATACATGCAAGATTTTGCAAGAAAATTGGGATAAAACATTGGCACTTATTCTTAAGGTACATTCTAACTTTTTTATCTCATTTTGGTGTCTCCATGTAGATAAGTTCTGGATAAATCTTTAGCATTATTGTCAAAAAGGGGGAGATTATTGTTGAGACAGATGGTATGCTATATATGGAGAGACACATAGTATGGGGAAGAAACGTGCTATAAGGAGAATGTATATAATAGATTATGTATAGTATACCTTACAAAGATAAATTTTGAAAAATCTCAAAATAGTATATACTATTGAGCTAGTATCACATGGTGATGTACATAAGATTTTGGTTAATAAGTGTTTTGGTCATTAATACCAAAGGGGGAGATCGTTGTCATATCAATCAAGTTTGTTATTAGTGAAACACACTTATTAAAATTTTGTATGGCTATCGAACTCATTGAATAGTCTACAGTGTTTTCCATGTAATTTAGTAGTCACTGAGCTTTATAGTTGCTACCAAGTTTTATGGAATAATTCCAGTAGCTATCGAGCATTTTAGTGGTTACCAAGTGTATTCAGTTAGTGTGAAGCCCAAAAGTTCAAACCGAGAAGATTTAGTCTAGTAGTTCAACTTGAGCATTGCAGTTTCTATTGAGTTCATGGTCCATGTAATGCAAAGCTAGTGTAAACCAAGCTTATGTGTTTACCGAGTGACTCAGTTTATGCCAAGTTACATAGTATCTACCGAGTCACCAGTGCAGAATGAGTTTAAAACTACTTTGAAGTGATTAGTATGGACTAAGCTTCTACATATACTAAGTGCATGATGATGCCAAGTAATGATAGTGGGCTCCGAGTATCAAAACTTCACCAAGTCAGCCTTCAGAACTCCAGTGTCTTCATTTGGACCTACTTTGTGATATATGTGTTAACCTGTATGATGGACAACTTTGTAACTATGTAATTTGGATTGGTATATATATGTAATGTATTGTATCACATCCATATGGAAGATAAGGAGTGTGTAAAACTATGAATGTGAATAGTTGAAGCTAAGCAGTAGATAAAGAGTGAATTGTGAAGGCGATATCAAAAGCTGAGTAGTAGAGACATATTCATCATAGAAAGGTGATTAGTACAATCAAGAAATCTCTATCAGAAATCTAGTTGTAAGTTAGAGATCTACTATTTCATCCTAACCAGTGAACCAGTTAAAATCCTTTCACAAGGTAGACTTAACAGTCTTTCTTAAATCTCTTAAAAAGAGGGCATACTTCATTGTGTGTTCGTAAAACCTCTAACAAGGTGGACCTAATAGTCCTAATTTCTCCTAATAGGGTAGATAATCAAAAGTGATCAATGTAAGCCCTAATAGGCCAACTTTATGTTGCACTATTGAAGTTTTGTGGGTATCATCCCCACCCTAGTTTTACTTTCTATTTGGAAGGTTTCTAGGATACCAAATCATTGTGTTCAAGTTTTATGAATGTTTTATGTTTCTAGTTTGTCATGCATGCAATTATATTAGATATGATAAACTAAATGGTAATTGGATTACTACAATTAAGATCTGTAATTGATAAAGTTTTTTTGGTTACTGATTCACCCCTCCCCTCTTAGTAACCTAGCATAGTCATGAATATTTCCAAGAGTAATTTTTGTCATGAATGAAAAAAGATCATGTACATACTTGTAGTAAAGCTTAGAAATAAATATTATTAGCTTTTGGTACTAAAAAAATTGTCTAAGTATGAAATTGGTTTACAACAATACATTATTTTATATGTTAAATGTTTTAGACATTATATTATGACTAGCAAAGTTAGATGGAGATAAGATACATGCTGATGATGATGTGTATAACCTTAGACATTAGTATGGATAGTACATAAAAGATATATTCACAATTTACCAGTGAAATAGAACAACAAAATTAAAGGTAAAGGAATCATTTTGTTTACAAATTAACTACTTGATCAATTAGGGCTGACATCCTAGATGTTTACTCTAAGTTGGAAAAGTAAATTATGGTCTTAGCCAAATTAGAAATTTTTTTTGAAAAGGCATGGTATTTATGTGAAGGACATCTTACGAGATTTAGTATGTTTTTTGTGGTATGCTTTTGTGATATAAAATATGATATGCAAACTTTTTGTAAAGCGATATATGCAAAGATTTTGAGAACTTGATTTTGTGATCCAAGATCGAGTTGAGGTTAGAGATCAGTCCAGAAGAAGTTATAGCATCTATACATCAATACTTGAGGAACTTTAAGCTCAGTTACTTGTTTGGGTAGTGAGATCTTCTTCTAATTAGGAGTACATGTTTGGATAGTGAGCTCATCTTGCATCCATTGTACCACAACTCCTGACAAGGATGCAAAGTCTCCCAATAGGGACTCTTTATGTTGAATTTTCTCATTGACTCCTGATAGGGTCCATCCTCTAACAAGGAACGCATATATTAGTATATCATCTAGTGGGTATCATCCCCATCAGAGTTTTCTCTTGGCCAGGGTTTCCCTAGTTAGCAAAATATGGTGTTATGAGTTCTCTTTATGCATGGTTATTATTTTTGTTCAACAGTACTTGTTTACTTTCTTATGCATGGTTCAAAATAATTAATAATATCTAGTTGGTGACAAAAGCTTGTAGAATACTGATTCACCCCCTCTCAATATTCCATATTTCTAACAATTGTTACTAGAGCGTAGTTACTCAAAAGAGGCTTAACAACTTGATTAAGAACCCTAAAGAGGAACTTGAACAAATTGATCTCCTTATTAAAGAAAGAGATAAGTTGAAAGATAGATACGAAGACTAAAAAATATACATTAGAAAATTGAAGGACAAGATTGAACATCTCAAATCCAAACACAAATCTACTAAATTTGAAACTGGTGACGATGGATATTCAAAATTGAAAACAGAGTACATGATCTTGAAGCATGAATTTAAGATTACCAATCTAAAGTTGAGTTTGAAGAATAATCCTAGAAAAGTTGAATCTGATTTGAAGACTAAAAATTTAGATCTTAGTAAAAATTTAGATCTTAGAGTGAGTCTAGCAAAGAAGACATCTAAATTTGAAACATTGAAAGAAGATCATGAAAAAATTCATAAGTACAATAGTATTGTGAAAGGTGAACTAACTCAATGTAAGCAACAACTCAAAAAATTTTATAGTAGTAAAAATTATTTTTAATGAATCAATGCCAATATAAAGACCTATTTATGATAAGACTAGTCTTGGTTATTTATTTAACATGTCTACAAATAAACCTAAAAGTAAATTAGATCCAAAAGATAAAGATAAATCTGATGATAAGGTTGAATCTAGTCAATCTTCTAAAAAATCCAAAGAAGTTGGACAAGAGAAGGAAACTGAGAAATTGGATAAACCTAAGAAAGTGGAATCTCCTAAGGTAACTAGGTATGAATTTAGAGGTAAATTTTATCATGTAATTAAATAGGTCATATGAAAAGAGATTGTACAAATAAATCATTTAATAATGTTACAAAATTTTACTACTATAATTGTCATGGTATTGGTCATAATGCAATTGATTGTAGGAAACCTAAGTATGATAATGATAGAAGAAATAGTAGAATGTCTAGAATCACTAACCCTATAGATAGAAGAAGATCTAATGAAAGGACATCAAGAGAAATTATACCTTATGAAGAAAGAAAGTAGATCGTGTGTTATAAGTGTAACAACTTTGGACACATAGCCTAGAATTGTCAAGCACCTATTGATTAGTAGAATCCTAAAAGTATAACCCCAATTAGTTAGTTATGCAAAAAATTTAGAAACATTGAAGAAACTTTAGAAACAAAAGCAATAATGGAAGGAACTTTAGAAACAACAAAAGGAATCATGAAAGTAACTACAAAACTAAGAAAGACAATGAAAAATAAATAAATGTAGTTAGTGAACTTCAAGAATAACTTAATGAGGCATTTGTAAAGGGATTATATATTTTGGAGGAAAAGTCAAATGATGCTGAGATAGGAAAATTGAAGTCAACAATCTAGTTTGATTCAACCAAGTTGAATTAAGCTTGTTCACAACACCAAAATTAGAAACTCCATTTAGAGATCAAGCTGTGAGTAGTGAGGTTGAGAGAAGATGTATTGTAATATGTTTGGATTGTAGTTAAGCTCACTTGCAATTTGGAGCTTATTGAAACAAGTTAGGAAGGAAATAAGAGCTACTATTATAACAAAGAAAGTTTACCCTACGACAGAAGATGAAATCTATGTTTCTAAAACAAAATTCATGGAGTGAAGTTTTGTGGAGCATTTTCATGATGAAGTAAAGATATGGTGAACCTCGAATAGTATTAGAAGATCAAACAATTGATCTTGAGAAGATATTCAATTTTAGAGAAAAATAAATAGCTTTTTGATTTGGCGAAGTATGCAATCAATTCAAATTTTAGGTGAATAAATAAAGTACAAACTTGACTATTTCTACATTGCGATCATCTTAGAAGCTAAGAACACCTAGAAGTAGTTTGGAAAATTGATTTTGATCAAAATCTTACTCTAAAAAAGGTATTTTATCATTTTCCTAACATAAATTCTTTGCTAAATTTATTTTTGGTGTAATCATGGATATGTCAATTGTTCAAAATGTTGAGAATATTGAGAGACCCAAATTAAAGGTTGTTCCTATGAAACCCATAGAGAAAAACCCTAATTCAACCTTATCAATTACTTTGGAAAATGTAGTTTTCTTGGAAGATGTAGGAAGCTACCTATGTAGTTAGTTTGAAACCATTGGAAGTGAGTTTATGAATAGAGATATGGAAATTGTTTTCAATCATGATATGTCTATTAATCTTGGATATGAGCATCTGAAAGACTTAGTCATAAATCATTTTTACCATGAACTTGATACTAAAGAATGAACATAGATCATATTAAGAAAAATTCATAACAAAAAGATTTGGATGGGAGATAATGTAGTTGACATCTCTATCGACCTTATTCATGAGGTCACTAGTCTTAGCAAACAAGGCAGTGTACCTATTGGTGAGAAGCTAGTTAAGAAAAAGGTTGAAAGTTATACTAAGACAGTGTATAGTGGTAAAGAAATGGTGATCAACACCATCAAAAAACATGATGTGAGATTCTTGAGAAAAATCATTGATTATTCTATTTGTGCAAGTTTTAAAAGTGTTGAGTTGTTAGTAGTCTTCATTTATGCAGGTTATAAGATATGTGTTGAGAAAGAATAAGTGAATTTAAGTGAGATTATAAGAATACAACTTCTTGAGAATTTGGAGAAAATTAAGAGAACTAAGAATGGTATATTCAAATTCCAATCTATAATTAATCACATTTTCTTTCGTGTACATAAGAGATTTCTATTTTTATCAATTACTAATATTATGAGCAGTGAAAGATGCACTGTGGACAAGATAATAGATGTGTGTAGAAGAAATCCTGTAGAGAAAATATTAGACAATAGAAATTTGATTATGAAAAAATTTTAGAATGAGATGAAATAGAGGCACAAAATTACCCTTGTAATTGCTGAGAGATTTAAGAATGATATATGTTTTATGGTGGACACTAACCTAACCTATATTTAAATAGTAGAACCTAAGGAAAAATTTCTTGAGCCCCTAGATTATGAATTGAGTGATGACATAGCTATTAGTTATATTGATTTATTGTTGAAATCTAATATAGATCAAGCATCATACAGATTTTGAATGTATGAGGAGATAACCTAGTCAGCCTACTAGGTAGAAAGGCATCTAATAAGAAGATTGCATCTATAATGAAGAAATTACTATTTGAGGCTAGTATGTCAAAAGAAGAATCACAAGAAGTTAGACAAACCATCTCTAGATTGAAACAAACTGGTGAAAAAGGTGTAAAGTATGTGATAGCTCTATCAGTTGGCCAAGCATCTGGTGTATCCATTGCAGAAACTCCTGCAGAAAAAAGCATCCCATATGCTATTGTATCAGCTAAGAAACCAAGTGGATTGAAAAGATAGTCCAAAAGAGTTAAGCAACAAGCTACTGAACCTAAGAAAAGAAAGAAGACATCATTGACAATTGAGGACACTGGTGATTAAAAAGAAGAAGAGGAACTAGAAGACAAATAATTAGAGAATGTCATTGATTCCAAGTAGCTAGCAAGTAAAACAAGGCAACCATTGAAACCTAAGATAGAGAAAATCAACACAGCCATTATCAATGAAGGAAATTTTGTGTAGATGAACAAGTTCTATGATTTACACAATGACATTGAGAAGGAATAAATAGATATCTCTACTATGAGATAAATGATTCTTAATAACTTGAAACTTGAGAGTATTAAAGGCATGATAAAACAAAAAGTTTATGAAAAAATTATAGCTAAGAAGGCACAACTTCATGAAGAAGACATGGAACTTTGGAAGTCAATGCTAAGAACTATGTGCAAGATAGATAATGAACATGAAATCAAGAAATTGATTAACAAATTAGCACCTTACTAGTGAAGCAAGATGAGGCCATTTTTTTTCATGGGAGGAGAAAATAATATTATAAAAAGAGAAATGATAGTAGCCATCAATCAAAAAATGAGTGAGTTAAAGGAAGAACCTACAACTACAAAGAAAACTTTAGAAGTATCAGTAAGTGGTGATACTATGTATATTGATCAGACAAATGTTACTATTAACATTGATGAAGATCCATTCAATCAGTTGGATCCCTATTTCAAAGATATTCAGGATCAGTTGAGATTGATTAAAGAAGAGAAAAGACAACTAGAAGAAGAAAAGAAGAAGATTGAAGAAGCCAAGCTACAATTGCTTGAAGAAGAAAAGAAGGAGAAAGAAGATGAAAAGAGGAAAGAAGAAGAAAAGAAGAAGAAAATTGGAAAAGGAAAAGAAAGAAAAAGAAAAGAAAGTAAGAGAAAAGAAAGAAAGAGAGGAGAAGGAAGAAGAAGAGAGAAACTCAAAGAAGGCAGCAAAGAAGAAACAAAAGGAAGATGAGGTGAAAGCATCTAGCTCATCCTCTCCTATATCTCTTGCTAACCTTACAAGTGATGATGATGATCAATCTAACTTGATCTCATCCTTGACAAAATTGTTTGAGAAGAACAAAAAGGTGAAAAGTCTATAGAGAGAATTAATAGAGGCGACTGATAGATTGCATAGCACCCTCATAGCCAAACACACTAAACCAGACCCCAAACTAAGAGCTCAAGTAGTTGTAAAATCATATGATGATGAATTTAAATTTTTTTTGAAGGTTGTTGAGTCTAAGGCTCAAATTTTGCATGATGCTAATTCTTTTAGCACCATTTGTTAGAATATTTAGAATGATTTGCTAAGTCTTGATACTTGTATCAAGGAGCTTCAAATATGTCAACAAGTTGGAAAGGTATTGTACATCAAATATAATTTATCTCATATGTTGACTAAAGATTTGGATATAAATATTCAAAGGAAGCTAAGTGAGTTTGAAGCTCTAACCAGTCAATTACAACAACCCTCTTGCAAAGTTGATGATTAGGAAGGACAAGTTGCTATTGTTCGCATAGACTTTCGGAAAATAGAACTTGAAAAAGACCTAATTTTGAGAAGCCTATCAGAATTTAGAGAATCTATTGCTCTGAAGATATTAGTCATCGAGAGACAATTGGTAGAATGTGTCAAAGCAAAGGACACTTATGCAAACTTCACCTACTCTAACCTTAATGCAGTTGAGATTGCATCATATGCCTTATGTGCAATGCCCACCACTACTAAGGCAACAAAGGACACTTGGGAGAAAGGTATGAATAGTTTGAAGGAAAATTTTGATGATTGCATGAAGATATTAGCCACTTGAGGCACCAAAATAGTGATAGACAACTTTTTGATAGTTTTTGGACTCTTTGACCTTTGTCATTGATGTCAAAGGGGGAGAAGTTGTAGAAGAAAATTGTCTAGTAAGTTATGGATGTAGAAATCATATCCAAAGGGGGGCCAATTAAGAAATTGAGAATTTGTAATATGAAGTATATGTAATGTATTATATGATAAGTATTATAAGTTTTTCTTAAGGTTTTGTCACTTAGCCAATTTTCCTTACTTTATTGCCATCAATTCCAAAGGGGGAGATTGTTGAAAATTAGCTATATGTAGTTATGTAATTATTGTCATTAATGGAAACACAAGATGTACATACTTGTAGTAAACCTCAGAAATAAAGATACATAGCTTTTGCTACTCAAAACATTGTCTAAGTATGAAATTCATTTACAACCGTACATTGTTGTATATGTAAAATGTTTCTGACATCATATTATGACTAGACAAGTTAGATGGAGATAGTATAGATGTTGTTAATGATGTGTATAATCTTGAACATTAATACAAATAGTATGAAAAAGAGATATTTATGGTTTACCAGTGACACAGAATAATAAAATTAAAGGTAAAGGAATTATTTTGTTTACAAAATAACTACTTGACCAATTAGGGCTGACATCCTAGATGTTTACTCTACGATGGAAAAGTATATTATGGTCTTAGCTGACTTAGCAACAATTTGTGAAAAGGCATGGTCTTTATGCAAAGGACATCTTGCAAGATTAAGTATGTTTTTTGTGGTATTCTTTTGTGACATAAAAGGTGATATGCAAACCTTTTGTGAAGTGATATATGCAAAGATTTTGAGAACCTAATTTTGTGATAAAAAATTGAGCCAGGGTTAGAGATCGATCTAGAAGAATTTATAGCATCTATACATCTATATTTGAGGAACTTAAAGTTCAGTTACTTGTGTGGGAAATGAGCTCTTCTCGTAATTGGGAGTACATGTTTGGGCAGTGAGTTTTTCTTGAATCCATTGTACCACAACTCCTAATAGGGTTGGAATCTCCTATTAGGGATTCATAGTCTCCTAATAGGGACTCTTTATACTAAATTTTCTCATTGACTCCTAACAAGGTCCATCCTCTAACAAGAAACATATATATTAGTATATCATCTAGTGGGTATCATCCCCACCATGGTTTTCCCTTGGCTAGGGTTTTTCTAGTTCACAAATATGGTGTAATGAGTTCTCTTTATGGATGATTATCATTTCTATTTAGCATTACTTTTTTACTTTCTTATGCATGGTTCAAAGTAATTAATTATATCTAGTTGGTGACAAAAGTTTCTAGAATACTGATTCACCCCCCTCCCTCTCAGTATTCCTTATTTCTAACACTAAGAAGGTATATATTTGTAATAAATTAGCCCCTAAGATTAGGAAAGAATTGATTGGTTTATTAATAAAGTAAAGACATGCATTTTCTTGGTCATATGATGACTTGAAATCATATAGAGAACATCTCTTTCAACATGAAGTTCCATTGAAAGAAGGAGCAAAGCCTTTAAGATAGATTAAAAGAGCAATCAATCCTACACTTTCACCCAAGATGCAAGAAGAGAATAAAGCTAAGAGATGCATGAATGATCAAACCTATTAGGCATTCATCTTGGGTGTCTAATTTGGTTCCAATTAGGAATAAGAATGGAGATATCAAATTATGTGTTGATTTCAAAAATTTAAACATATCTTCTTTGAAAGATAATTATGGATTACCTACCATGGAGGCAATGTTACAAAAAGTTACTAGATCAGAACTCATGTACATGATGGATGGGTTTTTAGGTTATATCTAGGTGGTTGTAAGAGAATCACAATAGTATAAGACTGCATTTACAACACCTTGGGGTACTTATGTCTATAGTAGAATTCCATTTGGTTTAACAAATGTTGGTGCTACTTTTCAAAGAGCCATGGATGTAACCTTCAAAGATATTATTGATAAATTTCTAGTAGTATACTAGGATAATTTAACTTCTTACTCAAAAGATGAAATTGATCATTGCATGCACCTAGAGAAGGTATTTATCAAAGCATTAAAATTTGTAATATCTTTGAATCCTAGAAAATGTGCATTTGTTGTTAGTAAAGGTTAGCTATTGTGCCACCTAAATGGAAAAGGAGGAGTTAGAATAGATCCTGAGAGAGATAAAGCAATAGCTAAAATTTAGAAGCCAAAGAATGTAAAGGGTATTCAGTCATTCTTTGGGTAGAGAAACTTTCTTAGAAGATTTGTCACCAACTTTGTTGAGGTAAGTAGGCCTATTTCTAAAATGTTGAAGAAGGATTCAAAAATCATGTGGGGTGAAGAACCAAGTATGCCATTTAACAATAAAAAGAAAGTGATCAAGGATGCCCCTATTTTAAGAGCTCCAAATTATGTCGGCAAGCCTATGAACATATTTTCTTTTGCCTCATATCATACAGTTGTTGTTGTCTTATTGCAAAAGAATGAGGATGAATTTGAAAAACCAATTGCATTTTTCAGCAAGTCTTTGCAAGATGTTGAACTTAAGTATGATATAAATGAAAAGTAATCACATGCATTGGTTAAAGTTATAAAGAAATTTAGATGATATTTAATGGGAGCCTTTGTAATTGTATTTGTTCCAAGTGTTGTAGTGAAAGACATTTTCTCATGGCAAGAAGTATCAAGGAGAAGATGTAGATGGATCAATAGGATCTAAGAATTTAATATTGATATTCAAATTATCAAGTTGGTTAGAAGTCAAGGCCTTTCTAAATTGATGGCAAAGGAAAACCTTGAAGTAAATCATATTAATCAACTTGATGATGATTATAGAAGTGATTTGTGTGATATAGATACTTCTAATAGGTAAAAAGGTGTAATTTTCTACTTACAACATATGAAGGCTCCATCAAGATTGACTAAAAATCACCAGAGGACTCTAAAGTTACAAGCCATCAGATATATTATTATTAGAGGTTAGTTATGGTGGAGTGACATGGAAGGTGTTCTTCTAAAATGTGTAACTAAAGATGAATCAAAGATGCACAAGATGCACAAGAGCTAGCAAAGGAATGTGATGCATGTCAGAGATTTAGTGGAAAGTTGAATTTTTCTAGAAATCTTCCATTGAAGTCAGTGGAGGTACAAGCACCTTTCACCTTTGACATAACAATTTTCTAAGCTAAAGTTTTTTTTCCCTTAAACCAGAGATAGAAGCTAAAAGTTAAGAGATTTCTAGTATTTATAGAATCTGATTACATAAATCATGGCATAGGAAGAGGGAAAGATAATAGCTCAGATTGATGTGGAAGAATCGTCACAAGCAACCAAATAGGCAAAACCAAAGTTGACAACAATGTATGTAGAGGAATGGGTATATTTTCTTCCAGGGTTTTCTCATGATCATACTTTGAATGTGCATGTTTTCAGAGATACATATTCTTTCTACAGAGATGCCATTGTACCTGATACAAATGAAAATGAGATTTTTAGGTATTTTCATCAAAATACATTTGCAAAGTCACCAATTTGCAACCCATGTGTTAGGAATGTGGAAAATTTGGGAATGCCAAAAGTAATAGTGGATGTTGATCTATTAATTAAAGGCATTGATCAAATCCTACAGTCCAACAACTAAAGCTTTCTAGAGGAAGGAAATGAGTATCTTATGTAGATTGGATAGAGAGACTTTCATTGAGGTTTTTGACCTTGACAAAGGAAATTGAAATGAAGAAGATGAATGAAACCTTGAAAAATTCTAAGAATTTATTTAATAGAGGAGTCATGAGAAGGCACATTCTCGAGTCAAAGTAGGAGAAGGGTGAGATTCCAAAGAAGGTAGGAGACCTAATGCCACTAGAATTCTTCTGCAAGTATTTCAGATACATCATTTTTTAATATAAACAAGGTGATAGGAATTGATGGTATGAATAATGCCCCATGCTACATATATATTATTTCTTTAGATATTTAGGATGCCAATCATAATGTTGGGTATGATTTTTTGGGGTATATCATCAATAGGATGCATGATGAGATTGTGGCAGCTCAAAAAGGAGAACGTCAAAATTTTAGATTCTTCCACTACTCATTTATAAATGTACATCATCTTATACAAGAACATAGGGCATATCAGTCCAAACTTTATTGAAGCTACTAAAGAAGATGGAGAGAGCTTTCTTGTGTAGATGTGGACTCACTTCTGGAAAAGTTTTTATCCCTATGCTAGTGCTATTGCTTTTTATAATGACATTATTTTTCCTATTACAAACATGTTAGTAAATATAACTAAAAGAGTGCCTAGATGTGTAAGGATGTTAATAAGACCATCTACTTGCCCAAATGAGGATAGGGTACTTAGTCATGATTGGGATAGTTTGTTTCTATTTGAAAAAATTTCAATTATAAGGTTTTTTGGGTGTCCACGACCCCCTCATGTATTGCCAAAATATATCCCTAAGAGATTAGGCCAAGTAGAACTCTTTTTCCAATTAGGTACTACTATCAAGAGAGGCTCTTTTGCAGAAATGGATAAAAAGATAATAGAAGTTTTTATAGGAAAAGATGCTATAGAGGAGATTGATCAGTGCATGGTAGAGTTAAAGCATCCCCCAGTCCCTACTAGAAGCTATGATCCAAATGATTTTGTGAGGTATACTCTAAAATAAATGAGAAAATATACCCTCCCAAGTAGCAAACAAAATTTGAAAGAGGACTACTCAATGAACTATTTGAAAACAAAGGTATGTAGGGATAGAACACATAGATGGCGCAAGATAATAAAGAATAAAGAATCCATGGAGGTAGTTGATCCATCATTTAAGGGTTTCTACCATGAGATAGCCTACTTAGATAGATATAATAGATGCATAGATAATTTTGAACAGATAATGATATAGGTGCCTACTAAGATTGGAGATAGAACAAAGCCTCAAATCCCTCAACAAAAGGATGTTATAACTATTCAAGCTGAATCTGACCAGCTAGAGAGTTCCTCATGGGAAAAGGGGAGGAAGAAACCAAAAATGATTGAGATCCATGACAAGGTCAGAGGAAAGGCATTGAAAACATTGCCAAAGGGATCAATTTTTTTGATACAATAAGACATAACTTCTTGTTAAAGAAAGTTGGGGAGCATAAAAAGATTCCAAATAAGAGTGAAGTGCAAATTTAGATGCTGGATGAACAGATTATTCAATCTCAAGAATTCATGAAGGATGATGAATTCAAGTCTTTCTTATACAAAGTTAAGAAGAATGAGATTAGTTTACAATTACAACTAGGTGACTCAGCTGAGAAAACTACAGAGTTGGTCTAAAGGTTGCAAGAATATGATCCTAGTAGTGAGAACCTCACAAAAAAAGAAGCTAGAGACCTTGTAGCTAGAATTGGGATGCTTCTCTTTCCTGGATGGGAGATAAGCTCATCTTTTATGTTAGATCAAATTAGGAAACAAGATAAGTCAGTCTCTTTTGAAGAGACAAATATTGTTGGTGATTTGCAAGGCTCTAGTTTCAATATTGATAGATGGACCATGGCTATATAGAGTTTGGATCCTAAGGGAAATAAGCCAAATATCATTGAAATAAGGGAATCCCCCCAAGGTAATGTGATATTTTGGAATGTCACTACTATATCCAATGATCAAATTCATAATCTGCTAAATACAACATCGCTGATGGGGAAGAGAAAAATGGATATGTTAAAAGAACTATTGTTTCAAACATACAACATATCCATTGATGCTATTAAAAAATATGAAGAAGAATTGAAAAGGGCTTATGTCCTAGAAAAAAGGGTGGTTGCCCTAGAAGAAGAAGCAAGAAACCTTAGAAATGTGTCAAGGCCCATCACAGAGGTAAAGGACCAAGAAACCCAAATGAAAGTTGATGCAACAAATGTGGGAGGGAGTCAAAAAATGGACATTGATTAATGGGATGGTACAAAAGAGGTGGAAATTAAGACAATTTAGAGCTTGATGATGCATAAGATAGGTGATTTGCAAATTGTGTCACAAAATCTGCATAGTAGTTATATCTCACTGTAAGGAGCTAAATTCTAGTGCTCAAAAGCATTAGCTCTTCTATCCCCTTTGTTCGCAACATGGGGACTATACAAATAATTCTTTAATAATTTGGTATCCCTATTACCTGAAAAGGAGGAGTTACCCAAGGTAGTGATTACTAATGCCAAAAAAATGATTAGTAAAGTGAAGGAGTTGCATGGGTTTTTCTAAGTAAAAATGTAATTAATATAGGGAAAGATGAAAATAGTTGTTGCATGGATTCCAAATTTTATTCCCACTATCTTAGATGTTGATGGAGTAACCAAAGAATGGCAAGAATGGTCCTCCTCTTTTGAGAATATTTTGAGACATCCACAATATATGGTTTTTCGCAACAATGAGATAGATGTAATAGCTATCTATGATATGATTGACTTTCTATTTAGAATAGAATTAGATATGAACAAAGTCACAGGAGAGCTAAAGGCTATAACTGATACTAAGTGGAACAAAAATATTGGTAAATTAGATTATCATCTAGGATGCCACATGGCCACATGTGGATACTGGCATTTCCATCTGGGAAGTGATTGTTGATATGAAGGCTATACCATCAATTGATAGTGACTAGGAAATGAAGGGATACATTTAGAGGTAGAAGAAACAAGAGAAAGGAAAGGAATGAGATAAGAGTATGAAGACTAATAGGATTTTTTGAAAAGACACCTGTAATAAGTGCCACTTGCTAGTTTTGCAACTACATCCAAAGTTTTGATCCAGATACAAAGAATGCTTGAATGTAACTGAATGTAAACTATCTTTGTATTTTCTTTTCATTAGAATTTTGACATGTTTCCTCCCATCTAAATCTTTTTGCAATCCTTCCTATAAAAGGATTTCCAATATGTGGAGTGGAGGTTTTAAATATGTATAATTTTTAGTGTTATGCAATTTTTCATTCAGTCTAGTTAGCTTTTGTGTCAATTTTTGTGTTGTATTCATTTACAAATCTAAGAATACAAGTGAACATTGAATGACATTTTGCCATATCTTGAGTCATGCTTGAGTATTACACTAGTATTGTATGATTTTCAAGGAGAATTAATACAAAAGGAATGTTCTACAATATTAGTTTCCTTAGGTTTTGTCTCCAATTTTATGTGTTGGTTATGTTGGGATTGAATGAGAAAGGTTCATGCAATTTAATGCAACTAGGGAAGGTTGTATATCAATTTGTTGTTGCTTTTAATTCAAGGAATTAAGTAAGTGCTTCAAGAATTGATAGGATTTCCAGTCATATAAGAAGGATATTCATAAGAATGGGGTTTAGGGTTTAGAGTTGATAATTTAATTGTAAGGAAATTAAATAGGTCAAGTTTTTTTGGGTAGACTCTTTGTAAAGAATGGATAAGGCACTGATAATTAGTTCAGATGCATATTGAAGAAATCATTTGGTTGCATAAAGCACAAACATAAATCAAATTAACTTTTATTTTTATGTATGAATAAATAATTTATGGTTAGTAATGTTGGCATGAAGGTCAATATTTCTATCAGTGACTCAATACTTAGTCAACTGGTTACATTGCTACCAAGCTCTAAAATTGCTACCAAGATTATCATTCAGTTTGTAGTGTTAACCAATTGATTTAGTTGTTCTTGAGATAAGTAGTTAGAATACAACATTTATCAAGCACCTGAGTCAATTTGCAATATTTTTAGAGATAAATAGTGTTTACCAAGCTTCATAGACAAAGTTTAGTGCAAACTAAGCATAGCAGGGGCTATCGAACTAGTCAATGGATGTGATGAAGATCATAGTGTTAACCAATCTCTGTAGTGTTAACCAAGTCTAGTAGTGTCTACCAAGCTCATAGGGTTAACAAAGTGGATCTAGTGTTGATTAAATTATACAATGTCAAACGAGTGATCCAATTGCTACCAAGTTTCTCAGTATTCACCGAGTCACATAGTGCTAACTGATTTTGAGCTACTTGGATGTGATTAGTATGGATCGAGCTTCAAGTTCAACTGAGGCCAAAGATTTCCAAGTGTTGATAGCATTTTGTAAGTATCAAAACATTATTGAGTTACCTTTAGAACCTAAGTTATAGTAGTTGGGCTAACTTTGTGAATTATGATGAAATTGGTATTGTACATGACACCAGTAAGTTGTGATTTGGATTCGTAAATATTTGATACATTATATCATATCCAAATATATGTGAAAGAGAATATATAAGAAGAAGTGTGAGTTGAAGAATGCTACAAGTAGTATAAAGGAAAACAAAGATTTATCTATCATAGTTAGGCGATCATTGTAAATCAAGGAATCTCAACTAGAAAATTAGAGTCGTAGATCAAAGATCGGCCACTTATTCATCCTAATAGGTGTATTAGTCAAATCCTTTAACAAGGTAGACTTAACAATCTTTGCTAAATCTCCTAACTGAGTGCATACTTCATTTTAAGTTTGTAAATTCTTTTACAAGGAGGACCTCACAATCCTTATTGATCCTAATAGGGTAGATCACTAGAAGTGGTCAATTACAAGCCTTAATAGGTTAAATTTATACTGCAATACTAAAGCTTATGGGTGTCATCCCCACCACAATTTTACTTTCTAATTGGAAGGTTTCTAGGTCACCATATCTTGTGTCAAAGTGTTATGAATGTTTATTTTCTTTTTTCTTCCATGCATGTAATTAGATCAGAATATTATATGAAGGATTAAATTGGTGAAGTAAGATAAAGTTTTATTGGTTCCTGATTCACCCATCCCCTCTTAGTAACCTTGCCTACCTTATATTTCCAACAATTGGCATCAAAGTTTTTCTAGGTTCACACATCAAAATTTTAATAGCTTGAGAAAAGATCAGAGGCAATGGAGGTATACAAGCTAGATAAGGCTATTGACAATGAAAAGTTGGATCTTGAATTGGTCATTGGGAAAATGAAGAAAGCAAAGGAGCAACTTTCTCAATCATTGAAAAGAAGGAAAGATTTGTAGTACAAATGAATGACAATCTCTACATTGAAGAAAGAATTATAGATATATATCTAGCAAGAAATTCAGATGAAGTTGATGAAGCAATCAAAGACCTACTAGAAAATAATTCCAATCTTCAAGAAGAATTTAGAAAGCTAAAAAGAGAACAAGAAATCCAATCAGCGAGATTATGTCAATTTGTGGAAGAAAAAGACAAAACCAAAGAAGAGATAGAAGAAAAGAAAAATGAAATTCAACATCTATCCCTTCAACAAGTACACTTCATTGATCCATTCACTAATGCAAATAAAGAACTTGTTGGCCTAATTTTTTGAAATATTTGTGAAATTTAGGAAATTTAAGTGCTTTGGTTGCCTAGAGTTTCATAAAAATTGCCATTCATATTCAAACCCTAGGGATTTCTTTCTTTTTTTGGCATTAACGGTTTTGATTTTAAAGTTTTGAAATAGGATACATAAAAAACCATGTTATATGTCTTTTATCCTATGTTTTTTCCCTTAACCTTTTTGTTTATGGCTTTATGTTTTAAGTCGTAATGTTACGATGATGCCTTTGGCATAGCTTTTCCACCCTTTAAAATTCAATGGTTTCTAACCATATGATGGAGTGAGGTAGTCTCTTTATTGCTTTATGTGGTTTCACAGTGGTTAGGGTGAATTCTATTGTTTATGGTGAGACTAGGTGATCATAGGTTATATTTGGATGTCATAAATTCACAAAGGTTTGAATGCAGTTAAGATTTGAAGTCACAATGGTGCAATCAATTTTATGTTTTAACTTCAGTCATAGAGTCACAATGAGTTAGTGTTAAACCAAGGTTTGAACTGCAATGAGGCAAAACATTACATCCCACATGATATATGGGGTTAATGGATAACTATGGGTTAAGGCTGTGATGGTGCAACATGCTAGTAGATAGAATATTCCTTTCAATAGGGTTGTTAGATGATTAGAGATCAACGGTGGGTGGTTGCATACAATTTGAAGTTACAAGGTGTTTATGATAAGTGCAAATATGCCTAGTCGACACCTGTCCTGATAGGGCCCATCCTTTTTCCTTATTTTTTTGTGGACCATTTACTTTTCCTAGGCTGTCCAATGCATATAGGATCAACACATCTTGTTATGCTGCTTGAAAAAGTTGCTATTGTTTTATTTATGGTGACATAATGACAAGGAGACACATATCCAATGCACCCATTCCTATTAGAATAGTTGGACAGATGTTAGAGCATGTTGTCAAAATTATTTAATGTCATTGGTTGAAGATGGTGACTAGACTAAAGGAAAAGAAAATATTTCATAATTGTCGATCTAATGGAAATCAAAGGCTGGCATATGCCCACATTTGAAAGCTACAAGAAGATTAATGAATGCAAGGATACATCATGAGGACACATGTCTAGGTGGCCCACATGAAAATACCAATGCAAGAAATGAGCAAATCAATAGTTGACACCTATCATGCTCCAAAAAGGTTAAAGGGTCAAAGAAAAAGGGTAGGCTAGGTTTTTGAATGAAGTTGATGTATTTGATTAATAAAGTATAATATATGTTCATTTGATGGATTTTTTTGCTCAAAGTATACTTAACTTTATGTCTACCACACTATTGTAAAGGATTAAGGTTAACCATGGGTTAACAATGTGAAAGGGCGATTGCCTTATTGCTGGATCATGGGGGTTAATAAATGAGTTGCAAACCTACAATTTTTGGTCAACAGTCAAACATTCCTAGCTTGGTGCATTGTCACAACTTGAATCCTAAAGTTAAATAATATGATGTTATGTTGCATGGTCACAGCTTGATATGATGTTATGTGCTTGATTATTATGAAGAGGCAGCTATGGTTTATTGTAGCATCGGGTTGTCCTTGGGTCGCAGGGTAAGCAATATTTAAATAGTCAAAGGATTTTTGTCATAGGAGGAATAATATATTCATCCAATAAATGGTTAGTTGAAGTATAAAGGCTTCAATTTTAGGATGTTTCCCTTGGTCGTGAGATCATAAGAGGCAATGTTGCAATACTACGATCTCACAAAAAGCCTTGTTCGTGTTATCAGAAGGCTAGGCTACATGTGTTGTGATGTTATGATGTTGTCATAAGATCAAGAAGATAGAATTTGTGATAGTAAGATCATAAGAGGCTGAAAAGTGTGTTCTAATGCTATGACAAAAGATTAAAATATGGACGATCATAGGATCGTAAGGATAGGGTTTACATGCTAAGATGTTACGATTTTTTTATCTTCTTATCAAGAGGTCGTAGCATTGTGAGATCAAGAGTTGAAGTGTTAAGTTTTTTTTTCAACTTATATTATATAATCTCATTTGATAGTCAACAGGATTTGACCTTAGGATGGAAAATGAAATATAAAGATATAATACAATAACAAGGTATGGTTTTGTGCAATGTCGAATGGATTGAATGGATGATTTGATTTGCAAATGCATTCTTTGAGTAAGGATCATATTTTCAATTGAGTGGGGATATGGTAAATATTAGATTAAATCAAATTTTTCTAGAATGGCCACCAACAAGAAGTAAATATTCTAAGGGTAGTTGTAGAGGCAGTTGTGAGATTCATAATGAAAGGTAGAAGAGGACAAAATAAATCAACTTGAGGACTCTAGAAGCAGGCTCAACCATGTTAATTATGTGACAGTTGTCCTAGTTTTGTCTAAATACAAGGAATTCTATGAATCCAATATCTTTTGATATTCTCTACAGATAACATCTACTTTGATTTATGACATATGGCCTCTCATCTGTAGCTTGTTGCAATCCTTTATAAGGATTTCTAGGATGAGTAGGAAGGGTTCTAGTTTTTACTATGAGACCATATGGTTCCAATTTTTATTTCTACAACTGTGATACTACAAGGATGGTTCTAGTTCAGTCTTGTTATTGTGATACCATTATTTTTAGTATTTCTCTATTATGAATAGTAGTATTGTAGTTTTCTTGAAGTAAATAGTCTATATAGTCATCTATTGTCTAATAGTCTATATAGTCATCTATTGTGCCTTATCTAAGTCTGGTATACACTTATTGTATTAGTTTCAATTAGATTAATGCAAAGAAAAAATAGTTTTGTTAGTTTGATTCTGATTCTAATCTCATTTATCTATAATTTGCAATATTTCATGGTTTAGGGACAAATAACTTAAACCCTTTTGCATCCCCTTAAGGTTGTATGTCTTGTATTTTTTTCTATTGGAACAAATAGCCAATTAAATGCTTGATATACTTGATAGGGCTGTTGGTTATTTGAGAAGGATACTTCATAAGTATGAGGTCTTTATCAACAATGATGTCTATTTACAAGGTAGATAGATAGATCAGATACATGGATATATGAGTATATTACTGTATCCAAGTGTATCTTATCATTTTGCTAATGCCTAATGGATAAGTGACTGATTAGCTTGGGGAATGCATGTTTGTGTTGTTCATACCTTAGTCTTTCTGATATTCAACATCATTAATCAAATATTTTCCCTTTCATGTTGAAAGAGCTTAAAGAGTTACCCACACTTAACTTTTTAGGTTCACAGGTCATGTTATTTGCTATCACATGTCTATGATGTTAGATAGGTGTAAATAAGATTAAAGGGTATTATCTTCTTTGTTAGATTCAAGTATACACTTTTGAACAATTGGTACCATATAAATGAATTTTAGGTCCGCCCACCTAGGTTTTGAAAATATTGAATAGAGAAGGAGACTAAATAGCCTTATAGTGGGCTTTGGTGTGTGAATACGTGCATTGAACATTGGAGTTAACTACCCCTAGGTGTATTTGTCCTTATCACTAGGTTATTCAAAAGCTATTAATTCAGGAGCCAATATAAATTATGAATTTAAGATTAGAAAATGAAAGACTACAAAATGATCTCAATACTAAAAAGAAAACCTATGAAAGAATGAGGAAATCTCAAGAAAGAATGAATCAATTAAATAAAGTCAGTATAGACCCAAAGGAAAAACTAGAATAGGATATACAGAAGAAGGTGAATCTGTTGGAATTATATATGATAGGCTAAGTTATTGAGAGGGTAGGGGTGAATCAGTAATGAATAAAAATTAATCTTTATTTACCAATTAATCCTTCATGTGAATTTTGATCTAGTTTCATGCATAAGAAACTAAAAGCATTAAAACATTCATAACACTTTGACACAAAATATGGTGACCTAGAAACCTTCCAAATAGAAAGTAAAACTAGGGTGGGGATTATACCCACAAGCTTTAGAATTGCAATATAAATTTGGCCTGTTAAGGCTTACAATGATAACTTCTAATGATCTACCCTATTAGGAGCAATAAGTACTGCTAGGTCCACCTTGCAAAAGGATTTACATACATAGAATGAAGTATGCACTCGATAAAGATATTAACAAAAGACTATTAAGTCTACCTTGTGAAAGGATTTAATTGATCCACGTGTTAGGATGAAATAGTCATTGATCTCTGATCTACAACTTGGTTTGTTGAATGAGATTCCTTTGAGTGTAATGATCACCTTCCTATGATAGATAAATCTTTGTTGCTCCTTATACTATTGTAGCCTTTGTATTTCATGCTTCTACTCTTCTCTTCTAGTTACATTCCATATATTCTTCTTATTGGATCTAATATGATACATTACATATATACCAATCCAATTTATAAATCAACAAAGTTGGCTACAATACAAGTTTACACAAAATACACAAAGTCAGCCCAACTATAGGAACTTGGGTTCTGAAGACTAGCTTGATGAGGTTCTGATACTCGACATTCACTATCAATGCTTAGCATCATCATGCATTTGGTAGAAGTAGAAGCTTGGTCCATACTGATCACTTCCAAGTAGTCTGAACTTTTTCTACACTAGTGACTTGGTGAATACTGTGAAACCAAACATATAAACCGAAACACTTGATTCATACTGCATAGCTCAGTCAATGCTATCACTACAAGATTGGTATAAAATAAATCACTCAGTTGACACTGAGTGGCTCAGTCAACACTGGATTCAAAAAAGTGTAACTATGAACTTGGTAAGCACTGCACAACTCAGTTTTCATTGAGGAACTTGATAAATACTAAGAAGCTCAGTTTACATTGCTAATCACAATCCTAGTGGAAATTGCTCAACACAAACTTAATATTGTTCCTTGAACTCAATAAAGCCTAAAATGTTTGGTTAACACTATTAACTATACAATAAGCTCAATAGATACTATATGTCTAGATAAGTGCATGTCACTAATAACAAACTTGACTACAATGACAACAAAATCATCTTAGCAAGGAGCTCAAAAGAATCAAAGACCTACTTGCAATCACTATGATAAGATAGGTCATACATCAAATAAATGTTGGAGTAATGGTAAAGAAAAATTCAATGAAAAATGTTATAGTTACAATAAGCATGGTCATAGGGAAAATCATTCTAAAGAGAAACCTAAGTTTGAAGGTAAATATCATAATTGTAAGAAACAAGGACACAAATCTTCATAATGTAAAACCAAGCAGTGGAACCTAGTAGAATAAATTGTAAAAGAAATATTTGGATGAGATTACGATACATGGTGTAGATGTCACTACTATGGTAAATTTAGACACATTGGAGAAAATTGTGTGAACCATCATATGAGAAAAAGAGACACTAAAAGAGATGTTTTATTTGTACAAAACTTGGACATCTTGCCAAGAACTATATGAACACAAGTAGAATTGAAGATGAAAAGAAAGCCAAAGATGATAATATAAGTAAATAAATGAGGTAGAAATTGGTACCAAAATCTCCAAAGAATGAAAACCAAGATCATGAAGTGAATGACACCCAAGTCAATGAGTTGGGTGGTTCAAACACTTCAACTTAGCTCCTATGGAGATCACTGGAACATTAGTTCCAACCAACAAGTAGAATGGTCCAATCAAAATTCAAGATGCATAAGGATAATTGAGTAGGGTGGAAAGAAGGAGATGTTACTGAGAAAATTTAGGTCACAAGGCCTTACCAAGAAAAGTTAGATCACAAGATCTTATCGAGGAAAGTCGGGTTGCATACTATTTTTGGTTATAGAGTCAATAGTTCCTACTAAGTGACAGTGACTCTTCCAAGCATTAGATATCTCATGAGCATTAATGAATAAAGTGAGTAGAGGACAGTCTATCACTGAGCGAGTATAAAGTACAAAGAATTAATGGTGATCAATCAAGGGAAATTTGTTAAAAGCAAGAAATGGAAGGCATTATTTTTACCATGAATTTCCAAATATATTAGTGTACTGATTTTAGATCTCCTGAGTGAATTGAGAATTTATTGTTGAAGAATTTTTTAAGTTTTCAAAAACCCTACCAATCATGGCATCCTTAAGAAGAAAAGAAAAGAAATAGTCTGAAATGTTAGCTCATGGAGTTGATTGCAAGGCACCGAATTTCAAATCAAGTCTAGTAATTGTAGAGGCACTTGACCCAGCTGGTGCACAATCTCAAATTTCACCTAAGTTATTACTTGTGCATGACATATGTTCCTTTTATCATTACTCAATCCAAGAACTCAAAACCCTAGAAATTAATGAAGCATTTAGGGAATTATGTGTGGATGGTGTATTGAACCTTGAACATCAACATTTGGAAACCAAGGTCTTAACTCATATCTTTCATATTCCAAGAGATTTCTAGGTCAAATGGATGAGATATATACTAAGCCATGTACATAATGGGAAATTATGATTGGAGCAACCTATTAAAATAACCAAGGAAATGATTCCTAGAATCACTAGGATTTCAATGCTTAATAAAGAAAAGACAAGTAAAACCCTAGGTCGGGTAGAACTAGAAAAGAAAACTCTTGTCGAGTGAAATGGAAGAGGAATGAAGATTAGTAATGTAACTAACATGGAACTAAAATTTTGCATTCATATCATTGCACATAATATTTGTAGTTCAAGCAGATTAAATAGTGTATTATGTGAAGTTGTCAATCTTGCTTACAAGGTTGTGAAGAATAACTTATCCTTCAACCTTGTTGAGTTGTTGTTGAATCAATTCAACAAGAATATAGAGAGAATCAGAGGATTGAAGACAAATCTATGTAGGTTCAAATCTCTTTTAACATGTTTATTCTTCTTCATTCAAAATTTTTTCCATTCAAAAGGTACAGTAGTATGGAGGAAATATGTTCCTATTTTGTATCAGATTAATGACTATATAGCATTTAAATGGGTGAAAAGTTTGAAAGTATCATGGATAACTAATTTGAAACATTCAAGAAAAATATTAATAATAGATATAGGATCCCCAAATAACTTGTTGAAGATTACAAGGGTGATATTTGTTTCATGGTGGACTATGAAAAAGTATACATTCAAGTAGTTAGACCTAGAGTGGCATGGGTTAAGCCTCTAGAGTATGAGGTTAGCATTGATGATATTAAAGACATCATAGATGCTCTACTAAATGAGCTTGTGGATCCCAAGGCCATATACCCTAGCACATATGATGAAGCTAAGGAAAGAATAGAGCTTTAGATTAAGTTACCTCAACCAATTAATAAATGAAGAAAAAGAGTAGAAAAGCTACTAAAAGGCACAAAGCAAGAACGTTCCCCTCTAATGCTTACCAAGGGAAAAAGTGATGATATTGAAGAAGATGATGCATAAGATAAAGAAGAAGAAGCAAAGTCTAAGGATGAACAATCTCTTAGGAAGAAAGGAAAGGTTATCATAACCATACCTACCAAGTCATCCCCTATTGTATTCACAAGAAGGGAACCAAGTAAAGGAAGAAATTGAAGTTAGGTGAAGATGAAGCCAAGTAGATAATCTTAAAAAGAACTACACCTACACTTTAGGAAAGATTAAAGAAGATGGAAGAAGGAACTAGAATGACATGTTTTAAATTCCTTAAGTATGAGACAAGGAATAAGGACGAGAAAAGGTATATTAAGGATGTTTTTATGACCAAGCTAGGTAAATGGAAGTACTTGTTGGATACAATTGTTAATTGAATGTTGTCTTTGATGTTACACAAATGCCATATCAGTCATCAGTTAGCTTCTACCGAGCTCACAAGGCTAGCAAAGAAATATTCTAGAGGTAGAGGTAAATTTAAAGGTAAAGTTCCTCTAATCTGCTTTTCATGTGAAGAAGTACCATATTGCTGCTAGGTGCCCAAACAAGCAGAACAAAGATGACAAGAAAGGTTACAAGTACAATGGCAAGAAAGACTTCAAATCATTCAAAGATAAAGGTAAGAAAACATGTTTTATGGCTAAAGATTCTAATGATTCTAATGATGAAGAAGAAGATGAAATTGTCTACATTGCTGTGAAAGATGAGTCTGATAATGATGAGAAAATGGCACTCATTTCTCATATGAGAAAAATTGATACATGGATCATAGATAGTGGTTGTTCTCATCACATGACTGGTGATAAAACTAAGTTTGAATATTTTGAAGAATATGATGGTGGCAGTGTAAGATTTGGTAACAATGAACCTTGTTGTATAAAAGGAAGAGGAAAAATCTCTCTAACCAAAGAACTTATATGTGATAATGCCTATTGGGTAGAAGGACTAAAGCATAACTTGTTGAGTGTGGCACAACTACTCAATAATGGATTCAAAGTAGAATTCATGCATGTAAAAGCAAGACTGCTGGATAGCAAAAGAAAACTGATTGGATTAGGCACTCAAGCAAAAGGTAACTTATTTTATCTTGAACTTGGTGAATGCTCATGTTTTATTGCTCAATTTGAAGAAAGTTGGTTATGGTATAAAAGGTTGTGTCATGTCAATTTTGATAACTTGGTAAAGATAAGAAAATTCAAGAAAGTAAGAGGCATTCCTAATATAAAGAAACCTAAGGTCGGTCTATGCAAGAATTGTCAGATTGGTAAAATGGGAAAGACTAACTTTAAAAGTAGAAACTATCAGTCTGAAGATATATTAGAAATTGTGCATACTGATTGATGTGGACCCATTGGAATTGAAAGCTATACTAGAGAAAAGTTCTTCATTCTTTTTGTTGATGACTACTCAAGAATGATGACTATCATGTATCTAAGGAACAAGTTAGAAGCATTTGAGAAATTAAAATGGTATTTGGCCAGAGTAGAAAAGGAAACAGGGAAAAGATTGAAATGCTTGAGGTCAGACAAAGGTGGAGAATTCATTTCACATGAGTTCAATAACTTTTTTATTGAAAGAGGAATCAAAAGACAAGTGTCAGCCCCTGGAACTCCTGAAAAAAATGGAATAGCTAAAAGGAGGAACAAATCTATCATGGATTGTGCAAGAACCCTAATGATTGAAAAGAACATTGCTATCAAATACGGGAAGGAAGCTATCAGTACTGCAGTTCATACCTTGAATCGGGTATAGCTTAAGAAAGACTCATTCAAAACTCCCTATGAGTTGTGGTATGGCTACAAACCTAATATAAGTTATCTAAAAGTATTTGGAAGTAAATGTTACTTTTTGAAAGAATCTAAAAAAGGTAAATTTGATGTAAAAGGTGATGAAGGAATATTTTTGGGATATTCTTGCAAAAGTAAAGCATATAGATGTTTGAACTTGTCTACTAACAAAGTCATAGAAAATGCACATGTGAAAGTTGATGAGTTTGCAGAAAGGACTGAAGAAGAAAGCAAAAGGGAACTAGAAGATTATAGAAGGTTTGTTTTCATTGAACCTTGTATAGTACCAATCAATCACGAATCTTCTACTCCTGAGTCATCAGTAACTGAGTTACAGGAAGTTCAAACTGAGCTACAACAACACGAGTTACACTCAGATGCTACTAAGCAAGTGTCTACCGAGTTTGAAGGACCTGACCCAATATCTACCAAGCCAAAATAGCCAGAACCTGAAGTTGAAATGCAAAAGGATAACAATGAAATTCATTCAAAAGGCAAAGAACATGTTTTAGCAAAACATGTCAGGAGACATTATTCAGCAGATCAGATCATTGGAGACAAATCTGAAGGAACCATGACAAGAAATAAGTTGAAAGGTACTTGTTTACTTGCTGATTTTGAACCTAGAAATATCAAAGATGCTTTAGAAAATGATAGTTGGATTGAGACTATGAATGAAGAAATAGAGAAAATAGAGAAAAACAAGACATGGACTCTTGTACCCAAGCCTAAAGATAAAAATGTGATTGGAACTAAATGGGTATTCAGAAACAAGTTGACTGAAGATGGTAAGGTATCAAGAAACAAAGCTAGATTAGTATGCAAAGGATATGCTCAAGAAGAAGGAATAGACTATGGAGAAACTTTTTCTCCTATTGCAAGACTGGAAGGAGTCAGAACCTTACTTGCATATGCTACTCACAAAGGATTCAAAGTTTACCAGATGGATGTCAAGTCAACATTCCTCAATGGTATACTGGATGAAGAGGTTTACATTGAACAACCTGAAGGTTTTGTTGATCTAGATAAAAGAAACATGGTCTGCAAATTACACAAGGCACTATATGGTCTGAAACAAGCCCCTAGAGCATGGTATGAAAGATTACATAACTATCTTATTCAAATTGGTTTTTAAAGAACTAATGATAATAGTAGCTTGTATATAAAGGATGGACCAAATGATAAAATTGTCTTGGTAGAAATATTTGTAGATGATACTGTTTTCACAGGAAATGATGATCTTTGCAAAGAATTTTTATAGAAAATGAACAAAGAATTTGAAATGTCTATGTTTGGTGAGATAAAAAAATTTGTTGGTCTTCAAATTTAACAGAATAAAAATGGTATCTACATCACTCAATCAAAATACATCAAGGAGATATTGAAAAATTTTGGTATGGAAGATTGTAAACCAGTTGGGACTCCTATGTGTACTGGATTAAAACTTACCAAGGAAGATGAATCAAAAGAAGTAGATTAAACACTGTATAGATCTATGATTGGAAAGTTGCAGTATGTAGTTCATACTAGGTCAGATATTGCCCTTGCAGTTGGTATTGTAGCAAGATTTTCAGCAAAACCAAGAGAAAATCACATGATGGCAATCAAAAGAATAATGAGATATTTGAAAGGAATTGAAGATTATGGTTTATGGTACAAATTTGGAGGTAATATGGATTTGAAAGTGTTTACTGATGCTGATTGGGCAGGAAATCTTGATGACAAAAAAAGCACAAGTGGAGGAGCATTCTTTCTAGGAAAAAGGTTGGTTTCTTGGACAAGCAAAAAGCAGAATTGCACATCCCAATCTACAACAGAGGCAGAATATGTTGCTGCTATAGTAAACTATTCTAATATTGTTTGGTTTAAACAGTTGTTGGAAGGCATGAAGGTGGAAATCAAAGAACCAGTTGTTATGTTCTGTGATAATACAAGTGCAATAAACATATCTAAGAATCTAGTGATGCATTCCAAAACCAAGCACATTGCAATAAAATATAATTTTGTTAGAGAATTGGTGCAAGATAAGGAGATTAGATTGGAATATATCCATACAAAAGACCAAGTTTCTGACATATTCACAAAGCCATTACCTAAGGATGCATTCTTGTATCTAAGAGGTAAGTCAGGGGTCACTCCCCTATCTAAAGTTGACTAAAACAAAGTTTTAGTGATGCATCAATACATACCAAGTTGAAAATATATCAGTTGATGCATCATTGACAAAAAACATTGCATATGAATCAGTACTAAAGGTACATTAGAATTCATTTGAGTTATGTTGTCTTTGGCATGTGTTGTCAAAGAGGGAGAGTTTTACTATCATATCTTTCTAAAATTTGTTTGAAAGAAGGGTTTGCTAAGTAATTCCTTCACAGAGGGAGATTATTAAAAGAGGGTGTTTGCTAAAGTAAAGACTTGCTAGACTTGTTTTCAAATTTCATTCTGCTATGACATGTTGTATTGCCATCAATGCCAAAGAGGGAGATTGTTGGATACAATTGGTAATTGAATGTTGTCTTTGATGTTACACAAATGTCATATTAGTCATCAGTTAGCTTCTACCGAGCTCACAAGGCTAGTAAAGGAAAGTTAGCTTCTACCAAGCTCACTGGGTCAGCAAAGGAAAGTTAGCTTCTACCGAGTTCACTCGATTAGCAAAGGAAAGCTAGTGTCTACCGAGATCACTCGATCATCGAAGAAAATTTGGCGGGAAGTTAACTTCCACCGAGTTCACTAGGAAAACAAAGGAAAGTCAGTGCTCACCGAGTTCACTTGGTCTCCAAAGGACTTTTTCAAGATTTTTTAGTTTTTACCGAGCTTCACTTGGTTAACACTAGAAAACATTCTAAAGCAGTGTTTACCGAGTTTCACTTGGTTAACACTAGATTACTGAGCTAAGTTGGCTAGCGAAGGATTTTATTATTTTGATTGTTTCATGGAATTAATGTAGCTGACTAATGTTTTTAGTTATTGTAACTTATATTTGAGCCAACTTGATAAATCTGAAAGGTATATATATAGATATTCAAGTTGTGGATTAGTGTGTGTGAGTGTGAAAAAGTGAATGGAAGAGTGAATTTTGATGAAGGATTAGATATCCTGGAGGTGCTACAAAGTTGTATTTGATCAATAAGGATTCAGAAAAGAAAAACATGGATCTGTATTCACCAAAAGATAAGTTGCATATCATTCAGGTCATTTCATTGTTGCTTTCTTATCATTGTAATAGTGAATTTAGAATCTCTTTATAGAGTTGGTTTAACAACCATTTTGTAAATCCTTTAATAAGGTGACAGTTCAATTGAATTTTTCTACAGACCTCTAACCAGGCCACTCCTAACAAGGTGATTAAAATCCTCTAACAAGGTCACACCTAATAGTGTGTATTGTAACCTTTAACAGGGTTGGCTCTTAACAGGGCTCACTTCAGAAGAGTAAAAATTGGTGACTAGTTACTTCGTGGTTTTTCCCATATTGAGTTTCCACATTAAATTTGGTGTCTCTTGTGTTCATTTAGTTAATCTTTGCATGCATATTAATAACTTTGAATTCTGGATGAACAATAACTAGTTAACTTATTGAGTTAAAGTATTTCTGCACTATTTACTGAGTATCAGCAGTAAATAAGCATTTTAGACATCTAAGGGATTTTTGGACTTATTTTTGTGGTAACTAATTCACCCCTCCCCTCTCACTTACTTCATCTATATTTCCAACAATACTCACCTAAGAAGCTTGCATAATAGATTCCTAATGAGCTTATGCAAGAAATTAAGCCTAGATGGTAGCATGCAAAGAAGACAGTTGAGGACATCTTTAAGAAGACATTGAAGCAACTCATGCTTGATATCAATAATAAGGAGATGAAAGAATCCTTGAAGAAAAATGAAAAGAAGCTCACTCTCAAGTTGAACACTTGTATGATACTACTTAAATATGTTGAATATGTAGTGAAGGAAGCTACAACAACATGGGAAAACATTTATGAGTTGCATCGGCCTAGTGACTTTACTATACATGTTGATGACAAGGATGATGAAGATGAGGAAGAGGATGTAGAAATAAAAGATGATGAGATTGATGATGTCAATCTGGGTGATGAGGAGGAAGAATAGGAAGCTACTAGAGGAATTCTTCTAAAGGTACAAGGTATTAAGGAAACTGATGCAAAGAAAATTGTAGTAGTAGTCATGGCCTCATTTCCTCACTTTCTAAGAACAACCTTAGTGCAACCTGGCTCAGAGATAACTTCTACCAATTTGGTTGTGGATAACACTACTACACCAAGCACCCAACCAAGCTCTAAATTTGTTCAACTGAATGTTACAATGATAGAAGTGCCCAACACTTCATCTACTGAGAAGTAAGCTCCTCCATCAACAAGCTTGATCGAGAAGCAACAAAGTATTTCTGTTGTTAGTGTCATTTCAACTCTTACTACTAGTCCATCATTTTTAACTATTACTTCTATTCCAAATGTATCTATAGAAAGTACAATGAAAGTTGAGAAAGAGTCTCAACCAAGTATTGAAGTCCCAGACAAAGGAAAACAAATTGTTTCCACCATTTTGAAAGAAAAGGGAAAAGAAAAAGAAACTATTGATCTCAATGAGGATATAATTATTCCAAATTGGGATATCTCTACCCTCACTCCTGATCAAATGAACACCATGGGTGAAGTACTGAAGAAAAGATCTAAGAAGCAAAATCTTAGAGAAGAAAAGAAGAAAGAAAACCAAGTCTTTGAAGACATATAGAGCATATTTTTTGATGCTCTAAGTATTGAGGGTGATGGCACTCAACCTATTTTGGATCAACTAGCAGATATTGTCCACAAATTTATTGAAGACTTGAATGGATAGGAGAAGCTACTTTAGAGAGTAGAAAGGAAGTTTGACAATAAAGTATTGGAAAAAATTTCACAAAGGATTGCAATAGACCAAGTAGAGTTAGCTACTATTCTTGGTACACTAGAAACATCTATTAACAATGTTGTATTATTATTTGTCAAGTGACACATCTATCTTTACCAAGGATATCAAGGAAAAACTATCTAAGATAGATGAAGACATGAAGGCAAGTGCACATTAGCTTTCACTTGACCCAAGCCATAGCTCTGCACATTATACAAAGATCAGATATCTAACCAATCTATAGGAAAAACTATTGAAGGAAGAAGCCAAGATTAGGACCACACTTGCAAAAATCCAAGGCATGATTCTTCCAAACATGGATGCATTGCAAAAACATATTACACATGGAAAGACACTCATCCATGATAATAACTTCTCCATAACTGATTACATGATGGAATTATCAGCAAAAGTTTAGATTGCATTGCATGTAAGTAAGGTACTACAAGAAAATTGGGACAAGACAATGGTACTTATTCTGAAGGTACATTTTGAATTCTTGTCACATTTTGATATCAACATATAGTTATTATACATCTTTGGCATTTATGTCAAAAAGGGGGAGTAGTGTATATAGTATTAGTATGTAAAGGAGAAGTATACTATACCATGTATATATATAAAGGAGATATATGTATGGGGGAGAAATATAGTGTAGCATGAATAAGGAATACCTTTACAAAATAAATTTTGAAAAATTAGAAAAACAAAGTATGTTATTGAGCCACAACAGATGGAAGTCAAAACTGAGCTGAAGACACAAAATGATAGCAAAGGAAGTTTTGACTTACAGTTTTGAATGATCAGATTGTTTTAATAAGTGTTTTTGTCACTAATGCCAAAGGGGAAATTGCTGACATGAAGGTCAAATTGTCTATGAATGACTCAACACTTAATTAGTTGCTTACATTGCTACTAGGCTTATAATTTAGTTTGTAGTGTTAACCAAGTGATTCAGTTATTCCCGAGCTAAGTAGTCAGAATATAGTGTCTACCGAGCACTTGAGTCATTTTGCAGTGTTTTCTGAGCTACACAGTGTTTACCGAGTGTCATAGACAAAGTTTAGTGCAAACAAAGCATAGCAGAGGTTACCAAGCTGGTCAATAGAAGTGAAGAAGATTGTAGTTTTAACTGAGCTCTATAGTGTTAACCAAGTCCAAAAATGTCTACCGAGCTCATAGGGTTAATGAAGTGGGTCTAGTGTTGACCAAATTATGTAGTGTCAACTAAGTGATCTAGTTGCTATTGAGTTTCTCAGTGTTCACTGAGTCACACAGTGCTGACTAAGTTTGAGCTACTTGGGAGTGATTAGTATGGATTGAGCTTCAAGTTCAACCGAGTGCTAAAGATTTTCAAGTGTTGATAGTGTTTTTTGAGTATCAGAACATTACTGAATTACAGTAGTTGGGCCAACTCTATGAATTACGATGAAATTGGTATTGTAGCCAACTCTAGTAAGTTGTGATTTGATTGGTATATATGTGATACATTATATCATATTCAAATATATATGAAAGAGAGTATATAAGTAGAAGTTCAAATTGAAGAAGGATACAAGTAGTATAATGGACATCAAAGATTTATCTATTACAGTTAGGTGATCATTGTAATTCAAGGAATCTGAACCAGCAAATTAGAGTTGCAAATCAAAGATCAACCACTAGTTCATCCTAATAGGTGCATCAGTCAAATCCCTATTGGTAGACTTAATAGTCTTTGCTAAATCTCCTAACTAAGTGCATACTTCATTGTATGTTTGTAAATCCTTTTACAAGGTGGACCTCACGGTCTGTATTTGCTCCTAATAGGGCAGATAAACAAAAGCGATCAATTGTAAGTCATAACAAGTTAACTTTATACTGCAGTACTAAAGCTTGCGCGTATCATCTCCACCCCAGGTTTACTTTCTGATTGGAAGGTTTATGGGTCACCACATCTTGTGTCAAAGTGTTATGAATGCTTATTTGATTTTATTCTTTCATGCATGTAATTAGATCATAATATTATATGAAGGATTAAATTGGTGAAGTAAGATAAAGTTTTATTGGTTTATGTTTCAACCCTCCCCTCTTAGTAACCTTGCCTACCTTATATTTCCAACAAGCACTTATTTGTAATAAGCTCTTTGTATGTCATAGTTAGCTGCTATAATCAAGAATTATTTGCAAAATTAAGAAGAATTGTGACCATTTTTGCAATAGGGGATAGATTTGAAGAAAAAAAATCAATGAGTGAATTCTAAAAGAAATATCAAATGTCGAGTCATTCCATCCCTAAGGTGTACCCACTTAGGCCCTGTAGATCCTAAAGTATAGAGAATCCCTGTGATTCTATTAATGTTGGGTCCAGATCTGAAGAATTCTTAAATGAACATAAGAAGTAGCTAAGCCTTAGAATTTTTTTATCTTCTAAACCCTGGTATCAAGTCTTTTTTTTTCTTGATAGTTTTAAAACTCCAATAGACTATACCTCTCGATGACTCAAATCTTTACTCTCATGTAGTAAAACCTTTAAAAAGAGATTCTAAGCTCTAATACTAAAATCTGGAATGTATAGATGAATAAGATGTTGAGAGCGGGAAGAGGGGTGAATCAGTATCATAACAACCTTTTAGTGATTTCCTTTCTTTCTTTGTCACTGAGTAGATATTAAAAAAATACCATATTACTTGAAAATGAAAAGTAACATAACTAATTTAAATATCTTCAAACATAATCACATAAACAAAATTCATTACACAACACAATAATTTTGGTCATGCAAAAACCCTTGGTTAGATGAAAAATTGTGATGGGGATGACACCCACAAATCCATCACTACTGTAGTAAGAGGTTGTCTTGTTAGGGCTGCAATGTTTAGTCACTTTTGGTGTCTTACTGTACTAGGATTATACAATAAGATTAGTAAGATCCACCTTTTATAAGGATTTTAACAAAACTCTTTAAGTGTGTACTTGGTTAAGAGAATTATAATAGATTGTTAGGTTTACCTTTATAGGGATTTTAAACTACTATAATGACAAGATAGTAGTAGCAATGAATTGTGTAATAGCAACTTACTTTTCTTGATAAGATCTCCCTTCTTCTCGATATTTTATATCACCTCTTATGGCTAATCTTTGTAATCCTCTTTCACTACTTAAGATTCATATCATGTTATGTGTTTAAATATGTCCTCTATCATATAAAATAATTTTTCTTTAATTCCCCTCTCAATCACACTTAGAAACAATACAAAACTATTCCAAATGGGTCCTTTTACAGCCTTCTTTTGTCTTTATGATCTTTGACCTTATTAATGTTTTGGAATCCTCTACAGTACATCTTAGATCAAAAATCAAATCTTCTAGAAACGTCCAACCTCTCCTTCCTTTTCATCTTTATTTTCATTGGTTTGTTCTACCTTGTAATCATCCATAATCAGTTTACATCCTTCAAGAAATCTTTCTTAAATCTTTACCTCAATATGTGTAAGCCATTTTTGTTGTTTGATAAGATCATGTCACATAATATTTTGTGCCAAACCAAATTCTCATGCAGTCTCTCTTTCACTTGGTGAGCATTCAGTTCTTCATGTTGTAACTTAGTGAAAACTTTGCTTGGGTATAACTGTTCTACTTGGTAGTCTATATTTGGCTTGGTGTTTACTTATGCTTGGCAATTATATAATTACTTGGTAACCACTAAATGCTCAGTTAAAAGTGTATGTTTGAACTAGTCTTCCTTTGTGCTTGGGCATAGTATGACTCATTTACTATGAGTAAATAACTATCTTTTGTCATTAAATGACAACACTACTCGTATGACCATTTATAGGAGCAACAAGGAGAAATTAAGCTACCACATTAATGGCTCCATCTCTACATCCTTATTATTATCTAGTGGATTCAATGTTTCAAATAATACTAAGGTGAAAATACCTTTCATGAGAGAATGAGCAAATTGTGCGCTCTATTGTTTTTCCATATTGTGTATAAAAATCTTCCATAATTGAATCCATAAACTATACAATAGATACATTTAACATAATATACTTAGTTTTTAGATATTATTACTTCATTGCCAAATTTATATAATTTAATTACAACTTATAGTTTTCCATTCTTTTAATTTATCGTGGTTATATTCAATATTATATATTTTATTTTAGAATTTAAAATTCAAAGTTCAATACTTTAGTAATTATAATTTTAAAGATTGACAAGATGAATATTTTATATGTTTTGAAAAAAGGTGAAAAAAATTTAAAGAATATTTTAAGCTATAAAAATATATAATGAAAAAAAAATACAATAGTTTAAAAAAAAAATCTATAATTTATATGTTTTACAGTAATATTGTATTTTAATATAACTAAATATAAAATTAATTTTAGAATGGTAGATACAATTTCTTGATATATTAACTAATGATAAAAATGTTCAATGGGAACTAATAATTTCAGTGGTCCATGCTTAATTAATGTCTATTATAAAACATTTGAATTTTAAAATTTTAAAATTTTGGAGACTTATATTTTAAAATTAATTTCTAGCCATTAATTATCTAAGATCTCTCGAACATTTATTAATTCTAGATGGCTCTAATAGACTCTAGAAGCAACTGGTAGAGATGAGAAAATGAAGTAATTTGTATGTAATTGCAACTCTGGTGAACCAAACATCCAGCCATGCAGACGATTAGCTAAACTACAAACTAAATCATAAAAAATATAAGAAGAGTTCGGGAAAAAGAAATTAGGTGTCCCCCATGGTAGGATATTATTTTTAGTTTTCAATTTATTTGTCTCCCACATGCAATTGCAATTTTCCAAACAACAAATTTAAGTCTCCTAATTTTTAAATTGAAGATTCAAACATAGTACGAGCAACTCTAATGAGTAATTACAAGAAAAAATGCAATGATTATTATTAAAGCATTGGCTAATGTTTTTAATGGACTTTTTTTTTTGAAAACCTAAAAACACGATATTGTGATAAAATCATCATTGAAGTACTCACCTCTCTTAACCGACCAACATTTTCTATGCATAGTTGTTCTAACTTGGGAAATTCTTCTAGTTTCATCATATTTCACATAAAATCCAGAGGATGACAAACCTAAGCCTATCAGAACATATATTTAATCTCCCAAGTGCATTGCAATGATGAAGTATTAAAATTAAACTATTGATATTAGAGCTCACTGAGATCGTCTCGCAAGAAGTTTCTTCTTCCTCTTTCACCTTCCTCCTCTATGTTTGAAGGAGATGTTTTTTGTTGCCTAATAATATCTTCTTCCCAAATTATAACACTAGTGAGCTTGGGAGACAAATTTATATTAGTTTAATGTTTCTTATGGTTTAATAGTATTTCCAATTAGCCATGACTTTTTCAATTTAAAGTGCTTTTGATTCGCATTAAGCCTAATATATTTCAAATCACTACACAAGCTTTCTCCTAATTTAATTGCTTGATTGTTGGGAAGTACTAATTTCTGTCAATGACCCACTGTCAGTAGCGCACAATGCGTCATTCAACGCAGTTCAATGCCCACAAGTAGTAGACAATGTGTTGTCCGTCATTAACCTCCCACTAATGCTAGCCACTCATAATGAATGCATTGTATTATTATTATATATTTTAATATTTGTAATAAGTGTGCTAGGTAATATAGAGAGTTCTCATACTTTTATAAATAGAGGCTTTTGTAATGCATTTGATAAGGCTGTAGGCAATAATATTAATTTCTTTGTGTGTATTTGAGTTTTCTCTAATTTGTCTTCAAATTGGTATCAAAGCTCAAGAGTTAAGCCTAGGAAACGAAAATATTTTTTGATATTTATAGTTGTTGTAGCAGTGAAATGGAGTTTCTAATATTTTATTGATTGCAGATCATAAGCTTCTAAAGTTGGAGATTAGTGGCCACGAAGATCTAGAGAAGAGAATATACCTATTTAATTTTTGAGAGAAGGTACGAGTTTGATTTCAAAGGCCAAAGTTTGGAATGAGAAGATATTTCTTAAAAATGGTAAAATAAGTATTGTATTGTTATTTCTTTTAACTATATTTCATTGGCTTAGACTATCTTGGTATTTTTCCTTTGTAAAGAAAATATTCTAAATTGTAGTTGTAACTATGAGTTGTGAGTATTAATATGGCATGTGGGAGCAGTATAGGTCAACCACAAATTCCAATATTTTCTAGTAAAAATCATAAATTTTGGGCTATAAAAATGAAAATATTATTTTGTTCTCAAGGCATATGGGATCTTATTGAAAAGGGTTTTAATGAACCACAAGATGAGTCTACATTATCACAAGATAATAAAAAAATGCAAGATAACAGGAAAAATGATGTGAAAGCATTGTTTCTAATTCAACAATCTTTAGAAGAATCAATCTTTCCTAAGGTTTCTATAGCTAAAAAGTCTAAAATTGCATGGGATATTTTAGAAACAACATATCAAAGGACATCAAAAGTTAATACTGCTAAATTGCAAACATTAAAGCATAATTTTAAAAATTTGTGTATGAAGGATTCAGACTCATTTGATCAATTTCTAAATCAAGTAATGAATGTGGTTAATCAGATTAGATCATATGGTGATGATTTGACTGATCAAAAAGTAGTTGAAAAGATACTTTGTATTTTTCCTAGAAATTTTTATGCCATTATTGTTACCCTTGAAGAATCTAAGGATTTGACAATGATCTGTATTGATGAGTTAATGGGTCACTTTTATCTCAAGAATCAAGAACGAATAGAAATAAAAATTCTTCTTTGGAGAAAGCTTTTAGACAATAGGTATCTTTAGGCAGAGGAAGAGGAAGATCAAACTACAAAGAAAAATGAAGAGGTAGAAGCATAGATGGATGTGTAAGTCCAAATCAAGAAGAAAGAACAAATCAATTCATTCAAAGTTCAAATAGAGGATGTGGGAGATGTCCATTCCAACACCCATCATCAAGGTTTGACAAATCTTGAATTCAATGTCATTATTGTAAGAGATTTGGTAATTTTACAAGTGGATGAAGAAAGAAACAAGAAGAGATTAAAAGGAATGGTGCTAATTACTCAGATGTATCTGGTAATAATTCAGGAAGTTTATTCATAACTTGTAACGTTTCTCAAGATAGTTCTAGTGGTATATAGTTCCTAGATAGTGGTCATAGTAACCATATTACAAGAAATAAAGATTTATTTTTTAGTTTGGATGATTCTATAAAATCTAAAGTAAAGTTGGAAAATGATAGTAAAGTCTCTATAATGGGAAAAGGTGTTATAAATTTCTTGACAAAAAATGGAGGAAAAATATATATTTTTGATTTATATTTTGTGCATGGATTATAACACAATCTCATGAGTGTTTGTCAACTAATGCAAAAAGGTTACAAAGTTTCTTTTGATAATGATATTTACACAATCTTGGATAGAAATCCTAGTGGTTGGTTAATTGCAAAGGTCAACATGCCATAAAATTGAATGTTCCCCCTCCAGATTCATTGCATTCAAGGAGGAAAATAAATTAGTTTCAAGACACTATTCTCAGATCAATCATGGCTATGGCATTTGAGGTATGTGTTAGAAACAATAGTCCACCAAGATAACTGAGAGGGGGGGAGGGGGGGTGAATCAATTATCCAACAGTTAATTTTTTTATCTTCTTCAAAAAAACTTAGCCATTCAACCAAAGTAAATAGCAACCATAATAAGATGCACATAGACAACTACACTAGATACGTTGACTAGGGAAACCTTTGATCAAAGGGAAAACCCTAGTGGGAATGATGCCCATAAGATGATGTACTAATATAAATATTCCTTGTTAGAGGATGGACCTTGTTAGGAGTCTATTACAAAACTTAGTAAATAGAGTCCCTATTAGGAGACTTTGAATCCCTATTAAGAGATTCCAACCCTGTTAGGAGTTGTGGTACAATGTATGCAAGAAGAGCCTACTGCCCAAATATGCAATTTTAACTACAAGAAGAGCTCACTGCTCCAACATGCAATTTACTCTTATGTTCTTCTTTCCTTTATTCTTTCAACTAAACCAAACACTATCAAACGTTGTAGACTAGGTCACAAACCTCAGATCACTTAGCAAAACCTTGGCAATGAAGTTTCCTTCACTTCTACTCTGCTCTGCTCAATTTTTCATTTCGCTCTTGTGTTTCTTACAAATATAATCTTCATCCTTCTCATGATAAAAGAAAATTTCCTTCCTTTATATGAGTCCATAAAACAATTCCATAAGTCGGCTGTTAGACCTTCTCAATTAATCATTATAGGACCATAGTGAGAACATGTTACACTTAGTGATAACATTAATGTTCATCCTTGAAACTTGAATAACTTTCTATAAACGCAATATTATGATGATAAATCTTAGCCATGTCATCATCAACATGTCTTCTTCACATCCTCAACCTCGATTCTCAGAATAACAACTCTGCTAAGAGATATAACAAGTTGACCAGAATATGCCTCTATAAAATCTACCTCAAAATAGACATCACCAAAACTTGCATAATTTCTTCTAGACTTACCATTTCTTCTTTTGATGTTAATTGTATATACTAGATACTCAGATGTATCTCTCATAACCTTGGATAGTTAGAATACTCAAATAGTCATCTATACCAACTTGATCTTTCCATTGTTCTTTTGTTAGATACCATAGAAAACTGCTATGTTGACATCAATGATAAACTCAATCATGAATGTAACATGTCACCATAGTAACATATCTACGATACTCCCCCATAGGAATATCATTAGTATTCATGCTTCCAACAGTCTCCCCCTTTGCCATTGATGGAAACATAGATGAAAAACATCTAGTTCCAAGAATACAAACAAAAGAATATTAACATTTCTTTTCAAATCCACTACATAATCATTCTCTTTATTGATATACCTCAATTTTCTTTCTGTCATTCCATGTTGTAGTTCTCCTCATGATCATCTTTCTCATGATCTTCTCATGATATAGCACTTCTACCCAACATATTTTTCATGTTAAACTTCTCCCCAATTGATCTCAATGTCAAGGGTTTCAGCAACCAACTTTATTGCATCAAACTCTATAATAACTAATTCTTACTAGCTCAAGTGTCAAAAGATACTATTCAAAACAACATCCAATAAGAGTCCTAGATGACTTTGTCCATTACATATACTCCCACATATGGGAAGCACCAACATTCAGTCCACACTATAATGGTTCTCTATTACACTGGATTGATGCACTCTTGCATCTTCTACTCTGATGTAGGAAGGGGCATAACCCCTAGCATACCTCACAAATACTCAAAAGTCTCCTTGGGAAGAGGCTTAGTGAATATATATTCAATCTTCTCTTTAGTGTTCACATACTCCAATCTAATTTCTTTTTCTACAACTTTATCTCTCAACATGTGGTACTTAATAGAAATGTGCGTAGTCTTTGAATGCAAAACTAGATTCTTACATATTTACTGTGCTTGTGTCATCACAATGTATGACAATAGGTTCACTGATTTCTATTCTTATATCCTTCAGCATTTGCTTCATCTAAACAACTTGATTGCAATTATTTTCTATTACAACATATTATGCTTCTACTATACTTTGTGATGTATAATCCTACTTCTTACCTAGATAAGAAACCAATCCCCCTCCAAGAAAGAAGGCTCCACCATTGGTGCTCTTTCAATCATTCATACTACCTAGCCAATCAGCATTAGTATAAGCACTTAGAGTAAATTCATTAGATCTATCATACCACAATCCAAACTTTGATGCTTCCTTTCATATATCTAAATATCCTTTTGACTGCTGCATAATGTGCTTCTTTGGGATCAGCTTGGAATCTTGCAACAATTCCAACTGCATTTGCTATATTTGGCCTTGTGTGAGTCAAATATTCCAATCCTCTGATCATAGATATGTACCTCTATTGCTCAACAGTAGGTGTCTCATCCTTTGTAGATAACTTGTGCCCAGTTACCATAGGTGTTCAAATGGGTTTACATCTTTCCAAACCAAACCTTTTAAGTAAATCCTTCAAGTATTTAGTTTGAGAAATAAAGATTCCTCCTCCATTCTGTACAATCTGCAATCCTAGAAAATATTTCATTTCTCCTATCATACTCATCTCAAATTCTTTCTTCATCTCTTCTGAAAACTTGTCACTTTCCTCATCATTTCCTCCAAATATGATATCATCAACAAATATGACCAAAATTATCAAACCATCATCAATTTCTTTCCAATATAGATTACTGTCTATCATACCTTTGCTATATCCAAGCTTTGTCAAATGCTTGTCTAACCTTGCATACCAGGTTCTCAGAGTTGATAACTGTCTTTTGAAGTTAATTTTTCTCCTCTATCTAATCTTAAACATTTAATCTTCATACTAGATTCATTCTCAACTCTATTCTTGAATATCTTAAAATTCTCAAATTCCTTAGATTTCTCTTTAAGAAATGCAACCCACATCATTCTAGAAAAGTCATCAACTAGAATCATAAAATATCTTTCACCATAGAATCCTTTAGTCTTCATAGGACCACTAAGATCTGTGTGTACAATCTCCAACTTTGTTTTAGTAGTAAATTTATTGCAAGGAAAATAAGTTTTGTTATGCTTTGCCAACACACATTCCTTGCAAATTGTGTTAGTAGGCTTTACAATCTTAGGCAAATCTCTGACTAAAAACATACTACTAGTCTTTACAATACTATCAAAGTTTATATAAAAAAATATCTTATCCCATAACCAACTATCATCTACCTTAGCAACCAAACATGTCATTTCAGTGAGATTCAACTGAAATACATTACCTCTAGATCTAGTTCCTGTTCCAATTACTTTTCCATCTTTGTCTCTGATCATGCATGTCTTTTCTGTGAACTACAACTAATAACCTTTGTCCACTAGTTATCCAACACTCAAAATATTGTGCTTCAAACTATCAACAAAATATACATCCTTAGTGTTAGTCTTATCATCAAGAGTTATAGATCCAATACCTTCAACTTGGCATGTTGCATTGTTTCCAAGTTTGACAATGTCTCCATCCTAACTTTTGAAGTCAACAAACTTGTTCATATCACTAGTCATATGATGTGAACAACCACTGTTAGTTATCTAATCAGATTTCTTCTCAACCTCTGACACCAATGCTACTTTTTCTAGACTTTCTTCTTTAATTTCCACAAATCCAATTTCATCATCACTAGCAATCACTACTTGTTCATTAGGATCATTTTCTCTATTTGCATACAAACACTCTCTATCTTTTCTAGGTTTGTAATTTCCTTTATACTTTTTCTCTCTTTTAGGACACTTAGATGTGTAATGACCATATTCATCACAAGTCCAACATTTAAAGATTTTTTTACCTCCTTTTTCTCTTCTTACCAGAAGGGCTACTCCTTCAATCTTTCTATCTTCCTCAGATTTGTTGCTACTAGAGAAATCTCCTCTAGCACTTGTGCTCCTTTATAAACTAGGTCAAATATTCAAGGCACTAAAAGTTGTTTCAATTTTTGTTAATTCTTTGGATTGTCTAAGCTCATTCTCAACTACTTCAATTCTTCCAAGCAATGTCTCCTTTGTGAAATCTTTGGTACAAAATATCAACAACTATATCATTTGAACTACTGGCTTAAATGGTGGTGTTAAGCTTTTCAATATCTTCCATATAACCTCATCATGTTTTTTGGTTCCTCCTTGAGATCTAATACCTGCAGTGATCTTTGATTATCAGTAGGGATGTTAAATTTGAAGAAGAAGATTCATGGGATGGAAATGCTAACAAATAACTCACAAGAGAAGCAACAATATTACAAAGTGAAGATGAATCAAAAGAAGAAGGTACTCAAACACCACCTATTACTCCACCAAGGAAATTAGTGAAAGGAGTCTCACCTCTAGGTTCAAATGTAAGTGATGAATCAAATTCTACATTATCAAGACCAAGGTACACAGGTGAGAAATAAGAAGTGTAAAAGAGATATATGATCAAGAAGAAGAGAATGTAGACATGTGCTCAAAGTTTTCTTTAGTTTCTTGTGATCTATTGTATATGAAGAAGAAATTAAAGAAGATAAATGGATCTAGGCAATGAATGATGAAATTTACTCTATTGAAAGAAATAAAACATGGGAATTAATGGATTTACCTACAGGAAAAGAATGTATAGGAGTCAAATGGATCTAGAAAAATCAATTCAATGCAAAAGGTGAAATTATTAAGCATAAGGTGAGGCTAGTTGATAAATTTTTTTCACAACAATATGAGGTTGATTATAATGAAACATTTTCTCTAGTTGCTAGAATTGATTCAATTCAAACTATTTTAGCAATAGTTGTAGAAAATGATTGGAAAGTGTATCAAATGGATGTAAAATAATCTTTTTGGAATGGTTTTCTTACTGAAGAAGTGTATGTTAAACAACCACCTGGTTATGAGTTTTATGGGAATGAAAAAAAATTATATAAATTAAACAAGGCACTTTATGGTTTGAAACAAGTTCCTAGGGTTTGGTATAAGAGGATTGATTCATACATGATTTAAGTCATCAATTCAATAGAAGTAATAGTGAGTCCACATTGTATGTCAAGAATAATAAGGATGGTTAGATTTTGATTGTATGTTTGTATGTTGATGACTTGATATTCACTAGAAATCTATCAATGGACATGTTCAAGTCATAAATGAAGAAAGAATTTGAAATGATAGATTTGGGGTTGATGACATATTTCTTAGGTATTGAATTTATTCAATGTGACAAAGTTATATTCATTTGTCAACCCAAGTATATAAAGAATTTTTTGAAGAGATTTAAAATGATAAAGTATAATCCAACATCAACTCCAGTTGCAATAGAAACAAAACCTAGCAAGGAGGAGGACTCGAATCTTGATCTAACTATGTTTAAAAGACTTGTTGGAAGTTTAATGTATGTGACAACTACAAGGCTAGATATCATGTATGGTGTATGTTTGATCTTTTTGTTCATGGAATCACCAAAAAATTCACATTGGAAAGTTGGAAAAAGCATATTGAGATATCTTATAGGAACATCAGGATATGGAATCCTATGCTCTAAAGCTAACAATTTTTGTTTGATTGGTTATATTGATAGTGATTTTTTGATTTACATTGATGACAAGAATAGTACTACTAAATATATATTTCACCTTGGATTGGGAGCAATATCATGGGCATCAAAATAAGCAACCTATAGTGACAATCTCATCAGTTGAAGCAGGATATGTAGTTGCCACTTTCACTGCATGTCAAGTAGTATGAATGCATCGAGTTCTCTTATATCTGCAACATAATCAAGAAGACCTAACACCTATTCTTTGTGATAAAAAATAAGCAATTGTATTATTCAAGAATCATGTATTTCATAAAAGGAGCAAACGTATTGATACAAGGTATAACTGCATCAGGGAATTGCTCAACAATGGAGAAATCTACCTTGAAATAGGCAAATATGAAAATTAATTGATAGATATTTTCACTAAGGCATTACCAAAAAGTAACTTTGAACATCTATGAGAGAAAATGGGTATTATTTATGTAAAATTTATTAATGACATAAATTAAGGGGGAGTGTTGGCAAGTATTAATTTCTATTGATGACCCACTATCAATAGCCCATGATGCATCATTCAATGCAATTCAACACCCACTGTGTGCTAGAAAATGAGACCTGTAAGAAGCATGGGTTAAGAAACAAATATTACATAAAAACCTTGAAATTGGATCAAAGATTCATCAAAATGAAAAGGACAAATATCAACTAATGCTTGCTTGAGTTTTGCAACCCTAAGCAACCAAAAAATCCAACCTTCCAGCCACCTCTACAGCTCAAAAAAGGCACCCATGAGAGGCCTTGTTGGTGTGTTAAGATGGGGGTATGTTTGGTGTGCTCTCCCAAACACAACAATAAATGAATCTCTTTAATGATTATGCAAATGTGAGTGCAAATGCAATATGAACCTAGGCTAAATGAGATGAGGAATACCTCAAGAAATGGCTATGGAAAAATCCATACTTGAGGGTATTCAATGATGAAATGTGAAATGCAACCAGGAAACTAATGAAATGTGCAGGCTAAACTAAGATGGAGATGCCCATGCATCAAGAAACTAGATTAACAATGCATGATGTAAACTAAATCAGCTACCAAATTGTTAGTATGAACCTACAAAATCACTATGAGAACTCTACCAATGCAAGCTCAAACTACCATGAAAGCTCAAACTATGAATGCAAACTCAAATCTCAAACCAACATGATAACAATGCAATAAAAATGGATGTCAAATGCTTGAGACAAGCCCTCTATTTATAGGCTCAAGAGAGGGCTTGTGAGGTGGCATCCATGTAGATGCCACATAAGGTGACATGCAAGCCATGCAAATGGTCAAGAATTCAAAGTTTTCTCACACATGTGTGAGCAAACTTGAGAAGAAGAGTGGGAGACGAGAGTGCATAGGCATGCTATCTCACACATGTGTGAGCACACTCTTAGGCTAATGAGGGGGATTAGGGAGATGATTAGGAATGATTAAGTGAGATTAGAGAAGAAATAGGCTTAAGAGGATGAAAATGATAGGTGTAGATTAGGCTCTAGGTTAGGCTTAAGACTAAATTAAATGAAATTTAATTTAATCATGGGTTTAGAAAAATTAATAGGATGTGGGGAATTTAAATAAATAAAATTTATTTAAAAAGAGGGAAAGATGGAGGATCATGTGTTAAATTAATTTAACACATTAGAGCTAGGAGTATTTCAATTAAATTTAAATACTTAGGAGAATGAACTTATTTAATTAATTAATATAATTAAATAAGTAGAAGAATGCGAGCAATGTAATTAATTAATCAATAATTAATTACAATGTCTTGGGCAATATTAATAAATTAATATAGTCTTTAGAGACGATTTTAAGCGTCTACACCCACAAGTAGTAGACAATGTGTTGTCTACTATCAACCTCCCAGTATCGCTATCCACCGATAATGAGTGCATTGTATTACTATAATATATTTTAATATTTGTAATAAGTGTGCTACATAATCTAGAGAATTCTCATAATTCTATAAAAAGAGATTTTTGTAATGCATTTAATAAGGTAGTAAGGCAATAAGACTAGTTTCTTTAGTGTGTATTTAAGTTTTCTCTTTGCCTTCATTAATGTCACTAGCAGTATTGGTATTAGTGAGATGTCGTCAATTAGATGGGAAGACAATTGAAAGCCTAGTTCAAATCATGAAGAATTTAATGACACTCAATATATATGGAAGTTACATGTTGATAGAACATTGGAAATAAGTAATATCCTTGATGGTATCACAAAACCATTTTGAATTAATATACATGGATCTCTTGTTGGACATGTAAAAGGAGTAACTGAGAGGGGAGGGGTAAATTAGTTACTACAAAAATAAATACAAGATCCCTTAGATGTCAGTACAAAATAAACTCTAAAAATTGAACTCTGTTGATGCTCAGTTAATACACAGAAAAATGTTGTAACTTGGTAAACACTGAAAATGCTCGGCAAATAATCAACATGAAAATCTTAAGACATTATCTATGATTACTATTACTTTAACTTTAGATGCAAATGCATAAGAGAAATAGCATGAAAAAATTTGACACCAAGATTTAAGGTGGAAACCCAATATGGGAAAAAACACCAATTGCAACTAGTTACTAATTTTTAGTCTTCTAAAGTGAGCCTTGTTAGGAGCCAACCCTATTAAAAGTGACAAAATACACTATTAGGTGTGACCCTATTAGAGGATTTAATCAACCTCTTAGGAGTGGCCTTGTTAGAGGTCTTTGGACAATTCAATATAAATGCCACTTTTTTAAAGGATTTACAAATAATTGTTAAGCCAACTTTGTTAAGAGATTTTGATTAGTACTACAATGATTAGAGAGTAACAATGAGATGGCCTGATTTTGGATGCAACTGAATTGCTGATTATAGATCTCAATTTTGGCTTTTATACTTGATCCTTCTTGATCAAATGTATATTTTTAGCTTCACAAGGATATTTTGCATATCCTTTTGATTCGCTTCCTCTTAGCATCATTAAATCTTCAATTATCTTCCATGCATTCACACTTTCTAAATCTCAACTTGACCTTATATTTATATCTTTCGTATTGTTAAGTCGGCTTGAATATAACTTAGAATAATTAATATTCATCTTCTTAGTCAGTAAGAACCAATAGATAATTCAATTGAACTTAATATGCCAAAACAAGAAAATCATTTGTTAGCTGACCCTACTTGATAGACACTAACTCATAAACAATTTTCCTATGTCAACTAAGTGAACTCAATCAACATTGTATCTTCACAAATTTCCTTTGGTAACCGAGTGAGCTCAGTAAACACTGGTTCCATCCAAAATTTCCTTCATTAACTGAGTGAGCTTGGTTAATACTAAACTTTTTCAAACTTTCCTTTGACGCCTGAGTGAACTTGGTAGATACTGACTTCTGAAATAGGAAAACTCTAGAATGCTCAGTAGACACAAAAAACTATCTTCAATGCCTGAGTGAGCTCGGCATACACTGATTGGTAATGATATGATATTTTGTGTAACATCAAAGGCAATACACAATTAATCAAATTTTTCAACAATCTCCCTCTTTGGCATTGATGGCAACACAACACGTCATAATGCAATGAAATTTTTAGAGCAAGAATAAAGTAATGAATTATCCTTAGTTTCATTCTGGTTCTCATCCATGAGAATAACCTCTATCAATGTGAACTCTTTTTATCTTCAGTTTCTCTGTCTGTTAGAAAACTTTTGTCTGCTACAACTTCTTTTGATATAAAACTCTACCTTTGATATCAAACCAAGTTGATTCTCCCTTTGTACATCTCTTTACAAAATTTCTATGATATATGATAGCAAACTTCTCTCTCTTTTACATCTCATGCCAATGAAAATAATTAGTAAATATCAATGTACCTCAAGTACTAATTCATTTGCAATATGCCCTTGTCAATACTACACGAACTGATTGATCTTCAACACGCTCTAGTTGATGCATCACTAAACTTCATTTAGTGAGCTTCAGATAGGGGAATAACCCCTAGCTTACCTCTTAGATACAGAAATGCATCCTTAGGCAATGGCTTGGTGAATACATCTACAATTTGTTCTTTTGTATTCACATATTCCAATCTTACTTCTTTATCTTGCACTAATTCTCTCAAGAAATGTTATTTTATAGCAATATGTTTTTTTTTGGTATGCATTACTATATTCTTTGATATATTGATTACACTGGTGTTATCATAGTATATAACTACTGGATCCTTGATCTCTATCTTCATACCTATCAATAGTTGTTTGAACCAAACAATATTGTAATAATTGACTACTATTTCCATAGATTCTGCCTCTATTCTAGATTGAGAGATACAATTCTATTTCTTGCTTGTCCAAGACATGAGTATTTTACCAAGAAAGAATGCTCAACCACTGGTGCTTTTACTATCATCAATACTTCCTGCCCAATCAACATCTATGAATACTTTTAAATCCAAATTTCCTCCTATTTTGTACCATAAACAATATTCTTTAGTAACTTTTAGATATCTCATGATTCTTTTGATTTCCATCATGTGATTTTCTTTGGGATTTATTGAGAATCTTGCCACCATACCAACTACTAATGCATTATCAGGCCTTGTATGCACTACATACTACAATTTTCCAACCATTGATTTGTATGTGGTTTGATTTACCTCTTTGAAATCATCATTTTTGGAAATCTTATGTCTAGTAGACATAGGGGTTCCAAATGGTCTTGAATATTCCATTCAAAATTTCTTTAGTACCTCCTTGATATATTTAGATTGAGTAATGTAGATACCATCTTTCTTCTACTGAATCTTTAATCCAACAAAGAATTGTATCTCTCCAAACATAGACATCTCAAATTCTTTACTCATTTCCTGTGAAAATGCCTTGCATAAGTCATCATTTCTTGTGAATAAATTATCATCAATTTATATTTATGCCAACACAATCCTCTTGTAAGGTCCTTCTTTGATATATAGACTACTGTTATCATTTGTTCTTTGAAAGCCAATCTATACCAAGTAGTTATGAAGTCTTTCATACCAAGCTCTGGGAGCTTTCTCGAGACAATATAATGCCTTGTGTAATTTGCAAACCATGTCCTTTTTTCTCGGATCTATAAAACCTTTAGGTTGTTCAATGTAGACTTCCTCATCAAGAATTCCATTCAAGAATGCAAATTTTACATTCATTTGATAAACTTTAAATCCTCTATGGGTTGTATATGCTAGTAAAAATCTAACACTTTCTAATCTTGCAATAGGAGAAAAAGTTTCATGATAATCAATACCTTCTTCTTGAGAATAGCCTTTACATACTAACCTCACTTTATTTCTGGAAACTTCTCCATTTTTATTTAGCTTATTTCTAAATACCCACTTTGTGTCAATTACATTTTTATCCTTGGGTCTAGGAACAAGAGTCCAAGTTTTGTTCTTCTCTATCTGTTCTATTTCTTCATTCATTGCTTCAATCCAACTTTCATTATCCATAGCATCTTTAACATTTCTAAGTTCAAATTTAGCAAGTAAACATGTACCTTTTAATTTGTTTCTAGTCATTATTCCATCTAATTTGTCTCTAATTATCTGATCAGGTGCATGATGCCTTCTGACATATCTTGCTAACATAAGTTCTTTGGATTTGGAGTTTGTTTTACTAATTTCATCATGAAATTCTATTTTAAGCTTAGGTCCCACTATTTGTGACTCAGGTTGGTTAGATTTGATTTCCTCCAGTAATAGTTTAGTAGCCTCTAATTGCAACTCAAGTCCTTCAGATTGTGACTTAGGTTGTACAGATTGCAACTTGATAGTTGTTGGAGATTTTGGGGACTCGAGAGGTGAATCCTCCTATCTACCAAATAGATTTGGTAGGGTATCAGGTGCATAGTAGATAAATCTTTTGTAATCCTCAAACTCTTTGTTGCTTTCTTCTTCACTCTTTTTTGCAAACTCATCAATTCTTACATGTGCACTTTCTATGATTTTATGAGTAGACAAATTCAAACATTTGTATGCTTTACTTCTATAGGAGTATCCTAGGAATATGCCTTCATCATCTTTGAAATCAAATTTACCTTTCCTAGAATCTTTCAAGATATAAAATTTGCTGCCAAATACTTTTAGGTAACTTACATTAGGTTTGTAGCCATACCATAGTTCATAAGGAGTTTGATTTGAGTCTTTCTTCAACTATACTCTGTTCAAGGTATGTACTATAGTGCTAATTTCTTCCTTCTAGTATTTGATTGCAACATCATTTTCTATCATCAATGTTCTTACACAATCTATGATGGATCTATTCCTTCTTTCAGTTATACCATTCTATTGAGGTGTACCAAGGGTTGATACTTGTCTTTTAATTACTTTTTCAATGCAAAATTCATTAAATTCATTGGAGATGAATTTTCCACCTTTGTCTAGTCTTAAACATCTCAACCTCTTTCTAGTTTATTTTTCTACTCTTGCTAGATACCACTTGAATTTTTGAAAAGCTTCAAATTTTTCTTTTAGATACATTACAATCATCATTCTAGAATAGTTATCAATAAAAAGAATGAAAAACTTATCTCCAATGTAACTCTCTATTCCCAATAGGTCCACATAAGTCTTTATTCACAAGCTCTAAGACTTCTTTAGAATGATAGTTTTTTCTTTTGAAACTAGTCTTTCCCATCTTACCAATTTGACAATTTATGCATAGACCCATATCAGGTTTCCTTAATCTTGGAATACCTATTACTCTTCTATTTTTTCTTATTTTAACCAGATTATCAAAATTCACATGACATAATATTTTGTGTCATAACCATCTTTCTTCTACTTGAGCAATAAAACATAAAATTTCACTAAGATCTAGATAGAATAGGTTACCTTTTGTTTGTTTGTTAGATCCAACTAGATTTCCTTTTCCATCCAGCAATTTGGCTTTCTCATTCATAAATTCTACCTTGAATCCAATGTTATTCAACTATGCCACACTCAATAGATTGTGCTTCAGTACTTCAACCCAATAAGCATTATCACATATAAGTTCATTCGGCAATAAGATACATCCTTTTCCTTTTATGCAACAAGGCTCATTGTTTTCAAATCTCACACTACCACCATCATAATATTCCATGTGCTAAAAATTTGTTTTTTCTTTAGTCATATGATGTGAGGAGCCACTATCAATAATCCATGCATCATTTTTGCGAATATGAGAGATAAGTGCCATCTTCTCTTCTTCATCATCAAATTCATCTTTTACAACAATATATACCATTTCATCTTCACCATTATCAGAATCTTTGGCTATAAAATAGGATTTCTTACCTTTGTCCTTGTAGTTTTTTAATTCCTTCATGCCTTTTTACTTATTACTTTTCTTTTCATCCTTGTTTTCTCTATTTGGGCATCTTGCAGCAATGTGACCAACTTTTTCACAAAAAAGCATATTAGAGGAATCTTACCTTTGTACTTTCCTCTACCTTTAGAATATTTCCTTGCAAGTAGGGATTCAACAACTTCAAGATCATTGCAAGAACTTTCCTCTTCTTCTTCACTTTCTGATTGATTGGCCTTTGATTTCTTACTCCTTTTCTTGAGTGAGAGTTTGGCTTCAAATGCAAACTCAATACCTTTGGAACTAGGAACATAGTTATCATAGTTATCCAACACAAAAGCAATCAATCTTCCAATTAGAGCATCCAAATTTATATTTCTATTTGGATCACACTCATTTCTTGAATAGAAGATACTCTAATTGCATAAATAGGAAGAAGGATTCTGAGTACCTTTCTTACAATTGTTTTGTCATCAATATCTCCTCTAGATGCTTTGATTACACTCACACTTGCTTTGATTCTTTCAACATATTTTGCAATGTTTTCATCTTTTCTCATCTTCATCTGATCAAATTATCATCTGAGACTTTTAACTTTGGCCCTTCTTACATTGTCATCTCCTCCATAGATGGCTTTCATTTTGATCCACATATCATGAGCTATAGTATAGCTTTTGACTTTATTAAATTTAGCATAATTAAAAGCATATGCAATCTCAATCATCATGATGTTATGATTTTTTTTCAGTAATATCTTCAACTAATAATGTTCTAGTAGGAGTTTTGTATTCAGTATCAAGATACTTACAAGTTGAATCACTGATAGTTGCCATATGTAACCTCGTAAGTCCTTGTCATGATGCAAAGTTATCTTAGTTAAGCTTGGGAATCTCTCTTCTATAAGACATCCTAATCTTTAGCTTAAGTTCTTGAAACATTCTTTGCAAGCACCAAAAGCTCTAATAAAATTTATTGGATATATAAGAGGCATAACTAAGAGGGGAGGGATAAATTAGTTACTATAGAAATAAATTCCATATCCCTTAGATGTCAGTACAAAATAAACTCTAAAAAATTGAACTCTGTTAATGCTTAGTTAATACATAGAAAAATGTTGTAACTTGATAAACATTTAAAATGCTTGGCAAATACTTAACATGAAAATATTAAGATATTATCTATGAATGCTATTAATTTAACTTGAGATGCAAACACATAAGAGAAATATTATGAACACATTTGATGCCAATATTTAATGTGGAAACTCAATTTGAGAAAAACCACCAATTGCAACTAGTTACTGATTTTCAATCTTCTAAAGTGAGCCCTATTAGGAGCCAACCCTGTTAAAGGTTACAAAACACACTATTAGGTGTGACCCTATTAGAGGATCTAATCACCTTGTTAGGAGTGGCCTTGTTAGAGGTCTTTGGACAATTCAATATAAATGCCACCTTGTTAGAGGATTTACAAATTGCTATTAAGCCAACTCTACTAAGAGACTTTGATCACTGCTACATTGGTTAGAGTGTAACAATGAGATGACCTAATTTTGGATGCAACTAAATTGCTAATTACAGATCTCAATTCTGGCTTGTATAGCTGATCCTTCTTGATCGAATGTATCTTTTTAGCTTCACAAGGATATTCTTCTTATCCTTCTGATTTGCTTCCTCTTAGCATCATTAAATCTTCAATTATCTTCTATGCATTCACACTTTCTAGATGTCAACTTGACCTTATATTTATATCTTTCATATTCTCAAGTTGTCTTGAATATAACTTAGAATAATTAATATTCATCTTCTCAGTAAGTTAGAACCAAAAGACAATTCAATTGAACTTAATATGCCAAAACAAGAAAATCCTTTGTTAGCCAACCTTGCTCGATAGACACTAACTCATAAATGATTTTCCTATGTTAACCAAGTGAACTTGGTCAACACTGCATATTCAAAAATTTCCTTTGGTAATTGAGTGAGATCATTTAGCACTAGTTCCATCCAACATTTCCTTCATTAACTGAATGAGCTTGGTTAACACTCAACTTTTGCAAACTTTCCTTCGATGCACAAGTGAACTTAGTAGATACTGACTTCTAAACTGGGAAAACTCTGGAATGCTTGGCATACACTGACTGGCAATGATATGACATTAACATAATTAATCAATTTTTCCAACATCTCTATGACAAAACATCTTCCCAACAGTTGCATAAAATGGAAATGTGTTGCCACATGGATTTTGTTAGAGGAATTGATTAAATTAATATCCTTCTTGCTTTAATTAAGGACATTTAAGGAATGGGAAAAAATGGAATTTGTAATGCCCCGCCCGGAGATCCTTGGAAACAAGGATTCAAATCAAGCCAAGATTTTTTTTTTTACAAGTATGAATGCACAAGACAACATCATATAGGGATCACAAAGATCGCAACGAAAGACTTCAACACAATCCTGACAACTGACGAATCTCTGAACGCCACTACCAAACTAACACACACAAACAAAGCCAACAAAGACAACGCACATGATGAGGGCACAAGAAACAACAACTCATCAACAAAACACCAAGCTGGGGTAAAATGCAGAATCTCGAAATTTGGCTAAGCCTGAAATCTTGAAGCCTTGAAAATTGGCTAAGTCTGGATTTCTGAAGCCCTGAAATTTCCTAGAATCCATAACTTATCTCTGAGAGGTCTGAAACCTATCTCAAACGATTTGTCACATATATTAAAATATATCTTAAGTATAAGAACTTATACTTAAACGATATATTTTAAACCCCGAAGGACAACAATAGAAACCCAAAAACTGAATTTCAAGAGAAACCTCCTGAAATCAAAATGCAACAACATAGGCTTAAAGAACGCCCAAAAGGGTATCCAAAACCACTCTCAAAAAGATCGGATCACAAAGAAAAGTGCTCGCTGATGGCATGTGTAGGTTTTTCACAAAAACCGTGCGACACTTTTTACTAAGGGAGGGCGACACTCCTCCCTTACTGAGTGCGACACTTCTCAAGAAGGCGTGCGATACTAGAAAAGTATCGCACAAAATTTCTCATAAAGCCGTGCGACACTCTTCCAGTGTCGTATGAAACTTCTCTAGTAATGTGTGCGACACTTTACAGTCTCATGCAACATTCTTCATATGGGCGTGCGATACTTTATTAGTGTCACACAATGCTGAACAAATATCGCCCATAGAAAGAAAAAACTCTTCCAGAACTCAAAAATGGGGAAAAACCAACAAAAGAACCTCCACACCGGGGAGTACTAAATCCACGCGAATCGAGAAATGAACACTCAAGTGCAAGAACAACCCAGAATGAAGAACACCAAACCATCAAAACTACAGCAACAAAGAACACACTAAAAGTAAGCATTGCAAAGAACAAAAGCAACATCGCAATGTACAGAAAACATTTTAGAACTAAACAACCAAACCAAGTACGTGGTTCCTCCCAACCATCAATAGCATCATAAGACCATCGTGGGTCCTAGCCATCCCCCACGCGTAACATCCCAAGCCACCGACCAGATCGTCGGTACTATCCTAATAGGGACGTCACTACTAAAAACATGCAACAATATAAGCATAAGGAAATCTAACATGCTAGTAGAAAAGCATAAGATAATCCTATAGTAGATAACATCACCTATCACATGCTAAACAACAATAAGCAATAGATATGTTAATACAACAATTCACAGTATCTAATCATATGCTAAACATCATAATAAGGGAATGCGTCAAATAAACTAACATCATCTAAACATGATATACAAGCATCCCAATGAAAGCATAAATCACAAGAAAGCATACTCCGAAACCCAAAGTACCAAGTGAAGACATCCAGCAATGGTCGCAATAGGACAAAGATCATCTCTGTACACCAATCCCTAGCAGTGGTGAAGGTAGCTACGCCTCCCAACCACGTGGCACCCGTAGGTCCACACCCACCGTGCTGATAGAGATAATGATCAAACCACAAACACACATAAAGTACAACATCCAAGGCTGACAATCACGCCAGGCAGTATGATGGCTGCAACCAAGAACCTAAGACAATGCAAGGAGTACAGGTCCTGGTCAGACACTCAATAGGCTACTATGTAGGGGCTGACATCATGGAGAGTCGCTTGGCATCGACAAGCCCAAGCTCGGATCGTGCATTTCAACTCCTCAACGGAGGGCCCCACACACACATTTTATTATCTTAAGTTTTATTATCAGTCACACATTTTCTTTAATTATCACTTATTTAAAACTTCCTCTGCCAATCCTATGGAACTAAGGTCACCAGGCTGTGAGATAGAAGCCCCCTCCATATGCTACCCTACCCTACCCATGCTCATCCTATGACAAGTGCCCGTGGGCGTGCATACTCCGATCCCAACCCCAATGATCATAACTTTTGAAAAATCCACGGAAGATCAGGCCTCGCAAGTCACCCAACAAATGTACGCGTACGTACTCATGTGTGGCGCACCACCATCACGAAGATCATAACACAAGGACAGGAATGAGAAAGCAATGCAAAGAAAATACCCAACTGAAAGCAACATGGGAAGGACGGATTCTACATGAATCCCAAGGCCAATAAAATCATACTTCATGAAATCACTCAACTGGCCTCAATCCGAGAGTATGGATTCTACACGAATCCCAATGATGTAACAAGACCAAACATCATGAACTCACTCAATCGGCCTCAATCTGAGAGTATGGATTCTACACAAATCCTAGCGTTCACGAAACAAAAGCAAAGGTCCAACAGAAACCATAACAGGTGTAAAATCCCTCAACCGAGCACAACGTCGGGAGTACGGATGCAACATGCATCCCAATGCAACATGCATCCCAATGCAACATAAAAGTGCAAAAGTGGTCTGACTGATATCCAAACATATCATCAAGGTCCACGACCCACAATGTGCCAAGAAAACTTGAGAAAACAGGGCGGCATGCAAAACGAGGTAAAAACTCCAAATTTTTTTGGAAAATTACAAAATTAAAACCCATTTGGCCTTTGGGTTCAAAAACCCCAAAAACCCAAAAATAAATGGAATCGAACACCGTATGCAAAAACGGCCAGCATAACGGTGCAAAACTCAAAACCCTCATCTCAAAAAATAGAGAAATGTTCATACTCGCCCAACCGGATAGAACTAGCATACAGAAACGGAGGGGATCACTAGTTCTTAGCCTCCAAACAAATGGCTACCAAAAACAGAAGCTGAAACGAAGCAGAAACAATAAAAAAGGAAAGCCCTACCTCACAGCCAAAAGGGAAAAATGAGAATCTGAACCATAAAATAAATATCCTGCAGAAGTAGCTAAAAAACGCGGCAATACAAGGTTTCCCCGAGCTAGATCCAACGAGCCCAACCTCGCGATGATCCCACGCCCGTAGCTCCCACAACGAACAAAACAGTAAATCCTCATGAAGAGGATTTTGGGTTTTACTCTCCAACTTTCCAATTTGAAAGTGAGAAGTGAGGAATTAAATTCCTCTTTGGATATTTATTCACTTTTCGGGTGAATAATCAATTAGGGCATTTAACCGGCCAATCTAGTTAAACCTCGAATCGACCCAAACGAAAATAGGATATTCCTATAAATAGGAATTCATCTATGGAAAAGCTGCTAGAAATTAAAATAAAACAATTAAAAAACCCGAAAACCCAAAAACACATAAATCTCCTTAAACAACTTTTGCGACAATGTGAACCTCTAAATGCACAAACACGCTTACTGGTCTAATCACATAATGCAAATGGGTTCGGATTTAATAATCACCGAAAGGTTTAAATTAAACATTTAATTAAGGATACGTTGACCATACAAGGGCGACATTGGTAAAATATGAACGACTGAATCACTAACTCCATGTGCCACTGTCAGGGATATAAATCCTACACACTAAACAACACGATCAAGTGCAATTGCATATAATAACATAGCCGAAGCAATAAATGCATTAAATCACCTAATTTAACCATTTATTTAATTATATTAAAATAATCTATTTACATCACTCACGTTCGCATAAAGCATAACAACGCAGGAATGAAGTAAATAACCATAGCATTAAATCCATCACATAACAAAATCAGAGGTATGTCCAAATACCAGATAACCAAATAACATCGTAATACACACTGTCATCTCAAAATGGCATTTAAAACACATAAGCAAACATAGTCATAAACATGACTAACCACTGCTACAGGAACCTAGTCCAGTGTAGCATGGTAAAAAGACTGCACACGTCTCAAGGTAATCATAGAACAACCTCATGATACCACATCGATCCTAGTAACCACTCGCACAAACCTCAGTGAACCAAAAATCACATCATAATCTCAAAGATCAGTCAAAAGCATAATCAACGCAACTGATTAAGAAACATAAATCCAAACACCTCAACGATGTAGACCACTCAGGGTCACAATCATGATCCATCACCACAAAAGATCAGCAAGGTTGCATCCATCAGGACGACTTACAAAAGTCAAATGGGAGAGGCACTACATCATCCCCCCCAAAGACTAGGCTTACTCCTGGAAGCCTGCAATCCAAGAATAGAAAACAAAACACACAAGAACCAAAATCAAAAGCCAGCAATAGGAATGACTCAAGAAACTCTCTACAAGTCAAACCAAATCACTCCCACATTCTCAACCCATCACGTTAACCCCCAAATAGGTTAACCACGAGAGAATGGGTGTCACACAGACACAAGGTCCTCCAACAAGGAACCTTCTATGCACTAGGAAAAACCAACTAGCCATAACAACAACAATACAAGGTAAGGAACAAGCTACTCTACCTTGTCAACAGGTGCCCAACTACGACATGAACCAACCACATGACCACAAAACCAGGTCAAAACACTAAGCACTTTCAACAAAAGTTGGAATCATGGGGAATAACCATCCCAAACTCCCAAGAATACTATCATGTCACACATGATCATTCTAGAATCCACGTAAACTCACCCTTAGAACAAAGAGGATGAAAGTTTATGAACAAAAGGACACACTCCAAAGGACTACTCACCACCAAGCATAGGAGCACAACACCTCACCAAGGCACAAAAGCTCAACTAACGCTGGGAACTAGGGCAACACAACCCAACTAGACAAGATATCACCTTCTCACAAGTTTCAAAGACTTTCGTCAGTGGACACAATCACAAAATGTCTGCATACCAACTCACGAGATGGTAACATGTGTCCAACGATACCATGTCCCTCCAGCACCATGCTAGGACAACTACACCCAATCTACTGCTAAACTCAATCTCTAGCCTCAAGTCCACAGTTAAAGAGAAAAATTGACTGGGACAATCCACATGAAGATATAAGCTTAGGGAGAAGGATACTACAGAGTATTAGGACTGAGAGGGAGTCTCTCTCTCAACCTCTACACTAACTAGTCCATGATGCATTAGGAAACTCACAATTTCACCAACCATCAACATACTCACAAGAAAACACTAACTGAGCTAGTGGCATAACCACACTAGCCTACTCTCTCAAGAGAGAAAGAATACGAAGATGTTCCAAGGTCAACATCTAGAAAGGAGAATGTAGAATCATCAAAGAACTGAGTCACTCCCAATGATAAGGCAACATCATTCACAACAAGGAACGCTCACAAACCACACTACACCTCACAAGGGTGGGTCAGTGCAATAGGAAACACAAAAAACCCAAGCACGAACTCCAACAAGTACCTAGTAGATTATGAAGACAAGATAACTCTTCCATTATGAATAACATGAGGAGTTAAACTTCTCCAATGGCCATAAATATGATATGTCATGATTGAATTGGCCTCTACTCGAAAAGGTACTCAGAACATCGATCAACAACTCCAAAAGCCAAAGCTTCACATCCAGACTCAGGTTGAATCCATTTGAAAAGCGTCGAAAAGATATCGACAAGGACTACAACAAGAAGAAGCTAAGAGAGAGACCAAGACCTATGATCTGAGCCACCACTCAAATCAAAACAACAAAGACAAAACCAATAGCCTTGTTCACCAAGACAAGCAACGGACGAAATGTCCAAATCCACACAAGAGCACACATGCCCAAAACAACATAAGGCATGGAGAGAAAGGTAATTCACACATTGAAACCATCATTACTCTTCTTTCATAATTTCATTAATTAGACATAATATAAGCACTAATGCATAATGAACTGAAAGATTTTCAAGGGTCCAAGAGTCACCATAAAACAAGTACATACCTTTCAATTTCTTTCAAAAATAACATTCCATTTACTCATGTTTTAAACCATCCAATTACAATAACAACTTTAGATCTAACAAAGACACACTAGCATGTTCTCCATGATATTATCCCTTGAACGTACTACCAGAGGTTTGAGATGAACATGATAGAGTCAAAACACACAACTGGGCAGCAATAAAACACATCCAGAATAGTCATCATGAAACAAAATAAAAAGCCCAAATGGGAGAATTGTCGATTCCAATAGTAAGTACCAAAAAGAGATCATTTCAACAATAAGTCAAATGTGACAACTGCCACAAAGAGAGCGATAGATAAAATTGATGACTACTCCAAGATAGGAAAATACTAAGAACCAATGCTAGCCCAACAACATGAGGAAGGTACCTCCAGCCAAATAAAATAAGGCATCAAACAAATCACATTACAAGTGATGATTGAGTACAGTCACACAAGAGGGATAAATCACCACACAATGCTAAGGAATACATCATCCTAGCATCGTTAGAGAACACACTCACACACATCAAGCAGTATACCTTTAGTAATCTCATGCATATGCAGACAACAAAAATTTCCATGCAATACAACATTTAGATATTCATCCATCTAATACAAATTTCCATAAGCTTGAGAAACAATAAGATTGGGGACTTAAGTCATTAACCCAAATATATAATGCAAACTACAACTTTGCAATGATTCACAATAAACACTCATTTTCAATGAAAGGAACCATTTCATCATTATAACAACAAAATAAAGAATCACAATAAGATTCATCTATATGCTTACAACAAGGAGAACGCAAGGAACAATGCACCTAACTCCACGAGGAGAAACAAAAGCAGCACTCAAAGCCAACACATGGACACCAATCAGTGGCTCCATCCAAAAAGGGTCACACACGCAACCAACCAACCAAGGCACATCGATCCCACCTACAAAGCCAGGAAGGCTCACTTCCTTCTCCACACACTACTCTAATTGCATCTACTAGACAAGCAAGTCCATCACAAGTAGATACCAAAGCAACAAGATCACGAGTTCTCACCAAGGCACTCACACCCATCCAACGCAACAACAACTACAAGGGCAACATAACACAGAGATCCCAATGTTTGAACATGGGCTCTAATACCAGATGTTATGCCCTACTCGGAGATCCTTGGAAACAAGGATTCAAATCAAGCCAAGATATTTTTTTTTACAAGTATGAATGCACAAGACAACATCATACAGGGATCACAAAGATCGCAACGGAAGACTTCAACACAATCCCCGCAACCGACGAATCTCCGAACACCACTACCAAACTAACACACACAAACAAAGCCAACAAAGACAACACACATGATGAGGGCACAAGAAACAACCACTCATCAACAAAACACCAAGCTGGGGTAAAATGCAGAATCCTGAAATTTGGCTAAGCCTGAAATCCTGAAGCCTTGAAAATTGGCTAAGTCTGGATTTCTGAAGCCCTGAAATTTCCTAGAATCCATAACTTATCTCTGAGAGGTCTGAAACCTATCTCAAACGATTTGTCGCATATATTAAAATATATTTTAAGTACAAGAACTTATACTTAAACGATATATTTTAAACCCCGAAGGACAACAACAAAAACCCAAAAACTGAATTTCAAGAGAAACCTCCTGAAGTCAAAATGCAACAACATAGGCTCAAAGAACGCCCAAAAGGGTATCCAAAACCACTCTCAAAAAGATCGAATCATGAAGAAAAGTGCCTGCTGATGGCACACGCAAGTTTTTCACAAAAATCGTGCGACACTTTTTACTAAGGGAGGGTGACACTTCTCCCTTACTGAGTGCGACACTTCTCAAGAAGGCGTGCGATACTGGAAAAGTATCGCACGACATTTCTCATAAATCTGTGCAACACTCTTCCAGTTTCGTACGACACTTCTTCAGTAATGTGTGCGACACTTTACAGTCTTGTGCGACATTCTTTGTATGGGCGTGCGATACTTTATCAGTGTCGCACAATGCTGAACAAATGTCGCCCATAGAAAGAAAAAACACTTCTAGAACTCAAAAATGGGGAAAAACCAACAAAAGAACCTCCACACTGGGGAGTACTAGATCCACGCGAATCGAGGAATGAACACTCGAGTGCAAGAACAACCCAGAATGAAGAACACCAAACCATCTAAACTATAGCAACAAAGAACACACTAAAAGTAAGCATTGCAAAGAACAAAAGCAACATCACAATGTACAAAAAACATTTTAGAACTAAAAAACCAAACTAAGTACGCAGTTCCTCCCAACCATCAATAGCATCATAAGACCATCATGGGTCCTAGCCATCCCCCGCGCGTAACATCCCAAGCCACCGACCAGATCGTCGGTACTGTCCTAATAGGGACGTCACTACTAAAAACATGCAACAATATAAGCATAAGGAAATCTAACATGCTAGTAGAAAAGCATAAGATAATCCTACAGTAGATAACATCACCTATCACATGCTAAACAACAATAAGCAACAGATATGCTAATACAACAATTTACAGTATCTAATCATATGCTAAACATCATAATAAGGGAATGCGTCAAATAAACTAACATCATCTAAACATGATATACAAGCATCCCAATGAAAGCATAAATCACAAGAAAACATACTCTGAAACCTGAAGTACCAAGGTAAGACATCCAGCAACGGTCGCACTAGGACAAAGATCGTCTCTGTACACCGATCCCTAGCAGTGGTGAAGGTAGCTACGCCTCCCAACCACGTGGCACCCGTAGGTCCACACCTGCCATGCTAATGGAGATAATGATCCAACCACAAACACACATAAAGCACAACATCCAAGGCTAACACTCACTCCAAACAGTATGATGGCTGCAACCAAGAACCTAAGACAATGCAAGGAGTACAAGTCCTGGTCAGACACTCAATAGGCTACTATGTAGGGGCTGACATCATGGAGAGTCACTTGGAATCAACAAGCCCAAGCTCGGATCGTGCGTTTCAAGTCCTAAACGGAGGGCCCCACACACACATTGTATTATCTTAAGTTTTATTATCAGTCACACATTTTCTTTAATTATCACTTATTTAAAACTTCCTCTGCCAACCCTATGGGACTAAGGTCACCAGGCTGCAAGATAGAAGCCCCCTCCATATGCTACCCTACCCTACCCATGCTCATCCTATGACAAGTGCCCGTGGGCGTGCATACTCCCATCCCAACCCCAATGATCATAACTTCTGGCAAATCCATGGAAGATCGGGCCTCGCAAGTCACCCAACAAATGTACGCGTATGTACTCGTGTGTGGCGCACCACCATCATGAAGATCATAACACAAGGATAGGAATGAGAACACAATGCAAAGAAAACACCGAACTAAAAGCAACATGGGAAGGACAAATTCTACACGAATCCCAAGGCCAATAAAATCATACTTCATGAAATCACTCAACTGGCCTCAATCTGAGAGTATGGATTCTACATGAATCCCAATGATGTAACAAGACCAAACATCATGAACTCACTCAATCGGCCTCAATCCAAGAGTATGGATTCTACAAAAATCCTAGCGTTCACGAAACAAAAGCAAAGGTCCAACAGAAACCATAACAGGTGTAAAATCCCTCAACCGAGCACAACGTCGGGAGTACGGATGTGACACGCATCCCAATGCAACATAAAAGTGCAAAAGTGGTCTGACTGATATCCAAACAGATCATCAAGGTCGACGACCCACATTGTGCCAAGAAAACCTGAGAAAATAGGGCAGCCTGTAAAACGAGGTAAAAACCCCAAATTTTTTTGGAAAATTACAAAATTAAAACCCATTTGGCCTTTGGGTTCAAAAACCCCAAAAATTCAAAAATAAATGGAATCAGACACCGTATGCAAAAATGACCAGCATAACGTTGCAAAACTCCAAACCCTCATCTCAAAAAACAGAGAAATGTTCATACCTGCCCAACTGGATAGAACTAGCATATAGAAACGGAGGGGAACAATAGTTCTCAGCCTCCAAACAAACGGCTACCAAAAATAGAAGTTGAAATGGAGCAGAAACAATAAAATGGGAAAGCCCTACCTCACAGCCAAAAGGGAAAAATGGGAATCTGAACCATAAAATAAATATCTCGCAGAAGTAGCTGAAAAATGCGGCAATCCAAGGTTTCCCCGAGTTGGATCCAACAAGCCCAACCTCGTGATGATCCCACGCCCGTAGCTCCCACAACGAACAAAACAATAAATCCTCATGAAGAGGATTTTGGGTTTTACTCTCCAACTTTCCAATTTGAAAGTGAGAAGTGAGGAATTAAATTCCTCTTTGGATATTTATTCACTTTTCGGGTGAATAATCAATTAGGGCATTTAACCGGCCAATCTAGTTAAACCTCAAATCGACCCAAACGAAAATAGGATATTCCTATAAATAGGAATTCATCTATGGCAAAGCTGCTAGAAATTAAAATAAAACAATTAAAAAACTTGAAAACCCAAAAACACATAAATCTCCTTAAACAACTTTCGCGACAATGCGAACCTCTAAATGCACAAACACGCTTACTGGTCTAATCACATAATGCAAATGGGTTCGGATTTAATAATCACCGAAAGGTTTAAATTAAACATTTAATTAAGGATACGTCGACCATACAAGGGCGACATTGGTAAAATATGAACGGCTGAATTACTAACTCCATGTGCCACTGCCAGGGATATAAATCTTGCACACTAAACAACACGATCAAGTGCAATTGCATATAATAACATAGCCGAAGCAATAAATGCATTAAATCACCTAATTTAACCATTTATTTAATTATATTAAAATAATCTATTTACATCACTCACATTTGCATAAAGCATAACAACGCAAGAATGAAGTAAATAACCATAGCATTAAATCCATCACATAACAAAATCAGAGGTATGTCCAAATACCAGATAACCAGATAACATCGTAAAACACACTGTCATCTCAAAATGGCATTTAAAACACATAAGCAAACACAGTCATAAACATGACTAACCACTGCTACAGGAACCTAGTCCAGTGTAGCATGGTAAAAAGAACATAGTGCAATCTCTGCACACGTCTCAGGGTAATCATAGAACAACCTCATGATACCACATCGATCCTGGTAACCACTCGCACAAACCTCAGTGAACCAAAAATCACATCATAATCTCAAAGATCAGTCAAAATCATAATCAACGCAACTGATAAAGAAACATAAATCCAAACACCTCAATGATGTAGACCACTCAGGGTCACAATCATGATCCATCACCACAAAAGATCAGCAAGGTTGCATCCATCAGGATGACTTACAAAAGTCAAATGGGAGAGGCACTACAGAATTAGGTTAGTTATACACCTAATGAATTGGGGCAATATTAAATACTACCTAATCTTGGAAGAAGGGGAGGAGCAGCAAGAACATTGGGAATAGTAGAGGAAATACTTTGGGAACACAATCATAACATGAGAAGTGGAATATGACATTCTGAACCAGCTTCCTCTTTCTTTCCATACAAATATAATTAGCTATATTTAGGTTCTTAATGAATGGTTGTTTACTTTCCATCTAGAATGTTTCATGTTAGTTTTTGTTTGTGAATCTGGTTGCAAGAATTTGGTGTGCAATTACATGTTTGAATCAATCCTTTATTTTCTTATCTGTGTGTGTCTTTTCTCTAGAAACTAGAAAGACATAGCTAAAAAGGATGAAAATATGCCATAACTTAAACTTTTTATGATAGTAGGTTGCCTGATCAACACTAGGCATTAAATCATAATGCTTATTGATCTTAATTGAAGTCAACCAAATCTTGTACAAAAATATATTTTTGTATTAAGGTTTTTTTAGGTACGGGGCATTATTGAATAAGAGTTGGATTATTAGAAAATAATGATATATGCAAATAATGAAATTGTGTGGAATAGTTGCTATACAAAACATTGGGAAGTAATCAAACAATATCATAAGACTGAATCATTTTGATACACATGCCTAGAGTATAAAATTAATCCAAATACAAAATTTTAAAGTTATTTCTTTCCTTATAGTTTCATCCATTCTATTAAGTGTAGGAGGAATAAGAAATTGGGGTTTTATCTTTGACTACAGGTACAAATGCGGGTAGGAATGCACATGGTTAATGCCTTAACTACCATAAACAAAGACTCAATATTTAAGGGATGCCATGAAATAATGATAAGTGCACCTTGTTACTAATTTATGAAGCTTAGCTCATCAAATGAGGTATAGGTATAGAAAATGCAAAAAGAATGATATGGAACAAAATATGGTTAGCGAGTAACCTATAGGAGTAAATAATAAACGTGTTATGGAAATGTCTTCTAAGACAGTCACCATTTCCATGTAACTAAAAAAATGTCTATGTCATCACTTAGGTGTTTGACTTGATTGCTAATATGGCACCCAATGTTGGAACTCTGCTATACATTTTCAAGAAAAGTGGTGTTGAATTCTCTATTTTTACACATATAGGGAACTTTCAATGAACTTTCAATTTGTTGTTCTAATTTGAACATATGTGTAGATTGTCATATAATTCAATTTGATTTGGAGTTAGGAAATATAAATTCCTTGAATACATGAGATTGATTTGGGTTAAGCTTTATTAAAAAAATTATGATCCAAAACAAAAAATAGATAAATAATTTCTTAAATGTTGTACTAACAAACATAGACACCGATTGATCTAGTAGGGCGGGTGATTGTATTGAGGAAATAATATGGATAGAATGATTGAAGAACATAGTCCCTATGTGTAACTATATTTTCTTAGTAAACACAATTGACTATATGAGATATGCAATATTGAACCATGGTGAAATGCCAAACTATAAATAAACCATTCAATTGTAAAGAGAAACTTGGTCACACTACTATATTTGGGCTTGGATTGCAATGGCAAGACATTGCAATTGCAATGGCCACCCATCAGCCAAGAAATAGTGACATGAATTGGTTCCCATCAGATGGGAATTGGAATTTTTCTATCACAAATTGTGATAGAAAGATAGTCCCTCACAATTAGGACACCTTAAGCCATTACAATTTGGAAAAAAGAAAGGGGAAGAGTACCTCTTCATGCTATCGTAATTTGGATGGTCAACTGTCACAATTATGATAGCCTACATTTTTAGTCAACCATCTCACTTGTGATAGAGTTTTTGAAGGCTTGACATGCATTCATCTAATAGGACATCATAACAATGATGACATGTGATGAAAATGATGTTGGAGTGATGACCATCTGGTGGAAGTTACTAGTGTAAGTGTGACAGTGTGTGATGACAATGTTGTTAGACCAATGAATTCCCATCGGACAAGATGTCACAATTGTCATGGCTTGCTAGATTATCAAAACACAAATAGTTCTAGTGTTCTATTGTTAGTTCCTACCATGAAGGAGGACTCTAGAGGCATAGGCATCCCAAGGCATTTGTAACCATGTTTTCATTTGTCACCTTTAAATAAATTTAGCTTGCATACCATTATAGCTAAATACCCCAAATTGATACAACCATCTTCAACATACTTCTACATGGGTTCAATTTCCCATTTCATCTATAATCGTGGACTTCACTTATAAATTTTTGGTGACGAAAAAATGAAGAAGTTGGTAGAAATTTTTTTAAAAAGCATGTGTGAAACATATGTAGATCTCTCACTTAAAATGTCGTCTTTCCATTCTAGTTGCAGTAGGAACGAGGTACTAGACTATTTGATAAAGTGTCCTGTGAGTAGTTATTTCAAATGCAAGGTGAAATTGTAGGAATGTGTGCAAAGTGGATAAAGTTTTATCCTACCACCTCTTACATTTTTCTCCACCTTGCTTGAGGTCTCCATGCATGTAGACACACCCTAAGTCTTGTTCTGACCTATGGGCCAGAGGAAAAGCCTTGAATAAAAATTTTAATATATTCTAAATTATGATTGAAGTCATTGAAATAATATGGATCATCATATCAGAGATTCAAAAAATGCCTATCTACATTACATCAAAATTTTAAAAAGTAAAGCCTAACTTAAGTCTTAAGAAAAACAAGGACCAAATTGGTGCAATGATCACATTGTCTACCAGTCAAACATACAAGATTTCTCAAATAAGGCCAAAATAACATTTGTATGTTTGTTTTTAATTAAACAACATATATTAGGTTCATAGAGGAGGTCCTCAAATAACTAAAGTAGTTTAGAAATAAATACTTGTATGATAAAAGAGTAATGCTCCTTAATGTGAAAGCAAGCTAGAAACTTCAAATTTGAACTCTGCAAGCATGTATATTCCATCTTTGAATTAGTATATTGTGACAAGGCTCATTGACAAGATGCAGAAGCCATGTTAAAAAAAAAGGAATCCTTCCCTATTCAAAATAGTTCCATCTACATCCAAACCTCATTAAGAAAATATAAAAATGCCTTTGCCCTAGTGAATGAACACAGATCAAACTAATATTCAACAAAGGTTAATTGAAATTAGATCACAAAAGTTACTTAGAATGCAGTACTCTTGTTTTAGTACTTAATTGTGCCAATGGAGAAAGTGCTATCCCAAGGACTAAAAATTTCTAAATTATCATATGGAAAGGGAAAAAGTACAATATTGTGTGTCCCTTCTTCAAGATTATACATATATGATGTATTAAAGTTACAACTCAACAAGAACATAAGTATAGATTTTTTGATGAGTCCCACCCATTATAATCACTATCACGCATTTAGAATCTATCATAAATTAGAATAAAAAAATAGATATCCATTTTCTTTGACTTGCCAAATTTGACCCTACCTTTACAAGGCTGTGATAAATAATGTAACTCCTAAGGAAAGCATTTTCCATAATCCAACTTTTATGTCCATGTAAAAAATTACACAATATACTTAAGTAATAACTTATAAAAGAAAATATGAGCATTTTAAGTAAGCAATATTCCTCAAAAAAAGCACTGACATGATTAAAGATCAAGTTAGGAATATAACTTAAAAGTTAAAACATAGATTACCTTGACACAAGAAAACAATAATGCAAGACTAAAAGTATTAGCAACTGTCTCAAAATTTGCTGGTGTATTTTCAGGGTATATTTCTTGAGTAAATAGTAAGGAAAGTTAAAGTGCCATTTGATGTCCACTCAACTTTAGAGAGATTTTTTCTTGAAAAATCCTAGGCAAGAGAGATCCTATGTCTTGAGAACCCTTGTGCCTCAAATGCTTAAAAAAGAAAAGCCCAAAAAATTGAATAATTATCTAGTGATGCTAGCAATAACTAGGAATGTAAGGAACAAAGACATGCCTTATTATAATATGAATTATTTGGTATATATGATATGATATGTGCAATAAGATACATTGCTACAATTATTTTTTAGCTACGACTGTGGTTGTAGAAAGATTCTCCAATGAGATAGCCATCATGTCAAGAATTGGCCTAGCATCACCAACCTAAAAACCCAAAAGTTAATCAAAGATGTCATGGTAGATTCTTGTAGAGAAAAACTACAAGAATTTATTGTGATGAAATTCCTTTACTATCTAACATCTATTTTTTTCTAGTGAAAACACCACTTTCCTTGTCTGTAGGCATTTCTTATTCTTTTAGACAATTTCTTGGCACCTCTTTAGGATAGTATCTAAACAAGTTGAAATTTGCAATTATATTGACCAACTCTTCATAATAGTGGATATTTAATACTAATTTCATATGTGTCTAACAACATGTGCATTCAAGAAAGGAAAAGAACTATTAAATTTATCACATTTTTTGCAAATTGTACCAAACACTCTCCAATTGTAGTCTAAAAAAACTTATTCTAGTTGTTTATATCATCATTGAGATTGGAAGCCTCATAAGTACAATGAATACTCCTATGTAAATGCCTTACTAGATTAGACATGGCACCAACCATTGCTACAAAATCTTGTGATTTTGATTGTTGTGCAAGGATAGAAAAAATTTCAATGATATTAATCTACATTTGAGGTTGTTGCACCACATTCTTGGGTTCAAGATGTGTAATGCACATGGAAAATAGAAAATGAGTAGAATGGCCTGGAAATTGACCAGTAGAAAAACATGAAATATCATAAAATATCAAAATAAAAGGTGAACTTGGCATTTGGAAATAGTAACTAAAATATTCACATATAAATTATAATTTAACCAAAGTATTTTGAAAGTAAAATTCAAATCAATAGATATCATATATAAACCTAGAGATTTAGATAAGTAAGTTTGACTTTTGAATATTGTAATTTGCAACAAGGATTATAAATTGTGAAATTATAAATGTTACATACTTTGTCCATTAAGCGTTGCATGTCATATAGAATAAATAGTGCAAGTCCATTCTAAAGGGACCAGTGTTTCCCACTATCAAAAAAATAAAACATAGTTTCAAGTACAACATGTATTGTGGTGGCCTCCTTTGCTAATTTGGGCATGTTTTGAAGACAAATGTTTGACCATACTTTAGGATTCTTTGATTCCTCCTTGTAATATTATTCCACATATCACCGCACTCAAAAGAAATAATGATAAATAGTTCATGAGAACACTATGAAATAATAGAATGCATGAGCACATGAATTATGGTGTATTCATATGCCCTAGAAGATTTGTTTTTCCCTTTAAGTTTACTACCTCCCAACATACCAAGTCAATTTGTATGACAAGATTCATTTAAAAATTTAAAAAATATATCATAAATCAATGTATACTTTAGAATGATCTAATATCATTTGTTTCCACTATTCAAATTCTTCTTCATGTCTCCCAATTTACAACAAAATTTATCAACTACAATCATTCAACAAGAAAATGGTAAATATAAAAATAAGAGGAGGAAATCCTAGTGACTCATACCTTTGCCCATCCTAGTGTCATAATTACAATGCAAGACAGGAAATGAGAAACTACCAATACAAAAATGAAGATATGTAGTTGATGGACTCCATCTTGTAATATAAGAGGATCCTTCCCCTACATCAAAATAAGAAAGGACAAAGATCATTTAATTTTCTTTTCATTAGAAAAATAGCTCCATTCAATGTGAAGATACATGAAAAAATTTCTACCTTTGAAGCACACTATCCAATTGCAACCTCATCTATTTCCAAGCTCTTCCTTAATGGTGTTTCATGAGAAGCTATGAATATGAGCTTTATATGTATTCAAAACATTTCAGTCTCCTCAACACTACTATCTTCTTCTTCTAAGGCATCCTCCTTTGGACATGGAAGGAAAGAGTCTCCTAAGTTCTTAGATATACAAATCTCTATAATTCTTATTTTCCCAATAGTAAGTAAAAGCGAGGAAAATCCCAACAACATCAATTTTGCAAGCAATTTAGAAGAAATCAAGCTAAATACTTTAATTATTTTATTTACATTAGATCATGCTTTCTAATATCTTTCTCTTATTTATATGACAAATCATAGAATGTGATCCAAGATCTTGATGTAAAAATAAAAACACAATCAAACATGATTGAAGATAAATAGAAACAATAGAATAACATAGAGAGGAATAATTTGAGGCAATCCCATAGAATACTTCATACACTACAACTAAATTTCATAAATCAATGAGTTTGACTATCGCATCCTTCTACATTGCCTGAAACTAAGATATTCACACAGTTAGTTGTCATGCAACCATAGGTTAATGTTGTGCTTCACTTTCTTTTGAGAATAGTTTAATATTCTCTACTAATCAGGGCCAACCACATGAAGGTGGAAGCTCATTTGTCCCCACCCCCTTTGACATCTAAATTCCTCATTAACATCTAGAACTCATTCATTCTATTAGTAAAATATAACATTCATGAATTATCACATGATAACATCCATTAACACATAAGTTTCATTAGAATATTCACATTAACATTAAAACAAAAGATTCATTAGAACATTCACATGAACATTCAATAGAACATAAATAAAACATCTAGACATAAACATCAATCATTATCAAATAAGTTACATAAGTTCACATGAATAATTTCTTTTTTTGTCCATCCCTATATTTTGTTCATGATAAAATTGTAGAGACATATCCATGTCATTATCTATATTTCTTCTCGCCCATGGATGTGCACTTGTTGTCCTTTGCAAAGGTGGATCCCCTACAATAACAAATTAAAGGGTAAAATTTTAAAATGTTGGGGCTTTAAAGATTTTAAAGAACATTGTAGTGCCCTTTACCTTGTGCAACCACATCATCTTGCCCATTGGCTTGGACCTCAATATGCTCATCAGGAACAACCTCTGCATTCCCTGCAACTGCAATACAAGATGTTTTCCTAATCCTAACACATAATATAGTTAAATTTATTTTACTACACCAAATTCAATTTAAAATGTTTACTTGTATTAATAATTCAGAAATCAAAAATTGAATAGAAAATATATACCTTGAGTACTATCCACATTTGAATCACTGCCTCCATAGTGTAAGGAAACTTGGCAATAAAGAATATAACCATTTCCACATAACCCATAATAGATCTAAAATAAACACGGAATTAAAATCCACATGCAAGAGAATAGAAAACATACCCACAAAATGTGACACAAGATATACCCTGGGAAACCCTCATTGAGGAAAAAACCCAGCCTCCAAAAGCATCCATCATCATGTATTATTCAGCAAAAATACCATTACCATACAACCATGGAAGCCTTCATGGCCATAGCCACAACCGAGCAAACTATGTGAACAAGCATGAATCCACACATCCCATGCCATGCTTTCAACCTTCACAAATGCTCCCTTGGCTAACCTATCAAGCCTTGTCCCGCTCGACTCTTGCCTTTTGTCTTCTCCTTGTCACTCTCTCTCTATACAACAAATACCCTTGTGGCTGCTTATATAGTAGCAAGTCCCACAAAACCACCAAGTGGTATTACATAAACCATGTGCTACCTAACCCACTAACCCCACATTTAATATTGGGCATTTAATTCTTTTCCCCAATATTAAATAATTACATAAAATATTTTTACAATGTTACAATACAACTCATCAAGAATATTCCATGGGAATCTTTACATGTTGCACGCCCATCTAGGTACAACATTACATAACAAAATAAAATAATAAAATAACAATATTATGCAATGTGTGCAACACCCATTATCTCAACAATCTCCCACTTGTTGTATACATTGCATAGGGTCAATCCGTAGCCACATAAATGAACAAGGGAACAATCCCTCCCAGCTCATCCACCATCATGGATCAAAATACACCGAGTGCTCCATCCTGGTACCCGCAACAAAATCAAAGTATCAGCATCTCGAACATGAATGATCTCACCTCCTATTATGCCACTCCCACTGGACATACATAGAAGCCATCCAAAGAGAAAACCACCCAACCTGTCACATTAGAAGATCATAAAATCCTGTACCAACTAAAATTCCAAGCACAAATAACCTGATCCAAAGGTAATCACATGTATCCGTAGTTGTCAAAATATCCATAGCTGAAATAGCACCCACATCAAGTGCCAAACCCATCCATCTATCCATACCTCAAAGGTATAACAAGTGAATCTCATATCACCGACATATCCAATCTGCAACCTGCAATCACAAGCCTCAAGAGCAATACCTGCCACATATATACCAAGAAGCTCCCACTACAAAAGATAATGTCAAATCTATAACCAATCCACTCAACACATCTCAAAGAAGTGAATCCATGTAGTATCAAGGACATCTACAATACATAAACTGATATCCTGCAAGAACAACTCTCATAACAAGTCTCCAATGCTCTCCCAAGTTCACCACAACCAACAAAGGAAAGAGATAAAGGAATAACCATGTCATCTCTCACATGACATACATGAACACAAACCAGTGATCACAATCTCTAACCAATCTCAAATCCAATGTAAGCAAAACCAAACATCTAGGAAGATAACCAAGACCAAAGAAACCATGCAAATCATAACCTGTATCATGTCCTTCTACACACACCTCTAGATGTAAACTGTGCAAGTATGATCTCCTCCATAAAACCCCAACAAGAAGCCTCAACAACACCCAAACCATACAATATAACTAATCATGGATGTAAGCCTCTCACAAGAAGATCAAACTCATAAAACCATTCCTAAACCAAGGAAAATGCCCAATATAAAACCATCTCCCAAACTCAACCAGCATAACAACATATGCACATGGAGATAACCAATGCTAAACCATCTCTCAAATGAACCCTCCAGAACTAACATGTACCATAGCTCAAGATCCATATCCATGAAAGACAAGCATAAATATAATGCAACTGAGAGAAAAAAATGGGCTATACCTCTCAAGTAGCAAACCGCCTAGTAGACCAAGAGTGGGGAATGAGAATGCTCATCAAGATACCCAAGTCTCCAACCAAGAATCATCTAAGAACAATCTCCTCTCAAGTCCATATCAAGTGACTGCCCCTCGGACTTCCTGCTAAAACCATCAACCGTCCCAACAAATACTTCTCTAATCCAAGAGAAATCAGCGTCACCACCGTCTCCAAGTATCCATGAGCACCTGTAACCAATCAATCCATGCCAACTCCAAATGCAACATAGCAGTATCATGAAGTATCTAGCTTATGATCAGTGTACTCAATACCAAGAAACTAAACTAAGATCAATGTCAAAGTTCCAACCATGGCCTCAGGAACATAAACATGACAACATGATCTTACCATCTCAACTAAAGAGATAACATGCTCCATATGAACACACCATAACATGTCACAACTCTAAACGCGTATCAAGAGTATACCATGACATAATAATGAAACCATCCTCACACCAAGTATAACCTATCAAATAAAAGCATAAACTATACCTTTACCAAGAACTCTGTGAGTCCTCAAGATGCAACCATCTCCACACACCATGAAGAAAAATCATCTCCACATACCATGAAGATAACCAAGAACTCCATGAGTCCTCAAGATCTAACCATCTTCACACACCGTGAAGATAACAAGTGCACCATGCAAATGTCAAAGACGCTTCTGCAGCAACAGGATCTAAGACAAACCTCCAACATCTGCAAACACTCAATAAATATATCAATGCAAACAACTCCCACTCAACTGTGGTACCAAGTCACCTGTGGCATCATAAAATCCATCCTCTCCAAACCAAGAAGATATAAACCAAACCAGGAACTAATCCTACACTGTCACCCCATCATTGTCACAAGCTCCCACTAAACCGTGTATCCAAGCTATCCATGACATCATGATGAAAACCCATCCTCTAACCATGAGAATCAACCAAGGCATCAAACCATCAAAGAGCTCAAAGTGAACATCATGAGCTCCTCAAAAGAAAACCAAATAACCATGATCCTCAACCAAGAAGATATACCACCATAACTGAATAAAAAATCCAAGCTAATGAACATCAAGGATGTACCTGTATAACCAATCATGTCATGCCAAAATCCATGACACCATGATCACATCCATGAACCGAGCATCTGGCTCTCAATATGTCCAACCTGTCAGCATAGTCAACCACAATCCTCCACCATAACTGTACCCGGTAATAACATCTCATCCCTTCTACATGAAGATAAAATCATAAAATCATGTGACTTAGGGCATAGACAACCCAATCCAAGCCACCAATCTGAATATGCATCAATAATGAAAGATCAATGTGCAAAGACAACCCATAACCAAGCTATAAATGCAACCTGTAAGTATAGACCGCTTACAACACTGCACAACTTGTAGATCCAACAAGTCATCATGCATATCCAAACTAAACACTGATAACCATATCATCATGAGACCAAACTAAAATATGAACTGAGTATACAATGACATCAAAACTTAAATCTCCAATGCCATAAACTCACAATGTTACCATAGTCAAAATATACTTATAAACTATTTAGATCAATATATCAACAAATAAATCATGTCAAACCTACACCAAATCTGAACCAATGTGTAGAGCTCTTCAAGAGCTTTTCGTTGACTACTCGAAGTCCAAAATCTGACTCCGTATGCCCAAGTTATGCCCCAATCCGTGCTCAAAATAAATAACATCTAAATTTAGGGCTCTTAAAACTTGACAAAATCTCAAAATCACAGAACCAAACTTACACCATGTTGTAGTGCTTTGAATTAGCTTTCCAATGCCTATAAGAACTCTAAAATCTGATATTCTGAGAGAAAGTTATGGCCATTTTACTAAAACTGTCTTTTTACCATTTTTAGTACGATTTTTCATTTTTAATTTTTTTCAGTGACGAAAATTCCGACGGGATTAAATTTGACGGCCATCATGGGCTGAAACCAAAAAACTCTTTCATTTTCTCTGAACATGGCCAAACTAGGGCATATTATATATCAAATTTTATGGAAATGTCGACCCGGATCCAATGTTGAGGTCTGCTTTTTACCCAAGAGGTCATTTTTGCAAGCTACCCCCCAAAACCCTCATTTAAATGAAACATCCAAAAAAATTCTTTTGTCCAACAATTTCACATGCCCAAATCTTTTAACATCCCATCATAATAGCAAACCCAAAACCTTCAGATCTACAATAAATCATTCATATATATTGCCCTTTCTTTTATCCTCTCATGCATTCCCATGGACTCAATCTAGAGTTACAATAATAAAACCATAGCTCTGATACCACTTGTAAGGAAACTTGGCAATAAAGAATATAACCGTTTCCACATAACCCATAATAGATCTAAAATAAACACAGAATTAAAATCCACATGCAAGAGAATAGAAAACATACCCACAAAATGTGACACAAGATATACCCTGAGAAACCCTCATTGAGGAAAAAAACCAGCCTCCAAAAGCATCCATCATCATGTATTATTCAACAAAAATACCATTACCATACAACCATGGAAGTCTTCATGGCCATAGCCACAACCGAGCAAACTATGTGAACAAGCATGAATCCACACATCCCATGCCATGCTTTCAACCTTCACAAATGCTCCCTTGGCTAACCTGTCAAGCCTTGTCTCACTCGACTCTTGCCTTTTTTCTTCTCCTTGTCACTCTCTCTCTATACAACAACTACCCTTGTGGCTGCTTATATAGTAGCAAGTCCCACAAAACCACCAAGTGGTATTACATAAACCATGTGCTAAAACCATGTGCTACCTAACCCACTAACCCCACATTTAATATTGGGCATTTAATTCTTTTCCCCAATATTAAATAATTACATAAAATATTTTTACAATGTTACAATACAAATCATCAAGAATATTCCATGGGAATCTTTACATGTTGCACCTCCATCTAGGTACAACATTACATAACAAAATAAAATAATAAAATAACAATATTATGCAATGTGTGCAACACCCATTATCTCAACACATAGTGCTCAACTTACGTATCAGGATTGGCAGGCTACAATCCAATGTAAATAATTAGTGCATTTATCAACAATCTATACATATAAATACAAGACAAATACTAAGAAATCTTAATCATTCAATTTAATACATATAAATATATTCACTTTACAATTTAAAAAAAATATTGTTTCCTCACTTAAAACAAATATAATGACTTATATTTTTAGAACTTAATATCAAATATAATAATTGCTAAACTATTCAATTTGAAATAAAATTAGTTGACTTATTTACCTTATTAATAGATCCAACAAAAGAACCTTGCACACTCATTACTCCATCATCTATTGGTTTTCTCTTAGTGGCATGTTTTCAAAGATTCCTCCACTCAATAATAGGAATATAGAGGGGGTGCTAATAACAAGGGTGTTTTTTTCATTTGGGTCCTACATTTTTACCTAATAGAATTCAAAGCTTGGCCCACTTTCTCAAGGATCCTAAGTCTTTGAAAGATGTTGGGTCCAAAAAGTGTTATCATGGCATCAATGAGTTGGTCCTTTAACTCTTTCGTTTGCAAATTCCACCTTTTAAGAAGAGGAAAAAATTGTTAGATTCATAAATGAACTGAAGTTACCTTTTAATTTACTTGAATAAATTGATCAAAGGAAACATGATCTAGAAATGAAATCAAAATATGATACCTTATGTGTATGTTCAACCCAAATATACACAAACTTTCACCATTAAGTTTTTCATAAAATATATTATTCCCTACAAAATAATAATAGGATTAGTAGTTATTGCAAGGGATTGCACGAGAGGTTAGTGTATTTGATTATGAGTATAAGATTGTATATTAAAAGAAAGGAACAATCTTTAAAGTACCTGGAAGTTTAGGTACTTTCAGGGGAAGACCATCTTCATTGCCAATGAGAAATTTATTAGAATTCTTTATTATTCCTGTACATCCAACACCGGTACACCCAAGAAGGTCCTCATCACCTCCTACATAAAATGAATACAATATTACAAAATTATCCATAAGAAATAATAGTTCAAGTGAAATAAATAGATGAAAAATGAGAGAGAAAAAGAGGAATCTACTTACCAATAGGCCCTGCTACTACATTTGTCATCATGGTATGTGTTTCCAAATTTGCATTCAGTAGTGCCTCTTCAGTTCTAATCCTTGTAGCAGGCGACATAGTAAATAGATGATAAATGGTAGGAGCTAAAAAATTATGTTGTTAGAACACATTAAAATGATATTGTTAGAGATATTAAAAAAATATTGTTTGAGCAAAATATAAGTGTAGGATAGAACATGTGATGTACTTGAACCACTTGAAGTATCATCCTTTGGGGGATCACCCCTATATGTCATCAACATCCTTTGTAAAAATAACACATATGAATTTTATTTAATGACATAAATAAAAGAGTATACTAGATAAAAACTATTATTGAACTTTTTTTATAATTAAAAACTACATTAATACTTATTGTATATGTATAAACTAGGTTCATCAACCTATCCTCCATCTGTTGTATTTTAGGAGTCTAAGGGTACGTTGATGTCAGTTACATTAACCTTCTTCCTATATCACAAATTTCCTTTTGCACTATAGCTACAAGATCAATGGCTAACAAAATATCAATGATAAATTCATCCAGCTCCTCATTCTTGTGGACTACTTTTTTCTTTCCCTTATCCTAATCATGTTAGGAACCTGTGTGTTCCTTCTGTTTATTTTGTTAGAGTAGTGTTGTTGGACGCATATGCTTTGTAAGTCGTCCCGTGAGTTTATTTTATTATCCCACATGCATAGGTAGTATTACTTTTCTAGATCGTACCTAGTATATAAGAATAGGTTGAGGCCCTTGATGGGCACGGACGAATTTATTGTATTGAGCTTGCTCAAAGGAGGTTACCCCCTCGAAGTGGCCTGCGATCAGTAGATTTATTCTGAGTTCTGCTATCACTTTGTATTCTGTTATTTCGAGCATTCTCACGATATTGCTATAAGGAGGTTCTTCACATCTGGTATCAGAGCACTCTCTTGGGCTCGCTGGGTGGAAATTACATCAAATTTTTTTCTGTCGTGGCCTTCAGGTTCCTCTCACTTCTAATATCTCTTGTTATTGCAATAACTCTTTTCTGTCTGTTTCTGCTCATACTTCCGCAGAACGTCTGCAATATCATTTCGCATACTTCCTTCCTTGGTGACCCAACCCCAAATTTTACATATCAAAGCCCTAAATCCCTCATTTATCTAATTTTAGGGTTTGCCCTATCTTTTTCACCTCTCATCCAATCGCCACCAAACTGAGCCACAAGATTCAATTCCTCATTTTGCTCCCTTATCCCTCTTGGACTGTTCGCCTCATTTCGCCTCCCTACCCTTGAAACCCTCATTTTTCTTTTTCCCTTGTCCCTAGATAGTCTCCCACCACCCGTCGAACACCCATTTCCTATATGAGTTTTACCCAAATCCAAGTTTGTCGTAACTAAAAAAGTTTTTGTTTCTCATCTTCTACCCATTTCAAAAAAAAAAAAAAAAAAAAAAAAAAAAAAAACCTTGTTTTATGGTTGTTACGCGTACAGGAGCAAAAATCATGGAAGAGGAAATTGCATCCCTCAAAACCAGACTTCAAGATCTGGATGACAAAATTCTGGGTCTTAACTTTCAGCAGTCAGCCATGAGCCGAAACCATTCAGGAGATACTGGGTCCTCTTCTGGCAATTTCCGTGGACCAAAGCTTGATTTTCCACGCTTCGATGGTTCTGATCCGACTGGATGGATCTATAGGGCAGAGCAGTATTTCAGCTTGCATAATACTTTGGATAACCACAAAGTCTCCCTTGCATCTTTTCATTTAGAACATGAAGCTCTTCAATGGTTCCGTTGGTACATCAAGGCTAATGTAGGCCCAACGTGGAGTGACTTGTGCACCCTCATTTTGGAGCGCTTTGGCCCTAGTTCCTTTGATGATTTCACAGGAGCACTCACTAAACTGCGTCAAACAGGCACTGTAAGAGAATACCAGACAGAGTTTGAAAAATTAGCTAATTACACAGAGGGCTTGTCTGATGAATTCTTCCGTAGTTGTTTTGTCAGTGGTCTGAAGGATGCACTTCGCTCAGAAGTCAAAATGTTTTGACCCACTACAATGATGGAAGCCCTTGGGTTGGCTAAGTTAGCGGAAGACAAGATTAGTGCTCTACAACGCTCCAGATCTAATTTTGTTCCATTCAGAAATACAGGTTCTCACAACCCTCCCGTCATACCAGCTCCCAGAACTACTTCGATCAAGCACTTGTCTGAAACAGAGATGCGAGTCAGGCGAGACAAAGGGCTTTGTTATAATTGTGATGAGAAATGGTCTCGGGGCCATAGATGTGTTCAGCAAAAGCTCTATCTCTTGGATGTGGATTCTCCACCGGAACTGGAAGAATATGTAGATGCTCAGGAAACAGTGGATGATGAGGTTGAGCCTCACCAGCCTGAACCTCCTTCACCAGAAGCTCCACCAGAGATATCTGTCCATGCTTTGGCAGGAGTCACTACTCCACAAACCATGCGGGTCCAGGGTTTCTTCAAGAAGATCCCTCTTACTATACTCATTGATTCTGGTAGCACTCATAACTTCATTGATCCACGAATAGCCAAACAGGCTGATTGCTTTATCCATCCCTGCTCTAGCTTTGAAGTCATGATTGCCAATGGGGGCACTTTACCTTGTAAAGGGAAATGTCGCAATGTGCGTCTCTCTATTGGAGATTATAACATGCGCTCTGACATGTTTGCCTTACCCTTAGGTGGTTGTGATGTGGTTTTGGGTGCCCAATGGTTACGCACTCTTGGCCCCATTCTCTGGGATTTTTCTGAACTTTGGATGTAGTTTTCAGCCGAGGGGCACCAACACACTTTGAAAGGCTTACAACCAGGGTCTCTCAGCATCATCAGTTCACACCGTATGGAAAAACTTCTTAAGAAGAATTCACATGGTGTCATCGCTCAGCTCCATTCCATTCAGATGCAGCCATCAGCAGTCTCTAGCACTCCTGTCGATCTCCAACACATTTTGGACAAGTATTCTGGTATATTTGCTGAACCTGTGGGATTACCTCCTTCTCGTCCAGAGGACCACCGTATTCAGCTCCTTCTTGGCAGTGTTCCGCCCAACATCAGGCCCTACCGCTACCCATTTCATCAGAAGACCGAAATCGAGATACTTGTCCGTGACTTACTGAAGCAAGGTATTATTCGCCCTAGTACCAGTTCCTTTTCTTCTCCAGTTCTGCTTGTTCGCAAAAAAGATGGGTCATGGCGACTCTGCATTGATTTCCGAGCACTTAATCATCTCACTATAAAGGACAAGTTTCCCATTCCAGTTGTTGATGAACTTCTTGATGAACTTCATGGGGCTCATTTTTTCTCCAAGTTAGATCTTCGTTCTGGGTATCATCAAATTCGGGTTAATGAGGAGGATATACCTAAAACTGCCTTTCGCACACATGATGGTCACTATGAATTTTTAGTCATGCCCTTTGGCCTCATGAATGCTCCTTCAACATTTCAGGCAGTGATGAATAACATATTTCGACCATACCTCCAGAAATTCATTCTGGTCTTCTTTGATGATATCCTCATATATAGCAAAACTTGGGCTGAGCATCTCCATCATCTGGAGCTTGTCTTGCAACTTCTCTCTGATCATCAACTCTGTGCAAAACTATCTAAATGTGTGTTTGGCCAGGAGGAAGTGGAGTATCTCGGGCATATTGTTGCACACCATGGAGTGCGGGTGGATCCTACAAAAATAGATGCCATGAAAACTTGGCCGCATCCTAAAACTCTCAAGAGCCTTCGGGGTTTTTTGGGGTTGACTGGCTACTACCTCAAGTTTGTCAAAGATTACGGGAAAATTGCAGCACCATTGACAGCTCTATTAAAAAAGGATGCCTTCTCCTGGACCCCTGTTGCTGAGACTGCATTTGAACAACTGAAACAGGCTATGTGCAGTACACCTTTTCTCGCGATGCCAGATTTTTCCAAACCCTTCACTATTGAGAGTGATGCTTGCGGCAATGGATTGGGTGCTGTTCTCCTGCAAGATGACCATCCTATTGTGTTCACTAGCAAAGCCCTCTCTGGTAAGAATCTAGCCCTCTCTACTTATGAAAAAGAAATGATGGCTATTTTGCATGCTGTACAGAAGTGGCGGCCATACCTCTTAGGGAGTCATTTTTGCATCAGAACCGATCACCAAAGTCTGAAATACTTCCTGGAACAACGGGTATCCTCTCCTACACAACAGAAATGGGTCAGCAAACTCATGGGGTATGATTATGAGATCACCTACAAGAAGGGTAAGGAGAATATTGTGGCAGATGCTCTTTCTCGCACATTTGATAATCAAGCTTCCCTTTCCGCTATTTCTATGCCTATTCCCAATTGGTTAGCGTCTGTTCAGCAGGGCTATGACAGTGACTCTTCTTTATCTCAAATCATTCACCAGCTAGCCAATAATCCTTCTGCTATACCACATTACTCTTGGGATGGTGCTTCTCTTCGATACAAGGGTCGGCTAGTGCTTCCTCAGAACCCAGCTCTACATCAGGCTATTTTTTATGAACTCCATGCTTCTCCTTCAGCAGGGCACTCAGGCTTCCTCAAAACTTATGAGCGAGCAAGGAGAAACTTCTTTTGGAAAGGGATGAAACAGACGATTCAACAGATGGTGGCTGAATGTGATACTTGCCAACGCCACAAGGGTGAAACGACCCTCCTTCCTGGCTTGCTCGAACCATTGCCCATCCCTACACGGATTTGGACTGATATTTCTATGGATTTCATTGAAGGGCTTCCTAAATCCGGTGGCAAGACAGTGATCTTGGTTGTGGTTGATCGTCTCTCGAAATATAGTCATTTTTGTGCCCTCAGCCACCCCTATACTGCCTCCTCTGTTGCACAAATCTTCATGGACCAGATATTTCGTCTTCATGGACTCCCTTCTTCCATTGTCTCTGATCGTGATGCAACTTTTACCAGTCATTTTTGGACTGAACTGTTTCAGAAAATTGGCACCAAACTGAAGATGAGTTTGGGCTATCACCCACAAACTGATGGTCAAACGGAAATTGTCAATAAATGCTTGGAAACTTATCTTCGTTGCTTCACTTCCGAACAGCAACATCAGTGGGCCAAGTGGCTCCCTTTAGCTAAATGGTGGTACAATACCTCTTATCACACTGCCTCTAAAATGACTCCATATGAAGCAGTCTATGGTCAGGCACCTCCAGTGCTCCTTCCCTACACTCCCAACAGCTCACCAGTCCAGGCAGTTGACATAGTTCTCCGCAGCAGGGATCAGATTCTTCATACCTTACAGGATAATCTTCACATGGCCCGTAATCGGATGAAACAGCAAGCAGATCAACACCATTTTGAGCGCTCATTTCAAGTTGGGGATATGGTTTTTCTTCGTCTACAGCCATACAAACAATCCTCCCTAAAGCTGAAAGGGCGTCATAAGCTGGCCCCAAAATTTTATGGGCCTTATCAGGTTCTGCAGAAGATTGGTTCAGTTGCTTATAAATTGGAACTTCCTCCTTCTTCCCGCATTCATCCAGTCTTTCATGTTTCTTGTCTAAAGAAAGTTCTGGGTACCACTGTCAGAGCACAAACTACTCTCCCTGAAATGGATATGGAAGGATCCATTATCCTAGAGCCGGTGGCAATCATTGACCAGCGCACTCGCCAGCTTCGCTCTCGCTCCATCTCTGAGGTCTTGATTCAGTGGCATGGCATGCAACCAGAGGATGCTACCTGGGAACCCCTTCTTCAGATTCAACAACAATTTCCACACCTTAAGCTTTGAGGACAAAGCTTTTTTCTAAGGGAGAGGGGATGTTAGGAACCTGTGTGTTCCTTCTATTTATTTTGTTAGAGTAGTGTTGTTGGACGCATATGCTTTGTAAGTCGTCCCGTGAGTTTATTTTATTATCCCACATGCATAGGTAGTATTACTTTTCTAGATCGTACCCAGTATATAAGAATAGGTTGAGGCCCTTGATGGGCACAGATGAATTTATTGTATTGAGCTTGCTCAAAGGAGGTTACCCCCTCGAAGTGGCCTGCGATCAGTAGATTTATTCTGAGTTCTGCTATCACTTTGTATTTTGTTATTTCAAGCATTCTCACGATATTGCTATAAGGAGGTTCTTCACAAATCAGAACTTGTTTGCAAGAGAAATGTTATTAGATCTATATTTAAAATCAATAAAAAAATAGTAGTCAAGAATAAAAAACAATAAAAAATATGCATTAACATATTTCTTGTATCTAATTTATACAACAACAATGAGTTTTACCTATCAAGAAGAAGAACCATCACTGTTGTGTGAATCTTGTGGTTGTTGATCCATATTGTAGCCCTGTATTTACAAAAAAAAATCATTGATACATGTTAAAACACATGTGTTATTATCCTAAGAGGCAAAATATATATAAAAATTTAATCGTGTGTTGGATTCATTGATTGGAGTTGATTTTAAATGTGCATAGTATGTACCACTTCGCCAATGATAGTGGCTTTGTTTGTATCTATGTGATTCAAATTGTAATCAATAAGAACCTCTTTGCCTCCACGTATTGATTGTATTGCACATACAAATACATGATTTCCATTGTGCACCTTAGATATACAATTGGGTCACTTATTAGTTAATAAAGGTCATGTAAAATTTAAATAAAACCTACAATATTCCCTGATTATTTTGACCTTCCATCAATGTATATAGCTATTGTTTTACTCACTAACTTTTTGTTGTATATGATTTGCTACTAGCGTATACCTACACATACTTTTTTATGTCTAACAATCTACATCCAAATGCTATAATCATAGCAAGGTCCAACATACTCCATCAATTCAACAACCTTGTTGTAAGAGACCTTATGCCATCCATGGAAAATAGGCCCAAACCATGTAATGATTATGGTGCTATGTGATATATCCTCACTCCAACACAAAAATCAGCATTTAGTGGAGGAACTTCATTAGGGACCCATTATTTCTACAGATGTTTATACCTAAAGGGAACATTAGAGTCACCTTTACTCTCATCATCATAAAAACATGATCCCCCTTGAGAAAGAAAATTTTTTGTTTGCATATTGAATTTCTTTTTGATATTTTGACCTCGAGTCGATCTCCTTGATTTAGAAATATTAAATGTCTCACTTTCTTCTTCCATTCGTATAATTTCCTCACTTGAGAAAGACAAATATGACAAATATCTATTCACTGGTACCTACACTCCATGAAATAAGAGAGATAGGTAGAAATGAGAGAGATATTTTACAGATGGTAAAAGACATTAATCTCTATGGGGTGTACTAACGTATACTTAATGATCCATGAGACTGTGTGGGATGCTCATGAAATGGCTTTAGGTTTCTAAAATAGTAAATCAATTGTCATGTGTAATCTAAAAAAATCATGATACATATACTCAAAATTACATTGAATATTAGCATCACATATGAATTATAAATAGTAAAAGGTACATGACAAGTTAATCAAATTAATCATTGATCTATCAAGAACTAAATATTGAATAGCATAGACATTGATTAGATAACTATACATTTCATTCTTCTCATTGATAATAAAAACCCCCATCATTGATATTATTCTTCATCCATCTCATCATCAAGATCATTGTCATCATCGACATCATCACCACCACTATCCTAGTCATCATCATCATCTTCATTATCATCATCATCATCATTGTTGTTGTCATCATCATCATCATCATCATCATCATCATCATGATCAATTGATAAATCATCATCATAATTAGTAGTAACATCATTATCATTAGCAGCTAGGCAGGAATCGAGAGAACATGGGCATTGAGGGGCAATCCGTAGCTGCAGGGCAGGAATCAGAGGTGAATGATGTCGATGGCTCAAAGGATGGGGACCCACAAGAGTTGCTGCCTCACCCAGGTGAGAAAATTCCTCCCCTTCACTTGGGTGGTGGGCCGCCTGGGGCCTAGGGGCACTGGTCGAACCTTTTCAGAGTCAAACCATCAGGTTAGTCGACATTCTCGAAAGTCATTGATAAATCAGACAAGGAGAAGGGTATCTTTGCTCTGGAAGTTCCTCGGGAAATTATAGACCACAATATCCTCAGTATGGTGAATACTCTGGTGGGAAAATTTATAGGGCCAAGGCCCAACATAGATGTTGTGAGGGTTTTTTCTAGACACAAATGGGATTTAAAGGGCATGTAGAGGTGACACCAATGGCTAAAGGTTTCATGACTTTTGAGTTTTCTTGCTCAGAAGACTTTTCTAGAATCATGTGCGCAGGGAACTGGTCTCTGGGGAGATCTACTTTAATCTTGTAGAAATGGTATTCCAATCTGGACTTGAATAATGATTTCCTATCCCAGGCTCCAGTTTGGATTAGACTCCTAGAATTGCCCATGGAATACTGGCATGAGGACATCTTTGATGGCATTTCCAAGTCTTTTGGAGAGCTTCTTTCCATTGATCCTATAACGGCAGCTAAGAAGAGACTCACCTATGCAAGGATATGTGTAGGAGTGACCGAAGGATAGGATATGCCTCAAGTTATAGAATTTCAATCTCAATTGGGAAGCAGAATCCAAAAGATTGACTATGAAAGTGTGCCTTTTGTGTGCTTCCATTGTAAGAAGGCATACCACAAGGCTAGATTCTGCTCACTATTCAAAGGAAAGGGAATGGGGGGAAAGGCCCACCCTCAAGGTGGGAAGAAATCTTCTCATGTTCCCAAAAAGATTTGGAAGAAGAAAGAAATACAAGTCAAGAAAAATGGAGAGGCTGAAGGAAAAGCTAATCATTCTATTACTGATCACCAAGCTGAACCCCGGGACCTCCAGGTTGTAGTGGAAGCACTGGAAGGAGAAGGGAATGAAACAACTGAGGAAAAAACCAACCCTTCCCATGTGAAGGAAACCAAGGATAATCTTAAAGAGGCAAGTATTATGGAGTCTCAAATCCCTGATAGTTCTGAGGAGGTTGATCCAAACCTTTCCTCTGTCCCGGACTCTGTGGAGGAACAAAAGGAATGGGAACCAATGTCTCAAAACTCCATAGACCTAGTTAGTAGGGAACCCCCTGTGATAGTGAATAGAATCTTAGAACGGCTATCTACTTCAACATTGGAACAACTGGCTAGGCTAGATGCTTTGTTTGATTTATGTAAAGAAGAAGAAGAGCCACCCTGGACAGAAGTCAGAAGGAGAAAGAAGAAGAATAGATAGGACCCCTCTCTTGCCTCTCCTACTTCAACTAGAAGCAAGGCCAAGGAAGATCTTGGTCATAAAACCAACCCGGTGGGAAGGAAAAACAAGAATGAAATCAGGAAGGAGGAAGCAAGAAGAAACATCATGGATGGAATGCAACGCACCATCTAGGAAGCCTTCTCATCAATTAAAGCATGAAGATCCTCTCATGGAATATTCGTGGACTCAATGGAATCCACAACAAGAAGTTGTAAGGAATATGATAAGGGATCAAAGGCCTGATATATTTCTTATTCAGGAAATGAAAATGAAGAAAGAAAATCTGGAAAATATTAGATTCAACAACAACATGAATGGAATTGCCTCAAACTCAGAAGGAGCATCTGGAGGGCTACTGCTATTATTGAATAACAAATATTTCAATATTGTGCCTGAGTATGATGAGGATAACATCCTCTTCTATAGAGTTCAACATTTGCAAACTAACGATTGCTAGTTTTTAGTGAACATCTATGCTCCCAACAACAAGAGAGATAGAAAAAATTACTGGGTCAAAGTTGGAAAGTTGGTGCATACCAGTGACATTAAGAAAGGCATAATTCTAGGAGACTTCAACTCTTCACTGGAGGACAAGGAGAAGATGGGAGGATTGCCCTTGGATTGGGAAAGTAAGCAGGATCTTTCCAATTTCATCAATGACCTGGCTCTAATGGATTTGGAGCTCTCGAGGGGTACCTTTACCTGGTCTAATAAGAGAGTTGGTCAGGACTAGATTCAGGTCAGATTGGACAAACCTTTAATCTCCTCAGATTGGTTGCACTCTTTTAGCTGTAGATTATCTTTGATTCCTATAGTTGGTTCTGACTACTCCCCCATTTCTCTTGCAGTGTCCCCTCTTGAGCCTAGGAGAAATTGCCCTTTTAGGTTCGAGAAAATGTGGACTACTCACCCCAACTTATTTGATAATGTCAAAAGATGGTGGGGGATTGGTATTGATGGCTTAACCATTTTCAAAGTCCCTAGAAAGCTCAGCAATGTGAAGAGGATGCTAAAAATTTGGAACAAGTCTGATTTTGGCCATATTTTCCATGACAAGGAGGAGTCGTCAGACAATCTATCTGTTATTCAAGATAGTATATAGAAGGAAGGATATAATGAGAGTAATAGGGAGGCTGAGCTCTTGATCTTGTCAGATCTTCACAACTTAATCAACAGGGAGGAAAAGTTTTGGAGGCAAAAATCTCGAATCACATGGCTTAAGGATGGAGATCGAAACACAAAGTTCTTTCATCTCTCCACCCTAAAACATAGGGCTAACAATAGGATCTCTGAAATCAGGAAGGGGTAGGTGTTGTTGTCTGAAGATCCAAATATCTCGGCTGAAGTGGTCTCCTTCTTCTCTTCTCTTCTCTCCGAGGACCCCCTGCTTCCCAAGGAGGACCGAGAGGATATCATCTCTTGTATTCCTTAGATTATTCAACCTCACCAAAATAAACTTCTCTATGCTATTCCTAATGCTTTGGAAGTTAGAGAGGCCCTTTTCTCCCTACCTGGTGATAAATCTCCTGGTCTGGACGGGTTTCCCACCTTTTTCTTTCAAATGTACTAGTCGGTGGTCATGGGGGATGTGGTTAAGGTAGTTTAGGAGTTATTCGGAGCTAGATGTATTCTTAAGGAGATAAATTCTAACTTCTTGGTTCTCACCCCTAAATCCCCAGGGGCTGACTCTTTCGACAAGTTCAGGCCTATCAGTTTGTGCAACTCTTTCTACAAGATCATCTCTAAAGTTCTCACTTTCAGAATGCTTAAAATCCTGCATTTGATCATATCACAGCAACAATCTGGCTTTGTTCCTAGGAGACAAATCTTGGACTTTGTCTTGATGGTTCATGAGGTTATTAATTCTTTAGAAGCTTCCAAGTGGGAAGGTATGTTGCTTAAACTGGATCTTTCAAAAGCCTATGATCGAGTGGACTGGTCCTTTCTTGGGAAGGTTATTTAGGCCTTTGGTTTTGACAATAAAGTGTGTAAACTCATTTCTCAATTGGTGACTACCTCCTCTCTTGCTATTCTGATTAATGGATCCCCCTTTGATTTCTTTAAACCTTCTAGAGGTCTCAGGCAGGGAGACCCCCTCTCTCCTATCCTCTTCATTATTTTAGCTGAATGCATTGGGAGGCTTATTGAATGTAAAAATTTTGAAGGAAATCTTAAAGGGATTAAGCCTTCTTCGAGAAATGCCCCCTTCACTCATCAACAATTTTTGGATGACACTATTATTGGGGGGAAGCTTTTGTGAAAGAAGCTAAGACTTTGAAAGAGGTTCTTGATACTTACTCCAGAGGGACTAGACAACTGATTAACTAGAACAAAAGCTCGACCTTCTTTGTTAACACCACTATAGTCAGACAAAGGAAAATTGCCAGAATCCTTGGTTGTGGGGTGGGTTCTCTCCCCTCATCCTATCTAGGGCTCCCCTTGGGCTCCTCTCCCATGACTCTTTCTGGAATGGCATTCTGGATAGATTCAATAAGAAGATGGTTGGATGGAGAGGTGCCTCTCTTAGCTAGGCTGGGAAATGTTTACTGGTCAAATCCACTCTTCAGAACCTTCCCATTTATGCTCTGAGCCTCTTTGGAATTCTTGTGAAATTTGCAGAGAAAATGGAGAAAATCCAAAGAGACTTTCTATGGACCAGACTTGAAGGAAAGAAAAGGTACCCTCTTGTTGCCTGGGAGAAGGTCTGCCTCCCCAAGAGGTATGGTGGTCTGGGCATCAAAAAGCTTACCCATCTCAATAAGGCACTTCTTGCAAAACAAATTTGGCGAATCTTCAATAACATTGGTGAATGGAGAGACATTCTAGAAAATAAATACCTTAGAAGACCATCTCTTCATTTTACTTTATTCAATGAGGACATCCCTAAAGGGTCGACTATTTGGAATGGTATCCTAAAGGCTAGGGACCTGGCTAAGGTGAGAGTTTCTTGGAAACTAGGCAATGGAGAGGATATTCAGTTTTGGTCAGACAGGTGGTTATGTCAAGGCCCTCTTTCTAACAACCCAGTATTTGAGAGATGGATGCAAGAATGCACGAAGCTATATGGGTTTAAAGTAAGAAATTACAAGGTTTTTTAGGAAAGGAGAGACCTTTCCCTCATTTTCAAGGATTTGAAACCAATAATGACTATGCTTAACTCTTCGATCCCTAGTAATAATAAGGATGAGCTGGTTTGGAGGGATAATCCCAATGGAAGTTATTTTGTTGCTTTTGGCTACAACTCTCTCTGGGGTTTAAAGGAGAAACCTCCTTGGGTGGATGCCTGGCTCATGGGCCTCACTCCAAAGATCAACATATTTTATTGGCTGGCCCTTTAGAACAAAATCCTAATGCAACATAATCTCATGAAGAGAGGCCATGTTATGCCTAGCAGATGCTCGCTCTGTAAAAACCAGTTTGAGTCAGGAAATCATATCTTCATTCAATGTGACTTTGCTAGGGAGGTGTGGAGTTCTCTTAATCAAGATATGGAGATTCTCTAGTGCCAGTCGGATAACCTTATCGACATTTTCAGTCATTGGAAAAGCCTTTGTAAAATTGTTGGCCTGCAGGATAATTATGCCTGGTTTTTGCCTCACTTCTGCTAGAGCATCTGGAAGGAAAGGAACAACAAAATTTTTAGGGACAGAGAGGAGCCGGCAATGATTCTGGGAAGGAAGATTTTGAAAAACATAAAAGAAAACCTTCAAGTGATGAAGGAGGGGGAAGTTGATATAGGGGACAGGAAGATGGTTAAAGAAAAAGACAGGAATCCTAAAAGACAGGATGCCAGATGGATTCTACCCCCAGAAGGGTGGTCAAAAGCCAACTTTGATGGCGCTTCTAAGGGCAACCTAGGCCCCTCTGGAAGTGGTGGAATTATAAGAAATAGTTTTGGGGAGGGGATTGCGGCCTTTTCTCTCTCGCTTGGTACCCAGACCAACCATTTGGCTAAAGCCAGAGCAGCGTGCAATGTGGTAAAGCTAGTGTTTCCAAACTTTGGCTTGAAGGGGACTCCAAAAACATAATTAACAACATTAATAGAATCTCCCCCCCTCATGGTTGATTTCAAATATAATTGATGAGACACGTGCCACCCTCAAAAAATTTGAGAAGGTCCACATCACTCATGCGTTTAGAGAGGCAAACCCAGTTGCTGACTGGTTCGCTAACAAAGGGGTGGGAGTAGACAAAGAGATGACCTAGCATTCTGGAAAAGATCTTTCGATGGAGGCTAAGTCACTAACCGAGCTGGAGAAAATCCACGAAAGTATGGGTCAATCTAACTATTATCATGTTTAATAAAGAAAGATCGGATGTTGGTACGAGCCATAATAAGTTTCTTGGTTGTTGTTATCTCAAGGGATTTTTTTTGTCATTTTGACACGTTTGGAGGATTGTTATCATTTTCACTTGCTATTGTTTTAGAGAGGTGAAGGATCACGAACCCAATAATAGAAATAGAGCCAAAATCTTGGCTAGAAAAAATTTACAAAGATTGGGGCTCATGAGAATAGTTGAAGAAAAAATGGATGTCATGACTAGAGAATGGAGCAGAAAGGAACTGGTGGGTGAAGTGGAGAAGTGGAAGAATATGGGCAAAGTTTGGAAAAAACTGGAAAAGGGTGGGGTTGCAATTTTTTTTGAGAAACTCCATGGTTTTGACCCTGAGGTCACCAACAGCATGGTGAACTCATGGAACAATGGCAAGGTCAACATGAATGGGGTTTCTTTCCAAATCATAGAGGAGGTGGTTGTGGAGGTCACTAGTATCCCTATGGAGGGTTTTAAATTCTATAGGGACAAGAAACTTTTGTCTAATGCAGTCAAGGAGTTCGTGAAAAATTCTATAGAGATGAACAAGCTAGAAAAGAAAGAGTATTTCTATGTGATAGAGACTATAAAGAAGTTATAGAGGTATGTTTTATATGCCCTCATTGATTATGTTACCCTAGACCCTAGGTTTGATCGGTTCAGAACTCACCATTTTGTGATTTTAAATCATTTTCACCATAAGAGTAGAATTTCCATTCCCTTTTACCTTCTCACTTCTATGAACAAGGCTATCTCTAGTTTCAAGAAGAAACCCACTATTAACCCTACTTTTTATGAGGGTTTATTGCTCCTCATCCATGAGCATTTCAGAGCTTAGTCCATATGCAAAAACCCTCCTCAAGTTGAGGATGTTGACAAAGGTAGCTCTAGGTCTTCTTCAGACTCTGATGACATTGAGAGCATTAGCTCGAAGGAGGAGAATGTTACCTCAGGAAAGAAGAATAAAGGTCAAGGTAGGAAATAGTCCACAACTACAACTCCCAGTAGGAAAAGCCCTAGGGATCATGGCCAAGCTCAAGATAAAGAGAGTTATGCTTAGGAGGAGGAGGAAATGGATACGGAAGACTCTGACAATGAGTCGGAGGAGGAGTTGGAAGAGGAGACACCTGGGAAAAAATGGAAGAGGGAGGTAGTGAGAGTTGAGGAGACTAGAAATCAGAGGATGGATGCTATTCCTCTTCCCCTCTCCCCTGTCCAGTCTCAGCCTCCTTCAGAGGAAAAAGTGAATGTCATCACTAGTGAGAACGAGGGGGAAGTGCAGGTTAATAATAGAAGAAAGGCCTGGAAAAATTTCAATGTGAGGAATGCTACTATGGGGATTTTTAGGGAAGTTATGAACCCTCAGATCCTGGGGGACAATCTGGAGGAGCCTAGGCTCAATGAGCTCATAGACCCAGCTATCCTGGCCATTTCAGACAACGCAAGGGAGACTGAAATGAACCTTCTGAATAATGCCTGTAGTAGTATGATTGACAGCTTCAGATCAATCAAATGGCTCTTCAATGAGCTGGAGGAAGTTAGAGAAAAGGTATCCCAGATGGAAAGTACTAAGAAAAAGACTGGTATTGACAACTAGGAGGACCAGGATAACAGAGAAAGCTTAAATGAAAGGAGAAATAGAAATCTTGAAAACTACAACCACAACCTGGCAAGTCAGATGATTTCTCTCCTAAGTTTGATGAATGACAACATCCAATCCCTAGCTGGTAAACTTAAGGATAGGGGCTTCCTGGTGAAGGAGGGAGGACGGAACAGGGAGAAGGCCAAGCCGGATGATGACAAGGCCACTACCAGTACGTTCTCCAGTATGGATTAGGGCATGGAGAAGTTCCAAAATCAAATGGCTAAGGAGCAACAAAAGATAGTCAAGGTAGCTCAAACTATGCAGGAAATGGAGAAGATTACTGAAGACTAGTTTTCTTGTCTTTTGAATTTTCGTTTTTCTGGCTTTTGGATAGTCTTTCTGTAGTCTATTTTAGTTAGTTTGTTTTCTGGCCTTTCTGTGGGCCTTTGTTATGGGCTAGGCCTTCGGGCTTTTTTTTAGCTATTGGACCTCTATTTTGGCTGGGCTTCTTCTGCTTATTATCAGCCTTGTTTTTTTTTTTTTTGTAAAACTTATGGGTTTCAGGATCCCTTAAAACCTGTTTATCTTATCAAAAACATCATTATCATTAGGAGCATCATCGACTAACTCTTGATCGTGATCCACTTCTTCCTCTTCCTTAGTATCTTATTCCTCCATCACATTATACTTTATCAGCCTTTCTATTGGATCATGTCTAACAAAAAATGACTAACTTGGTTTATGTGGAACCTTTAAGTAAAATATCTACTTACATTGGCTTGGAAGAACATATGGCTCATCCCCAACTGGTTCAAACAACCTTGTATTAATCATTGGAAATCCATTCTCATTCTCAATAAAAGTTCTATCAGGATCATTTTGATTGAGTTTTAGTTTGTACCATTTAATGATGAATAGAACTAATTTGAAGAAATTAAAGTTACATTCAAGCATATCAACCAAAATGCCATAGTATCAATTTTGAGATTCTCAAGAATGTAAGTCATTTCTAGATGAAATATTTGTCACCTGGAAGACTGCACTTATCCCATAATCAAAAATTCTCTTCATGTCATCTAAATATTTGATACAAAATTAATAACTATTACATAACATAGACTCATGGTGTTTCACCTACAATAATGTCTAACACATATAAATTATTGCATTACAAGTTCAAAAACATATGGTTGATTAACAAACTTATAAGTACCTAGAGATATCTTAAACCATATGCTAAATCTATTTCCCTTTGTGTAAAATTGAGATCTTCATTACAATGATCTTGTTTAACCAATGAAGACATGGATTCCTATTTTAATTTGTGGCTAGAATGTTGACATCTTTTAATCCATGTCGTCATCCAATCTTGATTATTTGTAATAAACACATGTATTGCATCCCACTCCTTAGCAATTATACAAAAGTAAATAGATGAGTTGAAACAAATTTATTTTGAAGATAAGAATTGATTAACTACAATAACATATCATAATTTATTACCTTTCACTTTCCTAAATCTACAATTCCACACCAAGTACTCCCCTTTGAGTTTTTTTAATGGAGTTGACATCCCAAATGCAATCTATATGGTTCTTTGCTGTAAGATTATAAAGATATTGAGTAACACACACCATCATTTGGTATACCATATATCCCTCAATCATAGAATCCTCAGGACATAATCTTTTTCAAACTAAACCCTTCAAAAATTTCAAGTGTCTCTCAACCATCCACATTGACCTAGGTTGTATAGGTCCACACAATTCAATCTCCTCAACTTGGTGTATGAGGTAGTGTTCTTGTGCATTGAAAAAGGTTGAAGGTAAAGACTTTTAAATTTCACACATTAGTAGACTAATTCTTTTCTTCCAATATTTTATATCTTCTTTATGAATTTCTTTAGATGATAACCACCTACAAGGGATTCAAGACACAAAAATATATAAATATGAGACTTTACAATATATTACTTGTTTGATATATTGAAGAGATATCACTCCTTACCTCATGTATTTTCCTAGATCATATATCACTTGTTTGATATTATTATTGAAGTATTTTGGGAGCAATAGGGGTAGCACATACTACAACAATTGTCAATTGATCATTTCATTATTTTCCAATGTAATACAATGAAAATTGAATGCAGTTTCACAAATATATTGTAAATACAAAAGACCATGGCTTACCTTGATGAAAGTATGCCAATCATGTGTTTTTAGCCTTGGGCCAAACTCACTTTTCTTTGATATGAGATTGCTTATATTTGCAATAAATCTTGTAGAAAATCAATTTTTTTGTATGACTTCTTTTGTGGCATTACTTTGTTTCTTTGTTAATAACCAAGGAAGGGCACTTACATTAATTTGGTGCCCATTGTTATTTTATTCAATGAAATTTTTCATTACATGATTGGAATCATGAATGTCACTACAAAATTTTTCAAGTTTTTATTTGTCATGCCTTACATTCAATATTTTCCAAAGCGTCTCTGTTATATTCTTTCCAATATGCATAGTATCAAACAAATGCACAATTTGTAGCTTCTTGTAGTAGGGCAGCCTTCTAAATTCTCTAGGATAATATTTTAGTCCCTTTGGAACGTGGTGAGTAATGATGCCTTGACAACCTTGAATTCTATTATATTCCAACTACAATAGGTGAGGTGTCATTCTTCATGGATTTGATGTAGTCTTTTCTTTCTCATTGAAAATATGTTGTTCGACACTTTGATACTTATGATTTTTGTGGAGGAAGTGCCTATTCTCATCAAACACTTTCTTTCTTAAACTTTTGGAATGATAAGATTTTGTCTTTGGACCACACATTGGACATGAAAATTTTCCCTTTATTTAAATGCCTACAAGATAACGATAAAATTGGATTGAATATGTTCATTTTTAGAATTAGTGTATCGTGTACAACTAGCTTTCAACATAGCATGTACCACATAAATGTGTCAACCTTAGGGCATCATGAATTTTTCACACAAGGATTTCATGGAATTGAAATTATGCATCTATTTCTCTAGGTCAAGATTGTGTAAAAAAATTTCTCATCAATGTTTCGAATCATACTCTAATTGGTCTAGAGTATATCATACATAGTGAAATCATTCCATAACACCAACAACTCTTCGATAAGAGGCACAATATATACATTCATATCTTTCACTTGGTACTTACCTAGTTGAATGAACAACACTAGTTAATTATTGTGGTCATTTCACTCCAAGAATTATAATTACATGTAGGTAACAATAAAATAATAAAATACCTAGAACAATCATTGCCAATATAATGTGCTCCCTCTTTATTTCCAGAGAAAGCATGAGATTTTGAGGTTCTTCTTTAAAGTGTGGCCACTTTTCCTCTATTTCCATAAAAATTGAACCATCCATATGCATTCGATTAATGTCATCTCTACTTCTATTGCATGTATGGTAATCCATAAATTGTGCCAAGATACTATATCTAAATAATCATTTAAGAAGTGGAATAATGGGGATGTACTGAAGAACCTTGTGAGGTACCTTTTTTGTTGCTTGATCATCTCAATATCTTCTTGTATGGCATTTGGGGCATTCTGTTGCATTTTTGTGTTCTTTATGATAAATTACATGATCTTCAAGACAAGCATCTATTGATTGATACTCTATTCCAATATGCTTCATAGTGGAAAATAATTCTTAGTACAAGCAAGGGAGAACATTTAATGGTGGTAACAAATAATCACCTATCAATCTACAATTAAAAAAATATAAGTCATTAGTAAAAACAATCGTAATGGTACATATTTCACCTTTCATATACTATAACGGTGTATATAACAAACCTTAGCATACGTGGCATTTTTATGTTGGATAAACTATTCATAACCTTCAAATTCACAAACAACAATACAACAGAGAGAAGATTTGATTTGGATCCTTTGTAAAGGGTCATCTTTTCCTTCTCAAGTAAAGGTATATCATAGATGACCTCAATTTCATCCTTATCATAATCATCATCATCATTAGTAGCAGTACTAGCACTAGTACCAAATGTGTCATGGATCAATGAATTTGTACCATCATCTTCAAATGTGTTTTCTGACACATGATCATTATCGTCCATGGGATCATGATCTTCTCCTTCAATTCTCACACCTCCATGTTCCTCCAAGATGTGTTGGTCCATATCACATATTACCCTAGGGAGATCAACCTATATAAAAATGATGATAATCAAACCCCTTGTTCTATGGTTCATATATATATTGTGAAAACAATATAAAAAACAAATTATCAATGGATAGTAATCAAACCCCCCTATAGTGTGACCATTCTCCCTACAATGTCTCTTAGCTATTTTGATTTTGATTCTTTTTTTCTTTAAGTCATTACAAATCTTTCAAGGACAATAAAATATTTCATCACCTTCTCTTTGAAAGTTAGACAACAATCAAGTGATTGTCTCCCTGTTTTGATCAAATTCCCTTGTATTATATAGAATGATCCTTCTTCATGGGAATATCTTATTCTTGTACCCTTGTTGAATTGGTTGTGTATATCTACAAAAACATTGGACATGTTGTACTTAATGTTTATATCTACACATGGTTTTGAAAGAAAAAATTGGTGAAATTAATGTGTATATTTGTAAAAATATAGGACATGTTGTACTTAATGTTTATATTTGCACATGTGATTTTGAAAGAAAAAACTAGTGTAATTAATGTGAATATCTGCAAAAATATTGGACATGTTATACTTAAAGTTTATATCTGCACATATGGTTTTGAAAGAAAATTTTGTTATATTTATGCTTCTTTATTTTGATTGTCTTCAAGGGAAGCTCGTCAATGGTAATAGAAAACAAGAATAAATTTTCTAAGAGTTTTCAATTGTTCAACAAAAATAAAAATTTACAAGAAAATGCAACTGAAGAACTGCTAGCTCAAAATCAAGAAGATGGTGTTGAAATAGTATAGAAAGTGCTTGACATGAGAGGTCTACAAGTGAGGGTTTTGACCAATCTTGAAAACTTGAATGTTGAAATGAAAGCTATTGAGGATCAAACACCTATGTCAGAGTTACAATGCAATGTGAAGTTGATATTAGATATGGTAGAGGCAGATATTCAGAAGTTTGATCAAAATTGAAGGCATGAGAGTGAGTCTGTGGCAATATACCAGAAGGAGAAGGAGCGGCTTCAAAAAGAGACTACATGACACAAAAAAATAGCTTGACAACATAGAGAACATTATGGGAGCACTGGATAGAATCTAGGAAAGTGTTTTGGTAAATAAGATTGCATGAAGAAAACCAAATCCAAAGGTAAATATTAGATCTACCTTGCTAACTCCTAATGGGTTGGGATATTTTAATTTTTCCTCATCACATTCACTTTGATAGCCATGTTAAGGAGGTGATCTCACCTAGTTCATCTTCATGATTTTGAATTCCTTAATCACAATCTTGGGTGCTCAAATTAATGTCTAGGGCATTTGCACCTTAGGGCCCTATTTCATCATCATTTGAAAGGGCCTCAAAGCTAACCACAAAATTTCTCTCAGTATGTTGTTCTTTACTTTCATTAGAGGGGGAATCCATCTCTTGATTACTTGGACATAAGGGTGACCTTTTCTTTTTTTGAGGTAGCCCCTTGTCCTCTATCCCCTTCCTCTTCATTCCTCTTGTTTCTAACTCCTTTTCACTCCCTCCATTCTTCTTCTTGTTTTCTTCAATAGTCAGGGAGTGGTTCACATGATTCCTCATTCGGTTCTTCTACATCTTTCATTAGTTAATATTTCAATGGAATTATTTTTTCCTTCAACTTAACCATCTATTTGTTTATCCATGTGTGAGTGAATAGTAATAAACATGAATCATTATTCTGTCAAAACTTTATAGATTTTTTTTACCAATATATAGCAAGAATTACATTCTTTCTTTTTGTGTCATGATCACCTTGGAAATAGCATCTGCATTTTCTTAAACCAGCATATCCTAATATCTTAAATTCAATAAATTAGAGTGTATAGTAGCTCAACAATATGTGCTACTTCTATAGTTGACCGCTACTTTCATTCATACTTATTGTCAACATACTCTCTTGAAAATTTTGAACTTATATATTTCTTCTCTAATTATTTGAAGTCAAACAATTCTCTTTCTTGGATTTGGCTTGGGCTTGATCATGCAGGGACAATTTGTGTTTGTGATGATATGTCATTGGCACCATGTGAACCTTTTTTCATTTTATATAAATTCTAACCATGATTTTTTTGTAGCTTTCTCATCTGAATGGCATAAATATTGGTATTGGTATTTTATTATGTAATGATCGAGGCTTTAGCTCAACAGGTTAATAAAGATCATTTAGAGGAGAGTATCATCACACATAGATGCATAAGTTGTCAAAATGCCTTATGGCCTAGATATTTTCTTGGGGATCATATTTATTTTTTGCACAAAAAAATTTAGCTAAAATTCCTAAATGCAATGGCTTTTTAAGCTAATCTTTCACATTCTCTCATCTACAATTTTTTTAAGAAAATAGGACTATATAGAAAGATGCATAATAAGAAAAAAATACATGTGCAAGCTTGTTCTCAAGTCTATATTTTTATTTTTCCATATTATTCTATTCTAATATGCCCTACCTTCCCTTACCCAACTCATGAAGTTTTTCTCTAGTCAGAGAGAGGTATGGTCAAATTTGTTCATTTGAAACTTTTTTCTAGTTTTTGTATACGTTCTTTATCTGGTTTCTCCTTTAAAATTTTGCATGCACAAGATCTTTAAAGAAAAACCACTTCTCACAAGATTCTTACCCTCCAATTTATTTCATTTAAGATATTAAGATATTAGGATTTGTCATGTATTGCATCTACATTTTCTTTTCCATTTTTTATAAGAGTGTTTCAAGGTTAGGAACCACTTCAACATCCTTTGCATGGTTTTGAGGTAATGTCATTGTGGAAGAGGCTTCTGCAAGGGAATGGGCCTCATGATTATGGCATTTACACAGAAGAAAAACTTGCATCTTCAACTCTTTTCACTCAACTCTTCACTGAAGTTATTCTTCCAATAGTGAGAATAGATACTACAAATTTCTTGGGAGCCAAGGGACCCTGAACCTATGATACATTTTCTAGAGACATGGGAGAAGTTACTGCTAGATTCAATACTTCAGAGCATTCTGGGTCATATAGGATACCCAAAATAACAACATCAATAGATACTTGGGATCCTCATAGGGAGACTCTACCAATACATGCATGGTTACATCCTTGGCTTCCATTGTTGGGCCAATGTATGGAACCTTTATATCCAACCATTCATTATAAGTTGGGAAATGCACTTCATGCCTAGCATGCAAGTGATGCACCTACATATGAAACTTTATCACCTTGAAAAATTGTATTTGATCATGCTAGTTGAGAACAACTAATTATTCATTTAATTTTACCTAAATTAATGAAAATTCTAAAATAATTTGTAATCAACCCAGCTAATTAGAAACTAAAACAATTTCACTAGGTTATGGCTTGTTTCTTTCCTAGTCTGCATTATTTTTGTGCAGGATCTTGAGCTAAGTCACTTAGCACAGGTTGAATGTTTTTTATTGTTTTATTATTTGGATTCTAGAATATGTCTACACCTAGATCAATTTTTCTATTGTGCTAATATGTAATAAGAACCTTAAAAAAGATCTCTCTGTATATATAAAGACTACAAGCTGTGTAATTTGTCATGTATTGCACCTACATTTTCTTTTCCATTTCTTATAAGAGTGTTTTAAGGTTGGGAACCACTTCAACATCCTTTGCATGGTTTAGAGGTAATATCATTGTGGAAGAAGATTATACAAGGGAATGATCCTCGTGATTATGACATTTACATAGAAGTAGAACTTGCTTCTTCAACTCCTTACACTCAACTCTTCACAGAAGTTATTCTTCTAGCAATGAGAATAGGTGCTACAAATTCTCGGGAGTGAAGGGACCCTGAACCTATTCTATATTTTCTAGAGACATGGGAGAAGTTACTACACAATTTTGTAGTTCATAACATTTTGGATCATATAGTGATGCTCAAACTAACAACAAAAATAGATACTTGGGATCCTCAAAGGGAGACTCCAATGCATGCATGGTTACATCCTTGGCTTCCATTGTTGGGCTAGTGTATGGAACCTTTACATCCAACCATTCATTATAAGTTAGGGAATGCATTTCATGCCTGGAATGCAAGTGATGCATCTGCATATGCAATTTTATCACCTTGAAAAATGTATTTGATCCTGCTAGATAGGAATAGATGATTGTTCATTTTATTGTACCTAAACTAATGAAAATTCTACAAGAATTTGTAGTAACCCATATAATAAAAAACTAGACTAATTTAATTTGGTTATGGATTTTTTTTTTCTAAAAACATCTTCTATGCTATGTTTTTGTATAAAAAATTGTGAACTCTACCCATTTTTTGTGGTCTGCATTATTTTTGTGCAAAATCTTGAGGTAAGTCATTTAGCACAGGTTGAGTGAGTTTAATTTTTTTATTATTTGGATTCTAGAATATGTACGAGGTTGGATCAATTTTTCTATTGTGAGATAATATGTAATAAGCACCTTAAAAAATATCTCTCTGAATATATAAAGAGATACATGTTTAGAAGGAAATATAAAGACATACATGTTTAGAAGGAAAAGAAAAGAACATTTACATAGGTAACTCTTCTTGCCCTTGAAGAAAATCATAGAGAAAGGGCACATATATCACAAGGGAATGACATGGCAATGAAATCGTAGAGCAAGGGCACAACAAAAAAATGCAGAGATCACAAGGACACATCAACAAAATGTACTAATCACAAGGACATGACAACATTCACAGCTCTCCACCCTTATTTGGAGCTCTCCACCACTTTTGCATGTAACTCTCCATAATCTAAAAAATGAGGAATCATTTATGTCATGTTTTCTTCCTTTTTTTAATGCTCATATGGGCATTACAATTACAACATCAAAGTTGGTATTGTAACGATGTCGGGGAAAATTGCAAAAATAAACATGAAAATGACCACAAATTACACTATCATCACAAATTGCCATTACAATTTGACCCCAAATGTTGTAGTGTCACTATTGCATGAATTTCTTATTTTATGTTAAAAGAGAGGGAATTGATTATTTCCATTTATGAATAGAAAGTGATCTTCTACTAATCAAAACTCACTCTTCTTCCTGCATCCATTTTGCTAAATAAGGGTTATGAAATTATATTCAAATTTATATATTTTTAAATGTTTTGTAGTGTTTGATCAACTAGAAAAATAAAAAATTGTGGATAGTAATTACATTCTAAATTTGGGGCATTCAATGATGAGGATGTTCTATCTATCATTCTATAATCATGGTAGTGTGTAAAGTTTTCTTCTGCAAAGAGAATGAATGACCAGTTTTAGAAAGTTTTGAGACTGTACACAAACAAGCTATTATTAAAATTGTGAGAACCTCTCATTGCAACTGTGTTAATTTTGAAAGCATCTCTTGGATTAAATAAAATGGCACTGATGTTTTAGATTATAATTGAGGTGAAAGGAAAGTGTAGTTGTTAGTTAAGCATAGATGTGCATTATTAACAATATCTTATTGTTGAATTATTCTATTATGAGAGTTTCATTCATGTAATTGAATTGAATCATCCTCAAAATTGCTATGATAAATGGTGGTCATATAAACTATTTCAACTAATTAGTTCAGAATGTATGACCTACTATTATCATGTATGTGAATTCAAAGTTTTAGGAATGATAACATGTCCATTTTGAGGTCATTACTGAACATGAAACTCTTGATACTTTGATAGTTTTATGAATGGAAATATGGTTTTAGCATGGTTATAATCTAAAGAGAAATTGATATTGTGACTCCTAGTTTATAGGAAGTTGTTGACACATTAACTTAGTCAACTTGGTTGATGAGCAGTGACTGATTATTTGGTCATCTTGAGTCATCTATTTTGGACTCTTAGTCGATATGTCTTTTGACATAGACTTGGTCACTATGTATTTGACTTAACTCTTTGGTTGATATGTGTAGTTGGGATTTGGTTTTATCATCTAATTGATGTAGAAGTTTAGGTCAATGTTTCTTTATAAATTTGACTATGTGGCTTTCTATCACTCATTTTCATCATATTGGTTAAATATAAACTACTAATTTTGAGCTAAGTGATGCATTTTGATGTAAAATATCAACTTTTGCAAACATTAGATGCATAATGATGTTTAAATGTTAATGAGAACATTTATGATTTTCTTGTTGGAAATATAAGAGGAGTAACTGAGAGGGGAAGGGTGAATCAGTTACCATATAAATAAATCCTAGATCCCTTAGATGTCATCATAGAACATAAACACTACTAAAAGTATAGATGATCAAAAAATATATAGGCACTCGATTAATACTGATAATGTGTGTAACTCAGAAAATGCTTAACATGAAAATCTTAAGATATTATCTATAATTAACCTTACTTAACTTAGTTTCATACACACAAAAAATAGCATGAACATAAGTGACACCAAGATTTAACGTGGACACCCAATTTGGGAAAAGACACCATTTGTAACTAGTTATTGGTTTTCACTCTTCTAAAGTGATCCCTAGTAGGAGCCAACCCTGTTAAAGGTTATAAAACACACTGTTAGGTGTGACCCTATTAGAGAATTTAATCACCCTGCTAGGAGTGGTCATGTTAGAGGTCTTTAGACACTTCAATAGAAATGTGACCTTGTTAGAGGTTTTACAAATAATTTTTAAGAAACCTCAGTTAAGAGATTTAGACCATTGTTACAATGGTTAGAGAGTAATAATGAGATGACTTGATTTCTAATGCAACTGAATTATTGATTACAAATCTCAATTTTGGCTTGTATACTTGATCCTTCCCGATTGAATGTATCTTTGCATTTCTACAAGGATATTCTACTTATCCTTCTAATTTGCTTCCTCTAAGAATCTTCTATTCTTCCATTCACTTCCATACATTCAGTGCTCAACTTGACCTTATTCTTATATCTTATGCATTGTCAAGTTGGCTTGAATACATCTTAGAATAATTAATATTCATCTTGTCAGTCTACTAGAATCAATAAATAAATTGACTAAGCTTAATATTCCAAAACAAGAAAATCCTTCATTAGGAAACACTGCTTGGTAGACACTAAGTCAAAAATGATTTTCTAGTGTTAACCAGGTTCAATTGTATTCAACAATCTCCCTCTTTGGCATTGATGGCAACACAACATATCATAATACAATGAAATTTTAGAGAAAAACAATAGTAAGGAAAATATCCTTAGATTGATTCTAATTATCATCCATGAGAACTCCTTCTATTAGTGTGAACTCCCTTTGCCTTCAGTTTCTCCCCCTGTTAGAAAACTTTGTCTTCAAAAATTTATTCTAATAGAAAGCTTTGCCTCTTTGATATCATACCAAGTTCATTCTCCATTTTTGACATTTCTTCCTTTGATGAACTCCCCCTCTTTGACATCTTCAAAAAAAATTTATGTGACATAACATATACAAACTCCTCCCTTTTTCACATATTATTGCAAAGACAATATTTAGTGAATATCAATGTACCTTATGTATTGATTCATATGTAATATTTCCTTTCAATACTGCATCAATTGACTGATCTTCAACATGCTCTGGTTGATGCATCGCTAAACTTCATTTAGTGAGTTTCAAATAGAGGAATAACCCCTAACTTACCTCTTAGATACAAAAATGCATCTTTAGGAAATGGCTTAGTGAATATGTCTACAATTTGTTCTTTAGTATTCACATATTCCAATCTTACCTCTTTATCTTGCACCAATTCTCTCAAAAAATGATATTTTATAGCAATGTGCTTGGTCTTGGTATGCATCACAAGATTCTTTGATATATTAATTGCATGGGTGTTATCATAGAAGATAACCATTAGATCCTTGATCTCTACCTTCATACCTACCAATAGTTGTTTGAACCAAACAACATTGGAGCAATTAACTAATGCTACAACATATTTAGCCTCTAATGTAGACTAAGAAATACAATTTTACATCTTACTTGTCCAAGACAATACTCTTTTACCAAGAAAGAACACTCCATCACTAGTGCTCTTCCTATCATCAACACTTCCTGCCCAATCAACATCTATGAATTCTTTCAAATCCAAATTGCCTCCATTTTTGTACCATAATCCATAGTCTTTAGTATCCTTTAGATACCTCATGATTCTCTTGATTTCCATCATATGGTTTTCTTTAGGATTTTTTGATAATCTTGCCACCATACCAACTGCTAATGCAACATCAGGCCTTGTATGCACTACACATTGTAGTTTACCAATCATTGATCTATATGTGGTCTAATCTACCTCCTTGGAATCATCATTTTTAGAAAGCTTATGTCTAGTTGATATAGCTTTTCCAACTATTCTTGAGTCTTCCATTCCAAACTTCTTTAGTATCTCCTTCATATATTTGGATTGAGTAATGTAGATACCATCTTTTATCCATAGAATCTATAATCCAACAAATAATTTTCTCTCTCCAAACATGGACATCTTAGATTCTTTACTCATTTCTTCTAAAAAGGATTTGCACAAGTCATCATTTCTAGTGAACAATGTGTCATCAACAAATATTTTTGCCAATACAATCTTCTTGTTTGGTCCTTCTTTAATATACAAGCTATCAATATCATTTGTCCTTTGAAAACCAATATTCATCAAATAGTTATGAAGTTTTTTATACCAAGGTTTGGGAACTTGCTTGAGACCATACAATGCTTTGTGGAATTTACAAACCATATCCTTTTTCTAGGATCTATAAAACCTTTAGGTTGTTCTATGTAAACTTCCTCTTCACAAATTATATTCAAGAATGTAGATTTCACATCCATTTGATAAACTTTAAATCCTCTATGTGCAACATAAGCAAGTAAATTTTTAACACCTTCTAATCTTGCAAAAGGAAAAAAAAATTCACCATAATCAATACTTTCTTCTTGAGAATAACCTTTGCATACTAACCTTGCTTTATTTCTAGAAACTTCCCCATCTTCATTCAACTTATTTCTAAAAACCCACTTTGTACCAATTACATTTTTATCCTTGGATCTAGAAAAAAGAGTCCATGTCTTATTCCTCTCTATTTATTCTATCTCTTCATTCATAGATTCAATCCAACTTTCATTATCCAAAGAATCTTTTACTGATCTAAGTTCAAATTCAGTAAGCAAACATTACCTTTTAATTTTTTTCTTGTCATTGTACCATCTAACTTATCTGCAATGATATGATCAAGTTCATGGTGTCTTCTCACATATCTTGCTAACACAGGTACTTTGGATTTTTAACTTGTTCCACTATCTTCACCATGATCTTCTATATCAAGCTCGGGTCCCACTGTCCATGACTCAAGTCCTTTAGAATCAGCTTGTTCTAGTTATAATGTGGTAGCCTCTAATTTCAACTCAACTCCTTCAGACTATGACTTGGGTTGCACTATTGAAACTCGAGTTCTTCTAGACATTTTGGGGACTTGGGAGGTGAGGCCTCTTGAATTCCAGTTAGATTTGGCAATGTATCAGGTTCATAGTAAATAAACTTTATTTAATCCTCAGGTTCTTTATTTCTTCTTCTTCACTCTTTCTACAAATTCATCAATTCTCACATGTGTACTTTCTATGATCTTATGAGTGGATAAATTCAAACATTTATAAGCTTTACTTCTATTGGAGTATCCTAGGAATATACCTTCATGACCTTTGACATCAAATTTACCTTTCCTAGTCTCTTTTAGAATATAACATTTTCTACCAAATACTTTCAACTTACATTAGGTTTGTAGCCATACCATAGTTCATAAGGAGTTTGATTTGAGTCTTTTCTTAGCTATACTATGTTCAAGGTATGCATTGAAACTTTTATTTCTTCTTTCTAGTATTTGATAGCAATATTATTATATATCATCAAAGTTATTGCACAATCTATGATTGATTTTTTCCTTCTTTCAACTATACAAATTATGCTGAGGTGTACTAGGGGTTGTGATGGGGACACAACCCAAGCATAGAATGGACACAACAGGAAAGGGAAAATTTTATTAACTATGAAAATATGCTAGTACACTTAGTGCAGAGAAACAAACTCCAAAACATGCCCTATGGGCTTACAATAGCATAAATCTAGAGATAATTTCTTCTCCCAGTACCTTCTCTCAAACTCCACTCCGAACTACCTTTCACAATGCTAGAAATGTCTTTAAATAGACCCCAAAGGGTTAAGGATTAGGAATACATTCTAGAATGTTCTAGTTGGCATCCACTAACCAAATAGAAGGCTCTAGAAGTTGTGTTAGAAGTCGGCGCAAAACTAGAAGAATCCATAAATGGTAACCGAACTTCTGAGAGGCATAACTCTTGAACCGTAGCTTTGATTGATGAATCGTTTACATTTTTGGAAAGCTCTCGAAGTGCTCTATAGCCCTATGGACTAACTTCACTTGTCTCCCATTTTTTGGCCCTATACAAGGTCATTTAATGCCCTAAACTTGACCATGAAGCATTCTTAGGAGGTCTCCAGAAATTCAAAAACTACAATAACTTTCAAACCGTGCAGCCTTTTGACCTGATTCTTTTTTTTGAATATTCTAAATTACAATTTTAATCCTCCCTCCAATTTACACCTTAGAATCCACCATAATTATGGCTCAATTACATAGTCCTATTTTTTTGGCATTTACACATATCCCAAGGTGCTCAAATACTCTAACCTAGAACACTAAGAGTTGGAACCTTTATTTGACCCAAATGGGTATCCATAAATGAAAACACATGAAACAAAAACTAAGCACATTTTTTTGGGTGACATAGGACTGCCCTTATACCTCTGGATGCTCTTGCATCAGACACCCAGGGTAGATTGAAAAGTGACCCTGTCACTTTATGGATGGTAGAGGAAATCCCAAATGGGAAACCTCAACTGCTGATATCCAAGTTGAGTCCTCAATTAGTCAATCTTTCTACTTAACCAGATACTCTTCATACTACCTATTTTTGGTACTCGTGCCCACATGATGATCTAGAATTTTTTCTATCTCCTCCCTCTTAGAAGCGAGAATTAGACATGGCTCTAACATTAGCTCCTCATCTACACCATCATCATGATACTCTGTCAAGTCTGTATGTTGAAGATAGGAGAAATGTGAATTCCATTTGAAAACTCCACCTCATATGCATTTCCTAAGTCATGTTTCTTCAAAATTTTGTAGGGGCCAAATTTCTTCATCTTTAGCTTGTTGTAAGTACCTACTAGAAATCTCTCCTTTCTTATGTGTACCATGACTAGATCCCCTACTTTGAACTCCTTATGTCTTCTCCTTTGATCAGCCCTAGCTTTATACTGTTGATTCATCTTGATAATGTGTGCCTGGACCTACTCATGTTAGCGCTTGATATGTTCAGCAAACTCCTCTGCTTCAACACTTGTCCTCTCCCCTTGCTCCATCTTCCTCAATTCTGGTGTAGTCCTTGGGCTACTTTCATATACAATTTGAAATGGTGATTTACTAGTACTCCTATTTATAGAGTTATTATAAGAAAATTTTGCTTGTGGTAGAATCAAATCCCATCCTTTGGGCTTATCCCCAACTAAACATCTCAGCAAATTGCCTAGACTTCTGTTTACCACTTTTGTCTAGCCATCAATCTGCGGATGATGTGTGGAACTAAATTTCAAGTTCGTTTACAGAAATACACCACAAATTTAGTATCTCTATCAGAAACTATACTCTTTGGGAGGCCATGTAGTCTTACCACCTCTCTGAAAAACAAGTATATGGACAACATCATGAGTTTTATGGCATGGAATGAAATGTGCCATTTTGGAGAACCTATCAACCACTACAAATACTGAGTCATTACCCCTTTGTGTCCTCGGCAATCCAAGAACAAAATCCATACTTATGTCCTCCCATGGCTTTGATGGAATAGGCAATGGTTGAGAAAGTCTAGTATTGTGACTAAATCCCTTGGCCACTTGACAAATCTGACAACTCTTTACAAACTTCTTCCCATCCTGTGAAATCTGAGGCCAAAAATAATGTTCTCTAAGAATGGCAATGGTCTTATCTCAACCAAAATGTCCTGCCATCCCTCCACTGTGTTTCTCCTTAATTAGATTTTCCCTCATGGAACTTCTTGGAATACACAATTGACTGCCCTTGAACAACATACCATCCTGAATCAGATAGTCTAACCACTTAGTTCTATCTATAGCAACAGGTTCTTTACAAGCTTTCCATGCTTCAAAAGAATTAGGATCCTTAGGGTATAGATTCTTGAGTTTAGCAAACCCAACTACTTCAACCTGCATTACTGTAAGCAACAACTGTCTCCTACTTAATGCATTTGCAACCCTATTAGATTTTCCACTTCTATGCTTCAACACAAATGTATAGCTCTGCAAGAACTCTACCCACTTCATATGCCTCTGATTCAATTTACCTTGGCTATTTAGATACTATAATGCTTGGTGATTAGTATATAAAACAAATTCCTTTGGCAATAAATAATTCCTCCATTTCTTTAAGGCCTGAACTATTGCATAGAACTCTTGATCATAAACAGAATACTTCTTTTTTGCATCATTCAATTTTTCACTAAAATATGCAATAGGCTTACCTTCTTGGTTTAATACAGCCCCAATAGCACTGCCACTAGCATCACAATCCACTTGGAACACCTTGCTAAAATTAGGATGTGCCAACACAGGTTGTTCTATCACCTTCTTCTTAAACAATTCAAAACTTCTCGCAGCTACCATAGTCCATTCGAACTCTTTTCTATCCCCTCTTATTGTGTCAGTTAGGGGTGCACATATGCCACTAAAATTCTTAATGAACTTACTATAAAAGATAACCAGACCATGAAATTATCTCACCTCAGTAGCAGACCTTGGAGTAGGCCATTCCAACCCAAGCACAGAATGGACACAACCCAAGTACAAAATGAACACAATAGGAAAGGGAAAATTTTATTAACTATGAAAATATGCTAGTACACTTAGTGTAGAGAAATAGGCTTCAAAATATTCCCTATGGGCTTACAATAGCATAAATATGGAGATAATTTCTTCTCCCAATACCTTCTCTCAAACTCCACTCTGAACTACTTTTTACAATGCCAGAAATGTCCTTAAATAGACCCCAAAGGGTTAAGGATTAGGAATACATTCTAGAAAGTTCTAGTTGGCATCCACTGACTAAATAGAAGGCTCCTAAAGTTGTGTTAGAAGTCAGCACAAAACTAGAAGAATCTAGAAATGGTAACCAAACTTTTGGGAGGCATAACTCTTGAATCGTAGCTTCGATTGACGAACTATTTACATTTTCCAAAAGCTCTCAAAGCGCTCTATAGCCTTATGGACAAGCTTCACTTGTCCCCCATTTTTTAGCCTTATACGAGGTCATTTAATGCCCTGAACCTAACTTTGAAGCATTCTTAGGAGGTCTCTAGAAACTGAAAAACTAAAATAACTTTCAAACCGTGCAGCCTTTTGACTTGATTCTTTTTCTAGAATATTCTAAATTACAATTTTAATTCTCCCTTCAATTTACACCTTCTAAGCCACCATAATTATGGCTCAATTACATAGTCTTATTTTTTTGGCATTTACACGTATCCCAAGGTGCTCAAATACTCTAACCTAGAACACTAATAGTGGAATTGTGAGAGTTGGAACCTTTAGTTGACCCAAATGGGTATCTAGAAATGAAAACACATGAAATAGAAACTAAGTCTAAGTACATTTTTTTGGGTGACACAGGATTGCCCTTATACCTCTGGATGCTCTTGCATCAAGTTGATACTCAACTTTTAATTCCTCTTTCAGTGAAAAATTCATTGAATTCATTAGAGTTGAATTCATCATCTCTATCTAATCTCAAACATTTTGGTTTCTTTCCAATTTCTTCTTTTACTCTTGCCAAATACCACTTAAACTTTTGAAAATCTTCTGACTTCTCTTTCAAATACATTACAATCATCATTCTAAAATAATCATCAACAAAAAGAATAAATTACGTATCTCCATTGTAACTTTCTTTTCCAACAGGTCTACATAAGTCTGTATGAACCAACTCCAAGACTTCTTTAGAATGATAGTTCTTGCTTTTGAAACTTGTCTTGCCCATTTTACTAATTTGAATTTTTTTGCATAAGCCCATATCAAGTTTCCTCAAGCTAGGAATACCTCTCACTCTTTTGTTTTTTCTTATGTTTATCATATTATCAAAGTTCACATGACATAACCTTTTATGCCATAACTAGCCTTCTTCTACTTGAGCAATGAAACATTAGCATTATCACATCTAAGTTCATTGGTTAGTGAGATACAACCTTTTCCCTTTATGCAACATGGTTCATTATTTCCAAATCTCACACTTCCTCCAGCATAATGTTTCATATGTTCAAACTTTGTTTTCTCACCAGTCATATGATGTGAGAAACCACTATCAATAATCCATGTATCATTTTTGCTAACATGAGAGATAAATACCATTTTATTTTCTTCATCATCAGATTCATCTTTTACAACAATATATATCATTTCATTATCTTCACTACTATCTGAATCTTTAGCCATAAAACAAGATTTCTTACCTTTGTCCTTGTAGTCCTTGAAGTTCTTGAAATCCTTCTTGTCTTTGAATTTTTTGTGCTTCTTTCCATCCTTCTCTTCTCTGTTTGGACATCTCGTAGCAATGTGTCCGACTTCTTCACAAGAGAAAAAAATTAAAGGAATTTTACCTTTGTACTTTCCTTTGCCTTTGGGATACCTTCTTGCAAGTAATGCTTCAATGGATTCAAGATCATTGTCAGAACTATCTTCCTCTTCATTTTTAGATTATTTTCTATTTAACCTTTTAACTTTCTTTTTAAATGATACCTTGGCTTCAAATGCAGACTCAAGATTGCTAGAACTAGGATTATAATTATCATAGTAATCTAGTTCAAATGCAGTCAATCTTCCAACTAGAGCATCCAAATTTATCTTGTTATTTGGATCACATCTCATTTCTTGAATAGAAAACACTCTGATTGCATAGATAGGAAGAAGGGTTTTTCATACCTTGTTTACCACTATCACATCTTCAATTGTTCCTCCAGAGGTTTTGATAGCACTAATACTAGCTTAACATATTTTACAATGTTTTCATCCTCTCTCATCTTCATTTGATCAAACTAACCTCTCAATCTTTCTGCCTTGGCTCTTTTCACATTATCATCACCTTCATAGATATACTTCAGTTTGGTCCACATGTCATGAGCAATAGAACATCCTTTGACCTCATAAAATTCAGCATAGTTAAGAGATGATGCTATGTCAATCATCATAATATTATAATTTTTCATTTTAGCAATCTGTTCCACAATCAATGTTCTAGTAGGATCTTTGTAAACATTTTCCAAATATTTCAAACTTGAATTACTGATGGTTTCCAAGAGCAACTCCATAAGTCCTTTCCATGCCTCAAAGTTATCTATGTTCAACTTGGGAATCTATCTTCTATAAGACATCCTGATCTTTAGCTTAGGTCCTTGAAACCTTCTTTACAAGAACTGAGAATCTCTAATACCAATTGTTGGAAATATAAGAGGAGTAACTGAGAGGGGAGGGGTGAATTAGTTACTACAAAAATAAATCCCAAATCCCTTAGATGTTAACACATAACATAAACTCTACTGAAAATACAAATAATAGTAAAATTTAAGAAAGTTGCATCTAGAAAAATATATAACATATTAGAGAATCTTTCATTATTTTAAAAAAATAAAAATTATTTTGGCTAATCTCTCAATTTTTTATTCTAAATATGATTAATATTGGTAATTATTTTTGAATCATGATTTTTCCATATAAAATATTGATAAATCTCAATAATAATATGAAGTTCATTAATCACCATGGAATATTACAAATCAAAATTGAACAGCTTTTTTTACCTCGTGGAATATTTTAAAGATCGTTACATATACTCTAAATCAATAGTGAAAACTAAATATTGGTGATATATCATTAAAGTAACTAATAATTATGATAATTATTTGTTAGTTTAATTTAATTTCTCCAATAATATATATATTTAGGTGACTCAAATCTAATCATATATCGAATATTTGAGTTGAAATTTTTTAATAAAATAAATTATTGAGTGATTTTAACTATCCTAGAACTAAATTTTATAAAACTATGGCAATTTGGTTTGTATCAAATCTTAAATTATTAGCCAAATTACTAGCCAAAAATTTCTAAAATTAGCCAATTTTCTAATATTAGTCACTAAAAAATACCTTGATATAGATGCTTTGCAAACATATAGGCACTTGGTTAATATTGATAATCTATTGTAACTTGACAAATATTTAACATGCAAATCTTAAGATATTATCTGTAATTAACCTTACTTAACTTAGTTGCATATACACAAAAAATAGCATGAACACAAGTGACACCAAGATTTAACATGGAAACCCAATTTGGTAAAAACCATCATTTGCAACTAGTTACTAATTTTCACTCTTTTGAAGTGAGCCCTGTTAGGAGACAACCCTATTAAAGGTTACAAAACACACTATTAGGTATGACCCTATTAAAGGATTTAATCTCCCTCTTAGGAGTTGCCTTGTTAGAGGTCTTTGGACACTTCAATCGAAATTTCACCTTGTTAGAGGTTATACAAATAACTGTTAAGCCAACTCAGTTAAGAGATTTAGATCACTGCTACAATGGTTAGAGAGTAACAATGAGATGACCTTATTTTTGATGCAATTGAATTTCTAATTAAAAATCTTAATTATGGCTTGTATACTTGATCCTTCCTAATTGAATGTATCTTTGTAACTCTACAAGGATATTTTGTGTATCCTTCTAATTCACTTCCTCCAAGTATCTTCTATTCTTGCATTCACTTCCACACATTCAATCCTCAACTTGACTTTATTGTTATACCTTGTGCATTGTCAAGTTGACTTGAATACATCTTAGAATAATTAATATTCATCTCCTCAGTCAGCTAGAACCAACAAACAAATCCATTAAGCTTAATATGCCAAAACAAGAAAATCCTTTGTTAGCCAACCCTACTCAGTAGACACTAACTCGGAAATGATTTTCCTGTGTTAACCCAATGGACTCAATTAACACTACATCTTAACAAACTTTCTTTGGTAACCGAGTGATCTTGGTTAACACTAGTTCCATCCAAATTTTCCTTCATTAACTGAGTGAGCTCAGTTAACACATAACCTATGTGAACTTCTCTTTGATGCCCAAGTGAACTTGGTAGTCGTTGACTTCTAAACTTGGCAAACTCTAGAATGCTTGGCAAACACAGGAAACTATCTTCATGACCTAAGTGAGTTGGGCATACACTGACTAGAAAATATATGACATTTTATGTAACATCAAAGACAATACAAAATTAACCTATTGTATACAATACTTCTATGTGAATGTCATTATATTTCATGATGATGAATTAGATGTAATGAGATTGCATTACTTGATTATGTTTCATGGATACTAACCTAATGTTTTGGATGATTACTCACTTAGGGAGTACCACAAGCTAGATGGTATGTATGGTTGATTATTTATGCTACTAATGATCAAGGTGTGATTAAAGATAAGTTTAAAGGAAACATTGCCTCTTGATATCTATAGATGAATGCTTATCTTTTGAGCTATTGACGTTGGAATGAACTAAAAGTACTTTGAGTGTATATGTATGAGTATATCAAGAAGCGTATATGAAGGATCTACCATTATGATGAAATCTATGTGATGCCAAGGTATGATAAGTAAGAACACATATGTTTGTGATATCAGGCATGATTTTAAGGTAATATGTTACTTAATTTTGAGAATCCTTGAGATAAGGAAGTGTTTTATTTGATATTTCTTTAGATATTTTATTTGATTTATGATATATGATGGATGGACATATATGATCATGTTTGTATATGCACTAACCTATCGATGTGGTTTTGAGTGTGTCTGAGTGGTTGCAGGGTGAAGGTGAGAGTGTAGTTGAGGTAGAAAAGGCTACCTCCTTGGAAGGGGAAGATTAGATCATCTGGTAGCCTACACACACCACATCTTGTAATTATTTTTGTTGGTTTACTAACTCTTCTTTCTTCCTTATCTCAAGTCATATTTGAGTTTTGTTTCTACTTAAAGTTCTTGTGAAAGAAACATAAAATGGTACATAGTAAATCATTTTATTTCATGATTTATGATATATTAATATGGATAATGAACTACATTACCTTACTTACTCGAGTAGGAAAATTTTTTATATAATGTATTAGAATGAATTTTGACCTTGCACATTAGATAGAAGTCAATACTATTGATATAAATGAAGGTAATGTATGTCTTATTTTAAGTAATGAAAAATTAGGTTTCATCATGTTGATATTATTTTCTTAAATATCTTTAGAAATGGTTGGAATTATTATATATCAATGCATCCCGATGATGCAATTTCTAAGTAGTAGAGAATGTCACAAACTGACTTCCCAACATCTGAATAAAATGGAAATTTGTTGCCATGTGGATTTTGTTAGAGGAATTAATTGAATTAATATCCTTATTACTTTTATTAAGGACATAATTAGTTGGATATGATTCATTACTTCATATTTCTCTTGGAAAAGGGAAAAAAATAGAATTAGGTCAGTTATGTACCCAAAAAATTGGGGGAGAATTAAATACAACCTAATCTTGGAAGAAGGGGAGGGGTAGCTAGAACATTGGGATGAGTAGAGGAAATAGTATGTGAACACAAGCATGACTAGAGATGTGGAATATAACATTCTACACTAGGTTGGACTCTTTCTTTCTATGCAAATATAATTAGCTATATTTAGGTAATTCTCAATGAATGGTTGTTTACTTTCCATCTGGAATGATTCATACTAGTTTTTTTTTTTTTTTTCTGTGAATTTGGTTTCAAGAATTTGGTGTGCAATTATATGTTGGTATCATTCATTTATCTTCTTGTTTGTGTGTGGCCAGAACTTGAACTTTTTAATACATTTGGGTTGCCTAATCAACACTGGGCTTTAAATCATAGTGCTTATTGATCTTAATTAGAGTCAATCAAATCTTGTACCAAAATATCTTTTTGTATTAAGGTTTTTTTGGGTTTCAAGTGTTATTGAATAAGAGTTGGGTTATTAGAAAATAATGATATATGCAAACAATGAAACTGTATGGAATAGTTGCTATAAAAACATTGGGAAGCACTCAAACAATGATGTAACACTGAATAATTTTGATACACAAGCCTAACATAGAAAAAATAATCCAAATTAAAACTTATTAAGACATTTCTTTCCTTACGGTTTCATCCATTCCATTAAGTGCAAGAGGAGAATTTAGCTTTTATCTTTAACTACATGTGCAAAGGTGGGTAGGATTGCACATGGTTAACACCTTAACTACTATAAATAAAGACTCGATATTTAAGGGAGCCATAAAATATTGATAAGTGAACTTTGTTACTATTTTACAAAGCTTAGCTAATTGGATGAGGTATAGGTATAGGAAATGCAAAAAGAAAGCTATGGAACAAAATATGGTTAGTGTGTAATCCATTTGGCTTAATAAGGATTCTAAAATTATATTGAAATTTATATATATACATACATACATATATATACATACATAAATACATACATACATACATATATATATACATACATACACACATATACATACACACATGCACATGCACACGCATGCACACACGCGCGCGCACACACACACACACACACACATTTTTTGTATTATTTGATTTATTGGAAAAATAAGGAATAGTGGATAGTAATTCTAGTCTAAATTTGGGGCATTCAATGATGAGGATGTTCTATCTATCATTGTGTAATCATGGTGGTGTGTAAAGTTTTCTTCTACAAAGAGAATGAATGACTAGTTTTAGAAAGTTTTGAGATTGTACACAAACAATCTATAATTAAAATTGTGAGAACCTCTCATTGCAACTGTGTTAAGTTTGAAAGTGTCTCTTGGATTAAATAAAATGACATTGATGTTTTAGATTATAATTGCGGTGAAAGGAAAGTTTAGTTGTCACTTAAGCATAGATGCGGCTTATTAGGAATATCTTATTATTGAATTCTTCTACTATGAGTGTTTCATTCTTTTATTAATTCAATCATCCTCAAATTGCTATTGATAAATGGTGGTGATATAAACTCTTTCAACTAATTATTCAGAATGTATGACCTACTATTATCATGTATTTGAAATGATAGTTTTATGAATGAGAACATGTCCATTTTGAGGTCATTACTGAACATGATTTATTTGAATGAGTTCTTTTAGTCTTCCTTATGGTCAATTGTAATGTGGCAATTGGGAGGGATAGAAATGGATACAGTTTGGTTTCTTTTTATCTTTCAGTTCTAAATAGAAATGGATATAGTATGTCTATTTCTTTCTATTAGTTAATTTTGGCTCTTAAAGTTTTTCGAACAAAGCCTTGTTATATTATTGCATATGTGTAGATATGTCTTTATTCCATTTTACTACATATGAGTAGATATGTTATTATTTCTTGCAATGCATGTTGGAATTACAAGTGAGAAAGGAGTAAACTTCTAAGAGGGGCAGGGGGACAATAGGAGTTTAAACTTGGACCCATAAAACTTTCACCATTCATACATCACATGCATTAATATAATGAAATAACATATAAAGCATATGCATCAATCACATAAACATGTAATCAAACACACACACTTAACACTAGATATGATTACCTAGAAACCCTCCAAATGAGAAGGTGAAATTGGGGTGGGGATGACACCCACAAATATTCACTACTATAGCAATAACATGTATCCAATTAAGGTTACAATGGTTTGACCATGAATCATGATTTGCCCTATGAAAGGCCTGCTCTATTAAAGGCTTACAAAAAATATTAAGTCTCACCTTGTTAGCAGATTTCAACACCCTATTAGAAGTGTGCCTAGTTAGAGGACTTCATATAGCCTATTAAGACTACTCTATTAATAGATTTAACTTAAATCACCTATCAAAATGTCTTAGCATAGATCTTGTGATTGGCACTTGATTGCCTAATAATAGAAAACCTCTATCCAATCTCTGATTGATCCTTCATGATCTGATGTATCAGTGTTGTATCCTCTATCCTATATTCTTCACTTAACTGATTCTACAATTCACTCTTACTACTAAGTCACCTTGAATATTCTACAAACTATCTTGTTTGCTCCTCTAATTTGATCACTCACTCCTTTGCAATGCTCTCAACATCATTAAAAATTTAGTGCTTCATCCTCCTTAAGAAGACTTAGGTATCTTAGGGTTAGTTATGAATCTACAGCTAAGATTCATCCATTTTTTTGCTTAAACCTTTCTATTTTTTGATTGGCTACATGAAATTACATAGGGAATCTACATATAGATTCATCCTTATCTCTAAAAGATCAAAATATATCCTTAAGTTGGCTAGAAAATGGTTTACATAGTTGTTTGTGCCATTTCAAATAAATATGCCCAATCTGTGTCACTCAGCATATGAAGTCTTTGATGCTTGGCATACATTGTAATTTTGTTTCTAACTCAATATCTACACTACTCAGCATCTACTATTCACTTAGCACTTGAATCATTTTGCATCTACTATTTAATCGACACTTGAATCACTCAACATGGTTTATTTGTTCAAAACTTGAGTGACTTAGCACTTGAGTGAGTCGGCACTCATTGCAACTTAGCATGGTCTAATATTTACATGTTGTACTCAACATGCATTACTAGTTTGGCAAGAACTAAGTAAATGACTTAAGTGTGTTGATACTCACTTTTCAAAACCAATCTAAGATCAACATTCTCCCACTTTGACATGAGTGTAAAAAACACTTGAATATACATAATCAATCTAATCTTCTCAAGTGTAAGATATCCATGACTTGGATTTTATACAAAACTTAAAAATTTCAAAATTTTGCAATAACCTATATACCTCAAAATTTATAACTACCCCTAAGTTAACATATCTATTCTGAATCAAAAATTTGTTCTCCATTCTGAGTAGATTTGTCTCTATTTAATGATAGTCTTTGACTTCAATGCACTTATAATCTTTTATGCTCTTCCTTAGTTGATATTTTTTCTAGTTTTTTTCTATCTCTGCATTGTGTTTCTCCCCCTTTCTTTATTCTCTCCCTTTTTTCTATCTCCCCCTTTTTTATCTATCTCCACCATAGTATATTCTCCCCCTTTTTGACACTTATGTCAAATGGGTTATACATGTATAGTGTGTTTGTCCAAAAATTATTTATGGACCTCCATTATAATTTTAAGAGTTGCATCCTAGTTGTCACATGTAACATCCAGTGACTTGAGTTGGATGTCAAGCTTGACAACAAGGTGTACTAGGCCATCTAGAGTAGAAATATTGGGTTCTTTCTTTGGAAAAGTTTTTGCATAGCCTAGATCCTTGTGTAGTATCTCCATATGAGGGGTGAGAGATGCCTAGATACATGTCAATTTGTCTCTTATGCTAGCCTCTTTTTCTCTTAGTACAACTATTTAACTTTGGGACTGAAGCAATGTATTAAAATGCTTCTCACTTTGAGCTGGGTTTTGAAGTAAGCTTGTACCTGATATGTTTAGACTTCTCTCTAGGCTTAGAATATGATGTCTAGTCTCTTGGGTGAAGAGTGTAGGGTCACACAATTTGGTGTACAATGAGAATATATTCTCAAGTACCTTATTCACATCCTCAACCTTTGTCGCTAATGCAACTTGAGTAAGTGTTATATCGCAAGATAACTTTTCATCGACCTTGCTCTGGAATTTCTTTTCTAACCATTCTAAGAGTTTAGAACTTGTATCAATGTCTTCATTGTTGACCTTTTCCACTATGTCTGACAATTTCTCTAGTAGTGGCTTGGTCTCTTCAAGAGTAGGTAGACTAAATGCATCTAGAAAGATGTCTTTTATTTGTTGAAGAGCTTGCTTCTACCTGTATTCTCTCCTAAGCATTTCTTTATGCTCTTTCTACTCTAAAGCTTGTTACAAAATGATTATTTGATCTAATGTCATTGTATCATAATCAAACTTTGGAATAATAATCTCTTCATCAAGAGTGATATCACCATAGTGAATTACCTTTTTAGCTTTTGAAGATCTTGAGCCTAGCATTGAGATTTCCAATGGTATAGCTTCCGTGCTCAAATTTTGAAGAACTTTTGTAGGAGATGTGCCAGATGTTGGTAGAGTTATCAATGCCTGGATGGCTTCTTGCTCCTTTACCTTAGGTGTTTTCTCACCTTCTTCAGATTGGCTCTTGTCTAATACAATGACATGAACAACGTTTGGTCCTTGTGTTTTAGGTATAGATGAATCTGTCTATCCTATTTCCTACTCTACATTTGTATATTTTTCTTCTTCCTACTTCTTCTCAAGAGTAACAACTTTCACAAGTGTATCAACCTTAGTAGGTGTATCTACTATAGTTTGAAACAAAGGTTGCACTTGAGTAACTAAAGGGATGGCAAAAGGTGGTTCTTTTGGTTTCACCTTGTCCCTTGTGATGTTAGTTACTACCTTTTGGAGCTCACCTACACTAACCAAGACTAGATTATCACATAACTTTTCTTGTAGTGTAGAATTGTCCAATATTTTCTTTAAGTCATCTATAGTTAGTGGATTGATTTTATGAGCTAAAGCATTACGAACATCCTTGACAATAAAAGTTTCTATTGACTTGACTATGTCATGTGGGGGACTAACACTCAGCACTTGTATGTCCTGCACACTCTGTTCATCTTGTTGATGTTTACTTGTAGAAGTGTCATCATCTTGCTTTCGTGTTTCTTACCCAATTGTATTATCTTTATTCTCATCTTCCTTATCATCTTCTTTTTTCTCATCATCTTCTTTGTCATCTTCATCTTTTTTATCATCTTTACCCTCAAAAGGGCCAGCTTCTTATTTTACTTTCGTCAACCCATAGATTAGTTTCCATATTTGGGTAAACTTCTTGACCACATCTTCAATATTGTTTTGTAGAATGATGAAGGCTCTATACTTAGGTGTAAACCTAACTCCATATTTCTTAGTAGCTTTAACAATCTAACCTTTTGTTAGTTCTAGCATTACTTGGGCCAAAGTAGTTTCCCTTATTTGTTTTTCCAAATTTAAACAATAATGCCATTTTTGCTCAACTAAATCATATAACTTCTTGGGTATTGAGTTAGAAAATTCTAATGGTGTAGTCTTAAATTAAGACATCATTGCATATAGGGCTTCTTCAACTAACTTTTTCTCATTCTTTCTCAAGTTTCTCAAAATCAATACGCTTAAAACTAGACAAATTTGCATTATTCCTGATATTTTCACAAAAGTTTTCAATAACAAAAAGTGGTTTGTGACTTACCACTTTGAATTGACTTAAATCACCTAATTCAGACTTTTCTTCATCCAAGTTAGGTTTTGCAACATATTTTCTTCTTTGTTTCATCTGCACTTGGCCTCCTTGTTCTATAGCCTTAGTCTTCTTCTTGGCCTTTTATGTGTTTGCATGTGTGTTGGCTCTAGTAGTAGGTGCACTTAGCTTGGTTGGGCTAGGTTTGAAAACTTTCTTTTCCTTAGCCACAGGCTATGCCTTAGCTTTTCTCTTCTTTGTCTCGACTTCCTCGGCTCCTTCCTCGAAACCTTCTATTTCTTCTTCTTACTTGTCCTCTCCCATGCCTTGGGTCAATCCAAGAGGTCCTTGTGTTTTTTCTTCTTCTTCTTCATCCTCTTCATCTTCTTCCTCTTCCTCCTCACCTGCACCTTCACAAAATTTGGCCTTTACCTTCTTTACCAACTTATCTTTCTTTTTGAGTGTGAAGGTAGTTTTTAATTCCATTTCAATCTTTGTTTTCATTACATCATAGCTCCCAAATATTTTTGAAGTCTTCTCAAATTCCTCTGCTAGGATTGTTGTGATTGCTACTGATGCTTCATCAACATTGATCTCATATTCAATTGCCCTTAACCATCCAACCCTTGGTATGGCAACTTGTATAAAGGTGTAATTAGCATAAAAAAGAAAGCATGTATCATTGTAATGTTGCTCAAACACTGAAATAGGTATCCTAATTCTTTGTCTCATTGACTTTTTAAAGTCCTCAAAATAGCTAGTCATCAATGTCTCAAAGTTTGCACCCATCTACTCAATATACTCATTGATTTGAACTACAACTAACCTATTGGTCTTCCATCCAACCATACCAAAAGAGGGGAATGAATTTTTACATAGAAGTATATGTAGATAAGTATTCAACAAAATTTGCATTTTGCACTTTTGGTTTTCCTTATAGCTCCAAGGTTCTCCATCAGTTGTTGTAGCTGGAGTTCTACCAGATCATATGTGTGACCTTTCTTCACAATTTTATAACCAACATCTACTACAATACAAGGTACACTATTCAATCTACTAGAGTGATAGAATTGGTGTGAGATTACCCTAATAGAAAAGTCTAGTAGTAGATCAATGATAGTATCAATTGTCATCCCTCTCTTGTTCCATTTTGCCCCTATGTTTTTCTATATCACCTCCTTGGAGTCACTCTTCAAAGTCTTTGCCCAATCTAGGGCTGGGTAGCAAGTAACCCTATGAATTATCCTCTTTGATATCTTAACTGGTCCACCCTCTAGCCATAAGGATCCATCATGTATTCGGCTTAACACAATTTTAATCCATTCAGTCTTGAAAATAGTAGGAAAATCTAGGGCATAGGTCAAACCTTTTCTCTCAACAATTTTATATTCTTCTTTTAGAACACCATTATCACATAATCTATCATAAGCTTCTTTTATTTCTAGGTCTCCAATGCTACCAATTTTACAATTATAGCATTTCCTTACATCCTGAACCATAATAACATTCAACATGATGATTGAAAGTGCCCCAAAGGGATCTTGTTTGTATGCTATGTCAAGGATGTATTTGAATAGGGATTATTTGACTTAATTACTTACAACCTGAACATTCAAAACCTCTTTCCTTTCTACATTCCTTGAACTAGACATCATTTTTCAAACTAGGGTTTGTACAAAATAAAACTGCCTAGCTTTGCTTGTGATAAATACCTTATAAAATCTGTATGTTGGTGTGAGATCATCGCTGAAAGCTTTGAAAATGATTTGAATAGGTTTTTGAGTCACCTTCAGCTCTATTTTCTCTTCCTCAAATTTGAAATGACAAAGAATGAGTGAAAAATGACCATATACCCTTCAAAACCCTTGCAGTTAATGCTTAGTGTTTGTACAGTTGTAAACTTGGCATCAAGTTGATTTCAGGATTACTCGGCATCCTTGGATATTTTTATCACTTGGAAGCTACTACAAACTTGACATCAACTAGCATTCCACTTAGCATCCATTGAAAACTTTCCATGCTCAGCAACAACATGAAAACTTAAAGATTTAATCTTGAATTTTGAAGAACATCTTGTATCTACATTCATGCTAATGTAGTCCTTTGAATACTAACTTCTTTTGAAACTAATGTAAGATATAACACTTTAAATATCAGTCCCACATATCTCTTAATTATTCAATTTGATGAGGTGTGATCACTTGACCCATTGGGTGAAGTGATCCCTTCTCCATTTGATGTGTTGTATGCTTTTTTCTTTTTCTATCTTATTCATCTCATCTCTTATGTGTTCAAGATTTACCTTGCCTTTGCCTTTATCAATTTCACAACTTTGTGCCTTTGACCTAGTTGGAAAATGCTTACTATTATGACCAATCTTCAAATAGCTAAAGCAAGTGGCTTGATCCAACCACCTTTTGTAGTTACCACTAAAATGTGTCCTAATACAATTCCCAAGAATGTGTCCATATTCTTGACAATAGTGACAACTATATCTTGTATTGTAATCAAAATTATAAGAGTTTCCATAGCTTCTTATCTTTGTTGGCTTGTTTGATGACCACATGGATTTGGATCTACATTCAAAGGCTCTATGTCCATACTTCTGACAGTTGTAGCAATAACCATCAAATATTTGTGCGTTCATAGTCTTGGTGTTGCATTCATGTGCCTAATGACCTTGTGTGTTGCACTTATGACAATGAACCATGTTCTTAGGCTTGACATTCTAATTTGCATTGTTGCTCCTACACACATTAGTAGTATGTCCTTTCTTTCCACAACTATGACAAGTAGGTTTTGAATTCTTACCTCTGTTGTTCCTTTCTTCAGCAAATTTGGATGATTCTCCTTCTTCAAAGCTTGTGTAGCCCAATCTTGATGTATCTTTGTTAGATCTAGGGGATCTTAGTAATTTCTCAAAGTATTTTATGGCTTCATTTGGCTTGTTAAGACTTTTAGCAAATTCCTTTTCTCTTTTAAGATCATTTTGCAACTTCAATGTGGTTATCTCAACGTCTTTGAAATTTAATTCATAATTGGCATTAATCATTTGACTTAGCTTATCCAATTGAATGTTGGAGATCTTGTTAGCTCTATTCACTTTTCCTCCAATCTGTTTGCCAGAATTATTTTTTCTAGTTTGTTTGTATCTCTGCATTGCATTTCTCTCCCTTTCTTTATTCTCTCCCTTTTTGCCAGATTTATGCTCTTCCTTAGCCAATATTTTTTCTAGTTTGTTTCTATCTCTGCATTGTATTTCTCTCTCTTTCTTTATTCTCTCCCTTTTTTCTATCTCCCCCTTTTTAATCTATCTCCCCGATAGTATATTCTCCCCCTTTTTGACACCTATGTCAAATGGGTTATACATGTATAGTGTGTTTGTCCAAAAATTATTTATGGACCTCCATTATAATTTTAAGAGTTGCATCCTAGTTGTCACATGTAACATCCAGTGACTTGAGTTGGATGGAAAGCTTGACAACAAGGTGTACTAGGCCATCTAGAGTAGAAAGATTGGGGTCTTTCTTTGGAAAAGTTTTCGCATAGCCTAGATCCTTGTGTAGTATCTCCATATGAGGGGTGAGAGATGTCTAGATACATGTCAATTTGGCTCTTATGCTAGCCTCTTTTGCTCTTAATACAACTATTTGACTTTGGGACTGAAGCAATGTATTAAAATGCTTCTCACTTTGAGCTAGGTTTTGAAGTAAGTTTGTACCTAATATGTTTAGACTTCTCTCTAGGCTCAGAATATGATGTCTGGTCTCCTGGGAGAAGAGTGTAGGTTCAAAAAATTTGGTGTACAATGAGAATATATTCTCAAGTACCTTCTTGACATCCTCAACCTTTGTTGCTAATGCAACTTGAGTAAGTGTTATATTTCAAGATATCTTTTCATTGACCTTGCTCTGGAATTTCTTTTCTAACCATTCTAAGAGTTTAGCACTTGTATCAATGTCTTCATTGTTGATCTTTTCCACTATGTCTGACAATTTCTCTAGTAGTGCCTTGGTCTCTTCAAGAGTAGGTAGACTAAATGCATCTAGAAACATGTCTTTTATGTCTTGAAGAGCTTGCTTCTACCTGTATTCTCTCCTAAGAATTTCTTTATGCTTTTTCTACTGTAAAGCTTGTTGCAAAATGATTATTTGATCTAATGTCATTGTATCATAATCAAACTTTGGACTAATAATCTCTTCAATAGGAGTGATATCACCATAGTGAATTACCTTTTTAGCTTTTGAAGAGCTTGAGCCTAGCATTGAGATTTGCAATGGTATAGCTTCTGTGCTCGAATTTTGAAGAACTTTTGTAGGAGATGTGCCAGATGTTGGTAGAGTTATCAATGCCTAGATGGCTTCTTGCTCCTTTACCTTAGATGTTTGCTCACCTTCTTCCGATTGGCTATTGTCTAATACAATGACATGAACAACATCTGGTCCTTGTGTTTTAGGTATAGATGAATCTATCTATCCTATTTCCTACTTTACATTTGTATCTTTTTCTTCTTCCTACTTCTTCTCAAGAGTAACAACTTTCACAAGTGTATCAACCTTAGTAGGTGTATCTACTGTAGTTTGAAACAAAGGTTGCACTTGAGTAACTAAAGGGATGGAAGAAGGTGGTTCTTTTGGTTTCACCTTGTCCCTTGTGATGTTAGTTACTACATTTTGGAGCTCACCTACACTAACCAAGACTAGATTATCACATAACTTTGCTTGTAGTGTAGATTGGTCGAATATTTTCTTTAAGTCATCTATAGTCAGTGGATTGATTTTTTGAGCTAAAGCATTAGGAACATCCTTGACAATAAAATTTTCTATTGACTTGACTATGTCATGTGGTGGACTAACACTCAGCACTTGTGTGTCCTGCACACTCTATTCATCTTGTTGATGTTTACTTGTAGAAGTGTCATCATCTTGCTTTTGTGTTTCTTACCCAACTATATTATCTTTATTCTCATCTTTTATCATCTTCTTGTTTCTCATCATCTTCTTTGTCATCTTCATCTTTTTTATCATCTTTACCCTCAAAAGGGTCAGTTTCTTGTTTTACTTTGGTCAACCCATAGATTAGTTTCCATATTTGGGTAAACTTCTTGACCACATCTTCAATAATTTTTTGTAGAATAATGAAGGCTCTATACTTAGGTGTAAACCTAACTCCATATTTCTTAGTAGCTTTAGCAATCTAACCTTTTGTTATTTCTAGCATTACTTGGGCCAAAGTAGTTTCCCTTATTTGTTTTTCCAAATTTAAACAAAAATGCCATTTTTGCTCAACTAGATCATATAACTTCTTGGGTATTGAGTTAGAAAATTCTAATGGCGTAGTCTTAAATTAAGACATCATTGCATATAGGGCTTCTTCAACTAACTTTTGTTCATTCTTTGTCAAGTTTCTCAAAATCAATATGCTTAAAACTAGACAAATTTGCATTATTCCTAACATTTTCACAAAAGTTTTCAATAACAAAAAGTGGTTTGTGACTTACCACTTTGAATTGACTTAAATCATCTAATTTAGTCTTTTCTTCATTTGAGTTAGGTTGTGCAACATATTTTCTTCTTTTTTTCTTCTACACTTGACCTCCTTGTTCTATAGCCTTAGTCTTCTTCTTGGCCTTCTATGTCTTTGCATGTGTGTTGGCTCTAGTAGTAGATGCACTCATCTTGGTTGGGCTAGGTTTAAAAATTTCTTTGCCTTAGCCACAGGCTATGCCTTAGCTTTTCTCTTCTTTGTCTCGACTTCCTCAGCTCCTTCCTCGAAACCTTCTATTTCTACTTCTTACTTGTCCTCTCCCATGCCTTGGGTCAATCCCAGAGGTCCTTGTGTTTGTTCTTCTTCTTCTTCTTCATCCTCTTCCTCCACACTTGCACCTTCACAAAATTTGGCCTTTACCTTCTTTACCAGCTTATCTTTCTTTTTGAGTGTGAAGGTAGTTTTTAATTCCATTTTAATCTTTGATTTCATAACATCATAGTTCCCAAATATTTTTGAAGTCTTCTCAAATTCCTCTACTAGGAGTGTTGTGATTGCTACTGATGCTTCATCAACATTGATCTCATATCCAATTGGCCTTAACCATCTGATCCTTGGTATGGAAACCTGTATAAAGGTGTAATTAGCATAAAAAAGAAAGAATATATCATTGTAATGTTTCTCAACCACTAAAATAGGCATCCTAATTCTTTGTTTCATTGACTTCTTAAAGTCCTCAAAATAGCTAGTCATCAATGTCTCAAAGTTTGCACCCATCTACTCAATATACTCATTGATTTGAACTACAACTAACCTATTGGTCTTCCATCCAACTATACCAAAAGAGGAGAATGTATTTTTACATAGAAGTATATGTAGATAAGTATTCAACCAAATTTACATTTTGCACTTTTGGTTTTCCTTATAGCTCCAAGGTTCTCCATCAGTTGTTGTAGCTGGAGTTCTACCAGATCATATGTGTTATCTTTCTTCACAATTTTATAACCAACATCTACTATAATACAAGGTACACTATTCAATCTACTAGATTGATAGAATTGGTGTGAGATTACCCTAATAGAAAAGTCTAGTAGTAGATCAATGATAGTATCAATTGTCATCCCTCTCTTGTTCCATTTTGCCCCTATGTTTTTCTATATCACCTCCTTGGAGTCACTCTTCAAAGTCTTGGGCCAATCTAGGGTTGGGTAGCAAGTAACCCTATTAATTATCCTCCTTGATATCTTAACCGGTCCACCCTCTAGCCATAAGGATGCATCATGTATCTGGCTTAACACAATTTTAATCCATTCAGTCTTTAAAATAGTAGGAAAATCTAGGGCACAGGCCAAACCTTTTCTGTCAAAAATTTTATATTCTTCTTTTAGAACACCATTATCACATAATCTATCATAAGCTTCTTTTATTTCTAGGTCTCCAATGCTACCAATTTTACAATTATAGCATTTCCTTACATCCTGAACCATAATAACATTCAACGTGATCATTGAAAGTGCCCCAAAGGGATCTTGTTTGTATTCTATGTCAAGGATGGATTTGAATATGGATTGTTTGACTTCATTACTTACAACCTGAACATTCAAAACCTCTTTCCTTTCTACATTCCTTGAACTAGACATCATTTGTCAAACTAGGGTTTGTACAAAATAAAACTGCCTAGCTTGGCTTGCGATAAATACCTTATAAAATCTGTATGTTGGTGTGAGATCATCGCTGAAATCTTTACAAATGCTTTGAATAGTTTTTTGAGTCACCTTCAGCTCTATTTTCTCTTCCTCAAATTTGAAATGACAAAGAATGGTGATCCCACAATAATGGGTTCCACTTTTTGACCAATTTTGACACTAAAATAATTATTTTTGCAACAAACGTCACGTTCAAGTGACTATATCTCCAAAACTATAAATAATTTCAAGATGACACAAACTAGTGATTTTGAGTACTTTTTTCCTACTTTGTAACCATATTTTTTAATCTAAAAAAAAAATTATTTATGTCAATTTTTTTTATCTCCTCCGAAAAGTGGTACATAATAAAATTCAATATTTTAAAAAGTGACAGTCCATTTGACACACATAACTTTTTTTCTAAAAATGATAATGAAGTAATTCTTTTGATGTTAGATTTGTAACATCAATATCCAAAGGATGCATTTGGTTTGATTTATTTTGGTTGAATATTGTATAGTTTATGAAGTTTTGAAGTGACATGACCCATAATTCAGACATACGTTCCTTTTGACACAGATAATTTGAAGTCAATTTATCATAAACCATTTTTTTTTTGAATAGAAAGGTATCTCAATAAGCCAGTGCCTCCTTGTTTTTCAAAAAAAATTTGACCTAATTTACTAATTTTCCCGAGTCAAAGTCGGTTGATGTTCAATCGGTAATGAACCTATAATGAGTTAAACTCATATTTGAAAGTCTTAATGATTGAATTATGTAATAAAATTATAGTTGTTGCAAAGCTTGCTCCAAGCAAAAAATTTTGATATTTTTTATTTTACAGTAGGAGATCATTCTCCTGCAATTATGGCAGTCAAAAGAGCAAAAAAAAAAAAAGAAAAAAAAGGTTGAAATTTTTGTGATTTTGCATGTTCGTGCGAACATGGCGTTCGTACGAACATGTTTACCATGTTCACGTGAATGTATGTTTGTGCGAACATGCAAATCATGTTTACAAGAACATATTTATCACATATGTTCGCGTGAACATACGAAATATGTTCGTGCGAACATGATTAAAAAAAAAGTTCGCATGAACACAATAAGTGTGTTCCCGCGAACATATGGTAAACTCAATTTCTCATTTTGCAATTCTTTTAATTTTTGTTCATCCCACTAAAGTGGAACCCATTAGTGTGGGTTCACCCATGAGTGAAAAATGACCATATACCTTTCAAAACCCTTGCATTTAATGCTTAGTGCTTGTACAGTTGTAAACTTGGCATCAACTTAATTTCAGAATTACTCAACATCCATGGATATTTCCATCACTTGGAAGCTACTACAAACTTGAAATCAACTAACATTCCACTCAGAATCCATTGAAAACTTTCCATGCTCAGCAACAACATGAAAACTTAAAGATTTAATCTTGAATTTTGAAGAACATCTTGTATCTTCATTCATGCTAATGTAGTCCTTTGAATACTAACTTCTTTTGAAACTAATGTATGATATAAAAATTTAAATATCAGTCCCACATATCTCTTGATTGTTCAATTTGATGAGGTGTGATCACTTGACCCATTGGGTGAAGTGATCCCTTCTCCATTTGATGTGTTTTATGCTTCTTTCTTTTTCTATATCTTATTCATCTCATCTCTTATGTGTTCAACATTTATCTTGCCTTTGCCTTTATCAAATTCAAAACTTGGTGCCTTTGACCTAGTTGGACAATGCTTACTATTATGATCAATCTTCAAATAGCTAAAGCAAGTGGTTTGATTCAACCACCTTTTGTAGTTACCACTAAAGTGTGTCCTAATACAATTCTCAGGAATGTGTCCATATTCTTGACAATAGTGACAACTATATCTTGTTTGTAATCTCAATTATAAGAGTTCCCATAGCTTCTTATCTTTGTTGGCTTGTTTGAGGACCACATGGATTTGGATCTACATTCAAAGGATCTATGTCCATACTTTTGACAGTTGTAGCAATAACCATCAAATCTTTGTGTGTTCATGGTCTTGGTGTTGCATTCATGTGCCTAATGACCTTGTGTGTTGCACTTATGACAATGAACCATGTTCTTAGGCTTGACATTCTGATTTGCATTGTTTCTCCTACACACATTAGTAGTATGTCCTTTCTTTCCACAACTATGACAAGTAGGTTTTGAATTCTTACCTCTGTTGTTCCTTTCTTCAGCAAATTTGGATGATTCTCCTTCTTCAATGCTTGTGTAGCCCAATCTTGATGTATCTTTGTTAGATCTAGGGGATCTTAGTAATTGCTCAAAGTATTTTATGGCTTTATTTGGCTTGTTAAGACTTTTAGAAAATTCCTTTTCTCTTTTAAGATCATTTTGCAATTGCTCATTCTGCAACTTCAATGTGGTTATCTCAATCTCTTTGACATTTAATTCATAATTGGAATTCATCATTTGACTTAGCTTATCCAATTGAATGTTGGAGATCTTGGTTAGCTCTATTCACTTTTCCTCCAATCTATTTGCCAGAATTATTTTTTCTTCTTCAATCATGGCTTTGTCTTCATGGCTTTCTTCTTTTGTTCAACCACCTCACATAGCAGTATAGCTTGTGATTTTTGCTTCAATTTGAGTTTTTTAATTTCTTAAGATTGGATTTTATTCTTCTCCATTAGATCTACAACTGCTACATCAAATTCACTAGAGTTACCATTTGCAAATAGCTTGGTGATGTCTATCTCTTTGTATTGTGTGTCATTTTCTGCTATAGCAATCTCTTTCCTTCTCTTCAAGGAGCTCTTCAAAGCATCTCTAGCTTCATTCAATTGATGTGTTATAAGATGTATTTCAATCTCCAAGTTCTCAATAGTCTTTCCCAATTTGTAGACTCCTATTTCAAGATGTTTCCTCTAAGTTGCAAAGCTTCTCTTTTAGAGAACAAGGCTTTGATATCAATTGTTGGAATTACAAGTGGGAAAGGGGTAAACTTCTGTGGGGGGGGTGAGGGTGTGAACTAAGAGTTTAAATTTGGACCCATAAAACTTTCACCATTCATACACTACATGCATCAATACAATGAAATAACATATAAAGCATATGCATCAATCACATAAACATATAAACAAACACACACACTTAACACTAGATATGATTACCCAGAAACCCTCCAAATGGGAAGGTAAAACTAGGGTGGGGATGACACTCACAAATCTTCACTACTATAGAAATAAAGTGTATCTAATTAAGGTTACAATTGTTAGAGTAAATAATTAATTAATTATTAATTATTTATTCTATTTACTTAAGCTTACTTAGGTTAATCTATTTATTTAATATTCACTATTTAATAGGTGTAGTGGTTAGTTGTTGACAAGATGAGAGTTTGTTCCCTTCTAGCATGTTCCACCTTTTTGTGGATGCTTGGTTGTCAACCTTATCTTCTACAACTTTCTAGCTTGTTCTACAAGCTTCCATGAGGCCTTTATATTTGGTCTCTCTCTCATTGTAAATTCATCCATTCACATAGCAATTTCATTTTTCCTATTGTGAAATATTTTCTCTTGCTTTGTTTCCTTCAAGCTCTTGCTCCTTAGGTTTCTCTTCTGCAAGCTATTTGCACTGTAGGTGATCTTGGCAACTACAGAGTTGGATTTCATCAACTCCTACATGGTATCAGAGCCTCCCTTCTACTTCTTGTTTGAAATTTTTTTTTGAAGCCACGATTTGGAGACACAAACCCTAGTTTGTTAGTGATTTTTTCTTCAATTAGGAGGAAGAGCATTTTTTTTAGTATTTGGAAAAAAAGGAGAAAGATGGTTTGGCATAATAGATCTAATATTTTTTGGGCTTTTATTTTTATTTTTTGGAGGTGCGACAGCGGTGATTTAGAAAAAATAACTACAGAGGTGATTTTCAAACAATGATATCTCCCTCATACAGACTCATTTTTTCGAGAATTTTTTTTTTGTTTTGGGGTAGGATTTCATGATCTACACATTGGTGTAGGTGGTTTGAGATCTCTGTTCCTAAATTTTTTTGCAACACGCAATTCCCAATTTTTGCCACTTTAAATGCTTAGTACGAGCTCATCTGGACACATAATCAGGTTCTATATTTTTTGAAAGTGTATATTTTTTGGTCTACTTTCTTGATCTACAATTAGATTAGAAGTGCTATAGACAAAAATACTACTTTCAAAAATAGGACCTAAATTGGCTATTGTAATTGCACTAAGTAAAGAGTGCCCAATTTATACATTGTGGGGGGGAGCATTTTCTTTTCTATAATTTAATTTAGAATAAGACCCTTCTACTTCCATATTTTTCTCTCTCAATGGTGGATCCATCTGTGACCTATCTCACACCACACAACTATCACATCTGGAAGGCACAAATGACTAGGCTTATCATGTCAAGGGGCTTATGGTCATGTCAAGATGAGAATCAACCTATTCTTACATGCCCTTTTGAGGTTCAGCATAGGAACAAAATGGATGAGGCCATGGGATTTATTGCACTAAATATTTTAGATAGTCTACTATTTCACTTGGATGGTTTGACCACTCCACGGGCTTATTAGCTCAAATTTTAGACTTTTTTTGGCACAGTGAATGAATTTCAGGTACTTCAGCTTGATGTAGAGTTGACTTCTTTGACACCTGAAAACTTTCCCACCATTGAAGACTTCTTGATGAAATTCAAATCTTTGTGTACACTTTTGCAGGGATGTGGGAAAACCAAGACAGATAATGAGTGTATCTTTTTTATACTCTCAAAGTTGAGGGGACAGTATTAGATCTTCTCTTCTACTTTCTACTCCACTATGGATGCCTTGGGTGACAAACACAAGATGCCTTCATTTGAGATATTTTGTGATCGGTTAACTCATGAATAGTCCAAGATCAATCAGATGGATTCACTTTCAGGTTCACAGTTGCAGGCATTGCTTGTCAAGGATACATAGGAGAAAAATTCAAAGTAGATATTAGATCCCTCTTCTATTGGTTCATCATCTTCTAAGAAGAAGGAGAAAAAGAAGACTAAGATTCCTACCTGTTCCTATCGTGAGAAAGGATCTCATGATGAGGCACATTATTTTTAGAAGACATTTGATGGCTATGAGAAACAAATTGCAGATTTGCAAGCTCTTCTTCAGAAGAACACTTTTTCTTCTACATCCTCTTCTACCTCATAGGGGTCTGCCTTTTAGTCTTTTTCCACATCTTCACCATCTACATCAAATCTTGGAAAGGGTCATGCATTACAAGCTACCAATACATCTCCTTCACAGGTTCCTTGGATACTGGATTCAAGTGCTTCTCACTATATGACATCTTCTCAAGGTGTCTTCTCTACTCTTGAGGCTTCTCCTATTCCTCATATTCTCATGGGGAATAACACTGCACTACCAATCTGCGTGAAAGGTTCAGTTCACATCCAAAATGGTATATTGAATGATGTATTGTATGTTCCATCTTTATCTGCCAACCTTCTCTCAATTTCTCAAATTACACGCAGTGGATTAGGGAAGACAGTTGAGTTCACTGCTAATTCAATCTTCATTCAGGATCATGTAACAAGAGGTCTTATTGCTATAGGGGTAGTTGATCCTTCCACTCATCTCTACACCTTCTCGTACTTTGGTCCACCATCTCCATTGTTGGAGCATGACTCTTCTCTTTTGCAAGATCATCATGTGGTGCAGTCAAGATACTTGAACCTTTTTATTGTTCCTAAGATCCCTGTTTTGACTGCCACACCACATCTAGTTGAGGGCTTTTCTCCTCTACATGATTTTTCTTTCACTCTACTTGATCCTCCAACTTCATTCATTGAGACTCTAGGAGCACTTGTTGTAGATACTACAGTGGACATTCATGACACTATCATCACACCTACCTTGGGGATTCCCTTTCCAGTTCCTCATACATTCTCCTTTGGGCATCAACTAGGATTTCCAATTTTTCCTCTCATTTAGGGATTCCCTTGTTATGTACCCTTGTTTCTTCCACATTGGAGTTGCATTGGTTTGATCCCTCCTTCAAGGGCTCCTTTATTCTAGGGAGGCTTTAGTATCTCTCATGGGGGGGCTAGTTGTACTTATGGTTTTAAGTGGGTCTCTTGACTCTTTTTTGGCAGAAGTTATCCTTGGGGGGATTGGTTGAGGCCTTCCTTCCTTCACTTCATGCTTTTTTTTTTTGCATGTTGTTTTTACCTCTTTTTGGGGGAGGGTTTTTCCCACATGGTTTTCTCTCTTTCCCCATTTACAGAGTTGTATTTTTTTACATTGTACATGGGTACCTAACATGGCCTCATTGCTAGGACCCATTCTGCATTTTCATCTTAGTTTTGGGAGCTTAAGGCATTTCCCTAAGTTGCACTTAAGGGGAGTGTTAGAGTAAATAATTAATTAATTATTTATTATTTATTCTATTTACTTAAGCTTACTTAGGTTAAAGCATTTATTTAATATTTAGTATTTAGTAGTTGTAGTGGTTATTTGTTGACAACATGGGAGTTTTTTTCGCTTCTAGCATGTTCCACCTTTTTGTGGATGCTTGGTTGTCAACCTTATCTTCTACCACTTTCTAGCTTGTTCTACAAGCTTCCATGAGGCCTTTATATTTGGTCTCTCTCTCACTATAAATTCATCCATTCACATAGCAATTTCATTTTTCCTATTGTGAAATATTTTCTCTTGCTTTGTTTCCTTCAATCTCTTGCTCCTTAGGTTTCTCTTTGGCAAGCTATTTGCACTGCAAGTGATCTTGGCGACTACAGAGTTGGATTTCATCAACTCCTGCAACAATGGTTTGACCCATAGTTCCAAGAATCACGGCGATTCATGCGATTCACATGATTCGACGATTAGATTCAAGCCAAACGATTTTTTGTGAATCGGTGAATCGAATCAGTGATAAAGGGTTTATGAAATAAGTTACTCACTAAATTTCAAGGGTTTTTTAAATTTTCTGATTCATGGCCGATTCGATTTCGATTCATGGCCTATTCACGATTTGATTCGGCCTTGCCGATTTCGATCCGATTCCGATTCTTGTTACTTTGGTTTGACCATGAATCATGATCTGCCCTGTGAAAGGCACGCCCTATTAAAGGCTCACAAAGACTATTAAGTCCCACCTTGTTAGAGGATTTCAACACCCTATTAGAAGTGTGCCTAGTTAGAGGACTTCAACTTACAATTAAGTAAGCACTCTATTAAAGGATTTCATATAGCATGTTAAGACTACTCTATTAAGAGATTTAACTAAAATCACTTGTCAAAATGTCTCAGCATAGATCTTGTAATTAGCACTTGCTTGCCTAATAACAGATCACCTCTATCCAATCTCTTATTGATCCTTCACAATATTATGTATCAATGGTGTATCTTCTATCCTTTGTTCTTCACTTAACTGATTCTGCAATTCACTCTTACTACTAAGTCACCTTATATGCTCTACAAATTGTCTTGTTCACTCCTCCAATTTGACCACTCACCCCTTTGCAATGCTCTCAACATTGTTAAAAATTTATGGCTTTGTCCTCCTTAAGAAGACTTAGGTAGCTTAGGGTTAGGTATGAATCTACAACTGAGATTCATCCATTTGGCCACTTAAACTTTCCCATTTTTTGATTGGCTGCATGTAATTGCATGGGAAATCTACATATAGATTCGTCCTTATCTCTAAAATATTGAAATCTATCCTTAAGTTAGATTGAAAATGGTTTACATAGTTGTTTGTAAAATTTCAAATAAATATGTCCAATATGTGTCACTCAACATATGAAGTCTCTGATGCTTGGCAATACACTATAATTATGTTTCTGACTCGACACCTAAATTGCTCGACATCTACTATTTACTCTGCACTTGAATCACTCAGCATGGTTTATCTGTTTGACACTTGAGTGATTTAGCACATGAGTGACTTGGCACTCATTGCAAGTTAACATGTTCTAATATTTACATGTTGTACTCGGCATGCATTAATAGTTTGGCATGAACTAAGTAAATGACTTAAGTGTGTTGACACTCGTCAAAACCAATCTAAGATCAATAGTGCATATGTGTAGATAGCCTAGTTACTTTTAATTTTCCCATTCCATGAATAGCCTACTTAGACATGTGTGCAAATTATTATGTTTCACAGCTACACTAGATCCATTCAACCCTCGTATTCTTAGTCGATAAACTTCTTGTCCTAAGTTTGGGTCATTCTTCATGTTAGGAAAAACCCTGAGGGAGCTAAACACTTCGTGGTTGGCATGGTAAAAGTGTCAAGGCCACACTCCTATCTCAAATAGTGGATGGATGATGTTTGATGGCTGTGGAGACTGGGACTTGTAGATGGACACACGTTGGACACAACTTGTTTTAAAAACTCTTCATGTGATGTAATATATAAAATCATGGCATTGATGTGATTAATCATTTGATGCGTCCATTGGTACATTGTACAGCCAAACATATGGTTCTTATTGTTATGTCATGGATGTATGACATCTAGGTCAACATCATTGAATTAGCATTCTAATTTCTTAATTAATAAGCCATATTCTTTATCTTTGATTTTGATTAAAAGCATGGATAACTAATTGATAATCTTGATTATGGTTTAATTACTTGAATGGTTGAAAAGTTAACTACGATTTTCTTATTTGAAATTATGCATATCTTGAACATTTGATGATGTGACATTTCTTAGTAGGACATGGATCTTACAGTCTTCCATACTTGTCAAGGATAAAATAATATTTATTAAGACATGCTTTCTTACTTCATACATTAATCTTTCTTTATTCCCATTATTTGTAGAGACTTGCAGTAAAGAAGCTTTTGGATAACCATAGAACCATGAAGCTTCTAGAATATATTCTTATCTTATTGTTTAATTTTTATATTTTTAAATGAATAAGAAAAATGAAATAATAGTTTAAAAATATTTTGGATAAATAGTCCCTTCTCTATTAATTAAATATTAAGATTACATATTTAAAAATAGATATTTAAAAAATAGAGTACTTCTTAAACTTTAGACATGTAAAATTATTTATAGAAAAAATTAATTAGAATGGGACATCCGTGAACATTAGGCAAGGACTAGCAAGGAATAACAAAACAAGGTCTTATTTATATATGAATAAACCAAAAATCTTCTCAAGTCAAACTTTCCTTTACGTCATACGGTTCCAAAGTCCAACCTACTTACCATCTTAATACACTTTTTATTATATTTTTATTAATAACAAGTTGTACAAACACATAAAACAAACCCAAGCTATGTCAGCAAATTATAGAAAGAACTTTCAACTTGAAATCTAATCACGGTGTCATGAGTTTAGTAATTCATAACCACACACAAATATCTATCTTATACAAGAAATAATATACACACATTCATATTCACACATTAAACATTATATTTTGGCATTTGAGTATGATCACACTTTCTTATTTAATCATGTTCATGAAAATAAATGAACAAGGAGCAATCATGATGATGAAATGAGCATGATGATGAAACAAGAGTAGTCAGAGAAAAACAATGAAAATCTTTCTCACATTAGAAAGAATGAGGCCGAATAAATTTATAAAATCCCTCACTTCTTAATCTTAATGGAACAATGGAAAAAATGAAAAATAAAAAATTGATAGTTACTAGGAGCAATTAAATTGAGGTGTGATTATACATAAAGGTACATATATTATTATTAAAAAATCTAAATTAGAATTATCATGTGTTGGTAAAAATATTGTTCTTCTTTTGATTCTCCTCTTAATTTTCCCAATTTGTAATGAAGAACAACTTTACACAATAGTTGGGAAACTATTTCTAAGAATATCTAGTTTCCCTCTGAATTGAGGTACAACTCCCTATGTAAATGATATTCAAGGAATTATGTTTTATCTCTAATTCCTACTATGGGGTATGTTCTTAACTAGAGAACAACAGAGGCAAAACCAAGCTAATCCTAGGCAAGATTAACTCAGGCAAAATTTAGATCCTAAACCTAGCCAACTTCGAGAACTCACACATCCTATGACTCCCGAGATTGGTAATGCAAGAATGTTGTTAGTTATGCAAATGCAGAAACATGAAATTAAAATGAAGATTAAACATCTAAAACTTTGCAACATGAATAGATGAAAGTACTCCGATCTATCACCCATTCACCATTTAGCTGAGAATGCAAGAAAGTGCTTAAGACTGATTATAACAATACTCCGATTGGAAGTAATCAGAAAAGTGATGCCTAAATGCTCTAATTCATAACAAAACCTTTCTTGTTTTGAACACAAAAAACATAATACTCTAATTACATTTGCTTACAATCTACAACCAAATCTATTACAAAGAACCAAAATATCCATCTCTAATGCATAAATGAAAATGCAGAAAACTGAATGCTCAACCCTCTACTCCAGCTCTCTGACTGTATGCAGAAAAAGCTGCCCCCCTCTAAAAAAAAAGATTTACAATAAATAGCCTCCACCCCAGATGCATGTTCAGCTTCTCCTTATGATGGCTTTTTGGTTTCATAAAATTGAATCTTAAAACGGTCTTAACTTTTCAGTTTTGTAACCGCCTCAAGAAAAATAAAATCCTCTCTATTCCATGACACATGGCCTTTTCATTTTGATGGAAAATGACAATCATTTCCTTGCCAATTTCCATCCTTATCTTGCACAAATCCTTGTACCTGATGCGGGTTACAATCAATTATGGATTGCTCCTTAAATTTTAACTTGCAAGAATATTCACAATTGCCTTGTATGCGCATTGTCCCATAATGATCAGAGTATAGCTTTCCCAAAATGAGATTATAAATAGATGTGGTGACCTTACTCCACTAAAACACCTCACCATCGTCAAACTCTAGTGTGAGAATTCCTACAGGATCAACTTGGATGGACCGACCCCAAAATTTTCTCTTTAGATTACTATCTCCCCAAAATTTCCATCCTCTACCTTCACAATGGCATGCAATCAGCATAGGATGATGGCTGACCTTCTCTGCGAAAAAATGAAGGCCTTTATCTAGATAATCAACTTCAAAGGTTTTCCCTAAAAGAGGATTAAAAAGCTTACAATATTGACCTTCTAAAGAAGAATATCCAAAAACTGCAAATGCTGCTACATGCAGTATACGCATCAAATTGCTTCCTTTTCTGCCCCATTCACATGCCAGATCAATAAGGTAGGAATATTCCATATCTTCAAAGCATTTTTGGAGGGAAGAGAGTGGCTCATTAAAGTAGACAAGAAGACAAACTTGGGTAAGATCCTTCAAAAATATTATCTTTAATCATAGACCACAGGTTGACTCCTTTCTCTTTTTCCTTTGGTTCAGGTAAGCTCTTTCATCTTTCCACCAAAGGATAGTCAAAACTCAGTTCCATATCAACATCAATCTCATTTGTCCCATTTAAGAAATCTTCACTGTCGAGAAATCCTTCATTAGAAGCTGTTGATATTCACCTGAACCCAAAGCTAGAGCTTCTTATAGAGTCTTTGCACCATCTTGTCTTTCATTGTCTGCTTCAAATTTTGTTGCAGAGTGTAAGTCGGGGATATTGAATCATGAGGCTCCATGATTTTATTCACATTTCCTCACAATGTCATCGACCATGGGGCATACTTAGGAAACTACATGCTTATACAATTTATCTTGAACTGACAAAGTTTTATTGCCCTTTCACAGGTCGGATAGTGATTCCAAATCTTTAAATCCTTGTCAAAAACTTGCTAAGACAATGCACTTGTGAATTGAACATTATGTTAGATAGTTTGCAGGTTCCCTCTATGCTTCACTATCACCGTGAATACATTATCTCTCATAGTATGTTTTTGGAAGCACTTGACACCATGACAGCACAAGGTCCCATCATGGAAACTTAGTACACATCACTACCATTTGCTGGCAATATCTATGATACTTTCCTCTCCACTCCTTCATCGCACGTGGTGATAGATTGTACAATGGCACTTGGTATCATAGGTATATTTTTTGAATTTGTGCGGGTGGCTGGTGTGAGTAAGATAGTCCATCATCATGTTATGAACTGCTTCAAAGCTCTCATATCTATTGAGGTAATTACTCGATGCAGACTATCGACATTTGGTTGAACATTTTGAGCATATTCTTTATGCTGCTCCTACATGATTCATCTTCACTATAACTTTCATGTATTTCATTTTCTTCAAAAGCATAACCTGCATGTTCTCTTCTAACATGAAGATTCAACTTATACTCATGTATGTAGTGCTTGTCACAACCCTCATAAGGACAGACAAAGGGGTGATCCAAAGTGACAGTTCCATATGTTGGTATTGAGACTTTCGGATTAACAAATTCCCTCTCAGCTTGAGGGGGTGTCAAATTCACAGCATGAGCCTCAAAATATCACAAAGACTGTTCATATAACGGAATAATGACAATTTAATTCTTTAATGATCACTATTCATCCATTGCTTACCTTGAAAAGACATGGCTCCTTCATAATTAGAGTTAATTCTTTTGTGACTTGGTAAGATTCAACATAATGTAGGCAGAGTTTTATGATAAAAACATTCATAACCCTATCCTTTCTTATCTTCAAAGGAGACTGATCATAATTTGATTTGGAACTATCCCAAATTTTGTTACCTTCATAAGATTATAGTAATACAATACTGCTAGTATTAATGTACCTTCTTAAAGTGATTACTTCAATCAAAGAGCCTTTAGAGGATTGCATCCATAGTCTTGTATTAATAAAAAGACTTCTTTCCAAAGTTCTATTGTTTGGACCTTGCTCAAAACTATAAACAATCTAAGATGTGATTCAATTTGTGACTGTCTATACTCTGTTGATGAAAGCCATGTTGGCACGTATGCATTGATTTAGTATAAGAAAGGTTTCAACAACTGAATGCACAAGGAATAAAATCTAAAACTTCCAAAACCAATTCTGTCAATGTGTTATCCATATGTAAACTTTTTGAATGCTTGAAAATCATAATCCCCAACCATTCTTCTGCTGAAAAGATCATTAATTGAAAGATCATAATCTTTGCCAGATTGGGGGCTACAACCTACCCAATTAATGAGATCTTGAAAATGTCCCACCCGATTTAAAACAAGATAGAAAATGAAGGGAAACTTGGCAAAGATTACCTACCTATAAAGACTTAGACCTAGACACTAGACTGACTTGATAACTATATGACTCAATATTGCCAAAAAAAATGGGTGATTGAAAATCAAGCAACAGTTGGCTCCGACTGGGGAATATGTACTGCAAAGTGCATAGAGAATCCAACATCTTTGGTTAAGCAAGTGCCTTAATCATTGGGTTACAGAGTCTAGACCAAGAGAACAATGAGAAAATGCATACGAGGAGGGTGGAGGGGAGCAGAGAAAACTGAAACAAAGCGAGAGAAAACAACAACAACAACTAAGCAAAGAAGGACTATGCTAGACACACCAAAATTGAAAAGAAAACTTAAAAGGTGAGGATACCTCACCTACAGGACCAAAAGAAAAGAAAGATTCATACATGACCATTTACAGGAAGAGAGAAATATGAACCCTTTCGGCACAGAGGAGAATGCTTCACCAGCTTGCAACAACATTGATATCCTCTGGCCAATCCTTGACTAATGAATTTGAGTCCAAAAGTTATTTGTAACATAGTAACCCATAGAACTTTGCCAAACAGCCATGCCTCATCATAGACTTCTGATTGCTCTATACTTTTTTGCACACTACCTTTCACATGTTCTATCATCTTATGTAAAGGAGAAAACAACCCACTGGATTCTGCAAAAATCATTGAATCATACTTGCATCTATTTTCCTCAACCTTCTCAATTTTAACGAAGATATCAACATTCAAATCCAGACTGGAAAGATTAGGATATTCACTTGTAGTAGAAATAACTGCATTAAAACTAGGATGGAGAACTTCAAAAAATTCTAGAAATACTACTTGAAAATACTCACATCCATTTACTTCATTGTAACTCTCAACAAAGATATCATCTTTCAAATCAGAATGAACATAATTAGAAAATTGAAAAGCTTCTAGAAGTGAAATAGCATCAAACCAATCTCAGGCTTTATCATTAGCAACTTCAGATTTTAAAATGGGGTTGAAATTGAAGGATTCCTTATTTGCTATGGCATCCATCTAGGCTGAGACGCCTTCTTCATTTGCTACAACAAGATGTTCATCTGAATTCACAACTTCAATATCTAGATTAATTATGGAAGAATATTCCAGACTGAGAGGATTATAATTAGATTCACTACCTTTTTCATAATGCTACAATACCTCATTATCTTTTGCAACTCCTTCCTTTTCAACATCTATTATTACTGCATCTTCAGATTTAGTATGATGACCACTAAAGCATAATGTAGCTAGCATGTTTGTTTTAGGATAGTTTTCAAGAAGACAACAATTTAAAATATAATCTCCATTTATTTCTCTTTCAATTTTGCTGATCATTTCTTCAATCATATTTTCAGATTTGACAAAACATGTTTCCACTTTTTCTTCAAGACAAACAGATTCTAATATAGTATCATCACAAACTTTTGCAACTTAAAAATTAGTTTCACAAAAATTTTCAACGGAATTCAACTCTTCATGTTTTGCATTAACTATCTGATTATTCTCATCAGAGACTTCGTGCAAAGGTTTATCCTTATTTACTTCAAATCTGAAACTTTTAAAATCAGAGGTAAATGAAGGTATGAAAGAAAACTCTTTGTCAACTATTCTTACCGATTCTTCATCATTGAGAAGGTTGTCTTCATTTGCCAAAAGTTGTGCTTTTGGGAAACCAGACTTCTCTTGCTGTTCAAAATTCAAACCATTGGTTGATATGATCTCTTCATTTTTCTCATTGATTCTATCCACCTTAGGAATGCTTTCTACAACATCAATGATTTCAGCATGCTGGACCAAAACTAATTCTTTTGTTTGTAGTTCTAAGAGTGGTTCTAGATTCATACTTACTGCATTAGGCTCAGTATTAGGAGAACAAGTCTCATTTCCAACCTTAAATAATGGATCTAAAGGTGTGACTAATGACTTCATAGGAAATATTGTTGAGAAGCAAGGAATAATAACAAACTTTTCTTCCTTTTGTGGTGGTTTAGGCTGGAAATGTTTTTCATGCTGATTACCTTTTTCATGCCGATGGCTCATCCATGGTAATACTGAGGATGAAGAAAATTCAGGTTCTCTCAAACTAGGAAAGATGGGAGAAGACAAAACATCCTTTTTAGAACTCGCATCAATGTTTTTCTGTCTAAACTCCTGGAGAACATAGAATCTCTTTTCAATCAGCTTCCACAATTCTCTAGACCAATGGTCTTGAGCTATACTCAAGTTGTTTCTTGTGGCATAACTGATACTCTCTTTAAATTTACTCTAGATTTGTTGAAGCATAGGATCATCATCAATCACAATCTCTTCAACAGATGGTGAAAGTCTCTTTTTATATTTTAAATCATTTCTCAGAGGAATCTGACCTTGATACATTTCCTGATATTATTTGTACAATAGAGTAACAGAAATCTGAATCAAATTTATGGAAAGATAATGATGTTACCTTGATCATGAGCAACCAATTTTCCAACAAGTTCTTCAAAAATATGTTCTAATAGGCATGATCTTTTTTTTAAACAATGGAGTCGCCAATCTCTGAGTAGCAAAGAAAATGAACATTGTAGCTTGAAAAACCAAAGTATTCTTCCTCTTAGTCACCAAAAATATGAGTTGAACTTTCAAATCTTTCAAACTTTGATATATAATAGGTTCTTTTAAAGACACAAAGTCGCCAATCTCAAGCAGAGATAACAATAATAAACTGAAAAAAAACAATCTTTAGCACTGATCTTCTTGTCCAATTCCCCAGTAGAATCGCCAAAAACCTGTTGGTAAACAAATTGTTCTTCTTCTGATTCTCCTCTTAATTTTCCCAATTTGTAATGAAGAAAAACTTTAGACAATAGTTGGGAAACTATTTCTAAGAATATCTAGTTTCCCTCTGAATTGAAATACAACTCCCTATGTAAATGATATTCAAGGAATTATGTTTTATCTCTAATTCCTACTATAGGGTATGTTCTTAACTAGAGAACAGCAGAGGCAAAACCAAGCTAATCTTAGGCAAGATTAACTTAGGCAAAATTTAGATCCTAAACCTAGCCAACTTTGAGAACTCACACATCCTATGACTCCCGAGATTGGTAATGCAAGAATGTTGTTAGTTATGCAAATGCAGGGACATGAAATTAAAATGAAGATTAAACATCTAAAACTTTGCAACATGAACAGATGAAAGTACTCTGATCTATCACCCATTCACCATTTAGCTGAGAATGCAAGAAAGTGCTTAAGACTGATTATAACAATACTCCGATTGGAACTAATCAGAAAAGTGATGCCTAAATGCTCTGATTCATAACAAAACCTTTCTTATTTTGAACACAACAAACATAATACTCTGATTACATTTTCTTACAATCTACAGCCAAATCTATTACAAAGAACCAAAATATCCATCTCTAATGCATAAATGAAAAGGCCAAAAATTGAATGCTCTCCCCTCTACTCCAGCTCTCTGACTGTATGTAGAAAAAGCCGCCCCCCTCTAAAAAAAAGATTTACAATAAATAGCCTCCACCCCAGATGCCTATTCCGCTTCTCCTTATGATGGCTTTTTGGTTTCATAAAACTGAATCTTAAAATGGTCTTAACTTTTCAGTTTTGTAACCGCCTCAAGAAAAATAAAATCCTCTGTATTCTGTGACACATGGCCTTTTCATTTTGATGGAAAATGAAAATCATTTCCTTGCCAATTTCCATCCTTATCTTGCACAAATCCTTCTACTTGATGAGGGTTACGATCAATTATGGATTGCTCCTTAAATTTTAACTTGCAAGAATATTCACAATTGCCTTGTATGTGAGTTGTCCCATAATGATCAGAGTATAGCTTTCCCAAAATGAGATTATAAATAGATGTGGTGACCTTACTCCACTGAAACACCTCACCATCGTCAAACTCTAGTGTGAGAATTCCTACAGGATCAACTTGGATGGACCGACCCCAAAATTTGCTCTTTAGATTACTATCTCCCCAAAATTTCCATCCTCTACCTTCACAATGGCATGAAATCAACATAGGATGATGGCTGACCTTCTCTGCGAAAAAATGAAGGCCTTTATCTGGATAATCAACTTCAAAGGTTTCCCCTAAAAGAGGATTAAAAGGCTTACAATATCAACCTTCTGAAGAACAATATCCAAAAACTGCAAATGCCGCTACATGCAGTATACGCATCAAATTGTTTCCTTTTCTATCCCATTCAGATGCTAGATCAATAAGGTAGGAATATTCCATATCTTCAAAGCATTTTTGCAAGGAAAAGAGTGGCTCATTAAAGTAGACAAGAAGAAAAACTTAGGTAAGATCCTTCCCAATATTATCTTTAATCATAGACCACAAGCTGACCCCTTTCTCTTTTTCCTTTGGTTCAGGTAAGCTCTTTCGTCTTTCCACCAAAGGATAGTCAAAACTCAGTTCCATATCAGCATCAATCTCATTTGTCCCATTTAAGAAATCTTCACTGTCGAGAAATCCTTCATTAGAAGCTGTTGATATTCGCCTGAACCCAGAGCTAGAGCTTCTTATAGAGTGTCTGCACCATCTTGTCTTTCATTGTCTGCTTCAGATTTTGTTGCAGTGTGTAAACCGAGGATATCGCATCATGAGGCTCCATGATTTTATTCGCATTTCCTCACAATGTCATCGACCATGGGGCATACTTAGGAAACTGCATGCTTATACAATTTATCTTGAACTGACAAAGTTTTATTGCCCTTTCACAGGTCGGATAGTGATTCCAAATCTTTAATTCCTTGTCAAAAACTTGCTAAGACAATGCTCTTGTGAATTGAACATTTTGTCAGACAGTTTGCGGATTCCCTCTATGCTTCATTATCACCATGGATACATTATCTCTCACAGTATGTTTCTGGAAGCAATTGACGCCACAACAGCACGGGGTCCCATTGTGGAAACTTAATACACATCACTACCATTTGCTGGCAATGCCTATGATACTTTCCTCTCCACTCCTTGATCGCATGAGGTGATAAATTATACAATGGCACTCAGTATCATAGGTATATTTTTTGAATTTGTACGGGTGGCTGGTGTGAGTAAGACAGTCTTGTCATCATGTTATGAACTGCTTCGAAGCTCTCATATCTATTGAGCTAATTACCTGATGCAGACTATCGACATTTGGTCGAACATTTTGAGCATATTCTTCATGCCGCTCCTACATGATTCATCTTCACTGTAACTTTCATGTATTTCATTTTCTTCAAAAGCATAACCTACATGTTTTCTTCTAAGATGAAGATTCAACTTATACTCATGTATGTAGCGCTTGTCACAACCCTCATAAGGACAGACAAAGGGGTGATCCAAAGTGACAGTTCCATATGTTGGTATTGAGACTTTTGGATTAACAAATTCTCTTAGCTTGAGGGGGTGTCGGCTTCACAACATGAGTCTCAAAATATCACAAAGACTGTTCATATAACTGAATAATGACAATTTAATTCTTTAATGATCATTGTTCATCCATTGCTTACCTTGAGAAGCCACGGCTCCTTCATAATCAGAGTTAATTGTTTTGTGACTTGGTAAGATTCAACATAATGTAGGCAGAGTTTTATGATAAAAACATTCATAACCCTATCCTTTCTTATCTTCAAAGGAGACTAATCATAATTTGATTTGGAACTGTCCCAAATTCTGTTACCCTCATAAGATTATAGTAATACAATACTACTAGCATTAATGTACCTTCTTAAAGTGATTACTTCAATCAAAGAGCCTTCAGAGGATTGCATCCATAGTCTTGTATTAATAAAAAGACTTCTTTCCAAAGTTCTATTATTTGGACCTTGCTCAAAACTATAAATAATCTAAGATGTGATTCAATCTGTGACTATCTATACTCTGTTGATGAAAGCCATGTTGTCACATATGCATTCATTTAGTATAAGAAAGGTTTCAACAACTGAATGCACAAGGAATAAAATTTGAAACTTCCAAAACCAATTCTGTCAATGTGTTATCCATATGTAAACTTTATGAATGCTTGAAAATCATAATCCCCAACCATTCTTCTGCTGAAAAGATCATTAATTGAAAGATCATAATCTTTGCCAAATTGGGGGCTACAACCTACCCAATTAATGAGATCTTGAAAATGTCCCACCCGGCTTAAAACAAGATGGCAAATGAAGGGAAACCTGGCAAAGATTACCTACCTATAAAGACTTAGACCTAGACACTAGACTGACTTGATAACTATATGACTCAATATTGCCAAAAAAACGGGTGACTGAAAATCAGGCAACATCATGTAAGGTAAAGAGAAGTGTTTGGAAAAGTGGAAAAAACTTTATTTTTACCTTTTTCTTTTTTAATGCTAATTTATGTTATTGATATTTAATATGTATCATTGTATAATGTAATATCTAATTAGAATTATAATGTAAATATCTCTTTATAACATTTTAACTAATCTTGAAATCACATATATCCTTTCACTTCAATCACTTTAATTGCTTAAAAGTTGCAGGTATTGTCCCCACTAATAATAATTCTTCTTCTTCTTATAACAGTAGACAGAAACTCTTGCTCCCACAAACCTCTTATTCTATCATAATAATTTATTTACGTTTGAAAATTACTTTTCATTTACTTTTTCGAAAATCTTTTTATTCTTCATATATTGAAAATTTTAAATCTCCAAAACTAAGAACTAAAATTACTATTATATCTAGAATTCTCTCTAGGAAGGTGCAAATTTACACCGATCTTCTCATGCTATATAGAAATATAATAGAACCAGGTCTTATTTATATATATGAATATAGCAAAAAGCTTTTTAAATTCCTTCATGTCATACGGTTTCAAATTTGCTCAGCCTGCATACCATCTTAACGCACCATTATGCACTTCATAGCTCATCTAGTCTCTTTCATTATGTTGGTTTTTTCAATTATTAATGTGAAAATTCGCACGATGAATCAAAGTCCACAGTCAAATATTGTAGAGCGTCAAGTGAATTCGATTAAAAGTGATTTCAGCACGACTTATGGGTTTGCTTGTTTCAAATTTTATTATGTATCTCTCATATTTTTAAACATACATGAAACAATCACTTTAACCAAAAATTAATTAGTTTCAATAGAATTGTCTAAAGGTGAATGAATTTCTAGTGAAAAGTAACGTAGAGATGATGTAATGCTTCTTATAAACTCCACAGAAATAACAAGTTGCTTCAGCTCTATACCTAGAAAATTTCTTAACACTTCTTTATTATATTCATATTGATAACAAGTTGTACAAACATGTCAAACAAAAGCAAGCCTGATCACCAGCAAACTATTCGGAGAACTTTGAGTTCCACAGCTGACCACCATTGTAATTCATAACCACACAGATCGATCGGCCAGCTTAAACATCACACACTAAGGAAGAAATTAAGTTCAGAAAAATAAGTCAACTTTAACTATTTAGTACTTTTAACTTAGAAATCAAGCTTGAGTGTATGATGTTTAAGTCAAGCTAACACCAAAAATATAGACACACTCACATAACCACACATTAAACAAAATACTTAGGCAGCTAAATGAGTCTGACATTAACACCAACGCATGCAGATCTCTTCCAACTAATTAGTGAATCCTGTTCATGAAAACAAAGAACAAGGAGTGATTTAGGATGATGAAATGAAAAAAATCAAAGAAAAAAGCAATGAAGAACTGGCATATTATTAATTTATTAATAGAAAGAGACTATCATTTTTTTTTAAAAGAGAAATAAGAGAGTGAAATAGCTACGAGGAGCAGTTGAACTGAGGGGTGATGGGGAAGCCGATGTTGACACCGCACTTTCCAGGCAGCTGACCGGCTCTGTCCCATCTGAAACCGGGGACTTGACCGGCAATGCTCTTTATGCAGCCGCACGCGGCTCGGCGGTCGGGGGGAGTCGCGGCGGCAGAGTTGAGAGTGCGCACGCCGCTGCAGCACCCGCCTGACGGCTGCGCGGAGCCGCCGGTCACATACGACAAACATCCGCTCAAATCTGACGTCACCGTCGAGCACGATATCGCCGCATTCACTCCGCCGCTGCTTATTATCAACGCCGCGCCGACAACAAACAGCATACACCACACAAACTTCTTCATCGCATAACTATTATTACGCTTTCCTAACTCCATTTCCCTCCCGATTATATTTTCTAACACCAAACAACGATTTCAGAGTGCCTCTTCACGAAGAACCATCTTGTGATATTTATATGGGAATTGGGCTTCGATTTTGGGAATTAAGTAAATATATTATATGATTCTTATTTCTGTTGTGAACTCTTGAATGGAAGTTTTCATCGGAATCGGGGAAACACAACGACAAAGCTGGGTACATAGAAGCCCTGCACTCAAAACAGACTTCGATTGATATATTTTATTTATTTTTACCAGCCGCTGTTGTGCTTTACGTCCCCTGGCCATTTTGTCTTGATTTTTGTTTGCTTCTGCATGGCAAGATAATAGTGAATCTATACCTTTCATACAAACATTTCCATCTCTTTCTATACTTTTCATACAAACATTTCCATCTCTTCCTGCCTCATTGTGCCATTCTCATTTACATCGTACGACGACAAAATACCCACTAACTAATAGAGGATTAAATTGTGATAATTTTATAATAGATAGCTTTTATTACCATTCTTAAAAGAGTTCTAAAAAAATGAAACATATGTTAATAATCGATCATTTTTTATCATTTTGGTTGGTGATAGATCAATTTGTGCATCACTATTAAAATATTTCATAAAGACTAGTAGAACATTTAACAATAAGTAGTGGTGATTTTTGAGTGAGACACTATTGGTGCATGAGCATAAAAGGTTCTAGTTTAACGTTTTGAAATGACACTTTTGGACCACTTCATGCTCCACAATCCCTATAGAGATATCCATGAATACCCAAACCCTTAACTTTAAGCTCTTCACTCATCTAAGGAAGTGTTGATGTGAGTTTTGTTCTACTACAACATACAAAACCGAATACTTAATATTTCAAGGAGAAACACTAAACATTCAATCCTCTCTTGATATAAGGCCATCTCTCACGCTAAGCTTGCAAAGTAAGATCATGAAACAACTTCAAGGTATCGTCTTAATCACTGACTTCACTCAGTTTTATGATGTGATTTTGGTTATCACAAAGGGACTTACACTATTCATTCAATGGATGTCAACTCTTGCACCTTTAAAGAGTTGGCTTTACAATGTGCAATGAAAATATAAGTTCAGACTTCTCAGTTCTCCACTTCAATATAAACTTGTAACCTCTACTTCTACTTGTACTTCTAATATGAATCCAAAGAATCATGGAATACAAGCTTCGAGTGCAAGCTTCTAAGGAATACACAAATGATTTTCACATCAATGTCATCATTCCAATCCCATCATATGGATGCAAACCAAAGATTGAACATCAATTAAAGTAATGTGTTTTCATTGGCTCACCTCACAAGTCACTCTTACAACCCATAAGAGGCTAGTGATCTAGATTTTTTCGAGTTATGCAAGTGAACATCCATAATGACTTCCATCCAACTTCAACTAATAGAGGGTGAAATTGAGATAATTTTATAATAGATAGCTTCTATTACCATTCTTAAAAGATTCCTAAAAAATGAAACATATGTTAATAATCGATCATTTTTTAGTCTTTTGGTTGGTGATGGATCAATTTGTGTATCACTATTAAAATATTTCATAAACACTAGTAGGACATTTAACAATAGGTAGTGGTGATTTTTGAGTGAACGACCATTGGTGCATGAGCATGCAAGTTCTAGGTGAACATTTTGAAATGACACTTTTGGACCACTCCACAATCCCTATAGAGATATCTGTGAATACCCAAAAGCCAAAACCTAAACTTTCAGCTCTTCACTCATCTAAAGAGGTGTTGATGTGAGTTTTGTTCCACTACAACATGCAAAACCAAATACTTAAAGTTTCAAGGAGAAACACCAAACATTCAATCCACTCTTGATAATGCCATCTCTCATGTTAAGCTTGCAAAGTAAGATCATGAAATGACTTCAAGTTTCCTTCTTAACCACTTGGTTTTATGATGTGATATGTTGGTTATCACAAAGGTATTTGCACTATTCATTCAATGGATATCAACTCTTGCATCTTTAAAGATTTGGCTATGCAATGTGCAATGAAAATATAAGTTCTGACTTCCCAATTCTCTACTTCAATATAAACTTCTAACCTCTACTTTTACTTTTACCTCTAATATAAATCCAAAGAATCATAGATGAACTTGGACTCTACTAGGTGTAATCTTGCCAACGACTCCACCCATCTAGTGCAAGCTTCTAAGGAAGACACAAATGATTTTCACATCAATGTCATCTCTCAAATACCATCATCTAGATGCAAACCAAAGATTGAACATCAATTGGAGTTAAGTATTTTCATCAACTCACCTCACAAGTCACTCTTACAACCCATAAGAGGCTAGTGATCCAGATTTGTTCGAGTCATGCAAGTGAACATCCACAATGACTTCCATCCAACTAAACTACTTCTAACAACATGAAACAAAATCCTAAACTAAGGAGGAAATTTGGTTCACAATGCAATAATGTAAACTTGGTCACAACAATTCACCATGCAAGGCACAATAATGAAAAGTAGAGAAAATTTGGTATTATATAGAAAAAATTCTCCAAAAAATCCCCTTTACAAATGAGAGAGGGTGGGGGTTTATATAGAGAGCTCAAATACAATGAATGACCAAGATTGATTCGAAATCAAGGGCTAAGAGTAATCCATATAAGCTCTATTTAGGGTCTTATAACCACCTACTAGAAGCATTAAATGCTCAACAAATTAAAACTAAGCACCACCTTGTGAGCCAATGAAAAGATTACAATGCCTTCATGAGACAATAAGAAAATTCAAATCCATAACACCTTGATAAGGATGAATGTCACTTGGTCCAATGAGAAGAGAACACTTGTAGAAGAAGTCATTGCCTTGCAAACCAATAGAAAAGTTCAAAAGACACCATGGACCAATTAGAATAATTGCCATTATTCCACCTTGTCATTTTAACTTGCAAGACAAACCACCACTTAGTAAATGATTATAAAATTTTAAATAATAATTGCAATAAGATTTTGAAAATCACCACAAAATTGACACTTATTTTGTAATAAAAATAATTTAATGGGGTAGTGCATTGGGAAATATATTTGTTTTATTACCATTTATAATTTATTTTCCACAATTTTAATTTCCCATTTTTTGAACTGATGTTATTTGGAAAATTTCAATGCAACAATGGATGAAGTAATTAATTCTTTTTAAAAATCAATCCATATTTTGCAAATTCAAGGTAAGTTTAATCTCCACCCAATTTAAAATCCACTATTTGCAAAGTTGAGACAAATTTTGATCTCATCTCAATTTTAAAACTATTTATTTTATTATTTTATTATTTCTTATTTATCTTCGCTTTGATTTTTGCCACTTTCTCTCTACTCAATAATTATTATTTTTAAAAAAATTTTTTTGGAGTAATTCAAATCTTAGAAATTTGGTCATGCTTCACAATCTCTAAATAAATTTTGAAATTTTAAAGCATTTCATTAAACTCAAGGAGAGGTAAGGTGGTTTTGAAATTGAGATCTCTTATTAATCTTGGAGTGGAAACCACTACACACTTAGGCAAAACCATCAAACAAAAAGTGGGAAGCACTAAGCACTAAGACAAAACCATAAAAAAAAAAGTGGAAAACACTAGGCACTTAGGCAAAACCATCAAATAAAAAGTGGAAACCACTACACATTTAGGAAAAACCATCAAAGAAAAATTGGACACCACTACGGACTTAGGTAAAACCACAGTGGAAATCAAGGGCAAGTGCATGGTGGAAATCAAGGATGAGTTAGGCAAGTCCATGGTATGCATGGTAGTCACTATGTGCTTTGGCGAGCACATGTAAAGTGAAGTGCACACCACCATGTACTTAGACAAGTATATGTATTTTTGGCTCAATTTTGATTTTATTTTTAAAATTTCATATTTTCCACACAACCAGATTTTGTCTCTTTTTCCCCATTTATGACACTTAGTCCAAAACTCTCCAATTTTTTCCCTTTCCAATTCGATTCTTGGAAGGTTTTCAATTTTTTTTTTTGGATTGTTGCCAAAATTACTCTACCCCTGAAACTTAGAGGAAAAGAGGGGGTTCCCATTCATAATGGAGAAATGGTGTGAAAACCTCACAACAAATGATACACCAAAAAAATTGACTTATATTTTAGAAATTCTAGGCACACGAAGTTTGCCTAGGTAGTTACTAGGGCTTTTCTCTTAGAGAAAATATTAAACATGGTGACCTGCCTATCTCAATCAAGTGAAATTAAATTTTGATTGTATCTCAAAAGGCAATGTAAACAAATCAAATATTAGTATTTGTATGAGTGGTCATTTTGGATCCCTCACCTTACACTTAAATCTGTCGGTGTTTTACTGGGAACCAGTAATATGGAAGAAGCTTTAGTTAGATACTTGATGTGGTAGTATAAGCTAAAATATGGTGTATACAAAGTTGAACATTGAAGATGATTCTAAATGTGTTAATCGAAAACCTTTGAAATATTCTGGCCAATGTAGACTCTGATTTTATTAATCTAGATCCTTCAATATATAATGTTAATTGATATCATCACCCATATCTGCTGGAATTAGTGGATAAAAAAAAAGTGACTTAAACATAGGATGTGGCTATTCTCTAGACAAAATGCACTTTTGACCAAAATTCAGAAAATTAAAAACACAATAGATTTTCCTGATATTTTAAACATTTGTTCTTCATGATCTGCATGTTTAATGGAGAAAAATTACTGTACTTTCAGAGATCTGAAAATAAAAAGATTTTGTCTTTTAATGCATTGTGTATGGAGGATAGCTAGTACCTTAAACATATCATTTCCTTTCCCAATTGCTCTACCACAGGTTGATATGTACTTTTGGTGTCAATCAGAGTTGTAAATAGTGCATGACAATTATGTAGCCATTAGAAATTCTAAGTATATCTTTCACATAATCTTGCACATGATAACTTTTTAGGAAGGGTTATTTGTCATCAGTCAATTAATATTTGAGTAAGGAAACGTCAGTTTTCAGTTTTTCCTTTGCTCTTCAATTTATTAAATTGCCATTCCATGGATTTAAACTGATTCCTCGTGTGTGATATCAATTTCCCTTATTATTATTATTCCCTTATTATGATCCCTATGAGTAGTACCATCTGTGACAATTGGGGTATCTGGACAAGTAGCTATAAATAGGAAGCAGAGTCTGTGACCATTCTATTCTAGTCTAGAAGAAGAAATGCATTTATTTCTCATTGATATCCCACTCCTCACAGTCCAAGAATATCTCCAAACCAAATCTGTAAGATCATCCACGTACAAATGTGCTAAGATGCACGTACCTCGTGCATATCGGCGAGGGCGTCGCATCATCTCTCCAATCATATGTTCCTAGCCACAACAAAAACTGTGAAGTCTTCAATCAGATATCATGATATTCCCTATCAAACTGACAAGAAGCACAAGATATCTGTCATAATGGCTAGCGAGGTGGTCCCATCAGATTTTTTTCTTGAGCTATACTTGGATCTCCAAAGACTCGACCAACATCTAGAACTATCGCATGGGCTCTCTGCTCGAATTAGACTAACCGGCCGATCACATGGATGCAAGTGATACACCATATATCCTCCACCCTGATAGTCATCTCTCTGATAGGTAAGTGATAAGTGTTATCCTCAGAATGCCAATACTCTGCTAATTTAGTCAATAACCCTCTTTTAAGTGAAAAGTGTTATGCTCAGAATGCCAATACTCTGCTTATGTAGTCAATAACCCTCTATATACCTGAATATTGGATATATCAATAAAGCACACAAGTCCTAGTATGATAACATGATGACACTCCTCATCAGCCATCTCTCGTGCAAGTTTAAGAATACAAAGAGGGAAAACTCCCCTAAAGGACACATGACTGAAATACATCTAAAAACCAGCGTATGATAATCAATTAGGGTTTCTGAGAAAGGATATTGAACTCAAACCATACTGAATGAGACAAACCTTATAATATTCTAAAAACTGGACACTTAACGCTTCTGAAAACTAAACAATCGGAAGGTTATGACCCAAAGTGACCTAGGTCTCCGAGAAGCTGGCCAAAAGCAACCTTTTGGAACTAGAGGCGATTGTCTACCCAAAGAAACTTTCTATCTTACAAGAAGTGACTCAGTTCTAGCAGAAGTGGCTCTCTATAATAAAATAACCTTCTAGCTTCTTTGAAGCAGCTTTCTATCTCCAAGAAATGACTCAGTCTTAAGAATGCATCAAACAAAGACATGAAAGGTAAAACACTTGAAAAGTTATTAGGTACTCATGGGGGATTAATCGTCAGGTCTCTGGTGCCATTAACCAAGCTTAAAGCTATGCTTTTCTATAGGGAACACCATCATTAGTTCTTAGTTCTGACATGCAACAAAGGAAGAGTTCAAATTATAAAGAATGAGTCTTTTAGGACCTATATGTAGGGATTAGAGTTGTAAAACCCTAAAAATCAAGATTGATCCCAAAATGCATAATTCAACTCAAAATGAATTATCAAGATCAAAATAAAAATGTAGATATGTTAGAAATGCACATAGAGTGAAAATTTAACTTAAACCAGATTCTAACTAATTCAAAACATAAACAATGAATTCAAAACATTTTTTAATTCTTGAAAACAACCACCAAGGGATTCTTATCATCTTCAAATTGATCTAAGCATATTTCAATCAATCACACATCATCAACAATTCTTGAAATTTGGATTTCATCAAGATTCATTTTGATTATGCTCTCAACGGGCATGGGATGTCAATCTTCTATCAAATCTATCAACACTAGGGACATGACAGTTCACTTCAATCAAGATGAAACTATTAGACAATTGACTTCATCACATTACATCAAGTTGGTTATCTATGTCTAAATGAAATTAATCCTATAGTTAATTAGTTTCATCACATCATATCAAGCTTGTTATTCTATAAATCAAATAGCATTGCTTCAAATATCTTCTAACTTCGATCAATTTTAAAATTGTGACCTAAATTGGTTATTTTTTAACAAAACATGATATCACATATTGAGTTTCAACACTGACTCAAATTGGATACTCTGGTTAAGCTCTTATTAGTCTTGGTCCATCAAGATTGGAGTTGGAAACTACTGACTTAAAAAAATATTTTCAATCAATGGAATTTCATTTGATCAGAATCAGAATTCTCAGTCTGTGAATGAAGAATATTTTCATTGCTTCATATCAAAATATTCTCTAAGTCAAAATCATGATTTCTTTGAATCAAGGTGTTGCTCACATATTGATTCAATGAGGGGAAAATGTAATCACCCTAAAATGGGATAGTCAACTAGGAAGCCTATTTGTCAAAACACACTCCTAATTATGTTAACCCAATTACTCATGCAATTCAATCAAAATTATGTCAACCCAATTATTGACATAATTCATCGAAATCAACCTTAATTATGTCAACACAATTATTTCCATAATTCATCAAAATTCATCAAATCCTCAATCAAATAATCAATGCTCATCACTTAATTATAAATCAAATCATTAATTACCTAGCATAAACTAATTTAATCAAAAAATTAAATTCAATTGGTTAAATTAATTAATAAAAGAGAATTAATAATCCCTCTAAATACATGTTAGTACAAAGGGGACAAGTAGAAAAAAGGTTCTTACATGGACCAATGTGAGCACATCACTTGGATCACTCCAAATTGAATCTCAATCAATCATTAACTTTGAATCTTAACCATGCATTTGATCCCCATTTCTTTAAATAAGATGGATTTTAATCTCAAATGACCCTCTCTTTTAGAATTCTATTGTTATGCTACTATTTTCATGTTTCATTTGTGCATTTTCTCAATTGCTTAATAATTGGCTCAATTTCAATTTAATAGTGGAAATAATGAATCTTAGTTTGTATTTGATCATTTAGCATGGATCTCTCATTTTAGGGGTTTTAGGATTAACATGATGGAAATAACAATTACATGCAAATATATCCAATATTAAAAAATAATAATGCACATAGAAGAGAACACAAGACACAAAGATTTAATGTGTGGTTCACCCAATCTATGGGCTATGTCCACCAAACAAGGCCAATAATTTATTATCCAATGATTACAACCTAATTACAATCTATAATCCCTTATAGCTAAATACCTCTACAAGAAGCTATTATTGTATCACACTCTATGAAATTTCTATCCCTAAGCTATTTTATACAAGATGTCAATTTTTTGTTCTTCCTATCTCTACAAATTCTTATACCAAGGATTTATTTTTCTACCCCCAAATCCTTCATAAAAAATTAATGTGTTAACTATTGTTTTAACCCCTTAATGTGATCCATGTTAGACCTAGATACTAGCATACCATCAACATATAAACACAAAATAATGTAGCTTTCATCATCTAACCTCTTAAAACAAACACAATGGTCTAAATGACACTAAGTATAACCATGCTCATTCACAAAACTGTCAAATTTAAGATACCATTTCTGAGGTTCTTGGTTCCAGCCATCTAAACTTTTTTCAATAAACACACTAAATTATCCTTACCTTTGACCTCAAATACATATGGTTGTTCCATATATATTTCTTTATCCAAATCAGCATAAAGAAAAACTATTTTAACATCAAGTTGCTCCAAATATAAATCTTCAATAGCCACAATACTTAAAACAATGTGAATAGAAGTCATTTCAACAACAAGAGAAAATATATCATCAAAATCAATTCCCTTTTTCTATCCAAATTATTTTACATCTAACCTAACTTTAAATCTTTTCTTAACTCTGTCATCTTCTTTTAACTCATAAACCCATTTATTTTATAAAGCACTTTTACTTGCAGGAAAACTTATATAAATTCCAAATTTGATTTTTTAGCAAGGAGTCTATGTCTTCAGTCATTGTAGACTCCCACTAAAGCTTTGTATCAACTCGCTCAACTTCATCATAACATTCAAGTTCACTAGTATCTATTAATAAAATAGAATACAAAGAGGGAGAAAATCTTTATGGAGGTCTACTTAGCCTTGTTGATCATCTAACATTCACTAGGGTGTGTGGTATTTGTTGTTGGGGTTATTGGGGAGCATGAGGGACTACTAAAATATCATCCTTTTGAGTATCATCCAACATTACATAATTGTTTTCTTTCTTCTCATGTTGTTACATCAACTCTTTGTTCAACACTTTTTCATTGAATACATCATCCCCACTTCTTACAATTTTATGATTTTGAAAATCCCATAGCCTATAACCAAATTCATCAATGCCATACCCAAAAAATGCATATTTCTTTGACTTAGCTCCAAGGTTGGTTCTATTTTCAAATTCTAAATATGCAAATGCTTTACAATTGTAGGTTTTGAGAAAAGAATAACTCACTTTCTTACTAGTCCATGCTTCCGCTAGAATACTGCAACCCAAAAGAGTAGAGGTACCTCTATTAATCAAATATACAACAATATTGATAGCCTACAGCTACAGTTTTATGGGTATGCCAACATGAAACCTCATACTCCTTGCACACTCCATTATTGTCATGTTCATGCATTCAACCACTCTATTTTCTTGTGGAGTCATTGGAACATTTTTCTACCTATGAATACCATTAATGGAACAATACTATTTGATTTTATTGCTACAATACTCACCACCATTATTAGATTTGAGACATTTTAACCTTATTCCAATCTTACTTTCAACCAAACATTTCCATTTCTTAAAATTTATAGGGTAAGTGCAAGAATTTGGGTATCAAGAAGTGGAAGTGTTTTTCCTAATTTTGAAATTCTTGTCAATTGGTATCAAAATTTGAGGCATTTAGAGATTGAATATTAAAAAATGTTAGCAATAAAAATTGTCGTGCTCAGAATCTACTTTTTAAATATGTAATTTATTTGTGTACCCATATGATAGACTTGGTTTTTAGTATGGATCTTTAAAAACCACTTTTTCAAAATACCTATTTTAGGACCATGACACACTTGTGTACAGACACCATAATTTGACAAAAATAAATAATTTTTTGTAAATCATTTTAAAGTAAGTTACCTAACACACCAAAGATTGATGAACCATAAAATTAAAAAAAGTTATTAAAGTTGTAGAGAACCTCGCTATTTTAAATTTAGGTATCATCTTAGATTAAAAAATAATACAAAAATAGAAAATAAAATCATAACACTATAAAATTTATCTTTATGAAATCAGGACAGTGAGAACACTAATGAGTTTTTGTTTTGTAAAAAAAATTGATCGGGAAGATCCTCTAAAAATCATGGCAAGTCCTAAATTGTCGGTTCAATACCTTAACCAAATCTTGAGAGCTCAAGGAATTGGCTTAGTCTCACCAAGCCTATCCCAAACCAAAATCTAAGGCGAGAGAACATTGTTTCACCCCATGTAAGAAAAATTAAAATTTAAAAAATTTTTAAAAATTGAATTTGTTTAAAAACTGGCACCCATTTCTAAAAACTTCAATTTTTATTTTTTTTCAAAAATGGGCACCCATTTTTTGAAAATAGAAATAGACGCCCGATTTTTAAAACAAATGGGTGCCCATTTTTGAAATCCAGATCAAGCATCTGAGCCATCTATTGGTGCCTATTTTCTACAATTTTCCTCACTTAGAATAACACCAATCACATCATCAAATTTTAGGTTATTAGATCATGAAACAAAATTACTCATAGCCATTACCAAGCCATTCCATCTTTCAGGAAAAGAACGGTTACGATTAATGAGACAAAAATTACAATTACATGCAAATATAACCAATATTAGAAAATAATAAATCACACAGAAGAGAACAAAAGACACAAAGATTTAACATAGTTCACCCAGTCCCTAGGCTATGTTCATCGAATAGTGAGTCTGATATTCTTGTTATCTAGTGATTACAACCTAATTACAATCCATAATCCAGTAAAAATTTATACCACTACAAGAAGCTACAATCTCATCATACATCATAAAAATCCCTAACCCTAAACCTTTTTATACAAGGTTCATTCTAGAAAACCAACCAAAACTAAAAATGAGTTCAGCTTCTCCCTTGATGCTACCTTTATAAAAATACATGTTGGATTAGCATCTATATGTATCTTTTCTAGCTTTAATCATCCATCATCCAAAATTGATTGAATCAAATGGTACCACAATTGTATGTGCTTTGTCGTTGAATGTAGAGCATAATCTTTAAATGATGAATGCCACTCTAGCTATCTATAAACAAATAATTATCCCTTTATGGGTGTCCCAATTATTCCATGAAGAACTAAGGGTAAAAGTACAAACATGTGTCACCCTTTTACGAAGGAAAAGGCTAACATCAAAAAAGTGTTAAACTTCAACAATGTAAAAGTCATATTTCTATTTTGAATTTTAAGTTGGTGTAAACTGATGAAATGTGTATAAAAGGATAAAGTTTATGTATGTTATTTTTATTAAAAAATAAAATAAAAATAAAAAAAATAGTATGTTTTTATAATTTCCAATGACCTATTTTGATAGCATTAAAAATTGAGCAAATTAGGGGTTATAGTTCCCACTACATAAATAACTACAAATAAATGTATTTTCATCTAAATTTGAACTATGTTGTTGACAACATGTGTACCTAGAACTACCACAAAGAAATTTTCAAAAATATTGTATATTTTATCTGTTATAGCTATTTAAATTTGAAGTTTTCATAATTTAACAATTTTTGGTTCCCATAATCTTTTCCCTAGTAAATCTATGTTAACAATTAAAAATGTTATATAATATTGAAGAGGACTCTCTCCTCTAGAACAATTAAACATTTTTAAAAAAATTTGTTATCATCTACTAATTTTTATATTTTTTTGAATGTGCGTCATCTTCAATGTTGAAATACCTACTTGCATTATTTTACAATTATTGTAATCGATGTTGAGTCACCTATAAAAAAAATTATATTGACATAATTCTGTCTACAAGCTCTATCTAGTGGTTTTTTTTTTTTAAGCCCTAATTTTGATGATGAAATTGGCCTCTGAAGTGTTAAGTTCTTCAAAATTGCAAAAACTATGAAAGAAAGTGTCACATAGGATGACACCTAGACAATTCCGACTAGATCTGATACAACCATACCAGATCTGGGCAGATTATTTCAGCACAAAAACCCACGCGGGCAAGGTTGCCCATATGACTTGGTTGGTAAACAATTGAAATAAAAAATGTTGATTATTGTTTTAAAAAATCTCTAAATTAATTATAGTTAAATTAATCAAATAATAATATATCTTTTATTTATTTACTATGATTTCTAGTGTAAGTATTTCATGTGTTATTTTACAAATATTTGATAAAAATAAATCAAGATAAAAAAATATAAAAAATAAATAAATATTTAATTAATATAATCATTTATATTTTTTAATTAAGAGATATATTTTAAAATATGTATTAATTTTGAATATTTAATTTAATTTTTATTATAACAAGGCCCCTTGTATTGTTTTATTTTTTATTAATTCTATAAAATAGGGTTTCAAATGTATTATTTTATTTTTTTATTGATTCAATAAAATAAATTCTTTTATTTTAAAGGTAAAGTTTTATTTTTAAATTCTTAAATTTAATTTAATAAAGTTTAAATAATAAAATAGGTTTTCTATTTGAAATGTAATGTTTTATTTTATTAAGTGTTATATTTAATTCAATAAAATATGTTTATTTATTTATTTTAAAGGTAATGTTTTATTTTTAAATTATTATATTTAATTGAATAAAGTTTAAACAATAAAATAGGTTTTCTCTTTGAAATGTAATATTTTTAATTGTTATATTTAATTCAATAAAATATGTTTTTTATTTTATTTTAAAGGTAAAGTTTTATTTTTAAATTGTTATATTTAATTCAATAAAATAGGTTTTTTATTTTAAAGGTAAAGTTTAATTTTTTAAATTATTATATTTAATTCATAATTGCATTTGTAATAGTAAAAAAGCAACATTTTAAATAAAACTTTAATGAATAAATATTTAGAAATTAGATTTTTAAAGTTATTTTTGTGTTGAAATCAATTAATTAAATTTATTGTTAATTTAAAATTTATTAGTTAATTTGATATAAATAAATTATTAGAATGAATTTAGGTGTTTTAAAATATTATGAAAACTATATTAAATTTATTAAATAGTTAAATTATTTAATTTTTTTAATATATTTAATAAATTGTTTATTCTAAATTTAGCAACATGCTTTAATGCAACTACTTGTCTTAAGATTTTGTAGTGTTATAGACTGTCAAATATGATAACGTTTTAATGTTGACAGTTTTTTCAAAATTGTCTATGATCTACCAGTATTTATGTAATTGAATTTGGAAGTCTTTTGTATTTAGGTAATATCAAGCTCTCTATTCAAGTTTTTGTGCAATGGGAAATAAAACAAAAAGGGAAAAAAAGATATGATCGAGTCAGAGATGACTAGAAGAAAGGATGGACAAAACTAAATATAGATCCAACAATTGAAGATCCATTGATTAAAGTTGAAGAAGATTATATTGAAATTCCAGGAAGTAGTAGGACATTTGGAAAATATGGTTTAGGGTTGGAAAATTTGATGGAGATGGAAGAAGACTCTCTTTTAAAAGAAATTGAATCATCTAAACACATGATGCCTAGAAGTACAATTAAGCTACATCTGAAAAATATGTGGGAGGAATTTTTTGAAAATAAATCTCTAATTGGTAAAGCACAATTATTTGTCAAATTATTTAGTAAAAGAGAAATGAGTCCTATCCTAGAGTTTTTAGGTGTGAACAATAAGAAAAGTTCTAGAGATAATGTGAAGGCAACAATAGTTTAGAATTTGTGAGATGCATTAAATGCTATTGATAACAGAAGTCGAGTAGCTAATTTAAGTGTTGCATGCAAAGCATTAATGACTATGATTATGAAAAAGGACTTGTCACAAAAAAATCAAGTTCGAGCAATTTCTAAAATGCTCAATCTATTTAGAAGAACTATTCAAAGATACATAAAAGGAAGAAATGTTCTTGATGAGAACATTGAAAAGAACTAGGTTAATATTTTTCGACTTCCTCAAAAGGATAGAATTTATGAAGATGTTAGAAGATAGGTTGTTGAATATTGGACCAGCCAGTCATGTGTTTCTTCCAATAGAAGAGACACTATACAGATCAAAGATGAAGAGACGGGTATGAAAATAGCACATCCAGAACACTTTGTAGACACAACACAAAGTGAATTATTTGAAGCTTTCAAATGTGAAAATTTGCATAAGAATGTTTGAGAGGTTGTGCCCATGTTTTGTATGCATAAATAAGGTATGTGAAACTTCTTGTTGTCAAAATCATGTTGAGTTTCATTTTTATTTGCAATCTTTTAGAAAATCTATGGCAAAACTTAAGCCAAATGTGATAATTCCTAGAAGCACAACACAATTTGTCAAGTATTTGTTATGTGATAATGCTAAAGAGTTAGATGAATTCAATGTAGAATGCATAAAAAATGCATACACAAATTGTGGAGTTGCAAAATTTTGAATATGAAATGGACAATATTGATGTTTCAACACCAGTTGTGTGGAACATATTTGAGTATGAGATCTATCGAACAAGGAATGGAGAAGAATTAAAAAAATAGATTTGAAGGAAAGAAATTTGCTATATGGTGAGTTTATGGATAAATTTAGAACTATTATTTATCCACACATCCAGCATTGTCATGATGCAAGATGGCAAGCCAAATAGTTTCGAGATTCAAAAAATTATTTTCCACAAGGATGTATTCTATCAATTGTAGACTTCTCTAAAAACTATACCTTTTCCCCTCAATCTAAAATTCAAGCTAAATATTATCACTTAGATCAAATTGAAATCTTTGTACAAGTTTCCTATAGACATGCACAATTTGATGTGGATGGGGTAGAAAGTGTCAATCCAGATGAACACATGATCATTAAGGAGGCCTATTTTTATCTTAGTGATGATAGGGTTCATGATAGGAGCTATGTAGCTCACTTTTTTGGAATGTTCTTTGATGATCTCACAAATCATGGGATAAATGCTTTAGAACATTGGATTTGGTCTGATGGTTGTGCTGGTAAGTGTATTTGAAAGTTAAACTTTAAAATTTCATGCACATATTTAATTAACAGAACAATTAATTATATATAGATTTGATTACTCATAAATTTATTTTAATTTTTTTTCCTAGGGAAATTTAAGTCTACAAAAGCATTCAATTGGCTTGCCACACAACATGTGAGATGAAATGTTAAGTTTCTTTGGAACTTCTTTGAAAGTGGTCATGGAAAAGGAGAGCATGATGGAGCAAGAGCCTATGTAAAGTGTGCACTTCAGCAACATGAACTTTAAGGTATAATTTATTGTTATGTACTAATCAAATTTGATGTATATGACCGTTTGCTAGATAATTCTTTTATATTTTGTTAAAATTGATCTACATTTTTCTTTCCTGTATAGTTGCAAAGATAGACAAAGAAAATCAAGTTGTTGAATGGTGCAAATCTCATTTTTCTCCTCGTGGTAGAACATATAATAAACATTTCTTTTTGGGAAGTGAAAGATAAGATTTCCATTTTTCTTTGACATGATTACTTTAATATTTTGATTATTGACATAGATACTTGCCAATTGAATGTGTTACAGATATTGATCGATCAAATCTTTACAATTGTCAACCCATTGCTGGAATTAGAAGATTGCATCAATTGATGACTACCAGACAACACAAACCTCCAATAATTCAAGTAATAGAAAATTCATGATCTTTTTTTTTGATGTTTGCATTCAAAAAAATGCAGTGGGTCAATGCAAGAATATTCTGACTAGCTATGTCTGTAAATGGACATGGACAAACATAATTAGAAGTACCCCTTACGAGGAAGATGAAAATGACATAAACATTCATAATCCTATGTATATAGTTGATTATGAATGTGTTTTTGATTTAGTTGGTTCACGTGAGTTTCTACAAACATGTTTCATTTTAATATTAATTTGTCTTCATATATAATTATTTATAGTTTCCATTATTTTTCTACATTTGTAGGTGACATCTTTGTTGTTGATGTGGATCCTAAAAATGTGGAAGGTGTGGATTATTATTTACTTAGATGCACAAAAGAAAAAATCAAGTTGATTAAACCATGTATAGATGATAATAACCAGTCTTATCCAACTAGTTCAATTGTTATAGAAGGTATATATTATCCTCTTATGAGATGTATACAACTAATTAGAGAGTGATAGATTAATTGTAAATAATTATTTCTTTTTTATATTATTAAGAGTACTAAATGACATGTATAAATCTTATTTTGTAGTCACCTATTATCAGCAAACAAAAATTGACCACAATGGTGTTCAATTTATTGAATACATGCTTGGCCAAAATGTTTTACATTATATCCACTTGGTTTTAGCCACAAAGATTCAGTTTGACATAATGCCAAAAAAAAGATGTAGCAAACCAAAGTGGAGGTTAGATATCGAGGACCATGAAAAGTTGTTGGAGATTATTAAAGATAAAGAGGATCCCAACCATATGTATCAACAACTTCTTGAATGATCTAGATAGGTTTAATGATTCATAAAAATATTTCAAATTTATATATGCATTAATTGTTTTTCAATACTTATGCATGTTTTTCTTTTTTGTATATTTATACACTTTTATAAAACACCTAGAACATGATGTAAGATGTATTTTCATTAATTTATAGAAATGTAAATTCATTACACATTAAAAATTATCTAAAAGATAATGCACATATTTCTAAATTTACATGTACATTAATTTTTTTTCAATACTTATACATGTTTAAAGAACTATTTATAGATTATTCATGTGTTTATGGTTAACATGTTGATGACTTATGTGTTAAATTTATGATTTCACATTATATCTAAGATTTATGATTGGTATCTAGAGATTATTTATGCACAATGTATCTGATTTGACATAGATTTATGTATTTTCCAACATATCCATGATGTATGTGTTTATGTTTGATATCTGGATTTTTTATGCTTTTATGTTTGACATATAGTTAAATGGTTATATGATTTGATCTGATGATTATTTATCTAGATGAGTTTATATAATTCATATGTCCTAATAGATGGTTATGATTTGATTTAAAATGGTTATAGAGATTTTTATGATTTGATTTGATTATTATACATAGGATGGAATTATATGATTTTTATTTCCTAACAAATGGTTATGACTTGATTAAAAATTCTAATTATATGATTTGAATTTTTATACATGTAAGGTAAAAGATCAAATAATGTAACTAATTCCATACATGTATATTTTTCAAACATTTAATTGAAAAACAATTAATCTAACTAGTCGCATATATCTATTTGAAATCATACACGCAGGTTTAAAATTATTAAAATAATAGGTGATCTAGTTCTAATATCTAATTAATGGACCATAAGTTATTGAACTAATATAGAACTAGCAAAGTCATAAGGAATCTTACCAATGTCATGAAATTTTAACAAAATATAACTAATTTGCCAAATAATCAAGACCTAATGTCATAACTAATCTAGCTAATTTATAATTATAGACCAAATATAATCTAACCAATCTAGATCTAATAGGTCATCATAAGTAACCTAACTAATGTCATAAAAAATTAGGCTAGCATGTAACTATTTTTTTATAAATAATCTAACTAACTTAGATCTAATGCCATAAGCAATATAGATAATAAGTAATTTCTAACTAATATTTAACTGAGTAGTCATTAACTACTATCTTATGGGGATATAAAGTTAACATGTCATAAAATAAACATGGTCACATAACTCATGAAAAAATCGTATATGTCAACTATAAATGTAGGCGTTCACATAACTCATGAAAATATAAAATATGTCAACTATAAATGTAAATCGTCACATAGTTGTAAATGTAAAATGGTCAACTATCAAATATGTGTGTTGTAAATGTAAATGGTCAATTCTCAAATATGTATGCTATAAATGTACTATGTCCCATAGCTTTAAATCTAGAAATGATATCATCGTAAATCAATATCAAACATCATGTATATGACATATATGAATATCAAACATGATCACATCACACTCCATGATGTGATCGACTGAGACGGGATTGTGAACCCTGTGTCTAATATAAGAACAAATGTATAATGAGCATGTGTAAAAATTCAATTTAAATAATAACATAAGGACAATTAAATTTACCTAGGACTCAAGATGACTAGGTTTGATAGCTATATATCCATCTCCACCCTCATAAGCTACAGATGCAATCTGTATGTAATAGAAGAAACAAATATGTCAAAATTTATCCTTTACTAAAGTTTTAAATGATAGATTTGTAGGTCCAATTAAATAGACATGTTTTTAAAGTTTTACCTATGTCTCCTTCTACACAAGATGCGTAGGTTTCTACATGTCCCCATATTCCATTGTTGTCACAAATATATGCCTACCTGTCTCATTCAAGACTGTATCACTAAAGGTCACATCTTCAATGTCAAGTGTAGGATCCATGAGCATATTTGTGAACAATGAATGTCGTGGTGGGTGAAAACATACCTCAGTAGGGGGGATGCACCCTCCTCAATTGTGGTCTATGGTGGAGCTATAGCTACAACATATATGTCCTCTTGCCCTTGACCACCCTATGCCTCTGACGTACCTCTGATGACACTAGTCACATATGATGGCACCGCACTAGTTGGCCTCAATAGGCTGAAAGAAGATCACTGGACAAACATGTACCCATAACCCTCAAGCAGTCCACTAAAGACTCCACGGAGACATCTACTGGAGATGGGATGTCAACCTCATGATACATATCATCACCTGAAGATGATGCAATAGTGTGACCACCTGTAGAAGCAGATGGTAATGGTGTCATGTATCTATGCACTTGGTCAAAAGACATTTCATGCACCTGGGTAGCAATAGTGGCAATAGTCTCATACACATTTCTACACATATCATCTACCACTCTATCTCCAGTTGCAACTAACTCCAAACATTTTAGCATCACCAAAAGGTTTGGACCAATCAATGCCCATTTATTAATAGGCACAAGAGCATCTAGGTGTCTGAATTTATCTGAGAACCTACCCTGACCCTACCCATCATGCCCAAGGATATCAGTGTAATCAACCTCTCGATGAAGATGAAATTTTGCAAACAATTGTTAGTAGAAATATAAATGGAACTCATCCTTTTGGGGCCACATGTGATGTGCAGCCAACCAATGAGGATACATGAAAGGTGCCACCAATGGATCAGTACACCTCGTAGCATGGTACCCTCTGACCTTTTTCAAAGGTCAATAATGTGGGAACATGTTCTTGACACTCTCCACTGAGACCATCTCATCTATCTCCCTCTATCGCAAGACACCACCAATAGAACGAGATAGAGCACTATAAAAAGTGTCCAAACTAACACTATCATAAGGGCTAAAACCATTGATAGTGAGCATCATGCTAATAAGCTCATCTCTAATTGCAATCACCTTATCCCTATGTTGTAGGGTAGGTGAAGCCTATAGACTCTAATCAATCATATCAAGTGCGCTCTGTAAGTGCTAAATAGTATCACTGAATAATGTCTCCCTATCCTGGGTACTAGTAGTCAATCTATGGGATGAACCACTATGAGGACAACCATGTACACTGTCCTCTCCTGAATCAATACCCCCCGATGCCATAATGACGAAAGATATAAATAAACAAAACTAGATAGATGATAATAGAGATCTAAACATGCATACATATACATATATACACAGATTATTATATAAACTAATTGAACCAAAACACGCTAAATGAATCTTTCTAAACAAACTTATTCTACAACATATAAAGAAATGTTAACTACATCACATTTTTCTTCAGGAGTTAGAGAGTGATCTAGGGTTGGGATAGATGAGGTTATGATATATATATATATATATATATATATATATATATATATATATATATATATATATATATATATATATATATATATATATATATATATATATATATATATATATATATATATATATATATATATATATGAAGTTAGAGTTTACAAAGATGGGGTTTAGGAGTTAGTGAGTGGTTTAGGGTTTAAAGTGATGGAGTTTAGGAATTAGAGAGTAGTTTACTATTTAGAGTGATGGGGTTTAGGAGTTAGAGAGAGACAGAGGGGAGAGATAAAGTTATGTTAGGGATTATGGGTTAGGGTTGGGATAGATGAGGTTATGCGAGAGTGAGAGAGTGAGATATGAAGTTAGGGTTTACAAAGATGAGGTTTAAGAGTTAGTGAGTTATTTAGGGTTTAGAGAGTAGTTTAGGGTTTAGAGCAATGGAGTTTAGGAGTTAGAGAGAGATTTAGGGTTTAGATTCATGGGGTTTAGGAGTTAGAGAGATAGAGGGGAGAGATGAAGTTATGTTAGGGATTATGGGTTTAGGAGTAGGAGAAATAAGGTTATGAGAGAGCAAAATATGAAGTTAGGGTTTACAAAGATGGGGTTAACAAGTTAGTGAGTGGTTTAGGGTATAGAGAGTAGTTTAGGGTTTAGAGCGATGGGGTTTAGGAGTTAGAAAGACATAAAGGGGAGAGATGAAGTTATGTTAGGGATTATGGGTTATGGTTGGGATAGATGAGGTTATGAGAGAGTGAGAGAGTGAGATATGAAGTTAGGGTTTACAAAGACAGGGTTTAGGAATTAGTGAGTGGTTTAGGGTTTAGAGAAATGGAGTTTAGGAGTTAGAGAGTAGTTTAGGGTTTAGAGCGATGGGGTTTAGGAGTTAGAGAGAGATAAAGGGGAGAGATGAAGTTATGTTAGGGATTATGGGTTTAGGAGTGGGAGAGATGAGGTTATGAGAGAGTGAGAGAGTGAGATGTGAAGTTAGGGTTTACAAAGATGGGGTTTAGGAGTTAGTGAGTGGTTTAGGGTTTAGAGAGAAGTTTAGGGTTTAGAGCAATGGGGTTTAGGAGTTAGAGAGAGATAGAGGGGAGAGATGAAGTTATGTTAGGGATTATGGGTTCGGGTTGGGATAGATGAGGTTATGAGAGAGTGAGAGCATGAGATATGAAGTTTGCAAAGATGGGGTTTAGGAGTTAGTGAGTGGTTTAGGGTTTAGAGAGATGGAGTTTAGGAGTTAGAGAGTAGTTTAGGGGAGCGATGGGGTTTAGGAGTTAGAGAGAGATAGAGGGGAGAGATGAAGTTATGTTAGGGATTATGGGTTTAGGAATGGGAGAGATGAGGTTATGAGAGAGTGAGAGAGTGATATATGAAGTTAGGATTTAAAAATATGGGGTTTAGGAGTTAGTGAGTGGTTTATAGTTTAGAGAGTGGTTTAGGGTTTAAAGCAATGGGGTTTAGGAGTTAGAGAGAGATAGAGGGGAGAGATGAAGGTATGTTAGGGATTATGGGTTAGGGTTGGGATAGATGAGGTTATGAGAGAGTGATATATGAAGTTAGGGTTCACAAAGATGGGGTTTAGGAGTTAGTGAGTGGTTTAGGGTTTAGAGAGATGGATTTTAGGAGTTAGAGAGTGGTTTAGGGTTTAGAGCGATGGGGTTTAGGAGTTAGAGAGAGATAGAGGGGAGAGATGAAGTTATGTTAGGGATTATGGGTTTAGGAGTGGGAGAGATGAGGTTATGAAAGAGTGGGAGAGTGAGATATGAAGTTAGGGTTTACAAAGATGGGTTTTAGGAGTTAGTGAGTGATTTAGGTTTAAGAGATCAGTTTAGGGTTTAAAGCGATGGGGTTTAGGAGTTAGAGAGGGATAGAGGGGATAGATGAAGTTATGTTAGGGATTATGGGTTAGGGTTGGGATAGATGATGTTATGAGAGAGTGAGAGAGTGAGATATGAAGTTAGGGTTTACAAAGATGGGGTTTAGGAGTTAATGAGTGATTTAGGGTTTAGAGCGATGGAGTTTAGGAGTTAGAGAGTGGTTTAGGGTTTGGAGCGATGGGGTTTAGGAGTTAGAGAGAGAGATAGAGGGGAGAGATGAAGTTATGTTAGGGATTATGGATTAGGGTTGGGATAGATGAGATTATAAGAGAGAGAGAGTGAGATATGAAGTTAGGGTTTACAAAGATGGTGTATAGGAGTTAGTGAGTGGTTTAGGGTTTAGAGTGATGGGGTTTAGGAGTTACAAAGTGATAGAGGGGAGAGATGAAGTTATGTTAGGGATAATGGGTTTAGGAGTGGGAGAGATGAAGTTATGTTACGAATTATGGGGTTTATAGAGTGGTTTAGAGAGAGAGAGAGAGGTTTTTAGATTATATGGTTAGAGAGTGGTTTAAGGTTTAGAAAGAAATTTAGGGTTTAGAGAGTACTTTAGGTTAACATATTTGGATTTAAAGTTCAATATAGGAGTTAGAGTCTAATTTGATTCAATGTGAGAGTTTTAGTTTGAATTTGACTAGGTTTAATGTTGTGATTTAATTACATTTAATGTTAAGTTTTGCTCCCGCTTAAGGTTCAATGTTAAGTTTCAATTAGAATTTATTTCTATTCACGGTGAGAGGTCAAGTCTATTTTAGTTCAATCTAATGGTTTTAGTTACCAGTTTATAGTTGTTCCTAAGTCTTTACCTTTATAAAAAAATTCTAATGATTTTTAATTTAAAAATATATATTTAAATTCTCTAATTTACATCTAACTAATTTTCTATATATTTAATAAATTTTTTCTATTATTTTCTTAAGTTTCAAAACTTTCTAATTATTGTAGTATTTTCTAAATTTAAAATACTTTCAAAAGTTGTAATATTTTCTAAATTTTCTAATATTTTATAAAGTTTTAAATTTTTCTAACTGTTATAAAGTAATTGAATCTAAATTTTCTATATAATCTTCTACTATTTTCTATAAATAATATTTTACAATTTCTCTAATAATTTCTAAGTTTCACTAAATTTTAATACATTTTCTAAACTTCATCTAATATTAGAGTACTTAAAAATATAATCGTATAATAATATATAAAAATTTGAATTCTTTAAAACAATCTACATTAGAAATACACATTAAAAACTATATTTCTACCTAAGAAAACATAAAATAAAACATATTTAACATATTATACACATTAAAAACCATATTCCTACCTAATAAAACATAAAATAAAACATAAAATATATTTTAAAATGAGGGGGAATTGTTGACATGCCTAATCTGGCCTAATGTCTCCTGTAGCTCTTCGCACTCTATAGTTCCCAAAAGTTCAATTGATGAAAATGACACATGGATTTGTCTTTACATGGGTTATATAATTTACAAGTTTCCAATCGGATCCCTTTCGGCTGAACCCTTGCTAAGTTGTACATGCCACTTGGTGCATAGTCTGTGCCATGTGTTTCTAGCTAGATTCGATCCCCCTAGAACCCATTCAATCAAATCCAATTCGGCTAGAACTTCAAAGTTAGTCCCAAAGGTGGCACAAATTCATACTTTCACCCCTAAATCGATATCATTTCCTCGGCTTCCTCTATAGCAACAACATACTCTACCTCTATAGTGAATAAATAGTTCACCTTCTACAAGTGATAAATCCAACTCACTGTTGACCCACCAACAGTAAATACATAATCTATAGTACTTCTCTTGGTGTCAAGATCCCTTACCAAATTGAAGTCAACATATCCTTGTAAATTAGTAGTAGAGCCCCCATAATGTAAACATTTACAGGATATGTATCTCAAAAATATAAGAATCCATTTCACTACATTCCAATGCTCAATCTCAAGATGACTAATATACCTACTAACAACTCACATTGCATGTTGAATATCTACCCTAGTACATACCATGTCATACATCAAGATCCCTATAACTAAAGCATAATGTACATTAGACATCTTATTGTCCTCTTCTTATGTCTTTGGAAACGTCTTCTTAGTCAATTTTAAATGACCAAAGAAAGGTATGCTAACAACTTTGGCATTCTTCATTGAGAAATGTTACAATGCCTTATCAATATAATTAGTTTGAGATAAATTCAATCTCCTATGCTTCCTATCTCTACAAATTCTCATACCAAAGTGATTTTGTGTCAACCTTAAAATCTCTCCATCCTTGGAATCCATTCTTGCACTAATTTGTCTCCTATCTTCTTCCATCATTCATTTGTCATCCTCAACATTTATCTTTTGTTCTATCACTTCAAACATTGTTGTAGATTTCACTTCTTGTTCCCTTTTCAAGGATTTGATCTAATTGGTAAGACTATGGCTTTTCTCTAGTGGATCTAAAATACTAGCATCAGTTTCATCAGAATTGTTTCCATTAGATAACTCTTTGATAACTTGTTCCTAATAAGTGGTCTCATTGGTTTGGTGTGAAATTTCCTTCCTCCTATTCAATTATGACCTTATATTGTTCTTTAGTTCATTAATTTGATTCCTAACCATCCTCAGTTCCAGTACTTGGTTCTCAATGGTCTTGTCTATACTTTACTTCTCCATGACTCAAATCTTTACTCTCGGGCAATAAAACCTTTAACAAGAGAACTAGTGTATGATACTAATTGTTGGAATGTATAGATGAATAGGATGCTAAGAGCAAGGCAAGGGTTAATGTAGGAGAATCTTAGGTTGACGTGTTATTTTGTGTTCATTCTGCCAGTTGTTGCCGAGTTGCAAAATTTTTTGAGTGCCAATAATTTTCTAGTATCAGCAAAATTGTAGTTATCCCACATCATGTTAACATTTAGATTAGAATTTTATTGTATCTCACTCTACAATGTGTGCCAAGTTATCTAGAATTGGCTAGGTATTCCTTTATGTGCCGAGTGAACCAGTTGATGCCAAGTGTCAACATTTTGGATGAGTTTTCTATGTTTTGATTCTTAATGGGAGTTGACTTATAGGATTAATTTTGATCATGAATTTTATGATAAGATATTGTCTTGGGATGTGTGTAGATTATTTTAGGGTCGGCCTTTCCATTTTGTAATGTTCTAGAATCTTCTATAAGTTATTTTGGCAAGTATATATAGGGTGTTTAGGCTTAGAGTTAGGGTATATTTGCAAAAACTAAAAGGGTTTTGAAAGTTTGTTGCATATGTCTTCAGAAGTGCGAATTTGAAGCTAGATCATGGATCTTGAATGTATTTTTGTATTTGGCTATAACCCAGAAGGCCTTACAGTTGGGCATGTATGTTGATTATTTGATGAATCAATAAAACTCTCTCTCTCTCTCTCTCTCTCTCTCTCTCTCTCTCTCTCTTTGTGTGTGTGTGTGAGAGAGAGAGAGAGAGAGAGAGATTCTCTTTGTGTGTTTTCTTTCATTGTGTTAATGTTGCAAGGTGGTTTGGATTGCTAGGTGTTCCTTTGGCCCTAGTTCTTCTTACCCCCCTTGCATCAGCTAGTATCAGAGCTTGAGGTTCATCCTTGTAAAGATTGGATCATGTAGAACCCCAATTCAAAATTAGTTATAGGGTTGCAGATCTGTGGATTTGACCTATAACTTGTAGAGGGTTACGATCTTGCAGGAACCTAATTTATAAAGATGGTTTGAGGTAGAGGAAATATTGTAAATGTAATATTGGATACATTGAGATAAATTGTAGCCATATTAGATGTTGTGGAGACAGCCTAGAGGAGAGGAGTGCATCTTGATGATGTGAGTGATAATAAAGTGGTAGCACCAAACCCTAATTTAGAAGTTGAAGAAGATCAAGATGTGGAAAGATTGTTGAGAGTATTGTCTAGGGTACATTCAATACTTGTTGTAGAAATTATTCCTTATGATGGAAAATTTGACACTGATGCTATGTTGGATTGGATCTCTGATATGGAGAAGTTTTTTGAGTATGAAAACACTCCTGATAATAGGAAGGTGAAACTTGTAGTTACTAGGTTGAAAGTTCATGCTTCACTATGGTGGGAGCATTTGCAAACTAATAGACAAAGGATAGGAAAGGAGAAGATCATAACTTAGGTAGAAATGATGAACAAGGTAAAGAAAAAATTCCTTCTTGTTGATTGCAAAGTTATCTTGTTGAGAAAGATGCAAAATTTGAGACAAGGAGACATGACTATGAAGGAGTATACTGAAGAATTCTATACATTAGACATCAGATCTGGACATGTGGATGATTGTGTTGTGAAAATTACAAGATATCTAAATTTGTTGAGATCTAGAATCCAGGATGAAATAAGTTTTGTGAAATTAAAAAGTGTGGAAGAAGCATATCAATATGCCTTGAAAGTTGAGGAGATCTTGACAAAGAGGTAGAGGTAGATCTTATGGTGAAAGTAGTAGATCTGACAGTTCTGTGTAAGATAAAGTCAAATTTGAATGGAAGAATGATGACAAAGACAAGACCAAGTCGAAAGGTGGTAGTTCATGCCAAGGAGGTACTAGTTCTTACTGAGGAAGAGTTAATTCTTATTCTAGAGGTGATTTTTATGGTAATTGTTTCAGATGTGGTAAAGAAGGGCATGTATCTTTTGAATGTAGATCCTCTAAAAGTAGGCAAGGTAACAAAAATGTTGTGATTCAAGAAGACAATGAGGGTTCACCTAGTGTCCCTAAGGCTAGAGAAAATTTGATGATGAGAAGAACCTTATGTAATAAGGGAAGTGATGAGGAACCTGTCCTTAGAAGAAGTCTTTCCAAGACCAAATGTAAGATTGTTGGAAAATGTTGCAAGGTGATCATTGATAGTGGAAGTTCTATAACTTTGGCATCAAAAGAGCTAGTTACAAAGTTATAGTTGTAGAGGTTAAAGCACCACAAATCTTATCATGTTTTATGATCAAAGATGAGCATAAGATATTGGTAAGTGAGCAATGCATTGTGAAGTTCAAGATTGGGCATTACTTTGATGAAGTGTTGTTTGATATTATGCCTATGGATTGTTCTCATATTTTTTTGGGTAGACCTTGGCAATATGATAGATATGTGGTACACGATGGGTATGTACAGTATCATGGTGTGCCAAAAAGTGGTAATGTGAAAAAAGTGAAGTTTGAAAATGTCTAAAAGTGTTTCAAAATCTGCTCTGACTTTTTTCCACCCATCCTGATATCAAGGCTAAAATGTTAGGACCAAGCCTTTTCGGGTATCCAATCAGTAATTAGGTATTTGATCTCATATCGGATACCTAATACTATATTAGGTATCCAATATGAATTCTGATACCTAAAACCTATGAAATTTTTTTTTAAAAAAAAATTGAGAGCTCTTTTTACATTGCATTTTTTTGTTTGATTGTTGACCTCCATTCGGGTATCGAATTTCTAAACGGATTGGAGATAAGGGTAAGTGTTTTTTTTTAATAATATTTTGAATGAATATTATTATAAATTAGTTAGTTTAAATTGAATTTGTTTAAAAATTAAGTTTTTTTATAGAAATTGTTGAAATTTAGGTTGTTTTTAATAGAAATTATGTTTTGTAAATTAATAGGTATGGCTGACTCAAATGATGATACTAAGGTAGGAACAAAGATTCCTCATAACCCTCCACCAAATGATCTAGTAACCCCCTCAAAACCATCCACCAAATGATCCTCTACCCCCTCAAAATCCTCCTTGAATTGAAGATTTGATATTTGAAAATCTTGCCCAACTGAGGGTTTTGCAAACTAGATATAACACTATACTTGCATTGGATCCCATTTTATCCATGTTAAACACCATAGTGGATAATATTGAAACACTTACTAATGAACAAAATGTTTCTCTTATGCCATGTTTGATGATGTGTTGGACTATGATGGGATTGTGCCCTAAATATAACTAAAGATGATATAGTTAGCCTTTTTGTGGACCCAAAAACTAGTAGACAAGTATAATGCCCAAATACTAAACTACCAATTAAATGGTGCACAATTGAGGCTATGCATGCGAACTTTTGGGATCATTGGTGGATGGTTTTTGACATCCCTTCACACAAAAATTTAGAGGTGCCATTCTATTTCATTAATAAATTGTATGCCAAATTTGTCTTGTACCTCAAGGTGAACTATTGGAGCATGAGACCCAACATGGGTGTAGGAGGAGTAGCTCCTCAAAATAGAACCTTTTCCTAGTAGAAGAAAGATGGCACTTTTGTCCCCCCTACTGATGTTTCACCCCCCTCCTCTAGTCCAACATCCTGATATCATTGTAGAGGCTAGCTCTTAGACTATTAGAGTCATCTATAGATTGAGTAGCCTATTGATATCCTAGGCTAGGTCAGTGTTGCCTACCCATTTTGATAATGTTGGTGCAAGTTCATCATTGGCGAGCTCATCACATGTTTGTGTGCCCCACACTTGCATAATGTGCAAGAATATTTGTCTAGGTCCCATGGATGATCATTTTGAGTATTAGTTTGTATTTGAGGAGGATACACCAAATGCACATATAGAGGCTACACACCCTAACATGATAGAGGAGGGGCATGTAGAGGCATGGAATGCTTCTATGGTGGTATGTGTATACATTTTTTTGTTATGACATATGTGATTTAATGTTAATCTTTATAATAGAGTAATTTTAATTTTTAACCCATACTAACTTATACATGTATGTGATCTTTATTCATGTTTAGTTGATGACTGAGAAGGAGCTCAAAAAAGTTGATAATTTCATGCTCTTGACTATTTCATTTGGCCTTAATACATCTATGGTACATTATGTTGTGTTCTCATTATTTTTTTCTATTTGATATTGGATCATATATGCTTTCTAATCTTTCTTTTCTCTTGCAGGTATCACTTGTTAATTGGGGTAGAGTGCGGGGGATGAGGCACAACCCATTAACAAAGGAAAGGTAATTAGGTGCTTTTGAAGTTATTAAATATCGATGCATTCTTGTAAAAATTTTTTGGTAATAAAATTTAATTACATTCGTTATTGTATAGGGTCTAGCTACTAGTGGTGAGTCTAGGCAGATTCCACATCGCAGACGTTTTGGCATTTCCATTCACAATGAGAGCCCCATTGTATGTATAAGTATCATTTATTTTTTATTTTCATAAATAAATTAAAAACTAATTTCCATGATATTAACAACTAGTATTTTTTATCTCATAGGAAACACCAAGTGCATAGGAGGTTGGATGCCAAAGTTTTGTATCTTTGCTAATGTAGCCATTATATCTAGAGGAGGAGTTGACAGAGGTAAGTTGTAGTTTTAATTATCAATTATATGTTATAAATTTAGCATGTTATGAATTATAATGTTATAGTTTAAGTTGTAGATTCATCTGAAAAACATACTTGAACATACATATGCCACAATCAATGAGGTTCAAGCATTGTCAAGGACATATGAGAGGACTCTTGATCAGCATAGGAGGTCGACAAGAGAGGTATTTATGATGAAAGTTTAATACTATAAATCTTCATTAAAAAATGATCATTATGCATTTAATTAATTCAATGTTAGATACATAGAATCATATAAATTTAGTAGTCTAAATTTGGGTTTTCCTTTTTTGCTTATGTAGGAGGCATTCGATCCACATAGTGTAGTGAAGAGGCTACAATTTGATCATCAACCAATATCATAGGATAGTATATTTCTCATAGGATGCATCATGAGACATTTTGAGATGGGATATACCACATTGTATACAAAAACATTGATATTATACATATTGCTGATGGCATGATCAGCCACATTCTATATATGGATCTATGTATTTTGATATATATTTTCATAATTTGCCTATGGATACATGAACTTTGATATATATTTGTGTAATTTGTCTATGGATACATGTATTTTGATATATATTTTTGTCATTTATGTGCACAATGATATACATATTAATTTAGCTTAGTATTGTTCAATTTATTGTGGATCATGTGTATTGTTCATGTTTATGGAATATCATTCATTTTGATCATGTTTGTTATATTCAATTCAAATAAAATTATTTATGAATTAAATTTTAGCAACCTTTATTATCAAATTTTGATACAATGTTTAATTTGAGATGCTATCATATATGTTTAATTTGAAATAATCTATGCAATCCCTTAAGATGTCACTATGGCTCACCTGCCCAAACACATTTAGAGCACCTTCGAAATGAGATAAGTTATTGTAAGCCTCAGCATGACTATCCAGTAGCATTCAACATTTCATCAATAGCCCCCACGAGTTCTAAGTTACGACCCTTGGAAGATCGACCTCAACACGCACTTAAAGCACCTTGGAGACTCTTCGGTACAGGGTGGTCTCGAATGATGGAGGCTCTCTAAAGCCAGAACAAGGGTGTTACTAGGATTCACCTACCCATCTAGAGCCAATGGTGTTGATGATTCGATACCAAGATTAATAGTTTTGAAGTTACGCTATGATGCACCTATGAATTGAGGCACACTATGAGTTTTGGCATCAAGCGAGATCATTGTACCGAATCCAAATAGAATGTGATCTCTCAAAAATGAGATAGTTTATTGTAGGCCTCGACATAACCATCCTATATCATTTGACATTTCATTGATATTCCCTACGAGCTTTGAGTTACGACCCTGGGAAGATTGACCTCAAAATGCATTTAGAGCACCTTGGAGACTCTTCGGTATGGAGTGGCCAAGAATGATGGATGATCTCCATGGATGGAAAAAGGGTGTCACTAGGGTTCACCTAACCATCTAGAGCTAATGGCACTTATTATTTGATGTCAAGATTAGTGGTTTCAAAGTTATGCTATGATGCACCTGTGAATTGAGGCATACTACGAGTTTTGGCATTGAGCAAGATCATTGTGCCAAATACAAAAAAATGTGATCTATAAAAAATAGATAGGTTATTTTAGGCCTCAACATGACTATCTATAGCATTCAATGTTTAATCGATAGCCCCCACAAGCTCCAAGTTATGATCTTGGGAAGATCGACCTCAAAACACAATTAAAGTACCTTGGAGACTCTTCGATACGGGGTGGCCATGAATGATGGAGGCTCTCCATGGCTAGAAAAAAGGTGTCACTAGGGTTTACCCATCCATCTAGAGCCAATGATGCTGGCAATTCAATGCCAAGATTAGTGGTTTCAAAGTTATGCTATGATGCACCTATGAACTGAGGCACACTACGAATTTTTGCATCAAGCGAGATCACTTTTCCAAATCCAAAAGGAATGTGATATCTTGAAAATGAGATAGGTTATTGTAGGCCTCAAGATGACCATCTTGTAGCATTTGACATTTCATCAATAGCCCTTATGAGCTCTGAGTTGTGACCTTGGTTAGATCAACCTCAAAATGCACTTAGAGCAACTTGGAGACTCTTTAGTACAGGGTGGTTGCAAATGATGAAGGCTCTCCATGGATAGAATAAGGGTGTAACTAGGGTTCACCCACCCATATAGAGCTAATGGAGCTAGCAATTCAATGCCAAGATCAGTGGTTTCAAAGTTACATTGTGATGCACCTATGAACTGAGGCACACTACGAGTTTTGGCATCGAGTAAGATTGTTGTGCCAAATCCAAAAAAAATGTGATACACCAGAAATGAGATAGGTTATTATAGGTCCCAACATGATCATTTTTTAGCATTTGACATTTCATTGATAATCCCCATGAGCTCCAAGTTATGACCCTTGAAAGATCGACCTCAAAATGCATTTAGAGCACCTTGGAGACTCTTTAGTATAGGGTGGCTGCGAATGATGGAAACTCTCCATGGCTAGAACAAGGGTGTCACTAGGGTTAGTATTAAGTAAAAACATTTTTTTTACCTCTCTCAAGTTTTTAGCATTGGGCACAGTGCAAGTTTGGTGTTAGTATGTATTAAAATCATCATTTTTAGGTCCCTCCACATTAATTGCATTAAGTAAAATCATCTTTGTTTCGTACATCAAATCAACAAGTTTATACATTTACAATATCTCAAGTGTTTCATCATTATTACATCAATACACAACTATCAAAAATTGTAGTGTCAAAAATGGTAGTGTCAAAAATCGTAGTGTCAAAAATAGAATAGATTTTTCTTCATTTTGCTTCTTATTTAGTTTTTTATCTTCATGCATGGATACTATTCATGATGCACCTACATTCCAATATCATAAAAAAAATATTAGTAACTTATTATATTAAACAAGATAATCATCGGTTCACCGAATTGTTAGGATTAACCTCAAACAAAAATAATAGTTACATGCAAATATAACCAATACCAAAAAAAAGTAGATCACATAAAAGAGAACACAAGACACCAAGATTTAACATGATTCACCCAATCCCTGGGCTATGTCCACCAATAGAAAGTCCAATATTATTATTATCTAGTGATTACAACTTGATTACAATCTGTAATCCCTTACAACTCAATACCACCACAAGAAGCTACAATATCACCATTCATCATAAAATTCCTAACCTTAAGCCTTTTATAAAAGCTTTTTCCACTTACAAAATTAGGGCTAGAATAATAGAAAATAGTAGCTGACGCCTTTTACAATATAAGGGCATTTTTTTCTTTGAGGGCGCTGCCCCCAAAAACCCCTATTGGGGCATTGTGCCTCAACCTCACCCTATATTATGACAAGGAGTGCACCTGGGGTGCTGCCCCAAGATCCCATCTTGGAGGCACTACCCCCAAACCCTTGTAGAAATAATCTAGAGGGAAATCATACTAAATAAACCTCTGAGTCTAGTTAGGCTCCATATCACAACAATCTCCCACTTGGAGACTGATCAAACTTCACAACAATAACCTCCCACTTGGAGACTAGTCATAGCACTGCTAAACTTGTAGCTCCCACTAGAATACATCAAACCACTCTGGATTCTACTGTTCTTTTATTTTGTTCATTCAAGAAGGCCAACCAAAGCCAAAGAGAAATTCAGCTTCTCCCTTGTCACAACCTTTGTAAAAATATCTATTGGATTATCATTTTTATGTATCTTCTCCAACTTTAAGTGTCCATTATCCAAAACTGGCCAAATGAAATGGTACTGTGACTATATGTGTTTTGTCTTTGAATGCAGAGCTGAATTCTTTACAAGATGAATGAAAATTTGACTATCTGTAAACAAATACTTATCCTTCTAAGGGTGTCCCAATTATTTTAAGAAGAACTGAAGCCATATCATCTCCTTAGCTGCATCTATAGTAGAATTTTACTCTACCTCTGTAGCGGATAAATCATTAACCTCCTGTAACCTAGAAACCAAACTCATGGCTGCCCCACCAATAGTAAATAGATAACCTATAGTACTCTGCCTAGTCTCAATATCCCCTACCAAATATGAGTCAACATAGCCATGTAAATCAATAGTAGAGCCCCCAAAGTGTAAACACTTACTAGATGTTCCTTTCAAATATCTAAGAATCCATTTAACTGCATTCCAATGCTTAAGCCCTAGATGACTCATATACGTGCTAACAACTCCCACTACATGTGCAATATCTGGCCTAGTACATACCATAGCATACATCAAGCTTCTTATAGCTGAAGCATAAGGTACCTTAGACATCTTGTCCTCACCTTCTTGTGTCTTGGGACACATCTGCTTAGTCAACTTCAAATGACCAAGTAAAGGTGTGCTGACAACTTTAGCATTCTCCATAGAGAAATGTTGCAACACCTTCTCAATATAATCAGCCAGAGATAATGTCAACAAAATAACATAAGAAGTAAATATACCTAGTCAAGTATTCCAATAGGGTCCTCTCTCTATTTTAGGTTCTCTAATAGGGCTTCATGATCAACATTAGTAATAGTAAAAAGTTATTTTACTTTTGGTCTTCTTTGATGCTTCAACAACTTCACATTTGTTGCTATAATTTAAGATATGAGTATATGAGAATTATTTTGTTCTTCTGATCTTCAAATGCAAGAATTCCATTCCTTCTAAGCATGTATGCCCATAGCCATGTTCCAGCAACTACAACTGAACCAATAGGATATGTAAATCCATCATTATCTGTGATTGATTATTCAAGATTTTGTTTACCTCTTACACAATGTGCTAACCAATAATTTGATTTCTCATCATTCCCCTATGGTGCAACCAATGCAAAGACATGTCCTGCCTAAAGAAGATCTCATAGATGGTTATGCTCAAGTGAACTTTCCATGTCATCATTTTTGATAGAGGGTATGATAGACAATGGAGTAAGATAATGTGGAGCCCATGTATCCACCCACTCACTCAACTCACAATGATCCCAATCACACTGAAAACAACTAGGACAAAAGAAAGCTAGCTATCATGTCCAAATGGTCCATGTACTAGAATTAGAGCTCCAAAATGAATACATTTTTTATGAGTCTCTCACTGTAGCACAATCCAATCTATCACATATGGACCCTTCTTTAACCAACCAAAAGAACCTGCGTACTACTAAATCAAGAGTCCCCTCCTATGATGATGCTAAACTACACCAATCAACAATGCTATGAGCATCAAGAAGCTCTGCTCTTGAAATCTTCAATTTATCCTTAACTAGAGCTCTCTTCACACATGCCCCTGCTCCATCATGTTCCCCTTTCCTGTGGCCAAACTCAAAAAACTCCAAATATGAGGTAACCCTCTCTAGATTTATCATACACAACCAATAAAACATGCGAGCATTCTTGAATTGACCTATGCAATTATTTAACCAAATGATATGTCTATCCATAGCAATGTCATGCTCCTATAAAAAATCAAAATAATTCTAGAAAACATGTTGCACAAACTCATGAGAGTGATATCTATCATCACTCATATAAAAATCGTACTCTCTAATAATTTTTTGATTATCTTTCGCACTATCAAGGGCATGTCTATATGTTATGTGGACAAAAATAACAATATGAATGGAGTTGTAATACTAAGATTGTGTCTCACTTTCAGGTTGCAATGTGTAGTTCTCAGAAAAGTCAACAACTAATATAATTGTGCCAATGGAAAAATTCTTCTTACACATTCTAAATTGTTGATCCAACCACGGAGACATGTGACTATGTCTTGCATACTTGTAGAAAAGATTTGTCTTGAAATATGAAATAAAACTAGCCACACTAATTTCTTTTGCAACCAATTCACATCTAGATCCCTCACTCCCACTCTTCAATGTGTATTTCACCATTTCATATACCATTTTTTTAACTATTGTCTTCCCAAGATCTTGTTTGCACCCTTTATGGAAACATGTGTCAAACTTGGATAAGCCACCACATTCTAAACACTTCTTAGCTAAGCAAGCATTTCTTTAAAAGAAATAACCATCAACTCTATGACATAAAAATTAGTCTAGCAAGTCTCTTGTTGATTTTGGAAGCCCACTAGCACCACAATTCTCCAACATTTTTTTACTATGCAAAGTAGAATGGATGGAATGTAATAGTTCATGGTGCATAGAAAACTCAACATGATATTTGCAACAACATTTATTTCAAATTTTATGTGGCACACAATAAAATGGCTTCAATGATTCAAAAGCCCTTTGTGATATATGCAATCTTGGATGACTCTCTCTAAATTATTTGAACAACATAGTTTGACTTACCTCCAAATAATGTTTAGAATGTCATGTGTGGTCTCTGATGCCAATTCTCAAATTTAACACATCTTTAGCATTGGGAGATACTCTTGATATAGAGTGTCAAAAATGTATAATTTCTTCCTTCACATCATTAGATAGCTTCATATAAAAATGTGAAAGTCTCCCACCAAAAGCTCATGTTTCATTTTGAAGAGAATAATCAATTCTCTTTCGTCTACTAAGTGCTCTTCTCAAAGTAGTATAATTTAGGTTCAAGTCAATACAATTTTGTCTCATATATCTACCCTTTCTCAAATGATGGCTTGCCAAAGAGGTTGTAATAGCCTTCAAGTAACTCTCTTATCCTTCTCCTTGCTATTTTTTCCAATGCTATTGAGAGCACTGAAAACATTCTTCACAATAATGGCATTTCTTTCCAATTTTTTACTGACACAAATCTTTAATTTGGAAAGCATAGGTCTCATCTTTTGCATCTTTAATAAGTGTATAAAAAGTTGACATTGCTCCAGCACTATCTTGTTGTCAAAAAATATCTTATATAGTCTTGAAGCCCACAATCGAATGGTTCTTTGTGATTTTTTCACTTCCAAATTGGTAATAATAATTTCATCAATTTCAATTATCCATTTTGGTGTTTTAGAACCTTCATATCAATTATAATTAGGAGATATGTAATGTTCCCATGCATTGTCATTTTTGACAAGGTCTATCATGCAATTTACATTATGAACTAGTAAAATTTCATTCTCCAAATTTTCACTCTCTAAATTTTCAATCCCAACATTATCATTATTAATTGGTACATTTTTGTTATCCAACTATACATATTTATTATCTAACTATGATTTTTACCTTCGATCAATACATCATCAACTTGACTCACATTTAACATACCTTGTATCTTCCTTCGATGATTTACCTTGTCCCTTTCCCTATATACTGCAATGCCTTCATTTGATGCCTTCCTTTTGCATTTAGTCTTTCGAAGACTATTGCTCCCCATTCAGAAAAAAATATCAGACACCTAATCATACATTATAGAACCTTTTTCGATTGTATGGACCCCAAGAAATCATTTTTCTCCAAATTCGTGAAAATGGCCCCCAAAAAATGTGATTGTCAGGTCTCCAGTGATAAAGAATATTTTGGAAAATGTATGTCAATATTTTAGGTACCCGATCCCATATTAGGTATCCAATCCCAAATCGAATACTTGATATGATATCAAGTACCCGAAATGGATGCCCAAATTTTGGAGGAAAGTCAAAATTTGGCAAGTGTGGGGAATTGTGAACAAATTTGTACATTATTATATATTAGTATTTTATTAAATATAATAGTTGTATATAATTATTATTATTGAAATTATTATTAAATATAATATAGTAATATATATTATTATTATTATATTTAATAGGATGTTATATATGGCTATTAAATTATAAATGATTAATATATATGATTATTATATTAGATAATTATGATTTTTACTATTATTATTAAATATAATATAGTAATATTTATTATTATTTTTATTATTAATAATAATAATATTAATATTATTATGACCTATAGATACTATATATATATATATATATTATTAAATTATATTTAATAGGATATTATATATGATTCCCTCGAATGCATCAAAAGAGGTCATAGGATAACCTATGACCCCTTTCAACACATTTCATGACAACATATGTCCCTAGGGGCTCTAGGACCCCTAGGGACCTATTTGGTTGGTTCAAATGCATCAAAAGGGTTCATAGGTTATCCTATGACTCCTTTCGATGTATTTCATGACAACGTATGTCCCCTGGGGCACTAGGTCCCCTAGAGACCTAATTGGTTGGTTAAAATGCATCGAAAGGGGTCATAGGATAACCTATGACTCCTTTCGATGCATTTCATGAAAACATTTGTCCCTAGGACCCCTAAAGACCTATTTGGTTGGTTTGAATGCATTGAAAGGGGTCATAGGATAACCTATGACACCTTTCAATGCATTTCATGACAACATATGTCCCTAGGGGCCCTAGGACCCCTAGGGACCTATTTGCTTGGCTTGAATATGTCGAAAGGGGTCATAGGATAAACTATGACCCCTTCCAATGCATTTCATGACAACATATGTCTCTAGGGACCTTAGGACCCGTAGGAACTTATTTGGTAGGTTCGAATGCATTCAAAGGTGTCATAAGTTATTCTATTACCCCTTCCAATGCATTTCATGACAACATATGTCCCTAGGGGCCCTAGGACCCCTAGGGCCCTATTTGGTTGGTTTGAATGGATCAACAGGGGTCATAGGTTATCCTATGACCACTTTCGATGCATTTCATGACAACATATGTTCATAGGGGCCCTAGGACCCCTAGGGACCTATTTGGTTGGTTTGAATGCGTCAAAAGGGGTCATAGAATAACCTATGACCATTTTTGATGTATTTCATGACAACATATGTCCCTAGGGGCCCTAGGATCCCTACGGACCTATTTGGTTGGTTTGAATGCATTGAAAGGAGTCATAGCATAACCTATGACCACTTTTGATACAATTCATGATTACATATGTCCCTAGGGGCCCTATGACCTCTAAGGACCTATTTGGTTGGTTTGAATGCATCAAGACAACATATGTCCCTAGGGGCCCTAGGGTAAAATCACAAACCTGTGTCACCTTTTATAAAGAAACGAGCTATCAGAATGCGACAACTCAACTTTAATGACCAAAAAAATGGTATTTGTGTTTAAAATATGAAGATGATGTAAACTGATGAAATGTGTGGAATTGGATGAATTTTATGCCTATAATTTTTATAATTTTTTTGAGTAAGAATTTATTCATTTTATTTTATTTTGAACTCACTTTTTTAACTGTAAAAAATATAGGGTGTAGTTCCTGTCAAACAAGTATATGCAAATCATCTTTTTTTGTTCTGATTTGAAAGTATCTTATAGTTGACATGTATAGCTAGTGAACAAAAAAAGAAATAATTATTTTTTTTGTATATTTTCTTTGTTATAAGTAATAAAGTTCAACCTTATCAAAATCCAACAAATTTTTCCTCCTGTCAAAACTTCCCTATCAAGTCTATACCTTTTCGAAAAAAAATTACATATTCATGAAGAGGATTCTCTCCTCTAGAGATAAATATAATCTTTTTAATCTTTTTGATATGATTTACTATTTTTTTTCCTTTTTTGAGGGAGCATCTTCTAAACTGTTGAAATATCAACTTATAATATTTTGAGATTATAACATATTATAACTAATCAAAATACTCAAAAAATTATATAATGATGATATTGAATTTGAGACCTATAAAAGGGTATTTTTAGTTTTTTTTTAAAAATGAGTTTTGATAGAGAAATGAGTTTTGACTAAAATAGGTTTTGGTATCATAAACGATGACACATATTTGTACTTTTACCCCCTAGGACCCCTAAGGACCTATTTGGTTGGTTTGAATGCGTAGAAAGGGGTTATAGAATAACCTATGACCACTTTTGACTCATTTCATGACAACATATGTCCTTAGGGGCCCTAGGACCCCTAGGGACCTATTTGGTTGGTTCAAATGCATCAAAAGGGGTCATAGGATAACTTATGACCCCTTTTGAGGCATTTCATGACAACATATGTCCCTTAGGGCCCTGGGACCCCTAGGGACCTATTTGGTTGGTTCGAATGCATCAAAAGGGGTCATAGGTCCTTTGATGCATTTCATAACAACATATGTCCCTAGAACCCCAAGAACCCCTAGGGACCTATTTGGTTGGTTTGAATGCATCAAAAAGGGTCATAGGATAACCTATGATCCCTTTTAATGCTTTTCATGACAACATATGTCCCTAGGGGTCCTAAAACCCCTAGGGACCTATTTGGTTGGTTTGAATATGTCGAAAGTGGTCATAAGATAACCTATGACCACTTTCAATGCATTTCATGGTAATATATTTTCCTACAGGCCTTGGGACCACTAGGGACCTATTTGGTTGGTTTGAATGTGTTGAAAGAGGTCATAGAATAACCTATGACCCCTTTTGACACATTTCATGACAACATATGTTTGTATGGGCCCTACAACCCCTAGGGACCTATTTGGTTTGTTCGAATGCATCTTTCTTGACAACATATGTCCTTAGGGGCCCTAGGACCCCTAGGGAACTATTTGGTTGGTTCAAATGCATCAAAAGGGGTCATAGGTTATCCTATGACCCCTTTCAATGCATTTCATGACAACATATCTCCTTAGGGGCCCTAAGACCCCTAGGGACCTATTTGGTTGGTTTGAATGCATTGAAAGGGGTCATAGGATAACCTATGACCCCTTTTGATGCATTTCATGACAACATATCTCCCTCTGGGCCCTAAGACCCCTAGTGACCTATTTGGTTGGTTTGAAAGTATTGAAAGGGGTCATAGGATAACCTATGACCCCTTTCGATGCATTTCATGACATCATATGTCCCTAGGGCCCCAAAGACTCCTAGGGACCTATTTGGTATTGAATGTGTTAAAAGGGGTAATAGAATAACCTATGACCCCTTTCGAAACATTTCATGACAATATATGTCCTTAGGGGCCCTAGAACCCCCAGGGACCTATTTGGTCAGTTCGAATCCATCAAAAGGGGTCATAAGATAACATATGACCCCTTTTGACGTATTTCATGACAACATGTCCCTAGGGGCCCTAAGACCCCTAGGGACCTATTTGGTTGGTTCAAATGTATCAAAAGGAGTCATAGGATAGCCTATGACCCCTTTCGATGTATTTTATGACAACGTATGTCCCTAGGGGCCCTGGTACCTCTAGGGACCTATTTAGTTGGTTTGAATGAGTCAAAAGGGATAATTAGATAACCTATGACCCCTTTCGATGCATTTCATGACAAAATATGTCCCTAGGGGACCTAGAACCTCTAGGGACCTATTCGGTTGGTTTGAATGCGTCAAAAGATTTCATGACAACATATGCCCCTAGGGGCCCTAGGACCCCTAGGGACCTATTTGGTCGGTTTAAATGCATCAAAAGGGGTCATAGGATAACCTATGACCCCTTTTGACACATTTCATGACAACATATGTCCCTAGGGGCCTTAGGACCCCTAGGGACCTATTTGGTTGGTTCGAATGCATCGAAAGGGGTCATAAGATAGCTTATGACCCCTTTCAACACATTTCATGATAATATTATATTTAATAATAATATAATACTATATATTTTAATATAATACTAATATATTACTAGATTATATAACAATAATAATCATATATCTTACTATATATAATAATAATCATCATCATATAATATTACTATATTATATTTAATAATAAAACTCATAATAATCATAATCATATATAATAATAATAGTTAATAATAATAATGCCCACACTTCCCAAATTTTGGTTTCCCTCCAAAATTTGGGCTGGGTAATGAATGTTTGAAAGAATTTTGGATGCCACTTTTTAGGTACCTGATTTCATATCGAGTACTCAATCTAGTATTGGGTACCTGGTTAGGCTTGGTATTTACCAAACCTATTTGGTGAACTCAAAAAACATGTTTGAGAAAGGTTTCACTGACATTCAGACTTCGAGTAGCCATCTGACAATATTATTTTAATTAAAATTCAATGAAACAAAAGGGTGTTTTTTATAACACTCTCAAGATTCTATCGATATAATTGCTATCAAATTCTGAGTTCGATAAGATTTTATTAGTTAATTTTTAATGAAGATTGTAAAGTGTTGATTGACATATTGATTGAAAAATAGCTATAACTTTCAAATGGTATTACATTTTTGAAATCCAAAAGTTGTGTCACTTTCTATGCTTCACCTAGTATAAGAAAAATAAATAATAATTTGGTAAAGTTTTCAGTTAGTTTAGGTGGTTAGACATGAGAGTTTTTTATTATGGAAAAGTTATAGTAGAACATTCATATTCAATTATTTATGTGGAATAAAAATACCCAAAAATATGTGTCACATCTGGCCATGAGTTTACTTTTTTTTTATCTATAATTATACTAAAAAAGTTATCATTTGATTTTGATTAAGGTGGTCAAACATATGCCTACTTTTTAATTTCGCCTTGAAATTTTTGTAGTACTGCATTAAAATCCAAAATTTTGACAAATCAAACTATTTTTTTCTCTAGACAAGGCCTAATAGTTTAGAAATTAAATTCAATTTCCTAAAGATTCTTTTCTTACAAAATTTTGATATAAAGGCCATAACTACTTTAAATTTTACGTGTCAAGTTAAATAACCTTGATTCACTGATTTTTCACTGCCACTTAAGGCCATAGTTTGGTTGACCATGATCCTACACATACCTTGATGGAAGATTGAATCAATATACTATTTGGGTGAATGGGAAGAAGCAAATATTACTTCCTTTGGTTGAAAGTCTAGATGAGGTTAAGTGTACTACTATGAGAATTTGCATGGTTAATGGAAAGAAATTTGAAAAAGAAGTCAAGAAGAATCAAGTTTGTTTTACTATGGTTGCTAGAGGACCGAGTGTTGGTAGTAATGACCGAGCAACAGAAGCTGGAAATGATTGAGTCACAACAGAAACTGGTGATATTGACTGAGTACTAGTAGAAATTACAAAATTGTTGAATGAGTATAAGGATATTATTACTGAGGATATTCTTGATGGTTTACCTCCAGTAAGAAGTATAAGTCATTGTATGGATTTGATTTCTGGAGCTAGTTTTCCGAAGAAAGCACCATATAGATTGACACCTATAGAAAATGAAGAACTTAATAGACAAGTGCTTGAATTGTTGCAGAAGGGATTAATCAGAGAAATTTTAAGTCCATGTGTTGTATAGTTGTTGTACTAGCACCTAAGAAGAATGGAGAATGGAGAATGTGTATGAATTATAGAGCCATTAACAAGATCACAGTGAAATATAGGTTTCCTATACCGAGGATGGATGACATAATAGATTGTTTGAGTGGAGAAAAGTATTTTACCAAGATTGATTTGAAGAGTATCTATCATTAGATTAGAATCAGAGAAGGAGATGAATGGAAGATTTCTTTCAAGACAAAAGATGGTTTGTATGAATGGTTGGTTATGCCTTTTGGTTTGACTAATGCACTTAGTACTTTCATGAGGTTAATGAATGAAGTTCTAAAGAGATTTTTGGATAAGTTTGTGATTTTTTATTTGGATCATATTATGATATTCAATAAGACTAAGGAGGAACATCTTGAGCATGTTAGATAAGTATTACAAAGTTTTAAAGAGGAGAAGTTGATGATTAATCTAAAAAAGTGTTCTTTTATGCAAGAGGAGATTGTGTATTTGGGATTTATGATTTTAGCTAATGGTTTGAGAATGGATCCTAAGAAGGTTAAAAGAAATTTTGGAATGAACTACACCTAAGAATGTGGGTGAGGTAAGATCATTTCATGGTTTGGCTAGTTTTTATAGGAAGTTTATAAAGAATTTCAGTGTTGTTTGTAATGTTATGACTAAGACAATGAGAGGAGATAAAAAGGAGTTCAATTGGACACATTGAGCTGATAAGAGTTTTGATACATTGAAACAAAAGGTTGTTGAGTTACCTGTATTGGCTTTACCTGATTTCAATAAGGTATTTCAAGTTGAGTGTGATGCAAGTGGTAGTGCAATAGGAGCTATGTTGAGTCAAGAAGGTAAACTTGTTTCTTTCTTTAGTGGGAAGTTGAATGATGCTGAAAGGAAGTATTATGTGTATGATCAAGAGTTTTATACTATTGTTCAAGCATTAAAGAAGTGGAGACATTATTTGATTCCTAAGGAGTTTGTGTTGTATACTAATCATAAAGCTTTACAGTACTTGGGAAGTCAACATAAATTAAATCAAATACATATGAAGTGGGTTGAGTATTTGTAGAGTTTTACATTTGTGATTAAGCATAAGAGTGGAGTTACTATCAGAGTTGTTGAGGCATTGAGAAGGTGTTGTTTGTTGACTAAGATGAAGGTTGAAGTTCTTGGTTTTGATGAAATGAAAGAATTGTATGATACTGACTTTGTTTTTTTTGAGGCATGGAGAGAGTGCAAAGCACCAATTCTAATAGATCGCATGAGTAAGTATGATGAATATTTCATTCAAGAAGGTATTTTGTTCAAAGGCATTCAATTGTGCATCTCTAAAAGTTTTATGAGAGTTAATATAATTATGGAAAAGCACAATAGTGGATTGGCTGGACATTTTGGAATTGATAAGACATTGAGTTTGCTAAAGGAGAAGTATTATTGGCCACAAATGTATAAGAATGTTTAGAAGTTTGTGAAGAGTTGTTAAGTTTGTCAAGTTGCAAAAGGAGTAAGTCAGAATACTAGACTGCATACACCTATTTTTATTCTTGAGAAACCTTGGAGTGACATAAGCATGGATTTTGTTCTTGGATTACCTAAAAGAGAAAAGGGGTATGATTCTATATTTGTTGTTGTGGATAGATTTTCTAAAATGGCTCATTTTATAGCATGTATGAAGACATCAAATGCTAAGCATTTTGCTAAACTTTTATTCAAAGAGATTGTTAGATTGTATGGATTCCAAGAAGTATTATTTCTGATAGAGATATTAAATTTGTTGGTTATTTGTGAAAGACTTTGTGGAAGAAAATGGGTACTGAGTTGAAATTTAGTTCTACATTCCAACCATAGACTGGTATTGGCACAAGCTGAGGGGTAGAAGCAAGGAGTTGGGTCTCAATTCTGTGGAAGTTCATGAATTGAGATCGTGCTCCTTTAGAAATGGGTACCCGTTTTGAAAAAATAAATACCCATTTTAGGCTCGGGAACTCAATCCTAAATTTAAAAAATGGGCACCCATTTTTCTAAAAATCGGGTACCCATTTTTTATTTTCAAAAAATGGGTACTTGTTTTTTAAAACATTAAAAAACATATTTTTTAGAAATGGGTACCCATTTTTACTTTTAAAAAATGGGTACCCATTTTTACTTTTAAAAAATGGGTACCCGTTTCTAAAAATTTAAATTTTTTTTTTTTGGGGGGATTTTGTATGCCGATTTGACATTTTCAAAATGGGTACCCATTTTTTGAATTTCAAATAACAGGTGCCTATTTCTTATAACATTGGGTAGGATTTTTTTTCTCCCACCTTAGATTTTGGTTCGAGATAGGCTTGGTGAGACCAAGCCTGTGCCTTGACCTCTCAAGATTTGGCTAAGGCATTGAACTGACAAATTCATGCCTTGCCATAATTTTTAGAGGGTCTTCCCTATCAATTTTTTTTATGAAACAAAAACGCATTAGAGCTCTCACTGTCCTGATTTCAGAAATATAAATTTTATCGTGCTAGGATTTTATTTACTATTTTTGCATTATTTTTTAATCAAACGTAGTACCTAAATGTAAAGTAGTGAAGTTCACTAAAACTTTAATAAATTTTTTATTTTATAATTTTTCTTAAATTAATTTATATGTCATCAATCTACATACAATTCTTTTGAGGTTCCAAAAAAAGAACTTTTGAAAAAAGTAAAATTTTGATCAAATTATGGTGTCTATAGACGAGAGGTTTTAAAATTTACCTTTATAGCCAATTAATAATTAATCTTAGGTGTATTAGGTAACTCCCTTTAAAAGGATTTATGAAAATTCATTTATTTGTATCAAATTATGGTGTTTGTACATGAGTGTGGTATGGCCCTGATACAGGTATTTTAAAAAGTGGTTTTTAAAGATCCATACCAAAAACAAAATCTATCATATGGGTATACAAATAAGTTACACATTCAAAAACTTGATTTCGAACACTAAAAAATTTATTTTTTGAATTTTTTTTATATTCAATCTCTAAATGCCTCAAATTTTGACATCAATTGACAAAAAAATTCAAAAAAGGGAAAAGCACTTCCACTTTTTGCCCAAAAGTGAGACCCAACTTCTTGCACTTACCCTGAGTTTGCATATAATAATTCTATGAATAGAAGTACATGGAAGACACCTTTTGAGATTTTTACTAGAATGAAGCCTAGAGGAGTATTAGATTTAAGGGATGTTTCTAGTGAAGAGAAGAGAAATGTTGGAGAAGAATTTTTTGATTTTATGGAGTCTTTGCATAAGGAAGTGAATTTGAAGCTGGAACAAAATAATTAGAAGTATGAGGAGAAGGTTGATAAGTCTAGAAGACATCATGTTTTTGAAGTTGGTGATGAAGTCATGGTTCATTTGAAGAAAGGAAGATTTCCTGTTAGAACATATAGTAAGTTGAAAATGAAGAAATTTGGACCTTCTAAGATCTTGAAGAAGTTTGATAGTGGAAATGCTTATGAAGTTGGGTTACCTGATGACATGGATATATCTCCTATATTCAATGTTGTTGATATGTATAAGTATCACAAGTCAGATGATGAAGTTTTTATACCTGATGATTGTCCTAAGAAGTAGATTGAAGTAGTTGAACATATATTGGATCAGAGCATTGGTAAAAGCACAAGAGGAAAAAACTATTATGAATGTTTGGTGAAGTGGAAGAATAAACTAGTTGAAGATGCTACATGGATTTCTCAATTTGAGTTGGATTTAGCTCAGGCTGTGACATCTCAATGATTTAGGAGAATCATTTATTTCTACTTAGTTGTTTGATACAGGAGCATCCTGGGTTGACATGTTATCTTACTCATTTGTGTTCATTCTAGTAGCTGTTACTAAGTTGCAACAATTGTCGAGTGCTAGTAATTTTGCAGTATCAGTCGAGTTGCAATTATCCCACATCATGTTAACATTTGGATTAGCATGATCCCGTCTCAATCTATAGTATGTGATGAGTTCCACAGTATGTACTGAGCTATCCAATGTGTGTTGAGTTATCTAGAATTGGTCGAGTGTTCCTTCATGTGCCAAGTGTTAGCATTTTGGATGAGTTTTCTATGTTTAGATTCTTAATGGGAGCCAACTTGTAAGATTAATTTTGATCGTGACTTTTACGTTAAGATCTTGTCTCGAGATGTGTGCAGGCCATTTTAGGGTCAACCTTTCCATTTTGTAATGTTCTAAAATCTTCTATAAGTCATTTTGGAAAGTATAAATAGGATGTTTAGGCTTAGAGTTAGGGAAGATTTGGAAGAACTAAAAGGGTTTTGAAATTTTGTTGCATATGTGTCTAGAAGTGTCAATTTGAAGCTAGATCATGAATCTTGAATGTATTTTTGTATCTGGCTATAACTTAGAAAGCCTTACAGTTGGGCATGTATGTTGATTATTCGATGAATAAATAAAAGATTCTTCTTCTCTCTGTGTGGTGTTGTTCTTTTTGTTGATTATTTGATGAATAAATAAAAGATTCTTCTTCTCTCTGTGTGGTGTTGTTCTTTTTGTGTGTTTGATTCCATTGTGTTAATATTGCAAGGTGGTTTGGATTGCTAGGTGTGCATTTGGCCCTAGTTATTCTTACCCTCCTTACATCAAGGGTGAATTAGTATCCTAAAAAATTCTACCTTATAACAACTTTTCAGTGATTTCCTTTCTTTCTTTGTCACTTGGTAGATACTAAACAAATACTATATTACTTGAAAATGAAAAGTAACATAACTAATTTAGATATTTTCAAACATAATCACATAAACAAAATTCATCACACATAAAAAAATATTTTGGTTACATCAAAAATATAGGAGTTGATGAAATCCAACTCCACAGCTCACCAAGGTCGCCTGCATGCAAATAGCCTGTCGAAGGGAAACCAAAGAAGGAAGAGGTGGAGGTTGAGAAAAACCCTAAATGGAGTTAACAGAAAATATTTCAAAATAAAGAAAATGTATTTACAATGAAAAAATGAGTTGAGAGATACAATGAGAGAGCCTGAATATAAAGGCCTCATGGAAGCTTGTAGAACAAGCTAGAAAGTGGTAGAAGATAAGGTTGACAAGTAAGCATTCACAAAAAGGTGAAATGAGCTAGAAGGGAACAAAATCCCGTGTTTTCAACAACTCATCACTACAACTATTAAATGAATTCATTAACCTAAGTAAACTTAAGTAAATAGAATAAATAAATAAATATTAATTATTTACTCTAACACCCCCCGTTAAGTGCAACTTAGGGGAATGCCTTAAGCTCACAAAACTAAAAGAAAATGCATAATGGGTCTCGAAAACAAGATCATGTTAGGTTCCCATGTACAATGCAAAGAAATGCAACCTCTAAAAATGGGGAAAGAGAGAAAACCATGTGGGAAAAACCCTCCCCCAAAAAGAGGCAAGAACCTACTGAAAGACTGAAGAAGCCTCCAACTAGAGGAATGTCCCCATAAAATAGGAACAAAAAGTGATCATGAAGAGAATCAATGAAGCATGAAGAAGCCATAAAATCTACCATCAAATAGAAACTATTGATCTGAAGAACCTCCATGGAAGAAGAAGGCACGAATCGAACATGTCTATATGGTAGATGATCCATCTCACTGAAATGCATAGGTAGCCAACCACTACAATTGCCTAGTATATAGGATCAACCACTGAATACATAGCTCACACTATTGAACCATCAAACCATGGAAGCATTAGAACACCAGAGTAACACCCCCTTAATGCAGACAGGGTGAGATGACAAGCAACTGAGAAGGTGGGCCAATATCCTTTGTAAATAGAACCAAGAATGACGAGAGAGGGGAAGAGGTACAAACACTTATAAAGATACAGTCACACCGACTCTACATGGGAAAACAAAAGGAAGAAGGCCAAAAATAGCAAACAACTATCCCCCCATGGTGCTTTATAAAAATAGTGTGCATACAACTATCTCAAAACAATGTTCATGAACTCGAAATGCAAGAGTGGCACTTTATCTCAGTGCATGTACATAAAAGTTCTTACAAATAATGTCTACAATGATCAAGAAAAGAAAAAAGCTGATACAAAAGAAAGTACAACCTAAAACAAAAGATTCCATGCTAGGAAAATGATCCTTGGACCTGAAACACCCAAGATATCCACCATAGAGAAAAAATGCCAAAAATATGATAGAAAGTGCATGGGCTAGAGTCTAAAGGAAATGAAAACATTTCTGAAAAGATGACAAAACCAACTCTCCAAAAATATAACGTTTTCAAAAAATGGACATGGGACACAAAAGATATGCATGTTAGAGTCAAAAATAGAACTTCAAACTTCAACTACAAAAATGAGCAACTAAACTATATCAAAATTTGAAAATACCTGCACCAATGTCTCTATCCTAGAACTAGCTTCCCAGTGTTTCTTTCGGATTGAAAAAATACCTCTGTATGCTCAAGTTATGGCCAAAAAATTGACTATAGGTCAAAAAGGACCCTGGAGAGGTGTTGGAGAGCTAATAATGCAGTGTTGACATCATGTTGACATTAGCAATCTACTGGAAAAAATTTGAGGGCCTAGGGGCCATCGCAACAAAAAATATGCCACATGGTGGGCGACATAGCAGGGGCCACATGGCATAGTGCCAATGTGGCACCTATGCCACATGTCACCCACAAAAACTACCAACTGTGCTATAGAAAATATGTGGGCACTGTACTATCACTGCTGACTATGCGGGTGGAGTTGTAGTAGAGGAGTGGCATAGGGGTTGCTAAACATCAATGGAGTGCAGGAAACTAGTAGAGGAACAAGAGGCACCGCCAAGGTGGGAGGCGCACTGGTGTCAGTTGGGCCCAAGCTACCTTGTGGTGGTGCAACCGGCTGCGGAAGCCTGCAAGCTAGGCGCAGGCTACACGGAGGTGGTCACTAGGTCGTGCAGTGGTGGGTGCCCAACAGTGCACCAAAAACTTTATTTTTAAATTTTTTTTTGCTAAATCGTTCGTATGATCGTATGGCAGGGCCTACAACTAAAAAATTTTTGCCTCCTGGAAGTCTGTCTCCAAAATCAAAAATTTTTATATGAATCCTAACTATAAATGGTCTTCCATATCCAATGACAGCATCTGTTTGGGTCCAAAGTGCTCCAAAAAAATGCCCTTCCCCCGGATTGAAAAAAAAATGCACAAACAAACTAGGGTTTGTGTCTCTGAATCGCAGCTTCAAAAATCTTTCAAGCAAGAAGCAACAAGGAGGATCTAATGCCATGTAGGAGTTGATGAAATCCAACTCCACAACTCACCAATATCACTTGCATGCAAATAACCTGTCAAAGGGAAACCAAAGAAGGAAGTGGTGGAGCTTGAGAAAAATCCTAAACGAACTTGAGAGAAAATATTGCAAAATAAAGAAAATGTATTTACAATGAAAAAATGAGTTGAGAGATACAATGAGAGAGACCGATTATAAAGGCCTCATGGAAGCTTGTAGAACAAGTTGGAAAGTGGTAGAAGACAAGGTTGACAACTAAGCATCCTCAAAAAGATAGAACATGGTAGAAGGGAACAAACTCCCGTGTTGCCAACAACTCATCACTATTACTATTAAATGAATGCATTAACCTAAGTAAACTTAAGTAAATAGAATAAATAATTAATTATTAATTATTTACTCTAACAGAAACCCTTGGTCAGAGGGAAAATCGCAATGGGGATGACACGCACAAATCCATCACTATTGTAGTAAGAGGTTTCCTTGGTAGGGATACATTGATAAGTAGGAGATGATTTCCACAGCTAGTCAAATTGTGATGTGAATATCAGGATTTAACTGTGTGATTTTTGAGTCAAACTCGATGACCCATGTTTCATGAGTAGCGATTCAACATGAATCCATCTCTCATGAGAATAAATGGAACACTTAGCACTCATTGGATCTAGGTGATGCTCACAGGGGTGAAGCACCGGGACTTCCCGGGAGGTCACCCATCCCAGTACTACTCCAGCCTGAGCGCGCTTAACTACGGAGTTTCCTCCACAGTTAAACCCAAAGCTTGCAACCACAGTTAAACCCAAAGGGATACATTGTTTAGTCACTTCTCGTGACTTACTTTATTAGGAGCATACAATAAGATTAGTAAAATCCACCTTTCACAAGTATTTTAACAACACTCTTTAAGTGTGTACTCAATTAAGAGATTTACAATAGACTGATAGGTTTACCTTTGACAATGACTTAAAACTACTACAATTATAAGAAAGTAGTAGCAGTGATATGTGTAATAGCAACTTACTTTTCTTGATAAGTTCTCTCTTCTTCTCAATATTTTGTATCACCTCTTGTGACTAATCTTTCTAATCCTCTTTCACCACTTAAGATTCCTATCCTCTGATGTGTTTAACTCTGTCCTCTATCATAAAGTTTTTTTTTTCTTTAATTCCCCTCTCAATCACACTTAGAAACAACATAAAATTGTTTCAAACAGGTCCTTTTATAGCCTTCTTTTTCCTTTACGATCTCTGGCCTAATTGAGGTTTTGGATTCCTCTAGAATACATCATATCAAAATCAAATCTTCTAGCCTCATCCTTGACCTTTCCTTCATTTTCATCTTTATTTTCATTAGTTTGTTCTACCTTGTAATCATCCACAATCAGTTTACATCCTTCAAGAAATATTTCTTAAATCTTTACCTCAATTAGTGTAAGCCATTTTTGTCACTTGATAAGATCGTGTCACATCACTTTTTGTTCCAAATCAAATTCTCATGTAGTCTCTCTTTCACTTGATAAGCATTTAGTTCTTTAGCCTTTAACTCGCTAAAAACTCTGCTCGGGTATAACTACTTTGCTTGGTAATCTATATCTGGCTCAGTGTTTGCTTATGCTCAGTAATTATATAATTACTTGGCAACCACTAAATGCTCAGTTAAAATTGTATGTTTGAACTTGTCTTCCTTTGTGCCCGGGCATAGTATGACTCAATTACTATGAGTAAGCAACTATATTTTGTCTCTAAATGACAACAGTACTCTTAGGACCATTTATGAGAGTAACAAGGAGAAATTAAGCTACCACATTAATCGCTCAATCTCTACTTCCTTATTATTATCTAGTGGATTCAATGTTTCAAATAATGGTAAGGTGAAAATATCTTTCATGAGGGAATGAGTGAATTGTGTGCTCCATTTTTTCTTTCATATTGTGTATAAAAATCTTCCACAATCAAATCTGGAAACTATACAATAGATAAATTTAATGTAATAGACTTAGTTTTTAGATATTATTACTTCATTCCTAAATTTATATAATTTAATTACTATTTAAAGTTTTCCATTCTTTCTTTTTTTTGTGGTTATATTCAATATTATATATTTTATTTTAAAATTTAAAATTCAAAGTTCAATACTTTAGTAATTATGATTTTATATATTTTAAGGATTTACAAAATGAATATTTTTTTGTATGTCTTGAGAAAAGATGGAAAAAATTTACTCAATATTTTAAGTTATAAAAGTATATAATGAAAAAACAATACAACAATTTTAATTTTTTTTTGGTAATTTATACATTTTATATTAATATTGTATGTTTTTATAATTAAATATAAAATTAATTTTAAAATGGTAGATATAGTTTCTTGATATATTAACTAATGATAAAATTGTTCAATGGGAACTAATAATTTCAGTGGCCCATGCTTAATTAAATTGAAGATTCCAACACAGTACGAGTAACTCTAATGAGTAATTAGAGGCAAGTGGTGCATTTATAAGTAGATTTAGACATGCTGGCAACTGGAACTCCTATCTTCTGAATATTCAACACTATGAGGTAAATAGGACTGGCATTTTCAATTTAAAGTGCTTTTGATTTGCATTGAGCCAAATATATTTCAAATCACTAAAGAAGCTTTCTCCTAATTTTTCATTGCTTGATGTCACTAGCAGCACTGGTATGTAACATATTCACAAACACTTCTTAAACTTTAGACATGTAAAATTATTTATAGAAGAGCCCGGAACATTCCACAAGGACTAATAAATCCAGGTCCTATTTATATATGAATAAACCAAAAAGCTTCTCAAGTTGAACTTTCCTTTATATCATACCGTTTCAAAGCTCAGCCTCCTTACCATTTTAATGCACTTTTTGTAGCTTATCTGTCTTTCATTATGTTGTTTGTCTTCATCAAATTTAAAGATTAGCAAGACACAAGTTCAAACGGAGTCCACAATTAAATGTTGTGAAGCATCAAGTGGAATTCTATTCAAAGTTATTTCAGCGTGAGTTCCGGGTTCCTTGCCTCAAATTTTATAATGTTTCTCTCTTAATGATTCATATGAGACCGTGTCTATTGCATTATCCCTTATCTCATTTCTCATGTTTTTAAACACACATGAAACAATTACTTGAACCAATTAATAAAATCTTTTTCAATAGAATTGCCTGATGTGCATGAATTTCTAGTGCAAAGTAACGTAGTAACGTTGAGGATGATGTGATACATCCCGAACTCCGTAGAAATAAAGAGCCATTTTTTCTCTATACCAATAAAATTTCAACATCTTTTCTTTATATTTATATTAATAACAAGTTGTACAAACACGTCAAACAAAAACAAGCTTGATCGCCAACTAGAACTTTGAGTTCCACAGCTGACCAGGGTATCATGAATTTGTAATTCATAGTCACACAGAGATCTATAGGTCTGTCTTAAACATAACACACTAAGTAAGAAATTAAGATCGGAAAAATAAGTCAACTTTGACTATATAACACTTTTAACTTAGAAATCAAGCGTAGCCATCTGAAATCGATCTAACAACAGAAATAGTATAGACACACTCACATAATCACACATTAAACAAAATACTTAGACAGCTGAACAAGTTCGACCTTAGCAGCCGTGCATGCGGATCTACTCCAACCAATTAGTGAATCCTCTTCATAAAAACAAACGGAACAAAGAGTGAGTCATAATGATGAAATGAGAGCAGCCAAAGAGAAAAACAATGAGAAATGAGAAATGAAAAAGAGAAATAAGAGAGTGAAATAGCTACGAGGAGCAGTTGAACTGAGGGGTGATGGGGAAGCCGATGTTGACACCGCACTTTCCAGGCAGCTGACCGGCTCTGTCCCATCTGAAACCGGGGACTTGACCGGCAATGCTCTTTATGCAGCCGCACGCGGCTCGGCGGTCGGGGGGAGTGGCGGCGGCAGAGTTGAGAGTGCGCACGCCGCTGCAGCATCCGCCTGATGGCTGCGCGGAGCCGCCGGTCACATACGACAAACATCCGCTCAAATCTGACGTCACCGTCGAACACGATATCGCCGCATTCACTTCGCCGCCGCTTATTATCAACGCCGCGCCGACAAGAAACAGCATACACCACACAAACTTCTTCATCGCATAACTATTATTACGCTTTCCTAATTCCATTTCCCTCCCGATTATATTTTCTAACACCAAACAATGATTTCAGAGTGCCTCTTCACGAAGAACCATCTTGTGATATTTATATGGGAATTGGGCTTCGATTTTGGGAATTAAGAAAATATTATATGATTCTTATTTCTGTTGTGAACTCTTGAATGGAAGTTTTCATCGGAATTGGGGAAACAAAACAACAAAGCTGGGTACATAGAAGCCCTGCACTCAAAAGAGACTTCGATTGATATATTTTATTTATTTTTACCAGCCGCTGTTGTGCTTTACGTCCCCTGGCCATTTTGTCTTGATTTTTGTTTGCTTCTGCATGGCAAGATAATAGTGAATCTATACTTTTCATACAAACATTTCCATCTCTTCCTGCCTCATTATGCCATTCTCATTTATATTGTACGACAACAAAATACCCACTAACTAATAGACTGTTAAATTGTGATGATTTTATAATAGATAGCTTCTATTACCATGTTTAAAAGAATCCTAAAAAATGAAACATAATTGATCATTTTTTTAAAATCTTTTTGGTTGGTGATAGATCAATTTGTGCATCACTATTAGTATCATGACATTTAACCATAGGTACTAGTGTTTTTTGAGTGAGTGCCTATTGGTGCATGAACATAACAGGTTCTAGGTGAACGTTTTGAAATAACGCTTTTGGATGGTCCTGAACACCCAAAATCTAAAACCTTAACTTTAACCTCTTCACTCATCTAAGAAGGTACACCAAAAATTTGACTTAAGTTCTATATGCATGAAGTTTGTCTAGACAGCTAATGGGGTTTTTCCCTTAGAGAAAATATTAAATGGTGACCTCCCTATCTCAATCAAGTGAAATTAAATTGTGTTTGTGCTTCAAAAGACAATCTGAACAAATCAGATATTAGTATTTGTATGAGGGATCATTTTGGCTCCCTCACCTTACTCTTAAATCTTCGAGTATTTTACCAGGAACCAATAATATGGTAGAAGCTTGGTGGTATTAGCTAAAAATATAGGTCATACAAAGTTGAACATTGAAGGTGATTTTGCATGTATTAATAAAAAAACTATGAAAGACTTTGGTCAACATAGGCTTCGATGGTATTAATCTAGATCCTTCAATATATAATGTTAATTTATATGATCATCCTCATCTGTTGGTGTAATGTCCCCACTAGGGATGACAATAATACCTTCAAAACCAATGTTAGGAGTTATACAATAATAAAAATATATTTAACTATTCTACCCTCTATCCTAACCCAACCTTAAAGATGTCTCCACATCGGGATCAATAACCCTCTTGAGGATCCTTAGATCCCCAGTTACTTGTATGTCTTCTATGGAGTGCTCCCTTTAACATCCTTCCTAGAAGAGACATTCTCTATCCAGGGCCCTTGACAAATATGCATATGTTAATATCTACAGAATATTTCAGCCCTATAACCATATTAAGATCACTCTCTTCCCAAAGGGACTCTCTTGATCTTAAGCTATTAACCACATTAAGACCACTCTCTTCCCAAAGGGACTCTCTTGATCTTAAGCTATTAACCATATTAAGATCACTCTCTTCCCTAAAAAGGGACTTGCTTGATCTTAAACTATTAACCATTAAGTCATGTGTGGTTATCCATTTCAAATTACATCTTTACATATACATAAATTATCCACAATTATAATTCATTAATATAAATAAATCTATAAACATAATTAAATAAATATACCTTTCTTACCTTCCTCTTTGCTTGGTCCATGTGGCTCTATCATTAATCAACCCTTCAATGAACTAGTCCTTCTAAATTATCTCAACTCTATATTTACTTTCTAAAATTCTTCCTTTTCTAATTATAAGGATAGGATTTTAAAAAAATACTTTTTTGTTTCTTCCTTTCCAAGAATCACAACCTTTCATAATATGAATCCTTTGAAAAGTCACAACACTTTATAGTTACAATCCTTTCAAAAAGTCACAACACTTCATAACTAAAATCCTTTGAAAAATTTCTAATATAGTTTCCACATTTTTGAAGAGTCGCAACTTTTCATAATTTGACCCTTTCAAAGGTTCACATCCTTTCAATATCATTGATACTTTTTTAGAAAGTCACTTCCTCATTTTCTTCATATTACTTTCCTCTTCCATTTTTCCTTTTTGAACTCCTACCTTCTCCTCCTCTTTTTCTCCCTCTCTAAAATAAACTCTCATCCCTTTTGTATCTTAATTTTAAGGAGTCATGCTTATTTGTTAAATATCTCTTGATTTTTCATTAGATTTAGTTAATTTATATTATTCTATGTTATATTATTTATTTACTTACTTATTTGTGTTTATTATTATTTATTATTAAATTCAATTTAGAAATTTAACATACTTTCTACAATATTGTCTCTTGTATTTTATTTATCCATTTTAATTTTATTATTTAAAATATCATATTAAATATTAGTTCATTAATAATATAGATTAAATAATAATATTTTCTTATTTTTATATTTTAGTATTAGTTTTAATATAGCTTTATTATCATTATTTATTTACTAAAATTGTATTATCTAATTATTATTAAAATTCTAATTTAAAATAGGGATATGACAGCTAGAATTAGTGGATAAAGATAAAGTGACTTTAACATATCATCCGCTTTCATAGTTGCTCCACCACAGGTTGATAGCCCTTAGGTCTTTGGTCCCATTGACCAAGCTTAAACCTATGCTTCTCTATAGGGAACACCACCCTTAGCTCTGAAATGCAAGAAAGAAAGAGTTCTAATGACAAAGAATGAGTCTTTTAGGATATATATATATATATATATATATATATATATATATATATATATATATATATATATATATATATATATATATATATATATATATATATATATTAGGGTTGTAAAACCCTTATATTCAAGAATAGCCCAAAAATGTAGAATTCAACTCAAAGTGAATTATTAATAGTAAAATAAAAATGTAGATATTTTAGAAATTAATACAAAGCGAAAATTTTTAAACCCTCATTGGAAAAATCAACTATGGTCAAATAGGAGTTGACTAGGGGCAAATGAAGGACTACAAATATAGTTTTTGCTTAGAATCATATAAAAAGGTTTCATAATCTTAGGAGAAGGTTGCCAAAGGTTAGTGGATACATAATATTCAGTCAAACTATGGCCAAATACAATCAAATTTGGTCAAATTCAGTCGAGATGACATTGAATGACTATAAAAATTTATGAAAAGTTGTAGTAGGGTATATCTAATTAGTCAAATTATCAAAATATTGGTCAAATAGGATTTAAAAAGTCAAAATATGTCAAACATGGTCAAATCACACTTTTGAAGTGGTCAAACTTGGTCTAACAATGTTTTATCAGCACTATTTTAACTTAAATCATTTAAACCATCAATAATTAATTCAAAAAAAAATTCTAATTTTTGAAAACAACCCCCGAATGATTCTTATCATTTTCACATTGATCATAATCATATTAAATTCAATCACACATCATCAACAATGCTTAAAATTATGATTTCATTAAGATTCATTTTGATTACGCTCTCAAGGGGGCATGGGATGCCAATATTCTATAAAACTTATCAACACTAGGGACACATGATTATTCACTTTAATTAAGATAAAACAGTTTGACAATTGAATTCATTGCATCACATGGAGTTTGTTATCTATGCATAAATGAAATCAATCCCACAGTTAATCATTTTATCACATGATATCAAACTTGTTATTCTATTAATCAAGCATCATCGCTTCAAATATCTTTTAACTTTGGTCAATATTAACATTGTGAATTAAATTGGTTATTTTTCAACAAAACATGATCTCACATATTGAGTTTCAACACTATGACTCAAATTGGATACTCCGGTTAAGCTCTTATTAGCCTTGGATCCATCAAGATCAGTGTTGGAAACTCCTTACTTAAAACAAGTTTTCAAGGGAATTTCATTTGATTTGAATCAAAATTCTTAGTCTATAAATTAGGAATTTTTTTATTTCTTCATATCAATATATTCTCTGAGTAAACATGTCATAATTTCTTTGAATCAATGTGTTTCTCACATATCAATTCAAAGAGGGGCAAATGTAATCACCCTAAAATGAGATAGTAAACTAGAAAGCCTATTTATTTAAACACACCTAAATATGTTGACCCTATTACTGACATAATCCAATCAAAATTATGTCAACCCTATTATTGGCATAATTCATCACAATCAACCTTGATTATGTTGACTCAATTATTTCCATAATTCATCAAAATTTATCAAAACCTCAATCAAATAATCAATTATCATCACTTAATTATAAATCAAAGCATTAATTACCTAGCCTCATTTAATTAAATCAAAAGATTCAATGCACTTGGTTAAATTAATTAACAAAAGATAATTTTAATAAATCTCTCTAAATACATGTTATCTCAAAGGGTACAAGTAGGAAAAAGGTTGTTATATGGACCAATCTAAGCACATCATGTGGATCACTCCAAATTGAAACTCAATCACTAATTAACTTTGAATCTTAACCACACATTTGATTGCCATTTCTATAAATAATATGGATTTCAATCTCAAATGGCCCTTTCTTTTAGAATTGCCTTGTTATGTTGCTATTTTCATGATTCATTTGTGCATTTTCTCAATTGCTTGGTAATCAGCTCAATTTCAGTTTTATAATGCAAGTAATGAATCTTTATTTTTCTTTTGAACATTTAGCATGAATCTTTCATACTAGGGGTTCATTGTCACTAATTAGGATATTGATCTAGAGGGAAATTAAGATATTTTTACAGTTATTCCTTAATTAGAGAGCAATAGGATGATTTCAATAGGGTTTTGATGTTATTTCCATACAAATTTTGATCAAGGAAAAGTTAATAGGAAGATTGGCAATGTGGGTCCTAATTTGTAGTGAATTTGACATTAAATATATCAAAAGAAAGGAAAATAAGGGACAATTAATAGTCGATTAACTAATAGAGTCTCCAATGATATACAATAAACCCATATAGAAGAGTTTACTTATTTAGCAATAATGCACTTGAGATAACACCCATGGAAAATGTACTTTGATGGATCCTTCACTCAATAAGGATTAGGAGCAGGTTATCTCATCATTACTCTAGAAGGGTACAAAATAAGCAAAGGATATGAGATGATTTTTCCTTGTACAAACAACATTGTAGAATATAAAGCTTTGGTAAATGGCCTCAAGCTCACCATTTAGTGGAAAATAGTGGAGCTATAAAATTATAGATATTTGCAAATAGTAATCAACCAAGTAAATGGAGAATGGGTCAGTGCAAAAAGTTGGGTCTCACTTTTGGCCAAAAAGTGGAAGTATTTTTCCTATTTTTAGACTTTCTTGTTAAATGTTGGTAGAATTTAGGCACTACAATTCGAATATCAGAGAATTTTAGTAATAGAAATTGTAGTGCTCAAAGTCTAATTTTTGAATATGTAGTTTATTTGAATAATCATATGACAATTTTTTTGGGTTTTTATGGATCTTTAAAAACCACATTTTCGAAATGTTTATTTCAGGACCATACCATGCTCGTGTACAAACTCCATAATTTGACACAAGTAAATGATTTTTTATGAATCTTTTTACAAGAAGTTACCTCACACACCAAATATTCATGAGAATAATTTTCCTTAATTTTTAATGAATATTTATTTATTTATTTATTTTTAATTGACGATTATGCTAATTTCTAAAACCTCTCGTGTATAGACACCATAATTTAATAAAAAATTAACTTTTTCAAAATTTTATTTTAACTTCAAAAGAATTGTGTGTAGATTGATGACATGTAAATCAATTTAAAAATCTATTAAAGTTTTAGTAAAACTAACTATTTTATGTTTAAGTGACACTTTTAATTAATAAATAATGCAAAAATAGAAAATGAACTCATAACACTATAAGATTTACATTTTTGAGATTAGAAGAATACGATCTATAATGGGTTTTTATTTTGTCAAAAAATTCAATGACGAACTATAAAAATTATGGCAATGCCTAAAATTGTCAAATAATTGCCTTAGTCAAAATTTGATAGATAAAGGCATAGGCTTGGTCCCGCCAAGCCCATACCATGCCTTTCCCTAAGGAAAAACCTAATGCCAATGGCAAATTCTCGCCCATGGCTTTAGAATTGGGCACCTGATTCTTAATTCAAAAATTGGGTGCCCAATTCTAATTTAGCCATTGTAAAAATTGGGCATCCAGTAATTTAAAGTATCGGGTAACCAATTTTAAAATCATGTACACCTGATTATTAAAAAATTGGGTGCTTGATTTATAAATTAGCCACCTGATTTGTAGATACCCATTGGGTCCCAAAAGATGACCCACAAAGAACTAAACAATCATTGGAATCATTGTTTTATAGTCTTGAGCTACAAAATTGAATTTTTGTCATATTATTCTACTTTCTTGTCATCTTCTACATTTTACAAGCTCTGATTGATTTGAATTCAAATTTGGTGCAAACATAGGATCAAAACAACAAAGAAAGAAGAAAATGAAAGTTCTAAGAAATGAGGAGGTTGCAACAACCAAAGAGAAGAAAGCATAATGATAACATGAAAGAAGAAAAAGAATTAGAGAGTTGACCAATGTTGGGTCTTCAATTTCAAATATTGTTTCAAAGGAGATGGATACTGAGGATACCACGATGGATGAATAGGTTGAAGAAGAGAACCCAATACAAGGGGATTTAGGTGCACATTCTAATCAAACATTCAATACAGGTGTATCTGCAAACCCTCGAGTTTATTCTCATAATGAAATTGGATATTTTATAGAAGTAGGTTATGATTTAAATGATCTAGGTTTTCTTCATGAGAATAGATTACCAAATGATCATGCACAAAAAACTCCAATGGAAATGCAAGCCATAAATGAAATACCAATAAAAATGAAAAAAAGATTCAAATTCCAAATAAAATTGAAAGTAAAATGCCAATTGAAAACAACAATTATATGAATGTAGACATGGAAACACCAAGTACCAAAGAAACATGTTTGAATGATACTAAAGTGCATGAACATAATTTTCATTTTTCTAAAGATGTGTTGGGTAATCTTCATGGATTGGCTTCTTGGAGACAACCTAGGACACATGGTAATAGATTATATAGATAATTTTTTATAATAAGAAATTTGGGTTTCAATGTAAGTTGATGTTGCATCTAATTAAAATGTCTAAAATGCCAAAAGTTATGAAAAGGTTGGGAATGTATGCAAAACCCAAGAATACAAATGAGTCTTAAAATAAGTTGTATCCATTGTTGCTAGTACCTTTAATGTTATTAGAAAGAGAAGTTTCTCTAAATACATGAATGCAACACAACAAGCAATACAAATATCTTTAGTTAACAAATCAAATTCTGACAAAAGATTGATTAGTAACATAAGTGGATATCTTAATGTGAGTCATAAAAATTTAGAAAGAGTTGTAAAGAGAAGGATTAAATTTGAAAGTGATCCAGCAAATAGTTTGTGGACTTGTAGTGGTAGACTCTTGAGATCTGATATGAAACTTATAAGTGAAGTCAAAATTTTGGTTAAAATTTTTTGATACAAGAGTATCACCTAATTCAAGAGATGTTCTTAAATTGAGATTTGGCTCAAAAATACGTGATCCACATCCTAAACACCTTTGGACATGACTAAAACTAAATTGTTCAAAAAATATTTAGATGATAAGGTGTTAACTATTATCATTAGTCAAAGATCTTTTGAAAAGTGTAAACTATGGATGTAAGGATTAACAAGGAAAGAGTCACATTTTCTTGTAAAAATCATGTTCAATTTCATTACCATTCTAATGTATTTTGATCTATATGCAGTACCATGAATAGTAAAGAAATGTCGCAAGAATTTGGTATAAAAGTACCACCTCAAACTATAAAGGATTTCATATCAGGTCTATTTTTAAGCCACCTAGTGACCAATATTTTCTTTTCAATGCATGTCTTTCTAGTACATGTGATGTGTGGCAATCTTGATTTATTAGATGAATGTTTGCATAAAAACTCTTTGACTAATTTTGGACAACAATTAGTTGATATAAAAATATTTAAAACTATTGAATATCCACTGAAGGATGGGAAGATTGGAACAAGGTGTGATCTAGTTATAGATAAAGTTAGTTGTCATGCATTTATAGATGAGTTTAAGAGTGTGATCATACCAAAATATGTTAAACATTCTTAAAATATTAGATGGCTTGATGGACAATTCACATATGTAAGAATAAGTTTCCAATTGGTACTATATTTTTAGTTATTGACTTTGTAGAAAAATACACACTTGTACCCCAAGATGAGGTATAAGCACAATATTATAATTCAGTGCAAGAAGCAATTTTTGTTAATATAGTTTATAGGCATGCACCTGATAGTATAGAAGAGGATTGAAAAATATTGAGAGAGTATCATTTCTATATGAGTGATAATAAACTTCATTCATTTGAGTTTGTCCAATATTGCATCAAGGTCTTTTATGATAATTTAAAAGAGAGATAGATTCAAATGATACAACATCTAATAGAGTTAGATAATTGTACAAGACAATTCAAGAATGCTAGAATGTTTTATTGGTTGAGTAGGACACTTAAGCAAAGTAATATCCAAAATATGTGGATTTTTTTTTTATGGTGGACATGGTAAGAGAGAACATGATGGTGTCAGTGCATGTGTGAAGAGAACCCTTTGTAGAGAGAAATTAAAATTTGAGGAAAAAGCCAAATTAAAAAATACACATGACATTGTAGAATGTTGTAACAAATATTTATTCACATGATCAAGTCAGAACTCTACAATTAGACATTTCATCTGCCTAGTTGAAGAGAAGAATATCCTTTCAAGATATGACTGTGATATAATTAGCAGGTCAACTAAATGGCATTCATTTAGGAGTTTGGATTCTAACACTTGGACTATATGGACTAGGGAACTTTCTTTTTTTTGTCAGTTTTGTCTTGTAGGTGAATGAGAAGAATGGGAGAATACAGAATGGGTTGAATATTGGCAACAAAAATCATTAGCACCTATTGACACACATATTGAAGATGATATAGTAAATGAAGGCCTAAATATTACATTTTTATCAGAAGACTATTGTCATATTTCAAACCTTATACAACTAGTATGTACATTTTGTTGAAATAATAGGTGTTCTACACATTACATAATATTGTTATAATTTATTTTATTATGTGATGTTGCACCTAGATGGACTTGCAACATGTAAAGATTCCTATGGGCTATACTTGATGAGTTGTATTGTGACATTGTGATAATATTTGATATAATTATTTAATATTGGGCAAAAGAAATTAAATGTCCAATATTAAATGTGGGGTCAGTGGGTTATGTAGCACATGGTTTATGTAATACCACTTGGTGGTTTTGTGGGACTTTCTACTATATAAGAAGTCACAAGGGTAGTTGTAGAGACAAGACAAAAAGGGAAATAAGACAAGAATCGAGCGGCACAAGGCTTGACATGTTAGCCAAGGGAACATTTATGAAAGTTGGAAGTATGGCATAGGATGTGTGGATTCATACTTGTTCACATGGATTGCTTGGTAGTGGCTATGGCTTTGAAAGCTTCCATGGTTGTATTGGAATGATATTTTTTTCGAATAATACATAGTGACGGATGCTTTTAGAGGCTGGGGTTTTTTTACTCAATGAGGATTTTCCAGAGTATATCTTGTGTCACATTTTATATGGGTATGTTGTCTATTCTCTTGCATGTGGATTTTTAATTACATATTTTTTTCAGATCTACTATGGGTTATGTGGAAATGGTTATATTGTTTGCTACAAGTTTCCTGACAAGTGGTATCAGAGTTATGGTTTTTTTTATTGTAACCCTAGATTGAATCCATGGGAATGTATGAGAGGATAAAATAAAAGGAAAGATATATAAGTTTTTAATTGCAGATCTGAGGGTTTTGGGTTTGTTGTTATGATGAAATTTTGGTAGATTTTGGGCATGTGAAATTTTTGCACAAATAGATTTTTTGGATGTTTCATTTAAATGAGGTTTTTAGGGGTGGCTTGCAGTAATGACCTCCTAAATAAAAACAAACCTCATCATTGGATCTGGGTTGATGTTTCCATAAATTTTGATATATGATATGCCCTACATTGGTCATGTTTAGAGAAAATGAAAGAGCTTTTAGTTTTAGCCCATGATGGCCATCAAATTTAATCCCGTCCAAATTTTCATCACAACAAAAAAGCCATAGTGAAAATGGTAAAAAGACTATCTTAGTAAAACAACCATAACTTTCTCTCAAGATATCAGATTTCAAACTTCTTATAGGCATTGAAAAGCCAATTAAGAGCACTACAACTTGGTGAAGGTTGGGTTCTTGATTTTGACATTTTATTAGGTTTTAAGAGCCTAAAAGTTAGATGTTGTTTATTTTGAGTATAAATTAGAGCATAACTTGGGCATGCAGAGTTAGATTTTGGACTTCAAGTAGTCAACAAAATGCTCTTGGAGAGCTCTACATATTGGTTCAAATTTAGTCTAGGTTTGGCATGATTTATTTGGTGATATATTGATCTAAATAGTTTATGATATATATTGACTATGGTAACATTGTGAGTTTATGACATTGTATGTTTTGAGATTTAAGATTTGATGTCATTATATACTTAGTTCATATTTTAGATTAGTCTCATGATGATATGATTATCAGTGTTTGGTTTGGATATGTATGACTATTTGTTGGTTCTACAAGTTGTGCAGTGTTGTAAGAGGTATATACTTGTACATGTTGTATTTATGGATTGGTTATGGGTTGTTTTTGCCCATTGATATTTATTCAAATTGGTAGCTTGGACTTTGATTGTCTATGCCCTAAGTCACATGATTTACTGATTTTTCTTCATGTAGAAGGGATGAGATTTTTTTACCAAGTATAGTCTATTGGAATAGTTTAGAATAATTGAGAGTTGGGAGGGTGAATTAATTGTCCAAGGTCCAAAACTCCCAATTAAACTTTTTAGTGCTTAACAAAACTCATGCATATGTCTTATAAACCTTGTATGCATCCATTAGATCATTCATAACAAAAACTTATAGGTTACTGTCCTAGGTCAAAATCACTTTACAGAAATGTAAACATGAAACATAAAAGAATCATTCACACATATGACACAAGGATTTTACGTGGAAACTCAATTTAGGAAAAACCACCAATAACATGCTACTAATTACCACTCTTCTGAAGTAATGCCTTGTGAAAGGCCAACCCTATTAAAGGTTATAATACAAATTGTTAAATGTGACCCAATTAAAGGATTTCAATCACCCAGTTAGGAGTGAGCATTATAAGAGGACTTTAGGCCATTCCATTAAAATGCCACCCAACTAAATGATTTACAAATGACTATTAGGTCAACCTTAATCCAAAAGATTTTACCTTAACTGATACAATTATTAGAGAGTAAGAGTAATGCTTGATTTGACAAAAAAATACAACTCACTTTGCAAATTTATAGATATTTGATCAATCCTCCATTCTACTTGGCTTCATTCACTTTAGTTGTGATAACTTGTTCACCCTTCAAGCATTCATCCTTTTAAATCTTTCTACTTTGCATGCCAATTGCAAATCTATAGTTTTTCCATCATATGGAACAACACCCTAGACTCCTTGTCTTTCTTGGGTTCTCACACATGCCAACTGTTGTTTCATGTCTTATATCCCCTTATAAAGAGATTTTAGATATTTTGTCGCTCAACCACAATCGTCCATTCTAGGGTTAGGTAGGATTCATTGAATCTAACCATATTTCTATTTTAGCTTCCTCTAGAAACTTCCTTGAGAACCCTCTTTGAATCCATCTCAAAATGGTTCATCTTAAATTCTATACCACCAACTTATCAAGTTTATCCTCCACATAGTTCACACAATTCGAGAAATCAAACTTGTTGGCTCGGATTCATTGAATTCACGATCTTTTTCATAACATTGGGTATGTGCAAGATCATGATCAACCAAACTATGGCCTTAAGTGGCAGTGAAAAACCAATAAATCAAGGTTATGTCAACTTGAGACATAATTTTGAAGTAGTTCTAGACTTTATATCAAAAAGTTGTAAGAGAAGAATATGTAGGAAATTGAATGTAGTTTCTAAAATACTAGGCCTTATCTAGAGAAAAAAATATTTGATTGGTCAAAATTTTGGATTTTAATGCAGTATTACAAAATTTTTAAGGTAAAAATAAAAAGTAGGTGTATGTCTGACCACCTTAATCAAAATCAAATGATAATATTTTTAAATATAATTATATATATATAAGGTAGACTCATGCCTTGATGTGATGCATATTTTTGTGTATTTTTATTCCAAATTATAACTTTAAATTAATTATGATTTTTTTACTATACTATTTTTAGAATTTAAAAACTCCCATGTCTGACCACCTTAACTAATTGAAAAGAATTTAAAATTATATTTTTATTTTATTTTTCCTTATAGTAGTTGAAGCATAGAATGTGACACATCTTTTGGATTTGAAAAATCTTATACGGTTTGAAAGTTATAGCTATTTTTCAATCAATATGTCAATCAAAACTTTGTAGCTAACTTCATTATAAAATAAGTAATAATTACTTACTAAACTCATAATTTTATAGGCATTATATTGATGGAAAGATGAGAACATTATTAGAAAACCCTTCTCATTTCATCAAATATGGATGAAAAAAAGTCTCAGCTACATTGTCAAAGTCTAAAACACATAACAACAGGCCAAAAACATGTTTTTGGGACATTTTTGGTGTTGACCATGGAGCATTGGCATCTAGAGAAAAACCAAGCCTAATCAGGTACCCGATAGTTTTAGGTACCCATTCCCAAATTGGTTACCCATTCCCAAATCAGATACTCATTCTCAAATCAATTTTTTTTTAAATTTCTTTTATAATAGTATGACCCCTTTTTAGGATCCTTAATATTTTTTTTTAAAGGCTTTAGGACCCTTAACGATACATATAATGGTTCTTATGGTCAAAAGGGGTCATAGGGTAACCTTTGACACTCTTTGACCCATTCAATCATAATATGTGTGCTTTTGGATCCTAGGACCCCTAACCACATAAATGCTATGATGTAAAGGCTCCAAATGGGCCTTAGTATATCCTATGACCCCTTTTTACCCATTCAATGACATTAAGTATGCTTAGGGGTCATGGGCTACTCTATTACCCCTTTCAACTCATTCAAACACATAATATATGTTCCTAGGACCCTTACGAATGTATTTTCTTGTTTATGGGTCAAAAGGGGTGATTGGGATTTTTATGACCCCATTTGACGGATTCATAAAACATAACATATGTCTCTAGGTCTCCTAGAACCCCTAAGAAAATATGTTGTCATATAATCTGTCGAAATGGGTCATAGGGTACTCTATGACCCCTTCAACTTATTCATGTAGACACCTAAAAATCTTTTAGAAAATAAAATATTTTTATTTTCTGAAAAAAAGTCCCTGATGACATCATCATTTATTAATTAATTAATTTATTTATTTTTATGCCATTAAATCCCTTTATCTTAATTAAAAATATTTAATTAAGGAATCCCTCCCAAAAATGTTTAAATCTTATTTAAACATTCTTATTTATTAATTATTTAATTAATAAATTGACCAAAAAACCCAAAATAAATATTAAAAAAAAATTTTGCCCAAAACTTGGCCAATTTCCTTAAGACCAGTAACCTCTTCCAAAATCTTCTAATCCTTCTTTAATTTTGATTAAAGGCTAATCCCATCATTTCCTACCCCTAATCCCAACTCAAAATATATAATTAAGATTAAATATTAATCCTCATGTTTATTAAAAAAGTTTTAATAAATATCTCCTCAACCCAAACCCTTGAAATAAATAAAACTTTATTTATTTCTAAAAATCTAATTTATCCTCATCCTAAGAAGTTCTAGACTCTTCTAGAAAGTCTTCATCCTCATCCTAGGAAGTTCTAGACTATTCTAGAAAGTCTTTATCCTCATCCAGAGTCTAGACTCTTCTAGAAGATGTCTTTTTAACCTAATCCTAATCCCCTCCTAACCTTGTCACATTTCCTAAAAATGGGTTAAGACTTACTAACCCAAGCCAAAGTTAAAAAATATCTCCTCCTTCACCCACCCTCATTAAATGCCATCCACTTGCCTATCCCTAAGCTAATCCTAAACCATCCTAATCCATCCTCTAATCATTTGCACAATCCTAAGAAAGCTTAAAACCTTCCTAATCAAGCCCAAGTCAAAATTCCTCTCATCTCCCTCAAAATATCCCAACCATAAAACTTTATGAAGCCCACTAGGCCATAAATGACTCTTCCAAGCCCTTTTATTGCTCTTACAAGCCATTATGAGGGTCTTTATGAAGATTTTATCCCTTGAGCCTCCTTTTTTGACTCATCCTTCCCCTTTCCTCCATCCTCTCACCCTATGACATGTGTCACTCCCTGATTGGCTGTAAGGAAGCACAATCCATGTGCTCTCCTCTCATGCAATCTGAGCCCTCCATGAGCTTTTTCCCATCCTTGCATCTTAGCCCTCAATCCCTCAAGCCTCTTGCCTATAAATTGGATCCTTCCCATTTACAAAACAACACAATCCATGAATTAAAGTCATAATGCCATTTTAAGAAGCCATTTTACATCAAAACCATACACTCACACCCAAATTCCAACTCCATTTGAAGCCCTTTTTGAAGCATAAAGCTTGAGCATACATCCTATCTATTTAGACAAAGCTACTCAACAAGAGAGCTTCTCATTGAGAGAGCCCATTAATGGCTCATATTCTTAATTGAGAGCTCATCTTAGTCTATCTTGAAGTTTATGAATTTTGTTTAGTTTGTAGAAGCTTTATTTAAATTTGGTTTCTATTAGCATACTAACATTGCTCATATACAATTCAAACACATGATATATGTTTGAAGGGATCTTAAGACCCCTAGGAACATGTGTTCTCATTTAATGGGTCAAAAGGGATCAATTCAGACATGTTATATGTCACTAGGCATATTACCCGTAGGAAAATATGTTGACACATAATGCATTGAAATGGGTTATAGGGTATTCTATGACCCCTTTCAACTCATTCGAACACATTATATATGTCAGAAGTCCTAGAACCCTTAGGAACATATGATATCATTTAATGGGTCAAAAGGGGTCATAGGGCACCACCCTATGACCACATTCGACCCATTCAAACACATGATGTATCTCCCTAGGGGTCCTAGGACCCCTAAGAGCATATGTTGTCATATAATAGGTCGAGAGGGGTCACAATGTACCCTATGACCCATTTTGATCCATTCAAACACATTGTGTATGTCCTTAGGGCTCTTAGTACCTATAAGAACATACACATCATATAACATGGGTCGAAAGGGATCATAGGGCACCTTATGACCCCTTTGAATCCATTCAAACACATGATGTATGTCCCTAGGGGTCCTAGTACACCTATGAACATATTTTTTCATATAATGGATGGAAAGGGGTCATAGGGTATTCTCTGGCCCCTTTTGGCCCATTTGAACACATGATATATGTTCTTAGGCATCATAGGAACCCTAGGAACATATGTTATCATTTAATGGGTCAAAAGGAGTCACAAGGTACCATATGACCCATTTTGACCCACTTAAATACATAATGTATGTCCTAGGGGTTCTAGGAGCCCTAAGAATATATGTTATCATATAATGGGTTGTAATAGGTTATAGGGTACTCCATGACCCCTTTTGACTCATTCAAATACATAAAACATCTTCTTAGGGTTCCTAGGAGGCCTAGGAACATATGTTATCATATAATGGGTTGCAATACATTATAGGATACTTCATGACCCCTTTTGACTCATTCAACCACATGAAATATCTTCCTAGGGGTTCTAGGAGCCCTAGGAACATATGTTATCATATAATGGGTTGAAATAGATTATAAGGTACTGCATGGCCCCTTTTGACTCATTCAAACATATGAAATATCTTCTTAGGGGTCCTAGGACCCCTAGGAACATATAATATCATTTAATGGGTCAAAAGGGATCACAGGAAAACCTATGACCCTATTCAACCCATATTATCATATGATGGGTCGAAAAGGGTTCTAGGGTACTCTACAACCCTTTTCGACTCATTTAAACACATGTTATATGTTCCTAGGAACATATGTTCTTATTTAATGGGTCAAAAGGGGTCATATGGTACCCTATAACCTAATTCAACCCATTCAAACACATTATGTATGTCGCTAGGGTTAATAGGAGGCCTAGGAACATATGTTGTCATATAATCAGTTGAAATGGGTTATAGGATACTCTTTGACCCCTTTCGACTCATTTGAACACATGATATATGTTCCAAGGGGTCCTAGGACCCTTAGGAACATATATTCTCATTTAATGGGCCAAAAGGGGTCATAGGGCACCCTATGACCCCATTCAACCCATTCAAACACATGATGTATGTCCCTAGGGGGCCTAGGACTCCTAAGAGCATATGTTGTCATATAGTAGCTCGAGAGGAGTCATAGTGTAGCCCATGGCCCCTTTTCATCCATTCAAACACATCATGTATGTCCTTAGGGATCCAAGTACCCCTAGTAGCATATGTTGTCATATAATGGGTCAAAAGGGGTCCTAGAGTACTTTATGACCCCTTTTGACTCATTTGAACACATGACCTAGGAACATATGTTCTCATTTAATGGTTCAAAAGGGGCCCTAGAGTACTCTATGACCCCTTTCAACTCATATAAATAAGTATAATATGTCCCTAGGGGTCCTAGGACCCCTAGGGTTTATGTTATTATGAAATGTATAAAATGGGTCATAGGTTTTCCTATGACCCCTTTCGATCTATTAGAACAAATAAAATAGGATTCTAGGGGTCCTAGAACCCCTAGGGACATATGTTGTCATGAAATGTGTTGAAAAGGTTCATAGGTTATCCTATCACCTGTTTTCACCCATACAAACAATTATAATGTGTCCTTAGGGGTCTTAAGGTCATAGGCTATCAAGAAATGTGTCAAATGAGGTTGTAGGTTATCCTATGACCCCCTTTTGACCCATTAAAACAAATAAAATAGGTCCCTAGGAGTTCATATGTTATCATGAAATGTGTTGAAATTGGTCATAGGTTATCGTATGACCCATTTCAACCCATATGAACAATTACAATATGTCCCTAGCAGTCATAGGACCCTTTAAGACATATGTTGTAATGAAATGTGTCAAAAGGGGTCATAGGTTATCCTATCACCCCTTTCGACCCATTTGAACAAATGAAATAGGTCCCTAGTGGTCCTAGGGACATATGTTGTCATGAAATACGTCAAAAAGGGTCATAGGTTATCCTATGACCCCTTTCAACCCATATAAATGATTAGGGACATATGTTGTCATGAAACATGTCAAAAGGGGTCATAAATTATCCTATGACCATTTTCAACCCTTTCAAACAAATAAAATAGGTCCCTATGGTTCCTAGGACCCCTAGAGACATGTGTTGTCATTAAATGTGTCGAAAGAGGTTATAGGTTATCTTATGACCTCTTTCGACCTATTCAAATAAATGAATTAGGTCCCTAGAGGTCCTAGGACCCCTAGGGACATATGTTATCATGAAATATGTTGAAAGCAACCATAGGTTATCCTATGACCCCTTTCGATCAATTTGAACAAATTTAATTGGTCCTTAGGGGACCTAGGACCTCTAAGGACATATAATAGAATGAAATGCATCAAAAGGGGTCATAGGTTATCCTATGATCCCTTTTGACCTATTCAAACAAATGGAATAAGTCCCTAGGGGTCCTAGGACCCCTATGGACATGTGTTGTCATGAAATGCATTGAAAGGGGTCATAGATTATCTTATTACCCCTTCCAACACATTCAAACAAATAAAATAGGTCCCTAGGGGTTCTAGGACCCTAAAAGACATGTTATCATGAAAAATGTTGAAAGGGGTCATAGGGCACTCTATGACCCCTTTCGATTCATTTGAATACATGATATATGCTCCTATTGGTCCTAGGACCCTTGGAAACATATGCTATCGTTTAATGGGTCAAAATAGGTCATAGGTTACCCTAGGGCCCCTTTCAACTCATTTAAACACATGATTTATGGCCCTAGAGCTCCTAGGACCCCTAAGAACACATATTGTCATATAATGTGTTGAAAGTGGTCATGGGGTACTCTATGACCCCTTTCGATTCATTTGAACATGTGATATATTTTCTTAGGGGTTCTAGGACCCCTATAAATGTATGTTATCATTTAATAGGTCAAAAGGGGTCATAGGGAACCCTATGACTCCTTTTGGCCCATTCAAACACATGGTGTATGTCCCTAGGGGACCTAGGACCCCTAGGGACATACACAATATTTTCTAGAATGTATGTTGTCATGTAATAGGTCAAAAGGGTCATAAGATACTCTATGACCCCTTTTGACCCATTGGAACACAACATATATTTCTATAAGGGTCCTAGGACCCCTAGGAATATATGTTATCATGTAATAGGTTGAAAGGGGTCATAGGATACTCCATAACCCCTTTCTACCCATTGAAACACAAGATGTATATCCCTGGGCATCCTTTGACCCTTGGGAAGATATGTTGTCATATAATGGGTCATAGGGTATTCCATGACCTATTTGGAATCATTGGAACACATGTATGTCCCTAGTAAGAACCCTAGGAACATACATTATCATATAGTTTATTAACTTAGGTTACTAATATATATAATATCTAATAATAATATATATGATATATGATTAGGGTATCCCATGACCCATTTGGACTCATGGGAACACATCTATGTCCCTAGGGGGACCCCTAGGAACATAAATCATCATATAGTTTAGTAACTTAGGTTAGTAATATATACAATATATAATAATAATATATATGATATATACTTATATACTTATATAATAATATATAATAAGTATAAGTAATAACTATATATAAAATAATTATATAATAAATTATTATTATTAATAATTAATCCTATATAATAAATTTTAATAACTATATATAATAATTGGTCCCCCCCCCCCCCAATTATGCTATAGCTATATTATACTAGGACTTGATATAACTTTTAAATTGGTCCCCCCTTTTAGTTTGGTAAAAAAAAAGCAATATTTATCTTAAAAATTGGTCCCCACTCCCTTTACATTTGAATTTGGTTCCATGATTTAGGAACATAGATTGGGTACCCATTCTCAAATCAGATACTCATTCCCAAATTGGATACCCATTCTCAAATCAGATACTCGTTCTCAAATCAGATACCCGATTAGGCAAGGTATTACATTTTTGGTTTGGTACTAGGATGGGTGGGAAAAAAGTCAAAGTGCATTTTGAAACACTTTTAGGCATTTCAAAACTACATGTTTTTCACATCGCCACTTTTTAGCACACCATGATCATGTACATACCCTGCTATAATTCGACATTAACTTGCTTTTGATGCTCAACACATACTATGTTTATTGGCACCCACTATCAGATCACTTGACATGAACTAAAGTCTACTTAGCTTGGCACTATCTACAATTCACTTGGCATACACTAAAATTCAACTTTGCTCGGCTCCAATTGATTTTATGCTTGGCTTACACTATCATTGCTCGACACCTACTATGCAAATTGTTAAGCTTAGTAGACTTAATTCATTTTACTTGTTCTTCTGAAATTAATCAATGTATCCATCCTTTGCAACCTTAAGTAGATAATCAATCCACTACATTATCACTATCTCAACTTATCTTTATACTTCTTTTACATATCATAACTCAACCTTTCCATTAGGTGCTCTTGTTACCTCATTTGATCAAATCCTCTTCATCAATCAAACAAATGATAGTACTTTGATCAACTAAGAAATTGTCTCTCCAACAAATAGCAAGTTTGACATTAGTGACAAAACAATAATTGAAACACATTCTCATACTTGTATCAATCTTTGATCAACAATCTCCCTCTTTGGCATTGATGGAAAACCATTACCAAAAACAATATCAAAAACAATTCTCCCTTTATCAGCAACTTCAATCTTCTATATAGGTTACAAAACTTTGTTCTGAACAACAAAAATCAATTCTTCCTCTCGACTGTCTTCAACTGTCATTTTGTAGGACTTCTCCCTCTATCTGATATTCAAACATCTGTATATTTAGGGACTACTCTTTTCTTTTCTTTTTATTTTTCCCTCTTAGATTATTTCTCTATTTCTCCTTTTTTTTGTTCTTTGAGCAGTTTTGTTCTTTGAGTTGGTAGTACTTCATTTAGCTCTCTTCATTCTCCCTATAGATATTCCTTTGTTACTTCATCTCCCTTTGTTGGTAGTACTTCATTCTCCCTCTTTGACAATAATGCTAAAGACTTGTCATCTTATTCATGCAGATGTTTGACAATATTAGGTTCTCCCTCTGTCACCTTACTTGTGACTAATCTTTGTTCTAGCTCTTGATTACTTTAGGCAGCCCCTAAAGTAAATTCCACTACATCAATGTGTAACATATGTCATTCATCTTAGTTGATGCAGGGCACATCTCCAATTTCTTAAACATCTTTCGATAGGGGTATCACCCCTAGTTTACCTCTTAGATACTCATGAACATCCTTAGGTAAATTTTTTGTGAATATATTAGCAATCCGTTCTTTTGTATTCACATATTCCATCTTCATTTCTTTGTCTTGAACCATATCTCTCAAGTAATGATACTTGATAGCTATATGTTTAGTCTTTGTGTGCATCACAAGGTTCTTAGATATATCTATAGCAATTGTGTTATCACAGTAAAGTGTAATGGGTTATGTGATTTCCTCCTTCATTCCTTTGAGTAGCTATTTGATCCTTACAATGTTTGTACAATTTACTGCAGCAACAACATATTCAGCTTCAATTGTAGATTGAGATAGGTAATTTTGCTTCTTACTAGTCCAAGTAACTAGTCTCTTTCTTAATAAAAATGCTCCTTCAATTGTGCTTTTTCTGTCATCAACATTTCTAGCCCAATCAACATCTGTATAGGCTATCAATTCAAATTTCTCATTTTTCTTGGAGTATAGACCAAAATCTCATGTTCCTTTCAAATAATTCATTATTCTTTTAACAACCATCAAATGATTCTCCTTATGATTTGCAGAGAATCTTGCAACAATCCCAACAACTAACACAACGTTAGGCCTACTATGCACTACATATTGCAATTTTCCAATCATAGACCTAAACAAAGTTTAGTTCACATCAATAGAATCATCATTCTTCAATAGTTTGTGTCCTTTCACCATAAGTGTAATAATATATTTGAATCTTCTTATGCAATTTTTTTGAATATTTCCTTTGCATACTTAGATTGAGTGATGTAAATACCATATTGCATTTGATATGCTTGCAAGCCAACAAAGAATTTAATTTCTCCAAACATGGACATTTCAAATTCTTGCTTCATTTGATAAGCAATTGTCTTGCAAAGAACACTTTCTCCTCCAAATATGATATCATCAACAAAAAATTTAGCTAGTAAAATACCTTTACCACCTTCAGTCTTTAAGTATAAATTGTTGTTGTTATTAGTTCTCTCAAAAACCAATTTTCACAAGATAAGTATGAAGTCTTTCATACCATGCTCTAGGTGCTTGCTTTAAACCATATAAATCTTTTTGCAATCTACATACCATGTTCTTGTTGTTAGTATCAAAAAATCCTTTTGGTTGCTCAACGTAAACCTCTTCCTCTACTATACCATTCAAAAATGCAGACTTCACATCCATTTGGTAAACTTTGAAATAGTATGCAGAGTAAGCAAGTAGACTTCTTACTCCTTCCAGTCTTGCAACAAGGGAAAATATTTCTCCATAGTGTATTCCTTCTTCTTGAGCATACCCTTTGCAAACTAGCCTTTCCTTATTTCTTGTAACTTCACCATTTTCATCTAACTTGTTCTTGAACACCTGCTTGGTACCAATAACATTCTTGTTCTTTGGTCTAGGTACAAGTAACCAAGTTTTGTCCTTCTCTATTTGCTCAACCTCTTCTTTTATGGCTTTACTCCAGTCATCATTCTCTAGTGCATCCCTAACTATCTTAGGTTCATACATGCTCAACACACATGTATCATTTCTTATTTTATTTCTTGTCATAGATCTGGTCTCTTTATCTCCAACAATCTGTGTAGTCGGGTGATGTCTTTTGATAGACTTTGACAATCTTGGTTTTGCTATGTTTTCTTCAATAGGTCTTTCAACTTTAGTATCAATGTGAGATTCTCTATGAGGTAATTCAACATATATTTCATGTGTATTGATCTCATTGTCAGAATGTATCTCAACTTCATTCTGCAACTTGATTGTAACTTGGTTCCTAGATGCAACTCGACATTCACTACCTATGACTCGACAACCACTGAGACCTGTTTTTTATTTGCAACTTGATTCACAAGAAAATCCTCAATCATGTCATCATAGAAGTATACAAATATTTATAATCTTTAGGTTCTTTTTCTGATTTGGCTTCATGTACTTCTGTGTATTCATCAAATTTCACATTTTCACTTTCCACAACTATGTTAGTGTTAGAATTTAAACACTTATAAGCTTTGCTCCTTGTGGAATAGCCTAGGAATATAACTTCTTCACTTTTAGCATCAAGTTTTCCATTTCTATTATCCTTAAGAATATAACACTTGCTTCTAAATACCTTAAAATATTTTACATTAGGTGAGTATCCATACCATAATTCAAAAGGTATTGAATAAGTACCTTTCTTGACTCGTACACGGTTTAGGTATAGATAGCTATACTTATGACCTCTCTCCAGTATTTCAAATAAAATTTCTTTTCCATCATCAATGTTCTAGCACAATCCATTACAATTTTTTTTCTCCTTTCAACAATCCCATTTTGTGGAGGGGTTCTAGGTGCATAAGTTTGTATTTTGGTTCCTCTATCATTACAAAACTTTTCAAACTCATTTGATGTAAATTCTCCACCTCTGTGAGATCTTAGAAATTTCAAGCTTTTTTTTAGTTTCCTTTTCCACTCTATCCAAGTACCGTTAAACATTTGAAATGCATCAATTTTTTGTTTAAAAACATAACTATCATCACCGTAGAATAGTCATCAACAAATAGGATAATGAACTTGTCACCTTTATAACCTTGCAAATTGATTTTTCCACATAAATCAGTATGAACTAACTCAAGTATACCTTTTGAAGTATAAGTTTTACTTTTAAAACTTGACTTAGTCATCTTGCCTAACTGACATTGTTTACATACAACATTTTCTGGTTTCTTCAGTTTTGGCAAAACTCTTACTTTCTTCATCTTACTGATGCTAACCAAATTTTCAAAGTTAACATGACATAGCATTTTGTGCCACAACCACACATCATCAAACAGTACCACTACACAAGTAGCATCATTCATATCAAGATAGAATAGATTACCTCTAGTCTGATCACCAATGCTAATTAAATCTCCATTAGCATCATAAATCTTGGCTTTTCTTCTTTCAAATTCAACCTTACAACCAACACTATTTAGTTTTGAAACACTCAACAAAATGCAATCCTATAACATAATAAGCATTATCACAAATGATCTCATTTGTCAACTTAATTGATCATTTTCCTCTGATAAGACATGGTGAATCATTCCCAAATCTAACACTATTTCCATCATAATGCACAAGGGAATTGAATTGAATTTTATCTCCAATCATGTGTTTGGAACATCCACTATCAATGATCCATCTTTCACTCTTATTCACATTAGATACAAGTGGTTGTCTCATCTTCATTAGATTCATCTTTCATTTCAACATAGAAAACTTCATCCTCATGTTCATCAAATTCTTCATTTGATTATTTTTCAACAACATAACAAGATTTATTTCCTTTTTCCTTGTAGTTTTTTTTATTCTCATCTCTTCTTTTGAATTTGTCTCCACTTCTGTGGTTATTCTTTTCTAGACATCTAGCAGCAATATGACCAACTTCATTGCAATTAAAACATATGATAGGTATCTTACCTTTGTATTTTCTTTTGCCTCTATGAAATATCTTAGCCAACAATGCTTCAAGTTGATCAACATATTCTTCATCTATATAACTATCACTGCAAACATATTTTACATTTTTCTTCTTCTTCACACTAAATTCTTTTTGTGACAACTTGACTTTAAAAGAAGATTCAACATTTTCATATTTGAAATTATCAAAATTAGAGAGTTCAAAAGCAGTAAACCTACCTACCAAACCTTCAAGAGTTAGATCGTTGTTAGGTGCACATCTCAGCTCTTGTATAGTAGAAACTCTAATAGTATAGATGGGTAGCAATGTCCTCAATACTTTACTCAATATAGTATCATCATCAATCTTACCAGTAGATCCTCTTATGGCATTCACAACTTATTTTATTCTAAAAAAATACTGAGCAATATTCTCACCTTCTTCCATTTTCATATCATCAAACTTACCGCTGAGACTTTCAAATTTCTCTCTTAAAATATTTTTTTCTCCTCCATAGATGGTCTGAGGAGAATCCCACATCTTCTTTGTAGTGTCACAACCTTTGATTTCATCAAAACTAGAGTAACTTAGGGCAGATGCAATCTCCAACATTGTCTGATTGTGTTCTTTCTTCTTTTTCAGATCTTCAATAGAGAGGGCTCCAAAAAAGTCGACATGTTCAACAAAAATGGTATCATGTGCATGATCTCCAAGTCCTCCAAGGTGTAGCTTCATCAAACTTTTCCATGAAGGAAATTTTTTTCTATTAAGCTTGGGTACCTCTCTCTTAGGAATTTTGATCTTTGATTTATAGTACCTTGAAACTATCTCTCACAAGCAATTAGGATCTGATACCAATTATTGGAATAGTTTAGAATAACTGAGAGGGGGGGGTGAATTAGTTATCCAAGGTCCAAAACTACCAATTAAACTTTTTAGTGTTTAACAAAACTCATGCATATACCATCTTCTTATAAACCTTGCATGCATCCATTAGATCATTCATCACATAAAATTGTCGGTTATTGTCCTAGGTCAAAACGACTTTGCAAAGATGTAAACATGAAACATAACAAAATCATTCACACATATGACACAAGGATTTTATGTGGAAACCCAATTTGGGAAAAACCACTAGTAACATACTACTAATTCTCATTCTTCTAAAGTGATGCCTTGTGAAAGGCCAACCCTATAAAAGGTTACAATACACACTATTAAATGTGACCCGATTAAAGGATTTCAATCACCCTGTTAGGACTAAGCCTTTTTAGAGGACTTTAGGCCATTCCATTAGAATGCCACCTAGTTAAAGAATTTACAAATTACTATTAGGTAAATCTTAATCCAAAGGATTTTACCTAAACTAATATAATTATTAGAGAGTAAGAAAAAGGCTTGATCTAATAACAAAATACAACTCACTTTGTAGATTTATAGATCTATGTTCAGTCCTCCATTCTGCTTGGCTTGATTCACTTTAGCTATGATAGCTTGTTCACCCTTCAAGCATTCATCCTCTTAAGTTTTTCTACTTTTCCTACCAATTGTAGACTCTATAGTTTGGCCACCATATGAAACAACACCCTACACTCATTGTCTTTCTTGGGTTCTCGCACATGCCAACTATTGTTTCATGCCTTGTATCCCCTTATAAAGAGATTTTAGATATTTTGTTGCTCAACCAAAGTCATCCAATTTAATATAACCATCTTTTTATTTTAGCTTCCTCTAGAAACTTCCTTGATAATCTTCTTTAAATTCATCTCAAAATAGTTCATCTTGAATTTTGTGCCACTAGCTCATCAAGCTTATCTTCCATGCAGTTCACACAATCTAAGAAATCAAACTTATGGATTCATCAAATTCCCAATCTTTCTCATAATGTTGTGATGAAGTGTGCTCCCCTTAATTCCCTAAACCCATAACAGAAACAAAGAAACAACAAAAAATATGAGAACAAAATATGAACTTATTATTGCTGTAAATGCAGAATTACAAAATTCACAAGTATAGTATGCTAACCCACATGGGCACCTTCATTATTATAGTAATGTGCAAGACTAAGCTATAAACTACCACCCAAAGTTGTCCTAGACAATGTTCAGGCCTTTCTTAAATAGATAATTTTATGCCACCTAGGAAGGTTCTGGACAATGAAACTTAATACTAGGGCCGATAGACCCTAACAATACATATAGAGTTGGCTAAATACATCTTTGACAATTATTTTAGATATTTTAGGTAGCCCAACTTTGAAAGGCCATAACTCTCGAACTGTTGCTATGATTGGCTATTGTAACCACTTTTCAAAAATGCTAGCTCTTGATCTATAGGCTCGGAACCCCACAAGCGCCCTTCCATCAAGTTTTCAGACCTCATCCGAGCACTCTAAGGCCTCCAACAGTGAACCTAAATATTTTTTTACAAATTTTTCTACCAAAAATCCACAATAACTTCTCTGATACTTAAGCTAGAGCAATGAGATTTTTATGGTAGGCTTATAACTCTAAAATAAAACTTCATGTAGAAAATGAGAACTTTCCAAGCTTGTATGGAAAAATTACTAAAAATAGAAAGCTCCCATAAATAGTAACCACGCTGTCTACTAGTTCTTATTAAAATGGAAAAGACTGAAAATATAAAAAAAATTGGGTGATCCAAGATTGCTCTAACACCCAGGATGTTCTTGCATCATGTTTTCACTCGGCATTAAAACTTTCTTCTAATGCTCAGCACATACTGCATTGCTCGACATCCACTATCAAATCACTTGGCATGAAATAAAGTTTACTTAGCTCACCAGTATCTACAATTCACTCAACATACATTGAAATTCAATTTTTCTTAGATCCAACTAATTTTCTACTTGGCTTACACTAACATTGCTTGGCACCTACTATGCAGATTGTTAAGCTTGGTAGACTCCATTCACTTTACTTTTTTCTTCTGAACTTAATCAGTGTATCCATCCTTTGCAACCCTAAGTAGATAATTAATGCACCGTGTTATCACTATCTCAACTGATCTTTATACTTCTTTTTACATATCATAACTCAACCTTTTCTCTAGATGCTCTTGTTACCTCATTTGATCAAATCATCTTCATCAATCAAACAAATGATAGTACTATGATCAACTAAGCAATAGTCTCTCTATCAAATATCAGGCTTGACATCAGTGACAATAAAAAATTGAAATACATTCTCATACTTGTATCAATCTTTGATCAACACAGTCATGGTGGAGAATTGAGATTGATTATTTTATGCTAAAAGGTTAGACACATTGAGAGTTAGTTTATAGGTTCATGGATGTAATCATGGTGCCTTAGATTTTGGCATGATGTGATTGGATATATAGGTACATCCTTGATGGTCATTGGTTTGGATTTCTGATTTAGTTATGGTGGTATATCTTCTTGGTTGAGAATCATGGTTATTTGGTTTCTTTTAAGGAGCTCATAATGTGTACTTTGAGTTCTTTGATGGTTTGATGCCTTGGTTGATTCTCATGGTTAGAGGATGGATTTTTCATCATGATGTTATAGACAGATTGGATACATGGTTTAGTGGGAGCTTGTGGTAGTGATGGAGTGAAAATATAGGATTAGCTCCTGGTTTGGTTTATATCTTCTTAGGTTTGGAGATCTTGGTTTCACTTGGTACTAATACTTTGGTTGTATGAGTGTAGACCTGGAGGATCTTCATGTAGGAGATGGATGTTATGTTTCCACGGGTGACTCAGTACCACGGTTGAGTGGGATTTCATGGCATTAATATATTTATTAAGTGTTTGCAGATGTTGGAGGTTCGCCTTAGATCTTTTTGCTGTAGAAGTGTCTTAGAAATTTGCATGGTGCACTTGTTATCTTCATGGTGTATGGAGATGGTTCTTCATGGTATGTGGAGATGGTTTTCTTCATAGTGTGTGGAGATGGTTTCATCTTGATAACTCATGGGGTTCTTAGTAAAGGTGTGATTTATGCTTTCATTTGACATATTATCCTTAGTGTTAGGATGGTTTCATTTTTATGTCATGGTATACTCTTGATACATGTTTAGAGTTTTTTGACATGTTATAGTATGTTCATATGGAGCATGTTATCTCTTTGGTTGAGATGGTTAGATCATGTTGTCATGTTTATGTTCCTAAGGCCATTGTTGGAATTTTGACATTGATCTTGGTTTAGTTTCTTTGTATTGAGTACATTGATCATTTGTTGGACACTTCATGATATATTGCTATGTTGTATTTGGAGTTGGAATGGATTTATTATTTATAGGTGCTCATGGATACTTAGAGATGTATTTTTTGGGAGAGCTTATGGTTTTAGTAGGAAGTTTGAGGGGCATTCACCTGATATGGTTGAGAAGAGATTTTTCTTAGAAAATTCTTGATTGGAGACCTAGATATCTTAATGAGCATTCTCATTCCCCACTCTTGGTCTTCAACATTTTTCTACTTGAGAGGTATAGCCCATTGTTTCTCTCAGGTGCATTATGTTTATGCTTGTCTTTCATGGATATGGATCTTGAGCTATGATACATGAGTAAGTTTTGGAGGGTTCATTTGAGAGATGGTTTAGTGTTGGTTATCTCCATTTGCATATGTTGTTATGCCAGTTAAGTTTGGGAGATGGTTTTATATTGGGCATATTCCTTGGATTAGGAATGGCTATTCCTTGGTTTAGGAATAGTTTATGAGTTTTATTTTCTTATGAGAGGCTTACATCCATGATTAGTTATATGGTATGGTTTGGGTGTTGTTGAGGCTTCTTGGTTGGGGTTTTATGGAGGAGATCATACTTGCATAGTTTACACCTAGAGGTGTGTACAGAAGAACATGTTACATGTTATGATTTGCATAATTTCTCTTTGGTCTTGGTTATCTTCCTAGATGTTTGGCTTTTCTTACATTGGATTTGAGATTGGTTAGAGATTGTGATCACTAGTTTTTTCTCATGTATGTCATTTGAGAGATGACATGGTTATTTCTCTATCTTTTTCCTCTGTTGGTTGTGGAAAACTTGGGAGAGCATTGGAGATTGGTTATGAGAGTTGTTCTTGCAGGTTATTGGTTAATGTATTGTGGATGTCCTTGATACTACATGGATTCACTTCTTTGAGATGGTGTGAGTGGATTGGTTATAAATTTGGCATTATCTTTTGTAGTGAGAGCTTCTTGGTATATATGTGGCAAGTATTGCTCTTGAGGCTCGTGATTGCAAGTTACATATTGGATATGTTGATGATGTGAGATTCACTTGGTATACCTTTGAAGGTATGGATAGTTGAATGGGTTGGAACTTGTTGTGGATGCAATTTCAGCTATGGATATTTTGGCAACTATAGATACATATGATTACCTTTGGATCAAGTTTTTGTGCTTGGCATTTCAGTTAGTACACAATTTTATGATCTTCTAATGTGACAGGTTGGGGGGTTTTGTTCTTTGGATGACTTCTATATATGTTTGGTGGCAGTGCCATAATATGAGGTGAGATTATTCATGTTTGAGATGCTGGATACTTTGATTTTGTTGCAAGTACTAGGATAGATCACTTGGTGTACTTTTGATCCATGATGGTGGATGTACTAGGAGGGATTGTTTCCTTATTCATTTATGTGGTTATAGATTGACCTTATGCAATGTATACAACAAGTGGGAGATTGTTGAAATAATGAGTGTTGCACACATTGAATAATATTGTTATATCATTTTGTTTTATTTTGTTATGTAATGTTGCACCTAGATGGACATGCAACATGTAAAGATTCCCATGGGATATACTTGATGAGTTGTATTGTAACATTGTGATAATATTTGATGTAATTTTTTAATATTGGAGAAAAGAAATTAAATATCTAATATTAAATGTGGGGTTAGTGGGTTAGGTAGCACATAGTTTTAGCACATGGTTTATGTAATACCACTTGGTGGTTTTGTGAGACTTGCTACTAGATAAGAAGCGATAAGGGTAGTTGCAGAGACAAGATAGAAAGGGAAAAATGACAAGAGTCAAGCAGGAAAAGGCTTGAAAGTTTAGCCAAGGGAGTATTTGTGAAGGTTGGAAGCATGGCATGGGATGTGTGGATTCATGCTTGTTTACATGGATTGCTTGGTAGTGGCTATGACTTTGAAGGCTTCCATGGTTGTATTGCAATGGTATTTTTGCTGAATAATACATAGTGATGAATGCTTTCGAAGGCTAGGTTTTTTGTTGGTATGTTGTCTATTCTCTTGCATGTGGATTTCTAATTACATATTTATTGCAGATCTATTATGGGATATGTTGGCCTGGTTCTTCACTCTATATATTTTTGCTACACTCTATAGTGAAAAAACCATTAGTCCTATGTTTTAAAATTATGAAATGTGTCAAAAAACCATAAGTGAAGTTACTAAAATCTTGTCATAACCTTGTCACGTGCCCTAGTTTTTCAAAATTTCAAAAAGTAGGTTTTATAAAAAATTATGTAGGATGATTGTTACCCTGAGGTATCATTTTTATCCTTTTCCCATTTTTATTTTAAGTTATTTTTTCAAAATTTAGAAACCCTTCATTGTATACCTTTCCCTAACCATGGTTTCACCTTTGTTATTTCCTTAATACTCTGCAAAATATTTTAACCACTACAGTTTACCTCTATTGACCATTGATCTTTAGAAGATCAATGATGAGCACATGCCCTTATTGAAAATTTTCTTGACTTTTAGCAAATGTAGTCAAGCAGTTATGTGCCAGATAGTACTTCATGACTCTGAGCTCTTTAATGCACCGCAAAGAACTGGAGGATGTCAAAACTTTTCAAACTTGTTAGAGCACATTGGAATTTCCAAAAATTTCATTGGTTGAGCTGATTAGTGGGGTGATCTTTTGGTATCATATCATTGAGTTGTTGATCTTGGGAAGATCTATGGTAGACATATTACCACTTCATAAAGATGTGCAAACTTTAAATAATGCAGTAAAGTGCCCACTTTCCACATGTACTCAGTGATGTCATGCCTTTTAGTTTAAAAGGGTGTTACATTAGTTGGCAACTATCAAAACACACTAGATAAAGTATATCATTATATTGGTTGACTTTTCTAACTGGGTTGTAGAAAAGGTAAAATGTATCACACCATTGATCTTAGAAAGATCAACAAAAGGCACTCGACCGCAATATGAAAATGACTGAACTTTAACTAATGTGGTAAAGTGCTTGCTTGCCATGTGGACAAGTGGGGCTGGTTACTTAGAAGGTTGCCTAGTCATGCTAGGGTGGAGGAGCATGGTGATATAGAAAAAATTATTGGTGGGATGGTCCATGTATTTTTCAAGCTGGATAGTGATTGTAATAGTGGGCCTGTAATTTTGAAGCCTAAATTATAAACTTAGAAGGATTTTTCATGATTGTCGATCTTTGGAAGATCAATGATCAATGCTTCACCACTTTGTGAAAGTGCTCAAACTTTATGAAATGGGAGAATACACCTTGTTGATGTGTGGAAATTTCTAAAAGGGAGTTAATGCAGCTTTTTTTATTTTAAACCAAGTCATCTAGTGCTGGATGATCAACAATTAAATTTCAAACTTCATGGTATGGCACAAAACTTTGACTGTTAGAGCATTAATTCTTATCAATGCCACTTTTTGTGAGCTTAATGTTAAAATGAGTTACATAAAGAAAAGGGAAAGAAAAGGCGGGTAAGTCATTTGAACTTCTGAAAATTAAGAAATTGTAATTACATTAGGGTAAACTGCAAAAAATGCCTCCACACAAGAATTTTTCTAGAAAGGTAGATTACTTAAAGAGAGCAGTTCATGATGATTTTCTGAAACAATTGCCACAATCAATAAATGAATTGGCTAAGGGTACAGAACTTATTCCAAAAAGCCCTAGGTTACTACTTAGTGAGGGTTTCTATGACAAAGCAAATTGGTTAAGGGATGTAGAAGTGTCTATGGGAGGATTACAACCTTTTAGGAAATCGTTTGCAGAAAGGAAATTGGATACTCCAGTAAGAAATGTTTGGGAATTTGACATAGATAGATTGATTGTCCTTGGAGTCTTCTTCAATGATGATCTACTGGCAGACATGGCAAAGAAGTATGATCCAATTACTAGAGTGGTAAAGAATCATGTAGGAGATAACCTTTTTAAGGTTTCAACTTAACTAATTAGAGAGGTTTTCAAGCTAAACCCTAATCACACTATTCATGAGAAAATTAACATGGAAGACCTCCAAGACAAATATGATGCACAAAGGATTATCTAAGAGGAGGGCCATTATAGCAGCATTTTGTTAAAATTGGATCATTTCCCTTAGCCACACAAAATACCCCCAAGCCCTTATTGAAAAAGTACTTTAACCCTAGGGCACAAGCCTTGTACTTTTCTCTTTGCAACATTTTTGGTATGGATGAACAAAATCACATTCTAGGCTCTATTGTCCTTATTATTGCTCAAACTCTTCAAAATGGAATGAGTTCAATCCTTGAATTTGCTTCTTTTGTGGCTGAAGAAATTCATAATGGCTTGATTGGAATAGCAAAGGCTAAAGTTGACAAGCCCTTTTGTTGGTATTCTATGTTAATGTATATATGCTTATATAAAGGAGTTACTTTTTTCTCCAAGGAGATGAAATTGGAATTAGAAAGAGATGGAGACAAACTTCCTATTCAGTTATGGAGTGAAGACATGACATGAGAGGTAACTGATGCCAGCTTTGTCAAATTTGATAGATACATTGCCTCTAGGCTCATAATTTTGTTAGTAGGGGATAGCCCTAGAATAGGTGTCTCTATTAGAGTTGATAAGACCTAAGTACCATGCTAAAGGATTGTTGGTGAGCCACAATTGGAGTGATATTTTTCCCTATGTCATCTCTACTATTTTCAAAGTTTATGGATTTTTGGGAAAATCACATGTGTTATACCTTTGAAAGTAGGGATTGTTGAATTGTTATGGCAAATAGGATCAGTTGAGGAGAGGGATTTTCTAGGAAAAACTAAAGGTACTTTCTTTCCAATGATTACTATTATTCATAATTTTGTGTTTGTTAAAAAGGGCTAGAGAAACCTGGGGAAATTTTTAGATAAATATAAGATGGCTCAATCTCATGCCCACTTTATAGACCTAGAGGGATTTTATGACCTCCTTAGAGAAAGGAGTAAGGCTAAGGTTCAGATGCAAACTATATATTTTCCTAAGGACATAATCAAAAATAAGTTCTCTTTAAAAGGACAAGAGGTTAGAAAAGAAAAGTGGATAGTTTATAGTAAAGTCTTGGATTTTACAAATGCTTTTGAGCCACAATATGATCCCTTAGCAAATAAAAAATATTGGGGCATGAAGATAGAAATGTTAATGAATAACTTTGTTGGGATCATGCAAACATTGAATGAGAAGAAATAAATCATAACAAAAGCATACCCAGACAAGGCTAATGAGGTGTAGAGAAGGCTAGCGAGTAGAATGATTGTAACCCAGGGCAATATATATTGCAAAAAAAGAGTCAGGTATGTAGTGGCCTAGAATATACAATATGTTCCCCCATACAAGAGGCCAAGGTCTGAAAGCCCATCTAACACAAATGCTCCCAAGAAGTAGAAATTGGAGCAAGGATCATCTTCCCATGTTGAAGAATATCCACCCACCTAAACTCCACTCAGAATAGATGATGAAGCATCTTTGAGAGAATAGTTGAGGCGAATTGGAGGGGAAAGAGATGTTGTGGTCACAATTATAGACATTGAAAGAGGAGCACCTAAAGAGCCTCCTATGCCATCTTTTGACCTTACTATTGGAGATTATAGAGGTAAGGAAATAGACCCTGTGATAGCATAGGTTGCCCAAAAATTTGTTGATGATGAAAATTTTGTAAAGACTAGAGCTTTTGCCCACTTCTTATGAAGAAAAAATATTGGTAATTTTGAAAATAAAAATAAATTGATAAAAGAAAAGCAACCTAATAAGTTGGACTCTAAAATTGAAGAAGAAGTTAAGGCTAATTTCATGGAGGAATTTGCACAATTAACCCCTAAAGGGGGAAGGCAATTATTGAAAGACTCAGGAGTTTTAATCTTGCCTAAATGGGACATAGAAAATGCTATGATTTTTTATTCTATTGGGAAGGAAAATGATACTTAGTTTAAGACTAAAGATGAAATCCTGTAGGTACATAAAGGATTAAAATACAACAATGATCACCAGACATTGGTGATATGGTTTATTGAAAAGAGGGATACAACTAGGCTACAGGAAGTTTCAAGTGTTGAGCATACTGGTAGCCTCATGTTGTGCACAGTAGATGAGGTTGATAGTGGAAAGGTATCTAAAATGACTACGGAAATGATGGATTTTGGGGTGGTGGTGGCTAAAAAGGATAAAAACAAGTTCTTGGAGCTCAATGTCAAGTTTGAAGAAATATTGAAAGCATATGAAGAGAGAGGGAATATGATACATTAGTTTGAAACTTGGGTAACCCATATGGATAAGTAACTAGGGAAGAGAAAAGTGGGAGAGTCAAGCCAGGCTCGAATTACTTATCCTCACCCCCCAGTTGAACCATTCAAGTCAACTCCCTTGGTAGAATTACCTAATACTCCACAAAGGACTGAATTCTATACTACTGAAGAATTTGAGGAAGAAAAGAATAAACTCTGGGCCTTACATGTTGAGTTGAATGATTTAAATATGAAGATAAAATCAGGAAAACAATCTTGTATTTGATAGATAAGATTGAATGGACAACATTCCATGAACAATTGACAAAAATAATGGAAATGTGGAAAGAAATAAAAGGTGGTAAGGATGCTTTAAAGCCTATTGTTAGTAAATGGGGTAGTAGAGATAAGGACACCACCCTCTTATATGTTTCAATTATTACTTTATCTTGTGAATAGATAGAGAAAACCTTTTATATGACTAATGATCTATCTAACTTTGATGAAAAAAGGGTTGTAGTCCAAAGAAGGATAATAAATTATTTTTCAAAATATCTTGCTAAGAAATTTGAACCCTTTCCCCATGCACTTAGAGAAATAGATGAATTGAACGAAAAGGAGGAGTCGAGTAAAGAATTAGATGACTTGTTGTGTCTCAGAATAAATGGAATTATGAGTGAAAAGGGGCATGTGCTATGGGCAATGCCAGTGGAAGAAATTGTTAAAGTGAAATTATTTTATAATTCTAGATTAAAGAGGAATTTTTTGAGATTAATAAATTAGGAGATCATGTGATCAAGAAGCAATGAGAGGTTTTAAGTTTGGATTGGCTAGATGACACAATTTTCAATAAATGGATGGGGGATTTTGTGCAATCAAAGTAGATAGTGATTGGAGAAACTGATCAAGAAGAAATGGACCAAGATGAGGTGCAACTAACTAACACATCAGTTCAAGAAGAAGAAGACAAAGAAGAACAATCAGCTACAGTGATAAGCACAATGGTTCAAAATGATGAGATGGTAACTGAAGAATTGTATATAACTATTATTTTAATAGCACATGATGATGTGGATGGGGAGCCTAAAGTTAAAGTGAAATTAAAAAAATCAAAGCCAGGTTCATCACAATCAGTTCCATTGGCTACATCTTCCAAGGAGCTACAACAACATCAAAGCCAATCATGAAATCCTCAGCAATGAAAAGTGTAACAGAAAGTGGTCCTCACAAAAGAATATTTATGATGTAAAGTTTTTTCTACTACACAATTTTTGGCCTTTTATGATAGTAACAATGTAAATATCTTTCTGTCTTAAGGACAACTGTTAGTATTCTCTATGCCTAAAGATTGTTGCATCTCACACTAATTATCAACTCCAGATAATTATCATTCAAGACTATGTAATATGGTTAATACACCAATATTTAAAAATCTCTCTTCTTTGTGCCATTTAAAAAAAAAAAACTCTATAAATGTTTATTTCCAAAAAAAATTCATTGGATAAGTAGTAAGAGAGCCATACAAAATAAAATTTTGGTAGTTTTCATTGAGTTGGGGCATAGTTTGTTGGGAAACTATTCTTAGGAAATTTCTATTTATTTTTAGATGGAGATTTCATTTTAGAAATTTTTTGATAACATTTTTTTGCATTTTTTTAATTGTTTGACCATTTGTGTTTACCAATGTTTCCTCTTTGAGAACAAATATAAAGAAAGATATATCTTGTGGAAAAATCTCATGGTTGTTAAGAGTACATGATGTGATACTTATGATAATTTACAACTTAAATGAGAACATAACGATTTTCTTTTTTGATTTTATAAGATTTAGTTTTGGAGATATTTTTTTTACAATGCTTTATTACTTTTTCTTTTCTATAGAGTATTATGTTTAAATTATTTTTTGAGGATCAAATATTTCATAAGGAATACCATTTGCTATACCTTCCACTATGATTATTGAGAGCAATTTTAGGGTGATATTTGTATTGAATACTATTCACTTAATACCCTAATGATGTGGTGAAAAAGTTATTAATTGTGGAGATTTATTTATTATTTAATGAATATAGAAATGGTAAATAACTACTAAAAAATTAAATGAAATAATATTTTATGAGCTTGTACTTCACATTTTCCCTTTTCTATGCATATCAATGAAATTGTGTGATTTGCAAATATTTGTGATAAATGAATGTGGGTAGAAAATAGATATAGTAATCTAGTAGAATGTTACATCATTGTCAGAATATGATAAAGTTTTGTTATATTATAATGGTATAAGAGATTTTTTTCATCTTATGAATTTTTAAGCTATTAATGAGGACAAATAACAACGAACTATATAAACCTTGTCTCATTCCTCTAAATATTTAATGAATTTATGCATATGTGATATCCATAAATCTATATAATCTATTGATTTGAATGTAATTTTATGTGTTTCTATTATTAATTTATTTATCACACTAAGATACATATACATGGACAATATATTTAATCATGTACATGAATTTAATTATAAAGCTATATGAAACAAAACAAAAAAATTACAAAACAAACATCACTGTATAACAAACATCACTATATTTATTTGAAAGTATTTTCCACCATCCAACTACATATCACCAATAGTAATATTATGTTGGGTGGTCCTTTTATTTAATACTATGAGGACATAGAGGCCAGGAAAAAGACTGGAGGAAGAGAGAAATGAGGATACTATATAATAAGAAGTGGTGATGAGAGATGAAGAGATTGAAGATCACTAGGCACACTTGACAGAGGAGACAGCGAGGTTATATTTGTTAGTTTGTGAATAGATGAAGGATACGGAGCCTCCACCCTTTATTGGATTGCCATTGTTGACCAGACAGTCACCATTGCTCAAACGCCTGAAAATATTTGGATCTACTTGTTCTGCAGAGCTGAAATCTCCACGACACGTGGATTTGTGAAATTGAACATTGTGTGGGGCAAGCATTAACTATATTCACAGACCATTGAGGAAGTCCATTTCCAGGAAAGCCAGCGGCCTACTGACTTAATGATATGTCCTCTTTCCTACAACCACTCTGCCCTGCACACATGCACATACACACAATCAATTTTATTCATTTTATAATTATTCAGTTTTAAAAATTAAAAGTTATATATGATCACTTAATCACAATCAATCTACAAGCCAGTATGATAATAAAAAAACAAAGCTTAAACTTATAGAAACATATTTGCATAGGTAATATTCCGACCTGCGACAGCATTGAAGAATATGCAGAGGGCAAAGAATGTGATCAAGAACGTCTCATTGTTATTAATGCTGTTCTCTGCTCTTTTGAACTTTGCAGTGAGTATAAATATAAGCAATCACCTCAACCGCTATTTATATATGAATCCACCACCTTAACAGCATAAATTTAGTGGGGTTGTTAATGTTGACAGTCTCTACCATTCAATGTAACGCAAACCACAGATTTTGACAATGCATGTAATTTGTTGGGTGTGTATTTCTCATAAGACCATTCTTTATAGTCCACCAAATACCAAGACTGGAATGATTGAAAGGCCTGCAACTGACTCAATTTAGACTTAATTCACATTCTTGGAATCATTGCATTCAAAGCACCTCAAAAAACCTTTTTACTCGATGATTTTCGATTTTGGAAACAAAGGGAATCTACTATTTCTGATTTTTTGCTGAGTAAATAGAAACAACAATTCAAGAACAGATCGACTAGTGGGTATTGCTAAATTCTCACTTTCCAATTTTCTTAGCTTTTATATATATTTAATACTATATATACATAAAATATTTCAAATGGCGTTTAGGGTTTTTGCAAGTGTGACGTGTTTGATGGTTAGAAATGATGCACGACTTTGCATGTATAATATTATTGTAATGTTCTTCTTTGTGTTTGTTGCTTCTGGGCTGTTCGTCTTCTGTGAAACAGTTTCTAGGCTTGAATTTATGCCAACTTTTGTCAAATTCGGTGGTAAGTCGTTTTGCATAATTTTTTTCCCCCTTTTCTACGATGCCCTCCAATCGCGTTTTTCTATCATTACCATCTTATCTGAATAAAACTGTGTCAAAGGTTAAAGTTTCGTGTTAGCAATGTTTCCTCAGAATAACATCTTATCACGACCAAAACAATTGTACAGTTTTCATCTTTTTTGTGTGGGAGACAATGGAAAGAATCTTATAAAACGTTTAATAGAAGCATAGACAACTTGGCCCTTCAGAATATTCATGGAAGAAGAGACCAGGCAATAAAATAATTTTTGTGAGCCATTTGTTATATTATATATAAAAATAGAAGTTCAAATTTATTTTCTCCAATCAGACAAAAACAAATTTGGTTCGTTCTTTGTGAAAGATTATGAGAAACTCTAGAAATCCAATATAATAACAATAATAAGCATGTGTAGAGCCAAAGACTTGTCACTCAAAAGAGCATATAGAGAGCTTTTAAATTTAGTCGAATAGTTGCTTTGTTTAACTCAAACTTGTGTTTTTTTGTGGTACAAATCCATCTTTGTCAATATATGACTATTGGAACACAATAATGTATTTTGGTACTAAGTGGAAGCCTGGGTGGGTGTTCTATCTTCAACAGAGGGAAGGGTCTTTCTTTTTATTGAGGGCCTTTTTACCCTTTTCAAAATCCATTATCATAGAGAGTTGAAGAACAAGCCACTCCTCTATTGGCAAACAATTCATACTAATAATCTTCTATGTAAACAATTATATCGATATGTAAACTGAGCATACAATCACGAGCAAGGCAAGTCAATATGATCATCTACGCTTGTGTATCAGTTTCTTTTTATTATAAACTTATGCACCCAACCCATATTTGATTATAGGCATTGCATATTTGCCGGAGGCGCCATCTTTAGCAGTTGGGTGAGTGGAATCTCTTATTAGTCCCTGCCGTTTAAGGCGCGGACTATAGTTTTCGAAGCACTATTTTGTATTAGTTTTGGTTTTGGACTCCGTGCAAAGTGAATAATACATGCTACATACTAAGTTCGACATAATATTGTTTATTAACCTCAATTTTGTGTTACAAAGTTTTTAAGAAATATTGTCTATGTTGGAGGAAATCTACCTTTGTGGCTACCAAGATCAACTTGTTCCTTCGCTCATGTCTCAAGTTTGGTGAGATCGGTTTCTCCTTGGTAGACCTATTGTGGGCCTCATTTTTCCTTCTACTCCTTGGCTTTGGGTGAGGTATTCATTGAACCTTATCTTCTTATGTTTTGTTTAGCCTTTTGGAGCATGGAGTTTTTGGGTCTTTGTAGGGGTCCTCTTTTGGTGGTTGTCTTTATTGGACACCTCAATGCCTAGATCTTCTCCTCCTTGGTTTGAGGGTGCAAATTATACTGTGTCTCCCATATTTTTTAGTACATATGCCCTTTCATGTGTGGAGTTTTTTGGTTTTACGGTTGTTCTATGTTCTAGTTTGAGGTTGTTGGGTGTCTTATCTTCTCAAGCATGTGTATTTGGTTTGCACTAGTTTCCTATTTTTCTCATGATCCTACATCTCATTATTTAGTGGCTTTTAGTTCCTTGCCTCATTTTTATGGTGTTCTAGTCATCTCTTTATGGTTGTGGCTTCATTAAAAGCCTTTTTTGTATCTTCTCATGAGTTCATTTCTACTTGTTTCTTTATAAAGAAGTAATATTAAATTTGGTTGGGTTCAAGCCCTCTTCCAATTTATCTAACTTGAACATCAACTTCCCCTTCACACTTCAATTTAATTTCCCATTATTGAATTTATGTTATATTTTCCCTTTTTGGCTGTGTGCACCAAGTTGGTGTACAAAAAATTGGACATCCTCAGAAAAAAGAAAAGAAATATTCTCAATAGCCCTTGAAAACTCGATCAGGTTATTTAAAAGTGAAACACTAGCCAGGCTTGGTATCCAAGCCTGGCCATTATACTTTAAGAAACCCAATCAAGTTATTAAATAATATAATTCAAAAACTTGATTGGGTTTTGTAAAACCCAATCCAGCTTTTTGAATTACCTAAGTTAATAATCCAATTGGGTTTTACAAAACCTAATCGGGTTTTGTAAACTATATATTGTGACTATTGTCCATATTTGAGGGCATTTTTATACCCTCAAATGACAGTAGCAGCATGGCTTGCAGAGGACAACACCAAAACCCAATCGAGTTTAGCATAAAAAATGGTTTTTGATTGCATTTCCATACATGGCGCCCCAAAAATGAGGTAAGCCTTAATTCTATTCATCATTTATGTATTTTTTAATCAAATTTTGTAATGTGGTTTTGTAATTTTTAAGTTTTGTAACTATTTTTTTAATTTTTTCAATATAGATGCATCAAGGAATCCAAGAAAATGAGAGAGAGAGGAAGGACCACCTCCTACACAATCAAACCCTCCACCTGTCATGACACAACCACAAAATACACCACCTGTTATGCCATAACCACAAAACCCTCCACCCGTAGTGACACAACCACAAAACCCTCCACTCAACGTTTCCATTCAACAACCATTGCCTCCTATAAACCCTTCATCCATACAATTACATTATTTAACAACTAGACACGAGGACCTCATAAACCACTTCTCACAAAATAGTGCTAAAATTACCCAAATGGTCAATAGGTTGCGGTGATCTACACTTTCTCACTACTCAACCCCAGCGAATACACTTGAAAATATGGCCCAAAATGAAAATGAGGTATCTAAAGAGGTTATGAAATGGGGTACATGGAGGGATAGATACATGTCATGCATTTTATGTCAATGGGTTATCATATCAACAAGTGAAAGATAAAGAAATAAAGAAAGGTACTATATGTTCTCTTTTCACTGATCCTATGTCTAGCAACTCCCTATTACACACAACCAAAACTTTTCCTATTCATTAGTGCACTCATGCTAGGATGACATCATGTTTTTGGGATAGGTGGTATATCGTATTTGACCTACCACCATGTAATAATTATGAGGTACCTCTATATTTTTTGAGAAAGCTATATTGTGAGTTCATCCTTGGCAAGAAACCAAATTAAATTGACATCTGTCATTTCCAAGGTAGAGGGAGAGGCTCTTCATAGGATAGACCTCAGGCTCATAAAATGGCACCACAAGATGAGAGGAGACATACAACATGAAAAACCATGCCTCATGTTGTGCTCCCATCAATTTTAAATGAGTCTATTGATTTACAGACTCTTCATGTGGTTGCATCATTGACAAATGTTATTGTTCAGCATGGCTCATAGGTAGGTGGTTTTCCTTCACCTATGGCACCCCAACCATCATTAGATGCACCTTTAGGGTCATCATAGCATGAAACAGCTCCATCATCATCACCTATGGCACTAGGGTCATTACAACATGTGACAACTCCATCATCATCACCTATGGCACCTCGGTCATCACAACCTATGATAGCTCCATCGACATCACTTGCACCACTAGTGGCATCCCTGCTTGTGTCACCTACACCACTAGTGCTATCTCTACTTATGTCACCTACACCACTAGTGTCATCCTCACTTGTGCCACCTGCATCATGATCACGTGCATCAATATAGTCCTTGGGGCCCAATCAACATTTTTTTTTTAGCTATCAGTACATGTGTGATGGGATAGATATGGAGGCATCTGAGGATGGAGTTTCATCTCATCCATGTGTATATTGTGGCCATACTTTTTATTCATATGGAGGTGGGAATTTCACACTCATAGATGATTCAATGGTGATAGTTTTTGGTGAAAGGGATACACAAGTTTGTTTGTTTGAGTTGTGACATGATATTATTTAATTACCTAAATATTGTAAAAGTAAAAAATAAATAAATTTATAGATCACTCTAGATTGATATGTGAACAATATGCAATGTAGGGTGTAGCAAGCAATATGAGAACACCACAGAGTACTCATTCTACTAGAGGTCTGAGGCTAGGAGCAAGAACACTCGAGGTAAAGTTTTTAAAATATTCTTAAAAGTAAAATAATACATTGGCTTTGAAATATTGTTTCTTAATTGGTATGACACTAACAAGCTGCTTATAGATCTGCTTCCATCTCCTACCATCATTGAAACCCTCTCATTCATCAAATCTATCTAATTCCCATCCACATCTCTTATTCCTAGCATTACCCAAACCCCATCTAATGAACCTCATGAGTTTTGACATGATATTATTTAATCACCTAAATATTGTAAAACTAAATTTTTATTTTATTTTATAAAGCACTTTAGACTAATATGTTCAAACAACATGCAATGCAGGGTGCAACAAGTAGTATGAGAACACCACATAATACTCATTCTACTAGAGATGAGAGGCTAATAGCAAGAACACCCGAGGTAAAGTTTTTATGTGTTCTTAAAAGTACAATAATACATTGGCTTTTAAATTTCTTTTTAATTGGTATTTTCAAAAGTACAATAATACCTTTTCATCTCCTACCATAATTGAAATCCTCCCAAATTCATCAAATCCATCCAATTCCCATCCACATATCTTGCTCCTAGCATACCCAAGCTTCATATAATTAACCTCATGAGTTCATCCTCCATATATCCATTTGCATCGAAGAACCTCCATATCACATAGGGTGTCTTGTATGAGTGTGGAGATCATGAATCTCCACTTTTATTTCTTAACAAGGTGCCAAAAGTTCATTTGCATATCTCTTTTCCTTCTTGGTCTCTTTGTTTCTAATTTATGCCTTGTAATCTTTTTGAGCCCCAATATTTCCTATCTTTCAACTATCCTTCCACTATCATCCTTCAAGTCCTTCTTGTGTCTTCTTGCCCTCCTATGATCTTCTTGTTGTTATTCTATCTTCTTTCCATTTACAACATTATCTCATATTTATAACAATACTCTTTACTATTTTATAGCGCTTGTTGAGGGATAAAATTTCTCAAATTGATGATGTCATGCTATCTCTTTGGCCTTGAGAACTATGTGGTATCATAGCTTGGACACCTATCAAGTTTATAATTTGAGTTGAACTCATGATGTGTCTTATTGATTATTCTTATGTTATATTTGTTTCTTCTTTAGGGTACTCCACATAGCTCAAGGTCTGGAGGAAAGGGAAGGAAATCAGCAAGAACACTAAAACAAAAAAAAGGTATTAAATACAAGTTTATGTTTTGAAATTTCTTATAATTTAATGTATATACATGTACTCAATATTGATAAATACATGTTTACTTGTTTATTGTATATATATAGAAACAATTTAGTTTTGTAGAGTCGATGAATGCACTAATACTGTCGATGTTGTGGCAATGGAAGAGGTAAAATTTCATATTTTCCTTCTCATAAATTTTAGGTTATAGTATGCATTTGTTCTAAATACATATTAAATAGTTGTATTTATAAACGAGTACGTATTTTTTTTACAATTTTATAACAATTATCAACACTTTTTCTTATTAACATGTGTTATTTATCTATTACCTATTACAACACTCTTTGAGATTTCATGCAAATCCTTTCCCATTTTATTTTGTTAGGAGTCCTAAGCATCAAAGATGGGGTCAAACACAATCTATAAAGGCTAGAGGTATGCATTTAAAGTCTTAGTTGAACCCTCTTGTGATCTCAATTTGGGTTGCTTGTGTGTGTGATAGAAATCTCTAATGCCTACTCTACAATTCTAACATTTTATTGCTTACCATGCATGTTGTGCCTCATAGCAGCATTGATTCATCAGTGGTGGTGCCTCCTAATAGCACGAGAGATCCAACTTAGGTTGCAGCATATTTTTAATTTTTTTACTCTATTTGGAATCCTTAATTCTACTCTATAATGCTAACATTTTATCACTTACCATACAGGTTGTGTCTTATACCAAAACTAATTTATTATTGGTTGTACCTCCTACTAGCATGAGAGATCTAGCTCAGGTTGTAGTACATTTTTTATTTTTTATTTGAATTGGAATCCCTAATGCCTACTCTACAATTCTAACGTTTTATCACTTACCATATAGGTTGTGCCTCATACCAGCATTGATTCATTAGTGGTTTTACCTCTTGCTAGCATAGGTGGTCTAGCTTAGGCTACAATACATTTTTTTCTTTTTTTACTCTATTTGGAATCCCTAATGCCACTCTATAATGCTAACATTTTATCACTTACCATATAGGTTGTGCCTACACTAGCACTGCTTCATTAGTGTTTGTACCTCATGCTAGCAAGGGAGATCTAGCTCAGGTTGTAGTACATTTTTTTTTTTAACTCTATTTGGAATCCCCAAGGCCACTCTATAATGCTAACATTTTGTCACTTACCATACAAGTTGTGCCTCATACCAGCATGATTCATTAGTGGTTGTGCCTCCCATGAGCATTGATTCATTGATAATTGTGTCTCCCATCATCATTCTACCTTGTCATTTTGTTAGGAGTCCCACCCATTGATGAAGGAGCCCATTACTGTTATCATCTATTCCAACTATGGGACAAAGGGATGAGGTAATGAACAACTCAACTATCCACAAGTTAGAACCCAATTTCTAGTTATTTTTATATTACTTATAGATAAGATATAATTTGATAGTGTATTTTAAATTTTCTTTTGCAAACACCTAGCGAGCCACAAACTGCATCAAAGAGGCTCAATTTTGATGATGTTGCATAGTCATAGATATTGATAGTGATATACATATGTAGTTGTGGTCATCACATGAAATTGACATTTGACTTTTGTATTGTATATATTTGAGATTTGTATTGTGCACATTCAACATTTCTATTGTACACATTTGACATTTCTCGGGTATTCAATTTTTGTATTGTATATATTCGAGATTTGTATTCTGCTCATTTGACATTTCTATTGTACACATTCGGCATTTGACAGGTATTCAAATTTTGTATTCTACCGATGAGACATAACATAATATTTTTTTTATTTTGATATACATTAAACTTGTACATATCCATCCAACTTGTTCAATGTGTGCATACAAACTTGTATTTCAGCTTACTATCTTGCAATTGATCAAACACATGAACATTCATTATTTTATACAAAAAATGTAACATCTTTATTAAATTCATTATAACATGTATTCATATGTCACTTCCTTTGATGTAATAAGATATGAAAAGTAAAAATATGTCATGATTTTTGTATTTGTGTCAAAGATTGTAGCCCTATAGTGCTTAGAGACCCTTAGGGATGCTTCTATTCAATGTGGTCGATATCGTTGGTGGGACATTGTGGTTGAAATGAGGTTGGTCCTAGCCTAAACCTGACCAATCATAGCTAACAAAGTAGATGATTCAATCCTAGGACCAACAATTTTAAATATACACAACCTTTCTCATTTTAACTGAGCAACATCACAACTTTTGGCAATAGGCAAGATGTAGATGCCAAATCCAAATAAAGTTGAATCTCTAAAAACTAAGATAGGTTGTTGTAGGCCTAGATAACATGATCCTATAGTACCTAACAATTTATCAATACCTTGTACGAGCTTATAGAAATATCAAATCAAATATTGTAGCCAGATGGTGCTTACAGACCCTAAGGGATGCTTCTGTTCAATGTGGCCAATACTGTTAAAGGGACATTATTGCTGAAATGAGGTTGGTCCTAGCCTAAACCCAACCAACCAAAGCTAATAGAGTAGACAATTAGATCCTAAGACCAATGGTTTGAAACATACACAACCTTGCTCATTTTAACTAAGCAACATTATAACTTTTGGCAATAGGCAAGATACGGATGCCAAATCAAAAAAAATGAATCTCTAAAAACTAAGATAGGTTGTTGTAGGCATAGATAACACAATCCTCTAGCACCTAATAGTTTGTCAATACCTTGCACAAGCTCAGAGAAATGCCTGAAAAAAAAATCACAACTCGATGGTGTTTAGAGACCCCCAAGGATGCTTCCGTTCAGTGTGGTTGATACCATTGGAGGGATGTTATGGCCGAAATGAGGTTGGTCCCAAACTAAACCTAACCAACCAGAGATAATAGAGAAACTAAGGTATTATGTTACTTAATAGGTCCTAGAAACCTTAACTATGATATGAGAATAGTCCTAGATGGACAAATTTGACCAAAAGATGTCAAAAGAAAAAATTTCTCAAAAATTGCAAAGTTGCTTGAGCAACTTTTGCAATTTTGACAAAAGGTTGCAAATGAAGGTTTGGAAATTTTTAACTACCCATTATCGAGTATATGAGCATGGGGAACATATTTTGGAAGGTTAGAAGGTTTCCAATCAGATTCCACACCTACTGGAGAGATTGAGGGGTGTTGGGTTGGTTGGTTTGAAGGCAACCATAAAGCATGTGGCATGGTTGAATTCATGGATATGGAGATGAGGAAGAGAATTGAGGTTGTAGAGTCTAGTCAGGGTATGAAATGATGAAATTGACCATTGATAGTTCTATAGTTATGGTTGTGGATCTAGAGTTTATTCTTTTGGAAGGAAGAGTAAGGTGTTGTTACAAAACAAAAATATATATTAGCATTCTCCTAAGAAGATTTTGAAAATCCTCCACTAGCCTCTATATCATGATCTCCAACACATATACACTTTTCTAGGTCATTTGGTCATTTCCCAACCAACTCTTACACTTGGTTTTGCATTCTTGAAAACTTTGCAAGAAATTGAAAAAATTGCACTTTGCAACTTTTTAACAACTTTTTGCTGATGCAATGCAAGGTAGGAGAATCCCTAAAGGAGATGTCCTAGCCCCCAACTATACAACCATGCAGTGGAAACACAATAACAGCAAGCAACAATGCAAGATCTGATACCAAATCATAATAATATATTCATAAAATATAACTGATTACATGCAATGTGCTAGGATGTAAGGCCTTCCCGGTTACGGCCAAATACAAAGCAAGTAATAATTCTGCAAGATCCCTCAAGATCCAATCCCAAACCCTAGCTAGTCCAGATCCACACTCTGGTAGAAACCCACAAGGAAGATCTCAACTTGTGCTCGCAAGCCAACCAAGCTATCTCCTTATTTTCCAAGCCACAGCTACTAGCTCTGCTCCAACTTCATCCAAGTGTAAACTACCTCACATTCAATGCTCTATTCACACATTCAAAACTCCATCACAATCCTGTTGTAAATTGCCTCACATTCGGCGCTCTGTTCACAGACTCAGGAAAACTCACTCTTTAGCTACTTCCCACACCCACTCCTCTTCTGAGTGAATGAATAATTCTAAAGACTTCCCCACAACCCCTAATTATACCAATCTAAGCCACAAGTTGGCCCAAAACACATATTAAATGCAAATACATAAATTAAATGCCAAAGTCAACCTCCTACAACAATTAAATTTGCAAAATTGATGTCTTAGTAAAATTGTAATATCTCATAGCTCCAAATGAATTAGAACTTGACCTTTGAGCTATAGGTAGAAATCTAGGCCCTCTCCAATATTTGAAATTTTCATCCTTTAACTCATCATGGAAAATTAGTTATACAGCCTAAAATAGACACCAAATTCTCAAACCATGTCGAGCAACCAAAGATCATGTCGAGCTCCATAGACCATGCTGAGTTCCAAAGACCATATCGAGCAACCAAGGACCATGTCGAGCTCCAAGACCATGCCAAGATCCCTAGACCATGTTGAGATCTGTAGACCATGCTGATCTCCAATCCTTCTTTGACCAAGTACTAGTCCAAACACCCTCTAAATCAACTATCGAGCCTCCTCCCATGAACTCCAAAGTAGTCACCAAGTAAATCCAAGATGCTCTTGCAGAAGACTCCCCAGGTAAATAGAAAAGTGTATCCCACACTTTGATGCCCAAAGAAAGAGAAACAACCAACTTAATCTTCACCAAAGGTTTCCACTCCAACAGGGATAAGAAAACCAATCTACACATCATCCACATCAACATCATTCTTTCAAACACCAGAATCTCATCCAACCAATCATCATGCTCACTCTTAGGAACAAACTAAACATAATGCTTCATCAAAAAACCCCCATCCATATCAACAATTAGTGAATCCATACCAGTAGCAACCAACCCCACATCAGTGACAATATGAAGATCTCCATCAACACATGCCAAACTCTCAACACCAACCATCTCATTGCTCACAACAAGATGCTCTGCAACATACAAGACACCACCAACAGCAACCAGATCATCCATGACCAAGCACTCTACAATTTCCATGTTAGACTCAACCAATTGATCATTAAAACCAACCTCTATCCTAGCATCAACAAGGTTAGGAATATCTTCAACAACAACTTCTAGTTGTCCTGTAGGTTCTATATCAGACTCCACAAACTGATCAACAAAACCAAACTCTTCCAGCTCGAACTTGTTATGCCATCTTCTCTCACAAACAATTCTCTTAATTGGCCAAATGACTCTCTTCCGGATTAGTAGACTCCAACTCCACAAATAGCTACAAAATTCCTTCCTTACCCCATCCTTAACATGATCAGCTAAGCTAGCTTCAAATTGAGCAGTCATCTCAGAAAACCTCCTCTCCACCACATCACAGAGATTTGCCAGCATCTCAGGGTCCAATCCTCTTAGAGCCACCTCCCAAGATCTTTGAAAACCCTCTGCAACAAATCCTTCCCACGCTCCTTGTGACAGCCTTGAATTATTTGCAAGTTATATCACAACTTGCCACCTTGCCTAAACAATCAAGAACCACATCACAAGTCTAGGACCATGGTTCTATAATTCACAAACTCTCTATGATCATGCTCAACAAGATCAAACTTCCATCTTCGCATCCATCGATCAATTTACATGTCCTCCCAAGGTCCTGGTGTAAACTACCTTAGCTTCAGTGATCTGTCTACACACTCAAGAACAACCTTCACTCTGATACCACTTGATGTAGTGCAAGGTAGGAGAATCCCCAAAGGAGATGTCCTAGCCCCTAGCTATACAACCATGCAGCGAAAACACAATAACAGGAAGCAACAATGCAAGATCTGATACCAAATCACAATAATATATTCATAAAATATAACTGATTACATGCAATGTGCTAGGATGTAAGGCCTTCCTAGTTACAGCCAAATACAAAGTAAGTAATAGTTTTGTAAGATCCCTCAAGATCCAATCCCAAACCCTAGCTAGTCCAGATCCACACTCTGGTAGAAACCCACAAGGAAGATCTCAACTTGTGCTCGCAAGCCCACCAAGATATCTCCTTATTTTCCAAGCCATAGCTACTAGCTCTACTCCAACTTCATCCAAGTGTAAACTACCTCACATTCGATGCTATGTTCACACATTCACAACTCCATCACAATCCTGCTATAAACTGCCTCACATTCGACGCTATGTTCACAGACTTAGGAAAACTCGCTCTTCAGCTACTTCCCACATCCATTCCTCTTCTGAGTGAATGAATAATTCTAAAGACTTCCCCAAAACCCCTACTTATACCAATCTAAGCCACACGTCAGCCCAAAACACATACTAAATGCAAATACATAAATTAAATGCCAAAGTTAGCCTCCTACAACAATTAAATTCCCAAAATCAATGTCTTAGTAAAATTGCAATATCTCCTAGCTCTAAATGAATTAGAACTCGAGCTTTGAACCATAGGTAGAAATATAGGCCCTCTTAAATCTCTAAAATTTTCATCTTTTGAATCATTGTGGAAAATTAGTTATATAGCCTAAAATGAACACCAAATTCTTAGACCATGTCGAGCAACCAAAGACCATCCCGAGCTCCATAGACCATGCCGAGTTCCAAAGACCATGTCGAGCAACCAAAGACCATGCCAAGCTCCCAAGACCATGTCGAGCTACATAGACCATGCCAAGCTCTCTAGACCATGTTGAGCTCCATAGACCATGCCAAGCTCCCTAGACCATGCCAAGCTTCAATCCTTCTTTGACCAAGTACCAATCCAAACATCCTCCAAAGCAACTACTGAGCCTCCTCCCATGAACTCCAAAGTAGTCACCAAGTAAATCCAAGATGCTCCTACATCATTTGCACTAATATGAAATTTTTCTCTTCTCATTCTTTATATAGGGTGGTTGGGTGGTTAGTCATCTTTTACAACTCCTCTTCAATGATTTGCAACTTTCTTTCCAAAAGTTTCTCAAGCAAATTTTGAAAGTTGCAAAGTTGCACAATGCAACTTTAACATTTTTTTTTACAATTTTTCACCAATTTTGTCAAATGACCTTCCTATCACCTCAAAATCAACCACAAACTTTACCTATGGTAAAAAAATTAACCCTAACTCTTTGTAGACTCTATTGACCTCATGATGACATCATCATCATGCCTTGTGCCAATCAGTAGGTTGTTTTAAGCCTAAAAAGGGATGACAGTGTGACAACAAGGACACAGTCCAAAATAAACCCTATCCAAGATTTGCATATGTTGTAGAGAAGCCCAATGGGTGTCCAAATCTATAATTTATTTTCCTAATTTTTGGGGAAATTTGGGAGAAAAATGCAAGAGAACAACCATCTAAATCCATATAAGTTGAAAATAATTGAATATTTTTTAAGGATATCATCAAACTAACAAAAAAGAGTTCAACATAAAAATTTATAACAATAATGCACAATATTTACATCTTTGATTGGTTTTATATACAAAATCTAGCATCTAAATATGCACATGTTTGACCTCTGTTATCGAACTTTTATACAAAATATGGCATCTAAATATGCAAATGTTACATTGCTTCTCTTTGTTTAATACAAAATTTGGAATCTAAATATTCATATGTGACATCTCTTATCATATTTTTATACAAAATATGGCATATAAATATGCACATGTTACATGTCTTATCAATTTTATATACAAAATTTGGCATCTAAAAATGCACATGTGACATCTCTTATCAGATTTATATACAAAGTTTGTCATCTACATATGCACATCATTGTGAATTTGCAACATTTTGCATAACATATATTGAAAATTTTCAAAATTATTCTACCATATGTAAAATGATTCAGTTATATAGCACACAACTAATCTAGGGAACCTTCTAGATCAAATCTAACCCTTATTTTATCATGTATTGCCTCATGATCAAATTCACATACTTACCACAACTTCTTATTAAGAGGCATACCATGATACGATATCAATTGAATATTTGTTGCAACAATAAGGTTAGAGTAATGAAGAAAGTGTATGTGTGTCTCAAAATCCTCAAATAACCACGTGGTAGAATTCTTGATATGGTACCTACATTTAATTGTAAATATAATTTAAATTCAAAATTGATACATTATACATGACAAATTGACTTCAAGAGATCTTCATGGAAGGGGACAAAAATATACTACCTTCTAAGCCATGTTCCTACCACAATGATGGGTCTGATTGGGTACTCAATATCCTCACCATCAATAATTGTAGCTATCATTTTCTTTTTGGGCTCAATACACTAACATAGAAAGTAATATTTTCCTTCATCATTATTCTCATATGCCATAACTACATATACATGACCTACATTATATAGAAGGATAAGGTAATGGAAAAATTGAAAGTAATCTATTTTAACCAAGTATTAAATTGATAACTTAGTACCTGGTTCAACTAGGTCAGATACATGTTCAAAATCTATTGATGCTTCACCCTGGTTGAGTTGTAGTGTTGTAGTAAGTTGATATGAATCAATTAGATGCAAAGGTCTACAAGAGAATTGATCAACCCATTCTTTTGATTCATATTCATCCAATAAATTATGTATACATGAAAATAAAAAGAATGCAAGCTTTCTAGTATGAATAGCTAGTGACATTGCATTTGAACTTTGAAATGAATGCATCTCACTTGATCCTGTAAGTGTACAACAATATTGCGAATTTTCAATGTTAGGTTCATGTATCAAACAAAAATATCTCAAAACCATAGACTTACCTGTATTACCTCATCTCATCATAGAATTACACTATTTGACAATTATTTCAATATTTTTTAATATTTTGCTTTCATACTTTAATTCCTTTTTACTAAGTGCTCTTTTCATAGATGCTCCAATACCATCATTCTCTCCCTTTCCATGTCCCACCTCAATGAAATTCAAAAAATATTGCACTCCACTTGTCACATACATCCTATTCAACCAATAGAACATCCTTGCATTCTTGAATTATGCAATACAATTGTCTGACCATATAATGTGTTGATTGTATCTTTCATCTCTTTCCCTCAAATTGTCATCAAAAACTCTAAAACATCCTTGTAGAAACTCTGATGAATGAGTTCGATCATCACTAATATAGAAGTGATACTCTCTTAAGACTTTTTTGTAATCCTCTGTACTATAATGTGCATGAATAAATGCTATGTGTACAAAAATTGACACTTGTATAGAGTTGTAATACATTGGTTGCACTTTATTTTGAGGTTTTAGTGTATAGTTTTCAGTGAAGTCAACAACCAACACAATCATACCCAAAGGAAAAGTGACCTTACACAACTTGAATTTCCCATCTAACCATCTAGCTCTATGTGTATGACCTATGTAGTCATAAACTATTTTCTCTTGAAACAATTTCATAAAATTAGCTACACATACATTACTTTTCACTAATTCACACCTCTTTAATTCTTTTCCATCTTTAACACCATATATAACTTACTTGTACCTTCCAAGAGAAACTAGTGTCTTACCAATTTCATGTGTGTTATCTAGATGTAAGCATCTATACAACTTTTTCAAACCACCACATTGAGGGAAAAAATCTTTCAAACACATGGTCTTATAATAAATGCACCCATCATCTCATTCACATAGTACACTTGTAATATTTTTTTCTTAGTGACTTAGGAGGTAATTGTAGACCACATTCCTACAATATCTCATTAGTATGCAAAGTACAACATATATAACAATAAACATCATAATGCATAGAAAACTCAACATGAACCCTGCAACAACATGCAGTGTGTTTATGATTTATCTTAACATAGAATGGTTTTGTCATCTCAAAAAACCTTTGGATGATTTTAATTTGAGGAAATATTTGAGGAAACATTTTATAAAATTGTGTTTGAGTCATATCCAAAAAATGTTTTGCATGTGGCTTATGGCTTGTTTTTCCAATTTGTCTTTTGACAACATCTTTTTGGTTTGGTGAAGCCCTTGTGTTGTCATGCCAAAAGTTTTCTATTAATGTTCTTAGTACATCAAAAATAACTTTATCCCTATGTGGGAGCCTACCTTGGAATGACCAAAAAGAATTCTTATTAGACTTCTCAATTTTCTCTCGCCTCACTAAGGTTTTGAGTAACATTCTTCTACTTATCCTTAATGATTTACTTGTTTTTCTTACCATACAAGTTTTTGTCATTTCCTTTCCATTATGGTTGATGTGAGGACCTATCGACTTGTATTAACATCTTTAGTACATGCTTTTGAACTAATGGATTGGTATGCATCAAAGAGATTTCTAACAATGCTTCTTTCACTACTATTTTAAAATGTTCTTAGCCCCAAAATTCTCATTATCTCTCTAAATTTCAGATTTTCAACCATTTCAACAACAAGTTGGCATCTTCCACTATGATTTAAATTTTCAAAATATTTATTCCAAATATTTTAAAAAATTCTCCTACAATTTCTTTCTAACATTTTATCATGAATTGGCTCCAAAATATTTTCATCAATGTCAATTAGAAACTTTGGTTTTCTATGAATTATTCTAGGAGATATTGGTGTATGTACATGCTCTATATTTTCATTGCTTACATCATGTACATTCATCATTTCAACATGAGATGTCACATTAGGGTCATTAGGTCACATAAGTGTATTTGTCATAATCATTTCAATTGGGGTATGTTGATCATTTTTGTTTGTCAAATTAGGTACATTTACGACATCAATAACAATAGGTAGATTTTCATCACTGGTACATTGGAGGCATTTGATGATGTACCTTCACATAATCTCCTCATACACTTCCTTATTTTTTCCTTTGCTACCTCTCATTTTTTAATCATTCCTCTCTTGTTCTTTCTTATGATTGTAGATGCAAATTACTCTACAAACAATAACATGAATAAAATAAACAATAAAATATAATTCTAAACAAATTTGCATGATTATTTTATGCTCAATCATAAGATACTAAAATAAAATAATATGTTGGCATATGAAAAATGAAAAAAAAATAGCATTTCCAAGCACAAAAAACTTTACACTTGCATACCTGGTATAGAAATAAATGTGAAATAGTAGAAGAATCTGGTGGACCACACTAAAATAGCATAATAATCATTGACATGTTATTTTATTTATAGTTTTCAATAACCTAATCAAGTTGTGTATAACTTGATCAGGTTTTGTATAACCCGATCAAGTTATTGAGTTCTAATTGCATTATCCATATGGACAAATAACCCAATTAGGTTTTTATAGCCAAGTCAAGTTTTGTATAACCCAATGAGGTTCTATATTACTACACCACAAAGGTAGATTAAAGGAGGGAGGGAGGGAGAGAGAGAGAGAGAGAGAGAGAGAGAGAGAGAGAGAGAGAGAGAGAGAGAGAGAGAGAGAGAGAGAGAGAGAGAGAGAGAGAGAGAGAGGAGGGGGGTGAGGCTAGGATAAAGGGATAGAAGGGGATATGAAGAGGGAGAGGGAATAAGAGAGAGTTAGAGTGAATGTGTGTGTGACAGAGAGAGAGATTATGAGATAGGATGAAGATAAAGAATTAGATAGAGAGAGATTACAAGATAGGATAAAGAGAAAGAATTAGAGAGAGAGAAATGTAGGATGGAGAAAGGATTAGGGGATAGGAAAAAGAGAGAGAGGGGATAGGAGAAAGATAGAGAGAGGATATGAGTGTGTGTGTGTGTGTGTGTGTGTGTGTGAGAGAGAGAGAGAGAGATATTAGGGGATACAATAGAAAGAGAGAGAGAGATGGAGAGAATGTGAGAGAGAGATAAGACAATAGGAAAAAGAGAGAATGTGTGTGTGTGTGTGTGTGTGTGTGTGTGTGAGAGAGAGAGAGAGAGAGGATGGGATGGGAATGAGAGAACAATTAGAGGATATAATAGAAAGAGTGAGAGAGAGAACAAGATAGGAGAAAGAGAGGGGGCAATAGGGAAGGGATAGAGAGAGAGGGAGGGAGAGAGAAGATGGGAGGGAGAGAGATCATGAGAGATTAAGGGATATGATAGAAAGAGTAAGAGAGAGGTGGAGAGAATGAGTGAGAGAAAGAGATAGGAGAACGAGAGATGAGATATGAGAGTGAGAGAGAGATTAGGGATATGATAGAAAGAGTGAGAGAGAGAGAGAGAAGGGGATAGGACAAAGAGAGAATGAGAGAGAGCTCAAGAGAGGATGGGATGGAGAGAAGAAATAGAGGATATGATAGAAAGAGTGGAAGAGATAAGGGGATATGATAGAGAGAGAGAGAGAGAGAGAGAGAGAGAGAGAGAGTAGACAAATTTCCCCAAGTATCTGCATATCACCTGAGTAAGCTATCAAACCTGAGTATCAACATTGAGCTGACTTGATAATTATTTGTGAAACTATTGTAGCCAACCTAATGTAAGTTACTATTTGGATTATTATATATGGAGGAAATCTTGTTTCATCTAAATCATCATGGAATTATATTATTCATTATTATAAGTGAATGTGGATAATGGAAGAGAAGATTGATTAGGAGGCTATCGAGTCATACAAAGGAAAATAAGAGACTTGTCTATCATAATCAAGTGATCATTATATTATTAAAAGGATCTTCATCAACAAAAAAATTTGTGAAGCACATATCAACCTATTGATTCATCCTAACAAGTTTATCAGTCTCAAATCCTCTAACTAGGTGGACATAACGATCCTTGTAGGATCTCTTAACTAAGTGCATACTTCATTATATCATATAAACCCTTTCAAAAGGTGGACCTAGCAGTCCTACATACTCTTAATCAAGTAAATCACCAGAAGTTATCAATTGTAAGCCCTAATAGACCAACTTTATTGCTAGAGTAGTGAAGCATTATGGGTGTGATTCCCACCCCAGTTTTACCTTCTCCTTGGAGGGTTTCTAGGTTACCCAATATTGTGTCAAAGTGTTATGGTGTTGTTTCTTTTATTTTTTTATGTTCCATGCATGTAATTAGATTATATAAAGTGGGAGAAAGAAGTTTTAAGTGGTTCCTGATTCACCCCAACCCCACCCCCCCCCACCCCCCGCCTCCCACCCACCCTACCCATTTGAGTCACTCAGTCATCATTACATTTCCAACACTAATACCATGAATCAATAATACCTTTCGAGGAATGATTGAGTGGGCTCCCAATGGAACTTTTTTCTCAACAATTATATGATAAAGCTTGAATTTTGGTGCCTTGTAGATTGCATTCTTTAACAACATCTTTGAACCCTTCTTCACTTGTGTGCTAGAGTTGGATGCCATTTTTATTAGTGAAAAAAAGTGTTCCATTGATAGATAACCTCTCTGAAATGCACTTTTGCAAATTTACAACACAATAATTCTCTCTTGATTGCTTGGGGGTTCAATAAATTTCTCTACTCAAACTAGTCTCTAAAATTGCGATAAAACAATGAACTTTCAATTTCATCTTTTATAGAAATTTTAACTTTTATCGCCTAATAAATGCTCCATACTTGGTAGGTGAAATGACTCAACAAGGTCTTTAATCTTAAGCTTGGCACAAGTTGTTCATCATGTAGCTCAGTTAGAAATGGTTTCTAACTTGGCTTTTATTGGTGATGCTTGATAGCTTGGTTACAACTGAACTTTAACTCAGTTAAAACATAGTTCCCTTACTTGACCTTGTGCATCTGAGTATGCATGTTTGACTATTATTTCTTTCTTATCTGGAACTAATGTAGGATCTTCATTGGATTTCTAATTCTACCCATCTCCTTGAATGCTTGGCTAGATTTGGATGCTTCACCCAACTCATTGGTTTGGATTATAATAGCTTCATTTTCTTTCCTTGTGTTTTCTTCTAATTTCCTTACCCATTTCTAATTCATCTGAGCTTTGATCTCTTCAATCTATGTTTTCCCTTTGTTTTCTTTACCAAAATTTGTTGTAGCATGATTCATACATTTTCTTGTCAAATGATCTATCTTTTTGTATACATAATATTTGATATTAGTATGTCTTTTCCTAAAGTGGGTCCTTGCACAATTCACTCCAATGTGGTTGTATTCTCTACATAGATGACATTTTTCCCCATGTTTTGTAGTCCCAACCAATAAATTCTCTTTACCTGGTTCTATTTTGTTCATTATTTGGACTCCATTAATTTGATCAACACTCAAAAGATTTATGACCATGCTTGTGACATGTGAAATAGTTTCCTTCAAACTTTGATTTGGTTCTACATTCATTTTCCTTGTGACCATTTCTTTTGCAATTATAGAAATGACCTTTGAACTTTGGTTGCATAGTCTTACTCTAGCACTCTTGATGTATGAACTATTTTTCTACAATTGTTAGATGTAGGCCTTTCTTTCTTCTATACTTCTTTTTTTGATGATTCTCCTTGATTAGTATACCCTAAGTTTGAGGAAGCAAAGGTGTGTGGAATCGCTTCCTACAATAATTTTGAGAGGATGATTATGCAAATTCAACTAACTATTGTAGAGATATCAAGAAATGCATAGTAACATAGTCAAAATAATAATGAGCACATAACATAATGATTACTATGGGGAAACCCTTCCTAGAGAAAACCCCACCCTCCAAAACCCACACAATATATTCTCAAATCAAAAGGATTATAATACACTTGCAATGCAAGTTCTTATAAGAGTGCATCACCACAACTCGAACTCAGACTCAAACTTAGAGAGACTCCTTCTAGCACCCAATAATTTAAATAGAACTCAATGATACAAACACCTCCTCAAGCCCTCCTTTTATAGTGATTTGCAACTTGGAAACCATTTGTGGTCTTACAAAACCATGGGCAAAATAACCATGCCACATGTTACCCACTTGTCATTTGTAACTCCAAGAACAGAATTTTCGTCCATAATTTTGTCCTCTAGTTTAGACCCCCATAAAAGTCATATAATGAGTTGTTTATACTCTAAAAATAGCCCTCCTATATTGTTCTAGGGACAAGGCACATTTTTAGCAACTCATAAACCTTTTTTCCAACTCATAAACATGTGGAAAACTACCACAAACAAATTCTAGAATTTTTTGGAAAAAGCTTGCAAGGTTGAGACACAATTCTTTACATTCTCCCACTTGTCAAACACCTTGCAAGAGTCAGCAGATCCAAAGTGTCATGGACTTAATTTCTAGGGGTCGAGAGGCCCATAGACTCTAAACACCATCTGAATTTCTTTATGCTCACGAGCTTAGTTAATGCATCAATAACATTCACCAAAGTCTCCACCTTCTCCAGCTTCACCTTGTCATCCTTGACCATATCTCTCACAAAATGATATTTTACATCAATGTGCTTGGTCCTGGCATGAAATGTTGGGTTCTTCACTAGGAAGATTGCACTTTGACTATCACTATAAATTATCACTACACCCTGTTTGAGCTCTAAATTTGAACATAGTCTCTTTATCTAGATAGCTTCCTTGTAGGCATTAGTAGCTTCCATATACTCTACCTCTATAGTGGACAAAGCAACCACGACTTTTCGCTTGCTCATCCAACTAATTGCACCATTGAATAATGTAAACACATATGAACTAGTGGATCTTCTTCTATCAACATTGTCATCCCAATCTAAATCCACATACCCTTGAATATATAAGAAACACTCATTTCGTATTCTATGGAAACATATAGATTACCCTGAGGTACCCCATAAGTATCTAAAAACTCTTTTTATTGCATCCCAATGTGCTATTCCTAGATTAGACTTGTAACAGGAAAGTACTCCCACTACTTGGGAAATGTTTAGTCTTGTATAGACAATAGCATACATCAAACTTCCAATAGCACTCTAATATGGTACTCGACTCATCTCTTGCATCTCCAATGGGGATATAGGACATTGTGAGCTAGAAAGATTTTTTCCCATAGTAACAAGAACACTCAATTGTCTAAAATCCTACATATTGAATCTTCTCAAAATATTACCAACATACTTACTCTGGCCTAGCCAAAGTTTTTTGTTTTTCCTATCTCTTATAATCTCCATTCCTATAATTCACCTTGTTGCACCAAGACCTTTCATTTCAAACTTTGTTGAGAGCTAAGATTTTAATTCTACAATCAAACCTTTTCCTTTTCCAATAAACAACATGTCATCAACATATAAGGCAATAACTAGGAAATAATCAGCATTAGACTTATAGTATATACAATGATCAGGTTTTGATTACACAAATCCTAAACTCAATACATATGTATCAAAATTCTAGTATCACATCCTAGGACTTTGTTTCAAACCATACAAGAATTTCTTCAATTTATAGACCAAATGAATTTTACCTTTCACCACAAAGTGCTCTGACTGTGTCATATAAATTTATTCCTCCAAATCTCCATGAAGTAAAGTTGTCTTCACATCCATTTGTTCAACTTCTAGATCATAATCTACTATAATAGAAATTAAAAATTGAATGGGTGTCATTTTTGCTAGAGGAGAAAAAATCACACCATAATCAATTCCTGCAACCTAGGAGTAACCTTTTGCAACCAATCATTCTTTATACTTCTCAATGCTACCATCTAAACCCATCTTCCTTTTGAACACCCATTTTTAGTCAATAGGCTTCCATCCTTCAAGAAATGCTACAAGGTCCCATGTGTCATTCCTCTCAAGAGCTTTCATCTCTTCTTCCATGGCTATTTTCTAGGACTCTGAATCATTCATACCAAGAGCCTCTTCTATAGATTTTGGTTCATCAATATTAGCATTCAAAGAAAATATACACCTCCAATCATCAAGAGAATATCCATACCTTTTTGGTGCTTTCCTCTGTCTGCTAGACCTTCAAACAAGATCTAGTTCAAGTTTAGTTTTGAGTTCATGATAAGGTTCTCCCTCTTCCTCCGATGATTCAAAACTCATAGAGCTCTATTCAACATCTTTTCTTTCTAAGGGCCTCGATTCAACTTTCTTAGGTGTAATAGGAAGTTGAATCACATCTTTCTTTTCTTCCATTTATTATGGTTGTATTGTAATAGAAGAAGGCTTAATTTCTCTAAAAATACCACTTCTAGAATAAAATACCTTTTGTGCAATAGAATTCCAAAGCTTGTATCATTTCACACCATAACTATATCTAATGAAGATACATTTGACAAATTTATTGCCCAATTTTGTCTACTCCTTTCACACATGAGCATATACCTCACAACCAAAAACTCTCAAATGTCTAAGTGAAGTCTTGTGGCCCAACCATGCTTCCATTGTATCTTATCAACAAGAGTTGATGTAGGAGACCTATTTATCAGGTAGCAGGTAGTGGCTATAGCTTCAACCCAAAAAAATTGTTCCAAACCAGCTCTACTCAGCATACTCCTAGCCTTCTCCATCAAGGTCTTGTCCATTCTTTTTGCAACTCCATTCATTGTGGAAAATATGGAGTTGTCTTCTCTCTTTTAATACCATAATATTTACAAAATGTGTCAAAGTCATCAGAGTAATATTCACTGCCATTATTGGTTCTCAAACACTTTATCTTCTTTCTAGTATGCAACTCAACCATTGCTTTAAATTCTTTGAAACAACTAAAAACTTCAAATTTACTCCTAAGGAAATAAACTCATGTTCTTCTACTAAAATTATTAATGAAAGAAACATAATAAAATAATCTACTAATAGAAGGAACATCAACTAGACCAAATGAATCTAAATGGATTAGATCCAAAATACATGAGGACATATTAGAACTTGAGTAAAATTGAATGCGGTTTTGTTTACCATAGATACAATGCTCACAAAAATCAAACTCGAGATTGCAGTCATTCAACCCATCAACAAGGTTTTTATTTTTTAAGGTTTGTAGAGCCTTCTCACCTATGTGGTCGAGTCTCTAGTGCCATAACATAGTCTTCTCTATAGGTAACTTTGATTTAGTAGATAGAGCACCCTTGGGTACCCAAAAACCATGACCATCTATTGAAAGAGAAACCCTCTCCTTCTCCAACAAAGTAGTCCTCTTCACAATCTTATCAAAAGTAATACTGCACTCAACCGTGCATGCATCAAGCTTGTACAATGTACCCAATCTACTTCCTTTTGCTATTACCATAGCACCTCTCACCATTTTCACACCTACTTTAGAAAATTGTACATGCACACTAACATCTATTGGTTTTCTAATAAATAAAAAATTCTGCACTAATCCCAAGATAAGCAAGACACCATCAAATCTTCTAATTCTTCCATCAAAAATTTTCACATGAATGTGTCCATGACCAACAATATCAAGAATTGAGTTATCACTGAAATACACCTTACCACCATCAAAATTTTCATACTTATTAAACCAATTTCTATTAGGAGTCATGTGAATGATGCACCTAAGTCTATCAACCATGCATTGTCACCTGCATGAGTGGCCAAGGCTGTGATGAGAACATCTCCATCTTCCTTCTCAAACTCAGAATCAAAATCTTGCTACTTCTTCTTCTTTTTCTTTTCCTCTTTGTAGTACTTTCAAACATGTCCAAGTTTGCCACAATTTCAGCAGATCACCTTGGATTTACTAGAGGATTTTGACTTCCCCTTATATTTGGACTTAGAACAGTCATGCTTCTTTTTGTTCTTGCATCTTTCTTTTGGTCTTCCTCGAACACTCATAGCTTCTTTGGCATTCAGAGAGACCTTCCTTCTCATCTCCTTAGAAAGTAGAGAACCAACAATGTCTTCCATCTTCAAGACAACTAAAGTGCTCCTTATGGCCATGAAAATGCTTTTTGATGAGTCTAGCAATGAACATAACAAGATTTAGCACCTTTCTTCTTCATCCATCGACACCCCAACTGAGGTGAACTAAGTTGCCAACATATTAAAACTTTCAAGATGCTCATAAATGTGTCCACCTTCTTCCATTCTCAAGGAATACAACTTCTTCCTCAAAAAAATATTGTTCATAAGTGATTTCTCTTGAAAGATCTCACTTAGCTTCTTCCAAAGCTTCTTCGCAGTAGGTTCTTTGTGGACATTAATTAGAATCAAGTCTACAAGACACAATCTAATGAGACCTTTAGCTTTTATGTCTGTCACATCATACTATGTGGCTAAAGTCAGATATGCAAGCCTGTGTTTATTCTCATCAATCACATCCCATAAATCCTAATCAATCAATAAATCTTCCATCTTTAGCTTCCACATCTCAAAGTTTGTGCTAGAAAACTTCTCTACATCAATCCTCCCTAATATTCTTGCCATCTTTGCAATCCTGCAGCACAAAAATTACAAACTTTGCACAAGCTCCCACTCAAACTTTGATTAGCTCAAAAAACCTTGTACCTAACAAATAGAGCCAAAATTGACTAGGCTCTAATAGCACTTGTAAGGAAGCAAATTTGCATAGAATCACTTCCTAAACTAAGCTTAAGAGGATGATTATGCAAATTCAAGTAATTATTGTAGAGATCTCAAGAAATGCATAATAGCAAAGTCAAAATAACAATGAACGCATAACACAATGATTAGTATGGGGAAACCCTTCTAGGAGAAAGACCCCACCTCCAAAGCTCGCATAATGTATTCTCAAATCAACAAGATTACAACTTGCAATGAAAGTTCTTATAGGAGTGCATCACCACAACTCAAACTCAAACTCGGTCTCAAAGAGACTCCTTCTAATACCTAGTCTTGCAAACAGAACTTGATGATACAAACACCTCCCCAAGCCCTCTTTTTTTAGTGATTTACAACTTGAAAACCATTTGTGATCTTACAAAACCATGGGCAAAACAATCATGCCACATGTTACCCACTTGTCATTTGTAACTCCAAGAATAGCATTTTGTCCATAATTTTGTCCTCTAGTTTAGATCCCCATAAAAGTCATATAATGAGTTGTTTATGTTAGAAATAGGGATTACTAAGAGTGGAGATGAATCAATAATCTACAAACTTGTGTCACCAACTGGATATTATTACTTACCTTAAACCATGCATAACAAAGCAATAAAGTAATGTTGAATAGTAATAGTAATAATACACAAAGATAACTCATGATACAATATTTTGTTAACTAGGGAAACCCTGGCCAAGGGAAAACCCTAGTGGGGATGATATCCACTAGATAATTTATTGATATATATGTTCCTTGTTAGAGGATGGACCCTATTAGGAGTCAATGAGAAAATTTAGTATAACCAGTCCCTGTTAGGAGACTTTGAATCCCTGTTAGGAGATTCCATCTACGCTAGGAGTTGTAGTATAATGTATGCAAGAAGAGTCCACTTTCAAAACATGCAATTTCAACTATAAGAAGAGCTCACTACTCAAACAAGTAATTTACTATTATTTTCCTTCCTTTTTTTATCTTTGATCTTCATCTTGATCTCAGATCACTAGATAAAACTTTGCATATATCACTTTCACAAAAGTTTGCTCACTTCGCAATCTTACAAGATAGCACTAATACACCAAGATTGCATACTTCTTATCACAAGAAGTCCTTTACATAAATACATTCCTTTACATAAAATATTTGTGGGTCAACTAAGACCATAATTGACTTTTCCAAGTTAGAGTAAACATCTAGGATGTCATCCCTAATTGGACAAGTAATTGTTTTACAATAAAAATAATTCTTTCCTTCAATTCCACTATCTTGCTTCATCAAAACATGATTAACTCTATTTTTTATAGTCCACACAAACTTTTGAGGTTATACAGATCATCACCAACATGTATACTATCTCCATATAACTTTTCTTAACAAAATATGTAATCTACAACATGTTATAAACAAAACAATACACTATTGTTAACCAAATTCTATACTTTGACAATTTTTTGATAGTCAAATACTAAGTATCTTTATTTTTGAGGTTTTTGTTGGTGATTTTTGCCTTCTCGCCAGAATCACCACATTTGAATTCAACATAGTAACATTCACAAGTTTTAAATATTCAAATATTCAAAAGGGGCACATAATAATTTATGCTAACCTTATGATATTTCTTCCTTGTGCATTTTAATCTTTCTACGGGCTTGCAAGTCCCCATCGTCGGATCAAGGAAGATCAATGGTTGGTGTTATCTCACTGTGGGAAGTTGCATGTTGTTTTTCCATAGCAAAATAGCGCCTTTTGGCCATGTGTCTAGTGGGTCCTCCCTTTCCTTGTTGCTTTTCCGGCACTGAGTTTTGATAGATCCCAGGAGGGTGCTATGGTGCTATCAAAAAATTTGTGTTCCTTTCCATTAGCAACATAGCACCCAGACGGAAAGTGTTACTGTGGTGACATCAGAAGGAAGGTGGGTCCCAAACATGCCCCGTCGGATATCGGTGATGAAATTAGGAAATCAGCGGTGGGACCCTAGGCAACTTCAAAGGATGATTGTGCTTGGAACGAGGCTTTGATTCATCACCAGCTAGGCAATTCGTTGATGTTAGCAGTTACCTGGACCCACGGCCCTTTCAAATGCATGAAGATTTCCTCACCCTCGGGTTAGTCTGGATCGACAGTGGGCACTATCTCGCTATGGAAAGCTGTGAGGATATTATCCATAGTGACATAGCGCCTCGATGACGCGTGGGATAGATGATTTCATGGGCCTGCCCTTCTCCAAAGTAATATTACGGCTCATCCTCAATGGAAATTTTTAGGTGGGTCATAGTACAGTGGTGATATTTCATTGGTCCACTTAGCCAACAGTAGGTGTTATCTCGCTATGGAAAGCTATGAGGATATTACCCATAGTGACATAGTGCCATTGTGCCACATGTTTAGTGGGGCTAGGTCACGCCAAGATGAAGATGCCAAGTTGTGCCAGGTGGTTGCCAAGTGTTTTGTGGGCCCAAAATTTTTGAGGAGGCAAGCGTAGTATTATGAGGATCTTCTGCGATCATTGATCTCGTGGAGATCAATGATCGACGCTTTCCCGTGAGATGAAACTATGAGGACTTGTCAGAAAGGTTGGCATGTGGCCAATTTCTTTTTGGTTGGTATACTAATAGGTTGGATCCATCTTACTCGCTGCCAGATCTCATAAAATCAACGGCATGCACTATCTCACTATGGAAAACTGCGAGGATATTACCCATAGTGACATAGCACCCTGGTGATGCATGGCAGGGTGGGGTCGAGTGTTATGAAATTGTAGGGATGGTACTAGATTGGAACAAGTCAGATGCCAAGTGTGCTAATGTTGGTTCGTGGGCCTAGAAGTTTTAAGGGCAGAGTGCAGTAATACAGTGAGTCTTCATGATCGTTAGATCAGTCTAGATCCACGGTGGGCGCTATCTCGCTATGGGAAATTTCTCGGGGGATACGCATAGTGACATAGCACCTTGATGACATGTGTCCCAGTGGGTCTGGTGGAGGCAGTAATGGTTAGATGCACCGGCAATTAATGTGACCATCACAATTGGAGTTTGAGGAATTGGCATAGTTAGTAAAGAAAGATTGGTCAACCTCGAGAAGACCTTGTGGGGTGGCAAAGTGAAAAGAGATCGTTGGTCCATGTGGCTCATTCTAGTGCCAAGGTTATGTTGACCTACTAACCATGCTAGTTTGTGAACTGGGAAAAAGGTATACTGAGTTTTTTTGCATAATCTGATCTTATGATTGATTCCAACCACCCTGGAGTAAATACGAAACAAAGAGGAACACTCTACCCCTCGATCCAACCTATCTACCTAGTCAAAGCACAGTTATGGTGTCGTTTCTATCTTCTCAAGTAATTATTTGACATAGAGGATTAGATATCATTGCATCTGGATCCATATCCAGTTCAGATTTTCTCCATGATTGTTCTTAGCAGAGCCTTGATGGCAGTGGTTGCAGGATAGTTTTGGAGGGAAAATCTCAGTTATGCCTGAACTATAAAGGAAATTTTTGTGAATTTTGTAAGGGTCAACCTTTCTCTATTTTCTCTATTACTGCTCTACAAATTCTTAGTGTAAATTCCCCTGTGCCTCTGAACTACATGATTTTCTATCTTATCTCCTTTAGCCATTGGTATGAAAGTGCAAGAATTCTTTGCCTCTTACTGGTGTTTTATAGAGATCTATGATCTACATGACTCTATCTCCTTGGCCTATGAATGATAATATAAGTGAATCTCTCTTTCCTTGTGTCATCCCTCTTGGTCTTCTGATCTACATGTGATTATTAGATTTAAGCAAGTTTGGATGTGTATATCCTTAGTTTCACTCTGGTTCAATAGTGCATATATGGGCAGAGTTTGGTCCAAACACTCTATTTTGGTGCATTACCTCTTTAGATTAGATTAGGTAGATTTTCTTTCATGCTCTCCTTCTCCCTTTTCATCTCCAAGAATAGTTAGGTGTGCCCTGATAGTAAGAGGAAGTCGGCCTTCTCCACAAACTCAACCTCACAGTTCAAGTCCCATAGCTTGGAGGTTGTTTCCATGTTTCACTAGGTTGTCCTCATGCATAGGCTTTGGACAAGGGTGCAAACCTCACTGACAACAGTTTTTGGCACGCCTGGTGGGACAACTTTTCAAAAAAATTCAAGCCTACTGGTGTCAAAAGGGAAGATTTCAAGATCAATATCAAGGAGATAGTACGGGCTTCAGTGTTTAAGCCTTCAAGAGGCTCATTCTTCAAAGTACTTGGCAACTCTGAGCTTCAAATACATATCTATTTCCAGACCAAAGTTGCAGTGATTTATGCCCAGAGCTGAAACAAGGGCATCTTCCAGAGGTAAGTTTATGTATCAAGAGCTTTCATTTTCAAACTCTAGAAGAAGGAAGACTAGAATATCTTTATCACCGGTTAGAAGTGCAATAGTAACAAATACACCTACAAGATCTATCTCTACTCCTCCTCCTGTTAGATCTTAGCCTAGACTACCATCAATACATATCAATAGATCACTTGTCTATATGGCATTGCCTAGAGCTCATACTTTTGCCACCTTTAATGGTGGGAGCCCTCTCCTATTAGCCCAAAGACATGACATACCAGTAGTTGCCCTCAAAAGTATACTAGAGTTTACTAGTGAAACTTCCATCTCTCCCTTAGAACACATTAAAGAGGTTGCAAATGTCTGCAATATCCATGGTATTATAGAGGATGATGTTTCAGTTAGGCTCCTAGCCTCATCCTTGAAAGAAAAAGCACTACAATGGTATAGAGGTTTAGCTCATGGTTCTATAACAGATTGGGATGGATTAGGAGCAGGATTGTGCAAACATTTTGAGTATAAAAGTGACTATTTGTCACTTTTAGAGTAGTTGACTACTATAAAAAGAGCCCCCCATGAATGTATGACTGATTTTAATTATAGATTTCAAAAGACATGGGATAGAATACCTACTTCAGTGAAGCCTACCCCTTGTAATGCCTTCTTGCATTACCTTAGAGCTTTTAACAGTGATATTGCCACAACAATCCAAACTATGGGAGGAGATACCTTACCTAATGCTTATGAAATAGCAATAAAATTAGAGAACATCCTAATACAAGGAGGTAAGCTAGCTCTAAGGCCTCCTATGTCTTTCTTCCCTGATCTTCCAAATAATCAACTAGCAATGGCTCCTCTTCCCACAACTTCTACATCACAATCCCTTGTCCTAGTCCCTCAAGCTTCCACATCCTCAAATGGGATAGATGAAATCAAAGAGATGATGCAATCTCTAATGCAGAACATGGATAAAAGAGAAAAGAACCTAGAGAAAAGATTGCAAGATTATGGGAAGAAGCTCTAGGAAGATAACTCCTTTATGATGCAAAAAGTAAGCAACAGGGTGGTGACTTTAGAAAGACAGCAAGCTCAAGTTAGTAAGCCTCATCAACTGCAATATCAAACCCCAAGCAGTGGTAGGCCTCCAAATCCTAATCATTGGAACAATGCTTTTGATCAGAGTAGGCAGGCTGGCCATGCTTCAACCTCAAATGTAAACCAAAGTAGGGCCATAGTCCCTCAAAACAATATGGCTCAAGATCAATATTTTTCTCCCTCCTATAACTACTCCTACACCTATTGTATGTGTCAAAAGGCTAAATCTTTTATGGCTTTGATAGTCTAAGAACCTATAGCAAAACAATCATACAAGGAAGACCAATTTAAAGATGCCTCAGATATGCAAAGACAAGGTGATTGCTCTTTTATGAATCATCAGATGGAGGAGCATTGTAATGTAAACTAGTATTCCATTGCTCATAACACTAAAAGCAAAAGAAGAGCTATGGAAGATGCTATCCCTCCTCCCAAGTAGGCCTCAACTTCAAATGCAATATCTCATGAGCAAGAAGCAAATAATCAATCAGGTGCCTTTCAGCAACAAAGGAAAAATCATGGTTTAAAAGATACAAGTGATCCTCAGATTATTCCATCTCAACCTCATACAATTGCAGCTCCCAAAGCTTCTACCAAAGAACCTACTATGCCATTTAGTGTGGTAGAGAAAATGAAGAAGACAAATGTGAACATCTCTATGTGGGATGATATTGCTACTATACCTATGCAAAAGAGGTTACTACAACAAGAATTGGAAAGAATTGAACCAAAGGATCAACCACCTAGTATGGAAAGTGCCACAAGCCTAGTACAACCATCAAGGGAGGTAGAAACAAGTAAAAAGGTTAGACCTCCTCCATTCTATGTTTCTCTAATTATAGGGGGCAAACTAGTCCATAATTGCATGATTGATTCAGGGGCAAGCAGTTTAGTGATGCCTAAGTGTGTTGCTAATGCTTTAGGAATGAAATATGAGCCTATTGTTAGGGATGCATTACAGTTGGATGGTAGTACTATCAAGACTGTAGGGATCCTTAGGAATGTGGAGATGGCCTTACATGCATCCCCTAGTTGTACTATAACCCAAGATATCTCTGTTGCTGAGGTCAAGCCATACTTTGCCATCTATCTGTCAAGAGACTTTACTACCCAAATAGGTGGTTTCATATCTTCTGATTGATCATATATATCTTTTAAAATGAGATATGGAGCCAATGCTTCAATTAGAGCAGAGCCTCAAGCCCTCCATCATACTGAATCTTACACCCCTAATTCCATCAACATGAATTGCCCTATCCTAGAGATGGATGAGAATGACATAGTGAATGAGCCCACCACTTCCCTAGCAGAGATACCTAATTTTTTCTTGGATGAATGGGATAATGTGTATCAATTTGACCCTATGTCAGAAACCCTTGAGACAAGTCACAGTAATATTGTATATTGGAGAAAGATGCTCTAGTTCCCAATCTTGTGGTTACTAAAGAAGATATGAGTGGGATATGGAGTATGTACTTTGATGGATCAAGGAATAAGGTTGGGTCAGGGGCTAGTGTGATGTTAATTTCTCCTATGCAAGTAAGGTACTACTTCTCCTTTAGGCTCCAATTCAGTTGCACTAATAATGTGACTGAGTATGAATCCTTGATTCAAGGTCTCCTACTTGCTCAAAACATAAGAATTCAAGCCTTAAGGGTGTATGGAGATAGTGAGTTGGTGGTTAATCAAGTGAGAAATCAGAATACCACCAAGAATGGTTTGCTCAAGTCTTATAAAAATTGGGTATGGGATTTTCTTGAAGGTTTTAATGCATTTAATATTCAAAGCATCCCTAGAAAAGAAAATAGGCATGCTAATAGACTTGCAGCAATAGGTGCATCTTATGATGTGCCAGGGAATCTTGAGGAGGAGGAGAAGCAATAAATTAGAGTGGTAGTAAGGCCTTCTATCCTTGATAACAACATCCATTGGCAAGTGTTTAAGTCTGATGAGAAAATTGTGAGCTTATTGCAGAATGAGGCAAACATTTTAGAGAGAAATCAGTCAAGACTGTAGGATCAGTATGGTGACCAAATCATTAACCTCAGCTCCAAAGAATTGCCTAAGGGTCTCATTACCTTAGAGAGTGTTTTTAATCCTGATGACCAAGCAAGAGGTAGGGCCATGAACCTAGCTATTGATGAAGATGACTACACTCCAGTCATGATTGCCGATGGAAAGTCTTTAAACATGGGGAAGGTATGTTCTGAAATTGAACAAGAAAATTTTATTAATATATGTCAAGAATTTAATGATGTATTTTCTTGGACATATGATGACTTAAAGGGCTTTGACCCAAGGTTGTTTCAGCATACCATAGATTTAATTAATGATGTAAAACCAACAAGACAAAAATAGAGGCCGGTGAATCCCAAGATTGAACCCCTAATGAGAAAAGAGCTATCCAAGTTGATTGAGGTCCACATTATTTTCTCTATCAAACACTCGTCATGGGTAGCAAACCTTGTCCCTGTTAGGAAGAAGAATGGAGAAATTAGATTGTGTGTGGACTTTAGGGACCTTAACCAAGCTTCCCTTAAAGATCACCATCCTCTCCCTTCTATGGAGCATATTTTGTCCAAGTTCAGTGGTTCAAAGAGATTTTCATTTCTTGATGGATTTTCTGGCTACAATCAAGTGTTAGTTAAAGAGTTTGATAGGTACAAGATTACATTTACCACTAAATGGGGTACCTATGCTTATTATAAGATGCCATTTGGGCTAACCAATGCAGGTGCTACATTTTAGAAGGTAATGGAGATGGCTTTCAAAGGATTGATTGACAAGTTTTTCTTAGTTTACCTTGATGATATCACTATGTATTCAAAGGATGTAGAAGATCATTTTGATCATCTAAGATAGGTATTCTTAAGATGCAGAGAGTTTGGAGTTTCCCTTAACCCAAGCAAGTGTGTCTTTGCTACTAACCAAGGAAAATTATTAGGACATATTATATTTAAGGATGGCTTAACCATTGATCCAGAGAGAACAAAAGCAATACTTGCCCTCCCTCTTCCTAAACACAAGAAAGGGCTGCAAAATTTCCTAGGTAGGATAAAGTTTGTGAGAATATTTATTCCAAATCTTGCTACCATGGTGAAACCTCTTACAACTATGCTCAAGAAAGGTATGGTCTTTGCATGGACCAAGGAAGGGAAGGAAAGTTTTGAATAAATCAAGATAGCCATAGCCTCAGCCCCTACTCTCATGAATCCAAATTTTGAGAAAGATTTCATCCTTTATACCCTAGGTGGTGAGTCAAGCATTTCTTCTGTCCTGACTCAAAGAAATGATAAAGGTGACGAGCAGCCCATAGCTTTCTTTAGTGAAGGGTTTAAAGAATATAAGGATAAATACAACTATGTAAAGAAGCAAGCCCTTGCAGTCATCAGAGCTTTAAAGAAATTTAGACACCTCCTATCTCATAATAAGATTCATTTGTTAGTACCCCATGCCAGTGTGAAGGATTTCCTTTTGAGCAAAGATATTAGTGAGAAAAGAGCTGGCTGGATTACTAAAGTGATGGAATATGATATTGACATTCAGATTACCAAGCTGGTAAGAGGGAGGTGGTTGTGTAAACAAATGTAATCATCTTAAGAACCTGATCAAGAAGTTTCTATGATACTGATAGAGCAACAAGAGGTAAGAAATAGCGACCCAAGGAGTTGGTTGGATGATATGATGAATTTCTTATTAGGCAATGGATACCCTCAAGGATTAGATAGAACTAAAAGGAGATAGTATAGATTACAGTCAATTCCTTATGTCATAGTTGATGGTGTCCTCTTTAGAAAATATTTTAATGGAGCCCTATTAGGATGCCTTCATACAGACTAGGCTAAAAGAATGATCAAAGAACTTCACGATGGTCCTAATGGTGGTCATTTCTCAGCAAGGACAACTGCAATGAAGATCATGAGGGCTAGTTATTATTGGCCATCTCTATTTCATGATTGTCATAACTATGTGAGGAAGTATGAAAAATGTGCCTTCTTCTCTAGCAAATAGAAGCTTGTATCTCTTCCCCTTCATCCCATTTAGATGGACCAGCCTTTTGCCCAATGGAGATTGGATTTCATAGGCCCTATCAATCCTCCTTCTAATTCAGGTCAAATGTATTTTAGTTGCTATAGATTACTTCACCAGATGGATAGAGGCAGTTGCATTGAAGGATACCATTAAATCTTCAGTTGTTGAGTTCCTTGATGGAATTGTGACCAAGTTTGGTGCCCTTCAACCATTATTTCAAATAATGCAAAGTCTTTTGTTGGAGCTCAGATTTGTGCATGGGCAGTGGGTCATAATATCTATTTGAGCACATCCTCAAATTACTATCCTTGGGGTAATTGTTTGGTTGAGTCCTCCAATAAGAACCTGATCAGAATCATGAAAAGGAAAATAGAAGATAACTAGAGGTGTTGGCATAAAAAACTGAAGATTGCACTGTGGGCTGATAGAATAATGCCTAAAAGGTCAATAGGGAATTCACCATTTGTGTTAGTCTATGGCAGAGAAGCAAGGCTTCCAATTTCATTTGAGTTCCCATCCCTAGATCTAGCTCATCAGCTGGAGTTGATTGAAGATGATGCCATGACAATAAGAATGGCAGAGCTGATGGAGCTAGAAGAGAAGAGAAGTAAAGCCATGCAAACCCTAGAGGCACACCAGTAGCAAGTAAAAAAGAGTTTTGATAGGAAGGATAGGGTCAAAATCTTCAAGGAGAAAGATTTGGTTCTGAAATGGGATGCAGATAGGGCAAAACTAGGAAGGCACTCAAAGTTTGATGCATTGCGGAGTGGCCCCTATCAGATTATCAGTTGCAAATAGGCCAATGCTTTTTAGTTAAGCAGGCCTAGTGGTGAAATTTTTCCCATCCCAGTCAATGGGATTTATCTCAAACCATGCTTCTAATGAAGGTTGAAGGTTCCATGTATATAAGTAGAGTAGTTTCTTTTTTTCAGCTCTCCTATTTTCCAAGAAGTGCATGAGCACAACTATCTCTCTATGAGATAGCCAATTTTCTTGAAGTTTTGTGCTTGCAAAAAGGAGGTTGTGGTTTCTGGTTCCAGTTGTAGAGACAAGAGTTTCAAAGTTTTCCTCTTAGAGGTAGGGTTAGGGTTTCACAGTGTACATAGGATCCACATCTTTTTGACTCTATAGCCCAATGGATGCATGAGGTCACTAGTCTATGCATAGTTGGCTTGTGTCCCCTCTAAGTTGCCAGATTTGTTGGTCATTTTTTCCTTCCTGCTAGAATCACCACATTTGAATTCAACATAGTAACGTTCACAAGTTTTAAATATTCAAATATTCAAAAGGGGCACAGAATACTTTATGCCAACCTTATGATATTTCTTCCTTATGCATTTTAATGTTTCTACAGGCCCATAAGTCCCCATCATCAGATCGAGGAAGATCAATAGTTGGCGCTATCTCGCTATGGGAAGTTTCACGTTATTTTGCCATAGCGACATAGCACTTTTTGGCCGCATGTTCGATGGGTCCTCCCTTTCCTTGTTGTTTCTCCAGCGCTGAGTTTTGATAGATCCTTGAAGGGCACTATGGTGCTATCAAAAAATTTGTGTTCCTTGCCATTAGCGACATAGCGCCCAGATGAAAAGTGTTACTGCGATGACATCAGAAGGAAGGTGGATCCCAAACATGCCCTATTGGATATCGATGATGAAATTAGGAAATCAATGGTGGGACCCCAAGAAACTTGGAAGGATGATTGTGCTTGGAACGAGGCTTTGATTCATCACCAGCTGGGCAGTTCGTTGATGTCAGCAATTACCTAGACCCATGCCCCTTTCGAATGCATGAAGATTTCCTCACTCTTGGGTCAATCTGGATCGACGGTAGGTGTTATCTTGCTATGGAAAGCTGTGAGGATATTATCCATAATGACATAGCGCCTCGGCGACACGTGGCACAGATGACATCATGGGCCTACCCTTCTCCAAAGTAATATTACAGCTCATCCTCAGTGGTACTTGTCAAGTGGGTCATAGTACAGTGGTGATATTTCATTGGTCCACTCAGCCAACTCGATGTGCAGTTGTACAATTTTGTTGATCACCATAGATCTACAAAAAATTGATGGTAGTTGCTATCTCTCTATGGAAAGCTATGAGGATATTACCCATAGTGACATAGTGCCATTGTGCCACTTATTTAGTGGGGCCAGGTCATGCCAAGATGAAGATGCCAGGTGGTTGCCAAGTGTTTCATGGGCCAAAAATTTTTGAGGAGGAAAGCAAAATATTATGAGGATCTTTTGCGATTGTTGATCTCATGGAGATCAATGATCGAGACTTTCCTATGAGGTGAAACTATGAGGACTTGTTAGATAGGTTGGCATGTGGCCAATTTCTTATTGTTTCATATACTGATAGGTCAGATCCATCTTGCTCGCCGCCAGATCTCATAAAATCAACGGCAGGCGCTATCTCGCTATGGAAAGTTGTGAGAATATTACCCATAGTGACATAGTGCCTCAGCAACGTGTGGTAGGGTGGGGCTGAGTGTTATGAAACCACGAGGATGGTACTAGAATGGGCTGAGTTGAATGCCAAGTGTGCTAATGTTGGTTCGTGGGCCCAAATGTTTTAAGGGCAGAGCGCAATAATACGGCAAGTCTTCACGATCATTAGATCAGTCTGGATCCACGGTGGACGCTATCTCACTATGGGAAATTACTTGAGGGATATGCATAGCAACATAGAACCTTGATGACATGTGTCCCAGTGGGTCCAGTGGAGGTAGTAACAGTTAGATGCATCGGCAATTAATGTGACCATCGCAATTAGAGTTTGAGGAATTGGTGCAGTTAGTAAAGAAAGATTGGTCAACCTCGGGAAGACCTTGTGGGGTGGCAAAGTGAAAAGAGATCGTTGGTCCATGTGGCTCATTCTGGTGCCAAGGTTATGTTGACTTGCTAACCACACTGGTTCATGAACTGGGAACAAGGGATACCAAGGTTTTTTTGCATAATTTGATCTTATGATCAATTCCAACCACCCTGGAGTAAATACAAAACAAAGAGGAACACTCTACCCCCTGATCCAACCTATCTACTTGGTCAGAGCACAGTTATGGCATCATTTTTGTCTTCTCAAGGAATTATTTGACATAGAGGATCATATATCATTGCATCTAGATCTGTATCTAGATCAGATTTTCTCCATGATTGTTCTTGGCAGAGCCTTGATGGCAATGGTTGCAGGATAGTTTTGGAGGGAAAATCTCAGTTATGCCTAAACTATAAAGGCATTTTTTGTGAATTTTGTAAGGGTCAACCTTTCTTTTTTTTCTCTATTAATTCTCTACAAATTCTTAGTGTAAATTCCCCTATGCCTCTAAACTACATGATTTTATGTCTTATCTCCTTTAGCCATTGGTATGAAAGTGCAAGAATTCTTTGCCTCTTACTGGTGTTTTGTAGAGATCTATGATCTGCAAATCTCCTTGGCCTATGAATGATAATATAAGTGAATCTCTCTTTCCTTGTGTCATCCCTCTTAATCTTATGATCTACATGTGATTATTAGATTAAAGAAAGTCTAGATGTGTATATCCTTAGTTTCATTCTGGTTCAATAGTGTAGATATGGGCAGAGTTTGTTCCGAACACTCTATTTTGGTGCATCACCTCTTTAGATTAGATTAAGTAGATTTTCTTTCATGCTCTCCTTCTTCCTTTTCCTCTCCAAGAATAGTTAGGTGCACCCCGATAGTAAGAGGAAGCCAACCTTCTGCGGAGACTCAACCTCACAGTTCAAGTCCCATAGCTTGGAGGTTGTTTCCATGTTTCACTAGGTTGTCCTCATGCATAGGCTTTGGACAAGGGTGAAAACCTCAGTGACAACTATTTCCTATAAACATTTACATCATGTGTTTCCATTAATGACAATAATTACATATCACTATTATCCAATTGTCAACAATGCCCCCCTTTAGCATTGATGGCAACAAAATAGAAAAAATTGGTTGAGTGACAAAAAAAAAGTAAATAACACGATACATCTAATAGTTAAGTTTTTTTTTATATCCTCCCCCTTGCAATATACTTCATAATACACATGTATCTCTCCCCTTTGTATCTTTCCCAACAATGACATGTATACAATTTTCACATCAAAATCTCCCCCTTTGACATCAATGACAAAGGTTAAAATGTCAAGATTCAGTCCAAAACTGTCAAAAACTATTGTCTTCCCTTATGTTGATATTATCTTCATAAAATCATCAAAAATAATCTTCAAGCTATTCATACCTTTGTTCCATGTCTCTTTGGTAGACTCTGCTGATGTGAGAATTGCACATAATGCATATGATGCAATCTCAAGTGCATTGATATCTGAATACAAAAAGTTTGTATATGTGTCCTTGGCCTTAACACATTCTTCTAGCTACTTCTCAAAAAATGATATCTTTAGAGCAATGGATTCTCTAAAATCAATTGTTCTCTTAATATCTTCTCTTTTTGAAGTTCCACTTTCTTGATATTGTTGTGAACATTGGCAACTTGACTCTCAATATCATCAACTTTTCTAGATGGATGTTGGATTAAGCTAGATAAAGCCTCTAGCTCATTCATCTTTGCCTCTATTTGACTATCCAAATCCTTAGTCAGTTTGTATGATAAGGTACACTTAACATACAAAGCTTTCCCTTCCTATTGAAATTTCCAAAGTTCTTTTATGCATTTATCAAGATTGACTAAGTCATTCTTGATGTTCTTGTAGATGATGCTAAATAGGTTAGTATCATGGGAAATTTGAGCCTTTGCCTCTGCAACATTTAGCAATTAGTAAAATCTTCATCAAAATACTTTAGCATTGCATGTGCTCTTAGTTTTGGATCTAACTCAATATGTTGCATTGTCAAAGTATTGTGCAATCTATTAGTTACTTCAATTAGTGATCTCTGCAAACTCTTAATTATCTTATTCTTCTATAAAATTTTAGATAAAGATGAAATTAGATTAGTCTGATCATCATCATCAGTAGCCAAACTAGTAAGAGAGAGTAGAGTAGATGAGCTATATGGTTTAGTATTATCATCCTTTTTTTTCTTTGTTGCTTCATTAGCTTTCCTCTCTTCCTCTTCTTTCCTTTCCTTTTCCTCTCTTTATTTCTTCTCTTCTAACCTTTTCCTTTCTTCTTCCTCTATTTTCTTTTTCTTTACTTCTTCTACAATCCTTCTCTTATCTTCATCTTCCTTTCTTTTTCTATCTTCTACTTTTCAACTTCTATTAGCCTCTTCTCTTCCTCAATTTATTTCAACTTTTCCTCAACATCTTTGGTGTTTGGTACACTTGGTTCGGAACCACCAAATGGATTGGTGTCATCAATGTTAAGAGTAACATTGGTTTAATCAATCTTCATAGTGTCACCACTTACTAACACTTTCAAGGTTCTAGGAATTGGAGGAGATGTTGCCTATGACTCTGAAAACATCTTGCTGATAATTGCTACAATCTCATTTCTCAACTTATCCTTTTCACCAACAATAAATAAGAATGGCCCCAAAGTATTCCTTAGGTATGGTGTGAGGTTATTCAGCAATCTCTTAATCTCATCTTCATCATCAATCTTGCAAATTGTCCTTAGCATAGACTTCCAAAGTTCAAGGTCTTCTTCTCTTACTAGAGTCTTCTTTTCTATGAGTCTCTCATAGAATTTTTGATTCACTACTCCTTTGATATCCTTCATGCTTAGATCATTTGCAATGATATGTCTCATAGTAGATATATCAATTTGATATTTCTCAAAATTATTGTATAGATCATAAAAATTTTTCATCTAAAAAAAGTTTTCTTCATTTGCAATTGTTGTGTTTATCTTCTCAATCTTTGGCTTCCATGGTTGTTGAGCTTTTCCTGTTGCTTGTTTAGGTGGAGTCACCTTTTCATCTTGATTGGTTTCATGTTCCTCAACCTCTTCATCATCACTAGATTCAATTGTCAACAATGCTTTCTACCTCTTGCCAGGTTCTGTAGCCATCTATTTGACTCTCTTTATCCTTGTTGACACTGCTTCAACAAATATCTCTAATTTGATCTTGTGTTTATTGGGATGAACATTGAATACTATTGCATAAGGAATGCTCTGTCCCAAAGTTATCTCAGTAATTGAAACTGACAAGGGTTGTATGTTCAATACACCTTGTTTCATTGTCTGTCTCACAACCTTAGATTCAATTTTTTTCATTCCAACCTCAGATAATACCTTCTTCACGATTGACTCAACCTTCTTATGAGATGCCTTCTTCAAGGTTGCTTGATGAGAATGCTATGTAATCTCATCATATGTGCCAAATCTATACTGAGCTTTATCCTTGTCTAAATTCAATAACAAGTCAGCATAGCTAAATGCAACATCATCACTCAACTCATTGCTCAAAGGATCCAAAAATGTTTCCTGATGTTCTATTTCTTGAATATATGAATAGTCTATATCAACTAGAAAACATATGTCCTTCTTGAACCTATCCACAATTGTAGGTGAGATCCTAAATCTCTATTTCATCTCATTTTGGAATGTCCTCAGTATCAAATTACCACTATCCAATACCTTGTCTATAGGGTACCTTCTGCATACCTCTGTAACCTTTTCCATAGTGCATATGTCACTACTCATTATATCTATTACTGAAAAGTAAGGAAATCTCTTTAGTAGATGAAAGAATATGTGATTTATCAGTGATTGGAATCTAAATACACCATTCTTTGTTCTCTTAATCTTTTCAAGTTTTTCGAAGACTTTCATCCTCGGTACTTCACTCAAATAAACTTGGTCTTTTTTAACACATATATTGTAAGTTGCATAAATAAATCCTGCTAAAAGTTCATCTATCTTAGAACTTGCACAAACTAAATAAGCAATAATTTTGCTAAGAAATCTCACATCATCTTGCTTGATGGAGTTGATTACCATGGCTTTCTCATTCTATACTACCTTATTGTAACTTTCTACTTTCTTCTTAACCATATTTTCACCTATGGGTACACTGCCTTATTTTCTAAGACCAGTTACCTCATGAATTAGGTCGATAGAAATGTCTACTACAATATCTTGCATCCATAATTTTCCATCATGTATCCTACTCAATATGATTTGAGTCTATTCATCTGTATCTAGCTCCTAGTAGAAATGACACTTAAACAAATCAAATTCCTTAAAGTGATCAAATCTAGGCTTCATAGTCATGTCATGGTTAAAGTCTAGCTCCATATCCTTATTCATATATTCACTACCAATCAACTCAAACTTGCAATTCAAATAATTTTCTACATCTTCAAGGTAAACTATGTTGTTCAAAGTAATAGAAAATACAAAGTTAGGGTTTCCATCACTAGGTTTTATGAAAACTACCTTGAGCTTAGGTCTATCCTCATTCTCAACACTGTGAACAACTGACATATCCATGATCTTTAATAACAATATCTTTTACCAAACAAATTTTGTGGAAAAATTATAAAATACCTCTTTTCAAAAATAGGGTTTGCTACGAAATTTCTTTGACGAGTCTCTTGTGGATGTGCTTTGCTTTGAATGTGTTCACAATGAAGTATAATACAATTTTTTACTCCATTTATCCATCAACTTGAAAACTACATAATTGTGTACTTCACAAATATGAAAATGTTGTTATTTGCATTCTACAATTAGATAACTTCTCATGAAACTCATTTATCTAGCCTTCGAATTTCATCTAAGGTTTACTATAGCCTCCTTCCATCATGAAAACATCCTCAAGACTTCACATCATGAAATTCTTTGCAAAAATATACTTTTCATCTTCTGTTACAAAATTAACTTTTACTGTAGTACCAGTAACTTTGAATTTCATCATAACTTGTTTAGATGAACTCCAAATCATAAGCAAGCTTAAGTACCATATAAACATGATTGAATACACCTTTTCCCAACTTCACTACCTCTAATTTTGTCTCTAACTAAAGTTCTCAAATTTTGATGCTGTGAACAAGCTTAATTCAACTTGATTGAATCAAACTCAACAACTCACTTTGATCTTCCTATCTCATCATCTAATTTTTCTTTTCAGATATATGTTCCTTTCACAAATGCTTCATTAAGTTCTTCTTGAAGTTCACTCACAATGTTTCTTTGTTCTTTATTGCTAGATCCAAAGTTCCTTTCATGGTTCCTTCTATCATTCCTCTATTTTCAAAGTTTCTTCCATTGTTACTTCTATCTCTAAAGTTTTTGTCCATTTTGCAATACTTTTTTGTGTGTCCAAAGTTGTTGCATAATTGACATATAGGTGCTCTACTTCTAAGATTTTGTTGATCATCAAGTGCATGAAAATTCCAAGCAATTTGTCCTAAGTTATTACACTTATAACACATTATTTGTCTTCTATCACCATAAGATCTTCTTTCTCTCGATGTCCTTTCATTAGATCTTCCTCTATCTATAGGGTTAGTATTTCTAAACATTCTACTATTTCTTCTATCATTATCATACTTAAGGCTTCCTACAATCAATTGCATTATGACCCACACCATGACAATAATGACAATAAAATTCCTTAACATGATTAAATGACTTATTAGCACAATCTCTTTCCAGATGACCTATTTCATTACATAAAAAGCACTTACCTCTAAATTCACACCTAGTTGTCTTGGGAGTCTTCACTTGCTTTGGTTCATCCAAGATTTCAACTTCATTGATTTGCTCAATTTCTTTAGTGTTGAGATAATGGATGTTGCACACATTGCATAATATTTTTATATTTTATTATTTTATTTTATTATGTAATGTTGTGCCTAGATGGACGTGCAATTTGTAAAGATTTCCATGGAATATTTTTGATGAGTTGTATTGTAACATTGTGATAATATTTTGTATAATTATTTAATATTGAGAAAAAGAATTAAATGCCCAATATTAAATGTGGGGTCAGTGGGTTAGGTAGCACATGGTTTATGTAATACTATTTAGTCATTATGTGGGACTTGCTACTATATAAGCAGCCACAGGGGTAGTTGTTGTAGAGTAAGAGTGAGAAAGGCAAGAGTCGAGCTGGACAAGGCTTGACAAGTTAGCCAAGGGAGCATTTGTGAAGGTTGGAAGCATGGCATGGGATGTGTGGATTCATGCTTGTTCACATAGTTTTCTCGGTTGTGGCTATGGCCATGAAGGCTTCCATGGTTGTATGGCAATGGTATTTTTGCTGAATAATATATGGTGATGGATGCTTTTGGAGGCTGGGTTTTTTCCCTCAATGAGGATTTCCTAGGGTATATCTTGTGTCACAATTTTTTGTGGGTATGTTGTCTATTCTCTTGCATGTGGATTTTAATTCTATATTTATTTTAGATCTATTATGGGTTATGTGAAAATGGTTCTATTCTTTCTTGCCAAATTTCCTTACAAGTGGTATCAGAGCTATGGTTTTATTATTGTAACCCTAGATTGAATCCATGGGAATGCATAAGAGGATAAAAGAAAGGGCAAGATATATGAGTTGTTTATTGCAAATCTGAGGGTTTTGGGTTTGCTGTTATGATGGGATGTTAAAATATTTGGGCATGTGAAATTGTTGAAGAAAAGGGTTTTTTAGATGTTTCATTTGAATAAGGGTTTTTGGGGGGTAGCTTGCAGAAATGACCTCTTGGGTAAAAACAGACCTCACCATTGGATTTGGGTTGATGTTTCCATAAATTTTGATATATAATATGCCCTAGTTTGGCCATGTTTAGAGGAAATGAAAGAGTTTTTTGGTTTCAGCCCATAATGGCCATCAAATTTAATCCAGTTGGAATTTTAGTCACAAGAAAAAAAAAATTGAAAAATCACAGTGAAAATGGTAAAAAGAATGTCTTAGTAAAACGGTCATAACTTTCTCTCATAATATCAGATTTCAGAGTTCTTATAGGTGTTGGAAAGCTAATTCAGAGTACTACAACATGGGGTATAGGTTTGGTTCTATGATTTTGAAATTTTTTTAGGTTTTAAGAGCCCTAAATATGGATGTTTTTCATTTTGAGCACGAATTAGGGCATAACTTGAGCATACAGAGTCAGATTTTGGACTTCGAGTAGTCAACAGAAAGCTCTTGAAGAGCTCTACACATTGGTTTAGATTTGGTGTAGGTTTGGCATGATTTATTTGGTGATATATTAATGTAAATAGTTTATAGATATATTTTGACTATGGTAACATTGTGAGTTTATGGAACTGGAGATTTAAAATTTGATATCATTGTATACTTAGTTCATTATTTAGATTGGTCTCATGATGATATGGTTATCAGTGTTTGGCTTAGATATGTATGATGACTTGTTGGATCTACAAGTTCTACAGTGTTGTAAGTGGTCTATACTTACAAGTTGCATTTATAGCTTGGTTATGGGTTGTCTTTACCCATTGATCTTTCATTATTGATGCATATTTAGATTGGTGGCTTGGATTTGGGTTGTCTATGCCCTAAGTCACATGATTTGCTGATTTTATTCTTCATGTAGAAGGGATGAGATGTTGTTACAAGTATAGTGATGGTGGAGGATTGTGGTTGACTATTTTATGCTAACAGGTTGGACACATTGAGAGCCAAATGCTCGGTTCATGGATGTGATCATGGTACCATGGATTTTGGCATGACATGATTGGTTATACAGGTACATCCTTGATGATCACTAGTTTGGATTTCTGATTCAGTTATGGTGGTATATCTTCTTGGTTGAGGATCATGGTTATTTGATTTCTTTTGGAGAGCTCATGATGTGCACTTTGAGTTCTTTTATGGTTTGATGCCTTGGTTGATTCTCATGGTTAGAAGATGGTTTTTCATCATTATGCCATGGATAGCTTGGATACAGGGTTTAGTGGGAGCTTGTGACAGTGATGGGGTGATAGTGCAAAATTAGTTCCTAGTTAGGTTTGGATCTTCATGTAGGAGATGGATTTTATGATGCCATAGGTGACTTGGTACCACAGTTGAGAAGGAGTTCTTGGCATTGATATATTTATTGAGTGTTTGCAGATGTTGGAGGTTTATCTTAGATCTTGTTGTTGCAGAAGCATCTTTGACATTTGCATGGTGCACTTGGTTATCTTCATGGTGTGTGAAGATGGTTAGATCTTAAGCACTCATGGAGTTCTTGGTTATCTTCACAGTATGTGGAGATTGTTCTTCATGGTATGTGGAGATGGTTTTCTTCATGGTGTGTGGAGATGGTTGCATCTTGAGGACTTATGGGGTTCTTGGTAAAGGTACGATTTATGCTTTTATTTGGCATGTTATCCTTGGTGTGAGGATGGTTTCATTATTATGTCATGGTATACTCTTGATATGCATTTAGAGTTGTGACATGTTATAGTATGTTCATGTGGAGCATGTTATCTTTTTGGTTGAGATGGTTAGATCATGTTGTCATGTTTATGTTCCTAAGGCCATGGTTGGAACTTTGACATTGATCTTGGTTTAGTTTCTTGGTATTGAGTACACTAATCATAAGCTGGATACTTCATGATATTTCTATGTTGCATTTGGATTTGGCATGGATTGATTGGTTATAGGTGCTCATGGATACTTAGAGATGGTGGTGATGCTGATTTCTCTTGGATTAGAGAAGTATTTGCTGGGATGGTTGATGGTTTCAGTAGGAAGTTCGAGGGGCAGTCACCTGATATGGACTTGAGAAGAGATTGTTCTTAGATGAGTCTTGTTTGGAGACTTGGGTATCTTGATGAGCATTCTCATTCCCCACTCTTGGTCTACTCGACGGTTTGCTACTTGAGAGGTATAGCCCATTGTTTCTCTTAGTTGCATTAAATTTATGCTTGTCTTTCATGGATATGGATCTTGAGTTATGGTACATGAGTTAGTTCTGGAGGGTTCATTTGAGAGATGGTTTAGCATTTATTATCTCCATGTGCATATGTTGTTATGCTAGTTGAGTTTGGGAGATGGTTTTATATTGGGCATTTTCCTTGGATTAGGAATGGTTATACCTTGGTTTGGGAATGGTTTTATTGAGTTTGATCTTCTTGTGAGAGGCTTACATCCATGAGTGGTTATATGGTATGGTTTGGGTGTTGTTGAGGCTTCTTGTTGGGGTTTTATAGAGGAGATCATACTTGCATAGTTTACATCTAGAGGTGTGTGTAGAAGGACATGATACAGGTTATGATTTGCATGGTTTCTCCAGTCTTGGTTATCTTCCTGGATGTTCAGTTTTTGTTTACATTAGATTTGAGATTGGTTAGAGATTGTGATCATTGGTTTGTGTTCATGTATGTCATGTGAGAGATGACATGGTTATTACTTTATCTCTTTCCTTTGTTGGTTGTGGAGAACTTGGGAGAGCATTGAAGACTTGTTATGAGAGTTGTTCTTGCAGAATATTAGTTTATGTATTGCAAATGTCTTTGATACTACATGGATTCACTTCTTTGAGATGTTGTGAGTGGGTTGGTTATAGATTTGACATTATCTTTTACAGTGGGAGCTTCTTGGTATATATGTGGTAGGTATTGCTCTTGAGGCTTGTGATTGTAGGTTACAGACTAGATATGTCGATGATATGAGATTCACTTGGCATACCTTTGGAGGTATGGATAGTTGGATGGGTTTGGCACTTATTGTGGGTGCTATTTCAACTATGTATATTTTGACAACTATGGATACATGTGATTACCTTTGGATTAGATATTTGTGCTTGGAATTTTAGTTTGTACAGGATTTTATGATCTTCTAATGCAACAGGTTGGGTGGCTTTCTCTTTGGATGGCTTCTATGTATGTCCAGTGGCAGTGGCATAATAGGAGGTGAGATCATTCATGTTCAAGATGTTGGATACTTTGATTTTTTTGTGGGTACTAGGATGGAGCACTTGGTGTATTTTGATCCATGATAGTGGATGTGCTAGGAGGGATTGTTTCCATGTTCATTTATGTGGCTACAGATTGACCCTATGCAATGTATACAACAAGTGGGAGATTGTTGAGATAATGGGTGTTGCACACATTGCATAATATTGTTATATTTTATTATTTTATTTTATTATGTAATGTTGTGCCTAGATGGACGTGCAACGTGTAAAGATTCCCATGGAATATTCTTGATGAGTTGTATTGTAACATTGTGATAATATTTTATGTAATTATTTAATATTGAAAAAAAGAATTAAATGCCCAATATAAAATTTGGGGTCAGTGGGTTAGGTAGCACATGGTTTTAGCACATGATTTATGTAATACCACTTAGTGGCTATGTGGGACTTGCTACTATATAAGCAGCCACAAGGGTAGTTGTTGTAGAGTAAGAGTGAGAAAGGCAAGAGTCGAGTGGGACAAGGCTTGACAGGTTAGCCAAGAGAGCATTTGTGAAGGTTGGAAGCATGGCATGGGATGTGTGGATTCATGCTTGTTCACATAGTTTGCTTGATTGTGGCTATGACCATGAAGGCTTCCATGGTTGTGTGGCAATGGTATTTTTTCTGAATAATATATGGTGATGGATGCTTTTGGAGGTTGGATTTTTTCCCCCAATGAGGGTTTCCCAGGGTATATCTTGTGTCACAATTTTTTGTCGGTATGTTGTCTATTCTCTTGCATGTGGATTTTAATTCCATGTTTATTTTAGATCTATTATGAGTTATGTGGAAATGGTTATATTATTTCTTGCCAAGTTTCCTTACAATTAGGTTAATCAAAAGATTGACTGGATTCAATCTTATTATCAAATTTTTCTTTTTCTTTGAGATCTAATCTAATCTCGAGTTTCTTTGTAGAAATGTTAATCAGATAACTAAGACCAATCTTGTCATAAGAAGGTCTTAGTATAGACATAGAATCATCATTTTTTTCTCTACTATTGTTTGCACTATGTTAATTGACCTTTCACAATAGTATTGTACTTATGGAGTTCTTCATGATATTCTTTCAATGCTTCAAACTCAGATGTTTTCTTTCCCAAACTTGCTCTTAGATCTATATTTTTAGCCTTCAAATCAGATTCAACTTTTCTAGGATCATTTCTCAAAGTCAAATTTAGATTTGTAATCTTTAATTCATGCTTCAAGATCTTGCACTATGTCTTTAACTTTGAATATTCATCATTAGTAGTTCCTAATTTAGTAGATTCAAGCTTTGATTTTAGATGTTCAATCTTTTCCTTCAATTGACCAATGTATACTTTGGAGTCTTCATATCTATCCTTCAACTTGTCTCTTTCTTCAATAAGGAGATCAATTTGTTCAAGAGCTTCTTCGAGGTTCTTCATCAACTATTTCATATCCATAGGGATCTTACTTAAGTTGTTAAGCCTCTTCAACGTAATTGTGCTCTGATACCAATTGTTAGAAATAAGGATTACTAAGAGGTGGGGGTGAATCAGTAATATACATACTTTAGTCACCAATTTGATATTATTACTTACTTTAAATCATGCATAACAAAGCAATAAAGTAATGTTGAATAGTAACAATAACAATACACAAAGATAACTCATGACATCATATTTTGTTAACTAGGAAAACCCTAACCAAGGGAAAATCTCGATGGGGATGATACCCGCTAGATAATATACTAATATATATGTTCCTTTCTAGAGGAAGGACCTGGTGGTTTTAGATTGGTTTTGACAATTGAGTGTCAACACACTTAACCAACTTTCATATAGAAGTCGAGTATACTATATATGCCAAGCCATAGTATGTGTCAAGCTAGAATTCCAATAGGTTCCGAGTGACTTCAGGTGTTGAGTGAACCATATGAGCTAAGTGATTTGTAGGTGTCGAGTCACAGTTGATGACGAGCAAGCCAAAATACTACATCTTCCGAGTGAGCTAGAATGCTATATGTGTTGAGCAAACTAGAATCATACATGTGTCGAGCACCAGTAATCCAGTATGTGTTGAGTAAGACAGAATCAACATATGAGTTTGTGCCTTCACAAACTTAGATGCAAACCATTTTTGGATGAATCTTGAAGGATTTTAGAGATAAGTTTGAATCTTTTCTTTTACCTATGCAATCAGCATGCAACCAATAAAAAAAGTGGAGATTTCATGTAACCAATAGGATAAATCCAAGGATCTGAGTAGGAAAAAAATTAGTTCATGGATTCATTTCAAACCCTAAGTCTTCAAAGCCTTTATAAGAAGGCATAGAACCCATGATAAGTTGTTGTTGAGCAGATGAAAAAGCTAAAAAGAGTGAATTATAGAATAGGACAAGCAACAAGGGTTTCAAAGACTTAGTAATTGGATCAGCATTGCATACTCAGTTGATCAAAATAGAGCAAGGGTTACGAACATATATCAGATCAAGCAAGGATTAGATTAGAATGAGCAGATCAAGTGCCTGAATTTAGAAATTATAGATTATAAGCTATCAGATTCATTTAATCTAATACTCTCTAGCAATTGTATTAGAAGGAAAATCCTATATTGATAGGTTAGCTTAACAACTAGGTTGTAGATCCTTTGAAGAGGTGATAAAATCCTCTAATAGGGTGACACTTCAAGTAAAGTGTTTGTAAATCCTTTAACTAGGTCACTATTGACATAGTGTAAAGTCTTTAATAGGGTAGGCCTTTAATAGTTCAAACCATCAAAAGTGGTTAAACATTATTGTTGTAGTGATATTTTTTGGGTATCGTCCCCATCCCAGTTTTACCTTCTCATTTTGGAGGGATTTTGGGTTACCAAATTTGGTTGTTATGTGTTTTGATGCATGTGTTTACTTTATGCTTAACTAATATGTTTACATGCATGTAATTTATTTTTAGTTAAAAAATTTTAAGGTTAAAGTGTGATACTTCTGATTCATCCCCCCTCTTAGAAGTATTCTTCCCATTTGATTATTCCAATAATTAGTGTCAAAGCTGAGTTCTCACAAGAAGGAACCTTGCAGCTTGGAGAAAAGATCTAGAAATGGAAGTCTACAAAATTGGGAAGATTGTAGAGAATCAAGCAATTGACATACAACTTGCTTTACATGCTTTGGAAGAAGCTAGAGGAGAATTGAGAAAATCCTTAAAGAGAAGAAAAGAAATTGCCATAGCTGAGAATGACACACAGTACAAGGAGATTGACACCTTAAATCTATTTTCAAATGGAGATTCCAAAGAGTTTGATGCAACAATAGTAGAACTGATGGAGAAAAATAGAACTCAAGTAGATAAAATTAGAATACTCAAGATTGAACAAGAATCACAAGCCATGATGCTTTGTGAAGTAACTAAATAGAAGAAAAGAGCCATTGAAGAAAAAGCCATGCTAGAAGATGACAAGAGAAATATTAGAAATGGACTAGAGGAAAAGACAATTGAGTTTGAAAGAATCCCAAACGTGTAGCTAGACACCCTAAGCCAGATGATGAATGCACATCATGAGCTAAATATGAAAGACATTGAGATCTCTACACTAAAGATGCAAAATGAACAACTACAAAATGACCTAAAAAGAGAGAAGGAAGTTGTAGAAAGCTTCAACAAACCCAATGAGCCAATCAAGTACTTTGAGAAGCTACTAAAATCACCAAGGGCCAATAATGATACTTTAGAACTTGGTTACACCAGCACTGAACAAGGAGAATCATCCAAGACTATGAAAGAAAGGAGTAACAAAGGTAAGAACACTAAACCTACTTGTCATTTCTATGGTAAAAAGAGACATATTTCTAATGTATGTAGGAGCAAGAATGCCCATCAGTAGGATAAGCCTAAGAATGCAAGTTATTGTCATAAGTGCAAAAGCAAAGACATCAAGCACACAACTGCAAGACTAGGACTATTAGAACATCAAAATTTGGAGGTCTCTGCTACAATTGCAAGAAGTATGGAGATAGAGCATTTGAGTGTAGATCAAAGGCTATGTGGACATTGAATCATGCAACAAAAGAAGGTAACCATGGTCATCACTACAATTGGGACTATAACACCACGTATAGCTATCGCTACTGTTAGGAATATGGATACATTCCTAAAAATTGCATAAGGACACATTTCAGAGGGAACAACAGTAGATAGTTGAGCCAAACCACATGTTTCAATTGCTTGAAGATTGTTCATATTAGCAGGAATCACCCAACAATGTCAAAGGCACCCAAGTCAGAAGTGAACAAAGGAAAAGAGAAGGTGGATATAGAACATGTCAGAGGAGAAATGAACAAAACATGGCAAAGAAGAGATGGAGCTAGCACATCAAGTGGAGGGATCACTTCACCCAAGAGGTCAAGTGGTCACACCTCACCCAACTAAGAATGGATAGGTGTATGGAACTGATATACAAAGCTACATCATACATCAATCTCAAGACAAACAAGCACTGCAAAGAAGAAAATAGCATGAGAAAAGATGCAAAGTTAAAATTTCTACAAGTATTGTTGAGTTGTCCTTAGATGCCAAGTAAATTTCAATTCATGTTGAGTAGTTAGTTGCAATTGACTTGATAGTTGATGCCAAGCTAATCTTTAGTTGATGCTGAGTTAGGTAATTTTAGTGGAAGCTGAGTTATGTTGAAATCTTCAAGAGCCGAGTGTATAGCTGTATATGCACTAAGCATTTAATGCTAGTATAAGGCCAATTTTTTTATCATTTCTCATTATTTGAACATAGAGCAAGAACAAGAAGAGTGCAAAAGTGATTGAAGAGTTGCATTGAATATTTAGCACAGATTTCAACAAAGATTAAGCACCATTTCATCAATCTAAGGTATTCTTCAAGTGCTGAGTTGTGCAGTTATAAATTTTTATACCTTTTAAAACCCTAGATTTACAAAATGGCATCCAGTACTAAAAACCCTAAGGAAAAGGAATGTCACAAGGTCCAATTGGTTAGAAATGAGGTTAAACAACTCGATTTTAGGCCAATTCTAGAGGTAGCTTATAAAAATGACCCTGCCAGCACACTCTCCATTATTCTGCCCAAAGTTGTGATGGTGCAAGATGTGAGGAAGTGTTACAACTATAAGATAGGAGAAATAGGAAACTTAGAGATTTTCCAAGCATATGATAAACTATGTGATAACAGAGTGTTGAAGGAAGAATTTCAAATAATTGAGAAAAAAAGGTTTAACCCATGCCCTAGTTTTTCCCACAGTTTTCAAAACTAAGTGGATCAAAATTATTCTTAGCTGAATTCATAATGGTTGTTTATGGCTAGAAGGAGGACCTATCAAGATAACAAAGAGAATCATGCATAGGGTTCCAATTTTTTCAACCCTGGATTGGTACAAGACCCTATGAAGTGATTCTAAGGAAGCTATTGAAAAGAACACTAGGGCTAAATGGAACAAAAGGGGCATGACTATTGATACTATCACAAATCCCCATCTGGATTTTGTAGTAAGAGTGATTTCACAAAAGTTTTATCAATCAAGAAGATTGAATAGTGTACCACGTATTGCTATGGATGTGGCTTATAAACTTGTCAAGAAGGATCATACATATGATCTTGTAGAGTTGTTACAACAAATCAAGGAGAATCTGGGAGCAATCAAAAGATTAGTTCTGGTCTACATATTCTTCTATGTTCTGGAAGAATTTCCCTCAATTGGAAAAGTAAATTGGAAATCAAACAAGTCACCTATTACTCAAATCAATGAGTACATTGAGCAAATGGGAGATAACTTTGAAGCCCAAATGACAAGCTATTTTGAGGATTTTAAGAAATCCATAAAACAAAGACTAACGATACCAATTTCCCTAGTGGAACAACACATCAATGATATTTTCTTCTTAGTTGACATTGATCACACTTATATCCAAGCAGCAGTTCCAAGGGTTAGATGGCTAAGACTATTGGGATATGAGCTAGACATTCATGAACCATTAGTAGCAATCACAACATTGCTTGCAGAAGACATTGATAAGACTACCAAACCTTTTGGAATATATGATGTTGTGAAATCCAAATTTGAAACGTAGTTGAAGATAGCCTCTATGATTAAGAGGAAAGATAAACTGGTAAGGAAGATAAAGAAGAAATTTGGTGAAGAAATTGAAGGGGTAGCAAGTGCAGAGGATGTAGATGAGGAAGAAAATGATAGTGAAGAAGATGAATAGGGGCAAGGCCCACTATAGGTTAAACAAGGCTTAGGTGAGGATGAAGAAAACAAAGAAGGTGCCAAGGAAAAAGAAGCTGAGGAAGCACCAGCTCAAGTTGAGCTCAAAAAAAGAAAATCTAAAAATCAGCCTATAGCCTAGCCTAAAGCCAACAAGGTTGCCAAGCCAACCCAAGCTAAGCCAAAGAAACTAGTGACAAGAGAAACCACAAGGGCCTCAACTCAAAAGGCCAAGGATCAAGTGAAAGAGAAGAAGAAGGCTAATTAGCAGACTAGTCAAGTGCAAAAGAAACCAAGAAGAAAATATGTTGCACAACCAGAATCTGATGATGAGGAAAAGATAGAACCAGAGGACATCAGCCAATTTAGAGTGGTAAGCCATCCTCCCAAGATAGTTATTGATAAAATTTGTGATAACATTAGAAAGAATGAAAACTTGTCTGATTTGAAAAGTATTGATTTCAATAAATTAAGTAGAGAAGATCATAATAAGGTAGAAGAATATGTATATGCCATGATGGAAAAATTCAAAAATACACCTCTTGAATTAGACAATACTATGCCCAAGGAACTATATGAAATTATTGAAAGTAAGTGGTATTATTGTTTGAAAATGGAAAAGGAAAGAAGAGAATCCACTTTGGCACAAGTGATGCTATAATTGACTAGAGGTCAAATTTCTAAGGCAAATAAGAAACATGGAGGCAAATTTGCACCAAAATATAGAGCCTTTAGCATCTTGCAAAAAAAAATTGAAGAAGTTGTCAATAAGTCCACAAAATTGTGGAAGTCAATATATAACTTGACTACTGACAAGGATGGAGAAGAAGAGGAACATAACACTGAAGAAGAAGATAATGTAGAAAAGGTAGAGACTAGTAAGAAGAAGAAGGTAGAGAAACAAAATGAAGAAAAGGAAATAGAAAAAGGAGAAGAAGAGAAAGGAGAAGAAGATAAGAAAGAAGAAGAGAAGAAAGAGGAAGAAGAAAAGGAAAAAGAAAAAGAGGATGAGACATAAAAAGGAGAGAAAATGGCAATAGATGATCAAAAACAACAACAACAAGACCAAAGTGTGCTAGACACACAATTACCACCTCCTAGGCCTCCACATGTCATCGCCACATCTGCAAACACAATAATTGTGAAGGATGCTCTTGAAAAATCTTGTTAGAGCATCAATCCACTAACTATAGAGGATCTCAAAAAGATCCTTGACCAATCCACACAACAAGAAAAATTATGTACAAATCATGTAAGTGTCAGTGTGGATGAGTTACAAAAGGCAGTAGCTGACTCAATTAAAGATAAGGTGAATCCATAAGAACCACCTTCCATCATCTCTATAGCTACTAGTGTTGGGTGATGCGACGCGCTCCCCTGCCCACAGGTGGTTAATTATGTGGTGTTCCATGTTCACTAACAGACATGGCTTTTGGTGCAATGGCAAATGGGCCCAAAAATTGGTATCAGAGCCTGGTTTTGGCTTGGTCATGGGTTCAAATCTCCCCAGTGCCTTCCTGACCCGCATAAGCACCTGGTATGCACGTCGAGGGGGAGATTGTTGGGTGATGCGACGCGCTCCCCTGCCCACAGGTGGTTAATTATCTGGTGTTTCATGTTCACTAACAGTCATGGCTTTTGGTGCAACGGAAAATGGGCCCAACAACTAGTGGTCAACTTCTAATGCTTTCATCACCAATGCAAATAGTTGATATATCAGGAATAGTTGACACCATAGTGCAGCAACTGAGTGCAGAAGAAGACAAAGATACATCTACAAAAGAAACAGGACAAAATGCTACATCTGATCCTATAGTAAAAACACAAGGTACACCTTACCTAATTATAATTGATCAAGGGAGCTCAGATGAAGATAAGGACACAAAAAAGGAGGAGGAGGAGGCTACAATACAAAAATTAGTAGAACTACCAACCACTAACACTCCTACCAAAGTCCTTTAGAAATTGAGCACTGATGTAATGCCATTGCAAATTTTTGCACTAGGCTCAAGCTCTACAAAAGTGAGAAGGATACTTCACTATGGAGACCTTGAGTTAGATGAGGAGATAGTCATAACTAGTTATTACTCAAAAACAATAAGCATTGAGAAAATCACTGAAATGCAAGATGCATTAAACAGGAGAAAGAGGCAAGAAATACTCAAGAAGGAGTATAAGCAAAGGCAAGCATTACATGAGATTAAGGACATCTTTCTAGATGCTTTCAGCTTGCCAACACCTGATGAAACCAAGCCAATAATGGAACAACTGTCAAACATTATAGAACAGGTGACAAATGAAGACCAGGAAACTAATGTGAAACTAATGGAATGGTCTAAGAAGAAATTACAGGGAAAAGTAAATGAGAAAATATCCAGTGATATAGCACTTTCATAGTTAGAATTGGAAAAGAAGATTGAAAAGACAAAGACTATACTTGAGAATATATTCTCATTGTACAAAAAGTTGTGTGATTTTTTCTATTTCACACAAGAGACTAGCCAAAGAATATTGAGCCTGGAGCAAAATCTAAAGATTTCTAGCATGCAGCTACCAAAAGAACCAGCTCAAAGCAAGAAGCATTTTGCTCAAATGCTTCACACACAAAAAGAACTAGTTGTGTTGACAGTTGACGAGGCCAATATTAAGGCCAAACTAATGTAGATACAATCTTCCATTACCCCCCATCTAGAAGTACTCCATAAAGAAAAAACCTATGTTGAGATTGTTCTAAAGAAAGATCCTAATCTGTCTACTTTAGATGGACTTGTACATCTTGTAGCAAAGACTACCATCTAGCATAAATCATTGGAAATTGCTTTGGAGAATTGGGATGCAGCTCTCAAGATGATTATGGAGGTAAACAGTACATTTTTGGAAAAATATGGTCTTAACCCTTGGTACCCTTTGACATCAGTGTCAAAAGGGGGAGATATAATAAAGGGGGAGATAAGACATAGTGTGGGGGAGATATAATGGTTTGAGGAGTTGTAAATAAGAATGAAAGATAACACAGGTACAGAGTACAAAAATAGGGCAAAGGCAAAGAGTATCAGATATGTCAACATGATATAAGTTCAACATAAGAATTTTGACTAAAGGAATGGAAATGGCACATTAGCTCAGGGGGAGTTATAAGATTTTTGAGGTATATTGTTCTTTACAAAATTTTGAACAAGTTTCTAAAATTTTGTACATATGCCAAACAAGAGTAAATGATGTACTCATAAGATCAAGTATAATGATTAGTTAAGTGTTTTTGACACTCATGTCAAAGGGGGAGATTGTTGGTCTCAAATTGGTTTTGACAATCAAGTGTCAACACACTTAACCAACTTTCATATAGAAGCTGAGTACACTATATATGCCAAGCCATAGTATGTGCCAAGCCAGAATTCCAGTAGGTGCCAAGTGACTTCAGGTGTTGAGTGAACCATATGAGTCGAGTGATATATAGGTGTCGAGTCATAGTGGATGCCAGGCAAGCTAGAATATTACATGTGCCGAGTGAGCTAGAATGCTAAATGTGTTGAGCAAGCTAGAATGCTACATGTGCCAAGAAAACTAAAATCATACATGTGTCAAACACTAGTAATCTAGTATGTGTTGAGTAACACAAAATCAACATATGAGTTTGTTCCTTCACAAACTCAGATGCAAACTATTTTTGGATTAATCTTGAACAATTTTAGAGATAAGATTGAATCTTTTCTTTTACCTATGCAATCAGCATGCAGCCAATAAGAAAAGTGGAGATTGCATACAACCAATAGGATAAATCCAAGGATTTGAGAAAGAAAAAATTAGTTCATGGATTCATTTCAACCCTAAGACTTTGAAGCCTTTATAAGAAGGCATCGACCCTACAATAAGTTGTTGAGTGGATGAAAAAGCTGAAAAGAGTGAACTGCATAACAGGGCAAGTAGCAAGGATGTCAAAGACTTAGTAATTAGATCAACATTGCATACTCAATTAATCAAAATAGAGCAAGGGTTATGAATAGATATCAGATCAAGCAAGGATCAGATCTGAATGAGTAGATCAAGTGCTTGAATTCAACAAATATAGATTGTAAGCTATTAGGTTCATTTAATCTAATACTCCCTAGCAATTGTATTAGAAGGAACATCCTATGTTGATAGGTTAGCTTAATAGCTAGGTTTTAGATCCTTTGAAAAGGTGATAAAATCCTTTAATAGGGTGACACTTCAAGTAAAGTGTTTGTAAATCCTTTAGCCAGGTCACTATTGACATAGTGTAAAGCCTTTAATAGGGCAGACCATCAGAAGTGGTCAAACATTATTGTTGTAATCATATTTTGTGGGTGTCATCCCCACCCTAGTTTTACCTTCTCATTTTGGAGGGTTTCTGGGTTACCAAATTTGGTGTTATGTGTTTAATTTATGCTTAACTGATATGTTTACATGCATGCAATTTATTTTCAATTAAAAGTTTTTAAGGTTAAAGTGTGATACTTTTGATTCACCCCCCACTCTTAGAAGTATTCTTTCCATTTGATTATTCCAATAGGACCTTGTTAGGATTCAGTGATAAAATTTAGTATAACTAGTCCCTATTAGGAGACTTTGAATCCCTATTAGGAAATTCCAACTCTGTTAGGAGTTGTAGTATAATGTATGCAAGAAGAGCCCACTACCCAAACATGCAAATTCAACTACAAGAAGAGCTCACTACTCAAATAAGTAATTTATTGTTATTTTCCTTCCTTGTTTGATCTCTAATCTTCAGCTCAATCTCATATCACCAAATAAAACTTCACATATATCGCTTTCAAAAAAGTTTTCTTACTTCACAATCTTACAAGATAGCACTAAGACACCATGACTGCATACTTCTTATCACAAGAAGTCCTTTGCATAAATACCATGCCTTTACATAAAATACTACTAGGTTAGCTAAGACCATAATTCACTTTTCCAAGTTAAGAGTAAACATTTAGGATGTCAGCCCTAATTGGACAAGTAATTGTTTTGCAATCAAAACAATTATTTCCTTCAATTTTGTTGTACTTCTTCATCAAAACATGATTAAATATGTTCCATATAGTTTTTACAAACTTTTGAGGTTATACACATCATCACCAACATGTATACTATCTCCATGTAATTTTTCTTGACATAATATGACAACTACAACATGTTATAAACAAAACAATACACTTTTGTAAACCAAATTCTATACTTAGACAATTTTTTGATAGCCAAATACTAAGTATCTTTATTTTTGAGGTTTCCTATCAACATTTACATCATATGTTTCCATTAATGACAATAATTACATATCACTATTAGCCAATTGTCAATAGTTGATACTCTAAATAAAGCCCTCCTATATTGTTCTAAGGACAAGGCACATTTTTAATAAATCATATACCTTTTTTCCAACTCATAAACATGTGGAAAACTACCACAAACAAATTCTAGAATTTTTTAGAAAAAGCTTGCAAGGTTGAGACACAATTCTCAACACTATGCTAATAGTGCCTTTAGGTTTATTCAAATTTTGTTCATACAATTGATTCACTCTTTCTTGTGACCTCAACCTTCTTTCATTAAGTTCCTTTTCAAATCTTAGTTTATTTTGGAGTCTGTCATTCTATATTCTTAGATTGGAAATTTCATGATTTGTATTATTTAGGTGATTTTTCATATCTACCTGATGTTGAGATAGTTATTTAATTCCATTTGTCTACCATCTTTCTTCTTATCTAGTTGCAAATTTTCATTTTCCATTTCTTTGTCATTCATTTATTATTTCTTTTGTTCCATGACTTCATATATTCTAATTGAGTGACTTTCCTATTCTCTTTTCAATTTTCTTACTTTTTCTTGTAGAGTGGCATTCCTTCATAGTAGATCTTCTATAGTTGCATTTTCTTCTTTTGAACATCTTTCTTTGTAGAGGTCATCTATTCCTTCTTCTATGCATTGTCACAAGGTCAACAACAAGAACCAAGAGCATGATAGGAAAGGTTACATTCATATTTGGTTAAGATTTGATTTCCTAGAACAAGTGAGAATAGTAATCTATATCTAAAATTGTGAATCTGATTATATGATGTTAATTGCTTAAATATTTGTGGATGGCATTATATTTGGAGAAAACAACAGTTGTGTAAGACATGCATTGATCAAATGAATGCAAAATTTGAGATGTTAATATATGTTTGGTAAGATAAAATAATTGCTTTGGATTAAAACTTGATCAAACAAGAAAAGGTATATATGTGACTCAATCTAAATATGTGAAGTAAATTTTAAATATATTTGGTATGGATGAGTCTAAGCTAGTCGATACACCTATGATGACTAGAGTGAAATAATCAAAAGAAGATACATCAATAAAAGTAAATGAAATATAATATAAATCAATGATTGGCAAAATATAGTATGGTGTGTATAGTAGACTTTATATTTCACATGTTGTTGGTATAGTTGCAAGGTTTTCATCTAATCTAGAGGAGACATGCATGACTACTATGAAAAGCATATTTAGATATCTAAAAGGAAATGAAGATTTTTTCATGTTGTATAAGCAAGATGGTGACTTTAATCTTAAATTCTACATAGATGTCGATTGTACTAGTAATGTGGATGATAGAAAAACCACAAGTTGTGGAGCTTTCTTTTTAGGAAAAAGATTGTTTACTTGGATAAGAAAGTAACAGAGTTGTATATCACAATCTACTGTTGAAGCTAAATATGTTGTTGCTACAATAAATTGTTGAAATATTGCATGGATTAAACAACTATTGGAAGGTATGCAAGAAGAGATAACTAAGCCTATGTCTATTTAGTTTGATAACACTAGTTCAATAAATATATTAAATAATCTGGGGATGCATGCAAAAAAAAGCAGCTATCAATCAAGTATCACTACTTGAGGAAGGAAGTGTTGGAAATGTGATAGGGATAGTAAGATACTAAGAGGGGGTGAATTAGGATCTACTAAAATTTAGCACTTCAAACATGAACAATATTTAATACCTCCATCATAAGCCCTCTTTAAACATTAACCTTATACCAAATCAAGCATTTCCTACAATGTAATATCAGATCTAACATCCAATAACATGAATAACACATAAGAAATAACTAACACATAACACAAAATATGTTAACATAGAAACCCTCCAAGGTGAAAGTAAAATTGTAGAGGGGTTGACATCCACAAAGATCTTCACTACTACAGCAGTAAAGTGTGCCTATTAAGGTTACAATGTTTGATCACATCGTATGTGCTATCCTATGAGGGGTTTTCCCTATTAAAGGGTGAAAGGTGTGTTAGGTCTACCTTGGTTAAATAATTTTACATCATAGCTAAGTGAGTACTCTATTAGGAGATTTAAAAAGGTTGGTCAAAACTTCTTTGTTAAGAGATTCAACCTTAAAACACATGTTAGAGTGTATCAATACCTAATCCTTCGATATGCACTTCAATGTTGATGAAAGATCTCCTCTATCCAATTTAATATCACCTCTCTATGATTTATCTTTAATGACTCCTCATTGCACTTCTTGGTCACCTCTTTCTTTCACCTCTCTGATTCACCTTATACTTAGCATCCAAATTCCTCTCAATCACATGCTCGTGAATTATATCTAAAACACTTCTTATATAGATATTTGGTGAAGCTTATCGATCATGATCAATGATCTACATTCATCCTTTTTCCACTTAGTCCTTCTAGTTTTTTGATTGGTGGATTATCTTTCATAGGGATTAATGATCTTCATCAACATGTATAATCATCTCCTTTATGAGCTCCTCGATCTATTAAACATGCTTCCATCTCGATAAAAATGGTTTACATAATCTTTTGTGTCATTAAAATATCATATACAAAACTATTTTACTTGGCACTAATAGTATTTTGATTCTTGGTACATACTATTCTACATGATGTCCCTTAGCTTTAACTCTTCTTGGATTTAACTCTAAGGTCTCTTTGTCTTTCTTAGCATATGTTGTATCCTAAATCACTTGATATAGATTTAACTATTCAGTGACTTTTATGTGTACTCAACACTAACTAACATTCAGCATGAACTAAATGTGTACACTTTACACTATAATTGTTTGTCCTATATAGTGGCTCATACACAATGGTGACCAACCAACATTGCCTAGAAAATGACTAAGTGTTTTGCACTAATAAACAATACTAAGATTTCCTTTAGGGTTAACAATCTCTCCCTTTGGCATTAGAGGAAAAAACACTTATCATTATCAACATTCATACTTAACCAAACTTTAAAATGTCAAAATTTTCTAAAAGTCCCCCTTGGGATATGCTTCACACCTTTACTCTGCTCAATAGCTATATACATGCTCTAGTTCTATCTATAGTTCCCCTTGTTCTTGATCATACATTATTTCCCCCTTTTTTGTTATGGCTTCTATGGGGTATTTGGGGTATTAGTAGGGGTTAAACCATACTTATCTAAAAATGGTTTATGAATTTTTAAAATCATTGTCAATGAGCTATCCCAAGTAGTACTTAAAGACTCTATTACTTGAATCTCAATTTCCAATTCACCTATAAGATCTACCATACTATCTTCTATAAAAATAATTGGATCTCTCTGCACTAACTCCTTAGCATTCTTTATATGCATTTACATGAGCTCTAAATGCGATGTTAACTTAGCTTGAATTGAAGTGATATTTTATCTTATAATGCTATCTTCTAGCTTGAATTGAAGTGATATTTTATCTTATAATGCTATCTTCTATGTGCAACTCATCTTGTATCCCTTGTAAAAATCCCAATTTGTGAAAATGAATTAAACTAGAACTTGCATCCATGTTTAGTGTATTTGCACCATACCTCAAATTGGCTTTATTCTTGTCCATTTGAGATCTTATTTATTTTTTGAAGATAGACACATCACATAACTTCCTAAACAATATATGTATATTTTGAATGACTTTCTCCAAATTATCTATAGTTTGGAAATTTCTACTTGTCTTATAGAAATCTTTATTGCAATCTTCTCCATGAATTTTTTTCAATCTCTAGATCATTCAATCTCTCCACCATTTAAACCAATTATTCAATGATTGGAGCTTGTTCATTCATATTATCATAAATAAATGTATCAAGGAATATATCCTTTATATCATAAAGTACCTCTTTCTGATATTGTTCTCTTCTTGTCTCATCTTGTCTGGTCTTCTTGGCTAACAACTTTTGAAGTGTATTCATTTGATCATATGTTAAGTAATTTGTGTTCCAATTTGGAATCACAATAACTTATCAAGTATAATAAGTTTCCTTGTATTCCTCTATAATATTTCAACTTTCTTTTCTTAGATCTCTTCCCCTTTGAATTTGGGGTGTTGGTGGTCAGAAAAGGCAATTGTAGAACTTGAGTGAGAATTTCCGCTCCCAATCTTGGAGACTCCTCACCTTTTGTTCTTATCTCTTAACCATTTTGTCTCTCTCCAATAATTTTAACCTTATCTTTAGGTGCATTCATCTTACTCTATTCATTAGTGTACATGAGTTCACTTGATGAACATGGTTGTATAACCTCTTTTTTTCCCTCAATTTGAGGTCCTGGAGTAGTTTTTCTCACATCTATAGTAGACTAGTCTACTTTAGTAGGTGATATCTCTTCCTTATTCTCTCCTTTTGTTTTAATACATGCATTGGCCTTATTTTCATCATTGATATGTTTAGGCCCTTGTGCATTTTCACCTTTACTAGTTAGCATAATCTATTGCTCAGAAATAATCACATTTACATGTACTTCACTATCAATGAGATTCAAAGTAAAAACAAGAATAAGTGATTGCTCAACCAGTTGAGAAGTTACCTATGTATCAATCTTAGGATAAAATTTCACTTGCATTAACATAATATTTATGTTCATCAAAACCTCTCTTTCTAAATTTTGTGTAGAAGTTTGCTCCTTCTTTTCTAATGTAGTCTTCTTTGGCTCTTTCTCTATGTGAGTCCCATGTTTCTATTGATCTTCTATGGGTGCATCCTCTATGGTGGTTGTTTCAATTTTCTTCTCACTTTCTTGATCTATCCTATAAATTGTATCAACTAATTTATTAGCATCATTATAGATATCCTCCTTGTTATCCTGCTCTACTTCAACTGCCTCCTCCTCCTCATCCTTGCTTTCTTCATCATCAGACGCTAATACATAGATATTCTTCAATATCATCATGCTCTCTTGAACTAATTCTTCTACTTTATTCTCTAGTAACAAGTATGCTCTTCTTTTGGATAGAAATATGTTTGTATGGTTTCTCATTACTAATTAGGTTTGTTGATTTATTAGTTCAAAGATAGTTTGAGCCAATGAGGCTTCCCTTATTTGTCTTTATTTCACTAGTTCTTATTTCCATTTTGTATCAATTTTATTATATATCTCCTCTAGAATCATCTTTCTTAATTATATAGGTGTGTATTTGAAAGTCACTATCTTATCTTAAACTACTTCTTCTAGTTTATGTTTATCAGCATTACTGAGTGCATCATATTTTATAAAATAAAATCTTGATAGTCTTGCACTACTCCTTATATTATCGCATATGTCATGTAGGTCTTACAAATTTTTGTGTGTATCTATCCTAAATTGACTTAAATAATTTGACTCGCTCCTCTCTTATTCCTTTTCTTCATCATCCTTTATAACTATTAGCCTTCTCCTTGGTGTCTTCAATAGTTTTCTTGACTCATCTTCCTTAGAGATTTAGTTCCTCTTTGTAGAGCTCTTAATTTGAGTTGGAATTGTTATCTTGACAACTCCCTTCTTCTAAGGTATGGCAACATTAATGCTAGCTTCACGGGTGCTTTTCCTTATCACCCTTGGTGATGTAGGTGTGGAATTCTTCTTTAAGCTCTTCTTCACCTTAGGCTCAACAAAAAAAACTTATTTTTCTTTAGTTTCATGTGGCTTGGCAGCCACCAATTCTTTTCATTTGCCTTTTTCTACTTCTCCTTCCTATTCATTGTCTTCTTCTTCATTTTCATTATCTTCTTCTTTATTATCATCATCTTCTTCATCACTTCTCAAATCTTCACCTTTTCCCTATGTGATCTACAATGGTGCCTCATAAAAAGTACCCTCTAGGGTCTTTATCATCTTCTTTCTATGTGTTTCCATCTTTAGCACTTTATTTTCCAACATTATCTTGATCTTTTTTGTTTCATATGTGTCAAATGGCTCAAAATATTTGTCAATAGTTTCATCTAATAGTATTGTTATGGTAGCTACAACTTCATCAATGTTTATCTAATATCATGTCAAATTTAGATGTATGTTATGTCTTATTTACCTTTGATCTAAATCCATGTGCTTAGTGTCCATGCATTTTACAATTGAAACAATTACCATTGAATTTTGGTTTAAGATTTGACTTTCCATTCTTGCTCCTAAAAACATTTATTGTATGGCCTAATTTTCCATAGTGGTAGCATGTAGGTTTCTTGTTCTTAGGAATCCTTTGTTCTTATTTCTTTGATGTATCTCCTTTCTCGACACCCAAAGGAACTCAATATAGCCTAATCCAAAAGTGTCATGAGGTCTCCTTAGTGCATTCATCTATTTGTTAAGTAATCTCATAGTGTATTTAGGTTTTTTCCATCCTTTCAATGAATTCCTTTTTATCTTTCAACTCATTCTTCAGTTTATCATTCTCTAATTTCAAATTTGTGATCTCCAACTCCTTCCTAGAAATCTCATGATGTACACTTAGTAACTGATTGACCATGTCAAACTGGTTGTGAGTCAACCTCTATACTTCTTTGATCCTTTCATCAAGTCTTTTATCCATCTATATTTTATATCCATTAATTTTTTCTTTTTCTTCTTTAGCCCTTTCTTTATCTTCTTCAGCCTTTTCTTTTTCTTCTTCATCAATTTTCTTTTGTTCAATAACTTCATATAATCTTATTGCTTGTATTTCATGTTCTCTTTTCAATTCTCTCACTTCTTCATTCAAAATGTTGTTCTCCTCCAACAAATATGCTATTGCTACATCAAGTTCACTAGAGCTACCTTCATCAATAAATTCTTCAACAATTTCTTCTTTGTATTATGTGTCATGCCATTGAATTGACATCTCCTTCCTTCTCTTCAAGGATTTCCTCAATGTCTCTTTTGTGGTCTTAAGCTATTCAAATGTGATCTAAACATCAAGCTTCTAGTTTCAAATATTTTCAACTCCCAAGTGGTTAGAACTCTCCCAAGAGTACACATCATTAATACTAGTTGTTGGAAATGTAATAGGGAAAGTAAGATATTGGGGAGGGGGTTGAATCAGGATCTATAAAACTTTAACTCTTTAAACATGAACCATATAAGAAATAACTCGATACATAACACTATATATGGTGGTGTAGAAACCCTCCAAGGAGAAAGTAAAGTTGTAGTGGGGAAGACACCCACAAATATTTTCACTACTATACCAATAAAGTGTATCTATTAAGGCTACAATGTTTGATCACTTCTGATGATCTACCCCATAAGGGGTCTTTGTATTGGATAAAATCATTCAATTTCATGTTATCTTTGATGTTACAAAAATATTTAGTATATTTAAAGCTCACTTAGGAGTCAAAGGAAGTTCTTGTGTATGACGAGTGTTTCAATTCAAATTCACTATCAACCACGCTCACTCGATCTCATAAGGAAAGTCTACAAGGAATAAATGTTAATAAAGCTCACTTAGTTAACAAAGGGACTTTGTAGGAAGATAATGTCTACCAAGTTCACTCACCAACCAAAGAAAATTTGGCATGAAACAAGTGGTAATGGAGATGATTTGGTTACCAAAGGAAGTCTGAAGAAAGTCTTTTCTAACTTAGTATTGACCAAGCTTGGTTGGCTAATGAAGTATTTTCTTGATTCAGCATATTTAGTTTGATAAATTTATTTATTTTTTAATAAGGTAAAAATAGGTTTTGAAGGGACCTAAAACCCTTTAAAAAAAGCATAAGATTAGCATTAAGCTCTACCAATTTTTACAAGGACTTGAAACCTAGAGTAAGGAAAAAAACACAAAAAGCCAAGTTTTATAAGGACCTAAAATCACACATTTAAACCAAACACACCCAAGTTTTACAAGAACTTAGAATCTACAGTTTAAACAAAAACTAGAAAATATAAACATAACTAACAACACCATCTGGAGTAGCAACTAGTACACCAGCAACCATGACTAGCACCTACAATAGCTCTTTAATGATCTTCTCTACCTCCTTACCTATTTCCATAGTACTTTGGATAATATCAACTATGGAAAAATCCAGTACCTTAGGAGCTTCAGTAATCTTTTTCCTCATGCTCTCCTTAGTTCTCTTGCTAGGCCCTCTTGGACTCCTCACCCCTATAGTATCTGGAGACATGATCTCCTTGTTTCTTTTCTTGCCTAGACTAGCCATCACAACACCCAAACTAGAAGTAACCTACTCCATTCTCTATCCAATATCCTTAATTAGTTGATGGATTTTTAGCTCATAATCCTTTAAGTTTTTCAAGGATGTTTCAAACTTATTTTTCTAGGTGAGCTCTCGTAGAACTTTCATGGTCCATCTCTTTCTAGATAACCCCAATTTTTTTCTTAAGCACCATGATTTCATTATAGAGCCATGAGTCATCTTGCAGGGATACTTCTACTTTTAGCTTAGTAGTATGAAGGAAAGATAGCTTCACATGGTGAGACTCATCCCTACACTCTTCATCATTCCTAATCTCAACATCAATGATAGTGTTATTGACCTAGATGTCATTGTTTTTATCCTACTTCTCATTAACCTCATCTTTCTTCTCCTTACTTGAATTATGCTCTTTCATGACAAGGACTTTACCTTATTGTTCTTTTTTATGTCCATTTCCATTTTATCCTCATTGGAAATCCTTTTGGGATGGGAAAGGTGAACACTTTTTTTACCCTCATCATCCCTTTAAGCTTTGGACACTGCATTAGATTTAGTTTTCCTATCTTTACTATCCTCCACATGATCCTTACCACTTGACATGCCTTTTCTCCTAGATGGACCTTCTAGGTTCAAGTTGAGGTCCCCCATTTCAATTTTATTATCATTCTCGATAGAATTCTTAGATTCCATCTTTTCTTCTACATTTTTCTTTTTAATCTCTCATTTCCTACCCTTTTTGGTACTCTTAGTGTCACTAGTGCCTTTCTCACTTTTAGCCTTTTTCTTTGGGTGAGTTTCATTACCAAACACTTTCCACTTTTTCTCTACAATCAGAGAGGGTTTAACAGCCTTTCTTTTATAGTACTTATCAATAAGTAAAATTAAGCCCTCATGGAGCATAAGACATGACTCCTTATTCCTATGGACTTGGAGACTTTGAATCAAAGAGTACTTTGAGTAAAATGGGAAAGAGATTCTATGTCTATACCTAAAATGATTTAGGAACACAAAATGAAACTTTTGGACTCTCTTGGCTCTACCATCAAGGATAAAATATGTTGGAATATTCAAATAGGAAGAATGCTTCTGAGAGGGGGGGGGTGAATCAGAAGTTTTGTATTTTAACCATTAAAACTTTTTAACTAAAAGTAGATTGCATGCATATGAACATATCAGACAGTTATGAAAAACACATAAGCATCACCACATAACATTTGAGATTTTGGTAACCTAGAAACCCTCCAAAAATAAGAAGGTAAAACTAGGGTGGGGATGATACCCACAAAATCACTACAGTAATAATATTTAACCACTTTTGATGGTCTGCCCTGTTGAAGGCTTTACAGTGTATCAATAGTGACCTGGTTAAAGGATTTACAAACACTTTACATGAAGTGTCACCCTGTTAAAGGATTTAATCACCTATTTAAAGGATCTACAAAATAGTTGTTAAGCTAACCTATCACCATAGGGTTTTTCATTCTAATACAATTTCTAGAGAGTATTAGGTACAATAAACTTGATAGCTTACAATCCTTTATTTGCTGAATATAGGCACTTGATCTGCTTTCTCTAATCTTGATCCTCTGAGATCTGATACTCTTTTCTCTGAAATAGTTTTCCTTCCATACCCTTGTATATCCACTTCTCTTTCTAATGATATTTTATCTTCCTTATAAAGACATTCGAAGACTTAGGGTTAGGTATGGATCTATGATCCATATTGAATCTATGCTTCCTGCTCATTCCTTGCACTTTTCTTATTGGTTGCATGCCTTCTCCATTTTCCTTATTGGTTGCATGTAGATTGCATAGGAAATACAAAATATTTGATCTTATCATTTAATCCTTCAAGATTCATCATATGTCAGCCATGAAAATGGTTTACATATGAATCAATGAAGTTACAAACTCATATGTACATTCTGTGTTATTTGACACTTGCTGATTTCAGATGCTCGGCACTAATAAAAAACTGGCTTACTAAGCTCCTATTGCATTTCTATATTGCTCGGCATCATCTATGACTCAGCACTTAAATATCACTCGGCACCTAAAGTCATTCGACACTTGAACTTTTCTCGCCACCTGATCTTCACTCGGCACCTGAAGGCTACTTAGCACCTAAAGATCACTCAGCACCTAAAGTCTTTCCTAACTTGGCTCATGTTGTGGCTCGGCATACATGGTGTACTTGGTTCCAATATAGAAAGTGGTTAAGTGTATTGGCACTCAAGTGTCAAAAACCATTATGAGGTCAACAATCTCCCCCTTTCACATGAGTGACAAAAACACTTAACTGATCTTATGAGTACATTAACTAATCTTCTTGATATATACAGAGGTTTTAAAAAACTTTAATCAAAATTTGTGTAACTTACAATATATATACCTCAAAATTATTGTAACTCCCCCTGAGTTGGTTGTTTGTACCATTATCTATATATCATGCTCCCCTTTGTTTCCTTGGTTTTATTTCCCGCATTCTCTCATTCATCTTATAATATCTCCCCCTTAGTTAATAAGATATATATCTCCCCCTTTTTGACACTTATGTAAAAGGATTTTAAGGGTTAAGACCATATTTCACCAAAAATGTATTGTTTACCTCCATAATCATCCTGAGAGCTGCATCCCAATTGTTCAAAGCAATTTCCAATGACTTGTGTAGGATGGCAGTCTCTATAGCAAGATGAATAAGTCCATCTGAAGTAGAAAGATTGGGATCTTTCTTGAGAACAAATTCTGCATAGACTTGTTCCTTATGGAGTATTTCCAAATGTGGGGTAATGGAGGACTAGAGTTGTATTAGTTTTGCCTTGATATTGGCCTCATCTGCTTATAATACAGCTATTTCTTTCTGAGTGTGAAGTGATTGAGCAAAATGCTTCTCACTTTGAGCTGGATTGTTTGGTAGCTGCATGCTTGAAATATTTAAATTTCTCTCCAAGCTCAGTATCTTTTGGCTTGTCTCTTGTGTGAAGTATGAAAAGTCACACAAATTTTTGTACAATGAGAATATATTCTCAAATACCTTTTTCACTTTGTCTATTAGCTTTTCCAATTCAACCTGGGAGAGTGCAATTTGACTTGATACTTGCTTATTTACTTTTCCCTGGAATTTTCTTTCAGACCATTCTATAAGTTTTTCATTTGTCTCTTGGTCTTCATTTGTCACCTGGTCAACAATATCTGATAATTTCTCTATGATATGCTTTGACTCATCTGGTGACTACAAACTAAAGGCATCCATAAAGATTTCCTTAATCTCATGTAGTGTTTGCTTTTGTTTATACTCCCTCCTGAGTATCTCTTGTCTCTTTCTCCTATTCAGTGCTTCCTACACCTCATTGATTTGATTAATGGTTATTGTTCTTGAGTCATATCCTAGTATGACTATCTCTTCATCTAATTCAGGGTCTCCATAGTGAAGTACCCTTGCAACTTTTGTAGTACTAGATCCTGGTGTAGATATTTCCAATGGCTGTTGTGAAGGAGTTCCTGAGGTAGGCAAATTTATCAATGTTTGTATTGCCTCTTGCTCTTTAGGAGTTTCCTCTATTTTCTCCTCCTGCTGTCTACTTCCTTGATCAATTATGGTAATCTTAGGAAGTGCACCTTCTATTTGTGGTGTAGGATTAGATGTAATAATTTGTCCTATTTGTTCTATTTCTTTTTCTACAGCTGCACTCGGCTTCTATATTGAGGTGTCAACTATGCCTAATGAAATAACTATGGGCATTTGAGGTTGACCGCTAGTAGTTGTAGAGATGATGGAAGGTGGTTCTTACGGATTCACCTTTTCTCTAACTGTGCTTTCTACCAATTTTGGTAATTCATCCATATTGACCAATACTGGATCTGTACACAATCTTTCTTGCTACAAAGATTGGTCAAGGATTCTTTTGAGGTCTTCTGCAGTTAATGGATTGATGTTCTAACCAGAAGTGTTGGGAACATCTTTTATAATTATAGTTTTTGCAGGTGTGATGGGTACATGAGGAGGGCTAGAAGGTGGCAATTGTGTGTCTTGCACACTCTGGTTTGGTTTTTGCTCTTGCTCAGCTATTGCCGTTACATCTTGTTATTGTGTCTCTTCCTCCTCTCCATCTTTCTTTTCTTCTTCCTTCTTCTCTTCTTCTTCTTTCTCTTCTTCTTCTTCTTTCTTTTTTTCTTCTTTCTTTTCTTCTTCTTTCTTTTCTTCTTCTCCCTTCCCTACTACTGTCTTCTCTTCTCTCTTTTTTCTTCTCTCTTCTGGTGGAGCAGCTGCTTCTTCCTTGTATTCTTCTTCAAGAAAATCTTCAATCTTTTTGTACAAGTTTTTTCATGATTTCATTGTTCTTTGAACAATTTCTTCCATCTTGTTTTGGAGAATAAAGAATTCCCTATACTTAGGTGTAAACCTAGTATTATGCCTTTTGACTACTTTCTTTATTTGTTCCTTATTCAAATCAGGCAACACGATTGCTAGGGTTGATTCCCTCATCTCCTTCTCCATTTTCAAACAAAAATGCCATCTGTCTTCTACAATTTTAGACAGTTCTTTTGGCAATTGTCCATCTAGTTCAAGAGGAATGTACTTGAACTGTGCCATCATTCCATAAACTATTTCCTCTATCCTATTCTATTCTTCTTTAGTAAACTTATTGAAATCAACTTTATTTAAGTTGCTTAAATCACCATTCCCAATCTTTTTACATAAAGTATCAACTAAAAAATAGCTTACCTTTTCAAATTGATCTTCTTCATCAATATCATGTTGAGCCACATATCTTCTTCTTTTCCTCGGCTCTTCCTATGTTTCCTTGATTGGTTTCTTCTTTGTAGCTTCCTCTGTAGCCTTTTTAGTGGAGGCCCTTGTTGCAGCTCAGGTTGTTGGCTTTTGAGGTGATGGCATAGCAGATTTCTTTGGTTTTTACTGAGCTGGAGGCTATTTTGTTTCCTTCCTTTTCTTTGACTCAGCTTTAGTTGGTGCTTCTTTGGCTTCTTTTTCCTCTTCACCTTCCTCCTTGTCTTCACCTAGGCCTTGGGTCAATTCCATTGGGCCTTGTTCTTGTTCATCTTCATCATCATCATTTTCATCTTCATCTTCTTCTGCTTCAGCCTCAATTTGTTCACCAAATTTCTTCTTAATCTTCTTCAACAATTTGTCTTTCTTCTTTAATGTGGAGGCAGTCTTTAACTCCATATTTATCTTTGATCTTACCACATCATAAGTGCCAAAGTGTGGAGCACTTTTATCTGTCTCTTCTGCCAATAATGCAGTTATTGCTATAGAAGCTTCATCTATATTGATTTCATATCCAAATGGCCTTAGCCATCTCACCCTTGGAATTACTGCTTGAATATAGGTAAAATCAATGTCAACTAAGAAGCACAAATCATTAGTATGTTTTTCCACTAAGGAAACTGGTATTCTTGATCTTTGCTTCATGGATTTCTTGAAATCCTCAAAATAACTTGTCATTAGTGTATCAAAATTTTCTCCCATTTGTTCTATATATTCATTGATTTGGACAATGATAGTCTTATCATTCCTCCATGTAACTTTTTCGAAAGAGGGAAACTCATTCTGAACATAAAAGAATATACAAACTAGAATTGCTCCAAATTTGCATTGAGCACCCTTTGTCCTTCTTATGGCAGCTAGGTTTTTAGTAATCTGTTGTAGTTGTAGTTCTGCAAGATCATAAGTATGGTCCTTTTTCACCAATTTGTAACCTACATCTACTGCAATACATGGCACACTTTTGAGTCTACTAGATTGATAGAACTTATGGGCAATGACTCTAATAGCAAACTCAACTAGAGGATCCTGAATGGTATGAATTGTCATTCCTCTTTTATTCCACTGAGCACCAGTGTTCTTTTCAATAACCTCCTTTGGTTCACTTCTTAAGGTTTTGAACCGATCTAGGGTAGGATACCTAGTTACCCTATGTATGATTCCTTTGGTTAATTTGATGGGAATATCTTCCAACCAAAGACTTCCACCATGAATTCTTCTTAACACAAGTTTAACCCATTTTGTCTTGAATACGGTGGGAAAACTCAAAACTTGGGTCAAACCCTTCCTTTCAACAATTTTGAATTCATCTTTTAAGACTCCATCTACGCACAATTTTTCATAGGCTTTCCTTATCTCCATATCTCCTAGGGCTCCTATCTTACAATTATAGCATCTTCTTACGTCTTGAACCATTACAACTTTTGAGGGTATTTGGGAGAGAGCTCGGGCTAGGTCATTTTTGTATGCAACTTTAGGGATGGGATGAAACTCAGGTTGTTTGACCTTATTTGATACTAACTGAACTTCAAACGACTCTTTCTCCTCGGTTTTCTTAGAACTTGACACCATTTATGCAAACTAGGGTTTCCTTTTTACGAAATATGAAACTTCATAGCTTGGCACAAATGAAAATACCTCAAGATTGATGAAAATGCGTTGAGAGATGTTGCAATCTACTTGAAATGCTAACTCTTCTGCTATGAAGTCACTCTGCTCTCTTTCTCTTCTTTGCTTCTTGATCGCGATGAGGAAAACTGATTGGAATCACGATAATATACCCTATTTTCATTGCATTAAATGCTCAACTGCCAACTCGGCTTCTGATGGATTTTAACATTACTCAACTTGTACTACACTTCCACTTTACTTAGCTTGCATTGGAGTTAACCAACTCGGCATCAGTTATCAACTCGGTTGCTATTAGGAACTCAGCATGTGTTGGAGTTTAGCTTGACATCCAAAGACAGCTCTGCAATATCATTTAGATCTTGTCTTGACATCTTGTCTCATGCAGATTTATACTTTGCATTGCTTCTTTGTCTTGGGGCTGATGTGTGATATAACTTTGTATATCAGTCCCATATACTTCTCATGCTTATTTTGATGAAGTGTGATCACTTGACCCATTGGGTGAAGTGATCCCTCCACTTGATGTGTTGCACTCATCTTTCTTTTTCCAAGTCTTATTCATTTATCCCCTTACCTTTTCAACATCAATCTTTTCTTTGCCCTTATTTTCTTCAGTCTTGGGTGCCTTTGACCTTGTAGGATAGTTTCTGCTGGTATGCCTAGTTTTCAAAAAATTGAAACATGTAGTTTGGCTCAACCATCTTTTATAGTTTCCCTTGAAATGTGTTCTTATGCAATTCTAGGGTGTATGTCCATATTCCTGACAATAATGACAGCTATACTTGGTGTTGTAATCCCAATGATAGTGACTTTCATTTCCTTTTGATTTTGCTGGTTGATTTGATGTCCACATAGGCTTTGATCTGCAGTCAAATGCTCTATGTCCATACTTCTTGCAATTATGACAATGTCCATCAAATCTTTGAGTCCTTGTGGCATTGGATCTGCAATCTTGTGTTATATGTCCTTGCATGTTGCACTTGTGACAGTAAATCTTGCTCTTGGGTGTATTTGTCTGATTAAATCTCCTACTCCTACAAATATTAGCAGTATGTCCCTTTTTATTACAATAATGACAAGTGGATTTATAATTCTTGCCTTTTTCACTTCTTTGCTCAACACTCTTTGACGATTCTCCAACTTTAGTGTTGTTGTATCCAAGTCTTGATGTATCATGGGTAGATTTTGGGGATTTTAGCAACTGTTCAAAATATTTGATGGCTTCACTTGACTTGTTGACATTCTCTGCTACCTCTTTTTCTCTATTTAATTCATTCTTTAGTTGTTCATTCTGCATCTTCAAAGTAGAGATCTCAATATCTTTCATATTGAGTTCATGATGAAGGTTCATCTTTTGGGCAAGTGTATCCATCTGCATGTTTGAGATCCTTGATAATTCAATACATTTTTCTTCAAGTCTATTTGCAAGATTTCTTTTGTCATTTTCCATCATGACTTTGTCCTCAACTACTCTTTTCTTTTGTTTAGTGATTTCACATAACATTATGGCCTGTGATTCATGTTCCATCTTGAGAGATCTTATCTCTTCTTCTTGAACTTTATTTTTCTCCATTAGTTCTGCTATTGCTGCATCAAACTCTTTGGTGTCTCCATTGGCACATAGTTTTGTGGTATCAATCTCCTTGTAGTTTATATCATTTTCAGCTATGGCTATATCCTTCCTTTTCTTCAAGGATTTTCTCAATTCCTCCCTTGCTTCCTCTACTTTGTGTAGAGCCAGTTGCACATCAATCACTTGATTTTCAATAATCTTCCCAAGTTTGAAGACTTCCATCTTTAGATCTTTTTCTCCAAGTTGTTAGACTTCTTCTTGTGAGAACCTTTCTCTAATACCAATTGTTGGAATATTCAAATAGGAAAATGCTCCTGAGAGGGGGGGGGGGGGGGGGGTGAATTAGAAGTACTATATTTTAACCATTAAAATTTTTTAACTGAAAGTAGATTGCATGCATATGAACATATTAGACGGTTATGAAAAACACATAAGCATCACCACATCACACTTGAGATTTTGGTAACCTAGAAACCCTCCAAAAATAAGAAGGTAAAACTGGGGTGGGGATGATACCCACAAAATCACTACAGTAATAATATTTAACCACTTCTGGTGGTCTACCTTGTTAAAGGCTTTACACTGTATCAATAGTGAACTGGTTAAAGGATTTATAAACACTTTACATGAAGTGTCACCCTGTTAAAGGATTTAATCACCTATTTAAAGGATCTACAAAATAGTTGTTAAGCTAACCTATCACCATAGGGTTTTTCATTCTAATATAATTGCTAGAGAGTATTAGGTACAATAAACCTGATAGCTTGCAATCCTTCATTTGCTGAATATAGGCACTTGATATGCTTTCTCTAATCTTGATCCTCTGAGATTTGATACTCTTTTCTTTGAAATAGTTTTCCTTCCATACCCTTGTACATCCACTTCTCTTTCTAATGAGATTTTGTCTTCCTTATAAAGACATTCAAAGACTCAGCTCCTGTTGCATTTTTGTATTGCTCAACATCATCTGTGACTTGACACTTAAATATCACTCAGTACTTGTATCATGCTCAACACCTAAAGTCATTCGGCACTTGAACTTTTCTTGGCACCTGAAGGCTACTCGGCACCTAAAGATCACTCGGCACCTGAAGTCTTTCCTGACTCGGCTCATGTTGTGGCTCAGCATATATGGTGTACTTGGTTCCAATATAGAAAGTGGTTAAGTGTATTGGCACTCAAGTGTCAAAAATCATTATGAGGTTAACGAAAATAATCATGAATGTATGATAAAACATCACTCTAGATTACCTTAATCTAGCTCATATCATAGAAATCATGATTCTTCTCCAGATTTTTCTCCTCTTCATTAGTTTTAGGTAATTTTTTGAAGGACACATTCAAAATACTTGTTTCCTTTTTGAATTTGAGACCCTCCATCGGAAGACCCATAATCTCAACAATGAATTCATTCAACAACTTCACAATGACCCCACACAGTGTAACCATATCTTCAATCCAATTTTTGAAGAAGGTCTCTGTAATGTGGGGTTTATACCCTTAAATTTTATCAATATAAGTCATGAATTTCCCTTTTTTAAGGATATCCCATACATCCAAATTCATCTTCCATTCTTTGTAATTATTCGGCTCTTGATTTCTTGGTTCCCCTCCCATCTCATATTCGACTTTGCCCCTACAACTACTCTGATAAATGGTAACCAAAAGGAAAAGTAATGTATCTTTGATCTTCAAGAAAACATTAACCTTGCATGCATGCCAAGTACAATCTATAATTATACAAATGCACCACATAGGGATACTCAAAAAAAATTCCAAAAACCCATCACTTCCCTTTAAAAATTCCTTGATATTGTATGATCTTTCATTCATAAGCATGTTTCATATCATAATTAACAATTACTATCAACTACACTTCCTTACTTAGGTCATCATTCCAACTCAACTTTGTTTCCCTGTAGACTGCTTGATTTAGAGTCCAATCAGCAGCTTTGTTGCACTTCCAAAAAATATGAGAAATACAAACATTATCAAACTTATTCATAAGGTGTTTTATTTCCATTATGCTTCCCTCAATAGTCCATATTATCAAAACTCTTTTTATTCAATATGTTAATATTATTAAGAGAGTCTCCTTCTAACCAAAGATTCTAAAAACTAAATTCTCATAGTGAACAAAGTAGTAGTTGCCTCTACTTTATGACTAGTAGACTTGCCAATAGGTATTGCAATAGCATACACAACCCTACTATAGTGGTCTCTCAAAATACCTCCACATCCAAATTTTATCAAATTTCCTTTAGTTGAACCATCAAAATTACCCTTAATCCATCCCATAGGTGGATATCTCCACTTTACTTTCTATCTTTTATCCTCCTGTATTGTTCTAATGCATTTCACATTCATATGCTTATTTATTTGAATCTCATTAAACATTTCTCTCTGAGATTTAAAGTTCTCTCTTATAGCTTTGGTAATATTTTGGCCTAAAACCCAGTTAGGAGTCTCCTTATTTCTAAAATTTTTATTATCCCTCTCCTTCCAGATACCCCACCAAAGATGAGGGAGATAAATCTTCCAAAGAAAACCAATATCAGCATCCTTAGTTGGACATGTCTAGCCTTGAAAGCTTTGATCAATGTCATTATGCTAAACCCATGCTAAGTTCCAGTAGTTAAGGAGGTGACTCCATACATTCTTGCTAAAACTATAGTTTAAAACATGGTTCTTCCTATCTTCAAATTCCATCTTACAGAGACAACATCTGTTGAACAAGTAGACCCCTCTCTACCCATGATTTTATTTGTTAAGTCTATCCAACTTAAGAGATGAATATTGATTATTTGAAAGTGTATTCAACCTAACTTGACAAGGTAAATGATATAAGTATAAGGTCAAGTTGTGGGATTGAATGTGTGGAAGCATGGGATTGAAAAGATAGATCAAGGAAGTGAATTGGAAGGATAGTAGAGTATCTAAGTTGATTGAGCTACAAAGAACATTCTAATCAAGGAGGATCAAGTATTCAAGCTAGAATAGAGATTTTAAATTAGTAAATACAATTGCATCATAAATTAGGTCATATCATTGTTACTCTCTAATAATTTCATTAGTGAATTAAATCTCCTAACAGAGTTATCTTAACAGCTAATTTCCAAATCCTCTAACAAGGTGACATTTCTAGATTGAAGTGTCCAAAGACCTCTAACAAAGCCACTCCTAATAGGGTGATCTAAATAATTTAATAGGGTCACATCTAACAGTGTGTTTTGTAAACTTTGACAGGGTTGGCTCCTAATAAAGCTCACTTCAGAAGAGTGAAAAAGGTAACTAGTTGCAATTGGTGGTTTTCCCAAATTGGGTTTCCATGTTAAATCCTAGTGTCTCATGTGTTCATGTTATTTTCTTTATGTTTCAACAACTAAGTTAACTAGGTTAATCACATTTTATATCATAAGATCTACATGTTTAGTGTTGACCAAGTAATAGTGCATGATTCAATATTAATCGAGTTACTGTGTTAACTAAGTGATCTATGTAAACTGAGTTACAATAATGTTTCAATTTCAATAGAGTTTTGGTTTTGTATTGTATTTACATCTTAAGGGATCTTGGATTTGTTTATTCACCCCTCCCCTCTTAATTACTCCTCTTATATTTCCAATACTTTCCCTATTAAAGGATTACAAGACTATTAGTTCTACCTTGATTAAAGTATTTTACATCACATTTAAGTGGGTACTATTTGAGGAGATTTACAAAGGCCTATTAAAACCACTTTTTAAAGAGATTTAACCCTAAAACACTTGTTAGAATGTATTAGTACCTAATCCTTTGGTATGCACTTCAATTATGATAAAATATCTCCTCTATCCAATATAAGATAACCTCTCTACGATTGATCTTCAATGACTCCTCACTACACTTCTTGATCGCCTCTATCATTTACCTCTGTAATTCATCTTATAGTTCACATCCAAACTCCTCTCAATCACACACTCATGAATTAGGTATAAAATCATCCTTATATAGTTTTTTGGAAAAGCTTCTAGATCATGATCAACAATCTAGACTCGTCCCTTTTTCCACGTAGTCCTAATTTTTTGATTGGTGGATTGTATTTCATAGGGATTAATGATCTTCATCAACACAAATAATTGGCTCATTGATTGGCCCTTTTTTCTATAGAATATACTTCTAGCTTGATAAAAATGGTTTAAATAAGTTTTGTGCCATTACAAACTCATATGCAAAAACTATATTACTCAACACTAATAATATTTTGATTCTTGACACATATTTTTCTTCATCTTGTCCCTCACCTTTAACTCTATTTGGCTTAAACTGTAAGTTCTCTTTGGCTTACTCAACATATGTTGTATCCTGAAACACTCAAATACACTAAACTATTTGGTGATTCTTATGTGTACTTTATATTATATTTACATTATATGAATGAAATATGTACACTTTACATTATGTTTTCTCAACATGGATAGTGGCTTGGTCATAGTGTCAATCAACCAACATTCCCTATAAAATAACTAGGTTTTTTTCACTAATATATTATACTAATATTTCCTTTAGGGTCAACAATAAGTTCAAGAGAAATAAGTGAGGCTTGAATATTTGAAATATAAAGAGAAAAATGTAGACATATTTACTAAGCCATTACCTAAGGATTCTTTTTGAGTATCTAAGACGTAAACTAGGGATCTTCCCATATCTAAAATTCACTAGGTGAATATGCATGTTCGGTTAATTCATAGATGAATAGAAATATCTTTATTAAATTGGTACAATAATTTACACTTTAGGAACATTTATGGAGTTGTGAAAATGATTGTGATGAAACTCATGTAAATTATACATGCAAGGCATAAGGATGACTACAAGGTTTTATAACTTTTACATTGGAACTTATATTTACCTTTGGAATTGCTATCAAAGAGGGAGTGAATATGTAAAGAGCATAATTATACCAAAAGATGAGAGAATCTGTAAAGAAAAGAAATATACCAAAAAGGGATATTAGTATAAAAATACAAAAAAGGAGAAGGAAATAAAGAAAGAAAGAAAGAAAGAAAGTGAGAATAAGAAGAATGTTATGCAAAGGGGGGGTATACATGAAGATGAATTTCAATTGAGAGAAAGATCATATCCTAACAGGAGAAATGTTGAGGATAATTGTTATTGCTAAAGATATAGACCGAGATAAAGAGAACTTGGTGATCAAGAGAAAGAGCTCAAAAGTTGTTTTCAATGTATACATTTGATTATCTTATGTAATGTTTTGTAATGTAGAATCATATGTTATGTTCTACCATCAATGCCAAAGGGGGACATTGTTAATCCCAACTGATAGTGATACTTAGAGTGATATTGTTGATATAAGATTGTTTTGAAGTTAAGTACCTATAACGGAACAATTCTTACTTTGTCAATGATGCTAAACCTACTACCTATTGGTGAGATAATTTCTTTTTTGTCTAAAAGCTATCATTTAGTTGATTGATGAAGAGGATTTGAAAAGAGGAGATAACAATAGCACTTAGAGAAACGTTGAGTTACTTGGTATGTAAAAGAAGCACTAAAAACAAGTAAGACATTGATACTATAGTTTATTTTTTATCTACTTGAAGTCTAAAATGAAAGATTACTCAAGATAAGATTGCAAGAAGATCAAGTAAGAAATGTGTCTACCAAGTCTTTTTGAGTAGTCAATGAAAGAAAAGTAGAAATTAGTAGAATCCAAGTGAAAATTAAGAGATGCTAAGAAAAGATGAAAAATAGTGCAAGATGAGTGATTGTAAGAATATGCCAAGTAAAGTTTAGTTTGTTTCAAGCATCAGTAAACTTTAGTATTTTCCAAGTGAACTAGTATAGATGTTGAGTGATAGAAAACAGTGTTAAATCAAAGATTTGACAAATCTAAGCTTACTAATTTGATTTCTTAAATTGTGTGAAGCATGTGGAAGATAACTATGATGATTTTGTGGCACAAAATTTATGTAAACCATTTTGAGGAGAATTAAAGGAAGATTGTAGAAGAATTTTCTAGAGGAACCAAATGGAAAAGTGGGTAGATTCATTGAATCCTACCTAACCCTAAAATAAATGATTGAGGTTAAAAGAAAAAAGATCTAAATTCTATATTTATAGATATAGTTGGTCAGAAGCAAAGGTTTTCATGTGCGAGAACCTAAGGAAGATGAGGAGTCTAGGGTATTGCTTCATTTAGTGGCCGAACAGAATTGACTGTAGTAGGCATACAAAGAAAGAAGGCTTAAGAGTATAAATGATTGAAGGGTGAACAAACTATTAGAGCTTAAGTATATGAAAGCCAAGAAGAATGGAAGACTGAAATAGAGATCTATAATCTACAAGTGAGTTGTATTTTTTTATCAGAACAAGCCCTACTATTACTTTCTAATCATTATATCATTTTAGGGTAAATCCTTTGTATTAAGGTTGACCTAACAGTCATTTGTAAATCATTTAATTAGGTGACATTCTAATAGAATGTTATAAAGTCCTTTAACAAGGCATAATGCTAATAGGGTGATTGAAATCCTTTAACCATGTCACATTTAACAATGTGTATTATAACCTTTAATAGCGTTGGCCTTTCATAGGCCATCACTTCAGAAGAGTGAGAATTAGTACCATGTTATAAGCACTTTTCCCAAATTGAGTTTCCACATAAAATCCTTGTGTCAAATTGTGTGAATGTTCTTATGGTGTTTCATGTTTACATTTCTACAAAGTTGTTTTGACCTAGGACAATAACCTACAAATTTTAAGTTTTACATATTCCAATGGATGCATGCATGACAAGGTTTTATGGGTATGGGTCTACTAAGTGTTGAAAAGTTTTATTTGTACATCTAGACCTTAGATAATTGATTCACCTCCCACTCTCAATTATTGTAAAGAATTCCAACAATTGGTATCAGAGCCATAGTGCTTGAGAGGATTACTTTGAAAGTACTAGAAGAAAAAGATCCAAGATGTCCAAAAGAGACTTACCCAAGCTTAACAAGGAGAACTTCCCTGCATGGAAAAGATTGATGAAGCTACATCTAGGAGGTTTTGGAAAACATGCACAATCTATCATCACTACTGAGCATGTTGACCCTACTAGAGCCCTAATTGTTGAGGATCTAAAAAAAAAGAAAGAACACAATCATGCTATGTTAGAGATTTCATCTTCCCTAAGCTACACTAAGTTTGATTATATCAAGGAATGTGATACTGCTAAGGAGATGTGGGATGTTATAGAAAAGAATTATGGAGGAAACAAAAAATGTGCTAAGAGAAAAATCTAAGAGTCTTAGAGGTAAGTTTGATGATATGAGAATGTAAGATGGTGAAAATATAGTTCAATATTGTGCCATAATAAAAGAAGTAGTTAATGCTATTAGAGGAGAAACTAGTAAGATTGAAGATGAGACTGTGATTAGCAAAGTACTGAGAACCCTACTACCCATCTATGTTATTAGAGTCTCTGCCATACAAGAACTAAGGTGCACACCTAGTAATGATCTGACCCTTGAAGGATTGATAGGTAGACTCACTACCTTTGAACTCTCTAATTTTGATAATTTCAAATCTGAGAATGTTGAATCTTCTTTCAAAGATAAACTGTCATTAAAGGAGCCTAAAGAGAAGAAGAAAAAGGTCAAATATGTTTCTATTGATAGTGATATAGATGAGAAGGTCATAGAATAGCTTGAAGCATTGCTAGAAAGAAGATTTCATAGAGGAAAAGGCAAATTCAAAGGTAAGTTACCTATCATGTACTTTAACTATAATTAGGTTGGTCATATTATTACTAGATGTCTTGAGAAGAAAAATAGAATTGGAGACAAATATAGAAGTGTTAGTGAATAGATTGTCCTCCAAGAAAATACATACGAATATAACCCTAAATGCCCAAATGAGAAGACTAATCAGCACTAACAGTTGGACAAGTTATCATTGGATTGATAACTTTCCTCTGAATTTTATCAGGTACAGCTCCTCGTATATGATTTGCAATGAATTAAAATATGGATGCTTTTAACTTGAAAGCACAAAAGGATTACAAACATCTACCTGTATGTACAAAGTAGATGCGAAAACTAGGATTATTGAAAAGAAATAACAACAAAGAACATTGGATGACACAAAGTTCACATGCCCAAATGCTACATTACAAAGTAAATGAGATCAAGGAATTATTTTCCATCCTTTTGAGAAAATGAGGAATTAGAGCTTTATGAGATATCTTGAAATGATAGCATAATCTAAAAACAGTGACCATGAAATGTATTTTAGAGAAAACTAAAAACAACACAAAGATTGTGATCAGTGGAAGGAAAATGCATCGTAATCAAAGTTCTGATACAAATATCCTCCAACCTCCCTTCTCTAAATGAAAAATAAACAAAGATCTTCTTACAAATTTACAATCCAAAAATCACTATCTAAAGGAAAGTTGAAATTCTTTCCTTTAACATTGCATTAACAAATCAAAAGATCTCCTATCTCTAACACAAAGTTTAGGAAATCAGCTCTGCCCTCTCTCTCTCACAAGAAATAAAATGATTTGCAGAATCTCCTTCCCTTCTAGAGCACAAAGTCTACCATTGGAAGTAGGAAGAATGGAACCCCCTCAACCTTTGCTATTGTCATATTTATTATCTTCTCATTTTCCCGTGAAAACTCTTCAATTTCTCTAACTGAATCTTGAAAAACCTTATGACTTCCCATTTCCTTTTAATATTTTCAATATCTCCTTTCTCAAATTTTTAATATCATTATTAACATTGTCTTATATTTTTGATAATATGAGGCCCCTATAACATATGCATACTAACAGGTGGCATTTGCTGGCAACAGAGTGCTGATCCGATAGTAGTGCACTAAAACACCTGTAACTTTTGATCCATTTATAATCAAGAAAAACCTCTTGGAGATATTTTATAGGATTATATTTTTTAAAACATATCCAAAATTTATCTTAATCCAACAATTGGATTAGAAGATATATCCCTCGAAACAAGACTTATTTTCATATCCTTTGTATTTGTTAATGTCATTACTGATCTGATATAGGTGCAAACAGGAACCCATAACCTTTGATCCAAAATGAATCTTACAAAACCCTTTGGATATGATTTTTAGAACTAGAATTTACAACACATATCCAAGATTTATATCAATCCAACAATTATATTGTGAGATACAAACCCCGTAATATGACTATTTTACTATGCTCTGGATATTGTCACTATCATTGCTGATCCTATAGTATTGCACTTACACACCTGTAACTTTTGATTCATAAAAAATCTGACAAAACGCTTTGAAGAGGATTTGGAAAACTAGTTTTCTTCAAACATATCTGAAAATTAGAATGATCCAACGCTTAGATTGATATTTATACCCCCCCCCCCCGCATTGAGACTATTATTCTGGCTTCCTGCAAATTTGTTATCATAGAAATTACAGCAGCTTCTTCCAACAATATTTGCAAATGCATGACTTCCACCTCTTGAAAAGGTAATCAGGAATGATGAGCCCCTATGAAAATCATCCCCCTTATGATCTATAGAATTTTATATTGTGTTCATGAGAGATGTTATCAAACAGGCAATCTGCAGTTAAAACTTTCTTGATAATTTGGAGAGAAGACCGTCAGTTTTCCCCATTACAGAACCTTGAATTTGTAACCCAAGACTTGAATTTTGAAACTTTGATCTCTGGACTACTTGATTTCTAAACTTTTCTTGCATTGAACCTGTAGAATGGATCATTTGTACCACTAAAACACTTCAAACTACTTTGAACTAAGGTTCAAAGTGGTTCGAAAACACAATTTACAAGTTTTAAAACTTGGGTACATATGTGTACTAACATGGGCTCTAACTGTGGGACTATTTTTGGTGCAAAAATAGAGAACTCCAATAATCTCTGGGAAAAGAATAGTGCATTATCCATTGGGAAAATAGAGTCAGCAAAAGAAGATCGGGAGCTGCTTGCAGAGAGGGTGGAGGGGAGCAGGGAAAAACCAGCAAACAAAACCAACAACCAACAGCGAAACTAACAACAAACACAAGGCTTTGCACATTATTCCAACTACTGCTACGCACAACAAAAACTTATTTACAATATTTACAAAGGTAGGTAAAGAACCTACCAAGAGAACCAGAAGAAAGAAAAAACTACGCAAATCCATTTACTGATTGGGAGAAGTAGGAGCCCTTCCAAATCAGCAAATCATACCTTAAGGGAACAACTTCAAACCATTGCTTGTTGATGACCCTTTCAATACCAAACTTTGAACTGGCAATGTACATACACATGCTGATCCAAAATTCCTTTCCAAATAGCCATAGCTCATCATAATATTCTCTTTCATTCAAGAAATGATACTCAACATGCATCTGGTTGGGTTTTACTTCAGACTGAAAATTTTGAAAAGAAGAAACTTTTTCAAGAAAAGACACACAAAATCTGGAAATGTTGTCATAAAAACTCACCGTTTGTGTATGGCATTGGATATTATTGTCAACTTGTAAGCAAAGAGAAGCTTTTTCCAGTATAGGAACTTCTATTCTATACTTCTCATAGAATGCATGAAGCTTATTTCCCAACTCATCAATCAGCATATTATGACCAACTTTAAGATCAACAAAGTAGATATCTACATTATTAGTTGCAGAAATCACAGGTACCAGGTTGGAACTATGTTTTACCTCAGCCAAACTGATATGGTTTTCATCACGTATCTTTATAATCTCTTGGAAACCACTAACCATCCTTTCTTCAATCTCCTTGGATAGCCAAGAGTCATTTATGAGGAAAGATTTTGATGGACTATCATTATTTGAACATAGTTCCTTGCTAAAACCTTCCACATTTTCTATAGGTGAGCATAATATACTTTCTCCATCCTGCATACCTCCATCATTTACATCTTTTAACTGATTCCCTACCACTACAATGCTATCCACATTTTCATTTTGGCACATAAGAGGGAAATCAGATCCTTTACTCACTTCTTGGGCATCAAGAGATGAACTATCCTCATGACATGAAATCATAGGCAAAGACTTGATACAACTATCCATAGCCAATGAAGCCAAATGAAAAGAAGCATCATCCTCTTTTTGAATACACTCAAAATTTTCATCAGCTGAAAATGATGATGGGTAATCTAAATTCTTTACCTCAACTTCAGGACTTACTAGAGATGATGTGGAGATGGGAATCACATGTGGCTGAAAAGCATCAAGACCGTCATCATCTTGTCGGCTTCCTGTTCTTTCTTTACCAGGATCTTCTTCCTACTTGTCTTCCACTTCATCTATTTCTTCCTTCTCACATGCATATCTTTCTTTTTCTGGATCTTGCACTTGGGGTTTCTTCTTTATGAGGATGGCACCGTAAAAGGATTTTAGCCAGTCTACTTGCTTTGCAACCTCTTCAGTAACCTCTCTGATAGGATTATCTTTGAAAGGTGGGATGAAGATAAAGATTTTTGAGTTATCTTCATCTCTTGCTGGAATCCAATCTTTCAAGATTTCTTCATATATAATGAAGGCTACTAGGTATTCTTCTTCCATAGAGCCGCCAATCTCTTGCATGCAGAGATAACCATAAAACTGAGGAAGCAATGTTAGGTAATGATCTATTTTTCCTTTCCCCAGCAGAGTCGCCAAAAATTTGTTAGTGAACAGATTGTCCTCCAAGAAAATATATACAAATATAACCCTGAATGCCCAAATGAGAAGACTAATCAGCACTAACAGTTGGACAAGTTATCATTGGATTGATAACTTTTCTCTGAATTTTATTAGGTACAGCTCCCTATATATGATTTACAATGAATTAAAATATGGATGCTTTTAACCTGAAAGCACAAAAGGATTATAAACATCTACCTGTATGTACAAAGTAGATGCGGAAACTAGGATTATTGAAAAGTAAGAACAGCAAAGAACATTAGATGACACAAAGTTCACATGCCCAAATGTTGCATTACAAAGTAAATGAGATCAAGGAAGCATTTTCCATCCTTTTGAGAAAATGAGGAATCAGAGCTTTATGAGATATCTTGAAATGATAGCATAATTTGAAAACAGTGACCATGAAATGTATTTCAGAGAAAATTGAAAACAACACAAAGATTGTGATCAGTGGAAGGAAAATGCATCATAATCAAAGTTCTGATACAAATATCCTCCAACCTCCCTTCTCTAAATGAAAAAAACACAAAGATCTTCTTACACATTTACAATCAAAAAATCACTATCTAAACGAAAGCTGAAATTCTTTCCTTTAACATTGTATTAACAAATCAAAAGATCTCCTATCTCTAACACAAAGTTTAGGAAATCAGCTCTGCCCTCTCTCTCTCACAAGAAATAAAATGATTTGTAGAATCTCCTTCCCTTCTGGAGCACAAAGTCTACCGTCGGAAGTAGGAAGAATGGAACCCCCTCAACCTTTGCTATTGGCATATTTATTATCTTCTCATTTTCCTGTGAAAACTCTTCAATTTCCCTAACTGAATCTTGAAAAACCTTATGACTTCCCATTTCCTTTTAATATTTTCAATATCTCATTTGTCAATTTTTTTATATCATTATAAACATTATCTTATATTTTTTATAATATGAGGCCCCTGTAATATATGTATACTGACAGGTGGCATTTTCTGGCAACAAAGTGTTGGTCCGATAGTAGTGCACTAAAACACCTGTAACTTTTGATCCATACATAATAATTAAAAACCTCTTGGAGATATTTTATAAAATTAGGTTTTTTAAAATATATCCAAAATTTATCTTAATCCAACGGTTGGATTAGAAGATATATACCTCGAAACAAGACTTTTTTTCCTATCCTCTGTATTTTTTAATGTCATTACTGATCTGATATAGGTGCAAACAGGAACCCATAACCTTTGATCCAAAATGAATCTTAAAAAACCCTTTGGATATGATTTTTAAAACTATAATTTACAACATATATCCAATATTTATATCAATCCAACAATTATATTGTGAGATACAAACCCTGAAATATGACTATTTTACTATGCTCTGGATATTGTCACTGTCATTTCTGATCCGATAGTGTTTCACTCACAAACCTGTAACTTTTGATCCATAAAAACTATGACAAAACGCTTTGAATAGGATTTGTAAAACTAGTTTTCTTACAACATATCTAAAACTGAGAATGATCCAATGGTTAGATTGATATTTATACCCCCCGCACTGAGACTATTATTTTGGCTTCCTGCAAATTTGTTATCATAGAAATTACAGCATCTTCTTCCAACAATATTTGCAAATGCATGACTTCCACCTCTTGAAAAGGTAATGAGGAATGATGAGCACCTATGAAAATAATCCCCCTTATGATCTATAAAATTTTATATTGTGTTCATGAGAGATGTTATCAAACAAGAAATCTGCAGTTAAAACTTTCTTGATAATTTGGAGAGAAGACCGTGAGTTTGCCCCCATTACAGAACCTTGAATTTGTAACCCAAGACTTGAATTTTGAAACTTTGATCTCTGGACTACTTGATTTCTAAAATTTTCTTGCATTGAACCTGTAGAATAGATTATTTGTACCACTGAAACACTTCAAACTACTTTGAACTAAGGTTCAAAGTGGTTCGAAAACACAATTTACAAGTTTTAAAACTTGGGTACATATGTGTACTAACAAGAAGTAAAAGAGATTAGGAAAAAAATATTACAAAGATAAAGGAAAGAAGTTTTGCTACATTTTTTAAGACAAAACCAAAGATGGATTTCAAGACCATGATGATGAAGTGGTGCATGTTTCAATGAAGGATGCTTCTAATGAGGATGAGGCAACTGCACTAGTATCTTATGTGAACAAGAGTGATAGATGGATCATTGATAGTGTGTGTTCACATCACATGACTAGAGATAAAAGTAACCTCATTACCCTTGATTATTATGATGGAAATAGTGTAAGGTTTGGTAATGATGCACCCTTTTTGATAAAAATTAAAGGATCAATCAAACTCACAAAAAAGATCATGTGTGACAGTGCTTATGTAGAAGGACTTAACTATAACTTTTTAAGTGTGTCACAACTAAATAATTCAGATTGCAAAGTTGACTTTGAAAACAAGATGGCAAAGATCTATGACATTGATGGGAACTAATTGGGAAAGGTGATCAAAATAGAGGTAATCTATTTTATCTTGATATGAATGATTCTATTTGTCTTGTTGTAGAATTTGATGATGTTTGGTTAAGGCACAAGAGGTTATGTTATGTTAACTTTGATAACTTAATAATTATCAGTAACATGAAAAGAATCAGAGATTTGCTAAAGTGAAGAAACCTAATAATATGATTTACAAACAATGTATGTTAAGAAAGATGACAAAATCTAATTTCAAAAGTAAGACTCCCACCTCTAAAGAAAATTTGGAATTAGTTCATACTAATTTGTGTGGACCAATTGATGTGTAAAGCTACAAAGGTGACAAGTACATTATCCTATTTGGTGATGATTATTCTAGGATGATGATAGTTATGCTTCTGAAACAAAAATTTGATGCTTTGCAATGTTTAAGTGGTATTTAGCTAGAGTTGAAAGGAGACAAGAAAAAGCTTGAAATGTTTGAGATCTAACAGAAGTGGAGAATTTATATCAAATGGGTTTGAGATGTTCTATAATAATAGATGAATCAAGAGGCAAACTTTTGCACCTAGGACCCCTCCACAAAATGGAATATCTAAAATGAGGAATAGATCTATAATGGACTGTGCTCTCATGATGGAGAAGAATTTTTCTTTGAAATTTTGGAGAGAAGCTATAAATACAACTGTCTATACCTTGAACCATGTACAACTCATGAAAGGTACTCATTCAACACCTTTTGAACTATGATGGGTACTCAGCCAATGTAAAATATTTTAAGGTATTTAGAATAAAGTGTTGCATTCTTAAGGATTTCAAGAATGGTAAATTAGATGGTAAAAGTGAAGAAGGTATATTCCTTGGCTTTTCTACAAGAAGTAAAGATTATAAGTGTTTCAATACTAACACTCACAAAGTTGTGGAAAGTGCAAATGTGAAGTTTGATTATTATACAGAGGTACATGAAGTTGAACCTATGAAGGAACTTGAAGAGTACAAATCATTTGTATACTTTTATGAAGATATGCCTATTGATGAAGATGATGTAAACCAATTTTTTAATCAACAACAAGTTTCAATGACTTTCAAGTTACATACAATGAATGTCGAGTTGCATTCAGGAACTGAGTTGCCTTTAGTAGCCGAGTTACAAATTAAAGCTAAGGTACATTTTGATTCTGTGATAAGTGTACATGAAAGAGATTTTGAGTTACCTAATAGAGAAGTACATAGTGATTTTGAATTTGACAGACCCATTGAACAATGAAGATCAAAACCAACATTGTCAAAGTATGTCAAAAGACATCACTTTGCTAAACAAATTATTGGAGATAAAGATGCTAGACCAATGACAAGAAATAGGTTGAGAAGTGATACATGTTTTTTGAGCATGCATGAGCCTAAGATAGTGAAAGATTCCTTAGAGAATGAGGACTGGAGTAAAGCCATGAGAGAAGAGATTGATTAGATTGAGAAGAAAAAAATGTGGACTCTAGTTTCTAGAACAGAGGACAAGAAAGTGATTGGAACCAAGTGGGTGTATAGAAACAAGTTAGATGAGAATTATGAAGTTACAAGGAATAAGTCAAGATTAGTTTGCAAGGGGTATGCACAAGAAGAAGGAATAGACTATGGAGAAACATTTTCCCATTTTGCAAGATTGGAAGGAGTAAAAACTCTACTTTCTTACTTTGTATACAAAGGTTTTAAAGTTTATCAAATGGATGTGAAGTCATCATTTCTGAATGGTATATTAGAGGAAGATCTTTACATGGAAGAACCTAAAGGATTTTTTGATGCTAACAACAAGAACATGGTATGTAGACTACACAAAGCTTTATATGGTTTAAAGCAAACCCCAAGAGCATGGTATGAAAGGATTCACAATTATCTTGTGAAGATTGGTTTTGAGAAGACTAATGAAAACAACAATCTATACTTGAAGATAGAAGGAGGTAAAGGTATTTTACTAGCTGAATTTTTTGTTGATGATACCATATTTGGAGGTCAAGATAAATTATTTAAGGCATTTGCAATTGAAATGAAGAAATAATTTTATATACATCACTCGGTCTAAGTATGTGAAAGAAATATTGAAAACTTTTGTATTGAAGGATTCAAAACCAGTTAGCATTCTTATGGTGACAGGACACAAACTGTCAAAGAATGATGATTATGTTGATGTGAATTAAACATTGTAAATTTCTATGATTGCAATATGTAGTACATAGAAAACCTAACATTGGATTAGCTGTTGGGATTGTTGAAATATTTTTTGCAAATCCTAAGGAGAATCATTTGATGGCTGTTAAGAGAATTATGAGATACATGAAAGGAATAGAAGAATATGGTCTATACTACAAGAAAAATGAAAAATTTGTGTTGAGAGCCTATACAAATGTTGATTGGGCTGGCAATATTATTGATAGAAAGAGCACAAGTGGCAGAGAATTTTACTTAGGAAAGATATTGGTCACCTAGACTAGAAAGAAATAAAATTGCATATATCAATCTACTATTGAAGATGAATATGGTTGTTTGTTGTAGTAAATTGTACAAATGTGGTATGGATCTCACAATTACTCAAAGGTATGAAGGAGGAAATTGCTAAACTTGTGGCATTTTATTGTGATAATAAAAGTTCTATAAACATATCCAAGAACCCTATGATGCACACAAAGACTAAGGACATTGCAATCACGTATCATTACTTTAGAGAGTTAGTTCAAGACAAAAAGTGAGGATGGAATATGTGAATACAAAAGAATAGATAGCTAATATATTCATTAATTCTTTACCTAAGGATGCTCATGAATATCTTAGAGGTAAACTAGGGGTGATACCCCTATCCAAAGCTACTTAAGAAGCATGAGTAGTGCCCTACATCAACTAAGTGAAGTTGTATCTTAAAACTTGATGTAGTGGATCTTACTTTAGAAGCTACTGTGACCTAATTTTACCCCCCACCAAAATTTGAATTTTGAATACTTGAGCCACCCAATGGCCACTTCCCAACTTTAATATTATTTTAATGCCCTGAAAATACAAAATAAAATGATTAAACCTTATGATATTTCTTTATGCTAGCTTGCAACTTTCCCCACCGTTGGATCTTGTTAAGATCTATGAATGACATGTTCTCACTATGAAAAGTTGTGAGGTTGTTTGCCATACCGAGATAGTGACCATCAAAATTTTGCTATGGTACTAAAAAATGAAGTCTGGTGCCAATTTTGATAAGTCCCCAGAAGTCACTATGTCGCTATCAAAAAATCTCTGTTTCTCGCCGTTAGCGACATAGCATCCAGATGGAAAGTAATACTATGACAACATTTTAGAGAAAGTGGGTCCCAGATAATGCTCCGTCAGATATCAGTTATAATTTTTTGGCACGTGATGGCATCTAGTGGGATACACTTATACATTGAGAAAAGTGACGGCACCGAAGGTCGCTATCTCACTATCGAGAAACTTGTTCTTCTCGCCATTAGCGACATAGCACCCAGCCGATAAATAAACACATGGTAGGACCTCAAACAATGTGGAAAGGTTACTAGGATGAAAGTAAGGTTTTGGTTTGTTGTGACTAGTGCATATTCTTTTGTGTTATCAGTGCCCCAGACCCACGCCCATTCATAAAGCATGTCAATGATCTCAATCGTCAAATCATCTTAGATCAATAGTCCTTGCTATCTTGCTATGGGAAGTTGCAAGTTGTTTAGTCTATGCGACATAACGAGTATGGGACCCTCCACTTCTTCAGAGAAATTTGTGCAATTTCTTTGCCTTTGATTTGGTCTCAGTTCTATGATCATCACTATCTTGCTATGGTGAGTTGTATGAAGGTTACGAATAGCAACATAGCGACAAGGGACCCACCATATTTCTTTTAAGTAATGCATAAAATGTCTTCCATGCAATCAATGTAGAATCAAGGATGGTCGCTATCTTGCTATGGCAAGGTGCTCACTTTTTATGTATAGCGAGATAGCGATTCAGTGACATGTGTCATTGCGGGCCTAAGGAGATAACATTGTAGTTGGCATTAACAGTTAGAGGTTGGCAATTAGGAGACTGCCACAGTCAAGGTTCTGAGGAGGTGGCATAGTTAGTTATAAAGATGTGGTCAAACTTGGGAAGACCTTGCAAGTGGTAAAATGAAATGAAATAATTAGCCCACGTGGCCCATTCTAGTTACAAGACTTGTTTAACCTACTAATTTTTGTTGACTGATGAGCCAGAAATGAAGGAGATTGAGTTTTGTTGCGCGAGCTGATCCTTGTGATCAATGTGTTAGTGAACAGATTGTCCTTCGGGAAAATACATGCAAATCTGACCCTGAATGCCCAAATGAAAGGACAAACTAGCACCAACAGTTGGATAGGTTAGTATTAGATTAATAACTTTCCTCTGAATTATATTGGGTACAGCTCCTTGTGCAAGATTTATAATGAATTAATCATAGGTACTTTTAACCAGAAAGCACGAAAGGATACCAAGCATCTATCCGTAAACACAGAGTAGACGCAAAACCTAAGAATTGAAAAGAAAGGAAACAGAATACAACAGATTACACAAAGTTAATTTGTTGTACACTATATCATGTAACAAGGATAAAATTGTGTCTTTCATCTTCTTGAGCTAATTAAAATTAGAGCCTTGTAAGATATTAAGAAATGACAACATAATAAAGGAACAATGACATCAGACTGTAATTTTCAGAGAAAACTGAAAATGACTCAAAGTTCAAATTCAGTAAAAGGAAAAACACATTATAGTCAAAGTTAAATGTATTTCACCTCCAGCCTCCCTTCCCTGACTGTAAAGATCACAAAGCCTCTTTCACACATTACAATCCAACCATCATTTAAACTAAATAGAAATTCTTTCTACCATATTACATCAAACATCAAAAAGACTGTAAGCCTCTCTCAGCTACAAAGTTCTGAAAAAAAAGGCAAAAAAATAAAGCCCATGCTCTACTTCTCTCTGTCCCTCAAGAAGATGAAACTATTTTGTTAAAATTTCCTCCTTCCTTTCCTGAAACCCAAAGTCTGTAGTCTAGAAGCTGAAAGAATTTGAACCCCCCCATTGTTGTTGCTGGCTTATTTATTCCTTCCCCCATCGATTTCGATTCAGTTTTGATAACTGATCCTTGCAAAAAGAGACTCTTCTTATCTTCCTCTAGGGCATAAGATTATTTAAATTCCCTATCACTTAACATCTTCTTTCCATTTTTTAGGAATGTTTCTTTTCAGCTAAGAAAATTGTATATGCCGATATATAAAGATAAGACATCTTTATAAGAAAACCCTTTATACTAAGATCGATGGTGCCTAATATACTTGCATGGGAATGAAAGATTCTCCTATATTGGACACGTGCAACCCAAATATGTTTGAGCTCCTTGAAAATTATATGTAACCAATTGGTATAGCCTTTGGGTAGCTTGGTTTGAATGTGGATTCGACACAACTACAGGCTTAGCATGATTGTATTCGAATATTTGCATAGGGATAGTGTGTATTACTTATATTCTATCCAATACATGTAGATATGAATATAACTAAAGGGAGCTCCTTACTCACTTGAGGCCACGTGTTGAATGCATATCCATTATGATATTATGTGGTGTTATGTATATTCACACCTATTCTATGATGAAGCCAATTACTCCTTCCTGTCATGTGTCACCAAACCATTAACCTCCATGCACATGGCACTCAGATTTTACAACCTGCTCAATGATCGCTCAGGTTGGCACCACTGCCTTAGAAGGCTACACCATCTAAAGATCATAGTCCAAGCGTGATCTAATACACCTTCAACGTTGCTTTGTTGGCCCTAGAAATGGAACTTGATTTTGGTATTCATTCATCTGTATATGTGAAGGCACATATTTGTTTGTAGAATTTTCATCATATCGGCTAATCTCCCATTAAGGAATGAATAATTCCACATATTACAATAGAGGCAAGGGTGTGTGAAGCATTTTAAAGCCCGTCAATTTCTTAATCAATCTGCTTCCCAAATGCAATAACAGGAACCATCAAAGCAAAGAGAATATACATATAAGCTAGTGGGTTCAATATCTAGAATCCTGTAGTGAACCCACTGATCCAATCCCATTTGTAGTATTGCAAACGGCCTCTTAACATCATTAATCACCCCACTCATAGTTATAAAGTCCATGTTGTCCATTTCTAACAAGGGATATGACTGTAAGTTAAGAAAAGGGGTTGAAGGTAGGACATAAATAGAGTTGAGAGGTCGAAGAGGACAAAGCACTCCATTGACATATTTTGAGATACTGCTTTTATCCATGTTAATACTTGGCACCTCCTTTCTGCAATCGGCATCCATGATACAACCCATGAACATTGAAAAGTGACAATGACCCTCTAGGTTATGAGCTCGATGCATGCATCCATAACTGCCCTCCATGAAATACATTCATCAAATGTAATTAGATTTGAGCTTTGTGGGGAATTGTTTTCAATCCTTTCAATATCATAGATGTGAGTTTAAGTCTATTATGCATTGGGATTGCTAGCTTACATCTATCCTTATACCAAGAAAACCACAGGTTTTTTTATCACATGGGATGATCTTTAGTTGCAAAATGCATTGATTGTATTCCCATTCTTTATTGGGAGCATTAGTAGCCATATCGTATTTTGAAACATCAAAAACTGTAGTCATCCAAACCGTTGTCTTGAATCTTATGTGATTCCTCCATAATCTTTAATTTGAACATGTACATGTTCTTATTCAATAAATGTTATCCCAAACATGTGTTGATATAATGGGTTGTAATAATTGTTAAGACATTTGGAATTCTCAATTCGAGACCATGCCCCTATCGAATACTTCAATCCCCAAAGGAACTTGATAAATCTGATGAACCTCTTGTGAATTTTGAACTTGAATATGATGACCTCTACACTTTTGCACTAGATTACTGGAATTTGAACTTGAACTATGTACTTGAACATTTGAACCATCAAATTCATTGAATCTTGTACCTCTGGTAACCATACTCTCAATACATTTGCTATGCCACTTTGAACAAGGGAGCCTGCAGAGTTGTTGAATTATTATGAGCTAGAGTAGAGCATTTGAATCATTACATTCTGAACCCATAGGACCGTTTTGAATTTTTCCTATGTTGAACTTGCATTAAAAATTCCGAGCCTCTTCAAACCACTAGACCTGATTTTCATCTTGATCTACACCTTTGCACTTTCTTGAAACTACTTAACTGACAGAATCTAAACTAAGGCAAGATTCTGAACTTTTCTGAACTGACAAATCTGCATTTTGAATTTTTGGAATGGTTAACTTGGACCCCTAAATCTGCATTCCTTCAGATGAATTACTTGAACCACTGAAACCAAGCCACTGAATCATATATGTGAACCTCTTAGAATAGATCATCGAACCTGCAGGAGCACATTGAACTGATTTGAATCGCTTTGAACTACTTCAAACTTCAGTTTGAAGTGGTTCAAACTCTACACTTGAAGTTTTAAAATCGTGTTCATATCAGGTGCTAACACAATGCCAACCACTCTTGAATGAATGTTGAACTCAGTGAATGAAGGAGAACACTCCACCACCCTATTTTATCCATCTAATTGGTTAGAATGGTTTAATGGCATTGTTCCTGTCAGGGGCCTATTTTAACAAATATCAGGTTTCATTGTATCTGAATCTATACCCAGATCAAATTTTCTACAGATCCTTATCGAGACTTAATGGCAGTGGTTGTAGAGTAACTTTAGTTAGAGAATATCTTAGTTATGCCTAAGCTATAAAGGAAAATTTTGTAGATTTTGGTTTAGTTGACTCTTCTCTGACTTCTTTGATAATGCTCTACAATTTCACTATAAATTCCCTTTATCTCTAAATTGTATGACATTTTGCCTTATCTCCTTTAGCCATTGATGTAAAGTGCAAGAACTATTTGCCTCTCATTGGTGTATTGTAGTGATTTGCAATCTTGTATGACTATATCTCTTTTGGCCTATGAATGGTATATAAGTGAAACCTCTCCTTGTGTCATTCATTTGGTTTTTTTGATCTGCATGTGATTATTAGATTAAAGCAAGTTTGGATGTGTATATCTTTTGGTGTCATGAAGGTTCAATTGTGCATGTATGGGTAGAGATTGGTTTTTGAACACTCTATTTTGGTGCATCACCCCCTTAGATTAGAATAGGTAGATTTGCTTCTATGCATTCCTTCTCCCTTTTCCTCTCCAAGAGTAGTTAGGTCCACCCTGATAGTAAAGGAAGCTGGCCTTCTTCGAAGACTCAACCTCTTAGTTCAAGTCCCATAGCTTGGAGGTTGTTTCCATGTTTCACAAGGTTGTCCTTAGGTAAAAACTTTGGACAAGGGTGCAAACCTTTGTGACAATAGTTTTTGGCACGCCCACTAATACATTTGGTACCAAATTGCAATGGTAGTGTCGTTGCAATTTTTTTGTCACAACCTTGTCGTCTTCATAATTGTGATGGTTTGGTACCAAATGTATTAGTGGCTCGGTGGGACTGTATTCAAAAAATTTCAATTCTACTAGTGTCAAAAGGAAGATTTCAACATTAATACCAAGGAGATAGTACTGGCTTCAGTGTTCAAGCCTTCAAGAGGTTCATTCTTCAAGTACTTGGTGAATCTAAGCTTCAAATATATCTGATTCCAGACCAAAGTTGCAGTAATTCATGCCCAAAGCTGAAACAAGGACATTTTCTAGAGGTAAATTTTAGTACCGAAAGCTTTCATTTTCAAATCCTAGAAGAAGGAAGACTAGAGTATCTTTATCACTAGTTAGGAGTTCAATAGAAACAAATACACCTACAAGATCTATCTCTACTCCTCCTACTATTAGATCTCAGCCTAGATTGCAATCAACACATATCAATAGATCACTTGTCTATATGGCATGGCCTAGAGCCCATACTTTTGCCACCTTTAATGGTGGGAGTCCTCTTTTATTGGCCCAAAGACATGACATACCAATAGCTGCACTCAAAAGTATACCAAAGTTTACTAGTGAAACTTCTATCTCTCCCTCAAAACACATTTAAGAAGTTGCAAATGTCTATAATATCCATGGTATTATAGAGGATGATGTTGTAGTTATTCTTCTAGCCTCATCCTTGAAAGGAAAAGCATTACAATGGTATAGAGGTTTGGCTCATGGTTGTATAGCAGATTGGGATGGATTAGGAGCAAAACTATGCAAACACTTTGAGGACAAAAGTGACCATTTGTCACTTTTAGAATAGTTGACTACTATAAAAATAGCACCCCATGAATGTATGACTAATTTCAACTATAGGTTTCAAAAGACATGGGATAGAATACCTACTTCAGTGAAGCCTACCCCTGGTAATGCCTTCTTGCATTACCTCAGAGCTTTTAACAGTGACATGGCTACTAAAATCCAAACTATGGGAGGAGATACCTTACCTAATGCTTCAACCTCAAATGTAGAATAGGTAGAATAGACATGCTTCAACCTCAAATGTAAACCAAAATAGGGTCATAGTTCCTCAAAACAACATGGCCCAAGATCAGGATTTTTGTCCCTCCTGTAACTACTCCTATGCCTATTGCATGTGTCAGAAGGCTGAATCTTATTTGGCTTTGACCATCCAAGAGCCTACAACAAGACAATCATACAAGGAGGACCAATTTAAAGATGCCTCGTATATGCAAGGACAAGGTGATTACTCCTTTATGAATCATCAAGTGGACGAACATTGTAATGTAAACCAGGATTCTGTTGCTCACAACACTAGGAGAAAAAGAAGAGCTATTGGAGATGCTACCCCTCCTCCTCCCAATCAGGCCTCAACTTCAAATGCAATACCTCATGAGCAAGTAGTAAATGATCAATCAAATACTTCTCAACAGAAAAGGCAAAATAATGGCAGAAAAGATGTTAATGATCCTCAGGTTGTTCCATCTCAACCTCCTACAAATGCAGCTCCCAAGGCTTCTACCAAGACACCTACTATGTCATTCAGTGTGGTAGAACAAATGAAGAAGAAAAATGTGAATATTTCCATGTGGGATGTTGTTGCTACTATACCCATGCAAAAGAGGTTGTTGTAACAAGAATTGGAAAGTATTGAACCAAAGGATCAGTCACCCAGCATGGAAAGTGCCACAAGCCTAATACAGCCATCAAGGGAGGAAGAAACAAGTAAAAAGGTTAAACCCCCTCCATTTTATGTTTCTCTAATTATAGGGGATAAACTAGTCCACAACTGCATGATTGATTTAGAGGCTAGTAGTTCAGTGATGCCTAGGTGTGTTGCCGATGCTTTGGGAATGAAATATGAGCCCATTGTTAGGGATGTATTACAGTATGATGGTAGTACTTTCAAGACTATAGGGATCCTTAGGAATGTGGAAATGGCCCTACATACGTACCCTGGTTGTATTGTAACTCAAGATATATCCATTACTAAAGTCAAGCCACATTTTGCCATCTGCTTGTCAAGAGACTTCACTGCCCAAATAGGTAGTTACATATCTTCTGATTAGTCATATATGTCTTTTAGAACAAGATATGGGGCCAAAGCTTCAATCAGAGTAGAGCCTCAAGCCCTCCATCATACTGAACCCTACACCCCTAATCTCATCAACATGAATTGCACTATCCTAGAAATGGATGAGAATGACATAGTGAATAAGCCTACTACTTCTCTAGCAAAGATACCTAATTTTCTCTTAGATGAATGGGCTAATGCATATTAATTTGATCCTATGTTAGAAATCCTTGAGACAGGCCTGAGTGCATATTGTATATTAGATAAGGATTCTCTAGTTCCCAATCTTGTGGAGACTAAAGAAGATATAAGTGGGATATGGAGCATGTACTTTGATGGCTCAAGTAATAAGAATGGATCAGGGGCTGGTGTGATGTTGATTTCTCCTGCACAAGTAAGGTACTACTTCTCCTTTAGGCTCTAATTCAGCTACACTAATAATGTGGTCAAGTATGAATCCTTGATTTAAGGTCTTCTACTTGCTTAGAAAAGAGGAATTCAAGCTTTAAGTGTATATGGAGATAGTGAGTTGGTGGTTAATCAAGTGAGAAATCAGAATATCACCAAGAACAGTTTGCTCAAGTCTTATAAACATAGGGTATGGGATTTTCTTGAGGATTTCCATGCATTTAATATTCAAAGCATCCCTAGAAAAGAAAATAGACATGTTGATAGACTTGCAACAATAGGTGCATCTCATGATGTGCCAGGGAATCTTGAGGAGAAGAAGAAGCAACAAAACAAAATGGTAGTAAGGCCTGTCATCCTTGACAACAACATCCATTGGCAAGTGTTTAAATCTAATGAACAAATTGTAAGCTTCTTTTAGAATGAAGTAGATTTTTCAAATAGAAACCAGTCAACACTGCAAGATCAGTATGGTGATCTGACGCAGGCAAGAGGGTGAATAATTGGGCCAAAGGCTCACCTAGCTATCCAAACCACCTTACAAGAGTTAACACAATGGAAATGAACACAAAGAAAAAAAAACCAAAGGAGGAAGAAGAGTGAATTACTTTTATTGATTCATCAAGATATCTTCATACATGCCCAGCTATAAGGCCTTCTAGGTTATGGCCAATTACAAATACATTCACATTCAAAGAACCAACTGCAAATTCGCACTTTCAGTTCTACTCTCTAATCTTCTTCCAAAAACTTCTTCTCCCTAAACTTTCCAAATCTAAGCCTAAATACTCTATATATACTTGCCAAAAGGGCTTACAAAACATTCTAGAACATAGAGAAGCCACAAGTCGGCTCTCAGTACATACAACTACCTATACCAAAATTGAATGCGAGCAATGTCGGCCCAAATAGGAACCAAACATAGATTACTCGACAAAAGAAAGCTTTCCAAAATTGGCACTCAACATACACTGGGTAACTCAGCACATGAAGAGTGCTATAGTAACTCGGCACATGAAGGAATGCTATAGTAACTCGGCACATGAAGAGTGCTATAGTAACTCGGTACATGAAGAGTGCTACAATAACTCGGAACCAATTGTAGAATGAACAAAAATGAGTAGGATAACAAGGCAACCCAAGATGCTCCTACATCAAACAACTGGGGTTGAAAGAGATGATTCTCTTGAATCATTGAGATGTCACAATCTGAGTGGAATCCAACTTAGATTGTGAAATCCATGAAGCATCTTCAATAGGCCTATTCTTCCACTTTACCAAGTATTCATAGTAATCTTTTCCTCTTGTACTCCTGCCAACTCTCTGATCCAATATCTGTTCAACTTCTTCAATCTACTTCTTAGGATAATCTTCTAATACAACAACTTCATCATCTAGCTCATGATACTTATAAAAATCAGAAATATTGGATATAGGAGATATATCCATGTCATCAGGTAACTCAACTTCATAAGCATTACCACTATCAAACTTCTTCAAGATCTTACAAGGTCCAAATTTCTTCATCTTTAGCTTACTATATGTTCCAACCTAGAATCTTCCTTTCTTTAGATGAACCATCACCTTATCACCAACTTGAAAATCATGGTATCTTCTAAACTGATCAGCATTCTCCTTATACTTCTGAGTGCTTTGTTCCAACCTCAACTTCACTTCCTTATGCAAGGACTCCATAAAATCAGCAAATTCTTCTCCTGCAACACTTTTCTTTTCTTCACTAGCAACATCTCTCAAATTTGATATACCTCTAGGATGCATTTTGATAACAATCTCAAAAGGTGTCTTCCCTGTACTCCTATTCATAGAATTTTTATATGCAAATTCATCTTGTGCCAATACCATCTCTCAATTACTTGGCTTATTCCCAACTAAACATCTCAGCAAATTTCCCAAGCTTCTATTCACAACCTCTATCTATCCATCTGTTTGTGGATGGAATGTAGAATAGAACTTCAGCTCAATACCCATCTTTTTCCACAAAGTCTTCCAAAAAAAACCAACAAACTTACTATCTCTGTCTAAAATAATGCTTCTTGGTAATCCATGCAATCTCACAATCTCTTTAAAGAAAAGTTTAGCAACATGCTCAACATCTAATGTCTTCTTACATGGTATAAAATGAGCCATCTTAGAAAATCTATCCACCACAACAAATATGGAATCATACCCTTTCACTATTTTAGGAAATCTAAGAACAAAATTCATACTAATGTCAATCTAAGGTTTCTCAGGAACAGTAATAGGTGTATACAAACTAGTATTTTGACTCACTCCCTTTGCAACTTAACAAACTCCACAAATCTTTACAAATTTTTGAACATCCTTATACATTTGTGGCCAATAATACTTCTCTTTTAGCAAACTTAATGTCTTATGAATTCCAAAATGTCCAACTAATCCACCACTATATTTTTCCTTAATCAAATTCAACCTCATAAGACTTCTAGGAATACACAACTAGATGCCTTTGAACAACATACCTTCTTGAATGAAATACTCATCATACTTACTTATGTGATCTATCATATTTGGTGCTTTGCACTCTCTCCATTCCCCAGAAAAATTAGGATTAGCATCATACAATTCTTTCATTTCATCAAAACCAAGAACTTCAACCTTCATTTCAGTCAACAAAGAACGTCTTCTACTCAATGCATCAGAAACTTTATTAGTAACTCCACTCTTGTGCTTGATCACAAATGTAAAACTCTGCAAATACTCAACCCACTTCATATGTCTTTGATTCAATTTATGTTGACTTCCCAAGTATTGTAAAACTTTATGATTAGTATACAACACAAACTCCTTAGGCATCAAATAATGTCTCCATTTCTTCAATGCTTGAACAATGGCATAAAATTCTTGATCATAGACAGAATATTTCCTTTTAGCATCATTCAACTTTTCACTAAAGAAAGCAATAGGCTTACCTTCTTGACTTAATATAGCTCCTATTGCATTACCACTTGCATCACATTCAACTTGAAATACTTTGTTGAAATCAAGTAAAGCCAATACAAGTAATTTAGCAACCTTTTGTTTTAAAGTCTCAAAACTCTTATCAGCTCCATGTGTCCACTTGAATTCATTTTTATCTCCCCTCGTTGTTTCAGTCATAGCATTACAAACAACACTGAAATTCTTTATAAACTTTTTAGAAAAACTAGCCAAACCATGAAATGATCTTACCTCACTCACATTCTTAGGTGTAGGCCATTCCAAAATTGCTTTAACCTTCTTAGGATCCATCTTCAAACCATCAGCTGAAATCACAAATCCCAAATACACAATCTCCTCTTGCATAAAAGAACACTTTTTCAAATTAATTAGCAACTTTTCCTTTTTCAACCTCTGTAATACTTGTCTAATATGCTCAAGATGTTCTTCCTTAGTCTTGCTAAATATCATAATATCATCCAAATAAACAATCACAAATTTACCCAAGAATCTTTTTAGAACTTCATTCATCAACCTCATGAAAGTACTAGGTGCATTAATCAAACCAAAAGGCATAACCAACCATTCATACAAACCATCTTTTGTCTTGAAAGCAGTCTTCCATTCATCACCTTCTTTAATTCTGATATGATGATAGCCACTCTTCAAATCCATCTTAGTAAAATACTTTTCTCCACTCCAAAAATCCATTATGTCATCCATCCTTCGCATAGGAAACCTATATTTCACTGTTATCTTGTTAATGGCTCTGGAATCAGTTCACATTCTCCATTCTCCATTTTTTTTAGGTGCTAATACAATAGGTACAGCACATGGACTCAAGCTTTCTCTGATCAAAACTTTCTGCAACAACTCATGCACTTGTCTATTAAGTTCTTCATTCTCTGTAGGTGTCAATCTATATGGTGCTTTGTTTGGAAAACTAGCTCCAGGGATCATATCCATACAATGAATTATACTTCTTTCTGGAGGTAAGCAATTAGGAATATCATCAGCAATAATTTTTTTATACTCATTCAACAACTCTACAATTTCTTCTAGCACTTGGTCAATACAACCATCGGTCATTCAGTCACCACTGACTAGCACTTGGTTAACACTATTTTCTTGCACTTGGTCTCCATTGAAAAAACTTGGTTTTCTTGGAATTATAGCAAAATAGACTTGATTCTTTTTCATTTCCTCTTCAAATTGTTTCCCATTAACCATGCAAATTTTTACAGCAGTACAATTAACCTCATCTGGACTTTCGATCAAAGGCAACAATGTTTGTTTCTTCCCATTTACCCAAAGAGTATATTGATTCAATCTTCCATCATGTACATCATATCTATCATATTGCCAAGGTCTACCCAACTAAATATGACAACAATCCATGGGCATAATATCATACTAAACTTCATCAAAGTAATGTCCAATTTTGAACTTCACAAGGCATTGCTCACCTACCAATATCTTATGCTCATCTTTGATCCATGAATCATGATAAGGTTTGGGATGTTTCAGTCTCTGCAACTACAACTTTGTAACTACCTTTTCTAATGCTAGATTTGTAAAACTTCCACTATCAATGATCACTTTACAGCATTTTCCAGCCATCTTACATCTTGTCTTGAAAAGACTTCTCCTTAAAACAAGTTCCTCATCCCCTCCCTTATTACATAAGGTTCTTCTCACCATAAAATTTTCTCTAGCCTCAGGTCCACTTGGTGAACTCTCAATGTCTTCTTGAATCATAGCATTTCCATCATTCTGCCCACCTTTAGAAGATCTACATTCAAAGGATCTATGCCCTTCTTTGCCACATCTAAAACAATTACCATGAAATCCACCTCTAGAATAAGAATTACCTCTTCCTTAGTAAGAATTGGTGCCTCCTTGGTAAGAATTACCACTTTTCTATTTAATATTTCCTTTTTCATCATTCTTCCATTCAGATTTGACTTTATCCTACATAGAACTATCAGATCTACCACTTTCTCCATAATGTCTACCTCTATCTCTCTAGAATCTACCACCTCTACCTCTCTATCTGTGTTCATGCTTCTTTGTCAAGATCTCCTTAGCTTTCAAGGCATATTGATATGCTTCTTCTACACTTTCCAACTTCACAAAACTTATTTCATCTTGTATTCCATATCTCAATCCATTAATATACCTTGCAATTTTCTCAACATCATCATCCGCATGTCCAGATTTGATGTCTAATCTATAGAATTCCTCAGTATATTCTTTTACATTCATGTCCTTTTGTTTCAAATTTTGCATCTTTCTCAACAAGCTAACTCGATAATCAGTAGGAAGGAATTTGTTCTTTACCTTGTTCACCATCTTTGACCAAGTTTTGATCTTCTCCTTTCCTCTCATTTGTCTATCAGTTTGCAAGTGCTCCCACCATAATGATGCATGACCTTTTAACCTAGTGACTGCAATCTTCACCTTTCTATTATTAGGAGTGTTTTCATACTCAAAGAACTTCTCCATATCAGAGATGTAATCCAGCACAACATTGGTATCCAATTTTCCATCATAAGGAACAACTTCTACAGCAGGTTTTGAATTTTTCCTAGACAATACTCGCAACAATCTTTCCTCATCTTGATCTTCTTTAGGTTATGGATTATGGTTTGGAGTTGCTACTTCATCATCACTCACATCTTCAAGATGTGCTCCTCTCCTCTGGGTTGTCTCCATAGCATCTAATTTGGCTGTATTTTGTCTCAACTAATCCAATATAGCATTATCAACATTATTTCCTTTACCATGAACCATCTTCACAAATCAGGTTCCTGCAAGATCGTAACCCTCTACAAGTTATAGGTCAAATCCACAGATCTACCACCCTACAACCAAATCTAAATTAGGGTTCCACATGATCCAATCTCTACAAGGATGAACCTCAAGCTCTAATACCAAATGACATAGGCAAGAGGGTGAATAACTAGGGCCAAAAGCTCACCCAGCTATCCAAACCACCCTGCAAGAGTTAACACAATGGAAATGAACACAAAGAATAGAAACCAAAGGAGGAAGAAGAGCTAATTACTTTTATTGATTCATCAAGATATCTTCATACATGCCTAGCTATAAGGCCTTCTAGATTATGGCCAATTACAAATACATTCACATTCAAAAAACCAACTGCAAATTTGCACTTTCAATTCTACTCTCTAATCTTCTTCCAAAAACTTCTTCTCTCTAAACTTTCCTAAATCTAAGCCTAAATACTCTATATATACTTGCCAAAATAGCTTACAGAACATTCTAAGACATAGAGAAGCCACAAGTTGGCTCTCAGCACATATGACTACCTATACCAAAATTAAATGCGAGCAAAGTTGGCCCAAATAGGAACCAAACACAGATTACTTGGAAAAAGAAAGCTTTTCAAAACTGGCACTTGGCATACATTGGGTAACTCAGCACATGAAGAGTGCTACAGTAACTTAGCACATGAAGGAATGTTGTAGTAACTTAGCACATGAAGAGTGCTATAGTAACTCAGCACATGAAGAGTGCTATAGTAACTCAGCACATGAAGAGTGCTATAGTAACTCAGCACCAATTGTAGAATAAACAAAAATGAGCAGGATAACAAGGCAACCCAGGATGCTCCTGCATCATGATCAAATCATTAATCTTAGTTCCAAAAAATTACCTAAGGGTCTCATTACTTTAGAGAGTGTTTTCAATCCTGATGACCAAGCAAGAGGTAGAGTCATGAACTTAGCTACTAATGAAGATGATCACACCCTAGTCACGGTTGCTAATGAAAGATCCTTAAACATGGGGAAGGTATTTTTTGATATTGAGCAAGAAGGTTTTATTCATCTATGTCAAGAATTTAAAGATATATTTGCCTAGACATATGATTATTTAAAGGGTTTTGACCCAAGGTTGTTTCAGCATACCATAGATTTAATTGATGATGTCAAACCAATAAGACAAAAATAGAGGCTAGTGAATCCCAAGATTGAACCCTTAATGAGAAAAGAGCTATCCAAATTGATTGAGGCCAATATAATTTTCTCCATCAAGCACTTGTCATGGCTAGCAAACCTTGTCCCTATTAGGAAGAAGAATGGAGAAATTAGATTGTGTGTGGACTTTAGGGACCTTAACCAAGCTTCCCATAAAGATCACCATCCTCTCCCTTCCATGGAGTAGATTTTATCCAAGGTTAGTGGTTCAAAGAGGTTTTCATTTCTTGATGGATTTTCTAGCTACAATCAAGTACTGGTCAAAGAGTCTTATAGGTACAAGACTGCATTCACTACCAAATGGGGTACCTATGCTTATTGTAAGATGCCATTTGGGCTAACTAATGTAGGTGCTACATTTCAGAAGGCAATGGAGATGGCCTTCAAAAACATGATTGAAAAGTTTGTATTAGTTTACCTTGATGATATCACAGTGTATTCAAAGAGTGTAGAAGATCATTTTGATCATTTAAGATAGGTGTTCTCAAGGTGTAGAGAGTTTGGGATATCCCTTAACCTAAGCAAGTTTGTATTTGCTACCAATCAAGGAAAATTATTAGGACACATTATATCTGAGGGTGGTTTAACCATTGATCCAAAAAGAACAAAAGTAATACTTTCTCTCCCTCTTCCTAAACATAAAAAGGGGTTGCAAATTTTCCCCAGTAGGATAAATTTTGTGAGAAGATTTATCCTTAATCTTGCTACCATGGTAAAACCCCTTACAACTATGCTCAAGAAAAGTATGGTCTTTGCATGGACCAAGGAAGGGAAGGAAAGTTTTGAAGAGATCAAGGTAGCCATAGCCTCGGCCCCCACTCTCATTAATCCAAATTTTGAAAAGGATTTCATCCTTTATACCCTAGGTGGTGAGTCAAGTATTTCTATTGTCTTGACTCAAACAAATGATAAAGATGAAGAACAGCCCATAGCTTTCTTTAATGAAGGGCTTAAAGAGTATGAAGAAAAATACAACTATGTAGAGAAGCAAGCCCTTGTAGTCATTAGAGCTTTAAAGAAATTTAGACACCTCCTATCTCATAATAAAATTCATTTGTTAGTACCCCATGCCAATGTGAAGGATTTCCATTTAAGCAAAGATATTAGTGAGAAGAGAGCTGGTTGGATTACTAAAGTATTGGAATATGATGTTGACATCCAAATCACCAAGCTAGTAAGAGGGAAAGGATTGTGTAAATGGATGATATCATCTCAAGAATAAAATGAGGAAGTTGCTATGATACTAATAGAGCAACAAGAGACAAGAAATGATGGCCCAAGGAACTAGATGGATGATATCAAGAATTTCTTATTAGGCAATGGATACCCTCAAGGATTAGATAAAACTAAAAGGAGGAAGTATAGATTATAGTCAATTCATTATGTTATAGTTGATTTTATCCTTTTTAGGAAATATTTTAATGGAGCCCTATTAAGATGCATTGACATAGACCAGGCTGAAAGAATGATTAGAGAGCTTCATGATGGTGCTGATGGTGGTCACTTCTCAACAAGGACAACTGCAATGAAGGTCATGAGGGTTGGTTACTACTGGTCATCCTTGTTCCATGATTGTCATAGGTATGTGAGGAAATGTGAAAAATGTTCCTTCTTCTTTGGTAAGAAAAAGCTTGCAGCTCTTCATCTTCATCCCATTTAGGTGGACCAGCCTTTTGCTCAATGGGGATTGGATTTCATAGGCCCTATCAATCCTTCTTCTAGTTCCGACCATAAATGGATTTTTGCTACTATAGATTGCTTCACTAGATGGACAGAAGTAGTTACATTGAAGGATGCCACAGAATCTTCAATTGTTGAGTTCCTTGATGGAATTGTGACCAAGTTTGGTGCCCCTTCAACCATTATTTTAGATAATGCAAAATCTTTGTAGGAGCTCAAATTTGTGCATGGGCAGTTGACCATAATATCTACTTAAGCACATCCTCAAACTACTATCCTCAGGGTAATGGTTTGGCTAAGTCATCCAACAAAAACATGATTAGGATTATGAAAAGAACTATAGAGGATAACCAGAGGTGTTGGCATCAAAAGTTGAGGACTGCACTATGGGTTGACAGGATAACACCTAAGAGGTCAATAGGAAATTCACCATTTATGTTGGTATATGGTAGAGAGGCAAGGCTTTCAATTTCATTAGAATTCCCATCCCTAGAACTAGCTCATTAGTTGGAGCTAATTGAAGATGATGCCATGATAGTGAGAATGGCAGAGCTGATAGAGCTGGAAGAGAAAAGAAGTCAGGCCATGCAAACCCTAGAAATACATCAGCAGCAAGTGAAAAGGAGCTTTGACAAGAAGGCTAGGGTCAAAACCTTTAGAGAGGGTGATCTAGTTTTGAAATGGGATGTAGACAGGGAAAAATTAGGGAGACACTCAAAATTTGATGCACTATGGAGTGGTCCCTATCTAATTGTTAGTTGCAAGTAGGCCAATGCTTTTCAATTAAGCAGGCCTAATGGTGAAATTTTGCCTATCCCAGTCAATGGGATCTATCTCAAACCATGTTTCTAATAGGGTTTGAGGTTTATGTACAAAGGTAGCTTAGTTTTCTTTCTATTATTTTCTATCTTTCTAATAAGTGCATGAGCACAAGTTTCTCTCTGTGAGATAGCCAATTTTTTTGAAGTTTTGAAGGTTGCAAAAGGTTTTTTTGGTCTTTGGTTCCAGTTGCAGAGATAGAGGGCAAGTTTTTAGGGTTTTGTTCCCACAGAGGTAGGGTTAGGGTTTCACAGTGCATTGATCTAAATATTTTGTGACTTTATAGCCCAATGGATGCATAAGGTCACTGGTCACACACATAGTTGGCTTGCATCCCCTCTGAGTTGCTAGAAATGTTACCTAATTTTACCCCCCACCAAAATTTAAATTTTGAATACTTGACCCACTCAACAGCCACTTCCCATTTTTAATATTATTTTAATGCCATGGAAATACAAAATAAAATAATTAAACCTTATGATATTTCTTTCTGCTGGCCTGCAACTTTCCCCGTCGTTGGATCTTGTTAAGATCTATGGATGTCGCATTCTCGCTATGAAAAGTTGCGAGGTTGTTTGCCATAGTGAGATAGCAACCATTGGAATTTTGTTGTGGTACTGAAAAATGAAGTTCAATGCCAATTTTGATAAGTCCTCGAAAGTCACTATTTTGCTATTAGAAAATATGTGTTTCTTGTCGTTAGCGACATAGTTCCCAAACAGAAAGTAATACTGCGGTAGCATTTTAGAGAAAGTGGGTCCCAGACAATGCTCTGTCAAATATCAATTATAAATTTTTGGCACTCGATGGCATCTAGTGGGATACACATATACACCAAGAAAAGTGATGGCACCCTAGGTCGCTATCTCACTATCGGGAAACTTGTTCTTCTCATCGTTAGGGACATAGCGCCCAGCCGATAAATAAACACATGGTGGGACCTCAAACAACATGGAAAGGTGACAAGGTTGAAAGTAAGGTTTTGGTTTGTTTCCAGTAGTGCATATTCTTTTGCATCATTAGTTCCTTGAACCCACACCCATTCATAAAGCATGTCAATGATTCCAATCATCAAATCATCTCAGATCAACAGTCCTCGCTATCTCGCTATGGGAAGTTGCGAGTTGTTTAGTCTATGCAACATAGTGAGTATGGGACCTACCACTTCTTCAGAGTACTTTGTATAGTTTCTCTACCTTTGATTTGGTCTCAGATCTATGATCATCGCTATCTCGCTATGGTGAGTTGCACGAAGGTTACGAACAGCGACATAGCAACAAGGGACCCACCATATTTCTTTTAAGTAATGCATAAAATGTCTTCCACATGATCAATGTAGAGTCAACGATGGTCACTATCTCACTATGGAAAGGTGTTCACTTTTTATGTATAGTGAGATAGCAATTCAGCGACATGTGTCCTTGTGGGCCTAGGGAGATAATACTGCAATTGGCATTAACAGTTAGAGGCTAGCAGTTGGGAGACCACCATAGTCAAGGTTCTAAGGAGGTGGTGTAGTTAGTTATAAAGATGTGTTCAAACTCAAGAAGACCTTGTAGGTGGAAAAATGAAATGAAATAATTGGCCCATGTGCCCCATTCTGGTTACAAGACTTGTTTGACCTACTGATTTTTGTTGACTGATGAGCTAGAAAAGAAGGAGATTGAGTTTTGTTGTGCAATTTGATCCTTGTGATTAATTCCAACCACTCTTGAATGAATTCTAAACTTAGTGAACTAACGATAACACTCCACCACCCCATTTTATCCATATACTTAGTCAAAATGGTTTAATAGCGTTGTCCCTGTCAGGGCCCTATTTCAACAAATATCAGGTTTCATTGTATCTGAATCTGTACCCAGATCATATTTTCTCCAGATCCTTATCGAGACTTAATGGTAGTGGTTGTAGAGTAACTTCAATTAGAGAATATCTCAGTTATGCCTGAGCTATAAAGGCAATTTTTGTAGATTTTGGTTCGGTCAACTCTTTTCTGACTTCTCTGATAATGCTCTGCAATTTTACTATAAATTTCCTTTATCTCTAAACTGTATGACATTCTGCCTTATCTCCTTCAGCCATTGATGTAAAGTGCAAGAACTATTTTTCTCTCATTGGTGTATTGTAGAGATCTACAATCTTTTATGATTATATCTCCTTTGGCCTATGAATGGTATATAAGTGAAACCTCTCCTTGTGTCATTCATTTTGGTTTTCTAATCTGCATGTGATTTTTAGATTAAAGCAAGTCTGGATGTGTATATCTTTTGGTGTCATGATGGTTCAATAGTGCTTGTATGGGTAGAGATGTGTTTGAACACTCTATTTTGGTTCATCACCCCCTTAGATTAGAATAGGTAGATTTTCTTCTATGCATTCCTTCTCCCTTTTCCTCTCCAAGAGTAGTTAGGTGCACCTTAATAGTAAAGGAAGCTAGCCTTCTCTAGAGACTCAACCTCATAGTTCAAGTCCCACAACTTGGAGGTTGTTTCCATGTTTCACAAGGTTTCCCTTAGGTAAAAACTTTGGACAAGGGTGTAAACCTTTGTGACAATAGCTACCTAAAGTAATGAAGGATTTGAATTAAAAAAATTATAGTCACAAGAAAGATGATAGAGGGAGAACCTGAATTGATTATATCCACATCAAAAATGACAAGTCTTTGGCATTATTGTCAAAGAGGGAGAAGTTACTAAGAGATATACAAAAAATACATGCCTAGTAAGAGAGGGAGATAACTTAAAGAGTAGAGAAGAGGGAGATAGAATAACTAAAAATAAGAATGAGGGAGAAATAAGTACTGAGAGATATAATTACCAAAAAAGATAAGTGGAGATAGATATTTGAATATTAGAAAGAGGGAGAGATACTCTGAAGAGAGAGATAGATAATTGAAGGAGATTGATAAAGTTCACATTAACCTATATAGAGGAAGGACATATACTAATAGAGGGAGAAATTTTAAAGATATTATTTTCTTTTTGGTATTGTTGTTGATATTGGTTTTCCATCAATTCCAAAGAGGGATATTATTGATATAAGATTGTTTTGAAGTGAAGAACCTGTAATGGAACAATTCTTATTTTGTCAATGATGTTAAACCTATTGCCTGTTGGTGAGACAATTGATTTTTGGTCTGAAAGCTATCATTTAGTGGATTGATGAAGAGGATTTGAAAAGAGGAGATAACAATAGAACCTAGAGAAAGGTTGATTTATTTGGTATGTAAAAGAAGCACTAAGACCAAGTAAGACATTGATACTATAGTGTATTGTTTATCAACTTAAAGTCTGAAATGAAATATTACTCAAGATTTGACTGAAAAAAGATCCAGTAATAAATGTGTCTACCAAGTCTTGTCAAGCAGTCAATGCAAGTCAAGTAGAAATTAGTAGAAGTCAAGTGAAAATCAAGACGTGCCAAGAAAAGATGAAAAATAGTGCAAGTTGGGAGATTCTTACTATATGCCAAGTAAAGTTTAGTTGGTGTCAATCATCGACAAACTTTAGTGTTTTTTGAGTGAACTAGTATAGATGTTAAGTGACAACAAATAGTGTTAAATCAAAGATTTCACAATTATGAGCAGATTAATTTAATTTCTTGAATTGTGTGAAGCATGTGGAAGATAACTATGATGAGTTGGTGGCACAAAATTCAAGGTAAACCATTTTGAGGTGAATTCAAGGAATATTATAGAAGAATTTTCTAAAGGAACCAAATGGAAAAGTGGGTAGTTTCATTGAATCCTACCTAAATCTTACCTAACCCTAAAATGGACAATTGAGGTTAAGTGGGAAAAGATCTAAATTCTCTATTTATAGAGATAGTTAGTCAAAAGAAAAGGTTTTCATGTGTGAGAACTTAAGAAAGACAAGGAGTCTAGGGTATTGCTTCATTCAGTGACCAAAAAGAAGTGACTCTAGTTGGCATACAAAGCAAGAAGGCTTAAGAATATAAATGCTTGAAGGGTGAACAAGCTATCAGATGCAAAGCATGTATGAATGCCAAGAAGAATGGAGGACTAAAATAGAGTTTTTTAATCTACAAGTGAGTTATAATTTGTTATTAGATCAAGCCTTATTGTTACTTTCTAATCATTGTATCAGTCTAGGGTAAATCCTTTGGATTAAGGTTGACCTAACAGTCATTTTTAAATCCTTAACTAGGTGACAATCTAATGGAATAATCTAAAGTCCTCTAATACAGCTCAATCCTAAGAGGGTGATTGAAATCCTTTAACCAGGTCACATTTAACAATGTGTATTGTAACCTTTAATAGAGTTGGCCTTTCATAGGACATCACTTCAGAAGAGTGAGAATTAGTAGCATGTTCCTGGTGGTTTTTCCCAAATTGGGTTTCCACATAAAATCCTTGTGTCAAATTATGTGAATGTTCTTATGGTGTTTCATGTTTACATTTCTTCAAAGTTGTTTTGACCTAGGACAATAACCTATAAATTTTAAGTTTTGCATAATCTAATGGATGCATGCATGACAAGGTTTTATGGGTATGGATCTGCTAAGCATTGAAAAGCTTTATTTGTACATCTAGACCTTGGATAACTAATTCACCCCCCCTAACCCTTTCAATTATTCTAAAGAGTTCCAACAGATATAAATATATATAAGAGTAATATCAATTGTTATGTTATCGTTGATATCAATTATTAGTTGATTTAACATTATGCTAATGTAGTAGAGTTGTATATCAATATGGTTGATGAAGAGGATTTGAAGAAAGTATGTTGAACAAAGATTTGATAAGTATGGTACTCAATGGGAACTTGAATGAGTTGTATAGTGAAAATGTGATGTTGTTTTGATTATTTTGCAATCATGTAATATTGGAATATTTTACATAGTTAAAAAAGGAAGACTATGTTCACTTAGTGACTACAATGTTAGCCAAGTAGTTGACTAAGAAAGAAAAAAATTAGTATTGCCCAAGCAAGCTCATTATTGATTGAGAGAAAATTTTATCCAAGTGAAATGTTATGCTCACTAAGTAACAACAAGAAAAAAGAGTTTGTAAATATAGAATATGAGGTCAATTTTTTATGGAAGTAAAGAATGTTCAAGAAGTTTAAAAGTACAAGTCTAAGTTTGTTACAAGATCAACAACAGGGAAAATATAAGGAAGATGTAATGATAGAGATTGAAGAAGGATAAGGATGAGCACAAAATTCTATAAAATTTATATTTTCTATGTGGTTACATATAAAAAATTTGAGATTGACTATTGTGATTAAGTGACAGTAACTAGAAGAATCTAGAAGCATACAAACTACTATTAAAGGAGAAGTTGACCAAGTTTTCTAGTTTTTGATGATTGGTGGAATTTTTGGAGGGAGGACATCAAAGTGTGAAGTTATTGAAGAAAGAAGAAGCTTGGTGAAGCAAGCAAAGAAGAGAGAAGATCAAAGAAGAGATAAAGAAAAGTAAAAAAGATTTAAGGTGTGAATCAACCAAGAAAATAGATTAGAGGATAGAGATTAGAAAGAGACCAAATAGAAAGGAGATATGAATAATGAAGGTAGCACTAAATCTATTTGATAGGGAGGATGGATGAGTCTCTCACTGACTCATACTCTTAGTCTTCTTACAATACTTCTAGGGTGATTCTTCCTCACCACTTGTGACCTATAGGACCTTACTATTCCTAAGGATCCCCTAATCTCTTTGGCCAATCCAACTATCAAGAAAGATCACTCTATAAAGCCAAAACTTGATGCATTCACACTCCTTCACCCTAGCCTTCAAAAAAATAATAGGGCTCACAACCCCAAATATTGAACTAGGCCTTGTAGAGGTATGGACATATTGAAAAACACTTCTACTCAACCCATCAGGTGTGTTTGACATTCCACATGTTGGATACAATTGTCTAATTGTGTGTTGTCTTTAATGTCACACAAATGTCATATCAGTTATCATTTAGTGTCCACTAAGCTCAATTGGCTAGTAAGGCAATTTTTAGGGTCTACTGAGCATTCCTGGACATTACTCTGCATAGACAATGTCTATCGAGCTCACTAGGGCATCGAAGGAAAATGTGGCAAAAAGTAATGCTAACTGAGCTCACATTGTTAACGAAGGAAAGTTAGTTTCTATTGAGTTCACTTGGTCTCAAAGGATTTTTGTAGGTTCACAGTGTTAACCGAGCTTCTGTTGGTTAACACAAGAAATCATTTTAGGAATAGTGTTTACCGAGCAGGGTCGGCCAATGAAGGATTTTGTTAATTTGAGAAATGAAGTTTAATTAATTCAAGTATTGTTTCTAGCCAATTGAGGTAATAATTATTGATAATTATAAGTTTTAAATGAGCTAACTTGATAATTTGAATGGTATATATGAAAGGTCAAGTTGAGAATTCTAATGTATGAGCGAGTATGCAAGTGTATTGATTGTTTGAGAAGGAAAAGTGTGAGCAAATTTGATGGATGGTCAAATATACTTGTGGAGCAGCAAAGTTATATTTGATCAGGAAGGATCTAGTGAAGTAGAATAGAGATCTGTATCAGCAATTTAGTTGCATCTCATTCAGGTCATTTCATTATAGCAGTGATTCCAAAATCTCTTAGCAAAGTTGGTTTAATAGCCATTTGTAAATCCTCTAACAAGGTGGCAATTCCATTGAATTATTTTAAAACCTCTTGCAAGGCCACTCCTAACAAGGTGATTAAATCCTCTAACAAGGTCACACCTAACAATGTGCTTTGTAACCTTTAACTAGGTTGGCTCCTAATAGGGCTCACTTCAAAAGAGTGAAAATCAGTAGCTAGTTACTTGGTGGTTTTTCCCATATTGGGTTTCCAAGTTAAAATTTGGTGTCTCATGTGTTCATGTTATTTCCTTTATGCTTACATGTTAATCACTATAAATTTTTAAGATCTATTAAAGTTAACATACATTGCATTTATCGAGTTACAACATTTTAAGTATGTTTACTAAGTGACAACAGTAACTAGTTTTAGTAGACATCTAAGCGATCTGTGGACTTGTTTTTGTGGTAATTGATTCACCCCCCCTCTTAGTTACTCCATCATATTTCCAACACCACCAAGCTTATTTTCCCATCTGATCTCTTACTTTCTTCCCAAATAGGCCTAATAGGCTAAGAGCCCCAATTAGGTCTCCAATAGAGAGAAAATGGAGTTTTTCTCCTATGCCTTTAAAAATAACCCAAAATTTTCTTTTAGGTTTCTTGGCCCATTTGGCATACCTTTAAATATTTTTTGGGTCTTGGGGTCATACTCTCCCATTCATTTCCCTAACCCAAATTAGGTGAAAATAGGGCTTTTTAGCCTTAACTGGTTGGTCCAGTAAGCAATCTTGTTTATATTTATTATGAGATTGGCATGAACCTCTCTCATTCATGGAATGGTGGTAAGTATTTCTTCTTCAATTTCCAAAATATATTAGGACTCTAGCTTTGTTCCTCTGCAAGCATTGCATACTTTTGTGTTGTCTTCCCTAGCCAAACTCACCATAGGCTGGCCTAGGGAAAGACCTTAAAAATTAATTCTCTACATTTTAGGTCCCTTTATTCTATATGAATGAAGTTCATGGAGTCTACTCACTATCCCCAATAGGTCATACAGATTGAAAAGAAGGGAAGTGAGTTAGAGCTCCATCTTCAAGAACTATATGGACCAACCTAGTGATAGTGTAGAACCAAGATAACTTCACAAAAGAAAATAAATCTAATAAAAACTCCTAAATATTAACATATTGAAATAAGAAAAAATGAAAAATAAAAGATACACAAGTGATAGTATAGATCTTTTACACCTATCTACTCACTGTCATTAAAAGCCAAGAATTTTCTCAAAACAATGTTTCAAATGTTGTTTGCAAAAAATCACATTCTCTATACTAAAATTTCAACCCTTCTCATAGGTCTTCTCTAGCCTTATATAGGGTTTTTGGGTGGTTATGGACTCCTTATAAGTCCTTCCCAATGATTTGCAACTTTTAAGAGTAGCAAAGTTGCAAAATGCAACTGGTACAACTTTTTTCAACTTTCTATCAAAATGGTCAAATGACCTTTCTATCTTCTCATACTTCACCAAAAACCTTAACTATGGTCAAAACCTCACCCTAACTCTTCCTCGACTCTATTGACCTCATGATGACATCATTATCATGTCTTGTACTAATTAGAGGGCTTTACAACTTCCTAGCCCCTAATTGCACCTAGTGAAAAGGCCTAAGAACCTATGAACAAAACCCTCTAATGTACTCCAACTATGGTCAACATGACCAAGTAAAAGCACAAACTTGTGTCACCTTTTATAAAGGAAAGTGATATCAGAATTTAAACTCTTCAACTTTAATGACATAAAAGTGGCATTTGTGTTTAGAATTTGAAGATGATGTAAACTAATGAAATCTGTAAAATTGGATGAAGTTAATGTCTATAAAAAAAAAAATTAAATTGAGTGAAAATTTTATTTATTTTGAACTTTTAAAGTCCTTTTTTTTTTTAAATGTTGAAAATATAGATTTTTTTTCCTGTCAAACAAATATATGCAAATGATCATATTTTGGTCTAATTATGGAATATGTCAGAGTTGACATGTATAGCTAGTGCACCAAAAAATAAAAAATTGAAATTTGGCTAATATTTTTCAAGTTATAATTGGTCAAAGTCAAAGTTATTAGAAATTGATAGGTTTTTTTCTCCCGTCAAACTTTTTTCATCAAATCTACATTTTTTTATTTAAAATTGCATATTCTTGAAGAAGACTCTCTCCTCTAGTGTAGCTTTAAAAAATAATAATTTTTTTAATATGATTTACTATTTTTTTCCTATTTTTGAATAGACATCTTCCTAAATCTTAAAATACCTACTTGTAATATTTTCAAACAATAACATATTATCCATAATCAAAATAATAATAAAAATTATATGATCATAATCTTGACTCCAAGCCCCACAGAAGTATATTTTTAGTTTTTAAAAAAACTTCATTTTATTATGTCAAAATGGCCTTCAAAGTGAGATGTTTATAGAAGTTCTTATTTTTGATTGTGTGGCTGCCACATAGATAGTTATAGTCAAAACCCTTTCGGCCATAATCCTTTCAGCTGAAAAGGTTTTCTCTAGCCTTATATAGGGTTTTTGGATGGTTATGAGCTCCTTATAACTCCTTCCCAATGATTTGTAACTTTTAAAAGTTGCACAGTTGCACAATGCAACTTGTACAACTTTTTTCAACTTTCTATCTTCTCAGACTTCACCAATAACCTTAACTATGGTCAAAACCTCACCTTAACTCTTCCTAGACTCTATTGACCTCATGATGACATCATTATCATGTTTTGTGCTAATTAGAGGGCTTTACAACTTCCTAGCCCCTAATTGCACCTAGTGAAAAGGACTAAGAACCTATGAACAAAACCCTCTAATGTACTCCAAGTATGGTCAACATGAGGTCCTTATCCTTAACATCCAAAATTCCCTGAGGCTCACACTTACACAAAAAATAAAAAACCTTTGATTTTGTAAGCGATTCTTAGGTTCTACTGTACCATTCTCCCCTTTACCATACATTTCAAGGAACATGAGGAGAAATTATTAGCATGTTAATGCCCAACTTCTTAAAATTTTCTTCCTCTACCCATGTAGCTACAGCTTCTAGTTTTCCTTTCCACTAAATTAAGTGTTCCATGTAGATCTTGTGCCTTGTAGACTTCTTGACCCTAGATTCCAAGATCCTCTCAGCTTATTGCTTCACCATGGGAGGTAAGACCATAGTGTTGACATCTTCCAGTATCTCCTTACTATTGTAACCTACATATGACAATGGCCCCTTATATTGAACTAGATCAGCCACATTGAACACGAGTGAAATGTTGAAATCTTTAGGAAGTTCTACCTTGTAATCATTATGTCCATATTTTTCCAAAATTTTGCATGTACCCACTCTCTTCATCTACAACTTGGTAGGAACTCCCTTTTGTAGTCTAGATTTGTTTAAGTGAACTACGACATACTCTCCTACTTCAAACTTTATATCCTTCCTTAACATCTCCACCTTAGTCTTTACTTTTTCAGTTGCCTCTTTTATGGTCCTTTTCACTTGCTCTTTTATCTCTTTCATTGTTTGAGAGAAATATTTTGCATGGCCACTTCTATACTCCATACCTCCTAGATCTTTGAGTTAAAAACTCCTCTTGGGTGCATACCATATACTATTTCAAAATAACTTCTCCCTATTGTCCTATTCACACTATCATTATAGGCGCATTCAGTTTGATGGATAATCAAATCCCATGTCTTTTAATACTCTTTGTTTAGGAATCTTAGAAGGTTCCCTAACACTTTTTTGACCACCTTAGTTTGACCATCAGTTTGAGGATGGTAAGCTAATCCAAATGATAGGTTAGTTTCTATCCTACTCCATAGAGTCTTCCAAAAATGACTCATGAACTTCACATCTCTATTAGAGAATATGCTTAGGGGCAACCCATGGATTCTTACAATCTCTTTGAAAAAAAATGGGCTATGTAGCCAGCATCATAAGTGGTCTTACAAGGGATTAAATGAATCATCTTTTTGAACCTATCTACCACCACATAGATACTATCCAGCCCTATTTTTGTCTTAGGAAAACCTACCAAAAATTCCATGCTAATGCATTCCCATGGCTTGTTAGGAATAGGTAAGGGTTGGTACGATTGAAGTTGATGAAATATCAACCCCGTAGCTCCCAAGGATCTCCTGTATGCAAACACCTATCACAAAAAGAGAGACTCAAAAGCTATGCAGACTTGAATATCCAAATCCATAGATGAGACATTCTTGATGAGAAAAAAGATGAATTGCTATTATCAACAATGAATTCAGTAAAAAATTACAAAGAGATGTTGTCTTTATAAAGGAGATCAAAACCTTAAAAAGGTCTAGCCTAGGTTGCATCAAAATAATTAATAAAATAATTAATTATTAGATGCCTAAAGTTTAGCTTAAGTAGACTAGAGTTAATTAGAAAATATATAATTACTCGAACACCTCCCCTTAAGATAAACTTAGGGAATAGCTGAAAACCTAGAAACTACTACAAAAAGTAGAATTGGGTCCTATCAAGAAAACCTAATGAGGTACCCAAGCACAACCAAATCTCTAAAAAGATGAGAAATAGAAAAAACCACATGGGAAATCCAACTCCAAAAAGAGATGGAAATAATGTTGAAAGAAACTAGTGAAGGACTAAAGAAGCCTCCAAACTAGGGAATGTCCTAGAAGATAGGAACAAAAGATGATCATGAAGAACACCACTAAAGCATGTAGAAGTTGCAAAGCTCTGTCAAAAATAACTGCTAATCTAAAGAACCTCTATTGAAAATAGAACCTGACTAGGTAGAGAAGACTATAATCTGCATCAAATCAAGAGGCACACAAAGGAAAACAACTGAACTCTAAAATATATATGGAATGAAACACCAAAGCCTGAGGAGTTGTTCAATTAAAACAAGGAAACATGAGAACCAATAGAAGAACTCCCATAATATAGACAAGGGTGAGGTGATAGGCAACTGGAAAAGTGGGCCAAAAGAACTGCATGTCATGGAACCATGATCACGATGCACAAAAGAGTACATATGTGTGTATTAAGGTGATCAATCTCAAACATGACATGAGGCTAATGTCATGGAAGGGACACTCACTGGACAAATGAAGATGGCAAACAAAGGAAAAACATCAACCCTCCATGGCACTTTATCAGAGTAGTGCATGTACAATAAGGCATAAGAAATGGTGAATCCCAAGAATATAGTAATCCACAAGAGTGTCCTCAGATGACATTGCTCGAATCAGAAGTCAAAACAAGGCAAACATATGAAATGAAAATATTTATGCAGTATGGCACTTTATCTTAGGGTGTTTGCAAAAATGCATACAAATGATGTTTAAATATACTAGAAGAGACATAAGACTAATATAGTACATAGTATAAGTCATGATGAATCATCTTAAGCAATGAAATTGATCCTTAGACCTGAAACAACCAAGATATGCACCAGAATGAAAAAATCAAAAGACTAAATAAAATGTTTCTAGAGCATAATCTAGAAAAACAACTAGGATCACTAGAAAGAACTTGGAAAGAGCATTCCAATGATATAAATAATTCTCAAATCAAAGATCAGATGCTCAAGATATGTCTCTAGAAGTGCAAAAAGGAACTCCTAACTTTGATAGTAGAAAAATCCATCAAAATGGCATCAAAACTAAAAATAACCTATACCATTGTGACAATCTCGAAACTAGATTTTTGGAAATATATCATTTTTGGAAAATAGAGTCCATATGCCTAAGATATGAGTAAAAATGTGAAGGTAGGTCAAAATAGAGGCTGAGGAGATGATAGGAAGTAGTGATGCAATGTTGATGTGGTGCAAAAATCAGCAAGTGATGAGCCTAAATTTGATGGTCAAATGGCCATCAAGGCAAAAAAATTCTTGAAAAGTAACCCGTACTAGAAAAAAATTGAGCCATCAAAAATATAGAGCTAGGAAAAGGGCTAGTGATAGATTAAAAATTTGTGGCCAAGGGCATGTGCCATGTGTCAAAAAGAGATTTGTTGGTGGAAAAATCACCCAATAGAAAAGATTTGGAGCTGGTAAAAAATAACCAATGGCCATGATGATGCCACATGTTTAAAGCCAAGATGCATGAAAAATAATCACATTCTTCATCAATAGAAACCTCCAATTTATCTAATTACTCTAATAGGTACAACCCTACATTATTAGATCAACCTTTTCCTTTCATGCCCACCACACATTACTTTACATACCTTCTAACATCTCTTGGCAACTTGGGCCAATTGTACAACCTCTTAACTAACTCCAATGTTTTATTAACCCCAAAATGGTCGTTAAGACTATCACTATGCTTCTCTTGAATAAGGTTCTTCCTCATTGCACCTTGAGGAATGCATACTTGATTCCCCTTAAACAACAAGCCACTTTGTAAAGTATCTTTGAAGAATTGGATATGAAATTGATTTTGACAATCAGAACATACTTTATAAGCTTCAAATAAATTTTCATCATCCTTGTAGAGATCCTTGAAACCTTCTATGCCAAAGCTCTATAATTGTACCTCTTGTACCATCAACATTCTCTTGATCAATGCATCTTCCACCTTTTTTAGTTGTCCCTTTTTGTGCTTGATAGGAATGTGAAAGCTTGTTAGTACTCCATGTACTTGAAGTGCATATTTCTCAACTTCTCATGTGTGTTGATATAGCTAAGGGCCCGATTATTAATGAATATTAAAAATCCCTTAAGTAGGAGATAATGTCTCCATTTCCTTAGTGCTTTTATCAAAGCATATAACTCCAACTCATAAGAAGAGAACTTCTTGGCTTCACTAAGCTTCTCACTGAAGAAATCAATAGATTTGCCTTCTTGGCTCAATACTCCTACTACAATCCCACTTGCATCACACTCCAATGTGAACAACTTCTCAAAACTAAGCAACATTGGAATCGGTTGGGTAGCTACTTCTTGCTTCAATTTTTCAAAGGCTTTTCCTACCTCAAGATTCCACTTGAACTTTGTCTTCAATTCACCTTTAATAGTGTCTAACACTCGTGCGCAAATACCACTAAAGTTTTTAATGAACTTTCTATAAAATTAAGCTAACCCATGAAAACTTCTTACCTTTATTCTTGTGGTTGATGTTGGATAATTTAAGATAGTCTCCACCTTGCTTGGGTCCATCTTCAATGAACCTTGTGATACAAAAAATCCTAGGTATACTAATTCTTTCTTGAGGAAGTCACACATTTCCAAGTTGATAGATAACTTCTCCTCTTGCAACCTCTTGAGCACAATCTCCAAATGTCTTATATGTTCCTCTTTAGTCTTGTTAAAGATTATAATTTCATCTTAGTACATAACTACAAGCCTACCAATGTAGTCCTCAAGCACTCCATTCATTAGCCTCATGAATGTGCTAGGGGAAATTGTAAGCCCAAATGGCATAACTCTCCATTCATACAACACTTAAGTGGTCTTGAATGTTGTTTTTCATTCATCACACTCTTGGATCCTAATCTAATGGTGGCCACTTTTTAAATCCAACTTAGTGAAGTACCTAGATCCTCCAATACAATCCACCAAATCCTCAATTCTAGGTATGGGAAACCTATATCTAATTGTGATCCTATAAATACCCCTAGAATCTATATAGAGTCTCTACTTACCACCTTTCTTAAATACTAAAACCATTGGTACTACACAAGGACTAATTCTCTTCTTTATCAATCCCTGGTCTAACAACTCCTACACTTGTCTAGCCACTTCTTTGTTTTTCTCTAGAGTGAGCTAGTAATCTGCCTTTTTAGGTAATGAGGCTCCTAGAATAAAGTTGATATGATGACTAATATCCCTTTTAGGAGGTATTATTTTAGGTGTTCCATCACTAATGATGTCTTTGTACTTACTGAGAAAATTATGCGCATCCTTTGGTATAGGTGTTGGTATGACCTTCTCTTCCTCCTTAGGTTGTACCCTAATGGCATAACCTTCACCACCTTCTTGTAGGATGTTGAAAAATTCTTTTCCACTACTCAACAATACACTAGGTGTCTTTATTTGTGGTTCCTCATCCTCCATCATTGATTGTATCTTAAAAGTTCTACCATCCTTCTTAAAAGAGATGGTATTCCCCTTCCCATCATAAATGAAACCTCTTTCATACTTCCATTATCTACCAAATAGAATATGGAAAACATCCATATGAAAGATATCACATATCACCTTATCCTTGTATCTACCAGTAAAGAATTCTACCCATTCTTGTTCATTCATTAGGACACTCTGCCCTTTGTTCAACCATGTCACCTTTTAGATATTGGTGTGGGATATCTTCTCAAGTTTGAGCTTCTTCACTACCTCTTTATATATTATATAATCTATGGACCCTGAATCCATAATAACCTTGCACACTTTACCAAGTATCTTGTATCTTATTTTGAATAAGGTTCTCCTTTGCTTTGGCTCCTCCTTCACATTTTGTCTAACCAAAACCCTCCTAAACATTAAGTTTCCCCCATTTCTAACTCAATGTGATTAATCTCAAGTGACTTGACACCTGATGTATCTTTTTTAGCATATCCAATCCTTTTCTCACTGTTGGAAGAAGATGCTTTCTCTGGACACCTATAAGTAGGATGACCCAACTGAATTGACCATAACTATAGCACTTCATTCTATAAAAATAAGACTTTCTTCTACCTAAACCCTCTCCTATGTTAGAACCTCCTTGAGATTCTCTACCTCTTCCATGGCCTTCTCTTGGTGTGGTTTTACTCCCATGCTCTAGAGCTTTGGACTCTCCTTGGCTTCTTGATTTAGTTCCTCTACCTTGGTAACCACCTCTATGACCTCTTTGATCTCTTCCTCTACCTCTTCCTTTAGATCAATGATCATACTTTCTCCTATTCTTTTCCTTAATCTTTATTGCCAACTAATAGCATTTATGTACTATTTTAGGGATAAGAAGGGTCATCTCTTCTTGAATATTCCATCTCAAGCCACTAAGGTATCTAACTACCTTGAGGTTGTCATCCTCTACCACTGTGACCTCATACAAAGTTTTTGAAACTCCTCAGTATAGGAACTTACATTGAGATCCCTTTGCTTTAGATTATGTCTCTTTTGATGCAACTGAATTTCATAGTCTTTTGGCATTTATGCTTCTCTCACCTTCATAACCATTCCTTTCTATAATGTGATAGGTTTCTTGCCTTCTTTTTCCCTCTCTACTTGAATGAATTTACACCATGAAAAAGTAGAGCCTCTCAATATTGATTTTGTAACTTTGACTTTTTGAGCCTTTATGATGCCATCACATGCAAAATGGTTTTCCATTTCCTCTATCAAGTCCATGACTAAATTTTCCTTCATCTTTCCACTAAACAATAGAATCCCCCTAAGTATCTTCCCAATCATAGACTTCAATACCTTCAAGAATGGCTCATCTATGAGAATAGGGTCTAGTATAAGAACTCCATCCTCTATAGCAACTTCTAGCTATTTTTTATCAACCTTTTCCTTGGCTTCATTGGTATTTTCTTTCACCTAATCCAACTTCTCCTCTAGTTGGGTTAATCTCTCCCTGAGAGATTTGTTTTCTTCCTCTTGCTCATGCATCTTCTTTGCCAATTCTACATTGGTCACCATTGTGGTTTCTCCTACTGATTCCTCTTCATTCTAAAACATCTCTCCACAAGCCAAATCTTTTGGGTCTCTAATACCACTCTAATAGGGAGGTTGGATGAATCTCTTACTGACTAATGCTCTTAATCTTATTACAAGACTTTGAGGGTGATTCTTCCTCACCACATGCCACCTATAGGACCTTACTTTTCCTAAGGATCCCTTGGTCTCTTTTTCCAACACAAATATCAAGAAATATCCCTCTATCAAGCCAAAACTTGTTGCATTCATACTCCTTCACCCTAGCCCTTAAAATAAACAATAGGCATCACAACCCCCAAATCTTGAACTAGGCCTTGTAGTGGTATGGAGGTATTTATAAAAACTTCTACTCAACCCATTAGGTATTTTTGACATTCCACCAAGCTCATTTTCCCATCTAATCTCTTACTTTCTTTCCAAATAGGCCTAATAATCTAAGAACTCCAATTAGGTCTCCTATAGTGAGAAAATAGTGTTTTTCTTGTATTCCTTACAAAATAACCCTACAAAAAATTTTAGGTTTATTGGCCCATTTTGCATACCCTTAAATATTTTTTTGGTCTTGGGTTCATACTCTCCTATTCATTTCCCTAACCCAAATTAGGTGAAAAAAGGACTTTTTAGGCTTAACTAGCTGGTCTAGAAAGAAAGCTTGTTTTAGATTTGTTATGTGATTTGTATGAACCTCTCTCATTCATGGGGTAGTGGTAAATCTATCTTCTTCAATGTCCAAAAGAAATTAGGACTCTATCTTTGTTCCTCTGCAAGCATTGCACATTTCTATGTGGTCTTCCCTAGCCAAACTCACCATAGGCTCACCTAGGGAAAGACCTTAAAAATGGATTCTCTATTTTAGAGCCCTTGATTCTATAGAAATTATTCAAGAACAACCTAGACCAACCTAATGATAGTGTAGAACCAAGATAATTTCACAAAATACAATGAATCTAATCAAAACTCATAACTACTAACACAAAAACTTAAGAAAAAATGAAAACTAAAAGATACACAAGTGATAGTATGGATCTTTCACACCTATCTACTTACTATAATTAAAAACCAAGAATTTTCTCAAAAAAAATTCAAATATTATTTGCGAAAACTCAAATTTTGTACACTAAACTTTTAACCCTTCTCATAGGTCTTCTCCAACCTTATATAGGGTAGTTGGGTGGTTATGGACTCCTTAGAACTCCTTCCCAATGATTAGCAACTTATTCTCGAAAAGTTGCTCAAGAAACCTTTAAAAATTGTAAAGTTGCACAATGCAACTTTTACAACTTTTTACAACTTTCTGTCAAATTGGTCAAATGACCTTTCTGTCTTGTCAAACTTCATCATAAACCTTAACTATGGTTAAAACCTCACCCTAGCTCTTCCTATACCCTATTGACCTCATGATGGTGGCATCATCATGTCTTGTGCAAATCAAAGGGCTTTACAACTTCCTAGCCCCTAATTACAACTAGTGAAAAGGTCTAAGAACCAACAAACAAAACCCTCCAATGTACTCCAACTATGGTCAACATGACCTTATCCTTCACATCCAAATTTTCCTAAGGCTCACACTTACAAAAAAAAAAAAAATTAGATTGCCTAAGAAACCCTTAGGTTCTCCTGCACCAGTAGCATATCAATTTATATCAATTTATATCATTACTTTCTAATCATTGTAGTAGAAAAATATCCTTGACTGAGTGGATTTAACAAGTCTTTAAAATCCTATATGGTAACATTAATTAGTGGTGTATATAAGTCCTTTAGACCAAGCCACTCTTTAGATAGGACCAAGGAGTGACAAGGTCTAGATGACATTTTTGTGTAAATCCTCTAACAAGGTCATATTAACATGTGTATGTAAACCTTTAACAATATTGGATCCTAGTAGAGATTACTTTAGAAGAGTGAAAATTTTGGGTTGGCAATCCTAGGTGGTTTTCCCCTTTAAAGGATTTCCACGTTAAAAATCTTGGTGTCAAATGTGTGAATGTTGTTATGTTACGAGTTATTTTATATGTTATTTTCATTTTACTACAGCTCAATAATAACTAAGTGAATGATTAATTACAACTTCATTTTATTACTAATAGTTGGTAGTAGCAAAAATAATGAATGGAAAATTTGGAGTATATTCACTATAAGTGTTATTTGTGAAGTTGAATGAGTACACCAAGTGATTTCTTAAGATGTTTATGAAGTTTTCCTAGTACTAAATTATTTGAAGGAACTATAGGATAACTGAACATAAGTAATTCACCACCACCACCACCCCCCCCCCCCCCCCCCCCCCTCTCCCCAACCCCACTCCCCCTCTCAACTATCTAATAATTGATATCAGAGTAAGTAGTTGGAGAAACAAGCCTAAAGGAACTTGAGCTAAAGGTCACAAGATGTACAAGAGAGAGGTATCAAAGCTAAACAAGGAGAATTTATCATCATGGAAAGATAGAATGATGCTATACCTATCTAAAATTGGAGATAATATTTCGCATTGGTTGGACCACTAAGACACTACACCTCCTACTCCTATGATAGTGGAACAAATGACTTTCACAATAGCTTGCTTATTGAGATTGCATCTACACTCATGATGATGTCATTTTTTATCATTTCAAGATATGTGTCAAAGTGGCACTTATGCATGGTGGAGATCCAATTGTATTGGGAGATAAAGCTGAAAGTATTAGAAGCAAGTATGATGACATGAGAATGAAAGTTAGGATGTTTCACAATATGTGAACTAAATCAAATAAGTTATAAGTGCAATCAAAGTTGCTGATGAAATTATCAATGATAGCAAAATTATAAGTAAAGTTCCTAGGCTTCTTCCTTTTTATTCTATCAAAGTTTTTGTAACTTAAGAAGTGATATTTATCCTTGGTAATTTTTTAATACTTGACAATTTAGTTGATTATTTGATTGTATTTGAATTGAGCAATTGTGATAACAATATGGTTACAATTGGAAATGTTTTTAAATCTTCACTAACCATTGGAAGTTCCAAGAAAGAGAATAAAATTAAATAAAAAAGTGAATCTTAATGAGGATAATCTAGGTGAATTGGAAGCATTTCTTGCTAGAAGGTTGATAAGAGGAAAAGGTAAATTGCCCCTGATTTTCTTCAAGTGCAATGAAGTTGGTCATTTTGCTACTAAGTATCTTAATAGAATTTAGAGTAATAGAAATGAAAAGAAGGATTAAAATTATAGGAAAAACAAGGACTACAAAGGAAAAGGGAAGAAACCATGTTACATTATTGAAGAAGAGCACACTAAGTATAGTACTAATGAAGAAAAGGAAGTAGTTGAGATGGTATATGTTGCAATCTAGAAAAATCCCAATGGAGAAATTTATGAGAATGAAACTTCTCTCATTTCACATAATATCAAGAATGATTCATGGATTATATATAGAAGATGCTCACATCACATGACTTGTGACTTAAGTAAGTTTGAAAATTTTTAGGAAATTGATGGTGGTGGAACTATTAAGCTAGGTAATGATTTTCCATGTTTGATGAAAGGTAAAGGATCACTAATGTTGAATGATAATATCAGATGCGATGGTTCGTACTAGCTAAAAGGACTAAAGTATAATTTATTGAGTGTTGCTCAATTGAATTATTCAGATTACAAGTTTGAATTTCAAAACAAAAAGGTCAAAATTTGTGATGATAAAGGAAATTTGATTGGAACTAGGATGCAAAAAAATGATAACATATTTTATCTTGATTCTACTATTGATACATGTGAACTTTGAGAATAGGGTGAAGGTTAGTAGAAAGAAAAGATTAAGAGGCTTACCAAATCTACAAAAACCTGACAATGCTACATGTAAAGAATGTCAACTCAATAAGATGAAAAAATCAAGTTTTTCAAGAAAGGAAAACACTTAAAATAATGTTTTGGAACTTGTACATACTGACTTGTGTGGACCAATTGGTACAGAAAATTATTATTGAGATAGATATTTCATCTTGTTTATTGATGAGTATTTTGTAAGGAAACTTGCAAGAAAAATATATAACTATTTCCACATAACCCATAATAGATATGAAATAAACATGTAATTGAAATCCACATGAAAAAGAATAGACAACATAACCACAAAAAAATGTGACACAAGATATACCATGGGAAACCCTCATTGAAGGAAAAACCCAGCCTCCAAAAGTATCCATCACCATGTATTATTCAACAAAAAATACCATTGTAATAAAACCATGCAAGCCTTCAAAGTCATAGCCACAACCAAGCAATCAATGTGAACAAGAATGAATCTACACATCCCATGCCATGCTTCTAACCTTCACAAATGCTCCCTTTGGCTAACTTGTCAAGCCTTTTCCCACTCAACTCTTTCCCTTTTTCCCTTCTTCTTACAACAACAACTATGCTTGTGGCTTCTTATATAGTAGCAAGTCCCACAAAACCACCAAGTGGTATTACATAAACCATGTGTTAAAACCATGTGTTTTTTATTAAGTTAAATAGGTTTTATAGGGACCTTGAAACCCAAAAAAATTTTACAAATATCTGAAATAAAGATGTTAAATAAAGTCCTACTACTATGCATCAACTTATAAAAAGCCAAAACCAAAATATAGGCCCATGGCTAGGTGACAAAAAACCAGCTACCCTAGAAAAGAATGAGACAAAAAGAAAGTGCTAACTATTAGTTCTCCTTATCAAGAACTTGCGAGGTCTCTGCAGCTTCATTGATCTTTTGGTTGTTTGTGCCCTCTTGGTCCTGGTTCTGAACATCCATCGGATCCCTGGTCTCTTTCAATTCATCCTTAGCCTACCCAAAGTCAAGTCTGGACTTCTCCTCCTTTTCCCCACCAAACCCAGCGTTCATCAAAGATTCACCCAATCTATTAATATTCTCATTCAGGGTGTTCAATGTAGCAATCACCTAGTTGGCCAAATTTTGATGGCAAAACTCCATCCTTTGAACTCTTTTTTCAACCTTGGTGATTTTGTCCTCCTGGTCTACATTGTGATACAGGTTGTTGCTATTCCACTGGCTCCCATCCTATCTTTTTTTTTCCTTGAACTCTTCTATTTCATGAAACAGCCACTTGATAGACCAAGAGTTGTCTATCATGCTATTTTTAGCGTTGTTCAATAGGTTGATCCCTATTTCCCTTGTATTATCTAAGATAAAAACCAGTGCAGGGTTAATGAGTTCATCAAAGTGGGCTTTTCCATCTTTTTCTTCCATCACTTAGAGGTTCATCAGCTCCTAGACTATCCCCAATTTCATGATGTTCATATTAAAATTTCTCCATTACCTCCTTTTATCTTTCATTACCACCTCCCCACTCTCTTCCACCTAAATTCCTACCTTCCCCTGAGACAAAGAAATAGAAAGGCCAAGGCTTGAGATCTATAGATTATGTACTTTGGTTTCTTCCAGTAGCAGAGACTCTTCAGCTTTCAATTTCTTGGGATTCCTCGACATGTGAGTTAAAACCTCCTCCACCTTCTCACCTTTCCCTTGCTTCTCCTCCTCCTTCTAACTATCCTCCCCCATCTTCTCTTACTTAGAATTTGTATCCTCTTCTTTATCATTGTCCTCCTCCTCCTCCTGATACTCAGGCTTGGGGGGAACTGGGGTTAAGCCCTTAGGGCTCTTATTGCAAGGATTGCAGGCAGAAGGAGTAACATTCCTTTCTACCTGAAGAGTCTTGCCTTTAGTAGAAGTATTATCCTCTTCTTCTAATTTTATGCAATGTAGTTCCTTAGACTCTAAGCTCCCAGTTTCCTCAGATGCTACCCCAATATCACCAAGGGACTTACCCCTAGTCTGAATCTTAAGATACTCATAGACTAGGAGAAGCAAGCCCTCATAGAGAGTTGGGTTTGTAGTAGGTTTTCTCTTAAAACCCTTGATGCCCTTGCTCATAGAGGTGAAGAGATAAAAAGGAAAAGAGATTTTGATACCATGCCTAAAATGATTAATTAGAATAAAATGTTGTGTTCTGATCCTATCAAATCTAGGGTCCAAAGAAATGTATTCAATAATAACCCTTAAGACATACCTCCAAAGCTTTTTAATTGACTCCATCTTATAATATGTCTCCACATTCACGAGTTTCTTCCTTTCATCATCGCCCTTCAAAAAATCTTTGATAGTGTTAGTCGACATTTTTTTATCTCTAAAAAAATTAATCCCTTCTAAGAGAATCTTCGTAACCTAGTCTATCAATTCCACATTAACTTGGTGGGTGACCCCATCGATTTTAACTCACCCATTTTTCCAAGATTTCACCATAGTCTTAGTAATCTCCATATCAAAACCATGGAGTTTCTTAAAGAATCTCGTGATACCACCCTTCTCCAACTTATGCCAAACCTTCAATTTTTTCCTCAAGTAATCTGCCTCTATCAATGGCTCCTTCCTACTTCTCTCCCCTACCATGGTGTCCTATGGTTTGTAAAACCCCCACCTACTCACAATGTTATTACAAACTTTGACCTCCTTCAGAATGCAAAACTAAAGATTTGTAAAAGAAGGATACAAAACAACCCACAAAATGTGCCACTCATACATGCTATAATGGTTTATTAAAACCTTTGCATGATTTGCATTTATGCCTTGTCTGACATGCAATCTAACATATCTTACCATAATTAATTTTGGATTTTCTTCATACTTCCCTGGGTGTGATCTAGCATTATTATATCATTCACTACCACCAAAAATTTTTCTCCAATATGCCATGTCATTGCCATATTTTTGGTGACCACTTCATTTGCAAACCAGTCTGTGATAGAGTTGGCCTCCCTATACACATGGCCGATGTGGATCTTGTTAAATTTTCCCAAGTCAAACTTTAACTCCTCAATCACATTTTTGATGGTCCAAGAAGGCAAAGAGTGATTTTTTAAACAATTAATTATATTTAAGGAGTCCCCCTTGAGCTAGAGGTTCTCAATCCCAAAAGCCAAGGCCAGTTTGACAATGTGGCAGGTAGCACTAGCTTCTGCAAAATGATTTTTCTGATGTTTGAGAGGGTATGAGAAATCCACAACACCTCCCCCTTGGTTTTTTTTTATGATGCCTTCACTACCAACAAGGCCAAGGTTCCCTTTGGTGGTCCTGTCAAAATTGGCTTTATACCAATTTTCAGGAGGAAAAACCACTTGGCCTCCTATCTTCTCATGTCCTTGTCCTTTTTCCTTTCTCTACTATTCTTGCCTTCTTCAATGTTTCTTTCCTTTCTAATGGCAAAGTTCTCCTTCATAGATCCTTCAATCTTCTCAATGATAACAAACTCAAGGGATTCCCTTTATCTAAAAATTTGGTTGTTTCATTCTTTCCATATACCCTAGTAGAAGTGTGAAAGGGACCAGGAGAAAATCACTTGGGTCTTCATACTAGAGTGAATCTTTTTCCATTGACTGAAGAACTATTGGTTGCTATTTAGGGAGCACCAACTAACCCCAAAATCCCTAGACAGAAGGTTCCAAACCTTGGAGGAGTAGGGGTAGTGAATAAATAAGTGGTTGACTATCTCCAAATCATGCTTACATAGACTACACCTATTGGGGATAATCTGGCCTCTCTTAGCCAATTTTTCTAAGGTAAGGATTTTATCTTGGAGAAGGAGCCAAAAGACGATGTTAATTTTTGGGGTAAGACCAGGAATCCAAGCCTTGGCCCAAATGGATTTCTCCATTCTATCCCACAGTGAGAAATAACTAGAGGCAATAGAGTAAAGACCATTCGAGTTGTCTCCCCAAATGACTTAATCCCTCTTGTTATTAATGATCATAACATTCAGGATCATCATCAAATATTTAAGGTCTTGGGAGATCATAGACAGATCATGCCATCCCTAACCAATTCTATAATCACTAACTTTCAAGCCATATCTTCTTATGCATGGCTCTGCCCATCTCCCGTAACTAGGATAGTTAATAAGATGTCCCTGGCTCATCCAATTATCCTTCCAAAATAAGATATTTTTACATTTTCTAACTTTCCATTTAGCCTTGGACTTGGCCAAGAATTTTTCCTTTAGAATCTCATTCCATATGTAAGATCCTTGTGGGGTCTCAGTCTCATGAAGCAAAAAACTAAGAGATTGCCTTCGCAAATATTTCTCCATCATTATGTCCCTCCATTCTTTAATGCCCTGGAAAATGCACCAGATCTACTTGGCTAATAGGGCATCATTGAGGAGTCTAATTTTTCTAATGCCAAGACCCCCATAGCATTTGGGAAGACAGACTTAGTCCCAAGCAACTAGATGATATCTCTTATTTTCATCTACCTCTATCCATAAAAAATCTCTCTGAATCTTCTCCATTCTGTCAATATGCTTGGCTAGTATCTCAAAGAGACTTAGGGCATAAGTGGGGAGGTTTTGGAAAATAGATTTCACCAAGGTGCTAAAACCATGTGTTACCTAACCCATTGCCCCCATATTTAATATTGGAAATTTAATCCTTTTCCCCAATATTAAATAATTACATCAAATATTATCACAATGTTACAACTCATCAAGTGTATCCAATGGGAATCTTTTCATGTTGCACATCCATCTAGGTGAAACATTACATAATAAAATAAAATAATACAATATAACAATATTATGCAATGTGTGCAACACCCATTATCTCAACAATCTCCCACTTGTTGTATACATTGCATAGGGTCAATTTGTAGCCACATAAATGAACAAGGGGATAATCCCTCCTAGCACATCCACCATCATGGGTCAATGTCCACCATGTGCTCCATCCTAGTACCTATAACAAAATCAAAGTATCAAGTATCTCAAACATGAATGATCTCACCTCCTATTATGCCACTGTCACTGAACATACATAGAAGCCATCCAAAGAGAAATCCACCCAACTTGTCACATTAGAAGATCATAGAATCATATACCAATTGAAATTCCAAGCACAAAAATATGATCCAAAGGTAATCACATTATCCATAGTTGTCAAAATATCCATAGCTGAAATACCACCCACAGCAAGTGCCAAATCGATCCAACTATCCATACCTCCAAAGGTATACCAAGTGAATCTAACATCATCGTCTCCAATTTGTAACATACAATCACAAGCCTCAAGAGAAATACCTGCCACATATATACCAAGAAGCTCCCATTGCAAAATATAATGTCCAATCTCTAACCAATCCATTCAACATCTCAAAGAAGTGAATCCATGTAGTCTCAAAGACATCCACAACACGTAAATCAATAAACTGTAAGAACAACTCTCATAAAAAATCTCCAACAGTCTCCCAAGCTCTCCACAACTAACAAAGGAAGGAGATAAAGGAATAACCATGTCATCTCTCACATGACATACATGAGCACAAACCAGTGATCACAATCTCTAACCAATCTCAAATCCAATGTAAGTGAAACTAAACATCTAAGAAGATAACCAAGACCAAAGAGAAACCATGCAAATCATAACTTGTATCATGTCCTTCTACACACACCTCTATCTGTAAACTATGCAAGTATGATCTCCTCCAAAAAACCCTAACCAAGAAGCCACAACAACACCTAGAAACCATACCATATAACTTACCATGGATGGAGGCCTCTCACAAGAAGATCAAACTCACAAAATCATTCCTAAACCAAGGAATATGCCCAATATATAACCATCTCCCAAACTCAACTAGCATAAAAACATATGCAAATGGAGATAACCAATACTAAACCATTTTTCAAATGAACCCTCCAAAACTAACTCATGTACCATAGCTCAAGGTCCATATCTATGAAAGATAAACATAAATATAATGCACCTAAGAGAAAAAATGTGCTATACCTCTCAAGTAGAAAACCACTAAGTAGACAAAGAGTGGGGAATGAGACTGTCCATCAAGATATCCAAGTCTCCAACCAAGACTCATCTAAGAAAAATCTCCTCTTAACTTCATATCAAGTGAATGCCCCTTGAACTCTCCTATTAAAACCATCAATCATCCCAACAAATACTTCTCTAATCCAAGAGAAATCACCATCACCACCATCTCTAAATGTCCATGAGTACATGTAACCAATCGATCCATGCCAACTCCAAATGCAACATAATAATATCTTTAAGTAGCTAGCTTATGACCAATGTACTCAATACCAAGATCAATATCAAAGTTCCAACCATGGCCTCAAGAACATAAACTTGACAACATGATCTTACCATCTCGACCAAAGAGATGACATGCTCCATATGAACATACTATAACATGTCAAAACTCTAAACACATATCAAAAGCATACCATGACATAAAAATGAAACCATTCTAACACCAAGGATAACATGTCAAATGAAAGCATAAACCACACCTTTACCAAGAATCCCATTAGTCCTCAAGATGCAACCATCTCCACACACCATGAAGAAACAATATCTCCACATACCATGAAGAACCATCTCCACACACCATTAAGATAACCAAAAACCCCATGATTCCTCTGGATCTAACCATCTTCACACACCATAAAGATAACCAAGTGCACCATGCAAGTATCAAAGATGCTTCTGCAATAACAAGATCTAAGACAAACCTCCAACATCTACAAACACTCAATAAATATATCAATGCCAAAAACTCTCACTCAACCATGATACCAAGTCACCTATGGCATCATATAATCCATCTCCTACATGAAGATCCTCCAGGTCTACACTCACACAAGCAAAGTGTCAGTACCAAGTGAAACCATGATCTCTAAACCAAGAAGATGCAAACCAAATTAGGAACTAATCCTACACTGTCACCTCATTAATATCACAAGCTCCCACTAAATCATGTATACAAGTTATCCATGAAAAAATGATGAAAAAATAATCCTCTAACCATGAGAATCAACCAATGCATCAAACCATCAAAGAATTCAAAGTGCACATCATGAGCTCCTCAAAAAAAACTAAATACCTCAACTAAGAACATATACGACCATAACCAAATCAAAAATCAAAACCAATAAACATAAAGCATGTACTTTTATATCAAATCATGTTATGCTAAAATCTATGACACCATGATCACATCCATAAATTGAGCATCTGACTCTCAACATGTCCAACCTATCAGCATAAAATAGTCAACCACAATCATCCACCATGACTATACCTAGTAAAAACATCTCATCCCTTCTATATGAAGAAAAATCAGAAAATCATGTGCTTTAGGGCATAGACAAGCCAAATCTAAGCCACCAATCTAAATATGCATCAATAATGAAAGATCAATGCACAAAGATAACTCATATCCATGCCATAAATGCAATCTATAAGTATAGACCGCTTACAACACTATACACCATGTGCTTAGTTGTGGAGCTTATCATATTGCTAACTCCTAGACATTCTAGATGCATCATAGAGGCCTTTATATAGAGGCACCTCTAGTGTACTATAGAATGAATTGAATATCTAATTGTAATTTTAATCATACTCTATTGGTCTATTGTGTGCTAGTTATTGTGCTTCTTGATCTTGGGTGAACATTGCGCAAGGAATTTTTTTTCATGATATTAGAGCTATACCAAATTCTTACATGGTATCAGAGCCATAGGGGCAACATTTCATAGCCATTGGAGAATGATCTTGCTTCACCTCTCTAAGGACACCTCCATCCAGATCTAGAATATCCGTAGCTATTGGGAGTGTCTAGAGCCAAAGCAGACCTCAACATTGCATTTGGAGCATCAATTCAGTGAAAATTGACTATAAATTTGCCTATATTGGGCCATAATCAAATTTGAGGCAAAAAAATTTGCAAACTAGCACCCAAAGGCCCGATTTGCAAATCCAACATGATCATTTTCACATCTCCTTAAGTTATTTTTTGGATCTATTAATTTTATTTCTCTCCATTATTCTGTCATTTTTGAAGCAATCTTTTCAAAAAAATTGTAGGCCTACTAGGCCTGCAGAGAAAAAAAAATTGCAAAACTGGGTGGTGAAACCCCAGCCCCTACAAGTTGAATATTCTCTTTGATTTCCAATTATTCCATTCGTATTACAAGTTCTAACCATAGCATACATAGCATGGTAGTTATTTCATTTTTCAATTGAGCATGAAATTTCCTACAACCAGCGAGCACCTTAATACATCCCTCAGTGGCTTCTTTGTTTACAACTCGTGAGTTTTGATTTTTAAACACCACTTATTTACTTGCACATCAGATGTGGGATGAACTCCACACTCATTGGCCACATTATATCTGGCACTAGTGTTCAATTAAATCATCAAAAACTATAGAACAGAGTTTCTTGGGCACCACCGAACAAGAATCTCCCGTTGGTGATCTTTTCTGGCCCCCGCTATGTCCAACCCTCTAACCTGCCACATTGCACTCACTCATCAAGCCTTGTGTCACCCAGTTCCTACCATGTGGCAACATCAAGATAGTTAGTGATATGTCACGTAACCATGTGATAGCCCTGTTACACCACACAACACCAACTCAAACACGTTGACCTCCACTCAGCAACATGTAGGGCCATGTTAATCAACCAACTCACCTGCCACATGGTGCCCAGTAAGAAACAACATTACGCAATGACACAACAAGCCCGGTTAGCATGACACATCAACAAAATTTTGTATGATCCATATTGCTGACATCATCATTGATGTCACTATCACTTCACCCCAGGAGGCCAATTTTTTGATGACATCAACAAACCCTATCATTAAATTTGATGGTCATCTAGAGGCAAAATTGAATTGCTATGATGGCCATTTGGATGTCAAATTTAAGCTCACAATTTTTTGACTAGACCCCTCTCCATATTCAATTTTGATTTGACAATCCGACTTTGGGAGGCCATATCTCAGTCATCTGGGCTCCAAATTAGGTGCAATATTTTTTGATTTTGGGTAGAATTTCTTGAACTTTTTAATTGTGCTATTATTTTTTGGTTTTGGTGTGTGGATTTGTCAAAAATTATATTTTTTGGTAACTGTACCTATCCAATCTTGAATTTTGCAACTTTAATTGCTCTGTACGTGCTCACCTAGACTCCAAATTAGGTTCCATTTTTTTTGAAAGTGAATAATTTTTTGTCTACTTCCTAGATCTATAATTAGATTATAGGCTTTTTTGGAATAAAATACCACTTTTAGAAGTAGGTCCTTTCTTTGCATTATACTGCTTTAAAATTGTTGTACATTCTATAGTTCTTGATTTGAACTTCAAAAGGAGGTTGTAATAGCAAAATCAAAATTCCACTAAGGCCTAAATTGGCAAGTGGCCTATTGTAGACACACTACCTATAAAGTGCCAAATCATACATTAGGGGGGTTGATTTCTTATTTTTGCATTTTGGGGGCTTCATTGATTGATCTCATGGAATCTTGTCACACATGTCAGTTTGGTTTAAGACCAAAGTTGACAACAAGTAACTATCACAAATAGAGTGCTTTTATGCTTGATCATCTAAGAGAACATCAGAAAGAGTTTCCTTATCTCTACTTGAAGAAATTTCCACCTAATCCTACTTAGAAACATCTTTCTAAACTTCTTCACTTTCTGTGTAATAGTATGAGTGAGGAATCTTTTGCTCCTCTTAGTATGGCAAGTTTTCCTCATGATGTTTGGATAGCTCCTTGGGAAGCATATGGAGATCCTATAGTTCCTCCATTTCCAAAGGACATTCTACCTCCAGTCACTTCAGTTATGGTTTCTCCAACTCCAAATGAGATCACACATTCTGATACTACTGTTGATTCTACTGATCTAGTTCTAGCCACAGATGGTTTTGATTTAGTGCAGTAGGTATTACCATGTCTTCCTACTTCAGCTTCATGGGATGAATTCCTTCTAGAAATTGCAGAGATGTTTGTGGAGTCTCACATTGAAGATGTGGGAGACATCATTGATGACATAAATCTTCTCTTTGTTGAGGAGACTTCTTCACTCATTGCGAGGGTATGCTCTGACCCTCAACCACTTGATCATGCTAACATGTTTGTGGCTTCTTTACAATAGTTAGAGGAGGAATCTTTCACTTATGAGGAGACATTTTAGTCTTCGGAGATTATATACCAGTTTCCTCATACATCATATTTTCTGAGGATTCTTCCTATCAGTTGGGGAGCATTCTCTACTACACGTATGGCACCACTTCTTCCTACAGGGAGGACCATCATTCATCTTTCATGGTGTAGCTTCTTCAATCATCAAGGAGCATCTTTCATAGTGTGCATTCATTATTGAGGGGAGGTGACATTGCTTCTCTTCCTCCATCTTCCTATCAGGATTCTTCATTGTCTTTGGAGTTTGATTCAACTTCATGCATAGACATATTACCTTGCTTGCCACTAGGCATCCACCAGATTAGTTCGTGGCATCTTCATTCATCAAGGATTTTTCGACATTTGAGAAGATTTCAAAGGCAATATCCATTGCATACTACATCTAGATCCCTCTTCCATCTTCCTACCCACAATGGGAAGCATACTTGCACCTATACTTGGTGTATCTTCTTCTTCAAGGGAGAAACATTATTTTTCAACATTAGATTTTCTTCTATCTTCAGATACTTATCATTCTGAGATCCTTCACTAAGGGGGGGATCTCATCAAGGGATTCTCTATTGTATATGCATGATGTATGTCATAATGGGACGGTCTTGATTACTCCATCCATACATGCGTCTTTCTATATTGTACATGTCTCTCTTCTTGGAGGATAGTTTTTCCCATGAGGTTTTCCCTCTTTCTCTATTTACAAAGAGATTTCATTACATTTCAGCATTGCATTGTACTTGGGTACCTAACATGGCCTAGTAGCTAGGACCCATTTTGCATTTCATCATAGTTTTTGTGAGCTTAAGTGCATTTCCCTAAGTTGCACTTAAGGGGGGTTTTAGTGTAAATAATTATTATTTACACTTTACTTAAGTTTACTTAGGATAAATGCATTTTATTATTATTTATTAGGTTAGACACCTAGGATTTTGCATACTCATATGAGTTGTCATGTTGACAACACAGAGTAAGAAACTCTAATTTAGCACATGGTGTCTACAACACTCAAGTTTTCATAATCAACTAAGTTGTCATGTTGAAAACATAGTTGTTTTCACTCTTAATTAAGCACATTTTTTTTACAACATAATTTTACTTGACACACCTTTGTAGACTTATCCTCTCATCATCGCAAAAACTCCTATGCTTAATGGAGGATAACTTATTCCTAGTGGACATGTGCTTAGTTGTGGAGCTTATCATATTGCTAACTCCTACACATTCTAGATGCATCATAGAGGCCTTTATATATAGGCACCTCTAGTGTACTATACAATGAATTGAATATCTAATTGTTATTCTGATCACACTCTGTTGGTCTATTTTGTGCTAGTTATTGTGCTTCTTTTTTCTTGGGTGGATTTTTCCCCAAGGAAAATTCTTACAACATAAACCATGTGCTACCTAACCCATTGACCCCACATTTAATATTGGAAATTTAATTATTTTTCTCGATATTCAATAATTACATCAAATATTATCACAATGTTATAATACAACTCATGATGTATATCCCATGGGAATCTTTACATGTTGCATGACCATCTAGGTGCAACATTACATAATAAAATAAAATAATACAATATAACAATATTATGCAATGTGTGCAACACCCATTATCTCAACAAATTCTAGAATGATGATTATTTTGTTTATGAAATTATGTTTATGAAAGTGAAATCACATTCTTTTGATATGTTCAAATGGTGTAAAGCTAAAGTGGATAATAAAACTGGTAAATCATTAAAAAATTTAAGATATGATAGAGGTGGTGAGTTTATGTCTATTGAACTCACTAACTTTTGTGTTGATAATGGCATCAAGAGACAGTTATCTACACCAGGGACACCACAATAGAATGGAATTGTTGAGGGAAGAAATAGATCAATTTTGGATTATGCAAGGATATTGATGATTGAAAAATATGTTGCAGAAATATTTTAGAGGGAAGTCATTAGTACTATTGTTTATACTCTCAACTAAGATTAGGTGAAGAAAGGAACAAACAAAATACCCTATAAACTCTAGTATGGCTATACACTTGATGTAAGTTATTTAAAAATCTTTAGAAGTAGGTTTTATATTCAAAAGGATGTAGGGAATGGTAAAATGTTTCCAAAAGTAGGTAAAGGAATATTCCTTGGTTATTCATTTAAGAGAAAATCTTATAAATGTTTAAACAAAGTTACTAACAAAATGATTGAAAGTGAAAATTTAAGGATTGATAAGTTTGTAGAGAAGAACAATGAGGAAAGAAAGAAGGAACCTAAAGATTAGAACAAGTTTGTGTATGTGTATGAACAGGCACTAGAAACACTACCTGAGTTATAATAGATAACCTTTAAACACCAGACAATACCACCTAAGTTACATATTTATTTACCCAAGCACCAAATAGAACACCTCGATAAAGAATTTGAACACCTACTCAGTTGAGAACATGTTAAAAATCAAAGAACTAAACCTATATTGGCAAAATATGTGAAGAAGAATCACTCTCCTAAAAAAGTCATTTGTCACAAAATTATTGTAGTACACACAAAAAGTAAGTTAATATACCCTACCTATTGATTTTATATTTTAAACTAAGAACAGTTAAGGTTGCATTCAAAAATGATAATTGGATAAATTCTATGAATGAAGAGATTGATCAAATTGAGAAGAACGATACATGGACATTGGTACTGAGACCTAATGATAAGAATATGATAGGAACAAAATGTATTTTCATAAATGTTGTGGTATTCACAACACACGCCCCATTCCTCACTAGGAATGGAGACCCCCTAAATTTTTTGACTCCTAGACTCATGATTCGAGAGTCAGGAGAAGAAAAATTCATTTTGAAAGTTAGTCTTAGAGTCAAAAAAAATCCCCACCTCCCCTCATCTGCGTGCGCGCGCCAAGGTGCAGTGCACTTTATTTTTTTTTGCACAAGGAGAGGGAGGGCTATAAAACCCTTGACCTCTCCCTCTCTCCTCATTTTTGTTCAATTTTTGAAGAGAAGCAGCAAGGTGAGAAGACACCACCCCTCCATCTTCATGACTTCTGTGTGTCATGCATCGTGGTGCTGGTTGCGTAGGCCACATGCACCATGATGCTTGGCCGCACATGCCATTGCATTGACTGCACACTATGACACTGGCCATGTAGGTTGCATGCACCAAAGAACAGAAGTGGTGCTAGAAGGAGGGCCACAAACCAAAGAACATACTCCCAAAAACAAGGGAAATTTAACAAAGTTTTAGAATTTTTTTTGCACCCTTGCAATAAACTACATTCTATACAAGTGCAAAAAATACTTCTAAATATTTTAGAAATTTAGGTACATAGTTCTGTAACTCCACAGGTCTATAGGTACATAGGTTCATAGATCCATAGGTTTGCAAAACTCTGTGGTGTGCAAAATCCAAAACTATGAAAAGTGTACTTCTACAGAGGTGTACTTTTCTCCAAAATTTTATGCAAGCTGGAGGATATTGATCCAAAATCCCCATTTTAGCAAGCATTAAGATCTGTGCTAAGTACACATGAATTTCTCAAGCTTACCCACTTTCGTAAACCACATAGTGACAAGGGAACATCTCAAGTTCAACCACTTCCTTTCAAACTTTCATCTTCTTCAACTCCACCTCCATGCCAACCACCTGGTGAACCACCACATACTCTGATAGCTATTCCCCAACAACCATCGTTAGGTCCACCAAATCCTCCCATGGCCTTCTTCACAAATGTTGTAGACTCACCAATAAACTTGAGAGGTGCACTCCATGACCTCCCAAAGAATCTTGAGAAGTTTTTACCAAGATTCATCTATGGTGAAACATGGACTGCCGAAGATCATGTCAAATTTTTCAAAGAAATTTTCAACCAAAAGAAAGTGCCTAATGAGGATGTGGTTCTTCATCTATTTCCCTACTCTTTGGGGGAAATTTCCTTAAATTGGTACATCAATTTTCCATCAGGATGCATTGGAGATTGGGATACATTCAAAAAATTGTTTTTGGAACAATTCAAAACATTCATCAATCTAGCGGTGATACATCAACAATTCATATCAATAAAAAGAGACCCAGCTAAGAGAGTTTCACGTTTCAACCATAGCTTTCATATGGCCTACCACAAGTTGGAAACACAATACACAATATCAATTGAAGCTAAATGCTATGGACCCTCTTACTGCGATCTTTTTGAGAAGACTTCCTACAGCAAATATTGACACATTAAACAAAGTCTTTGTAGAAGTGATCACATTCATGAAGCAAGCCAATCCTAATGGAGGAGGAATGATGCTTCTAGCACAAGCAGTCCCTACAATGCCAACATACCCCATGGGAGCACCCACTGTGCTTAGCTAGTTCATAACTATGAACCCAGTTCCTTTATAGTAGGTACATGCTCCACAAACTCAAGCAATAACATATCCAAGGTATGAGCCCCCAAAAATAGCTTTCTTTAAATAGAAAGCAACGGTTCCTATGGAAGCAGATAACAATCTTCTTTCAAAAGTTGGTCAAATAAAGAAGACCATGTCACAAATGAACAATGAGTTGATACATCTTAGGTTGTCACAAGGACAAAATAACAACTTCTAAACAAATAATGTTGGCCCCTACAACAACAATTTTGGTCAAAATTACAACAGGAACTTCAAAAATAATAGTAACAATAATATAGGAAACAATAGCAGAGGAAAAAACTTCAATCCTCCTGATTGCAACAATGGCTTCCAAAGGCAAAACTGACAATAGAATACTCAATCGAATAATGGAAGCCTTCCTACAGATAACAACAACAACAACGTTCAATATGTTGATATCAATCAATATGATGATAGCCAAAATGTGCCTAGCAATGATGGTTCATACTATAATGGAAATTAGGAGGTGAATCAAAACTCACAAGTGAATGACAATCCTCCTCCTATTCAATTCAAGGCAATGCTATTGGAATCTTACAATTCTACATAGAATGCACAAGTGGAACAACAAGCAAGTGAGGAATTGTCATTCCCATTCAGTCAAGAACCCGACCTTCAATATGATGAGATGTTTGCTTTTCAAAATGACAATCAAAATACATATAATCTTAGAAATAAAAAGGATCCCTTGATAGATGGATTTCCTCCTAGTTTGCAACCAACTCCACCTGATCCAAGAGAAAACAACAATTCGCCACTAGTAAAGCCAGCCTAAGGAGGACAACAGTATCAGAATCAAGTGAACATACCAACAATACTAAAGAACCCCACTTGGTCTATTGAATAGTATAATGCAGTAGAAGATCTAAAGAAAACTAAAGCTGCTATGTCCATGTTCGACATGTTGCAAAATTTTTCACAACAAAGAGAAGCACTCATGAAGACATTGGATAATACAAAGGTTTCCCGCAATACGAATGTTATCCCTCAAAAGATGGTGCCACAACAAGTAAATGTTGCAAAAGCAATGCCTACAATGTTCAAGGAAAAAGTTGAGGTACCCCCGTTTTTGCTAAGCATAAGGATATATGGGAAGAATCTTCATAATTGTCTCATTGACTTAGGAGCTTCATGTAACATAATGCCACTATCAATATCCCAAAGGCTAGGAATTAACCCTCTAACTGAGTGGTGATATAGTTGGATAAAATAGAGGTAAAAGTCATTGGAGTATTGAAAGATGTACAGATATAGTTAACGGTTGATCCTTGGATCCAGGATATTATTGACAAACATGTGGTTGATATCCCTAAGACATATGGATTACTTTTGAGAAAAGAATGGACAAAATGTCTCAAAGAATGGTTCTCTATGGAATTCACTCAATTATGGTTGCCATGGAAAGGATTGAACAATCAAATCAAGATAAATGTTAAGCCCAAATTGAAAACAATGATCACAGATTACAATAACTCGAATGAGATAGCATTCTTACAATCAGATTTGGGTTCATAAAAAGTGATGGTATTGAATATGGTTCCAAACAATACACCTCAAGATCAAAATGAAGAACCTAAGGTGTTGGTACCAAAAATTGAAACCGTGACATAATTCATAGGAAATATGGTGACTAATCTACAATGTTTAGGAGAAGAAGTTGACCCTAGCATCCTCCTTCTTCTAGGATTTTTTTGATTACACAAAGTTAGTCACTCTAAATTTGAATTTTCATCATGTCAAGCAGTAGTCATGAAGGTATTGACCCACATGATAGAGAACAAGGATACAAAGACCTCAATTGATGAACTCGTAGAAAGTCAAGATTCAATGAATTCATCCAACCTTGTTGAAAAGACTGAAGAAGAAAGTGAAGATCTAAATGTATCATATAGTGATACCTCTTTAGATGGTGGAGGTTTATCTTCTCCTCCTCTAGAGATTATTAAAGTTCAAAGAAGAAGATGATATGTGAAAGGTAAAGGATGGACTTCAGTAGTCATTCATCCTAAACCTAAAGTTGAGGAAATCAAAGAGTTAATAGGGGAAATTCATGATAAACAAGAAAAACACACACTTCCTCTATCCACAAGTTATAAAGGGAACTCATCAAGCCCTACACAAAGAAAGTTACAATGGGCTCCTAAGAAACAATCATTCAAGGCTCAGGTGAAAGAGAAGTTAAGGATGAATAAGCATAAAGTCAAAAAACCCAAGGAAAATGCAATTTGGACACTCTGTTTTGATGTTTCTACGTGCAAGATGGGAGCCAGTGCAGGTATCGAATTAATCAACCCAAAAGGTAGATCTTTCTATGCTGCATATTGATTGCAATTCAAATGTATCAACAATGGTGTAGAATATGAGGCATTAATCTGACGACTCCTCTTTGCACTTGAAAAGGGAGTCACAACTCTTAAAATTGAGGGGAATTCCCAATTGGTCATACAAAAAGTAAAATCCATATATTCTTGCAATGACAAAATATTACTTTCTTACAGGAAAAGGGTATGGAATATATTGGATGACTTTGAGGCCTTAAACATCAAATCCATTCCAAGGAGAAAGAACATGGTAGCAGATGGTCTTTCCATCTTAGCTAGTGCATTGCAACTAGTTGAAAGAACCAAATTGAAAAGATTTTCAGTAGAATTGGTTGTTGTTCCCTCTATTCCTGACAATATCACCAACTTTTAGGTCTTTTAGGATGATCAACATATACTCAAGTTTATTATGTACAATTTGCATTTTTTGGGACAAGAAATTGATAATACACCAAATGACAGACCTGAAGATGAAGATGGGATTCTGAATATAAAAACTATCACTATTCTAAAAGGGATGGTTGAACTTGAATGCATCTTTGATCATGATGAATCTGCACTCAATAGAAGGGAAACTCAAGAAAATGGAATCAAGGAATGTGATTCATACAATTTAGATATTGATGAAGAATCAAGAATGGTATAGATAGGAAAAGAATGTACCTCACAAGAAAGGGAGGACATGCTCAAATTACTCACTAAGTTTAAGGATTTCATTGCCTAGAGCTATGAAGAGTTGAATACTTATGATCCTACGATTATCATAGATGACATCCCACTAAAACCTGATGCAAAGCCATTTCGACAAAGACAGAGACTAGTAAATCCAATTATCAAACCACTGATTATGAAAGAAGTAAAGAATATACTAGATGCTAAGATCATATTTCCTATCCATCATTCCACATGGGTGGCAAATTTGGTTCCCGTGTGGAAGAAGACTGGAGAGATTCATCTTTGTGTTGATTTTCATAAATTGAATCTAGCATCTCAGAAGGATAACTATCCTCTACCCTCACTAGATGAGGTATTGCAAATTGTTAATGGTTCAAAGATGATGTCATTTGTAGATGGTTACTCGAGATAATATTAGGTGATAATTGAAGAAGAAGATAGGCTAAAGACTACTTTCACAACCAAGTGGGGAATGTTTTCTTACAGAAGGATGTGTTTTGGATTGATTAATGCGGGAGCTACATTTCAACGAGCAGTGGATGAAGATTTCAAAGGATTGATAAATAGGTGTATAGTCATCTATATCGATGACCTGACTACCTTTTCAAAAGATTGAAGTACCCATATTGCTGATCTAAAGCAGGTACTCAATAGATGTCATAAATATAGCATATCCCTCAATCCTAAGAAATGTTCATTCAGTGTTACTAAACAAAAGCTCCTAGGACATGTCATTTTTGAAGCTAGAATCTCCATTGATCCAAATAGAGTTGAGTCTATTTTGAAATTAGCACCTCCACATAGTCAGAAGGAATTGAAATCTTTCTTTGGAAAGATAAAATTTGTATGCAAATTCATAAGTGGTTTTGCAGAGATAGTCTATCCCCTCAATGATTTACTCAAAAAAGGGGCTTAGATAGAACGGGTACTAGAAATAAAGAAATCATTCAAAGATATTAAGGTTGTCATTTCCACAACCCCAATTTTGGAGAGTCTAGATTATGAGTTGTGATTCAAGATCTATTCCTTTGCTTCTGAAAACTCTTGCATAGGGATCCTGACACAAAAAAGAGAGAAGGAAGATGAATGACCAATTTCTTTTATGAGTTGTCCTCTAAAGAACATAGAGTTGAAATATTCAAATCTTGATAAACAATCCTTTGCATTAATCAAGGTAGTAAAGAAGTTCCATCACTACATACTCAGAAGTAAGGTGTATGCAATTGTACCTGATCTAGTAGTAAAGACACTTTTAATGTAGAATGAACTTGGTGAAAGGAGAGGAAAGTGGATGGCCATACTTCAAGAATTTGATCTTGAAATTCAATCTATGAGATTAGTCACAGGTCAAGGGTTATCAAAAATGATAGCTGATAACCAAGATGGAAATGAAAAGGAATTCAAGTTTGATGATGAAATAGATAAAGATGATCAAAAGAAGATGGTTATATCACAAGTTGATATCAACCAAGGTGTGGTGATAGATGTGTGGTACCAAAACATTGTTTATCATCTCTTACAAGACCAATGCCCTAAATGGATGAATAGTTCACAATGTAGGGGACTTAAGATGAAATGTGAGTCTTACATGTTACTTCCTAATAAGTTGCATAAAAGGAACTACAAAGGGATCTATCTAAAATGTTTAGGACGTGAAGAAGCTAAGGATGCCTTGGGACATTTCCATGACAAGTATGGTATAGGACATGGTTGAGTAGAAGCAACAACTCACATGATTCTAAGATCAGGCTACTTTTGGCCATCAATATTCAAGGATACTTTTGAGCATGTGTGCTCTTGTCATATATGCCAAACTAGTGCTAACAAGGAGAGGCACCCAGCAATGTCATTACAACCGGTGTATGAGGTGCGCCCCTTCGCAAAATGGGAACTAGATTTCATAGGTCCAATCAATCCACTGTCATCGACTAGACATATGTTCATCCTTATAGCTATTGATTATTATACACGATGGATGGAGGCAGAGACATTCAAAAATTGCACTACTAGGGTAGTGATTGACTTTTTGGAAGAACGCATTGTTACTAGGTTTGGAATGTCATTTTCCCTAGTGTGTGATAATAGATCTACTTTCACATCTATATTATTGACCTAATGGGCATTTGAAAACAAGGTCATTATCAAGTTCTCTTCAAATTACTACCCGCAAGGAAATGGAGTAGTGGAATCCACAAACAAGAATGTGATCACCATACTTGCTCATTTACTTGCTCCATACTTGCTCATTTACAAACAAGAACCAGTGTTCCCACTTAATCTCAAAATTTTGGTTTTGAAATTCATGAGTGGGTATGTTAATCATGCTGATAAAGCTCAAATCAGATTGATGAATCTCCTAGAAATGGACAACAAACAACTGCATTAGAGCACATGGCTAAACATCAAATGATTGTAAAAATTTCTTTTGATAAGAGGGCCACGATCAAATCATTTAGGATTTCTAAGCTTGTGCTACTCTAAGATAAGGAAAAAGAAAAGTTGGGCAGTCATACCAAGTTTCAATGCTTGTGGATAGGCCCTTATCAAATTGTGGAAATCCTAGGAGAAAACACTTTTAGGCTCAGTTTCTTATAGGCAAAATTTCTTCCCTTGCCCATAAATGGGCAATTTCTCAAGCATTATTTTGAAGCCTAAGAGATGAAAACTCAAAAAAAATAGATAGATTTTATTTCTGCATTTAGCTCAGATTTTCATTCCTGTAAGTGTGTTTATTTTCGCAAGTGTGTTTGCTTTCAAGTTGAGTGTTTTCTTTTAGTCATGTGTTTGCTTTCAAAGTTGCGTCAATCCTAGGGGGTAAGGTGTACTTGAGATTTTCTCTTAAGATTTCACTAACCACTTCTTGGTCTCAATTTTAGGAAGAGGTATTTCTTTGTCAAAACATTTAGGTGACTGTGTGTCTTATACCAACCAAGCAGCGGATATTTCTTGTTGAAATAGGGTACTCTCAATTTGGAAATTAGAGGCTTAGACCATCAAGTTCTCAACACTTTGCAAATTTAAAGATTTGATTATTTTAGGTGTTGTTGATTTGAAGTCAAAAAAATGGCAAGAGACAATCCAAATTTCAACTAAGTTCAAACAGGAAGGGTCTTCTCGAGAGGTTTTTAAGATCATTGATTTGGCATGAGAGTTTTGTTTTCTAAAAGTTCTAAAAGAGGAATGCAAGGGATGTTCACAAGAGATCGAATCCAAGAAATGACGCCGATGTTCTAACTACACAGTCTAAGCATAGTCAGGATACAGGAAAAAAAAAAAAAAGAAAAGGAAATAATACAGTGTTAAGTCTGAAGGATTCCAAAGATCTAAAATGGAAAAAGATACATTCTCAAAACAAAGTATCTTCAATTCAAACTATTGCTTCATCAAAAGTAACATTTTAAATGACATGGAGCAATTATTCAAAAGCCAAAAATTAAAAGAATGTTGCATCCTGCCAAGAGCCCTCAAACTAATTCTTTCATCTAGTCAAACAATTGATTGACAAAATCCATCGTGGATTTCCTGAATGAATGAGCTAGGAAGAATGGAAGATTGTTTCAAGTTTCCAGAAAACTTTGATTGACTACATTTTGATACATCAAAGGGAATGAATACACAATGCACACACTGAGCTGGAAGGTTTCAAATTTTGAGATTTTTTACTGAGAAGTCATCTAAAAGATGCTTGGGATGTTCAAAGCTTGGTTGGTGTTTGACACACGTCGAAGAGATGTTTGCTGATGAAGAAATGCCTTGGTCATTTCTTCCTTTTTTTGAGGCTATTTGTCGTGGTATTCACAACACACACACCCCATTCCTTGCCAGGAATGGGGACCCCCTAAATTTTTTGACTATCAAACTCATGATTCAAGAGTCGGGAGAAGAAAAAATCATTTTGAAAGTTAGTCTTAGAGTCAAAAAAAAATCCTCACCTCCCCTTATCTATGTGCACGTGCATCGAGGCATGATGCGCTTTATTTATTTTTTTGCAAGGAGAAGGAGGGCTATAAAACCCTTTCCCTCCCCCTCTCACCCCATTTTCATTCAAGTTTTGAATAGGAGGAGCAAGGTGAGTAAACCCTCCCTCTCCATCTCCATGGATTTCGTGCGCCACATGCCATGGCGTTGGTCGCACAAGCTGAGCATGTCGCGATGCTTGGCTGCACATGCCATGATGCTGGCTACACGCCATGTAGTGCACACACCATGATGTTATTCACACATCATGCAAGCCATGTGCACTGTGGCACTAGCCACGCAGGCCACCGCAATGCTAGCTGTGCATAGCACGCAGGCGGGATGCACACTACTCACTAGTCACGCATTTCTAGGCCACGTGGTGGCCGTGCATCACCTTTAGGCCACATGCATGTCGTATGCCTCTACATGTGCACTGTGCATCGGCCATACAACCATGCCCAATTCTCATCTTCTTCTTCTTCTTTTCTCTAATTTTTGCTAAGGTATATTTAATGAAAAATAAAATTTAAAAAAAATAATAATAATAATAATAATAAATTTTCTAATAAAATGAATAGGTCTCAAAGGGGGGACTTTTTTCCTCACTTACATTTTTCACTATCTGTTGACTAATCATGTTTTCTTTTTCATAATGCATAGGTAACATAATCATATGGAATCCACATCTAGATCAGCAGCAAAACTAGTTGTTTACAAATTTCAAGGCCTGACCCCAAAATCACGATTACATGATGAGTACATTGATATCACAGACATAGACCTCAGACATAGATTTGGGAGAATTCCTAAGAGTTTGCAACAGTACAATAGAAAGGTAATCACTAAGGTCTACATTAATCCGATCCAGATTAGTGAATGCAGCGTCACATCTAGGGACAGTGCAATCAGCTAAGTTGATCATGACCCTTTCTTGACACTTCGTTCTTGATGAAAGGGTAGTCAAGAGTGTTACCAAAGAAGTGGTTTTGGATCTGTGACTTGATAACATTGAGTGAGTCTTCCATCTTTCCAAAGCTGATTAGTTCATCTGACTCTCCTACGAAGCAGCTAAGAGATGGTATAAAGATCAGCACCAAGAGGCCATCAACATCATACATTCCTTATACTTCATTAAGAAGCCACCTCGGGAAAGACAATCAAAAAAGTGGACATGGGGATACATGAAGGATGACATTGGATACTCAATAATTCTCCTAAGCAGAGTCATGGGCTTACCTACAGCAAGCCATCTCACTCCATTTATGGTCAACTTCATTGAGACTATCAAGCATGTGAAGATACCACTAGATTGGGCCACCACACTAAGTGAGAACTTGTGTGATCAATTAAGGATAGTAAAGAATAATAAGAAGTTATATATGACTTCTTACATGGTGTATCTACTGGTAGCAAGGGAAACCAACTATCCTGGGTTATACAAGAAGGATAGTATGTAGGACCCCAATGCATGGCCATATATAGTCTATCCTCAATTCGTGAAGAAGAAGCTCTTGCCATAGAGCAAAGAGCATAGGATTGTAAATGATGCCTTTATCTTTGCCATCATTCGATTCATAGAGGGGGACTACGGGAAGAGATTGTCTGAGGAAGCCAAGGCATAGATCACAACTCTCAGAGCATATTTCATCCAGTTTTGGACATTTATATATATTTGGTTAGGTGGTGCATCTATCAATCCAAAGAAACTCCAAAGGTACCCTAGTGACAAGTTGGTCCTAATGGAAATATCCTGGCAGATTGAGTCAGCTTATGAGAGGATCAAAAGACAATAGAGACCTTGTTGGGATTTCCCTTTTATAGTAGGAGCATAGTAGGTGAAGAGAAAGTAGGGTATCCTGACTTTCAAGTGAGAATGGGAGAACTACCCTCTTGAAGAGTATAACTCCCCTCGACCATTCTTCGACAATGTTGGTAAAGTGGGAAACCTAGCAGGAAAGGAGTTCTATCATGAGGATGCCATTGAAGATCATTGGATGAATGACACAAATGACTACAATGTCTGCATCAAAGACTATTGTAGGATGACTTTGTATCTAGTAGAAAAGGCTCTCCATTTGACTGTCCCTGATGAGATAAAGCTACTAGACTCCAAGGAACTACTAGATCCTCTATTCAATATAGTTAAAGTTGGTGAGAGACCCATTCTTAATGCAGAAGTTGATAGAGAGGAAGGAGATGATATTAATCATTGAGCGAGACATGTCATTTGAATGACAAAGAGTTGAATTAAGAAACCATTTCCTCTTGATCCAATTGTAGATACAGTGATTTTCATGCACATGCTTGCCCAGAAAGGGGTAAGGGAAATAAAGTCACAGTTCCTATCTTTGTGCTCCAATCTCCTACTAGGCCAAAGATAGTCTACCAGCTTGATTGCCTAGTGGGATATTATCCCCCTCCTAAAAGGAAGGGAAAGAGGAAGAGAACCTCTCCTCAAAGGATTTAGATGGAGCATGTTGAAGAATAGGTCTCCTCCTAGCAATAGGAATCAAGTCTGCAAGAGCCCCAGGATGGTGGAGCTTCTCATATCTAGGTTGAATTTCCATTGCCTCCTATTTTGTCAAGTCAATGAGAAGAGAGAGAAATTCTAGAGACCTCCATTCCTCTAGTGCATGAAGAGCCCACTTCTCCTATGGTTCCACAAAAACAAAAGAGGATCAAGGTTAGAATGAACAAGAGGCAAAGAGTTTGTAAAAGATTAGTGCCTAATCCATCTATTCCTGAGACCATTCCAGAGGAAAAATTAGATGAGGAGGAAATAGAATTAGATGAGGAGGAGGAACAAATACCCTTACAAAGAAGAACTCAATTGGCAAAAACCACAGAATTTGAGAAAAGGAAAAGTGCCATGAATACCCTGCCACCCACCCAAGCAGAACCTGTAAAACTCTCTTCTTCGAAAGACAAAGTGCAGTGATGGGTGAATAAGCAAAGGGAGCAAGGTGAAGATATTCTCTCCATCTTGGACTTTGATTTCATGCCTATGGGTATGGAGTTAGTTGGACATAAGATCAGAGACACCCGTATAGGTGAACTTCAACAGCAAGACTAGATGCAGATGCCACCAAAAACACAAGGTCCTCATCTTGCTCATCCATCTCCACCACAAGTCACGATGGTAGATAAGGGTTCAGCCACTCCTCCACCTCTAAGTTTAGAAGAGGAACATGTTCAAAAGGAACTTTCATTACAAGAGCAACCAAAACCAAGGGTTACTGATGAGCCATCAAAAGAGGCACAGATAGAAGAATGTGTACAATAACCTTCTCAGGAAGTTGAGGATCAAACTACAAGATCTACAAAAATTGAGACTATAGAAGAAGATTCCTCACAGCAGGAGACTCTAAGCAAGAGTGATAAAGTGAAGGAGGTAGATGAACACATCCCTTCATCATCTAGAGCTAAGGCTATAGAGAAACACATCCCAAGATGGTTTCAGAAAGAAATAATGAGAAGTGCCAAGCATCAGTTCTATGCTTTAGAGGATGACATTTGTGATATTGCAGAGATTTTGAACAAGCCTAAGTCTCCATTACATGATGCAACACTATTTGCATTCATCACTATTACATGGAACCAGGACTTATTTGCACAAGTGACTCACCCTCCTAAAGGTACAAATGCAAAAGTTGTTAGTCTTGAGGACTATGAAGTGAAAGATATTATGTTAGGAAAGCCTACATGGGATACATCTCGATAGATGATGACTATGGGAGTCAAAGAGGTTCTCAACCATGTGGAATAGGATGAGATTGAAATCAGAACACTTCAAAGGCAAGTTGAGATCCTAAAGGGATATCTAGCTAAATTTATTGGTCCTCTTGATTCTGAATGCCCTAAGGAGACTTTGAATACCATTCTTAGAGAAGGGGAAGGTGTACGGCTCAATCCATTTTTGAAATCTTGTCAGGATTGGAGAGATAGCCTTGAGGATAAATTTGTCACTATAATCATAGGAAGTTTGAAGTTTTTGCATGCTACACAAGAGAATGTTGACAAGATAGTGACAATTCTGAGGCAAGACTTCAATATTATTGATGAGTTATGGGCATGGAGCAAAGATTTGCAAACTCTACAAGCCATAAAAGGGCAAAGGTACTACATTTTGATTGATGTATATACTAGAGAAGAGTTAGACATGATAGATGATTGGATACAGAATACTATAGATGGAAATAAAGTGATGGAAACATTGCATGAGGAGATACATAGGCTCAAGGACCAAGCCCGAGAGTGAATTTTGGAAGCAAAAAAGTTGTACAATGATCCATGCTTGGACATCTTTGAGGATGAAGAATGAGAGAAGTTGTTTCCAGTTGAGGTAGTTATGGATAATTTTAAGAAGACTTTAGAGGAAGCATCCAATGATGAAGACATCAAACAACCCTTCAAAATAGAGGAAGCACTGTTAGAGTTGGACACCAAACTCAGAGATTTTGCAGAGACTTGAGTTAAGGTGGACAACTATAGACAAAAGGTCAATGACAAGTATGAGACTTTGGATTTTCCAGATGTGGCTAAGATTACTAAGATGATAGAGAAATTCAATGGAAAATATCCAAACATATCTTTGGGGTGAAGATGAACAAAACCTAGATGCCAGAATTTCAATTTTGACACTTAGTAAAATTTTGAGATTTTGACCCAGTTGAGGTCTGCAGCTCCATAGGTCCACAGCTCTACAATTCAAAGGTGCACTGATAGCTAATTACCAGTTCCAAAAATAGCACTTTTCATGCATTAGGAATGTGTTTTGATGGCAAGTTAACTTTGACACACACTGAGTGAAGGGCTAGCTTCTATTTTTGCCACCTCCATGCAGTTCCACTTCAACTGATGGCTTCCTCCTACTTTCTCTCTAATGCTTTCATTTTTTTTGACCTGTAAAGGGCTCATGCATCTAATTAATGAATAAAATATGGATGGAGTCCCTCTAAGCACCAGTTAGATTGTTAGTTTTTATATATTTAGTTTGTTTAAATGTTTTAAAAGCATTTTATTACATCAAGATATCTCTCACTCTCAACACAAATTGAGGAGACGATTTCTTATAAATACCCCATTGTAAAATGTAACAAAGGCCTCCATTATTATGCAATAAAATTATGCTTTTGGTGCTCACATTTGGAGTGTAGTCATTCTTTCTTGCATGTGTCATTGTTTTGTGGATTTTATTCATGAGATTGTGATTGAGCCAAAAGTTTATTGTGTTGTTTCTAGTTGTGTGATCTTTTAGTTCTGGTGTTTGTTGTAGATATATGAATTATGTTGATGTAATGAACTTTAGAAGAGATCACCTGATTGTGTCTACATAGCTTTTAGTCTGACATGAGTGCACTTTCCATGGCCTTGCGATTTAATGAAGAGTGAAACATCATTCAATTTGTTAAAGATTCTCACTGATGATTGCATCAGTGGATTCTAGGAAGTGTTGCTCCTGTTTTCATTGGTTTCCTACAAATTTCTTCAAAGGTTTAACTTGTAGCATGTTGTGTTCTGTAGCTTATGTCCATTTAGGAATTTCAATTTCAAGTTATTTCAATTTCATGTTGTTTGCTTTTAGTTTCGTTATTTTCTTACTAACCCCCTATTAGAATAGGACCTCATAGTAGCTGCATTGTTAGAAATGCCTTCATTGAAAAAATAGAAAAATACAAAAAATATTATTCTTTTGGTGTAATATTTTGAGATAGCGAATAGATTTACTTCAATTCTAAGATAAAAGAGTTTTTAGAACCAGCAAAGGCCTCCTTGTGAACACTCAAATTTATCTTCTACTGAGTGGATTTTGGTACATTGCAAGACAAATACTAAACCTTGGAGTGGATCCTTAAAAAGATTTTCTTTTCAAGAGAGGAATTATGCAATGGATTCCTACCATTGACCTCATGCAAAATGAACACCCAACAAGAAACAAGTTGAATGAAAATGGAGAAGTGGTAAGAAACAAGGCAAGACTAGTTTGCAATGGTTATACTCAGGAAGAAGGGATAGATTATGGTGAGACTTTTGCACTTGTGAAAATATTAGGAGTAAGAAAATTGTTATTCTATGCTACCTACAAGAGGTTCGAAGTTTATCAAATGGATGTCAAATCTACATTTCTAAATGGAATACTTGAAGAAGAAGTCTACATAAAATAGTCAAAAGGATTCATTGAACATGATTAGAGGAACATGGTTCAAAAGTTGAACAAGGAATTTTATTGAATAAAACAAGCATTGAGAGCATGGCATGAAAGGTTACATTCATTTTTTGTTAAGAATATATTTTTTTATTATAAGTGAGAACAATCATTTGTATTTGAAATGTTAATCTAATTATATGGTGCTGATTATTAAAATATTTATGGATGGCATTATATTTGGAGGAAATGGCATGTGTAAGACATTTGTCGATCGAATGAGTACAAAATTTGAGATGTCAATGTTTGGTGAGTTCAAATTTTTCATTAGATTACAAGTTCATCACATAAAGAAATGTATAAATGTGACTCAATCTAAATATGTAAAGGAAATTTTGAAGACATTTTGTATGGATGAGTCTAAGCCACTCGGTATGCCTATGGTCACAAGAGTGGAATCATAAAAAAAAGATACATCTCTAGAAGTAAATAAAATGTAATACAGATTAATGATTGGAAAATAATAGTATGTTGTGCATATTAGACTATATATTGCACATATTTTTGGTATAGTTGTAGGGTTTGCATCTAATCAAAAGGAGGCACACATGACTATTGTGCAGAGGATATTTAAGGATTTAGGCCAATTGTATAAGCAAGATGATGACTTTAATATTAAAGTATACATAGATGTTGATTGGGATGTTAATTTGGATGATCGAGAAAATATAAGTGGAACATTATTTATAGGAGAAAGATAGATTACATGGATAAGAAAAAATTAGTTGTATTTTATAATTTACTATAGAAGCAAAATATGTTGTTGTTGAAATCAATTGTTCCAATATTGTATGGATTAAGAAATAGTTGGAAGGTAGGCAAGAAGAGATAATCGATCCTATTATTATTTATTGTGATAATACTAGCGCATTAAATATTTAAAATAATCTAGTGATGCATACAAAAATAAAACATATATCAATCAAGTATCATTACTTGAGGGAGCAGGTTCAAAAGAAATACGTGATGCTTGAATATTTGAAGTCTAAAGAGAAAATTGTGAACATATTTACTAAGTCATTTTATAAGGATGATTTTTAGTATCTAAGAGGTAAACTAGGGGTCCTACCCCTATCCAAAACTCACTAGGTGAGGAAGCATGTGATGTAAATTCATGGATGAATAGAAATATCTTTAAAGAGTTGATGCAAGAGTTGACACTTTAGGAACATTCCTAAATTTGTGAAGATGACTATGATAAAATTGATGTAAATTGTACATGCAAGGTACAAATATAACTACAAGGTTTTATAAGTCTCACATTGGAACTTTTATTCACCTTTGGAATTTTTGTCAAAGGGAGAAAGAATTTGTAAAGAGGATAAGTATACCAAAGGGGGAGGAGAATCTATAAAGAAGAGAACTATACCAAAAAGGGAGATTATCAGAAGAATACAAAAAAGGAAAACATTAGAAAGAAAAAAAATGAGAATTAGAAGAATGTTATTCAAAGGAGTAGATGTGAAAATGAGGTTGAACTAAGAAAAAGATCATATCCTAAGAGGGAGAAATGTTGAGGATGATTTTTTCTACTAAAGAAACATATCAAGATATAGAGAGCTGAGATACAAAGAAAATGGTGATGAAGAAAAAGAGCTGAAAATTTGTATTATTGTTAATGCATACATTTGAGTATCTTATGTAATGTTTTGTAATGTAAAATCATATGTTATGTGTTACTATCAATGCCAAAGGGGAAAATTGTTAGTTTCAACTGATAATGCAACTAAGAATTCTATAAATGTATGTAAAAGAGTCATATCAATTGTTATTTTTTCATTGATGTCAAGTCTTATTTGATTCGATATTATGGTAAGTAAGTGAGCACTATATCAATAGATTGATGATGAAGATTTTATGAAAGTATGTTGAAGATAGAGTTGATAAATATGGTATTCAATGGGCACTTAAATGAGCTTGATAGTGATAATGTAATTTTTCTTTTATTATTTTACAATCATGTAATATTGTAATATAATGAGCTATACAAGCTATACTAACTAACTAGGTTAATGAAGGAAAATTGTGTTCATCAAGGGACTATTGTGCTAGTTGTGCAGTTGATTAAGCAAGACAAAATTTAGTGTTACCAAAGCAAGTTCAATATTGAGTGAGTGAATTTTTACTCAAGTGAAATGTTATGTTCACTGAGTATAAGTAAGAAGCACACATTTGTAAAGATGCAATCTGAGGCGAACTTGATGGAAATAGATAATGTTCAAGAATTTCAAAGGTGAGAGTCAAAGTTTGTTACAAGATCAACAAATAGGAAAATGAAAGGAAGATCTGATGATGGAGATTGAAGAAGGATAAGGACAACTATAAAATTCTATGAAAGTTCTATTTTATAAGTGGTTACATGTAATTAATCTAAGATCAATGATTGTGATGAAGTGATAATAATTGGAAGAATCAGGGAGCATAGATGCTACTATTTAAGGAGAAGTTGAATAATTTTCTTGGATTTGGATCATTGGTGGAATTACTAGAGATAGGAGATCATAGTACGACATTGTTGAAGAAATAAGAAGAAGAAGCATGAAGCAAGAAGAGAAGGGAGAATATCAAAGTAGAGATAAAGCAAAGTGAAAAAGAATCAAGGTGTGAATCATCCAACCAAAGAGATTAGAGGATAGAGATTAGAAAGAAACTAGACATGAAGGAGATCTAAATAAGAAAGGTATTGTTGAACCTAGTTAATCAATTTATATTGTTACTTCTTAATCATTAAAGTAGAAAAATAACATTAACTGAGTGGACCTAATGAGTCTTTTAAATCTTGTATGGTAACATCAATTTATGGTATTTATAAGTCCTTTAGAGAAGGTCACGCTTTAGATAGGATCAAGGAGTGATAAGGTCTAGATGATCTTTTGGTGTGACTCCTCTAATAGGGTCACATTAACAATGTGTATGTAAACCATTAACAACGTTGGCTCCTAGTAGAGCTCACATTAGAAAAGTGAAAATTTTGGGTTGTCAATCCCACATTAAAGTCTTCGTGTCAAATGTGTGAATGTTGTTATGTTACAATTTTTTTAATATGTTATTTTCATTTTACTAAAAATCAATAAAACTAAGTAAATAATTGGTAACAACTAATTTTTATTATTGATAGTAATAATAGAAATAGTGAATGAAAAATTTGGATTATATTGACTATAAGTTTTATTTGTGAAGTTGAATGAGTACACCAAGTCATTTCTTATGATGTTTATGAAGTTTTTGAAGGTACTATAGGACAATTGAGCATAACATATTCACCCCCCCCCCCCCCCCCCCCCCCCCTGCCACCCTCATAGTTATCTAATAACATCTTCATATCAACTTCTCACTCTTTGACTTTTTTCTCTTAATATATCACTCCCTAGCTGATTACATCTTCTCCACCTTTGACAACAATGCCAAAGTTAAATATAATCTCTAATTTGAAACTTATAAAATCATGTAATAGTACCTTATAACTTGCATTTACTATTTACATATGTTTCATTATATTCACTTTTCACAACTTCAGTTAATAGTCCCTAAAGCATGAACTCTAGCATCAAGACCAAAAAGATATATCTAGTTTTAAACCATGAATTAATACAACATGCATCCTTTCTTAGTTAATATTTGATAGGGTAAGGACCCCTAACTTACCTCTTAGATACTCAAAAGCATCCTTAGAAAATGGATTTCTGAAAATGTTATCAATTGGCTCCTTGATTTCACATACTCAAGACTTACTTGCTTCTCTTGTACTTGTTCCCTCAAGTAGTGATACTTGATATATATACATATATATATATATATATATATATATATATATATATATATATATGCTTAGTTTTTGCATACATCATAGGGTTCTTGGATATGTTTATTTCACTTGTGATATCAAAATAGATAATGACCAGCTCATTAACTTCTTCTTGCATTCCTTCCAATATTTTCTTGACCCAAACAATATTTGAAAAATTGACTGCAGTAGCAACATACTCAGCTTCAGTTGTAGATTGTGATATGCAACTTTGTTTATTTCTCAACCATTTAATCAATATTTCTCCTTTAAAAAAAGCTCTGTCACTTATACTTTTCATGTCATTGACATTTCTAGCACAAACAACATCAATGTAGAATCTAATTTTAAAATGACCTTAGTGTTTATACCACAATACATAGTCTCATGTTCCTTTCAGGTATATGAATATCCTTTTAGCATTAGTCATGTGTGTTTCCTTATGATTAGAGGAAAACCTTGAAATAATACCAGCTGCATGTGCAATATTAGGTCTACTATGCACAACATATTGTAACTTCCCAATCATTGATCTATATTGTATCTCATCCACTTTAGTAGTAGAATCTTCTTTAAATAGTTTGCATCAAGTCACCCATATCAAATGTATTCAAGATCTCTTTATCACAATTAGATTGAGTCCTATATATACCTTCCTTTGTTTTATGAACTTGTAAACCAATAAAAAAATTGATCTCACCAAACTTTGACATTTCAAACTCCTTATTAATTTGAACAACAAATTATTTGTAGAAAAATAAGTCCCATCAAATATGATATCATCTATAAATATTTTAGTAATCAATACCATGCTTTTAGCTTCACTGGTCAAGTATAGATTACTATTTTCACTTGTTCTCACCAATCCAATCTTTATCAAGTATGACTGTAGCCTTTTATACCATACTCTTGGTTCTTATTTTAGTCCATGCAATTTTTAAAAAAAAATTTGCAAACCAGGTGCTTTTGATCTAGCTCAATAAATCCTTCTGGTTCTTCTATGTATACATCTTCTTCTAGTATTCTATTCATAAATATAGACTAAACACCTATTTGATATACCTCAAATTTTTTGTAAGTTGCACAACAAAGATATAACTTCTTCCAATCTACCTGTATGTACAAAGGTATCACCATAATCAAATCCTTCTTCTTAGGAATAACATTAACAAATTATTTTGGCCTTGTTCCTTACTACTTCACCATTTTCATGTAGTTTATTTCTGAAAATCCACTCATTTCCAATTATATTTTTGTTGGTAGGTATCAACACTAGTGTCCGTGCATTATTTTTCCCAATCTAATTTATCTCTGCATTCATAGAATTTATGCAATCCTAATTATCTATTGTATCTTTCCCAGTTCTTGGCTCAAAATTAGAAATAAAACAAGTGATATTTGTTAGATTGTGGTGACTGATCAGGAAAGTACTATACATACTTCATAAATAGTGGGGTTCGAGGCGTCACCCCGAAAAAAAAATTTTGGGCAGTAGCTAACATGGTAGCCGACATATTATGGCTGACATATGGCCGACATGTTATAACCCTAAAGCGGTTTAATACTTGTATAAAAGGGCTTAGGGTTGGGTATTTTTTATAATGTTGTGATATGAAATTGGTTCTTGTGGCAGTATTGAGCTGTAAGGGATTAGGGATTGTAATCAGGTTGTAATCACTGGATTGTAATAAGATCGGACTTGCTATTTGGTGGACGTAGCCCAGGGATTGGGTGAACCACGTTAAATCTTGGTGCCTTGTGTTCATTTCTGTGTGTTCTATTATTTTTTGTTATTGGTTATATTTGCATGTAGTTTTTTATTTCTGTCCATGGTTTATCCTAACAAGTGGTATCAGAGCAAGGTTGTCTTTCAGTTATCCTCTACAGGAAAGTCTCACAGTTAAGTGGGAGTCTCACAGTTGAGTGGGAACGATGGCAGATGAGGGTAAGTTGAGGGTTGACAGGTTTAATGGGTAGAACTTCCAGTTATGGAAGATGCAAATGGAAGACTATTTATATCAGAAGGATTTATGGAAGCCGTTGGAAGGAAAAGCCAAGAATCAGGGAACTATGTCAGAGGCTAAATGGGATCTTTTGGATAGAAAGGCACTCAGAAGCATTCGATTATGCTTGGCACCATCGGTGGCATTTAATATTACAAAAGCAAAGACGACAGAAGATTTGATGAAAACCCTAGCGACACTGTATGAAAAGCCCTTCGCTTCAAATAAGGTATTTCTCATGAAGCATTTATTTAATATGAAAATGGCAGAAGGTGGATCTATTGCAGATCATTTAAATGAGTTTAATACTATTACTAGTCAATTATCTTCTGTGGGTATCAATTTTGATGAAGAAATTAGGGCTCTCTTGATTTTGTGTTCTTTGCCTGAAAGTTGGAATGGCTTGGTAATGGCAGTGAGTAATTATGTTCCTGGATCTAGTACCCTAAAATATGATGATGTGATCGGTGTTATTTTAAGTGAGGAAACTCGTAGAAAATCCTCAGGTGGATCTACATCAGGAAGTGCTTTAAATGCACAAAGCAGGGGCAGAATGACTGAAAGAGGAAGTAACTCTGGAAATCGTGGGAAATCAAGAGGAAAGTCAAAGGGGAGGAGGTCTCAATCGAGAGGACCAAATGATTGCTGGTACTGTGGGAAACTAGGGCACAAAAAGAAAGATTGCTGGAATCAAAAGAAAAATGAAGGAGATAAATCAGATGGAGACAAGGAGGCAAATGTGGTAAGTAACAAATCCGAAGAGGATGCTTTGCTTCTGTCTTTAGAGAGTGTTGATGATTCATGGGTTTTAGATTCTGGTGCTTCATTTCATGCTACACCTCATAGAGGTTATTTCATTGATTATGTCCAAGGGGATTTTGGGCTTGTTTATTTGGGGGATAATGAACCCTGTCAGATTGTTGGAAAGGGAAAATTTAAGATTAAGTTGCAGAATGGGAATCATTGGCTACTACATGAGGTAAGACATGTTCCAAAACTAAGTAGAAATTTAATTTCAGCAGGGCAACTCGGTGATGAGGGTTGTGTAGTTACTTTTAATGATAAAAATTGGAAGGTTTCAAAAGGTTCCCTTGTAGTAGCAAAAGGTGTGAAAGTAGGCACCTTATATCTTTGTACAGGTCATATTGTTCCTTCTACTTTGATTGTTTCAGAGAAAAATGAATATTCAAGAACAATTACTGCAGTTGAGCAGGGAGAACAAATAGCTGCTGTAGATTCTGATACAGCACTGTGGCACAATAGACTTGGGCACATGAGTGAGAAAGGTATGAAAGCACTTCATTCAAGGAAAGTTTTACCAGTTCTAAAATGTGTGAATATGGATTTCTGTGAAAGTTGTGTGTATGGAAAACAAAAGAGAGTGAGTTTTGTAAAGACAGGGAAGGAAAACAAAAAGGAGAAATTAGAGCTTGTGCATACAGATGTATGGGGACCAGCCCAGGTATCTTCCCTTGGTGGCTCTCATTATTATGTTACATTTATTGATGACAGAACTAGAAAAGTATGGGTTTATTTCCTTAGATAGAAATTTGATGTATTTCAAACTTTTAAGAAATGGAAATGCTTGGTTGAAAATGAGACTGGTAAGAAATTAAAATGTCTCAGATCTGATAATGGTGGTGAGTATTGCAGTCATGAATTTGAAGATTATTGCTCCACTAATGGTATTCGTAGACAAAAAACTGTTCCAAGGACTCCACAGGAAAATGGAGTGGCTGAACGCATGAATAGGACTATAATGGAGCACGCAAGGAGCATGAGGTTGCATGTTGGGTTGCCCTTACACATGTGGGCGGAGGCTGTCAATACTGCAATATATTTGATTAATAGAGGTCCCTCTACTCCTTTGGGTTGTGGTATTCTAGAGGAAGCATGGACTGGTAAGAAGGTGAGTTATTCTTTTCTCAAGACCTTCGGTTGTGAAGCTTTTGCTCATATAGACTCTGAAAATAGAACCAAGCTAGAAGCTAAATCAAAGAAATGTGTCTTTGTTGGATATGGCATTAATGAATTTGGTTATAGGCTTTGGGATTTTGAAAATCTTAAAATTATTAGAAGTCGGCATGTCATATTCAATGAGAAAGTGTTGTACAAAGATCTGTTGCAGCAACATGAGAAGAAAGAAGATGATTATGTAGTGCTGGATGATACTCCAAAAGCTGATGTTCCAACCATTCCTCATGATGTGCAACAACTGCAACAACAAATACCACGCACACCAGTGAATGTTACACGGTTAACAAGGCAAATTAGACCTCCACAAAGTTTTTCTCCCTCTTTGTATTCTATTTTACTTACTGATGCTGGTGAACCTAAAAGTTATGATGAAGCTGTGCAGGTGGATACTAAGATTCAGTGGGAGTCTACAATGAAAGATGAAATGGACTCTGTGCTGAAAAATAAGACATGGGATTTGTGCAAGTTGCCTGTAGGTAAAAAGGCTTTACAAAATAAATGGGTTTATAGGTTGAAAGAAGAGGAAGGAGGTAAGAAAAGATTTAAGGCCAGGTTAGTTGTAAAAGGATTTGCACAGAAAAAGGGAATTGATTTTGATGAGATATTTTCTCCTGTTGTTAAAATGACTTCTATTTGTACTATTTTAAGTCTTGTGGCTACTGAAGATTTGCATTTAGAGCAGATGGATGTTAAAATAGCCTTTCTTCATGGTGATTTGGATGAAGAAATATATATGGCTCAGCCACAAGGTTTTGAGGTCAAAGGTAAGGAGAACTTAGTGTGCAAATTGAAGAAAAGTTTATATGGCTTGAAGCAAGCACCTCGGCAATGGTATCTGAAATTTGACAGTTTTATGCATGAGCATGGATATAATAGGTGTCATTCAGATTACTGTGTTTATTTTAAGATGTTGGATGATGATAGCTACATTATTTTATGTTTATATGTTGATGATATGCTTGTAGCTGGGTCTAACATGGATCATATTAAGGGGCTGAAATGCCAATTAGCACATGCATTTGCTATGAAGGATTTGGGGGCAGAAAAACAAATCCTTGGTATGAAGATTTGCAGAGACAGGAAGAACAAAACATTGACGCTATCTCAAGCTGGTTATGTTGAGAAGGTGTTGCAACATTTCTCTATGGAGAATGCTAAAGCTGTCAGCACACCTTTACCTAGTCATTTGAAATTGACTAAAGAGATGTGTCCCAAGACACAGGAAGAGGAGGATAAGATGTCCAAGGTAACCTATGCTTCAGTTGTAGGAAGTTTGATGTATGCTATGGTATGCACTAGGCCAGATATTGCACATGCAGTGGGAGTCGTTAGCAGGTATATGATTCATCCAGGATTTGAGCATTGGAATGTTGTCAAGTGGATTCTCAGATATTTGAGAGGAACATCCAATAAGTGTTTACACTTTGGGGGCTCTACTACTGATTTACAGGGCTATGTTGACTCAGATTTGGATGGGGATATTGATACCAAGCAGAGTACTATAGGTTATATCTTTACTGTTGGTGGGGCAACTGTGAGCTGGGTTTCTAGGTTACAGAAGATTAATGCTCTCTCCACTACAAAGGCAGAGTATGTTGCTGCTATAGAGGTAGCCAAAGAGATGATATGGCTTCAATTCTTCTTGGAAGAATTGGGACATCCTCAGAAGGATAATTATTTGTTCACCAAATAGTCAGAGTGCCATTCATCTTGCTAAGAATTCAGCTCTACATTCTAAGACCAAACACATACAGTTGCGGTACCATTTCATTCAGTCAATTTTGGAGGATGGACAGTTAAAGCTGGAGAAGATACATACCAATGACAATCCAGCAGATATGTTAACAAAGGTTGTAACAAGGGAGAAGCTAAACTCCTCTTCAGCTTCGGTTGGTCTTTTAGACTGAACATGAATAAAAGAACAGTAGAGTCCAAGATGGTTTGATCCAGTGGGAGCCCCATGTGGTAGTGGTATTGCTACAGGATCAGTATCCAAGTGGGAGATTGTTGTTTAGTGTGGAGCCTGATCAGTCCCCAAGTGGGAGATTGTTAGATTGTGGTGACTGATCAGGAAAGTACTATACATACTTCATAAATAGTGGGGTCCCCGAAAAAAAAAATTTTGGGTAGTAGCCAACATGGTAGCCGACATATTATGGCTGACATATGGCCTACATGTTATAACCCTAAAGTGGTTTAATACTTGTATAAAAGGGCTTAGGGTTGGGTATTTTTTATAATGTTGTGATACGAAATTGGTTCTTGCGGCAATATTGAGCTGTAAGGGATTACGGATTGTAATCAGGTTGTAATCATTGGATTGTAATAAGATCGGACTTGCTGTTTGGTGGACGTAGCCCAGGGATTGGGTGAACCACGTTAAATCTTGGTGCCTTGTGTTCATTTCTATGTGTTCTATTATTTTATGTTATTGGTTATATTTGCATGTAGTTTTTTATTTCTGTCCGTGGTTTATCCTAACAATATTCTTCAGCTTAATTCTTGTCATGACTCCATCACTTTTATCTCCAGTGACTTGTTCAGGTGAATGGTTCCTTCTCAAGTACTTTTCTAGAATAGGTTTAGTTCTTTGATCTCTAGCATTATCATCACTCGGTTGGGGCTCAATGCAGTGTAGGGGCCCTAGGTCATAAATAAGGTGGTTAAACACAAATTTTGGTTATTATAGGAGGTTTCCAAGATGATGCAAGTCATTTGATCAATCTTAAGCATCCCTAGAATACATTTAGGCAAGTTTTATGCATATTGTAATAAGGATTATGGACAAGTCAAAGGTTAGTCAACTTTGGTGAATGTTGTGAGTTGACCAAAAATATTCATTTTTATTTTTTTTGGTATTCTTGTATGATTCTTCAAAATTTGGTAGGCATTTGAAGCCATTTGTTTGAAAATATTCTAAAGCTACAAAAATTGCAAAAAAAAAGTTGTCATGCAACTTTTCTTGCAAAATTTGGTGAGTTTGAAACCATCTTCTGGGCCTTCTTTGTTTACTCACCAATAGTTTGTTGATGATACCATTATGGGAGGTGAGTCCTCAGTGAGGGAAGCTATATCTACTAAAAAAAAATTGAACACTTACTCCAGGGCCTCTGGGCAGCTTATTAACTGGGACAAGAGCTCAGTGTTTTTCTTTAATATCCTAGTGAGAAGAGAGAAGAGAATAGCAAATATTTTGGAGTGTAAGGTTGGATCTCTTCCATCCATTTACTTAGGGACTCCCTTGGGGTTTAAACCTCTAAACACCTTTTGGGATAATCTTGTGATAGATTCAACAAGAAGCTTGTTGTTTGGAAAGGTATTACTTTGAGCCAAGCGGGTAAAGTGATACTAATTAAGTCTACTTTATAGAATTTACCTACTTATGCTCTTAGAATTTTTTCTATTCCTTCCAAGGTGGTTGATCATCTTGAAGCTATCCAAAGGAACTTTATGTGGTCAGGCACTGATGAGAGTAAGAAATATTCATTGGTGGCCTCGGATTCCATTTGCAAATCTAAGAAGCAAGGAGGTCTGGGAATCCGAAAGCTGAAACAGTTCAACTTAGCTATTCAAGTGAAATAGAGTTGGATAATTTTCAACAGCAAAGGTGAATGGAGAGATATTTTTATGTCCAAATATGCTAACAATCTCAATCTTAAACAATTCATTAACAAGGATTCTGACCCTAGAGGCTCTTCCATCTGGAATGGTCTTATGAGAACTAAGGATCTAGACTTTGAGAAAGCCAAATGGCATGTGGGAAATGGGGTAAAAATTTTATTGATGACTAGTTTAGTTTAGGCCCTCTCTAGGTAATTGAGGCTTTCAACAGATAGGCTATTGTTTGTATTGAAAGATTTGGGAGCAGGGTGAGTGACTACAGAATTCACAATGGGTGGATTGACTTGGCTGAGGTGTTTGAGGAGTTGAAGCCACTGATGGACATGGTTAGAAATTTTCCTTTATCCCACAATAAAGATGCCATTTTTTGGGGGGAGACTATGCATGGTATTTATATTGTACCCTTTTGTTATGAGACTTTGCAATTACAGGGCTAGGCCCTTGTGTGGGCCAAAGCTTGGTATCTGAGCCTTATTCCAAAGATTAACATATTCTTATGGATCTTGCTCCAAATTTGTATCCTCACAGTGGATAACCTCACCAAAAGAGGTAAAATGATTCCCAATAGATGCATCTTATACAAAAATAATAGTGAGAGTGTTCACCATATGTTTATACATTGTCCTTTCATTAATTCTATCTAGTCTCTTTTCTTCTCTTATTTTAACCTATCTTGGTGTTTTCCTTCCAATATTTTGGAGCTCTTTGATCAATGGCAATTTGGGATGGGTTATAATGATTCCAAGACTTTATGGATATGGGACTTACCTCATGTGTGCTAGAGGGTCTGGAAAGAGCTGAACAATCTTCAGGGACAAGGAATCTAATGCCAAAGTGGTTTTTCACAAATGTCTCAATGCTTTGATGGAAAATTACACCAACACTAAAGGTCTCATCTCCCCTCTTGATACAAAGGTCAAAGAAAAAAGGAGGGTTGTAGCTAGTCTTTCCCACCTAAGGGTTGGCATAAGGCCAATTTTGATGGGGCAGCCAAAGGCAACCCGAGAAATTCTGGGGTTGGTGGCATCATAAGAAATGTGTATGGGAAAGGGATTATTGTAATCATTGCACCCTTTGGAATTCAAACTAGGCATTATGTGGAGGCCATTGCAGTACACTAGACAATCAATTTAGCAAAAGAAATAGGAGTGAAATACCTTTGGCTAGAAGGAGACTCTAAAAATATAATTGATTTCCTTAATAGGAAGAACAAGCCTACTTGGACTACTACAAATATTATTGATGAATGCATCCAGAACCTTCAAACTTTTGAAAAAACCTATGTGGCACATGAGTACTACGAGGCCAAAAATGTGGTGAACAGGTTAGCAAATTGGGTAGTGAAGTATAACGAGGTGGCTAAGTGGATGGATGGACATGATATCTCATTAGAGTTTAATGAGGTCATCAAAAGGGATTGTATCCTAGGTAGATTGGGTATGATTAAATGCCATAATTAAAGTTAGTAATTTGTGGGTTGTGGTTAGAAATAACATGTGTGGATTTATTATGATAATCAATGATTTATGGGGAATTTTCAGAGTTGTGAGGTAGAAGTATGATCTTTCTCGTACTTCCCATATCTACAATATCCATCAACCTATGTCAAGTACCTCTTGTGGGAAGAAAATTCACAAGGTGAAAAAAAGGTGTAAGAAAACAAGGAGAGTTGAAGGCTTGTAGGTTTTGAAGGGTTCCAATACAAACTATAGAGACTGTATTGAGAAGAACACCATGGTTGGGGAAAGACATAGGAGGGAACCAGAGGATGAAGCCCAGAAGTGGAGAAGACAATCCAAGGTGTGGAACATCCTGAAGAAAGGAGAAATTAAAAATTATATTGAATGCCTCCATGGATGGAAACCCTCTATAACCAAAAATATGGTTAGAAACTGGAACAAAGGCATGGTCAAAATCAATGGGGTGGAGTTCTCTATTACAAAAGAAATTATCTCCTTGATTATTGGCATCCCTATTATTGGCAAGAAATTTTACAAAGACCAGAAATAATTAGGGCAAGTGGTGGTGGAGTTCACTAAGAACTAAGAGGAGAAATAGGTGTTGGTGAAGAGAGGTACCCATTATCTCCTGAGCTCTATCAAGCCTCTATGGAGATTTGTGCTACATGTTATTATCAAATATATTACTCTTGATACCAAGTTTGATCGCATATGCACTTACCACTTTGTGTTACTCAACCATTTCAAGTATGGGGCAAAAATCTCTATACCCTTCTACCTTGACTCTTCCATGAATGATAACATTAATGAGTATCAAGAAAAAAAAACCAGGGATCCAGTGCTCTATGAGGGGTTGTTGTTGTTAATTTATGAATACTTCAAAGCTAGGACTATAAGTAAACAAATCAAAGATAAGAAAGAGGAAAAGAAAAGAAAAGAGGAATCTAATGAGTCTGATGAGATTTATTCACCTTCAAATAGGGAGGAAAGTCTTGAGATGCACATAGATTTAGAGGACTCTGAGTCCCCACAACATGGCTCAAGGAAAAAAAACATCAAAACTAATAGAAAGGAGAAAAAAGTGCTCCCCAGGCCCACATAGGACATTGACACTTCTTTGGACAAGGGTTACAATGAATAGGTGAAAGGGATGGACACGGGAGAATATAGTGCAAAGGTAGAGGGGAAAATTAGGGAAGGGGATGGTAACAAACAAAAGAAGAGTAAGAGAACCATCACTATCAAAGTGTCAGCAAGCAAAGAGAAGGAGGCCATGGAGTCAGGGAATCAAAAAAGGAAAACCCCAGATGACAACAAGGACAAACAAAGGGAGGAGAGTGAGAAGGTGGAAGGGGAGCCCAATGATAGGGAGGGACCTAAAAAAGGCTTCAAGGATTTTGGAACTAGCACTTATAGATGCTCGATCACAAGGAAGGATAGGAAGGTGGTGTGGTGGAACTTTGACTCTGCTTTGGCTAATATGGGCATCAAATGGGAGCTAATCAAAACTCAGGTCAAAGAAAATGAAGAGGGAAAAATCCAACTAGACGAGTTGACCGAACCTTCTTTGGTCATCCTCAGTGACATTGCTAAGGAAAAATTAGACATGGATGACCTCAACAATGTGAAAAAAAGCATGGTGGATAGCTTCTATACCACTAAGAAGCTTTTTCACGAAATGCTTGACCTCAAACATAGAGTGAGCACTCTAGAAAGGGAGACCTATAGCTTGAAGAATAGGGTCAATGAGGATGAAAAAAGAATGGATAGGAGAGTGGAAGAATTCAATAACAGGCCTCATATTATGGACAGGAAAATGCAAAGTATAGTTAAACAGAGCTCTAGCATCCTCAAGGACAATGAGAACATCAAGAGGTTCATTCACTATGTGGATGACCAAAGCATTAGCAAGGAATAGGACCCTGACACCCATAGCTTAAAGGATAGGACTTTGGATGAAATCACAAGGAAGCAAACCAGATCTAGCACTAAGAAAAAGGACACCCTAGCCCAAGACTAGGATTTTTCTAAGATGAAGGAGACAACAAGCAAGCTATCAGAGCTAGAGATCAATGCAGCTAAAATGTTGAGAGACATCTTTTGATCACCCTGTCATTTTGTGGGTTGCCCTAGTTTTTTGGCATCTCTCCTTGGCTCTACTTTTGTTTGTATCTTTTTTTAGGAAGATTTTCTTTCTTTTTTCTTTCTAGCTCTATTTGTAGCCCTATGCATTGTGTTGTAGACTAATCTTTGTTATGTTTAGGTTTTAGGGCCCTTTTAAAGCCTATTTTCCTTAATCAAAAACTTTTCTTGCAAAATTTGGAAGGTCAATAGTCAATGTTTTATCCTAATCGATCAAGTAGGAATGAATTTGAAAGGTCAAGAGGCTTCACCTATAAATTGAATATCTTCAACCTAGGAATGGGTTGGAATGTGTTGTACAGAATTTGAATGAAATAAACAAGTGTTTCAATGGGAAATCATCTACAAAGAGTGAGTACATACTTGAGATCTACTTGCAGGGTGGAAGTAAGTACATGTTATGATTATGGAGAGTTGTGTTTTAGGTTACTTTTGAATGTGCTAATTTGATTTGGTTTTTTTAAATAAGTTGGTATCTCTTTTGGTTTTATATGTGTCTACTGGTTAACCTATTCTATAGTTAGGATTCTGACTGAAATGGCTCCTCCCTCCTAATTCCCATAGTGAAAAAACCTAATTCTTAGTGTGTAGAATGATATTAGGATGGAGATGACCATTGTGGTTTTTATTTTACCACCACCCACCTACATGGAAGATTGTGGCAACATCTGAGGCTAAGTAATTAGTATGCTTGGCATGCTGATAGTCTAAAATAACATTGCAGAAGATAGAGGATAGGTCATGGGTGCTTAATGTTGGGTGAGTAGCAAGGTGGAGGATTTCATGGAGGATGGAAGTAGTAGTTTTGATGTGGGTTTCTAGTTTGAAGGATTAGAAGCCCAAACAAGGTATTTAAGCCTAATAAGGCTTAAACTAGGGCTCGAGAGTTAGGGAGTTAGGAAAGTTGACCTAGAACACATCTTGTGGGATTAGTTAGTTTTTCATATGCTATGAGTCAATTTGTAATTGGTTGGGTGTGTCCTTTGGGAGTTTTTAAAGTTTAGTGTTTATTTTGATTAGACAGGGCTACTAGTAAAGAGCCCCTATTAGGCATCCTAGAGCAACTTGTAGTTTTGGCTAAAAAGAAATTCCTAAACCTATCAAAGGGTTATGAAACTAGGTGAAATGGTGGAAAAGAGTATGAAGAGGTGTTTTGGAGTCTGAGATCCTAGAGGGTGCAAGGGAGTGAGGTGGGGAGAAGTTTTTGTTGCCTTTTGAAGGCTTGGGGCTACTTGGAAGATAGGGTTGGACTTGTGAGGTGAAATTGGTGTGTTAAGGAAACCAATAATCACCACTCTAGTCTTGAGTAGGTCCTAAGGAGGGATATTAGGATATCCTATTAGATTTCACCCATTACTTTCATTGTAAGTGGTATTAAAGCTTATCTTGGAGCTTACATATTGGATGTTTGCACCTAATCAATATTCTATATCAAGGAAAAACAAGATGGTGAAAAATATAGAATTGGCCAAGGAACTTCAAGAATAGAAAGATGAGAATAAAAATTTGAATGAAAGGTTAGAGCAATTGGAAAAAAAGATGGGAGCAATAGAGAAAACTACTGAGAACATTGAGAAAGACCTCAATAAAGGAGAAGGAGATATGGAGGAGTAGGAAGAGCAGTATGTGGATGATGAATATGATAACATACTTGTAGACTAGGTAACATTCATAAAATCTTTGGAAACTTTTGGGACTAAATCCACTGACACTCCTATTTTTGGAGGGAAGATGGATCTTGATGCCATAATTGATTAGATGGAGGCTCTTGAGAGTCATTTTGAATGTCGTGGAATAACAAAGGGGAAGAAGGTGAGACTAGCTCAATCAAGAATGGAAGGAGCAACTCTCACATGGTGGAATTTCATTCATGAGAAGAGTCAGAGAAGGTAAGAATAGAATTACTTCATGCAAGGTAATTTCTAATATGATAAGAGATACTTATGTTCCAAAGTACTATGAAGTCCAGCTACACATGAGAAGAAAAAATCTAAAGAAAAAGGAGCTAACTGTGAGCTCATATATAAAAGAGTTTCATAGGCTCTGCATCAGATCAAGGATGATGGATCCAGATAGTGTGAAGGTGGCAAGGTATTTAACTAATTTGAGGTATAACATACAGGAAGAAGTCACCATCTTATGCCCCAATACAATAGCAAAATGCTTCTAGCTAGTAGTGAATATTGAAGAAAAGATAAAGAGAAGATAGGAGAACTCTAATAGGGGCAAAGGAGGAAGAACTAGTTCACAAAGGGGAAGAGGAAACTTTCCAAAGAGGTCAGAGGACAATTAGAAAAATAAGTAGAGAAATGATAGTGGTAAGAGAGGTGAAAAATCCCATAGAGGAAATCAAGGATTTAGAGGGTAGAGGAGGCCATTTAATAGAGGTAGAGGGTATGAAGGTGGACAAGGAAGGGGACATGGGACACTTAAGTGTTATTCATGTGAGCAACCAAGGCATACAATGGCTCAATGTCCACTCAAAAACATAAATCCTCCTAACTAGATGAGAGATAAAAGGAATTAGTTAGCCATGACTAATGAATCTTGTTGTAGCAGTAGTTCCACACAAGTTGGGAGTATAGCACCAATGTTTGATGGGGAGAAAATGATGTTGAGGAGGACTATTCTATAGATTCCTTTGAAGAAAGAGCCACCACAAAGAAAATCCTTGTCCAAAACTCAAGGTAAAGTATATGGAAAATTGTGTAAAATTATAGTTGACTCTAGATTAATAGAGAATATTGTATCTTTAGAGATGGCTAAGAAGTGTAAACTTAAGAAGTTGCCCCATTTAGCCCCCCACAAAATTTCATGGTTAAATAAGAATCATAGTTTTACAATTGAAGAACAACCATGGGTAGAAATTAAACTTGGTGAGTATAAAGATAACCTTTCTATGTGAAATCATTCTGATGATACCTATCATTTGATCCTAGGAAGGCCATGGTAGTATGATGTGAAGGCCCAATATAATGGTGAAAGGAACACCTATCTGATAGAGAAGGATGGAAGATAGTTTAAGATGGATCCTTTACCTGATTATATGGTGAACGATTGGGATGATGGTGTAGTCAAACTAATCAGAGGTAAGGAGTTCCTATAGTTAACTAAGGAGGAGGATTTTCAAGGGTATGCTCTGATTGCTAAGAAAAAGGAGGAAGTCAAGAATAGAGAACAACTAGCTATAGAGGTTGTAGAATTGCTAAAATAGTACCCTTCATTAGTTACAGAGGAGAAACCATAAGCATTACCACCTGTCAGGAGCATAAGCCATCAAATTGACTTATTGCCTAGTGAAACATTGCCCAATAAGCCTTCATACAAGCTCACACCACAAAAAAATGCACAAGTAAGTAGACAAGTTGTGGACTTACTAAATAAAGTATTGCCAGGGAAAATTTTAAGCCCATGTGCTTGTCCACCAGTTTTAGCATGCAAGAAGGATGTCAAATGGACGCTTTGTGTTGATTCAAGGGAAATCAATAAAATCAAAATTAGGTATAGGTTTTTCATGCCTAGAATTGAAGACCTAATGGATTATCTAGGAGAATCATGTGTTTATTCTAAATTGGACTTGAAATCAAGAAATCATTAAATTAGGATTAGATGAGGGGATGAGTGGAAAATAGCTTTCGAGACTAATGAGGGACTATATGAGTGGCTAGTGATGCCATTTGTCTTGAGCAATGTAGCTAGCACATTCATGAGAGTAATAAATGAGGTTTTGGTACAATTCATTGGAAAAATTGTAAGTCTATTTAGATGAAATTTTGATATTCAATAGGAATAGAGAAGAACACTTGGAGCATCTTAGCATGGTGATGAAGAAATTACATTAGGAGAAGCTACAAATCAACTTGGAAAAATGTGAGTTCTTTAAGCCTAAATTTTTTTACCTTGGTTTGGTGATTTCAAAAGGATGCCTAAAGATCAATCCTAGTAAGTTAGAAGCTATTTTGAATTGGCCTATTCGTAAGGTAGTAGGGGATGTTAGGAGCTTTCATGGCTTGGCTACCTTTTATAGGAATTTTATGAATCAAATGTAAGTTTAGGTGGACTAAAACAATAGAGAGGATTTTTTAATTTTCAAAGAAAAAAGTGGCAGAATTACCCACCCTAATGCTACCTAGTTTTGATAAGGTGTTTACTATGGAGTGTGATGCTAACAAGTATGCTATAGGAGAAGTCCTTAGTCAAGAGAATCATCCCATTTCATTTTTCTCAAAAAAATTGAATGAAGCTAAGCAGAAGTATTCCACCTATGACCTTGAACTATACTCCATGGTTTAAGTACTAAAGAAATGGAAACACAACCGCATGTCGAAGGAGTTCATAGTGTATATTGATAATCATGCCCTCAATTTCCTAAATAAATAAGATAAACTCAAATATAGACATGTTAAATAGATAGAGTGGATTCAAGCATTTACCTTTTCAATAAAACACAAAAAAGGGAACTGCCAATGATGTGGCTGATGCTTTAAGTAGTCCAAGAAGTCAAGCTACTAAGTGTGGGATTGGATCAGATCAAAGATCTATATAAGGAAGAATTTGATTTTACAGAGGCCTATAAAACTTTTTTGGAGTATGTTAACACTTTTCATGGTGAATTTTTTGACTATGTATTGTAGGATGATTTATTATTCAAAGGCGGTAGGTTGTGTATCCCTAAGTCATCAATGAGGGAAAACATTATAAAAGAAAAGCACAATGGTGCTCTTGGAGGACATTTTGGACCAGACAAGACACTAGAACAAGTATTAAGGTTCTATTTTTGGTTGAGATTGTAGAATGAGGTGAGAAGGTATGTAGAAAGTTGTTTTGTTTATCAAAGGGCCAAAGACACGTCATCTAATGCAGGGTTATATCAACCTTTTCCAATACCTGCAAAACCTTGGGATAACATAAGCATAAAATTTATCCTTGCATTACCTAAAACTTCTAGAGGTGTAAAGATGGTGTTTTTAGTAGTTGATAGGTTCACAAAAATGGCTCACTTTATACCTTGCAGGAGCAACCATGATGCATCTCATATTGCAAACCTTTTCTTCAAAGATGTAGTGAGAATTCATGGACTCCCTATGACAATAGTGACTAATAGAGACACCAAATTCATTGGACATTTTTGGAGAACCTTGTGGAAGAAACTTGGCACACATTTGGCTTATTCATCAGCTTATCACCCTTAGACTAATGGTCAAACTAAGGTGGTGAATAAGTCTTAGGGAAATCTACTTAGGTGCCTAACAAAACAAAAAGGTCTAGTTTGGGATCAGGTAAGAAATCAAGCTAAATATGCATATAATGACTCTGCTAATAGGTCAACAAGAAGGACACCTTTTGAGGTAGTGTATGGGTTTCATCCAAGGGGACCCATGGAACAAAGGGATCTACAAGACATGAAATCAAGAAGTGCCACAAGGGAGACACTTGCAGAACTGATGAAGATAGTCCATGATCAAGTAAAAGATCATTTGGACTAGTTAGTAACTAAGTATAAAGATAGGGAAGATCATAGGAAGAAAGAGATTCACTTCAAAGCTGGTGACCTAGTGATGGCATTTCTAAACAAGGATAGGTTACCTAAAGGACCAAGTAGAAAACTATAGATGAAAATGATTGGTCCTTGCAAAATTTTGCATAAATATGGAAACAATGCATATGAATTGGAACTACCATAGGGGATATGCATATCACCTATTTTTTATGTAGCAGACCTCACATTATACAAAGGGGACAACAACAACATGAATCCCAATAGCAACAGCATGACATATTCTAAAGTGGAATGGATGAAGGACCTACCACCTGAAAAACCATTATAGTTGGAGTGCATATTGGATACCAAGATAGTCAAAAAGATAAGAAACAAGACATACAAGGAGTACCTAGTGAAGTGGCAAGGCCTACCCAAGGTGGATGAAATGTGGATGATAAAGGAAGATATCATAAAGCATGACACCACTCTTCAGCACCTGCCAACTCAAGGGACTTGAGTTTTTCAAACTATGGGAGTATGATGCAGGGGGCCTAGGTCCTAAATAAGGTGGTCAAACAAAAATTTTAGTTATTATAGGAATTTAATAAGTATCAAAGATGATACAAGTGATTAGATCAATCTTAAGCATCCCTAGAATACATTTAGGTAAGTTTTATGTATATTGTAATAAGGCTTATGGACAAGTCAAAGGTCAGTCAATGTTGTTCAACATTGTGAATTGACCAAAAATCTTCATTTTCATGTTTTTTGGTATTCTTTCATGATTCATAAAACTTTGGTAGGCATTTGAACCCATTTGTTTGAAAATATTGTGAAGTTACAAAAATTGCAAAAAAAGTTGTCATGCAACTTTTCTTGCAAAATTTGGAAGGTCAACAGTCTTTATTTTGTCCTAATCAACCAAGTAGGAATGAATTTTTAAGGTCAAGAGGCTTCACCTATAAAGTAAATATCTTCAACCTAGGAATGTGTTGGAATGTGTTGTATGAAATTTGAATGAAATAAGCAAGTATTTTGGTGGGAAATCATGTACAGACAGTGAGTACATACTTGAGATCTACTTGCAAGATGGAAGTAAGTACATATTATGATTGTGGAGAGTTGTATTTTAGGTTTCTTGTGAATGTACTAATTTTTATTTTTCATGTTAAATAATATGGTATCTCTCTTGGTTTTATTTGTGTCTACTAGTTAACCTATTCCACAGTTAGAGTTTTGACTAAAATGGCTCCTCCCTCCTAATTCCCATAGTGAATAAACCTAATGGTTAGTGTGTAGAAGGGTATTAGGATGGAGATGATCATTTTTGTTTTTATTTTACCACCACCCACCTACTTGGAAGATTTTGGCAAAAATTGAGGCTAAGCAACTGGTATGCTTGGCGTGCTAACAATCTGAAATAACATTATAGAAGGCAGAGGATAGGTCATGGGTGCTTGAGGTTGGGTGAGTAGCAAGGTGGAGGATGCCATGGAGGATGGAAGAATTATTTTGATGTGGGCTTCTGGTATGAAGGCTTAGAAGCCCAAATAGTGTATTTAAGCCTAATAAGCCTTAAACTAGGGCTCAAAAGTTTGGGGTTAGGAGAGTCAATCTGAAACTCATCTTATGGGATTAGTTAGGTCTACATATGATATGAGAGATTCTTTAACTAGTTGGGTGTTTCCTTTCGGAGTTTTTAAATTTTAGTATGTATTTTGATTGGACAGGGCTACTAGGAAAGAGCCCCTATTAGGCCTCCTAGAGCAACTTGTAATTTTGGCTTAGAAGGAAGCCCCAAATCTATTAGAAGGTTATGAAACTAGGTGAAATGGTGTAAAATATTATGAAGAGGTGTTTTGGAGTCTAATATGTTGAAGGGTGCAAGGGAGTGAGGTTTGGGGAAGTTTTGGTTGCCTTTTTGAAGGCTTGAGTCTACTTCGAAGATAGGGTTGGACTTGTGAGGTGAAGCTAGTGTGTTAAGGAACCAATCACCACCACCCTAATCTTGAGTAGGTCCTAAGGAGGGATATTAGGATTTTTGAATATAATTGATTAATTGTGTATTGTCCTTGATGTTACAAAAAAATTCATATCATTACTAGTCAGTGTATGCTAAGCCAACTCAAGCATTAAAGATAGTTTTTTCTAGCTATTGAGTAATCCAGGGTTTTCCTAGTTCAGAAGGAAATGTCTACCAAGGTTACTCGAGTGTTAATGGAAAGTCTCCAAAATAGGAGTGTTAACCGAGCTCACTCAGTTAATGAAGGAAATGGTGGATGGAGCCTATGTTATATGAGCTCACTTGGTTACTAAAGGAACTTTTCTAGTATGTAGTGTTGACCAAGTTTTAGTTGGTTAACAAAACAAAATCATTTCTAAGTTAGTGTCTATTGAGCAAGGTAGGGTAATGAAATATTTTCTTATTTTGTCTTATTGAGTTCAATTGATTTATTTGATGGATCTAGCCAATAGAGATCATGACTATTAAACATTCTAAGTTGTATTTGAGCTGACTTGATAATATGAAAGATATAAATAAAAGGTCAAATTAAGAATTTGTGTGTGTTTGTGTGTGTGTGTGTGTGTGTGTGTGTGTGTGTGTGTGTGTGTGTGTGTGTGTGTGAGAGAGAGAGAGAGAGAGAGTGTGTGTGTGTGTGTGTGAATGCATGGAAGATTTTGGAGATCTAATGATGAAAAGAGGAAGCAAATTAGAAGGATAATAAGAATATCCTTGTGAAGCTAAAAGGATACATTTGATCAAGAAGGATCAAGTACAAGCTATAATTGAGATTTGTAATTAAAAAATTTAGTTGCATCCAAATTAGGTCATGTCATTGTTACTCTCTAACCATTGTAGCAATGATCTAAATCTCTTAACAAATTTGGCTTAACAATTATTTCTAAATCCTCTAACAAGGTGGCCGTTCTATTGAATTGTCTAAAGACCTCTAATAAGGCCACTCCTAACTGGTTGATTAAATCTTCTAACAAGGTCACACCTAGCAATGTGTTTTGTAACCTTTAACGATTTTGGCTCCTAATAGGACTCAATTCAAAAAAGTGAAACTAGTAACTAGTTGCAATTCATGGTTTTTTCCAAGTTGGGTTTCCACGTTTAAATCTTGGTATCAAATGTGTTCATACTATTTCTTTTCTATTTTTGCTACTAAGTTAAATTAATAAGTAATCATGAATAAAATCTTAAGATTTGCATGTTAAGTAATTACTGAACATTGTCAGTGTTTACCAAGTTATAGCTTCTTTGTGTGTTTGTTTACCATCAGTACAGTTAGTTTTCATATTTTATTATTTTGTCCTGACATCTAAGGCATCTAGGATTTATTTTTGTAGTAACTAATTCACCTCTCCCGTCTCTATTATTCCTCTTATATTTCCAACAATTGGTATCAAATCTTTTAGTCCTTGTAGAGAAGGTTTCAAGGACCTAAGCTAAAGATCAGGATGTCTTACTGAAGAGAGATTCCCAAGTTGAATAGAGACAACTTTGCAGCATGGCAAGGACTTATGAGATTACATTTGATGACTATCAATGATTCAGGTTTTAAATATCTTAATGTTGAATACAAGACTCCTATTAGAACATTATCAGTGGAAGACATTGCTAAAAAGAAGAATAATAACATCATGATGATCGATATTCCATCTGCTCTTAGTTATGTTGAATTTGATGAGGTAAAAGATTGCAAAATAGCTCATGTGATGTGTGTAAGGAAACTTGGCAAGAAAGAATATAACCATTTCCACATAATCCATAATAGATTTGAAATAAATACAGAATTAAATTCCACATGCAAGACAATAGACAACATACCCACAAAATTGTGACACAAGATATACCCTAGGAAACCCTCATTGAGAAAAAAAATACCCAGCCTCCAAAAGCATTTATCACCATGTATTATTCAACAAAAACACCATTGCAATACAACCATGGAAGCCTTCATGGCCATAGCCACAACCGAGAAAACTATGTGAACAAGCATGAATCCACACATCCCATGCCATGCTTCCAACCTTCACAAATGCTCCTTTGGTTAACCTGTCAAGCCTTGTCCTGCTTGACTCTTGCCTTTTTCACTCTTACTCTCTACAACAACTACCCTTGTGGCTACTTATATAGTAGCAAGTCTCACAAAACCACTAAGTGGTATTACATAAACCATATGCTAAAACCATGTGCTACCTAACCCACTGACCCCACATTTAATATTGTGCATTTAATTCTTTTTCCCAATATTAAATAATTACATGAAATATTATCATAATGTTACAATAAAACTCATCAAGAATATACCATGGGAATCTTTACATGTTGCACGTCCATCTAGGTGCTCCTAGATACAACATTACATAATAAAATAAAATAAAATATAACAATATTATGCAATGTGTGCAACACCCATTATCTCAACAATCTCTCACTTGTTGTATACATTGCATAGGGTCAATTTGTAGCCACATAAATGAACAAAGGAAACAATCCCTCCCAGTACATCCACCATCATGGATCAAAGTATATCAAGTGCTCCATCCTAGTACCCGCAACAAAATCAAAGTATCTAGCATCTCAAACATGAATGATCTCACCTCCTACTATGCCACTGCCACTAGACATACATAGAAGCCATCCAAAGAGAAAGCCAACCAACCTGTTGCAATAAAAGATCATAAAATCATGTACCAACTAAAATTCTAAGAACAAAAAACTTGATCCAAAGATAATCACATGTATCCATAGTTGTCAAAATATCCATAGTTGAAATAGCACCCACAGCAAAGTGCCAACCCATCCAACTATCAATACCTCTAAAGGTATACCAAGTGAATCTCATATCATCAACATATCCAATCTGCAACCTGCAATCACAAGCCTCAAGAGAAATACCTACCACATATATACCAAGAATCTCCCACTGCAAAAGATAATGTCGAATCTATAACCAATCCACTCACAACATCTCAAAGAAGTGAATCCATGTAGTATCAAGGACATCCACAATACATAAACTGGTATCTTGTAAGAACAACTCTCATAACAAGTCTCCAATAGTCTCTCAAATTCTCCACAACCAACAGAGGCAAGAGATAAAGGAATAACCATGTCATCTCTCACATAACATACATGAGCACAAACTAGTGATCACAATCTCCAACCAATCTCAAATCCAATGTAGGAAAAACTGAACATCCAAGAAGATAACCAAGATCATAGAAACCATGAAAATCATAACTTGTATCATGTCCTTCTACACAAACCTCTAGATGTAAACTGTGCAAGTATGATCTCCTCCATAAAACCCCAACAAGAAGCCTCAATAACACTCAAACCATACCATATAGCTAATCATGGATGTACGCCTCTCACAAGAAGATCAAACTCATAAATCATTCAAGAAATAATCATTCCTAATCCAAGGAAAATGCCCAATATAAAACCATCTCCCAAATTGAACCAACACAACAACATATGCACATGGAGATAACCAATGCTAAACCATCTCTCAAATGAACCCTATAAAACTAACTCATGTACCATAGCTCAAGATTCATATCCATGAAAGACAAGCATAATGCAACTGAGAAAAAAAATGGGCTATACCTCTCAAGTAGCAAACCACCAAGTAGACCAAGAATGGGGAATGAGAATGCTCATAAAAATACCCAAGTCTCCAACCAAGACTCATCTAAGAACAATCTCCTCTCAAGTCCCTATCAGGTGATTGCCCCTCAGACTTTCTGTTGAAACAATCAACTGTCCCAACAAATACTTCTCTAATCCAAAAAAAATCAGCATCACCACCGTCTCTAAGTATCCATGAGCACCTTTAACCAATCAATCCATGCCAACTCCAAATGCAACATTGCAATATCATGAAGTATCCATCTTATGATTAGTGTACTCAATACCAAGAAACTAAACCAAGATCAATGTCAAAGTTCCAACCATGGCCTTAGGAACATAAACATGACAACATGATCTAACCATCTCAACCAAAGAGATAACATGCTCCATATGAACACACCATAACATGTCACAACTCTAAATGTGTATCAAGAGTATACCATGATATAGAAATGAAAACCATCGTCATATCAAGGATAACATGCCAAATGAAAGCATAAACCACCTTCACCAAGAACCTTGTGAGTCCTCAAGATGAAACTATCTCCACACACCATGAAAAAAAACCATCTCCTCATACCATGAAGAACCATCTCCACACACCATGAAGATCACAAGTGCACCGTGCAAATGTCAAAGATGGTTCTGTAGCAATAGGATCTAAGACAAATGTTCAACATCTGCAAACACTCAATAAATATATCAATGCCAAAAAACTCTCACTCAACTATGGTACCAAGTCACCTATGGCATCATAAAATCCATCTCCTACATGAAGATCCAAACCAAACTAGGAACTAATCATGCACTGTCACCACATCACTATCACAAGCTCCCACTAAACTATGTATCTAAGCTATCCATGACATAACGATGAAAAACCATCCTCTAACTATGAGAATCAACCAAAGCATCAAACCATCAAAGAACTCAAAGTGCACATCATGAGCTCCTCAAAAGAAACCAAATAACCATGATCCTCAACCAAGAAGATATACCACTATAACCAAATTAGAAATTCAAGCTAATGATGTACTTGTATATCCAATCATGTCATGCCAAAATCTATGACACCATGATCACATCCATGAACTGAGAAACTAACACTCAATGTGTCCAAACTTCACAATAAAATATTCAACCACAATCCTCCACTATGACTATACCTGGTAACAACATCGCATCCCTTTTGCATGAATAAAAATTATTAAATCATTTGACTTAGGGCATAGACAACCCAAATCTAAGCCATCAATCTGAATATGCATCAATAATGAAAGATCAATGGGCAAAGACAATACATAACCAAGCCATAAATGCAACCTGTAAGTATAGACCGTTTACAACACTACACAACTTGTAGATCCAACAAGTCATCATACATATCCAAACCAAACATTGATAATCATATCATCATGAGACCAAACTAAAATATGAATTGAGTATACAATGACATCAAATCTTAAATCTCCAATGACATAAACTCACAATGTTACCATAGTCAAAATATATACCATAAACTATTCAGATCAATATATCACCAAATAAATCATGTCAAACCTACACCAAATCTAAACCAATGTGTAGAGCTCTCCAAGAGCTTTTTGTTGACTACTCGAAGTCCAAAATTTGACTCCGTATGCCCAAGTTATGTCCTGATATGTGCTCAAAATAAATAGCATCTGAGTTTAGGGCTCTTAAAACCTAACAAAATATCAAAATCACAAAACTAAACCTACACCATCTTGTAGTGCTCTGAATTAGCTTTCTAACGCCTATAAGAACTCTGAAATTTGATATTCTAAGAGAAATTTATGGTCTTTTTACTAAGACGGTCTTTTTACCATTTTCACTACGATTTTTCATTTTTTATTTTTTTTGTGACAAAAATTCTGACGAGATTAAATTTGATGACCATCATGGGCTGAAACCAAAAAACTCTTTCATTTCCTCTAAACATGGCCAAAATAGGGCATATTATATATCAAAATTTATGGAAATGTCAACCCGGATCCCATGGTGAGGTCTATTTTTACCCAGGAGGTCATTTTTGCAAGCTCCCCCTAAAACCCTCATTTAAATGAAACATCCAAAAAATCCTTTTCTCTAACAATTTCACATGCCCAAATCTTTTAACATCCCATCATAATAGCAAACCCAAAGCCCTTAGATCTGCAATAAATCATTCATATATCTTGCCCTTTTCTTTTATCCTCTCATGCATTCTCATGGATTCAATCTAGGGTTACAATAATAAAACCATAGCTCTGATACAACTTGTAAGGAAACTTGGCAAGAAAAAATATAACCATTTCCACATAACCCATAATAGATTTGAAATAAATATAGAATTAAAATCCACATGCAAGAAAATAGACAACGTACCCACAAAATTGTGACACAAGATATACCCTGAGAAACCCTCATTGAGGGAAAAAATACCCAGCCTCCAAAAGCATCCATCACTATGTATTATTCAACAAAAACACCATTGCAATACAACCATGGAAGCCTTCATGGCCATAGCCACAACTGAGTAAGCTATGTGAAGAAGCATGAATCCACACATCCCATGTCATGCTTCCAACCTTCACAAATGCTCCCTTGGCTAACCTGTCAAGCCTTGTCCCACTTGACTCTTGTATTTTTTACTCTTACTCTCTACAAAAACTACCCTTATGGCTACTTATATAGTAGCAAGTCCCACATAGCCACTAAGTGGTATTACATAAACCATGTGCTAAAACCATGTGCTACCTAACCCACTGACCCCACATTTAATATTGGGCATTTAATTCTTTTCTCCAATATTAAATAATTACATGAAACATTATCATAATGTTACAATACAACTCATCAAAAATATACCATGGGAATATTTACATGTTGTACGTCCATCTAGGTGCTCCTAGATACAACATTACATAATAAAATAAAATAAAATATAACAATATTATGCAATGTGTGCAACACCCATTATCTCAACAATGTGGACCAAACTGAACGACATCTATGGAGGATATGACAATGTAATAAGAGCCAAAGAAAAAATTCTTAGAGATCAATTTGATCTGATGAAAATGAGAGAAGATGAAAACATTGCAAAATATGTGGAAAGAATCAAAGAAAGTGTGAGCGCAATAAAAGCATATGGAGGAGACATTAATGACAAAATAGTTATAAGAAAGGTACTCAAAACTCCTCTTCCTATTTATGCAATTAGAGTATCAGCTATTCAAGAAATGAGATGTGATCCAAATAACAAAATAACTTTGGATTCTCTAACTAGAAGATTGACAGCTTTTGAGTTGGATAACTATGATAACTATGTTCTTAGTTCCAAAAATATTGAGTTTGCATTTGAAGTCAAACTCTCACATAAAGAAAAAAGCAAGAAATCAAAGGCCAATCAATTAGGAAGTGAAGAAGAAATAGAAGAAAGTTCTGACAATGTTCTTGAAATTGTTGAAGCCCTACTTGCAAATAAATACTCCAAAGGTAGAGGAAAGCACAAAGGCAAGATTCCTTTAATATGTTTTTCTTGTGAAGAAGTTGGTCATATTGCTGCTAGACATCCAAATAGAGGAAACAAGGATGAGAAAAAAAGTAATAAGTACAAAGGAAAGAAGGAATTGAAGAGCTAAAAGGAAAAAGGTAAGAAATCTTATTTTATGGCTAAAGATTCTGACAACAGTGAAGATGAAATGGTATATATTGTTGTAAAAGATGAATTTAATGATGAAGGTGATAAGATGGCATTTATCTGTCATGTTAGCAAAAATGATACATGGATTATTGATAGTGGTTTCTTACATCATATGACCGGAGATAAAATAAAGTTTGAACACATGAAACATTATGATGGAGGTAGTGTAAGATTTGGAAACAATGAACCTTGTTGCATAAAAGGAAAAGGTCACATCTCATTAACCAATGAACTTATATGTGATAATGCTTATTGGGTTGAAGGACTAAACAATAATCTATAGAATGTAGCATAGTTGAATAACATTGGATTCAAGGTCAAATTTATGAATGGGAAGGACAAATTGCTGGATGAAAAAGGAAATCTAGTTGGATCTGGCACACAAACAAAAGGTAACCTATTTTATCTTGATCTTAGTGAAAATTCGTGTTTTATTGCTCAAGTAGAAGAAAGTTGGTTATGGCACAAAAGATCATGTCATGTAAAATTTGATAATCTAGTTAAGATAAGCAAACACAAAAGAGTAAGAGGCATTCCTAGTCTGAAGAAACTTGATATGAGTCTATGCAAAAATTGCCAAATTGATAATATGAGAAAGACTAGTTTCAAAAGCAAAAAGTATCATTCTAAAGAAGTCTTAGAGCTTGCGCATGTAGACTTATGAGGACTTATTGGAATAGAAAGTTAAAGTGGAGAAAAGTTTTTCATTCTTTTTGTTGATGATTATTCTAGAATGATGAATGTAATGTATCTTAAAGAAAAATTAGAAGCTTTTCAAAAATTTAAGTGGTATCTGGCAAGAGGATAAAAAGAAACTAGAAAGAAGTTAAAATTCTTAAGATCAAACAAAGATGGTGAATTCATCTCCAATGAATTCAATGAATTCTGCACTAAAAATGGAATTAAAAGAAAAGTATCAGCCCCTAGTACACCAAAGCAGAATGGTATAGCTAAAAGAAGAAACATATCCATCATCCATCGTACAAGAACATTGATGATAGAAAAGAATGTTGTAATCAAATACTAGAAGGAAGCAATCAGCCTGAAGTTCATACCTTGAATAGAGTATAGCTGAAGAAAGACTCAAATCAAACTCCTTATGAACTATGGTATGGCTACAAACCTTATCTAAGTTACTTTAAAGTATTTGGTAGAAAATGTTATATCTTGAAAGAATCTAGAAAAGGAAAATTTGAGGTGATCAAGGCATATTTCTAGGATACTCCTATAGAAGTAAAGCATACAAATGTTTGAGTTTGTCTACTCATAAAATCATAGAAAGTGCACATGTGAGAATTGATGAGTTTGCAAAAAAGAGTGAAGAAGAAAGCAATAAAGAGCCTAAAGATTATAGAATATTTTTTTACTATGAACCTAATACCCTACCAAATCTATCTAAAAAAAAGGAAGCTTCACCTCCTGAGTCCCCAAAATCTCCAATAGCTACTGAGTTACGCACAATGCAACCCAAGTCATAGTCTAAAGGACCTGAGTCACAATCAAAAGCTATTGAACTACTTTAAGAGAAATTTGATCTTGAAACTAAAGTTCATAGTGAAATCAGTAAATCCAAAGAAACTGTATTAGCAAGATATGTCAAGACACATCGTGCACCTGATCAGATCATTGGAGACAAATCAGAAGGAACAATGACAAGAGACAAATTAAAAGGTACATGTTTACTTGTTGAATTTGAACCTAGAAATGTTAAAGATGCTTTCGAAAATGAAAGTTAGATCGAAGAAATGAATGAAGAAATAGAACAAATAGATAACAATAAAATTTAGACTCTTTTTCCTAGACCTAAGGATAAAAATGTAATTGACACAAAGTGGGTGTTTAGAAATAAGCTGAATGAAGATGGAAAAGTATCTAGAAACAAAGCAAAAATGGTATATAAAGGCTATTTTCAAGAAGAAGGTATTGATTATGGTGAAACTTTTTCTCTTGTTGCAAGATTAGAAGTGTTAGAACTTTACTAACATATGCAACTCACAAAGGATTTAAAGTTTATCAAATTGATTTAAAATTTGCATTCTTGAATAGAATTCTTAATGAGGAAGTCTACATTGAACAACCAGAAGGTTTTGTATATCCTAGCAAAGGGGACATGATCTGTAAATTACACAAGGCATTATATGATCTCAAGGAAGCTCCTAAAGCTTGGTATGAAAGACTTCATAACTACTTGATACAAATTAGTTTTCAAAGAACAAATGATAATAGTAGTCTATATATCAAAGAAAGACCAGACAAGAAGATTGTGTTGACAAAAATATTTGTTGATGACACTTTATTCACAGGAAATGATGACTTGTGCAAGGAATTTTAAAAAGAAATGAGTAAGGAATTTGAGATGTCTATGTTTAGAGAGATAAAATTCTTTGTTGGATTACAAATTTAGTAGAAGAAAGATGGTATCTACATTACTCAATCTAAATATATCAAAGAGATAACTAAAAAAAATTGTAATGGAAGACTCAAGACCAATTGGAACCCCTATGTCTACTGGACATAATCTTTCTAAAATGATGATTCCAAAGAGGTAGATCAGACCACATATAGATCAATTATTAGAAAATTGCAGTATGTGGTGTATACAAGGCCTGATATTGCATTAGTAGTTAGTATGGTGACAACATTCTTAGTAAATCCCAAAGAAAATCATTTGATGGCAGTCAAAAGAATCATGAGATGTCTAAAAGGTGCTGAAGAATATGGTTTATGGTACAAAATAGAAGGCAATTTGGCCTTTAAAGTATTTATAGATGCAAATTGGGTAGGAAGTATTGATGATAGAAAAAGCATTGTTGGTGAAGCATTCTCTCTTGGTAAAGGACTAATGTCTTGGACAAGAAAGAAACAAAATTATATCTCTTAATCCAAAGTAGAGGCAGAATATGTGGTAGTAGCAGTTAATTTTTCTAACATTATTGGTTCAAACAACTAATGATAGGTATGAAGGTAGAGATCAAGGATCCAATAATCATATATTGTGATAACACCAGTGTAATAAATATATCAAAGAATCTAGTGATGCATACCGAAACAAAGCACATTGCTATAAAATATCACTTCTTAAGAGAGTTGGTGCAAGATAAAGAAGTTAGATTGGAATATGTAAATACAAAAGAATAAATTGCAGACATATTCACCAGGTCATTACCTAAGGATGCATTTTTGTATCTAAGAGGTAAGCTAGGGGTCATTCCTCTATCTAAAGGTCATTAAATGAATTTTAGTGATGCATCAACTAAAGCATGTTAAAGCTCAATCAGTTGATGCACAATTGGCAAGGGCATATTGCAAATGAATCAGTACTTGAGGTACATTAATATTCATCAAGTATTATCTTTGGCATGAGATGTCAAAGAGGGAGAAGTTTATTAATCATATCTCATAGAAATTTTGTTGTCATTGAAAAGAGTGAGAAGTTTGCTATTATAGAAAGAATTGTCAAAAAGAGAGAATGAACTTGGCCGAAGTTCTAGCAGATAGAAGTTTTCTGAAAGAGGAAGAAACTAAAACCAGAAAGAGTTCAGATTGATAGAGGGAGTTCTTAAGGATATGTTCCTTACTTTATTCTTTCTCCCAAAAAAATTCATTGTACTATGACATGTTGTGTTACCATCAATTTCAAAGAGGGAGATTGTTGAATACAATTGATTAATTGTGTATTGTCCTTGATGTTAAAAAAAATATCATATCATTACCAATCATTGCATATCAAGCTCACTCAGGCATTAAAAATAGTTTTATGTGGCTACTGAGCAATCTAGAGTTTTCCTAGTTCAGAAGACAATGTCTACCAAGTTCACTAAGGTGTCAAAGGAAAGTCTATAGAAGATGAGTGTTAACTAAGCTCACTCAATTAATGAAGAAATTTTTTGATGGAACTAGTGTTAACTGAGCTCACTTAGTTACCAAAGGAACTTTAATAGTATGCAGTGTTCACCGAGTTTCAATTGATTAACATAAGAAAATCATTTCTAAGTTAGTGTCTACCAAGCAGGGTCAGCTAATGAAGGATTTTCTTATTTTGGCATATTGAGTTCAATTGATTTATCTGATGATTCTAGCCAACTAAGAAGATGAATATTAATTATTCTAAGTTGTATTTGAGCTAACTTGACAATATGAAAGATATAAATAAAAGGCCAAGTTGAGAATTAGAGTGTGTATGTGAGAATGTAAATGCATGGAAGATTTTGAAGATCTAATGATAAAAAGTGGAAGAAAATTAAAAGGATAATTAAAATATCCTTGTGAAGCTAAAAGGATACATTCGATCAAGAAGGATCAAGTACAGGCCAAAATTGAGATCTGTAATCAAAAATTTAGTTGCATCTAAATCAGGTCATATCATTGTTACTCTCTAACCATTATAGCAGTTATTTAAATTTGTTAACAGAGCTAGCTTAATAGCTATTTGTAAATCCTCTAACAAGGTGGTGGTTCTATTGAATTGTCTTTAAAGACCTCTAACAGGACCACTCCTAATAGGGTGATTAAATCTTCTAACAAGGTCACACCTAACAGTGTGTTTTGTAACCTTTAACAGGGTTGGCTCCTAATAGGGCTCACTTTATAAGAGTGAAAATAGTAACTAGTTGTAGTTGGTGGTTTTTTCCAAATTGGTTTTTCACGTTAGATCTTGTTGTAAAATGTGTTCATACTATTTCTTTTCTATGTTTGCAACTAAGTTAAAGTAATAAGTAATCACAAATAAAATCTTAAGATTTGCATGTCAAGTAATTACTGAGCATTCTCAGTATTTACTAAGTTACAACTTCTTTGTGTGTTTGTCGAGCATCAGTAGAGTTTAGGTTTTAGAGTTTATTGTTTTGTCCTGACATCTAAGGGATTTAGGATTTATTTTTGTAGTAACTGATTCACCCCTCCGCTCTCAATTACTCCTCTTATATTTCTAGCAAGGATATCTTATTAGATTTCACCTATTACTTGCATCATAGTGTCTTGCTTAAGTTGTATTATTTGTGGCTCGAGTAATGCAAGTTGTGACTTAGTATCTCTCTAGTGTGGCTCATGCATTGCACTAGGTGCATCTTCATATACATAGGAAAAATTGTTATAATAGCCCAAAAAAAAAATTATCTCTCCTCATTTTTCTTATTTTCAAACTCATCAATTCTCACATTTGCACTCTCAAACATTTTTTCAATAGCTTTTTTCAAACATGTGTAAGCCTTTCTCTTAGTAGAATAAACAAGGAAACTACTTTCATCATCATTAGAACCAAATTTCCCATTCCCTGCATCTTTATGAATATAACATCCACTCCTAAATATCTTGAAATAACTCACAATAGGTGTATGACCATACCAAATTTCATAAGTTGTATTTTTTTTTCCTTTCTTCAGTTTAACTCGATTGAGAGTATAAACTACAATGCTTATGGCTTCTCTCTTGAATATTTGTACAACCTTTTTTTCAATTAAAACTATTCTAGCATAGTCAAAAATTGATCAATTCCTTATCTCAACAATCCCATAGTGCAGATAGTTGTCTCTTAATTTCATGCTCAACACAAAAGTTAGTGAAATAAATAGACATAAACTCACTACCTCTATCAAATCTCAAATATTTTAATTATTTACAAGTTTACTTTTCAACTCTATATTTATACCATTTGATCATATCAAGGTCATGTGACTTTAACTTCATAAGCATGATAATCATCATCCTAGAATAATCATCAACAAACAATATGAAATATGTTTCCATAATTGCTTTTAGCTCTCATTGGTCCATATAAATTAGTATGAATTATTTCTAGAATATCATTAGAAGTATGTGTTTTTCTTGAAAAATAGACTAGGCCATCTTATCAAGTTGACATTGTCTATACATAAGATTCTCAGGTTTATGTAGATTCAGTGAGCCTCTAACTCTTTTCTTTCTACTAACCTTAACCATATTCTCACAATTAGCATAACACAATCTCTTGTGCTACAACCACACATCTTTAAATTTTGCAAATAAACATGTATAAATTGTAGGATTTAGGTAAAATTAGATTACCTAGGTAAAAGCACAAACCTGTGTCACCTTTTATAAAGGAAAAGTGATATCATAATTTAAACTCTTCAACTTTAACAACATAAAAGTGGCATTTGTGTTTAAATCATCTTCAAACATGTTTACATCATCTTCATTAGTTTATATCATCTTCAAATTCTAAACACAAATGCCACTTTTATGTTGTTAAAGTTGAAGAGTTTAAATTCTAATATCACTTTTCCTTTATAAAAGTTGACACAAGTTTGTGCTTTTACCTAGGTAATCTAATTTTACCTAAATCCTACAATTTATACATGTTTATTTGTAAAATTTAAAGATGTGTGGTTGTAGCACAAGAGATTGTTTTATGTTAATTGTGATAATATGGTTAAGGTTAGTACAAAGAAAAGAGTTAGAGGCTCACTGAATCTACATAAACCTGAGAATTTTATTTATAGACAATGTCAACTTGATAAGATGGCCTAGTCTATTTTTCAAGAAAAACACATACTTCTAATGATATTCTAGAATTAATCCATACTGATTTATATGGACCAATGTTTATTTTGCAAATAAACATGTATAAATTGTAGGATTTAGGTAAAATTAGATTAGGTCTCTTGTTTTCTTTCTAGTTCTAATAAAATTGTCATCATCATCATAGATCTTTACTTTTCTATTTTGAAATTCCATCTTGTGACCTATATTATTCAACTAAGAAACACTCAACATATTATATTTTAGTCTTTGAACCCAACATACATTATCACATGTGATTTTATTAATTAGCATTAATGACCCTCTACCTTTCATTGGACATGGAACGGCATTCACTAGCTTAATAGATCTACCATCATATTCCTCAAGTTAATCAAACTTACTAATATCTCTAGTCATGTGATGTGGACATTCACTATCAATAATCCATGTGTCACTCTTACTCACATGAGAAATAAGAGTATTCCCTTCATTAGTCATTAGGGTCTTCTGTTATTATAATATATAAAATTTCAACTCCCACATTCTCATCTTCAATATCTGAATCAATGTGGTTCTCCTCGACAATATAACATGATTTCTTCCCTTTATCTATGTAGTCCTATTTCCATCTATGTGTTTCCTCATTATAATTTTTGTCACTCATATTCCTTTTAGGACATCTAGCAACAATATGATCCACTTTATTGCATTTAAAACATATCAAAGGTAATTTACCTTTACCTCTTGGTAATCTCCTTACAATAAATGCTTCATGTTGTTATCTCTAACTATTATTGTCTATTAGTGTCAAACACTTAGTCATATCCTAGGCAGAGTCAGACGATCATCACTATGACCTAGCTACTCTATATAGGCCAAGTAATGTGATAGACTTGTAAATAAACATTTGTGTTTCAAGCTCTAAAGGAGTCAAATAAGTCTTTGGTCACCGAGTATTTTTAGTATAAGACAATCCTAATGATTTTCAAGCAGTTTGAACATATTGAAGTTGATTTACATAGAAGGTGTCGAGCACAATAGAGACTGAATAACAATAGCATGTACAGTGAATGCCAAGTATTAGAGACAGTAAGTATCGAGCAATGTATAAGTGAAATTCAAGATAGGAAAGATGCAAAATTTGAGGTCAACTATTTTAGGCAAAAATGGAATGGATATTTAATATTTGTAGAGGTTTTTATAGAGGTTATTATGCATTTTATAACATGGATCATAGATCCCTACAACCACTATTCAATCAATTAGATGAAGAGGTAAAAAGGGGAAACATATAGAAAACTCTTTAAGAAATATTTAAATAGAGAAATCCAAACCCTATTCAAAATATGACAAAGAAATTATGATGTGGTGAGAAGTAGTGAGTATGATATTTGTGAAATCACAAAGTAGATCAAGTGTGATAGTGCGAACATTGCAGAAGAGGCAAAAAGAGTTTAGTTATTACAGAACAGAGGAATCAACCTTATCAAGTAGTGAAGGAAAATAAATCTATATTAGATCAGAGATCATATTAGATTTAAAAGAGAAGATCCAAAACTTTCTTTTCAGAGCAGACTGAGGGTTAGATATTGAATTAGTTTTAACAAATTGAGTCAAGGATAATATCTTAATAGAGTGGTCTTAACAGATCTTTTCAAATCTCTTATTTGAGTCCCTCCTTTGTTGTAAGTGTAAAATCCTCTCACAAGGTGAGATCTAACAATGTCAAATGCCTTTAATAGGGAAGACCCCTCATAGGGTAGATCATCAGATAAGATAAAACATTGTAACCCTAACATGTTAACTTTATGTTAATCTCAGGTTGGTTTTGACAAGTGTCTATACACTTAAGTTATTTACTTAGTTCATGTTGAACAAGTAACATATGTCAAGTACAACATGTAAGTTAGAGCATGCTGAGTAAAAAGTGAGTGTCGGGTCACTCATGTGTCGAGTCACTCAAGTGCCGAGTAGATAGTATATATCAAGTGATTCGAGTGCCAAGCAAGTAGTGCATCTTGAGTCATTTAGATACTGAGTAACAGTATTGAAGTCATAGTTAGTGTCAAGCACCAGGGACTTTAGATGCTGAGTAACACAGTTTTGACATTGTTGTTTGTATTGGCACAAACTACTATGTAAACCATTTTTTAGTCAACTTAAAGATTAATTTACAATCTTTTTTTGATAAGGATGAATCTTAAATGTGAATCCATATGTATTACATGTATCCAATCAAAAAAAGGGAAGGTTTAATTGGTAATATGGATGAATCACAACCATTGATTCATACCTAATCCTAAGTCACCTGGGTCTTCTTAAGGAGGCCAAGCCCTAAACTTTCTAAGAATTATTAAGGAGAATTGGAGAGAGTTTGCATGTGCAAATAGAGCATTCATGGTGACCAAGGTATTATGATTTGAGTTACATTGTAGAATCAATGAAAGGAGAACAGAGGAAGGAAACAATAAACAATAGAGAGACATTTGATCAGAAAGGATCAAGTATACATCAATATAGAGTTGATCTAACATCAAGCAACAAATTTTTAATCACATGATCATTGTTGAGACATTTTAATAGGTGAATCAATTAAATCTCTTAACAGATTAGTCCTAATAGGCTATATTGAAATCCTCTAACAAGGTGCTTACTTAATTGTGAGTTGAAGTCCTTTAATTGGGCACAATTCTAACAAGGTGTTAAAATATGTTAACAAGGTAAGACCTAAAAATCTTTATAAGCCTTTAATAGGTGTGACCATTCACAAGGTAGATCATGTTTCATGATCAAACATTGTAACCTTCATTGGATACACTTTATTACTACAGTAGTGAAATTTGTGGGTGTCATCCCCACCCCAGTTTTACCTTCTCATTGAGGGGTTTCTGGGTAATCATATCTTGTGTCATATATGTGTGAATGTTTACTTGTTTACATGCTTTAAATATGTATGCTTTATATAGTATTTTAGTTTACTTATTGAATTGTGAGATGGATGTATGGTGAATATTTTTATGGGTAAAATTTTGAAGCACTGATCAACCCAAATTTTACCTTTCCTATTGTAATTCCTACAATTGGTATCAAAGCCTAGTTCTCTAAAAGTAAAGCTTTACATCTTTGAGGAAAGATCTTGGAAATAGAAGTCTAAAAGTTGGGAAACATTATTGAGAATAAGGAGATTGAAATATAATTCATTCTACATCAGTTGAATGAAGAAAGAGAAGATCTAAAGAAATTGTTGAAAAGAAGGAAGGAAATTGCTATCGAGGAAAATGACACACAATACCAAGAGATGGACACTACTAAACTATTTGCAAATGGAAACTCCAATGAATTTGATGTAGTAGTTGTAGATCTAATGGAAAAGAATCAAACTCTAGTTGAAGAGATTCAAAATATTAAGATAGAGCAAGAATCACAAGCCATGTTACTATGTGAGGTGACTGAATAGAAAAAGAAAGCTATGGGAAAAAAAGTTATGATTCAAGATGACAAAAGAATTTTGACCAGTAGACTAAAAGAAAAATTATCAGAGGTAAATAGGATTGCTCATATGCAATTGGAAATAATGAATCAAGTCATGATTGCTAATCATGAAATAAATAGTAAAGACATTGAGATCAGAACACTAAAGTTGCAGAATGAACAATTGAGCAATGATCTGAAAAAGGAAAAAGAGTTTGCTAAAAGTTTCAATAAACCTAGTGAAGTCATCAAGTACTGTGAACAATTGATGAGATCCCCTAGATCTAACAATGATACATATGGATTAGGATACACTAGTATTGAAGAATGAGAATAATCCAAGAGTTCTTAAGAAAGAATTAACAAAGGTAATAACTCCAAACCTACTTGTCATAATTATAGTAAGAAAGGACATATTGCTAATGTTTGTAGGAGAAAGACTCTAAATTAGAATGTTAAGTAGAAGAACATGGGTCACTACCATAAGTGCAACAAACAAGTTCATCAAGTACATGAATATAGAACCAAGACAATGCACACTCAAAGATTTGGATACTATTATAACTATCAGTAGTATGGACATAAAGCTTTTGAATGTAGATCCAAACCCATGTGGTCATCAAACAAGCAGACAAAGGTAAAGAACAATGACAAATTTTATAATTGGGATTATAATACAAGGTATAGTTCTCACTACTATCAAGAGTATGGACATATTCCTAATAATTGTATCAGAACACATTTTAGAAGTGATTACAAAAGGTGGTTGACTCAAACCACATGTTTTAGTTGTTTGAAGACTAGCTTTGACATAAGTAGCTACTTCCAACAAGGTCAAAAGCACCAAGTTGTGAGTTTAACAAAGGCAAAGTAAAGGTAGATATTTAAAATACCAGAGATGAGATGAACCAGACATGGAAGAGAAAAGAAGATTGCAACACATCAAGCATAGATGGGATCACTTCACCCAATGGGGTAGGTGATCACACCTCATCAAATTAAGCAATCAAAAGGTATGTGGGACTGATATTTGAAAGATATGCCATACATTAGCTCCAAGTATTTAGTTTTGAAAAGATTACATATGCATAAATAAAGATGCAACATATTGTTAGGAATCAAGAATAAATCTTTAAGATTTGTCAGTTTTCATGTTGTTGTCGAGCATGAAAAGTTTCATATGGTTGTCGAATGAAATGTTAGTGGATGTTGAGCTAACAAAATTTGTTAGTTAAGGCCAAGCTCATAGTGGTTGTTGAGTGTATGGAAAAACACATGGATGCCAAATGAGTTAGAATTCAATTGAAGCTAAGCTTACAACTATGCAAGCACTTAGCATTAAATGCTCTATTTTGAGGGCTATTTGATCAATTCTTGTCCAGGAGATTTAAAATTTTGTCAACATCATTTCAGCAGGATTTACAAGATATTTACTATGTCAAGCTACGTAGTTTTAAATTTTGCAAACCCTAGTTTCATATAATGGCATCTAGTTCATCAATAGAAAAAGGTGTAGAGGGAAAAAAGGTTTTAAATGTTCAATTGATTAGTAATGAAATCAAACAACCTAATTTTAAGGCTATCCCAAATATAGCTTATAAACAGGATCCCTCTAGTGTGTTATCCACAAGTCTTGATGATTTAAGATGTTAGAAATTGTTACACAACAAAATTTGAAGCATAGGAGATATGGAAATTAGGGAAATGTATGGGAAGCTATGTGAAAATGGAGCAAGATTGTCGAGAAGAAAGGGTTAACTCATGCCCTAGATTTTCCTAATGTATTCAAGATAGAATGGATAAAATTTATTTTGAGTAGAATTTATGATAGCTCTATATGGTTAGAGAATGGGCCAGTAAAAATCACTAAGAAGATTGTTCACAAGGTAGTAGGGTATCCAACCCTAGATTGGCAAAAACCATGAGAAGTGAAGCAAAGGAAATAATTGAGAAGAACATAGGGGTTGTATGGAATAAAAGGGGAATGACAATTGATACTATCATAGATTCCTCGATAGCTTTTGCACTAAGGGTCATAGCACACAAGTTTTTTCAATCTAGCAGATTAAATAGTCTACCCTGCATTGCAGTTGACATGGGCTACAAAATTGTGAAGAAGGATCATACTTATGATCTTGTCAAGTTGCAATTGCAACAATCGATTGAGAATTTGGGAGCTACAAGGAAGACCAAAAGTGCATAGTGCAAATTTGGATCTATTCTTGTATGTATTTTCTTTTATGTGTAGAATACTTTTCCTACATTTTGTAAGGTTGCTTGGAAAGTGAACAGATCTATTGCAGTTCAAATAGGTGAGAAACTAGGTGATAACTTTGAATCTGTAATGACTAGTTATTTTGAAAAATTCAAACAATCTATGAAGAAGAGATTAAGGATACCAGTCTCACTAGTGGAGAAACATTTTGATGATGTTTTCTTCCTAGTTAATACTGATTTTACATATGTACAAGTAGAAATTACCAAGGTAAGATGGCTAAGACCATTAGAATATGAAATAAATGTTGGTGAGGCCTCTATAGAAATCACAACATTACTTTTAGAAGAAGTGGACAAGGAAGCCAAACCATTTGGAAATTATGACTTGGCCAAATCAAAGATCACTATGGAATTGAAGACTACTTTAGTGATTAGGAAGAAGAACAAACTAGTAAAGAAATTGAAAGAAAAAATTGGTGAAGAAGCAAAGGAAGAAGAAGAGGAAGATGATGAAGAAGAGGAAACATAGGCCCAAGCACCATTGGCATTGACATAAGGTCAGGGAGAAGACTAGCAAGAAGATGATGTTGACACTATAGAAGGTGTCAAGAAAGAAGAAGTTGATGAAGCACATATAACTACTGAGAAGAAAAAGAGAAAAGAAAAGACTCAAGCAATAAACAAACCATAGAAGGTTGAAAAACCTAATCAACCCAAACCTACAACACCTACCACAAGGGCTAGCACTAGAGTCACTTCTCAAAAGGCTAAAGAAGTAGCCAAGCCTAAAGAGAAAGAAGCTGGAACATAGAAGAGATCAAGGAGGAAGTATGTTACTCAAGCTGGATCTGATGAGGAGAGGACTAAATCAGATGACAACAACCAATTTCAAGTGGTAAGTCATAGTCCTTCCTTAGATTTAGACAATTTATATGAGAACATTAGGAACAATGTTGATTTATCAAGATTCTCTCAAATTGAGTTTGGCAATCTTGAGAAGATTGAGAAAAACCAAGTTGAAGAGGCAATATATGTCATGATGGCTATATTTAAAAAAACTCCTATAGAAATTACCAACTCCATACCTAAAGTTCTATATGATAGAGTTGAGAAAACATGGCATTATTGTTTAGACACTGAAAAAAAAATTAGGGAGACAGCCCTTGCTCAAGTTATGCCAAAACTTAGTAAGGTTGAAATGTCTAAAGCCATTAAGAAATACTTTGTGAGATAATTTCCAAAATACAGGGCATTTAACATATTGCAAAACAATATAGATGATGTTGTATTGAAGCCCAAACAAATGTGGAAGATAGCATATGTACTATCAACATCTAGAGAAATTGACCAAACACCTATTGAGGTAGGAGAGGATGAAAAAGATGATACTGAACAAGGCATAGTTAAGGGAGGCACAAATCTAAATATTGACAGTTAGGCACAAAGGAAGAGTAGCAAATAGAATAGAGTGTACAAGACACACAAATGCCGAGTGCCAGCCCTCCATAGGAGACAAGTGTAAACACTAAAATTGTCAAAGTAAAGGATGTTTCATCTAAGACCATTGCTCAAAACATCAATCCCCTTATAGAGGATGATTTGAAAAGCATACTTGTCCAATCCACTCTCCAAGCTAAACTATGTGACAACCCTCTACTAGTGAGTGTAGATGAAATTCAGAAGAAAGAAATAATAACTATAGGGGAGGAAGTGAAAACACAATAAATGTCCACAATCACTCCTCAAGTCACAAGTGTACAACCTTCATAGCCTACAGTGGTTTATCACAACAAGGAGACAACAAGTTTCACTATTAGTACACTTATGTAGGACACTCAATTCTTAGTGAATGTATAAGAAACTAAAAAAGAAAAGGATGAGACTGTTGGAGAAGACAAGATTGAAACACCATAAAATGATGACACTCAAGGCCAAATAGGTCAAGTAGATGCAACTGCACCTCCAGCACAAAATCAAGGTGCAACTAAAACTACAGAGGGAGAAAAGGACAAGACTAAAGAATCAAATTTGACACCCAAGCTAAAGGAGCTAATAGCTATTCATGCACTAGTGACATTACCAAAATATGGTACTCCTTCTAGTCAAACTCTTCAAAGGTTGAGTACAAATGCTACACCATTACAATTCTGAAGACTTAGTCCTAGCTCATCTAAGGTAGAAGAGGTAATTACTTATGGAGATGTTAGCCTAGATGAAGAGATTGTATTGCCTAAATTTGATTTGGCAACAACCACAATTGAGTAGATGGGCATATTATAAGAGGCTCTAACAAGGAAGAAAAATCAAGAACTGCATAGAAGGGAGCATAGGCAAAAGCAAGCTTTGATTGACATCAAAGAGATTTTCCTAGATGCATTTAGTCTACCGACTCTAGATGAAAACAAGTCAATCATTGAACAATTAATCAATATAGTGGAAAGGGTTAGTGATGTAGACCTCGATACTAATGTAAAATTATTAGAATGGTCTAAAAGGAAGTTTCAAAATAAGGTAAATGGGAAGATTTATAGTGGTGTTGCACTGCCATAGGTTGAGCTAGCAACCAAGATAGAAAATGTGAAGAAGGTACTAGAGAACATATTCTCTTTGTACACCAAACTGTGTAATTCTACACTTTTTACACAAGAAGTAAGGAGTCACATCCTAAGTTTGGAGAGCCACATGTAGTCATCCAGTGCTACTTTTCCCATGTCTACAACTCAAAGTGAAAAACATTTTAGGAACCTCTTGCAATCCTAGAGTCAGTTAGCATCATTACAAGTAGATGAAGCCAACATAAGGGCTAAATTGATCAACATCCAAATGACATTGACTCAACATATGGAGATCTTACACAAGGAGCTAGGCTATTCATAAATACTTATGAAGAAAGACCCTAATCTTTCTACATTGGATGACTTAGTACATGTTGCTACCAAGTTGGCCATCCAAATCAAGTCTTTGGAGGTAGCTTCTAATAATTGGGATGTAACTCTTAAGATTATACTTGATGTCCATAAATTTTTTTTGGAAAAATACACTATTAGTGTATAACACATTGACATCAATGTCGAAAAGGGGGAGTAAGGAAAAAAGGGGAGTAAGAGTAATGGGGGAGCAAGCAGAGCAAGCAAGCAGAACAAAGAGATATCTATACCCAAGGAGGAATAAGAGAGTAAGAGAAAGAGTATCAGTTGATGCAAATCTACTCAGCAGGAGAAAGATTTTGATATAGGATACAAAATAGACAACTTAGGGGGAGTTATGAAATTTGGAGGTATAAGTCATGTGTTGCAAAATTTTGATAGTTTGAAATTTTTTATAGAAGCCAAATAAATATCTATGTTATGCTCATAAGGATAAGATCATTAATGTATGACCAAGTATTTTTGACACTCATGTCAAAGGGGGAGATTGTTAATCTCAGATTGGTTTTGACAAGTAAGTGTCTATACACTTAAGTCATTTACTTAGTTCATGTCAAACAAGTAACATATGTTGAGCACAACATGTAAGTTAGAGCATGCTGAGTAAATAGTGAGTATCGAGTCACTTATGTGCCAAGCAAATAGTATGTGCCAAGTGATTTAGGTGTTGAGCAAGCAATGCATGCTGAGTCATTTAGGTGTTGAGTGATAGCATAGAAGTCATAGTTAGCATCGAGCACCAAGGACTTCAGATGTTGAGTAACATAGTTTTAACATGGTTGTTTATATTGGCACAAACTACTAGGTAAATCATTTTTGAGCCAAATTAAAGATTAATTTATGATCTTTTGTTGATAAGGATGAATCCTAAATTTGAATCCCTATGTATTACATGCATCCAATCAGAAAAAGGGACGGTTTAAGTGGAAATATGGATGAATTGTAGCCGTTGATTCATACTTAATCCTAAGTCACCTAGGTCCTCTTAAGTAGGAAAAACCCTAAACCTTCTAAGAATGCTTAAGGAGAATTAGTGGTGAACAAGGTATTATGATTTGAGTTACATTGTAGAATTAGTTAAAGGAGAACAAAGGAAGGAAATACTAAACAACAAAGAGACATCTGATTAGAAAGGATCAAGTACACATTAGTATAGAGGTGATCTAACATCAAGCAACAGAGTGCTAATCAAAGGATTGTTACTGAGACATTTTAATAGGTGAATCAGTTAAATCTCTTAATAGAGTAGTCCTAATAGGTTGTATTGAAATCCTCTAACAAGGTCCTTACTTAATTGTGAGTTAAATTCCTTTAATCGGGCATGCTTCTAACAGGGTGTTGAAATCCTTTAATAGGGCAAGACCTAAAAATCTCTATAAGCCTTTAATAGGGTAGACCTTTCACAGGGTAGATCATATTTCATGATCAAACATTGTAACCTTCATTGGATACACTTTATTACTACAGTAGTGAAGATTTGTGGGTGTCATTGCCACCCCATTTTTACCTTTTGATTGAGGGGTTTCTAGGTAATCATATCTCATGTCATATATGTGTGAATGTTTACTTGTTTACATACTTTAGATGTATATTATTTATATGGTATTTTAGTTTACTTATTGAATTGTGAGATGGATGTATGATGAATGTTTTTATGGGTAAAAGTTTGAAGCATTGATTCACTCCCACCCCCTCTCATAGTTTACATTTGCTATTGTAATTCCAATACTTTATTATTACAATAGTGAAGATTTATGGATGTCATCCCCACCCTATTTTTACCTTCACCTTGGAGAGTTTTTGGATAACCAAATCTTTTTTGTTATGCACTTACATCTCATGCATGCAATTGATAGATTGGATCTATATACTATAGTTTTATTTTACAAGTTATGTTTTGCATGCATTAGATATTAGATATGAGTTGGTAAATATGGTGAATGCACTAAAGTATTGTTAAAAGAGAAAAAGTGTTATAGATCATGATTCACTCCCCCTCCTCCCTCAGTATCTTAGTTTCCTAATTAATACTTCCAACAATTGTTATCAGAACTTAGTTTTCTTAAAAAGTCTAACAACTTGGGACTTCAAATCTTGGAGAGGGTGGCTTATAAATTTGGAAAAGTTATTGACAATTAGGTGATTGATATCTAGCTCATATTGCAACAACTAGAAACAACAAGACAAGAACTAAAAAGGTCCCTAAAGAAGATAAATGAGTTGGTTATTCAACAAAATGAGTTGAATAATGAAGAAGTTGATACTCGAGGACTATTTGGAACAAGAAATTCAAGTGAGAGTGATGCAAAAGTTGTAGATCTACTAGAAAAGAACTATATCCTAAATGAAGAAGTAAAAGGACTAAAAAGGGAACATGAGATCTAGCCAGTAAGACTATCTAAAGTGACTAAACAAATGAATAAAGTTGAAGAAGAAAAGGTTTTTGTTGAGGAAGATAAAAGGAAAATGACAACTAGACTTGAAGAAAGGACATCTGATGTGCAAAAGCTTACAAAAAATCAATTGGACATGATGAATCAACTAATGCTTGAAAATTAGGACCTAAATAGAAAGGATATGGAGATAGAAAATATAAGATCACAAAATGAATCATTTAGGAATGAACTAAAGGCTAAGAAAGAACTTGTGGAAAAATTGAACAAGCCTTATGAAGCAATGAAATAATTTGAAGAACTTATGAGATCACCTAAGTCATCTGGCAACACTTCCAAATCAAGTCATGCAAAGCAACATTCATCTACTGAGCAAGGAGAATCATCCAAGAGTGGAGAATTGAGAAATGAAAAGACAAAAAGAAAGCCTACATGTTATCATTGTGGAAAACTTGGTCATACTAAAAACATCTGTAGAAGCAAAAAAAAAATTCCAAATCCTAATCCTAAGTTTACTAGTTATTATTTTTACTACAAGAAGCAAGGGCATCAAATACATGAATGTGAATCAAGGATGGACAACATAGCTATTAGACCTAGATTTGAAGGTTATTGCTATAATTGTCAAAAGTATGGACATAGAGCATATGAATGTAGATTACATAAAATGCTCTATTGGACTAATAAAAGGTAGATGTATGCACCTAACAATGTATGTTACAAATGTCACACGTTTGGACATTCAAGTAAAAAATGTGGGACCCAAGTACCATCATCAAATCATAATCACAAAAAAGGGTAAAGGCAAAGTGGACATTGAACAAACAAGGAAGGAGATGAACCTAACTTGGAGGAAAAAGGTTGAAGATGGAAACAAGTAAATAAATGGAGTTGAGATCACCAAATCCAATGGAGAAGGTAATCATATAATCTCAAACTAGTCAAGAAAGGTATGTACAAAATTGAATATTTAAATAATATATCTCAAATCAGTTCCTAACATAAAATGTGCTAAAGTTCATATATGCATAAGTAAAGATGCACAAGAACATATATATTAAAATGCAAATGTAAAAGAATCATTTACATAGTCAGTGTCAAACATCAGTAAAAAGTGTTTATATTGACTAAGCATTGTAATATGGACCTAATACTTTAGATGCCAAATTGGTGTATAGGCCAAACTAAATGGAATAGACTGAAGATATATAGTGGAAACTAAGTTCAAAAGGAATAATATCGACTAAGATAGCTAGCTTCCACCAACCAAAGTACATAGCATTAATAGAGACCCTAATTTAAGAAAAAGAGAGTATTTATTAGAAAATTCAAAACATTTTTCACACCTTGCATACAAAATTCAAGAGTACAGAGCAATTTGAGCAATTTATGAAAGAGATCTTAAAGCGATTAAGAGAAAACTTGAGACAAAAGTTTGATCGAGTGAAAGACTTGGGTAATGTCAAGTTGTTCAAGAGAAAGAAGTTTTCAAACCCTAGAAATGAAAGATGGTAACTTCATCATCAACAAGAAAGAGCCAAGGAATAGAGCTAAGCAACATTTAATTAGCAAAGAGTGACACTTGTCCTCCACCTAAATTTAGTGTTATTCCTAAGATCACTATGAAGGGTGACTCAATAGGTGTGTTATCCTTGATACCACCTAAAGTTATCATGATCTATGATGTACCAAGGTGTTACACATGTAAGATAGGAGAAGTTGGTGACTATGAGATTTGAGAAGCATATGAAAAATTGTATGACGAAGGAGTTTTGAAAGACAAATTCAAGATTGTTGAAAGGAAAGGGTTGACTCATGCCCTAGATTTATGAGAAATTTCAAGATAGAATGGATCAAGGTGGTGCCAAGAAGGATTCATGACATGAACCTATGGCTAGCCAATGAACTTACAGAGATTACAAAGAAGATAATCCATAAGGTCACAAGGTATCTTATAACCTTAGATAAGAAGAAGATTATGTGGTGTCTAAGTCGTGAAGAAATTGAGGCAAATAGAAGGCCAAGTGGAATGGATGAGGGTTGTTCATATCTAACATCTTTGATCCATTGATTAATTTTGTAGTTAGAGTAATTTCTTACAAATTCTATCAATCAAGAAGATTGAACAGTTTGTTGTGTATGGAAGTGAATCAGGCATGGAAAATTATTGTGAAAGGTCATGAATATGATCTTGTCGAGTTGCAAAAATTTCAATTGCCAGAAAACCTAATATTCATCAGGAAGGCAAAGAGTTCTACATGTAAGTTTGGATCACTAATCATGTGCATTTTCTTTTATATTCAAAAATATTTTCCTAGTGTTGGGAATATTATTTCGGAGTAGGGCAAACTAGTGACAAGGAAAATTAGTGGATACATAACTAAATTAGGAGAAAATCTTGAAAATGTCATAGACAAATATTTTGAAGAATTCAAACAAAGGATGAAGTTGAGGATGAGCATACTAGAAGAATTGGTAATGAAATACAATAATGATGTATGTTTTTTTGGTGGACATAGATAACACATTTGTGTAGGCAGTGAAGTTGAGGAAGGCATGATTGACAACATTTCATTATGATATTGATAGTGCAAGTGTGAGCACAAATATTGTTGCATTATTAAAAGAGGAGATTGATACTAAAGCAGAAACTATTAGAAAGTATGAAGAAGCTAAGTTAATAATTATTGTTGATATCAAACTAGCTTCTAAGGAGAAGAAAAGAAAGAAGATGATTGAAGACCTACATGAAAAACTAGGCACACAAGGAAAAGGAAAAGAACCTTTGTACCTCACTTAAGGCCTTGGAGAATATGAAGAGAAAGATATTCATGATGAGGAAGAGGAAAAAGGATTCAAGGTTAAATCCCTAATTGTTGCTATACCACCCACCAAGAAAGCTAAAATTGTTAAGCCCAAAGGAAGGGAAGTCGCAAAGAAAACAATGTTGGTGCCCCTCTCTTCTCCACCACTGACCAAACCAAAGACCAAGGAAATAGTAGCATGAGTTAAGTCATATGTAAAGAAAGGAGTAGTAAAGGTCGCTAAACCAAGAGGCTCTAGTGCAAAGCAGAAGACATCACAAGCCCTTGTGATCCAGCCAAACAAAAGAAGATTGGTCAAGAAGAAAGAAGTTGGAGAAGAGGATGCAAAGAGAGAAAAATTAGATGAGCTAGCCACATTATCTAGAAGAGAAATGACCATTGATGAGGTATGTGTAAACCTATGAATCTCTACAAGATTATCCAGTTTTAGATTTTTAAAATATGATACATTGGATAATGTTGATAGAGTCAAAGTTGAGGAGGCCATCATAGACATGATGGAAAATAATAAATTGGCTCCTAATGGAGTGGAGAAGAAGATTCATGTTGACTTGTACTATAGATTAGACAAAAGATGGCAACAAATTGACAATAGAGAAATTTATTAGAGAAGGTGCATTAGCCAAGGTTATGCTTGATTTTTCAAAGGAGAAAAAGGAAACATTTTTGGAAAAATATAGGACCCAATTCATTCCTAAGTTCAAAAAAATTATGATTTTACAAAATAATATTGAAGTTGTAGTTCAACAAAATGAGTTTCTCTAGAAGAGCATTTTTAGTTTGTCCACTAAAGGGGTGGAATCAGAAAAAAGAGATTGAAATAGTGATAATTCAATATGACCAAAGTGATGAAGGGATTTCAGGTATGCCAAGTCCACAAGGAAGCATTTCACCTATTCATGTGATTGCCCCTAACACTCTAGTTACCGAGAAATAGAAGCCCCTAGATGTAGATAAAAAGAAGCAAGAGGTAGATGAGTTAAATAAAGACACAAGTGTAGACATTGCTACTAAAGGTCAAGAAGGGCCAAATATGTCAAGACATCACAATGAGGAAAATAATGTAGTATTGAGTGCAACTATTGTTGTCTCATGCATTGATTTGCAAGCTAGGTTGAGTGGTGACACCCCCTCACCTACACCAAAAGTAGTGTCCAGTAGAAACACTCCCTCACCAAGTAAAGACTAAGCAATAAAGGATAGCTCTCAAAATATTCAAGTTAGTTTGGATGAAGTTATTGGAATGCCTAAATGGAATGTGGAAAATCTCAAAATTTTGTTGCAAGAAATTTTGGTGAGAAAGAAGAAATAAGAAAAGAAGAGACGAGAGCATCAACAAAGACAAGTATTGCATGACATAAAGGACATTTTTTTCGATGCATTTTCTATATAGAATTTTGATGGGGAAGCCCAAATTATTTCCTAGTTTGTACATATAGTTGATCAAAATAAACTTTGGTGATATAGAAGCAAATGAGAAGTTGATGGCTTGGTCAGCCAAGAAATTAAAAAATAAGGTTGTGGAGAAAGTCTTAGCAACCATTGCTGAGAAAAATGTTATTACAGGAATGTGTATAGAATACAAAAGAACTTATACAAAAAGTACAACATTTTGTGTGATGTGCCAAGATTCACAAGTAATCTTTAGGTAGACATCCAATAAATTCAAGCTGACATGCAGCAAACAAGAAACACCATTTCACTATAAGTTGAATCTAGCTCAAGTCATTACAATAAGTGATTATTTTCTCAAGGAAAATTGGCCAAGCTACAGGCAGTTGAAAGCAAAATGAGGTTAAAATTGATCTCCATCCAATCTATGTTAATACCTCATTTGGAGGTTATGCAACGGGAATTGAAGTTAGCAAAATATCATATTCAAGAAAATCATAATCTTCCAGTCATTGATAGTTTGATTGATTGGGTATCTCGATTGGAATAGTAGAATAACATTTTGAAATCAACTAGAACCACATGGGATCATGCACTTGCTATGATTCAATAGGTTCATAAACCATTCATTGAAAAATATGGTTTGAGTCCACCCATTCAACTCCAACAACAACCATGAGTAAAAAAAATAAGGGGTAAAATACTAAGATGAATGTAGAAATAAGTAAAATGATAGGAAGTGGATAATGATGGTTACATATTTTGAGCTTAGAAGAGTTAGAATCATAATTCAAAGATCAGAGTTGAAAAGATAAATAGGGTATGACATTGACATAGTCAAACTACTTAGAGTCATGTACATATATGTATTGTTGTATTGTTCACTATTTAGTGTTTATTTATTCGAAAAATTTTTGTAGTTCTATACAAACTAAGGCATAGGCTTAGGGGAAGTACTCATTTTATCATTGTAACAATGTAATAATGAAAAAGTGTTTTTGTTGTCTAGTGTATAGTCTGATCAGTTCCCAAGTGGGAGATTGTTAGTTTGTGGTGACTGATCAGGAAAGTATTGTACATACTCATAAATTTGTGGGTCGTGGCCGATGTTGTGGCCGACATATGGCTGACATATTGTAATCCTAAAGTGGCATTAAAATAATTGTATAAAAGGGCTTAGGGTTAGGGATTGTTTCATTATGGTGATGTGAAATTGGCTCTTGCGGCAGCATTGAGCTGTAGGGGATTACAAATTGTAATCAAGTTGTAATCATTGGATCGTAATAATATCAAACTTGTTGTTTGGTGGACGTAACCGAGGGATTGGGTGAACCATGTTAAATCTTGGTTCCTTGTGTTCTTTTCTGTGTGATCTATTATTTTTCTGTTATTGGTTATATTTGCATGTAATTGTTATTTTTGTTCATGGTTTAATCCTAAAATGTGGTATCAGAGCAAGGTTGTTTTTTAGTTATCCTCTATAGGAAAGTCTCACAGTTGAGTGGGAGTCTCATGGTCAAGTGGAAGTGATGGAAAACAAGGGTAAGCTAAGAGTTGATAGGTTTAATTGGCAGAACTTTCAGTTATGGAAGATGCAAATGGAAGACTATCTTTATCAGAAGGATTTATGGAAGTTGTTGGAAGGAAAAACCAAGAATTAAGGATCTATGTCAAATGATGACTAGGATATTTTAGACAAAAAAGCACTTGGAAGCATTTGATTATGCCTAGCACCATCAATGGCATTTAATATTACAAAAATGAAGACAACAAAAGAGTTGATGAAAACCCTAGCGACACTGTATGAAAAGTCATCCACTTCAAACAAGGTATTTCTCATGAAACATTTATTTAATATGAAAATGGTAGAAGGTAGATCTATTGCACATCATTTAAATGAGTTTAATACTATTACTAGTTAGTTATCTTCTGTGGATATCAAGTTTGATGAAGAAATTAGGGCTCTATTGATTTTGTGTTATTTTCCTGAAAGCTGGAATGGCTTGGTAATGGCTATGAGTAATTATGTTCTTGGATCTAGTACCCTAAAATATGATGATGTGATCAGTGTTATTTTGAGAGAGGAAACTTGTAGGAAATCCTCAGGAAAATCTACATCTGGAAATGCTTTGAATGCACAAAGTTGAGGTAGAATGACTAAGAGAGGAAGTAATTCTAGGAATCGTGGAAAATCAAGAGGTAAGTCAAAGGGGAGGAGGTCTCAATTAAGATGATCAAATGACTACTGGTACTATGAGAAACCAAGGAATAAAAAGAAATATTGTTGGAATCGAAAGAAAAATGAAGGAGATAAACCAAATGGAGACAAGGAGGCAAATGTGATAAGTAAAAAATCCAAAGAGGATGCCTTGCTTCTATCTTTAGAAAGTGTTGATGATTCATAGGTTTTAGATTCTAGTGCTTCATTTCATGCTACACCTCATAGAGGGTATTTCATTGATTATGTCCAAGGGGATTTTGGACTTGTTTATTTGGGAAATAATGAACCTTGTTAGATTGTTGGAAAGTGAAAAGTTAAGTTAAGTTGTAGAACGGAAATCATTGGCTACTACATGAGGTAAGACATGTTCCAAGACTAAGTAGGAATTTAATTTCAGCAGGGCAACTCGATGATGAGGGTTACGTAGTTACTTTTAATGATAAAAATTGGAAAGTTACAAAAGGTTCCCTTATAGTAGTAAAAGGTGTGAAAGTAGGCACCTTATATCTTTGTACAGGTCATATTGTTCCTTCTACTTTAATAGTTTCAGAGAAAAATGAATGTTCAAGAACAGTTGTTGCAATTGAGTGGGGAGAACAAATAGTTGTTGTAAATTTTGATACAGTGTTATGGCACAATAGACTTGGGAACATGAGTGAGAAAGGTATGAAAGTACTTCGCTCAAAGAAAGTTCTACCAGGTCTAAAATGTGTTAATATGGATTTTTGTGAAAGTTGTGTGCATGGAAAACAAAAGAGAGTGAGTTTTGTAAAGACTAGGAAGAAAAATAAAAAGGAGAAATTAGAGCTTGTGCATACTGATGTATGGGGATCGGCTCAAGTATCTTCCCTTGGAGGCTCTCATTATTATGTTACATTTATCGATGATGCAACTAGAAAGATATGGATTTATTTCGTTAGATAGAAATCTGATGTATTTCAAACTTTTAAGAAATGGAAATGCTTGGTTGAAAGTGAGACTAGTAAGAAATTAAAATGTCTCAGATCTGATAATGGTGGTGAGTATTGCAGTCATGAATTTGAAGATTATTGCTCCACTAATGGTATTTGTAGACAAAAAACTATTCCAAGGACTCTATAGGAAAATGGAGTGGTTGAACACATGAATAGGACTATAATGGAGCATGTAAGGAGCATTAGGTTGCATGTTGGGTTACCCTTATACATGTGGGCAGAGGCTATTAATACTATTGTATATTTGATTAATAGAGGTCCCTCTACTCCTTTGGGTTGTGGTATTCCAGAGGAAGCATGGACTAGTAAGAAGGTGAGTTATTCTTTTCTCAAAACCTTCAGTTGTGAAGCATTTGCTCATATAGATTCTAAAAATAGAACCAAGCTGGAAGCTAAGTCAAAGAAATGTGTTATTTTTGGATATATCATTAATGAATTTGGTTATAGACTTTGGGACTTTGAAAATCATAAAATTGTAAGAAGCAGGGACATCATATTCAATGAGAAAGTGTTGTACAAAGATTTTTTGCAGCAACATGAGAAGAAAGAAGATGATTATGTAGTGTTGGATGATACTCCAAAAGATGATGTTCGAACCATTCCTCATGACGTGCAACAACTGCAACAACAAATACCACACACACCAGTGAATGTTAGATGGTCAACAAGGCAAATTAGACCTCCAAAAAGATTTTCTCCCTCTTTGTATTCTATTTTATTAATAGATGTTGGTGAACCTAAATGTTATGATGAAGCAATGCAGATGGATACTAAGATTCAGTCGAAGTCTACAATGAAAGATGAAATGGACTCTTTGCTGAAGAATAAGACGTGGGATTTATGCAAGTTGCTTCTAGGTAAAAGAGCTTTATAGAATAATTGGGTTTATAAGTTAAAAGAAGAGGATGGAGGTAAGAAAAGATTTAAAGCAAAGTTAGTTGTAAAAGGATTTGCACAGGAAAAGGGACTTGATTTTGATGAGATATTTTCTTCTATTGTTAAAATGACTTCTATCCATACTATTTTAAGTATTGTGGCTACTGAAGATTTGCACTTAGAGCAGCTTGATATTAAAAAAACCTTTCTGAATGGAGATTTGGATGAAGAGGTATATATGGCTCAGCCATAGGGATTTGCAGTCAAAGGTAAGGAGAACTTAGTGTGCAAATTGAAGAAAAGTTTATATGGCTTAAAGCAAGCACCTCGGCAATGGTATCTAAAATTTGATAGTTTTATGCATGAGCATGGTTACAATAGGTGTCATTCAGATCATTATGTCTACTTTAAGAGGTTGGATGATGATAGCTACATTATTTTATGTTTATATGTTGATGATATGCTTGTAGCTAGGTCTAACATGGATCACATTAAGGGGTTGAAACACTAATTAGCACATGCATTTGCTATGGAGAATGCTAAAGCTGTCAGCACACCTTTACTTGGTCATTTGAAGTTGACTAAAGAGATGTGTCCCAAGATACAAGAAGTGGAGGATAAGATGTCCAAGGTACCCTGTGCTTCTATTGTAGGAAGCTTGATGTATGTTATGGTATGTATAAGGCCAAATATTGCACATGTAGTGGGAGTTGTTAGCAGGTATATGAGTCATCCCGAAATTGAGCATTGCAATGTAGTCAAGTGGATTCTTAGATATTTGAGAGGAATATCTAATAAGTGTTTACACTTTTGGGCTCTACCACTAATTTACAGGGCTATGTTGACTTAGATTTGGCAGGGAATATTGATACCAAACAGAGTACTACAGGTTATGTCTTTACTATTGGTGGGGCAGCCATGAGTTGGGTTTCTAGGTTACAGAAGGTTAATGCTTTATCTACTATAGAGGTAGAGTATGTTGCTGCTACATAGGTAACTAAGGAGATGATATGAATTCAATTCTTCTTGGAAGAATTGGGACACCCTTAGAGGGATAATTATTTGCTTACAGATAGTCAGAGTGTCATTCATCTTGCCAAGAATTCAGCTCTACATTCAAAGACCAAACACATTCAATTGTGGTGCCATTTCATTCGATCAATTTTGGATGATGGACAATTAAAGCTGGATAAGATATATATAGATGAAAATCCAATAGATATGTTTGCAAAGATAGTGATAAGGGAGAAGGTGAATTCCTCTTCAACTTCAGCTGGTCTTCTAGATTGAACATGAATAAAAGAACAGTAGAGTCCAAGGTGGTTTGATCTAGTGGGAACCCCATGTAGTAGCAGTATTGCTATAGGATCAGTCTCCAAGTGGGAGATTGTTATCTAGTGTGGAGTCTGATCAGTCCCCAAGTGGGAGATTGTTAGTTTGTGGTGATTGATTAGGAAAGTATTGTACATACTTCATAAATTCTTTGGGGTTTGGGGCAATGCCCCGAAAATGTTTTTGGCCCATGGCCAACATATGGCCAACATATGGTTGACATGTTGTAACCCTAAAGTGGCATAAAAATACTTGTAGAAAATGGGTTAGGGTTAGGGATTGTTTCATTGTGGTGATGTAAAATTAGTTCTTGCGGCAGTATTGAGCTGTAAGGGATTACGGATTGTAATCAAGTTGTAATCACTAGATTGTAATAATATTGGACTTGTTGTTTGGTGGACGTAGCCCAAGGATTGGGTGAACCATGTTAAATCTTGGTGCCTTGTGTTCTTTTTTGTGTGATCTATTATTTTTCTATTATTGGTTATATTTGCATGTAATTGTTATTTTTGTTCGTGGTTTAATCCTAATAGTTTTTACCACTAATGTCTAAGGAGGAGATTGTTGGTATCACTAACTATTGTTGTCTATTAGTGTCAAACACTTAGCCATATCCTAGGTAGAGTCATATGGTCATCATTGTGACTGAGCTACTCTATATAGGCAGAGTCATATGATAGACTGATAAATAAACATGTATATACTAAGCTCTATAGGAGCTGAAAATGTCTTTAGTCACCAAGTATTTTTAGTTTAATTTTAGCCTAATGATTGTTGAGCAATTTTAACATAGTGAAGTTGAGTTACAAAGAAGGTGTCGAGCATAGTAGGCACCAAATAACAACAACATATACAATGAATGTTGAATATCAAAGACAGTAAGTGTCAAGCAACACATAATTGACATTTAAGTTAGGAATGATGAAAAAATTGAGGTAAACCATTTCAAGATGACATGGAATGGACATTTAATATTTGTAGAGGTTGTAACATAGGTTATTAGACATTTTATGACGTGGATCATGGATCCCTATAAGAAGTGTTCAATCAATCAGATGAAGAGGCAAAAAAGTGAAGCATCTAGAAAAATCTTTAAGAAATATTTAAATAGAGTAGTCCAAATCCTATTTGAAATATGACAAAGAAATGATGATGTGGTCAGAAGTAAAGAGCAAGCTACTCATGCTATCACACAAAAAGAGTTCAGTTATTGCAGAATAGAGGAAGTGGCCTTATCAAGTAGTGATAGACTATAAAGCTATATCATATCAAAGATTAGATTAGATTAAAGAGAGAAGATCCAAAACCCACTTTTTAGAGTAGACCAAGGGTTAGGTATTGAATTAGTTTTAATAGATTGATTCAGGGATAATCTCTTAACAGAGTGGTCTTAAAGGATCTTTGTAAATATCTTAATCAAGTCCTTACTTTGTTGTAAGTGTAAAATCCTCTCACAAGGTGAAACCTAACACTCTTAGATGCCTTTAACAAGGAAAACATGTCATAGGGTAGATCATAAAATATGGTCAAGCATTGTAACCCTAATAGGTTAACTTTATTATTTTACTAACATGTTTCTGGATGAAGAGCAATGGGTTGTGGAAATTTGATCTCTTTAAATTTATTATTTCAGTAGTGAAGATTTGTGAGTGTCATCCCCATCCCATTTTGACCTTCACCTTGGAGGGTTTCTGGGTAACCAAATCCTTGTATTATGTGCTTACATTTCATGCATGTGATTAATAGATTAGATACACATACTATAGTTTGATTTTACAAGTTATATTTTGCATGCATTAGATATTAGATATGAGATGGTAAATATAGTGAATACACCAAATTATTGTTAAAAGAGAAAAAGTGTTACAAATCTTGATTCACACACCCCCCCCCCACCCCCTTGCCTCAATAATACTTATAACACTTCAATTTTATCCATGACATCCTCTGACTTTAATGAGAACTTTCGTCCTTACTGATATTTTCTTTCTTTGAACTACCAATGGTTAGTGAAGTATTGAAAGTATTTTCAATTGTAAGAACACTATTATCGAAACTACTTAACTCAAATACAATCAAATTACCAACTAAATAATCAAGAGTAAGATTAGTATGGTAAGCATAGCTTTGAATTCTTGAATTATAGATACTCTTATAAGATAGGTAAGAGAGTTATGAGAACTTACAACTTCTTCATTGTTGATAATCCTCCTACAACTTTGATAACACTCACTACTTCTTTGATCCAGTTCACATACTAGACTATATTCTCACCTTTTTTCATTCTCATGTCATCATATTTGCCTCTTAGACTTTATAATTTAGCTCTCAATATATTCTAATCTCCACCATGCACAAGTGCTAGCTTTTTCCACATTTCTTTAGTAGTAGTACAATTTTTGGCATCATCAAACTTGACATCATTTAGGGTAAATGCAATCTCAAACATCATATTGTTGTGTTCTCTCTTCTAGTTCATCTCTTCTACTATCATAGGAGGGGTAGGGGAAACATATTGATTGTATAGCTAATGTAGCTAATTGTCTCCAATCCCATATAGATGTAGCATCATCATGTTTTTTCATAAAGATAAATTCTCTTTGTTCAACTTTGGTACCTCTCTCTTATCCATTTTCAGATCTTTTTCTCAAGTCCCTTCAACATTCTTCCTTCAATCACTTAGCTTTAATACCAATTGTTAGATAACTAAGAGGGCAGGTAAATTTGTTATATCTAGTTATCCTATAGGCTTTAAAACACTTTAGTACCAACTTAAACTTCTTAAACTTTAAAATCAATAACTATAACTCATCATACTTTCTTCAAATCCTCTTCATCAATCAAATGGTATGGCACTCTAATGAATTAGTATACTACCTAACCAACTAAGCTTTGACATCAATGGAAACATAACAACTGATATGAATCTTTCACATGTACATTAACAACATTATCAATTGGGGCCAATAATATTTACTTAATTAGAAAACTAGGTGGGATTTCAAATTAGGGAAATAAATTTGAACTAATAGGCTCACTAATGAGAGGATTAATAAATGATATTAGTGGGATTAATAATGAAATGATAATTCAACAAAACTAAACAGTAGAAGATATTGAATATCATGAAACATTGACTGAGACATTTATAGTCAGATTAAACCTTAGATAACAATTAAACCTTTAGTCATCGGAGATTGATTATGTGATTTTTTTTATTGTCTACTTTGATGTGGATAATTGTTGGGATTTGTGTTGACTATAGGGTAGAACACCAAGGCTTAAGAAGTTTCTAATTTTTATGATGGTTGTATGTAAAGTAATTTATTTGATGTTTCAACCATGATTATTCTTTCCTAACCAATGTTCTAAGCTCACTTATTTTGTACTCAAGTTGAGAGTGTTTTGTGTGATAGCTTGAGGACCAATCTTGGATTTTTCATATTGTGGTTTGAGGGACTAGGTTCATTTGTTATATTACAATTTGAGGACCAAAATAAACATGTGAGAATTGTGGTTCAAGGACCCATGCATATTTCTGAATTACAGTTTGAGGACCAATGTGTGTGTCTTCCAATTGCCTTAGTATGGAACCATACTTGATTATTATTTGATTTATGAGACTCTTCATATGTTTATGAGCTTATGGTAATTTATTTAGATGTATGGATAGGAGTGGCTTTCAATGGGGGCCAAGGCCCAAAGTGGATGCTAAGATAACCTATTATAAGTAACTTAATAAGTGATAACTAAATTTTCTAAAGAGGTTAAAATGAATTAATAATATGTTTGGTTCCTCGCACATGTATTGAGTGCTTATATAGCCTATGATGGAGTTGAGAGGATGCTTGATTAAAATCTTGCATAGTTGGTATCCTTGTCTATATGAAAATATTTTATGTTACATAGATTCGTTAGGGAGGTGGGGTGTAGAGAGGCTACCAGGTAACCTTAGAGTTGGCTCGTGTGATGAAAATTCCCCGTATACATCTTAGGTTTCTTACATGTGTTTTTGCCTCTATTTTAGTGTGTTCTACTTATACAATTGAGTATCGATCTTGAGATTGGATAGCTTTATATAAACCCATCCTTTGATATATGTGATTGGTTTTATGATTGATACTTATATGGAGTCTTTTGTGATCTCCTCAACATAGAAAGAGTGGTCCTTTTTGGATTCCATGAGGTTGGGGGGTAGTGTGGCCTTTATATTGAGATATATTCTAACTTCTTGTTTCAATGCTAGATGATCCTTGTAACAAGTCCTCATGGAAAACTATATGTTTATTAAAGGAACTAACCCTTTCAAAAGTGAAACTGGTAGTAGTATTGATACTCAGACAAGAAGAAAGGACTATCATTGGTCTTTACCCTAGAAGGTTGGCACAAAGACAACTTTGATGGTGCAATCAAAGTCAATCCAGGAGTGGTGAGATGTGGAGGGGTGATCAGAAACAATCATGGGTTTGGAATTGCGGCAATTACTTTCCCCCTAGGAAACTAAAAAAATAATTATGCAAAAGCTTGTACAACTCTTCAAACTACTAAATTGGCTAAAGAGGTAGGGGTCAAATGCTTATGGTTGGAGGGGGATTCAAATAATATTATTAAATGTCTTAGGGGAGAACACCCTCCATCATGGAGTATTAAGAATATGATGGAGGAAAAGAAAAATATCGTTCTTTCCTTTGAAAGGGTCTTTATGTCACATGTTTATCATGAGGGAAACATGGTTGCTAATTGGATGGCTAATGAGGTAGTAAGGAGGGACACATCACACATATGGCCAAGTGGAGAGAGATTTTTGGCAACCACTAAAAGTATAATTGAGTTGGGGAGAATCCAGGGGAGGACAGGAAACATAAAGTGTAATTATGGTAGGTAATGCTATCAATCAAACTTATAAAGTGATGAGAGCTTGGCATGGGCTGATTTAGAGGCATCATAATTGGGGGGCTTTTTGGCACATTTTATGGGTGATTTTATGGGCAACTGGTAATTACTATTTCTATTGCTTTATCAAGGTTGGAGGCAAGTACAGGTTTTGTGAGATAAACGAGGTTTCATCTCATGATGCCTAGAGAATGTAGTGTTTTTTTTCTTTCTGCAACATAATGGTTGGGTGAGGCATGGTAGAGAGCCAAAGGGAAAATTTGAGAAGTGGAAGAGGTGTTTGAAGGTGTGGGAGAAGTTGAGGGAAGGTGGCATCTTGTCCTTCATTAAAAAACTTCATGGCTAGGATCCAAAGATAACTGATCTTATGGTGAAGTCATGGAAAGATGGGAAGGTGAAGATTGATGGGATTGACTTCTAGGTCAATGAAGGGGTTATCACTGAGGTCATGAACTCCCCCAATTAGGGCATAAAATTCTATAGGGATAAGAAAATATCCCTGAATGCGTGAAAGACTTTGCAAAGGACGCAAAGGAGATGAAGGATCTAGTGAAGACTGGTGCCTACTATGAGCCCGCATCTATTAAGAAACAATGGAGGTTTTTCCTAAGGGCTGTTATATCCTACATTATGCTCAACAATAGGTTTGATAGGATTTGAACCCACCATTTTGTTATCCTAAATCATTTCAGGTATGGAATAAAAACTTCCATTCTCTTCTACCTATTTTTCTCAAAAAATAAGTGTATTATGGATTATAAGAAGAAAGTGTATGCTAATCTAGCCTTCCATGAGGGTTTTTTATTACTCATATATGAGCATTTTAAAGCTCAAACTCATAGAAGGGTTGTTTCCTAGAAGAAGGTAGATTCTTCTAAGGAGGTGAAGAGCTCCTACCTCCTATCAAATACGGAGGATAGTTTTGGCTTACACTTGGAAGACGAAGAGGAGGTGGCTAAAATCATGAAGGATATGGGTAGGAAGAAGAAAAAGAAGCCAAGGAGAGGGATAGAGAGAAGGATAAAGCAAGACGAAAACTAAAAGGAGGATTATAATGATGAGGAAGAGGGGATGGACTCGAAGAAGGAGGGCAATGTGAGAGAGGAGGGAACTAGTAAGGCTCAGGTAAGTAGGAAAGAGGACAACTTGGTCAAAAGGAAAAGAGGAGGTGAGAAGGATGCTAAGAAGGCTCATGGTAAGGGTAAGGAGGGCATTATTGAGGCTTGGGAAGAGAGAAAAGAGGAAGATTTTTTGGCTAATACCATTGTTACACTTGATGCAAAGGGAAGGAAAATATCTTGGAGGAACTTTCATGCCAGCACTGCGCAAATGGGTCTAGTTAGAGAACATATCCACTTGAAGGTTCTAGAGGGAACGGATGGTAAAATATACTTGGAAGAGCTCATAGACCTAGCTTTGGTGATTCTTAGGGACAACTTGTGGGAAATGGAGATAAACCTCCTTAATAATGCCTACAACAGTTTGGTGAACAATTTCTATTCCATTAAATGGATCTTCCATGAAATTAAAGAGATTAAGTTAAGGATGCAGGGGTAGGAAAATTCAGAAGGGTGGGGGCAGGAATGTCAAAATTAGCAAGCTAGATGTAAGGGTTTCTAAGATTGAAAAAATAGTGGATAGGATGGAGAGCTCTCTCCATAGCTCGACTAACTAGAGCCTTAACACAATAAAAGGTCTTAATGTTAACATCATTCAGCTACACATGATGAGGAGGAAAGCAAAAAGGGGAAGGAGGAAAAGGAAAAAGAGGAAACCAAGGTGGCTAATGTGGATGTTTCTTTGTAGGGAAAGAGCCCAAGCAAAAGAAGGAGAGCAGAAAAGAGGAAGAGGGAAGAGGTGGTCTCCCTAGACAACAGACATTCAAAGACCGATGAGGTTGAGGCCATGGAAGAGTTGGAGCTCAAAAGCGGAGCTAGCTAGAGAATTAGTGCCTTGATCGTTGCTCCTAGTTTTTTGTCTATTCCCTAGCTGTTGGCCTTGTGTTTTGTGTTTATGTCTAATGGTTAGGTTTGGCCTATTGTTTTTTCTATTGCTTGGTTGCTAGACTTGAACTTTTAGGATTTTTTTATTGTTAACTGGTGGCTTTCAGGAACCCTTGTAAAAAACTTGTTTTACATAACTAAAAACAATTACATTATCATGATTCATATTTGGAGGCTCTTTCTATCTTCTCATCTTATTCCTGAGCATTGATATATGTATTTCTCATGATACTTTTACAATATGTATATGTAATTTGATTTATATATTGTACCATGTAATGTGAGTGGATGTAGAGTTTTACGTAATTCAAGATTATATAAGTTGCATTTGGGATTCTCATATGTGATTATTTCTTATTCATTCATCTACATTAGGTGAATTGTGTTAAATGATTGAATTTAGTGGATTTTTATAAGTATGCAATTCTATGTTATGGAGCATGTGAGATTTGTAATCTATGTTTTGAGTTATATTATGTGCATGTGTTATCTTATTGTTACTTTCTTCCACGTTGTTGATAGATTAATGTGTTTAAATTATTGAGATTTTTTTTTAAATAATCATTCAGTAAACTTAGTTGCATTATTTAGGTTACTCTCTCTTGTATTAGTTAGCATGGCATTACAAGTTCACTATAGATAAAAGAAAAGATATAGAAAGAGATAAAATAATATTCCAAGACATAGTAAAAAGCATCACATTGGAAAAAGAATAAAGAGATACATCACCAAGTTTCTTAAAATTATCAATTTACACTACCCAATCATAAATTATCAATATATAATATAACCCATACATTTCTTGATATCAATTGTTTATCAACTCACTAATTAAACCTTATAACATAAATGCATACTAATAATATGTTAACCTTGTAAAATTTACAAAATCTCATTCTTTCATACTACCAAAGTAAATAAAAACCCAGTAGGATCATATGCCATGAAAATGGTTCGGGCCTAAAGGGCTTGAAAAATCATGAATCTAATGCCAGTAATTCTGCACACGTTTACAAAACCAGAAAATATGCAGAAAGGACTCAGGTTGACCACAGAAGGGGCATCTGGGATCAGGAACCCCTATGTGCTTGAGCCGAGGCCCCAGGGGAAGACCTTCAAAAGCAAGGCACCAAGAAAAGTGTGTGATCTTGGGCTCAGTAATAGTGCACCAGGTGGTATCGAAGCATTTTCACCATTGAGAAAGCGAAGATTGGAAATTCCATCAACATAATTACCTTGTACTAGAAACTATCAACAAATAGTTGTAAATTAGAACATTCCTCTAGTGCAAAACTATTTAAATAAGTGGATCTTTTCAACATAATTTTTTATTATTATGTTTTTATTTACTTTTTTTTTATGAATAGTCTTGTTCTATTAAAAAATATACTTAGAATACAATTCACAAAAAAGGGGTCAGGTGATACACAATCACCCTGTGAGAGAGTTCAAGCGGCCAAAGCCAAAACTAAACACACGGCATCAGCCGGAAGAAGCAACTATTCATCAAAAAAAAAAAAAAAAAACATATAAAGCAACCTCAGGCTGCCAAAGCAATGGCAACTGAGGGGGGAGGATCATCTTTTTCATTGAAATCCTGATCATTTATGGGATTTGGGGGTGGGCTAGACACAGACCAGCCGTCATCAGGAGCTACAGCAGCAGGGGGATCAATGGCAACCTCTGCATCTTTGACCTCAAGTCGTGGAGGGGAAATCGCCAGCGCCACGTGGGGCCATTTGCCAACAGTATCTCGTCGAGCGCCAGTAGGAGGAGGTGGGGACCATCCAGAGCCACCACAAGGTGGAGAGGCAGAGCGGTACTGCCAGCTACTAGCCCCACCACTGGGAGAGCGGTGGCAAGAGGCCTGCGAGTGCAAAGTGTGTGAGTGGTGGCCTGAGGAGTCATGCCGCTGCCGGCGGCCATGAAGCGTCGAGGTGTCTGCCGAGGCATCTGGAGGTACTCGAGCCACAGTACAAGGGGCATTGCCCCAGTGGTTGAGTAGCTCCTACAAGTGAGCAACTTCCAGGGCAACTTTGTTAGCTTGCACCTGTATTTGCATAATAACATTGTTACAAATACAAGCTTTAGTGTACATTGCAATGTTACCATCCAAAAAGTTGTGTGTGAATAAAACAACATTTCTATCTTTCCACAGAGTAAACAAAATTTCCATCCTGAATGTATGCCAGGTCTAGGAGTAGTTTTTGGGAATGTTCTAATTTACAACTATTTGTTGATAGTTTCTAGTACAAGATAATTTACTCTTTTATATCAATTCTCTATAAAATATACTTATAAAACCCTATAACATTTCATGCAATAATTTCAAAATATGTGACACATTTAAATATACTTATTAAACCCTATAATATTTTATGTAATAAATTCAAAATATGTGACACATTTTTTAAAATCATATAGAAATTCACCAAAATTTATTCTCTAGTGTTATTAATATAGATAGATAAAGTTTCTATTCCCAAAACATCCATCTATTCAATTATTCATACATTCTAGGTGAGATGATCTAATTTCCACCTTTTTTTTCTATAATTGTGATGTTATTACATTTAATGTAAATGCATTCTTATCTTTATTCATTACTTGTAAAGTTGTATACTAGTAGTCATTATGTTTGCATGTAAAGCTGAATAAAAACCATCCAATTTGATAATGACACATCAAAGAAATAATTAAATCTATGATAATATAATACAATCAATAATGTACGATATGAGATATACTCCAAAAGAGCAAGGTGACTGCATATATTGAGAAGTTGCACAGATTTTGTAACGCCCTAATCAAGAACCCAAGAAAATAAACCTAACATGTTACAATGTTTACTAAACTATTTTTTTTTAATAACAAGTTTAAACAATATCAAAGTAACAATAATGCAAAACCAATATATACATATACATCAAGTACACAAAAGCAAATTACAAATATAGTTTTCCATTCTTCAAGAGTTCCTTCACGTTGAGTCACATTTAAGATGTTTATAATAATTAGTTTAAGTCTTTAGTACATGTTCATGAATCACAAAGAAATAACAAGTACATCATCTCATAAGCAAATGCTAAATACATCTGACACAATACATCTAATGAATAACATCAACTACACATGTCACAAGGTATCTGAAAATAGATACAAGTACATCAATAAACAATACAATATCACGTAAGATCTCAACTTTTATGTAGATTGCACGTACTGGACATCGACTTCCCTGAATTGCTAGGATGAGCGTGCCCTATCATAGTATCTCACTGTTAAAGAGGGGAGATAATTCTTGAGTCCAAATCCTAACCCTAATCCAATTGTCTTAGAAAGTAGGACAAGTATCTAAGTTATTTACCCTTCCAAATTCGTCAAGTGACATGACTTTGCAATTACGACCCTTGAGTTTGATTTAGTACTATCTTTATAATGAGTTTTTTTAATTTAGATTTGTGGCTCTGTTGTGATTTTCAGTTATAATTAAATCAAATTAAAAGATTATTAAATGATTTAATTTGGCAAAAATTTCATAAAGAAAAATCAAAATTTAATTATATTTAATTAATTGAGAAATTAATTAAATTAAAGAATTAAATTTAAAATATTTAATTAAAGTTCTAATTTTGGCATAATTATATTTAATTAATTTAATAATGATTTATTTAAGAGTTTCATTTTAATAATAAACTCTAAATATTATTATTAGTTGAATTAATAAATATATTACTAAAGTTGTCTTGTGATTTAATAAAAGAGAGAGAGAAAATAAATTTAATAAAGTTTATTTTGATTAAAATGCAAAAATTTTGCACATGAAATTAAAATAAAATAATAAAGAAAAAGGGTTCACGTGATTGAAAAATCAAAACCCTAAAGAGAGAAGACTCTTTATTAAGAAGTTAGAGCTCATTTCTCGACATAGGATTGGAGGAACAAATTTTGAGAATGAGGGTTTTCAAGAAGACATAAATTTCTTGCGAGCTCCAAACATTCGTTTGGTTAGCATCAGAATGAGGTAGGATCTTGTAGAAATTTGCACAATAGTTTCCTCTTTGAAGTTTCTTTGTCTTCTCTATGTTTGTATGGATTTGTTTTCAAAATTTAATTAGGGTTGAAACCCTTGGTTGAGAAAAGTTGATTTTCGTTATTGAATTGTCTCTGAGAGATCAATCCAAAATTCTTATTAGAAATCGAATTGTTTTAGAAAAATAAAATCAGGAGGAGAGTTTTGAAAACAATATCAGAAGTTAAATTTACAAATTTGATAGTTTTGTATTTGTTTTCCTATTAGATCTATACTGAAAAGCTTGTGTGTGTGTAAATTATTATTGTGATAATTTTAATAGCAAAATAGAAATTGAAAATCTTTTTTTGAATGATTGTAGGAGGGTTTTGTTTTTTTATTAGTTTGCAATATATATATATATATATATATATATATATATATATATATATATAAATGAAGGGGAGCATTTTTTATTTTTATTAAAAAAAAAATTAAAAGAAGGAGATCGGGGGCCATAACCTCCCCCGACCCCTATGTTGTATAGTTGTGGCTGCCTAAGCAGCTCTCTAAAAAAATTGACTTTTGACAAGCGATTTTTATATTCTTTATATTTAATTAAAAAATTATTAAATAATCTTTTATTTATATATAGTTTTATTAAATTAGTTTGATTAATATGTAATATTATTATTAATTATTACTATATTATTATTATAGTATTATATTATTATTAAATTAATAGTTATTATTATTAATAAATAAATAAATATTATTTTATTAATAATTTAATAATTTTTATTTAAATTTTTTAAGTAATATTTATTAAAAGAATTAGTTTTATAGGTTTTTTTAATCAATAAATGGCCGAAGTCTTTGATTATATTAATTAAAGGCAAATAAATACAAAGGAGTGTATCTATTCAAACAGGCACTAGTAGGAAAGAACGGAGAAGAAAACCTCCAGCCTTGCTCAAGACTTAAGTCCTTTATTATTAAAAAATAAAAGGGGCATACCCCAGTTTACAATTCGCAGTTTATTACAAAATTGCCAACAAAAGTCATATTCTATCTTTGATCTATTCTAATTAAACCAATCCTGATGAATTCTTGATCCAAGAGAACCTTTCTAGCCAGAGTATTAGATCAATAGGCATCATTGCTTTCCTAAATTATCTGTATCACACAAACCTTATTGATCTACTTAAACAATAGATGGCTAAGAGGATATGGTTAGTCTGCTTAATATGGAAACTAAAAAATTTACCTCCCCGATGGATAATGCAGAGCTTTGCAACCCAATTAAACTAAGAAATCACTTATGCTAGATTAAAACTTGACAAAATCTAGAAAAAAATGGTCCTATCATTAATAAGTTCAAATTAAATTGAGACCTACTAAGACTAAATTTAATTTAACTATGGAGACCACAGTGCAGATAAAGCAGGGCATTGACAAACATGATATCTTGGTCGAAGCCTAATGAACACAGATCTTGTTAGGAAAGATTTTAAACTCCTTCAAGAAAGAAATAAAGAACTTGTCTTAATCTAGGGAGAACTTATCCAAAAAATTGAGGAATTAGTATAATCAATATCCTAATTGCAGCCTCAAACAAAGCTTTTCCAGTTAGCAGTGCTATAGCCTATGGTAGGCAAACAATGGGTAGGACTACTATTCCAACTAAAACACTAAGATTTGCTAAACTTAAATTATCAACAAATAATGAAAATTCAAAGATTAAGATTCATTTAGTAATTACTTGAAGTTGATCCCATTACCACCATTATACTAAAAGAAACAAACATCTTAGTTATTTATTAGATTAGAAGTAAATAACAAAACCTCACCAATGAAAAAGGTTGAAAAGGCAAAAATCAAGGGACCGTAATCTTAAATATATTTATTATCTATATATATAAACATTATTTACAATCTGAAAAGATACAGGAGAAAGAAAAACCTTGAGAGTAAACTTGTTACAAAAACCAACCCAACAGAAGGGTGCAACCAGCTAAAAATCCTTCCAAGCTATATAGTAGCTAAATACAAAAAGGAAGGAGAGAAAGAGAGAACAAACAAAAACCCATTTGAACTAAAACCAACCCTGCGACCAGACTAAGCCAGAAACAAAGAACTAACAAACCATCGTAGAGAGAATAGGGAATGAATAAGGTAACCTAAACCTAACTTGATAAAAGGAGACACAAAATGACACATGAGAACCAGCCTACTTCCAATAAACCATGATGACCTCAGAGATGTCGTTAGGTTTCTTTGGCTAGAAGAAAGGTGGGAATTCAAACTTAGTCTTCTCCCTACTAGTCTTCTCTGCATTTGGAGTGCAAAATTTCAAGGCCTCAATGTTATCCAGAGCCACCCCTGGATGGATGTAGGCATTGAAAATATTAAGGTAGTTCCTCACCCATTCTTTGTTGTCATCTTCAATAATCCCTCTCCACCGGAGGAGGAACTATATGCTAGCCTCCATTTGTGGCCATTCTTTATAGAAGGCCAAGTTCTTGCTGATCATGGCCCATGGTTCCACACTGGCTCTAGGAAAACAACCAATAATATCATTGTTGCTCCACTATGTATAACTATAGTTGAAAGAAGCTTCACCAATAGCCCTACTGACTACTATCCTAGTCATGTTATCAGCTGGCTTCAAAACTCTACTCCATCTTTCTGACTTAACATTGCCTTGAAAAGCCATTGTCCTCTCCTTTGTGGTATGAAAGAGACAAATGTTTGAATCCATTTCAAAAGGAAAAACCACAATGCCAAAGAAGGAAAATGATAGCAAGGCTAGAATAGAAGGAAAAACATGGAAGGATCTAGATGCACCTAGAGTCAGTGACTATTAGGATTAAACCATGGACAAAAATAAAAATTACATGCAAATATAAACAATGTTAGAAAATAATAGATCACACAGAAAAGAACACAAGACACCAAGATTTAACATGGTTCACCCAATCCTTGGGCTATGTTCACCAAATAGCAAGTCCAATATTATTACAATCTAATGATTACAACCTGATTACAATTTGTAATACCACCACAAGAACCAATTTTGCATCACCACAATGAAACAATCCCTAACCCTAAGCCAATTTATACAAGCATTTTTATGCCACTTTAGGGTGATAACATATTGGCCATATGTTGGCCATACGTTGGCCACAACATCAGCCATGGGCCAAAAAACATTTTCAGGGCACTGCCCTGAACCCCAAAGAATTTATGAAGTATGTACAGTACTTCCCTGATCAGTCACCAAAAACTAACAATCTCCCACTTGGGGACTGATCAGACTCCACACTAGACAAAAATCTCCCACTTGGAGACTAATCCTGTAGCAATACTACTACCACATGGGGCTACCACTGGACCAAACCACCCTAGACTCTACTGTTCTTTTATTCATGTTTAGTCTAGAAGACCAACTAAAGTTGAAGAGGAATTCAACTTCTCCCTTGTCACTACCTTTGTAAACATATCTACTGGATTGTCATCTGTATGTATCTTATCCAACTTTAACTGTCCATAATCCAAAATTGACCAAATGAAATGGTACCACAATTGAATGTGTTTAGTCTTTGAATGCGGAGCTAAATTCTTTGCAAGATGAATGACACTCTGACTATCTAGAAATAAATAATTATCCCTCTAAGGGTGTCCCAATTCTTCCAAGAAGAATTGAAGCCATATCATCTCCTTTGCTACCTTTGTAGCAGCAACATAGTATGCCTCTATAGTGGATAAAGCATTAACCTTTTGTAACCTAGAAACCCATCTCATGGCTGCCCCACCAATAGTAAATACATAACCTATAGTACTTTGACTGGTATCAATATCCCCTGCCAAATCTGAGTCAACATAGCCTTGTAAATTAGTAGTAGAGCCCCCAAAGTGTAAACACTTATTGGATATTCCTCTCAAATATCTGAGAATCCATTTGATTGCATTCCAATGCTCAATTCCTGGATGACTCATATACTTGCTAATGAATCCCACTGCATGTGCAATATCCAGCCTTGTACATACCATAGCATACATCAAGCTTCCTATAGCTGAAGCATAGGGTACCTTGGACATCTTATCCCCTCTTCTTGTGTCTTAGGACACATCTCCTTAGTCAACTTCAGATGACCAAGTAAATGTGTGTTAATAGCTTTAGCATTCTTCATAGAGAAACATTGCAACACCTTCTCAACATAATCAGCCTAAGATAGTGTTAGTTTCTTGTTCTTCCTATCTCTATAAATCTTCATACCAAGGATTTTTTTTTCTACCCCTAAATCCTTCATAGAAAATGCATGTGCTAACTAGCGTTGCAGCCCCTTAATATGATCCATGTTAGACCCAACTACAAGCATATCATCAACATAAAAACATAAATTAATGTAGTTGTCATCATCCAAATGCTTAAAATAAACACAATGATCCAAATGACATATGCTATATCCATACTTATGCATAAAATTGTCAAATTTTAGATACCACTGCCGAGATGCTTGCCTCAAGCCATATAAACTTTTCTTCAATCTACACACTAAGTTATCCTTACCTTTGACCTCAAATCCCCGTGGTTGAGCCATATATATCTCTTCATCCAAATCACCATGAAGGAAGGTTGTTTTAACATCAAGTTTCTCTAAATGAAAATCTTCAGTAGCCACAAGACTTAAAACAATATAGATAGAAGTCATTTTAACAACATGAGAAAATATCTCATCAAAATCAATACCCTTTTTCTGTGCAAATCCTTTTACAACTAACTTGGCTTTAAATCTTTTCTTACCTTCATCCTCTTCTTTCAACCTGTAAACCCACTTATTCTATAAAGCCTTTTTACCTGCAAGCAACTTGCATAAATCCCATGTCTTATTTTTCATCAAAGAATCCTTTTCATCTTTCATTGTAGACTCCCACTGAATCTTAGTATCCACCTACACAACTTCATCATAACATTCAGGTTCACTAGCATCAATAAGTAAAATGGAATACAAAGAAGGAGAAAATCTTTTTGGAGGTTTAGTATGCCTTGTTGATCGTCTAACATTCATAAGTGTGTGTGGTATGTATTGGTGTGGTTGTTGCACATCATGATGAATGGTTGGAACATCATCTTTTGGAGTATCATCCAGCACTACATAATCATCTTTTTTCTTCTCATGTTGCTGCAACAAATCTTTGTACAACACTTTCTTATTGAATATGACATCCCTGCTTCTTACAATTTTATAATTTTCAAAATCCCATTGCCTATAACCAAAATCATTAATGCCATATCCAACAAATACACATTTCTTTGATTTAGCTTCCAGCTTGGTTCTATTTTCAAAATTTATATGACCAAAAGCTTCACAACCGAAGGTTTTGAGAAAAGAATAACTCACCTTCTTACCAGTCCATGCTTCCTCTAGAATACCACAACCCAAAGGAATAGAGGGACCTCTATTAATCAAATATATAGCAGTATTGATAACCTTTTCCCACATGTATAAGGGAAACCCAACATGTAACCTCATGCTCCTTACACACTCCATTATAGTCTTGTTCATGCATTTAGCCACTCCATTTTCCTATGGAGTCCTTGGAATAGTTTTATGTCTATAAATACCATTAGTGGAGCAATAATATTAAAATTCATGACTACAATACTCACCACCATTATTAGATCTAAGACATTTTAATTTCTTACCAGTCTTATTTTCAACTAAGCATTTCCATTTCTTGAGAGTTTGAAATACATCAAATTTCTTTCTAAGGAAATAAATCCATACTTTTCTAGTTGTGTCATCAATAAATGTAACATAATAATGAGAGCTACCAAGGGAAGATACCTGAGTTGGTCTGCATACATCAGTGTGCATAAGCTCTACTTTCTCCTTTTTATTCTCCTTCCCAATCTTCACAAAACTCACTCTCTTTTATTTTCCATACACACAACTTTCATAGAATTCATATTAACACATTTCAGACCTGGTAGAACTTTCTTTGAATGAAGTACTTTCATACCTTTCTCACTCATATGCCCAAGTTTGTTGTGTCATAGTGTTGTATCAGAATTTATAGTAGCTATTTGTTCTCCCTGCTCAACTATAGCAAATGTTCCTAAACATTCATTTTTCTCTGAAACAATTAAAGTAGAAGGAACAATATGACCTGTACAAAGATATAAGATGCCTACTTTCACACCTTTTGCTACTACAAGGGAACCTTTTGAAACCTTCCAATTTTTATCATTAAAAGTAACTACACAACCCTCATCACCAAGTTTCCCTGCTAAAATTAAATTTCCAATTAGCCTTGGAACATATCTTAGCTCATGTAGTAGCCAATGATTCCCATTCTACAACTTAATCTTAACTTTTCCCTTTCCAACAATCTGACGGGGTTCATTATCCCCCAAATAAACAAGCCCAAAATCCCCTTAGACATAGTCAATGAAATAACCTCTATGAGGTGTAGCATGAAATGAAGCACTAGAATCTAAAACCCATGAATCATCAACACTTTCTAAAGATAGAAGCAAAGCATCCTCTTCAGATTTGTTACTTACCACATTTGCCTCCTTGTCTCCATCTGGTTTATCTCCTTCATTTTTCTTTCGATTCCAATCTTTTTATGCCCTAGTTTCCCACAGTACCAACAGTCATTTGGTCCTCTTGATTGAGACCTCCTCCCCTTTGACTTTCCTCTTGATTTTTCACAATTTTTGGAATTACTTCCTCTCTCAGTTGTTCTGCCTCGACTTTGTGCGTTCAAAGCACTTCCTATTGTAGATTTACCTGAGGATTTCCTACGAGTTTCCTCACTCAAAATAACACCAATCACATCATCATATTTTAGGGCACTAGATTCAAGAATAGAATTACTCACAACCATTACTAAGCCATTCCAGCTTTCAGGCAAAGAACACAAAATCAAGAGAGCCCTAATTTCTTCATCAAAATTGATACTCACAGAAGATAACTGACTAGTAGGGTAAGAGCACAAAGTTGGGTTGCAATTCTGTAGAAGTCAATTCCACATAATTAGACCTCTTAGAAATGGGTACCCCATCACCTGATCCATGTTTCAAAAATTGGGCGCTCGATTCTAAAAATATCGAGTACCTGATTTGAAAAACTACAAATCCCACCCTTTTTGCCATTTTTGTGTCATTTTTATCATTTACAAAATGTGAGCCCAATTTTAGAGCAATATGGGAGCCCGTTTTCGACATCTACTAACCCCCCTACTGGTATTTTCCAACATACCAAGTATTTTATTTTTTTTGTACTATTTTATTTAATTATTTTCAGTTTTACATTTTATCTACCATTAATTTATTATTATTTTTTCAGTTTAATATACATAAAATTGTAAATTCCTATTCTTAACAGTATTATCTTTAGATTATTGTATTTGTAAATTTAAATAATAATTTTGTAGATGTTCATTTAAAAATTATTATTTTAGATATTTTGAAATGTATTTAATATGTAAATTATAATGTTGAATGATTAGATAGATGTAAATTCATTGTTTAAACATGTAATTACATTCAATATTTTATATTTATTTCAAATAAATAGTGATTAATTATAGATTAGTTTGTAAACCATATAACAAAGAAAGTAAAACTAACTATATTCGTAAGTCTTTAACCTCAACCTAACCATAATTGTACAATAAATCCCTAAACATAAAACTAAGTATTTAATCACGTAACACCCTGCCAAGGGATCCAAATAGAAAACTTAGTATTTAATAATTTTACTTATTTTATTGTACTTTATTTCATGGATCGAAAAGGGATAATGTAAACTATTTTATAAATGTATATTCTTTCAACCTTTCATACCCTGTGACATGTACAGTGGATGATTGTGCATTCCAAATTAATGCTAAGTGGCATTCAGAATAAATTTGTAGTGCCTCTCCCATTTGACTTTTGTAAGTCGACCTGATGGATGCAACCTTGCTGATCTTTTGTTGTGATGGGATCATGATTGTGACCCTAAGAGGTCTACACCGTTGAGGTGTTTGGATTTATGTTTCTTTATCAGTTGCTTCGATTATGCTTTTGACTGATCTTTGAGATTATGATGTGATTTTTGGTTCACTGAGGTTTGTGTCAGTGGTTACCAGGATCGATGTGGTATCATGAGGTTGTTCCGTGATTACCTTGAGATGTGTCCAGAGATTGCACTGTGTACTTTTTACCATGCTACACTAGACTAGGTTCCTGTAGCAGTGGTTAGTCATGTTTATGACTATGTTTGCTTATGTGTTTTTAGTGCCTTTTTAATGCAGAGTAATCAATCATTATTAAATGCATAAGTAATTAAATAGATTGTTCATGTGGGATTATTTGGTTGTGTGTTGCGTACATTTACCTTGTTATATTTCTGATTAGAGAGATATTTGTTACTCATGTTATGTTTACATTTGAGAGGACCCGAGGGTCAGATGTTACACTTTGATTTCAGTATCATAGATTTTAGACTACTAAGTTGTTCAGTTAATCATATTGCATGATGATGCCATTTTGAGATGACAGTGTGTTTTATGATGATATCTGGTTATCTAGTTATCTGGTAATTGGACATACCTCTAATTTTGTTATGTGATGGATTTAATGTTATGGTTATTTACTTCATTCTTGTGTTGTTATGTCTTTTGAGAACATGAGTGATGTAAATAGATTATTTTAATATAATTAAATAAATGGTTAAATTAGGTGATTTAATGCATTTATTGCTTCGGCTATGTTATTATATGCAATTGCACTTGATCGTGTTGTTTAGTGTGCAGGATGTATATCCCTGGCAGTGGCACATGGAGTTAGTGATTCAGCCATTCATATTTTACCAATCTCGCCCTTGTATGGTCGACATATCCTTAATTAAATGTTTAATTTAAACCTTTCGGTGATTATTAAATCGAAACTCATTTGCATTATGTGATTAGACCAGTAAGCGTGTCTGTGCATTTAGAGGTTTGCATTGTCGCAAAAGTTGTTTAGGTGATTTCTGTGTTTTTGGGTTTTCGGGCTTTTTAATTGATTTATTTTAATTTCTGGCAGTTTTTCCATAAATGAATTCCTATTTATAGGAATAGTTTGTTTTCATTTGGGTCGATTCAGGATTTAACTAGGTTGGCTGGTTATTTGCCCTAATCGATTATTTACTCGAAAAGTGAATAAATATCCAAAAAGGAATTTAATTCCTCACTTCTCACTTTCAAATTGGAAAGTTGGAGAGTAAAAACCAAAATACTCTTCATGAGGATTTACTGTTTTGTTCGTTGTGGGAGCTACGGGCGTGGGATCATCATGAGGTTGAGCTCGTTGGATCTAGCTCGGGGAAACCTTGGATTGTCGTGATTTTCAGCTACTTCTGCGGGATATTTATTTTATGGTTCAGATTTCTATTTTGCCCTTTTGGCTGCGAGGTAGTGCTTTCCTATTTTGTTGTTTCTGCTCCATTTCAGCTTCTGTTTTTGGTAGCCGTTTGTTTGGAGGCTGAGAACTAGTGTTCCCCTCCATTTCTGTATGTTAGTTCTACCCAGTTGGGCGGGTATGAACATTTCCCTATTTTTTGGGATAAGGGTTTGGGATTTTACGCCGTTATGCTGGCTGTTTTTGCATACGGTGTCCGATTTCATTTATTTTTGGATTTTTGGGGTTTTTGAACCCAAAGGCCAAATGGGTTTTAATTTTGAAGTTTTTTAAATTTTTGGAGTTTTTGACTCGTTTTGTGTGCCGCCCTATTTTCTCGAGTTTTCTTAGCACAATGTGAGTCATGGACGTTGATGATCTATTTGGATATCAGTTAGACCACTTTTGCACTTTTATGTTGCATTGGGATGCGTGTTGCATCGTACTCTCGACGTTGTGTTCAGTTGAGTGATTTTATACTTGTTATGGTTTTTGTTGGACCTTTGCTTTTGTTTCATGAATGCTAGGATTTGTGTAGAATCCATACTCTTGGATTGAGGCCGGTTGAGTGAGTTCATGATGTTTGGTCTTGTTACATCATTGGGATTCGTGTAGAATCCATATTCTCAGATTGAGACTAGTTGAGTGATTTCATGATGTATGATTTTATTGGCTTTGAGATTCGTGTAGAATTTGTCCTTCCTGTGTTGCTTTCAATTGGGTGTTTTCTTTGCATTGTGTTCTCATTCCTGTCCTTGTGTTATGATCTTCGTGATGGTGGTGCGCCACACATGAGTACGTGCACGTACATTTGTTGGGTGACTTGCGAGGCCCAATCTTCCGTGGATTTGTCAAAAGTTATGATCATTGGAGTTGGGATGGGAGTATGCATGCCCATGGGCACTTGTCGTAGGATGAGCATGGGTAGGGTAGGGTAGCATATGGAGGGGGCTTCTACCTCGTAGCCTGGTGATCATTGTGCCCAGAGGGTTGGCGAAGGAAGCTTTAATTAAGTGAAAATTAAATAAAATGTGTGACTGGTAATAAAACTTAAGATAATAAAATATTTGGGGTGCAAGAGCCTTTTCGTTGAGGGATGTTGAATCTGTGCAAGTCCTAGCTTGGGCTTTTTGATGCCAAGCGACTCTCCATGATGTTAGTCCCTACATAGTAGCCTATTGAGTGTCTGACCAGGACCTGTACTCCTTGCATTGTCTTAGGTTCTTGGATTAGCCATCATACTGTCTGGCGTGAGTGTTAGCCATGGATGTTGTGATTTTTGTGTATTTTTGGTTGGATCTTTATCTCCATCAGCACGGCGGGTGTAGACCTATGGGTGCCACGTGGTTGGGAGGCATAGCTACCTTCACCACTACTAGGGATCGGTGTACAGAGACGATCTTTTGTCCTAGTGCAACTGTTGCTGGATGTCTCCACTTGGTACTTCGGGTTTCGAAGTATGCTTTCTTGTGATTTATGCTTTCTTTGGGATGCTTGTATATCATGTTTAGATGATGTTATTTTATTTGGCGCATTCCCTTATTATGATGTTTAGCATATGATTAGATGATGTGATTTTCTTTAGTAGTATATTTGTTGCTTACTGTTGTTTAGCATGTGATAGGTGATGTTATCTACTGTAGAATTATCTTATGCGTTATTACTAGCATGTTAGATTTTCTTATGCTATTATTGTGCATGCTTTAGTAGTGACGTCCCTATTACGACAGTACTGACAATTTGGTCGGTGGCTTGGGATGTTACACGCGGGGGATGACTAGGACCCACGATGGTCTTATGATGCTATTGACGGATGGGAGGATCCGCATACTTAGTTTGGTTGTTCAGTTCACTGCGATGTTTATTTTTAGTGTGTTCTTTGCTGCTATAGTTTAGATGGATAGATGTTCTCCTTTCTGTGTTGTTCTTGCACTCGAGTGTTCGTTCCTCGAGCCTTTGTGGATCTAGTACTCCCTCGTGTGGAGGTTCTTTGCTCTAATTTTGGTCCTTTTTGCTTCTGGGAGTGTTTTCGTGTTTCTATGGGCGACGTACGACACTGTAAAGTATCGCACGCCTTCTTGAGAAATGTCATACGACACTGGAAGAGTGTCACACGCCTTCTTGATAAATATCATACGATGCTGAAAAGTGTTGCATGCCTTCTTGAGAAATATCGTACAACACTGGAAGAGTGTCGCACGCCTTAAGGAGAAGTATCGCCCTCCCTTAGTAGAAAGTGTCAAACAATTTTTGTGAAAAACCTGCGCGGGCTGGCAGCGGGCACTTTTCTTCGTGATCCGATCTTTTTGAGAGTGGTTTTGGATACCCTTTTGGACGTTCTTCGACCCTATGTTGTTGCATTTTGGATTCTGTTGGTTTCTCTTGAATGCAGTTTTCACTATTCTGTTTTAGTCTCTTGGGGTTTAAAATATATCGTTTAAGTATAAGTAATTTCTTATACTTAAGATATATTTTCATATATGCGACGAATCTTTTGAGATAGGTTTCAGACCTCTCGGAGATAAGTTATGGATTCTAGGAAATTTCAGGGCTTCAGAAATCCAGACTTAGCCAATTTTCAGGGCTTCAGGATTCCAGGCTTAGCCAAATTTTAGGTTTCTACATTTTATCCCAGCTTGGTGTTTTGTTGATGAGTGGTTGTTTCTTGTGCCCTCATCAAGTGCGTTGTCGTTGTTGGCTTTGTTTGTGTGTGTCAGTTTGGTAGTGGCGTTTGGAGATTTATTGGTTGTCGGGATGGTGGTGAAGTCTTCCATTGCGATCGTTGTGATCCCTGTATGATGTTGTTTTGTGCATTCAAACTTGTAAAAAAAATAATTCTTGGCTTGTATTTCATCCTTGTTTCCAAGGATCTCCGAGCGAGGCATTACAAAATGTATATTATTTAAATGGATTGAACTTGTAGTTATTCTTTCATGTGGATGTATTATTTATTTTACTTCTAGTGTAATTATTTAAAAATGAAATGGGACTCAATGTCTTGGGATCATTAAGGAATGTAATCTCTTATGTTTTTAATGTAAATTATTGTACATGTTATTGCTTACTTAGTAAAACTTTAGGTTAGTTCTTTGGATCCCTTGGCTGGGCATTACATAATGTGCTCCCTTACCTTAAAACCATATATTTTTTAATAAAACTACACATTAACCATAAACATAGTACATTAACCTTGATTTAAAATCTCACTCTCGCCATAATTCTAACCTAACCCTAACACTGATTAAAATTTTAACCAAATTATATAATTAAAATCAATAAACTTAATTCTAATCCTAACCCTAATCATGTTAATAAACTTAATCCTAAATGTTAAACCCTAATTCTAATTGTAACTTCAAATCTTAAACCTAACACTTGATCCCTAGCCAGGTAACCATGTAATGCCCCGCCTGGAGATCCTTGGAATCAAGGATTCAAATCAAGCCAAGATATTTTTTTTAACAAGTATGAATGCACAAGACAACATCATATAGGGATCACAAAGATCGCAACAGAAGACTTCAACACAATTCCGGCAACCAACGAATCTCCAAACGCCACTACCAAACTGACACACACAACCAAAGCCAACAAGGACAACACACATGATGAGGGCACAAGAAACAACCACTCATCAACAAAACACCAAGCTGGGGTAATATGCAGAATCCCGAAATTTGGCTAAGCCTAAAATCCTGAAGCCCTGAAAATTGGCTAAGTCTGGATTTCTGAAGCCCTGAAATTTCCTAGAATCCATAACTTATCTCTGAGAGGTCTGAAACCTATCTCAAACGATTTGTCGCATATATTAAAATATATCTTAAGTATAAGGAATTGAATTAAATATATGTCAACTTAAACGATATATTTTAAACCCCAAGAGACTAAAACAGAAACACGAAAACTCGATTTCAAGAGAAATCGACAGAATTCAAAATGCAACAGCATAGGGTCGAAGAACGCCCAAAAGGGTATCCAAAACCACTCTCAAAAAGATCGGATCACGAAGAAAAGTGCCCGCTGATGGCACGCGCAGGTTTTTCACAAAAACTGTGTGACACTTTTTACTATGGGAGGGCGATACTTCTCCTTAAGGCGTGCGACACTCTTCCAGTGTCGTACGACATTTCTCAAGAAGGCATGCGACACTTTTCAGCATCGTACGGCATTTCTCAAGAATGTGTACGACACTCTTCCAGTGTCGTACGACATTTCTCAAGAAGCCGTGCGATACTTTACAGTGTCGTACGACATAGTTTGCATGGGCGTGCGATACTTTTTAAAGTGTCGCACCATGCTGAACAAATGTTGCCCATAGAAACACAAAAACACTCCCAAAAGCAAAAAGGACCAAAATAGAGCAAAGAACCTCCACACTAGGGAGTAGCGGATCCACAAAGGCTCGAGGAATGAACACTTGAGTGCAAGAACAACACAAAATGGAGAACATCAACCATCTAAACTACAATAGCATAGAACACACTGAATATAAACATCGCAGAGGAAAAAAGCAACATCGCAATGTACATAAATACATCTCAGGAACAAAACAACCAAACTAAGTACGCGGTTCCTCCCAACCGTCAATAGCATCATAAGACCATCGTGGGTCCTAGCCATCCCCCGCGCGTAACATCCCAAGCCACTGACCAGATCGTCAGTACTGTCGTAATAGGGATGTCACTACTAAAACATGCAACAATATAAGCATAAGGAAATCTAACATGCTAGTAGTAAAGCATAAAGATAATCCTACAATAGATAACATCACCTATCACATGCTAAACAGCAGTAAGCAACAGATATACTACTAAATCAAATAACGTCATATAATCATATGTTAAACATCATGATAAGGGAATGCGTCAAGTAAACTAACATCATCTAAACATGATATACAAGCATCCCAATGAAAGCATAAATCACAAGAAAGCATACTCCGGAACTCGAAGTACCAAGTGAAGACATCCAGCAACGGTCACACTAGGACAAAAGATCGTCTTTGTACACCGATCCCTAGCAGTGGTGAAGGTAGCTACGCCTCCCAACCACGTGGCACCCATAAGTCCACACCCGCTGTGCTGATGGAGATAATGATCCAACCACAAACACACAAAAGCACAACATCCAAGGCTAACACTCACGCCAGACAATATGATGGCTGAACCAAGAACCTAAGACAATGCAAGGAGTAAAGGTCCTGGTCAAACACTCAAAAGGCTACTAAGTAGGGGCTGACATCATGGAGAGTCACTTGGCATCGACAAGCCCAAGCTCGGATCTGTGTAGCTCAACTCCCTCAACGAAAGGCCAATACACTGTGTAGCTCAACTCCCTCAACGAAAGACCAATACACAAAAGTACCATTTTATTATCTTAAGTTTTATTACCAGTCACACGTTTTATTTAGTTATCACTTATATAAAACTTCCTCTACCAACTGAGAAGTAGTCACCAGGTTACAGGATAGAAGCCCCCTCCATATGCTACCCTACCCTACCCATGCTCATCCTACGACAAGTGCCCGTGGGCATGCATACTCCCATCCCAACCCCAATGATCATAACTTCTGGCAAATCCACGGAAGATCGAGCCTCGCAAGTCACCCAACAAATGTACGCGTACGTACTCGTGTGTGGCGCACCACCATCACGAAGATCATAACACAAGGACAGGAATGAGAACATAATGCAAAGAAAATACCCAACTGAAAGCAACACGGGAAGGACAGATTCTACACGAATCTCAAAGCCAATAAAATCATACATCATGAAATCACTCAACCGGCCTCAATCTGAGAGTATGGATTCTACATGAATCCCAATGATGTAACAAGACCAAACATCATGAACTCACTCAATCGGCCTCAATCCGAGAGTATGGATTCTACACAAATCCCAATGATATAACAAGACCAAACATCATGAACTCACTCAATCGGCCTCAATCTGAGAGTATGGATTCTACACGAATCCTAGCGTTCACGAAACAAAAGCAAAGGTCTAAAGGAAACCATAACAGGTATAAAATCACTCAATCGAACACAACGTCGGGAGTACGGATGCAACACGCATCCCAATACAACATAAAAGGTACAAAAGTGGTCTGACTGATATCCAAATGGATCATTAAGGTCCACGACCCACATTGTGCCAAGAAAACTCGAGAAAATAGGGCGGCACGCAAAATGAGGTAAAAACCTCAAAAATTTAGAAAACTTCAAAATTAAAACCCATTTGGCCTTTGGGTTCAAAAACCCCAAAAATCCAAAAATAAATGAAATCGGATACCGTATGCGAAAACGGCCAGCATAACGGCGTAAAATCCCAAACCCTCATCTCAAAAAATAGAGAAATGTTCATACCCACCCAACCGGGTAGAACTAGCATACAGAAACGGAGGGAAACACTATTTCTCAGCCTCCAAACAAACGGCTACCAAAAACAGAAGCTGAAACAGAGCAGAAACAATAAAACAGGAAAGCCCTACCTCACAGCCAAAAGGGCAAAACGGAAAACTGAACCAGAAAATAAAACGCCCACAGAAGTGGCTGAAAATCACGGCAATCCAAGGTTTCCCCGAGCTGGATCCAACGAGCTCAACCTCGCGACGATCCCACGCCCGTAGCTCCCACAACGAACAAAACAACAAATCTTCATGAAGAGGATTTTGGGTTTTACTCTCCAACTTTCCAATTTGAAAGTGAGAAGTGAGGAATTAAATTCCTTTTTGGAAATTTATTCACTTTTCGGGTGAATAATCAATTAGGGCATTTAACCAGCCAATCTAGTTAAACCCTGAATCGACCCAAACGAAAATAGGCTATTCCTATAAATAGGAATTCATCTATGGCAAAGCTGCCAGAAATTAAAATAAATCAATTTTAAAAGCCCGAAAATCCAAAAACACATAAACCTCCTTAAAAACTTTTTGCGACAGTGCGAACCTCTAAATGCACAGACACGCTTACTAGTCTAATCACATAATGCAATTGAGTTCGGATTTAATAATCACCGAAAGGTTTAAATTAAACATTTAATTAAGGATACGTCGACCATACAAAGGTGACATTGGTAAAATAAGAATGGTTGAATCACTAACTCAATGTGCCACTGCCAGGGATATAATCTTGCACACTAAACAACACGATCAAGTGCAATTGCATATAATAATATAGCCGAAGCAATAAATGCATTAAATCACCTAATTTAACCATTTATTTAATTATATTAAAATAATCTATTTACATCACTCACGTTTGCAAAAGGCATAGCAACGCAGGAATGAAGTAAATAACCATAGCACTAAATCCATCACATAACAAAATCAGAGGTATGTCTAAATACCAAATAACCAGATAACATCATAAAACACACTGTCATCTCAAAATGGCATCATCATGCAATATGATTAACTGAACAGCATAGTAGTCTAAAATCTATGATACTGGAATCAAAGAGTAACATTTGACCCTCAGGTCATCTCAAATGTAAATTTAACATGAGAACAGATATCTCTCAGATCAAAATAAAACAAGGTAAATGTCCGCAGCACATAACCAAATAATCCAACAAGAACAATCCATTCTAATTACTTAAGCATTTAATAATGATTGATTACTCTGCATTAAAAGGCATTTAAAACACATAAGCAAACTCAGTCATAAACATGACTAACCACTGCTACAGGAACCTAGTCCCGTGTAGCATGGTAAAAAGTACACAGTGCAATCTCTGCACACATCTCAAGGTAATCACGGAACAACCTCATGATACCACATCGATCCTGGTAACCACTAGCACAAACCTCAATGAACCAAAAATCACATCATAATCTCAAAGATCAGTCAAAAGCATAATCAAAGCAACTGATACAAAAACATAAATCCAAACACCTCAATGGTGTAGACCACTCAGGGTCACAATCATGATCCCATCACAACAAAAGATCAGCAAGGTTGCATCCATCAGGACGACTTACAAAAGTCAAATGGGAGAGGCACTACAAACCATAATAGTAGGTATAATGGAAAGTAATCTTAATCCTAAGTTTGAAAACTATATTTAATAATTTTAAATTGGGTTGAAGAAATATTATGGATAATATGAATTATATTATTTTGAGAATATATGTTATTAATAATTAGTTCTAAATAATGAAATGGATTGTGTATGAAAATTCATTTATTAATGTAGAACTATTTAATAGATATAATTGTCTTAAGTTAAATACTAGATCTTGGTACATTGATATATTTTGAGACACTAAAACTATACCAACTATAAACTTCCTCTATCAAACTATTAAATTAAGTATATTTTATAATTGTCCATTACTCATTCAACTTGTGATGAAGTCTACATTCGTTACAACTTTAGCTATGAGTTTGTATGATTCTATTAGATTTTATAACCTTTTTAACCCATTCATTACTAAGATTTCGAGCCAACAAAGGTAACATTACTAAACTTTGTTTGATCCCAAGATGAACATATAATCCATAATTAGAATACAATCTCCTAGTGTCACAAAATAAGTATACATAAAAATTGATCTAGCTACTTGAATATACAAAAGGGAAACAATTTTGAGGGAAACAGCCCTAGAATAAGAAACAATCCATTATGGACAAAAATCCATTGAATTATGGACTAACTAATAGCATCTATGATATGTTAATACAACTATAAATAAGAACTATCAACTCTCTATTTAAATATATTCTAGTCATACCTCTTAGATCAATCTTTAGTATGAATTCTTACACACCTTTATATCTCACACACTCATAACATCACCATTTTCTTGTAACATTAAAAAATAATTTCATCTTTATATACATGCAATTAACATAAAAGAGTTTGATCTTAACCATCATATTAATTACAAAAATGAACTACAATAATCAATTTTACCCAAGATATGTTAAACTAAGGCATAGTTAGGACCCACATATATAATCTCTAGTATGCCATGATCTATCAATCACACTCATGATCTAATGCAACATGACAACTAACTAAGTCAGGCAATAATACATCAACATACTCAAGAGACCTTTTAAATCCAATCAAAAATCTCATTGTTTTCCCATATTAATAACATGATACAATTAAGAAACATAAATAAGTATTGTGAAATACCACATCAACAAAAAACACATCTCTATCTCATAATCCAAAAGAAACTCTACATTGTTCATCATGAACATCAAATAGAAATATCTATCTTTAAATAAAAATAGCATGCACAAATAAAAATCATGAAGCTTTCTATCTTGAGATACACATATGATTACTCAACACTCCACTTGGTTAGCACCAAAAAATATTACATAACCGATCCATCATCACATAAGATTCAAATAAGGAGAACTTAAAAAAGCTAATTGAATCTCAAAATCACAGGCCTATTACAAGAAACAACTATGAGGTCCACTAAGCACCTAATACATCAATGGTGTCAGTTGTCTCTATCTATTTTTTTTCTCATTCTTGGATGGAGAACTAATTATATTTTTCATAGGAACCACTTCAAATATATGAACTATATTGAAGTGTCATTGTATTGAAGTTATTTTAGCAAGTGGATCAATAGATTCCTCTTGAGCCATTTCCTCTAAATGTATCTCTATGGTTGTAGAATTAGATGGTTAGGTTGGAATAGTAGTTTATGATCTAAGATCAATATCATTAATCCTTATGGTGTATGTTTTTTGTTGATTTAGATATGAGAGAATAAAATTAATGCTTCAAGGGTTTTCTATTGGGATTAGTTACGATTTTTGTTGGCACTTGTATAGGTTTTACCAAAAGTGCATTTTTTGTCGGAGGAGGGTTTTGTGGCATTAAATCTAGTTGGTAAGGTTTCTTTGGGAAATCGAATGATTGGTTAGGCCATCACTAATGATCCTTTTATTAGGATCAAGAAACACTGTGAGTCCTTCCTAGACATAGACATGTTATTCTTATTTAGATAGACCATTTATGATTAACGATAGAAAAAAGAAATCAAGAACTCACTTCTAGGTAATTTCATCAATAATGAGCGAAGAAGAAGAGAAGGAACCAAATAAAGTTAAGGATTACAAATGTTGCAAAAGATATTATGACTTATGTGCCCTTATAATCTATTTCAATCAACACATTAGAAGTTGTATTCTTAGTCCCCCTACCAATTTCTTCATACTTTCCTTCCATAATCTTAATTATGCTCATTTTAAACTCATCTTATCCTTATATTATCCTCATTTTTATCTCAACAAGACTTTAAAAACTAAATAGAATAGGAATATAACTACTCTAGCATTCAATATAAAATATTAATAATAAAAAAATCACTACAATATTTCATAAAGTAATTCCATTTAGGATCTAGATCATAATATAACAAAACAATTTGGTTAAACTATTGGGCACTTTCACATCCTTTTCCTTAATATCAAAAACATGTTCCCTTGAACTTGCATAGACAAAACAAGTTTGTATCTAACATTAAAACTAGATTTATATTTGATTTATTAATATAGCTTTTTGGAATATTATTTTATGATTAGACTTAAATTTGGTATAATGTTCAATTAGCTTTAACATTAAAGTTTACTTTAGTGTTTAACTTTATTTATTTAATTGATATGGTTTTAAAGATCTGCACTTATATAATTGATATTTTAGATTTATTTTATTAAATAGTAATTTTGTGATTTTTTATGTTGTTTAAACATATATGCAGATTATATTTGATGGACCCACCACCATCCCCTCCCTCTCCCCCACCCCTGCCTTCACCTCCTCCATCTCCACCTCCACCTCCACCCCCACTTCCATGATTTCCTAGTCCTCCTCCACCACCTACCACAGATGATCTACGAGAGAGCATGAGGTGTAATCTTAATGACCTCATGTGAGATATTGAGGCTATTAGGTGTGAGGCCCACCCCCCTCCTCACCTACTATGCCTTGCAAATAGCATGCAAGGCATCATTAAATCTATACAACATTTGGATTTTGATATTGATTCATTTAGATTATGGAGGCAAAACACGCATGCCTACTATTCTAATGGCTTATCATATAGAGAGGTCCATAACCTCAAAATAGGTAAAGGACATTTTACAAGATATTTTGTAAACCCTAAGATGGGTGATGCAGGAGCATCCAGAGGTATAAGGGCAATCCTGTGTCACCCAAAAAAAAATGTACTTAGACTTAGTTTCTGTTTTATGTCTTTACATTTTTGGATACCCATTTGGCTCAAATAAAGGTTCCAACTCTCATAGTTCAACTATCAGTGCATTTGAAAATCCCGAAAAAATAGGAGCATGCAATTTGGCCATCATTTTGGTGACCTAGAAGGTGTGACTTGGCCAGAGGAATGTAATTGAGATTTAGAGCATTCCAGAAAAAGAATCAGGTCAAAAGGCCCCACGGTTTGAAAGTTATTGCAATTTTTCGGGTTTTGGAGACCTCCTAAGAATGCTTCAAAGTCAGGTTTGGGGCATTAAATGACCTCGAAAAGGGTCAAAAAATGGGGGATGAGCACAGCTTGTCCATAAGGCTATAGAGCGCTTCGAGAGCTTTCCAAAAATGAAAACGGTTCGTCAATCGGAGCTACGGTTCAAAAGTTATGTCTCCCGAAAGTTCGGCTACCGTTTCTGGATTCTTCTAGATTTGCACCGACTTCTAACGCGGCTTCTGGAACCTTCTATTTTGTCAGTGGATGCCTACTAGAACTTTCTAGAATGTACTCCTAGTCCTTAACCCTCTGGGGTCTATTTAAGGAGATTTTTGGCATTGTAAAAGGCAGTTCGGATTGGAGCTTGAGGGAAGGTGCTAAAAGGAGAAATATTCTCTAGATTTATGCTATTGTAAGCCCGTAGGGCATGTTTTGAAGTTTGTTTTCTCTGCACTGTTTGTACTAGCTTATTTTCTCATTTAATATAATTCCCCCTTTCTATTGTGTCTATTCTATTGTTGGGTTGTGTTCCCATCAAGTGGTATCAGAGCGGGTTTTCCTGAGTGTGTAGACAGAGCGCCGACTGTGAGGCAGTTTGCACCAGGACTGTGTGGTTGTGGGTTCGAGTTAGAAGATGCCTCCATGAAGAGAGCGTGGTGGAAGGGCCAGAGCTATTGATCCTGAGGAGGTTAGAGCCCTCCAGAGACAGGTACAAGCATTGCAAGAGGAGCTTTGTAGAGGAGCAAATATTGCCGCATATGACAATAGTGAGGATGACAATGAAGAGGAAGTAATGGAAGTTGATGGGGAAGTTCTGAATCCTGTAGAGGAAAGGCTTTTTAGGGCCATTACTAGGTTTGGGAAAAGACCTACAATTGAAGTGGGTATATTTTCAGGAAATTTGAAACCAGATGAGTTGATCGATTGGATCAATGAACTGGAAGAATACTTTGAGTATGAGGATATAAGGGACCCAGATAGGGTTAAGTTTGCAAAGGCCAAACTGAAAGGCCATGCCAAAATCTCGTGGCAAGAAATTCAACTGGAAAGACTTAGAAGAGGAAAGGAGAAGATCACAAGATGGGATCGCATGGTGGACAAATTGAAGAAGCAGTTCATTCCTGTGGACTACGAGCTTGATCTGTTTAAGAAGATGCATGGGTTAAAGCAAGCAGGAAGATCAGTCCAAGAATATACAGAGGAGTTTTACCGACTCCTGATTAGAGCGGGGCATGCAGAAGCAAATAAGGAGAAGGTTGCTCATTATATCAGTGGGTTACGACCTAGCATCCAGGAGGAATTAAGTCTAGTAAGAATGACCAGCGTTGAAGAAGCATACCAGTTTGCCCTACGAGTTGAAGAGAAGCTGAGTAAAAGGTTTGAAGGAAGAAAAAGAGGGCACGGTCAAGGAGGAAGGGGAAGCGGTAGATCATCTGGAGGCCGCAATGAAACTCAAAAGAAAAATGAAGATGAGGGTACTAGCAGGAACCAGAGGAATGAGGGTTTCAACCGCTCCTGTGATCAAGACTTTGGAAATCAAAGAGGAAGAGGTAGAGGACGTGGACAAGGAAGAGGAGGCTTTCATGGTACCTGTTTCCATTGCAATGAAGAAGGTCATGGTGCCTTTGAATGCCCTCAACGACAAGGAAGGACAGATAGGAGAGCTGAGGGCCAAGCTAGGGTTGCTCATGTGGATGAGGATGCACAATCATCACATTCAGAGGATGCAGAAAGAGGAGAGACCTTGGTAAATGAAAGAGTCCTACTAAGTGGTGAAAATGAACCAGGACAACGGAGGAGTTTGTTCCGTACCAGATGCAAGTGTGAGGATAAATGTTGTGATGTGATCATTGATGGTGGTAGCACTGATAACTTGGTATCAGAAGAGATGGTCTCTAAGCTGAAGCTCAAGAGGGAGAAGCATCCCCAGCCCTATCAGATTTCTTGGGTAAAAGATGATCATAAGGTCCTGGTAAGTGAACAATGTTTAGTAAAATTCAAAATTGGGAGTTACCATGATGAAGTTCTCTGTGATGTTATTTCGATGGATGTTTGCCATCTATTGTTGGGTAGACCATGGCAGTTTGATAGACATGCAATACATGATGGACATGCAAACACATACTCTCTGACAAAGGATGGAGTTCGCCACAAATTGAAGCCCATGAAAAAGGAAGGTGAAAAGGTATGTAGCAGTGCTAGGATTTGTCTTGTTGATGGAAGGAAGTTTTTAGATGGCATGAAACATCAGCGTATGTGCTATGCTTTGATTCCTAGGAAAGATAAAGAAGGTAGTAGTGAAATACCATTTGAAGTTTCAGATTTACTAGGAGAATTTGGAGATATTATCTCTGATAATGTTCCAGATGGATTGCCACCAGTAAGGCAAATCAGTCATCAAATAGATCTGATTCCAGGAGCTAGTTTGCCTAACAAGGCTGCTCACAGGATGACTCCTACTGAAACAGAGGAGCTAAATAGACAGGTTCAGAAGCTGTTGAGGAAGGGCTTGATTCGAGAGAGCTTGAGTCCATGTGTAGTACCTGCAGTACTTGCACCAAAGAAGGATGGAGAGTGGAGGATGTGTACAGATTCTCGAGCTATAAATAGGATAACCATCAAGTACCAGTTTCCTTTACAAAGGATGGATGATCTTATGGACTGCTTGAGTGGAGCTCAGTACTTCACAAAGATAGATCTGAAGAGTGGCTATCATCAGATACGGATTCGAGAAGGAGATGAGTGGAAAACAGCCTTCAAGACCAAGGAGGGTCTTTATGAGTGGTTAGTCATGCCCTTTGGATTGACGAACGCCCCAAGCACCTTCATGCAGCTCATGAATGAGGTACTTAAGAAGTTCTTGGGAAAATTTGTTATTGTCTATTTGGATGATATCTTAATTTTCAGCAAGACTTTGGAAGAACATTTACTGCATATTCGTAGTGTCCTTGAAAGGCTAAGGGAAGAGAAACTGTTAATTAATCTAAAGAAGTGTGTCTTTGCAAAAAGGGAGTTAGTCTATTTGGGATTTGTTATATCACCTGAAGGTCTCAAAATGGATCCAGAGAAGGTAAAAGCCATCTTGGAATGGCCTACTCCAAGGTCTGCTACTGAGGTAAGATCATTTCATGGTCTAGTTAGTTTTTACAGGAAGTTTATTAAGAATTTTAGTGGCATATGTGCACCTCTAACTGATACAATAAGAGGGGATAGAAAAGAGTTCAAATGGACTGTAGCAGCTGCGAGAAGTTTTGAATTGCTAAAGAAGAAGGTGACTGAACAGCCTGTGTTGGCACTTCTAGATTTTAGAAAAGTATTCCAGGTGGATTGTGATGCTAGTGGTAGCGCTATTGGGGCTGTATTAAGCCAAGAAGGTAAGCCTATTGCATATTTTAGTGAAAAATTGAATGATGCAAAGAAGAAGTATTCTATTTATGATCAAGAGTTCTATGCAATAGTTCAAGCCTTAAAGAAATGGAGGCATTATTTATTGCCAAAGGAATTTGTTTTGTATACTGATCATCAGGCATTACAGTACCTAAATAGCCAAGATAAATTGAATCAGAGGCATATGAAGTGGGTAGAATTCTTGCAGAGTTATACATTTGTGTTGAAGCATAGAAGTGGAAAATCTAACAGGGTTGCAGATGCATTAAGTAGGAGACAGTTGTTGCTTACAACAATGCAGGTTGAAGTAGTTGGGTTTGAAGAACTCAAGAATTTGTACCCCGAGGATCCTGATTTTGCTGAAGCATGGAAAGCTTGTAAAGAACCTGTTGCTGTAGATAGAACCAAGTGGTTAGACTATTTGATTCAGGATGGCATGTTGTTCAAAGGTAGTCAATTGTGCATTCCAAGGAGTTCCATGAGGGAAAATCTGATTAAGGAGAAACACAGTGGAGGGATGCCAGGACATTTTGGTCGGGATAAGACCATTGCCATTCTTAGAGAACATTATTTTTGGCCTCAAATTACACAGAATGTGAAGAAGTTTGTACAAAGTTGCCAGGTTTGTCAAGTTGCCAAGGGGTTTAGTCACAATACTGGCCTATATCAGCCATTGCCTGTTCCATCAAGGCCCTGGGAGGACATAAGTATGGATTTTGTTCTTGGATTGCCAAGGACACAAAGGGGTAATGACTCAGTATTCGTGGTGGTTGATAGGTTCTCCAAAATGGCACATTTCATTCCATGCCACAAAACTCATGATGTTGTCCATATTGCAGACTTGTTTTTCAAAGAGGTGGTAAGACTACATGGTCTTCCAAGGAGTATAGTTTCTGATCGAGATACTAAATTTGTGGGGTATTTCTGGAGGACATTGTGGAAGAAGTTGAGAACGGACTTGAAATTTAGTTCCACGCATCACCCACAGACTGATGGCCAAACAGAGGTGGTAAATAGAAGCCTGGGCAATTTGCTGAGATGTTTAGTTGGAGATAAGCCCAAGGGATGGGATTTGATTCTACCACAGGTAGAGTTTGCTTATAATAACTATGTAAATAGGAGTACTGGAAAATCACCATTTCAAATTGTATATGGGAATAGCCCAAGGACTGCACCAGAACTGAGGGAGATAGAACAAGGGGAGAGGACAAGTGTTGAAGCTGAGGAATTTGCTGAACACATCAAGCGTCTACATGAGGAGGTTCAAGCACACATTATCAAGATGAATCAAGAGTATAAAGCTAGGGCTGATCAAAGGAGAAGACATATGGAATTCCAAGTAGGGGATCTAGTCATGGTGCACTTACGAAAAGAAATATTTCCAGTTGGTACTTACAACAAGCTGAAAATGAAGAAATTTGGCCCCTGCAAAGTTTTGAAGAAGCATAACTCAGGAAATGCATATGAGGTGGAGCTGCCAGATGGTATTCACATTTCTCCCATTTTCAACATTGCAGATTTAACAGAATATCATGATGATGGTGCAGATGAGGAGCTGGTTTTAGAGCCATGTCCAATTCCTGCTTCTAAGAAGGAGGAGATAGAAGACATTCTAGATCATCGTGTGGGTAGGAGTACCAGAAACAGGCAGTATGAAGAGTATTTGGTCAAATGGAAAGGACGGCCGATCGAGGACTCAAATTGGATTTCAACAGCCGAGGTTTCCCATTTGGGATTTCCTCTACCATCCATAAAGTGACAGGGTCACTTTTCAATCTACCCTGGGTGTCTGATGCAGGAGCATCCAGAGGTATAAGGGCAATCCTGTGTCACCCAAAAAAAAATGTACTTAGACTTAGTTTCTGTTTTATGTCTTTACATTTTTGGATACCCATTTGGCTCAAATAAAGGTTCCAACTCTCATAGTTCAACTATCAGTGCATTTGAAAATCCCAAAAAAATAGGAGCATGCAATTTGGCCATCATTTTGGTGACCTAGAAGGTGTGACTTGGCCAGAGGAATGTAATTGAGATTTAGAGCATTCCAGAAAAAGAATCAGGTCAAAAGGCCCCACGGTTTGAAAGTTATTGCAGTTTTTCGAGTTTTGGAGACCTCCTAAGAATGCTTCAAAGTCAGGTTTGGGGCATTAAATGACCTCGAAAAGGGTCAAAAAATGGGGGACGAGCAAAGCTTGTCCATAGGGCTATAGAGCACTTCGAGAGCTTTTCAAAAATGAAAACGGTTCATCAATCGGAGCTACGGTTCAAAAGTTATGCCTCCCGAAAGTTCGGCTACCATTTCTGGATTCTTCTAGATTTGCACCGACTTCTAACGCGGCTTCTGGAACCTTCTATTTTGTCGGTGGATGCCTACTAGCACTTTCTAGAATGTACTCCTAGTCCTTAACCCTCAGGGGTCTATTTAAGGAGATTTTTGGCATTGTAAAAGGCAGTTCGGATTGGAGCTTGAGGGAAGGTGCTAAAAGGAGAAATATTCTCCAGATTTATGCTATTGTAAGCCCGTAGGGCATGTTTTGAAGTTTGTTTTCTCTGCACTGTGTGTACTAGCTTATTTTCTCATTTAATATAATTCCCCCTTTCTATTGTGTCTATTATGTTGTTGGGTTGTGTTCCCATCAATGGGTGAGGAGATTAACGAGAAGAAGCCTCATATTTCTATTAGATGGTGCACACATCTACGTATATTAGCACACTTTTGGGAGCGGTGGTGGATGGTATTTGACCATCCACCACATGCTAATCATGAGGTGCCCATGTACTTCCTTAGGAAACTATGGGCTGAGTTTGAATTGGGTTTGAAACCCAATTATTTTGATATGAAATCATTTTAGGGGGTTAGTGGATGGATGCCTCAGGATAGGCTTGGGGCAAAGCTGAGCGATAGAATGAGAAACTCTAGGTGACCTCAGCCTCTTGTACCTCTTCCCATGCTTGTTGTACTAGAGCCACACCATCATCGAGCACTTTCATCTGCTCTCACCTCTTTGGGTGCCCTTTTGGGAAATTTAGCAGAGTAGTGGATGCAGGCAAGACATATTAATCCAGTTGGACACATTTGTACTAGCTATGGAGGCATATGCAGAGGCCCCCAGAGCGATGTTGATGCAGCACGCAATGACCATTATGCTGAGGATGCTAATTTTGATGATGAACATATATTGCCCATGGTGATGGTAGTGATGACATTGATGTGTCATCATTTGTTGACCTCATGCAAGGAGAGCTTGGAAACAGTCAAGAGCAGCAAGTAAAATTTTAATTAAAATTTAAATATAAAGTACATAATTATTTACTTTCTACATACATGTGTACATGTTGATTTTGAAATAATAGAGGATGGATGATACTATTCCTCCTAGGAGCTAGTATAGTCTTTTTTCAAGACCTATAGATGTTGACATCCTTCATACGATATGCACTTTAAATTACACTGTAAAAATGTACATTCAAACTCAAATTTAATAACATGTGCCCATATGTTCATTTTATCTGATTTTGTAGGGATTGTCGGTTGCTACACAGTTTGATGTCAATACAAGTCCTGATCCATTCACCACTAAGGCACAGCCTCAAATACATACGGTATGAACTTTTGACTAAAGAAAAATAATTTGTACTATTTTTATGTATGTACATTGTTATTAACTTATAATCTGAACAATTTTGACTCATGTATATATATTTTATGTGTTTTGATTTTATGAACAGGAGATGGATCGTACTTATCCATACATGCCTCGATATAGTTTATTTTCTACTCCATCTTTTGATCATCATGCTAGCACATCTTTAGACACATCTATGACGTTGGCTGCTACTCAGGTATGATATATATACATGTTTTTATAGTGTATAAAAAATATAGTGTACAAATTATGTATTTTTTAGTTTATGTACTTTAGTAATTAATGTATATATAATATTGACTAAACATTTATGTATCCATAATTTTAGGACTATGTCGCCATGAGTGTTGTTGAGAGTACGAGACTAAGCTAGATGGAGGTACCTACATCATCCTTTGAGGTCAGTATTGTAATTTATGTACATATACTTAGTTCATTATGCTCTTTATCAAATTTTAAACATGTATGTATTGTAAATTACAGGACCCCACGACTGCTGCATTTGGTAGCTTTCACAGTGCACCTCCTCCCATTACAGAGGGACACCCATTTCATGTGGTATTATTTTTATTATGTAATGAATATTTAATTTATTTGAAAGCTATATTTTGAAACTCATTTCAATTAAGCATGTACATGATGAGACACCTCATGTTACACAGGACGATCCATCTACCTCACAAGGTGTTCCACGTGATGAGACAACTCATGTTACATAGGATGATCCATCTGAGTCCTCTTTGTGTGGACTAAAGAGGACTGCAGATCAAATAGATTAGGTCTTTTTGGCACCTTTAGATTGTGTTTTTATGACACATTGTTTATTTTGATACACTTTGTATTAGGACAATTGACTGTATTATATGTATTTTTTGACTTCATAGATCATGTTATGACATGTTAGACCATGCACTATTTTTTTACAATTTCTTATCATGTGAGTGTATGTAGTATATATTATTATGTTAGATCATGTTATAAGTATTCAAACTATTTTCTTTATTGCGACATAGTTTATTCATGTTATGACACATTTTGTAAGTATATGGTAATTTAACAATAATTTTAACTATTTATATATACAAACATTAATTTAAACATGTTTGAATGTAAAAGTAATGGAAAAAATTAGGAGGTCATTACTTGAATTGACAATAAATTTATAATATCAAGTGCACACCTTTAACTTTCAAATAGAAGTAAACTCCTATTTTTAAATGTTTACAACATGTTTCACAATACATGTAAGACAATGTCAATGACATATATATAGAAGTGAACTCAAAATATAAAACTGGTTGAACACATTTCTTCAAATGAGGTCCTGTAAAATAAAATTGTAAAACAAAAATACATGTTAATAAAAGTATAAACTTATCTGAACTATGTAAATATGTGTAATTTGTATGTACTCACTATGTGTAATTGCACAAGATGTTGATGTTTGATCCACCTTAACATTTAAATTTTCATAAATTGTAATTGAGACCTGAATAAGAGGTATATATAAGTTCTCTAATTTTCTATTGACAATGCATACATACATGTAATTAAATATACTAAGGACATATATAAAAATAGCACAATAAAGAAAAAACTTGCATGTGTTTGATTTAAATGTAGTCATCCCACTATACCATCTGCATCCTCTCTCTTTTGCAATGCATCTATGATTGTCTCGTGCTCATCCATTGAAATTGTCCATAATACCTTATTCTCCCTTTTTATCTTTCTAATTTGATAATCGTTGTCACAACCAAATGAGAATAGTGTAAAATCTTCTTTTCGGATTGGTAATCTTCAAATGTCGGTTAACCATTTCTTCTTGTTGGGTATCTATGTAGCCAAGTGCTAGCTACAACAATAGACCCAATTGGATACTCAAAACCATCATCGTCCACTTGATGACATATCAAATTTTTCTTAGGTTCCACACATCTAGTTAGCCAATACCCAGTCTGTTCATCGTTATCATTAGGTGCAATAATAACATAAACATGGCTTACAAGATAAGATAAAGTACATAAACACTTTAATCACATGTGTACATATATAAATAATATTTTAAAGACATGTATGTACTTTAATTATGTTAATGACATGTACATAAATAAATAATATAAATTGAAGCATGATCACAACAAAGTCTAATTAAATTGTGCATGTCAGGTTCTATGAGGTCTAAAATATGATCATAGTCTTTTGATGCAAAAGTAACATTCTGGCCTTCATTTACTGTATCATCTTGAAAATGTGTGTCAGTAGGTGCTAATGATTTTTTTTTTCAGTCTTCAACCCATTCTATATTCTCGCATTCTTCCCATTCACCTGCAAGACAAAACTGACAAAAACAAGCAAGCTCTCTAGTCCATATAGTCCAAGTGTTAGAATTTGAACTCCTAAATGAATGCAATTTAGTTGACCCACTAATTTTATCACAGTCACATATTGAAAGGATATTCTTCTCTTCAACTAGGTAGAAGAAATATTTGATTGTAGAGTTCTCACTTGATCCCGTGTATAAATATTTGTTACACGATTTGACAATCTCATGTGTATTTTTGAATTTGGCTTTTTCCTCAAATTTTAATTTCTCTCTACTAAGGACTATCTTCATGCATGTGCCAACACCATCATGTTCTCCTATACCATGTCCAACCTCAAAAAAACTCTACACATGTTGGATGTTAGTTTGCCTATGTGTCCTACTCAACCAATAGAACATTCTACCATTCTTGAATTGTCTTGTACAATTATCTAACCATATCCAATGTTGTGCCATTTGAATTTATCTCTCTTTTAAATTATCATAAAAGACCTTGAAACAATATTGGACAAACTTAGATGAATGGAGTTTATTATCACTCATATAAAAATGGTACTCTCTCAATATTTTTCAATCCTCCTCTGTACTATCAGGTGCATGCCTATAAACTATATGAACATAAATTGTTATTTGCACTAAATTGTAATATTGTGGTTGTACCTCATCTTGCGGTGCAAGTGTGTAGTTCTCTGTAAAGTCAACAATTGAAAGTATAGTACCAATTGGAAATGTATTCTTACATATACAAAATTGTCCATCAAGCCATCTAGCATATTGAGAGTGTTTAACATATTTTGGTATGATCACACTCTTAAACTCATCCATAAATGCATGACAACTAACTTCGTTTGTAACTAGATTACACCTTCTTCCAATCTTCCCATCCTCCAATGGATATTCAATAGTTTTGAATCTTTTTACCTCAACTAATTGCTGTCCAAAAGTAGTCAAAGCATTTTCATGCAAACATTCATCTAACAAAGAAAGATGCCACACATATCACATGTACCAAAAAGACATGCATTGAAAAGAAAGCATTGATCATTAGGTGGCTTACAAATCAAACCTGATATAAAATCCTTTATAGTTTCAAGTGGTATTTTTATACCACATTCTTGCAACATTTCTTTACTATGCATGGTACCACGTATAGATTGAAATACATCACAATGGTAACAAAATTGAATATGAGTTTTGCAACAACATGTGATTCTTTCCTTGTTAATCCTTACATACCATGGTTTACACTTTTCAAAAGACCTTTGATTAATGGTAATAGTTAACACCTTGCCATCTACAAATTTTCTAAACAACTCAGTTTGAGTCATGTCCAAAAGATGTTTAGGATGTGGATCACGTATTTTTGGCCCAACTCTTAATTTAAGAACATCTCTTGAATTAGGTGATACTCTTGTATTATCATGCCAAAAATTTTCAACGAAACTTTTGACTTCACTAGTGAGTTTCATATCACATCTCAGGAGCCTACCACTAGAAGTCCACAAAATATTTGTTGGATCGCATTCAAAGTTAACCCTTCTCTTTACAGCTCTTTCTAAAGTCTTACGATTCACATTAAGATATCCACTAATGTTGCTAATCAATCTTTTGTCAATTGTTGATTTGTTAACTAAATCTATTGTTATTACTTGTCATGTTGCATTCTTATCTTTAGAGCAACTTTTCTTTCATAACATCTAAGGCACTAGCAACAGTGGATACAACCTGTTTTAAAGACTCAATTTTATTCTTAGGTTTCACATACATTCCTAACCTTTTCATTACTTTTTGCATTTTAGACATTTTAACTAGTTGCAACATCAACTGACATTGAAACCCAAATTTCTTATTATAAAAAAAATGTCTATATAATCTATTAGTTTGTCTCCATAAAACCAATCCCTCAAGATTATCTAGCACATCATTAGGAAAATGAAAATTATGTTCAAGCACTTTAGCATCATTTTGACATATTTGTTTAGTAATTAGTGTTTCTATGTCTACATTCATACAATTTTTATTTTCAATTGGCATTTTATTTTCACTGTTATTTGGGATTTGAATCTCATTTTCAATTTTTCTTGGTATTTCTTTCAAGGCATGCATTTCTATTGGAGTTTTTTGTGGATGATTGTTTGACAATCTATTCTCATGAAGAAAATCTAAATCATTTAAATCATAACCTACTTCGAAAAATTCACCAATTTCATCATGAGGAAAAATTTGAGTGTTTGGAGACAACCTGTATTGAATATTTGATTAGAATGTGCACCTGAATCTCCTTGTAATGGGTTCTCTTTTTCAGCCTTTTATCCATTGTGGTATCCTCAATGTGTTTCTCCTTTGAAACGTTGCTCAATTCTCTAATTCTTTGTCTTCTCTCTCTTTGATGTTGTGCTTCATGCTCTTTATTTGTCGTAATCTCTTCATTTGTCAAAACTTTTAATTTATTCTTTCTTCGTTGTTTTGATCCCATGTTTGTACCAGTTTTGAATTCAAATCAATAGCTTTTAAATTGCAAAAGAGGACAAGAAAATAGAATAATTATGACAAAATTCGCTGTTGTAGATCAAAACTATTATTCAATGATTGCAATCATTGAAAAGTGGTTTGTGGGGCATCTTTTGGGGGCCAACGGGTATATAAGAATCAGGTACCCATTGTTTAAAAATTGGGTACCTAATTTTTAAACAATCAGGTACTCGTTTTTGTCAATGATTAAAACTAAATTGGGCACCCAATTTTTGAATTACAAATCAAGTGCTCGATTCTAGTTGACATAGGCGGGAATTTGGAATGGCCACGAATTTGCTTCGGGTTTTACCTTGGGGAAAGGCATGGCATAGGCTTGGTCCCACCAAGCCATGCCTTCATGAACCATTTTTTTCCAAGGCATTTAATCAACAATTTTAGGGATTGTTGTAATTTTTATATAGTTGTCCCCATTGAATTTTATGACAAAACAAAAACCCATTATAGGTCTTACTGTTTTGATTTCAAAAATGTAAATTTTATAGTGTTATGAGTTTATTTTCTATTTTTCTATTATTTATTAATCAAAAGTATCTCTTAAATGTTAAATAGTGACATTCTCTAAAGCTTTAATAATTTTTTTAATTTTTCATATTTTGTAAATTAATTTAGATGTCATCAATCCTCACACAATTCTTTTAAAGTTACAAAAATTAAATTAAATAAAAATTAAATTATGGCATCCGTACATGAGACGTTTTTGAAATTAGCTTAATCATCAATTAAAAATTAATAAAAAGTCATTAAAAAATTAAAGAAAAATATTCTCATCAATCTTTGGTGTGTTAGGTAACTTCCTTTAAAAGGATTCATAAAAATTCATTTAGTTGTGTCAAATTATGGTGTCCGTACACGAGCGTGGTATGGTCCTGAAACAAAGATTTTGAAAAAGTGGTTGCTAAAGATCCATATCAAAAAAATAATCTATCATATGGGTATACAAATAAATTACATATTCAAAAAGAAGATCCCAGGCACTAGAATTTTTATTTCTAGAGTTTTTTATAATTAATCTCTAAATGCCTCAAATTTTGGCATCAATTGACAAAATATTTCAAAAATAGGAAAAACACTTCCACTTTTTGGCCAAAAGTGAGACCCAACTTCTTGCACTAACCTAGTAATAATATTAAACTCATTTAAATGATCCACAACAAATCCACCTTTTTCCATTTTCATATTAAATAAATACTTCATTAGAATTACCTTGTTTGAAGCAGAGGGCTTTTCATACAGTTTCACTAGGGTTTGCATCAATTCTTTTGTCATCTTCACTTTTGTAATATTAAATACCACCAATGGTGCCAGGCATAATTGAATGCTTCCAAGTTTCTTTCTATCCAAAAGATACCAATCGTCATTTGACATCGATCCTTGATTCTTGGTTTTGCCTTCCAACGACTTCCATAAATCCTTCTGATAAAGATAGTCTTCCATTTGCATCTTCCATAACTGAAAGTTCTACCCATTAAACCTGTTAACCCTCAACTTACCCTCATCTTCCATCACTTCCACTCAGCCATGAGACACCCACTCAACTGTGAGACTTTCCTACAGAGGATAACTAAAAAACAACCTTGCTCTGATACCACTTGTTAGGATTAAACCACAGATAGAAATAACAATTACATGCAAATATAAACAATATCAGAAAATAATAGATCACACAGAAAAGAACACAAGACACCAAGATTTAACATGGTTCACCCAATCCATGGGCTACGTCCACCGAACAACAAGTCCAATATTATTACAATCTAATGATTACAACCTGATTACAATTCGTAATCCCTTATAGCTCAATAGCCCCGCAATAACCAATTTTGCATCACCACAACGAAACAATATCTAACCCTAAGCCCTTTTATACAAGCATTTTTATGCTTCTTTAGGGTTACAACATGTTGGCCATATGTCGGCCAGCCATGGGCCAAAAAAAAATTGGGGGCAACACTAAAGAATTTATGAAGTATGTACAGTACTTCTCTGATCAGTCACCACAAACTAACAGTGACATCATGCATTGCTAATGCTAGAAGGAACAAATCATGAGGGAGGCTGAAGGCTGATTGATGATACAATTTGGGGAAGATAAATAACAAAAAAATCATGATGAGATAATACTGAAAGCCAAACAAGGGTTTGCATGAAAGAGGTCTGCACCTGAGCCCAAGGGATAGAATGGGGGCAAGAAATTAATGTTTACACATAACTAAAGATAAGAGCACAGTGGGGAACAAGAAGATAATAAAAAAAGGAAAACAATAACCAAACCCTTGAGTGAAATTTAAGGTGATATTACCTATCTCTAATAACCAAGAAGGTATTGTCATTAGCCCCCTCATTCACCATTAGGTCAGCCTTCTTGTTTCCTTCCCAAAAGATGTGTTGAATCTTAGTATCTTCAAACCTATCTAGAATATTAAGAACCTCTTCTAATTTTGAGTTCAAAACCTAGTTGGGCGTAGCTCTCCTTCTTAAGGCATTTAAAATGATCTAGGAGTCTCCTTCAATGATAATATTGGAGAGTTTTAGTTCTTGGCAGAGTTGGAGTCCTTCTTGCAAAGCTTCTAGCTCAGCTAATTTGTTAGTAGTAGGATTGATAGATTTGGCTCTTTTAGCAATCCACTCCCCTAAATCATTAGTAATATTGCAACCGATACCTGCTAAACTCAGGTTACCTCTAGAGGCGCCATCAAAATTTAATTTGGACCATCCATTAGGAGGGGGAGTCCATCTACAATTTTCCCTAGCCTCCTTGTTCTTATTTTTATAAATGAGTGGGGGGTTAATGAGATTAGGCCAAGTCTTCTTAATGAGGCCATCCCAGCATGAGAATGATCCTTCTTCTTTCTGGGAGTTTCTGAGATAGGAATTCAGTGTCTCGACTATGCTTGCTTCTATCCTCTTAACAATCTCTTTTGGTTTCATTACCTGGTCCTTGAACAATCTTCTATTTCTCTCTTTCCACACCTCCCATATGAGGATAGATGGGCAAATATTCCAAATATTACTGTAAACACCTCTACATATATTAGTAAGCCATCCTTTAAGAAGATCCACTAGTGAATTTGGCAAAGGGGCATACCAGCCCAACATATTTCTGAGCCAATCCCAACAGTGTTGAGTGTAAGAGCAACTAAATAAGATATGGTTTGTATCTTCATTGTTTTTTCTACATAACACTCATCTAGAGGGGCCTTCATACCTAAGTTCTCAGAATCTATCTACCATGAGGATCCTGGTTTGATATGCTAACCATAGAAAGAACCTAGCCTTTGGTAGACAAGATGGGTCCCAACATAGATTGAGTGGGATATCCACTTCATCCCAATTTTGGGAGTTGATAAGAGCTTTATATCCATTTTTCACACTATACTTTCCATCTTTAGACACTGCCCAGACTAGTTTATCATTCCTCTCTACTTGTTTGATTTTTCTGCTTTTCATTATCTTATCATATTTCTCTTTTACCAAGGGTTCCAAGTCTATATTGTCCAAAGATTTCCACACCTAGCTAGAAGTGTCATTTGTTGAGATCTTGGTTTTATAATTACTAACCTTGTGACCCCATTGGGAGATTAGCTTCTCTTTGAGCTCTATAGGAATCTTTGAGATGTTTATGGGAGGACGTTCATCCCATGAGTCCTTCTAGAATAAGGCTTCGTCTACTTTACCAGTATCCCACATGAGATATTTACTAATGAGGGGTCAACATCTAGCAATAAAATTCTAGCTCTCTGATCCTTTGGGGAGAGTCTTCATTCTAAAAATAGATAAGGGGTCCATCGCGTTAAGATACTTACTATATATAATTTTAGCCCATTTACTATTACTTTCCATGAAGAGACACCATATTAGTTTGACCCCAAATGCTTCATTCTGCCAAAGTAGCTTTTTGATCCCTAGACCTCCATATTCCTTAGGTTTACAAATGTTGTCCCACCGTATAAGTGCAAGATTATTGGAATCCTCATTTTTATTCTAGAGGAAACTTCTAAGAATTGATTCCAACTTCTTGTTGATATTCTTGGGGAGCGGGAGATAGGATAAAGGATAACAAGGGATGGCAGATAGGAGAGATTTAATCTTGGTAATTTTTCCTGCCTTTGTGAACCATTTAGCCTTCCACCCACTTATCTTTGACTCTAATTTGACCAAAATTTTTTGCCATACCTTACTGGATTTGCTTGTTTTTTCTAGATCAATTCCCAAACACTTACAAGGAAATTCACCCTTCTTGAAGCCCATGATGTGACAAATCTGCTTTTTGACTTTTGGATTAGTATTAACAAAGAAAATTTTAGATTTTCTTGCATTTTTATTTTTTCCTAAGGCTATTATATATAATTGAAGGATAGATTTGATGTTCAGAGCCTCCTTTGGAGTGCTTTCACTTGGCATAATCGTGTCATCAACAAATTGTTGATGAGTAATATTAGGGATGTCATTTGTTATAGACATTCCCTTAATCTACCCTTTATTGTAAGCATTGGTGATTGCTCTCCCAAAGGCTTCTACCATAATTATAAATAGGAATGGAGAGAGGGGGTCTCCCTATTTGATCCCTCTTGAGGTTTCAAAGAAGCCCTCTAGCATACCGTTTACAAGGATGGAGAACTTAGTGGTTGAGATACATTGATAAATAAGATTGATCCATTAGCGGGAAAACCCAAAGGCCTCAAGGGTTTTACATAGGAGTTTTCAATCCATCATATCATATGCCTTTTGGATGTTTAATTTCATAAACATGCTTGCCGTTTTATTCTTTTATGTTGGATGAATTGTTTCTTGTATAATAAGAATGCCATCTAGAATCGACCTACCTGGAACAAACTCGGTTTGTTCTTTAGAAATAATTTTTTGAAGAAATTGTTTAAGTCTGTTTGCTAAAATTTTAGCTAGTATTACATAAGGCAATTGATCTAAAGTCCCTTAGATTTTTGGGGTCCTCCTTCTTGCGAATCAAGGTAAGAAAGGTGTGGTTGATCTTAGACAGCAACAAGCTACCATTTCTAGTGGCTTCACTAGCTTTCTAGAGGTCTTCACCCAAGATATCCCAACATTTCTAATAGAAGAATGTCTAGAAACCATCAAGTCCTAGTGATTTGTCAAGGTTCATGTCAAATACTACCAGTATGACTTCTTCCAAGGTGATGGGTTTGTTTAAAAGTTCATTATCCTCGAAAGACAATACTTTAGGAATGTCTTCCAAATTTTTTGATTGTGTTGTTATGTTGGAGAAGTCACAATTGTTTAATATATTCTTGAAGTGATTAACTGGGATTTTTGATATTTTGCCCAGATCCTCAATAGTAGAACCCATATGATCTTTAATTTTAACTATTTTACTTTTAGTTCTATTAAGGAGAGTGGACTTAAGGAAGAATTTAGTGTTCCGATCACCTTCATCTAGCCATTTTTCTATTGACTTTTGTCTCTACAAAACTTCCTCCTTAGCCAATATGTTTTCTTGTTTGGTGAGTAATTCTTTTTCCAACAGATAACTACCATTGTTCATACCTTTCTTAATTACTTCTATATTAAGATCTTTCAACCTTTCTTCAATTTCTAGTTTTTCTTTAAAAATATTGTTGAAATGATCTTTGTTCTATTTAAGAATATATTGTTTTAGCATTTTCATTTTAGAGACAAAGATATACATTTTTTATCCTTTAAAGCTGCTTAAATTCTACCACTCTTTAATCTGTTCTAGAAAGTTTGAGTCTAAAAACCACAAATTTTCACACTTGAATGGGTTTCTAAGTGGTTTGGAAGGTTCTGAAACAATAAGTTTAACCGGAAAGTGATCAAATCTAGCTATTGGTAGGATTGAGCATTGGATGTTAACACTAATTTTACTTAATTCACCTTTGAGGAGAAACCTGTCCAGCTTCTCTACAATATACATAAAGTCCTTCCTTCTATTTTTCCATGTATAATTTCCATTATTAAGTGGGATATCAATCAGATTATTGGCATCACACCAATGTTTGAAGTCTTTAGAAGCTTGAGAGGCTCTCTGAGTACCTCCTACTATCTCATCGATGTTTAATATAGTATTAAAGTCTCCACCTAGAAGAATTAGATCATTCTTATGATAATTGATAAATAAGGTGAGTTCTTCCCATAATCGTTTCTTGTCTATATTATAGGTTGGACCATATATTCATCAGAATAAACTGAAGGTTAGATTTGGTACTTCTGACACTACAACCTAACCAATTATTGATGGAGTTTAAGATTTCTAAAGTGACTTTCCTAGGGTTCCATATGAATCCTAAGCCTCCAAAAGCCCCTTTAGATTTGTGGAAGGTAGTATTCTAGCTCCCTAATTTCTTTTCTAACTTAGTACCTTCTTCCTTATTTAACTTAGTTTCTTGAATTAGAATAATTTCATATTCAAATGATTTTAAATTTTGTTTTAGTAATCTTTTCTTGCTAGGGCATTTAAGCCCCTAGCATTCTACATGGTGATCTTCATCTTTCCTTGGGAAGGATCTTCCCCTTCCCTAAATTGAAAAGTTAATTGATCTTTTGTTGTTCTCTAGCCTGACCATCTGCTTCTTTGAGTTCCTTGTGGGATTTTCTACCTCTTTTGGATTTGACCTTACCATATTTAGGGGATTTGAGTCCTTCGTGATTCATCTGGATACCCAACTGTTCTATGTTCCCTTGTGCCCTTCAAACAATTTCAGATTGATTGCCTTCTTTGCCATCCATTTCTTCATTTACCATCTCCTGTAATAACTACTCTGCTATATTTAGGTGGTCATTTGTGGCTTTGTCCAGTGTAAATGCATATCTTTTGAACTCGATTTCCTCAGGAACCTTGTCTTGCAAAATCTCTGGAAGTGCATTGCTAGTTAGCTGTGTTTCCTCATTTTTGTCTTCACCTTCAATTTTTAATAAGTCTCTTCTTAGATCTTCATAGCTATAATTGTCTCCTCCTAGTTTTAGAACTTTCTGAATCAAACTCTCTTTTTGTGCTTCATTGCTCCTGTCAATGTTCTCAAAGCTAAAGACTTTAATTAATTCCTCAGTTAAGGATTCTAGATTGTCTTTTTCAGCCTTATCTAGATAAAAAATTTCTAGTTCTTCCTCCCTGACCGAGTCTCTGTGTAAGAAATCTTGAAAATCTTGTGTTAGCCATCTTTTTATTTTAGATTGATCACTGCTCTTCTCCTTATTATTGCTGCCAAAGAGATCAATTGATTCTAGTTTGGCTGGTGGTGTTTGCCAAATTTTGGAACACCATCTGATTGGTTCTTCATCAGTAGTTATTGGAGCTTCCTTGTTTTTTAATGTACACTCTTGAGGATATTCCATCTCCTCATCTAATTCCATAGTCACCCCTTTTCCTGGTTCTACCCCACCGAATAGAAGGATGTTTTTTGTTTCCTCTATGCTTCTAACGTCCAAATCCAATGACTCCTTGTTAGGCTATATCTCCAATTTCTCTGGTGATTCAACCACTTTGATTGAAGGACTACTTTTCTTATTCTTCTTGGTCTCCCTTAAGATGTCCCTTCCTTCCCTGTTGATAATGGTATCTTTTTGACAATTTCTACCATCTGTGCTAAAATCTTTGGCTCTATGGTTCTTACCAGTCCTATGCGAATTTAAAAGAGGACTTGTACCTTTGCTTCGCCTAATATCTGTATCATTTGCTTTTCCTTTGCTGAGTCCTAGTCCTATCCATTTTCCTTTTTCTGTATGTTGACTGCTAGTAATTTTATCTTCTTGCTTTTCATTTGACACTTTCTTTTGTCTCTCTCTGAGAGCTTGGGGTAGGTTATGTCTAGGATCTGACAATGGAGTAACCCTTTTGGGTTTTTTAGTGCTTGCTATCCCCTTTTCTTGGATTTGAACCTTATTTTTTGAGATGTCCCGGTGAGCCTGAGGTGCATCCTTCTTTTGCATAGAAGCTTTTATTTGTTCTTTTTGATTTCTGAAGTTCATCATAGGGAATGTGCTTTTGAGGTCCGCAATTAGTTGCAATGTTTTGAATATAATTTTATTATCATTATCTAATCTAATGGTTTCTATTATTTTGCCTTCATATTTGTGGAGTTTTAAATTGTATATTGCTCTGTTAGTTTTAATTTTAACCTTGTCAGATTTTATAGTATTAGCCTTGCATTGGATAAGTAGCTTGATATTGTTACATAATTGAAGGGAGGAATCTAAGCCTATCAATTCACCCAGAGATGACTCTATTTCCTTGATGATGTCTAGGTGAAGGAGTTTTAGAGGAAGGGATTGGATGCTAAACCAGGTTGGAATAGCAAAGTCTAACATCCCTTCCTTACAGTCCAAAGACCAATCAAAAAATCTCACCGCATAACCTTTAAAAAAGCAATCAAAAACATAAAGAAAGTCCTTTTTAACAAATTCATCACTGCAACACAAATATATTAGTCTATCAGAGTGGTGGGAAATACTTACTCGATTCTTGCAATAATCTTCTAACCAGTTGCTGAGGTTGATCAGTTCACATTTTGGATCGTTCCAATATGCAAATATACCCACTTTTTGACATTCTTTCCATCGCTCTTCACTGGCTTTAATACTGATGGTAAAAAACTTATCTTTAAGGTTAGGAGAATGAGAAACAAGTGATGATTTAGAGGCTGAGTGATTGACACCTAAAGGGTTGGCAACATGGGATTTGTGATGGGGGGGATGTAGGAGTAGGGCGAGCCACTGGGGGATGACATAATTGAGGGATCTTGCCTCCTTGGATGGATCTTACAAGATTGGCTCATGGTGTTTTGGAAATGAAGCCTTGTATGCCATGAAGATGAATTATGCTTGTTGTTCCCTAAATATTTGACTAAGATTGAAAACCCTAATTTGGTTATCCAGGCCGGTCGTTGAAAAAATGATGGGGCAAGTGAACGAAGACCTAAGAAATGAATAATCACCATAATGAAAATTGTCCTTAACTTTGTGGGTTGACCTCCGATGGGCATGCAGTTGCGATTTTTGGATACAGGCATCCAGAAGCTTACTACCATCCTCCTTAATACCATGAACAGGTTTGTCTCCTTTTCTGGCTGGAGAAACCAACGAGCAGGCTGGGGGAGCCTTTTGATTTTGACCAACTTGATTTGATTTGGGGCACTCTAGTTCATGAAACTCACTAAGGACCTCAAAATGGTTCGAAGTTTTTATCGAATATCTGCAGGGAGGTTTGGGTTTCAGAGGCAGGGCATTGCTTGCTATGCACCATGTCTAAATCTTATTCCTATCAGAATAGCGGAGAATTGGAGTGGGGTTAGTTGCTACACATGCTTTGGAGGAGGGAAATACCGAAGGGTATCTTGAATTTTTTTTAACCCATTGAAGATTGTTGCGTTGAAATCTTTTTGTCATTTATTTTGAATAATTCACTGAATTGCTGCTTGCTTTTTTCGACATTTTCACTTAAGAGATTTTTGTCATTAGAATTAGTTTTATAGTTATCATTAAGTTGTTTTATAATTTTCTTAAAGAAGTATGAATTTTACTAGACCATAAGAAAATAATTTTAAAAATAAAACAAAAACATGCCACTAACCCATTGTTTGGAAATACACTTAGATTAAAATATACCCTAAAATTACTTATATGTCTCTTTTTGAAAGATAAACTTTTGTTAAGAGACCCTTGAATTGGTGGTGAAGTTGCTTGGTTCTCATTAAGATTAGATTTTGATGAAATTAATACCCTCCTTAAAGCTAAACCTTCCACTTAATAACAACACAAACCTTTTTTAAGAATTAAAAAATTAAAAAGCTGAGAAATAGTACTTTGTACTAATCCCGCTAAAAATTGTTTGCACTATCTTCTATTCACCCTTCCACTAACTTGACAAAATAATATTCAATATTAAAGGATAAACAATAAAAATAGCATAAAATAAAGAAAAGTAAAAAGTAAAAGAAAGCAAATCAATTCAACCGATCTCTTGCTTTCAATTATGGAAAAGTAACAGGTACCTGTATAAAAATGATCGGTTACCAAGTCAAGAAACGCATGAAATTCGATTTATTTCCTTAATATTTTCCCCATCATTTATTATTTAGGATTCACCAGTTTCACGTCTACAGTTTGAGCTTTCTTTCAACGCCAAATCACTGCATTCGAATGCCAGAGCATGGCTAATGAGTTGCTGGGTGAGCAGATCTGGATACCCTATTGATTTTTTCTTTCTTTGAATGTAGAAGTTGTCCCAGAAATAAATTCTGCGCAGAATGTAATTGTGTTCTTTTAAATTTTTGTATTCAACCAGTTGAAAATATAAGATAGAGTTCGAGTTTTTATCTGCTTTTGACTATGAAAATCTGCATGGTTGAATTTTTACTAAAAAAATAAAACATAAACAAAGAAGGGTTTCTTGAACACGGAATATAGTGAATTGTGTTTAATATTCAATTTTGGTGTGCTCTCTGCTCCTTGGTTTGGTCAATGCTAGTTGTATTGACGGCCAATGTGTAGCATGCGGATTTGGGAATATATTACTTGATAAGATTGTTTTTCCTTATTGGTATCTGGTAGGTTGGTGTTGCTTAAAAAATGATTCTCTTTGATGTAGATGGCTGCATGTGGGTTTTTCCAAACTTGTGGGTTTGCTGTTGATTTGGTAGTTTTCCCGGTTTCCTTTTTGGTTGAAAGGCGTTCCTGTTTGTTTTTGGTTGCAGGAATTGGAGTTGGTGTTGCAATCTTGTTCCTTGTAAGCTTTTGTAAAGAGGTAGGCATTGGTTTTGTAATATTCTGATTTTGTAAAGAGGCAGACCTTGTCTTTCTGATATTTGTGAAGACGGTGCCCTCGGTTTTTAATTTGTGCTGGTGAGGCTTGGTAATCAAACCCTAGCAGTCAAAATTGCAGACGGGGCTGGATATTAGTAATTCGAAGTAGGCAATCCTTCATTTGGGAAAACTTTAATTACAGGAGTAACCATCACAGCCTTAAAAGTAGTAAAGAAGCCGACAGTCTTTCTACTTAGGTATATCTTTGTTGTCTTCTGGGCCTGAACATGAGTCGACCTCATGATGGTCATTCCTTCGCCTCATTCTTTGGAAATCCTTTCAGGATTGTCATTCGGAAACGCTTAGCGAGCTTCAATTCAAGACACAGTCAGGCATTGAAGGCTTTTGAAAGCTCTTTAGCAGATAGATTAAAGCAACTACTTTTGTCGAAGCCAAAAGGCTTCATAAATTTGGCATGGATGGAACAAGCCGTGGAGGTATCATGTGCAACACACAAGGATTTGAGGTCCTTCATTGCGGATCTGCAATTTCCTTTAACAAAGTGGGATAAGAAATGGATTGACGAGTATATGGATGATAGTTTGAAATTGCTTGACATTTGTAATTTGTTGAATGCTGAGACCTTAAGGCTTGAAATATTTAAACTCTCAGTACAATATGTATTACATCTGCTGGATTTCTCTGCTGGAGTTCCACCATATGACAAAGTGTTTCGTGCCAAAGCCACCCTGCAAGACTTGACAGGAGAAAGTGAAGTAGAGGGGAGAAGTGGCAAGTCCGAAGCAATTTCTAAAGCTGCGAGTTGTACTGCTATTTTACATAGCATGAATAAAAGTTTTCACTTGGGGAAGAAGAAATGCTCTAGCAAAGGCAAGCTTCTCGTGAGGGCAATGTATGGAGTAAAGGTGATAACCATATTTGTATGCAGTATTCTTACATCTGCTTTGTCAGGATGTGATGATTCATTTGGAGAATTGGACGTTCCTGAACGATTCTTGTGGTCAGCATCATTTAGGAGTTTGGAGCAGGAGGTCAAAGATCAGGACATCAAGAGTGGGGTTAGCAAGGCTTTTGTTTTGAAAGAATTGGAGGACCTGGATGCATCAGTTAAAAACATTCACTCAGTCATTCAAACCTCATACCATGGCATTCTGGAAGGAAAAGGCAAAGCAGAGCAGGTACCTGAAGGATTGGAGGTGGCACACATCAGAGAGGGTGTTAAAGAATTAAGGCATAGTGTAGAGATGCTTTCCAATGGGCTAGATTCTTTAAAGAATCAGGTCAATGAGTTTTTCCAGATTGTATTGAATGGTAGAAATGCGTTACTTGAAAATCTGCGGGCATCTGATGACAGAGAAACTTTTGAAGACGGGGCTGGCCAAGATTGAACTGACAGAGTTTGCCCACTCACGCTTTCTAGTTTCCACATGCAGGAGAGAACTGTATTCTAGGCTTTGCAAGTTACTATGTATCAAAGTGCCTATGAATGTTAGGACATGTATTTGCTTGTATAAGCTGTCAAGTTTAGGAGTTTATGTAACTGTTAGAAAGGTTGATGCAAATATGCTTGTAACTGTCCTTGATTTGTATAAACAGTTTTTGACTTTTGAAGGAAGTTATGATGCTGTAGTTAATCGAGTAAAAGTTATACATGACATTTGGTTAACATTTAACAAGAGTCTTAACAAAATGGCTATTAACAGTTGGTATGCAAACAAAGCATTAGTGTAAGAGAAATTTTAATTGAGTCATTAGATGTGAAGCTAGAAAGCATAACTCAATAAGTTGTGTTAATTTCCAATTAATCAATAGAAAACTTGCCATAATTGCTTGCTTCCGTTATAGCCTGAAACAAATAGCTCCACTCAAATGTTCTTTCATATCTAATCATCATATTCATATATATCCATCTTAAGAACTCTCTCATCATCACAAAGTTATTATGTGTGATCACTTTTACTAGGAAAAACTACATTGTGCATACCGCAAAAACATTAGAGTTTCTTATTTTGCCCCTTATTTCACCATAATCTTCCACAAATAGGACTAATGCTTGCCATAGATATAAATAAGATGGAGTCAGGGCTCTATATCCAATGTCACTGAGGCACTGCATTACATCATTCTTCCATTCTAGCGAATTCATTGGAGACATCAAGTAAAGGGATGGAGTTCTAGTGTTATCTGAAAAAATGATCAGTCCGTTTCTAATGCAGAAAAAGAGCCCCTAATTGATCAGAAATTGTTCTCAGTCTTAGTCCTTGCTCTTTAAATTGGTTTAGATGTATTGTTTCCAATTGTTTATATTTTGATCATTTGCTGTTTTTATGGGTTAAGGGCTGTGTACTTACCCTCTGGATTTTGGATTAGCTCCAACTGTTTACCTGAATTAATTGCACAGCCATCTAGCTCTAATTATTTGCAAAGTTGCATGGATACGGATACAGAAAGAAATACCGATACGGTATTGGGTACAGATACAACCATTTTTTAAGATCCCCAATATGAATGCGGCTGGATATGACATTAATAAATATCACATGCATATATTTAACACAAATTTCTAAGTATTAGAGGAGTTTTTCAATACTTCAAAAACAATATTGACACATAAATGCTACATAAATATTTATAACTTAATTTAACACTTTAGAATATGCAAAAATTGTAGAGTTGCATTAGATGACAACCCAGCAAAATTGGTTGCTGAATAGAAAAACATTTTATTTTTCTCATTTGGTGCGGGTTTTGTTTATACCATTTTTTTAAAACAATTGTATTAATAAAGTTTTTAAAATTAAATTTGGGAAGATTTACGCCACAACTTAAAAAGGTCAATGCAAATATTTGCTTCTATAAGCTGTCAAGTTTAGGAGTGAATGCAAGTGTTAGAAAGGTTGATGCAAATATGCTTGTAACTGTCCTTGTTTTGTATAAACAGTTTTTGACTTTTGAAGTAAGTTATGATGTTGTAGTTAATCGAGTAAAAGTTATACATGACATTTGGTTAAACATTTAACAAGAGTCTTAACAAAATGTCTAGTAACAGTTGGCATGCAAACAAAACGTAAGTGTAAGATAAATTTTAAATGAGTCATTAGAAGTGAAGCTAGAAAGCATATCTCAATAAGTTGTACCAATTTCCAATTAATCAATAGAAAACTTGCCATAATTGCTTACTTCCATTGATAGCCTGAAACGAATAGCTCCACTCAAATGTTCTTTCGTATCTAATCTTCATATTCATATGTATCCATCTTAAGAACTCTCTCATCATCACAAATTTATTATGTGTAATCACTTGTGCTAGAAAAAACTACATTGTACATACTGCAAAAACATTGGAGTTTCTTATTTTGCCCCTTATTTCACCATAAAATAAGATGGATTCGGGGCTCTATATCCAATGCAACTGAATGTAATTCTAAGCTTGAACAAAAGGCAAAGCAGAGCAGGTCCCTGAAGGATTGGAGGAGGTGGCACACATTAGAGAGGATGTTAAAGAATTAAGGCAAAGTGTAGAGATGCTTTCCAATTGGCTAGATTCTTTAAACTGGAAAGAATTACTGGCATTGGTATATTATAAGAGCTTTTGAACTGGAAACTAAAATGCCATCCAAACTCACATTTTATTGCCTTCTACTCCAAAGATGATGAAATGGTATAGAATGTTGATGAAAATAAATAAATATTTAGTTCCCCATTGACCATTGGCAACACTACCTTTAGTACCAAAAGATATGACAGTGTTCCTCTCGAACCATATTTAAATGCATTACCACAAAAGACGATTTACCCAAACAAACATGTTGTGCACAAGATTAGTCCCCAGTGAGTTTACAAACTTCATATATTACCTGAAAAGCTCTATCCCTTCTTATGGAGTGCCCATTTTCTGACATGCATGTGCAAGACAACCACTAGGTAGACTTGTCTATGGACCATTTTTCTAATCAAAATTGTAGGTATTAGAAGAAAAATAACGTTGATGAGAGGGAGAAAATGTAGAAATCTCTTAACTCCTCCATGCTCCAAGTTTAATGCAGCTCTTATGGCCACCATTAAGGGCTTCCTCAATATATACATCTACACAGTATGTTGCAGATATGTATTAGAAGAGGTATAAGAGATTTTACAGGCACTTGCTTATAAGAAAAACAATCATAACTGCAAATCATTAACTAGACATTCAACAAGAAAGCCAGAAAAGACTACCATAATGAACATAAAAACTATAATAAAAATGTACCTGTTGCTTGAAGTTCAGACTTGATGTGGAGCTTGCTCTGAGAAAAACTTGTTCAACACCAAGTTCTTTTTGAAGAGATGATTTTCCCAATTCAGTGTTGTTTGTTTTCACAGGATGCCAACCCAAATAACACATCCCAGTGACTCTGCAACCTATAGTTTTCATATCATCTTTAGAAGAATTGGCAATTATCTATTTTATAGTTCTCTTCTAGCTAAAGAAACTGGCACTGTCATGCAGCAGAAAATAAAACTAGCAGTCAAAAACATTGTGATTCTCCAGTAACTAAACACCAGGAACCACTCCTCATAACCAAAAGTAGAGTGCAGCAAATGAATATTAGATAGATGCAATTCTGTCAGTCTTGTCCAAATACCGAATCCCGCAAATTTTGCAGAAGGTTTTTTTGATTGTTGTCCATACACTATTTAAAACCTCACATTTTGGATAAGGTTGAAAGCATGGTGGTAATTCCGTAAACATAAATCGATCAGATTGGAGTAATGCTTGAAATGGCACCAAAGTCTTCTCAAAATTGAAAAGGGGGACAAGGCTGTCGCAACAGACCAGAGGGGATGAGTACCCAAACCTGGAGGAGCAATAGTCCGTGACAGTTTGGGCCTTATCCTCAATCCCAGGATTACAAAGTCCACAACCATCTAGTTACAATTCCTACAAACCCAATCAAACTTCAACCGCCTTGTTGAGAGAACAAACACCCATACAAACTGAATACCAAACAAACACCTGTAATATGCAACTCAGATCAAGTGTAATCAACCCTGGATTCCCTGAGATTAATTACACCCAACCCACTTCACTAAATCCCCAAGCTAGAATGCCCAGATCGAAAGAAAAAAGAACAGAGTTTGATATAGACCTGATAAGAATCCACAGACAATGCTTCGCCCCTATGCAGAGCCACACCATACATGATGATAGTTCTTCCTCTGTTGTTCATCACTGTGAATGATAAACTCTTCCATTCAAATAAGAATTACTATGCCAATTGGCTTCCCAATTTTGAATCATTTGATGTCATCCAGTATTTGACCCCTTTATCCAAGCTGCTATTATATCATCTCTTCCGCCCACATTGCTTATCAACACCAACTCAAAATAATTTCGTCCATTTATGTTAAAACAGATTCCCATGTCCTTTTGCAAGGAACCCTGTAATCGATGCCAAATGATTCACAGATAATTAAAAACTTTATCATATGTAATTGACTTCAAAAATGTGTAGCAAATAAGCAGAGTGTAAGCAAAAAAAGCTACAATTTTTCAGATCTAGCTCTACTTGTAACTAAGAAAAGCTTCAATTTTTCCAGATCTAGCTCTACTTCTAAAATATAGAACTGAAATCCTACAAAATGAGGCTCATAAATTCTATTTCTTTCACATCTAAACAATTTATGATGAAAAGCTAAAAAGATAATATTTCATTCCCAAGCCGGACATCAATCAGATGATAAGCGTTGAGAGATCTTTACAAAAACATTAATCTCCATTTATAAAGGACACATTGTCATCATGAGTATAATTTAGAAAGAATAGTAAATAATTTGGCCTACCTCTTGTAAAGAACAGGCACAATTCCACAAAAAGGCAGGCTATGCCATGTCAAAATGTTGAAGAGGTTAATTGCACCATCCTCTATTATCATTTGGCAGAGCATTATTGGGTGGACAAAAATTCATAGCAGTAATTATTATGGAATTTCCACTTAGGCACTACTATGGATCCTTCTTAACATCACACTTTGTCTTGTAACACACTCCACGTATTCTTCCAGTGCTGAACAGAGCACTGCTCAGAGCTGCTGTGTGTATGTCATATCTGATGCTGTACAATTTATCATAACCACAAGCGCCACCTGCAACAATAACATCATCTTCCTTTTACTTAGTTTTCATTCAGTCTCTTATTTAACAAGACAAAATGATGTCAGACGAGTAATAGGAATTTAATCTGAAACGCCACAAATAAAATCTAAAATGGCCCTGGAGTTGGAAATCATTCTCAAAATAGGCATGAGCCTATAATACAATGGTAAATTGTGAGCCTCTTATCTGGGAGGTCGTGGGTTCGAGTTTACTCAAGCATACTAAATAATAATAATAAGTTGTTGAAGCATGTAGCTTTGGTCTGACAATAACTGTGATATGCACAGTTGAAACCGATGATCATATATATATTTTGAGATCATTTAAGGTATGATCGAAACTTATTCTGATTCCTTTGATATTTAGAGCACTATTGATTTATACTTTATATTGGGCTGCAGATCATAATGATTGGTAATACATTTTAGATTTGTGTTAAGTCTGTAACAAATCAGGCATGATTAGTTAACATCAAATAGGTGTGAGGATGAATGTTCATGTCTCCATTCGGAGACATGACCATTCACCCCCACACCCTTCCACATGATATGTATACTTGATCTGCCCGAATAAACAAGGCATCAAAATCAATTAATGCAAGCACATCAAAGGATCGAAGTACATTACAAGTTCAAGAACATTATATTATCTCTGTTATTTCTGTACTAACATATACAGATTCTAGAGCAAATATATTTTTTGTCAACAGTGTTCATACCTGCAATAAAATTGTGCATCAGCAAGTCACGAATTTGAAATCTGGTAAGAAACTTTACATGGTATCAGAGCCTTGTTAAGGAGAGATCTCATTAAGTTTAAGAGATCAGATTTCACATTAAATTGTAGTCACTCATTTCACTTCAAGATGACAAATGTGAGCGTTTGAATTAGATAGAGAAAGTAAGAGTAAATAAGAAAAGCTGCCAAGAAGGTGGAAAAATAATCACTAGTGCAAAGATCGCTGGGAAATACATGGATCATAACCGGCATGTCAGATCCTAGCACCTGCCTCACAAGATTGGCCCTTATTTATAATGCTTGGTTTCTAGGCCAATGTGTGAGATATATGTACAAAATGTTTTCTTCTATATCCAAACTTAGGCTTTGGCAGAAGTAAAATAAGAGATGTCCTTTGGTCTTGGTGCACACATTGGAGCAATTAGATCAAAAGCACATTGCTTTGAATGTTGTATCAGAGGATATTGCAACCATAGCAAAGCAAGAAGTATCGACAAGCGCACAGGCCCATCTTCATCACTAAGGAATACCTCCTTTTCTAGAGCTGGTGATTTGCGAAATTAAGGTCGTGCAAAAAGATAATGAGGATTGTGTAACCAGTGGATTCGACTGTAACAATCAATATATTGGAAATATTAGTAGTTTTTTCTTCGCACCAAACTGCTTAAACTATGAAAGATCAAACATTCTATATGATAAATATTAATCGCTAAGTTGACTGATCCAATAAAATGGATTGAATTGGGGTGACTACGATATCTCCTTGTGAAAATGAAATGTAGATAGGTATTATGATTGCTGCATTTTGACAAGTAGAAGTTGAGGAAGATGCCTAAGTTGGCAATGACAACTGAAGGTTTAACACACGGTCCCCAGATCCCACAGTTATCTTGATTAGATTAAGTATCGATAAATGAAGCAGAAGATAAGTACTGTATGTACATGGATCAAGAGGAAGCCATGTGAAGTAGTTTGAACATCCCACAACCATTGTGTTGATTGGTTAACATGTATTATATGTCTAAATTTGCTTCTTACACAAAGTGATGTTTAACCGCATCGTGAAAGGGCCAAGATTTATCATTTTTTGTTGACCCATAATTGAAGAGTAGCACATCAGTATTGGAGGACACTGAAGCTATTAACTTGAAAGTCAACAAGCTCTAGTGTGCATTTGTGTTGCAGAAGATAAGGTCAATAGTACCTTGTGAAGCTATGTTGGTTGGCTTGCTGTCTAAAATAAACGAGATCTTCATGAGTCATAACTTTTGTTGGTGGGAATGGAAAGAAGTGTCTTCACCATGGAGTTATACCATGTTCAGATCTATGACAACCTACATAAACTAAGTAGGCTGCCCCGTATGAGTAGGAGCTCAGGATCTATGGGCCCTATGCGCACCACTTGTTGGGAGCACTGTTATATGTATACCGGAAAGGGTGATTGGGAGAGAGCCTCACTAAGAATCTTGGTTGTGGCAGCATGATTGTAGAAATCAAATTTGATCACATAAGATGCTTTATGTGTGTTGATTGAAATCCTCATGCACTGTACAACAAGGATTTAGTTGTGTTGGAACAAAATAAGCAAGGTCCTTAAATCAAGATGTCTCTTGTTGATTCCAAAGTGAGATGTAATCTAAGAGGAAATCATCTCCATGTTTGATATCGAGTCAAAGCACTAAATATTCATGAAGGATGAAAATTGATTCATGCATTATATTTCTTGTATGGGCTCACCTTATGAAAGGAAATATTTGAAACACAAGGAGGAAAGCATATGGAATTCAGATTTCAGAGGCAGTCTGGCATCTTCTAAGAGTTCAAAATGTCGATGAACTCAAGCTTCAGAGGGAGCAGATGGGTTCAGTCAACTTGTGACAATCTTGATCATAGTGATTAAGAGGGAGTTTTACTGTTAAAGGTGAAACACTTATGAGGTAAACTTGATTGATAATTATACTAATGAGATCATTTTAATGCCTTATGGGCCTTGTGTAAATCATGAGGAAGTGACGACTTCCAAATGATTATCACTTGTATTTGCTAATGTTATTCGAAGATGACAATCTTACAATAACTTAATCTTCTATCATGATAGACATCATGTGATGGCTGGAACAAATCAAGATAGATGATTTCTAGCATGGTGGATTCAGTTCCTTAAATAGACCATGACCTAAATTGTGATAGACATCGTATGATGGCTGAAACTAATCATATTAGATTATGAATGTTACTATGGTAAGTACACGTTACCTTTGAACAGTTTTGAGTTATGGTGAATATCATGAGACTTGATATTCTTGATTAGACCAGATCTTTGATATCATATTGAGATGACATCTAAAATTGGGTATCACGTGTTAGGTGATTCCTTATATCACATGTTAGGTGATATGTAAAATTAGGTATTATGTGTTAGGTGATTCCTCATATCACAGTGTTAGGTGATATGGAAAACTAGGTATCACGTGTTAGGCGATTCCTCATATCACGTGTTAGGTGATATGTAAAACTAAGTATCACATGTTAGGTGATTCCTCATATCATGGTGTTAGGTGATATGTAAAACTAGGTATTATATGTTAGATGATACTTCATATCATTTGTTATGTGATCACAAAATATGTAATATGGATATACCATGATCCCTTATGGTGGATATCATGAGACTTGATATTTGTGTACACACCATAACTGGAAAGAATATCATGAGGCTTGATTTCCTTAAATATATCTAGATGATATCATTTTTAAATAAGGAGAACTTATATATATGCACTTTGTCTTCCTTAGCTAAGAGGGAGTGTAAAAGCATGTAGCTTCGGTCTGACAATAACTGTGATATGCATAGTTGAAACTGATGATCACATATATATTCTGAGATCATTTAAGGCATGATCGAAACTTATTTTGATTCTTTTGATATTTAAATCTCTATTGATCTATACTTTATATTGGGCTGTAGATCATAATGATTGGTAATACATTTTAGACTTGTTTTAAGTCTATAATAGATCGGGCATGATTAGTTAACACCGAATAGCTTAGTTACCGGATTCGTCCATAAACACCCGGATCCGGATTCGGGCCACGTATGGATCCATGAGGATCCGGGCAGGATCCGTAATCTTGCCTGTGGATCCGTAAGGATCTGCTTACGGATCCGCGGCCCGCGAATCCTTACGGATCCATAGGCAGGATTACGAATCCTGCCCGGATCCTCGAGGATCCACGCGCGGATCCGCGGTAGGGCCCAATTAAAGAAGAAAAAAAGTGGGCCCAACTTCATTTTTTAATATTTTTTTTTTCCTAAAGGCCCTAAACCCTAAAAACAACCCTCTAAATCACAATGCAAGTTCATTTACTCTCTATTTTGCTCTCTCATTTTGCTCTCTCATACTTGTTAGTTTGAAGTAAAGTGCTTGGATTTGAAGGAGATCAGTTGTGGAGCTTCAAATACCTTGCAAAAAGTGTTTAAGGTATGCATTTCAACCATATTCTTGAGTTCTTTCATAGATTATTGATTTATTTTTAGTTTTCCAAATTTTCAAGTTTTTGTGTAAGTGTGAAGCATGGTTTTCTTTCACTTTTTTTTCTAGATTGCAAGAATAGAACAATGAGTAGTCAAGGCTCAGTGGGTCAAAATTGATAAGGGGTCTCCTTTATGGAGACACACAACAAGAGTCGCACAATGTCCTGGGGATGAAGCATACATATGGAAATGTAATTTTTGCAACATACAACATAGAAGCTCCTATTCTCGAGTGAAACTACATTTTTTGGGCCCTGCGGGTGAAGGAGTTCACATGTGTCAGGGTAGTGATAAGAAGGGATTACCAGCTGCACAAATAGCAGCATTAGCAAAAGAGCAAGATGATACTGATAGAGCAGTTGCAAAAGAAAAACGTGGTGCTTCCAAAAAACAAATATACCAACACCATCATCCGATCAAACAAACACAAGAACACATCCTTTTTTGCCTATGCCAACTACAAATGATGAAGATGAAGACCCATCTCCACTCACCCGCAAGAGAGGCCCACTAGATAGGGCATTCCAAAATGAAAAGAGAGACATTGCTGATCACAAAATTGGACGTTGTTTAATTGCAAATGGTGTTTCATTTAATTTTGCTAGATCACCTTATTTTAGGGAGATGGTGGAAGCAGTAAATGATGCACCCCATGGTTACAAACCGCCTGGTTATGAGAAGTTGCGCACTACCATATTACATGATGAGAGGAAAAATGTAGAGGCTCAACTTCAACCAATAAGAGATTTTTGGGTTCAATCGGGTGTGTCTATTATTTCGGATGGGTGGAAAGATTGTAGAAATCGTCCATTGATCAATGTTATTGCTATATGCCCTAAGGGGGCAATGTTCTTGAAGGTAGTTGATTGTGAAGAGCTAGTGAAAGATGCAAAATTTATTTCACGCATTCTCATTGATGCCATAGAGTCAGTGGGTCCTGATAATGTTGTCCAAGTGGTCACGGACAATGCAAAAGTTTGCAGGGCTGCAGGGATAATTGTAGAGTCTAGATATGATCATATCTTTTGGACACCATGTACCGTCTACTCTCTCAATTTAGTGATGAAAGCAATTGGCACCGAAATAGATTGGGTGAAAAGGATATATGAGGAAGCTGAAGAGATTCAAATGTTTGTGACAAATCACCACATGTCACAAGCAATTTTTAAGAGTTTCTCAGACTTAGAGTTATTGAAGGTAAATTTTTGTATTTAATATATAATGGAATATTATTGGATTCCACAATTATTAATTTTTGTTGTTGTTTACATTAACATGTTTTAATTTTTAAATGTTTTACTAACTTGAGTTTAACATGTTCTTAGGTTGCTGAAACCCGCTTTGCCTCTCACACAATTGTCTTGAGACGACTTGTGAAGGTAAAAGAAGCATTGAAGCATATGGTCATTAGCCCCCAATGGGGCGTTTGGAAGAATTCCAATACAACAAGGGCCTTAAATGTGAGAAGAATGATACCAGATGAGGATTGGTGGGGTCTTGTGAGTTATGTGTTGGAAATCACCGATCCAATAATGGCAATGCTTCGCTTCGTAGATAGTGATGAGCCATGCCTTGGGGATATTTATGATTCCACGGATAGTATGCTAGAAAAAATTAAAATGGTAAGTTTTACGCTCTTTTACAACAATTTTTTATTTGAGAGATATCTAGATTCTAAAGTTTAAATTTTGATATATTCACTAATTATAATTATTATTCATATTTCATATCTTAGGTCATACAAGGAGGGAGAATGATCCCGAGGACACCCATTACAAGAAGGTGGAAAAAATTGTTCATCATCAATAGAACAAGATGACCAGACCTTTGCACCTCCTTGCATATGCTTTACCCCCGAGGTACTGTAGTTCTTATCAAATGTTTGTGCTATTGATATTTGATAGTGTTCAATTGTTTTTTGTTATCCCCAGGTACTATAGTGTAGATGTACTTCACCTTCTAGGTAGAGTGCCACCATTTAGAGATGCAGAGGTTGAAGATGGGTATAAGAGGGCACTAGCTAAGATATTCCAAGATCCAGAGATTGGGGCAATTGTGAGGAGTGAATTTGTTGCTTTCAACTCAGGTGAGGATTTCCACCCTATTGCCATAGCAGACCAAAGCAGGATGGGTGCCATCAAATGGTGGTACCTTCATGGGCAAGCCTTCACGTACCTCCAACCTCTTGCCATAAAGGTCCTATCCCAAGTAAGTTTGTAAAATTAAGCTTAAGGTTAACATTCTCAATTCCTTGAATTTATTATTTAATTTATTTATCTTGATTGTTGTGTTGATACTTTTTAATTTCTCTTTAGGTTGCCAGCTCTTCTGCAGCTGAGCGGAATTGGAGTACTTACTCCTTTATCCACTTAGTCAAATGCAACCGGTTGGCTCCAAAAAAATCAGAAGAACTTGTGTTCATTCACAACAATTTGCGCTTGTTGTCACGGAAGGATCCTAAGTACAAGAAGGGGCCTGAAAAGCTTTGGGATGTAGCACCTGAGACTCCTGATTTACATATGACCATCTAGGATCTTGCTAGATCCACTTTGATTGATGTGGATGATGAGGAGGAGGATTATGAGTTAACAATCCCTTCTACTACTAGTGGTTTGGGTTCCTCTACTGATACAGATGCAACACTTGCAGCTCATCAGTACCCCTCTGATGCGGATTTTCTTGAAAATCCATTTGATGATTAAATCCAAAACTTTAGTGTTGACTCTTGACTGTTTTATGAGTAAATCATGTTACAAACTTTAAGTTTAATGATCTATATTTTGAATGTTACTAACTTTCACTTTTAGTAATTCAATGTGAATGTGTTGATTTTCTTTATAATCGTGAAAATAGATTAATTATCAATGTCATTGATCAAGTATACTAGATTCATAGATGCATACTAGAATCATAGATTCATACTATGAAATGATTTAGTTTTAGAATTATGTATATTTATCTTATTTTTTAGTATATATATATATATATATATATATGCACGAATCCTCCACGAATCATAATTGGGGGAAAAAAATCCCGAATCCACGGATCCGATTCATGTGCCCGAATCGGATTCGTGTCATGAATCAGCAACTAAGCTGAATAGGTGTGAGGAGGAATGTTCATGTCTCCGGATGGAGACATGACCATTCACCCCCACACCCTTCCACATGATATGTATACTTGATCTGCCCAAATAAACAAGGCATTGAAATCAATTAATGCAAGCACATCAAAGGATTGAAGTACATTAGAAGTTCAAAAACATTATATTATCTCTGTTATTTCTGTACTAACATATACAGATTCTAGAGAAAATCTATTCTTTGTCAACATTGTTCATACCAGCAATAAAATTGTGCATCAGCAAGTCATGAATTTGAAATTTGGTAAGAAACTTTACATAAGTAATAACAACACAATAATTAATCTTAGCTTCGGCCTCTTACTGATCGAAAAAAAACATTATGAAAAATACTAAGCTCTCTAAAAAAAAAGGTCTATGATTTTTTCAGATGTAGCTCTACTTCTAAAATATAGAACTGAGATCCTACAAAATGAGGCTCAGAAATTCTATTTCTTTCACATCTAAACAATTTATGATGAAATGCTAAAAAGATAATATTTCATTCCCATGCCGGACATCAATCAGATTATAAGAGTTGCAAGCTCTTTACAAAAAGATTAATCTCCATTATAAAGTACACATCTTCATCATGAGTATAATGTAGAAAGAAAAGCAAATAATTTGGCCTACCTCTTGTAAAGAACATGCACAATTCCACCATGGTATTCAACGATTTACAAAAGGGAAGGTTATGCCATGTCAAAATGTTGAAGAGGTTAATTGCACCATCCTCTATTATCATTTGGCAGAGCATTATTGGGTGGACAAAAGTCAATAGCAGTAATTATTATGGAATTTCCACAGAGGCACCACTATGGATCCTTCTTAACATCGCACTTTGTCTTGTAACATGCTCCACATATTCTTCCAGTGCTGAACAGAGCACTTCTAACTCTGTAAAATTTACCATAACCACAAGCGCCACCTGCAACAATAACAACATCATCTTCCTTTTACTTAGTTTTCATTCAATCTCTTATTTAACAAGACAAAATGATATCCAATGAGTGATAGGAATTTAATCTGAAATGCTGGAAATAAAATCTAAAATGACCCTGGAGTTGAAAATCATTCTCAAAATAGGCAAGAGCCTACAATACAACTGTAAATTATGAGCCTCTTGGGTTTGAGTTTACTTGAGCTTACCAAATGATAATAATAAGTAATAACAACACAATAATTAATCTTAGCTTCGGCCTCTGACCGATAAAAAAAAAAAACATTCTGAAAGATACTAAGCTCTCTTAAAAAAATAAAAGCCATATCAAACTGTCTCATGGTTCTAGAACCATCACCACCCCAATAAAATGTGGCATGCCCTTCAGACCAACCATACTCTACTCTTGCAGTAAAACATACTAATGCAAAAACCACCATCCAGATTTCCATCGCTGCAATATTTTGTATAGGCTTCTAAACAAGCTGGTGATTTTATGGCCTTCTAAACAAAATGATGATTTTCTTCACTCATACCCACCATATATATACGCTACATATGTTCCCCCAATATCCACAACTTCAACACTATAAGAAAAGCATCAAGATAGACTTGGGAGGAGGAATTTGACATTACAGAATACCACAACTGAAAATTTAGTGCATGGTTGTTGGATTGCAAAATACATTGGTTATGGAAGTTTGAACATTTGGGTGCAATTTTCTATAATTACATTTTTCTTCTAAATTGGGAAGGCCATCTGTAAGTAATTTAGGTTTGTCTGCCTCCATCTAAGTTATGTGATTTCTAGAAACTTGCTAAATACTGAGGTGTGAGTTCCTTATTGTAAAGTTGAGGAATGAATCTCCACATTCGGATAAACATTCAGGATAAATTTAATGAATTTTTGAGGAACTCGTCACCACAGGCCTTGTTTTCAGCAATATATTAGCCAATTTTAGAAAGTGGAGGACAAGTAAACATATTGATCAGAAGACTACAAATTTAGTTTTATTGAAATAACAAAATGCTTCCTTAGTTTTGCCAGTGTAATCAGCTTGAACTATAGAAATACGTGGCAGAGCAATAGGCAATCTATTTTTCCTATCTAGAATGAGGTACCATACCAAAATTCATGGGTGCTGGAAGCTGTGGAATAGCTGATTTTGCTGACCTATGGATCCATCGCTGTCACCTGCACAACGTGTAATAGATAGTTAATAAATTGTTTTACAACTTATAAAGGAAAAGATTGGAACACAGATTCGTCTACAAATTCAGAAATCAGTGCATTGCTGTTGTTTACTTGGATGCTGCAGTCACCCATTATTTTTATAGGCTGCCTTTGCCCCCTACAAGTTTATATGGGGCGCTCCAGCTGGAACCGAAGAATCAACAACTGCTCTTTGTTGATGTTGCAGTTGTATCTAATAGACTATGCCTCACCATATTGAATCACTGATTCACCATATTGATCGAATCACCTCACCGATCGCCAGGTGAATTTCTGAACATGCTGGCAAAAATCTGTTCCAACCTTGGTTACACATGAAAATAAGAACTTTCCTGCCTAAATGTCCCCAGAAATCATGCATCCAACTGGATATTAAGATTAGAGGTCGTGAAAATAAAAAAATGAACTAAACAATTAATGTATGAGCCCTACAGAGGTTATAGGAGCTGCAAAACCTGAAATCCTCATTCACAGGAGGGCATGGAATTATAAAAACTCGAAGACAGGGTTTCTTCATAGAGTGAAACATACTAATTTCAATCCTCATGGTTGGCGACTACCACAGAGAAGGTTTCAGAAAATGATAAAATACAAATCTTCTCACCCAAACACACCCCTTGGCCGCTCCATCTGATGACCAAATAGCTTGCTGTCCACATCCTAAGTCATACAAACCCTCGTCACCAGCAAGCACCTCAGTATCATGGAGTAGTTGGAGGCAGGCAAGTGAGGTCGTGAAGCAGAGCTCCGACAAATCAAAATGGAAAAAATGGAAACAGCCAGCGGACGATTCAGATTTCTCTCATCGTCTTGCCAGCCTTAACATCAAGTGTGGACTGTCGATCTAAAAATGAATCGATTTTGTTGAGAAAGGGTATGCCTTTGGCGTAATTATGTTTCATGTACAGGGAATAATTTCCCTTGTTGGCATTAGCTTTCCACAGCCCATGCTGTATGTATAGGGAACAAATTCCATAATCTCTTTAGTAGCAGCAAATTTTCATCCAACATAGAACTTATCCTATTTTTTAAATCACTTTTCCATACAATACTTCTGACTTATTTATCAAAGTAATTAATGAATAGTGCGAGTTGAGATTGCGAAGGGTATTGTATTCATGTAATGGGATGCATAGAGGAGGCATGAATGTGATGGTGGTTTCGTGCAGGTTACCATTGGCCTATGTGATGCATGTTATTACTTATAACCAAGGAGAAGCTGATGTCAAAACTGTTTAATCCTGACCTTATGTAAAATTATGCCTTGTGTACAGAGAATAATTTCCCTTGTTGGCATTAGCTTTCCACAGCTCATGCTGTATGTACAGGGAGTAACTTCCGTAATCTCTTTACCAGCTCCAAATTTTCATCCTTGCACTGACATTATTGCATGTGTTACAGAACATTTTACTTAAAACAGCAATAATCTCCAACATAGAACTTATCTATGTTGTTAAATCACTTTTCAATACAACACTTCTGACTCTTTATCAAAGTAACTAATGAATTGCATGAGTTGAGATAGCAAAAGGGTTGTCTATTCATGTAATGGGATGCATAGAGGGGGCATGAATGTGATGGTGGTTTCTTGCAGGTTACCGTTAGCCTATGTGATGCATGTTAAGAGTTATATCTAAAGAGAAGCTGATGTCAAAAGTGTTTAACCTGGCCTTACGTAAAAGTATGCCTCATGTACATAGAATAATTTCTCTTGTTGACATTAGCTTTCTACAGCCCATGCTGAATGTACAAGGAATAACTTCCATAATTTCTTTACCAGTTTTGAATTTTCATCCTTGCACCGACACTATTGCATGTGTTACAGACCATTCAACTTAAAACAACAGTAATCTCCAACATAGAACTTATCTCTGTTGTTTAAATCACTTTTCAATAGAATACTTCTGCCTTTTTATCAAAGTAATTAACGAATAGCATGAGTTGAGATGGCAAAGGATAGTGTATTCATGTAATGAGATGCATAGAGAGGGCATGAATGTGATGGTGGTTTTTTGCAGGTTACCATTAGCCTATGTGATGCATGTTAATAGTTCTAACTAAAGAGAGCTGATGTCAAAACTGTTTAATCCCAACCTCATGTAAAAGTATGCCTCATGTACAGAGAATAATTTCCCTTGTTGGCATTAGCTTTCTACAGCCTATGCTGAATGTGCAGGGAACAACTTCCATAATTTATTTACCAGCTGCAAATTTTCATCCTTGCACTGACACTATTGCATGTGTTACAGACCATTTAATTTAGAACAACAGTAATCTCCAACATAGAATTTACCTATATTGTTTTAATCAGTTTATAATGCAATACTTCTGACTTTTAATTAAAGTAAATAATGAATAGCGTAAGTTGAGATGGTAAAGTGTAGTGTATTCATGTAATGGGATGCACAGAAAGGGCATGAATGCGATGGTGGTTTTTTGCAGGTTACCATTAGCCTATGTGATGCATGTTAATAGTTATAACTAAAGAGAAGCTGATGTCAAAAGTGTTTAATCCCAACCTTATGTAAAATTATGCCTCGTGTACACAGAATAATTTCCCTCGTTGGCTTTAGTTTTCCACAGCCCATGCTGTATGTGCAGGGAATATCTTCCATAATCTTTGTACCAGCTGCAAATTTTCATCCTTGCACTGACACTATTGCATGTGCTACAGACCATTCAATGCAAAACTGCAGTAATCTCCAATATAGAACTGATCTCTATTGTTTAAAATTGGTTTATGAGATGATTAACACAAAACTTGAAATTCAAACAACCTATAGCATAACCAATGCCGAACTACATGTATTAGAAAGTTTCCAGTACAAAGCTCTATAATCTTTAGTCTCAAAAACTAATAAAATTGTACTCACTACTGGAAAAATGTAACAAGAAAAACTTCCCACCTTTCTAGCAATTGACCACTGTCGAGTATAGATTCCTTCCCATCCTCTGTTCCTATTTGTTTAATCAAATCCAAATAATGATATTAAATTATTTAAAAAACCTATAGCGTCTGTACATCACATTAATGTCTACCACTGTTATCAACTGTCACTATGCTTTAGAAAATAAGAAGACTAATTACCACCACTACACAGGAAAAATGACACGTTAATTGTTACCAGCTACTGCTTACAGTATCTTAAAGAAGTTTCAATTGATTAAAAACTAGTCATTGTTCTAATTGTAGATGTACGGCAGATTACTCCCCGTATTTTCTAGCCAGGCGAGCTTTTATGACTTTTGCTGGTACAAAACATTTGTTGAGCACTTAGCAAGTTTTTGCTAAAAACTTGGTCATTTTATAGCAGCACTGAAAGGCAAAAAAGAACCCAAATTATTTTCAATTCTCATTTCTTCACATGTATTTTGATGAGATGGGGGAATAGTCTTTCAAACACTTGTATTCCAATCGCTTGCAAACTGGTTTCTATCAATTTGAAATGGATTTTAAAGTGGATTTGAGGTAGTATTTGAAGAGGATGACATTAAAGATTTGAAGAGGCAGGCTATGGAGGAGGGGGGTGGATTTGGTTTCACATTGGATGACATTGAGTTGAATGAGTAGTCATTGCTAGTGCTAAGAGAAGCTAGAGCTAGTGCTAAGAGAAGCTAGAGGCAGAGCTACATCTAGGATGAAGGATGCTACAGACTGAGTCAAACATACCGACAAAGGAGGCACAGTCATGTCTAGTGAAAACTTTTAGGACTAGACTCTCTACTTCTACCTCTCCCCTAGTTTTTACTAGGGTAGGAAAGAGGAAGATGTAATTGTAATAATGCATTTCCTTGTAGTATTACATAAATTATTGTCAGCTATCAGCATTCCTCACAAGAATGCGATTTTGTACCCACTTTGTATTTAAATATATCTAGACTAAGCTTGTTTCTTTTGTATTCTCATTTATTGACTCATTGGATGCATCTTCTCATTGGATTTTGCAAAAATGAAAATCATTTCTAGTTAAATCTAAGTAATTTTTTAAGTTCTCGAATTTAGAATGAAAACTGGCAGAGTTTTTCCTGATTTTTTTTAGGCGTCAATTTTTGATTTTGGCAAGTTGTCCAACTATGATTTTAAATTTGAGTCATCAGATTTAAAATCATTTTTCTTAATGTAAGTGGATTTCCACAATGCATGATATATGCACAATGTTTATCTCGTGCAATTGTGTTTCAATTTTTTGACCATCAACGTTTCGCATCAATCTCAATGACCCATCATCGTTGATGGTCAAAAAATTGCAACACAATCCACATGCAGATAAAATTGTGCACATATCATTTCTCTTACTTATCCAACAACATCCAACAATATAATTGAAGAATTTTTCACAACAATATTATCGACAAATTATTAACATTGTCCCAGCAATATTATTGAGGGCTATCCGCTGCTTTTGACCTCATTATCAGCTGGATGCTTCATTATCCTACCTGCAATATGAAGAATATGAAGCAAATTATCGACTGTATGAACTGATTTCAAAAGAATAATGAGATTTTTTTCTTTGAAAGGACGAATAATATAGATAATCCTAATCCTAATCTCAAACACATGGCGTGGGCTTCTACGCAGGAGTACAGTTGGAAATAAAGGAACACTTGGAATGAAAGAATGGTCGACAAAGATTTAGAGTAAAAACGATTGAAAATACATGTCTTCTGTTTATCTAATATTGTGTATCAGATTATCTCTATTTTAGCTTTGATAGTTATCTAAGGAAGTATAGTTAGAAGTTAAAACCAAACATACCAGTTTACAAATCTACCATTTTATTATTTAACGTTTCAAAAAACCATTCTACATTTATGTATAATCAGGTTTTACTTATAGGTATCAAACATGCGTGCTCTGCTTCTGCAGAAGTTCTGAAGATAGCGTTGTTAATGGAATTTCATTAGATTTTATGCTGTCTTACAAAAAGGTCGTTTGGGTAAATTGTTTCAACTTTAAAGTATTTGTGGTTTTGATTAACATAAACATTTTGCTTCCGCTGAGCTTAACACACTTGAATGCAATGCAAGACACTTGTAACTGCTTTTCCTTCCAACATAAGTTTTAGGGTTTTACACACCAGACAATTTTTGCTTACAACAAAAATATTATGATAGATGGTTCCCTTTCCTATTCTTATAGGGTATCAAGTCACTCTAACAGGATTAAGCTTAGGGGTACAATGTAACGCCCCGCCAAGGGATCCAAAAGAATTAACCTAAAGTTTCACTAAGGTTGCTAAACATTTTTTTTTTTAAAAAGTAAGAAAGTATGACATACACATCAAACAAATAGTAGCGGAAGCAATAACATGTAATCATCGACAAACATACATTGCAAGTTACATTTCTTAAAGATCCCATGACGTTGAGTCACGTTTAAATTTAATTAATTCTAAGTCTAACAACTATCACATACATAGAAAAGAATAATCAGAAACTCCAATGTCCATAATATACATTTGTTCCGAATGCTCCTTGGCAAATTAATTCGGAATGCTCATTCATCCACTGTACATGTCACAGGGTATGAAAGGCTTAAAAGAATATACATATGTAAAGATCAAGATACAACATCCTCAAATCCATGATACAAAGTACAGTAAAAATATATGAAACTATTCACTATACATGATACATCCATACATCCATAATGATAAAACATCTATCATAAAATCTATCCATCCATCATACTAATCCAAGAACATAGTGTAGGTAAATGCCAATCACGAAATCTCCAGCCACGGTGATCACGGAACGGATCTCAATGGTAAGAGTAAAAGCACTACCACCCGACCGCGTGGAACCTAAATGGTCCACTCCCACCGCACTGAGGAGATAGTCTCAAGTCCCAAATAGGATAACAAAACCTATAATCATAAATACTCTCTAAGTCCAGGAAATCCTATAAGTATGCTAACTCAAGGGTTCCTAAAAAGATCGACATCTAAATCCCAGAGGTACCACAAGACACGTAGGAAACCTAATATGCAAGCGGGAAAGTGTCATCGCAAAAGTCATGTAGAAGTTACCCGAGCAATCCCTTAGGAATCCCGGGTCCCTACTGATCATGCGGCCACTAGTATCCTCTCGTACTGACGAGGCATACTATGGAATGCAAGGTCGTAACCAAGCGTCCTCTCTACCCCATCCTAGTCTGTACTAGCACTCATGGCATGGGAGAGAACATACAATTATCTTGTTAGGTTCATTTTCTCTCATTTAGTGTAAATGTTTTCACTTATTAAAAATGACTTACAATGGGTTTCTCAAGGCAGCCTCTTAAGGCTCCGACCCCCATTGCAAGCCACTTCCCGACTCTACACATAGATAACCTACCCTAGCTCATGAACTCGTAAATCAAAGAATCATAATAAACCCATCTCAGTCCTATACGAGCAACTGAAAATATCATAAAAAGATAATCCACAAAATATATCAGTTCTTCATGAGCAACAGATAACATCAAATAGTAATCATGTAATCACGACAGTTCTCTATCAGCAACTGAAGGCATCAATAATAAGTCACAAAATCCAATGGTTCTCTAATGAGCAACCAGAAAGTAATACAAGTATAACTGATCGAGACTCAGAAATGGTTATCAAATATAACTGATCGAGACTCAAAAATGGTTAAGTTAGGTATTCTCAATTACATACATCTCAGCTTCACACAAGGAAACTGGAAAGCAATCACAAACAGTAAACACAATCATGTCATAGAGCACTTCATCACATTACCATGGTCAGGTTAAGAAAGATCGAGACCAAATCATCAAGACATCACATTCACAAACCCCGAGCCTCTGGTAACAACCTGAACTGGTCAACGCTAAACCAACCCCAAAACATTCAAAGTACAAAGACAACATCAAAGTCTCAGAGATTGGATCTGAAAGTATATTATTTAAGTTAAGGTAAGGTTTGTGTTTTAGTTTAATGTCGAATTCAAGTAACAAAATTTTCACAACTACCCTTTTTCGAATAACCCATTTCTATAATAACTTTCATTAAATCAATATCCAAATTTATAATTTAGTCAAATAACATTCATTATTAATTAACTTAATTAAACTAATTTTAATTAAATTAATCAATATTTATTAGATCTAATTATTTATTTTAATCCCACTACTAATTGTTAATTTATTAATATTTAAACAAAATTATTAATAAATTAAAATCTACAACTATATCTATACAATTAATATTTATTTATTAAATATTTAAAAAGTTTAATATATTATAAAAATTGAATATATTATAATTTTTATTATTTAAAATTTTTAATTAAATAAAATTCATTTTTTTTTAATAATTAAAAAAAAATTATAAAAAAAAATTAAAAAAAAAACGAAATCCCACAACGTTTATAGCCCGTCGGCTTTGGCCGCAGGCCTGCGGTCGCAGGGCCTGCGGCGGCAGGTACTCTGTACCTGCCGTCGCAGTACCTACGACGCAGGTACTGTCGGCCTGCCGACAGTGGGGGCGGGTACGGGGTAATTCCCTCCCCCCCACTATATTATTATATATATACTTTTTTTTTTTTTTATATATATATATTTTTTTATATATGATTTTATTTTATTCTAATACAAATAAAATAAGTTTTTATTTTAAAAATTAATTTTGTTTAATCTTTTTTTTTTTTTAATAAAAAAACAATTTCTTCCAAAGGGTAAATATGTAAAATATAAATATATATATATATATTTATATATATATTTATTTTTTTATTTTTTTATCTAAAACTTTTCAATTTCATTAAAACAAAACCCTTATCAAATTAGATCTTAATTTCTAAATCAAGAAAACAATGGTTCTAATTAATTCATCCAGTCTCCATGGATACAGAAATTATTGACGAATAATTTAATAACTTCACAATATTGAAAGCTTAAAACTTTCATCACAGAGAATTCAGATCTACAAACCCCAGACACGAAGAAGGCAGGAAGGGATAATTTGCATATTTAATGGATAAAAAACACAAGACCCTACCTGATCCTGATGCTATTATGCAATCTCCAGAAACTGTATGCGAATTCGCTCCTCTCAATAACCTTCCCCTTCAAGACTTTCTTCGTATCAGCCTTCTGAAATTTGCTTTCAAAAATTGTCTTCCTCCCAATTCTCGTCCAAATTCGTATCTTACAAAAATGAACCCCCAAAGTTGTGATAAGCAAATTCTCCTCAATTCGGGGCACTAATTGTGCGTTTACTCGAGAAGACTCTTTGCACAACTCAGTTAACTCAAATTATCTTTTATTATCTTTTCTAATCCTTTTGCATTCAACTTTCATGCACATTAAGTTGAATGATTAAATAACTTTATTTAAAATTTCACTTGACTTCAATTCTTAATTATTTTATTACTTTAAATCTTATGTGCACTTTTAAGAAATTAAAATAACATTATTAATTTTTATAATTTAATCTTTTAATTTAATTCTTATATTTAACTCATGATTAGATCATGCGATCTAGAATTCTTAATAAATTAATATGTTTCAACTTTTTAATTTATTTTAGAATTTAATTGATAACATATTTAATTAATTTAAATAACAATAATATTTAGCATTTATTTAAAAATGAACTCCATATATATTAAATTAAATAAATATTATCCTGTTCTAAATATATCTTAAACTTTAATTTCCAACTTTAATTCTTTTATTTAATTAATTAATTAATTAATTAAATATAAAGATATCATAATAATTCCTTATTAAATTAAATCATTAATTAATCTTTTTAATTAGACTTAATTAATAGAAAAATACACCAAGGACTCATAAAGCAACATACGAAAACCCATCATAGAAAAATACATACCAAATCAAACACAAGGGTTATAATCACCAAATTACATCATTTGATGCATTCGGAGGGTACTTAACTCAGATACTTGTCCTAATTATCAATTAGGACAATTGGCTAAAGGGTTTAGGATTTGGACTTAAGAGTTTATCTCCCCTCTCTTACCATTGAGACAGTGCGATAGGGTACGCTCATCCTGACAATTCAGGGAAGTCGATACCCGGTACCTGCAACCTGCATAAAATCCACGCATGTACAAACACAATATTCTAAGCTAAACAGGCAATGGCAGGAAGTGGTGCATCGTGTAGATCCCGACTAGCAGGTGACTACGACTCCCTTCCTTAACCATATCAGAAACACCATACATAAATAAAATAGCACGCACACCATACACATGCAGTATGGGGTAAGTATCCATAAGAAACACATAGAATAATGAACCATCTAACTAATTATCATCGATAACTAAAACCATTGAATAATCATCATACATGCATGAAATATAGAGTACCAAGTAATCTCATCATATATAATAAACTGAGTGTAAACATCATCTGATAATCTCTAAAATAATAATACTTAATCATCAAACATAAATTGGCCTAAAAGAGTTTGGCAATCATATCATAAATGTAGCTCAAAAAATGTAAACTAGGGGCAAGCACTACATCCACCCCCCCTAGACTTAGGCTTACTCCTGGAAGCCTATAAACAAATAGGGATATAAATTCCGTAATCTAGATGCATCCTCCCATGTCGCTGAAGAGTCATCAGTAGGGTCCCATTGGACCCTTACCTGCTCTATGGTTCGACCCCTGAGGGTCAACTCCCGCTGCTCCAGAATACGTATTGGCTCCAAAGCCAGCTGCCCGTCCTCTACCTGTAAAGCATTCCAATCAAGAATATGTACAACATCAGGAATATACTGTCTAAGTAATGAAACATGGAAAACATCGTGAATGCGAGCAAGGCTGGGCGGTAAAGCAAGACGACAGGCAACTGGACCAATCCTCTCAAGAATATCGAATGGTCCCACAAAGCGAGGTGCTAGCTTCTAGCCCTTTCCATAACGGATCGGACTCTTCCACGGACACACTCTCAAGAAAACCTTCTCTCCCACAGCAAACTGCTTATCTGACCTATGAGCATCAGCATACTTCTTCTGCCTATCCTGTGCCGTTGTCAAGTACTCTCGGATATGCACCACCTGTTGCTCCATGTCACGAAGCATCCCTGGGCCCAACAGGATGCGATCCTCAAGGCTATCCCAAGTCAAAGGTGTACGACAAGGGCGACCATATAAGGCTTGGAAAGGTGCCATGCCAATAGAACTGTGATACCCGTTGTTGTAAGCAAACTCCACTAGGTAGAGATAGTCCTCCCAATGAGTCTGCCTATCTATCACGTACATCCTCAACATATCTTCGAGAACCTGATTCACTCTCTCTGTCTGCCCATCTGTCTCTGGGTGATATGCTGAACTGAAGTTCAACTGCGCTCCAAGATCATGCTGTAGTGATGTCCAAAATGCGGAAGTGAAAACATGATCCCTATCAGAAATGATCTTTCGGGGAATACCATGTAGTCTCACAATGTCACGCATGAAGACATTAGCTACTGAAGCTGTAGTGTAGGAAGACCTGATTGGTGCAAAATGTGCCACCTTGGTCAATCGATCAACGGTGACCATGATAGCATCATGACGAAGAAGAGTCATAGGTAATCCAACTATGAAATCCATAGAGATGATGTCCCACTTCCATGAAGGAACGAGATTAGGTTGCAAAAGTCCTGCCGGATGCTGGTGTTCTGCCTTGACTCTCTGACACTCAAGACATCTAGCCACAAAATCAGCAATGTCGCGCTTCATCCCGGACCAATAGAATAAACGTTGCAAATCTGCATGCATCTTCTTGACACCTGGATGTGCCGAGTAAGGTGCACGATGGGCCTCTGATAGGATCAATATGCGAAGCTCATCTAGTAGCGGCACATAGATCCTTCCTGAAAGTCTCAAAAGGCCATCTGACTCTAGGACATAGCCTAAAAACTTTCCCTCCAAGGGTCTCCCTGAATTGATCTCACTGCACACCTCCAGATACCATGAATCGGTGGGGAATGCCTGAAGTATCTGACATCTCAAATCGACACTAAGAGTCATAGATGATATCACATGTTTCCTGCGACTCAAAGCATCAGCTACAACATTCTCCTTCCCCTGGATATACTTCACCTCAAAGTCATACTCGCACAAAAACTCCATCCAACGCCTTTGCCTAGCATTCAGATTAGGTTGCGTGAATATGTACTGAAGACTACGATGATCGCTATGTAGTTCAAATCTGTGTCCCAACAAGAAATGTCTCCATCTCACTAAGGCATGAACTACTGCTGCTAACTCAAGGTCATGTGTAGGATAATTCAACTCATGATCCTTAAGTTTGCGTGACTCATATGCAATCACTCGACCATTCTGCATTAGAACTGCTCCAATACCCTCAAGGGAAGCATCTGTACACACCATGAACTCACCTTCTGGATCAGGTACTGCTAAGATCGGTGCACTGGTCAGAAGCTCTTTGAGTTTCTGAAATGTTTCTACACACTTTTCTGTCCAAAGAAACTTCTTTCCTTTCCTCTGAAGGGAGGTAATAGGGTGTGCTATTCTGGAGAAATTTTGAACAAATCTGCGATAATACCCAGCTAGACCCATGAAACTACGAATCTCCGACACAGTAGTGGGTGCAGGCCAATCTACTATTGCCTGGATCTTCGCAGGGTCTACAGAGATACCTTCGCCTGAAATAACGTGTCCCAAATACTGTATCTCTGATTGAAAGAAATCACACTTTGCCGCGTTGGCATAAAGTTGATTATCTCTCAAGCACTGCAAAACTAAACTCAAATGTTCCTCATGTTCCTTTTGGGACTTAGAATATATCAGAATATCATCGAGGAACACAAGAACAAATCTATCAAGATAGGAACAGAACACCCCATTCATTAAGCACATGAAAACTGATGGAGCGTTCGTCAGCCCAAAGGGTACCACTGTGAACTCATAATGCCCGTAGCGAGTTCGGAAGGCGGTCTTATGAATATCAGCCTCCTTGATGCGAAGTTGATGGTATCCTGACTTAAGATCAATCTTAGAGAACACTGTAGCTCCCTTGATCTGATCAAATAAATCATCAATCCTTGGTAAAGGATACCTGTTCTTTATTGTCACCTTATTCAGCTGTCTATAATCAATGCAAAGGCGCAAAGAACCATCCTTCTTCTTCACAAAGAGCACTGGAGCTCCCCATGGTGATACACTAGGTCGAATACTACCCTTGGCCAAAAGTTCCTCCAACTGCAAACGCAACTCACTAAGCTCTTGAGTGGTCATACGGTAAGGAGCTCTAGAGATAGGTTCCGCTCCTGGAGTGAGCTCAATGCTAAAATCAATGTCTCTCTTCGGAGGCATGCCTGGAATCTCACTCGGAAAGACATCAACATACTCCTGTAAAATAGGGTGATCTAGGGTCTTCCTCGTAGATTCTTCCTCATCAAGCTCATTTATCGAAACGGAAAATACCTGACACCCCTTACGAAAGCTTCGCTTAAGTTGCATAGCAGAGATCATTCGTAGGGATATAGGTCTAGGTATCCCCACAATCTCAACATCCTTCCCTTGGTCATCCTGACACATAATGGTCTTCTTTCTGCAGTCAATACTAGCCCTATGAGAGCCAAGCCAATCCATACCTAAGACCACATCGTAGGAGCCAAGAGGAATAACTCGAAAATCGACTGAAGTCTCGAACCCTCCTATGCTAAGTCCACACTTATGAACTACCGAATCTGTGGAAACTTTAGCACCTGAGGCTAGTTCCACTTGCCAACCATGATCTTGCTTAACCGACTCCAGCTTACATTTATCAACTAGAGATGGAGAAATGAAAGAATCTGTAGCACCTGAATCAAATAATATAGAGAGAGGTGTACCTCGGATAGCTCCTGTAGTCTCAACTACTGTCCCCTGATGGTTTGCCTGACGGTGATCCACCGCTGCAAATACTCTATGAGATCCACCTGTATTTCCGACTGTAGGCTCAGATGCCGCAGGCCTGGGTCCTGAATACTGAGATGCTCGCTGTGGGCAGTATGCTGCAATATGACCAATTTGTCCACACGAATAACATCCCGTGCCTCTGCCAGATTCTCTCCCTATAGGTGGTGCATTCGACCGCTGGTGGCTACCCCTGCTAGCAAAAGACTGGTTGCTCTGTGCAGGCCGAGATTGTTGATTCTGTCTATTACGTTGAGCATTGCGATTGATCCTAGAGTTGGATCCACCGCCACCACTCTGTGCCTGAGGGTAAAATCCCTTATGCTGCTGAGGCTGCTGCTGAGAATGCTGCTGAGAAAACTGATTCCTCCTAGGGAAGGGAGGCTTCCTGATTCCACCGGAATTGTGGTTGCCCTTAGATCCTGCTATAGTAGGTGCTCCCACAAATCCTCCTTGCCCAAAGTTGACACTCTGCTCTACTAGGATAGCTCGATGTACCGCATCCTTGAGGGTCTTAGGCTCAAATACCTTAACACCCCCAATAAAACGGTTGTTCAAGCCTCGAATGAAATGTTGTGCCAACTGTGCTGGGTTGTCACTGAATCCCGAAAAAGGCATGAGCTCATAGAACTTGCGCTCATACTCTACAACGGTCATAGTGAACTGTCTCAGGTTATGGAACTCATCTACTCTATGCTACTTCCATTCCTCTGGTAGGAATCGCTCATGAAAACTCTCCAAGAAAATCTCCCAAGTGACACTACCCATGTCAATGCCCAACTTCTTCTCCTCAATAGTCCACCAGGTGGCTCCAAATAACTCTAGATTGGTAATGGCAAACCTTGCTTTGACATTACTGTCAAAGTCCTGCATAGCAAAAATCCTGTCAAGGGCAATAAGCCACTGCTCAGCTACATACCCAGAACCTTGCCCATTAAAGGGCTTGATCTTGGACCTCTGAAGATCCTTCATCTGAGAAGATACTATGAATCTATGTCGATCCCTCTGAGGACTCCTAGATCTGCGTCTATGCTCATGCCCAACCTGGTGTGCTCTATCCTGCTCAAGAACAGGAGGTAAGCGATCAATAAGGGTTCGCATCATTTGCCTCAGATCGACCTCCTCAGAGTCGGCATGTCCCTCTTCGTGGTTCTCTTCTTGATGCTCACTGACATGCTCTTCCCTATTCTCTTCCTGAATGGGGCTCTCATGGATAGATTCATGAACACTAACATCTCTGCCTCGTCCACGACCTCTGCCACGGCCAAGGCTACGGCCCCTAACGGAAGATCTCGTCCCAGATACCATCCTACAATAATATCCAAGACACAAGATGCTAAAATACCCATGAAACATACTACTGAAATACATAGATAAAAGACACATGTTTTGCAAACAAGATATTTTCAGTTTTCAGTTTACCTATAATTTTAGTCTAAGTATGATTTCAGTTTTGAAGTTTTAAGTGTTGAAGTATGAATAAAATAGGTAACTAATAGTTTATATACAGTTTCAGTTCAACTAGCTTCAAGTTTTAGTTTAAGGTTTGCATTTTTATTCAACTAGTTAACACTAGTGGCATTCCAATATACCCAGAGTTTCCAATGTAGAAACTTGGGCTCTGATACCAGATGTAACGCCCCGTCAAGGGATCCAAAAGAATTAACCTAAAGTTTCACTAAGGTTGCTAAACATTTTTTTTTTAAAAAGTAAGAAAGTATGACATACACATCAAACAAATAGTAGCGGAAGCAATAACATGTAATCATCGACAAACATACATTGCAAGTTACATTTCTTAAAGATCCCATGACGTTGAGTCACATTTAAATTTAATTAATTCTAAGTCTAACAACTATCACATACATAGAAAAGAATAATCAGAAACTCCAATGTCCATAATATACATTTGTTCCGAATGCTCCTTGGCAAATTAATTCGGAATGCTCATTCATCCACTGTACATGTCACAGGGTATGAAAGGCTTAAAAGAATATACATATGTAAAGATCAAGATACAACATCCTCAAATCCATGATACAAAGTACAGTAAAAATATATGAAACTATTCACTATACATGATACATCCATACATCCATAATGATAAAACATCTATCATAAAATCTATCCATCCATCATACTAATCCAAGAACATAGTGTAGGTAAATTCCAATCATGAAATCTCCAGCCACGGTGATCACGGAACGGATCTCAATGGTAAGAGTAAAAGCACTACCACCCGACCGCGTGGAACCTAAATGGTCCACTCCCACCGCGCTGAGGAGATAGTCTCAAGTCCCAAATAGGATAACAAAACCTATAATCATAAATACTCTCTAAGTCCAGGAAATCCTATAAGTATGCTAACTCAAGGGTTCCTAAAAAGATCGACATCTAAATCCCAGAGGTACCACAAGACACGTAGGAAACCTAATATGCAAGCGGGAAAGTGTCATCGCAAAAGTCATGTAGAAGTTACCCGAGCAATCCCTTAGGAATCCCGGGTCCCTACTGATCATGCGGCCACTAGTATCCTCTCGTACTGACGAGGCATACTATGGAATGCAAGGTCGTAACCAAGCGTCCTCTCTACCCCATCCTAGTCTGTACTAGCACTCATGGCATGGGAGAGAACATACAATTATCTTGTTAGGTTCATTTTCTCTCATTTAGTGTAAATGTTTTCACTTATTAAAAATGACTTACAATGGGTTTCTCAAGGCAGCCTCTTAGGGCTCTGACCCCCATTGCAAGCCACTTCCCGACTCTACACATAGATAACCTACCCTAGCTCATGAACTCGTAAATCAAAGAATCATAATAAACCCATCTCAGTCCTATACGAGCAACTGAAAATATCATAAAAAGATAATCCACAAAATATATCAGTTCTTCATGAGCAACAGATAACATCAAATAGTAATCATGTAATCACGACAGTTCTCTATCAGCAACTGAAGGCATCAATAATAAGTCACAAAATCCAATGGTTCTCTAATGAGCAACCAGAAAGTAATACAAGTATAACTGATCGAGACTCAGAAATGGTTATCAAATATAACTGATCGAGACTCAAAAATGGTTAAGTTAGGTATTCTCAATTACATACATCTTAGCTTCACACAAGGAAACTGGAAAGCAATCACAAACAGTAAACACAATCATGTCATAGAGCACTTCATCACATTACCATGGTCAGGTTAAGAAAGATCGAGACCAAATCATCAAGACATCACATTCACAAACCCCGAGCCTCTGGTAACAACCTGAACTGGTCAACGCTAAACCAACCCCAAAACATTCAAAGTACAAAGACAACATCAAAGTCTCAGAGATTGGATCTGAAAGTATATTATTTAAGTTAAGGTAAGGTTTGTGTTTTAGTTTAATGTCGAATTCAAGTAACAAAATTTTCACAACTACCCTTTTTCGAATAACCCATTTCTATAATAACTTTCATTAAATCAATATCCAAATTTATAATTTAGTCAAATAACATTCATTATTAATTAACTTAATTAAACTAATTTTAATTAAATTAATCAATATTTATTAGATTTAATTATTTATTTTAATCCCACTACTAATTGTTAATTTATTAATATTTAAACAAAATTATTAATAAATTAAAATCTACAACTATATCTATACAATTAATATTTATTTATTAAATATTTAAAAAGTTTAATATATTATAAAAATTGAATATATTATAATTTTTATTATTTAAAATTTTTAATTAAATAAAATTCGTTTTTTTTTAATAATTAAAAAAAAATTATAAAAAAAAATTATAAAAAAAACGAAATCCCACAACGTTTATAGCCCGTCAGCTTTGGCCGCAGGCCTACGCCTGCGGCGGCAGGTACTCTGTACCTGCCGTCGCAGTACCTACGACGCAGGTACTGTCGGCCTGCCGACAGTGGGGGCGGGTACTGGGTAATTCCCTCCCCCCCACTATATTATTATATATATACTTTATATATATATATATATATATATTTTATATATGATTTTATTTTATTCTAATACAAATAAAATAAGTTTTTATTTTAAAAATTAATTTTGTTTAATCTTTTTTTTTTTTAATAAAAAAACAATTTCTTCCAAAGAGTAAATATGTAAAATATAAATATATATATATATATATATATATATATATATATATATATATATTTATATATATATTTATTTTTTTATTTATTTATCTAGAACTTTTCAATTTCATTAAAACAAAACCCTTATCAAATTAGATCTTAATTTCTAAATCAAGAAAACAATGGTTCTAATTAATTCATCCAGTCTCCATGGATACAGAAATTATTGACGAATAATTTAATAACTTCACAATATTGAAAGCTTAAAACTTTCATCACAGAGAATTCAGATCTACAAACCCCAGACACGAAGAAGGCAGGAAGGGATAATTTGCATATTTAATGGATAAAAAACACAAGACCCTACCTGATCCTGATGCTATTATGCAATCTCCAGAAACTGTATGCGAATTCGCTCCTCTCAATAACCTTCCCCTTCAAGACTTTCTTCGTATCAGCCTTCTGAAATTTGCTTCCAAAAATTGTCTTCCTCCCAATTCTCGTCCAAATTCGTATCTTACAAAAATGAACCCCCAAAGTTGTGATAAGAAAATTCTCCTCAATTCGGAGCACTAATTGTGCGTTTACCCGAGAAGACTCTTTGCACAACTCAGTTAACTCAAATTATCTTTTATTATCTTTTCTAATCCTTTTGCATTCAACTTTCATGCACATTAAGTTGAATGATTAAATAACTTTATTTAAAATTTCACTTGACTTCAATTCTTAATTATTTTATTACTTTAAATCTGATGTGCACTTTAAAAAAATTAAAATAACATTATTAATTTTTATAATTTAATCTTTTAATTTAATTCTTATATTTAACTCATGATTAGATCATGCGATCTAGAATTCTTAATAAATTAATATGTTTCAACTTTTTAATTTATTTTAGAATTTAATTGATAACATATTTAATTAATTTAAATAACAATAATATTTAGCATTTATTTAAAAATGAACTCCATATATATTAAATTAAATAAATATTATCCTGTTCTAAATATATCTTAAACTTTAATTTTCAACTTTAATTCTTTTATTTAATTAATTAATTAAATATAAAGATATCATAATAATTTCTTATTAAATTAAATCATTAATTAATCTTTTTAATTAGACTTAATTAATAGAAAAATACACCAAGGACTCATAAAGCAACATACGAAAACCCATCATAGAAAAATACATACCAAATCAAACACAAGGGTTATAATCACCAAATTACATCATTTGATGCATTCAGAGGGTACTTAACTCAGATACTTGTCCTAATTATCAATTAGGACAATTGGCTAAAGGGTTTAGGATTTGGACTTAAGAGTTTATCTCCCCTCTCTTACCATTGAGACAGTGCGATAGGGTACGCTCATCCTGACAATTCAGGGAAGTCGATACCCGATACCTGCAACTTGCATAAAATCCACGCATGTACAAACACAATATTCTAAGCTAAACAGGCAATGGCAGGAAGTGGTGCATCGTGTAGATCCCGACTAGCAGGTGACTACGACTCCCTTCCTTAACCATATCAGAAACACCATACATAAATAAAACAACACGCACACCATACACATGCAGTATGGGGTAAGTATCCATAAGAAACACATAGAATAATGAACCATCTAACTAATTATCATCGATAACTAAAACCATTGAATAATCATCATACATGCATGAAATATAGAGTACCAAATAATCTCATCATATATAATAAACTGAGTGTAAACATCATCTGATAATCTCTAAAATAATAATACTTAATCATCAAACATAAATTGGCCTAAAAGAGTTTGGCAATCATATCATAAATGTAGCTCGAAAAATGTAAACTAGGGGCAGGCACTACATACAATTTGGGCACATTTTTTCATTCCATGAAGAGGTTCCTTCACCTGTGAGTAAATGAAAATCATTAGATATTTATCCTTTCTTGTCGTATCAGCTCTTCCTTCTAACAAAAGGTTAGCCAGTTTAACTATTTCTTACTGCGTAAACTTCTTGCAGGCTCCTGTTCCTGCCAATGGGACAAATATGGCGTCATTACTTACTTGGAATGAAAAATATGGAGAAGGTTCAAGGAAAACAAAGGCACTTAAACTTATTATGCATAGGCAGGTTATGTATACAGAAGTCTTTTGGCCTAGCCTAAAATTATATACATGTACAGGAAATTGATTCTTCCACTGCTCGAGTCATCAAAATAATGTGTATAGGCATCTAATATTAGCGTGGCCATCTACATCTTCTGTACGGTCGGTTCGATTGAAAATACGAAAATAGGCCCGATTCAAAGTGATCATCTTTTTTAATTTTTGGTATTCAAGCTTAACTGCAAATTGATTGCCATGTTAGAGAGGCGCCTGAAAAAGTGATATTTCTAATGATATCAGAGTTTAAGCAATGCCCAAATTGGAAATTGTGGTGATGAGGCCTGATTATGTCTGCTTGTCTCATCTTCTAGATTTTGATTTCAGATCTCAAAAAACCTCTTCAGTGCACATACACTTGTTGAATTGGAAATTAATTGTTTACATCTTTCAGACTTCCACAAAACTCATATTTTCAATCTCACTTTTCGCTATTAGACCCTTTTATAGCATATGGCTATGTGATTGCGAAGTCAACTGCAGCAGACATTTACACTCTTATTCTATGGAATTTTGACGAAAATTATCCCAATATTTCATCGGATCGACTGATCTTTTTATCTAATATAGGTAATATCACTTCATTCTATAAAAATAGATGGAGGAGGAATAGCATCTTCAGCACCTCCTTTTTAAGATGCTCTCGAGTTATTATTGCCTCGTAAATTTTTCCTGTCATGTAATGACTTACGAGATATGTGCTGTGACTGCAAGTATACATTTCTAAGTCTTAGAATCCTTGGATCAAGCCCAAGTGCATTGTACTCTTTCTTCGTTTACAGGGAAAATACTCTGGTTGACCGTTGGATTTGAAATTGCGAGTGAAAAGTGTAATTTCCACTTGCCTTATCCATTGTACGGAATTGCAGAGTGAAGAATGGCGAATTCAGTATGATTTAATCAGTCCACGATTCCATTTCACAGCCATCTATATTTTTTGTTTAATTCTTCACGTTGGGATACATCCACACTTTTACTTTAAATTCAAGCTTAACTTCGTTAATTCAATTACTTCATGAGAACTAAAGCTACCTCTGGTAGATGAAAACTTATTGAAAGCCAAACCAAACTAAGCCCAATTTAGGGATTTCTTCCATTTTTGGGAAAATGTGTGAACGCCTAAATAGCAAATTAGAACGTATTTCTTACAAAGGGGACTCAGAATTTGTTTCATCATTGTCTTTATAAAACCTACGTTTGAGTTTGCTATTTAGCATGGGTAGAAAATGATACTATTCAACCTCTGATAACTATCAGTAATCCTTTTCTCCAATCAATACACATTTTCGTTTCATTTTGCATTCTATGAGGACTTAAATATAACTAGCAACTATCTTTTCAAACATAATATGCTAGAGGCAGGAACTTGACGCTTTGCATCTCTTATTAAAGATTATAATGAACAGCCATCTACAAATTTAAGAAATTATCAGATCAATCTAGACATAGATATGTGAATAACAGCAGTATGAATATGGCATTCGGAAATATTGTTTCAGAACAAATTGAGCAATCCGCACTCAATGTACAAAATGTTTTCGCTTCCTAAATTTTTTAAGGGTTTTGTCTGTCACGATTAATTTTATCCTTTGCTTTAAGAATAATTTGTTCAGAGCCAATGTGAGTGATAGGAAATTCTGGACCGACGTGTAATAATTTTGAAATCTGATGCTTCATGCTTCTCTACTAGACCTAGCATTGGCTTGTAATATTTTAACCAGATGATGGATCGTTTATTTAAACATTTTTAATTAAATTTTGAGACACTCTCTTGGCTCATCTACTATGTTTGAATTTTTTTTTGATGAGTAGTCTTTTTTAATTAAATTTTAATATAAAAGTATATATTCACAAAAAAAGGTTAGGAGATATGAGTTCACCTTATGAATGTTCACGTAGTCTTAAGGCTAGAAACTCTAACTATTCATTAAATAAAATAGTAATAGCCACCTCAAGTTGCAAGCAAAGGGAGGTGGGTTTTGGCAATCCTCAAAACCCCATACTTTAACAAAGTTTGGTGGAGAGTGAGATGGACCAACCATTATCTTCTTCCTCCCACATAGAAGGCAAAATGGGCAGCACTAGATGAGGAAACCATCTATCATTAGTGGCAGAGGGCCACCCAGAGGCAGAAGCAAAATGAGTGACAGGGACAAAAGAGAGCCATGACAAGGAGGAGAGGGAAAGCGATGCTACCACCCATTCCAATCTCGAATAGAGAAGCAACCTGGGGCCTAGGACCTCACAGTCCGAGAACGACATGCAAAAGAGTTTCGACTGCAATGACGGTCACAGGGTGGAGTAGTGTAGTCAATAGGAGATGTTGGTAGCACTAGCCACCATACATGGGATATTACCCCAATGTTGTAACAACTCTTGGAGGTGGGCCATCTTAAGAGCCAGCTTGTTTACTTGGTTGCATAATAACATCAAAATTTATGGGGGAACCTCCCAACAAAGGCATATATGCCAGGAAAAAGGCTCTAGTCTGGAAGGCTTGAAAAAGTTTTGAATCTAGCTCCAAAAATGTTGATCTCTCCAACCAAACTAGAAAAGGTGCAAAAAAGTCTTAGGCTGACCACATAAGGAGCATTTGGGATCAGGAGACCCCATATGTCTAAGCCTGGAACCCAAGGGAAAGCTTGGTGGAAAACACATTAGGTAAAATGAGAAATTTTAGGTTCCATGGTAGCATACCACACAAAATAGAGCTGAGGATGCCAAGCCTTTTGAGAAGATTGCAAATGCCAACACTAGTTGAGAATATTGACCATAGGCAAGTGAGGAACCAGGTAGTGATAACCCATCTTGGACTTGTAACTGGAAATAGGAGTACAAGGATGCTATGTCCAATCCTTCCACCATGACTTAACAGAAGCAATGCCTTACTTGTGAATTAAATGAGGAGGCAAGGAAGAGACCAACAAGTCAAAGTCTGCCAATTTGGACAAGATAGACAAAACTAGACTTAAAATCCTCCTAGGAGAGAAGATTTATGGTGGCATGGATGCCAAATTAGAAATAGAGTTACAAAATCGTGGCATGTGCCATGTCAAGGTTGATACATACAATAGACATATTGAATATATATAAAAATTGGTCCTTTAAAGACCACAAATATAACTTTATGTCTCTATCAAATTCTATGACTATGTTGGATCATCAAAATCAATCCTCTTCAAAGCACTGCATAGCTCTATAGGTTTTCGCACAAGAACAATTCAAATGATGAATTAGATAATTTTCTCAAAATAAAATCAATGCATATAAATACTAGACTATACTTTTTTGGTAGTTGAATTGTTGATTTACCTCATCTCTTTCTTATGCACTTGGGTTATGTAGTAAAGCTAATGACCCCTTCTTGGACAAACGAGTCTCCTTGCAAAATGGAAAGGTAGGGGATGTGTAGGAAGTCTTGAAGTGGGTTATAATAGGTGAAACTAAATTAATACAAGTTCATAACATATATGCCAAGAAATACTTTAAAACTGAAAATGCATGAACTAGAAAAAAAATGCATAGTAGAGCCTTAGATAGATCTCCTATGTTCGTAGGAGACATAATCATTAATTAGCATGTTATAATATTTTTTGAAAGAAGTTGAAATTTTTTTTTTAACTAAGAAGATATACACATCTCTTGCCTCCATTGTCCTGGACATCCTCTTTGACAATCAAGACTCCTAATTAGATGGAATGGTAGATGGTTTGACCAATAAAACTTCATAAACTTTAATAGTTGTCACTCAGTGCATCCATTTGACTAATCATTTGACTCTTTCTATCACTTAATTCCAAAATGTTAACTTACTATTCTTTGCATTATCGAGTATTAGTAAAATAACTTAGTTATAACCTTGCAGTTACTAAGTTATTATTGAGTTGCAATAAATTGTAAAAATATGTAAAATAACTTGCAACACAAATAACATTCACACATTTGACACCATGATTTTAATGTAGAAACCCTATGAAGGGAAAAAACACTTAGGACCGACAACCCAAAAAAATCACTCTTATGAAGTGAGCTCTGTTGGGAGCCAACCTTGTTAAAGATTACATAAAGGTATGTGCAGGATGGTGTGCCAAAAAGTGGTGATGTGAAAAAAGTGGAGTTTGAAAACTTCTAAAAGCATTTCAAAATTTGCTCTGACTTTTTTCCACCCATCTTGATACCAAGGCTAAAAAGTTTGGGCGAAGCCTTTTCGAGTATCCAATCCGTAATCGAGTATCCGATTTCATATTGGATACCCAATATCGAGTATCTGATATGAAATCAAATACCCGAAACTTGCGATAGATTTTTTTAAAAAAAACCTGAGAGCTATTTTGCATTGCATTTTTTTGAGTTTTATTGTTAGGCTCCATTCGGGTATCGGATTTTTGAACGGGTATCAGATAAAGGTAAGTTTTTTTTTTTGTATTTTTTAATGATTTGAACGAATATTATTATAAATTTGTTATTTTAAATATAATTTGTTAAAAATTAGGTTTTTTTAATAGAAATTGTTGAAATTTAGGTTGTTTTTAATAGAAATTATGTTTTGCCAATTAATAGGTATGGCTGACCCAAATGATGATACTGAGCTAGGAAACAATATTCCTCGTGACCCTCCACCAAATGATCCAATACCCCCTCAAAATCGTCCACCAAATGATCCCCTGCCCCCTCAAAACCCTCCTCGAATTGAAGATTTGATAATTGAAAATCTCATTGAACTGAGGGTTTTGCAAACCACATATAACAATATACCCGCATTGGCTCCCATGTTATCCATGTTAAACACTATAGTGGATAATATTGAAACACTTACCAATGAACACAATGTTGCTCTTCACTGGTGTGAGGAAATGCATGCCATGTTTGATGATGGGTTGGACTATGATGAGGTTGTGGCCCTAAATATAACTAAATATGATATAGTTAACCTTTCTATGGACCCAAAAACTAGTTAAAAAGTAGAACACACAAAGCCCAAATTATCAATTAAATGGTGCACAAATGAGGCTATGCATGTGAATTTTTGGTATCATTGGTGGATGGTTTTTGACATCCCTCCACACAACAATTTAGAGGTGCCATTCTATTTCATTAAAAAATTGTATGCCGAATTTGTGTTGCACCTCAAGGTGAACTATTGGAGCATGAGGCCCAACATGGGTGTAGGAGGAGGAGCTCCTCAGAATAGACCCTTTGCCCAACGAAAGAAAGCTGAAACTTTTTTTGCCTCTATTGATGTCTCCCCCCCTCCTCTAGTGTAGTGTCCCGATATCATTTTAGAGGCTAGCTCTTAGACTATTAGAGTCATCCATAGATTGAGTATCCTATTAATATCCTAGGCTAGGTCAGTGTTGCCTCCCCATGTTGATGATGTTGATGTGAGTTCATCATCGCAAGCTCATCACATGTTTGTGTGCCCCATACTTGCATAACATGCAAGAATATTTGTCTAGGTCCCATAGGTGATCTTTCTGAGTATCAATTTGTATTTGAAGAGAATACACCAGACGTGCATACAAAGGCTACACACCCTAACATGAGAGAGGACGGGCATGAAGAGGCATGGAATCCTTCTATGTCAGTATGTGTATACATTTTTTTGTTACGACATATGTGATTTAAATTTAATCTTTATAATAGATTAATTTTAACCCATACCGACTTATACATGTACATGATCTTCATTCATGTTTAGTTTATGACTAAGGAGGAGCTTAGACAGGTTGATAATGCCACGCTCTCAGCTATTTCATTTTTCATTAAGACATCTACAGTACATTATGTTGTGTTCTCATTGTTTTTCTATTTGATAGTGGAGCATATATGGTTTCTAATCTTTCTTTTCTCTTGCAGGTATCACCTGTCAATGGGGGCCAGAGTGCGGGAGGTGAGGCATAACCTATTGACAAGGGAAAGGTAATTAGGTGTTTTTAAAGTGATTAAATATCGATGCATTTTTGTAAAATGTTTGTGGTAATGAATTTTAATTACATTCTTTATTGTATAGGGCATGGCTACTGGTAATGAGTCTAGGCAGATTCAACATCATAGACCCTCTGGTGTTTCCATTCGCAGTGAGAGCCCCATCGTATGTATAAGTATCATTTATTTGTTATTTTCCTTATTTTCATAAATAAATTCAAAACTGATTTCCATAATATTAACAAGTATTTTGTATCTAAAAGGAAACACCTAGTGCACAAGAGGTTGAACGCTAGAGTTTTTTTAATCTTTGATGATGCAACCATTATATCCAGAGGAGGAGTCAACAGAGGTAAGTTGTAGTTTGAATGGGTCAAAATGGGTCATAGGATAACCTATGACCCCTTTCATTCATGGAAACATATGTCTTTTCGTTTGATCGAATGGGTCGAAAGGGGTCATAGGACAACCTATGACCCCTTTCGATGTATTTCATGACAACATATGTCCCTAGGGACCTATTTGGTTTGATCGAATGGGTCAAAAGGGGTCATAGGATAACCTATGACCCCTTTTGATGCATTTCATGACAATTTATGTCCCTAGGACCCCTAGGGACCTATTTCGTTTGATCGAATGGGTCAAAAGGGGTCATAGGATAAGACATATTTCATGACAACATAGGTCCTAGGACCCCTAGAGACCAATTTTGTTTGGTCGAATGGGTCGAAAGGGGTCATAGGACAACCTATGACCCCTTTATACGCATTTCATGACAACATATGTCCTTGGTCATATGATAACCTATGACCCCTTTTAATGCATTTCATGACAACATATGTCCCTAGGGGTCCTAGAACCCCTAGGGACCTATTTTATTTGATTGAATGGGTCGAAAGGGTTCATAGGACAACCTTTGATCCCTTTCGATGCATTTCATGACAATATTTATCCCTAGGGGTCCTAGGACCCATAGGGACTATTAGAAATAGATAATACTAAGGGGGGGGGGGGGGGGGTGAGGGGGTGAATTAGTATTTTCAATCCTTTTAGCCACAACTGAATACTATTAATCACTTTATTATGTGCATAAGAAAATAAACCAATAGTGCTGAGAAATGTAAACAACCATACAAAAAGAGAGATCATAACACCATATTTTGTTAACTAGGGAACTCTTGGCCAAGGGAAAACCTTGGTGGAGATGGAACCCATTAGATGATTCACTATATATAAGAATCTGGTTAGGATATTGACCCTGTTAGGAGTCTATGAAGCATGTATAGTGTCTCAAGTCCCTGTTAGGAGACTTAGGCCTTGTTAGAAGCCTCAACCCTATTAGGAGTTGCTTCAACCCTGTTAGGAGTTGGTGGATCATATACAAATGTGTGCAAGAAGAGCCCACTACCCTAACATGCAACTATACAATAAGTTCTTCAAGAAATAAGTATACATACAATACTGACTTGTTTGTTGTACTGCGTAAACCTTCTAATTGATGATTCTTCACACAATAGTGACTGCGCATATATCAATCTGCATCAGATCTTCACATCACATATCAAAGTGTCACATTCACTTGTTACTCTCATTTCACAAGATCATATCGACTTTGCATCAACTAATTATTGAATCATTCACTTTCACCTTTTTCACAACTCATAACACACACTTTAAGTTTACCAATAAAATACTTTATTTATATGGAACATCTTAGTGAATTCTTCTTTAGTTGGCTCATATAACATCACTAGAGTCGGCTCAATAACTTAAAACAATAAATCAAATCATTAAACATATTCTGCTGATATGCTCTGTTCTGCACTGTGTCAGTACTGCATCATTATTTTCATTATAACTCAAGTTTGGTTGACTGTATGAACATGCACATTGGTATACGTCATCCTTATGATGTCATGTATCTCTAGTCAACTGCACAAGAGAATATTCCAAGGGAGTATTTTGTTATCATCAAAACTGTCCTACTGCTGTAACACTATCTAATACTTAGACAATTATCTTCTGCAACTGAATGAGGTTAACGTACAAAATAAATATGTTGCAATAAATGACAATCATGACTTACTTTATTTGATTGATTGGACATATTGCCAACAATCTCCCCCTTTGGAATTGATGGCAACATTTTGGAATATTGACTAAGTCCCAAACATGCTGTCATGCCAATCAAAACAAATAGCCATAACACAAAACATAAAAGACATTTGTATTCATGTTGTGACAAATTTACATTTCCTATCACTTCCTACTACAACTTATTGCTCCCCCTTACATATTACAATTCTTTACAATAAAATTTTCCATATATTCTCCCCCTTTGACATCAATGAAAAAAGTTATAAAAAACTGTCAAAATCTGGTAGCTACATGTCAAAATTTGGAAAGACAATCACTGAAATTTGTCTTTAACTACTCAAATTGTTTCTTCCAGCTATCTTTCAGTGCATCAGATACACTGATAAGCACACATAGAGCATATGCTGCCAATTCTGCTACGTTGAGGTCTGTAGCCACAAACTTGTCATATGAAGACTTTGCAGACAAACATTCTTGCAATTGGTTTTCTAGTAATGTTATTTGAGGGAATACATGTGCTCTTAAGAGAGTGAACCTTTTTAGGATTTTCTCCTTCTCTGCTTGTATTTCCCTTATATTATCATGAAGTAACTGTATAGTACGTTCAATGGAGTCTACTTTTTGATTCTGCTTTAAAAAGTTTTTAGTGACTGTCTGAAGCTCAGTCACTTTTTCTTTGATCTAGTCATCATATTTTTTTAGATGAATACATGCTAGGTTACACTTAACATATACCTATTTTCCTTCCTCTATGCACTATCTTAGTGCTTTAATACAAATGTTTAGAGTTACTATATCATTCCTTATATTAGTGCACATGGTGTTTAGAAGTTTAACATCATGCTTAGTCTGTGTCTGAATGGTAGCCACATTCGTTAGTGTAGAAAACTCATCATCAAAATCCTTGCACAAAATTGTTGCGTACTGTTGAATATTATCTGGGGTGTCAACATGACTTATTACCTTCTCCATCTTGTCTAAAACTATGGTCAAAGTCTTCTCAAGTGACTTGACTGATTTCTTCTTTTCAAGAAGTTTTCTCAGAGAAGATATAAGGTTCTTCGCCTCATCTTCTTCATCAGATTGAGCTGGATTCGCTGCTGCTACTATTTGGGTAGGAGGAGTGGAAGTTCCTAGTACTATTGTTCCTATCAAAGGCACACTTGTGGTACCTACTATAGTACTAGTTTCCATCTTCTATGTAACTTCTTCAATAGTCTTTTGATCCTCTTCATTATTTGAGCTACTATAGTCTACAATATTGCCAACAATGCTAGCACCAAAATCCTTGAATGGATCTTTTGATTTATCAACAATCACTTTGGTGTTGTCTACTTGCATAGGGTCACTACCAATGGTGATATGTGGAGGAGAGCTTGGTGTAGCTGCTGGTTTAGTACTATGAGGAGGGCTGTAAGTTGTAGAACTATCCTCCTTTGTCTGCACACTCTCTTTGGGTGTCTGACTAGCTTCTACTGATTGCACACTTACATTAGGCTTTTTACTTGCCTCTTCTATCTGTGCACTATCTCTAGGCATCTACGCACTTACTTCAGTCATTTGGCTTGCCTTCTTAGTCTACACATTGTCCTTAGGCATAGTGGTCATGAAAGAAACTATAGCCTCCTGAGTTTCTTTATTGCTTTCCTCATAATTTCCTCCCATAATCAAGATGGATCTTTTCTTATGCCTCAATAATGGTGCTATACCTTTCAAAATTTCTTTTATGTCTTCTTCACTATTCACAATACATAACTTTATTATCATGTTTCTTCTTATCTACTTATCCTCTTCTATAACTCTACTTTTCCTATTCAACAGTCTATTGTACAAATCTTCGGGTATTTGCCCTTTGATGGTATCAAACCTCTTATCCTTCAAAATCATATTTCTAACTACAACATTTTCTAGCTATCTCTTGTCCATGTTATTATACAAATCATAATATTTATTTGACTGTACAAAATTATTATCATTAATAATTTTCATGTTAAGGTTTTCTACCTTAGGCTTCCATGCTTTGCATCCTGCTGATGTCTTGGCCTCCTAATCAGGTACTTCAAGTGTTCTCTCACTAGTTTCTTCCTTAGACTTAGATGAGCTTATCTAAAGAGTTCTTCTCCTTTTTCTTGGGGGATTGATTGTCTTCTTTACTCTCCTTTTAGGAGGGGTTGATGTCCTTGTAGACTTTCTTGTTATAGATGTTTCCTCTGTCTTCACTGGTTTTCTTGGTGGTTGCTGCTATGCAACTACTACATAGGGCATGAAAGAAGTCTATGCACTTGTTTGGGCAACTATGACCTCCTCAATAGGTCCTGCCACAACAATGGGTGTAGGGGTTAAGAGCTCAGTTTGGCCACTGGCTTTCATTTCCATAGCTATCCCCTTAGCCTCATCATACTCTTTCCTTAACATTCCAGATTCCTTCAAGATGGAATCAATAACTTTCTCCACCTTTTTCTTGGAGTCCTTCATAATTTGAATGGTTTTTACCTCTTTCATTGTCTCTGAATATGTTCCCCATCTAGGATAGTTAGAATCAATTTCAAAGTGAAGGATTATCTACGCATACCCTTCAATCAAGTCCTCACTCATTGCATATCCCATAGGTTCAATAAATTTCACTCGAGGAACTACTGCCTCCATGCATGTAAATTCTGTTTGAACCATAAAGCATATTTCATCTTTGTACTTCTCTACAAGTGCTGGAGGTATTCTATACCTCTTCTTCATTTCCATCTAAAAAGTCTTTATTAATCTATCCAAATCACTATCTCTGGTTGTTTCAGATCTTGATCTATAAGCTTGAGTGATTTGCAACATTGCACACTCATTTTCATTCCAAATTGTAATACTAGGAAAATTATTGATAGCATAGAAGAATATATGTGTTAGAAGGGATTCAAATTTGAATATTGCACTTCTTGACTTCTTGATTCTTGAGATATTATCCAATAGTTGTGTTATGATAATATCACACATGTTCACTTCTTCACCTCTTACAGCCTGGTAAGCTGCATGTAGGAATCTTGCAAGGATTGAATCAATTCTAGATCCATGGCTATACTTGTAACCCACAATTTTGCAAATAAGTCCTACTTCATCATCTTGGATTGAGTTGACCTTCATGTTCCTTCCATTGAAATATGTGTTGAGATTTGTCTCAACAAGTTTGCATACATTCTTGATATTTATTTGAGATAGGCAAGTGAGGAACTAGGTAGTGATAACCCATCTTAGACTTGTAACTGAAAATAGGAGTACATGGATGTTATGTCCAATCCTTCCACCATGACTTAATAGAAGCAATGCCTTGTGAATTAAATGAGGAGGCAAGGCAGAGACCAACAAGTCAAAAGTCTACCGATTTGGATGAGATAGACAAAACTAGACCTGGAAATCCACCTGGGAGAGAAGATTCATGGTGGCATGGATGCCAAATTAAAAATAGAGTTACAAAATCATGGCATGTGCCATGTCAAGGTTGATACATACAATACACATATTGAATATATACAAAAATTGGTCCTTTAATGACCACAAATATAACTTTATATCTCTATCGAATTCTATGACTATGTTGGATCATCAAAATCAATCCTCTTCGAACCACTGCATAGCTCTATAGGTTTCTACACAAGAAAAATTCAAATGATGAATTAGATAATTTTCTCAAAATAAAATCAAAATATCCAAATACTAGACTATAATTTCTTGGTAGTTGAATTGTTGATTACCTCATCTCTTTCTTATGCACTTGGGCTATGTAGTAAAGCTAAAGGCCCCTTCTTGGACAAACGAGTCTCCTTGCAAAATGGAAAGGTAGGGGATGTGTAGGAAGTCATGAAGTGGGTTATAATAGGTGAAACTAAATTAATACAAGTTCATAACATACATGTCAAGAAATACTTTAAAACTGAAAATGCATGGACTAGAAAACAAATGCATAATAGAGCCTTAGATAGATCTCCTATGTTCATAGGAGACATAATCATTAAATAACTTGTTATAATATTTTTCAAAAGAAGTTGAAAAATAATTTTTAACTAAGAAGATATACATATCTGTTGCCTCCATTGTCGTGGACATCCTCTTTGATGATTGAGACTCCTAATTAAATGGAATGATAGATGATTTGACTAATAAAACTTCATAAATTTTAACAATTGTCACTCGGTGCATCCATTCGACTAATCATTTGACTCTTTCTATCACTAAATTCCAAAATGTTAACTTACTATTCTTTACATTACCAAGTATTAGTAAAATAACTTAGTTATAACCTTGCAGTTACTAAGTTATTATTGAGTTGCAATAAATTGTAAAAATATGTAAAATAACTTGCAACACAAATAACATTCACACATTTGACACCATGATTTTAATGTGGAAACCCTATGAAGGGAAAAAAAAACCTAGGACCAACTACCCAAAAATATTCACTCTTATGAAGTGAGCTCTGCTAGGAGCCAACCTTGTTAAAGGTTACATACAGGTATGTGTAGGATCATAGTGTGCCAAAAAATGGCGATGTGAAAAAAGTGGAGTTTGAAAACATTTAAAAGCATTTCAAAATCTGCTCTAACTTTTTTCCACCCATCCTAATACCAAGGCTAAAAGTTTGGGCCAAGCCTTTTTGAGTATTTGATTCGTAATTGGGTATCCGATTTCATATTGGATACCCGATATCAACAATCCAATATGAAATCGGATACTCGAAACCTGGGACAAATTTTATAAAAAAAACCCAAGAGCTATTTTGCATTGTGATTTTTTGAATTTTATTGTTGTGCATTTGCGTATCGGATTTTTGAATAGGTATCGAATAAAGGTAATTTTTTTTTTGTATTTTTTTATGATTTGAATGAATATTATTATAATTTTTTTATTCTAAATATAATTTTTTAAATATTAGGTTTTTTAATAGAAATGATTGAAATTTAGGTTGTTTTAATAGAAATTATGTTTTGCAAATTAATAGGTATGGTTGACCCAAATGGTGATACTGAGCTAGGAAACAATGTTCCTCATGACTCTCTACCAAATGATCTAGAACCCCCTCAAAACTGTCCACCAAATGATCCCCTACCCCCTCAAAAGCCTCCTTGAATTGAAGATTTGATAATTGAAAATCTCGTTCGAATTGAGGGTTTTGTGAACCACATATAACAATGTACCCACATTGGCTCCCATGTTATCCACATTAAACATCATAGTGGATAATATTGAAACACTTACCAATGAACACAATGTTGCTCTTCACTGGCATGAGGAAATGCATGCCATATATGATGGTGAGTTGGACTATGATGAGGTTGCAACCCTAAATATAAATAAAGATGATATAGCTAACCTTTTTGTGGACCCAAAAATTGGTACAAAAGTACAACACACAAAGCCCAAATTATCAATTAAATCATGCATAAATGATGCTATGCGTGCGAACTTTTGGGATCATTGGTGGATGGTTTTTGACATCCCTCCACACAAAAATTTAGAGGTGCCATTCTATTTCATTAAAAAATTATATGCTAAATTTGTTTTGCACCTCAAGATGAACTATTGGAGCATGAGGCCCAACATGGGTGTAGGAGGAGGAGCTCCTCAGAATAGACCCTTTGCCCAACGAAAGAAAGATGTCACTTTTGTCCCCTCTATTGATGTTTCCCTCCCTCCTCTAGTGCAACATCCTAATATCATTGCAAAAGCTAGCTCTCAAACTATTAGAGTCATCCATAGATTGAGTAGCCTATTGATATCCCAAGCTAGGTTAGTGTTGCCTCCCCATGTTGATGATGTTGACACAAGTTCATCATCGGCGAGCTCATCACATGTTTGTGTGCCCCATACTTGCATAACGTGCAAGAATATTTGTCTGGGTCCCATAGGTAATCTTTTTGAGTATCAGTTTGTATTTGAGGAGGATACACTAGATAAGCATACAAAGGCTAAACACTCTGACGTGAGAGAGGAGGGGCATGAAGAGGCATGTAATCCTTCTGTATCAGTACATGTATACATTTTTCTATTATGGCATATGCGATTTAAAGTTAATCATTTTAATAGAGTAATTTTAACCTATACTGACTTATACATGTATGTGATCTTCATTCATGTTTAGTTTATGATTGAGGAGGAGCTCACATAGGTTGATAATGTCATGCTCTCAACTATTTCATTTTTCATTGAAACATCTATGGTACGTTATGCATTCTCATTGTTTTTCTATTTGATATTGCAACATATATGGTTTCTAATCTTTCTTTTCTCTTGCAGGTATCACCTGTTAGCAGGGGGCTGAGTGCGGGGGCTGAGGCACAACCCATTAACAAGGGAAAGGAAATTAGGTTCTTTTAAAGTGATTAAATATTGATGCATTCTTGTAAAATTTTTGTGGTAATGAAATTTAATTACATTCTTTATTGTGTAGGGCATGGTTACTGGTGATGAGTCTAGGCAGATTTGGCATTGTAGACCCTCTGGTGTTTCCATTTGCAGTGAGAGCCCCATCATATGTATAAGTATCATTTATTTTTTATTTTCCTTTTTTTCATAAATAAATTCAAAATTGATTTCCATGATATTAGCAACAAGTATTTTCTATCTCATACGAAACACCTAGTGCACAGGAGGTTGAACACTGGAGTTTTTATATCTTTGATGGCGCAACCATTATATCCAAAGGAGTTGGAGGAGGTAAGTTGTAGTTCAAATGGGTCAAAAGGGGTCATAGGATAACCTATGAACCCTTTCAACACATTTCATGACAACATATGTCCCTAGGGGTCCTAGGACCCGTAGGGACCTATTTCGTTTGATCAAATGGGTTGAATGGGGTCATAGGACAACCTATGACCCCTTTCGATGCATTTCATGACAAAAAATGCCCCTAGGGGTCTTAGGACCCCTATGAACCTATTTGGTTTGATTGAATGGGTCAAAAGGGGTCATAGGATAACCTATGGCACCTTTCAATGCATTTCATGACAACTTATGTCCCTAGGACCCCTAGGGACCTATTTTGTTTGATCGAATGGGTCGAAAGGGGTCATAGGACAACCTATGACCCCTTTTGATGCATTTCATGACAACATATGTCCCTAGGGGTCCTAGGACCCTTAGGGACCTATTTCGTTTGATCAAATGGGTCAAATGGGGTCATAGGACAACTTATGACCCATTTTGACGCATTTCATGACAACATATGTCCTTAGGGGTTGAAGGGGTCGAAAGGGGTCATAGGATAACCTATGACCCCTTTTGACACATTTCATGACAACATATGTCCCTAGGGGTCCTAGAACCTTTAGGAACCTATTTTGTTTGATTGAATGGGTTGAAAGGGTTCATAAGACAACCTATGATCCCTTTCAACGCATTTCATGACAACACATATTCCTAAGGGTCTTAGGACCCCTAGGGACCTATTTCGTTTGATCCAATGGGTCAAAAAGGGTCATAGGACAACCTATGACCCCTTTTGACACATTTCATGACAGCATATGTCCCTAGAGGTCCTAAGACCCCTAGGGACTTATTTGGTTTGATGGAATGGGTCGAAAGGGGTCACAGGCTTTCAACGCATTTCATGATAACATATGTCCCTCGATGTCCTATGATCCCTAGGGACCTATTTTGTTTGATTGAATGGGCCAAAAGGGATCATAGGATAACGTATGACCCCTTTCAATGCATTTCATGACAACATATGTCCCTAGGGTTCCGACCTATTTCATTTGATCAAATGGGTCAAAAGGGGTCATAGGACAACCTATGACCCACCTATGACCCCTTTCGACACATTTTAAGACAACATATGACCCTAGGGGTCCTAGGGACCTATTTCGTTTGATCGAATGGGTCGAAAGGGGTCATAGGATAACTTATGACCCCTTTCAATGCACTTCATGACAACATATGTCCCTAGGGGTCCAAGACCCCTAAGGACCTATTTCGTTTGATCAAAGGGGTCGAAAGGGGTCATAGTACAACCTATGACCCCTTTCGATGCATTTCATGACAACATATACCTATTTTGTTTGATTGAATGGGTCTGTCCTATGACTCCTTTCAATGCATTTCATGATAACATATGTCCCTAGGGGCCCTCAAATCCCTAGGGACCTATTTCATTTGATCAAATGGGTCAAAAGGGGTTATAGGACAACCTATGACCCCTTTCGATGCATTTCATGACAACATATGTCCCTAGGGGTTCTAGGACTCCTAGGGACCTATTTTGTTTGATCAAATGGGTCAAAAGGGCTCATAGGACAACCTATGACCCCTTTTAATGCATCTAATGACAACATATGTCCCTAGGGGACCCCTAGGGACCTATTTGGTTTGATCGAATAGGTCAAAAGGGGTCATATGATAACCTATGACCCTGTTTGATGCATTTCATGACAACATATGTCCCTAGGGGTCCTAGGACCATTAGGGACCTATTTGGTTTGATTGAATGGGTCAAAAGGGGTCATAGGATAACCCATGACCCCTTTCAATTCATTTCATGACAACAAATCTATTTTGTTTGATCGAATGGGTCGAAAGGAGTCATAGGACAACCTATGACCCCTTTCAATTCATTTCATGACAATATTATATTTAATAATAATATAATATTATATATTTTAATATAATAATAATATATTACTAGATTATATAATAATAATAATCATATATATTAGTATATTATATTTAATAATAATAATAATCGTCATATATATTACTATTTTATATTTAATAATAATAATCATGTATATTACTATATATAATAATAATAATATAATATTTTTATAATAATAATAATATAATATTTTCATAATAATAATAATAAAATTAATATTAATAATCATATATAATAATAATAGTCAATAATAAGAATGATGTCAACACTTCCCAAATTTTGGTTTCCCTTTAAAATTTGGGCTATGAATCTTTGGGAAAAATTTTGGCTACCACTTTTTAGGTACCCAATCTAGCTTGGTATTTACCAAATCTATTTGGTCAACTCAAAAAACATGTTTGAGATAGTTTTTAGTGACATTCAGACTTCAAGTAGCCATTTGGCAATATTTTTATCATTGAAATTCAATGAAACGAAAAGGATTTTTTATAACACCCTCAAGATTCCATCGATATAATTGCTGTCAAATTCTGAGTTATAAGTATTTATTAGTTAATTTTTAATGAAGATGTCTATAAACTGTTGATTGACATATTGATTGAAAAATAGCTATAACTTTCAACCAGTATAATATTTTTGAAATCCAAAATTTGCATCACATTCTATGCTTTGCCTAGTATAAGCTTTTAAAAAAAAATATTTAATTTTGTAAAGTTTTCAATTAGTTAAGGTGGTTGAACACGGAAGTTTTTTTATTCTAGAAAAGATATAGTAAAAAATTCATATTTAATTATTTATTTGGAATAAAAATACCCAAAAATATGTGTTACATCTAGGCATGAGTCTACTTTTTTTTTAATCTATAATAATATTAAAAAATATTATCATTTAATTTTGATTAAGGTGGTCAAACATATGCTTACTTTTTATTTTTTCCCTAAATTTTTTGTAGTACTACATTTAAATCCAAAATTTTGATAAATCAAATAATTTTTTCTCTAGATAAGGCCTAGTAGTTTAGAGCCTAGTAGTTTAGAAATTACATTCAATTTCCTATAGATTTTTTTTTTACAAATTTTTGATATAAAGCCCATAACTACTTTAAAATTATGTGTCAAGTTAACACAACCCTAGTTTGCTGGTTTTCACTGCCACTTAAGGCCATAGTTTAGTTGACCATGGTCCTGCACATACCCATACACATTGTTAATGTGACCTTGTTAGATGATTTCACCAAAAGATCATCTAGATCTCATTAGTCCTTGATCTTGTATAAAGAGAGGCCCGCTCTAAAGGACTTACAAACACCACTAATCGATGTTACCATATAGGATTTCACAAACTTGTTAGGTCCACTTGATTCTTCCAAGATTTTCTACTATAATGCTTAAAAAGTAATAGTAGAAATGATCTATTAAGAACAACAACTATCTTTTCTTTTTCAGATATTTGTTCCTTGCTCTTGTCTTTGTTTGATCTCTCACTCGAATCTCCTTTCTCTTTGTACTTTTGATTGACTGATTTATACCTTCTTTTTCTCCTTTCTCTACTCAGTTCACTTGGCCCAACTATCTTCTTTCACCTTCAACAATAGTTTGCATTTTGATCTCCTCTCTTATAGTCATTTAGCAATATCAACAACATAACAAAACCAACAACCAAAAACTATCTCAAATATTCTCCTTAAGTAGTTATCTCTAACCTTCCAAATTCTTCTAGCTTTTGTTGCTTAATCACAATCGTCAATCTTAGGTTCATACCAAATTTCTAGATTCAAACTTCATACAATGAATTTAGACACTTGGAAAATATAACTTGCATAGAACTTTGTGTCCATCCTTATACTTCTCTAATCTCCATCATTAGATTCTTCTTGAATTTTTCTAGTCATTGATCTTGTAACAAACTTTGACTCCTGCCTTAGCCCATCTCAAACTTTCCAATTTTCTATCAAAAGTCACCCTTAAATTCCAATTCTCCAAACTTGTTCATCAATCTATTACTCAGTAAACATAACATTTACTTGGGTAATATAGAACTCAGTTATTACTAGACTCACTTGAGCAATAATGCTTTTCCCTTTTTTCTTTTCAAATCACTTGGGAAATACTGTAGTCACTTGGTGAATATAGTCTCCCTTCATTAACCTTGTCACTTGGCTAATCTTGTGTTCAATACATTGCAACAATATTATATGATTGTAAAATATTCCAACTCATTCATGTACTCATTGAATATCATAGTTATCACTTATTTATTCATCATACTTCTTTAAAATCCACTTCATCTATCAAATCCTCTTCATTAATCTAATGAAATGACACTCCATAAATTAGCATAACATCTAGCCAACTATGAATTTGACATCAATGACAATATGACAACTGATATAACTCTTTCAGATGAATTCATAGCATTACCTATTACAATATCAGTTGGGGCTAATACTAACTTAATCTTGGAAAAAAATAAATTAATGGCATTAAAGAAAAGAGTTAAATTTTATAGCACCTGATTGTTGGATCTTGAAAAAGTCTAAAGAGGTTTTTAGTGTCTTGTTTGGCTTACTTCCCCCAATAGAATTTTAGTGAATTTTATTGGTTGGGTGTTTTTGAGAAAATGTGTGAGATACAACATAACTTTCTTCTTGCAATTTCTTGAGAGCTTTCCTTCCCATTGACTATGGAATTATTGCAAAAAAAGCCTGGACAACCTAGTTGTCCTAGTGGTAGATATCCCTTCGTTGGGTCTTCTATTTCCCCTATACATTGGTTCCAATCTTCTTTGTCATGGAGTAAGTTTCCAAGTAAGGAAATTACTATGTGGTTCCCTATTTTTGACTATATGCCTTTGGATGATGATTCTCTGAGTCGTTTCCTCTCTATTTTGAAACCTCAAAAAATATTTAATGATCGTTGACTAGTCCAACTCTCTTGTGCTATGACTTTCTTGTATTGGGAAATTTATGGTGTATGGTATATTATTATTCTCTGTCATTATCAGTATTTTCTTTTGCCTTTATCTTATCCACTTATGTCCATAGATCTATACTCATTTATATAGAATATATAATTCAATTTGATTTTCTTAGAGAATGTATAATCCAGTTCAATTTTCTTCAAGAATTGTTCAAAACTTTTGAAATTAGGGTTTACATTCACTGCAACTCTTCCTCGAGAGATAATTTTTTCAGAGTTGATTTTGATACAATGTTTTCATATGCAAAAATTGTCACCTAGATCTTTTTGCATGTGCTTCACCACCATTGAAATATTAACTTCAATATTTACAAATGATGTTCATATATTTTCCACATGTATCAAACCCTGGCAGGAGTCAAGAATCTTGAAGTCTGCATACAAATTTATTTCTAATCCTCAAAATCTCAATTCCCAATTAAGTGCAACATCTGCAATGGATGGTCTATGAGCCCAAGCTCCGGTGTGATTCCCACACCCACTACTTGAATCTAACTTGTCCCTTTCACAAATCCTCTTCACAAATTCACAGTCCTTGATTTCATCTATCTTGTAGGTTTTGCATTCTTTTTCACTCATAGAGCATCTTTTCAACTTAATTTTTTTCATAGGTTTTTTCACTCGCAGAGAATAGTCTTTTTCATTCGTTAATTTTTTATTTACAACCAAAGGGACATTGATTTTGATGAGATATTTTCTTCAGTTGTTAAAATGATTTCTATTTGTACTATTGATAAGTAGGAGATAATTTGTACTATTTGTATAATTTGTAGGAGATGATTTCTATTTGTACTATTTTAAGTATTATGGTTACTGAAGATTTTCATTTGGAACAACTTGACTTTAAAATAACTTTTGGATGAAGAAATATATATGGAACAACCACAGGGATTTGAGAAAAAAGGTAAGGAAAATTTAGTGTGCAAACTGAAGAAAAGTTTATATGGCTTAAAACAAGTACCTTGACAATGGTATCTTATATTTGATAGTTCTATGACTGAGCATGGTTACACTTAGTGTCATTCAAACCATTGTGTTTATTTTAAAAGGTTGGACGATGATAGCTACATTATTTTATGTTTATATGAGATGATGATATGCTTGTAGCTATGTCTAACATGGATCATATCAAGGGATTGGAGAAAAAATTAGCACATTTATTTGTTATGAAGGATTTGGGGGAAGTAAAAAAAATCCTCAAAATGAAAATTTTCAGAGATAGGAAGAATATAAAAGTGACTTTATCTCAAGTTGATTATATTGACAAGGTTTTTTGGTGTTTCTATATGGAGAAAGCCAAAGCTTTCAACACACATTTTCCTGGTCATTTAAAATTGACTAAGGAGATATGTCCAAAGAAATAAGAAGGATAAAATGTCCAAGGTATCTTATGCTTCAGTTGTAGAAATTTTTATGTATGCTATGGTATATACTAGGCCAAATATTGTACATGCAGTGAGAGTTATTAGTAGGAATACAACTCATCTTGGGATTGAGTATCAGAATGTAGTTAAATGAATTCTCAAATATTTGAGTGGAATATCTAGTAAATGTTTACATTTTGGGAGATCTACTACTGATTTACAAGGCTATGTTGACTCAGATTTGGCTAGGATACTAGGTGGAGTACTATATAATATGTATTTAGTGTTGGTGGGACAATAGTGAGTTGGGTTTCTTGATTACAAAAGGTGAATGCTTTATCCACTACAAATGCATAATATGTTTCTACAATAGAGGTAGCCAAGGAGATGATATAATTTCAATTCTTCATGGAAGATTTCAGACAACCACAAAGGGCCAATTATTTGTTTATAGATAGCCAAAGTGTGACTCATCTTGCAATTTTTTTTTGTTTGCATTCAAATATAAAACACATACACTTCTAGTGTCATTTCATTCAATTAGTTTTGGATGATGCACAATTAGAGCTAGACAATATATATACATATGATAATCTAACAGATAAGTTTAGTAACGTAGTGGCAAGGTAGAAGCTAAATTCCTCTTCAAATTTGGTTGGTCTTCTAAAATGAAAAAAAAAATGAAAAACCGAGTCTAGGGTGGTTTATTTGAGTGGGAGATTTGGTAGCGCCCCATTAGGGAACCCAAGAGAAATTAATCTAAAAGATGCTAAGTTTGCTAAACAACTATTTTTGCAAGAGTGAAACATACACGAGGTAACAATGTGGAAGCAATAACATAAAATACACATCAAATATTGTTGGAAATGTAAGAGGAGTAACTAAGAGGGGAAGGGTGAATTATTTACCACAAAAACAAATTCAAGTTCCTTAGATGCCAACACAAACTTTTACTCCTTAAACTAAACACTAGTTCTACTTTGTTAGAACTAGATATTCATTGTAACTTGGTTAGCAAAGTAATCTTAAGATATTAATGTGTATTAACCTTTAGTAACTTAGTTATAGAAAAATAAAGAATTGAGCAAATAACATGAACACATGAGACACCAAGATTTGACATAGAAACCCAATATGGGAAAAACCACCAATGCAACTACTTTCAATTTTCACTCTTCTAAAGTGAGCCCTATTAGGAGATAGCTCTGTTAAAGGTTACAAAACACATGGTTAAGTGTGACCTTGTTAGAGGATTTGAATCACCCTATTAGGAGTGGCCTTGTTAGAGGTCTTCAGACACTTCAATCAAGAAATACTACCTTATTAGAGGATTTACAAAATGATTGTTAAATCAACTTTGTTAAGAGATTTCTTTACTGCTATAATGGTTAGAAAGCAACATTAGTTTGACCTAATTTATCAACTTTGTAAATTAAGATCACTGTTCTAGCTTAACCTCTGGATCCTTACTGATTAGATGTTTCCTTGTAGCTTAAACTTCACACTTTATGTTGTCTTCACTCACATATCCATCTCTTTTATTCAACTTTATACTCACTTATATCCCCACAACTTGACCTTTCTTATATATCATAAGCTAGGAAAAGTCATCTTGTAAACCCTTTCAAAACATCAATAAACATCCACTTAGTCAACTTGTATTAAAATAATTAACAAAATAAATTTGTTGTCAGTCAGCTAACACTAGATTGAACACTTGGTTAATACAAAGCTTTCTTTGATAACTGACCAAACTCGGTTAATACTAGCTTCCTCTATTGAGCGACTTGAGTTGGTTTACACTAACTCTCTTTGTTGACCAACCTAACTCAATTTATACTATAATCTTCTTGGTTGATACTAGAGACTTGCATAGTGCCTGAAAAAGCTTGGTTAACACTAGTTGTCCTCAGTTAGAGTATGACATTTGTGTAACATCAATGACAATATACAATTGAATAAATATTTTCAGTAATCTCCCCCTTTCACATTGATGGAAAAACAACATGTCATTATGCAAAGAAAGCTTTGGAGAAAATATCTTTAGTTTGATTATGATTCATCATCCATGAGAACTCCCTTTGAGATTCTCCCTCTAGCATCTTATCTTCAGACTCTGTTTGAATCAACTCTCCTCTTTCTCTTGTACAAATCTTTTTCTATGATTATTTTATTTGACATGACATCAATCTCTCCCTCTTTGAAAAAAAATTCCAAAGACTTTATTCAATGAATTTTCAACGTACCTGATGTATTGATTCATATGCAATGTTCTCTAAAAATATTGCATCAACTTGATAAATCTTCTATACAGCTTGGTTGATGCATCACTAATCTATACTCTAGTGATCATCAAATAGGGGAATGACCCCTAACTTACCTCTTAGATACCAAAATGCATCCTTAGGTAATGGCTTGGTGAATATGTCAGCTATCTACTCCTTGGTGTTTACATATTCCAATCTCACCTATTTGTCTTGAACCAATTCTCTTAGGAAATGATATATGATTACAATATGTTTTGTCTTAAAGTGCATCACTAGATTTTTGGATATATTTATTGTAGTTGTATTATCACAATAGATAAATACTGGTTCCTTGATTTCTTCCTTCATTCCTGACATGAACTACTTGATCCACATTATGTTAGAAAAATTAACTGCTACAACAACATATTATACTTTTACTATGGATTCAGAAATACAATTCTGCTTTTTTCTTGTCCAAGACACTAGCCTCTTTCCAAGAAAGAATGCTCCTCCACTAGTACTTTGTCTATCATTAATGCTTCCTACTCAATCTGCATCAGTAAAGACTCTTAATTCAAGATTTCCTCCTTTCTTGTACCATAACCCATAATCCTCAATTCCTTTTAGATATCGCAGGATTTCTTTGACTGCCATCATATGATTTTCTTTAGGATTAGCAAAGAATCTTGCAACTATGCCAACTACCAATGCAATATTAGGTCTTTTGTGGACAACATACTAAAGTTTCCCAATCATTGATCTATAAGAAGTTTAGTTTACCTCCTTTGAATCATCATCCTTTAAAAGCTTATGTCCAGTAGACACAAGTGTACCAACTTGTTTGGAATCTTCTATTCCAAATATTTTCAATATTTCCCTAGTGTACTTTGATTGAGTGATAAATATCCCATCCTTCATTTCATTAACTTGTAGACCCACAAAGAATTTGATTTCACCAAACTTAGACATTTCAAATTCTTTCCTCATTTCTTTTGAGAATTATTTGTGTAAATTATCATGTCATGTGAGTAAGATATCATCTACAAATATTTTTGCAAGCAATATCATGTCCTGAGGTCCTTCCTTGATATACAAATTGCACTATTATCATTTGTCTTTTCAAAACCAATCTTTACTAGGTATCCATGAAGTCTTTCATACCATGCTCTAGGAGCTTTCTTTAAACCATTTAGGGCTTTATGAAGTTTACATACCATGTCTCATTGGCTTGGATCTATGAAACCTTCAGGCTGATCAATGTAGACTTCTTCCTCCAAGACCCCACTCAAGAATGAAACTTTTCATAGCTTAGTGAACCCATAAAACATTCATACCTATGCATGCAATCTACTAGATTATGCAATCACTAAAACTTATATGTTACTATCGAATCAACTTGCAAAAATGTAAAGCATGAAACATAATAGATTCATCAACACACTTGACCCAATGATTGACATAGAAACCCAATTTGGGAAAAAACACTAGTAACATGGTACTCCTTTTCACTCTTCTAAAGTGATGTCCTATGAAAGGCCAACCCTATTAAACGTTACAATACACACTGTTAAATGTGACCCAGTTAAGGGATTTCAATCACCCTATTAGAAGTGAGCCTTGTTAGAGGACTTTAAGCCATTCACTTGGAATGCAACCTAGTTAAATGATTTACAAATGATTGTTAGGTCAACCTTAATCCAAAGGATTTACCCTAGACTGATACAATTGTTAGAGAGTAACAATAGAGCTTTGATCTGATACAACTTACAACTTCTCTTATAAATTTCAGATCTCTATTTAGTCCTCAATTCTACTTGGCCTTCATACTTTATAGCTCTGATAACTTATTCACCCTTCACGCATTCATCTCCTTAAGCCTTCTTGCTTAAATGCCATTATAGATTTTCTTCTCTTGGGTCACTCGATGAAGAAAAATCCTTAACTCCTTCTCTTCCTTAGATTCTTGCACATGATAACTTTTTCTTCATGACCAAACATTCCTATAAATAGGAAATTAGTATATTTTCTTGCTCATTTTGCCTCGTCAAAATTAGGGTTTGGATGGATTAGGAAGGATAGAATGTATCTACCCCATATCTTGTGTCTCTTCTAGAAACTTCTCCTAGAATCCATTTGAATTTGACTAAAAAATAGTTTACATCAGGTTCTGTGCCACCAACTCATCAACTTTATCTTCCTCTTGGTTCATAAGTTTCAAGAAAATAACCTTGTTGGCTTAGATTTGGCGAATCTTTGATCTTTAACATAATGTAATAGCTTGGCATTATCAATCTTCTGATGCTCGACACATACTATATTGCTCGACATAAACTGTAAAATCACTCAGAATCAACTAAAGTTTGCTAATGGTTGGCATTAACTAAACTTTACTCGGTATAAACTATCTTGCTTGGCATCCACTAGAATTTTCTTTCACTTGGCTCCAACTGACTTTCTACTCGACTTGCACTAACTTTGCTCAACACCTACTATCCACTCGATCAAGCTTGGTAGACAAACTTTGTGTAACTTGTTCTTCTAAAATTTTTTAGTGTATCCAACATTTGTAACCTTAATTATATTATCAATACATCATGTCATCACTGTCTTAACTGATCCTTGTACTTCATTTCATAGTCATAACTCAACCTTTCCTCTAGGTTCTATTGTTACCTCTTATTGATCAAATCGTCTTCATCAATCAACTAAGTAATAGTATTTGAATCTTATAAGTAGTCGTCTTACCAATGAATAAAAGGTTTGACATCAGTGACAAAATAATGATTGAAACACATAGTCTTCTTAACAAATTTCTTTCTTTGATTAATCTCTCTTCAAAAATAATATTTTCAATTAGATTTCAACAATCTCCCTCTTTAGCATTGATGGTAAACCAAACCGATCAACCAAGTCAATCAAATGATGAACATCTTGTTCAACCACACTAACTAGGTTAAAATAGTAAGACAATACCAAAAAGAAAAAAGAAACTAGTATCAAAATTTGTCCCTTTTATCAGCAACTAACTTCCATCTTCTGATTGGGTTACAAAACTCTTGCTTATAACTCCCTCTGAGTTCCTTCTTGTATCTCCCTCTTACTAGGTAGATTAGGATTTCTCCCTTTGTGATTATACATTCTTGCTCTCTGATCAATATCTCCTTTCTCTCTTCTGACTCGGCTCTTGATATCTTTTTCTAGTATACTTTCTCCCTCTTTGATGCACTTTCTCTTTTTTTGATCAATACATCTCTTCTTTATGATGATGATTAGTTTAATGGACTTTCTCCCTCTTTGACAACAATTCCAAAGATATATACTAAACACTTATCTTAAAATATGCAGATATAAGCTTTTGTAGTTTCTTCAGTTTCTCCCTTTGTCACCTTGCTTGTGATTGATTTGAAGTTTTAGTTTTGTGATTACTTTAGGCAACTCCTAAAGTAAGATACTCTTCATCAATGTTTAATATTTTAATATTAGCTTGTTTGATGCAGGGATATCCTTTTGTTACTTAGATATCTTTTGATAGGGGTATCACCCCTAATTTACCTCTTAGATACTCATGAGCATCCTTAGGTAATGGCTTTGTGAAGATATCAACAATTTGTTTCTTTGAGTTTACATATTCGATCTTCACCTCTTTGTCTTAAACTAACTCTCTCGAGTAATAATACTTGATTGTAATGTACTTTGTGTTTGTGTGTATCACTGGATTCTTTGATATATTGATAGCACTTGTATTATCAAAATAAAGTATCACTAGTTCTTCTTCCTTCATTCCTTTGAGTAGCTATTTGATCCATACAATGTTTGTGCAGTTTACAGTAGCAACAACATATTTAGCTTTAGCAGTAGACTGTGAAGTACAACTTTGTTTCTTGCTAGTCCATGTAACTAGTCTCTTGCCTAAGAAAAATTCTCCTCCACTGGTGCTCTTTCTATCATCAATGTAGGCTCTCAATTTAAATTTTTCATTCTTCTTGTATTATAAACCAAAATCTTTTGTTCCTCTCATATATCTCATTATTCTCTTCACAACCATTAAATGATTCTCCTTAGGATTAGTAGAGAATCTTGCAACTATCCCTATAGATAATGTAATATCAGGTCTGCTATGTACTACATATTGCAATTTTCCAATCATAGACTTGTATAATGTTTTATTCACCTCAACAGAATCATTATCCTTTGACAACTTGTGTCCTACCACCATAGGTGTACTTACTGGTTTGGAATCCTCTAATCCAAAATTCTTCAATATTTCTTTGACATACTTTGACTGTGTGATGTCATCTGATATACTTGTAATCCCACAAATTTTTTTTATTTCTCCAAACATAGATATTTCAAATTCTTGCTTCATTTGATTTACAAAATCCTTACACAAAGCATCTTGACCTCCAAATATGATATCATCAACAAATATTTTAGATAGCAAAATACCTTTGCCTTTCTCTATCTTTATGGATAGATTGCTATTATCATCAGTCCTTTCAAATCCAATCTTCACAAGATAAGTATGATGTCTCTCATACCATGCTCTACATGCTTGTTTCAAGCCATATAGAGCTTTATGCAGTCTACATACCATGTTCTTATTGTTATCATCAACAAAACCTTTTGACTATTCTATGTAAATTTCTTCCTCTAGTATGCCATTCAGAAATGTAGTTATAACGTCCATCTGATAAACTTTAAAACCTTTGTATGTAGCATAAGCAAGTAGAGTTCTTACTCCTTCCAATCTAGCAACAGGGAAAAATGTCTCCCCATAGTCAATTCCTTCTTCTTGTGCATATTCCTTGTAGACTAGTCTTGCTTTGTTTCTTGTGACTTCACCATTTTCATCTAGCTTTTTTTTGAATACCCACTTGGTGTTAGTCACATTTTTGTCTTTTGGTCTAGGAACTAGACTCCATGTTTTGTTCTTCTCTATTTGTTCAATCTCTTTTTCCATGGCTTTGTACTAGTCCACATCTTCTATTGCATCTTTCACTATTTTAGGTTCCTCCATGCTTAGAAAATATTATTCACTTCTCAATCTATTTCTCATCATTGGCCTAGCATCTTTATCTCCAATGATTTGATTAGCAAGGTGATGTCTTTTGACATATTTGGACAATCTTGGCTCAGTTCTTATTTCTTCATTTTGTCTTTCAGCTTCAAAATCACTGTGTACATCTCTATTAGGTATCTCAACATCTCTTTCATGTGTACTAATATCAGGATTAGAATGTGCATCTTCTTCATTCTATAACTTGGCATCTGAATCCAACTTAGTTCTTGAATGCAACTCGACATTCACAAGATGTGACTTGACAGTCACTGAAACTTTCTATTGGTTTGTAGCTTGATTTGTATCATCTTCTTCAGTAGGTATTCCTTCATAAAAATATACAAATGATTTGTATTCTTTTGGCCTTTTCATGGATTCAACCTCATGTACCTCTATACATTAATCAAAATTCACATGTGTACTTTCCGTGCAATTTTGTGACCATTAGTATTTAAACACTTATAGGCTTTTCTTCTTGTGGAGTATCCTAGGAATATACCTTCTTCACTTTTTACATCAAGCTTTCCATTCCTAACATCTTTAAGAATGTAACACTTACTTCCAAATACCTTAAAGTACTTTACATTTTGTCGATATCCATACCATAGTTCAAAAGGTGTTGAATGAGTACCTTTCTTGATTTGCACACAATTTAAGGTATATAAAATATTACTTATAGCTTCTCTCTAGTATTTTAGAGTAACATTATTCTCCATCATGAGTGTTCTAGCACAATCCATTATAGATCTATTTCTCCTTTCAGCAATCCCATTTTGTAGAGGGGTCCTGGAGGAAGATGTCTATCTTTTGATTCCTCTATCATTATAGAACATCTCAAACTTATTTGATGTGAATTCTCCTCCTTTATTAGATCTCAAACATTTTATACTTTTACCTATTTCTTTCTCAATTAAACATTTGAAGAGCATCATATTTCTATTTCAAAAACATATCTGTCATCATCTTGGAGTAATCATCAACAAATAGCATTACGTACTTATCTCCCTTGTAGCTTTGCACCTCAATTGGTCCATTCAAGTCAGTATGACCAATCTCTAGTATTTCTTTAGAGGTATAAGCTTTACACTAAAAGCTTGACTTTGTCATTTGGCCTAGCTGACATTGTTTGCACACTACATTATCTGGTTTCTTCAACTTGGTCAAACCTCTAACTTTCTTCATGTTATTGATACTAACCAAGTTATCAAAGTTAACATGACATAACCTCTTGTGCTAGAGCCATACATTACCAAAATTTTCAACAAGACAAGTAGCATCCTCTATATCAAGATATAATAGATTACTTCTAGTTTGATCACCTTTTCCAATCAATTTCCCATTTGTGTCATATATATTAGCAATCTTATTTCCAAATTCAACATTGCATCCCAAATTGTTCAATTGTGACACACTCAACAAGTTACAATTTAGTCCTTCAACATAGTAAGCATTATCATATGAAATCTTATCTATGAGTTTGATTGAGCCTTTTCCTTTTATAAAACATGGTGCATCATTACCAAATCTTACACTATTTCCATTATAACAATTTAAGGTAATGAACTTACTTTTGTCTTTAGTAATGTGATGTGAGCATCCATTGTTAATGATCCATCTATCATTTTTGTTCACACAAGTCACAAGTGCAGTTGCTTCATCTTCATCAGATTCATCTTTCATTGCAACATACACCACTTCATCATCATATTCATCTGAATCATCCCTAGTTTCCTCTTCAGCAATGTAGCCATGACTTCTTTCCTTTGTCTTTGTAATCTTTTCTATCATCTTCTCTTGTATTCTTGTACTGGTCACCTCCTCCGTAGTTCTTCTTCTTCTATGTACATCTTGCTACACTATGACCAACCTCATTACAATTGAAACAAATGATGGTTAACTTACCTTTGAAATTTCCTTTACCTTTGTGAAATCTTTTTGCTAGTAGTGCTTCCAATTGTTCAACATCCTCCTCATCTGTATCACTATCACTAGATACATATTTTATCTTTCTCTTCTTCTTCTTCTTCTGCTTCACCTCATCAAAGTTCTTCAATAGAAGCTTAGCTTTGAAAGCAGATTCAAGACTCTTAGTTTTGTAATTATCAAAGTTAGATAGCTCAAAAGTAGTGAGTCTACCTACTAGACCTTAAAGAGTTAGATCATTTCTTGGAATACATCTTAGTTCTTGAATTGTAGAAAATATAATAGCATAAATGGGTAGTAGTGTTCTTAAGACTTTACTTGACATAGTATCATCATCTATATGACCAGTAGCTCCTCTTATTGCACTAACAACTTCTTTTATTCTAACAACATATTAAACAATATTTTCACCTTCTTCCATTCTCATATCATCAAACTTACCTCAGAGACTTTTAGATTTGGCTCTTTGAACATTTTTGTCTCCTCCATAGATGGTGGCTAGGGCATCCCACATTTTCTTTGCACTAGCAAGACCTTTGATATCATCAAATTCGACATAGCTTAGGGCATAGGCAATCTCCAACATCGCCCAATTATGTTATTTCTTCTTCATATCTTCAATAGTTTGGGCTCCAACTGGATCAACATGTTCTACAGAGATGGTAGATTGTGCATGATCTCCAAGTCCTTCAAGGTGTAGCTTCATCAAAATTTCCCATGTAGGAAAGTTATCTCTATCGAGCTTGGGTACTTCTCTTTTAGACATCTCGATCTTTGTGCTTCTAGTAGCTTGAAACTAGTCCTCTTAAGCAGATGGCTCTGATACCAATTGCTAGAATACTTTAGAATAACTAAGAGGGTGAGGGGGGGGGGGGGGGGTGAATTAGTTATCCAAGGTCTAGATGTACAAATAAAAATTTTCACAACTTGGTGAACCCATAAAACATTCATTCCCATGCATACATTCTACTGGATTGTACAATCACTAAAACTTGTATGTTACTTTCAAATCAACTTGTAGAAATGTAAAGCATGAAACATAATTGATTCATCAACACACTTGACACAATGATTTACGTGGAAACCCAATTTGGGAAAAACCACTAGTAACATGTTACTCCTTTTCACTTTTCTGAAGTGATGCTATGTGAAAGGCCAACCCTGCTAAAGATTATAGTACACACTATTAAATGTGACCTAATTAAGGGATTTAAATCACCCTATTAGAAGTGAGCCTTGTTAGAGGACTTTAAGCCATTCACTTGGAATGCCACCTGATTAAATGATTTACAAATGACTATTAGGTGAACCTTAATCCAAAGGATTTACCTTAGACTGATATAATTTTTAGAGAGTAATAGTAGAGCTTTAATCTGATACAACTTACAACTTCTATTTCATATTTTAGATCTCTGTTTAGTCCTCAATTCTTCACAACCTTCATACTTTGTAGCTCTGATAGCTTGTTTACCCTTTAAGCATTCATCTCCTTAAGCCTTCTTGCTTAACATTCCATTGTAGATTTTTCTCTTGGGTCACTTGATAAAACAAAACCCTTAACTCCTTCTCTTCCTTAGATTCTCATAGATGACAACTTTTGCTTCATGACTAGACATTCCTATAATTAGAAAATTAGGATATTTTATTGCTCATTTTCCTTCATCAAAATTAGGGTTTAAATGGATTAGGTAGGATACAATGTATCTACCCCATATCTTGTGTCTCTTCTAGAAACTTCTCCTAGAATCCATTTGAATTTGCCTAAAAAATGGTTTACATTAGGTTTTGTGCCACTAGCTCATCAACCTTATCTTTCTCCTAGTTCACAAGTTTTAAGAAAATAAACTTGTCGGCTTAGATTCAATGAATCTTTGATCTTTAAAATAATGCAGTAGCTCGACATTATCAATCTTCTGATGCTCGACACATACTACGTTGCTCGACATCAACTACAAAATCAATCGACATCAACTAAAGTTTACTGATACTCGAAATCAAATAAACTTTACTCGACATCAACTATCTTGCTCAGCATCCACTAGAATTTTCTTTCACTCAGCTCCAATTGAATTTCTACTCTACTTGCACTAACTTTGCTCGGCACCTACCATCCACTTAGTCAAGCTTGGCAGAAAAACTTTGTGTAACTTGTTCTTCTAAACTTTCTTAGTGTAGAAAACATTTGTAACCTTAAGTATATTATCAACACATGATGTCATCACTGTCTTAACTAATCCTTGCACTTCATTTTATAACCATAACTCAACCTTTCCTCTAGGTGCTATTGTTACCTCTTATTGATCAAATCCTCTTCATCAATCAACTAAGTAATAGTATTTGAATCTTATAAGAAATTCTCTTACTAGAAAATAGTAGGTTTGACATCAATGATAAAACAATGATTGAAACACATAGTCTTCTTCAACAATCTCCCTCTTTGATTAATCTCTCTTCAACAATGATCTTTTCAATCAGATTTCAACACCTTTGTAGACAAGTCTTGCCTTGTTTCTTGCTACTTCACCTTTTTCATTCATTTTATTTCTAAATATCCATTTTTTACCAATTATATTCTTATCCTTGGGCTTGGGAACAAGAGACTAGGTTTTATTCTTTTCTATTTTCTCAATCTCTTCATTCATTGCTTCTATCCAATTTTCATCTTCTAAAGAATCTTTAAAAGATCTAGGTTAAACTTCACTAAGTAAACATGTACCTTTTAGTTTTTTCCTTGTCAGTATGCCATCTATTTTTTCTCCAATTATTTGGTTAGGTATATGGTGCCTTCTAACATATTTTAGAAGCCTTGGATCTTTCTTTCTTTTCTTAGAACTTGGTTCACTTGGTTTTGTAAGGTTTTCCTCCTTTTTCTTAGGTTCCTCTGGTTGATCTTTCTATAACTTGGGTAGTACTTCCTATGACTCGAGTTGTACTGCATGGGGCTGCAACTTGGGTTGAACTAACTGTGACTCAAGCTGAACTTCCACTATGCTTCTAGATGTACTTGGTTACTAATTGGCTTCAACCTTCTGAGGTAAGCTTTCAGTTTCTTCATAGTATACATACCTTCTATAATCCTCAGGCTCTTTGCTACTTTGTTCTTCACTTCTTTAAGCAAACTCATCAATTTTCACTTGTGTACTTTCTATAACTTTGTGAGTAGAAAGATTTTGACATTTGTATGCCTTGCTTTTATTTGAGTACCCTAAGAATATTCCTTCATCACTCTTTGCATCAAGCTTTCCTTTTCTTACCTCTTTTAAGATATAACATTTTCTTCCAAATACTCTAAGATAACAAACATTAGGCTTACATCTATAACATAATTTATAAGGTGTTTTGTTTGTACCTTTCTTCAATTGAACTTGGTTCAGTGTGTGAATTTATATGCTGATTGCTTCTCTCTAGTACTTTGGTGCAATATTCTTTTCTGACAATAATGTTCTTGCACATTCCATGATGGATTTGTTCCTTCTTTCTACTATTCCATTATGTTTTGGAGTTCTAGATGTTGATACCTATATTTTGATTTCTCTTTCATTTCATAACTCATTGAATTCATTTGAGATGAATTTTCCTCCTCTCTCTCATCTCAGACATTTCAGATTTTTTCCTATTTCTTTCTCAACTCTAGTCAAATACCATGTGAACTTTTGAAAAGCATTAGAGTTATCTTTTGAAAATATTATAGTAATCATTCTAGAGTAATCATCAACAAATAAAATGAAATATACATCTCCACAGTATCTTTTAACACCAATTGGCCCATAAAGATCTATGTGAACTAGTTATAAAACATCTTTAGAGTTATGGGACTTACTTTTGAAACTTCTTTTACTCATTCTACTAATTTGACATTGTTTACACATTCCCATTTCAAGTTTCTTTAGGTAAGGTATGCCTCTTATTCTATTATTCTTTCTTATGTTGACCAGATTATCAAAGTTAATATTACACATTCTTTTATGCTGTAGCCAACTTTCTTTAACATGAGCTAATAAACAAGATCTTTCATTGAGATCTAGATAAAACAAATTATCTTTAGTTTGATTTCTAGTTCCAACCAGTTTCCCCTTTCCATCTAATAGTTTGGCTTTCCCATTCATGAATTCAACTTTGTATCCTATATTATTTAGTTGAGCTACATTGAGAAGATTATGCCTTAATCCTTCAACCTAATAGGAAATCTCACATTTGATTTCATCAATCAATGCAATGATACTTTTTCCCTTTACATAACATGGTTCATTGTTCCCAAATCTAACATTTCCACCATCATAATGTTCTAAATGTTCAAATTTTATTTGATGAGAACAACCACTATCTATGAATCATGTATCATTTTTGCTAACATGAGAGATAAGTGCCATTTTTCATTTTCCTCATCATCTGATTCATCTTTGATAGCAATATAAACTACTCCATCTCCATCATCATTACTATCAGAATCTTTTACAATGTAACATTATTTATGACCTTTGCTACTAAAGTCCTTGTCACTTTTGAAGTCTTTCTTTCCTTTGAATTTGATGAACTTTTCTTCTTCTTTATCTTCCTTGTTTGGACATTTAGCTACAACGTGGCCAACTTCCTCACATGAGAAACAAAACAATGGAATCTTTCCTCTAAATTTTCCTTTTCCTTTTGCTTCCCTTTTGCTAGGAGAGCCTCAATAACTTCAAGGTTCTCATGTGAATCTTCTTCATCTTCACTGTCAACTTGTTTTCCTTTTGAGTTCCCTCCTGTTCTACCAAGGGTTAGTTTATCTTTGAATGCAGATTCAAGATTGTTAGAACAAGGAGCATAATTATCAACATTGTCCAACTCAAAAGCAATCAATCTTCTTGTTAGAAACAATATTCCACCAAGATAACTAAGAGGGGAGGGGGTGAATTAGTTATCCAATAATTAAAATATTTATCAACCTTAAACAATCTTATCCATTCAACTAAAGTAAACATCAACCATAACAAGATGCACATAGACAATTACACCAAAAATGTTAACTAGGGAAACCATTGATTAGAGGGAAAACCCTAGTGGGAATGCTGCCCACAAGATGATATACTCATATAAATATTCCTTATTAGAGGATGGACCCTATGAGGAATCTATTAAAAAATTAGTACATATGAGTCCCTGTTAGGAAACTTTGAATCCTTGTTAGGAGTTGTAGAAGACAAAAGGACCCACTATCCAAATAGGTTCTGGAGCAAGATCACTGAACTCACTGTGCAATTAATCTCTCAACTATTCCTTGCACAATAATTGTATGTACTAAACTTTAACTTCTTTCCTCTATCCTATCAACTAGACCAATCATAGTTAGACCTTGTAGACTAGGCCATGAACCTCAGATCCAAGTATCAAACTTTGGATCACACAATAATACCTCGGTAATGAAGTTTCCTTCACTTCCACTCTACTCTGCTTATCTTTGCATTCTGCTATTTGTGCTACTTACAATCATCCACATTCATCCATGCATCCATCATACATGATAAAGAAAAATGTCCTTCTTTTACACTAAATACATAAAATACTTCCCTAAGTTGGCTATTACACCTTCTCAATTAATTATTATAGGACCACATTAAGAACATGTTACACTTAGCCATATAACATTAATATTTCACATTGCATCTTGAATAACTTTCTGTACATGTAACATTATGACAAGCTGGCTTAGCCATGCCGTCACCAACATGTCTTCTTCATATCTTTAACTTTAGCTTCTTATAATAACAAATCTACTAAGAGATATAACAAGTTTACCAGAATGTATGCCTTTGTAAACTCTATCTCAGAAAAGTCTTCACTGAAACTTGCATAACTTCTTCTAGACTTAATATCTTATGCTTTTGAGGTTAGCTATGTATAGTAGACACTTAGTAGTACCACTCTTTAACCTTGCTACTAAAAGTACTCAAAAATCTATTTGTACCAACTTGATCTTTCCACTATTCTTGTGTCAGATACCACATAAAACTGCTACATTGACATCAATGACAAACACAGTCATGAATGTAACATATCATCATAATAATGATCTAATCATGTTTCTACAATACTCCACCCATAGGAATATAATCAACATTCATGCTTCCAACAATCTCCCCCTTTGGCATTGATAGAAACATAGATGAAAAACATTTAGTTCCAAGAATACCAACTGTAAAAGACAATTAACCTTTCTTTTCAAATCCTCTTCATCAATCATTTTCAAATCCTCTTTAGCAATCATTCTCCCCTTGTACTTGTTTTCCATACTTTCCAAACCATTTTCCATGCTATACTTGTTTTCCATGTTGTACTTCTCCCCCATTAACATCAATGTCAAAGGTTTCAACAACCATCAAACTCTGCAACAACTATTTTTGACTAGCACAAGTATCTAAAGACACTATTCAAAAAAAACATCCAACAAGAGTCCTAGATGACTCTATCCATCATAGATACTCCCCCATATAGGAAGCATCAACATTCAGTCAAGACAAACAATAGTGCTCTATTACACTGGACTAATGCACTCTTGCATCATCTACCTTGATGTAGGAAGGGGCGTAACCCCTAGCATACCTCACAAATACTCAAAAATCTCTTTGGGAAGAGGCTTAGTGAAATTATCTACAATCTTCTCTTTGGTGTTTACATACTCCAATCTAATTTCCTTTTTTGCAACTTTCTCTGTCAACATGTGATACTTGATAGAAATGTGCTTGGTCTTAGAATGCAACATTGGATTCTTAGAAATATTTACTATGCTTGTGTTATCATAATGTATGATAATAGGTTCACTAAATTCTATCCTTATATCCTTCAATCCAAACAACTTGATTACAATTGTTTGCCGCTACAACATATTCTACTTCCACTATACTTTGTCAGATATAATCTTGCTTTTTTCTTAGCCAAGAAAACAATCTTCCTCCAAGAAAGAAGGCTCCACCACTGGTACTCTTTTTGTCATCCATACTACCTACCCAATCAGCATCATTCCAAGCATATAGAGTGAAATCATTAGACCTATCATACCAGAATCCGAACTCTAGTGTTCCTTTCAGGTATCTAAATATCCTTTTGACTATTGCATAATGTGCTTCTTTGGGGTCAACTTGGAACCTTGCAAAAATTCCAACTACATTTTCTATATTTGGCCTTGTGTGGGTCAGATATTGCAATCCTCCAATCATAGATCTGTACTTCTTCTACTCAATAGTAGGTGTCTCATCCTTTGTAGATAATTTGTGTCCAGTTACCATAGGTGTTCCAATAGGTTTACATGTTTCTAGATCAAACCTTTCTAGTAAATCTTTCAAATACTTAGTTTGAGAAATAAAGATTCCTTCTTTATCCTGTTTGATTTGTAATCCTAGAAAATATTTCATTTCTCCTATCATACTCATTTCAAATTCCTTCTTCATTTCTTTTGCAAACTTGTCACTTTCATCATCATTTCCTCCAAATATGATATCATCAAAAAATATTACAAAAATCACTAATCCATCATCAATTTCTTTCCAATAGAGATTACTATCTACCATACCTTTGCTATATAAAATATTTTTCAAATGCTTGTCCAACCTTTCATACTAGGTTCTGGGTGCTTGCTTCAAGCCATACAATGCTTTCTTCAATATGCATACTATGTCCTTGTCATTTGTTAAAGAATAACCTTTAGGTTGTTCTATGTATACCTCTTCTTCATGTTCTTCATTTATAAATGCTAACTTAACATCCATCTGATATACTTTGAATTTCTTATGTGTGCTGCATAGGCTAAGAATAACATTACTGCTTCTATTCTTGCTATAGGAGCATAGGTTTCATCATAGTCTATTCCTTCTTGCTGTGAGTAACGTTTACAAACCAGTCTTGCCTTGTTCCTTACAACTTCACCTTGTTCATTGATCTTGTTCCTAAATACCCATTTAGTTCCTATCGCATTCTTATTTGCTGGTCTGGGGACCAATTCCCATGTCTCATTCTATTAGGATTAACCTCAGACATAAATAACAATTACATGCAAATATAAATAATATTAGAAAATAATAGATCATAGAAAAGAACACAAGACACCAAGATTTAATGTGATTCACCCAATCCCTGAGCTACGTCCACCAAACAACAAGTTTAATATTATTACAATCTAGTGATTATAACTTGATTACAATCTATAATCACTTACAGCTCAATATTACCGCAAGAACCAATTTTTGCATCACTCACAATGAAACAATCCCTAACCCTAAGCCCATTTATACAAGTATTTTTGTTGCTTTAGGGTTACAATATTTTGGCCATAAATTGGTGAATATTAGCCCAAACTTTAGTGGCTAATCGACGAATAGTACCAAATTTTTTTTTGGGGTGATGCCTCGAACCCCAAAGAATTTATGAAGTATGTATAGTACTTCCCTGATCAGTCACCACAAACTAACACATTCTTTCTATCTAATCCAATTCCTCTTTCATATCTTGCTTCCAATATATATTTTTACATGCCTCATCTTCATTCTTAGGTTCAACTTGAGATATCAAACATAGTTCTTCATTGATTCTACTTCTTTTCATCACACCTTTATCTCTACTTATGATGATCTGCTCAGGTGGATGATTCTTTGTCATATTCTTAACTAAAGTAGGAGTTGTTATCTCAACTCATGGCTTTGTTGAAGGTTTTGAGATTTTTTCCTATCTTAGCTCTCCTTCATTTTGTAAATCGTTGTTAGTCTCAAAGAATACTTCATCATTCCTTGGTTTAGTAACAATATCATCATCTAAATTGTAATCAACTACTCTTTCTTGTATCCTAAATTTCTCATCAACTCTTACATTTGCACTTTCTATAATAGTCTTACTTCTTAGATTATAACATCTATAAGCTTTGCTTTTCAATGAATAATCAAGAAACATACCTTCATCACTTCTAGCATCAAACTTACCAATATCATCATCTCTTTTGATATAACACTTACTACCAAAAATTTTGAAATACTTAACTATAGGTGAGTGACCAAACCATAGTTCATAAGGGGTCTTGTTTGTGTCTTTCCTGACTTGCACTTTGTTCATAGTGTAGACTATTGTATTCACAACTTCTCTCCAAAATATCTTAGATACATCATTCTCAACTAACATAGCTCTTGCTGCTTTTGTTACTGAACTATTTCTTCTCTCTACTATAGCATTTTGTTCAGGGGTTCTTAGAGCTGATAACTATCTTTTGATTCCATTAGCTTCATAAAAGATGTTAAACTCATTTTAAGTAAACTCTCCTCCTCTATTTGATCTTAAACATTTAATCTTCATACCTGATTCATTCTCAACTCTATTCTTAAATATCTTGAACTTATCAAATGCTTCTTTAAGAAATAGAACCCACATCATTCTAGAAAAGTCATCAACTAAAATCATGAAATAGCTTTCACCATAGAATCCTTCAGTCTTCACAGGAGCATTAAGATCTATATGTACAATCTCCAATTTTTCTATAGTAGTAAACTTCTTGCTAGGAAAAGAAGTTCTGTTATGCTTTTCTAAAACACATTCTTTGCAAATTGTGTTAGTAGGCTTTAATATCTTAGGAAAATCTCTAACTACAAACATGATACTAGTCTTCACAATGCTATCAAAGTTTATATGATAAAATCTCTTATGCCATAACCAACTGTCATCTACCTTTACAACCAAACATGTCATTTAAGTAGGATTCAAATGAAATACATTACCTCTAGATCTAGTTCCTGTTCTAATCACCTTTACATCTTTGTCTCTGATAATGAATGTCTTTTCTGTGAATTTGAAACTGATAACCTTTATCCACTAGTTGTCCAACACTTAGAAGATTGTGCTTCAAACCATCAACAAAATATACATCCTCAGTGTTAGTCTTACCATCAAGAGTTATAGATCCAATACCTTTAACTTGGCATGCTACATTATTTCCAACTCTGACAATGCCTCCATCATGACTTTTGAATTCAACAAACTTGTTCATATCACTAGTCATATGATGTGGAAAAACACTGTCAATTACCTATTAGATTTATTTTCAACTTGTGGTACCAAAGCTATTTTCTCTGGACTTTCTTCTTTAATTGCTACAAATTAAATTTCATCATCACTAGCACTTACTACTTGGTCATCATAATCATCTTCTTCATTTTCATACAAACACTCTCTATCTCTTCTAGGTTTGAAATTTCCTTTATACTTTTTCTCTCTTTTAGGACACTTAGATGCATAGTGACCAAATTCATTGCAAGTCCAACATTTAAAGATTTTCTTACCATCCTTTTCTCTTCTTACTAGAAGGGCTACTCCTTTTTCTATATTTTTGTGCTCATTAGATCTTCTGCTACTAGAAAAGTCCCCTCTAGCACTTGTGCTTCTTGATAAACTAGGTCAAATATTTAAGGCACTAAAAGCTATTTCTGTTCTGGTCAATTCTCTAGACTATCTAAGTTCATTCTCAACTACTTCAAGTCTTCCAAGCAATGTCTCATTTGTGAAATCTTTGGTACAAGATATCAACATTTGTATCATTTGAACTATTGACTTAAATAATGGTGTTAAGCTCTTCAATATCTTCAATATGACCTCATCATCTTCTTTGGTTCCTCCTTGATATCTAATACCTTTATTAATTTCTAATATTCTACCTACATATGTCCTTATAGATTCATCTTCCATTATTTTGGCATCTTGAAATGCACAAATCTAACTTTGTAGCCTCAATTCTTAGAATTTTCGTCTCCTTCAAAACTATTTTCCAAAGCCTTCCAAATCAAATGAGAAGTATTAAGTGATTTTACTTGGTTGTACTCAATTTCAAGAAGTGTAGACAATAGTGTTTCTCTAGCTCTTATGTCACACATGAAAATATCCCTCTCTTCACTAGTACAGGTTTTCAAATCTTTTTCAGCAATGATTGTCTTTGATGATCCTGTCAAGATCCAATATTATGGACCCATACACAATAGATGTGTCTTTATCTTTTCCTTTCAGCTATCATAATTTGTTCCATCAAACTTTGGACTATCTCTCCTGAACATGTTTTCCATGGATCTGCCAAAGTTGTTAAACTTTATCTTCAAGCACCTGAGGCTTTGATATCAATTGTTAGAAACAATAGTCCACTAAGATAACTAAGAGGGGGGGGGAGAATTAGTCATCCAATAATTAAAACAAATTTCAACCTTAAATAATCTTATCCATTCAACCAAATTAAATAATAACCATAACAAGATGCAGATAGACAATTATACTAGATATGTTAACTAGGAAAACCCTTGATTAGAGGGAAAACCCCAGTGGGAATGATGCCCACAAGATGATGTACTAATATAAATATTCCTTATTAGAGGATGGACCTTGTAGGAGTCTATTACAACATTTAGTACATATGAGTCCCTATTAAGAGACTTTGAATCCTTGTTAGAAGATTCCAATCCTATTAGGAGTTGTGCCAACCCTATTAGGAGTTGTAGAAGATAGAATGAACCACTATCCAAATAGCTTCTGGAGCAAGATCACCAAACTCACTATCCAATTGATATCTCAACTATTCCTTGCAAAATAATTTTATGTACTAAACTTTGACTTCTTTCCTTTGCCTTGTCAACTAGACCAATCATAGTTAGACTTTGTAGACTAGGTCACAAACCTCAGATCTAAGTATCAAACTTTGGATCACACAATAAAACCTCAACAATGAAGTTTCCTTTACTTTCACTCTACTCTACTTATCTTTGCATTCCGCTCTTTGTGCTGACTACAATCATCCATATTCATCCATGCATCCATCATACATGATAAAGGAAAATCTCCTTCCTTTATACTAAATCCATAAAGCAATTCACTGAGTTGGCTATTATACCTTCTCAATTAATTATTATAGGACCACATTAATAACACATTACACTTAGCGATAACATTAATCTTTTTCCTTGCAACTTGGATAACTTTCTGTATATGTAACATTATGATGAGCGAGCTTAACCACATCATCACTAACATGTCTTCTTCATATCTTTAACATTAGCTTCTCAAAATAAGAAATCTACTAAGAGATATAAATTTTTAACTAGAATGTATGCCTTTGTAAACTCTATCTAATGATAGTCTTCACCAAAACTTTCATAACTTCTTCCAAACTTAATATCTTATGTTCCTGAGGTTAGCTATGTATACTAGACACTTAGTAGTATCACCCTTCAACCTCACTACTAAAAGGACTCAATGATCTGTACATACCAACTTGATCTTTCCACTATTCTTCTATTAGATATCATAAATGTAACATATCATCATGATAATGATCTAATCATGTTTCTACAAGACTCCCCCATAGGAATATCATCAGCAATTCATGCTTCCAACACTACCCACAAAAGTATCTAGGGTTAGATCATGTGCATGAGTGCATCTAATCCCTTGAATATCTAAAAATATAATTGCATAAATAGGAAGAAGAGTTCTTAGTACCTTATTGATTACTATTTCATCACCAATTATTCCATCTAAATCTCTGATTGCACTAACACTTTCATTGACCCTTTCACTATACTAGGTGATGTTCTCACCTTCTTCATTTTCAATCGATCAAGCTTTCTTCTTAAGATTTTTGTCTTATCTCTTTTCACATTTTTGTCACCTCCAAAGACTTTGTTCAATTTTTCCCACATGTAAAATGCAGTAGGACAATCATTGACCTCACCAAATTCAAAATAGTTCAAAGAGGATGCAATGTCAATCATCATAATATTGTTCTCCTTTCCTTCTTTGATTTTCTCCATAGACATAGGCCTGGGTGGTGCCACATATTTGTTCTCTAGATAGAATACACCATCATTATTGATGCTTGATATATGAAGCTTTATCGACTCTTGCCATGCTAAAAAATTTTCTCCGTTAAGTTTAGGAATTTCCCTTCTTTAAGACATCCTAATCTTTAGCTTAGGTCCTTAAAACCTTTTTCCTACAAGCACCAATGCTCTAATACCAATTTTTGGAAATATAAGAGGAGTAACTAAGAGGGGAGGGGTGAACTAGTTACCGTAAAAATAAATCCAAGTCCCTTAGATGTCAACACAAACTTTTACTCCTTAAATCAAATACTTTCTCTGGTCGGTTAGAGCTAGATATTCACTATAACTTGGTTAACAAAGAAATCTTAAGATATTAATGTGCATTAACTTTTAGTAACTTAGTTACAAAAACATAAAGTATTGAGAAAATAACATAAACACATGAGACACCAAGATTTGACGTGGAAACCCAATATGGGAAAAACTGCCAATGCAACTAGTTGCAATTTTTCACTCTTTTGAAGTGAGCCCTGTTAGGAGCTAACCTTGTTAAAGGTTACAAAACACATGGTTAAGTGTGACCCTATTAGAGGATTTGAATCACCTTGTTAGGAGTGGCCTTGTTAGATGTCTTTAGACACTTCAATCAAGAAATGTTACCTTGTTAGAGGATTTACAAAATAACTGTTAAGTCAACTCTATTAAGAGATTTCTTTATTGCTACAATGGTTAGAAAGAAACATTAATTTGAATTTAGATCACTATTCTAGCTTAAGCTCTAGATCCTTACTGATCATTTGTTTTCTTGTAGCTTAACCTTCACACTTTTTTCTCTGCCTTGTCTTCATTCAAATATCCATCTATTTTATTCAACTTGATACTCACTTGTATCACCACAACTTGACCTTTCTTACATATATCATAAACTAGGAAAAGTTAGCTTGTAAACCCTTTCAAAACATCAATAAACATTAATTTAGTCAACTTGTATTAACCAAATAATCAACAGAAGTAATCTACTATCAGTCGGCTAACACTAAATTGAACACTTGGTTAATACTAGCTTCCTTTATTGACTAGCTTGACTTAGTTTACACTAACTATCTTCATTGACTGACCTAACTTAGTTTATACTGTAATCTACTTGGTTGATACTGGAAACTTCCATAGTGCATGCCCGAGCTTGGTTAACACTAATTGTGCTTGATTAGAGTGTGACATTTGTGTAACATCAATGATAATAAACAATTGAATAATTATTTTCAACGCATATAACATAAGAAAGACAATAATAGTTACATTCCTCAAGGGTTCCATAACATTGAATCACATGTTAAAATTTAATTAAGTTTATGTTTAATTAATAATCAAAATTACATTATTGTATTAACCACATATGCAAAATCTCGTAAGGGAATATACAAGTACAAGGGAATATACAAGTACAAAACATCATCTCATAGGATCACAAAAAATGAAATACAAAAATCCAAAGTAAGAATATGCAACATAATCATTAAGAAGAAAGTATGGAACCACTGCATCAATGATATATCCAACATTGGTGTCTAGTTGTTAGATATCAATGGAAAGAATCACTACCTCCCAAGCTCTTCAAACCTAAGTGACCCCACTCCCACCATGCTAAGGAGATAATCTTAGGTCCTAAATGAATATCAATCCAAAAGTCAAAACAACAGTCTAAGTCTCTAGAATTCTAAAAAATAATCTATCTCAAGGGTACTAAATACACAAGGTAACATCTAATCCTAGAGACAACAAGACACATAGGAAACCTAATGTGCATATGGCAAAGTATCATCACATGAGTCAACTCTAAGGCTACCCTGGTAGTCTCTCAAGACCCCATTCTCCTAGTGGCTCTATGTGGCATAAATATCCTTTCATGCAAATAAGGCATACTGATGAAGCAAGGTCACAAACATACACCTTCTCTACTCCCATCCTAGTCTATTCTAGCACTCAAGGCATGTGCAAGGTATCAAAGTTTCATCTTGTTAATTTATTTTAACCCCATTAATGATCATGTTATCACTTATTAATACTACCTAAAAAGAGTTACCCAGGAAGCATCTTTAGGGATTCAACCCCCTTTGCAAACCACTTCCCACAAACACATAGATAACCTACCCTAAGCTCATAGAATGCATCCCATGAAAAACACCACAACCTCACAGGTCCATACAAGTAACTCAAATCTCAAAGAGATCACATATCCAATACTCTCAAAAGATGGTAACAAGAACCACAACAAATGAGCTTACAAAAGAATTGGTCATCATAACAAAACATAGAATAAAGATTTGGTAGACATAACTGGGAAACAATTTAACTCCCCACCTTTGGTATACATCCCTATTTGGTCAGACTACTAGGCTTCCTAGAACTGATCATAGGACAAACATAACATCTCGACATGAATTTAAAATTATTGTAGTTATTCAACCATTTTTTGTTTTCGATATAATTTCCTATGGTTGATTTGTAATAAGGTTTCAAGTTTTCATTTTGTAAAGGTTTTTGAGCCTTGATAGATTAAAAAAAAAAAGTTTCATGTTAATAACTTAAAACATCTATGTCTCCAAATAAACTAAGTGTTTAAAAGGGTATGAAGATAACCATATGACAAACAAGATAATTTATATTTCCACTTAGTAATATTTTTTAAAGATCCAATTAGAGAAATGAAATATTGATTTTCAAATTTAATATTATTAGATTGTAACTAAAATTTAACTAAATTTAAGTTCAATTTCAATATATTTCAAACTAAAATCGTATTTTAAATATAACTAAATCTCATTAAAAATATACTAAATTTAAAGTACATATAATAAAATTATTAATAAATATTAATAAAATAATAACTAGTTATAAATTTATTTTTTAAATTCTTTGAAAAAAGCTCCACATTGTTGGGTGGTCAATGTGCAACTTTTTGAGCTTGCAAGTGATCGACTTCCTTGGTAGCTTCGACTGCTACGATAGCTTTGGTTTCCTTGGAAGCCACCATGAGTGAAGTGGAGAACTCGGGGGGGGTGTTCATGGCCCTCGCCTCCCAAAATATTTTATTAATTTTTTCAAATAACAAATAAAATAAAAAATTAAATATTTACCATTACAAATATTATTTACTGTGGTAAGTATTTTAAATTTTTTTTTTCTTATATAATTTTTTGGCAAATTCTTGACAACAATTTGATGGGAAGAATAATTTCCAGCAATCAAATTTGTGCATTTCAATTTTTTCATTTTCAAACCCTAGTTGGGGTTTTTTTTTTTCTAAATTTAAATCTTCTAATGAGGGTTTCAAATTGTAATTTTCAGTGATGTTTCCCAATCAAGAACAATCCATTTGCTAATGAGGGTTTTATATTGTTTCTACTAGATTTATGAAAATGTAAGCAATGTAAATTTTCCATAGATTTGTCAGAGTAATTTTCTCATTCTTATAGGCACAAAGAAGGCAGAGAAGTCTTGAGAAAGTTTGTCAAAAAGAATTTGTTCAAATTCCTACCTCAATCTAATGCTAACGAAACTTGATGAATCATTGTGCCCACAAATTCCTGTCTAGAAAAACCCACATAGAAATTCCAACATGCTAATTCTCAAGTTGCTTCTCCAACCTTGTTTGTGAAAAAATGAGCTCTAATTCCCAATTAAAGGCCTCTAACCCTAGTTAGGATTTCTCTATTTTTTGATTGGCCTCTCACTTTATTAATTTTATTTTATTTAGTTTTAATTACTCATTTCATACACACATAGTTGTACATGATAAAAGAACACATATTCATGAAACTTTAATGTAGAAAGCAAATGGACTGATGACAAACTAGACTAGACCCAAGACATCATCAACAACAAGTAATCTCTACAAATGTCTCACGTCTCCCTAACTACAATTGTTAAAATAGCTCTCAGACCACCTTTTAGTGATAGTTCTAGAACGAGATATTGCTAAAAATGCAGATCTATGATGAAAAATGCAAGATCTATGACTATAAGATGGATTATATGTGAAATGCAACTCCTAGAAATGCTCTTGAAATGATCATGCCATGAGATAGATATGTAATAAATGAAGCTAAATAATACAAAATGATACTAACAATGTTATGAAATCACTATAATGAAAATGCTAAAACAATGAGTCTAAATATGCCTATAGTGTAGATGCATAAAAACTTGGGTCCCTTGTCTCTTAGATTTCCCTCCTATTTATAGGATTTCCGAAGAGGTTGGGGTAATAACTAGGATTTCACTTTTGACTGGAGGTGAAAGTGAAACTCAAAATATCTCATAAAAGGTCAGGAGGAAGAGTCCAACAGACTTAATTTTTGGGATAATATGAGGATTTTTTTCAAATTCTTTTAAATGGTAAAAGGGAGATTTTCATCTTGTGAGGATAAAGTGATTTTATTGATTAGTTCAAAGACTATTTTGATTTTCTAATTTTAGGTCAAATTTTGATGACTGGATGCCTGTTTGATGATATTCTATCATTTTGTCATTGTTGTGGTCTCTATCTATTGATGGCTTGATGTCTGATCATTGATGATTTGATGTTTGATCATTGACGATGTTTTGATTGTCATTAATTTGATAGTTGGTGTATATGAGCAATGTTAGTATGCTAATAGAAACCAAATTTAAATAAAGCTTCTACAAACTAAAAAAACTTCATAAACTTCAAGATAGACTAAGATGAACTCTCAATTGAGAATATGAGCCATTAATGGACTCTCTCAATAAGAAGCTCTCTTGTTGAGTAGCTTTATCTAAATGGATAGGATGTATGCTCAATATGCTTCCAAAGGCTTCAATGGATGATTGTGGATTTTTGGTGTGGATAGATGGCTTTAGTATGGATTTGGCTCTCAAAATAGCATTATAACTTTACTTCATGGATTGTGTTATTTTGCAAAGGGGAAGGATCCAATTTATAGGCAAGAGGCTTGAGGGATTGAGGGCTAAGATGCAAGGATGGGAAAAAGCTCATGGAGGGCTTAGATTGCATGAGAGGAGAGCACATGGATTGTGCTTCCTTATAGCCAATCAAGGAGTGACACATGTCACATGGTGAGAGGATGGAGGAAAGGGGAAGGATGAGTCAAAAAAGGAGGCTCAAGGGATAAAATCTTCATAAAGACCCTCATAATGACTTGTAAGAGCCATAAAAGGGGTTGTAAGAGTCATTTATGACCTAGTGGACTTCATAAAGTTTTATGGTTGAGATATTTTGAGGGTGATGAGAGAAATTTCGACTTGGACTTGATTAGGAAGGTTTTAAGCTTGCTTAGGCTTGTGCAAATGATTAGAGGATGGATTAGGATGGTTTAGGATTAGCTTAGGGATAGACAAGTGGATGGCATTTAGTGAGGGTGGGTGAAGGAGGAGATATTTGTTAACTTTGGCTTGGGTTAGTAAGTTTTAACCCATGTTTAGGGAATGTGACAAGGTCAGGAGGGGATTAGGATTAGGTTTAAAAACATCTTCTAGAAGAGTCTAGACTTTGGATGAGGATAAAGACTTTCTAGAATAGTCTAGAATTTCTTAGGATGAGGATGAAGACTTTCTAGAAGAGTCTAGAACTTCTTAGGATGAGGATAAATTAGATTTTTAGGAAATAAATAAAGTTTAATTTATTTCAAGGGTTTGGGTTGAGGAGATATTTATTAAAACTTTTTTAATAAACATGAGGATTAATATTTAATCTTAATTAAATATTTTGAGTTGGGATTAGGGGTAGGAAATGATGGGATTAGCCTTTAATTAAAATTAAAGAAGGATTAGAAGATTTTGGAAGAGGTTAGTGGTCTTAAGGAAATTGGCCAAGTTTTGGGCAAAAAATAATTTTTTTATTTATTTTGGGTTTTTTGGTCAATTTATTAATTAAATAATTAATAAATAAGGAAATAATGTTTAAATAAGATTTAAACATTTTTGGGAGGGATTCCTTGATTAAGTATTTTTAATTAAGATAAAGGGATTTAATGGCATAAAAATAAATAAATAAATTAAATAATTAATTAATTAATAAATGATGATGTCATTAGGACTTTTTCAAAAAATAAAAATACTTTATTTTCTAAAGGTTTTTTAGGTGTCTACATTTTGCCCCTCTTTGATGTGATGCCGCAAGTGGCATGACATCAAAGATAAGAAAATAAGATGCCCAAGGCTAGAGCAGAAGAGGAGAGAATGGACTGCAAGATGCCCCCTCAAGAAGGCGGTGGGGAGAGAAAGCGAGGCTCGATGACTTCTTGAAAAGTACAAGAATTTGAGATGAGCAAGAAGACTTAGATTGGATTAAGAGAAGAGGTTGAATTAGCTCAAACTCTCACTATGGGAGAAAGATAAAGGGAGAATTAGAGGCACAAGAGGAAGCAAGCTTAAGATCTCAGGGATTGCAGAGGATGAAGGAGCAGAGTGCTATAAAAGGAATCTAGGATGGGGAGATGGATGAGGGGATTAAAAAAGCTGATGCAATAGGATTTCAAAGAGTCAGATTGGTGGAAGATGGGTTTCGGAGATCCCTAGGACTAGGATTGTGGATCTCGAAAGATGAGGCTTGGTGGATTGATTTGGATTGGTGGATCCCTAAGACTAGGATTGTGGATCCCTAAAGCTAAAGGTGAGGAGTGATTCAAAGAGATACTGATGCATAAGCTGGGGTAGGAGAGACGGATGCTAGATATGGATGGGGGATAATGGAGATGAAGGAAAACCATTGAAGCTTTTTGAGCAGGGGGATACTTCAAAGAGAAGTACCACCATGTAGTTGAGCACTAGATTTGCTATAGGACTATTGGTTAATTGCCAAGGTTACCAAGAACATCAAGGCCTTTTCACCAACCGTCCAGAGGACTGACGAACTAACTCAAAACAAACACGCAAGGATTGCCCCAGCATCACACATGAATCCTAGAGGAAGCAACATGAAAACAACACTGGAGAACCCACAAGCAGAAAAGAAAAACAAATGAAAGACCTGATCAAGACCTTACGCTCTAATTACCCCATTCGCAGCATACCATGATATGGAAGATCGTGGCAACCTTGAGGAGGGAACAAGGAGATTGCTTGGAAAAGATACTTCAAGACCCAAAAGGGAAGATCCCAAATCAAAAGAAAGTAAAAATCCAAAAGAGAGCCGTTTACCAACGAGATGGGTAGGACAAGGTACTAACGGACCAAGATCAGACATGAGAAAAGCTATATCCTGCAAGGACCTATCAGAGAGCACCGAAGCTGGTGGATTTGGATGAGTGATGCATCTGGCAAGTTGAACTAAGAAAGATAACACTTTGGTGATAGAAAATCTAGCTAAAGGATGCGTTGGAATAGCTAACCAAGATGTGTGATGGGTGCAAGATGCTAATCAAGGATGAACTGACACGAACGCTGGATAGATACAATGGTACTAAGCTAAAGAGGATGTACAAGCTGATGGACCAAGATATTTGCAAGCGAGCTAATCAAGATATGGTACAAGCTAATGGACCAATGATAGGGATGATACAGATGGATAAAAAGCTCAGGATGAGAGGATAGCAGGATGGCTCAATTTGGTGCAAGAAGCAGAAGCTAAGGATGAGGTGATAATGAAAGATATGGATTTGACAAGATGCATCCAATGATGATGAGAGATTTTGTGACCAAGGATAGCTAGAGGAGTAGGATGAGATGGCTGGATAGGATGGTAGATAGCTAAGATTATGATGGATATAAAGAGATGACATTGGGTTTGCATGAGGATAGCCTAGAGCTAGATACCAATGACAAGGGAGGGTGGACAAGAAAAGATCTCCAAGGAATATAGTGCCCCCAATCAGAAGATAACATGTGGAAGGAGGTCTTATGATGGATGTGATAGGATTGAAGCTAGGATGGAAAAAGCTGAAGGGGCTAGGGAGATGGATGATAGCTGAGATGATTGGCTGAAGCTGCATAAGATTAGTGGATGGTGTGAGATGGAAGCTGGAGGATGGAGGATAGGTGGATAGATAGGAAGATGGAGTTGGATGTCAAGAGATGACCAAAAGCATGAGGGTGATAGGCTAAGCTGGGGGTGGTGGGATTACACATGACGCTTGTTTGCCAAGTTTTCATCATGGTACTTGTCCAAGGCGCTTGAATTGCCAAGTTTTCACCAGTGGACGCTTTATTTTTCTTTACTTTTTTAACTTTTTGACTTTAGACTTAGCTGGAATGATTTTGGCTTTCTTTAGCTATTTTGGCTTTTTTGGGATTTTTCACTGGCTGTTGGAATGTTCAATTTTGTTGCTAGCTGTTGGTACACTAGATGTGTGATTTATGCAATAGATCGGATTAGATGGGATTGATGGTAGGAGATGGATGGGTGAAAATGCTGGAAAGGAGCATGAGATGGGGATGCTTGCAAGAGCAACATTGGCACATGTTGGAATGGGTGTGAAAAGAGCATATGGGGGATAGATGGTAGATGCGAGCGTGATGGAGGATTTGTGGAAGCGTGCTTGGGGATATAGGCACCCAAGATGGAGTTAGGAGATGGGGGACATGAGTCACTAGATGGGGGATTAGCAATGGTGGATGCCATTATGCATTGGATTTCAACTTTTTTCTTGGGGATCCACATGGTTTTGGATTTTCTTTTCATAGGCTTTTGCATTGTTTTGCATTCTTTGATTGGATTTTGCCTTTTTGGAGTATGTCTTTTAGAATAGACATATGATTGCCTCAGATGTGGATTTTTAGCTTTATGCATTTTGAAGTTGGCATTCACATTGCTGTGGTAAGCTTTGGGAAGATGGTTAGGAGAAGCTTTGTGAGATGGAGAGGATATGAAAGAGCATGTAGGGGGATGATGATGGATGATGTGCCCTGATATGTGCCTTTGTTGATCTTGCATAGGAATGGATGGAATAGGATTTTTATGATGGCTGATAGGAGGATGGAGGATGGTAGATTTTGGGACATAGGGACCCAAAATGGATTTAGCGGATGAAGGGGGGATATGGTAGGTTGTTTTGGGTTGCAAAGATGGTGGAGGGGGGATGACATAAGATTTCTTGAAGGAGTGATGGGAGGCTGGTATGGTGGGCTTGGAGATAGGCTTGGTTTGGGGGTGTGGTGTACCAACACCTTTAGATGGTGAGCCTTTGGATACATATCCAAGACCATGAAATCCTAGATTTTTTTGTGTAATAATAGGCTCTCTGATTCCTTGCTCTTGTGGTCCTAAACCTTGACCTTGATAATGCCATCGATTGAGCATTTGAACAAGCTGAGGAAACTTTTTGCTTGCAGAAAATGGTAGAAGTGATTTATTAGGTGTATTGCAATGGGGAGATATTGTTCTTAATTCTTCTGCTGAGAGAGGGTCACTGTGGATGAATGTAAGTGAATCAAGAGGGTAGATTATAGATGGTGGAATAGCTTGGATAGGTGGTAAGATGGAAGCATGGAGCGGGGGAGATGGAAGGATAGGATCTTGATGTAGTTGGTGGGATGACAAGATATCTTGTAGTGAAGGAGATATGGCTTGAGGTTTTGGAGATGGAGGAGATGGTGACTGCACTATGAATGGAAGACATGGTACGATGATATCTTCATTTATGCTTTGGGGGATGTCAACATTCTTTTGGGCAGGATCTTGATAGGATTGGTTTGGAGTGGATGGTGCGATAGGAGGTGAAGGGATGGATTCTTCAAAGGCAGCGGATAGATAGATGGGAGATTTAGTAGTGGAGATGGGTGAGTAGAAGATGGATGCATAAGGGTCATTATGAGAGATTTGGGAAATGCTTGGAGGCGATGTGGATAGGATTTGGAGGGATTTGACAGGTGGTGGGATTTTGATGCTTGCGGGAAGTGGAAGGATTTTAAGAAATTTGATGGATGGTATGGGGATGATAGCTATGGGAGATGGAGGTGATATTATAGATGGGGAAGCTTCATCAATGACTACTTCACATGTTTGGATTAGATGACATGGCTTATCGACTGTTGGAGGCAACTTTTCTTGTATTTCCTCTAGGAGATTCCTTGGAGACTCGTGTGTCGAAGGTGGAGGTGGATTGACAGGAATAGCTAGTGTGATGGGGGTGGCAGATTGGAAGCTTGGTTGATGGGGTGATGGAGGGGAAGTTGGAATATCAGATGGCATGACTAGATAGTTTGGAATAACTCTTGGATTTTGGGGGATGCTTGGGGGAATGTTTCTAAGGCTTTCAATATACCCGTCATAGTCAACAAGATTTTCATCATCATTGGAATAGGAGGTGGCGGGAGCAAGGACAATGTGACCAAACACATCATGATAGGATTGGTACTTCATGCTTTGATGATGAGTTTGATGGGGATGGGGTCTTGCATATGGATGAACATGGAAGCTCATGGTTGGATTTGGATTAAGCACAGATTTTGGATTGGCTGATGAAAGATTTCCTAGGGAGAGTCAAAGCTGTATGACAGACCTAAGGAGGATTGGCTGGAGATTTTTGGCTTTCTTGTGGGTGGAAGACTTCAAGGGTATGCTATCAAAAAGTGAGAGTTTTTCTTTCCTATGTGCAAGATTCGTGGTGATTGTGTCAACTTAAGGATAGACTAGTGATCCTATGGCATGACACGAGATTGACCACTTGTGGATCTCAACCTTTAGCTCAAGGTGATGAGGGATAACAGGTGAAAAAGCTAGATTACCCTAGACAAAGCTCTGTCAAAAGGATAACCGTGGTGAGGCTGGTGGATTGGTCAGATTGATTGGATAACAAATTCTAGCAGAATGACAACAACTCTCTAAAGGCTTGGGTGTGAATTTGGATTGGGTTTCTAGCTGGCTAGGGGGGGATGATTTGGAGAGACTTTGGATTTGGGATTGTTCTAAAGCAAGGAACTAGATAGATTTGGTTGCAGTGGGTGAGCTTGGATGATTTTCTGATGAGGCAGTGACTACGCTAAGTATGCCTTGAGCTGGGAGATTTTTGCTTTTCTGGGATTTTGACCAAAATTGGCAAACATTCATTCAAAAGCTATGAACAAATAAGCAGACAAAAGTTTTGAGCAAGCACGTCAAACACACCAACATCCTAGGAAGCTTTCTACAAGGATGAAATTTTTTATAGCTAGGGAGTCCTCGATATACGTAAGGTACGTGAGGCCCAAATCCGTAGATGAAACCAAAAATATGTCACATAGCCGAGAGGAGCGGTAACCCACTTCTCCTCTTTCACTTCTCAAGGGTATAAAGTTCCTTGAGGCTTAGCCCGAGTGACAAAATTTTGATCCCAAGAGAGGTGTCTTTGGATTCACCTCCCGATCTTTATACTCCGCCGAAATGCTAGAGTTGAGGTCATCCCAAGGGGTGATGAAATCCCCAAGTAGGCCTCCTAAAAAGTGTAAAACAAGACCACATACATGATCTTGGGCTTTAAAAGACATGCGTTCATTCCGATTGATGATTTAAATTTTGTAAGCTATGATTGAAGACACTTGTGATTATGGCATACAATGTTCATTCCAATTTGATAGCGTCATTAGCATAATGAAAGTCGAGAGATCGTCAACATAAGAAATGCGAGCACCATTGAAAATGCGTCAAAACCATGTGATGTTCATTGATTTCTAGGCATTCAAGATTGAGTGTGAGTTTATTTTAAGCCCAAAACAAAGATGTGTGAAACTCGATTGCCAAGCGCGCACCCGGAGGCCCTCCACATCAATAGTTGTTCAATTTTAGTGCCCAAACTTGAAGTGTGATCGATTTAATCTAGAGTTTTGGTCATTTAAAATTTTTGATAAAGTTAAAGCAAACGTTCAAAGACCAAGTGAGTGAGTTAGATTGTGGAACATTTAACACCTTTTTCAAGTAGACCCATCCCCATAAATGGTGCTGAGATTGCAACCAATGGTTGAATTGATGGGTGATTAGAAAAGAGGTGAGTCCAAGGAACTACTCAAATTGATTTTTGCAAATTTGTATTTAACTTAACAAAATCTCTTAAATATCCAAAAATCAAACTTTACCTAAATTGCATGTGGAAAAGAGATTTGTTTTGTTCAATTTTAGAAGCTCCAAATGAAGTGTTTGATATTGCAATGGTTAATTGATCCTTGGCATTCAAGATTGGATTTGTTGTTTTAATCATGCATTCAAGGAAAATTTGATTTTAATCCATGGCATTCAAGAGTGTGTTTAGCAACATGCATTCAAAGACAAGTGATTAAACATTCAAGTTTTTTCCTTTGAGCATTCAAGATTGAGATTTTGTGTGTTGTTTTAAAAAATTTGAAGTGCTTTGTTTTAACCTTAGATCATTCAAGATTGTTTTGGACTCAAAAGTGAAAATGACTCTTTGGACTTTGCTTTTCATTCAAGATTTTGTGTTCTAGTTTGCATGTTTTAAGCCCAAAAATGATATTCCTAGATTGTTTTGATGCATGAAAAACCTAAGAAACATTCAAGATTTTGCAACAAGACATTTGTTTGGAACAAATAACAAAAGTTTTAGGACTCTTAGTTTTCATGAGATTTTTAAAAGAACTTTAAAATATTTTCAAATGAGGTTCATTTTATCCTTGATTGATGCTTTGAGTTTGATTTAGATTTTAGTGTGCACTTAGTGTTGATTTTGAACCTTTTGAAATGGAAACTTGAAGTTCTTTTTAAATTCCCAAAAATGAAGTGTTCCTAACTTTACATGAATGCATCTAAAACCTTGATGTTGCAAGGATGCAAATGATTGGATTGGTTTAGTTTCACTTGTTAAAAAAAAAATTCTTTTTTTTGGCAATTTTTTAGTTTTTAATGGATTTAAGTATGATTTGGGGGTTCATTTTAAGCACTAAAAAGAAGTGTGTATGATTTTTCTTCATTAAAAAAAAATGGCCAAAATCTCCCACAAGAAGAAGAAGAAGAAGTAGATGGAATAAGAAGAATATAGACAAGAAGAGGAAGAAGAATTTCAAGTTCTTTGTCCACCTATAAGCTTGAAAAATCTGCAAACACTATGAGATAGATTATGAGTTCCTTTGTCTTCTTCATGCTCATGTGGACCTACAAAACCAATTTATACAATCCTACCAATCACAAAAACAAGAAAAATTAGCCAAAATCAGAAAATAACATACAAAACTTGACTAAAAAAGCTAATGAAGATGACCCATGCGGGGTCCCACCGGGCGTGCCAAAATGTATATGAGCAATGTTAGTATGCTAATAGAAACCAAATTTAAATAAAGCTTCTAAAAACTAAATAAAATTCATACACTTCAAGATAGACTAAGATGAACTCTCAATTGAGAATATGAGCCATTAATGGACTCTCTCAATAAGAAGCTCTCTTGTTGAGTAGCTTTATCTAAATGGATAGGATGTATGCTCAATATGCTTCCAAAGGCTTCAATGGATGATTGTAGATTTTTGGTGTGGATAGATGGCTTTAGTATGGATTTGGCTCTCAAAATAGCATTATAACTTTACTTCATGGATTGTGTTATTTTGCAAAGGGGAAGGATCCAATTTATAGGCAAGAGGCTTGAGGGATTGAGGGCTAAGATGCAAGGATGGGAAAAAGCTCATGGAGGGCTTAGATTGCATGAGAGGAGAGCACATGGATTGTGCTTCCTTATAGCCAATCAAGGAGTGACACATGTCACATAGTGAGAGGATGGAGGAAAGGGGAAGGATGAGTCAAAAAAGGAGGCTCAAGGGATAAAATCTTCATAAAGACCCTCATAATGACTTGTAAGAGCCATAAAAGGGCTTGTAAGAATCATTTATGACCTAGTGGACTTCATAAAGTTTTATGGTTGAGATATTTTGAGGGTGATGAGAGAAATTTTGACTTGGACTTGATTAGGAAGGTTTTAAGCTTGCTTAGGCTTGTGCAAATGATTAGAGGATGGATTAGGATGGTTTAGGATTAGCTTAGGGATAGGCAAGTGGATGGCATTTAGTGAGGGTGGGTGAAGGAGGAGATATTTGTTAACTTTGGCTTGGGTTAGTAAGTTTTAACCCATGTTTAGGGAATGTGACAAGGTCAGGAGGGGATTAGGATTAGGTTTAAAGACATCTTCTAGAAGAGTCTAGACTTTGGATGAGGATAAAGACTTTCTAGAATAGTCTAGAATTTCTTCGGATGAGGATGAAGACTTTCTAGAAGAGTCTAGAACTTCTTAGGATGAGGATAAATTAGATTTTTAGGAAATAAATAAAGTTTTATTTATTTCAAGGGTTTGGGTTGAGGAGATATTTATTAAAACTTTTTTAATAAACATGAGGATTAATATTTAATCTTAATTAAATATTTTGAGTTGGGATTAGGGGTAGGAAATGATGGGATTAGCCTTTAATTAAAATTAAAGAAGGATTAGAAGATTTTGGAAGAGGTTAGTGGTCTTAAGGAAATTGGCCAAGTTTTGGGCAAAAAATAAATTTTTTATTTATTTTGGATTTTTTGGTCAATTTATTAATTAAATAATTAATAAATAAGGAAATAATGTTTAAACAAGATTTAAACATTTTTGGGAGGGATTCCTTAATTAAATATTTTTAATTAAGATAAAGGGATTTAATGGCATAAAAATAAATAAATAAATTAAATAATTAATTAATTAATAAATGATGATGTCATCAGGACTTTTTCAAAAAATAAAAATACTTTATTTTCTAAAGGCTTTTTAGGTGTCTACAGTTGGATTGCAATGTTGATTTGATGATTTGATTGCAATGGTTTTATTTGGATACCTTGGTTTTGATGTTTGCAAATTTTTGGCTGGGGTAGATTGTTTTGATGTTTCAAAAAATTTTAATGCCCCATCTTGAATGTCTCGATTTGATATACTGCCCCCTCAAAAATAAAATTGGACAAAAGTAAGAAAATGTGAAAGTGGAGTATGTTCCAATTTTATTTCTGACATGGTGGGAGATTGACAGGAAGGTTTGATACAATACCTAAGTCAGCTTTGGTGATAAAAAAGGTGCCAAATTGGGGGTAAATAATTTGAAAAGTTGATATAAATTCCATTTGGGGGGGGGGGGGGAGGGGGTTAAATAGGTCAAAAAGACCTTTTACCCTTATCATTTTGGCTTTTTGCTTTTGCATTTGGTGATTTGGAGCTCTGATCCAGCGAAGATGGTGGTGCCATTACATGAGCATAGATTCGAGAAGGGTCATTGGTATGAGCATCCAGTAGACTGCGGTGCCCTAGTATGTCATCAAGATCCAATTTGTTTGAGATTTAGCTTTGTTTTTACCTATATTTTGTGAGTTTTGCATGGATTTGTAGGGTAGATGTTTTAATTTCAGAGATTTAGCACATTTGAAGTTTCTTTTAGCACATTTGCATTGTTGTAGCATATATGTGTAGTATTTTAGCACATGCGTGGAGAGTTTTAGCATATTTGGAATCGTAAGTTTGGATAGATTAGCGCATATGAAAAATGTAATGGCACATTTGAATAAAACAACACACATAATGGGTATGATAGTGCATACATGCCAAGTATTGGCGCATGTAATAAGATAGTACATTTCATTAAGACAATAGTGCATGTAACCAATATTGAATGACATACCATAGAACATCACATGCACGGGTTGTGATGGCGCATTTGTATAATTTGGCAACGCATTTGAAAATAATAATGCTTTCATAGGATAGAATAGCACATAGTGGATCTTATAGCACTTATGATGTATATAATGGTGCTTTTGCATGGTAGAGTAGGGCAGTTAAATTCTATGATGCATTTGATAGGGTCTAGGTGGTTTGGTGAGCATAAGATAACGCCAAATATTAGAGTCTTGGTTGGTCAACCGGGGATGGGCATAACAAGAAGACATTAGTAGGCAGGTGTCCATAAAGTGATGTTTGTAGGATTGATTTGATATGTGAAATGCAACTCCTAGAAATGCTCTTGAAATGATCATGCCATGAGCTAGATATGCAATAAATGAAGCTAAATGATACAAAATGCTATGAAATCACTATAATGAAAATGCTAAAACAATGAGTCTAAATATGTCTATAGTGTAGATGCATAAAAGCTACAGAAGTCAAATTTACATGATAGGACCTGAATAAGTATACATATATGGCATGCCCTATGGCCGCTGTCATACACACACTGGATGTGTAATGGGTAGATTCTCCCATGTCCATACTTGTAGAAAAATAACCCCTCTTGATAATGATGAGGCCCCTAAATATACAACCTGGTGTAAATCATGATACAAATGAGCCAAAATATAGCCACCCCATGCAAATCTTTGTGGCTCATCAATCATCTCCTGAATCAACCGACCCCATCCAACTGGACACCCTCACCCTCAATGATCTGGGAATAGAAATCCACCTATTAGTCCTGCCAATACTGCTAGTAACACATCATACTACAACATCTAAAACTAGGACACACTGTCATCATGTCATGCCCATATTTTCCTACCCAAAATAAAACATAGATTCTTTTAAAGGAAGGCATGATTTAGATAACTATTTACTACTACAAATTTCAGATCTGCACTATAAGGAAGTGAAACTTTGATTAACTAATTTATTTCTACTCGAAAGAGCATTAGATTTAGATTTCCATTTTAAAGTCTTTCAAATACAAATCTTAATAAGACACAAAACTATATTTTTTTTCTTTCTTTTCTTGTATTCAAATAGGAAAGCTTTCATACATCACAAATGTAAGATCACAAACTTCTCTTTTACATGGAATCATATACACAATCTTGAGTCAAATAGCAAGACTTAGCTTTTATAAGTTTTATTTACATTTCTTTACAAGATACAATAAATAAAACTATAAATACTCAAACAATGCTCATTTTCCACCCTACCAATTAATGGCATCATGAGGCCTTTGGTGCCCTAACCATACCCCCAAGCAAGAACTCACTGCATCTAAGGATCATAGATGTTATCATATGAGTGAGTTCCTAATACAAGAACAAAATTTTTAACTACACTTGTTACACATTGCAGACTTACATGAATCCAACTCAAAGAAAAATACTACAAAAGAAAAGGGATAGAATGACTCATCTCTCTCTCAAGTTCCCCCTTGATCTTCTTCCTCCCTCTTTTTCCAAAACCCTCCCTCATTTAATGAAGGCACATGGCTTTCTTATCAATGTGTCATAACCCATTGTCTCCCACTATTCATTTTCGTCACATTTGAAGTGGGGCCCTTTTGAGGTGTCATAATGTAAGTTTTAACCATGATTTGACCCTCAAATAAACCCGAACCCTAGGTAGTATAAGTGGGTTAGGTTATTTTAACCCAAAATGCACTCTAGGGTCCATTTTAATGCCTCTAAAGTTCAACTTTAGTTCATATCCAATTTTACAAAAAGTTTGCATTAAGGTCAACTTTAATTGTTGTACAAGAGTTGGCATAGTTTTTTCGAAGGTCTTCATAATTATCCCATTAGGCCTTCATAATCATCTACTGCACAAATTCAAATTTAACATCAGTAACTCAAACATATAAATATAAGACTATAAACATTAATACATATACCTGAATTAACCATAGATCAACCCATTAGATCAATATCATATTCCAGCATCATTTCTTCAAAATCATTTGCATATGAAATTCATTTACAAATAAGTATCATTCTTTCTACTTTAACTGCTCTAATTACAAAATTTTCAAGAATAACCACATTAATAATTCATGGCATATGTATCAAAACACCTTACACCTTACACATACATTAATCAAATTCATCAAGCATAAGTATTTACTCTCACTAATTATAGGATTCAAATCATAACATCTCTTAGAATAACATAACAAGTATCACTGGTATTGATTGTGTTATCTATATTCTATTCATTTCCATACTTCTTTATTTACAATTAAATGATACATAATTTACTTCAAAACAATAATAACATAACCCAAACTTGATTTCCATTTTCATAGTCACCTTATGTAGAATGCATTCACTACAACACAATATCTATTCAATTCAATTGGCCATAATTTCAATATCTAAAACTATCTAATTATCATGATGAGATAAGATGAACAATATAAGGTATTTATTCATAAGGTAACTCACATTAGCTAGTCAAGATGTTAACATAAATTAGACAACCCATCATAGTGTGAATTAGTTCTAATGCTACCAGTCTCATAAACTATCTAAACTATCATATCATATGTAAAGAGGTCCAACCATTTCTATTTGTAATCAACGTCAATTGTATGAACAAAATCTATAGTTTATCATAAGCTGAGTCTAACTTTGCACATTAAAGATTCTACTATACAAAGTATCACATACACATTTGCACCTAATATTCAGATGGTTACAAATGATATGTCAATCTTATTTAAACAATACTAATCATAGCAAGTCAGATAAGGATCCTCTCTAATCATGTTATTGCATAAGCCATATAATGTTCTCTAATGACCAAATTAATATTTACTTCTAATGAAATTATATTGTAGACAAATTAATGATCCTTCTAGTCCTTACTTGGTTGGGACCTTACATTCCTAGTCTTTGACTTCCTCCTGGAAGTTACCAGTGTTTGGTGTCTTTTTTTGTATCTATCAATTCCTACTCATGTAAGTGATCTTTCCAACATTTATCAATTTATAATTGTACGAGCATACATAAAACATGATATATTAAACAAAATTGAAACACTCAATTGGGGAAACAAGGCTCAAACAAGTTACACTCAAGCACCAATAAAGCATACACCATATCATAACAACACATAAACTCCCTTCCAAGGCTTAACACAATGATTCACCTTTGAAATCATGAAAGAATGGGTGAAGGTGGGCTCTCCAAGGAGGAGAATCTCTCAACTTCAATGTTGAGCCCAACTAACCCCTTCAGCCAAGGCATCTCTTCCCTCCCAAGGGTGAGTGAAGCCTTCACACCCATTGACATCCTATACACTCATACACAAGCCACATCACAAGGTTCATGAATGGTCATAGAGGTAAAATGTTAATCTCATCTGGGTCTGAAGTGCACTATACCATATAATTGTTTGAAATCCACATACATATCCATAGTCCAAAATCAATAATCTATGATCCAAGCCTCACTTGGTGGTTCAATGGTAAATAGACCCATCACATAAGAGGTCATCCATACAAAACCACGTGTCATATCCCTTGTTTATTTAAGGTGGTTAGCCTCCAAGGAATACACACCACACACATAGGAAGGTAGTGGATAATAGCTACATAACGACCTCACATACCCCCATCCTTAAGGGTTCCCTGCATCTGCTTCCTCATATACACTCATCAAGTTCATCTCCATTGTCCTTGATGAGGAATCACATTACAACACAAGGCCAATATCCAAAAACACCAAATAAACTAGTCTAGCCACATAAATTTTTCCAAAAAAAAGAAGTTAAACTATATATTTCAACAACAATAAAATAAGAAAATTTCAATGTATTGCAACAATAAGCTAAGTAAAAAAAAATTGAAGATCAAGGTTGTGGCTAGACTATCAAAGAAAAAGTAAATAAACTTGTTGGTCTACACAATAAAATAAATCATAAAGTGCACATTACATCACTATGTGACTATATCTAGCCACCTCACAAGGAAGGAGAGAACAACGTCTGGCTAGCGTAGTTGCCCTTCATGTGGGCACTCTAGGTGTACTAACCACATGGCATGAGGTGTTCACCTTGAAAACACGTCGCATCAAGTGTTACGAAAAAAGCATGTTGACTCACTTGGCATGACCATACACCAAGTGGATAACGCACACTCTGGTCATATGTCACATGGCAATGTTCCCCATGGAGAAGGCACATGCAGGGCACACCCTGCATAATGATCTCATGTAAGCATCGTCATAGCCAGAGGTATACATGGTTAGGGTCCACCCATATGCAATTTCATGTACACATGACCGAGCATCCATGGACACCCCTCAACAAGAATGCAAGCATCGCCCATATGCTTTGCATCAAGTGGGAAACTAAAATATATAAAAATAATAGCGCCTTCATGTAACTATGTACGTGGCATCCTATTCTCGATCTCGGCTCGCTACCATCAGAAACATAGCATCATTACCCATTGCATCATGTCATAACATGTGCGGGAATGGTATCTATCACAACATGGGAAATCCTCCCTCCACATGTTGGATCTCATAGGGAAATGTACACAGATCTGTCTGGGAAATTTTATTCTGAGCACTAGTATTTTATTTAAAACTGTAGAAATTGGTAACAATATTATCCTTTTAGGTGATACTTAGTAGGGTTACATACAAGCAAGAAACACATATGAGGTATGAATTCCACATACTTATGTATAAACATAATTTCCAAGAACATTTTATTTTGATTCACATGGGCACACATGACAATTGCTAGTTTTTAAAAACACTTAACACAAATGGCAGTACTGGTGAAATCACATGAATGAAGGAACACAAGGTGACATGAGTCATGGCTTCACATGGGTTACTGACATATATAATCACCAATATTGTCATCTTTGAACAAGTCTTAGAATGTAGCCCCACTAGTAGTCTGATCATATTACACGAAATCCCCTATAGTTAATATCTGAAGAATCCTGGACACATCCTCGGGAGTCACTATCATCTCCCCCATCAAAAAATGGAATGTGTTGTGGTCCAAGTGCCACTTCTTGCCACAATTGTTAAAAATCCCCTATTCACTCAAAATTGGGGCATATGCAATAAATATGTGAAGCCACACCTATCAATCACCTAACTATCTATGTCAAAAAATTGGCCCACTAACTCTAAAGGCCACAGATAGAGCCCTCGTACCATGAGCTTATGCTCACGCACCTGTTATTCATCAAGAAAATACAACACCTCAATCTTTGTCACAAAGTGACCATCAAAAATCAATCTCATAATTACATCTAGCCACCTAGCTAATGGTTCTATCATGGACCTATTGCTTGTCTTTCTTTATCCTGAGTTGGACTAGTTTGGCTTCCCTACTTTGTATCTTGAGTTAGGGCATTATCTATCTATTATCAGATCAATCCTACAAACATCACTTTATGGATACCTAACTGCTAATGTTTGCTTGTTATGCCCATACCTGGTTGAACAACCAAGACTCTAATATTTGGCATTATCTTACACTTGCCAAACCGTCTAGACCCCGTCAAATGCATCACATAATTTAATTTCCCTACTCTACCATGCAAAACTAGTCAAAATCATCTATCAAGAAGGGGTTCTTAAAGGCTGTATGATCTTCATTATTACTGAGATTATTTACTTCAATCATTCCATCATTTATTAATTTTTGGATGATTCCCTTAAGGGTGAGGCAATTGTTCATTAGGTGCCCCCAGTTGTGATGATAGGCACAAGTGTGTTTCTCATTCCACCATTTTGGCTTGACTTGGGGTTCATATGGTTTAGCCTCGGGTAATACGACGAGTTCATCAGCCGAGAGTGTTTGTAAAGCACTCTCATAGGACACCCCTATGGGTGTGTACTCCTTAGGTATATCAGAAGATTGATAGCTTCGTGGTGGAGGAGCTTCATTGTAAGCAACTTGTTGGTTGGAGGTGGAGGGAGTCTTTGTGTTACATTAGTAAAACGGGCTAGTATTATTTTGCTGAGGTGCAACACTGGGGCCCGATTGATTTAAAGGGGGTTGAGTGTGAGTTTTGACATGATTAGCTTTAACTACCCCCTCATTCATGAATTTTTTATTATTGTTTCTTCACCACGATTTTTGTTTGTCTGTGAACTGATCAGAGGGATTGTGTGTTTGTGTGGAGTTGTTCGAAAAGCCTTTACCATCTTTAGATAATTTGATTATATCATTGTTTACCAAGCTTTCTTCTACCTTGGTGCATTTTCTAAAGTAGTTTTGAAATCTTTAGGCCCTTGGAGTTGGAGTCAATAATTCATTAGTTTGGAGAGACTGTTGATGAAGATATCCATCTTCTCCTTAACTGGTATATCTCTATGGTATTTAGCAAACATGTGCCTCCACCATTGTAGGAAGGTTTTGAATGACTCACCCAGAGAGTTGTTTCGTGTTACATAGATCGATCATCATAACCTCTCTTTCAATGTTGTAAGAATATTGGGTGATGAAAATGGAGGCCAATTGGTCAAAAGTTTTAATATTGGAAGGTAATTTGGAAAACCACTCCATGGATTTCCCTCCAAGGCTCCTAGGAAATAGACACATCAAGTACATTGTGTCATGGAAAATCTCCATGCTTAGCATGTAGAATTGCCTCAAGTGATCTTGTGGATCCGACGTGCCAAAATATTTGTCATACTTTGGTATTTGCACATTTGGAGGAAAAGGTGTGAAGGTAATGTTTTTTTCAGATGGTAGGGGACACACTTTTTGAAGGCTAAACTCTGTGGATTGTGTTTTTCCTCTTTTCATTTTTTCCATTTCTAATTATAGGTCTTGCAATTTTTGTGTGACCACATCTAAGGGTGATTCTTCTTGATCTCATTTCAAATTGGTCACATCAAAATCAAATGACAATTTTGTACCTTGTTGTGTTAATGCGAGTATGTATCATTCTTTGTGTTTTTCGAAAATGTTGTCCATGATATCGATAAGTTCAAGATTTTTCTGAAAATCTTCGATTTTGGATTTGATGCTTTTGTCATCCCACGTGTGAAATGAGCCCATTGCGGCTAGGGATTCTGAATTTTGATCAAATAAGGGTGACTCAGAAGTAACTTTATTCTACACGCAATCTGTTGTTGTAGTAGATTTTGGGAGGTTTAAAGGTTCTATGCGTTTGATGGTTCTACTTGCTATTCTGGCACTTACTCGTATGGGTGACCATTTTGATTTTGTTTGTATACTTGTTTTGCACAATGGCATGAAAAGTGAGTTGGATCCTTTTAGTGTCTAAGCATTTTTCAAGAAGTGAAAGTTTTCATTGATCGTGACTTGTTCATAGCAACAAGCTAATTTGCATAAGGTGTTTGCCAATGTTGATAGGATGAGGTCCACTTTTGTGAAGTCAAGTACAAATTTGTGTTTTTGAACATTCTCGCCTTGATGTGTAAAGTGGGGTAATGGTAAATTTTGAGTTGATGATGATGTAGCTTTGCTTGTTTTCAAAAGATGTTTTCAGTCAGATACAAAAAATTTTGAACTTTGTAAAATACCAGCTCGACAAAAGGGCATCCAAATTTACAGTTTGTTTGCAAGTATCATGTTTGCCGATAGCTTGTGTTTTGTGTTTTTACTTAGATGTGTTATAGGAATGTTTAGATGTGGTATTCTATTAATCAAATGCACTATTTTGTTGCTCATATGCGCTATTTCAATGCTTAGATGCACTAGTATAATTCTTATCTGTGCTATTTTTTGAATCATAAACATTGTTTTAAGTCTTAGATGTGCTAGTATAATTCTTATATGCACTATTTTTTGAATCATATGCATTTTTTTAAGTCTTAGATGTGTTGTTTCATAGGTATATGCATTATAACAGCAGTCAGAAGCATTATAGATTTTTTCAAAAGCACTGTTTTATGCAGTGTGTGCACAATTTCAAGGATTGTTCAGCAATGTCTTTGTTTTACACTTGGTTTCTCAATACTGGTTTGAAATTTGTCTTTCTGGAAAGTTTGTGATCCACATTGGTGTTCATTATTAAGTTTGAAAGCACTCAAACACAATAGTAGTGAGATCAAAACAAAATGAAAAATTACACACACCTAGAAAACAAAAAAAAAAGGCTTCCTAGCAAGGTTATCTAAGGCTAATGACTAGTAGGTCTTAGTGTTCCAACTATGTTCAGATTTATCTCTCCTATAAAAAAGAGCTTCCCACCAACGCAAGGGAGGTTTGGTGCAATTCCTTGTAGGACTGCTAGAGGAAGGTTATGTGTCAAACATGGGTGGCTTGCATTCAATTAAGAATGCAAGATTGGGGGAAATCCCTCTCACTAACCCTGCTAAGGCAACTTAGGAGGTAGCCCTTCTATGGAAAGATTATTCTACCTAGTGAAAAGCAAGAAATGGAAGTCAATAGAAAGGTTTGGGAATTTGATCACTCGAGAGAGTGAGAGCATATACCTACTGCTTTGGCTCCCCAAACATGTCAGAGATAAAGGATTTATTTGTAGCCCTTATACTACAAAAATAAGGGGGGCTCCTAATTAGATTATGTGTGGGTTCTTTTCCTTGCTCAACTGTAACTGATCTTTACTGAAGGTTGGGCATTCTGATCAACTCAAAAGAGTTGAGAGCATAGGCCTACTTCTTTATTAGATCAATGAGCTTGAATGATCTAATTAAACTATGTTTGAAAGCTTGGAAATGCCACACTTTTAATTGACAAGAGCAGTGGTCCACCTACCTAATTTGAAGCTAGCAAGGGCTAGCTGCATTTATGAGGGTCTTCATTCCTGTCGTGTGCTATCTGCAGTTTGAAGGCTTGTTTGTTGATGCAGAAGGGACTTGTAAGCAATATTCGGATCTAGGAGTAAGATCCAAGAAACTACAACTTTCATCAAACATGCTACAGAAATACTCATATGCATTACAGAAAACCTCAAATGTGTTATTCTATTATGCAGATGTGCTATAAGAAAGCTAAATGCATTATGAGATGATTCAGATGCTTTTTAGGAATGGTAAATACATTTCAAAAATCCTCAAATGTGCTATTCTATTATGCAGATGTGCTATAAGAAAGCTAAATGAACTATGAGATGATTCAAATGCTTTTCAAGAATGGTTAAATGTGTCACAGTACTCTTAAGAGTGCTATAATAATATGTAGATGCATTACAAAATAAAGAAAATGCATTATAGAATGATGTATAAGCACTACAATAAGATTAAATGTGCAAAAATAGAGTTCATAAGAATTATAGTATTGTTTGGAAGAATTGAAACAAAGCACAAAAGCATCAGAAGACCCAGATCTAGCTCTTCTATGCTTGAGAAAGACTTTGGAATGCTATTCTTGCTGATATGAGGCCTCTTGAATGCAGTAGAACCTGTATTTGATCAGATCTACATGAAAGACAACAAGAAAAACATACATCTATACTAAAAAAAAGAAGGATTAGATTGAAAAACTTGAAAGTAGAGAGGCTTCTAGTTCAGCCCCATGGTGGGTGCCATTTTGTACACGGTAAAAGAACGTGTATTCATGAAACTTTAATGTAGAAAGCAAATGGACTGATGACAAACTATACTAGACCCAAGACATCATTAGTAGCAAGTAATCTCTACAAAGGTCTCACGTCTCCCTACCTACAACTGCTAAAATAGCTCTCAAACCAGCCTTTTAGTGATAGTTCTAGAATGGGATGTTGCTAAAAATGCAGATCTATGATGAAAAATGCAAGATCTATGTCTATAATATAGATTATATGTGAAATGAAACTCCTAGAAATGCTCTTGAAATGATCATGCCATGAGCTAGATACGCAATAAATGAAGCTAAATGATACAAAATGATACTAACAATGCTATGAAATCACTATAATGAAAATGCTAAAATAATGAGTCTAAATATGCCTATAGTGTAGATGCATAAAAACTTGGGTCGCTTGTCTCTTAGATTTCCCTCCTATTTATAGGATTTCAGAAGGGGTTGGGGTAATAACCAAGATTTTCACTTTTGATTGGAGGTGAAAGTGAAACTCAAAATATCTCATAAAAGGCTAGGAGGAAGAGTCCAATAGACTCGATTTTGGGGATAATATGAGGATTTTTTTCAAATTCTTTTAAATGGTAAAAGGAAGATTTTCATCTTGTGAGGATAAAGTGATTTTATTGATTTACTAAATGATTTATTTTCAACACTTTGTCTTTTTCTCCCTTCCTTTTTGCATTTTATTTTATGAATTTGAATTATTTTCTTCCTCTTTTAAAGTTGATTTAGGTCTTGTCAATTTAAAAGGTGATTAATGACCTAATGTGATTTTTGATTAAAAAAATTGTTGTGTTTATTTTTAGTTCTCTTTAATTTGGTCTTGATTGATTGGGATTGCATGATTTAAATCTTTGCCAAATTTTGGGTGTCTACGATAGTATTTTTTTGATTAAATAATAATTTATTTTATAATTTCACTTTTTTTTAATTAGTGAGATGAAGGAAATATATTTACTATTTTAACCAAATAATAATATTTAATGTCCATCATTTAAATGCAACTTCTGTTATTTTTAATTGTTGCAATAAATAAATATAGTTACACCAAATTTAGCTTTTTAATAATTCTAATAATTTAATTATAAAATTATAATTAATTAATTCTTTTAAATTTAAATTTAGCACTTAATTAATTTTCCCAATTAATTAAACAAAAATAGTGACATTTTCTCTTCTAAAGTTTTTTCATTAAATTGGTCACTTAATTAATTACCCCAACTAATTAATAACACTTAAACCACAAGGTAGAGCACATACTCCAAAGAATCACGACAACCAGAGAGAGCATAAAAAATTCAAACTCAAGGCTTAAGTCATTGAATTCACATCACCTTGGTGAATTTGGGAGGGTAGAGAAAATTAGATACTTGTCCTTTACCATAGGAGAAATTTTCTTGGAGTTGGGATTTGGACTTGAAAACTATCTCCCATTTTTACCATTGAGATATTGTGATAGGGCATAGGCATCCTGACAATTCAAGGAATTCAATGCCCAATACCTATAATCTACATAAAATCCAAGCATGTACATATGTATATATATAGCTAAACTAAATTAGCAATGATGGGGAGTGGTACATTGTGTAGATCCTGACTAGTAGGTGATTACAACTCCCTCCTCTAACCATATTAGTCACGACAATAGAAAAGTAAAAGCACCATACACATGCAAGTATGGATTAAGTATCCATAATCCATATAAACTATTATAAATATTTATATTAACTGGTGGGGGGGAGGGGGGTGAATCAATTACTCAAAGTCCATAAGTACCATTTGAACAATTAAACATAAAACACTCATTATTCTTCTTATTCTGTTGTTTCGTAGTCTCTACTATACTGATAAAATTAATATCTCTAACATAACATACTTTATTGAAATTTTTTTTATCAAATGTAAAACATATAAAGCATTCAACAAAAGTTTAACACTAGGATTTTACATGGAAACCCAATTTGGGAAAAACTACTAGCAACATGTCACTAGTTTTTCAGTCTTTTGAAGTGAGCTCTGTTAGGAGCCAACCCTGTGTTGGTACCCAATATAGACCCAATACTTAAAATTTTAATATTTAGGGTCTTGAACTCCTTTAAACTTGGTTCAAAGTAGTTTGTCTTGCAAGATTTGTACGAAATTCAAGTGATTCAAAGGTCAAGGGTTCAAAGTTCTAGTCTTGTGTTGTAGATTCAAGGTTATCAATATTATAAAGTGTAAGAAAGATGAATGTTATATTCAACCAAGGCTCAACCGAATGAAATTTGATCCAATGACTTAAAGAAGAGTGTACATGACATATGTTTGGCTCAATTGCACATGATCTTCACCTTCTAGTATTCTTTAGTTTGTGAATTTGTTTTTGAAAACCCAAAAGTCATAATACATACAAGTATGTATTCTATAGCAATGCAAGGAATTTGGCATCTCAATTTTGGTCACACATCATAATTCATAATGTTGATAGAATTCGAAGACAAGGAAAACTATGTTTATCATATACTTGAGCCTAGGTACATGATTATAGAAGAAGCTACAAAATATTTGGCAAAATTGATAATACAATTTGAGGGGTTGCATCTCAAATTCATCCAAGTGAATTTCTCTCATATAGTGACCAGCAGTTTGAGCTCATATACACTGGATGACACACATTAAAGGTTTGACAGAATAATTCAAGTGAAAGTACTTGGGCTATTCTAGAAAGGTGCTAAAGAGGCCACTAACTAATGCTATATGCGAAGATTGGGTAGTCTTCAATGTTAGAATGTTCAAATCTTGGATTCTCAAAACTATTGAGACATTTGGTGACTCATGGCAGTAGATTGTATGAATGGAGTCACACCCATCTTCACCATATGATGACTCGAGTAGCCTTGATAACTGTTGACATATATAATCGGTGCTTGATGTCTGCTAAAGCATCATGTTATTAAGGTTCAACAACTCCAAGGTGAAGTATGTTCATTTACAATTTCCATATGCCATCAATATCGTGCCCCTCTTGATAATATGGAAACAAAATGTTTGAAAAGAGAGTGTGACTTTGAGATTCTGGAAATGAAGGATAGATGCAGATAATGTTGGAGGCATAATGCTCAATGAGCGAATATATGAGCATGGGTCTCTTGAAGGAAGTTGGTGTTATCAGGTTCCCTTTTGGTCAACACAAAATGGCTCTCAAATATTAGTGAAGTCTTTCCCTTCACCTTCACAAAATGTTGATGCAACCATAATGAATGGTTGGCTTTTTATGAGGAAAACATGGGTTGTGGAGATAATATGAGTTGAGGGCTTTGAATTTTGAAGACGACATTTTCTATATGCAAGGCATAAAGGATCTGAAACCCGACACACATATGAGCTACAGTCATAAAGGAATGAAGGAAAAGGTGGACTTGGGTCTCCATGGTAAAGGTTGCAAGCAAAATTATGGAAAATTTATATGTAAATTAAAGGAGTTATGGGACACTTCTCAATTTAGAATGATAATATTTGGGATTAAAGACATGTCCCTCATGCACCCAAGCCTAAAAAAATACTATTGAAACATGGTAACATCCCAAACATCCTCCCATGATACAATTTTGTATGACAAGTAGGAACCGGTCATGAAGAATTTACATTCATGGCCAAAGTTATCTTGAAACCGCACATGGTAGATACACATGAAGTGTTTGATAGGATACCTAATCTGTATGAGCAACAAGCATACATCCTTTGACAAAAAAAAAAAACATGTAAGCCAAATGATGGGAGATAGAGGTGTCATGGATTTTGATGCCTTTGTTTATAGAGATGATACATATGCAAAGATTTGATGCTTAGAATTGTGTCATGTCCCCTAATTATGACATTAGAATATAATTCTGGCTTTGCATATATTTTTCATTTTTTTTTTCTAATATCTTCCTCTTACGTCCTTCATATCCTTTTTCATATCCCCCTAAATGGCATTTCCTCCCTAATACTTACATCTAATTTTCCTTTAGTCGTGACTCCTCATAATTAATCAATTACATTGATTTAGTAATTGATTTCATTTAATACACTCATTCATTAATACATTGTCTCTTAATAAAGATTATATCAATTTATATATTGATGATATTTATTATAATTATTTGTATTGTATCATTTTATTACTATTTTATATTTAAGTATATTATTATTATTTTTAACTTTATTAGGTTGATTTTCATTTTAGATCTCACTATATATTGTTACTATATCAATAATATATTATTATCCGTTAATAATATATTAGTATAATTTAATTTATTCATAATGAAATTACAATATGACCTATATATAGTCATTTACTCCAATAATAATTTAGTACATATTTATTAGAATAATTTAGTATAAATTAAAATAATTATTATAACTATTTTTATTTTATTAACTTATTTATCTACATTATCTCATGATTTATTTTATTTACTTATTTATCTACATATTTATTTTTATTTTATTAACTTATTTATCTACATGATAGTCCACCCTTCCTCAAATTGCTTGTCCTCAAGCAATGATCATTTACACTAAACCTTTCTTGTAAAATCAATATACAAGTAAGAATACATAAGGTATGTAGTTAATGTCATAATGCATGAAGTAAATATATGAGTCCTTGCAAACACGAAGCATACACAAAGAAGACACATTAATGAATGAAGACATGAAGTAGACACGATGAAGACACACAATATAAATGGTATGCAATTCCTTGATTGTGAACCTGTAGCCACAAAATCGTTAATACACATTCATATACCTATACCAAGGAATACAATTGGTACATATAAGTATACTTTGAAAGAAATTACTGGTTTTAATTAAGAAAAAATAGCTTCATTGTAATGTTCCTACATCTAAGGGCTTATAATATTGTCAACAAATCAATTATTGCATATTTAAGAAAATAATTCTTCATTCTTGTCTTGTCGATTATATTGTATGTATAGGCTAGGTCACCTAGAGATTAGACTAGGACACCACATTAAAGGCTTGACAAGACCTTGGTCTCCACCTTTCAAATGTGAGCCTTCAAGACACCACATTAAAGGCTTGACAAGATTTTGGTCTCTGCCTTTCAAATGTGAGCCTTCCATCTCTCACAATGCTTGATTCATTATGTATATATATTTTCCCTTCCCAGACTATTACATTGTACGTATAGGCTACGTCATCTAGAGATTGGACAAGGACACCACATTAAAGGCTTGACAAGACCTTGGTCTTCGCATTTCAAATGTGTGCCTTCCATCTCTCACCATGCCTAGATGCTATACCATACCTTAGTCCTTGAACGTTGTGGTGGGGTCCCATAGCTCGATAAACCAAAACCCAAGAGATGGTATTTTCCCCTCCTCTTGCCTTAGGACTCAGCTCTACCCTCTTATCCACCTAACTCTTACTGAATGTAATTCTTGGGATTGTTTTAGGTCATTATCATTTCTTAATCAATTATATTGATTAGATGTTTATTTAATTTCAATGAACATGTCCATCTAATAACTTTAATCTCTCAATATACTTAAGTGCACCTTTGATAATATAGTTAACACTACACATAATTATTTCTTATATAATTAAATTACTTCTTTAATATTAAGACCTATTCATTCATTTAACAACATAATTAATATTAAAATATATATATTTATTTTTTTAAATTACTTCTTTAACATTAAAACATATTCATGCCCTTAATATCATAATCAATATTAAAATTTATTTAAAAACTACCTTTTACCTTCACCTTATTACCTTATTTTCTATGTGGATGATGTGATACGTGGGTGACATGGATTGTTTAATGATGGTCTATTGATGAATGCCATAGACTATACCTCCTTTGCTACTATGGATTATCACCTCTAATTCCCTCTCAATCAAACTTCCATCATATCATTTGTTCCTTTTTTCTTCTTCCATAATTGATGCTTGTTTTTCCCTTAACTACTTGGGTTAGGATTTGCCTACTTTTCAATGCTTTTATTCATCATATACATTAGGCTTATATTATTTAGGGTTATTTGGTCTCTAATCCCTTTAATTTATTTGACTTTGCTTACTCAATATCTAAATCAATCTAGTGATTTAGTCTCTAATTGCGACTATGTTAGAATGGTGTAATGCATATTTATTTTTTGACTAGATAGTGTCCTATCTGCAATTCTCTATCTAATGAGTCCATTTGTATCTTTCATATATGCTATCCATAAAACCCCATGTTTGAAAGAGGATTCCAACTCTAATCTACAGCTTATGTCGACCCTTTTAGTGATAATCTCTTACTTCTAATATTAATTTTCATTTGCATAACTTGGCTCTAAGACAAATATTAGTTTTATGTATAAAATGTCATTCATTATTTCTAGATATTGGTTCTCCAAGATTATAATATAACTTTCCTGGTTTCTTTTAATTGGTAGTGTATATGCTACCGTAGTATGCAAATGAACACTAATCTAATGAAATAAAAGCATTAGCATTAAACTAAATTAACATAACCTCAAGATAGACAAAGAGAAACCCTCAAATGAGAATATGAGCCATTAAGGGGCTCTCTCAATGAGATTGTTCTCTTGTTGAGTGGCTTTGTCTGAATAGATAGGATGTATGCTCAAGCTTATGCTTCAAAAAGGGCTTCAAATGGAGTTGAAATTTGGGTGTGGTTACATGCAAAAGTATGAATTTGGCTTCAAAATGGCATTATAACTTTACTTGATGGATTGTGATTATATGGATTGAGAGGGGATCCAATTTATAGGCTAAGGGCTTGAGGGATGGAGGGTTAAGATGCAAGGAGAGATGAAAGCTTAAGGAGGGCTAGGATGCACTCAAAGGGGAGTACATGGATTGTGCTTGTTTAGCACCAATCAGAGAGTGACACATGTCACAGGGTCATTGGGTAGAGGAAAGGGCAAGGATGAGTCAACAAAGATGGCTCAAGGCCTTAAATGGCCCTCATAATGGCTTGTAAGAGCTTTTAAGGTCATGTAAGAGCATTGAAGGCTTATGGTTGGGATATTTTGAGGGAGGAGACTTTGATTTGGCTTAGGAAAGTCTTAAGCTCACTTAGGGAATGTGACAAGGTTAGGGGAGGGATTAGTCTTGGTTTAGGATTAGATTAAGCTTGTTAGAGATATGCAAGTGGATGGCATTCATGAGGGTGGGTGAGTTAGTGGCTAAGCTAGGTTAGTATGGGTAGATGGGGTGGATTAGGCTAAATGGAGGATTAGGGATAAGTTAGGGGCTATTAGATTTGAGGGATTTATCTATCAAATAGATTTATTTAATAAATGGGGATTTTGGAATTAGATAGGAGAATAGGATTAATTGATAAATAATGGGTTGTTTGATTTATCAATTAGGACTATAGATGATTAATTAAATTAATCAGCTAGGGGATGGCCAAAGGATTAATTAAATAGAAATTTAATTAATGATGGCTTTAGAGATAGCTAAATAAGATTACCGAAGCGGTGTAATCAGATTTAGGTGTCTACAGGTAGTACGTTTTAGAGCTCAATCCCCTATCTTATTAGTTCTTATTTATGAGTAGTCCTTTATCGTTGCTATTCTTAGTATAAGCTCATCAAATCTCTTGTCCAATCCTTGTATCATGTGGAAATAGTTAATGATTGTTGATCTGATTCAGAATTCTATTCTCAACCCCATTCTGTATTGTCTTCTCCTTATTGTTTTTCCTGTGTATTGTGGTACACTAGATTTATTGGTTTCTCAAACCTGAATGGTAGTGTCACTATTACTATAATCCTCTTGATGGCTTATTTTTGTAGGAACTGTATGGATAATATTAGTGATTTTGACGGATGATGTATGTGGAAATACTAGCGTAATTGTTTGCTCCCTCCTATCATTTTTTATTTGTTACAACTAAAATACTATGGGTATTGGTATGATCTATTTACTATACTATTCAACACATGCTCAGCCAATATCAAAATTTGATGTAGATTATACGAGTTAGTGTGACCACCAAATATACTCCACTAGATTAATAATTCTTTGTTGGAATTATGTTGGATTGCTAAATGTAGATGCAAACCCTTTCCCTGTATTGTTTTTGTAATGCCCCGCCAAGGGATCCAAAGAATTAACCTAGAATTTGACTAAGTTTGGTAGCATTTTTTTTTAAAAAAAAACATGAAAGTAAATACCACATATAACTTATAAACAATAATAGAAGCAATAGCAATGTCCATCTAATAGTAAACATAACATACACAATAGATTACATTCTTTAAGGATCCCTTAATGTTGAATTACATCTAAATCAACTAATATTATTGAATCCATCTAATACAACAACCACAATCATCCACTGTACATGTCACAGGGTATGAAAAGCTTGAAAGAATATACATATGTGAAACAAGGTACATCATCCTATTCTAATACATGATACATCAAGTAAAGATAATTTCATGTCTTACATGATACATCATCATAGAAGATATACACATCCATCATAAAGATAAAAAATAATAAACTAAATGCACGGTTCCTCCCAACTGTAAATAGCATCATTAGACCATTGTGGATCCTAGCGATCCCTCTATGTGTAACATTCCAAATCATTTAAAAGATCATCAGTATTAGCATAGTAGGAATGTCAATCCTAACATATACTACATCATATGCAGAAAGTAATCTAACATGCAAATAAAAGCATAAGATAACATCATCTAACATATACTAATCATCAATGAAAGGATACATAACCACCATCATGAAGGACACATTAGCCACGATGTCTCAAACGGATCTCAAATGATAAGAGTGGAAAAACACTACCACCCGACCGCAAGGTACCTAAGTGGTCCACTCCCACCATGCTGAGGAGATAATCTCAAGTCCCAAACAAGCTATCAAAATCACATAGCATAAGAATACTTTGTAAGGCCAGGAACCCTAAAAGTATACCAACTCAAGGTTCCATCACACAAAACTGACATCTAATTCCCAGAGGCACACAAAGACATGTAGGAACCTACTATGCAAGCGAGAAAGTTTCATCGCATATATCATGTAGAAGTTACCCTGGCAGTTAGCTAAACTCCATGGGTCCCTACTGATCCTCATGCGGCCACTAGTATCCTCTTATACTGGCAAGACATACTATGGAATGCAAGGTCATAACCATGCATTCTCTCTACTCCCATCCTAGTCTATACAAGCACTCGAGGCATGGGCAAGAACAAAAAAATTATCTTTTTAGGTTCATTTAGTTAGTATTAGCTGTTAATGTTTTCACTTATTAAACAACTTACAATGAGTTACCCTGGTAGCCTCTTAGGGCCCCGGCCCCCATTGCAAGCCACTTCCCGACACTACAAGAAGATAACCTACCCTAAGCTCATGGAATCATAAATCTCAAAATCATAAAAGATAATCCATAATAAGAACATCAAATATGCACAATAAAAGTATCAAACCTCCATGACCAAGCATCCATAGAAAATCATGACCACAACAGCTCTCTATTGGCAACTGAAGCATCACTAATAATCAAAAGTATCCATTGGTTCCCAATAAACAAAATATATCTTAAATCATACTGATCCAAGACTCCAAAATGGTTGAGTCAAAACATGTCACAACATGACATCATAAAATAACATTTCAGTCCCATCATGGTGACTGGAAATATCCCAAGGATAACTGATTGATGACTCAAAAATGATTAGGTCAAGTGTTTCATACATAAGAATCTCAACTATACAATCAATAATTATAAACATTACATATAGCATTCCATCACATAACCATGGTTGGGTTTATAAAGATCAGAAATAAGACATCATCATGACATCACAATCATAACCCCCCCAATCCTCTAGTAGACATCCTATAACTGGTCAACACTAGTCAACCCAAAACCCAAAACAAATAGCATATAGAAAACACAATGCAAGCACATGTTTTGGTTTTGCTAAAATTACATACTTGAATAGAGTGTAGAGGTTTCAGTTTTCAATTCGAGTTTTAGATAATGAATGGAGAAACATTTGTACGTTTTTCCCAACCCATGTATTTGTTTAAAAAGTTTCTCTTCCAAAACCATTAGACTCAATTTTCTAATTATATTGTTTATATAAACATTGTTCAAAATTGACTCCTATTGAGTTCCAATAATTAATTCAATAAATTTCATCATTAAAACTTTGATTTAACCTTAATTAAACTAAGTTTAATTAAGCTAACTTATTAATATCTTTCCTTTTTAAATAATATTTGACAAAATATTTTAAATCATTTATCTTTTAAAAGAATGACCCATTAATTTAACCTTTTAAATATAATAATAATTATTCATAACTATATAACTATATATATATACATACATATATATATATATATATTAATAATATCAAAATTTATTAAAAATTGAAAATGAATCACAAAATGCATATTATCAAAGTCGATACCGCATATGTTAAAAATGCCACTGCAAACGGAGGTATCGTGCAGGCCTGCTATCGCAGGCTTGCGATAGTGGTCGCAGAGTCTGCGGCAGCAGTGCTACCGGCCACTGCCATAGTGGAGAGGTGGGGGTACGGGCTCGACCCTCCCCACCAACCTATTATATGCAAATCATTTTATTTATTTTTTAATATGAAAATTTATAACTTTTTTTCAACAAACGTAAATTGCAATTCGATTAGACATTAGGTCCTCCAATAAAATATATATGTGTATATATATATATAAATATGTATGTATATATATATATATATATATATATATATATATATATATATATATATATATATAAATGTTTTTATGTATATATATATGTGTGTGTGTGTGTGTGTGTGTGTATATTTATATAAATATGCAGAGATTAAGCATTATATATATATATTTGCAGATCTAAATTAGCATGTTCATATCAATACAATTTTCTAAAGGTTTTCAATTTAAATGAAACCATGAAATATTTTTCTCTCCAAATTTACTCAATAAGTTTGCTAATAGATTTGACTATAATTTAGTCCCTAGCCCCGTCTTCTCTTCAGATTTATGCATATAAGGTGTTTTCTCAAATAAATTTTAACTACCCATATTGAGAATGCAAATAACCAAAATATGGAATTCTTTAGAAAACATATGGAAGACACAAAGAAGATAGGAAGTGCAAGATGCGGAAATAGGATAAGGAAAATCACAAGAGTCTACTCGGTTCTAATGTTAATTCTCTCTTCCTCAGAAAACCCGTCGAGCAAGCTCCTCCCTTCTCCAAAGTTTTTGAGTCCTCCAATGCTCCAAAATGCTCTCCAAATATTGTGTCAAAGCTTCTAGGAATGCCTGAATATAAAGGCTTCTCAGGAAGCACCTAGAATGTCTCTAGAAACAACTAGAAGGTGTAGACAACCAAGCATGAGTCTATTCCAACCTTCTAGATGAGTCATTAGGTTGTAGACACCATGTGCTTAATTGGTGCACTAACCCCCGTGTTGTTGACATATGAGAAATAAAAAGGTGCGTTAACTCCTAGGCAAGCTTATAACTCCTATTTAAATTTTATAACTTTTATTATTATTATTTATTTATTACTTTATTATTATTTTATAATTATTATTAATTATTAATTTTTAATTTTCTTTTATTTAATTCTTTTTCTCAATTAATTTTCATTTAATTAATTATAATCAAAATATCAAAGATCATGATATTATATTAATTTTCTCCAAATAATTAATTTATTAATTAAATCTATTTATTTGAGACTTAATTAATAGAAAATTCACCATAGACCTCCAAGATAAAATATGAAAACCCATCATAGAACAATTCACACAAAATCAGTCTAAAGAGTTAAAAATCATGAATTATGTCATCCAACACATTCGGTGGGTAAAATATCTAGATACTTGTCCTACCTCACTAGGACAAATGGTTTAAGGGTTTGGGATTTGGACTTGAGAATTTATCTCCCTTCTCTTATCATTCAGATAGTGTAATAGGGTATGCTCATCCTGGGAATTCAGGGAAGTCGATACTCAATACCTGCAACCTGTATAAAAACCATGCATGTACATACAATATATATAATGCTACGCTAAACAAGTAATGACAGGAAGTGGTGCATCGTGTAGATCTCGACTAGCAGGTGACTACGACTCCCTTCCTTAACCATATCAAAAATGCCATACAATAAGAGAAAACACGCACACCATACACATGCAAGTATGGGGTAAGTATCCATAATAAAACACATGAGATAATAAACCATCTAACTAATCATCATCAATAACTAAAAGAAATGTAATGATCATCATGCATACATGAAATGTAAAGTCTAAATGATCTAATCATAAATCAACTAAATCCATAACATAATGTCTGATAATCTCAAAACAATACCAGTAATCCATCAACATAAAACTAGTCTAGCATAGTCTGATAATAATAACAAAAATGTGTCCAGAAAGATGTGAAAGAGGGTAGGCACTACATCCACCCCCCCTTGGGTTAGGCTTACTCCTGGAAGCCTACAAAAAATTAGGGATATAACTCCCGCAATCTCGTAGCATCCTCCGATGTTGTTGAACAATCATTAGTAGGGTCCCATTGGACCCTTACCTGCTCGATGGTTTGACCCTTGAGTATCAACTCCCACTGCTCCAGAATATGAACTGGCTCGAAAGCCAGCTACCTGTCCTCTACCTACAATGCATTCCAATCAAGAACATGTACAATGTCAAGAATATACTGCCTAAGTACTCAAACATGGAAAACATTATGAATGCGAGCTAGGCTGGGCAGTAGAGCAAAGCAATAAGCAACTGGGCCAATCCTCTCTAGAATCTCAAATGGTCCCACAAAGCGAGGTGCTAGCTTAGAACCCTCTCCATATCAGATCAAACTCTTTTGTAGATACACTCTTAGGAAAACCTTATCTCCCACAACAAACTGCTTATCTGTCCTATGAGCATCAACATACTTTTTCTGCCTATCCTATACCGTAGTCAAGTGCTCACGGATACGCACTACCTATTGCTCCATATCACGAAGCATCTCAGGACCCAATAGGATGCGATCCTCAAGATTGTCCCAACTTAATGGTGTACAACAAGGACATCCATATAATGCCTGAAATGGTGCCATGCCAATAGAACTATGATACTCATTGTTGTAAGCAAACTCCACTAGGTAGAGATAGTCCTCCCAATGCGTCTGCCTATCCATCACATACATCCTTAACATATCCTCCAAAACTCGATTCACCCTCTCTGTCTGACCATTTGTCTTTGGATGATATGCCAAACTGAAATTTAATTGCACTCCAAGCTCATGCTGCAGCGATGTTCAGAATGTGGATGTAAATACAAGATCCCTATCAGAAATAATCTTTCTAGGAATGCCATGTAATCTTACAATGTCACGCATGAAGACATTAGCTACAGAAGCTACTGTGTAGGATGACCTGATTGGTGAAAAATGTGCCACCTTAGTCAACCGATCAACGGTGACCATGATAGCATCATGACAACAAATAGTCATAGGTAATCCTACTATGAAATCCATGGAGATGATATCCCACTTCCAAGAAGGAATGAGATTCGGTTGCAAAAGTCCAGCCAGGTGCTAGTGTTCTGCCTTCACTCTCTGACACTCAAGACACCTAGCCACATAATCAGCAATGTCTTGCTTCATCCCAAACCAAAAGAAAAAATGTCTCAAATCAGCATGCATCTTCTTGACACCTGGATGTGCCGAGTAAGGTGTACAGTGGGCCTTTGCTAGGACCAAGGTGTGAAGCTCATCCAGTAATGGCACATAAATCCTCCCCAAATGTCTTAGAAGACCATCTGAATCTCAAAAGTAGCTTGCAAACATACCCTCCAAAGGTCTTCCTGAATCTATCTCTTTGCACACTTCCTGATACCAAAAGTCTGTACGAAGTGCCTGAAGAATCTGACTCCTCAAATCCACACTAAGAGTCATAAATGATATAACATGTCTCCTGCGACTCAAAGCATCTGCCACCACATTCTCCTTTCCTTGAATATACTTAACCTCAAAATCATACACGCATAGAAATTTTATCCATCATCTCTGGCGAGCATTCAAATTAGGCTGAGTGAAAACGTACTGAAGACTGTGATGATCACTCTATAGCTCAAATCTGTGCCCCAACAAGAAATGTCTCCACCTTGTCAAAGCATGAACTACTACTGCTAACTCAAGGTCATGCGTAGGATAATTTAGCTCATGATCCTTGAGCTTGCATGATTCATATGCAATCACCAGTCTATTCTGCATCAACACTGCCCCAATCCCTTCTAGGGAAGCATCTGTACACACCATGAAATCAACTTCTGGTTCAGGTATGGCTAAGATCAATGCACTAGTCAAAAGCTCCTTGAGCTTCTGAAATGCTTCCTCACATTTCTCTGTCCACACAAACTTCTTTCCTTTCATCTAAAGAGAAGTGATAGGATGTGCTATCCTAGAGAAGTTTTGGATAAATCTGCGATAATAACTAGCTAGACCCATAAAACTATGAATCTCTGACACATTAGTCAGTGTAGGCCAATCTGTTATCGCCTAAATCTTTGCAGGATCCATTGAAATACCATCACCTGAAATGACATGCCCTAAATACTAAATCTTCGATTTGAAGAATTTGCACTTAGCTGCATTGGCATAAAGCTGATTGTCTCTTAAACACTATAAAACCAATCACAAGTGTTCCTCATGCTCCTTCTGAGTCTTAGAATATATCAATATATCATCAAGAAACACAAGTACAAACCTGTCTAGATAAGATTAGAACACACCATTCATCAAACTCATGAAAATTTATGGAGCATTAGTCAACCCAAAAGGTACCACCGTAAACTCATAATGCCCATAGTGAGTTCGAAAGGTGATCTTGTGAATATCGGCTTCCTTAATGTGAAGCTAGTGGTATCCTGACTTGAGGTCAATCTTGGAGAATACTGTAGCTCCCTTGATCTAATCAAATAAGTCATCAATCCTAGGTAGAGGATACTTGTTCTTAATAGTGGTTGAGACCATAGGTGCTATTTGAGGTATATCAATCAAACAATACTGAAAGAGATATAGCTCGAATAGAACCTATGGTCTCAACCACTGTTCCCTGATGATCTACCTGACAGTGGTCTACTGCTGTAAATACTCTATGAGCTCTACTTGCATCACCAATTGTAGGCTCTGAAGCTATAGGCTTAGGTCTTGAAAACTGAGGTGCTCTTTGTGGACATTGAGCTGCATAATGTCCAATCTGTCCACATGAAAAACATTCTGTATTTCTGCCAGATCCTTTACCCATAGGTGGTGCATTTGATTGCTGACGACTGTTCTTGCTAACAAAAGACTGACTAGTCTAAGCTAGCTGATTGGACTAATTTTGTTTACTGCATTGAGTATTGTGGTTGTTCTTGGAGTTAGAACCTCTGCCACCACCTTGAGCCTAAAAATTTGATCCCTTCTGTTACTGCGTCTGCTAAGACTGCTGCTGATACTGTTTCCCCTTAGAAAAAGAAGGCTTTTTGTTACCACCTAAATTGTAGTTTCCTTTAGATCCTAATGCTGCTGGTGCTCCTACAAAACCTCCTTGACCAAGGTTGACACTTTCCTCAACAAGGATAGCTCGACGTACTGCATCCTTGAGGGTTTTTGGCTCAAATACCTTAACACCCCCAATTATACGATTATTCAAACCCCTAATAAAGTGTTGTGTCAACTGAGCTAAATTTTCATTGAATCCTAAAAAAGACATGAGCTCATAAAACTTATGCTCATACTCAGTCACTGACATAGCGTACTGCCTAAGATTATGAAATTCATCTGCCTTTTGCTATTTCCATTGCTCTGGTAGGAATCGTTCGTGGAAACTCTCTAAGAATAGTTCCCATGTGACACTACTCATATCAATTCCCAGCTTCTTCTCCTCAATTGTCCACCAAGTGACCCCAAAATTCTTCAAATTGGTGATCGCAAATCTTGCCTTAACATTGTTGTCAAAATCTTGCATGGCAAAAATCTTGTCGAGGGAAATAAGCCACGTATCAACCACATAACCAAAACCTTGCCCATTGAAAAGCTTGACCTTGGATCTTGAAAGATCCTTCATTTGAGTGGAAACAATGGACCTCTGACGATCCTTCCGAGGACTCCTAGACTTGGGTCTATGCTCTTGTTCTATCTGATGTGCTTTGGGCTGATCTTGAACAAGAGGTACACGGTCAAGAATAGTCTGCATCATCTGTCTCAAATCAACCTCTTCAGACTCAGCTTGTTCCTCTCTATGGCTCTCTTTCTGTTGCTTACTAGCATGCTCTCCTCTGCTCTCTTTATGAGAAGATTCCCCATGGGTAGACTCATGGACATTGATAGCTCTACCACGACCACAACCTCTACCACGGCCTCTAATAGAAGACCTAGTCCTAGATACCATCCTACAATAGTACAAGGTACTATTACAACCAAGAAAACACATGTTTGCAAAAAAAACTAATTCCAATCCAGTTTTGTCTATGTTTAGGTTTAAGTAAGATCTCAATTTTAAAACTAAGTGTTGACGTATGAAAAAAAATACAAGTAACAATACAAGTTTAGTTCACCTAGTTTCAAGTTGAGATGATACACTTAATAGTTCAGAGTTCTAGTTGTTCCAAAATACCCAGAGCTCCCAATGTAGAAACTCAGGCTCTAATAATAAATGTAATGCCCCTCCAAGGGATCCAAAGAATTAACGTAGAATTTGACTAAGTTTGGTAGCATTTTTTTTTTAAAACATGAAAGTAAATACCACATATAACTTATGCACAATGACGGAAGCAATAGCAATGTCCATCTAAAAGTAAACATAACATACACAACATATTACATTCTTTAAGGATCCCTTAATGTTGAATTACATCTAAATCAACTAACATTATTGAATCCATCTAATACAACAACCACATGAAATAATAATGATAAGTCCAATGTTTATACATTACATTTCTAAATGCTCAATCATCCACTATACATGTCACATGATATGAAAAGCTTAAAAAAATATACATATGTGAAACAAGGTACATCATCCTATTCTAATCCATGATACATCAAGTAAAGATAATTTCATGTCATAGATGATACATCATCATAGAAGATATACACATCCATCATAAAGATCAAGCATAATAAACTAAATGCACGGTTCCTCCCAACTATAAATAGCATCGTTAGACCATCATGGATCCTAGCCATCCCTCCGTGTGTAACATTCCAAATCACTGAAGAGATCATTAGTATTAGCATAGTAGGAATGTCACTCGTAACATATACTACATCATATGCAGAAAGTAATCTAACATGCAAATATAAGCATAAGATAACATCATCTAACATATACTAATCATCAATGAAAGGATACATATGCAGCATCATGAAGGATGCATCAGCCATGATTTTTCAAACGGATCTCAAATGATAAGAGTGTAAATACACTACCACCCGATCGCGTGGTACCTAAGTGGTCCACTCCCATCGTGCTGAGGAGATAATCTCAAGTCCCAAATAAGCTATCAAAATCACATAGCATAAGAATAATCTCTAAGGCCAGGAACCCTAAAAGTATACCAACTCAAGGTTCCATCACAGAAAACTGACATCTGATTCCCAAAGGCACACAAAGACATGAAGGAATCTACTATGCAAGCGGGAAAGTGTCATCGCATATATCATGTAGAAGTTACCCTGGCAGTTAGCTAAACTCCACGGGTCCCTACTGATCCTCATGCGGCCACTAGTATCCTCTCATACTAACAAGGCATACTATGGAATGCAAGGTCGCAACCATGCGCTCTCTCTACTCCCATCCTAGTCTATACAAGCACTCAAGGCATGGGCGAGAACAAAAAAATTATCTTTTTAGGTTCATTTAGTTAGTATTAGGTGGGAATGTTTTCACGTATTAAACAACTTACAATGAGTTACCCTGGCAGCCTCTTAGGGCCCCGGTCCCCATTGCAAGCCACTTCCCGACACTACAAGAAGATAACCTACCCTAAGCTCATGGAATCATAAATCTCAAAATCATAAAAGATAATCCATAATAAAAACATCAAATATGCACAATAAAAGCATCAAATCTCCATGAGCAAGCATCCATAGAAAATCATGACCACAACAGCTCTCTATTGGCAACTGAAACATCACTGATAATCAAAAGTATCCATTGGTTCCCAATAACCAAAATATATCTCAAATCATACTGATAGAAGACTCCAAAATGGTTGAGTCAAAACATGTCACAACATGACATCATAAAATAACATTTCAGTCCCATCATGGTGACTGGAAATATCCCAAGGATAACTGATCGATGACTCAAAAATTATTAGGCGAAGTGTCTCATACATAAGAATCTCAACTATACAATCAGTAATTACAAACATTACATAGAGCATTCCATCACATAACCATGGTTGGGTTTATAAAGATCGAAAATAAGACATCATCACGACATCACAATCATAACCCCCTCCCAAGCCTCTCGTAGACGTCGTATAACTGGTCAACACTAGTCAACCCAAAATCCAAAGCAAATAGCATATAGAAAACACAATGCAAGCACATGTTTTGGTTTTGCTAAAATTACATACTTGAATAGAGTGTAGAGATTTCAGTTTTCATTTCAAGTTTTAGATAATGAATGGAGAAACATTTGTACATTTTTCCCAATGCATGTATTTGTTTAAAATGTTTCTCTCCCAAAACCATTAGACTCAATTTTCTAATTAAATTTTTTATATAAACATTGTTCAAAATTGACTCCTATTGAGTTCCAATAATTATTTCAATAAATTTCATAACTAAAACTTTGATTTAACCTTAATTAAACTAAGTTTAATTAAACTAACTTATTAATGTCTTTCCTTTTTAAATAATATTTGACAAAATATTTTAAATCATTTATCTTTTAAAAGAATGACCCATTAATTTAACCTTTTAAATATAATAATAATTATTCATAACTATATATACATATATACTTATATATATATATTAATAATATCAACATTTATAAAAAATTAAAAATGAATCACAAAACGTGTATTATCAAAGTCGATACTGCATATGTTAAAAATGCCATCGAAAATGGAGGTACTGTGCAGGCCTGCTGTCGCAGGCCTGTGACAGTGGTCGCAGAGCCTGCGGCAGCAGTGTCGTCGGCCACTGCCATAGTGCAGAGGTGGGGGTACGGGCTCGGCCCTCCCCGCCCACTTATTATATGCAAATCATTTTGTTTTTTTATATAAAAATTTATAACATTTTTTTCAAAAAACATAAATCGCAATGCGATTAGACATTTGGTCCTCCAATAAAATATATATATATATATATATATATATATATATATATATATATATATATATATATATATATATATATATATATGTTTCTATGTATATATATATATATGTGTGTGTATATATATTTATATAAATATGTAGAGATTAAGCATTATATATATATATATTTGCAGATCTGAATTAGCATGTTCATATCAATACAATTTTCTAAAAGTTTTCAATTTAAATGAAACCATGAAATATTTTTCTCTCCAAATTTACTCAATAAGTTTGCTAATAGATTTGACTATAATTTAAACCCTAGCCCTGTGTCCTCTTCAGATCTATGCATATAAGGTTTTTTTTCAAATAAATTTTAACTACCCATATTGAGAATGCACACAACCAAAATATGGAATTCTTTAGAAAACATATGGAAGACATGAAGAAGATAGGAAGTGCAAGATGCAGAAATAGCATAAGCAAAATCACAAGAGTCTACCCGGATTCTAATGTTAATTCATTCTTCCTCAGAAAACCTACAGAGTAAGCTCCTCCCTTCTCCAAAGTTCTCGAGTCCTCCAATGCTCCAAAATGCTCTCCAAATGCTTGAATATAAAGGCTTCTCAGGAAGCACCTAGAATGTCTCTAGAAACAACTAGAAGGTGTAGACAACTAAGCATGAGTCTATTCCAACCTTCTAGATGAGTCATTAGGTTGTAGACACCATGTGCTTAATTGGTGCACTAACCCTCGTGTTGTTGACATATGAGAAATAAAAAGGTGCATTAAGTCCTAGGCAAGCTTATAACTCCTATTTAAATTTTATAACTTTTATTATTATTATTTATTTATTACTTTATTATTATTTTATAATCATTATTAAATTTTAATTTTTAATTTTCTTTTATGTAATTCTTTTTCTCAATTAATTCTCATTTAATTAATTATAATCAAAATATCAAAGATCGTTATATTATATTAATTTTCTCTAAATAATTAATTTATTAATTAAATATATTTATTTAAGACTTAATTAATAGAAAATTCACCATAGGCCTCCAAGATAAAATATGAAAACCCATCATAGAACAATTCACACAAAATTAGTCTAAAGAGTTAAAAATCACGAATTATGTCATCCGACACATTTAGTGGGTAAAATATCCAGATACTTGTCCTACCTTACTAGGACAAATGGTTTAAGGGTTTGGGATTTGGACTTGAGAATTTATCTCCCTTCTGTTATCATTGAGATAGTGTAATAGGGTACGCTCATCCTAGCAATTCAGGGAAGTCAATAACCGGTACCTGCAACCTACATAAAAACCATGCATGTACATACAATATATATAATGCGACGCTAAATAGGCAATGGCAAGAAGGGGTGCATTGTGTAGATCCTAACTAGCAGGTGACTACGACTCCCTTCCTTAACCATATCAGAAATGCCATACAATAAGAGCAAACACGCACACCATACACATGCAAGTATGGGGTAAGTATCCATAATAAAACACATGAGATAATAAACCATCTAACTAATCATCATCAATAACTGAAAGCAATGTAATGATCATCATGCATACATGAAATGTAAAGTCTAAATGATCTCATCATAAATCAGCTGAATCCATAACATAATGTCTGATAATCTGAAAACAATACCACTAATCCATCAACATAAAACTAGTCTAGCATAGTCTGATAATAATAACAACAATGTGTCCAGAAAGATGTGAACGAGGGTAGGCACTATAGTTTTAATGTTGAGTCCATGCCTCTTCCTTCTGTCATGTATATTTTATCCAAGTTCTGTATATATCTCCCCTGACTTGGTCGCTAAAACATTTCCCATCAAATCATTCTCCATTTTTGTATGCTCTCTCATCTTTCCCTATCTCTCCTCTGTCGATGGTGGCTACTTCCCATCTTGTCTTTTCCTTCTTGTTCATCCCCGAGTGTATCTCCCCATGTCAATCATCATTTTTGTTATATTTCATTATTGTTTATTTCATATCTTTAGTATATATGATGATGTATTGAATGTACTTAAATAAGGATTTGGTTGTAGGTATTAGAATGATGTATAGGTATATTTTTGTGTTATGCGCCACTCTATGTAGATTTAATTGATTGCATATATTAAAATTGTAATCAAAACTTCTACTTTTTAAATAGAAATTGGTTGTCAACCATTTAGTAGACTTGCTTTTTGAAGTATTGTTTCTTCTAATTTTCTTGTTGTTCTTATCCTATAGAATGGCAAGATCATAGCTCTAATACCACTGTAATGTCCCTGATTAAGACATTAGAATATAATTTTGGCTTTGCATATATTTTTGATATTTTCTTTTGATATCTTCCTCTTACCTCCTTTAGATCCTTTTTCATATCCCCCTAAATGACATTTCCTCCCTAATACTTATAGCTAATTTTCCTTCAGTCGCGACTCCTCATAATTAATTGATTACATTGATTTAGTAATTGATTTCATTTAATACACTCATTCATTAATACATTGTCTCTTAATAAAGATTATATCAATTTATATATTGATGATATTTATTATAATTATTTGTATTGTATCCTTTTATTACTATTTTATATTTAAGTATATTATTATTATTTTTAACTTTATTAGGTTGATTGTCATTTTAGATCTCACTATATATTGTTACTATATCAATAATATATTATTATCCATTATTAATATATTAGTATAATTTAATTTATTCATAATGAAATTACAATATGACTTATATATAGTCATTTACTCCAATAATAATTTAGTACATATTTATTAGAATAATTTAGTATAAATTAAAATAATTATTATAACTATTTTTATTTTATTAACTTATTTATCTACATTATCATAATTAGGGGACATGAAAAATTGACATAACAATCCAACTGATCGAAATCCTCTTGAATAAACCTGGTAACATCCAAGGAGTTTTTCAACCACACGAGAAAGTTTCAAGGCTTGATGGTGGAAAATGGTGGCAGTCTACAACATATTTGGCTAGATGTCAGTTAGGAAAAGGGGTGAAATTACATTTTTTTTTCTTTCAAGCATAGAAACTCATGTATATTGACAGAATTGATATTTAAAATCATGATGAAAAATCCAAGTTGGTTGGAGATTTAATAATCTAAAAACAAAGAAGAGTTGATAAGCCATCAAATATATGCCACGTATCAAGTAACATGTATATCTTTCATAAATTGTAAATCATATATCTATGTGGAAAAGATACTCAAAATAAAAGGGGAGATTATCTTGAATGATAAACAAAAAGGATAGTCTTTTCAAGAATCAATTATGTACACAACTAAAAAGTACGGGAAGAAGTAGTTTTCAAAGAAATTTATTTGAAGCAAATTTTAGAGGAATGGGGGGTTCCAGTGGTTCGAGTTTGGGCCCAAAATTTTCAAAGTTTTTCTAGTTCTTTCAAGAGGAAAGAGAGTAGACTGTGGGCTATGAAAGAGTAGAGTTTTTGTCATTTTTCTGAATTGTTTGTTAGAAAAAGTTAGTAAATCTTGATTTTAGCATATTGTAAGGGTGGAATTTCTGTTTCTTCTAGGTAGTGACTTTGATGCATATGTGTAATAAGGTATGTGTAATGTTTTATGCTTTAGAGAAAGGGACTTGGAAGATAATTGCACATCAAAACTTTGAGTTTGGGCAGTTTTCTTTCCATTGATCATGATCTTTGTATAGCTTTCAATTTTCTCTAAGTGCATTTTAATGTCACTTTTTTTTAATTATATTATCATTTCAAGATATCTTTAAAATCTCTGATTCTTCACTTTCTCAGGAAGATGAAAGATTTATTCCTTGTTTTTGTTCTTTTTGTTATGTAAAATTTGAATAAGTGGACTTTGTGTCATTTATTTCCTTTTAACTGCTTAGTTTTTTTGCATCTATCTCATGTTTATGGATAAGTGTTTGTAAACCTTTTGTGCTTTCTAGTTAAAAGCATCCATATTTGTATTCCTATGAATTTATTATAAATCATACACATACAGCTATACCCAAATAAATTTAGAGGGTGCTTACACTTTTGAGTAGTGAAGTGACCCAATTGTTAGTGCATATTTAGTCTTCCTACTTGGGCTTTTGGGGTTAATTTGTAATTATTTCTTTGGAGGAAAATCTATTTACTAATACCTTGTTACAGGTTTACAATACACACTATTAAACGTGACCTAGTTAGAGGAAATAATCACCCTATTAGGAGTGGCCTTGTTAGAGAACTTTGATCATTCCATTTAGAATGTCACCTTGTCAAAGGATTTACATAAACTATTAAGTCCTTCAAATGACTATTAGGTCAACCTTTTTTAAAAGGATTTCAATACAAACTATTTAGAATGATTAGAAAGAAAATAATAGGGTTTTGATTTGTATGATTACAACTCACTTTGCAAGTTTAGATCACTGTTTAGTTCATGTGTTGATTAACTGATAAGCTCTTCATTGTCATCTCTGTTCTTGATTCGCTTGGAAACCCTTCAATCAATAAATCTTCTCTTTCTAACAAAACTTAAGCTATTTGCTCCGATTTCACATATCAATACTAGTAGCATTTGTACAAGAAATCTCCTTTAGCTTTGCATTCACACTTGTGCATCTCTGATCAACCTTCTTCTATACATGCCTCACACTCACACTCTTCCTCTTGATTTTGGCTCTGTATCTCTTTAAATAGGTAATTATTTCTTTGTCATTTTCCATGATCACCATAGATCTTAGGGTTTACGATCAGGTTCAATATGATTCTTTGTATCTATCCACCTTCTTGATCATCCTCTAGAAACTTCTCTAGAATCTATCTATTAGGTCTTCACCTAATCCTCACCTTGAATTTAATGATCCAACTCATCAATATTATCTTCAACACGGTTTCCATCTCCCAATAAATCAACTGAATTGGCTAGGAATTACGATATCCTCAAATTTATTCTAAACATTATTACCTGGCAATCACTAAGTTTTGACACTCGATCATCACTTAAGCACTCAGTCATTGTAAGTCTTTTTGGCTCAACATCAACTATATTTCTCAATCGATACTGATTCTCGGTCAATACTAGATTTTCTTGATGCTTACTTTGGCTCGGTTGACACTAGTATCACTCAACATTCCTTAACCTTTTACTCTATTGCTCAGCTCAACTTAACTTTCTTGATATAAAAAATCACTATGTCTTATCAAAGTCTAACTAATCAAATGTCCACTATAGCTTCCTTTTCATAACTCAACCTTTTCATCAATTAAATAGATATAACATTTGGATTAGGTAGCAATATGTCTTATCAGTAGATTTGACATCAATGACAAAACAACAATTGTTCTAATTATAAGTTTCCACCAATAAACATCATCATGAATCTAACTATGACATCACACATTAAACATCATCACATGAATATCCACGAATCACAATAACACCAAAAATATCCAAAGTATGAAGTATCACAAAAATATATAAGCAAATCATAAAAATAGTATCAACCAACTAGGTAATTGAGTGCCACTATATCAAATAATCATAACATGGAAGCTACCCTAAAAATGTTTGGCAATATAACTAAAAGAAAACTAGGGTAGGTACTATAACTTCGTGTGTAGCTACAAGGTTAGTCTCCAAGTGAGAGGTGGTTTAGTGTGGAGCCCAATCAGTCCCCAAGTGGGAGATTGTTGATATGTGGTGACTGATCAAGAAAGTGCTATGCACTTTTCACAATTCTTTGGGTTTCCTTGGTTGACTCATCAAGTATTTTTAAATTGACTCATCAACCATTTCCTAAGGTTGACTCATTAAGTATTTTTTAGGTTAACTTGTCAAAATAATCTAGCCCTAATTTCTTAAGCAACAAAAATATTGTATAAAATGGCTTAGGCTTAGATATTTCATAAGGATGTGATGAGATAATAGCTTCTTATGATGGTATTGAGGTGTAAGGGATTACAGATTGTAATGAGGTTGTATTCACTAGATAATAGAAGAAATTGGACTTACTATTTGGTGGACACACTCAGGGATTGGGTGAGCCACATTAAATATTTGTGTCTTGTGTTCTCTTCTGTGTGCTTTTTATCTTTTTTTGACATTGGACATATTTGAATGTAATCATCATTTTTATCTTGTTAATCCTAACATAGAGGGATTAGGAATTGATAGGAAAGAGAGAGGGGGGACCATAATTCTAACCATACTTTAAATCATAACCTAAGTATAAACTCTAAACCTAACTCTACACCTAACCTCAACCTTAATCTAATTGTAAACTTTATCTTAACCTTCCCTATAACCTTAACCATAACCATATATATGTACCCTAATATGGACCTGAATAAAATATAATCCAAATACTATCCCCTAATCATAATTTTAAACCATAACCTTAATCATATTTTACATGTAATTATTAATATAATAATACCAATTGCCTTCAATACTAATGTCACCTTACCCCTACCTCTAACCCTCACCCTACTCCTAATTGTAACTCTAACCATATGCTAAACCACACTCTAACCCTAATCCAAACCCTATCCTTATTGCTAAACCAAATTCTAGTTGTAACCATAATGATATTCATGCTAAGTCTACTTGAATCCTTATCCATGACCTTGTTCCTAACTCTACACACACAACATATAAATTAATGGTTACATAATTAGAAGTTAAATAGATTGCTAATATTATACTAAATTGAAGAAAACCAATCACATGTTCAAATTATGCAAGTAAAACACTACATACAATGTATTTTTTAAATAAGTAAAAGAATATTTTGATACTAACCTTACAAAAAATAGAACTAATAATTGAAATCCAAACTCCAACCCTAAAGTCACCATATCCATACCATAATAGAGTTAAAAAATTAGAAATTAGAAACTTTAAAAAAATATAAAAATTATCATCTAGATTTATCCAATATTGTCTTCCATGGTGCTCAATAAGTCTTTTTTGTGTGGGTTAGGGTACATTAAAATGGGTGCCTCAAGCACACATCTAGACTAGTATCTTTTGTTACAAATATAAGTTTATTTATTATTTATTATATAATATAATTATATTAAAAATTTTATTAAATAAAATATTCATATGAATATTTTTAAAATTTTGTAAGAAAATTTTGATATATTATTAATTAATTAATTATTTTCTAATTTCACATTCTTTGTATTTATATATTTATTAGAATACCAGTCATGTAGTTTCCATATAATCTATTATGTTAGTATTGAAGATTTTTGAATTAAGTTGTATGTAATTTTTCACTATTAATGTTTGATCATATTACATGATCTATTATTACCATAAAACAATAACTAAAGAACACAAAAATTTTAAAGCATAAAAATTAATAATAACTTTTTTAAGAATTAAAATTTCATGACCATCAAATTCTAGCCAAAGAGCACAAATTGTACTTAGAATAGTTATCTAAAGTGGATAAAAATTGTAGACTGATTTTTTTGGGTTCATGCATTAAATTGTATGTAATTTTTTACTATCATCCATTTAGATAATATTACATGATCTAGGATGAAACAACAACTAAAGAAAACATAAATTTAACACCATTCAAATTAATAAATTCCCCAAAAAATAATATTATTTGACCATCAAATTCTAGCTAAAGTGGAAAAGCACAAAGAATAATTATCCAAATTGGATAAAAATTGTAGACAACTGATTGTTAGTCCTACCTATATAGGCGAAGACTTATGTTTTCACCTCATTTTCTTCTATTAGTTTGCCTATAATCCAAAAATATTAAATTATAATTGTCATGTTTGCACAACATTTTTTCAATTTTCAATTTATAAAAGGTTGTTTCTTTTTTCTAATTGGCTTATCATATTTTTGCTAGTAATTTTATTAATTTTCTTTTCAAATAGTTCAAAATATTGTCTCGCTAATCAAAAGATTAAAAGTCATACAGAATTGTAGTGTAATGTATGTTATTTTTTGTCCAATGAGATATAATTGTGTTGCCTCCATTCTAAAAATGTTAAATTACAATTGTAATGTTTTGAAAACTTTTTTTTGAATTTTAATTTTTTAAAGATTGTTTCTTTTCCCTAATTGACTTAGCATATTTTTGCTCGTGATTTTTTTATTTTCCTTTTCAAAAAAATCAAAACATTTTTTCTTCCCACCAATTTAAAAAAAAGTAAACAACTTTCTATTTTAAAAATTCAAATTAATAATGTATTTAAAATTAGAAAAATGTAATAATCAAAAGACTTTGTTTGTCTTCCAGGCATAGTCCAAGAGGCTGGGTAATTATTGTTTAGAAGTACTCTTGTTGAAAAAAAAAAATTTCCTTCATAATTTTATGAGAATTCAATATCTCTCACAAAATAATTGATTGATTTGTTTTTCTAAAGACAAAAGTTCTAGTCAAAAATTTGTCGGTTTGAATTATTGTTGCACATAAAGTACAAACCAAAACAATGATTGATTACTTACAAACTTGATTTGGTTTCATACTATCATGTTTATCATTTTGTTGATTAAGATTTAAAAAAAAATCCAATTTGAATCAGTCATGTATGGAATAAGTTTACTTCTGTTTCAAATTGGTTAATGCAATAGGAACAAACCAACTCTAGTTTGAGAGTTTGACCAGCAATAGATGTTTCAAGAAATAGTTTGCATTGACTTGTATTGTGTTCTACATAGAAGCCAATTCAAGAATTGGGAGAATGCAAGATTGTCCATATAATTACATAGACTTTATTTTTAAATAAATTTTGTACTATCCTAGTTGAATTAAATCGACTCATAAATGTATGGGCATTCATTCAAGTTTGGTTAGGAATGAATTTGGATGGAGTACATCATCAGGATTGAAAGATACCATTGGTTACATGTTTGGAATTCCTTGGGTGGACAGGTATTGGTTATAACCCAATGCTTGTCTTCCTTGTTATTGTTGAGCATTTGGATCTGATTTATGTTTTAAAAGGTATTGGGTGTAAAATAAGTTTGAAAAGAGATGAATTTCAAGAATCGATTCATTCCATTAGTTGTTTCTAGTTGTATTTGACTTGCAATGAGTTAGGATGGTTGAGTGGGAAAAACTTGATTGAGCTTATATTTAAAAGGTTTCAAATTCAAGATTTGGTTAATCAAAAGTCATATGACAATATTGAAAATAAATTAGGTCTATTATAAGAATGTGTATGAGCTTTGTCAATTTTACAGTAAAGTAAAGTGAGTGTTATAAAGTGAAGCAAGAATATATAGATTTAGGATTGTTCAATACACCTTTGCATCATAAAGAAAGATATTAATATTATCGAAAGTCTTAATATATAATATAGTTTATTATGAATATTAACTATTTATTATTATCATTTATAAAATTTGTACATCTGTTTTAATCTTAATCCTTTTTTAAATATGAGTGTTATAAAGTGAAGCTAGAATATACAGATTTAAGATTGTTCAATACACCTTTGCATCATAAAGAAAGATATTAATATTATAGGAGATCTTTAATATAATATAGTTTATTATGAATATTAACTATTTATTATTGTACATTTATAAAATTAGTAGATCTATTTTAATCTTAATTCTTTTTTATTAGGCAGGACTCAAGTTGTATCACAACTCTTGTTTTTGTTGATTTTTTTGTTCATGCATTAAAAAATGGTGTGTTCCATGCAATAAAAAACATTGGGTACCATGATAAAGTTTAAAACTAGGTAGTACTTTTGAAGAAATCTAAAATTTTCGATGGAGATTGAAAAGCAGTAGTTTAAAATTTTAGGGTAAGATTGTTTCCCTATATATTTATATAAGTAATCTATTATCAAGATGAAACAATAATTAATGAGCACATAAATTTTATAGCATTAAAATTAATAAATGACCATAAAAAATTATATGTCCGATGAATTCCAATCTAAGTGGCAAAGCACAAATGATACTTGGAATAATTATCCAAATTGGATAAAAATGGTAGACAAATAATTTTTTTTTTGGATTTTTTTTGTTCATGGATTAAAATTTGATGCATTTTCATGCATTAAAAAATGGTGCATATGATGATGAAGTTTAAATCTAGGTAGTACTTTTTTGGAAAATTTATTTTTTTGGGTAGGGATTGAAATACAAGTTAAAAATTTCTAGGTTAGATTGTTTCCTCATTGGCATCCGGTATTACTTAAGAAGTGATTTTCTTTGTTGCTTTGGTAGTTTTTTTTTGGTTTTAAGTTTGTGTTAAAATTGGAGTTGGTGTTGTTCTTGTAAAATGATCGAGAATTCTTTCTCCTCTTAGGAAATCCTTACATGAGGCTAGGAAACAAATCATTTAAAAGCATTCTTTTAGTTATTTAAACTTCATGCTTAGGCATTCTGGAAGGAAAAGGAAAAATAGTGCAAGTAGCTGAAGGATTGGAGGAGTTACTTTTAGGTAGGTTGGACAACTGTTCATCCATATGTGATTAATTAGCAAATAATTGTTAATTAATTGACTCCTTCTAGAAGCAACTAGTAACCTATTGGTTAGGTTGTTATCAAGAAGCAACTAGAAACTTCTTGGTTAGGTTGTTATCAAGAACTATCTAGAAACTTCTTGGTTAGGTTGTCTTGATCAAGAAGAAACTAGAAATGTCTTGGTTAAATAGTATAAAAGGGGGGTCAGGGGAGGCATTTGGTGAACATAACAGAGGAACACAAGTTGTAGAAGCATTTGCAATGATAGCAAATGGTCTTGTAGTGTTAGTAAGGGCATAGTGATAGCGTTGGGAATAGCAGTGGGGAATATCAATAGGAGAAATTAGGAGGTTGTTTGAATTTTTCTAGTGAGAGGCAAAGAATTTTGTATCTCTTGATTTGTTGAAGTTAATATATTTTCCATTTGCAAAACTAGTTTTCCCTTAGGGGTTTTTCTAGGGACGATTTGTCCAAAAATATTATGTTCTTTGTGTCGTGAATTTATTTCCATATTTTATTGGTGAAGTTGTAGTTGTGTTATTTTTTGATATTATCTATTAATTTATTTTTGATAGTTTAATAATCATTTATGATAGGAGATTAATAATTAGTGGCTGCAATAGTGTTAATTTCGCATGGTATCAGAGTAGTGTTGAGGGTAGAAGAGTTTTTCCCTAGGAAAGAAATTAAGGGTTTATATAACCTAGTGTAATCTCTTCAAGATTATTATTTCTTTAATCCCTTGAGATGAATTCAACTAGTTTGAGAGGTCAGGATAGATTGGATGGTGCCTTGAAATTTGGTGTCTAGAAGGCTAGAATTTCTTTATTGTTGCAAGAGAATGGTATCAAGGATTATGTTACCAGTGTTGTACCTACATCAATGAATGCAACACAATGTGCAACATATAAGAAGGATGATAACAAGGTGAGGAGGATTATCCTTGATGGTGTCAAGGATCATATTGTTCCACATATCTTAGAGCTAGACACAATGAAGAAGATGTGGAATGCCATTTTGAATCTATACCAAAATGCTACCACCAACAGGAAGATGATTCTTAGAAAGAAGCTAAAGAATACCCTGATGAACCAAGGAGAAGATGTTACAAGTTACCTCACCAAGCTTAGACTTGTCAAGGAAAAGTTAGTAGCTATTGGAGATAGTCCCAATGATGACAAGCTAGTGAGAATAGCCCTAAATGGGTTTTCTAAGTAGTGAAGTGTCTTTGTTCAAGTTCTCAGTGGAAGAGATACCTTATCAAGTTGGGATCAACTATGGACTAATTTCACTCAGGAAAAATTTAGACTAAGTCTTGTCATTGGGGCCAACAAGAGGAAAAAAAGTGAGGTGGAATAGGAGAACGTTGCCCTAGTAGGGAAAGGGAAAGAAAAGAAGGAATTTAGCAAAGGATCGAATTCACAAAGTGAGAAGAAGAAGAAGAAGGAACTTTCTAAGGTCAAGTGCTTTTTTTGTCACAAGTATGGTCACTATGTCAATGATTTCCTAGAAAGGAAGAAGGCAAAGAATTAGGTGGCAACTTCAGCAAGTGCAGAAGAACTCTCTAATAGATTGGAAGATGAGTTTACACTTATAGCTTGTATGGTGAGCTTAAACTCATAGACTATTTGGTATATAGATAATGGGGTGTCATTTCATATGACAAGAGTGAGAGAGTACTTATCTAATTATAAGGAGGAGAGCACCAATATCAAGATTTCTATGGGAAATTTGTCCAAACTCAACTCAGTTGGGAATGGGACTATTCAATTTTAGAGGGAGAATGGAAAGATAATTTCTAGTTCATGATGTGTTGCATGTGCCAAGAATAGGTATGAATTTGATTTCTATATCTATTCTCTTGGATAGGGGGTATAGTGGACTCTTTAGAGGGACACATGTGTTGATTAAGCACAAGGATTCGAAATCACCCATAATAATTGGAGTTTGGAGTGGTCACCTTTATAGGTTACAATTTGATACTCCTAAGGCACTCATAAGTAGCTATAATCCTAGAGATCTTAGAGAGTTATGACATAAGAGGATTGCCCATATTCATCATGGAGGACTCAAATTGCTTGATGAGATGGTGACAAGTGTTCTAGAGTTGAGCATAGAGCATGATGATGTATGTAAGGGATGCATGTTGGGGAAGTTTGTGAAAGCATCTTTTCAAAGGAGTGACACTAGATCTGAGGGTATTCTTAATCTAGTACATTCAGATGTTTGTGGACCCATGTCAACAAAGTCTCTCAAAGGATATGAGTACTATGTTACTTTTATTGATGATTTCTTTAGGAAGACCTGGATATACTTCTTGAAGACCAAGGATGAGGTTTTCAGTCAATTCAAAGATTTCAAGACTCTAGTAGAGAACTAAATAGGAAAGAAGATAAAGGTTCTTCAATCAAAAAATGGAGGTGAGTTCAAAGGAAATAACTTCTAGGAGTTCTATACTAGGGAAGGAATTAAGAGAGAGCGGACTATTCCTTACAATCCACAGTAGAATGGAGTTGCTGAGAGGAAGAACCATTCTATATCAGAGGTGGGAAGAGCAATGCTACATGACCATGATATGCCCTGCTACTTATGGGTAGAGGTGTGTAGTACAATAGTCTACATTTAGAATAGGGTTCCACACAAGGTACTAGGGAGGATGAAACTAGATGAAGTTTTCAAAGGAAAGAAGCCTGATGTTAGCCATTTTAGAATATATGGGAGTTTGGCATATTGTCATATTCTAGGTGATACACATACCAAGTTAGATCAGATTGCAGAGAGGGGGTACAATGCAACCTCAAAGGCATATAGGATTTTTATCCCCAGGATTGAGAAGAATTATTGTTAGATGTGATGTTAAATTCATGGAGGACAAGGCATTTAGAAGGTCCAAAGATTTGCTAATAGATGATCAAAGTGAGCATCCAACAGGAGCTTCAAGGCCTAGTCAATGGAAACAAAGCATAAGTACAATTATTAGTACAAGTGTAGGCTCAGGTAGTGAAGATTCACAAAGAATGGAGCAATAAGAAATGCATCTAGAAGAATTAGAGGTTGATATTTCATCCTCTACAATTGGCAGCAGGAACCATGAGGTTCAAGAGACACAAAGGGATACTTAGGAGTTTGTGGGAGCTCCTAGGAAGAGTACTAGACAATGAAGACAACCAACCAAGTTCAATGACTATGTGGCATTAGTTAATTAGTTGGTAGATAGTGAGCCTTCCAGCTATCAGGAGGCTATAGAGCATTAGGTATGGCAAGATGCTATGGTTGAGAAGTATTCCTCAATAATGCAAAATGATGTGTGGGAGGTAGTTCCTAGACCAATAGATACGACAATTGTTGGATCATGTTGGATCTATAAGATAAACCATGGTGTAGATGGTAGCATCAAGAAATACAAGGTGAGATTCATGACCAAGGGGTTCTCTTAGAAGGAGGGAATAGACTATGAGGAGACATTTGCTCTAGTGGCCAAGTATACTTCTATATGAGCTGTGACCTTATTTGCAACATAGATGGGATGTCAAATCTCACCACCAACCTCAAATCAAAACCTTCTTCAACAACTCATGAACTTGCCTATTCAACTCTTCACTTTTTGTCGGTGTCATTCTGTGCACTACCTTGTTTGGAAAACTAGCTCCTAGAACCAAATCTATCTAGTGACTAATCTTCCTCAATGGGGGCAATCCTTTAGGTACATTATCTGATACTATATAAGAAAACTGTCTTAACATATCTGGAACTTCTATAGGTACCTCCTCTACTTCTTCTTTACCATCTTTAGGAATTATAGAAAAACACGTATGTTCATGCTTCATACCTTTAAGAAACTCTTTTCCATCAACAAAACATATCCTGGCAGCACTACATACCTTTTCTTCTTTATCCTTCAATGGATTCAACTTATGTTTCACTCCATCCTTAGTTAGAGTGTAGGTATTTTCTCGCCCATCATGTACAACATGTCTATCAAATTACCATGACCTACCCAATAACATATGACATATGTCCATAGGTATGATATCACATAGTACCTCATCCTAGTAGCTTCCAATCTTGAACTTCACTGAGCACTTCTCATTGACCATGACCTTATAGTCATCTTGCACCCAAGCAATACAGTATGGATGTGGGTGATTCTTCCTTTTTAGCTTCAACTTGGTGACCATCATTTCTAACACTAGATTTTCAATACTTCCACCATTAATGATCACATCAAAACACTTATCTTCACATCTGCACCTTGTGTGAAACAAGCTTCTTCTTTGTTTAGGTTCATTCTCACCACTTAGCTAAACTCTTTGGTTAACTAGGACTTCTCCTCTTTTAACATCTTCAAAATGTGAGGATTTGGAATCTTCATCAATAGGTACAACTCTCACCTAACCTTCTATTCTTTGATCTATCCTTCCTTGGCACTAGGTACATTCAAATTCTCTATGCCCTTCTTCTCTGCAGTGAAAACATTTTCTATGGAAGCCTCCTCTTCCAAATCCTTGTCCTTTGCCTCTTCCTTTTTGATCTCTATTATTTTGGTCATGGAAATGATTGAAATTATTTCCCCTCTAGTTTTGACTACTATTTCCAATCTCATCCTTGTTCTTTTGATCATCATTATGACCACCATAAGATCATCCACCAGATCTTCCACAATGACCTCTTTCACTATTCTTATTGTCAAACTTCTTGCTTAGTTTCTCTTCAACTCTTAGGGAAAACTATTATGCCTCCTCAATACTACTCATTTGAACTAGACTTAGCTCATCTTGAATGCTTGCCCTTAACCCATTAAGATAACAGGCAACTTTCTCCTTATTAGCATCTGCATGGCAGATTCTAATGAGAACTCGGTAGAACTCTTCGATACACTCTTGAACAGATTTTATTGCTTACTTCAACCCTTGCATTTTCTTCAATAGATCAAGCTCATAATCCATGGGAATGAATTATTTCTCTAGTTTATCTTTCATCTAATCCCATCCAGTGAGTTTGTCCTTTCCCTTTCTATTTTGCTCCAACTAAAACTCTTGCCACCAGACCTTCACATATCCCTTTAATTTTTGCCTTCACAAACATGACCCTATTAGGATCATCAATATCTTCATACTCAAAGTACTCCTCTATTTAATTGATCCAATTGATCAACTCCTTTGGGTTAAGATTTCTTAAAAATGTAGGAACCTCAAATTGAGGTCTTTTTCCAATCTTGGAGATTTCCCTAAAAGGCCTCTCTTCCTTTGGATTTAGAACTGCCTCTACTTCAGCATTTTCTTCTACTTCATCCTCATCCCCACTTTCATCACTTATGGGAAGATTCATTCTTCTATGCATTTGTTCTTCCAATTCTTGCATTTATCTTTGGAGGGTCTAAAAACCCTCAGGTGTAACATCTTCAGCTTGTCTACCACACTCTCTTTGCGGAGGCATTTTTGTGCTTCCACTGAAACGCTATTGAAAACTACCTCACAATCGGTGATCTATCTACACACTCAGCCCAAATCACAATTCTGGTGTGAATTGCCTCATAGTCAGTGATCTGCCCACACACTTAAGAACTCTAGCTCTGATACCACTTGATGTAGGGGCTCCCCTTAATACCATAAACTTATAACAAAAACATAAAATAGAAAAAACAAGAACAAAATGTGGACTTCTTATTTTCACCACAAATGTAGAATTATAGAATTCATAAATACAATATACTAACCCATATGGGCACCTTCATTACAATAATCTATAATACAAGCTGCCAACTATCACTTTGAGCTGTCCTAGACAATGTTTGGGCCTTTCTTAAATAGGAAGTTGTATGCCACCTGAGAAGGTTCTAGATGCCCAAAATTAATACTTAGGGCTGACAAACTCTAATAGTACACATAGAGTTGGCCAAATGTATCTTTGACAAATTATTTTAGAAATTTTGGAAGCTGAACTTTTGAAAGCCAGAACTCACAAACCATTTCTTTGATTGGCTATTATAACCACTTTTTGGAAATGCCAGCTCGTGATCTATAGGCTCAAAATGGTGCTAGCACCCTTCCCTCAAGTTTTTGAACCTTGTCTGGGCACTCTAAGGCCTCCAACGATGAGCTTGAAGATTTTTCAACAATTTTTTCCACCAAAAATCTGCAATAACTTCTCTGATACTTATGCTTGAGTAGTGAGATTGTTATGGTAGTCTTACAATGTTAAAATGAACCTTCCTATAGAAAATGAGAACATTTCAAGCTTATTTGAAAAACTTACTAAAAATAGCAAGTTCCCATAACTAGTAATCACCCTATCTACTGGTACTTATTAAAATAGAAAAGACTAAAATATAAATATTTTTGGGTGATGCAAAGATTTCTCTTACACCCAGGATGCTCTTGCATTAGATACACAATCACTAATTGATGACAATTAACAAACCATGTGCACAAGGTGAGATATCTGATCTATAACTCCAATAGTAGAATAGGGTGGCGATGAACCATCGAAACTGCAGTGACATAATAGGGTAGGTCTTCCACCTCCAAAACTACACACAATTATCCCTTAGCCTCCATCCTATAGAAATACAAAGACAAATGAAATCAAATCCATGATAATTTACATTTCCCAAACATCTCCTTATAAAGTTGGTGCAAGGAGGGAGAACAACTAGGGCCAAAGGCAAAACCAACTATCCAACCATCTTGTTGAGAAAGCACAACATAAACAAAACACAAAAAACAACACCAAGGAAGAGAGAGAACAAAAATACTTTTATTGATTCTTCAAGTGTTCAACATACATGCCCAACTATAAGGCCTTCTGGGTTATGACCAGATACAAAATATAACTCTAAGTTCTCTATTCAAGTTCAAACTCATAACATGTACTCTGACTTCCCAGTCCTCTAAGTTCTATCCTTAAACTAAACCAAATACCTCTACTTATACTTGCAAAAATGGCTTGCAAATGATTCTCAAATATTACATCAAAGAAAGGCCAATCTCAAAATGGTCAAATACTCATCCATAGGCAAGATCCTATCATTAAATTTATGATCTAAATTAAATACAAGAGTTGGATCCAACTGGGAACCAAACACACATACAACTCAATCAAAGAAGGACCTAAGCATCAACAACACAAGTTCACTCAAGGAATGAAGAAATGCTTGGTCAACATAGGAATAGCTCAGCACAAATTGATGGAACTCAATCACTAAAGGAATAGCTTGGTTCATACTAATGGAACTTGGTCACTAAAGGAACAAATCGATTCATATTGAAGAGCTCATAAAGGTCTGAAAGAACTCCATTAGAATTGTCAAAATAAACAAAAAGTGCAAGATTAAAAGGGAAACCCAAGATGCTCCTACATTAGACAACTAGGATCAAAGAATTGATTCTCCTAAGTCATACAAGTGTCACAACCTAGGCTAAATCCAACTCAAATTGAGAAATCTATGTAGCATCTTCAACTGGTCTATTCTTCCATTTCATCAAATACTCATAGTAATATTTTTCTCTTGTGCTCTTACCAACTCTCTGATCCAATACATTCTCAACCTCTTCAATCTTCTTCTTCTCATAATCATCTGAGACAACAACTTCATCATCTAACTCATGATGCTTATGAAAATAAGCAATACTAAATATAAATGATATATCCATGTCATTAGGTAACTCAACTTCATAAGCATTTCCACTGTCAAACTTCCTCAAGATCTTACAAAGTCCAAACTTCCTCATCCTCAACTTACTATATGTTCCAATAGGAAATATACCTTTCTTCAAATGAATCATCACCTCATCACCAACTTCAAAAAAATGATGTCTTCTAGACTTATTAGCATTCTCCTTATACTTCTGATTACTTTATTCCAACCTCAACTTCACTTCCTTATGCAAAGACCCCATAAAATTATCAAATTCTTCCCCATCATCACTTCTCTTTTCTTCACCAACAACATCTCTCAAATTTAATATTCTTCTAGGATGCATTCCAATAATCTCAAAAGGTTTTTTTCATATACTCCTACTCATAGAATTATTATATGAAAATTCAACTTGTGCCAAATACTAGCTCCCAATTACTTGACTTATCTCTGACTAAACATCTCAACAAATTACCCAAGCTTCTATTCACAACCTTTTTTTATTCATCTTTTTGTGGATGGAATGTAGAACTAAATCTCAACTTAGTACCCATCTTCTTTCACAAATTTCTCCAAGAATAACCAACAAACTTACTGTCTTTGTCAGAAATAATACTTCTTGGTAATCCACACAATCTAACAATCTCTTTGAATAAAATCTCAGCAACATGCTCAACATATAATGTCTTCTTACATGGTATGAAATTATACATCTTAGAAAATCTATCCACAACAACAAATATATCAAATGGTACCCCTTTACTATCTTAGGTAATCCAAGAACTAAATCCATACTGATGTCATTCCAAAGTTTCTTTGGAACATAAATAGGTGTATACAAACTAGTATTTTGACTTACTCCTTTTGCATCTTGACAAACTCCACAACTCCTTACAAACTTCTAAACATCCTTATACATTTGTGGTCAATAATACATATCCTTAAGCAAACTCAATGTCTTATCAATTCCAAAATGTCTAGAAAATCCACCATAACACATTTCCTTAATCAAATTAACTCACATATAACTTCTTGGTATACACAATTGAATTCATTTGAACAACATACCTTCTTGAATTAAATACTCATCATACTTACTCATGTGATTTGATAGATTTGGTGCTTTCCACTCTCTCCATGCCTCAGAAAAATAGTGTTAGTATCATACAACTCTTTTATTTCATCAAAACAAAGAACTTTAACCTTCATCTTAGTTAACAAATAATGTCTTATACTCAATGCTTCAACAACTTGATTAGTAACTCCACTCTTATGCTTGATCACAAGTGTGAAATTTGCAAGTGCTCAACCCACTTCATATGTCTTTGATTCAATTTATATTGACTTTAGAAGTACTGTAAAGCTTTATGATTAGTATACAACACAAACTCCTTAGGAATCAAATAATGTCTCCACTTCTTCAAGGCTTGAAAAATATCATAAGACTCTTGATAATATACAAAATACTTCCTTTTAACAACACTCAACTTCTCACTAAACAAAGCAATAGGTTTACCTTCTTGACTTAGCACAAGTCCTATTACACTACCACTTGCATCACATTCAATTTGAAATACCTTATTGAAATAAGGCAAAGCCAATACAGGTAACTTAACAATCTTTTGTTTCAAATTCTTAAATCTCTTGTCAGCTCCATGTGTCCACTTGAAATCATTTTTGTCTCCTCTCATTGTCCTAGTCATATCATTACAAATAGAACTGAAATTCTTTATAAACTTCCTACAATTACTAGCCAAACTATGAAATGATCTTACCTCACCCACATTCTCAGGTGTAGACCATTCCAAAATTGCTTTAACCTTCTCAAGATCCATTCTCAAACCATCATCTCAAATCAAAAATCCCAAATAAATAATCTCCTCTTCCATAAAGGAACACTTTTAAAAGTTAATCATCAACTTCTCCTCCTTCAATCTCTGTAATACTTGTCTAACATGCTTAGTATGTTCTTCCTTAGTCATCATCCAAATAAATAATCACAAAATTATGCAAAAATCTCTTGAGAACTCCATTCATAAACCTCATGAAAGTACTAGGTGCATTAGTCAAACCAAAAGGAATTACCAACCATTCATACAAACCATCCTTTTTCTTGAGAGTAGTCTTCCATTCATCACCTTCTTTGATTCTAATATGATGATAATTACTCTTCAAATAAATCTTGGTAAAATATTTTTCTTCACTCTAACAATCCATTATATCATCCATCCTTCACATAAGAAACCCATATCTCACTGTGATCTTGTTAATAGCCTTGAAATTAGTACATATTCTCCATTCTACATTCTTCTTAGGTGCTAATACATCAAGTACAACACATGGCCTCAAACTTTCTCTGATTAATCATTTCTACAATAACTCATGCACTTATATGTTAAGTTCTTCATTTTCTATAGGTGTCAATCTATATGGTGCTTTATTCAACAAACTAGCTCCAAGAATTAGGTCCATACAATGACTTATACTTCTTACTAGTGGTAAACCATCAGGTATATCTTTTGCAGTAATATCTTTATACTCATTTAATAAACTTGCAATTTGTATCGACCCTTGATCATTACTAACTTCTGTCACTCAGTCACCACTGCTTAGTACTTGATTATTACTAGTTGGAACTTAGTTACCACTATTTATTGTCACTTGATTGCTACTGGTAAAACTCAATCTCCTAGGGATTATGGAAAAATAGACTTGATTCCTCTTCATGTCCTTTTCAAATTTCTTTCCATTAACAATGAAAATTCTCACAGTAGTACAATTAACCTCATTTGAACTTTCAATCAAAGGCAACAATATTTACTTTCTCCTATTCACTCAAAGAGGATATTGATTCAATATCCCATCATTTACAACATATCTATCATATTTCCAAGGTCTACCCAATAGAATATGACAACAATCCATAGCTATAATATCACAACAAAATTGATCAAAATAATGTCCAATCTTGAACTTCACAATATATTGTTCACTTACCAATATCTCATGCTCATATTTGATCCATGAAACATGATAAGGTTTAGGATTCTTCAGCCTCTACAACTACAACTTTGTAATTATTCTTTTGATGAAAAATTTGATGAACTTTCACTATCAATGATTACCTTGTAGCATTTTCCAACCATCTTACATCTGGTCTTGAAAAGACTTCCCATTAGAATAGGTTCCTCGTCACTTACCTTGCTACATAAAGCTCTTCTCACCATCAGATTTTCTCCAACCTCAGGTCCACTTGGTGAACCATGAGGATCTCCTTGAATCAAAAAATTTATGTTACCTTATTCATATCACTAGAGGACCTACACTCAAAAAATCTATGTTGTTATTTTCCACATCTAAAACAATTACCATGAAAACCACCTCTAGAATAAGAATTACCTCTTCCTTAGGAAGAACTAGTACCTCCTCAGTAATAATTACCACCTTTCCACTCAGTCTTGCCTTTTTCATCATTTTTCCATTTAGATTTTACCTCACCTTGCATAGTATTGTCAAATTTGCCACCTTCTCCATAAGATCTACCTCTACCTCTCTAGAATCTACCACCTCTACCTCTTTGTCTTTGTTCATACTTCTTTGTTAAGATCTCCTCAGCTTTCAAGGCATATTGATATGCTTCCTCCACACCTTCTAATTTCACAAAACTTATTTCATCTTGAATTTTAGATCTCAATCCATTTAGGTACCTTGCAACTTTCTCAACATCATCATCCACATGTCTATATCTGATGTCCAATCTATAGAATTCCTCAATATACTCCTTCACAGTCATGTCCCTTTGCTTCAATTTTTTAAAAATTTTCTCAACTAGCTAACTTGGTAATCAATAGGAATGAACTTTATTTTTACCTTGTTCATAATTTTTAGCCAAGTCGTTATCTTCTCCTTTACTCTCCTTTGTCTATCAATTTGTAAATGCTGCCACCATTGTGAGGCATGCTCTTTCAACCTAGTAACTAAAATTTTGACCATCCTATTATCAGGAGTATTTTCAAACTCAAAGAACTTCTCCATATCAAAGATCCAATCAGACACAACATTGGTGTCTAATTTTCCATCGTAAGGAATGATTTCCATAATAGGCTTTGAATGTACCCTAGACAATACTCTCAACAATATTTCCTCATCTATGTTATTTAGGTTTTGGATTAGGGTTTAGTGCTATAGATTCATCATCACTAACATCAAAAAAATGTGCTCCTCTCCTCTGGGATGTTTCCACAACATCTAATCTAGCTTCAATTTGTCTCAATATATCCAATATGGTATTGTTAGCATTTTCCCTGCCTCAAACCATCTTTATAATTAGGTTCCTGCAAGATTGTAACCCTTTGCAAGCTATAGGTCAAATTCTCAATTTTTTTGCCCTACAACCAAATCAACTTAGGGTTCTACACAATCTAATCTCCACAAGGATGAACCTAAAGTTTTGATACCACTTGGTGCAAGGAGGGAGAACAACTAGGACCAAAGGCACACCCAACTATCCAACCAGCTCACTGAGTAAACACAATGAAATCAAAACATAGAAAACATCACCAAGGAGAGAGAGATTTTTTTTTTTTAATTGACTTTTCAAATTTTCAACATACATGCCCAGCTATAAGACCTTCTATGTTATGACCAGATACAAAATATACCTCTAAGTTCTATACTGATTAGCTTCAAACTCATAACATCTGCTCTGACTTCCCAATCCTCTAAGTTCTATCCTTAAACTAAACCAAATACCTCTACTTATACTTGCCAAAATTGCTTATAGAAGATTCTAGAATAGTACATCAAAGGAAGGTTGACATCAAAATGGTGAACACTCATCCCTACATAAGATCCTATCATTAAATTCATGATCTAAATTAAATACAAGAGTTGACTCCAACCGTGAACCAAACACAAAGACAACTCAGTCAAAGAAGGACCCGAGTAGTAACAATACAAGTTCACTTAACGAATAAAGAAACGTTTGGTCATCACATGAATAGCTCAGTGCAAACTGATGGAACTCGATCACCAAAGGAAGAACTCAAGTCATACTAATGGAGCTCAGTCACCAAAGGAACAACTCAGTTCATATTGAAGAGCTCTGTAAGGTATGGAGGAACTCGGTCAAAATTGTTAGAATGAACAAAAAGTGCAAGATTAAAAGGGCAATCTAGGACGTTCCTACATCAAAAGGCCTCTAAGAAGCATCTAGAGGTTTACAACAAGCTAGAAATATTATTTTATTAATCTTGGTCACATTTGTATTAATTAAAAGGTCCTTTAATTATATTATTTAAATTATTGGATGAATTAATTAATTAATTAAATTAAATTATTACATTAAAATTGGGAAAATCACATGTGCACAATTTCCAACACATGAACTAATAGGATAAACACATGAAAGAATTAGTGTCCTACATAAGACATGACCAACTTCTTAATGTTGGGGATTTAAGGAGAAGCCTGCAAGGATCATTAATGAGGATGTCAAATTTTAGTATAAAACACAAAATCTAAATTAATGTACATGGCAATAAATAACAAGGTGCAAAATTATAAATTGCATCTTACCTACTTACTATTGGGGGTAAAAGCACAAACCTATGTCACCTTTTATAAAGAAACGTGATATCAGAATGTGACAGTTCAACATTAATGACAAAAAAAATGGTATCCGTGTTTAAAATATGAAAATGATGTAAACTGATGAAATGTGTAGAATTGGATGAATTTTATGCCTATAATTTTTAAAAAAAAATTTGAGTAAGAATTTATTCATTTAATTTTATTTTAAAGTCCCTTTTTTAACTATAAAAAATATAGAGTGTAGTTCTCATCAAACAAGTATGTGCAAATTATCCTTTTTTGTTCTAATTTGAAAATATCTTATAGATGACATGTATAGCTAGTGAAAATATATATATATATATATATATATATATATATATATATATATATATATATATATATATATATATATATATATATATATATATATATATATATATATATATATATATATATATATTTGATGTATATTTTCTTTGTTATAAGTACTCAAGTTCGACCTTATCAGAATCCAACAGTTTTTTCCTCCTGTCAAAACTTCCCTATCAAATCTATACCTTCTTAAAAAAAATTACAAATTCATGAAGAGGATTCTCTCCTCTAGAGATAAATATAATTTATTTATTTTTTGGAATTGATTTACTATTTTTTTTTCTTTTTTTGAGGGAGCATCTTCTAAAATGTTGAAATATCGACGATTATAACATATTATAACTAATCAAAACACTCAAAATTTTATATAATGATGATATTGAATATGAGATCTATAAAAGGGTATTTTTAGTTTTTGAAAAAATTGAGTTTTGATAGAGAAATGAGATTTGACCACAAAAAGTTTTTGTATCACAAATGGTGACACAAATCTGTGCTTTTATCCTTGGAGTATCACTTACTACATAATATGTCAATATTATCCACATTACAAATTCTAGGAAATACAATGGTATTCTTAGCACCCATATAGGCAAGGAAAATTCCCATGCAAGGTAGAATAGAAAGTCACATTGCTTATACAATTTTGTAAGTTTGACAATTCCCAAAGCCATTTCAACCATTCCATGAACATCACATTAACAAGACCAAAGAAAAGGGCACCAAGAGACAAGATTCCATCTGCAATTATTTATGTGATGCATCTCTAACCACAAAAATGTTGTCATGGTGATGAATTCCATGTTGATATTGTTGAATACAATTGATTAATTGTGTATTATCTTTTAAGTTAGAAAAAATTTCATATCATTTTCAGTCAATGTATGTTGAGCTCACTTGGGCATTGAAGATAGTTTCTTGTGTTTGCCCAGTTTAGAAGACAGTATCTATTGAGTTCACTTGGGCGACAAATGAAAGTTTGCAAAATTTGAGTAATCGATCTTACTCGGTTAATGAAGGAAATGTTGGATGGAACTAGTTTTAACTGAGCTCACTCGATTACCAAAGGAACTTTGTGAATATGTAGTATTAATCGAGTTCACTTTGTTAACACAAGAAATTTTTTTCTAAGTTAGTGTCTACCAAGCAATGTCAGCTAACAAAGGATTTTCTTGTTTTGGCATATTCAGTTCAATTGAATTATTTTTTGGTTCTAGCTAACTAAGAAGATAAATATTAATTATTATATGTTGTGTTCAATCTAACTTGACAATATGAAAGATATAAATATAATGTCAAGTTGAGGATTGAATGTCTGGAACATAATTGAAGATTTGATGATGCCAAGAGGAAGGGAATTAGAAGGATAAGTAGAATATCTTTGTTGTGATGCAAAGATACATTCGATCAAGAAGGATCAAGTATAAAAGCCAAAATTGAGATTTAAAATCAGCAATTTAGTTGCATCAAAATCAGGTCATCTCATTGTTACTATCTAACCATTGTAGCAGTTATCTAAATCTCTCAACATAGTTGGCTTAACAGCTATTTGTAAATCCTCTAACAAGGTGGCATTTCTATTGAATTGTCTAAAGACCTCTAAAAAGGCCACTCCTAATAGGGTGATTAAATCCTATAATAGGGTCACATCTAAGAGTGTGTTTTGTAATCTTTAATAGGGTTGGCTCCTAATAGGGCTCACTTTAGAAGAGTGAAAATCAGTAACTAGTTGCAATTGGTGGTTTTTCCCAAATTGGGTTTCCATAATAAATCTTGGTGTCAAGTGTGTTCATGCTATTTATCTTATGTGTTTGCAACTAAGTTAAAGTAATATTAATCATAGATAATATCTTAATATTTTCATGTTAAGCATTCACCAAGCCATTTCAATGTTTACTGAGTTACAACACTTTTTTATGTGTTTGTCGAGCTTCAGTAGAGTTTAGTTTTCATCAGAGTTTGTTTTGTACTGACATCTAAGGGATCAAGGATTTATTTTTGTGGTAACTAATTCACCCCTCCCCTCTTAGTTACTCTTCTTATATTTCCAATAGATATTTGGGTAGTCTTGACTACATAAACATACCTATTTCATTTAATTGATAGTCATTCATTAGAGAAGTATGCTCTGAATATCTCCTTGTCGGTGAGCCTATACTTTTCGGTGACCAAAGATGGTGGATGACATTGTGTCTTATCAAATAGAACCACTACCTCATTTTCAAGTTGTTTTCTTACATGAAAAGAATTGTAAGATTCTCCAAATTCATTAATTGGAATATAGTGATATTGTTGATTCTCTTTTCCCAATATTGTGTCTGATCTTTTTTGGATGACACTTGCAATGTCATAGCATGGTGGTGATAAGTTTTGGATTTAGAATTTTTTCAACAAATAATAAAAGAAAAAGTTAAGTTCTAGTGAATTAAAGCAATACCTCTTGTAGAGAATCAACTACACCATTTCTTATAGGACACTTGAAGTCTGTGAACTCAAAAACCCATGAGAACTTTTTCATGGCCCTTGATAAATAATGTGTCCTTCCAAAAGAAGAATTATAGCATCCAAAAATTCATAGCTCTTTGGGGTAGGTTGTATTAGAGAAATGACCATAGTTCCACCCCCCACATAAAGACATTGGCATAAACACTTCAAATCTATTTTTCTCCAAACAAAGACTTTCCAAGGAGGTTATATTGATTCTTTTAGTGGAACTTGGTCTATAATGTTGACACATGCTTCATTTGTATTGCAAGATATCTTGTGACTTCCAACCAATTTTATTTATATGGTAAATTATAGTGCATTGAATGTTTCAATCTCTTTTCTCTTGATAATGACTTGGACTGATGCTCCAATGGCGACTTATTCTTTGTAATAGACTTTGGCTTTTAATTTTACTCCTAGATTCTAGTCTTCATTATTATTTTTGATTTTCTTGACCACATGATCTCTTATTACCTTTTTGAGATCAAAAGGTATGGATTTAATAAATTAGACTCTTGTTTAAGATGATGATGTGATTGTTGATGCAGGAACATCTTGCCGTAGTCAGCAATCCTACATGTGGGAGTGCCTTTGGCTATAGAGGTGGAGGACTCGATCATAGAAGGGGATGATGCTCGGTCATTATTGAGTTGTAGTATTGGTTGAGGAGTTTGGCTATGCTTGGTGTGCTTGGCACCTAAAGGTACTAAGGACTTGAAGGCACAACGCATCCAAAGGATCTCAACAATTCTTGGCTAGTAGTTGTTAACGCTTGGCAATTGGGCTCGCTAACGGTGTTCTTGTGAATTTGATCGATAGACTTAGCACATTTAATAAATGTGGCATGTGATGGATGTGGAGCAATCATAGGGATGTGTGTGGACCTATTTGGGTCATGTTTATCTATCCTATATGTATTTAATAATTGATGTAAGCTATCTAAAGTAGTTTTTGTTTGTTTAGGTTCTAGATGTTTCTATTTGCAACAGGCTGATTTGAGGTCATGTAAGTATTTAAGTAGACCTTGCATAGAAAAGTAGGAATTGATTTAGTTAGTGGGGGATGAAGAGTGGGGATTTGAGTTTGGGTCTAAAGTTGAAAATTTGTGAGCAGAGCTAGTAGTTGTGGCTTGGGAAACAAGGAGATTGCTTAGTGGTTTGCAAGCACAAGTTTATATATTCCTTAGAGGTTTCTACCAAATTTTTGTTGCATTATAGATCTAGACTAGCTAGGGTTTGGGATTGGATCTTCAGGGATCTTGTAGAACTATTACTTTCTTTGTATTTGGTCATAACTAGGAAGGCCGTACAACTAGACACATTGCATGTAATCAAATGTTTTATGAATAAATAATTGAGTTTCGTATCAAATCTTGTATCTTGTGTTGTGTTTCCACTATGTGGTTATTTTCTACGATGAGATCACCTCCATTAGGGGTTCATCTAGTTATGCACCATATCATGTGCTATAACAGCCTAAGGTTGATCTGATGGCAATTTGTTACTTTGGGTTTACAAAGATCTTGGAAGATACCTCCAAGAAGATTGGACCTTAGGGAAATTTCAAATCTCTATGATTCTATGGAGACTAAGATTAAAAAGAAGGTTAAAGAAGATTTTAGATCTAAGATGGAGCTAATGAAGTATGATATGGTCATTAAGATCATGAGGGCTATAGCTAGTGTACCTAGGAATGTGGGTAGTGAAGATGGTTATGAGGAAGTTGTTAAGGAATTTGAGGTTGCTGGATTTAGTGAAGAGGATAGAATTGATCGAGTTGAGAGATTTGTGGATGATAGAGTTGGTGGGATGGATAGATCTAACACTTGCTTGAAGTTGAAACATGAGATGGATGTTTCTAATTTCTTAGGTACTTTGACTCCTCAAAACCTGATTGATTGGATTGGTGAATTGGAAGACTACTTTGAGTTAAAGGATATTAGAGATCTACTTAGAGTGAGGTTGGCACAAACTAAGTTGAAATTGTATGCCACTCTTTGGTGGAAATAATTATAGTGAGATAGAGAAGAATAAGGTGAGATGAAGATCATTCATTGGAAGTTGATGGTGACTAAATTGAAGGCTAAGTTCATTCTTGTTGATTATAAACTTGAGTTATTTAAGAGATTAAAGAATCTAAAGCAGAGGGATATGTCTATGAAGGATTATACTAAGGAGTTCTACAAGTTGACTATCTAGTCTAGACATAGAGAACTTTCTAAGGAGAAGGTGGCTCAATACATTAATGGTTTGAGACTCAATATTTAATATGAGATTGGTATGTTGAATATTTTTTTTGTTGAGGATGCTTATCAATATGCCCTAAAGGAAGAAGATAAGTTGAAAAGGAGAAATTGAGGTAGTTCCCATGGGAGAGAGAAGCATGATCACTTAGAAAAGGATAAATTGAGTGCTAAAGGTGACCCAAAACATGTTGAGCAGAAGAGGATAGGTAGAGGTGAATTTAAAGGTAATTGTTTTCATTGTAAAGGAGAAGGACATAGATCTTTTGAGTGCTCCAAGAAGGCTGGTGATTGAACAGTTACAATAGTGAATGAGAACGTGGACTTAGTTAATGAACTTGAGTAGGAGGAGGATAACTTGCTGGTCCCTCAAGTGTTGCTAGGTAAGTAGGTATTAAAACCTTGGAAGAGGGGGAATTTTTTTAGTACTCATTGCACATCTAGTGGTAAAATCCATAATGTGATTGTAGATGGTGGTAGTACTAATAACCTTATTGTCAAGGAGATGGTTTAGAAACTTAGTTTGAAGATAATGAGACATCCTTATCCTTATAGGATTGGTTAGTTACAAGACGAACATGCTTTGAAGTGAGGGATCAATGTCTTGTTGATTTCCAAATTGAGTAGGATAAGGATCACATATTGTGTGATATTGTGGACATGAGTAGTTGTCCATATTTCTTGGTAGGCCTTGGTAGTATTCTTGTAAGGTTGTGCATGATTGTTTCCAATATGTGATTACTATTAAGAAAGGTGGTAAGAAGCATTGCTTAATTTCTTTGTAGAATGGAGAACTCAGTAGGAAGAACCTAAGTTGAAGGATTCTGAAAGGGTTAGAGATAGTGTAGGAAAAAAACCTATGGTGCACTAAAGGAAGATGTGAAAGGTAAAGGGAAGCAGTTGTCTACTGCTAGAAAGGAATTGTAGAAGTGGAAAAAGGGAAACTGTGTGCAATTTGAAGACTTGAAGGATATGTATGTGAATAACTAGTTTGGGATTTTATGTGTTAAATCCTACAAGATGTTCTTCCAGCCTCTAAGAACATCTTTTTAGCACCTAGGGTGTTCAATGAAGAAGCATCTTGTGGTTGTAATAAATCTTGCGTGTGGGAGTGTTTTTGGCTGTGGAGTTGGAGAACTCGGTCGTAGAAGGGCTAGTGCTCAGTCATTATAGAGTTGTAGTGTCAATTGAGGAGCTTGAATATGCTTGGTGTGCTCAAAAATTTAAGGTACTCAGCACGTAAAGGTACTCAAAACCTAAAGGTACTTGGTACCTAAAGGAGCTCGACAGTGCTTGGCTAGTGGTTGTTGATGCTTGACAATTTGGGCTTGTTAATGGTGTTCTTCAAAATTTGATCAATCAACTTGGCACATCTAATGTGTGTAACATATGATTATGACGTGGAGTGATTCTGGGGATTTTTTGTAGTTTTGGCTAAGGAGCTTAGCTATCCTTGACATGCTTGACACTTGAAGGTACTCGACACCTAAAGGAGCTTGATAGTGCTTGGCTAGTCATTGTTGATGCTCAATAGTTTGGGCTCACTAATGGTGTTTTTGTGAAATTGATTGGCTGACCTGGCACATTTAATGTGTGTGGCATGTGATCATGATGTAGAGAGATCATAGGGATGTGTGTAGACCTATTACGGTCTTGTTTATATATCTTGTGTGTTTAGTTATTGATGTAAGCTGACTAAGGTAGTTTGTGTTTGTTTGGGTTCTAGATGTTTCTATTTGCAATAGGTTGAATTGTGTCCATGCAAGTATCTAAGGATGGATTGGGTAGATTTGTAGGCATCAATTCAGTTAGTGGGGGTTGAACAATAGAGATTTGAGTTTGGATCTAAAGTTGTAAATTTGTGAGTAGAGCTAGTAGCTATAGCTTAGGAAACAAGTAGATTTCTTGGTGGCTTGTGAGCACAAGATTAGATCTTCCTTGGAGGTTTCTACTAGATTATTGTTGTATTATAGATCTAGACTAGCTAGGGTTTGGGATTGGATCTTGAGGGATCTTATAGAACTATTACTTTCTTTGTATTTGACTATAACTGGGAAGGCCTTATAGCCTGACACATTACATGTAATCAATTATTTTATGGATAAGGAATTGAGTTTGGTATCAAATCTTTTATCTTGTGCTATGTTTCTGTTGTGTGGTTATTTGTTGGGAACAAGATCACCTCCATTGGGGGCTCATTTGATTCAACACTACATCAATTTTTTACTCTTTGATTTGATGGAGTTGACACCTAAAGTATTAACAATATTAATGAAAATAAGTACAAGATAGAGTAGTAAAATATATATTTATTAAGGTGGAGTTCTTTTAGAAGCATAATTGAGATGACCAACCAAGGATCAAACTCCCTTTCTGGAGAAGATCTTTGCAAAATCCCTAACGATTGCCAAGTAAACGCAACCATTAAAAATTACTAGTAACTCATTTCTAGTAACTCTCACAAGCTGAAAAATCACTAACATGGTAGTCAAAAATACCTAAATAAGCCAAAATAATTATGTCAAAATGCTCAAACTATTATGTACTTGATTAAAAAAATATATTCTATATTGGAGTATGTATTGACCCAATGTCCTGAAACTAACAACTTTCAATTTGGGTAATTCTTTATCATTTAAATATACAAAGAAAATAATTTAGTAAGAAAAGATTGATGAGGATAGAAACTGTGTTCCATTTTTCATTTATTTTTAATGTTATATATAGAATATTGTGGTTAGACAAGTCATAGTAAAGGTTTACAAATGTTTCATAATGAAATGTATGTAACAAAGTTGCATCTTTAGAACTAGCACTAATCATTATCGTCACCATTTTGTTGGTGTTTTTTGGACTACAAAGTACTCTAAACCCAATACCATGATGTTGCAGATGAAAACAAGCCTAAGGACTAGCTAGATCTCACACTCAACAAGATTTATCACAGCTCTAAACTAACTTCAATAGAGTACACTAGACTCTCTACACTTTAGGCTCCATAGGGCCAAGGCGGGTGCACCTCAGGGATATGAGTGTGACTAGTTATTTAGAAATTCTCTTTAGAAACTTTCTCACTAATACTTCTTCTTTCAAACCTATCCCTTATAGCATATAATGGTCACAATTTCTTCTTAGATTTGCAACAAGCTCTATGATTACAATAGCTAGTTATAACCAAAAGGAAAGCTATTACAAATAAGGGCTAACCAACAACTTTAGTTCTTCATTACATAAATGGAAAACTGAATTTTGATTGATATATGTATTGTGAAACCTTATGAATCATTAACTTGCAACTAAAATTAATTGACAAATGCCTTATCCATTATTATATAGAGTCAAAACCAACAACTTAGACCTATTTAATTGACTTGCAATTAAATTTGTCAATAGTGAACTCTGAATCTCATTCTTATCGTATCCCTTTCATATACCCAAAACCCTATAAATTACTAAAACCAATTACTTAACTCTATGAATTCAAAGAAATCAATGAGAGACATACAATCCATCCAAATTGCATTAAATTTAAAAAACTTTGTTCACTATAGTCCCAAGATCACAAATATATAAGAAAGGAGACAAAACTCAGATATATAGTTATGAAGAACTTCCTTTTGTATTAATTTCCATTTCAAAATGAACATAATACTAATATAGACTCAAAACATAACTAAAAACTTGACAACTTAATCATTCATATTCACTATATCTTCAAGTTTACAAGACTAAATGCATTCATACAATAAACAAAACTAGATGAACTGTGAATGGCATAAAACTAAAATTTCTATAGACTTTCAACCTCTATTCCACATCTTGGAAATCCTTATAAAGGATTGCAACAAGCTACAGATGGGAGGAGGACACATGTCAAAATCCCCAATGGAAGAAAAAGGTGGAAAGACATTAACAAAAAGGCAAGACATGAACAAAAACTTACAATTAAGACATTCCTCTATGATTGCTTCAAAAATAGTAGTTGTAAAGTCAATAGGTGGCTATTTATTGTTGAAGCTTTAACTTTAACCTTTTTTCTTCTACTATCTTAAGTAACTCCTCAACTACCTCCCTCTAATAGAGCATTAATCTGTTCCACTACTTCCCAAACATAGATCTCTCTTTTGGTGGGCCACTCAGTTGATTTAACTTCTTCTAAGTCCTTTGTGGCTTTAACCCACCTAGTATCTATTATGGCTTTTGAATCCACTAAAAATTTATTTAAGTCTATTTTAGTTTTGAACAAGGAGTCTGTGAGGCCTCACCCCAACCCATCTTAGCATTGATGATACATTATTATTTTGATATTCATGACTCAATATGTAAGAACATTATTATGCTATTTATGATGTGTGATGCTTTACTTTCAGATATTTGTTTTCATCATTTAATGCTTTATAAACATGTATGATGATGAAGTGAATGAATGCAAAACTAACACTTAGATTTTTTCAATTTTAATGAATAGAATGAGATGAACAATTGATTTGTAGAAAAATGGATGTTTTAATTTACATGAATTACTTGATAATTTTTTTTACATATATACATGTGTTTCTTGAACTACTGATGTGTGCAATGAGTGTGCAAGAAATTTAGCTGGGAAAACTCAAAGGAAAGAGGGAACTAAACCCCTTGTTAATTTGTGCTATCTTTGCATTTTCTTTCTTTGAAGGTTGTTAATTGGTCTTAAAATTCTCCTAGCTTTTGTTGGGTTCTATTAAGTCGTTAAGGCCTAAAAACATTAAATTTAAGTACCCTAGGGGTAAGGGTATGGGTGGGTAGTACTTTTTACCCCTTTAGCCTCCTTGGTTTACTTTTAGGGCCACTGAAAAGCCCTAATTTTGGTTGATTAAAAAATTTGATTGTCTCATTACTTGAGTTGGTGACCCAAACCTCCATCTTGAAGTTACTTGAAGTCTAGTTGAGTTAAGGATCATACTTAGAGGCATTTTGAAAGAGTTTTGGGGTTGTTACCCAATCTCTAGTTTTGGAGAAAGTTTGGAAGATTGAAGGAAGAAAAGGAAAAGCTCTTCTCAACTTACCATTTTACCATAACTCTTTGTGAAGGTAGGAGTTCTTCACTCTTTTGAATTTTTTTCCTCATGGTTTTCATGCTTGAATCATGCATATGGCATTGTGTGGTTCTTTATATTGCTTGCTTGTGTGTTGGGGTTGATTTGGAGGGATCTTAACTTGTTTTTCTTTTGATGTTATTCTTATGCTTGCCTTGATGTTTTGTTTTTGAGGGGATTTCATGGAGATTGTTTTGGCATCACTCACCCTTGGATAGGGAAGAAGTGGTCATGTTTGGTGGAAGGGCCTTAGTTGGACCTCAATAGTGTAGAGTCTCTTCTCATGGTGAGAGGAGGGAAAGAAAGTAGGGTGTATGGGCCCCTACTTTTCATCCCATACCTTGTATGAAAATTTGAATTCTTGAAGAAGGGAAGGAATGAATACCCTTTTTATATTGACCCCAAAAGGGCATTTGTAGAATAATGGAAGTTCTTGAATGTTGGCCATGAAAGGGTTGTGTTATGGTATGGTGATTGACATCTCCTATTGAGATAACCCACCTCCTCCCTATATTGGTTCAATTTTGAACCTATTGTGCAAAACTAGGTTGGGAATGCATGCTTGAATGGTTCATCTTATTATATTGTTTTGCCTCCATGTTGGTTCTTGTCTTTCCCATGGTTCCCTTGATGCATTGAAGACATTGGAAAAGATCTTTTGTGAAAGCCCTAGAAGAGATTTCAATTGAATTGTAACATTATGTAAAAATGTATTTAAACTTTGATGTATTTGGCAAAGAGATCAGGTTTTCTTATTGGTTCTTTCCCAATGGAGCCTTGAACTAGGATGAATAATAGAGAAAGAAAAAGATTGTGGAAAAAAAAAAAACTTCCTTCCATTGCTCTTATGTGATTCTCAAATTATGCATATGTATGTGAGAAAATAGATTAATAGGTAATGCCTTCAAATTATGAATTCTCAAGTTTTCAATTATGTTAAGGAAAAGTAATTTGATATGTTGAAGTTTCCAATTCAATGTTTTATGTATTAAGAGGAAATGAAAATCCTACATTGTGGACAACGAAGTTATCTCTCTCCTTGTTGAATTTCATAATCAACAAAATCAAATTTGATTAAGAGATTATGCATCTCCTTGAATTCTAAAAATAAGAAACATATACCCTTGTAATATGATGAATTATAAAACATAAATTATAGGAGAGAAAAGAAAATATAACCATATACACATCCTTGTATTAGTATGCTTGTTCAAAAGAATCTATGTTGTCACTAGGAATGAATATCACTCCTAGTATAACAAAAAAATTATAGCAAGAAAATATATCAACACTTAGAAAAATTGGCTTCAAAAACAAAATGTGCATCTCTAGGAGTAAAAGGCTCTCTGGAAAATGTATGAGAGGAAATTTTAATTTCTCCAAGTTCACAAAGAATATTCTTTGAATTATTCCTATTTGAAAATTCAACAAAATCATTTGCTAATTCTTTATGCAATATAAATTAAATAAATTCAAAATAAAAACATATAAATGCATATGTTAATGCAAATCTTATGGTATTCTCTCAACAACGAAACTTTTAGCATTTACTCCTATGGCTATCTAGCCATCACTAAATCTAGCTTCAAATCATCTCCTGCCAAATTTGGGCGCAATCCTCATTAGCATTAAACTCCATGCGACAAAAAGAAAAAAGTACTTGCCTAGGACGTCATGTAAATTTAAATTATAAATCCAAAAAAAAAAAATTAAGGCATACCCACTTACTTATTTTTTCCCCCATTCTCTTACTTTATTTCTACCTTCCCATGGCTAGGTGTGGACATCCCAACCACCTCCCAGGATGAGCTCACATATCACTTATGACATGTCATGTCAATAAGGGGGAGCAAGGTAAGTTTCTATGAAAAAAAAGACATAAGTTTTATTAACTTTATTACCCTGCCCATATCTTACTCCCCCCTATGCAGTTGAACTCATGCATGAGCCTCACACATGGAAGGGGAAGAGGGCAGGTCTGTGTTGACAGGCTTGTGTCAGCACAAGGACCATGGGGTAGCATGAGTTAAGGGGTAGGGAAGCCAAGTGGTGGCTAGGCCACTTGGCTAGGTTGTTATGTAGGTTAGTTTAGGTAGTAAGTAGACTAGGTTAGTATAGGTTTGTTGGTTAGTAGTTAGGTCTATTGTTAGTTTTAATAAGTTTAGCATTGATTTAATTATTTAGATTAGTAGCTAATTTTGTTCAATTAGAAAGTAGTATAATATTCATTTGTGTTAGTATAATTGTTAGTATAGAATAGTAAATTAGTTGTTAGATTATAAATTAATTCCAAGTTAAAAGTTTTAATTTGAAATTAGTATATTTTAATTAAAATAATTTTAGTGTTTTACCAATTAGTATAAACTTGAGTTGTAATGAGTATGTGTTAGCTAGTTAATGTTCTAAGCAATTTTATTTAAGATAGTTTAAGTTATTTAGTTCTAATATAGTTATCCGTTGCTATAGTCGTATTCTATTTTTATGTTATTAATTAGTTTTATAAAAAATTTGAGTTAGCCAGGTTGATTTCAAGATCGACATTATTAATGTGGACTCCAATTTATAATAGTTTTAAATAAAGATTAGATTCACTTATAGATTTATTTGAATTAATTCTAAGCATCAATTCTAAGTGTAAATGATAGATTAATAAATTGGATTGTTATAATTATGTTAGATAAAATATTAAATTAAAATAAAATATAGATAGTAGAATTGATAATAAAGTTTACCTCTATTATAGGTGTATATATAAGGTTAGTTTAGATTTTGGATTAAAGTTTTAAAACATAATTAGAATGAAGATGAAAGAAGTTAATTAATGATATTAAGCCTAAAGTAAATGATTTAAATTGTAATGTTGATCAAGTTATTAAGTTAATAGAAGGGACTAGTTAATTAGTTCATTATGAGGTTAGTGACATATTGATCTTAATTAAATTGATGCTAAACAAGGTTATGTAATTAAGAGATAGATGTCATTTTAATTAGTAGGTCATTTTGACGTATTGAATAAGTTGTTGTGTTAATCTATTGTCATCCTTAGGAGGTAATAGTTAAGGAATTATTAAAACAAATTGATGGATTAGGACTTTAGTTAAATGGAATTAGCCATTTAAAATAATTAATTGATTTATTAAGAAACTTTCAGTTCACCCCAAATAACCCTTCTTACAAAATGTTCAAACTGAGTTGTAACCTTCTATATTGAAGGGAACTTGTATCTATCTTCCAAGTATCTTTGGTAATTTGAATTTTAAACTACTCAAAAAATTAATTCCATTATAATTAAACATCTAAAAACTTTACGACCATATTATCTTATTGAATCAAAGTTCTTATAAAAAAAATTTGTTGTGTGTTTTGCCCTTATATTGTGGGCATGACATTTATGTATCAGAGGCCGTGTTTCAATACTAGGAACCTAAAACCATTATGCTTATGAACTTAACTAAAGATTTAATTGTGTAGGATGCCTCCTATTACTTGGAGCAACCGACAAGGCAGAGGTCATAGGGTGAGAGGTGGTAGAGCAGGACAAGAGGATGTACCACCTCCACCACCGAATTTGAATTATGATATTTTGGATGTGCTTCAAGCATTGATTGGCATTGTCCAGTAGAGGGTAGCACCTATAGTGTAACCAAGGTAGTAGATTCTCAAAAGGGAAGCACAAGTTCCCAAAGGAGGCGGGGCCAGAGATAGAGAGAGGAGTAGGAGTCCCCCACTGAGGTAGGTAGAGGGATAGGGTGAGCATGACGGTGAGTTGATACATAAGAGAGGACCACCACTTGACAGACCTCCTAGACATATAGGAGATGATATCAAAGAGTTGATATGACTCGAACCACCACTCTTTACTAATTCCATAGAGGGGATAGTAGAAGAGGCCTAGTTACAGAGTCTTCAACGATGCTTTCGATTACATCCTTATGGGAGTAATCTGAAGGCACGTCTTGCAGTTCATCAGTTGAGGGGAGATGCCTCCAATTGGTGGCATTAAGAGAAGACTATAGGAGGAGTGAGCATGGATACCCTCACATGGGAGTCATTATTAAAGAGATTTAGGGAGAGGTACTTGTCTGAGCACTTCAGACAGAAGCAAATTGAGAAGTTTCACTCTCTACATCAGAGGGGTCTCATCATAGCTCAGTATGAGAGTAGGTTTCTCAAGCTCCTTCCATATGTTGAGTACATGATGGACAAGAAATAGTGAGTACATCGATTCATCATGGGACTAAATTTCTCCCTTCAAGGTCCAATTTGTATGGCCTTTCCTACTACCTTCAGACATGTAGTTGAGGTTGCATTGGTTGTAGAGGATACTCAGGGTAGACAGGAGTCAAGGGATCACTCTCAGAACTGAAACTCTACCCAGTGGAAACCCCCTTGGAAAGGGAATTAGAACTACATAACAGGGTCCTTTAAGGGCCAACAGTCTCAGCAGTAGAAACCTTAGCGATAGCAGAAATCCTTATAGGGTTATCAAGGCTCCAAGCCCAAGCAGTGGCATTCATAGAGTCTAAGGCATGATCAAAAAGTGAAAACCCCACAGTCATAGTCAACAAAGACTCAACAGTCTTCTAGGGGTGGTTTCAATGGATCTAGCAAGTCAAGAGGCCCATAGTAGTCTGGATCACAGGGTGCACGATCTTACACATGAGGACCATGCTACGCTTGTGGTGGCATGGGTCACATAGCTAGAGAGTGTCCCTAGGGATAGTCATCTGGTGGTCAGAGAGGGGCATATTTAGAGCCGACAGGTGGTGACATAGGCAGGTCCCACAAATTTTTTGTAGCAGTTGACAACTGCCAAGCTAAGCATCAAGCTATAGTTATTGAGGTTACAGGTATCATTTAGGGTAGCATGGTTACTATTTTATTTGATTCTAGAGCTACTGATTCATTTATATCTCCTTTTGTTGTGGAGCATTGTGGGCTAGTGGCAGTTAGTCAGGATGTCAGCTGGGAAGTAGAGTTAGCCTCAGGAGCCAGAGTGTCAGTTAATTCCATGGTGCATAGTTGCCCAATTTAGATTGGAGACATGTCCACGAAGTTTAATCTACGCATTACCCCTCTAGGTTCTTATGATGTTGTTCTTGGCATGGATTGGCTTTATGCCCATAGTGCCAAGATGGATTGTCGACAGAAGAGGGTGGAATGTGTGGATGAGGATGGTATCTCTAGAGTGATCCTTGGGGTTAAGAGACCCATATCTATTTGTATGATTTCCACTATGCAGCTTAGATGGTGCATGTGAAAGGGATGTCAGTTATTCGCTATCACCATCAGTGACAAGGAGGAACATTCAAAGGGGGAGCCATCCCTCGATGATTTTCTATTATTGCAAGAGTTTGCAGATGTTTTTTCTTTAGAGCTCCCTGGTAGAGCTCCACCTAGAGCAATGAATTTTCATTTTGATCTTGTGCTAGGATCAGAGCCAGTATCGAGAGCACCATACAGGATGACTACTCATGAGCTCAGTAAACTAAAGATTCAGTTGGAGGAACTCTTAGAGAAGGGGCATATTCAACCTAGTGTGTCACCTTGGGGTGCACAGGTGATCTTTGTTAAGAAGAAGGATTGATCACTAAGGTTGTGTATTGACTATCATCAATTGAACAAAGTAACCATCAAGAACTGATACCCTCTTCCTAAGATTGATGACCTCTTCGATCAGTTACAAGGTGCTCATGTATTTTCAAAGATTGATCTTAAGTCGGGTTATCACTAGTTGAGGATTGTGGATAGTGATATCCCTAAGACTGCCTTTTGTACTAGGTATGGTTGGTATGAGTTCATCATGGTGCCTTTTGGTCTCACGAATGCTCCAGTTGTATTCATGAGCCTCATGAATGGAGTATTTTGCACCCTTTTGGATAAGTTTGTGGTTGTTTTCCTAGATGACATCCTAATATATTTTTGTGATGAAAAGGAGCACAAAGAGCACTTTAGACAGGTATTGTAGAAGTTGAGAGAGAATTAGTTGTTTGGTAGCTTGTCAAAGTGTGCATTCTTTAGACCAGAGATACATTATTTGGGTCATGTCATATCAGGTGATGGTGTCTTAGTAGACCCATCGAAGATTAGGGCCATCATGGATTGGCCCACACCCACCAATGTCACTAAGATAAGGAGCTTTATGGGACTAGCAGGCTATTATCAACGCTTCATTGTAAGATTCTCTAGATTGGCACACCCCATCACATCTCTTTAGAGGAAGGGAAAGAAATTTGAGTGGACAAAGAAGTGTGATAGAGCTTTTTAAGAGCTCAAGAGAGCCCTCACAAGTGCACCAATTCTTGTAGTACCAGATCCATCTACGGATTTTGTGGTGTGCATCAATGCATGTTTGGATGGTATTGGGATAGTGCTTATGTAAGATGGTTGACCTATTTCCTTTGAGTCTAGAAAGTTGAAGACTCATGAACTCAATTACCCTACTCATGACCTAGAACTTGCAGCAGTGGTTCATGCTTTAGTGAGGTGGTGACACTTCCTACTAGGTCATAGATTTGAGCTTCATTCTGATCACTAGAGCTTGTAGTACATATTCATGCAGCTAAACCTTAATGCTAGGCAGAGAAGGTGGATGGAGTTCCTTTGTGAGTACGATTTTGATGTTCATTAAATCAAGGGAAAGGAGAATGTAGTTGTAGATGCCTTAAGTAGAAGGTGCCATGAGCTTTCATCTATGACTACTAGTACCAATTTGAGAGAGTGGATTCTTCAGCACTTGCCAATAGATGAGCTTTATACAGAGGTTAGTCAGGTGGTGCATGCTCAGAGACCCTTGGAAGGGAAGTATTCAGAGTATTCCTTGGAGTTTGATGGAATCTTGTGTCATAGAGGATGTATGTATGTACCTTCCATTGGGGGTTTGCATGAGCTCATTATACTTGAGGCTCATAGAGCACCTTATGCAGCGCACCCTGGTGTTAAGAAGTTGCATGCAGATTTGAGACAGTTATATCATTGGCTAGGCATGAGAGTGCAGATTGCTAAGATAGTTGCATGATACCTCGAGTGTCAAAGGGTGAAGGTAGAGCATTGTCATTCCGGCGGGCTCCTTCAGCCTCATGAGATTGTAGAATGGAAGTGAGATGTTATATCTATGGATTTTATTGTTGGTCTCCCTTTGTCACCTTGTTGCCATGATGCCATTTTGGTGACAATTGACACGTTGACCAAGGTTTCCCACTTCTCTCCTATGTGTACTACATACACAACACGAAACATAGCTTAGGTGTTTTTATGGAATATTGTCAAACTTCATGATGTTCCTCGTAAGATCATCTCTGATAGGGATTCATTGTTCACCTCATCATTTTGGAGAGAGTTGCAGGCAACATTGGGGACTAGGATCAATTTTAGTATGCCATACCATCCTCAGACCGATGGGAAAACTGAGCAAGTGAATCAGGTTTTGGAGGACATGTTGCGTATGTACGTGATGGACCATTAGGTCAAGTGGGAGGAATACCTACACCTTGTCAAGTTTTCCAATAACAATGGGCACCATTCCTCTATAGGTATGCCACCTTATGAGGCCTTGTATGGAAGACCTTGCAGGACACCTTTGAGTTGGGACAGGATCGAGGATCGAGTATCTATTGGCCCTCAGTTAGTTAAGGAGATGGAGCAGCAGGTGACCTTGATTAGGCAGCACTTGAGAGAGGCATAGGATCAGTAGAAGAAGTATGCTGATGCAAAGAAGATAGATCAAGAGTATCAAGTTGGTGATAGAGTTTTCTTGAGGGTGCAGCCACACAAGACTCTGATTTGATTCGAAAAGGGCTCTAAGTTGGCACCCCAGTTCATTGGACCGTTCGAGATCCTAGAGAGGATAGGACTAGTTGCCTACCATTTAGACTTTCCACCTAGCCTATCACGCATCCACAATGTGTTTCAAATTTTAGTACTTAGAGGACACATTTATGATGAGTCTCATATTATAGATTGGGATGCTTTGTAGGTGGAGTCAGACGGCTAGTTAGCACTAGAGCCTATTTGTATTATTGCCCAATAGAGCCTAGCACTCCGAGGTCGAGAGCTAGACCAGGTTAGGGCCTAGTGGGACTGCTATGATAAGGTTATGGCTTCATGGGAGGATGTGGCATGGATGCGATCTCAGTACCCATATCTTTTTGATGAACTCTAGGAGGAAGTTCATGCCTAGTGGGGGAGGATGTGAGGCCTTGCCCCGACCCATCTTAGCATCGATGATACATTATTGTTTTGATACTCATGACTCGATATGTCAGAACATTATTTGATGCACTAAAAATTATTATGCTATTTATGATGTGTGATGCTTTACTTTTAGATATTTGTTTTCATCATTTAATGCTTTATAAACATGTATGATGATGAAGTGAATGAATGTAGAACTAACACTTTGATTTTTCCAATTTTGATGAATAGAATGAGATGAACAATTTATTTGTAGAAAAATGGATGTTTTAATTTACATGAATTTCTTGATACATATTTTTACATATATATATATATATGTGTTTCTTGAACTACTAATGTGTGCAATGAGTGTGCAGGAAATTTAGCTGGGAAAACTCAAAGGAAAGACAGAACTAAACCCGTTGTTAATTTGTGCTATCTTTGCATTGTCTTTCTTTGAAGGTTGTTAATTGGTCTTAAAATTCTCCTAGCTTTTTTTGGGTTATATTAAGTCTTTAAGGCCTAAAAACATTAAATTTAAGTACCCTAGGGGTAAGAGTATGGGTGAGGAGTACTTTCCACCCCTTTAGCCTCCTTGGTTCACTTTTAGGGCCACTCAAAAACCTTACTTTTGGTTGATTGCGAAAATTGATTGTCTCTTTACTTGAGTTGGTGACCCAAAACACCATCTTGAGGTTACTTGAAGTCTAGTTGAGTTAGAGATCATACTTAGAGGCATTTTGGAGGAGTTTTGGGGTTGTTACCCAATCTCTAGTTTTGGAGAAAGTTTGGAAGATTGAAGGAAGAAAAGGAAAAGCTCTTCTCAACTTACCATTTTACCATAACTCTTTGTGAAGGTAGGAGTTCTTCACTCTTTTGAAATTTTTTCCTCATGGTTTTCATGCTTGAATCATGCATATGGCATTGTGTGGTTCTTTGTATTGCTTGCTTGTGTGTTGGGGTTGATTTGGAGGAATCTCAACTTATTTTTCTTTTGATTTTATTCTTATGCTTGCCTTGATGTTTTGTTTTTTAGGGGATTTCATGGGGATTCTTTTGGCATCACTCACCCTTGGATAGGGAAGAAGTGGCCATGTTTGGGGGAAGGGCCTTAGTTGGACCTCAATAGTGTAGAGTCTCCTCTCATGGTGAGAGGAGGGAAAGAGGGTAGGGTGTATGGGCCCCTACTTGTCATCCCATACCTTGTATGAAAATTTGAATTCTTGAAAAAGGGAAGGAATGAATACCCTTGTTATATTGGCCTTCAAAGGGCATTTGTAGAAGAATGGAAGTTCTTGAATGTTGGCCTTGAAAGGGCTATGTTATGGTATGGTGATTGACATCTCCTATTGAGATAATCCACCTCCCCCCTATTTTGGTTCAATTTTGAACCTATTGTGCAAAACCAGGTTGGGAATGCATGTTTGAATGGTTCATCTTATTATATTGTTTTTCCTCTATGTTGGTTCTTGTCTTTCCCATGGTTCCCTTGATGCATTGAAGACATTGGAAAAGATATCTTGTGAAAACCCTAGAAGAGATTTCAATTGAATTGTAAAATTATGTAAAAATGTATTTAAACTTTGATGTATTTGGCAAGGAGATCAGGTTTTCTTACTGGTTCTTTCCTGATGGAGCCTTGAACCAGGATGAATAATAGAGAAAAAAAAAGATTGTGAAAAAAAAAAAAAAAAAAAACTTCCTTGCATTGCTCTTATGTGATTCTCAAATTATGCATATGTATGTGAGAAAATAGATTAATAGGTAATGCCTTCAAATTATGAATTCTCAAGTTTTCAATTATGTTAAGGAAAAGTAATTTGATATGTTAAAGTTTCCAATTCAATGTTTTATGGATTAAGAGGAAATGAAAATCATACATTGTGGACAACAAAGTTATCTCTCTCCTTGTTGAATTTCATAATTAACAAAATCAAATTTGATTAAGAGATTATGCATCTCCTTGAATTCTAAAAATAAGGAACATATACTCTTGTAATATGATGAATTATCAAACATAAATTATAGGAGAGAAAACAAAATATAACCATATATACATCCTTGTATTAGTATGCGTGTTCAAAGAAATCTATGTTGTCACTAGGAATGAATATCACTCCTAGTATAAAAAAAAAATTATAGCAAGAAAATATATCAACACTTAGAAAAATTGGCTTCAAAAACAAAATGTGCATCTCCAGGAGTAAAAAGCTCTCTGGAAAATGTATGAGAGGAAATTTTAATTTCCCCAAGTTCACAGAGAATATTTTCTAAATTATTCCACTTTGAAAATTCAACAAAATCATTTGCTAATTCTTTATGCAATATAAATTAAATAAATTCAAAATAAAAACATATAAATGCATATGTTAATGCAAATCTTATGGTCTTCTCTTAACAACAAAACTTTTAGCATTTACTCCTATGGCTATTTAGCCATCACTAAATCTAGCTTCAAATCATCTCCTGCCAAATTTGGGCACAGTCCTCATTAGCATTAAACTCCATGTGACAAAAAGGCAAAGTACTTGCCTAGGACTTCATGTAAATTTAAATTATAAATCCAAAAAAAAAATTTAAGGCATACCCACTTACTTATTTTTTCCCCCATTCTCTTACTTTATTTCTACCTTCCCATGGCTAGGTGTGGACATCCCAACCACCTCCTAGGATGAGCTCACATGTCACTTATGACATGTCATGTCAATAAGGGGGAGCAAGGTAAGTTTCTATTAAAAAAAAGACATAAGTTTTATTAAATTTATTACCCCCCCCATATCTTACTCCCCCCTATGCACTTGAACTCATGCATGAGCCTCACACACGGAAGGGGGAGAGGGTAGGTCTGCACTGACAGGCCTGTGTCAGCACAAGGACCATGGGGTAGCGTGAGTTAAGGGGTAGGGAAGCCAAGTGGTGGCTAGGCCACTTGGCTAGGTTATTATGTAGGTTAGTTTAGGTAGTAAGTAGACTAGGTTAGTATAGGTTTGTTGGTTAGTAGTTAGGTCTATTGTTAGTTTTAATAAGTTTGGCATTGATTTAATTATTTAGATTAGTAGCTAATTTTGTTCAATTAGAAAGTAGTATAATATTCATTTGTGTTAGTATAATTGTTAGTATAGAATAGTAACTTAGTTGTTAGATTATAAATTGATTCCAAGTTTAAAGTTTTAATTTGAAATTAGTATATTTTAATTAAAATAATTTTAGTGTTTTACCAATTAGTATAAACTCAAGTTGTAATGAGTATGTGTTAGCTAGTTAATGTTCTAAGTAGTTTTATTTAAGATAGTTTAAGTTATTTAGTTCTAATATAGTTATCTGTTGCTATAGTCGTATTCTATTTTTATGCTATTAATTAGTTTTATAAAATTTGTGAGTTAGCCAGGTTGATTTCAAGATCAGCATTATTAATGTGGACTTCAATTTATAATAGTTTTAAATAAAGATTAAATTTACTTATAGATTTATTTGAATTAATTCTAAGCATCAATTCTAAGTGTAAATGATAGATTAATAAGTTGGAGTTTTATAAGTATATTAGAGAAAATATTAAATTAAAATATAGCTAGTAGAATTGATAATAAAGTTTACCTCTATTGTAGGTGTATATATAAGGTTAGTTTAGAATTTGTATTAAAGTTCTAAAACTTAATTAGAATGAAGATGAAAGAAGTTAATTAATGACATTAAGCCTAAAGTAAATGATTTAAATTGTAATGTCGATCAAGTTATTAAGTTAATAGAAGGGACTAGTTAATTAGTTCATTATGAGGTTAGTGACATATTGATCTTAATTAAATTGATGCTAAAAAAGGTTATGCAATTAAGAGATAGATGTCATTTTGACGTATTGAATAAGTTGTTGTGTTAATCTATTGTCATCCTTAGGAGGTAATAGTTAAGGAATTATTAAAACAAATTGATGGATTAGGACTTTAGTTAAATGGAATTAGCCATTTAAAATAATTAATTGATTTATTAAGAAACTTTTAGTTCACCCCAAATAACCCTTCTTACGAAATGTTCAAACTGAGTTTTAACCTTCTATATCGAAGGGAACTTGTATCTATCTTCAAAGTATCTTTGGTAATCTAAATTTTAAACTACTCGAGCAATTAATTCCATTATAATTAAACATCGAAAAACTTTGCGACCATATTATCTTATTGAATCAAAGTTCTTATTTAAAAAATAAAATTGTGTGTGTTTTGCCCTTATATTTTGGGCATGATAGAGTCAATCAAATTTTTGAATGGGATATCACTGTTATCTTCAAAGATGGTTGGTGTGCTTTCGTAAGTTAATATTGCATTGAATGAATCAAACCACTCGTTCCAATCTCTCAACTTACTGTTTGCATCCAAAATAGGTGGAATACAGGGCTCAGTTCCATGAGATAAGACTTTCAATTTTCCTTGTATTATTTGCATTTTTCCAATAAAGAAGCAAATTAATTCCTTTACCATCTCTAGGCCCTTCTTTACTATACTGATCTTATCAAGAAAATATAGCTTTTTAGGTAGCGACATAATAAGCCTCTCTAAGAATTGAACATATGGCCCTCAAAGATAGAAAGTGGGTGATAACCACAAAAGTGCTTCATTGCAAAATTGCTCAACATCTTGTAGAAACATATAATGTATGAGCCTATTGTGATATACTCTTTAGAGTTTCAACCCTAACACCAATCATACTTCTAATGGTAGTTGTCCTTACCTCATCACCTTTCTATGTTGGCAGAGCATTAATGCTCATCCTTCTAGGCTCTGATGTATCCTCTGCCTCCAAATCATTTGTTTGTGTACTTTTCTTTACTATGACCTTGGATGGCTTCTCCTAAATATCTTGTTCCATACTCTATTCTATAGTGACCATTTGTTTTTCATTTGACGGTAGTGCTCTGAGAGATGTAACTTCAGCCTCCAGTCATTGGACCTTAGCCTCAAGCTCTTCAATTTTTTCTTTGTATACATGGCTTTTCCTGAGCTCATTCTCATAAAGCTTCCTAACATCAATGTAGTCATGAAAGGATTTGGCTAACCTTGTCTCTATCTCCTCTACCTTTGCCTCATTCATAAATGATAAGTGTTTTAATGCCTTGCAAATCTCTATACTAGAGGTACCTTATAGGGTCCATACAATCATGTTTCCCTATTTTGTGCTCTGTACATCCATAAGCTTTGGATTATTGATGTAGAAGCCATGCTCCACACTACTAGGGATTTTGTGTCAATGTTGAATCCAAATCCTCTTTGTAGTCCACTAGCACCATATACCTCATATGAGATGGCACTCTCTTGTCTTCTAATTTGATCAAGCATAAATGCTTGTTGCAAATCCCAACCAAACACTAGTAGCATCCCAATCCTCTACACTAAATCTCTTGCCCCCTCAGTAGTCATTACTTCACTCTTTGGATCATAGGCATGCAATTTTTCAACCAATTTTTAATTTTGCTCATTTGACTCACCTAGTTTCATCTTTAACACCAATTCACTCTATTTGATTTTGTACATGAAGCTCTTAAAATTAGTTGATTTGATGAACTCATCATCTTCTACGAATTTTTGTACTTGAATAATCCTATTATCCAACCTTGTTGCTACTAGTTCTAGGTCAGTTAGTGTTTTCTTAGCTACATTGACTGTGTCTTGTATGTAACTTTGTCTTAATTTAGCAAAATATTGACTTTTACTAGGCAGGATAAACATTGTCCTCTATTTAACCTTTTCAAGGATGTGGACAACCTTTTGCTTCTTATTTCCCTTAGTGACACGTTATGCCTCAGGGGGCTCATCTTCTTCCATTTCTAAGGTCACATCAAGTTTAGGGCTATCAAGGTTCAAGCTCTCTTCCTCCCCAAGTGGTTTAAATGGCATCTGTGCCATAATTTTTGCATGGTCAACCACCATCTTTCTTATCCTTTATGGGTAGGGGATATCCAGGTAAAAACCTTTGAAATTGGGATCTAATTTCTTTAGCTTCCTCTCTACCCTTAGCACATCATCAAACTTTTATAGTTTATTAGCTACTTCCCCATCAACAACAATAGTGGGAATGAGGTCTTCATGGGGAAACTCTTTGCCACTAGATAGCACATATTTTCTTATTTCCTTTAGGGTGTTCCTCATCCAATTATCAAGATCATACATCCTATAATGGCCAATTGACAAATTGTAGTGGTGGAGGAAGGAATGAATTTTATCTAGGGATTCTTTTCTAATTGAAAAGTCCCCTGCCTTAAAGCACCTACACCAGAATGTACCTCTATGTACCATAGGTCCTAGGTACTCCCTATTTACCATGAATAACTACCACATGAATTAAATCATGGCCAATCTATGGGAAATGAATTTTGGCAATATATGTGGGGGTTGGGGACAACCATAAACTCTCATCAACGAAAAAGTTGGAAATAGGAAAATATCTCCCCAATTATGATCTAATATTTCGTTCTTAGGGAGTAGGGCTAGTCTTAAAATACTCTTCAAAACCTTAGGTTCCCTAAAGTAATCTGGGTCTAACATTTTCTTTATGATAGTACTAAAATTATTGAAAAAAGAGACATAATCATAGTAATGATAGGAACTATCCCATACCCATGTCCACAGTTTAGCTAGAACCTCTCCATTGGTATCAGATGCATGATCAATAAAGTCTAGGCTTATATACCCCACAGTCTTGTATAGGATTAGGTACATCAGCAATGAGTAATGATGGAATTTGAAGTTTCCCATTTCTCCATTCTAGGCTAGTCCAATGTTCACGTTCATCCTCTCCAAAATATACTTAGCATAGTCATATTCTCCACCATGGTAGGAGTCTTGCACATCTTTGGAAATGATAAATTTTTCTCCATATGCCATGTTAGTTCCATCTTTACCAACTACCTTGTGGACACCATACACAATTTTCACAAAATAATTCTTGAACTTATCTAAAGGCATCATCTTCTCCACCTTCTTAGCGTAATCACCCACCTACTTTAGGTCCATGGGAATATGTTGTAGCATTGACTTCCCTATGTATGCTTTGGTGTTTCTCTCAAATTTTTCTTGTAGATCAACCAAGTCTACTGTTCACTCATAGCACTCTCTAATCCAAATGCTTCAATAAAAGAGGCACAATCCAGTGTGCATAGAATTTTTCCATATCTCCTGTGAAATGATTTGGTGGATAGATTATATGATTTGATTAGGGCCTTTACCAAATCAAAATCCACAAAGGCCTCTGGAAAGATTAACTTTTTTAGATTCTTCTTCCATGGATTGCAAATAGGGATATTCTCTACTCTATTGTGATAGAAATATTTGAATAGCCCATAACCAGTGACTCCATGACATATAGAATCTTACAAAATATATAAGGGTCCTTGAACTCATGGTCATCTACAAAAATTACTTTTAAGGATTTTGAGAATAACTTAATCCATTCTTCCACAAACCTATTAGGTTTCTTTTGCCTAGCTTTTCCTCCCTTTGAAGCTAAAGTTTCTACAACTTCCATGTCTGAAGCTTGAATTTCTTCTACTTCCTTGTCAGACATCTCATAAACAAACTAGAAATACTTTAAAAACTTCTGCAAACAGCTCTAAAAATAATAATTTGCTGACACTGAAAGCTCTGCAACTACTCTAAAATCTCTAATCTCTACAAATAGTAACATATTACTAGATTATGGAATATTTTATGTTAAGAATACTTTCATCAACCTTCTCTTTGCATTGATATTTTGCATGCTCAAGCCTTAAATTTAGTGCTATCTATCATATCACATGGAGCATCCACATAACTATCTAGCTTAGGAGCCTTTGTACTTTACTTAAATTTCATTGGCCAAGGTTCCTTTTCATTATTCCACCTTGAAAAATTAAAGTGCACTTTTTCATGTCAAACTAAGGTTTTATGATCTTATGATACACTAAAGAAGGAGTCCTTCATATCATCTTAGGTGGGGAACTTTGGCTCTACAATCTTATGATCATTTTATGATCTCACGATACATCAATTATTGTGACATTGGAGCTTACCTTTAAGTCTATTATGATCTCATGAAACATGGTTTATCCACATTGGTATAGCATCTTATCTTTCTTTCCTTTTCCTCATGATCTTATAGTATTAGTTTAATGGACCATTTTGTAACTTTGGAAGTTACCTTTCAAACACTTATGATGTCATGAGCATGACTTTGATGTAATATCATGTCTTCACTTTTAGTTCCTTATAACCTTCTTATCATAGTTGCTAAATTGACTTCATAGCATCAAATATTACTTTTAGCTACTATCATTGACCTATGACTACATGAAGATGGTTATCCTATCTTTATCATAGCCTTGGAAGCATACATTTTCATCTTCATGATCTCATGATCTAACATTGCTTCATAGCTTCATAAAACTTTGAACTTGCCCTTGAGATCTTATGATCTACTACTTGTCATAGCATTAGAAGATATGACTTTCCATGTGTCTTAAAAACTCATGCAAATGTGCTTGGCTTGAGCTTGCTTTATTATTTTATGTTATGATCCTATGATCACTTCCTTATCATGCCATCAAACACCTCATATTTTTCTCTTATGATCTTACGATCATAAGTTGTTTGTATCTTTAGAGATCTCCTTGAAAGTTCTTTACAATGTCTCAATCTACCCCTTGTCATAAGATTAGAACTCGACACATCCCTTTGCACTTTTATGTCCTTGTGATCTTACAATCACCATTTTATCACACAGTTGAGAGTCTCAATTTCTGCCTTTTTTATCCCATGATCCCTTGTTTGTAATAACATCATACACCTTGATTTTAAACTCTTACATCAAATACTTAAGATGACACAACACAAGGGGAGTCATAAGATCAGAGACCTCATTTTGAACACTTGCAATGCTATGAACACATAACATATCTTAAGATTAGGAAACTTAGTACATTACCCCGATGATCCTTTGCTAACTCTTATATTGTAACATTGGGAGAGAGAGATTTTAAGCTCAACACTAGATGCCTAACACTTTATCATAAGATCATATCACATGATTTGAATGACATAAAATCTCTTCCTTAGAATAAAACCTAGGGTAAGAGTAAAATGATTGTAGATTTTAATGAAATTTTTTAAGACAAGGGTGAAGACACAACCTTAGGATATCACATTATTCCACTATGGTTAGATTTTAAACATTAGGTTAAAAAATAACCAAGTTAGGGTTCATCTTGGAAACTATTAATAAATAAAGCGCAAACCTTAATAATGCACCACAAATCAAATAAATTTCACAATAAATTTGCAAATTTTTGGCACAGTGAAAATAAGGGCTATTAGTGGCTCTACCTGGGGATGATGGATAACATTTATCCATGCAAGAATTCATAATCTCTAGGTTAAGAAGACCACATACATGATATCTTGAGACAACTTTTCTAGGACTATATAGAAGCATATACATTTATACAAAGGCTATAGACATATGCACAAGAGATTATACAAATTTACAAAGATATACAAACCTTACTACTATTCATTGAAAATAAATACCTTCAACATACATATTTCTTCAAGAATTATCCATGAACTGGAAATTCATGAAAGATTCCTCATAATTCTTTGGTGAAATATGAATCCTCACCCCAAGTAGAATCAACCAGATAGGGACCAAGCCAAATAGGATCAACTAGTATCCATGAGCAACCACTATTGGACTTGGTTGATATTTTTCCTATGAAATCCATCCTCCATTCCTAAAAAGGTGCTTGAAATTCAACATATTTCAAGGGAAAATCTCTAGAGAATTTTAATTTTTCAACAAATCTTTGGCAAGAAACACATTTTCTAATTAGGATTTGTGCATCTTTAAATAGGCTAGGCCACCAAAATCCTGCTCTCATGAATTTGTGGGTAGTAGTGTTTGCGATGTAATGCCCACCACATACCCTTGAATGCATCTCATTCAATACCTTTTCTGATTCATCTTCATCAATGCATTTCAAATATAATCCTTCAAAATTTCTCAACCATAGACTTCCATTGACAATAATGTATCTAACTAAATGCAATTTTATAGTTCTCTTTTTTGTTAGTATAAATAAATAATTATTATTATACTTTCCTTAAGTTTTCTTAGGTTAATGCATTATTATATTAGTTTTCATGTAGACACCTAGGAGTATGTGTAGTCATGTGAGTTGTCTTGTTATAACATAGGATTTTGCATATTCATCTAAGTTGTCATGTAGACAACACAGTTGTTCACACTCCAATTGAGCACATGGTGTCTACAACATCTCTTTACAAGATACACCTATGTAAGTTTATCCTATCACCATCAAACAAACTCCTGTGCTCAATAGAGGATAATCCACTCTTGGTGGACATGTGCTTAGTTGTGAGGCTTATCACTTTGTCGATTCCTAGTCATTCTAGATGCCTTTATATATAGGCACTTGTAGTGTTTATTCATCATTTATTCATTTTCATATTATTATAATGATCATACATTGTTGTTTCATATTGTGCTAAGTTCTTGAGCTTCTTGATCTTGGTGTCATTTTTCACTAAGGAAAATTCTTAAATAGTATCAGAGCTAAGGGAGATTCATTTCATAGCCATTAGAGACCATTTTTTCTTCACCTCTAGGAGGACCACAATTCAAATCCAAAGTATCTGCAGTTATTTGGAGCATCTAGAGCCAAAGCGAACCTCAACATTACGTCTAGAGTGTCAGTTTGGTAAATTTTGACTACAAATTTCCTACCAAAGGCCATAATCAAAATTGAGACAAATATTTTTTGCAAACTGGAACTCGAATGCCCAATTTGTGGATTTGGTGTGATCTTTTTATATCTACATTTTATATTTGCATCTCTACAATTTTTTCGGATCTATATTACTATTATTTTTTTCCAAATTTTTTTTGGCAATCAAGCTTGTAGGAGAGCAATTTTTATTGTAGTCAAACCATGCAGTCAAATCCTAGTGCCTATGGCCAGAATCTTCCATATTTCATGACATATTCCTCATAACCAACTTACTATTCGACTAGTGACATCAACACAAGAACTAGTATCACTATGGTTTGCAAGTTATTTTGTGTTACCATCGATTGTAGTTTTAAAAACATCTAAGTCTGCCACATTGCGCATGTGGGACTAATTTCCCACCATTCACTGGCCAATTCACCCAGTTCTATTGCCAACATTTCCTTCCCCACCAGTAGCCAACACAACTCTTGGTAGTGAATACAAATATTGATAGCTTCTCCTTCTACTACTTGACTACTTCAGTGGTGCCACCCCTTCACTCAGCACTTCCAGCCGACACTGCCATAGCTTCATGAGCACATGTCATCTCCCACATGGTGTCGAGTCAGATCCACGTTGTTGGCTAGATTAGCAGACACAAGGCAACACCACGTCTAAGCCCGTGACACATCAACATCCCTATCATAGCCATGTGTTCGATGACACATCATTAGACACATCAATTGTATGATCTACCAAGTCAAGTCCGTACAATATGAACTGCCATATTAGCCAGCTGGGCTATTTTTTTTATCGATGTCATCATTTTACTATCTTAAAATTGATAACCATTTGATTGTCACAAGTACGTGGAATTACACTGCTATGATGGCCATTTGGACATTAAATTTAACCTCACAATTTCCTAATGTCATTACGATAGACCCCTCACCATATGTAGTTTTGATTTGATAGTCCAAATTTGGGAGGCCATATCTCAATCATCTGGACTCCAAATTAGGTGCAATCTTTTCTGATTTGGGCTGGAATTTCTTGAACTTTTTAGTGGTGCTATTATTTTTTAGTTTTGGTGCATGGATTTGTTAGAAAATTTAGTTTTTGGAGACTCTACCTATCCAATTCTATATTTTGCAACTTTAAATGCTCTTTGTGGGCTCATTTGGACACATATTTAGGTTCCATTTTTTTGAAAGTGCATAATTGTTCATCTACTTTCCATTTTTGCAACTATATTATAGGCTTGTGTGGACAAAAATACCACTTTCAGAAATAGGTCCTTTTTTTTTACATTGTATTCCTTTTATCAAACTTCAAATTGTTGCATATCTAAGCTACATTGCTAAGCACCAAATTTGAACTCCAAGAGGAGGTTGTAAATAGTAAAATGAAAAGTCCACTTAGGCTTAAATTGGCAAGTGGCTATTGTAATTGCACTACATATAAAGTGCCTAAAGCATTCATTTGGGGGCAGAGGGGGCTCTTGATTGAGTGAGAAGGGGGGGTGTCTCTTGGTGTTGTGTTCCTCTTTCCTTGTTGTTATATTTCTTTCCTTGCATTGTGGAAAACATTTAGGTTCCAAAATTAACACCACATAACTATGCCACATGGTCAGTCAAAAAATGGTGTGAATTAATGAATGAAGAAGTTTCTCAATATGCAGATGGATCTTTTCATAAATCAATAGCTGATCAAATATCTCAAAGTGAAATTCATGCTTGGGAAATAGAAGATAGGAAAGCCCTAGGACTCATTAGGTTAGGGATTGATGACAAGATCCTATATCAGATCATAAAATATAATACATCCAAGGAAACTTGGGATGCCCTTAAAATTCTATATGGGAAAGTGACTAAGGAGGATGTCTATAAGATTGAAAATGAGCTTATCTCCCTAGATCCTAAGAGCTTTAATTCTATCCAAGATTTTATCATTAAGGTGAATGAGTTGAGAACAAAACTTAATGATTTTGGTTGTCCTATTTAGGATGACAAGTTGATTTATCTCATTCATAATAAGCTACCATTTGAGTACTCCACATTTGTCTCTTCTTTCAACACCACAAAGGCTACCCTAGGGTCTTCTTATTGAAAAATCACCTTTGATGACTATGCTCAGTTGTTAGAGGATAAACAAGCTAAGTTGATAAAAATGGGGATTCTCAAGTCTTTAAAGTCTAATTCATTGGTGGCTAACAATGAGATCTCTAAAAATTCAACTTGTGAAAGTTCAAACAAAGGTGAGGGCAAAAAGAAGAAGTGGAAAGATAACAAACAAGGTGACATAGAAAAGTCAACACCTAAATCAAATAAACAAAAAGGCAAGTCTTCTCCTAATACCAAAAAAAAGGGGGGCAATAATTAGGAAAAGAAGAAGTGTGCCTATTGCAAAAGAATTGGTCATGATGAACATCAATGTTATCACAAGCAAATTGATGAATTTAAAAACATCATGAAGAAGCACAATGTTCCATTGCCTAATGCTTATAAGGAAAAGGGGTCTTCATCTTTAGATTCTATGAGCAAAGGGAAAGCTTTAATCATAAACACTATTAGTCAGGGAGAATGGATTATTGACTCAGGTGCCATACATCATATGGGGGCTTCAAAGAGAGATTTTTCTTCTATGACACCTTCAAAGATACCTCACATCTTTGTAGGAAATGATACTAAAGTGGAAGTTGAAGGAAAAGGTGAAATTGAGATGGAAAGTGGAGCATTCAAGGATGTTCTCTATATTCCTAAGCTTACCTCCAACCTTCTTTTAGTCTACCAAATCACTCACTATGGAGAGGGAAACAAGGTTGAATTTCTTCTAGATACAGTTGTTGTGAAAAGCATCAAAGATGATTCTATGGTTACAATAGGTGAAGCTAATCATGATTTAAGGCTTTATATTTTCTCTTCATTTGTGCCTAAATCTAATGTACAAGCCTTGTTAATGCATTCAAATATAGAAAGCAAACTATGGCATGAGAGGTTTGGACATCTCAACTACAAGTACCTTCAATAGCTTAGCAGCAAGAACATGGTTCATGGTCTACCTCATGTCTAGTTTTTAAAAGGTGTTTGTTTAGGTTGCACACTTGAGAAACATCCAAAAAAAAAATTTTACAAGGGGAAGTCTTGGAGAGCACAAAGTTTTCTTGTACTAGTTTATAGTGATGTGGCAGGCCCATTTCCAGTGCCATCATTTGGAAAGTCTCACTATGCACTCACCTTCATTGATGAATACTCTTGCTATACTTGGGTATTCTTCATGGATCATAAGAGTGAAGTGTTTGAATGATTTCTCACCTTCAAGGCCCAATTAGAAAAGTAGTCAGAGAAAGCCATCAAAGTTCTTTCAATGGATAATGGAGTGGAGTATGTGAACTCAATACTTATAGACTTTTGTACTCAAGAGGGAATTGACCTTTAGCATTCAATACCATACACTCCATAGTAGAATGGTGTTGTCAAAAGGAAGAACAAAACCATCAAGGAAATGACCACTTGCATGCTACTACATAAGTCTCTTGATCAAGTCCCTTGGGCTGAAGCAATGAATTATGCTAACTACATCCAGAATAGGAGTCCTCATAAAGCTTTAGATGGTATAACTCCTTTTGAAGCTTGGACTGTAAGGAAACCTTCTGTAAAGCACTTTAGAGTCTTTGGTTGTCCAACATGGGCATGAATACCTCCACAAAAATTTAAGGCATTGGAACCTCAAAGTAAACCTTGTATCTTTGTTGGATATGCAGACTCTCATAAAGCCTACATATTGATGGATCTAGAGACACATGACATTTTCTATGAGAGGAGTGTACACTTTGAAGAAAGTTGTCCAAGCTTTACTTCTTTAGCTCCTTCCTCTTGCATTTAAGAGAGTGATAGTGATGATAGTGACTTGCAAGATGTTCATCCATGACTCAAAGAGAGGTAGTAGAAAAATTAGGTTGAGGATATTCCTTCTACTTCTACATCATCTTCCACTAGACCTAAATGGGCTCAGTAGACATTGGATGCAATAGGACCATTGGTAGGGAATCCTTTAGATAATAGAAGGACAAGATCAAACCACAACTCACTCCCTCATGCTTATATTGCAGTTTCTTCTAATCCTCAATCATTCAAAGAAGCTCAAGGAATTCCAGAATGAGATAAAGCAATGGAGGAAGAATACAATTCTCTTATGAGAAACAACACATGGGACTTAGTCTCTCTTCCTAAGGGAAGAAAATTTGTTTGGTGTAAGTGGATCTATCAAACCAAGTTTGTAGAAGATGAAAGTGTTGATAAGTATAAGGCAAGACTTGTTGCAAAAGGTTTCTCTCAGGTACTTGGCATTGACTACACTGAGACCTTTGCACCAATTGCAAAAATGAACTCCATTTTTTTGACACTAGCTATAGCTGTAGATCAGAGATGGGATGTTCATTAGATGGATGTGAAGAGTGCATTCTTGAATGGTGATCTTCATTAGGAGATTTATATGGAGCAGCCATAGGGGTTCATTCAAGATTCTACTTTGGTTTACAAGTTGAAAAAGTCTATCTATGGACTAAAACAAGCTCCAAGAACTTGGTATGCCAAGATCAATTCTTTACTTCTCTCAATAGGGTTCACTAGATGTCATTCAGATTCAAATGTCTATATTCTTTGGCGGAATGATTCTAACTTTCTACTTGTGCTCTATGTTGATGACTTGCTCACTATAGGGAGTACAACATCCATTATTGATAGTGTCAAATCTACTTTTTAGGAAAGATTTTCCATGACCAACATGGGTCTACTTCATTACTTCCTTGGTATTGAGATACAATAGTCTTCATCAGTGATCACATTATCACAACCCAAGTATGCTCTTGATTTTCTTGCTTGATTTGCCTGAGTGAGTACAAGGATACATCTACTCCATTTCTTTTAGTTGTTAAGTTAGAAGTGAAGTGTTTCACTCCACTTGTTGATGCTACTTTGTATAGACAATTGGTTGGAAGTCTCATATACTTGACACATATATGCCCTAACATATCATTTGCAATTGGCATGGTTTCTCACTTCATGCAAGAGCCACATGAACTTCACTAGAAGGTAGCCAAACGCATCCTACACTATATTCAGGGTACACTTACATATGGGATATGCTATGTAGCTGGTACTGGACTATAGTTAGTGGGTCATATAGACTTAGACTATGCAAGTGATCTTGATTCTTGTAATTGCACTTCAAGATACATGTTTCATCTTGGTTCCAACCCCATTTGTTGGCAGAGTAAAAAGTAGAACACTATTACTCTTTCATCTACTAAGGTTGAGTATTGAGGAGCTATCACTATGGCTACAGAAGCTATTTGGTTACAACATATTCTGGAGGAGTTTGGTTTTCACATACCTAGACCCACTATCATACATTGTGATAATCATAGTACTATTGAAATCTCAAAACATCCAATGCAACATCAATGCACCAAACACATTGAGGTTCATATACACTACATCAGAAAGCTAATTCATGAGTAGGTCATTGGATTGTAGTATTGTCCTAGAGAATAGCATATTACAGATATCTCCACCAAGCCCTTCACTAAGGTCAAGTATCTTTATTTGTGAGATCTCTTGGGGGTATAGGATTTTGACTCTTCTCTTCTTTATTGTACTTATCTCTCTTTTTTGGGGAGGGTTTTTCCCATGAGGTTTTCCCTCTTTCTCCATTTTTAGAGAGATTTCATAGCATTGTATGTAGAGCATTGTATTTGTACATGATTACCTAACATGGCCTAGTAGCCAGGACCCATCATGCATTTTATCATAGCTTTTGTGAGCTTAAGTGCATTCCCCTAAGTTGTACTTAAGGGGGGGGGGGGGGGGGGGGTGTTAGTGTAAATAATTAATTATTATTACACTTTAATTAAGTTTCTTTAGGTTAATGCATTATTATATTAGTTTTCATGTAGACACCTAGGAGTATGTGTAGTCATATGAGTTATCTTGTTTTTGATTAGATAAAAAAGTTTTGCAGGGATCCTGAAACCCAAGTTTGAAACAGAACAAAAGGCCGAAAATAAGCAAATAAAGCCCAGCCAAAGGACAAAGGCCAAACAAAAGGCCAGTACAACAGATCACCAAACAAAAGGTGACCAAAGTGGTAGAACAATAGCCACCAACACAGGTTTTGACTAGGCTCCTGAAACCCAAAGATAAGAAGGGAAGAAATCCCCAACCATTATGCATTACAAAGAACAACATTCCAAAATCCAGGGGGCAAAAAAGAACAACAGACCAAAATCCAGGGGGTGTTAGTGTAAATAATTAATTATTATTACACTTTAATTAAGTTTACTTAGGTTAATGCATTATTATATTAGTTTTCATGTAGACACCTAGGAGTATGTGTAGCCATATGAGTTATCTTGTTGACAACATAGAAGTTTGCATATTCATTTGAGTTGTCATATAGACAACATAGTTGTTCACACTCCAATTGAGCACATGGTGTCTACAACATCTCTTTACAAGATACACCTATGTAAGCTTATCCTCTCATCATCAAACAAAATCTTATACTCAATGCAGGATAATTCACTCTTGGTGGACATGTGCTTAGTTGTGAGGCTTATCACTTTGCTAACTCCTAGTCATTCTAGATGCCTTTATATACAGGCAGTTCTAGTGTGTATTCATCAGTTATTCATTTTCATATTGTTATTATGATCATACATTGTTGGTTCATATTGTGCTAAGTTCTTGAGCTTCTTGATCTTGGTTTCATTTTTCCCTAAGGAAAATTCTTACATTTTTATTATCTACCAGATGGGGTGGAGCCTGCATATGCTATAAGTAGTATATTACATCTTTGTACCAGTTACATTGATCCATATCACATGTATTTAGTTTGAGGTCTTCACATACAACATTTAATTGATTAGCATCTAAATTAGATTGAGCCATTATTCTTTCTAATCCTTGAGCTCTTACTAACTTGGTGATTTGGATATCAATATTAAACTCTTGTATTCTGTTCATTCATCTACACCTTCTACCAGATACCTCTTGCTGAGAGAAAATATCCTTAACTACTACACTAATCACAAATGTAATGAAATCAACACCAACTAAGTAGCATCTAAAGTCCTTGATAGATTTGACAAGTGCATATGCTTGCTTCCTATTGATTTCATAGTTAAATTTTGTAGGCTAAAGAGATTTGCTTTAGAATGTAATTGGTTGTTCCTAGCCATCTTCATTTTTCATAGTAAGACTGTTGTTATGGTATGAAAAGATGCAAAATAAAGGATATGCATAGACTTTCCATCATCAAGTGTCCTAAGGATTGGTGTATTTTTAATGGCATTTTTTATTTCTTGGAAGGTCATAGTAGGTTCTCCTTCCCAACTGAAGGTTGCTCCCTTCTTGAGCATTTTTGAGATTGGTCTATTGATTTCAAAAAAGTTGATTATAAATCTCCTCAAAAATTTAACTTTCCCAAAGAAAGATTGTATACCTTTAAGATTCTTGGTCTTTGGCACCTTGTCAATTATTGCTACTCTTTCAAGGTTAATCTTAACCCCTTCCTTTGATACTATATGATCAAGTAGCTTCCCTTCTATTACTCCAAAAATACATTTCTTTGGGTTTAAAGAGACACCATATTCTAAGGCTTTGATAAAAATATTTTCTAAATGTTTGCAATGATCCTCAACCTTTTTTGAGTATGCAGTCAATTCATCCTAATATACAACCATAAACTTGTCAATATATTCTTTAAAATCTACATCCATAGCTCTTTGGAAATTTTTCCCTACATTGATTAGGCCGAAAGGCATCCTTACATATACATAGGTTCCCCAGGGTGTAGTGAAAGATGTCTTGAATTGTTCTTTTCCATCTACCAAGACCTGGTTATATCCAAAGAAATCATCCATCATGGACATTAATTCTAAACTAGTCACTTGCTACAACATGGGCTCCATATTAGGCAACCCATAGTTATCCTTTAAAGATGCAATATTTAGGTTTCTAAAATCAACACATAGCCTAATATCCTCATTCTTTTTTCTGATTGGTACTAGATTAGACACCCATGAGGAATGTCTAATTGGTTTATAATCCCCCCATCCCTAAGTATCATAAGTTCTTGCATTTTAGGGGCTAGAGTAGGATTAACACTCACTCATATCATGACTCCATATTTAACACTGCCAAAACCTCGTAGCTTTAATAACCTAAGTTAGAATGGCTAGGATAAAACATATCCATCTGAGTGGTTGCAACATAAAAGCTAGTTTTTAGATCTGTGAAGTATAGATAGTTAATTTTTTGCCAATCATCAGAACTTTTTAGTTGGTGTGTAACATATCATTGCAGATTGACTTGATTCTATTGACAAAAAGTTTCTTTTATTTCAATATATTTGGGTTTGTACAATTTTCATGAAAAAATGGAAAATTACTTTAAGTTGTTTTGCTCTAAATATTGGTGATTGATGGAAGTGTACTATAGTTGTTCAAATTCTTATTTATATATTTGGAATTTTGAACAGGAGTAATTTACTAAATAGTTATTTCAATTTTTTATATTATAATATTTCTCACTATGTTTGTGAATTTTTAAGTTAAACCATCAATCATGAAGTATCATGTTGTGGAATGGTTTATTTTTGTATATTTCTTCCATTTATTTATATATATATATATATGTCTATATATATATGTATATAGATATATATATATGTATATATATATATGTATATATATATATATGTATATATATATATGTATATATATATATATATGTATATGTATATATATATGTATATATATATATACATATATATATATACATATATATATATACATACATATGTATATATATATATGTATATATATATATATATATATACATATACATATATATATACATATACATATATATATATATACATATATATATATACATATATATATATATACATATATATATATATACATATATATATATATACATATATATATATATATAAATATATACATATATATATATACATATATATATATATATACATATATATATATACATATATATATACATATATATATACATATATATATATATATATATATATATACATATATATATATATACATATATATATATATAAATATATATATATATACATATATATATATATACATATATATATATATGTATATATATATATATGTATATATATATATATATACGCATTCAAAATATTTAAAAAAAAATCACGAATCTACAAATTTGATTCTCTCATCTGCATTCGTATCAACATCAACAACTTAGGGTTTTATGAGTGTAATACTATTATTTATTAATCAGTCTAGTGCAACTATGTAGTTGATATAGCTCTAGTCGAGTTATAGATGCAACTTTACTTGTAGTACATTCTTCCTTGTAATGAGATTTTTATATGTGGAGTATTGTCATTGTTCTCTTGTTGCCTTTGTGCTTGGTAATTTTATAACTTTTATCTCTTTGCACTATATAAGTGATGAGTAAACAACATTCTACTTATTTTTTCTAGTGCAATCTTTGTTACGATTAGCCTCAAACAAAAAATAATAGTTATATACAAATATAACAAATATCAAAAAATAATAGATTGCACATAAGAGAACACAAGACACCAAGATTTAACATGGTTCACCCAATCCCTGGGCAATGTCCACCAACATCAAGTCCAATATTATTATTATCTAGTGATTACAACCTGATTACAATCTATAATCCCTTACATCTCAATACCACTGTAAGAAATAATTTTTGCATCACACATTCTAAAAATCCCTAACCCTAAACCTTCTTATACTTGAGCTTTTTGCCGCTTACAAAATTAGGGCTAGAATAAGTCATCCAATAGGAAAAATAGTAGTTGATGCCTTTAACAATATAAGGACATTTTTGGCTCGAGGGGTATTGCCCCAGAAAACCCCCGTGAGGATGTTGCCCCTCAACCCCACCCTATATTGTGATAGGGAGCACACCTGGGGTGCTTCCCTAGGACCCTGTAGGGGCACTTCCTCCAAAACCTTGTAGAAATAATATGAGGAGAAAACCATGCTAAATAAACCTTCGTGTTTGATTAGGCTCCACATCACAACAATCCCCCACTTGGAGACTAATCAAAGTACAAAATAATAACCTTCCACTTGGAGACTAATCATAGCACTGCTAAACCTATATCTCCCACTGGAATATACCAAACCACCTTGGACTCTATTGTTATTTTATTCTATTTAGTCAAGAAGACTAACCAAAGATGAAGAGGAGTTTAGCTTCTCCTTTGTCCCTACATAGCCATTTTCTTTCTTCTCATGTTGCTACAACATATCTTTGTAGAACAATTTCTCACTGAATATGATATCCCTGCTTCTTACAATTTTATGATTTTTAAAATCCCAAAGCCTATAACCAAATTAATCAATACCATATCCAAAAAATGCAAATTTCTTTAACTTAGTTTCCAAATTGGTTCTATTTTTAAAATTTGAATGAGAATGATTCACAAGCGAAGGTTTTGAGAAATGAATAACTCACCTTCTTACCAATCCATGCTTCCTCTAGAATACCACAACCCAAAGGAGTAGAGGGACCTCTATTAATGAAATATATAATAGTATTGATAGCCTCCATCCACATGTTTAAGGGCAACCCTACATGCAAACTCATGTTGTTTGCACACTCCATTATAGTCTTGTTCATGCATTCATCCACTCCATTTTGTTGTGGAGTACTTGGAACAGTTTTCTATCTATGAATACCATTAGTGGATCAATAATCTTCAAATTCCTTGCTACATTTCAGATTTGAGATATTTTAATCTTTCAGCACTCTCATTTTCAACCAAGCATTTCCATTTCTTAAAAGTTTGAAATACATTAGATTCCTATCTAAGGAAATAAATCCTTACTTTTCTAGTTGCATCATTAATAAATATAACATAATAATGAAAGCCACCAAGGGAAGATACCTGAGCTCATCCCCATACATCTATATGCACAAGCTCTAATCTCTCACTTTTATTTTCCTTCCCAGTCTTCACAAAAATCACTCTCTTTTGTTTAAATCCATACATAAAACTTTCATAGAAATCCATATTAACACATTTTAGACCTGGTAAGACTTGCTTTGAATGAAGTACTTTCATAGCTTTCTCACTCATGTGCCCAAGTCTATTGTGCCACAACACTATATCAGAATCTACAACATCTATTTGTTTTCCCTGCTCAACTATAATAATTGTTCCTAAACATTCATTTTTCTTTGAAAAAAACAAAGTAGAAGGAACAATATGACTTGTACAAAGATATAAGGTGCCTATTTTCACACCTTTTTCTACTACAAGGGAACCTTTTGAAACCTTCTAGTTTTTATCATTAAAAGTAACTACACAACCCTCATCACTGAGTTGCCCTGTTGAAATTAAATTATTACTCTACCTTGGAACATGTCTTACCTCATGTAGTAGCCAATGATTCTCATTCAACAACTTAATCTTAACTTTTCCCTTCCCAACGATCTAATAGGGTTCATTATCCCCCAAATAAACAAGCCTAAAATCCCCTTAGACATAATCAATAAAATAACCTATATGAGGTGTAGCATGAAATGAAGCACCAGAATCTAAAACCCATGAATCATCAATACTTTCTAAAGACAGAAGCTAAGAATCCTCTTCAAATTTTTTATTTACCACATTTTCCTCCTTGTTTGTCATGCCCAAACTACGTGGCCAAAAACACACAATTTTTTTTTAAATTTATAATTAAAATGCTCTAAGTTTTAATCTGATTTCTTGCAAGAGAAGTGAAGGTTCACTACAATTCATCTTAAGTTTAAAACTCTAGTGGATGAATACATCGTTAAGATTTTGAAATTTTCGTTATTAGATTTATATCAATAAAGTTATGTTCTTACATTTCTTATACAACATTATAGTAAAAATTATTTAAATAATAATGTAGATGACTTCAAATTAGTTTAATTGAAAATTCTAAGCAAATAACGTCTACATTTAAACTTATTTCAAATAGACAATAACCTTAAATTTAAAACCAATTAATACTCAAAAATTCAAACTAACTTCAATACTAAAACTAAATACATTTAATATTTAATTAAAAGAATTATCACATCTACCCATACACTTATATATACTATTCTTAATTATGATTAATTATTAACCTACAAATCAAAAACTAAGTAACATTCAACTAATTTAACATTAATATAAAAACTAACACTACTAAAAAAATATATTAAATTTTGAACAATGGCTTACACAAGTTATAACTAACTAAAATTTACTTAATTTATATTTACAACTTAACTAATTAAACAAACATAATTAAACACAACTATTCCTAAAGATGAAACTAACAATATAACTTAAAACTTTAAAACTTAAATAAAATTAAAACTAACTCCTATTTCAATAACATTACTATACTAACATCTTTAATATAATGCTAATATTAATAAACTTTAAGCTAATAACAACTTACACAACAAAAATAATAAACTAAGTAAAAACAATTTAATAAATTACACTAAATTATAACTATCATGCTAGACTGAACTAATTTCAATTTAAATAAATTAACACTAACTACTAACCCCCTAACCTACTTACTAACCACACCCCTCCATACTAACACCTAACTCTACCTACACCCTACTCTATCCCTACACTCTACTTCCCCCCCTACCCTTACTCCATGGGCAGCGCTTCCCAAGTGTTGTCCTTGGGACAACGCTCTGCCCCATGCAATTCCAAGTGCAGACATGGTCTTATAACTCATGCGCAGGCCAAAGTTTGTAAAGGAAAGGTGACCAAATTTGCAAAAGATTTCAAACAAATTTTAATCCTTTTCATGGTCAGTAAACATTAATGGAGGGGACAGAGGGTGATGTCATCCCATGTGATGACCAAAGAATTTTCAAGATAAAATATTATTATTTTTTAACTGCCCTTCCAAACTAACGTCCAAGGGAGAAGGGAATGAATTGATGACAATAAAATTTTCTAGGTAAGTTAGGATATTTAGTTATATTTGCTTTTCTTTTCTTTTGATAGTTTTTTTTTTATTATTATTATTATTTTAAAATATAATTTTTCAATAAAGCAAAAGGGATTTTAGGGAATCTTTTGATTCTCTATTACCAAAGGCCATTTAATTTGTTTCCCCCATACAAAAGACAGAGAGTTTTTACTCTCTTGAAACTCATTTTTTTTAACAAAAATTTTCTAAGTAAGGTTTACAAGGCAATGCATTTTTTTTCAAAGTGTATTTTTTTGGATGGATTTAAAACATAGATTAATCATTGTGACACAATAATTCAAGATTAATTGATATCGTAAACAACTTGACTTGAACTATCAACCATAACCATTTTCTTTTTTTCTTTCCTTAACATAATTTTCATTTTGAACATATAAGGAAACTAGAAAATTTTGCTTAATTAATCCATCATCATGACATCTTATTTCTAATGTGCATCCATCTAATTTAAAATTACAACTGAATCACATGATAAATAATTATACTCAATCACCATTTTTATTGGCAAACCTAATTCAAAGGCTTAGCCGGGAAAGAACCAAGAAGAAAACTCGGCTTCATTGCCATTACGACAAAGTTTGAAATAAAAATTACACACGATTTTAATCCCAAATTACAAAAATTTAAATAAATTTCCTTCATGACCCTCATCAGGGGTTCCATAACAATTTCTGCAACACATTTCTAAGAACCGTGGAGGGAACAAAATCTGATCAGGTGTCAACAAGCATGACCAAGAGATAATTCAAACATGCATATTCATACGAGGTTTTCACAATAGGATTCACAATGAATCAAAACTAGGGAAAGGTGGATTTTTCCAATAGGAGATGTCAGACACAACACCAAACCAGGTGCCCAATCGGGGCTATAAATCAAGAACTTTCGTTCTTCCATTCTTACATGCCAAAACTCATACATGGTATGTGCTGACAGGTAGGGGCCCATAACACCCTACCCTCTCTCCCTCTTCTAGTCCTGAGAAGAGACTCTACACTGTTGGAGTCCAACTAAAAGGACCTTTCCCAAAATTGGCCACTTCTGCCCTCTCCAAGGGTGAGTAATGCCAAAACACCCATACAAGAAAACTTCAAAATTCAAATAGAAACATGGAAGAAAAGCATTCAAGAACATGGTTTTCAAATCTTCCCAACATACCCACAAACATACAAGCATCCAAATAACAACACCATAGCAAAGCATGAAACAAGCATGAAAAACTGAACAAGGGAGATGAAATTCCTACCTTCGCAAAGAGGTAATGGAAAATGAATAAGTTTGAGTAGAGCTTTTCCCTTCCTTGCTTCAATCTTCCATGACTCCTCTCTAAATGTAGAGATTGGGTAACAACCTCAACTAGTCCAAGAAGGGCCTCTAAATAAGACTCAAACTCACCCACCAAAAGGAGCAATAACTTCTCCCACCCACCTACAAATCTAGAAGCTCCTAACTCAACCCACACTATGGTTAAACACTAAGTGGAGGTGAGGTGATGCAACTCATGGTAGCCATAGTCAATTTTCGCACAAAGGCAAAAAGAGACTTTTCGAGTGACCTCAAAAGTCAATAAAAGGGGCTTAGGGGTTGGAAAAGACCCCCAACCCATACCCATACCCCTTGGGTATAAATATTTCATGATTTAAAGCCTTAGGAATAGGTTTAGAGCCAAACAAAAGCTAGAAAATGATTAGGACCAACTAGCAACTCTAAAATGCAGATCAAGCACTAATTCGGATTAAGGATGACTAAACTTGATTAAGAACCAAATTAGCAAAAGATACTAACTTAATTTGACTTAGGTCCAAGGGTTACATAGCTAACCCTAACTAGCACGCTAAAAAGCACAAACAATTCACGAGTGTCAAGTGACACTAAGAAAACATAGTTACGAACATTAACATTTACTGATCACAGGAAAATAGATACATACATCTCACAATTAAAATACTTGAATTACTAACAACAAGGTTTCCAAAATTAGCACATAGAGATCAGTTCTGTTCCTCCGTCAATTTTCTCAGCTAAAATATCTGCACACTCATTGCACACATTAGTAGTCCCATAAAATCACATGTATATATATATATATATATATATATATATGTATCAGAAATTCACATAAATTGAAAAATACATCAATCAGGGTTTCTTTCATCCTACTTAATTTTTAACCATTTAAAATCTCTTAAATCAAAGTATCAATCCTACATTTATTGATTTCATCAACATACATATACATAAAACATTAAATGACAAACATCAAATATCTGAAAATAACATCACACAACATAAAATAATATAATATGTTCAAGTATCTAATAATGTCTCAACATCTCAAGTTGTGAGTATCAAAATGATAAAGTAACAACTAAGGCTACGAAGGGTCGGGGCGAGGCCTCACATTGTTTCCTTCTAGTTTATCTCTTTCATTATTCTTTCAAGTCCAACAATCTTTCTTCTTATGCCTTAGTTTCCCACAATACCATCAATCTCTTAGTCCTATGGATTGAGAACTCTTCCTCTTGATTTCCCATAATTTTTGGAATTATCTCCTCTTTCAATAATTTTGCCTCTACTTTGTGCATTTAAAGCACTTCCTGATATAGATCCACCTAAGGTTTTCCTACGAGTTTCCTTACTCAAAATAACATTGATCACATTATCATATTTTAGGGTATTAGATCCAAAAATATAATTACTCACAACCATTACCAAGTCATTCCAGCTTTTAGGCAAAGAACACAAAATCAAGAGAGCCCTAATTTCTTCATCAAAATTAATATCCACAGAAGATAACTAACTGGTAACAGTATTAAACTCATTAAAATGATCCGCAACAGATCCACCTTTTGTCATCTTTATATTAAATAAATGCTTCATGAGAAATACCTTATTTGAAGTAGAGGGCTTTTCATACAATTTTGCTAGGGTTTCCATCAACTCTTCCATCGTCTTCATTTTTATATTGTTAAGTGTCACTGATGGTGCTAGGCACAACTGAATGCTTCCAAGTGCCTTTCTATCAAAAATATCTCATTCCTCATTTTTCATAGTTCCTTGGTCTTTAATTTTTCCTTCCAATGACCTCCATAAATCCTTCTAATAGAGATAGTCCTCCATTTCCATAATTGAAAGTTATGCCCATTAAACTTGTCAACTCTTAGCTTACCCTCATCTACCATCACTCTCACTCAACTATGAGACTCCCACTTAACTACAAGACCTTTTTGCAGAGGATCGCTAAAAAAAATGATGACAGTCTAGCTTAAAAAAATGATGACAACTTGGCTTTAATACCACTTGCTATGATTAACCTTAGACAAAAAATAGTAGTTACATGCAAATATAACCAATATCAAAAAGTAATAGATCACACATAAGAGAACACAAGATACCAAGATTAACATGGTCCACCCCATCCCTGGGCTACATCCACCAACAACAAGTCCAATATTATTATTATCCAGTGATTGCAACCTGATTACAATTTGTAATCCCTTACAACTCAATACCACTACAAGAACCAATTTTTGCATCACACATTCTGAAAATCCCTAACCCTAAGCCTTTTTATACAAGCTTTTTGTTGCTTACAAAATTAGGGCTAGAATAAGTCATCCAATAGGAAAAATAGTAGTAGACACCTTTTATAATATAAGGACATTTTTGGCTTTAGGGGTGCTGCCCCAAAAAACTCCCATGGGGGCATTGCCCCTTGTAATGCGATAGGGAGTGGACCTGGGGCGCTACCACTTGAGCTTGTCTTGGGGGCACTGCCCCTGAACCCTTGTAGAAATAACATGGGGAGAAAACCTCACCGAATAAACCTTCAAATCTAATTAGGCTCCACATCACAATATTCTTGGCCCATGTGAACATGAAGTACACATTAAACATATATAGAACTTTGAAAAATAACCAACATCTTCTAAGGCCTGTATTTGATCTAGCATGAATTTTTTGCAAGATGATTGGCTAATATTTGAATTTGTTAGCATGTGAACTTTCTTTAATGCAATTTCTTTGTAATTTTTATCTATGGCTTTATTTATTATACCTTTTTAGAGTTTTCCTATTAGGATTTACTCATATGATTATTCTACTCTCTAGTAATAATTAGACATGCTCCAAATTTTGTTTGCTCAAGACTTTTAACCACCTTGAATCTGTTATAGTAAATTACCATATTGTTTAGATCTATTGAACTAATTTGGTCATTTATTAATATAATTTATATTCTCCTCATGGTGCATCAATTGCCTTTATTTGATATGAAATGACTACCACTTGTGATTTTATTAACTCTTATACTTTCTCTAACCAATTTTACCATTCCTACAAAACTATACTAATACTAGGTGTCTTCTAAAGTACTCTATTTGTTTCTTGTTTTTGAAGTACTTGCAATTTAGGTTTCAATTGTTCAATATCTTGAGGATAGATTGATGTACAATAAGTTGGATATTCTTTAGAGATGAATTTTTAAAAAGAGAGGAATCCATGCCATGAATTTTGAGCTAAGTGGCTTTTGTGAAGCCAACAAGTATTTAATATTTTTTAATGACCTAATGCACATCTATGCATGAAAAGCTGAGGTAGAACTCTAATGAGAATTTAAAGTTGATTTTTTAGTGTTGTTCAAGTTCTTTTCATGATCTACATTGTTTGTCAAATCTTATAACTTTTTAGTAAGTAATTAAATGACTAGTATATTAATCTTATATAGTGGTTTGTCGATATCAATTGCATGGAAAGGTGGAAATAGAAGATGCTCAAAACATATGCCTACATGGCAAAAATTTGTACATAAATTAGGTGTAAATATAGATGTTGAAACAAAAGGCATTGGTTGAGGTGGTGGTAATGGCTTATTAGATGTGTGCAGTGATTTGACTGCCAATTTTTTCTCTGTTCTTGCACATGAATCCCAAAGCACCAAAAAATGGACAAATAGTCATGTTTTAATCATTATTATAAGATAAAAGAACCCATTATAATCCAAAGAATATAAAGGATTAAAATTAATATTAAATCTACAATACTACAATTATCAATATTCTCTATTAACATCCTTTAAAATGCAGGGAATTTTTTTTATCTATTTAAGCTTACTTGGAAGGCTCAAGACCCACAATGCTATTTGTAACTAAAGAAGCCACCAATACACCTACAAGTTCTTCCCTTACAACCATTCCAATTTGCATGGCTGCTCTAGTCCCTTTAAAAGATTCCTTCTAAATCCAAATTTAGGGCAATTTCCTTCACTTCTTTTGCAACTTTCTAGGCTCCCTTCTCTCTTCCGATTACTAATGCTTGGCCTTCTTTACCACTTCTTCCATTTTCTTCAACTACTTAATCTTGAAAAATGGAAACTCCTTGACTTGGGCTGGTTGGAAAAAAATTGAAAGTGAAAGGCCTAAAATTGGAATTTCTACTAACTACCTTATGGATATCATGTCTACACTTGAAATAGGTTGAATAGAGGAAGACAACTTTAGACGTGAAATGTTGAAAACAAATTGATACAAGTATGAGAATGTGTTTCAATCATTGTTTTGTCACTAATGTGAAAATTGCTACTTGTTGGTAAGACAACTACTTAGATTATTTGAGTACTATAATTTGTTTGATTGATGAGGAGGTTTTGATCAAATTAGATAACAATAGCACCTAGAGGAAAGGTTGATTTATGGTATGAAAAAAGAGTACAAATATTAGTTAAGACAGTGATGTTACAGTGCATTGATTGTCTACTTCAGGTTGCAAAGGATGGAAAAAATGATTAAATTTAGAAGAAGAAGTAAAATGAATTTAGTCTACCAAGCTTGATGGAGTGGATAGTAGGCGCTGAGAAAAGTAAGTACAAGCCAAGAAAAAAATTAGTTGGTGCCAAGAAAAGTCAAATTTCAATGTATGTCGAGTGATATAGTGTAAGCCAAGTAAAGTTTAGTTGATGCCAACCACCAATAAACTTTAGTGTTTTCTTAGTGATCTAGTTGATGCCAAGTAGAAGAACAACATGGAAGCCGAGTGACATCATATTAATGTCAAGTGCCAGTATTCACCTTAAACCATGGATTTGATGAATCTGGGCCAACTATTTTTTTCTTGAATTTTGTGAAGCATGTGGAAGATAACTATGATGAGTTAGTGGAACATAATTCATGGTAAATCATTTTGAGGTGAATTCAAAGAGGATTGAAGGAGAAGTTTCTAGAAGGGAATAAAATGAAAAGATGGGTAGATTCAGTGAATCCTACCTAATCTTACCTAACCCTAAAATGGACGATAGAGGTTGTATGACAAAAGATCTTAATTTTTTATTTATAGAGATGGTTGCTCAGAAGAAAAGAAGTCTAAAGTATTGTTTCATTAGTGAACAAACATAAGAGACTACTATTGGCAAGTAAAGAAAGAAGGCTTAAGGGTATGGATGCTTGAAGGGTGAACAAGCTATCATAGTTGAAGCAGATGAAAGCCAAGTAGAATGGAGGACTGAAATAGAGATATGTAATCTGCAAAGTGAGTTGTAAGTTGTTATTAGATCAAGCCTTAGTGTTACTTTCTAATCATTGTACCAATCTAGAGTAAATCCTTTGGATTAAGGTTTACCTAATAGTCATTTGTAAATCCTTTAACTAGGTGACATTCCAAGTGAATGATCTAAAGTCCTCTAACAAGGCTCACTCCTCATAGGCTGATTGAAATCCACTAACCAGGTCACATTTAATAGTATGTATTGTAACCTTTAACAAGGTTGGCCTTTCAAAGGCATCACTTCAAAAGAGTGAAAATGAGTAGCATGTTGCTAGTGGTTTTCACAAATTGGGTTTCCATGTAAAATCATTGTGTCAAGAAATCAAAGAGGATTGAAGGAAAATTTTCTAGAAGGGAATAAAATGAAAAGATGGGTAGATTTAGTGAATCCTAACTAATCCTACCTAACCCTAAAATGGATGATAGAGGTTGAATGACAAAAGATCTTAATTTTTTATTCATAGAGATGGTTTCTCAGAAGAAAAGGTTGCCATGTGTGAGAACCTAAGGAAGAAAATGAGTCTAAGGTATTGCTTCATCAGTGACCAAACATAAGAGACTACTATTGGCAAGCAAAGAAAGAAGGTTTAAGGTTATGGACGCTTGAAGGGTGAACGAGCTATCATAGTTGAAGTGTTTGAAAGCCAAGCATAATGGAGGAGTGAAATAGAGATTTGTAATCCACAAAGTGAGTTGTAAGTTGTTATTAGATTAAGCCTTTGTGTTACTTTTTAATCATAGTACTAGTCTAGAGTAAATACTTTAGATTAAGGTTGATGTAATAGTCATTTTTAAATCCTTTAACTGGGTGACATTCCAAGTGAATGATCTAAAGTCCTCTAATAAGGCTCACTCCTAATAGGATGATTGAAATCCTCTAACTAGGTCAAATTTAATAGTATGTATTGTAACCTTTAATAGGGTTGGCCTTTCATAGGCCATCATTTCAGAAGAGTGAGAATGAGTAGCATGTTACTGGTGGTTTTTTCCAAATTGGATTTCCATGTAAAATCATTGTGTCAAATGTGTTATTGAATTTGTTATGTTTCATGCTTATATTTTTGCAAAGTTGATTTGATAGTAACCTACAAGTTTAAGTCATTGTACAAGTTTAAGTTTAAGTAACCTATATGTTTTATGGATAGGGGTTCACTAAGCTATGAAAAGTTTTATTTGTAGATCTAGGCCTTGGATAACTGATTCACCCCCCTCTCATTTATTCTAAAGAATTCCAATAGTGAAAGGGATTAAAATTGAATTGTTTCTACTTGAAATGAGTTGAATAGAGAGAGAACAAGAAGTGAAAGTCCTAAAAATGGAACTTTTGTTAAGTGCCTTATTGATATGCTTGAAATGGGTTGAACAAAGCAAGAACAAATTTAGAAGAAGTGAAAGTTCTAAAAGTGGAACTGCTACTAAGTGCCTTATGGATATACTTGAGATGGGTTATGAATAGAGGGAGAATTTTTTAGGAGCAGTGAAAGGCTTAAAAGTGCAATTTTTGCTACGGGTCTTATGTATATACTTGAAATGTGTTGAATAGAGGGAGAAAAAAATTAGAAGTGAAAAGCCTAAAAGTGGAACTGCTACTAAATGCCTTTTGGATACACTTGATGGGTTGAACATAAGGAGAACAGGATGGGTTTGTCATTATATTTGATTTGATTTGAAGAGAATGTGTTTCTTTTAAAAATAGTGAAGGGCTTTAAGATTGGGGAGGCATAACTCAATAAATTAGAAAGTGTAACTCAATAAATTGTGTCATTTTCCAATTAATAACTACTGCAGTTCTCAAATCAAATATCTATGTGAACAGAACAAAAATTTCATATATTGTTTCATGGAAATATTTTTTTAACGTCTTATTTTGCCCTTCTGGCTTCAAAACTAGTGCTAACTATTGTTGCCAATCAAGGCTTGTAATAAGGAGATAAACATGGTCCAATTTCTATCATCGAAGATGAACATAGTGGTATCAAATATTTATGAAAATGAATTTTCCTTAAGTTTGAATAGTTCTCAATTGCTTGTTTATGGAGCTTTGGTCTAGATGTAAGATGGATAATTTATTTCTAAGTGACCCAGTTTACCAGCATTAGGTTGTATCTGTGTTGAACCATTGGTCTAAGACTCTTGATTAGCTTAAGTAGAATGTCATGTTGTAATAAGTGTAACTATTTGTTAGAATCAACTATAGTGAGACAATGTGATATGGAGACAGTCTACAGTTAAGTAATTAATGGGAAATTTTGTGTAGTTAGAAAAATGATAGTGTTGAAAAATTAGTTCTTGGTCGTAGTTGAAGTGTCATTTTCTTGATTTTTATCTAATTTGGATTATTTTCTTGAAGTGTTACTGAGAAAAAGAAAAGAAAAAATAATGTACTATACATTGTATGGGATGATTAAAGATGATAATGAATAGCCATTGACAGAATTAAGAAATAATCTGGTCAATCTAGAAATGGATATCTAGATAACAACAATATGAGCATGGCATTATTAAATGATGGTTCATATTTATATTAAAAAAATGGGTTTTTATATTTAGATAATTTTAAGGAATTTGTTAAGTCTTTTGAGATTCTTGTGGACTCAAAAACCTTAGCAAATCAGACACTTGAAAATGAGAACTTGAACCCTATTTTTAAATCAATATCTTATGTTTTCAAAACCAAACTAATTATGAAACTACACTTTTTGTGATGTACATTTTACTTTAGGTTGGGTTTGGGGTTGACTTAGTACACTGGCCAATTTTTGATGTTTACTAGAGGCTTGAGAGTTATTGTTTTATGATGAGTATATGATGTCATGGTATTGTGATATGATCTTTGAGTTATGGATCAATGTTTATATGGTGATTTTATTGGTGAAATCTATGATTTTTCAATCAGCTATCTTTTTGTGCTTTCTAGTTGCTTGTATAAGAACTGATGCATTTTATTAATGATCTTATGAGACTTTTTACTATTTGAGCTTAGGGTGGGATTGTCTTTTTGTATGCTAGGAAGTGACATGCAATGGAGGTTGGGTCCCTAAAGAGGATGCTTGGGTAACCCATTGTAGGTTGTTTTAATAAATGATAGCATTTCATTAAATGGGTTTAAAATGAATTAATAAGAGTCGGTGTTTTTCCTTGCCCATGTCTCGAGTGCTAGTACATGCTAGGATGGGAGTAGAGAGGATGCTTGGTTGTGACCTTTCTTTGTTAGTATGCATTGTATGTACAAAAGGATACTAATGTGACATAGATTCACTAGGGAGGTGGAGTCTAGAGAGGCTGCCAGGGTAACCTTAAAGTACTTGATTCATGTGATGACACTTGCCCACTTACATAGTGCATTTCCTACATTTCTTTGTTGCCTTTGGTTTTAGATGTCTTTATTTTCTTGGTACCTTTGAGATAGATTTCTATCAAGTTTTCCTTGACCTAGATGTTGGTTTGAATTTTGGGATTGATATTCGAATGGGACTTGAGATTATCTCCTCATCCCAATGGGAGTGGGCCATTTAGGTTCCATGAGGTCGGGTGGTAGTGTTTCTTGTAATGCCCCGATCAAGAACCCAAGAGAAATAAACCTAATATGTTACAATGTTTACTGAACTATTTTTTTTTTTTTGAAGTTTAAACAACATCAAGATAACATTAATGCGGAAGCAATAAGAACATACATATCAAATACACATTTGTAATTACAGATATAGTTTCAATTCCTCAAGGATTCCTTTATGTTGAGTCACATTTAATAATTTTAAATTAATTAGTTTAAGTTCCAAGTACAATGTCTCAAGATCATAAAGAAATAACAGATACATAATCACATAAGCAAAGCATAAGTATATCTAATACAATGAAAGTACATCCACTAAATAACATCCACTGCACATGTCGCAGGGTATGTGAAAATAGATACAACAAATCAGAATACATGATAACATATATACATCATCAGAAAAGAAGTCTCCAAGATAAGAAATAAGAATGATAAAGGTACATCTTCTGCAACGAACATTCAATAGCTGGCAATGTGAAGGGGGACCCAAATGGTAAGAAGGCACTACCTCTTGACCGCATGGTTACCTAGTCAGGCTTCCACTCCCACCGTGCAGGTAAGATAATGAACAATCCACAAACGGCTATCAAACATAAAACATTCCTAGGCATGGAATACCTACTAGCCAAAACTATCTTAAAGGTAACACATACTACTCAAGATGATAAAATAATCCAAAAGTAAGACCACTCAATCCAATATCAACACCTCATAACCAAACATCATTCACAAACCAAGTATAAACCAAATACCAAGATCACAAGATAAAGTCAACAAAAGACAATCACCTCAAAAAACCACATGTCAAAAGTACATCATCCATAAATCACCAATCATCATCAATGAAAATAAATGACCATAATAAATGCATCCAACAATAAGTACACCACCAAAGGTACACAAATCTACAGAGGAGACTCAGGCTACATACTAGGGAGTGTCATCACATGGCTACTTGAGTTACCCTGGACTGATCTCTTAAGAGACCCCAGACCCTCAAGCATTGAGTTACCCAGGACTGGTTACTCTGAACCCCAGACCCTCAACATCACACATATGGAAAGCTAGAAAGCCCTCTCAAGAAGACGAGACACTCATCTCATTCCCATCCTTAGTCTATACAAGCACTCAAGGCATGGGTAGATCAAAAATTTCTAACTTATCTTTTTAGTGTGTTTCCCCCCCATAAATTTTAATTACTAGATTATCACTTATTACATAACTTGCATTAGGTTACCCTGGCACTGACCACTTTGGGTCCTGGACCCCTATGCAAGCCACTCCCAAGTCACATACCTAGACAACCTCTCCTAAGCACATAAAAACACAGTTGTGTCCCATACCATAACACCCATAAAGATCAAACTCGGTTCCTCAATAGGCAACCTGATAATAGGATGGTTCTCCCACCCAAGTACACATAAATGCTTCATAAAGTAAACCTCATAAATATAATTTTCAAACTATATCACAAGACAAACCATGACATCCAGTCACATAAATGGTATAACAGAAAACTCACAAACCTCTGGTGTACATCCTAGACTGGTCAACACCTAATCGACTCCAAAATCCAAAGGCATAAATAGTACAAGCAACACCACAGTTTCATAGTTTGGTTTGATTTGAGAATACACCATAGAGTTAAAGATAAAGTTTCAGTTGCATTTCAAAGAATATTTTTAAGTTTATAATATTCTCAATTTATTAAGGTCGTTTGCTATCGATAATTTAAATAATTTCAATACTTGATTCAAACATCTTTCTTCTATTAATAATCCTTAGTTAAAAAGATTTTAACTAATTTAATTAATACATATATATTTTAAACAAAACCATTCTAATATTATTTAATTATTTATTAACTAAATAATACTAATGACAATACTTATTAATTAATTATAAATAAATAAATAATTTTTAATAACGTTTATTAATCAAATTCATTAATTAAAATTTTATTGAATTTAATATAATTATAAAAGAAATTTATTAATAATTATATTAAATACCAATTAAAATCGATTAATAATTTTTTCTTTTTTTAAATTAAAATCTAAAAAAAAAAACCTTTCAAAAATATATGTATTTTTATAACATTAAAGCGTAATTAAAGGCCCGCCGGCCTATTACCTGCGGCAGCAGGGTACCCTGCTGCATGCAGCAGCAGTACAACTGCTGCCTACGGCAGCAGAGGTACCGGTTGTCGCGGCTCATTAAAGCCGACAACAGGTACGAGGGGGGGGGGGGTAATATCCCCACCCTTTGTATAATATATATATATATTTTTATTATTTATTTAAAATAAAACTTTTAGAATTTGTTTACAATTATTAATAAATTCAGATTTATTTTATTATTTAAAATAAACTTCTAAATATATTTCCAAATATATATAAATCTAGTTTTCATTTTATTTAAAATATCTGTAATAATATTTTAAATAAATAAATATTCTTTTTTTTTCTTTTACTTTATTTTATTAAAATTTATGATATTTATTTTAAACAAACTCCACAATTATATATATATATGTATGTATGTATGTATGTATGTATGTATGTATGTATGTATGTATGTATGTATGTATGTATGTATGTATGTATGTATCACATTATTAATCTGATAGGAAAACTAAGTTTAATTATTCGAATTTATAATTCAAAATTTTCTTCTTCTTCTTTTTTTTTTCAAACCCTTTCTCAGATTAATATCATTCTTATAGTCTATTAGAAAAAGGACAACATTTATCTTCTAAATCTCAAACCCGATTTCAAAATCCAATAGATTATTGTATTTGTTGGATTTCTTATTAAATCTTATTCTTATTAAAATACAACCCTCTAAAATAAACTTAGCGATGTATCCATCTAAGTCCATGTACAAATATTTCTCAATCAAGAATAAATATTTGCATACCAAGAAAAACAACACATGCAAAAGACACGGAGCAGACAGAAGTTTGAAAAGCGAAAACTACTATACAATTAAATCACAAGATCCTACCTGGATCTGATGCTAACCTCTGACAACTAAATGCAAATTCCTACCACAAGAAAAATCTTTCAAGCCACGTAAAATTCTTTTCTTTCCAACCCTTCGAATTGCTCTCCTTAAACCTGTGTGTGCCCTGAAAACCTGTGTTCGAAAAACTTCTGTGTGTGTAATAATGACCCCAAAACCCTCTAATATAGAATCTAATTACCTTTTAGGGTTTCTGTCCCCACAACTCTAAAATTACAATTATTTAATTTAATTAATTCATTCATGCACAATTAATTTTTTTTTTTTTTTAAATTAAAATATTCTTTTATTATTCCTTCATGCACTTTAAGTGAATTGTTAAATTTCTTTATTTAACTTTCCACTTTACTTTACTTTAAATTAATTTATTAACTTTAATCTCATGCGCACTATAATAAAATATCTTAATCAAGTTCACATATTTTATCTTTTAAATTAATCTCTTATATTTTAAACTCATTCATGCAAACTTAAAACATATTCATAATTTAATATCTTTTTACTTTTTTAATTTATTTTTGAACGTTTTAATTTGATAAATATTTATTAACTTAAATAACAATAATATTTAGCATTTATTTAAAAATGAACTCTAAATATATTATTATTAAATTAAATAAATATTATCTCGTTCTAAATTTATTCTTAAAACTTTTATCTTCAAATCCAATTCTTTATATTTAATTAATTTCTCAATTAATTAAATATAATTAAATATTAAAATATCATAATAATTTTCCATTAAATTAAATTATTAATTTAATCTATTAATTAGACTTAATTAATAAAAATTCATCAACGACTCACAAAACAACATATGCACAAAATACTCACGGGTTTAAAAAGGGTAGATAGTCTATTATGAGTCCTCCTTGCAGGACAAGTATTATAGGCTTATGGCTAGGATTGGACCTGATCATTATCTTCCCATTCTCACCATTTGAGTATTTGTAATAGGGCACGCTCATCCTGGCAATTCAGGGAAGTCGATGCCCGGTACCTGCATCTTGCATAAAAGATGAGCATGTACATGTATATAATATATCTAAACTAAACAGACAATGGCACGGAGTGGTTCATCATGTAGATTTCGACTAGCAGGTGACTACGACTCCTCCCTTAACCACATCAAACACTTCAGACAGAAAGATAAAATAAACACGCGCACCATACACATGCAAGTATGGGGTAAGTATCATAAAAATCACAAGTCTAATATCAAATGCGCACATGTAATAATGCATCTCTATCAATACAACATAATCATCATTAAAGACATCGCGTTAACATTGTTACAAAAGAAACCACATTTACTAATTAGGAATCATTAAGACATCATTAATGACACATGAATGAAATCAACTAAGCAACAATAACTGATACATTTGTAATCAAAATCATGAAATAATATCATAATATTACAAATCTAGTATCTCTAAAACTAATCAAAGCATAAAATCAACCTAAAAGAATTTACAATGATAACAGAAATGTGAATTAGGGGCAAACACTACATTTCTTATACCATTGAGATCTGACAATTGGATGTCATTACTAGATGTACTTGTGTAGTTGTTCCTTTGATTCTAATCTTGTGTTTCTAATGGATTGTTATATTCTATTGTAATATATTTAATTTTCAAAGATCTTATGAGATGATGTAGTTTATTCATGATGTATATTTTTTGAGCTTTTCATATCCTATGAATTTTACAGTGGATGATTATTCATTTTGGTTACACCATGGGACATCTTATGTAATTACATATTATTTAATTGGATTTGTATTTGTAGTTATGTAATGATGTAGATTTTGGTTATGTATTAGATTTACTATTAATAAAACTTATGTGCGATTCAATGTCATGGGACCCTTAAGAGATGTAATTTGTTTATGGTTTGTTTATATGTATGTGAGTTATTGCTTCTATTGTATTATCTTGTTATTATAATATTAAAAAAAATGTTTGGAAAACTTAGTGAAACTTTAGGTTAATTTTTTTTGGGTTCCCTGGCAGGGAGTTACATATGGTATCAGAGCCTGAATTTCTACATGGGGAGCTCTAGGTATATTGGAACACTACTAGATGACTAATAGTTAAAATAAAATGAAACTTAAGATGTTATATGTATCTTCTTCAACTTGAACACTTGAACTTCAAACTAAAATGTACTTAAATCTAGAATGGGAAAATCTGGATTTACTTTCAAAACATGTTTCTTTTGTTTAATCTTTACAGTAGTATGTTCTTATTGATATTCTAGCATCTCATTGGTCTTTCTTGGATATTATTGTAGGATGGTATCTAGGACTAGATCAACAGTGAGAGGCTATAGCTCAGGTTGTGGTAGAGGTTGTGGATGAGGCAGGGATATCAGTGTGCATGGGTCTAGCCATAAGAGTCTTGTTCATGAAAAGGATATGGAGGAGCACAATTGGGGGAACTAGGGTGATTCAGAGGAGGCTAATTTGAGATAGATGATGAGGAAAATCTTAGAGCATCTACCTCCTCCTTGGGATGTTGATCATGAGGAATTACATCATGTAGGGAATAAGGAGAGGTAGAGGTCCAAGACTCCTTGGGGAGAGCTCCATGGTGATAGACAGAGATCAGCTAAGGCCACTTAGATGAGGAACCTACAAAGGTCCAAGATCAAAACTTTCACTGGGGTTAGTTCAGGATATGTGGTAGAGTAGTGGTTAATTGCTTTAGATAGATGCTTTTCTATACAAGACTTTGACTCTAATGTCAAAGCGAGGTTTGTCATCATCCAGTTGCAGCTCTTTGGGGCTACATGGTGGAACATTGAAGAAAAGAAGTTGGGTGTGAATATGAACACTGTTACATGGGACTTATTCCTTAAGAACTTCCATGAGCACTTTGTACCGAAAGAATTACATCAATAGAAAGTAGATGAATTTCACAATCTGAGATAGTATACTATGCCTATGGAAAAGTATGAGTGGAGATTCTATGAGCTCATGCCTTATGCGGGGCTCAGTGTTAGCTCACCACTAATGGTATAATATTTTATTCAAGGTCTGAATAACCATTTCATTGGTGGTGTTAAGGAATTCCATACTAAAAACCTAAAAAATGTGATACATCAAGCTATAATTGTAGAGCATAAGGTTACTTTAGGACATGGTGGTTTTGTGGGAGCACCTGTAGCATCAGGGTCCAAAGGTAACTAAAGAAAATGTAGAGATAGGAAGCCTCCTTACCCCAAGGAAAACTAGGGCCAAAAACAATAGCAACTATAGTAGTAGAAGGGGTCCTACCCTTTGACAGAGAGTGGTGGTGGTGGTTCTAATGCTTAGAACTTCCATAACTCAGAACACAATAGGAGAAATCAGAATAATCATCCTACAAATAGTAATCACTCTTTTTCTGATAGAGATAGCCATTAGTAGTTGAGTACACCTCCAATAGGGAGAGGTTTAGGTAGAGGCATAGGGTATTTCTCTTGTGGATAGTTTGGGAATATTGCAACCAACTACCCATAATGTACATCTCACTATTTAGGACCTAGGTTAGCAACATTTGAGCCTACATTTAGTGATGCAAGTAGATCACACAGAGTCTTTGTAGTGGTAGATGGTGAGCCAAGAGGATCACCAGGGTACCATAGTTGAGACTACAAGAGCTATTAGAGGTACACCCCTTTCCATCTTGTTTGATTTAGGTGTTATGAATTCTTTCAAATTGTGTTCCATAGTTGTTAAATGCAAGCTAGAGGTGGTTAAGTAGGACTTAGGTTGGCAAGTGGAACTAGCTTCGAGAGCTAAGATTCCCACAAATTCTTTAGTGTAATAGTGTGAATTAAACCTAGGGGTTTTTTTACATTAGTAGACCTTTTGGTTATTCTTCTTGGTTCTTATGGTGTAGTGTTAGGTATGGACTAGCTTGGCTCTCATAGATCTATGATTGATTGTAGAAAGAAGACCATTCTATGTAAGGATGATTAGGGTAAGGACTATGAGATTGTAGGCATCTAGAGACCTATATCCCTCTGGATGATCTCTATTATGTAGTTGCAGTAGAGCTTTCATAAGAGTTTTCAAGTGTTTTTTGTTACTATGAGCCAACTTGAGGAAGAAGAACCTACTGGAAAGACTCTAGACCACCCTATCTTATAGGATTATGTGGATGTCTTTCCTAGTGAAATTCTAGGTATGCCACCGAAGAGGGACATTGACTTTGTTATTGACCTCTTCCTAGGAGTAGAGCTCATTTCTAGAGCTCCTTATCAGATGACCACTCAAGAGTTGAGTGAGTTGTGCCTACATTTTGAGGACCTTTTGGCCAAAGGTTTTATTGGACCAAGTGTTTCTCCATGGGTAGCACTAGTGCTCTTTGTGAAGAAGGATGGATCATTACATTTGTGCGTTGATTACAAACAATTTAACAAGATAATGATTAAGAATAGATATCCTTTACCAAGGATCAATGATTTATTTGACTAGATCAATGGAACCAAAGTGTTCTCTAAGATAGATCTTAAGTCAGGATACCATCATCTTTACATTCAAGATGCTAGCATTCATAAGACCACCTTCTGCACTCGCTATGGATACTACAAGTTTACAATGGTTCCATTTGGTTTGATGAATGGAGTATTTCATTCTTACCTTGACCAATTTGTACTTGCATTCTTTGATGACATTTGGGTATATCCTAGATCCTAGGAAGAACATGAGGAACATCTACAGTTAGTTCTTCAATGCTTGAGAGACAATAAGCTTTATGCCAATACAATAAAGTGTGATTTGTTTTAGTTTGAGATACAATATTTAGGGCATATCATATTAGGGGATGGTATCTCAATAAACCTTTTGAAGATCCAGGTGATGCTGGATTTGCTTACACCCACTACTATTTGTGAGATTCGTAGCTTTATGGGTTTGGCCAATTATTATCGCAGGTTTGTTTAGAACTTGTCCAGAGTAGCATATTCTATCACTTCCCTTAAGAGAAAGGGAATGAAGTTCATTTGGATGGAGAAATATGAGGAAGAATTCCAAAAGCTCAAGGAGCTTTTGACTAGTACACCAATTCTAGCAATACCTGATCTAGTAGGTGAGTTTATGGTGTTTATAGATGTATCCCTAGAAGGGATTGGAGTAGTATCAATGCATGATGAACAAGTGATTCCCTAGGAGTCACACAAACTCAAGGATCATGAGTTGAGATTTCGCATGCATGATCTTGAGCTAGCTATAGTTGTTCATGCTCTAGTGAGATGGAGAGACTTCTTGCTAGGGAATCATTTTGAGCTTCATAGAGACCATCATAGTTTATAGTATACATTCACGCAACCTTATATGAATGCTACACAAAGGAATTGGATAGAGTTTCTATGCGAGTATGAATTTGAGGAGTAGTATATTCATGGAAAGGAGAATGTGGTAGCTAATTATTTGAGTTCTAGGAGACATGAGACACTATATTTGACTCTTAGTGTAGAATTGAGGGGTCATATACTTTAGGCACTTCCTACAAATACTTGGTATCGAGAGTTGAGCATGGAGATAGATTCAGGGAGACATTTAGAGGGTAGATTTTTAGGTAATGTCCTAGAGTCAAATGGACTTTTTGGCTATTTAGAGAGGATTTATGTACCACTTTTGGATGAGCTTCATACATTGATCCTATCAAAGGCCCATCATGCACCTTATTTAGCACATCCAGGTGTCAAGAAGATGCATGCAGATTTATGATGTTTATACTTTTGGACAAGGATGAAGTGTGATATCATTGATTTCATGGCTAGGTGTCTTGAGTGCCAAAGAGTCAAGGCAGAGCACAAGCATCTAGTAGGGCTTTTAAATTCTAATCTCATTCCTTAATGGATGTGGGATATTATTTCTATGGATTTTATTATGGGATTACCTATGATTTCTCATTGATATGATGCTATCATGGTCACCATTGACCGGTTGACTAAGGTGGCACACTTTTCACTGATGAGGTCATCCTACACAACAACTTCAATAACTAATATCTTCATGCTTTATATCATGAGATTGCATGGTATTCCTCAGAAGATCATTTTAGATAGGGATTCTATATTCACATCCACATTTTGGATATCCTTCCAGCATGATCTTGGAGCATAGTTGAACTTCAACTTAGCTTATCACCCAGAGTTAGATGGTTGGACTAAGAGAGAGAATTAGGTTCTGGAGGATATGTTGAGGATGTATGTTATGGATAGACAGAATATTTGGGAGGATTATCTATACCTAGCTGAGTTTTTATATAATAATGGGTATCATAGTTCCATTGGGATGGCACCTTTTCAAGCTTTCTATGGTCATCCTTGTCATAAATCATTGAGTTGGTACATTTTAGATGATCACATCCTATTGGGTCCTGAGATGATTCAAGATATGGAGCAATAGGTAGTGCACATCCGTGAGCACATGTCTACAACAAAGGATAGAAATAAAAAGTATATTGATGCTCATAGGATGGATAAGCAATTTGTAGTGGGTGAGAAATTATTCTCGAGAGTGTGTTCATGGTAGAGTTTGATCCATTATGGAAAGGGTTTGAAGCTATCACCTCATTTTTTGGGACCATTTGAGATTCTTATAGGTCTAGTTGTTTACTATCTTGCATCATTGCCCAGCTTAGCTTATGTTCATGATGTTTTCCATGTTTTTTTAATTAGATAGTTTATTCCTGATGTGATACATGTTCTTGATTGGAATGTGTTATAGCTGGAGGACAGGTGGATGGCTTTAGAGACGATGCGCATTCTACAGCAATAGGATTTGACCCTCAGGGGTCAAAAAATAGAGTAGGTAAGGGTCCAATGGGACCCTACTGATGAGTCATCAGCTACTTGGGAGGAAGCATATGGTTTATAGAATTTATACCCCTACTTGTTTATTAGTAATTGGTTACCTAATTTGATTGGATGTTATTTCATACTCAATTAATATATGTGATGAGGTACTTGATACTCAGTTATTTCATGTGTTCACAATTACTCTTTTGATGAGGATGCTTGTATACAGTGATTTTAGTTATTTCATGATGATAGTTAGATGGATGATTTATATGTCATTTCTATGGATACTTACCCCATACTTGCATGTGTATGGTGTACATGTATGTTTTACCATATGTTTGATGTTTCTGATGTGGTTGAGTGAGGGAGTTGTAGTCACTTGCTAGTTGAGATCTACACGATGTACCACTCCTTGCCATTACTTGTTTAGTTTAGATTTATATGTATATGTATATGTTTAGCTTTTATGCAGATTGCAAGTATCGAGCATCGACTTCCCTAAATTGTCGGGATGAGCATGCCCTATCATAGTATCTCAATGGTAAAGAGGGGAGATAATTCTTGAGCCCAAATCCTAACCCTAAGCCAATTGTCCTAGAAAGTAGGACAAGTATCTGAGTTATTTACCCTTCCAAATTTGTCAAGTGATGTGAATTCGAGATTATGACCCTTGAGTTTGATTTAGTATTCTGTCTTTATAGTGGGTTTTCTTATTTAGTTTTGTGGGTCTATTGTGATTTTCAATTATAATTAAATTAATTTAAAAGATTATTAAATGATTTAATTTAATTTTATAAAGAAAAATCAAATTTTAATTATATTTATATTTAATTAATTGAGAAATTAATTAAATAATTAAATTTAAAAGAGTTAATTAAAGTTCTAATTTTGGTATAATTATATTTATTTAATTTAATAATGATTTATTTAAGAGTTTCATTTTAATAATAAACTCTATATATTATTATTAGTTGAATTAATAAATATATTATTAAAGATGTCTTGTGATTTAATAAAAGAGATAGAGAAAATAAATTTAATGAAGTTTATTTTTAATTAAAATGCAAAAAGTTTGCATATGAAATTAAAATAAAATAAAATAATAAAGAAAAAGGGTTTGCCTGATTGAAAAATTGAAACTCTAAAGGGAGAAGACTCTTTATTAAGAAATTAGAGCTCATTTCTTGACACACAGGATTGAACAAGCAAACTTTGAGAAAGAGGATTTTCAAAAAGACGAGGATTTCTTGCAAGCTTCAAACATTCATTTGGTTAGCATCAGAATGAGGTAGGATCTTATTGAAATTCGCACAGTAGTTTCTTCTTTTAAGTTTCTCTGTGTTCTCCATGTTTGTATGGATTTATTTTCAGAATTTAATTCAGATTGAAACCCTTGACCGAGAAAAGTTGATTTTTATTATTGAAATGTTTGTGTGAGAGATCAATGGAAAATTCTTATTGAAAATCATATTGTTTAAAAAAATAAAATCAAGATGGGGGTTTTGAAAACAATACCAAAAATTAAATTTATAATTTTGATACTTTTGTATGTGTTTTCCTATTAGATCTATATTGGAAAGTTTGTATATATGTATAAAGATAATTTACAAATCAAGTGTTCCTCAAGAGCAACAATTACAACTTATTCAAGTTCTTTACAAGCAATTACACTAGAAACAACAATTGGAAGACCAAGAGTCACAACTTAGAATTCCACAAAGATGTCCCTCTTGGAATTTGAACTAGGGTGTCCACAATGAGAACTCATTGCTTCAACCAACTAAGCTAAACCCCTTGGACTATATATATATATATTACCACAATATATTTTTAATGTGATAACTTTTATTAAAAAATAGAAATCGAAAATCATTTTTTTGTAATGATTGGAGAAGGGTTTTTTTTTTTATTAGTTTGCAATTTATATTAAAAAAAATTAAAATGAGGGTGGGCATATTTTATTTTTCTATTAAAAAAATATTAAAACAAAAGTAGATCGAGGGCCATAACCTCCCTTGTCCCCTATGCTACATTGCAACTTGGCTACGAAGGTAGCCAAGGCTATTGATAGCAGTCGAGGCTACCTAAGTAGCTAGAGCTGCTCTATGTTGCAAGTTGTTGGCCTCTAAACAATTTGACTTTTGACATGCAATTTTTATATTTTTTATATTTAATAAAGTTTTTTATTAAATAAAGTTTATATTTATATATAGTTTATTAAATAAGTTTAAATAATATGTAATAGTATTATTAATTATTATTATATTATTAAATTAATAGTTATTTTTATTTATAAATAAATTAATATTATTTTATTAATAATTTAATAATAATAATTTATTTATTTTTAATAATATTTATTAAAAGAATTAGTTTTATAGTTATCATTAAGTTGTTTTATAATTATTTTTTTTTTTAAATTGAATATTTCTTTTAACGAAGTTTAGATTTTACTAAGCGATAGTTCATTTTTATATTAAAAATATGGGTTTTTATATTTAGATGATTTTAAGGAATTTGTTGAATCTTTTGATATTCTTGTGGACTCAAAAACTTTAGCAAATCTGACACTTGAAAAGGAGAACTTGAACCCTGTTTTAAAATCAAAATCTTATGTTTTCAAAACCAAACTAATTATGCAACTACACTTGCTCTGATGTACATTTTACTTTGGGTTGGGCTTAGTATGTTGACCAATTTTTGATGTTTACCAGAGGCCTAGGAGTTATTGCTTTATGATGATTATGTGATGTCATGGTTTTGTGATGTGATCTCTGAGTTATGGATTAATGATTATCTGGTGATTTTATTGGTGAATGTTATGAGTTTCAAACTATCTTTTGATGCTTTCTAGTTTCTTGTATAAGAATTGATGTGTTTTATTGTGATAGTATGTGACTATGCTATTTGAGCTTAGGGTAGGATTGTCTTTATGTATGTTGGGAAGTGGCTTGTAATGGAGGTTGGGGCCCTAAAGAGGCTTCCTAGGTAACCCGTTGTAGGTTGTTCTAGTAAGTGATAACATTTCATTAAATGGGTTTAAAATGAATTAGTAAGAGTTAGTGTTTTTCCTTGCATATGCCTCGAGTACTAGTATAGGCTAAGATGGGAGTAGAGATGATGCTTGGTTGCAACCTTTCTTTGTTAGTATGCCTTCTCTGTATGAAAGTGTTCGTGTAAATAAGTATTTATTATTTACACTTACTTAAGTTTACTTAGGTTAATGTATTATTTTATTATATTGCATTATTTTATTATTCATTTAGGTGAGACACTTAGGAGTTTGTGTACTCTAATGAGTTGTCATGTTGACAATGCAGAAGTACGCAACTCTAATTCAGCACATGGTGTCTACAAATCTGGAGTTTGCACCATTCACTAAGTTGTCATGTAGACAATATAGTTATTCACACTCCTAATTTAGCACATGTTGTCTACACCACTGATTTGCGTGCTACACCATTGTAGGCTTATCCTCACATCATCACACTTACTTCCATGCTTAATGGAGGATAACCCATATCTGGTGGACATGTGCTTGGTTTAATTACTTATCATGATGCTGACTTCTATGCATTCTAGAAGCTCTCTAGAGGCATTTATATACAAGCACTCCTAGTGTACTTGCATATGGCATATTGAATGAATATATGGTCATTTTGATCATACTCTCTCTTTGGTCTACTATTGTGCTTGTGTTTAAGTTCCTTGGTCTTGGGCGAATTCTGGCCTAAGCCAAATTCTTACATGGTATCAAAGCTCGAGGAGATTCTCTACATATAGTCATTTGAGACCATTCATGCTTTAGCACCTCGACCTGAATTTGGAGCATCTATAGAAATTGGGAGCGTCTAGAGCCAAATCTGACCTCACCGTTGCATTTGAAATGTCGATTTGATGAAGATAAACTATTTGCCTATGGTGGGCAAAAGTTGATCATAAGGAAAAATTTTTTTGCAAATTGGCACCCAAAAGCACCAATTTGCAATCAGGTATGTTCATTTAATTGATTTGATTATTTGATTTTTAGATTTGAATTTAATTTAATCTTTACAATTCATTTTTCCATCTAGGTATTTTTAGAATTTTTTCGTCAATTGGCCAGTCAAAGAATTTTTTTTTGCAGAACCAGGTAGTCACACCCCAACTCTGCAATTTATTTGTGAGGAATATTTTTTTTTTCTCAAGGATATTATTATAATTTTGGTGGGCATTTTCCTCTCAAATCCAAGGGGAATATTCTCAAAAATCCAACAATCACCATACATAAAGGCCCTGCCTTCTTCAAATTTTGGCCTACCACATACTACCCTAGTGGCCTTGGCTTTGTAATAAAAGTTGCAGCTTGGTTCTTTTAAGCCACTTGGTATGTGGACTCCCCACAAATGTGGGACAAAACTTTAGAAAAGCCAGCCCCCGCAAAGTAAATATTGATGCTGATAAAAGTTTCTAACCCACGCTACTCCAACTCTAACTGTAGCTAAAAAAAATTCAGCACCTGTAAACACCAATCTCGGTGACCTACAATTTTCCATGCATCTAGTCCAAGATCTGCCACATGTCTCTTGTAGGGACTCTTGTACTGCCACATGGACCCATAAAATCTATGACACATGGCTACACACAGACTGTACCTGCCATCTCGTTAGCGCCAACATGACTGTACAACTGAACATAGTCAACCTACACATAGGCATTTGACACAATAGATTGTACAATCTGAGTTAGCATATCTGTACACCACCTAGCCAAACACGTCAAACTCTTCCATATAGTCTGTATGGGTTGTACTGCTGACATCACCATCAGTATGGCTAACATCATCAAAGAGGTAGAAGGTCGTTGATGTCATCAAATCCATGTGCCTAAAATTGACGACCATCTAACCATCATTCTAAGGAAAATTAGAACTACTATGACGGCCATATGATCATCAAATTTAACCCCATCTTTTGCTGATGCAAGCCCTCTCCAGATTGATTTTTGATTTTTTAGTCTAACTTTGGGAGGCCATATCTCAGTCACCACGACTCCAAATCAGGTGCAATTTTGTTTGAAATTGGGTAGAATTTCCTAAACTTTTTAGTGGTGCAACTCTTTTCTAGTTTTGGTGTATGAATTTTTTAGAAATTGCATTTTTTGACAACTATACCTACATAATCCAACATTTTGTAACTTCAAATGCTCTGTATGGGCACATTTGGAGTTGAAAACAGGTTTTTTTTTTTGAAAGTACATTATTTTTTGTCTACTTTCTAGATCTATAGCTAGATTGTAGGGTTGTGTCGACAAAAGTGTCACTTTTAGAAATAGGTCCGTTCTTTGCTTTGTATTACTTCATAATTATAGTACATTGTAAAGATCAAGATTTATAATCTATCAAGAGGTTGTAACAAGCAAAATCAAAATCCATGAAGGCCAAAATTGGCAAGTGGCCATTGTAATTGCACTACTAATAAAGTGTGAAAGCATATGTTTTGGGGGGGATTCTTCATTTAGTGAAAAGAGGAGGCATTCTTGGTGTTGTGTTCCTTCTTTTCTGCACTTTTCTTTTATTTTCTACATTATGGAAAATTTTAAGTTTCCAAAATTAACTCCACATAACTATGCTACATGATCCATAAAAATGTGGTATCATTTAATGCACAATGGAGTTTCTCAATATATAGATGGTACTCTTCCTAAACTAACATGTGATAAAGTATCAACAAGTGATATTTTAGCTTGGGTAGCAATGGATAGCAAAGCCCTAGGTGATATATGTTTGGGGGTTGATGAAAAAATCATGTATCAAATTAAGAAGTGTTCTACATCCAAGGAAGCTTGGGATACCCTCAAAAACCTATATGGTAAAGTGTCTGAAGAGAATGTTTTCAAAATTGAAGATGAGCTTGTCTCCTTAGATACTAAGTCATTTGATTCTATACAGGATTTCATCATCAAATTGAATGAACTAAGGACAAAGCTTACTAATTGTGGGAGTTCTATCAAAGATGATAGATTGATCTATCTTATTCATAACAAGTTGCCATCAGAGTATTCCACATTTTTTTCTTCTTTTAACACCTCAAAGACTACCTTAGGGTCTACCTATAAGAAAGTCTCCTTTGATGAATATGCTGATTTGTTAGACATTGAGGAAAACACGTTGAAATCAATGGGGATTCTCAAATCACCTAAGTCTAAAGCATTGGTGGTCAACAATGAGGGTTCTCAAAATTCAGCTAGACAATCTTCAAATAAAGGAAAGGGTAAGAAGAAGTGCAAGAACAAATCAGAAGATGCAAAAAAAACAACACCACAATTCAATCAACAAAGAAAGTCATCCTCAAATTCCAACAAGAAGGGGGGCAACAATAAGGAGAAGAAAAAGTGCACTTATTACAAGAAAATGGGTCATGAAGAATATGAGTGTTATCTTAAGAAGATTGATGAGTTGACCAATATCATGAAGAAACATGATGTTCCATTGCCTAATTCTTACAAGGAGAAAGGGTCTTCTTCCAAGGGCAAAGGGCAAGCACTCATAACAAATACAAATTCTTCAAAGGAATGGATTCTTGACTTTGGTGCCACATATCATATGGGTTCTTCAAAAGGGGATTTTTCTTCAATGAAACAATCAGAGGTACCACACATCTTTGTGGGAGATGATACAAAAATGAAGGTTGAAGGAAAAGGAAATGTGGAAATGGAAAATGGAGAGTTTTAAGATGTTCTCTATGTTCCAAACCTAATTTCAAATCTCCTATTAATCTACCAAATCACTCACCTTGGAGATGGACATATAGTTGAGTTCCTTCCAGACTCAGTATAGGTGCACAGTATTAAAGATGACTCCTTGGTTGTAGTGGGGAAAGTGAATCATAACAAAAGGTTGTACTCTTTCTCCTATTTTGTGTTCAAGTCTTCTTCAAAGGCCTTGTTATCTGAATCAAATTCAACAATGCAATTAAGGCATCAACGGTTTGGTCATCTTGACTTCTGTTATCTTCAACAAATGTGCACAAACAGAATGGTCAAAGGTCTACCACAAATAAACTTTTCCCATGGTGAATGTTCAATAGATACAATGGATATGCATCTAGAGGGGAAGTTATAGAGAGGGAAGTCTTCAAGAGCACTAGGTGTTCTACAGATGGTTCACATGGTATTAGTAAGTCCTTTTGCACTTAGCTAGGGTCACTACATACTGAATTTTGTTGATGACTTTTCAAGATACACTTGGGTCTACTTTCTTCATAATAATAATAAAGTGTTGGACAAGTTTCTTGCCTTCAAGACTTATGTTGAACAAAAATCTAGAAAATCCATCAAAGATCTAAGAATTGACAATGGAAACAGTTATGTGAATAGAAGACTTAAAGACTTTTGTAGACTTGAGGGAATTGATCTTCAAAATCCATTAGTACTTAGTCCACATAAGATAGATGTTGTAGCATTGAGGATCCAAACTCTTAAATCTATGGCAAGTTGCATGATACAAGCCAAGTCTCTATATCCATTAGTATAATTCAAAGCAATTAGTAGTGCCACTCACATTATTATTTGGTCTCCTCATCCAACCTTAGATGGCAAGACTCCTTTCGAGGCATGGTGTGGTAGAAAACCTATTGTGATACACTTTAGAGTCTTTAGTTGTCCTACATAGGGAAAGATATCTTCCAAGAGATGCAAGGCATTGTCAACTCGGCCTTGTACTTTCATTGGTTATGAAGACAATGTGAAGGCATATCGACTATTGGATCTAAAGACACATTAGATTTTTGTGGAGAAGGATGTACACTTTGAGGAAAGTTCACCAAACTTGTCCTCTAATCCTCTCCATACATCATACCATGTGGAAACTAATAGTGACACCAGTGATAGTGCTTCAAAAAATTTAGACACGTGGGGTTGCATTGATAGTTGCAGCGAGAGGTCACTAAATCAGTTAAGTCCACATGCATACATCACCACAGTGATAGGTCTAGCACAACAGGGTACATCCAGTCTTCTACGTCCAGCATCAGTGACAGATTTGGGGGATAGTATTGATGATCTGCCTCTTCTTCTTGGTGTAGTATCACCTTCTTCAATTTTCATGAGGGCTCCATTCAACCCTCTTGTTCATTCTCTACATGATCAATCATTACAAGTTGAAGTGATTGTGGATACTTATGATCAGTAGTTGTAGAGGGCTTCTTCATCAGTTGAGTAGACAGATAGTTTTTTGAGATAGATTCTTTAGCTAGTGAGCAGGTTTTAGAGACATCACTTATCCATGGGATTCTTTCCACACACAACGGAAGCTTCTCATTTGTACCCTTGGTATTGTTTCTTCCTAAGGGGAGGAACACCATTCTAAGGGGAGGAACACCATTCTGCAGTCTTGGATCAACTTCTTCATGGGAGCAGTCACTATTAGGCATTCTTCTTTAGAGGGGGGAGCCTATTCTTTCTCTCTTCCCCTTCTCATCATTCTCTTATGTATATACTAGATGTATGTCATAATGCAAGGGTCTTGATTACTCCATCCATCCATACATCATGTGTTTTTCATCTCTCTTTTTGGGGGAGGGTTTTTCCCGTGAGGTTTTCCCTCTTTCTCCACTTTATGAGAGATTGCATTTCATTATATACATGGGTACCTAACATGGCCTAGTAGCTAAGACCCATTATGTACTTCCTCCTAGATTTCATAAGCTTAAGGACATTCCCCTAAGTTGCACTTAAGGAGCAGTGTTGGTGTAAATAAGTATTTATTATTTACACTTAAGTTTACTTAGATTAATGCATTATTTTATTATTTATTTAGGTGAGACACTTAGGAATTTGTGTACGCTCATGAGTTGTCATGTTGGCAACACAAAAGTACACAACTCTAATTTACCACATGGTGTCTACAACACTGGATTTTGCATCATTCACTGATTTTTCATGTAGACAACACAATTATTCACACTCCTAATTTAGCGCATGTTGTTTACACCACTATTTTTCATGCTACACCATTGTAGGCTTATCCTCACATCATCGCACTTACTTTCGTGCTTAATGGAGGATAACCCATATCCGGTGGACATGTGCCTAGTTGTATGACTTATCATGATGCTAACTTCTATGCATTCTAAAAGCTCTCTAAAGGCCTTTATATAAAAGCACTCCTAGTGTACTTGCATATGACATATTAAATGAATATATCATCATTCTAATCATACTCTCTCTCTTTGGTCTATTGTTGTGCTTGTGTTTGAGTTCCTTGATCTTGGGTGAATTCTGGCCTAAGCCAAATTCTTACAAAAAAGATACTAATGCCACATAGATTCACTAGGGGGCCAAAGTCTAGAGAGGATTCTAGGGTAACCTTAGAATTGACTCATGTGATGATGCTTGCCCACTTACATGGTATATTTCTTATGTGTCTTGGTATCTTTGAGATAGATTTCTATTAGGTTTTCCTTGACCTAGATGTTGGTTTGGATTTTTGGATTGATATCCTTGTGGGACATTAGATTAACTACTTAGCACAGTGGGAGTGGATCATTTAGGTTCCACAAGGTCAAATGGTAGTGTTTCTTATGCCATTGAGATTTGGCAGCTAGATGTTGTTGCCAGATGTACTTGTGAAGTTGCTCCTTTCATTCCAATCTTGTGTTTCTGATGGATGGTTATATTATGTTGTACTACATTTTATTTTTAAAGATCTTATGAGATGTTGTAGTTTATTCATGAGATATATTATTTGAGCTTTTCATACCCTATGACTTGTACAATGGATGGTTATGCCATGGGACATCTTATGTAATTGTATATTAGTTGATTGGATTTGTACTTGCAGTTATATTATGATGTGGATTTTGGTTATGCATCATATTTAGTATGAATAAAACTTGTATGTGATTCAACGTCATGAGACCCTTAAGAGATGAAATCTATTTATGGTTTATTTGTATGTATGTGAGTTATTGTTTCCACTATATTACCTTCTTGTTATAATCTTTTTAAAATATATATATTCAGCAAACTTAGGCTTACTCCTGGAAGCCTACTACACTAACTAGGGTAACTAAAAGTCAAAGAGTACTATCTACAATGTCAAACAAAAGGATCATTTAAGAAAATAATATAAATAAGTTAACTATGTATACATTTTCTATCACTTAGAGCAATATGACTCTGGTTTAATAATAAATTGAAAACCATATTATCCAACATTCATGTTTTTAACAAATATTGAAATAGATTCCCTAAAGCAATCCAACCAAAAGATCGACACCTCTCAATCCATTGGAAAACATAAAATTTATAATGCATAGACATAAATCAAAAGTCAAGAACATAAATGTAATGAGTATCCAAATTTCATGTTCAAAAGTTCACTGCTTCTAATTTTTTGTTCAAACTATTTAGGTTCAAGTTCGATGTTGATAAATGTTTATTATTTAAATCATGTTTCGAGTTTAACTACTTGTTAACTAATGACACACAATATGGTTAGAGTTCCCAACCAGATGTAACGCCTCACTCGGGAACCCAAGAAAAATAAACCTAACATGTTACAATGTCTACTAAACTATTTTTTTAATAATAAGTTTAAACAATATCAAAGTAACCATAATGTGGAAGCAATATATACCTATACATCAAGTACACATAATAAAATTACAAATATAGTTTACCATTCTTCAAGGGTTCCTTCATGTTGAGTCACATATAAGATGTTTATAATAACTAGTTTAAGTCTTTAGTACATGTTCATGAATCATAAAGAAACAACATATACAACATCTCATAAGAAAATGCACAAATACATCTGACACAATACATATAATGAATAACATCCACTGCACATGCACAGGGTATGTGAAAATAGATACAAGTACATCAATATGCAATACAATATCCCATAGGATCTCAAAATACATGATACATAAATAACTCAAGTGAATAGATGTCTCCAAGATAATAATAAGAATGATAATGATACCACTATATCAATGAGCATCCAACAACTAGCAATGTAAGGGGGACCCCAATGGTAAGAAGACACCACCTCTCAACCGCATGGTCACATAATCAGGTTCCCACTCCCACCATGCAGGAGAGATAATGTACAATCCACACATAGATAATCAACTCATAAAACAATCCTAGGCAAGGAATTCTGATAGCCAAAACTACCTCAAGAGTAACACAAACTTCTCAAGAAGAAGAGATAATCAAAATTGAAACTCCACACTGATTCCAATACCAACACCACATGCCAAATCAACATACAAATACCAAGTACAAATCAAATATCAAAACCAAAAAGATACAACCACCTCCAAATCAATGTCAAGTGTCACAAGCACAATAACTAACAGATAACAAATGTCATCAATAAAAGTAAACCACCAACCACTAACTCCAACAATAAAAACACCACCAATGAATAACATATCATTCATTAATAAAAGTCAACTATCAACAATCAATAACATCCAATCAATGAGTAACAACTCACAATAAATACACCATCAAAATTAATACCCAACAAGTACACCACTAGATCCAACTATAAAAAACTCTATGAAGGAAACTCAGGCTATGTACTATGGAGTTTCATCACATGATCCAACTCTAAGGTTACTCTAGTAGTCTCTCAAGACCTTGCCCCCTAGTGACTCTATGTAGAACTAGCATACGCTCTTGTGAAGACAAGGAAACTAGTCATACCTCTCAAGGTATCATATCATTCTCATCCTTAGTTTATATTAGCACTCAAGGTATGGACGAGGAAAAATCTCTGACTTATCTTTTTAATTTATTTCAAGGCATGGGGGAGGAAAGTATTTTAATTACTATGTTATCACTTGTTACACAACTTACAATGAGTTACCCTTGGAAGCCAATTTGGACTTCGACCCCCATTGCAAGTCACTCCCATAAACATGCACCTAGACTACCTTCCTAAAACTCACAAGCCACAATCGTGTCTCATACCACAAAAGTAATATTGATCAAATTTGGTTCCTTAACAAACAACCCAAAAATAACATTGGTTCTCAAAACCCAAGTTCTCATACATGCTCAATAGCATAAAGCTCATAAAACATAAATCTCAATTCAAATCATAAATTTCATCATGACATCCATGCAAATAATCATAAAATAAATCTCAAAAATGTCTCTAGTGCACATCCTAACTTGGCCAACTAAACAACCCACAAAGATAAACCATCGTGAAAATAAACATCACAAGACTATAAATAGAATATTAGAAACACATAGTTTTTAGTCACATGATTTAATTCTATCAATTTCTCTTGTTTAGTTTGGGTTATAAGAATGTTTCTAGAAATAAAATAAGAATATACATGTTAATATAAATTGTTATGCTAATATACTTATTTAATGTTGGAAATATTCAAGACTATGCTAGGTTACTAAGAGGGAAGGAGTGAAATAGTAACCTTTAAAACTTTATCAATTTCAGCACTTTATAGCAATATACCAATTATCATTTATTGATCTAATTGTATACATGAGAAACTAAAAACATAAAACATTCATAACACTTGAACACAATAATTTGGTGACCCAAAAACCTTCCAAACAGAAAGTAAAATTGGGGTGGGGATGATACCCACAAAACTTCAATACTGTAGCATAAAGTTGGCCTGTTAAGACTTACATTGATCACTTCTAATGATCTGCCCTATTAGGAGCAATTAGGACTGCTAGGTCCACCTTATTGAAGGATTTACAAACACACAATAAAGTATGCACTCAGTAAAGAGATTTAGAGAAAGACTATTAATTCTACCTTGTTAAAGGATTTAGAATGATTCACCTATTAGAATGAAATAGTAGATCTCTGACTTACAATTGAATTGTTGATAGAGATTCCTTGATTGTACTGATCACCTTTTGTGATGGATATGTCTTTGCTACTCCTTTTCTGATATGGCCTTTAATGTATACTTTATCTATTGCTTGATCATATTCACATTCTTACATGTTCATTATCTTGCATACTACATTGGATATGATATAATACATTTTATATGTACCAATCCAATTTACAAAATTACAAAGTCAGTTATCATATAGGTTAATACCAATATTACAAAGTCGGCCCAAATGAAGACACTTAGGTTTTGAAGACTGACTTGGTGAAGTTTTGTTACTTGGCATCCACTATCATTACTTGACATCATCATGCACTCAGTAGAAGTAGAAGCTCGGTCCATACCAATCACCTCAAAGTAGTCTCGAACTTGGTCTACATTGGTGACTCAGTAAATATTGTGTCACTTGGCACAAACTAAATTACTAGTTTACCATGACTTCACTTGGTAAACACTAACTTTTCATATGGTTCGATTAACACTAGCTTCACATCACGTGAACTACTAGCTCAGTAGAAACTACAAAGCTTGGTAACCACTGGAGTGCTTAGGTTGAATTGTTAAGCTTCACACAACCTGATTTTTCTTAGTTTGAACTACTGCTCTTCACACTAATTGAATTCCCTTGGTAACCACTGAAATGCTTGGTAGCCACTAGATTACATGGCAAACACTGTAGACTATTCAATGAGCTCGGTCGCTATACAAAATTTGAATAAGTATTGTCACTAATAACAAACTTGAATGATATGTCAACAATCTCCCCCTTTGGCATTAGTGACAAAAACACTTATTAGCCAAAACTTATCATCATGTCATACTGGCTCGATAGGGTATACTATTTTGAGATTTTTTAAAATTTGTCTTTGTAAGTAAATATAGTATACTATACAACATATTTGCAAAATTCTCCTATGTTATATACATTTTCTTCCTTTGCATGATTCTCCCCCATACAATATACATAGTGTCTCACTATACATAGTCTCTCCCCCTTTTTGACAATAATGCCAAAGATTTATTCAAAACTTATTTACATGGAGACACCAAAATGAGATAGAAACTCAGAATGTACCTTAAGAATAAGTGCTAGAGTTTTATCCCAATTTTCTTGCAAAATCTTGCATGTATGTAGAGAAATTTGCACTTTTGTAGAGAGTTCTATCATGTGATCTACAATAGAGAAGTTAGTGTCATGGATCAAGGTTTTTGAATATCAATATGTTTCTACATTATATCCATGATAGGAAGGATCATATTCTAAATGTCTATCAATGTAGACTAGATCCTTGCTTCTTCTCTCAACAACTCTTCCTACATGTCTAATAGAAATCTAATCTTCATATGATGTGTAGAGCTTGAACTAGAGGCCAGTTGCAATTGTTGTGCACTGGCTTTCAGATCCTCATCAATCTTTGATAGTTTTATCTTGATCTCCCTTGTGAACTCAATAACATCACACAACTTTCCAAAAAGTGATGTCACATTGGTGCAAGATGATTCAAGATTGGTCAAAATTGAGGAAAGCTCAACTTGTTGAATAGAAATTTGCTAAGAAATGTGCTCAAGCACTTTATTATCAATTTTTTTTTCTTCTTTCTCAATTAACTTATCCTAACCACTAGTGTCCTCATTAAACTTTTGGACTACCTTGGCTAATTGCAACAAAATAGGTTGAGAAGACTCTATCTCAATACTTATTGCCTCAGACAATTTTTTTTAGAATCATCAATAATTTTATATTCCATGTCTCTCTCCTCTCTTAATTTCTATTGTTTTGCCTTCTTTTGAAGGAGTTAACCAACTATGTGCATTTGATCTGTAGTGAGATTATCAATGTCCCATTTGGGAATTTATATTTTCTCATCTATGTCTATATCCTCTTCTATCTCCTTTCCTCTACCCAAAAATCTTGTACTTAGTTGAGCCTTAGGTTCAATTTTCCTTGTACTTAATGCCTTTGTATCCAAGATGAAAACAATTATTGATATACTAGGACTTGTTGTGAAAATTGATATAGTACTAACTGATGGAATACTAATAGGAATGTTTTTTGAATCCAAAATTGAAGAAGTCATAACTCAAGTATCCATTATTGAAGTAGACAAAATTGTAGAATCCAGAATTGAAGTACTTGCTGCCAAAGAACTCAAAAATGTAGAAGCCACTATATTCATTGTTGATGAATGCAACTTGAGATCTGAAGAAGAGGGAGGTTGTAGCTTGGTAGATGAAATGGTAGTCACTTCTATCAATAATGTGTTGAGCTATGTGGGGATGAAGAGTGATTGGACATTTGAAGTACCTGTAGTTGTCACAATCAAACTTGCTAAATTTGTCTCTGAGCTTGGTGTAGCAATTAGTTTTCTTGGAGAGTGAGGAAGTGAGGCAATGACTATGGCTACTATCTTCATAGGGTCAATCCCCCCATCATCATCTTTGTCTTCCTTGGTAGCTTCTTCAACTTCCTCATTGTAAAAATGTGTGGGCTTGGTATAAGTTTCTTCTTCATCATCATCATTGTCATCATCATCATCCTTAACATCTACTAGGAAGTCACTTTGTTTATGCAAATGATAAACATTCTTCCACATTGTTATGGCATTCTTAACCACATGCTCTATATCCTTGATCAAAATTAAACAAGTATTAAATCTAAGAGTCATTTTGTCTTCATTTTTTTTCAAGGACTCTTTTACCTCAACATCGGTCATGCTAGGTAGCAATTGCCTCAGGGTTTGTGCATAAATATATTTTTTTGTTTGCATTGCAAAGTCCCATCTTGGCTTAATTTTCTCTAAAAATTCATTAGAGATTTGGGAGGGTATTTGATCTAGTGAATACTTCCATTTTCCTATTTTGGTTAACACCAATTCTTCAAACTATTTCTTCTCTACCTATGATCTTGTTTCATACTTCAAGGATTTTAAGTTTGTTGCCAGCACCTCCTTCCATTTATTTCAATTTTTCCTAGAAGGTGGGAGGAGGTTTGCTAAGGACAATTTCACTACCTTTCTTCCTAGACCTCCTTGTGAAGACCATAGTAGATGGCTTTGGTGGCTTGGTGATGATCACCTTGCCTTTCTTCTTCAAGGGTTATTCTTCCTTTTCAAACTCATCCTCTACCTCTTCATCTATGTCTTCTCCTTTGCCCTCGATTAACATTAGAGGTGTGCTTGATTTTAGTTTTGCTATCCTCCTCTCACCTTTGTTAACCACTTGTGGGAGCTTTATCTCCAGCTCTATCCTTGCCTTTACCTCATCATATATTCCAAAGTGTGGTGCCTTTGGATCAGTAGGGTCATTAATCAGAGCTTCAATAATGTCCTTTGTTTCATCAATGTTTACCTCATAGGGAAGAGGTTTTACCCATACAATTCTGGGCTTTACTGCCTGAATGTAGACATTGTCACTATCTACCATGAAACAAATATCATCTTTGTAATCTTCTACTAGCTTCTTCGGTATTCTGAATCTATTATTCATTTTCTCTTTCAATACTTCAAAGTAGTTGTCCATAATGCTAAAAAAGTTCTCTCCCATTTCTACAATGTATTCATTAATCTAGTATAGTATAGGCACATCTTTTCTCCATACTACCGTGCCTTTGGAAGGGAAGAACTTATGAACATAGAAGAACAAAAAAATCAATAGAGAGCCAAATTTATAGGGGTTGTTCTTGGATGTTTGAATACTTTCCATGTTCTAGTTGAATTGCTTCTACAATAGATTTGCCAAGTCATAAGACAAATTGTTCTTCACAACTTTGCAAGCTAAATCCATAGCTTCACATGATACACTATTGAGGTGACTTGAACTATATATCTTGTGAGCTATCACATGTATCCCGAATTTTAGTTTTGCATCAGTCACACTGCTGATTTTCATCCCTCTACCATCCCACTCGGCTAGGGTTTTCTTTTTGAGCTCGGCCTGACCTAGTGTTTTGGTGGTTTTGGGTTTAGTGAGCATGGGGAGGCCAACAATGTGATGAATCAATTTCATTGTGATTACAGCTGGTTGCTTAAGCCATATCTGACCATTATGCACTCGGCTTAGAATGTATTTAATCCACTTGATTTGAAAACCTTGGGGCATGTGAGGAATGTGCATTAAACCTTTGTCTTCCAAATGTTTATGCTTTGGTTTGAGAACTCCTTTAACACACAATTCACCTAGGGCATCATCCATTTCTAGGGTTCTAATTTCCTGAATCGAACACTTGAAATGAGTTTGAATATTGTTAATAAAGATTACCTTAGGTGGGATTTGCAATTGAGCTCCACTTGCATTGAGGGTTTCTACAATCTTAGCCACAAGTTTAAAATCTAGTGCTTTCCACTTGACACCTTGCACCAACATCTCAAACCCTTTCTTTACTTTGTTGTTGTTGCTTGATGCCATGATTACTCGATAAATTATCAAAACCTTGAAAACCTATTGCAAATTTGCTTGAAGTCACTTGATCGCACAAGAATTTGCTTCTTTGCAATAGAACTTAGATTTCACGGTGAAAAATGAATTTGATTTCTTGCCTTTTTGTTAGAATTTCACCATTAATGCTTAGTACAAAGGTAGCTGGGTTGACATCATGCTTGATAGCCTATCATCCACTATTCAATTGATTACTCAGTGAAGGCTTTGTGACTTGGTAACCATGTGTGTCTTGTTACTCCCAACCTTGCTTGCTACAGTCTATGACCCGACCTTACTCAGTAGAGAAGGTAACTCAGTAATAACCAATCTTCCTCAGTGATCCTTTTGTATCTTGAATACTGATTTGGATCTTTGTCACCTTTTAATTGAAACTATTTAAATGTGATCTTGATAACGTAGTTCCAGTTTTCCTTTGGAAACCTAGCTGAAAATGGCGGAGTTACCCACTTCTTGAGTGACATGACCATCATTACTTGAACTAGCTTCCTCGATAGATTTAGGAATCTATTGTTTGCCTCATCTGCTTTCAAATTTTATCTTCTTTTGCTTTCTTTTCATCTTCAACTCTACTTGTATTCATGCAATTCTTGGCTAGATGACCAAGTTTGGTACAAGTAAAACATCTTATTGCGGTATCTCTTTTCCTTGTGTGATGTTAAACACAATTCATACCAATGTGTCCAAATTCTCCATAGTAATGACATCTACACCAAGTGTTGTAGTCCCAATTGAATATTGCTTTCACGATTTGCTCTGCTGGATTGAATGACTTAGTTCTACAATCTAATGCATTGTGACCTTGTTTCTTGTACTTGTGACACTTGCCCCTCATATTTTGGTTTCTCTTTGCATTCATTAGCCTTGTGGCCATGCTAACTGCAATAGTAGCATTTACCATTGAATTTTTCTTTACCATTACTCCAACATTTGTTTGATGTATGACCTATCTTACCACAGTGATTGCAAGTAGGTCTTTGATTCCTTTGAGCACCTTGTTCAGAGGATTCACCTTCTTCTTTGTATCCAATTCCTACTTTACCCTTTTGTCTATAGAGATTTTGTTCATTCAATTGATTTAATTGATTCATGTCAGCTTGGGATTTCATCATTGTTTCATTGATTTGCATTTCAGTGTTTAGATCATTTTTTAATCTTCCACTAATTTTCTTTTCAAACCTCAGCTCTTTTCTTATTCTTTCATTTATTTGTCTTTCCAAATTTAGATCATTTCTTAATCTTTCATTGATCTATCTTTGGCTCATGATTTCGTCAATTGCATTGGAGATCTGATCCACAAGATCTGCATGCTAAAGGGATTGAATCTGGATTTCATTGTTTCTTCCATCCATTTCTTCTTTTATCTTGTTCCTCTATTCCAAGATTTCACATAGTCTTACTAACTAAATTTCTTGTTCTCTTTTGATCTTTGTTACTTCTTCTTGTAGGGAACCATTCTTCTCTAAGAGTTCTTTGATTGCATCATTTGCTTCATCTGAACTACTTGAAGGGAAAAAAAATCTTCAATTCTTTCTTCAATGTACTGATGATCATTCATTTGATTTGAAAGTTCCTTCCTTCTTTTTAGGGAGTGGAAAAGTTTCTCCTTAGCTTTCTTGAGTTATGCAATGGCCATTTCCAAATCCAACTTTTCATTGTCAATTGCCTTATCAAGTTTGAATATCTCCATATCCTTGATTTTTGCTCAAGCTGTTAAACTTTCTCGTGAGAACCACAAAGCTCTAATACTAATTATTGGAAATATTCAAGATTATGCTAGGTTACTAAGAGGGGAGGGGTGAATTAGTAACCTTTAAAACTTTATCAATTTTAGCACTTTATAGCAATATACCAATTATCATTTATTGATCTAATTGCATACATGAGAAACTAAAAATATAAAACATTCATAATACTTGAACACAATAATTTGGTGACCCAGAAACCTTCCAAATAGAAAGTAAAACTGGGGTGGGGATGATACCCACAAAACTTCAATACTGCAACATAAAGTTGGCCTATTAAGGCTTACATTGATCACTTCTTATGATCTACCCTATTAGGAGCAATTAGGACTACTAGGTCCACCTTGTTGAAGGATTTACAAACACACAATAAAGTATGCACTCTATAAAGAGATTTTGAGAAAGACTCTTAAGTCTACCTTGTTAAAGGATTTATATTGATTCACCTATTAGAATGAAACAATAGATCTTTGACTTACAACTAAATTGCTGATAGACATTCCTTGATTGTACTAATCACCTTTTGTGATGGATATGTCTCTACTACTTCTTTTCTGATATGGCCTTCAATGTATATGTTATCTATTGCTTGATCACATTTGCATTCTTACATGTTCATTATCTTGCATACTACATTATATATGATACAATACATTATATATATACCAATCCATTACAAAATTACAAAGTTGGCCATCATATATGTTAACACCAATATTACAAAGTCAGCCCAAATGAAGACACTCAGGTTCTGAAGATTGACTTGGTGAAGTTCTAATACTTGGCATCCACTGTCATTACTTGGCATTGGCATGCACTTAGTAGAAGTAGAAACTCAATCCATACTAATCACCTCAAAGTAGTCTCAAACTTGGTTTGCACTGGTGACTCGATAAATACTGTGTCACTTGGCATAAACTAAATTACTAGTTTACCATGACTTCACTTGGTAAACACTAACTTTTCATATGGCTCGATTAACACTAGCTTCGCATCACATGAATTGCTAGCTCAGTAGAAAATACAAAGCTCAGTAACCACTGGAGTGCTCAGGTTGAAATGGTAGACTTCACACTGCCTGATTCTACTCGGTTTGAACTACTGTTCTTCACACTAACTGAATTCCCTTGGTAACCACTAAAATACTCAATAGCCACTAGATTACATGGCAAACATTGTAGATTGTTCAATGAGCTCGGTAGCCATACAAAATTTGAAAAAGTGTTGTCACCAATAACAAACATTACTGATATGTCAACAATTTAAATCAATAAGTGTTTAAATGTCAAAACTCTTATTGCATATAAAATATCATACAACATTATCATGTTTCTAATTTAAATAATCTTAAATCATAAATGATTTAATTAATAACATAAGTGTATATCATTAGATTAAATATTAATATTAATTTCATTTCTAAAATATTAATTTGACTTATACTAAGTCCAATATTAGTATTTACTTTTTCTCTAATTCATGATGCAACTAAAACTAACTCAAACTTGAAATTATATTTGAATTAAGTTATTTACAATTTCTCTCATAATATTAAATATTCATTACTAAAAGATTATATAATGAACTTAGAATAACTTCTCTTAAAATATATCTAAATCACAATTATATATTTATTAATTTCCCACTTGCATTAATAAATATAAAATCATTTATATTCAACTAATAGTTTAACTAAACATAAAGATTCTTTAATACCAACATCTACTTTATAACTAAATGAGTAGTATTAATATAATTTTTAAAATTGGTAAATAATAATTTATTTTTTAAATAATTTTTTTTAGAATTAATAAATAATTTTAGAAAAAAATAATTTAATAATAAATACGAAAATTGAATTTTCAAAATTAATAAATTATCATTAAAAAAATAGTGGTTTTTTTTTAATTTTTAATTTTTTTTATATATTAAAATAAATCCAAAAATAAAGAACATAATTATATAATTTTTTGTTTTCACATGGCTAAGATCTTCTAAAACATGCAATCACTATTTTTGCATTCCTTTGATATCTCAAATCATCTAATTATAATATACTTCATTTTTTACTTTTAGTATATTTGTTTTCACATGCATGTATAAGTTTAGTTATAACATGCTTTCCTCTCAATTAATTTTTTACTTTTTTCAATAAATTTTGCAACTAAATCATTTTAGATATAAGAAGGATGTTTATCTATATTTAGAATCTTCATGATAATCACATGGTTCTAATGACAAATTTAAAGTTGAAACCCTAAGTGTTCAATTTATTATTTTCTTCCACTTTTCTCTTATTGAATTTTCATTATATTAGAAAGGGTTTTAAAAGAATACAATCATAATAATTTTCTAGATTTTTTTATAGTTTTTCTCAATCAAGTTTTATTGATCAATACGTTTTCCTTTTCAAAATCTACAACACAATTCTTCATCCAAAATTAATACAATAAATTAATAAGCATTAAGCAAGCACCTAAGAAGACACAAAGTAGACAATTCTTTCAATAAAATTCTACACTAGGTTTTTAAACCCTACCTCAAAACCACAACTAAAATATGAGACAATCTGTGAACGCATGCAAATCCAATCCCTCTGAAACTTTCAAGAATTCTTTTGATCTAATTGTGAATTTTGCTCTTCAAAACTTGTGTGTGTAGAAATGAGCTCTATCTTAATAAAGAGTTTAACTTTACCTAGGGTTTCTAATTTTTGAACATGCAAAGGCCTCTCCTTGAAATAAAATTTTATTATTTAATTCTTTCATGCATACTTAAAGAACTTTTTAATTAAAATATTCTTTTATTTTCTTTTCCTTCACTTTATTAATAGTGTAAGCAATATTTAAAGCATAGTTTATTATGTAAGTTAATAATAATAATTAAAGGTCATTATTTAAATGCAACTCTAATTTAATTATTATTAATTAAATAATTATAATAAAGCAATATTAAATTTTTAACATTTTAATATTTTGAGTCTCTTTTTATCCAACTTCTTAAATTAGATTAAGTCTTTTAAATTGAAGCACATATTTAATTAATTTTATATTAATTAAATATCATCATATTCTAATTTCTCTTTGAACAATTTTATAAATTAGACTTCCAAATTAAGTCTTTTAAATTAAAGTATATATTTAATTAGTTTTTAATTAATTAAATATTCTCATATTTTAATATTTTCTTTTTAATCAAATAATATTTAATAATTCTCAATATTATATGATTAACCAAAATATTATAATTAAATCATTTACCAAATAAATCACATAGTCAAATCCACATAAAAGTAACATTACCAAAATTGACCAAACTTAAAATCAAACAGCACATGCAATGATAAACCCATGGGTTTAAAAAGGGTAGAAAGTCAAATACATGCCCTCATTCTCAAGACAAGTAATTAGGCTATTGGTGGGATTGGATCTTAACATTATCTCCCCTTCTTACCATTGAGTTATTACAATAGGGCATGCTCATCCTAGCAATTCAAGAAAGTCAATGCTTGGTACCTACAATTTGCATAAAAGACGAATGTGTACACATACATATATGTCTAAGCTAAACAAGAAATGGTAGGGAGTGGTACATCATATAGATCTCAAGTAGCAAGTAACTATGACTCCCTCCCTTAACCACATCAGACATGTTAGACAAAAAAGTAAAACAAACACACACACACCATCCACATGCAAGTATGGGGTGAGTACTATAATAAGTCTTGAGTACAAATCATCAAACATTCAAACATGGAAACTCATCATTGTGAATATAAAATACTTATCATTTGATATCATTATGAAAGCAACCACATTTACTAACTAAGAACCATTAAAGCGTCATTAATGCATTAGTAATCATAATCATCAATCAACATGTGAAATATAATCAGCTAAGTAATTTTTTATTAATATACATGTAATCCGAGTCAAGAAATAATGTCATAATTATAAATCCAATATCCTTGAAAATAACACATGCATGAAATAGACATGGGTTTGATAAATATAAAACAAACCATGGGTGGGCATTATAGATTTAAACCCCATATAACTGATTATTTCTTTAAGAACTAGTCTACAGAGAGGCTTACTCTTCATGGGGTCATAGTGGAACTAACAGAGGAGTTCATTACTGAGATTATAGGTCTTCCTATGGAGGGTATGAAATTCAAGAAGGAAACTAGTATATCAAATGCAACTTTCATGAAGTTTCCCAAAAATGAAGAGGAGGAAAAAAAGCTTGTGAAGGATTGGTATTTCTATGACCTAGACCAGATTAAGCTAATATGGCAAGATGTTTTATCTTGTGTTGATGAGTATTTTATTCTGGATGGAAGATTGAAAAGGGTTCATAAATTTCACTTTGTATTTTTGAACCATTTTAGGTATAAGTATATGTTTTCCTTTCCCTTTTACTTGATTTTTTCTTTGTTGAATAGCCTCTAGGACCATAGAAGGAAAAAGAGTAGGCTCGTGCTCCATGAAGGTCTTATTCTATTAATTGAAAATTAGTGTAGAAAAAGTGTAGTGAATCTTTCACCTGCAGTGGAAAAGAAGAGGAAATCTCTTGGGAAAGAGCCTCTTCACAAAATGAGCGCTAAGAAAATTAAAAGCTATACTATGAAAATTGAGGAGGGATATAGTGATGGTAAAGGTGAAAAGAAGGAGATTAAGGTTGATACTCAGAAGGTTAATGAAGAAGCTATAGAATTTGAGAGAAGTAAAGAAGATGACGGCGAAATGAAAATTGGTGAGCTCAGCTCCAACTTGGATGGGTATTTTGGTAGTTAGGGAGTCTCTTTAGGTAAAGATGATGGGGAAAGTAGTAATGAGGGGAAAATGGAGACTAAGTTGCATTCAAAACCCTTGGGCCAAAATGAGCAAAAGAAGATCATGACTCAAAGTGAAGGGCCTATGCCTACCTAGATGAATAATAATGAGGTTAAGCTCCCAATGGACTTGGAAAAGGAAAAGAATGTTGAGGATAATGCCCTTGTGATTAAAGAGAAAAATTTGAACAAGGAGAACCAGAAGGATAATATGGCTCAGGAGGGTTTAAACATAGATAATCAGTTAAAGTTGGATGCTACCTAGGATGTGACCATTAATTCGAAGAAAATGTGTTATGATGAGGCCAATGAAGGTGACAACAACATGGTGACATTGTCTTTCCTCCATAAGGCTAAATTGAAAGTTGATGCCTCTCTCTAGGTTGATTCTTGGCTCTATAATAAAATTATTATACTGAAGAAAAAAATAAGAGAGCTCCAGAATGAACAGGATGAAGAAAAAATGAAGAGAATCTAGCTAGAGAATTGGGTGGGTAATATCCCTAAGAAATTAAAGGCCTACAAAATAGAATTATGCCAGCTGGTTAAGGATAGTGGTCAAAGGATAGACATGGCAATCTTGAGTTTGTGTGTTGATGTTGTAAGCATTGGTAAAAGAAGTAATGAGGAAATCATATCCCCTATTGTAGTTAACTATCTAGTGGCCCAAGTAAGAGAACTAGGAAAAGTATGAAGAAAGTTGTTGTTGCTACTCCAAGTTCGGCTATGGAGGACATCCTTCAAGGTTCTATGGTGGCTAGTAAAGAATTAGCTAAGGTGATCAAAGAGTTAGTTTAGTTGTAGGTTCTAGTTGCTGGTTGGGTTGCTGGTCCTAGTTTTCTTATTTTTGTTTTGTGTCCAACTTCTATTTTTCTACTACTTTGTCAGGTTCTAGGTCCTTGTAAAACCTAGTTTTGAACTTTGCTTGTTTATTTTTAGGATCCAGGTCATTGTAAAACCTAGTATTTTGATGTGTTTGTGAACTTTAGGTTCTAAGTCCTTGTAAAACCTGGGGAACTTTTATTGTATATCTTTTTTTCTTAGTTGTAAGGGGGTTCAGGTCCACTCAAAACTTTTTTTTACCTTAATCTAAAAAATAATGTGTCTTGATACACATATTTTGAACTATTTATATAGACATTTCTATGCAACTTAATAAAGTTATTATTAATGTGACTACTACATTCATACATAAAACCTAAAATAACAACCTTAAGCTTTCAACTTACCTATGAAATCATAAACATTTGTAAAATGTTGGAGCTATCATATCCCCTATGTACATCATTAGAAATAACCATTTAAGAAATAAAAGTAAACCTCGTGACTTTGCAAGTCAACATGAATGCATGATATTGTTTCCCAACCTCATAGGAACTACCAAATGTATATGAGCAATGTTAGTATGCTAATAGAAACTAAATTTAAATAAAGCTTCTACAAACTAAACAAAATTCATAAACTTCAAGATAGACTAAGATGAACTCTCAATTGAGAATATGAGCCATTAATGGACTCTCTCAATGAGAAGCTCTCTTGTTGAGTGGCTTTGTCTAAATAGATAGGATGTATGCTCAATATGCTTCCAAAGGCTTCAATGGATGATTGTGGATTTTTGGTGTGGATAGATGGCTTTAGTATAGATTTGGCTCTCAAAATAGCATTATAACTTTACTTCATGGATTGTGTTATTTTGCAAAGGGGAAGGATCCAATTTATAGGCAAGAGGCTTGAGGGATTGAGGGCTAAGATGCAAGGATAGGAAAAAGCTCATGGAGGGCTCAGATTGCATGAGAAGAGAGCACATGGATTGTGCTTCCTTATAGCCAATCAAGGAGTGACACATGTCACATGGTGAGAGGATGGAGGAAAGGGGAAGGATGAGTCAACAAAGGAGGCTCAAGGGATAAAATCTTCATAAAGACCCTCATAATGGCTTGTAAGAGCAATAAAAGGGCTTGGAAGAGTCATTTATGGCCTAGTGGGCTTCATAAAGTTTTATGGTTGAGATATTTTGAGGGTGATGAGAGCAATTTCGACTTGGACTTGATTAGGAAGGTTTTAAGCTTGCTTAGGCTTGTGCAAATGATTAGAGGATGGATTAGGATGGTTTAGGATTAGCTTAGGGATAGGCAAGTGGATGGCATTTAATGAGGGTGGGTGAAGGAGGAGATATTTGTTAACTTTGGCTTGGGTTAGTAAGTCTTAACCCATGTTTAGAGAATGTGACAAGGTTAGGAGGGGATTAGGGTTAGGTTTAAAGACATCTTCTAGAAGAGTCTAGACTTTGGATGAGGATAAAGACTTTCTAGAATAGTCTAGAATTTCCTAGGATGAGGATGAAGACTTTCTAGAAGAGTCTAGAACTTCTTAGGATGAGGATAAATTAGATTTTTAAGAAATAAATAAAGTTTTATTTATTTCAAGGGTTTGGGTTGAGGAGATATTTATTAAAACTTTTTTAATAAACATGAGGATTAATATTTAATCTTAATTAAATATTTTGAGTTGGGATTAGGGGTAGGAAATGATGGGATTAGCCTTTAATCGAAATTAAAGAAGGATTAGAAGATTTTGGAAGAGGTTATTGGTCATAAGGAAATTGGCCAAGTTTTGGACAAAAAATAAATTTTTTATTTATTTTAGGATTTTTGGTCAATTTATTAATTAAATAATTAATAAATAAGGAAATAATGTTTAAATAAGATTTAAACATTTTAGGGAGGGATTCCTTAATTAAATATTTTTAATTAAGATAAAGGGATTTAATGGCATAAAAATTAATTAATTAATTAATTAATAAATAAATGATGATGTCATCAGGGATTTTTCAAAAAATAAAAATACTTTATTTTCTAAAGGTTTTTTAGGTGTCTACATTTTGCCCCTCTTTGATGTGATGCCGCAAGTGGCATGGCATCAAAGATAAGAAAATAAGATGCCCAAGGCTAGAGCAGAAGAGGAGAGAATGGACTGTGAGATGCCCCCTCAAGAAGGCAGCGGGGAGAGAAAGCGAGGCTCGATGGCTTCTTGAAAAGTACAAGAATCTCGGATGAGCAAGGAAACTCAGATTGGCAAAGAGAAGGGGCTGAATTAGCTCAAACTCTCACTATGGGAGAATGATAAAGGAGAATCAAATGCACAAGAGGAAGCAAGCTTAAGACTTTAGGGAAGGTGGAGGATGAAGGAGTGGAGCGCTATAAAAAAGAGTCCAGGATAGGGAGATGGATGAGGGGATTAAAAAGCTGATGCAACAGGATTTCAAAGAGTCAGATTGGTGGAAGATGGGTTTCGGAGATCCCTAGGACTAGGATTGTGGATCTCGAAAGATGAGGCTTGGTGGATTGATTTGGATTGGTGGATCCCTAAGACTAGGATTGTGGATCCCTAAAGCTAAGAGTGATGAGTGATTCAAAGAGATACTGATGCATAAGCTGGGGTAGGAGAGACGGATGCTAGATATGGATGGGGGATAATGGAGATGAAGGAAAACCATTGAAGCTTTTTGAGCGGGGGGATACTTCAAAGAGAAGTACCACCATGTAGTTGAGCACTAGATTTTCTATAGGACTGTTGGTTAATTGCCAAGGTTACCAAGAACATCAAGGCCTTTTCACCAACTGTCCAAAGGATTGACAAACTAACTCAAAACAAACACGCAAGGATTGCCCCAACATCACACATGAATCCTAGAGGAAGCAGCGTGGAAACGACATTGGAGAACCCACAAGCAGAAAAGAAAAGCAAATAAAAGACCTGATCAAGACCTTACGCTCTAATTGCCCCATTCGCAACATACCATGATATGGAAGATCGTGGAAACCTTGAGGAGGGAACAAGGAGATTGCTTGGAAAAGATACTTCAAGACCCAAAAGGGAAGATCCCAAATCAAAAGAAAGTGAAAATCCAAAAGAGAACCATTTGCCAACGAGATGGGTAGGACGAGGTACTAACGAACCAAGATCAGACATGAGGAAAGCTATATCCTGCAAGGACCTATCGGAGAGCACCTAAGCTGGTGGATTTGGATGAGTGATGCATCTGGCAAGCTGAACTAAGAAAGATAACACTTTGGTGATAGGAAATCTAGCTAAAGGATGCATTGGAATATCTAACCAAAGTGTACGATGTGTGCAAGATGTTGATCAAGGAGGAACGAACACGAAAGTTGGATAGATACAATAGTACTAAGCTAAAGAGGATGTACAAGCTAACATACCAAGATATTTACAAGCGGGCTAACCAAGATATGGTACAAGCTAACAAACTAATGATAGGTATGATATAGATGGATAAAAAGCTCAGGATGAGAGGATAGCGGGACGGTTCGATGTTGTGCAAGATGCGAAAGCTAAGGGTGGGGTGATAGCGAAAGATATGGATTTGGAAAGATGCATCCAATGATGAGGAGAGATTTTGTGACCAAGGATAGCTAGAGGAGCAGGATGAGATGGATGGATAGGATGGTAGATAGCTAGGATTATGATGGATATAAAGAGATGACATTGGGTTTGCATGAAGATAGCCTAGAGCTAGATACCAATGACAAGGGAGGATGGAAAAGACAAGATCTCCAAGGAATATAATGCCCCCAATCAGAAGATAACATGCAGAAGGAGGTCTTATGATGGATGTGATAGGATTGAAGCTAGGATGGAAAAAACTGAAGGGGCTAGGGAGATGGATGATAGCTGGGATGATTGGCTGAAGTTGTAGGAGATTAGTGGACGGTGTGAGATGGAAGATGGAGGGTGGAGGATAGGTGGATAGATTGGAAGATGGAGTTGGATGTCAAGAGATGACCAAAAGCATGAGGGTGATAGGCTAAGCTGGGGATGGTGGGATTACGCATGACGCTTGTTTGCCAAGTTTTCATCATGGTACTTGTCCAAGGCACTCGAATTGCCAAGTTTTCACTAGTGTACACTTTATTTTTCTTTTCTTTTTTGACTTTTTGACTTTGGACTTAGCTGGAATGATTTTGGCTTTCTTCAGCTATTTTGGCTTTTTTGGGATTTTTCACTGGCTGTTGGAATGTTCAATTTTGTTGCTAGCTGTTGGTACACCGGATGTGTGATTTATGCAATAGATTGGATTAGATGGGATTGATGGTAGGAGATGGAGGAATGAAAATGCTGGAAAGGAGCATGAGATGGGGATGCTTGCAAGAGCAACATTGGCACATGTTGGAACAGGTGTGAAAAGAGCATATGGGGGATAGATGGTAGATGCGAGCGTGATGGAGGATTTGTGGAAGCGTGCTTGGGGATATAGGCACCCAAGATGGAGTTAGGAGATTGGGGACATGAGTCACTAGATGGGGGATTAGCAATGGTGGATGCCATTATGCATTGGGTTTCAACTTTTTTCTTGGGGATCCACATGGTTTTGGATTTTCTTTTCATAGGCTTTTGCATTGTTTTGCATTCTTTGATTGGATTTTGCCTTTTTGGAGTATGTCTTTTAGAATAGACATATGATTGCCTAGGATGTGGATTTTTAGCTTTATGCATTTTGAAGTTGGCATTTACATTGTTGTGGTAAGCTTTGGGAAGATGGTTAAGAGAAGCTTTGTGAGATGGAGAGGATATGAAAGAGCATGTAGGGGGATGATGATGGATGATGTTCCCTGATATGTGCCTTTGTTGATCTTGCATAGGAATGGATGGAATAGGATTTTTATGATGGCTAATAGGAGGATGGAGGATGGTAGATTTTGGGACATAGGGACCCAAAATGGATTTAGCGGATGAAGGGGGGATATGGTAGGTTGTTTTGGGTTGCAAAGATGGTGGAGGGGGGATGACATAAGATTTCTTGAAGGAGTGATGGGAGGCTGGCATGGTGGGCTTGGAGATAGGCTTGGTTTGGGGGTGTGGTGTACCAACACCTTTAAATGGTGAGCCTTTGGATACATATCCAAGACCATGAAATCCTAGATTTTTTTGTGCAATAATAGGCTCTCTGATTCCTTGCTCTTGTGGTCCTAAACCTTGACCTTGATAATGTCATCGATTGAGCATTTGAACAAGCTGAGGAAACTTTTTGCTTGCAAAAAATGGTAGAAGTGATTTATTAGGTGTATTGCAATGGGGAGATACTGTTCTTAATTCTTCTGCTGAGAGAGGGCCACCGTGGATGAATGTAAGTGAACCAAGAGTGTAGATTATAGATGGTGGAATAGCTTGGATAGGTGGTAAGATGGAAGCATGGAGCGGGGGAAATGGAAGGATAGGATCTTGATGTAGCTGGTGGGATGACAAGATATCTTGTAGTGGAGGCGATATGGCTTGAGGTTTTGGAGATGGAGGAGATGGTGACTGCACTATGGATGGAAGACATGGTACAATGATATCTTCATTTATGCTTTGGGGGATGTCAACATGCTTTTGGGCAGGATCTTGATAGGATTGGTTTGGAGTGGATGGTGCGATAGGAGGTGAAGGGATGGATTCTTCAAAGGCAGCGGATGGATAGATGAGAGATTCAGTAGTGGAGATGGGTGAGTAGAAGATGGATGCATAAGGGTCATTACGAGAGATTTGGGAAATGCTTGGAGGTGATGTGGATAGGATTTGGAGGGATTTGATAGGTGGTGGGATTTTGATTCTTGTGGGAAGTGGAAGGATTTTAAGCAATTTGATGGATGGTATGGGGATGATAGCTATGGGAGATGGAGGTGATATTATAGATGGGGAAGCTTCATCACTGACTACTTCACATGGTTGGATTAGATGACATGGCTTATCGACTGTTGGAGGCGACTTTTCTTGTATTTCCTCTAGGAGATTCCTTGGAGACTCGTGTGTCAAAGGTGGAGGTGGATTGATAGGAATAGCTAGTGTGATGGGGGTGGAAGATTGGAAGCTTGGTTGATGGGGTGATGGAGGGGAAGCTGGAATATCAGATGGCATGACTAGATAGTTTGGAATAACTCTTGGATTTTGGGGGATGCTTGGGGGAATGTTTCTAAGGCTTTCAATATACCCATCATAGTCAACAAGATTTTCATCATCATTGGAATAGGAGGTGGCGGGAGCAAGGACAATGCGACCAAACACATCATGATAGGATTGGTACTTCATGCTTTGATGATGAGTTTGATGGGGATGGGGTCTTGCATATGGATGAACACGGAAGCTCATGGTTGGATTTGGATTAAACACAAATTTTGGATTGGCTGATGAAAGATTTCCTAGGGAGAGTCAAAGCTATATGACAGACCTAAGGAGGATTGGCTGGAGATTTTTGGCTTTCCTGTGGATGGAAGACTTCAAGGGAATGCTATCAAAAAGTGAGAGTTTTGCTTTCCTATGCGCTGGATTGGTGGAGATTGTGTCAACTTAAGGATAGACTAATGATCCTATGGGCATGACATGAGATTGAACACTTGTGGATCCCAACCTTTAGCTCAAGGTGATGAGGGATAACAAGTGACAAAGCTAGATTACCCTAGACAAAGCTCTGTCAAAGGGATAACCTTGGTGAGGCTGGTGGATTGGTCAGATTGATTGGATAGCAAATTCTAGCAGAATGACAACAACTCTCTAAAGGCTTGGGTGTGATTTTGGATTGGGTTGCTAGCTGGCTAGGGGGGGATGATTTGGAGAGACTTTGGATTTGGGATTGTTCTAAAGCAAGGAACTAGATAGTTTTGGTTGCAGCGGGGGAGCTTGGATGATTTTCTGATGAGGCAGTGACTACGCTAAGTATGCCTTGAGTTGGGAGATTTCTGCTTTTCTGGGATTTCGACCAAAATTGGAAAAGATTCATTCAAAAGCTATGAACAAACAAGTAGACAAAAGTTTTGAGCAAGCACGTCAAACACACCAACATCTTAGGAAGCTTTCTACAAGGATGAAATTTGGTTTAGCTAGGGAGTCCTCGATATACGCAAGGTACGTGAGGACCAAATCCGTAGATGAAACCAAAAAGATGTCACACAGCCGAGAGGAGCGGTAACCCACTTCTCCTCTTTCACTTCTCAAGGGTATAAAGTTTCTTGAGGCTTAACCTGAGTGACAAAATTTTGATCCCAAGAGAGGTGTCTTTGGATTCACCTCCCAATCTTTATACTCCACCGGAACGTTGGAGTTGAGGTCGTCCCAAGGGGTGATGAAATCCCCAAGCAGGCCTCCTAAAAAGCGTAAAACAAGACCACATACATGATCTTGGGCTTTAAAAGACAAGCGTTCATTCCAATTGATGATTTAAATTTTGTAAGCTATGATTGAAGACACTTGTGATTATGGCATACAATGTTCATTCCAATTTGACAGCGTCATTAGAAAAATGAAAGTCGAGAGATAGTCAACATAAGAAATGCGAGCGCCATTGAAAATGCATCAAAACCATGCGATGTTCATTGATTTTTAGGCATTCAAGATTGAGTGTGAGTTTATTTTAAGCCCAAAACAAAGATGTGTGAAACTCGATTGCCAAGCGCACGCCCGGAGGCCCTCCACGTCAAGATTTGTCCAATTTTTATGCCCAAATGAAGTGTGAGCGAGATTAATGCACATTCAAGGAATTTTCTAACTTAGAAAAACCACTAAAGACCCAAGTGAGTGGAGTTTGATCTTTGTGGAGCACTTAACACCCTCTTAGGTAGACCCATCCCCATAGGTGGCACTGAGATTGTAACCAATGGTTAAATTGATGGGTGATTAAAGAGGGTGAGTCCAACTAAAAACTCACTCAAAGCGTCTTTATTAGTTTTTATAACTTAGAAGATTTCAAAAATGTGTATTCTTTTTATGCCCAAAAAGATGATTATTTGATCTATGGCATTCAAGATTGGATTTTGTTGTTTTAATCATGCATTCATAAAAAAAAAAAACTTGATTTTAATCCATGGCACTCAAGAGTGATTTTAGCAACATGCATTTAAAGACAAGTGATTAAACATTCAAGTTTTTTCCTTTGAGCATTCAAGATTGAGATTTTGTGTGTTGTTTTAAGAGCTTTGAAGTGCTTTGTTTTAACCTTAGATCATTCAAGATTTTTTTTGGACTCAAAAGTGAAAATGACTCTTTGGACTTTGGTTTTTATTCAAGATTTTGTGTTCTAGTTTGCATATTTTAAGCCCAAAAATGATATTCCTAGGTTGATAAGTAGGAGATGATTTCCACAGCTAGTCAAATTGTGATGTGAATATCAGGATTTAACTGTGTGATTTTGAGTCAAACTCGATGACCCATGTTTCATGAGTAGTGATTCAACATGAATCCATCTCTCATGAGAATAAATGGAACACTTAGCACTCATTGGATCTAGGTGATGCTCACAGGGGTGAAGCACCGGGACTTCCCGGGAGGTCACCCATCCCAGTACTACTCCAGCCTGAGCGCGCTTAACTACAGAGTTTCCTCCACAGTTAAACCCAAAGCTTGCAACCCCATTTGCAAAACCTTCACCAAGTGTTGTGCCTTATGAACCATTCATTAGAAAGCCCCTTAAGCTCATCAATTGATAAGTAGGAGATGATTTCCACAGCTAGTCAAATTGTGATGTGAATATCAGGATTTAACTGTGTGATTTTGAGTCAAACTCGATGACCCATGTTTCATGAGTAGTGATTCAACATGAATCCATCTCTCATGAGAATAAATGGAACACTTAGCACTCATTGGATCTAGGTGATGCTCACAGGGGTGAAGCACCGGGACTTCCCGGGAGGTCACCCATCCCAGTACTACTCCAGCCTGAGCGCGCTTAACTACAGAGTTTCCTCCACAGTTAAACCCAAAGCTTGCAACCCCATTTGCAAAACCTTCACCAAGTGTTGTGCCTTATGAACCATTCATTAGAAAGCCCCTTAAGCTCATCAATTGATAAGTAGGAGATGATTTCCACAGCTAGTCAAATTGTGATGTGAATATCAGGATTTAACTGTGTGATTTTGAGTCAAACTCGATGACCCATGTTTCATGAGTAGTGATTCAACATGAATCCATCTCTCATGAGAATAAATGGAACACTTAGCACTCATTGGATCTAGGTGATGCTCACAGGGGTGAAGCACCGGGACTTCCCGGGAGGTCACCCATCCCAGTACTACTCCAGCCTGAGCGTGCTTAACTACAGAGTTTCCTCCACAGTTAAACCCAAAGCTTGCAACCCCATTTGCAAAACCTTCACCAAGTTTTGATGCATGAAAATCCTAAGAAACATTCAAAATTTTGCAATAAGACATTTGTTTGGAACAAATAACAAAGCTTTTAGGACAATTTTTGGCAACCATTTAGAACTCTTAGTTTTCATGAGTTTTTTAAAAGAACTTTATTGTGCACTTAGTGTTGATTTTGAACCTTTTGAAATGGAAACTTGAAGTTCTTTTTAAATTCTCAAAAATGAAGTGTTCCTAATTTTGCATGAATGCATCTAAAACCTTGATGTTGCAAGGATGCAAATGATTAGATTGGTTTAGTTTCACTTGTTAAAAGATTTTTTCTTTCTTGCAAATTTTTAATTTTTCAATGGATTTAAGTATGATTTGGGGGTTCATTTTAAGCACTAAAAAGAAGTTTGTATGATTTTGCTTCCTTAAAAAGAAAATGGCCAAGATCTCCCACAAGAAGAAGAAGAAGAAGTAGATGGAATAAGAAGAATATAGACAAGAAGAGGAAGAAGAATTTCAAGTTCTTTGTCCACCTATAAGCTTGAAAAATTTGCAAACACTATGAGATAGATTATGAGTTCCTTTGTCTTCTTCATGCTCATGTGGACCTACAAAACCAATTTATACAATCCTACCAATCACAAAAACAAGAAAAATTAGCCAAAATCAGCAAATAACATACAAAACTTGACTAAAAAAGCTAATGAAGATGACCCATGCGGGGTCCCACCGGGCGTGCCAAAATGTATATGAGCAATGTTAGTATGCTAATAGAAACTAAATTTAAATAAAGCTTCTACAAACTAAAAAAAATTCATAAACTTCAAGATAGACTAAGATGAACTCTCAATTGAGAATATGAGCCATTAATGGACTCTCTCAATGAGAAGCTCTCTTGTTGAGTGGCTTTGTCTAAATAGATAGGATGTATGCTCAATATGCTTCCAAAGGCTTCAATGGATGATTGTGGATTTTTGGTGTGGATAGATGGCTTTAGTATAGATTTGGCTCTCAAAATAGCATTATAACTTTACTTCATGGATTGTGTTATTTTGCAAAGGGGAAGGATCCAATTTATAGGCAAGAGGCTTGAGGGATTGAGGGCTAAGATGCAAGGATGGGAAAAAGCTCATGGAGGGCTCAGATTGCATGAGAAGAGAGCACATGGATTGTGCTTCCTTATAGCCAATCAAGGAGTGACACATGTCACATGGTGAGAGGATGGAGGAAAGGGGAAGGATGAGTCAACAAAGGAGGCTCAAGGGATAAAATCTTCATAAAGACCCTCATAATGGCTTGTAAGAGCAATAAAAGGGCTTGGAAGAGTCATTTATGGCCTAGTGGGCTTCATAAAGTTTTATGGTTGAGATATTTTGAGGGTGATGAGAGCAATTTCGACTTGGACTTGATTAGGAAGGTTTTAAGCTTGCTTAGGCTTGTGCAAATGATTAGAGGATGGATTAGGATGGTTTAGGATTAGCTTAGGGATAGGCAAGTGGATGGCATTTAATGAGGGTGGGTGAAGGAGGAGATATTTGTTAACTTTGGCTTGGGTTAGTAAGTCTTAACCCATGTTTAGGGAATGTGACAAGGTTAGGAGGGGATTAGGGTTAGGTTTAAAGACATCTTCTAGAAGAGTCTAGACTTTGGATGAGGATAAAGACTTTCTAGAATAGTCTAGAATTTCCTAGGATGAGGATGAAGACTTTCTAGAAGAGTCTAGAACTTCTTAGGATGAGGATAAATTAGATTTTTAAGAAATAAATAAAGTTTTATTTATTTCAAGGGTTTGGGTTGAGGAGATATTTATTAAAACTTTTTTAATAAACATGAGGATTAATATTTAATCTTAATTAAATATTTTGAGTTGGGATTAGGGGTAGGAAATGATGGGATTAGCCTTTAATCGAAATTAAAGAAGGATTAGAAGATTTTGGAAGAGGTTATTGGTCATAAAGAAATTGGCCAAGTTTTGGACAAAAAATAAATTTTTTATTTATTTTAGGATTTTTGGTCAATTTATTAATTAAATAATTAATAAATAAGGAAATAATGTTTAAATAAGATTTAAACATTTTAGGGAGGGATTCCTTAATTAAATATTTTTAATTAAGATAAAGGGATTTAATGGCATAAAAATTAATTAATTAATTAATTAAATAATTAATAAATAAATGATGATGTCATCAGAGATTTTTCAGAAAATAAAAATACTTTATTTTCTAAAGGTTTTTTAGGTGTCTACACCAAAGTCATTCTTTTATGTTACAAAGATAAATAAAACATGGTGAGTTTCTTTAACCAAAGGAACCATCTATTCAACTAGTTTTACATTAGAAAAAGGGTCAAATTACTAGCTATTTGTTGGCAGCTGTTATAATATTGTACAATGTAGACTTTTAATTCCTTTTATCTATTACTTATAAAGTTAATCAAATGTAGTTGTTATGGTTATATGTTAAAGTGAACAAAAACTATCCATTTTGTTAAGACACATTAATGAAACAATTGATAATCAACTCCTTATGCTCAAAAGATCTATTTATTTAAATAATTTTACACTATAAAAAATGATTTAATTTCTTTTAACAAATTGATAGTTTCTAGTGCAAGACAATTCAGCTTTTTAAATCAAAGCTCTATGAAATACTTATTAAACACTATAATATTGCATGCATTAATCTCAACATAAATATGTGGCACATTTCCAAAAATCATATACAATTCACCAAAATTCATTATCTCATGCTACTAAGGTAGATAAATTAAATATCAAGTTTATATTCTTGAATCATCCATCTATTCAATTATGTTTACAATAGGGGAATGAAATTTTTGTCACCCATTTGTCAATAATTACAAAGGTATTACATAAAATAGATTCATCCTTATTCTTATGCACATTACTTATAAATTTAAGTACTAATAGTCATTATATTTGTATGTAAAAATGAATAAAAGTTATTCATTTTGATAATCACTCGTCAATGAAATAATCAAACATATGGTAATATAACACAATCAATAGTATGTGGCTTGAGGCACATATTTTGATCAATTTCTTTAGACATTTCTATACAACTTAATTAAGTTGTAATAAACATGACTACATGGCATTCATATCTACAATCTTAAATTAATAATCTTAAACTAATAGCTTGCCTATGAAATGATAAGCATTTGTGAAATATTTTCTATCTACCTACATCATGTTGAAATTAATTATTAAAGAAAAAAGGGTAAACCTCATGACATTGCAAGTTAACATAAATGCATGATTTTATTTTTCCAACTATAGCGCTTGCCCCTAGTTTACATTTTTTGCTATCATTGCTGAACACTTTTACGCTAGTTTTATGTTTGATAATTAGTAGTATTATTTTGAGATTATCAGATATTGTTTCAGATTGAATTGATATATGATGAGATTACTTGGTACTCTATAATTCATGAGTGCATGATGATTATTATAGTGTTTTTAGTTATTGATGATGATTAGTTGGATGGATTATCATATGTGTTTTCTTATGGATACTTACCCCATATTTCATGTGTATGGTGTGCATGTTTGTTTTCTTTATGTATGGCATTTTTGATGTGGTTAAGGAAGGGAGTCATAGTCACCTACTAGTCGAGATCTACATGATGCGACACTTTTTGTCATTGCCTGTTTAGCTTAGAATATTGTGTTTATACATGTGTGGATTTTATGTAGGTTGTAGGTACCAGGTATCGACTTCCTTGAATTGCTAGGATGAGTGTACCCTATCACATTATCTCAATGGTAAGAGAGGGGAGATAAATTCTTAAGTCCAAATCCTAAACCTTTGAGCCATTTGTCTTAGAAAATTAGGACAAGTATCTGAGTTGTGTACCCTCTAAATGCATCGGATGATGTTAATTCATGATTCTAACCCTTTAGTTTGATTTTGTATGTGTTTTGCTATGATGGGTTTTTGTATTTTAGTTTATGAGTCTTTGGTAAATTTTTCTATTAATTAAGTCTAATTAAAAGATTAAATTAATGATTTAATTTAATAGAAAATTATTATGATATTTTAATATTTAATTATATTTAATTAATTTATAAATTAATTAAATACAAAGAATTAAATTTGATAAAAGTTATAAGAATAAATTTAGAATGTGATAATATTTATTTAATTTAATAATAATATATTTAGAGTTTATTTTTAAATATATGCTAAATAATATTGTTATTTAAATTAATAAATATATTTTATCAATTAAATGTTCAAAAATAAATTTAGAAGTGGGAAAAGAAATTAATTTATTAAAACTTTCATGATTGCATGATACGTGCATAAGATTAAATTTAATAAATTAATCTAAAAACAAGTCAAGTGAAAATTAAATAAAGTGATTTAATTAATTAACATATGTGCATGGAAAAGATAAAAGAAAGTTTTAAAAAAAAAAAGATAATTTAGAGTTGGAGTTTGGTAAGCAAGGAGTTCTCTCGGGGTGAACGCACAATTAGTTCCCTGACTTTTGGAAGAGAACTCCATATCACAACTTGGGGGGTTCATTTTTGAATCACCGCGAATTTTGGAGAAGGAAAAAATTTTCAAAAAGGAGAAGGTTTTGAGAAGAGGAATTTTCTTTACAGTTTCTAGGGCGTAGCGACTAGCATCAGTGTCCAAGTAGACACTTGTGATTTTCACATATTTTAATACTGTCTTTTCTTTCCTATCTTCATCATGTATGTTAAATGGTTGTCTGGATAATTTTGTGACGAATATATCATAATAAGAGTTTCTAGTACTTTCATTAATTCTTTTGTACATGGAACGTTCTTAATTGATCAATATAATCTTTCTTTCAATAGATTTAAAATTGGGAATTAAACAGGGAAAGAGTTTTGTATTGAAATTGAAATTTTAAATGGAAAAACTTGACTAGTTGGTTGTATTTTCTCTATTAGGTTACTGTTGGAAATTTTATTTTTAAAAAATTATATTAAAAAAAAAGAGTTTAAATGAAAAATGTTTTTAAAAAAAAAACTATTATATATATATATATATAACTGGGCGGGAGGGCAGAATAACCACACCCCACACCTGCCTTCCATGGGAGTCATGCGACTGCTGTTGCAAATTGCGGCAATAGTGACACGTGCCACTACAACCGCAGGCCTGCGGCAGCAGGCACGTTGGCCGCACCTCCCTTTTAAGGGAATGGCCGCCAGCCTTAAATTTTTTTGAAATATATATATATATATTTCAAAAATTTAGATTTAAATTTATTATAATTAATGTTATTTATTAACAAATTTAATTAATTTTATTAATTGATTTTTTAATTTTAGTAATTAATGGAACATAGTTTATTTTTATAAATATATATTAAATATTAATTAATTTAATATAATATAATTTAATTAATATATAAAAATTGCTTGATGAGGTTGTGAGCTTATTTAATTATTGACTTTACTAAAAAATGCATATTATTTCACTATAAATTAATGAGAAGTTATTTTTAGTAAATTCAAACCAGTACATAGCTTACCCTTAGAATGTTTTAGGAGATTGATTTAAAATATCATTGGGGTAAATCTTTATTTGATTTAACCAAATACATGGGTTAATTATAGGGAAAAAGAGAATCTTCTTACTTGAAAATATACTTTAAAATGAAAACTGAAACCTCATATATAACATAACCATGTGATTCAAAAACAAACCAAAACATGAAATTTACATCTTGCTTTCTGTGTGATGTTTATGTTTGGGGTTTGGGTAGATTGTTGACCAGTTATAGGACGTCTACTAGAGGCTCGAGGGTTTTGTGAGTGTGGTATCATGCTGATTCAATCTTGATTACTTTTACTTAACCATGGTATGTGATGGCATGTTCTATGTAGTGTGTTTATATTGTTGATTACTATTTTCAATGCCTTTGTGGGATTACAAGATTTATGCTATGAGATATCTAACTTATCTAGTTTTGAGTCGTTGATCAATATTATTGGGGTACTTTTTGATTGCTCATTGAGAATCAATGGATAATGTGATTTATCTATGATGCTTTCCAATCACTTGTATGAGACTGAGGTGTTTTACTATGATTCTTTAATTTTTGATTTCATGAGTTTAGGGTAGGTTATCTATATGTAATGTCGAGAAGTGGCTTGCAATGGGGGTTGAGGCCCTAACTGGCTGCCAGGGTAACCCATTGTAAGTTGTTTAATAAGTGAAAACATTACACTAAATGAGTAAATTGAACCTAATAAGAGTCTTTGTATGTTCTCGCCCATGCCTTGAGTGCTAGTATAGACTAGGGTGGGAGTAGAGAGAATGCTTGATTACTACCTTGCATTCATAGTATGCCTTGTCAGTATAAGAGGATACTAGTGGCCACATAGGGATCACTAGGGGGCTAGGGTTCTAAGAGAATACTAGGGCAACTCTAGCATGATTCATGCAATGACACTTGCCCGCTTACATAGCAGGTTTCCTACATGTCTTGTGTGCCTTTGGGTATAGATGTCAACCTATCTTGGAACCTTTGAGTTAGAATACTTTTAGGATTTCTTAGACTTAAAGAGTATTTTTAATATTTGGTTTGATATCTTGTTTGGAACTTGAGACTATCTCCTCAGCGTGGTGGGAGTGGGCCATTTAGGTTCCATGTGGTTGGGTGGTAGTGCTTTTTCACTCTTACCATTAAGATTCGCCCGCGTCACAATGGTTGGAGCTTCCTTGTCTACATTTACTTTCATTCTTTCTATGTATCATTATAATGGATGGTTATACTTCATGATGAATGTTATATCTTTTATGATGGATGGTTTCATTTATTTTATTGTACTTGTATCATGGATCTGAAGAGGATGATGTATTTCTATTTTTACATACGTATATTCTTTTAGCCTTTCATACCCTATGACATGTATAGTGGATGATTGAGCATTCCAAATTTCATTTGCCAAGAGGCATTCTGAACAAATGTATATTATTTAAATGGAAATTGGACTTTATAATTATTCTTTCATATGGATGTGGTATTTGATGGACTTATTATTAATTAAATTTAAATGTGATTCAACATCATGGGATCCTTAAGGAATGTAACCTATTATGTATGCTTTTAGTTGATTATATGTTATTGCTTCCGCTACTATGTGTTTGATGTGTATGTTATTCTTCTTGTTCAAAAAAAAGAAAAACTGGCAAACTTAGTAAAACTTTAGGTTATTTTGATTGGATCCCTTGGCGGGGCGTTTCATTTGGTATTAGAGCTTGAGTTTCTACATTGGGAGCTCTAGGTATATTGGAATGCCATTGGTGTTAACTAGTTGAACAAAAAATGAAAGCTTTAAACTATTATATGTACCTATATCAAATTGAAACTTGAACTAGTTCAACTGAAACAAAACTTAAACTTTTAGTTGCATATTTTTCATACTTCAACACTTAGAATTTGAAACTAAAAATTGAAACTTATTCTGTTTTCAAAACCATGTGCCTTTTATATATATGCTTACAATAGTATGCTTTATGGTTGTTTTAGTATCTTGTATCTTGGATATTATTGTAGGATAGTATCTGGGATGAGATCTTCCATTAGAGGTCATAGCCTTGGCCATGGTAGAGTTCGTAGACGAGGCAGAGCTATCAGTGTACATGAGTCTGTCCATGAAGGCCCCATTCAGGAAGAGAATAGGGAAGAACATATTAGTGAGCATCAGGAAGAGAGCCATAGATAGCAACATGCCAACTCTGAGGAGGTGGATCCACGGTAAATGATGCAGACCATCATTGATCACCTACCTCCTATTCATGATCAGGATAGAGCACATCAGGTAGGAAATGAGCATAGACCCAAGTCTAGGAGCCCTCAAAGGGATCATCATAGATCCATAGTATCTACTCAAATGAAGGACCTTATGAGGTCCAAGGTTAAGCCCTTTAATGGGCATGGTTCAGGATATGTAGCCGAGCAGTGGCTTATTTCTCTTGAAAGGATTCTTGCTATGTAGGACTTTGACAACAATGTCAAAGCAAGGTTTTCTATTACCAACTTGGAAAAATTTGAAGCCACTTGGCGGACTATCGAGGAAAAGAAGTTGGGCATAGACATGAACAATGTTACATGGGAGATATTCTTGGAGAACTTTGGTGAGCGGTTCCTACCTGAGGAATGGAAGCATCATAGAGCAAATGAGTTCCATAACTTGAGATAGTACATTATGACTGTTGCAGAGTATGATCATAAGTTCTATGAGATCATATGCCCTTTTTGGGATTCAGTGATAACCCAACTTAGTTGGCACAAAATTTCATCAGAGGCTTGAACAACCATATAGTTGGGGGTGTTAAGGTGTTTGAGCCTAAAACCTTCAAGGATGTTGTACCAAGCCATCCTTGTAGAGTAGAGTGCCAACCTTGGACATGGAGGTTTTGTGCGAGTTCCTATGGCTTCAGGATCTAAGGGAAACCAAAACTCAGATGGAAATAGGAAACCTCCTTTTCCTAAGGGAAATCAAAATCAACAATAGCCTCAACAGTCATAGTAGTAGAAGGGATCATACCCTCCAGCACAGAGTGGTGGCAGTGGTTCTAACTCCAAGAACAATTGTAATGCTTAGTGCAATAAGCAAAATTAGCTCACTTAGCTTGGACATAGTAGATAGTCTTTTGCTAGTAGGGATAGCCACCAGCGATCGAATGCACCACCTATAGAGAGAGGATCTGGAAGAGGCACAAGATGTTATATGTGTGGGTAGATTGGACACATTACAGCTCATTGTCCATAGGGAGCACCTCAGTATTTAGGTCCTAGGCCAACAACATTTGAGCCTACAGTTGAAGATGTAGGTAGAGCTCATAGGGTTTTTGCAGTAGTTGACCACTGTCAGGAAGACCATCAGGGGACCTTGGTTGAGACTACGAGAGCTATCTAAGGTACACCTCTCTCTGTATTGTTTGATTCAGGTGCCATAGATTCTTTTATTTCACCATCATTAGTTGCTAAGTGTAAGTTGAAAGTGGTTAAGCAAGATTAGGGTTGGCAAGTGGAACTAGCTTCAAGCACTAAGGTTTCCACAGATTCTATAGTCCATAATTGTGAGCTTGGTATAGGAGGGTTTGCAACATCAGTTGAACTTTGGGTTATTCCTCTTGGCTCCTATGATGTGGTTTTAGGTATGGATTGGCTTGACTCTCATATAGCTAGTATGGACTATACGAAGAAGACCATTGTGTGTCAGGATGACCAGGGGAAGGATGTGGAGATTGTAGGGATAACAAGACCTATATCTCTATGGATGATATTTGCTATGCAATTGAAGCAGAGATTTCATAAGGGATGTTAGGTATTTGTGGTTATGGTAAGTGAGCTAGATGAAGAAGATCCTATGAGAAAGACTTTGGACCACCCCATTCTACAGGAGTATGCGGATGTCTTTCTGAGTGAAATTTTGGGTATGCCCCCAAAGAGAGATATTGATTTCAACATTGACCTCACTCTAGGAGTGGAGCCTATCTCTAGAGCTCCTTACCGTATGACCACTTAGGAATTGAGTGAGTTGTGCCTATAGCTAGAGGAACTTTTGGCCAAGGGTAGTATCCAACCTAGTGTATCACCATGGGGAGCTCCAGTGCTCTTTGTGAAGAAGAAGGATGGTTCTTTGCACCTTTGTATTGATTATAGATAGCTGAATAAGGTGACAATATGAATAGGTATCCTCTACCAAGTATTGACAATTTATTTGATCAGATCAAGGGAGCTACAATATTCTCCAAGATTGACCTTAAGTTAGGATACCATCAGCTTCACATCAAGGAAGCTGACATTCATAAGAACACCTTCTGAACTCATTATGGGCATTACAAGTTCACATTGGTATATTTTGGGTTGATGAATGCTCCATCAATTTTCATGAGCCTGATGAATGGAGTGTTCCATTCCTATCTTGACAAATTCATACTTGTGTTCCTTGATGATAAATTGATATATTCTAAGTCCTAGAAGGAGCATGAGGAGCATCTACATTTGGTTTTGCAGTGCTTGAGAGATAATCAACTTTATGCCAATATGACAAAGTGTGATTTCTTTCAATCAAAGATACAATACTTAGGGCATTCCATATTAGGTGAGGGTATCTCTATAGACCCTGCAAAGATCTAGGCAATAGTAGATTGGCCTACACCCACTACTATGTCAAAAATTCATAGTTTCATGGGTCTAGCTGGTTATTATTGCATATTTGTCCAAAAATTCTCCAGAACAACACATCCTATCACTTCCCTTCAAAGGAAAGGAAATAAGTTTTTATGGACAAAGAAATGCGAGGAAGCATTTCGAAAGCTCAAGGAGCTTTTGACTAGTGCACCGATCTTAGTAGTACCTACTCCAGCAAATGATTTCATGGTGTGTATAGATGCTTCCCTTGAGGGAATTGGAGCCATTTTGATGTAGAATGGATGGGTGATTGCATATGAATCACGCAAGCTCAAGGATCATGAGCTGAATTATCCTACACATGATCTTGAGTTAGGATTGGTAGTTCATACCTTGATGAGATGGAGACATTTCTTGTTGGGGCATAGATTTGAACTTCATAGTGATCATCACAGTCTCCAATACATTTTCACATAGCTTAATTTGAATGCTTGATAGAGGCAATGGATGGAGTTTCTATGTGAGTATGACTTCAAGGTGAAGTACATCCAAGGGAAAGAGAACGTGGTAGCAGATGCTTTGAGTCATAGGAGACATGTGATATCATCTATGACTCTTAGTGTCAATTTGAGGAGTCAGATACTTTAGGCACTCCCTATTGACTCTTGGTATCAGGAGGTGTGTAGAGAGATAGATTTAGGAGACCTTTGGAGGGTAAGTTTTCAGACTATGTCCTAGAGTTAGATGGCCTTTTGAGACATTTAGGAAGGATTTATGTGCCACTACTAGATGAACTTCGCACATTAATCCTATTAGAGGCCCATTGTGCACCTTACTCTACACATCCAGGTGTCAAGAAGATGCATCTAGATTTGCGACGTTTATTCTATTGGATAGGGATGAAACATGACATTTCTAATTTTGTGGCGAGGTACCTTGAGTGTCAAAGAGTCAAAGTAGAGAAGCAGCATCCAACATGACTTTTACAACCAAATCTCATTCCTTCATGGAAGTGGTACATCATCTCTATGGACTTCATAGTAAGATTACCTATGACTGCTCGTCGTCATGATGATATCATGGTCACCATTGATCGGTTGACTAAGGTGGCACATTTTTCACTAATAAGGTCTTCCTACACTACAACTTCTGTAGCTAATTTCTTCATGTGTGACATCATGAGGCTACATGGTATTCCCCAAAAGATCATTTCAGATAGGGATCCTGTATTCACTTCCCCATTTTGGACATCACTACAACATGATCTTGGAGCATAGTTAAATTTCAATTCACAATATCACCTAGAGATAAATAGATAGAGAGAGAGAGGGAGAGTGAATTAGGTTCTGGAAGATATGTTGAGGATGTATGTGATGGATAGGTAGACTCATTGGGAGAACTATCTCTATCTAGTGGAGTTCGCTTACAACAATGGGTATCATAGTTCTATTGGCATGGCACCTTTCTAGGCTTTATATGGTCATCCTTGTCATACACCTTTGAGTTGGGATAGCCTTGAGGATTGCATTTTGTTGGGTCCTGAGATGCTTCAAGATATGGAGCAAAAGGTAGTGCATATCTGAGAGCACTTGACTATGGCACAGGATAGATAAAAAAGGTATGCCAATGCACATAGGACAGATCAAAAATTTGCTACGGGAGAGAAGGTTTTCTTGAGTGCGTCTGTGGAAGAGTCTAATCCGTTATGGAAAGGGTTTGAAGCTAGCACCTCGCTTTGTGGGACCATTCGAGATACTTGAGAGGATTGGTCCAGTTGCCTATCGTCTTGCTTTACCGCCTAGCCTAGCTCGCATTCATGATGTTTTCCATGTTTTAGTTAGATAGTATATTCCTGATGTGGTACATGTTCTTGATTGGAATGCATTGTAGGTAGAGGATGGGCAGTTGGCTTTGGAGTCGGTTCACATTTTGGAGGAATGGGAGTTGACCCTCAGGGGTCAAACTATAGAGCAGGTAAGGGTCCAATGGGACCCTACTGATGACTCTTTAGCTACATGGGAGGATGCATCTAGATTATGGGACTTATATCCCTGCTTGTTTATAGGTTTCTAGGAGTGAGCCTAACTCGAGGGGGGCTGGATGTAGTACCTTCCCCTAGTTTACATTTTTTGCTATCATTGCTGACCACTTTTAGGCTAGTTTTATGCTTGATGATTAGTAGTATTATTTTGAGATTATCATATATTGTTTCAGATTCAATTGATATATGATGAGATTACTTGGTACTCTATATTTTATGTGTACATGATGATTATTACAATGTTTTCAGTTATTGATGATGATTAGTTAGATGGATTATCATATGTGTTTTCTTATGGATACTTACCCCATATTGCATGTGTGTGGTGTGCGTGTTTGTTTTCTTTATGTATGGTTTTTTTGATGTGGTCAAGGAAGGGAGTCGTAGTCACCTGCTAGTCGAGATCTACATGATGCACCACTTCCTGCCATTACCTATTTAGCTCAGAATATTGTGTTTGTACATGCATGGATTTTATGCAAGTTGAGAGTACCGGGTATCGACTTCCCTAAATTGCCAAGATGAGTGTACCCTATCGCATTATCTCAATGGTAAGAGAGGGAAGATAAATTCTTAAGTCCAAATCCTAAACCTTTGAGCCATTTGTCATAGAAAATTAGGACAAGTATCTAAGTTGTGTACCCTTTGAATGCATCAGATGACGTTAATTCATGATTATAACCCTTTAGTTTGATTTTGTATGTGTTTTGCTATGATGGGTTTTCGTATTTTATTTTATGAGTCTTTGGTAAATTTTTCTATTAATTAAGTCTAATTAAAAGATTAAATTAATGATTTAATTTAATAGAAAATTATTATGATATTTAAATATTTAATTATATTTAATTAATTTGGAAATTAATTAAATAAAAAGAATGAAATTTGATCAAAGTTATAAGAATAAATTTAGAATGTGATAATATTTATTTAATTTAATAATAATATATTTAGAGTTCATTTTTAAACAAATGTTAAATAATATTGTTATTTAAATTAATAAATATATTTTATCAATTAAACGTTCAAAAATAAATTTAGAAGTGGGAAAAGAAATTAATTTATTAAAACTTTCATGATTGCATGATACGTGCATGAGATTAAATTTAATAAATTAATCTAAAAACAAGTCAAGTGAAAATTAAATAAAATGATTTAATTAATTAATGTATGTGCATGGAAAAGATAAAAGAAAGAAAAAGAAAAGTTAATTTAGAGTTGGAGTTTGGTGAGCAAGGAGTTCTCTCGGGGTGAACGCACAATTAGTGCCCCAATTTTTGTGAGAGAACTCCATATCACAACTTGGAGGGTTCATTTTTGAATCACCACAAATTTTGAAGAAGGAAGAAATTTTCGGAAAGGAGAAGGTCCTAAGAGGAGGAATTTTATTTACAGTTTCTAGGGTGTAGCAATTAGCATTAGTGTCCAGGTAGACACTTGTGATTTTTGCATATTTGAATACACTCTTTTCTTTCCTATCTTCATCGTGTCTATTAAATGGTTGTCTGGATAATTTTGTGACAAATATATCATAATAAGAGTTTCTAGTACTTTCATTAATTCTTCTGTACATGGAACATTCTTAATTGATCAATATAATCTTTCTTTCAATAGATTTAAAATTGGGAATTAAACAAGGAAAGGGTTTGTATTGAAATTAAAAATTTAAATGGAAAAAATTGACCAATTGGCCATATTTTCCCTATTAGGTTACTGCTGGAAATTTTATTTAAAAAAATTATATTAAAAAAAATGTTTAAATGAAAAATGTTTTAAAATAAATAAATAAATAAATATATATATATATATATATATATATATATATATATATATAGGGCAGGAGGGTGTAATAACCACACCCCCACTCTTGCCTTCCATGGGAGTCATGCGACTGCTATCACAGATTGTGGCATATGCCACTACGGTCGTAGGCCTGTGGCAGTAAGCACGCCAACCACACCTCCCTTTTAAGGGAATGGTTGCCAGCCTAAAAAAATTTGAAATAATTTTTTTTTTTTAATTTCAAAAATTTAGATTTAAATTTATTTTAATTAATGTTATTTATTAACAAATTTAATTAATTTTATCAAATAGAATTTTATTAATATTTTTTTTAAAATTTTAGTAATTAATGGAACATAGTTTATTTTTATAAATATATATTAAATATTAATTAATTTAATATAATTTAATTTAATTAATTGAATATGATTTAATTAATTTAATTAATATTAAAAAAAATGCTTGATGAGGCTGTGAGCTTATTTAATTATTGACTTTACTAAAAATCGCATATTATTTCACCGAGAATTATTGAGAAGTTATTTTTAGTAAATTCAAAACAGTACATAACTTACCCTTAGAATGTTTTAGGAGATTGATTTAAAATATCATTGGGGTAAATCTTTATTTAATTTAAAGAAATACATGGGTTAATTATAGGGACAAAGAGAATCTTCTTACTTGAAAACATACTTTGAAATGAAAACTTAAACCTCATATATAACTTAACCATGTGATTTGAAAACAAACCAAAACATGAAATTTACATCTTGTTTTCTATGCAATGTTTATGTTTGGGGTTTGGGGTTGACTAGATTGTTGACCAGTTATAGGATGTCTATTAGAGGCTCGAGGGTTTTGTGAGTGTGGTATCATGCTAATTTAATCTTGATTACTTTTACTTAACCATGGTATGTGATGGTATGCTCTATGTTGAGTGTGTTATATTGTTGATTGTTGTTTTCAGTGCCTTTGTGGGATTGCAAGATTTATGTTATGAGATATCTAACTTATCTATTTTTGAGTCGTTGATAAGTATTACTGAAATACTTTCTAGTTTCTCATTGAGAACTAATGGATATTGTGATTTATCTATAATGCTTTCTAGTCATTTGTATGGGATTGAGGTGTTTTACTATGATTCTTTGATTTTTGATTTCATGAGTGTAGGGTGGGTTATCTATATGTAATGTCAGGAAGTGGCTTGCAATGGGGGTCGAGGCCTTAAGTGGCTGCCGGGGTAACCCATTGTAAGTTGTTTAATAAGTGAAAACATTACACTAAATGAGAGTAAAATGAACCTAATAAGAGTCTTTGTATGTTCTCGCCCATGCCTTGAGTGCTAGTATAGACTAGGATGGGAGTAGAGAGAATGCTTGATTGCGACCTTGCATCCATAGTATATCTTGTCAGTACAATAGGATACTAGTGGCCACATAGGGATCACTAGGGGGCTGGGGTCCTAAGAGACTGCCAGGGTAACTCTAGCCTGATTCATGCGATGACACTTGACCGCTTACATAATAGGTGTCCTACATGTCTTGTGTGCCTTTGGGTATAGATGTCAACCTATCTTGGAACCTTTGAGTTAGAATACTTTTAGGATTTCTTGGACTTAGAGAATATTTTTGATATTTGGTTTGATATCCTATTTGGGACTTGAGACTATCTCCTCAGCGCAGTGGGAGTGGGCCATTTAGGTTCCATGCAGTTGGATGGTAGTGCTTTTTCACTCTTACCATTGAGATCCGTCTGTCGTCACCATGGCTGGAGCTTTCTTGTCTGCATTTACTTTCATTCTGTCTATGTATCATTATAATGGATGGTTATATTTCATAACGGATGTTATATCTTTTATGATGGATGGTTTCATTTATTTTATTGTACTTGTATCATGGATCCGAAGAGGATGATGTATTTCTATTTTTACATATGTATATTCTTTTAGCCTTTCATACCCTATGACATGTACAGTGGATGATTGAGCATTCTGAATTTCATTTGCCAAGAGACATTCGGAACAAATGCATATTATTTAAATGGGCATTGGAATTTATAATTATTCTTTCATATGGATGGGGTATTTGATGGACTTAGTATTAATTAAATTTAAATGTGATTCAACGTCATGGGATCCTTAAGGAATGTAACTTGTTATGTATGCTTTTAGTTGATTGTATGCTATTGCTTCCGCTACTATGTGTTTGATGTGTTTGTTATTCTTCTTGTTAAAAAAAAAAGGTTGGCAAACTTAGTAAAACTTTAGGTTATTTCTTTTGGATCCCTTGGCGGGGCATTACACCAACTCTATAGGAACTACCAAAGTCATTCTCTCATGTTTCAAATGTAAATTAAAAAAATTTAGGTTTCTTTACCCAAAAGAACCATCTAGTCACTTAGTTTTACATTAGACAAAAAGGGTAAAATTGCTAGCTATTTGTTGACAATTATTATGATATTGCATAATATAGACTTTTAATTTCATTCATCTATTAATTTTTAAGTTAATCATGATAGTCATTTCATTTATATGTAAAAATGAGCAAAAATTATCCATTCGAATACATCAATGTATGGTGCCATAAAATAAAATTAATAATACATGTCTTAATGCACATATATCTATTTCCTTTAGACATTTTTATACAACTTAGCAAGCATGTAACTAAATTGAGTATTTTGTTAATAGCTATAACCAAAAATAATAATTTTAATGGGCTCATTTATCAAAAATATATTTAATTTATATAAATTTTCATAATATAAAATTAGGATATTATCAAATCCAATTACACTTACATCATTCAGAAGATTCATTAAAAATATTTAAAAAATAAACCTCATAACCTTGCAAGAGCTAATGTCAACATAAAGCATGATGTTATTTTTGGTAACTTTATAGAAACCACCAAAGCTCATTCTTTCATACTACTAAAGTAAATGAAAACATTATCACATTTCTATGTCCAAAGGATCCATCTATTCAATGAATGCTATATTAGGAAAAATATTCAATTGTCAACTATTTGCTAACTATTTGCTGAGAGTTGTTATGATATTATACCATACAAACTTCTAATTTATTCATCTATTTGTAGTAGTTATTATGTTTATACATAAAAATGAACAAAAACTATCCATTTCTATAAAGAAACATCTATAAGAAATAATCAATCATTTTGATATACACCACAATCAACAATGCATGTCTTATTAGACATTTTCCATTCCTTTTTCCTTTTTCCATTTCTACACAACTTACACAAACCTATAACATAGTTAGTAAATGAAAAACGTTAGGTTTCTTCACCCAAAGAAACCATCTATTCAACTAGTTTAACATAAGAAAAAAAAGGATACAATTGTTAGCTATTTGTTGACAATTGTTTTGATACAATATATACTTTTAATTTCCTATATGTAAAAATGAACAAAAAATGTCCATTTTGATAAGACATGTCAATGGTACAATTAATATATGGTGTCATATAATGCAATCATTAATACATGTCTTAATACACATGTTGCAATCTATTTCTTGTCGATACTTTATAATACAACTTAGCAAACATGTAACTAACATGATTGTTTTGTTAATACCTAGAACCAAAAATAACAATTTAAGCACTTCAACTATCAAAGATATACTAAAATTGTAAGAGTTTGCAAAATATAAAATTAAAAGACTATCAAATCCAACTCTTTACATAATTGAAAAGACTCATTAGAAAAATTAAAAAATAAACTTCATAACCTTAGAGTGCTAATTTCAACATAAAGCATGATGCCATTTTTGGTAACTTTATGGAAACCACCAAAGTTCTACTACTAAAGTAAATGAAAATATCATCAAGGTGCTATGTCCAAAGAATACATCTATTCAATGAATGCTATATTGGGAAAAGATCCAATTGTCAGCGATTTTTGATGAGAAAGTCGTTATGATATTGTACCACACAAACTTCTAATTTGTTTTATCCATTTGTAGTAGTTATTATGTTTATACATAAAAGTGAACAAAAACTACCAATATTGATAAGACACGTGAGGAAAAAAAAAATCTAATTGCCAACTATTTATTCACACTTTGTGATATTGTACCACACAAACTTCTAATTTGTTTTAACTATTTTTAGTAGTTATTATATTTATACATGAAAATGAACAAAGACTCCATTTTTATAAAGAAACATTTTGATATACACTACAATCAATAATATTATGTCCTAATGAACATATTCCATTCTTTTTCCTTTTTCCTTTTTCCATTTCTTAGACTATAACATAATTGCACTTGGAATCCCCAAATAATAAATAATTTTTAAGAGTTTGCATGATATAAAATGAGGACGATAGGTATATGTCCCTGAATCATTGAAAATTTTCAAGAAAAAAATTAGAAATAATAAGGTCTAATAGTTTCAAGTGTGACAAATGTCTCAAAATTAATGTTATGGAATAAAATGATTGGCTTGAAAAGATTGCATGGTCCAAAATGTTCATGAAAAAGTGCAGCTTGTTTCCAGGAATTTGTCATGCAAAGCACGGGACAAATTCACACAAATCTATCAACCACCTCGTCTATCGGTAACTCGTAAATCGTGTGCTTCAACACGAACTCATCCACTGACACGTGTCAGTAAGAGCTGATGTGCCGTTCACTACAATTTAAATTTATTTCGCAGGTTTTATATGCAATGTACCTCATTTCATTCGTTCGCACAGTTTTCCTCTGTGCAATAGCAGACAGAGAGCTGCAGGATTCATCGGATCCATAGTTTTGCTCCGTTTGTTTACCGATAATGTCCAGATTTTACTGTAATTTACATCCATGGGAAGAAATCGTGGGAGTATGTTCGGCTTGTCTGAGAGAGCGTCTGCTGAATTTGACAAGGCCAAAAACAGGCCATGATCCTCAGAGCTTCCCTGATCTCATCACTTCCTGCGGTTGCCTAAATAATCGAAAGAGGAAAAATGGCGGAATTTATTATAAAGCGGACGAGATTCGAGACGGCGACCTGTGCAGCCCGAATTGGTGGGATGCGAGGCCGACTGAGAAGAAAGCGAGCAAGATTTTCAAATTCTCCGGCCTCAGATCTCTGTTAGGGTTCTGGAGAAAGGACGCCAAAAATAAGAACGACCAAGGCCAATTTTCCCCGCAACAGGGTCGATCCGGAGAGGCACAGAAAGGTAAAGAAAATGCACAATGATTTGAAGCTTTTGTGTCAGGTTTAGAGTCAGGGTGAGGGAATTAGGGTTTACTTTCCTATGTTTGATTTATTTGAGTGTTGCAGAGTGTTCAAATGGAGAAGACGGAAGGAAGCCCTGGATTTCGTCCTTGGCCGCCATGACTGGTGTGGGAAATAGTAAGACGGAGTTTGCCTCTGCAAGGCATAGCGTTTCTGCCCGCAGATCTACTGTGAAACGATCAAATTCTGGTTTTGGTAACGCTTCGTACCGTGGTCAGGACGCGGGGAAGGTTTTTGTATGTCAATCTTCAGCGGAGTGTGTAAGGAGATCGGGGTCTATGTCCAGAATTACTCAAGGAAATACTGGAAGAAGTAAGAGATTTGAGAACGGCAAGGACTGTTGTGGTAATTATTGGGCAGGGGATTTCACCAGAGAAGCCATGGATGGTGGTGAATTGTAGCAGACAGCTGTGGTTTTAAAATTTAAGTTGATTTATTGTAGCCATTCGAGGCAGACCATGCTCTCTGTATGTATGAGATTTTGTACATAGATTTCTGCTATAGATTTCTTTAAACAGGGGAGGTAGACCAGGGCCATTTTGTTTTTGCGCGAGGTTTCTTCTGGCTTAGATATTGAATATCTGTATTTGTACTGTGAGGATTTATTACAGAGCGTTGTAATATAGCTGTGCAATGTTACTCACTGCTGTTCTGCCCGTCTCACGGTAAATTTCCTTCACTGGCTTTGGCCATTTTGTCATTTAATTCTGTCATTTGCTTTGTTCTTGTTTCAGATTCAGTGCAGGCAAAGTTAGAAAGAAATGTCGGATGGCTTCTTTCTCAGCACCACATGCATGGTAGTGGGAACCGAGACAGGGAAAGCTCTGAAAGTATAGAAAAAAAAAAAAAACTATGAACTTTAATAAATGTGTGGTTCTTGTTTACTAAATTATGTTATGATTAAACACCATCCATCTATATATATATACATCAAAATAACTTCAACCATTTTTCCAACGCATTGGTATTATCAAAATGCTCTTGTGAAACTTATATCAGAGATCTACCACCGCCATCCAGCATTACTGTTTTTAGCTGCTTAGCAGTTTTTAAATATGTTCTTTACACTCTTAGTTTAGCATGTGCCTGTATGTTTCTTGATTATTTGACTGTTGTTTATATCTCAATTGAAAGGTAATCTCGTGTCCTCTTTTCCTTAAATCGTGAATAAGTATATATCTCTCATGTTAATGACATTGACTACTACACAATTATTTTTAGCATCCTCTTAATTTTGCTCCTTACATTATTATGCATTTAATCTCAAATTGATTGCACTAGAAGATTTCCTTTTCAAGGAGTACGAAAACAGGGACAAGTTAAAAATGAATGTTTAAAATATTAAATTTCATAAAAAAAACATTTGGGTTGTGAATTTATAAGATGGATGAATCACTACTAAAGATGTGGTAGACCTTTATAATATGAGTACCAAAAATAAATTGATTTTACATATGTGCTATTTGATATATGGGATCATGAGTTATGGGCTGAACTTCTTTGACTAAGAGTCAAAGACTAAGGGGTGTCCATTTTACCAAATTTATGTGGGGTATAGTTTGTACCATACATTTTTTCTAATGTCAAAGTTTTGCATTTGGCAAGATTTTGATCCTTTGTGGACTCATTGAGAGCCTTTCAACTTCACCAATAGTCCAAGGACCCATTGATAACAACCTTAGATTTTTGTTTCAATATAGGTTAAGAAATGTAATCTCTAGAAAGAAAAGATCTCTTCATATGTCAATTCCTTTCAAAATTTAAAGCAATCAATGTCTTTTATTGATTTATTGCGCATTTAAGGTAGTTGAAAATATCTCAAGGAACCCAACTTTTCAAACATGTTTCGAGATATTGAACTACATTTATGAACACCAAAGAACCTTTCAACTTTGTCAATCTACAAGAGCCCATTGAAAATAACCTTAGATTTTTGTTTCAATGTAGGTTAAGAAATCTAATTTCTAGAAGAGGTAAGATCCTTTAGTGTTAATTCCTTTCAAATATTAAGCAATCAAATTTTTATTGATTCATTGTGCATTAAGCTAGTTAAAAAAATCTCCACAAGCCCAACTTGTCTAACATGTTTGGGGATATTGAACTACATATATAATGTTTGAGTTAAACACCACCAATTTATTTAACAAATTTTGTTGATGCATTAACTATGGATTAGATATTTAACAAAATACATTTTTTGTTTGTTGTTGTTGTTATTGGTACATCAACGTAGATTGAATTGCAGGTGTTTTATCACATTTCATTGCATGAAGATTGTTTATATTGAGTGGATATACATCCCTACTCAAATCAATTCTATCCATGTATAATGAAATGTTTGGTGTGACAATGTCTCAAAATATTTTTAATGTTAGAACAACTCTCTCAATTGGTTGCATGTGTCAACATGATTGACCAAGTCTTGAATATTTCTATCAGCCTCCTCGCCTCCAAGAACTAATCATTACTAAAGATTTTACGGAAAAAACTACAAAAGTATTATAATTTCCAATGTCTATTACTAAAAACTAATCTTATCATTTCTAGTATCTATCAATAATAAATAATAATAAGATGAATGAAAGTATTAACCACATGATATAATTGATTAAAAAGACAAATATAAAAGAAATTTAAAATTGACGAGACCAATTTCATATATCTATTGATTTGATGAAGTTTCCAAAAGAAAAACCTTGACTAAAATATATCTAATAACACATACTATAGAACATTTTAAGTAATTCATATTTTGCTCATTAGGAAAATGCTTGACATTTCTTCCATTCTCACTTGTAACAAATTATAGGCTATGTAGCATTTTACTTACAAATTTTTATTTATTTTTAATGATTAAGGACTATCACCTAATTTATCACTAACATCTTAAAAATGGAAACATTGGTAGATTGTTCAATAGTTGTAACTCATCCTTTTAATTTATAAGAGTTAAAAGCTATTATGTGAAAATACATTTTTAAGGCATATTTGTGAACTATTATCTCCATTCTTTCTCTAATAAATAGTAGTGTCATAGTAACACCACTAAATTGAAAAATATTAATAATCTTACAATATCATCATTTTTATTACTAAAACATGAGCCACATGATACAAATTGATTAATAAAATAAATATTAATTAAACTTCTAAAATTGATGCAACCAATTCCATATTAGCTGGCATTTTTATTACTCTTGTAAGAAGTTTTTATTTCAACAAGAAAATTTCAAAGAATCTTGATCAAATCTAGCTTTTCATTGTGATACACAACTGTGCAATGGGATCCCTTTGCATTGCTTCATTGTTTGGTATATTATTCTCATGGTTGTTGAGGTAACTAGCTTTTTTGTCATCTTCCTTATATATAACATACAAAAATATTTTTTCGAAACATTTGAAAGTTTGGATGGATGTATGTGCACCAAGATAGTGAGTAGAAAGTGGTCACTAATGAAACAAAATATAAAAATATGCTAAATATATATGTTCATTAAAAAAATTAAAAAATCATGTATGCAATATGGCTTAGAAAAATTGCGCTAAAATATGTAAGTGTTATTTGAAATAAACACAATTTTATGAGAGAAAAACGTGTCTGCATTTTGCTAAATAAGCATAATGCAAACATATTGTGTTAAACAAGAAAATTGTGTACGTGTTTCTTTGAATAAAATATGGATGAAAAGAATGTAGCTTGGTTTTTAAGTTCCTAAAAACACTAACATGCTTTGAATGCTAAATAGTTTTCCTTCTCTATTGTGTGTTTTGAGACATGAGTTATAATACAAAATTTAAATTTTAGGGGATCTTATAAATTTCCAGGCTTAATTTCTTTAAATAATCGACAATCACCTATCATCATTCTCCTTTTATCTCTCTATATCATGTTCTTAATATTCACCAATTGCTAGACCTACTTATTTTGCTACTACTCCTCTCCTCCCTCTGTATACTCTCTATCTCACTCTCTTCTCCTTCCTAAGATGTAAATCTTATACTTTATTAGACATGGACAATCTCTCTCTCTCTCTCTCTCTCTCTCTCTCTCTCTCTCTCTCTCTCTCTCTCTCTCTCTCTCTCCCCCACCCCCTTCCCTGCCCCTCTGTTTGTGTGTGTGTGTGTACAAAGAGAGGGAGAGGAGCTTAGTGATTGTAAAAATTTGACTAAGTCTAAGAAAGTATATGATTTATGGCTTACACAAGAGAAGAGAGTGAGCTAGAGAGTACAAAGGGAGTAGAGGAGAGTGTATATATGTATGTGTGTGTGTGTGTGTGTGTGTATAGAGAGAGAGAGAGAGAGAGGGGTGATTGTGAAAATTTGACTAAGTCTAAGAAAGTATAAGATTACAACTTGGGGGAGAGAAGATAGTGAGATAGCGAGAGTACAAAGGGAAGAGAGGGTGTGTGTGTGTGTATCACTTCAAGGATTTGGAGAAAGATTAATTGATTAATAAAAATTGCACTGTTAAAAATTACTTAAACTCATGGTTTTGTTGGTGTTTTTAATAATTATTCAAATGGTATAAGTTGCAGACTTGGGTGTTGGGCGTCCATAGAATAATTTGATGCCAGAACATGACAATTCCATTATTTTTATTGACTATGAATGGTAGATTGTATTATTTTGTTAATAAATAGATCTGTGTGAACATTCTAAATAGTAGAGGAGGTTGACTAAGATTTTAATAAATCCAACTACCCTTTCCCAATCATATTTTTATGACTATCAATATGAAGGTTATGTTGTGATAAGTTAGATGCTACACATTTTCATGCTTGAACTTATTGGAATTACAAATGGGAAACATATACTTCTGAGAGGGGGTAGGGGGGAATCAAAAGTTCAAACTTTAGCACTTAAAACTCTTATACCATGTTGGAATGTGTAATTTCCCCCTCAAATGAAATGTAAAATGATAATAGAGGATTCTAGAAATTCCTGGATAGACGAATAGGGTTAGGTAATGTTCTGGAAGTCATAGATAATTCTAGAAAAGTATATTTGTTCTATGTCAATCAATTTAGATGTTTCCATAAATGATCTAAGGCCTCTATAAATAGAGGCATCATGTAATGTAATTGATATAGACAAAATGGTTAATGAAATATATTAGTGCCGCAACACATTGAGTATTTTTCCATTTTAGTTTATTTTGTCCATCCACCTTTCACAAGGTGTATCAGAGTTGTCATGGGTTTCTACAAGTGGTATCAGAGCCAAGTTAAGAAAATCTTATCAGCATTTGTGACAGATGAATAAGAGTCAAGTTAATTGGGAGAATCCTGTCACCAGTTTTGACAGTTGCAGCTAATCAAAGGATAGCTAAAGAAGGAAGGAATTTGTTTGTCACCATTTGTGATGGCAAATATGTTTTTATTTTGCAGAGCAAGGTTATTTGGAGAACCTTGTCACCATTTGTGACAAATGAAGCTATCAAGGGGTAGCTGAAAGAAGACATGAATTTGATCAAAGGTTATTAGTGAATCCTATCATCGACATTTGTGATAGATGAGGCAAGATTATCAGTGGATCCTATGAAAAGAGAAAATCATTGGCAACTGATTGCTGACAAAATGTTTCTAGAAATTAAAGACCACAACCTTGGAATACACTATTCAAATACAGAGATTATCAAAAAAATGACATTTTGGCATTAGGACAAAAAAAAAGGATTTGGATTTGTATGCAATAACATTTGAGGTTGAAATTAGGGGGAGTGTTGGAATGTGTAATTTCCCCTTCAAATGAAATGTAAAATGATAATAGAGGATTCTAGAAATTCCTAGATAGATGAATAGGGTTAGGTAATGTTCTGGAAGTCATAGATAATTCTAGAAAAGTCTATTTTTTCTATGTCAGTCAATTTAGATGTTTCTAGAAATGATCTAAGACATCTATAAATAGAGGCATCATGTAATGTGATTGATATGGATAAAATGGTTAATGAAATATATTAGTGCCGCAACACATCGAGTATTTTTTGATTTTAGTTTATTTTGTCCATCCACCTTTCACAAGGTGTATCAGAGTTGTCATGGGTTTCTACATACCATTCATTAGATGCATGTAATAAATTAAAATGAAATGTAAAACAAATGCATCAAAACATATAAACATACACACACTTGACACCAGATATGATTACCCAAAAACCCTCCAAATGAGAAGGTAAAACTAGGGTGGGGATGACACCCACAATTCTTCACTATTACAGCAATAAAGTGTCACTTGTTAAGGTTACATAGTTTGACCATTTTTATGATCTACCCTATGAAAGGCCTGCCCTACTAAAGGCTTACAAAGGATTGTTAGATCCTACCCTGTTAAAGGATTTTGAACACCCTATTAGAAATGTGCCTGGTTAAAGGACTTTCACAACATTCACTTGGAATGTCACCTTGTTAAAGGATTTTACAATGATTGTTAAGTCAACCTTAGTCCAAAGGATTTCACCCTGTTAATACAGTTGTTAGAAAGTAACAATAGAATGTTTGATTTGATAACTTACAACTTTGCCTTGCTGATTCTAGATCACAGTTCTATCCATCTTGATCCTCTTGATCTGTTATAACAATGTTGTATCACTTCTCCTCTATTCTACAAACTAATTCTACAATTCTTTCACACTTCTAGGTCACCTTGAACGCTTTCAAATCAATTCACCCCTTCTCTTCCTTCTATTCTTCGCTTGCATCACTTCTTCATACACACTGAATAATGGGGCTTTGTCTTCCCTAAAAAAACTTTGGTGGCTTAGGGTTAGGTATGAATCTATGACTGAGATTCATTCATTTTGTCATTTAACCATTCCAATTTTCTGATTGGTTGTATGTTGATTGCATAGGAAATCCAAATAGATTCGTCCTTATCTTCACATCTTTGAGATCTATCCATAAGTCGGCATAAAAATGGTTTACATAGTTTTTTGTGCCATCACAAACAACTAGGTCTATCCTGTGTTACTTGGCACTTGATAATACTGATGCTTGGCACTTATTGTAATTCTATTTGGCTCAACACCTAAACTTTCTCAACATCAACTGTATGCTTGGTACTTGAATTACTCGGTAGATGAGTGACTTGGCACTCATTGCAACTTGACATCTATACATATTATACTCCACATGTATTACTAGCTTGACATGAACTTAGTAAATATCTTAAGCGTGTTGACACTCAATTGTCAAAACCAAACTAAGATCAACAATCTTCCCCTTTGACATGAGTGTCAAAAACACTTAACTATATATAAAAAATCTAATCTTCTCGAGTATAATACATTCATAGCTTGATATATACACAAAACTTCAAAATTCTTGAATAGACATATAATATACCTCAAAATCTTGTAACTCCCCTAAGTTAATGTGCCTGCTCTATATTCAAATTCTCTTCTCTAAGTAAATCTGCTTCATGCCGATACTCTTTGTTTTCAAAAATATTGATACTCTTTATCTATCTGATATGCTCTATTTCTACTCTTTTGCAATTTTCTCCCCCTTTGTTTGCTCTCCCCCTTGTTATCTCCCTCTTTCTCTTTGTCTTCCCCTTGCATATTTGTCTCCTCCATTATTCTTTATTATCTCCCCCTTTTTGACACTGATGTCAAAAGGTCTATACACTAATTGTGTATTTGTCCAAAACGTTCTTATGGACTTCCATTATAATTTGCAAAGCAATGTCCCAATTGTCTAATGCAACATCTAAGGACTTTATTTGGATAGTTGTTTCCGCTACAAGGTGAACTAGTCTATCCAAAGTTGAAAGATTAGGATCTTTTTTTAACACCATTTTTGCATAAGCTAGTTCCTTTTGAAGTATTCCCATATGAGGGGTAAGGGAGGCTTGTATATTAATCAAATTGACTCTTATTTTAGCCTCTTCTACTATTAACATAGCTAGTTGATTTTATGTTTGAAGCACTGAATGAAAATGCTTCCCACTTTGAGCTAGGTTCTTAGGTAATTGCATACCTGAGAGTTTCAAATTGTTCTCCAGACTCAAAATCCTATGGCTTGTTTCTTATATGAAGAGTGTGGGATCACACAATTTTGTGTACAATGAGAATACATTCTCAAGTACCTTCTTCACTTTCTCAATTTTGGTAGCCAATTCAACTTGTGATAGTGCTATTTCACTAGATATTTTCTCAATAACTTTCCCTTGAAATTTCCTCTTAGGCCATTCCATAAGTTTAGTATTTGTATCCTGGTCTTCAATGGTCACCTGTTCCACAATTTTTGATAGTTGTTCTAATATGGGCTTGGATTCTTTAGGTGTTTGTAAGCTAAAGGCATCCAAAAAGATGTCCTTAATCTCTTGTAATGCTTTCCTTTTTTTATACTCCTTTCTAAGTATTTCTTGAGTTTTCTTTCTCTCCAAGGCTTCTTGCATTATACTTATCTATTCTAATGTTATGGTTGCATAGTCATATTTAGGTATCACTATCTCTTCATCTAAAATTACATCACCATAGTAAAATACCTTGGCAACCTTGGATGAGCTAGAGCTTGGTGTTGAAATATACAGTGGTATTGCATCAATTCTTAGCCGTTGGAGGACTTTTTTTGGAGAGCCAAATGTTGGTAAATTTACCAATGTTTGTATGGCTTCTTGCTCCTTCACCTTTGGTGTGTCCTTTTCTTCATTCTTGTCTTGATCAATTATTAATATCTAACCTGCTCCTTGTGTTTGTGTATTAGGTATAGATACCTCTTTTTGTCCTATTTGTGCTTCTGAAATTTTCTCCTCTTGAGCAGTTTGTGTTTGTTGTTCAACCATGACAACTTTTACAGTAGTATCAACCTTTGTAGATGTATCATCTAATGTTTGCATTAGAGGTTGACCACTAGTAGCTTAAGGTATGATAGAAGGTGGTTCTTGTGTATTCACCTTGTCCCTTGTAATATCAGATCCTACTTTTTGAAGTTCATCCACACTGACCAACACAGGGTTCTCACATAATCTAGCTTGTAGTGTGGTTTGGTCAAGGATCTTTGTTAGATCCTCTACAGTTAATGGATTGATGTTCTGAGGTGAACTATCAGCAACATCCTTTACTTTTATAGTTTCTTCAAGTGTATTTGTGTCATGTGGAGGGCTCATAGTTGGCATTTGTGTGTCTTGCACACTCTATTCTATTTGCTACTCTTCAGTTGTTGCCATTTCATCTAACTTCTTTGGTGTCTCCTCCACAGTGGTATTTTCCTTCTTCTTTTTTTTCTATTTCTTCTTCCTTGTCCTCATCTTCCTCATTATTTCTACCCTCAAAGGGATTTGCTTCCCCTACTTTAATTGTAGTCAATCCATACATCAATTTCCACAGTTGTGTGGATTTCTTGAAAACATACTCAATTTTGTTTTGCATAATGTTGAATGCCCTATATTTTGGTGTAAATCTGCTACCATATTTCTTATTGGCCTTGGTAATTTGTCCCTTTGATAACTCTAGCATCACTTGTGCTAATGTTGATTCCCTTATTTCTTTCTCCATATTCAGGCAGTAATGCCACTTATTCTCAACAATTGTATACAAATCCTTTTGGCATTGTATTATCCAATTAAAGAGGAGTGTTCTTGAATTTTTCCATCATGGCATACACTAACTCTTCTATCATATTCGGTCTTCTCCAGCAAGTTTTTCAAAATTAATACCTTTTAATCCTATTAAGTCTACATTATCTCTAATATTATCACAAATATTTTCAAGATTAGATTTAGGTGTATAACTTACCACTCTAAATTGACTTGTGTCCTCAAACTCTATCTTCTCATCATCTATCTCTATTTGAGCTATGTATTTTCTTCTTGGTTTCTTTTGCATTGGACCCTCTTGTTCAATAGCCTTTGTTTTCTCTTTTTCTTGCTCCTTGGCTTTTTGAGTAGTTTCCCTTGATTGGCTCTTGTTGCTGGAGCTATAGGCTTTGTTGCATTTGGTTTGGTAGCCCTTTTTGCTTTTGGTTTGGCTGCAAGCTGTGCCTGAGCTTTCCTCTTCTTTGGTTTAGGCTTTGCTAGTGCTTTCTCAACTTCTTCCTGCTCTGCACCTTCCTCTTCCTTGGGTTAAAGCAAGAGGTTCTTGACCTTGCACCTCTTCTTCCTCTTCCTCTTCTTCATCATCTTCTTCATCATTATCTCCTACACCTTCTCTAAACTTAGCCTTCAGTTTCCTCACCATTTTGTCCTTCTTTTTCAAAGTTGAGGTTGTCATCTCCTATTCCTTGGGTTAAAGCAAGAGGTTCTTGACCTTGCACCTCTTCTTCCTCTTCCTCTTCTTCATCATCTTCTTCATCATTATCTCCTACACCTTCTCTAAACTTAGCCTTCAGTTTCCTCACCATTTTGTCCTTCTTTTTCAAAGTTGAGGTTGTCTTCAATTCCATCTCAACCTTTCACTTCACAACATCATAATTACCAATTTTTTTGGCACTTTTGTCAATTTCTTATAGTAGGTGAGGCTTCATCAACATTAATTTCATATCTTAGAGGCCTTAGCCATCTAACTCTAGGTATAGTAGCTTGGATGAAAGTGTAGTCAATGTCTACAAGGAAAAAAAATCATTGTAGTGTTTCTCAACTAAAGAAATAGGAATCCTCAACCTCTATTTCATAGACTTCTTAAAGTCTTCAAAATAACTTGTCATTATTGATTCAAAATTTTCTCCCATTTGTTCAATATACTCATTAATTTGAACTGCATTTGACCTATTGGTCTTCCATCCTATTTTGCCAAAAGATGGGAACTCATTTTGTACATAGAAAAATATACATCTCAGTATTGAACCAAATTTACATTGAGTACTCTTTGGCTTTCTTATTGCTCCTAGGCTCTCCATTATCTACTACATTTGGAGTTCTGCAAGATCATATGTATGAACTTTCTTAAAAATCTTATAACCGACATCAACTACTATCTAGAGAACACTATTTAGTCTACTTAATTGATAGAATTTATGTGAAATAACCCTAATGGAAAAGTCAAGAAGTGGATCTGTAATAGTGTCAATATTCATTCCATGCTTGTTTCACTTAGCCCCTATGTTTTTCTCAATTACCTCTTTGGAGTCGCTCCTCAATGTCTTGGGCTAATCTAGGGTTGGGTATCCAGTAACCCTACGCACAATTCCTTTTGAAATTTTGATGGGTCCACCTTCTAACCATAGTCATCCATCATGTATTCTACTCATAACTATTTTGATCCACTTGATTTTGAAAACTGTTGAGAAATCTAGGGCACGGGTTAAGCCCTTTCTCTCTACAATCTTGAATTCCTCCTTCAATACACCATTTTCACACAATTTTTCATATGCTTGTTTGATTTCCATGTCTCCAATGTCTCCTACCTTACAATTATAGCACTTTCTTACATCTTTTATCATTACAACCCTAGGTAGAATCATAGATAACACTCCCGATGGGTCATTTTTTGTAGGCAACTTCTAGTATAGCCTTGAAATCTAGTTGTTTAACCTCGTTGCTAACTAATTGAACATCGAACAACTCTTTCTCTTTCATAGTTCTTGAATTAGATGCCATTTTGAAAATCTAGGGCTTTAACAAATATGAAATTGCATAGCTCAACAGATAAAGAATACCTTAAAAATTGATGAATTGATGTTTGATCTTCACTATGATCCATGCAAATGCTTCAATCTTTCTTGTGAATCACTTCTTTGCTCTTCTTGCTCTAGGTTTGAATTTGTAATGATGAAAAATATGTGAAATTTGACTTTATACCCTTTCAAAATATATCATTTATTGCCTGGTGCATGTACAACCATAAACTCAACTTTAATATGATTTCTGTTTCACTTGGCATCCATTGATTTTACCATCACTTGGCAGCTACTATGGACTTGACTCCAACTAACTTTGGCTGACAACTCAAAATTTACTATTATTTTACTTGGCATTTGAAGAGGACTTTTCTCACTCGGTAGTAATGTGAAAACTAGAAGATTTGACCTTGGATTTCCTTATTATCTTGCATCTTTCTTCATGCTAATATATATATTTTAGTACTATCTTCTTTTGGAACTGATGTATGATATTTTTTTTAAAATATTAGTCCCACATACCTCCTTTTAGCTTAATTTGATGAGGTATGACCACTTGGCCTATTAGGTAAAGTGATCCCTTCATTTGATGTGTTGCATCCATCTTTCTTCTTCCATGTTTTATTCATCTCTCCTTTGGTGTGTTCAACATATACCTTGCCTTTTCCTTTGTTGAACTCTAAATTAGGTGCCTTTGACCTTGTTGGGCAATGCTTTCTAATATGACCAATCTTCAAACAACTAAAGCATGTAGTTTGAATCAACCATCTATTGTAGTTACCACTAAAGTGTGTTCTTATGCAATTCTCAGGGATGTATCCATACTCTTGACAATAATGATAGCTATATCTTATATTGTAATCCTAGTTATAGGAGTTTTCATAGCTTCTTACCTTTTTTGGCTTGCTTGATGACCATGTGGACTTGGATCTGCATTCAAAGGCTCTGTGTCCAAAATTTTGACAATTGTAGTAGTGTCCTTCAAATTTTGGTGCATGCATGGTTCTGGTTCTACATTCATGTTCCTAATGAACTTGTTTGTTGCACTTGTGACAATGAGTCATGTTCTTTGGCTTAGCATTTTGACTAGCATTCTTACTCCTGCAAACATTAGTTATATGACCTTTCTTATCACAATGATGAAAAATAGGTTTAGAGTTCTTAACTTTATTGTTTCTTTCCTCAGTAGCTTTGGATGATTCTCCTTCCTTAGTTATGTAGCTTAATCCTGATGTATCTTTACTAGATCTAGGGGATTTCAATAGTTTCTCAAAGTACTTGATGGCTTCATTTGGCTTGTTGAAACTTTCATAAAATTCCTTTTCTTTTTTCATGTCATTCTATAGTTGTTCATTTTGTAACTTTAGTGTGGTTATTTCAATGTCTTTGACATTCAACTCATGATGAGTATTCATTATTTGGCTTAAGGTGTCCAATTGCATGTTTTAGATCCCGAATAGCTTTGTTGACTTTTCCTCCAATCTGTTTGCCAAAATTATTTTGGTCTTCTTCAATCATGGCCCTGTCTTCTATAACTTTCTTTTTTTGTTTAGTCACCTCACATAGCAGTATAGCTTGTGATTCTTGTTCCAACTTGAGATTTCTAATCGCTTCAACTTGTGCTCTATTCTTTTCCATAAAATCTACAATTGCTGCATCAAATTCACTGGAGTTACCATCTGTAAATAACTTTGTGGTGTCAATCTCTTTGTATTGTGTTTCATTTTCTACTATAGCAATCTCTTTCCTTCTATTCAGTGAACTCTTCAAAGCATCTCTAGCTTCATTCAGTTGTTGTAGTATGAGATGTATCTCAATCTCCTAGTTTTCAATGGTCTTTCCCAACTTGTAAACTTCCATTTCAAAATACTTTCTCTAAGATGTAAAGCTTCTCTTCTTGAGAACTCAGCTCTAATACCAATCGTTGGAATTTCAAATGGGAAACATATACTTTTGAGAGGGGGGGAAGGGGGTGAATCAAAAGTTTAAACTTTAGTAATTAAAACTCTTATACCATTCATTAGATGCATGTAATATACTAAAATGAAATGTTAAGTAAATGCATCAAAAAATATAAACACACACACACACACACACACATGGCACTAGATATGATTACCCAGAAACCCTCCAAATGAGAAGTTAAAACTGGGATGGGGATGACACCCACAATTCTTCACTACTACGGCAATAAAATGTCACCTATTATGCTTACAAAGGATTGTTAGATCCTACCCTATTAAAGGATTTTTAACACCTTGTTAGAAGTGTGCTTGGTTAAAGAACTTTTAGAACATTCACTTGGAATGTCACCCTGTTAAAGGATTTTACAATGACTGTTAAGTCAACCTTAGTCCAAAGGATTTCACCCTACTGATACGGTTGTTACAAAGTAATAGTAGAATATTTGATATGATAACTTAGAACTTTTCCTTGCTGATTTTAGATCACAGTTCTATCCATCTTGATCCTCTTGATCCTCTTGATCTATTATAACAATGTTGTTTCACTTCTCCTCTATTCTGCAAGCTGATTCTACATTTCTTTCACACTTTTAAGTCACCTTAAACACTTTCAAATCAATTCACCCCTTCTCTTCCTTCTATTCTTCAATTGCATCACTTCTTCATACACACTAAATTATGGGGCTTCATCTTCCTTAAAAAGATTTTTGTGGCTTAGGGTTAGGTATGAATCTACGACTGAGATTCATTCATTTTGTCATTTAACCTTTCCAATTTTCTAATTGGTTGCATGTTGATTACATAGGAAATCCAAATAGATTTGTCCTTATCTTCAAAGCTTCGAGATCTATCCATAAGTTAGCATAAAAATGGTTTACATAGTTGTTTGTGCCATCAAAAACTACTAGGTCCATCCCGTGTTACTCAACACTTGATAATGCTAATGCTCGACACTTATTGTTATTTTATTTGGCTCGACACTTGAACTTGCTCGGCATCAACTATATGCTCGATACTTGAATTATTCGGCACATGAGTGACTTGACACTCATTACAACTCAACATCTATACATATTATACTCGACATGTATTACTAGCTCGACATGAACTTAGTAAATATCTTAAGCGTGTTGACACTAAATTGTCAAAACCAAACTAAGATCAATACAACTTGAGTTGTTGGAGATAGGATTTGATGAAACATTGATGTGGCCAATCATATAATTATTCAAAAGGAATTTTCAGACCTACTACAAGGTTTTTGAAGTGTTACAGAGGTTTGAGGAGGTTTGGAAGTGTTTTTTCCATGAAGCCCTCATTCTAATTGCCACAAAAGAGATATAGACCAAGGGTTGGATGTTTGGATTGACTAGGGAGTGTGGAGATTGCTAGAAATTATGTATTTGGAGTATTTTCAACGTATAGACTTGTGGTGAAAATTTATGGGTGGGTGATAAATATTTCATAGAGTTTCTTTGTTAATGTACCCTAATTAGGCCTAATCTTCCACAAGTCAATCAAAATAATTTGAAGCTTGCATTCCAAAACAAGTAAAGTTTGATTTTACATATGTTTTATAAATCTTAAAGGGCTATCCTAGTCAGCTTTTATTTTTTTCCTAGACTCATTACTTTAAAATCTATTCTCAATAAACCACCTAGGAAGGGCTAGTAGGCCTAGAGCCACATAAAAAAGGAGAGGTCTTTAGAAATTTTTTCGTCTTCTCCAAATATTGTAATTTAGTTCTTGAATTCCCTTATTGCTCAAAATTACCAAATATCAATGATAATGATTCAAAATGTTTTGTGTCTTTTGTCTTTTATTTTTTTTCTTGTTCTTTTTCTTTCTTTGTTTTCATGCCTCGATGAATAGATTTGGAATTAGGATCCTTAGTTTGAGGAATCATGTCTTTAGAATTAGTGATTTATTATCTCTTTGAAATTCACTATAGTTATCATTCTCTTTTTTTTCTTCTATCTCTTCCTTTACTCTAAAAAGGATCTTGTATCATACTCCCACTAAATTAGGGGCTAGATATATAGTCCTAAAAAGTAAGCGTTGTCTTTTGTGCTTATTTTGGACCATTTTTTAAAGCTTACTATAGTGTGTTCCTTATATTAGGATCTCATAATACACTTAATGACATACATTATTTAAATCAAGGCCCTCTTACTCCAATCTTTCTTGAATTTCTAAGTTGGCTCTAATTTCTATACATAATCCCCCATTTATCTATCCATTCGCGTTATTCATTTCCCCCTTGTACCCCTTTTAGCATTTATGTTTTTTTTTTATCCCTTCCTATCAATTCATTTTTCTCTGAAGTTTCAACACTTCTTGAATCCTGCAAATTTTACTTTAAAATTGACATGTTTTGATTATAGATCGAACGCAATTTGACCTATACCTTTGGGATTTAATTTTTATGGGTTTTGGACTAGATGAAAAGTGTTTTTCATTTTACCACCCACCTATGTCTTCTTTTGCAAATTTAGACCTAAAAAATACTATATTAGGAGGCTTCTTACATCTCCATTTTCATAGTTTAATCCATTAACTACAAGGCATTCACTCTCAATAAATCTATCCATAAAAAATATATAGTGTATCAAAGGAGTTAAAGAAGGAAATACAAAAAATATTCATTGAAGGAATCCATACATTAAACATTCATGCATTTCCTTCCATAGATCTAGCTTCTTTCTCCATAAGAAAAAAAAGAGTTGACAATCAGGGGTACAGATCTATATTCATCTATTCAAGTCATCATCTTCTTTTTATTCAATATTGAGGTGAGTTATAATAATGTACTACATGAGACACTTTCTTACATTAATTCCTTTTGGTTTTTTGTATTGATTCAAAGCTATTGCATCAACATACATGATCACATACTAAGAACAATTGCATATACATGATATGTTATGCTATATTATTGTTTGATATCTACTTCATACTAACATTTCCTTTATTTCAATTCAAGTCTAATTCCTAAATGGGGGCTTAACAAATGAAAGCCACCCCCCATCCCCCCCCAATATTTTCCTCTTTTCTTTGGTGTACAAAGGTATATTTGTGAAGTTTTGGATTTTGAATAACAAATTTGGTGGCACCGTTGAAGTTACAATCATATAATACCTTCATATCTAGCCAAACTAGGTGTAGGTTAGACAACCTTTGACTTATACTAGTTTAGGTAGAACTAAGTTTTACCTATATTCCTATAATACTAATATTTTGATATGAAAGAGTTTCATCCTTCAGGTTTATAGGTCCTTATTTATTTCAAGTTATAGTACCATTTGTCAAGGTTTCTGTAGATCTAAATTTTCTCCCTCTACTAGCCCTCAAGGTGATTACATCTTCATACTCGTTTGATAGCACTTACTTTTGTACAATAGGTTTCATATCATGTTGTTTATCATTGCATGAGTGTTTACCTTACTCTACTTACATCTATACAAATGAAAGTACAAAGATGTGTCACACATTTATAAAGGAAATGGTCAATGCTAGTTCAAAATTTTAAATTAAATTATTTTAAAATGATCTAAATTTAAAAATATTTATTTATTAATTTATTTTATGTTAATAAATTAAAAAACTATTAATAAAATACATTTTTTAATAAAATAAAAGCTAAAAGTGAGTTGATAATAAAATTCCCAAATTGGAGTTGTAGCTTCCACCATCCTTTATATAGTAATAATTTTTTTTTGTTTCATTATTTTTATATAAATTGATAAACTTGAAACTTTAGTGCATAGATATATTCTTTCACTATTTTTGTAAATGTACATTTAAATATATAATAGAAAATTTATGTATACTGAAATATATCTCTTATTATTTCCACCACCATTTATCTTAATTATTCATCCAAAATAGAAATTAATTATATCACCCCAACATAGGTTCTTTCCTCTATTGCACCATCTTTTTTTTTCAAATTTTTAAAATATTTTTTTGTGTTTTTGTATGAAAAGATAATCAAGATTATTATTTTGTACTAATGAGTACTTTCAATAACAATAAGATATTAAAAAGTACTAAAGTAAATTATTCAAAGATCTTTTTTTATGAAAATTGACCTATATAAAAATACCAAATTAAATATATATATATATTTTATTTAGTAATTTGACATAGATTGGTATATAATATGCATTTAATATATATGTTCAATTGGAAAAGTCTATTTGCATATCAAAATTAGTAAGAATGAATTTAGTTAGACCATATATTTGATCAAAATAATTCTTTGTCAGAAATATCCAAATTACTAGTTGTGTTGATAAGTTATCCTAAAGTGTGATAAGGAATTGGATATTGCTTTTTCTCATTTTAATTATCTAGAGTATGTTGCTTTTTTTATTTGTGTATAGTCATGTATATAGATTATACTTTTTGGTGCATCTAATAAAAATCAAATTGTAAGTTGTCATTCTTTGGTAGGCTTAGGCTTTGGTAACAAAACTTGGTTTCTATCTCGAATCACCACAACTGAAATCTAATGGTCATTGGAGGTATGAAAGTAGAGGATATATTTATTTATTTTCCAAGTGATAGAATGCTAGAAACTTTTCTTTGTGATATTTGCTAACAATTCCTAGGTGAACAAATAGTGTGTCCAACTAGGGACTTGGTATTAGCTGACACAATAACTTGTAGGAGTGGATTGAATAGAATGGACCAATTCTCAAGGAATGTGGAAAATGACTAGAGAAGCTATGAACAAGAATTAATACTTTGTTGATTCCATTTCATGAAGTTTTGATATGAACAAGTAATTCTAAGCCTATATAAGTATGTTTACACCTAATTTGGGGTTAGGGAATTGGGAACTTGAAACCTAAAAAATATTTTGGACCATTCAAATGGGTATCTAGAATGGTCATTAGTTCAAGGGGTTCCTTTGTAAGTTTTTTAGAGAAGGTCGAAAAACCCAAAACAAAGGCTTAATTGGTACCTAGGCCTAGTAGGTCTATTTTGCCAACTTTTACAAACAATGGGTCTTGGGTCTAGAACCTATCGACCCTCATTTGGAAAAGTGTAAATGAGAATATTAAATGAAAACCCCCTCTAGTTTGTGTAATTAAAGTCCTTTAAATAAGGTGTAGGAATGTATAGGAAAAGAGACCAACAAGACATATGCTCTATTCTAAGTTGATTGGGAACTTTTACGGTGGAGTCTTGAGAACATGTTTCTCCCAAACCTTGTTTTTACAAGACCGTAATCCAAGAAGCTAGGTTGTTTAGGTAGAAGGCCTATTCAAAGAAATATAGAACTCATAGTGTCCTAGAAGCTCCCTATCAAAGTGGTATCGAAGCCTAAAGATTTAGGAAAGAAAAAAGTAAATGTTAGTTGTAAAGTTAGTAGTTGAAACTAGTATGGTGATGAATGCATAATTAGCCAAGAAGGTAGAAAAGAAAGAAGAGGAGAATAGATTCCTATAGGAAAAGTAAGAGAAAATAGAGAACAAGTTGGGGGATTTAGAAGTCAAGACTAGTGAAGTGGGTGTGAAAGTGACTAAAAAATAGGGGAAAGACAAGGAAGTTGCACATGTGGATGAAGAGCTAGAGCTTGATTCGTTGTACCTTGAAGATCCATTCATGAAAGCACTTAGAGATATGAGTGAAAAAGATATGGAAGGAACACCCCTCTTTAGTGGGAATATGGACTTAGATTTTGTAATGAAATGGATACAAGGGTCAGAGAATCACTTTGAATGTGAAGATATTAGTGATGCTTAGAAAGTAAAGGTAGCTAAATTCTGGTTGAGGGGAGTTTCCCTAACTTGATGAGAATTTGTTCAAGAAAAAAACAGGAGGGAAAGAACCAATTTTCTACTTGGAAGGGTATGGTCACTAAGGTTAAATAAATATACATATTAAAAGATTATGAGATTTAATTGCACATAAAATATAGAATTTGAAAAAAAGAGACATTGATGTAAATAAATACATAGTAGTTTCAAAGGCTCTATTTGAGCTCTATTATAGTAGAAGATGAAAGTGTCAAGTTAGCTAGATACCTAAATGGATTGAAGTGGCCTATTCAAGAGGAGGATAGTCTCCTAAGCCCCACCAGAATGCAAGGGTGTTACTAGCTAGTACTCAAGGTAGAGGAAAAAGTAAAAAGAGGTAGGAATAAAGCCATAAAGGGTGAGGGAAAGAGAGAAGAGGTTATAGAAGTGGCTATGGAGAAATAAGTGCAGGACATAGGTACCAAGGTGAGTTTAATGAAGTGGAGCAAAGTGGAGACTCAAGTAGAAGGGGAAGCTACAAATGGGAATGACCTACAAGAAGAGGAAGGTCTAGTGGACTAGGTAGATGACCCAACTTCACAACCATGAGATGTTACAAATGTAACCAAATTGGATAGCTCACTTTTGGATGCCTAGAGAAGGATTCAAAATCCAAAGGATGGAATAGAAGATTACACTATGTTCAAGAAGATCTTGCAAGTGTGAAATCTCCTAAAGTCCAATTAGACTCTGAGGTTCAAGAGAACCTAATGCAAGAGGATCCAATGATGTAAGAACATTTCTATATCATGCAAACATATGTTTAGAGATAGTTTATGTTTACTGCATTTGTACTTTTGGATACCCATTTGGACCAAATAGAGATTTCAATAGATTTCTATTATTACCTTTTTGAGTTAGTGTTTTTGCACACCTTAAGATATGTGTAAATGTAGAAAATGGGTTATTTTTCTATAGGGATATGATTATGAAGAACTAGAGGGTATGAGTTGGATTTAAGGTTATAATTTAAATTTCAAGTGCTCTAGAAAAAAAATCAGATCAAAATGTTTCATGGTTTGAAATTTATTGCAGTTTTGAGTTTTCTTGGAGACCTCATAGAAATGCTCTGAAGTCTAGTTTGAGGCACTAAATGGTCTCGTATGACCCCAAAAAATGGGGAAAATCTATTGGATTCCTATAGGAATATAGAGAGCTTAGAGATATTTCCATAAATGTAAAAATTTTGTCAATCAAAATTCCAAATTAAAAATTATGCCTCTTAGAAATCTGTAGATATGAATTCCTAACTTATTAATATGGATTCTATCCCCTCTGAGGACACCTCGACTCAAATTCAGAGAATCTGTAGATATTGGGAGTGTCTAGAGCCAAAGTAGACCTCACCATTGCATCTAAAGCATTGATTTGGTGAAAATTGACTATGAATTTGCCTATGCTGGGCCATAGTTGATTTTGAGGAAAAATTTATTTTGTGAATCGACACCCGAAGGCCCCAATTTTCAAATCCAATATGATTTATTAGATCTGAAATTTATTTTGTTTTAGATTTGTAATTAATTTGTCTCTACAATTATTTTTGAATTTCTATATTTTTTAGAATTTTATTTTATAGCTAGTAGGGCTTGTAGAGAATTTTTTTTTTGCAAGAACCAGGTGGTGAAATCTTGGCCCCTGCAGGTGGAATATTCTTCAAATTCTAGCATATTCCACTTAATATTCAGCGAGAAAGACACCATTCTAGCCAACAACCTCTATCACAAATTTTGGCAGCTTTTTAACACCTTGAGGCAAGTGCCTTCACATCTAGCAAGCTCATCTAATACTTGGCAACTTTCAAGTTGAACATTATATATTTCATAGTTGGTTTAAAATATTACAACTGGCCACATGGTGCATATGGGATTAAATCCCATTGCCCTCCCTGCTAGCTTTTGTTTTCTACAGGCACTGTGTGAAGACTCCTAGCAACTGAAAAACTCTCACCGAGATCTACAGTTGGCCCCGTCTACCACACGCCCTCCAAAGATGCCTCCTCCATGCATTGCCTTTAGAAGTCGCCATGCATCAACCATGGTGATTCCACGTTGGTGATAGCTCCAAATGTCCACATCTACAATAGTTGTCTAGTCACCCACCCCTTCTAAACACAATGACTTACCCCACCTACTTTGTCAGCCACCAGGTAGCCTTCATAGAAACAAACAGGAATCAGCGTAGTGCCATGTTGGATGCCCCATGTCTGACAACCACATTTGCATCATATGGTGACATGTGTACAAATTGTACCTAGAGTCAGTGACACATCATTTTTTTGTACTATCTGTACAGTCTATATAGGAGATGTTAGTAGTGATGTCATCCAAGGGGCCAAGTTTTTGCTGACATCACCATTTCATGAGTCTAAAATTGATGGCCATCTAATTGTCATTTCTAGGAAAATTAGAACTACTATGATGTCTATTTGACTGTCAAATTTAACCTCAAGTTTTGCTGATCAAACCCCTCTCTAGATTCATTTTTTATTTGATAGTTCAACTTTGGGAGGCCATATCTCAATCATCTAGTCTCCAAATTAGGTGCAATTTTTTTTGATTTTGGGTAGAATCTCCCAAATTTTTTAGTGGTGTAGTAATTTTCTAGTTTTGGCACATGGATTTGTTAGAAATTATAATTTTTGGTGACTGCAATTGTCCAATCTTGCATTTTACAACTTCAAACATTTCGTACAGGCTCATCTGGACTCCAAATTAGGTTTCTTTTTTTTGAAAGTGCATAATTTTTTGTCTACTTTCTAGATCTATAATTAGATTATAGGCTCGTGTGGAAATATCACTTTCAAAATTAGGTCCTTTCTTTGCATTGTATTGCTTCAAAATTGTTGTACATTGCTTAGTTTTAGATTTGGACTCCAAAAGGAGGTCAGAAATAGCAAATTAGAAGTCCATTAAGGCCAAATTTGGAATATGGCTATTGTAAACACACTAAGTATAAAGTGCCAAAATATTTCACTTTGGAGGGGGGGTGTGTTTCTTGATTGAGTGAAAAGGGGGGGTGTCTCTTGGTGTTGTGTTCATCTTTTTATGCTATTATCTTTCATTTCTTGCATCATTGGAAATCTTAAGTTTCCAAAATTAACACCACATAACTATGCTACATGGTCTATTAAATTGTGGTGTCAATTAATGCATAATGAAGTTTCTCAATATGTTGATGGTACCCTTCCTAAACCAATAGGTGATCAAGTATCTAAAGTGAAATTACTACTTGGGAAACAATAGATAGGAAAGCCCTAGGTGATATTATGTTGGAGGTTGAAGACAAGATCTTCTATCAAATCAAGAAGTATATGACATCCAAGGAAGCATGGGATGCCCTAAAAAACCTATATGGTAAAGTTATTGAGGAGGATGTTTATAAAATTTAAGATCAACTTGTCTCCCTAGATCCCAAGACATTTGATTCTATATAGATTTGATCATTAAGGTGAATGAATTAAGAACAAAGCTTGGTGATTGTGGTAGTCCTATTAAAGATGACAGGTTAATCCATCTCATTTATAATAAGCTGCCATCTAAGTACTCCATATTTGTTTCTTCTTATAACACCACAAAGATTACATTAGGGGCTACCTATCAAAAAATCACTTTTGATGGTTATGCTCAACTGTTGAACAATGAAGAAAAGAAGTTGCAATCAATGGGGATTCTCAAGTTGTCCAAGTCTAAGGCATTGATGGCTAATAATGAGCGTTCTCAAAATTTAGCTAGTCAAACTTCCAATAAAGGAAAGGGCAAAAAGAAGAAGTGGAAGAAAAATAAACAAGAGGATGCAAAAAAGACAAGACTACCATCAAATCAACAGGCAAGTCTTCCTCAAATACAAACAAGAAGAGGGACACTAATAAGAAGAAGAAAAAATGTGCTTATTGCAAGAAGTTGGGTCATAACAAAAATGAGTATTACCACAAACAAATTGATGAGTTGAAGAACATCATGAAGAAACACAATGTTCCACTACCTAATGCTTATCAGGAGAAATGAAATTCATCCTCAAATTCTAAGGGTAAAGGGCATGCTTTACTCACAAACACTATTATTCAGGGAGAATGGATTATTGATTCAGGTACCACACATTATATGGGTGCATCATTATTTTCTTCCATAACACATTCTGAGGTACCACACATCTTTGTAGGTGATGACACAGAGGTGGAAGTTGAAGGTAAAGGAAAAGTTGAGATGAACAATGGAAAGTTCAAGAATGTCCTATATGTTCCTAACCTTAACTCTAATCTTCTTTCAATCTACCTAATGACTCACTATGGAGGTGGTAATAAAGTTGACTTTCTTCAAATTCAGTGGTCATGAAAAGAATTAAATATGACTCAATGATAGCAATAGGAGAAGCCAATCATGATTCAAGGCTTTATACTTTCTCCACCTTTGTGCCAAAATCAAATGTAAAAGCCTTGTTATTACATTCAAATGCACAAAGTAAACTATGACATGAGATATTTTGACATCTCAACTACAAATATCTTCACCAGCTTAGTAGCAAGAATATGGTCAATCGTCTACCTCAAATTCAATTTTTAGAAGGTGTTTGTTTAGGTTGCTCACTTGGAAAACATCTAGATAAGTTGTATGAAAAGGGGAAGTCTTGGAGAGCACAATGTGTTCTTGAATTGGTTTATAGTGATGTGGTGGGACCATTTCCAATGCCATCATTTGGAAAGTCACTCTATGCACTCACCTTAGTAGATGACTACTCTCACTTTACTTGGTTTTTCTTTATGGCTCACAAGAGTGAAGTATATGAAAAATTTCTCAGCTTCAAGGCTCAAGTGGAAAAGCAGTCAAAGAAATTCATCAAAGCTCTTCAAATAGATAATGGGGGGAGTATGTGAACACAAGACTAATAGAATTTTGCACTCAAGAGGGAATTGAATTTTAACACTCACTACCATATATGCCACAATATAATGTTGTTGCTAAAAGGGAAAATACAACTCTCAAGGAAATGACCACTTACCTACAACAAAAAAAGTCTCTTGATCAAGTCTTTTGGGCAGAAGTGATGAACTATGCTAACTATATCTAGAATAGAAGTCCTAACAAAGCTTTGGATGGTGTAATTCCTTTTGAAGCTTGAATAGGTAGGAAACCTATAATTAAGCATTTCAGAGTCTTTAGTTGTCTAACATGGGAAAGAATACCTCCACAAAAATGCAAGGCATTAGAAGCTCAAAGAAAACCTTGTATCTTTGTTGGATATGTAGGCTCACGTAAAGCCTGCAAGTTAATGGATCTAGAGACACATGGTATATTCTATGAGAGGAGTGTTCATTTTGAAGAAAGTTTTCCAAGATTTTCTTCTTCCACTCCTCCTTCTTCCTCCTTCATTGAAGAGAGTGATAGTGATAACAGTGACTTGGAAGATGTTCATCCCCAATCTACATAGAGGCATCAACTAGTTGAAGTTAAGGATACACCTACTACATCTTATTCTAGACCTAGATGGATAAATAGATATTGGATATAGAAAGACCATTAGTAGGGAATCCTTCTGATACAAGGAGGAAAAGATCATAGCACAATTCACTCCCACATGCTTATGTTGCAGTTGCTTTAGATCCACAATCATTTAAAGAAGCATTAGGTATTTGAGAATGGGATAAGGCAATTGAGGAAGAGTAAAACTCTCTTATAAGAAATGATACATGCAACTTAGTCTCTCTTCCTAAGGGAAAAAAATTGGTTTGGTGTAAGTGGATCGATCAGACCAAATTTGTAGGGGATGGAAGTGTGGATAAACACAAGGCTCGCCCTCTTGCAAAAGGTTTCTCTCAAGTACTAGGCATTAATTACACTGAGACCTTTGCACTAGTGGCAAATATGAATTCCATTCATTTGACAATACCTATAGTAGCAGCTCAGAGATGGGTTGTTCATCAGATGGATGCGAAGAGCACTTTTTTGAATGGTGATTTATATGAGGAGATATATATAAAGCAACCACATGGATTCATACAGGATGCTACCTTGGTTTGGAAATTGAAGAAGTATATCTATAGACTTAAACAACCTCCTAGAGCTTGGTATGCCAAGATGGATTCCTTCCTTCTCTCCAAAGGTTTCACCGGATGTCATTCCAATCCGAATGTCTACATTCTTCAAAGGGATGACTCACATTTTATCCTTGTACTTTATGTGGATGACTTGATCATTACAAGAAGTACTGCATCCATCATCAACAATGTTAAGGTTACTTTATAGGATAGGTTTTCGATGACAGACTTGGGACTACTACACTATTTCCTTGGTATAGAGACAAATCGGTCTTCATTAGGGATAACACTATCAGAACCCAAGTATGCTCTTGATCTTCTAGCCTGGTTTCACATGAGTGACTACAAGGCTACATCCACCCCATTCCTTTCAAGTGTTAAGTTAGAAACAAAGTGTTCATCTCCACTTGTTGATGTAACATTGTATAGATAGTTGGTGGGAAGGATCATCTACTTGACACATACACACCCTGCTATTTCATTTCCAGTTGGCATGATTTCTCACTTCATGCAAGATCCACATGAACTTCATTGGAAGGCAGCCAAGAGAATCTTGCACTATATCCACGGTACACATACACATGAGATACACTATGCAACTAGTATAGGTCTTCAGTTAGTGGGATATATAGACTCCGACTATGTAGGGGACCTTGATTCTTGCAAGTATACTTTAGGATATTTATTTCATCTTGGTTTTGGCCCCATTTGTTGGCAGCATAAAAAGCGAAAAAAACATTTCTCTTTCATCGACTGAGGCTGAGTATCAAGGAGCTGTGAATATAGTGATAAAGGCCATTTGGCTATAGTAGATTCTGAAGGAGTTTGGATTTGATCTACCCCAACCCATAGTCATCCATTGTGATAACTAGAATGCTATTGAAATCTTGAAACATCTAGTCCAACATTGGCAGACCAAACATATTGAGGTTCATATGCACTGCATTAGAGAGCCGATCCATGAGAAGGTCATCACACTATAGTATTGTCCTACTGAGTAGCAAGTTGTTGACATCTTCACCAAGCCCTTCACAGAGGTCAAGTATATTCATTTGCAAGATCTCTTAGGGGTGAGGGATTTTTCGCCAAGGGGGGTCACATGATCCTTCTCTTCTATATTCTACACATCTCTCTTTTTGGGGGAGGTTTTTTCCCATGAGGTTTTCCCTCTTTCTCTGTTTGTAGAGAGATTTCATGCATTTCAGCATTGCATTGTACTTGGGTACCTAACATGACCTAGTAGCTAGGACCCATTATGCATTTCATCATAACTTTTGTGAGCTTAAGTGCATTCCCCTAAGTTGCACTTAAGGGGGGGTTTTAGTGTAAATAATAATAATTTATTCTTTACTTAAGTTTACTTAGGATAAATGCATTATTTTATTATTTCTTAGATTAGACACCTAGGATTTTTCATGCTCATTTGAGTTTTCATGTTGACAACACTAGAGTAGGAAACTCCAATTTAGCACATGGTGTCTACGACACTAGAGTTTGCATAAACAACTGAGTCATCATGTAGACAACACAATTGTTCACACTATTAGTTTAGCACATGGTGTCTACAACATAATTGTACATGCTACACCTTTGTAAGATTATCCTCTCATCATCATACTAACTCCTATGATTAATGTAGGATAACCCACTCCTGGTGGACATGTGCCTAGTTGTAAGGCTTATCATGTTGCTAACTTGTAGGCATTCTAGATGCATCATAAAGACCTTTATATACAGGCACCTCTAGTGTACTATACAAATGAATTCAATATCATATTGTTATTTTGATCATAATCTATGGGTCTTTTGTGCTAGTTATTATGCTTCTTGGTCTTGGGTGAATTTTTCCCTAAGGAAAATTCTTACAGGATATTCTTGGTTCTTCTTTCTATAGGAGATATTGCATTCAATTATAGTGTTCATGTCTTACCTCTCAGCATTATAGGGGGTTACGTTGGTTCTATTTCTTTCTTAGTTTGATGGAGTGAGCCATGTATTTAGTATTTGATCCTATGTACTAGGTTATTGTAGTGGCTAGATACCTATGCATTTTGGTGAGATGGATCATTTACCATAAATACATTATTTCATTTCTATTTTTGGAGGCCATGAAGACACCTTCCATCTTCAATTGATCATCTATTTAGACTTATTCTTCTCTACTTGGTCATATTCTATACAATGGAGGTTCTTCAAATCAATAGTTTGACAATGTTTGTAGCTTCATGCTTTAATGGTGTTCTTCATGATCATCTTTTGTTCCTATCTTCTAGGATATTTCCTAGTTTTGAGGCTTCTTTAGTCCTTCACTAGTTCTTTTTAGCATTATTTCCATCTCCTTTTGGAGTGGGGTTTTTCCCATGTGGTTTTCTCTATTTCTCCTCTTTTCATAGATTTGGTTATGCTTGGGTACCTCATTAGGCCTTGTTGTTAGGACCCAAATTTACTTTCTGTAGTAGTTTCTAAATTTTTAGCTACTCTCTAAGTTTATCTCAAGGGGGGTCTTAGAGTAATAAAGTATTTACTTATTAATTAACTCATATTGATTTAGTTATTAAATCACTTATTATCTCTATTTTACTTAAGATAAACTTTAGGAATATAATAATTAATTCTTTTATTAATTATTATCATGCAACCTAGGTTTTTCCTGTTAGGGTTTTGATCTCCTTTTATAAGGATTGATCTCTTTGTAATTTACTCATTCACTTTTGATAATAGAAATTTATCTTTTTTCTCATCAAGAATGTCTCATTTGTGGATTTGAGAATTCCAACTTCCATAGCTTTTGCTTCCCTCTTTTTGTGATACGTGTTTGTGTGCAGGTGATTCTTGGGAGTTGTGGGGTTCATCTTTCATCAACTTCAATAGGTATTATGCAACTAATTGTGAAAAACTCTAAAAACTAAGATCACACAAGCATTTAAGATAATAAGACAATTAGCTCTTTCATTAATCATGAATCATACAATCACAAAGAGAATGTACATTCTGGCAAGAATCACTACACACAAAATGAGAGCACGAATATCATAACTTTAATACTAACCCTAAATACATGTTACATTATTGCTACCCCTCTCCACCATGTAATTTTTCAAAGCTATAGTTTTTTCATAGGCAAAAATTATGTAAAAATTATTAAAATGGAGATAATTATATACAAACAATCCCTAATACAATGCTAAGTAGGAAAAACTCTTATTTTTACTCATTAAATGGTGCATGGGCCTTTACATGACTTATAACTATAAATAGAAGAAGAAGATAAGAGGGGAGAGATCTCCAAGAAGAAACTAGAGCTTTAAAGCCTTTCAAAAATAAGATCTTGATGTTTTCCAAGCACACTCATCAGTTAATTGTTGCTAAACTCAAAAAAAGTGAAATCGAAGCATGGAAATGCTAAATTTAGCCACTGGTAGTTAACTAGTTGCATAGCTAGAAGTTGTGAGAAATTGTCACACTTGCAAAGTTATAGAGTTTTGGATATGAGCATGTGTAGATATCCCCATCAATAAGATCTATATAATTAAATAAACAATAAAAATATAATATATATAATAATATAGTTATGATTTATTATATCATTCTAAATATTGCATAATAAATTACTTTTAAAATATGAGAATTAAATATGTTATTAATAATATATAAAGTAACTATCTTATGCAATAGTATTAAAAAATATTATTAATATTAATAAGAAATATAATTTCTATTATTATTAGTATAATATATATTATGAAATTTAATTAATATAATTAAACTTATTAATATAAATATGTAATTTATATAATTATATTATAATATAATTATTATTATGAAAGGACATGACTCTAAGAGTGAAAAGCTATATATAGGATACTGACATTGTAAAATCATCAAGTAGATATGGAAAGAATATATATTAAATGAATTTACAATAGTCTCAGGAGAAATTAGAATTATTAAATTAATGTCTTGATAAGGGAGATTACAATATTGGTATTAGTGCATGTTCCTACTAGCTTGAAGAGAATAGAAAATTAAATGAGTGACTAAACAACAAACTATGAGATACAATATCATTTGAAAGAGTTTACATTCAAAAGCCTATTAAACAAGCCACACTTGGATACAACTGATTATTTTAGTCTCTAATGATTTTTAGATAGTATATTGTTTATCTCTAGTATGCCACTAGTTACAATAATAGAAGATATTTAAATAAATATTTTGATACTTTATTGAACTCACCCATGATATGGGAACCCTAATTTGAAATATCACTAATTATTTTTTGTATTGCTCTAAATGATGTTAAATTGGTTAAAATCTAGACAAATCATCTTATACCACTAGAAAAGAGCATCATAGAGATTAGTTTGATGTTCATTATATATTAGGCTATGTGTTGGAAGTCTTAATTGGGAAACTAAGATACTAAGGGGGTGGGGGAGTGAATCAAGATCTTTAACACTTAAACCTTTTTTCAATTCTTTCTTGCATTCCCCACATTTACCATCTCATGTCCAATGCATGCATAACATAACTTGTAAAAACAAACTATAATAACATATAGATCTAATCTATCAATCATATGCATGAAATGTAACATATAACACAAATATTTGGTTACCTAGAAACACTTTAATTTGAAGGTAAAACTAGGGTGGTGATGACACCCACAAATCTTCACTACTTTAGTAATAAAGTTAACCTTTTAGGGTTACAATATTTGACCATATCCAATGATCTACCTTATGAGGGGTCTACCCTATTACATTTTTTTAAGACTATTAGGTCTTACCTTGTTAGAGGATTTTACACTTACTACAAAGTAATGACTTTGTTAGGATATTTACAAAGATTTGTTAAGACCACTCTATTAAGAGATTATCCATGACTCAATCTGTTAAAATTGATTCAATACCTCAACCTCAGTCTATTAATCTCTAATCTAATATAGCTTCACTATCCTTCACTACTTTGACAAGGTCACTTGTTCTGTTATGCCATAACATAACTCTAAGTCTTTTTCCTTCTTTGCAATGTTTTCACTATCACACTTGAATCACACAAATAGCTTGTTCACTCCTTCTCATCACTGTATGCTGAATTACATTTAGATCTTCTCTATTTAAAGATTTCATGAAGAGTTTTCTAGATGCTTCCTTATTTTTTCTCATCTCATTGGTTCATCACATAACATAGGGATTTGTGATCCACATCACAAAACATGTAATAACCTCTGTAACAACCTCTAAAAGTATTAAATATCTTGACAATTTTGGCCTAAAATGTTTTATCTCCAAGTTTGAATAATTTCTAACTTGAATGTCAATTATGTGTTGCTCAACGCTATCTCTGATACTCGACATTCATTATACATGTTACTAACACTCAGTCTTTACTGTGATTGACACCTTATGTGTAACTCATCTTCAATGTGCTTGAACTACTTGGTAAACATTAGACTCGACTTTTATTGAGAATAATCAGAGATCAAAGACTTTATCGAATCTTATAGAGCTTGATATTTATATGTTTATTTACAAATCTATATATGACTCAACCTATATAGAGTAGCTTGATGATTTTCTAACTCTACCTAGTAGATGACTAAGTGTTTGAAACTAATAGATAACAATAGTTAGAGATGCCAACACTACATTGAATATCTGCAACAACATAAGTCTTCACAAGAACATAAAAAAATCAATGGATACTATTGTTAATACAAGAATTACAACAATATAATAATTGAAATATAGGAAAGAGAACATTCAACCAATGAAGGAAAAAATTATATGAGATGGAGGAAGAATTAAATAGGGAATCATTAAGCTGTACATATCATAATATAAAATATACATTCAACTATTAAATTGAGGAATGATGGAGAAGTGAGAGAATAAGTCAAGAAAGAAACTAGGAGATACTCAACATCCAAATCAAATAATTCAAACATAATGGATATAGCATTAGCTATTGGAAACCACAAGTGGAAAAATTGTTGTTTTATCATTGATGTCAAATCTTCTGATAATACATGTTGCTATTTGATCTAAATGTCATATCTATTTGATTGATGAAAAGGATTTGAAAGATTTCTCATAACAAAAGCACCTAGAGGAAAGGTTGAGTTATGAAAAGAAAGTCACAATGGACATTTGATTAGTTAGAATTTGATAAGACAAAGTGATTGTTTATATTATGTTGCTGTTCAATTCTTTACAGTACAAGTGAGGCTATACCATTTATGTAAATCCTGACTAATAAATAGGGTAAAAGATTAATAAATTTTGAGTGATGCTAGTGTCAAACAAGCCACAGTAAGTGCCGAGTAATTCTAGTGTTGAATGAGCATTAGTATCAATTGATTAATAATGTTGATTCTAAGCTCAAAGATCTATAGTGATTGAGTAATTTAGTGATGATTGAGTGCCAAAACTTATAGCTGAGTGACAATATTTTGAATGCATGTGAGGAATCGTGATTTCCTATTGACTTAGCTAAACTCTTGGGATATGGAAACCATGTTGAAGTTAAGATTGATGAGTTGGATCATTTAATTTGAGAAGAAGATTAGGTAAACACCTAAGATAGAATTTTTTGGATGAGAAGTTTCTAGAAAAGAGGAAGATGGGAAGATACAATGAACTAGATGAATTAGATCATAAACCCTAAGATCTATGGTGATCATGAAAAATGGAAGAGCCAGAATTATCTATTTAAGGAGGAATAGAGTCAAAGATAAAGTGTGTGTGAAGAGAAGAGCAAGAGAAATGAAATACTTGTGCAAATGATGCTGACACTACAACATTTGGGGTTAAATTGCAACAAAAATTTGTGATGGTGGTGTAACTTGTGGTAATTTTCATGTTTTTTTCTAATTTTCCTTGATACTATCACAATATTAATGTCTATGTCATAATTGTGATGCCCTCATGAGCATAAACCAAAATTTTCTATTTGTTTTGATTTGGAGAGCTACACACAAAAGAGGTGGAGAGCTTTCAATGAGGGTGGAGAGCTATGAATGTTGTCATGGCCCTTGTGATTGGTCTATTTGGTTTCTATGTCCTCATGATCTTTGTATTTCATTTCCATCGCCTTCCTTTGCGATTTCATTGTTGTGCCATACCCTTGCTCTACAATTTCATTATCATGCAATGCCCTTGCTCTACAATTTCATTATCATGCCAAGCCCTTGCTCTATGATTGCATTGTCATGCCATGCCCTTGCTCTATGATTTCATTGTTGTGTCATGCCCTTGTGATCTATGTGCCCTTGCTATGTGATTTTCTTCAAGGGTGAGAATAGGTATGTATGTAAATATTTTTTTCTTTCCCTTGTAAACATGTATATCTTTATATTTCCTTCTAAACATGTATCTCTTTATATATTCAGAGAGATATTTTTCAAAGTTCTTATTACATATATGATCCAGCTACATACATATTCCAAAATCCAAATAATAAAACAATAAAACTCACTCAACCTGTCTAAGTGACTTACCTCAAGATCCTGCACAAAAATAATGTAGACCACAAAAAATGGATAGAGTTTGCAAGAAATGTTAAGAAAACATATCAAAGTAGATATTTTTAGAAAGAAGCAAGCCATAACCCAATTAAATTGGTCTAGTTACTAATTAGCTAGGTTGATTACAAATTCTTGTAGAACTGTCATCAAATTAGGTACAATAAAATGAACAATTAGCTTTACAAAAAATGATTCAGCTGCATACATATTCTAGAATCCAAATAATAAAACAATAAAACTCACCCAATTTGTGCTAAGTGACTTACCTCAAGATCTTACACACAAAAAATACAAACCATGAAAAATAGGCAGAGTTCATAAGAAATTTTACAAAAACATATCATAGCAGATATCTTTAGAAAGAAACAAGCCATAACCTAGTTAAATTGGTCTAGTTGCTGATTAATTGGTTTGATTAAAAATTCCTATAGAATTGTCATTAGATTAGGTATAATGAAATGAACAATAAAGGGCATAATTCAGATCATGTGTATTATAGCTTTTTAACACATAATTTAATTTTTGGTAGGTTCTATTCTAATTTAGGTTGGAAAATAATTATTTCTAATTTGAAACTCTCAATTCAAAGGATTAATACTATTATTGATAGAGAAAACTTCATATTATATTAGGAATCCTATCTTTGTGACTTGTTCCTATAGAAACTCTTGATTTTCATTAGATACCTCTCCTTACATCTGCAAATTTTTCTATATATAATATTATTTTCTAGGATAAAGGATCTAGGTTGTCCAAAAAGAGGGGTAAAATTTTATTAAGACAGAAAGAAATACAACAAGGAGAGCTCAACAAGGAGCTCGATCCTGAGCAACAAGATCATCAAATTCTTGCACCATCTCAAAGGACAGTTGCCCCCTATCCCTAATATTCCAACCCGAATCATGACTAGAAGCCCATTTGGCTAAACAATCAGCAGGTCTATTCCATTCTCGCAGAATATACTTGAACCTAATGAACTAAAAAGAGGAAGAGAAGAAAAGAATCTTCTTAACAACAGTGGCCAGCTGCCAACTAACATCCTCAAGCTCTTGCGAAGAAAGCATGTTCACCACCACCTGGGAATCAGACTCACAAATAATCTTACTCCATACCCACAAGCAACACTATTCCACAACATATAAAATAGCCTAAGCTTCCATGAGATTGTTAGTATAATCACCCTTATGAATTGAGAAGAAAAATTTAACATTCCCAGAACTACAATGAGCCACTCCACCAATACCAGCCAGACCAGGATTCCCACGAGAAGAACCATCCGTGTTAATTTTCAGAACTCCACAGGGAGGAGGAGTCCAGTGCGCATCTTGGTTAACCTGACCCTTCCTCTAATGGTGAAGCTGCCTAGACATAGAAGGAAACCTATGAGCCGCAACCCCATCCTGCAGATGAAAATTGAGGCGATTACAGATAGCAAGATCAACCGGATCCATACCCCCATCAAGCTCACACTTCACAAGAATAGTTTCCTGGAGAGAATGTGATATTTTCCACCAAAGATGCAAAACACCAAGCCGAACATCTTGGAATATGCGACAATTCCTCTCTAACCAGATATGCCAAAGCATGAAAGATGGGCCAGCAATCCAAGCAGCATGGAGAGAAGAAGACTTGGAGGGAGCACTACCCAAGCGAGCCCAGAACCCAGGAAAAGAGGAAGCATGCCGACAAGAGCAACCCCAAGTGCTCCACCAAAGGTGCCATATCTGAGTAGAATAGGAACAATGGAAGAATAGATGGGAGACATAATCCTCTCCATTACCACATAAAACACAATAAGAGGGGCCCTGAAATCCACATTTACAAAGATTATCCCAGGTAAGACAACGGTTGTGATCCACTAGCCACATGAAAAAATTGCACTTGGACCAGGAAACTTTATTCCAGACTTGCTTCCACCAAGGGACCTCAGCATCCCCAAATAATTGTCTAGTTATCTCCTGATACCTAGCAAAGACATGATATTTACCAGACAAGGTACCGCCCCAAGCCAATACATCTAGACCAAGCAAAGAGGAACACTCTCTAGAGGCTAGAATTTGAGAAAGCTCCTGATGATCCATGTCTGTACCTCCAGGAGGCCAATCAGAGGAATGCTTCCATCTATAACCAACAACAGGTCCCAATTGATAAGGAGTCTTGTAATGAGCCACTTTATCCCATCCAGCGGTAAGAAAAGAGTCACAAAGAGGCTGAAGATGAGGGTATATGGATAAAATGGAAGGGAATCCATCCCAAGCATCAGACCAAAACAAAGCCTGAGAACCTCCTTTACATATCCAGAATAGACCCCTCTTCACCAACATCGCACCTGTCTTCAAAGTATGCCAAACCATTGAGCCACGACCTTCAAGAGGAAGTTCAGAAACAGAGCAAGGATCAGCACCATGAAAATATTTATGAGTGATAATACGAGCCCAAAGTTGATGCTATCCAGAGCACCATCGCCAATAAAGTTTAGCAGCCAAAGCTTGTCTACTCAATAGAGTAGAACGAAGACCAAGACCACCCTCCTTTTTAGGCCTACAAACAGTTGCCCAATTAACCAAGCTCCATTTAGTACTACAAAAATTACCACTCCAAAGGAATTGTCGAGAAAGAGCATCAAACTCCTTGAGAAAGTAAATAGGTGCAGCATGAACCATTCTTCTATAAGTAGGAAGAGCTTGGATAACAACTTGAAGAAGAGTAACTCGGGCAGCAGTAGAAAGCCATCTATAAGTCCAATGATTTACCTTATCTTGAAGCTTGGTAATCAAATTTTGCCAGAAGAGATGTGGCTGCCTGGAAACAACAATAGGAATGTCAAGATAAGTCAAAGGAAGTGAACCTATCTGAAACCGTAGGATACCAACAATCCTATGCTGAATAGAATCAGGAGTGTTAAAAAAGTAAATGAAAGATTTGTGCTCATTAACTTTCTAGCCTGAAGCTGCCAAATAAATGTCCAAAGCATGTCGAAAGGCTTCAGCTTCATTGATCCTAGCAAGACTGGCAAGAGCAGAATCATCAACAAATTGAAGATGGGAAAGAGAAGGTAAGCCATTACCCCACCGCTAGCCTTGAATAGAATTCTGGGACACCTGATGCTTAATGAATCTTCCCAAGCCTTCAGCCATGATGATGAATAGATATGGGGAGAGAGGGTCACCCTGGCGGAGGCCTCTAGAAGCACCAAATAGTTGTGAAGGTTGACCATTAATAAGAATAGAAAAAGAGGCAGAAGTAACGCAACTCATAATCCAACTCACCCAGTCAGAGCTAAATCCAAAAGAAAGAAGAATACTCCTTAGGAAGCTCCATTTAACTCTATCATAGGCCTTAGCCATATCTAGCTTAACAAACATGGCTCTTTCCCTTGAAGTAGCCATAGAGTGAATAGCCTTAGTAGCAATAACCACCCCATCCAAAATTTGTCTTCCAACAAAAAAACCACCTTGTTCTTCTGAGATAATAATGGGAAGCCACCTTTTCAGTCTCTCAGCAATCAGCTTAGTAATAACTTTGTAGACCACATTACATTAGGAAATTGGTCTAAAAAACTCCAATTGATTAGCACCCTCTCTCTTAGGAATAAGAGTCAAGAATGTAGAGTTTAAAGCTCGAAGCATCTGCTTGCTAGCATAGGATTCTTTAACCACCTCCAACAAATCATGATTAATGATGTCCCAAAATTCTTGAAAGAATTCAATTGGAAAACCATCAAGACCAGGAGCCTTCCCCTTAGGCATGCCAAAGACCACTGCCTCCAGCTCTTCCAAAGAGATAGGACGCATGAGATAATCATTCATTTCCTGAGTGATAAGGGAAGGAATACAGGACAAAATAATATTTTCTTCATTATCAGCAGGAGGAGAGTCCTCAGAGAAGAGGGTAGAGAAGTATGAAATAGCCTCCTGGAACAAAGTTGGCAAGGAATTCAGTTGGATACCTTGAGAATTAACCAAAGAAGAGATAGTGCTCTGATTCCGGTGAGATTGCACTATTTTATGGAAAAAGGCAGTGTTTCGATCACCTTCCTGGAGCCAATCAACTCGAGCCTTTTGCTTCCAAAAAATTTCCTCTCGAAGTTCCCATTCTTCTAGAGCTCTAGAAGCAAGGGATTCAGCCTGGCCAAGATCCTTCGAGAAACCTCGATCTCTAATCTCCCTTGTGATGACATCAAGATTTTCTTGAGCAAGCCTCTTCATAAAGTGAAGATTCCCAAAGCATTCCCTATTCCATATCTTGAGCTGTCTTTTAACATATTAAAGCCTTTTAGAAAATGAGAACGTTGCAGTACCATATGCAGGGGCACCATCTTTCCACCAACAAAAAACAAAATCATGAAGAGAGGAGTCATGGAGCCACATCAACTGGAACTTAAAAGGAGGATGCTTTGTAACATAAGCCCCTATAGTGGAAAATTTGATTGGCCAATGATCTGAACCCCTCCAATCAAGGATTTCTGAAGAGATAGTAAGGGTGCCACTAAGCTAGAAGCAAGAAACAAGAAATCTATCCAGGCGTTCTGAGATAGCATCAACACCAGTCCTGCGATTATTCCAGGTATAGAGGCCATTAGAAGGCTTAACATTAGAGAGATGCAAAAGAGATATGTGTTGCCGAAGAAGAGCAGAAGAAAGCCCCAATCTAGCTAAACCACCATGCTTCTCTTCCAGACTTAAAACTGAATTGAAGTCCCCTACTAACACCCAAGGATGATAAGGATGACAATTTATAACATATTAAATATGTTCCCAAAGTTCCTCCTTTCCCACAAGATCAACAGGTGCATACACATTAGTAACCATGATTACCTCTCCTGAGTCTAGAGCAGAAGCTACCATAGAGAGAGTTGAGCGAGAAGACGTCCAGCCAAGAGGAGAAATTTTTTGAGGATCCCAAAATATAGCTAAACCACCAGCACTGCCTATTGCCCCAACACACTGGCATTGGCCACGAGACCAAATACTAGAGGCATGTTGGACCATAGACTCCATAGAGAGCTTAGTCTCTTGGATACAAAAAACATCAGGACTATGATCAACCACCAAGTTATGAATAGCCTTTTTTCTAGGGATGCTATTCAACCCCGTTAGATTCCATGAGAGAATAATCATCATTGGGTAGATTTGGGAAAATGAGAATCCAAAGGTTTCACTAAACCAGACTCAATCAATATATCTCCTGTGAGTTTAATCTTCTCTTGGTCTGTTTTGCGCCCACTCCTTAGAGGGGGAGAAGAAGAAGCCCGCTTAAAGGGTTGAGGCAGAAACCCCAATGGGAGAGGAGATCCCTTGCCCTTACCTGATGGTAGCACATCCTTAACCAAGTCAGTCAAAACAACATCATCATCTTCCAACACTACAGGAGTCACCAGAGCCGCTGTCATAGGAGCTACAAGAACCTCACAATTCTGATATACTACAACTTGAGATGCCCCACAAGCATCATTAGGAACAGATCTCTCATCTGGGCAAGCTAGATCAGAAGAGATAGGAGGAGGAATACCCTCCTCTAGAACCATACTATCCAGCACCTCAAAATGGTTAAAACTTGAATCAGATAATCTTTCTTTCAAAGGCCTCTTTTGACCACGTCCGTTAGCTCGAGGATGAATAGGGGTAAATCCATCCTTATCTTGTATTAGAGCCTTACCCTTACCTGTAGCATCTTGTGGATTCATCCCCTTGGTAGTATTAACCATTTAAGATTGTCCTTTCCCTGTAGTATCTGCCAAACCACCAACATTTCTAGCTGTAGACCGATCCACTCCTTTGAAACTCGAGTTACGGGGGCATTGTCGTAGTAAATGACCATACTCATGACAAATTCAACAACGAAAAGGGAGGGATTCATAATCTAACTGCTGCACCCAAGAAGAATCCCCCAGATAAATTTCCAAAGAATCTGGTAATGGGTTATTCAAATTAATTTCAACACAAATTCTAGCAAAAGAAATAACCTTTTTATCGAGGGTTTGATGTGCGATTGCAGCTGGCTTCCCCAACAAAGTAGTAATTTATCGAAGGATGTCTTCACGCCAAAATTCCAAGGGAAGACGAGGCAAGCAAACCCAAACTGGCACTGTTGAAGGGAGATCCTCAGCAGAATTAAAACTTGAATGCCAAGGTTTGACAAATAACCCCACATTGTTGTAGAAATAAGGGCCTCCTTCAAAAACATGATCACGATTAGACATGCAAGAGAATACAAGAAAAAAATAACTATTCCCTACCAACATAATCTCCATATCGCCTTCCACCTGCCAAGAGCGGTGGATCCATGCCTCACGAGTGGATAGGGAAATCCAGATTCCAAGAAATTTGCATATCAAAGCATGCTTGGTCCAATAATCAATGTCCTCCATTACAGCCGTTGGAGGAATAACCAGAATAGGGCGATCATGGCTATGCGGAAGACAACCATTAACTTTTTTCAGCTTGGAGCTCTCCCCTAAATAAAATGATTCAGATCGCATTGCATGCATAGTTGGAGAAGAACCATCTGTTCTCACCAAAGGAGAAGAAATCCCAGGCCCTGCCATGTAAACAATAAAACCCCCAATCCAAAATTGACTGTAGAAGATCTCCAAAATCACCGACGCAAATTATGTCCAGTAGCTAACAATCCAAACAGAACAGAAAAATAGTAAAGATCAAACACCAAGAATAGGCTAGGGGAAAAACCCTAGCCCAGATGGTAGCCAACGCTTCTCAGAGACTCCATCGCACCCTCACACAAAAATCAAACAGATAGTTGATAAATTTTTTGGAGATAATACATTTGTTGAGTTATAAAGGATCTAGGTAGTAATATGATTAAATTTCTATTTATAGCATATTTGATATATATGGTTGAAACCACATGGCTTTGGTTTCTAAGATAATCATTATCTTTCCTTCATTTAGAAGAAACAACATAACCTTGTGCATTAAAGTTAGGAGTAATTATTCTTAGTGATGTAGTATGTTTGAGACTAGTACTACCAAACATAACTCTCTCCAAAAATGATTACCCTTGGATATTTCTCATTATATCTAAATGTATTCTCTCTCATTGAGAGTTAGTTTTTCTATGTTTCTAGCTTATCTTCTATTATAGATTTTAAGTTTAGTCTCTTTGATGTCTAATTTTTTTAGAGTTAGATGATAGTTTCTATTATTATTTTAATCATATAGAATCTATTCTTTAATTTTTGTCCTTTCTTCATCATGGACCATATTGATTGAATGATAAAAATATCAATATTCATAATAGATCAATTTGGATAGTACATGGAGATTTTTGCATCCTAGACTGGAAACCTTCCCCATTTTTTGGTCTTTTATGAGGGTGAAAATCCTCAATATACACTAGAAAGGGAATGCTTCTTGTCCTTCAATATACTTCTCTCATAGAGATTATTTATCTTTATTTTGTACATTAGATATGAAGGTATTGTGTGTATTAAGATTCTTGGATAACCATCCATATTTATAGAAAATGATTTAATTTTATTTAAAAGTTAGTTTGGACTATCTTATATAATTTAAACAAATTAATCCTTAGTCACTTTCAACCTTTCAAGTCTTTGGGTTTTATTTCACATTTTTTCCCATTTTGGACAAGATATTTGTATAACATATAATTGATATATCAATATAATATAGGATCAATTTAAATTAGGTCCAAGTATGAAAATCATCATTAAGCTTCATGAACCTATGCATGAAATAGTATTTGATTGGCATATAGTAGAAATTATAATCAAGGAATGTTGTTGTCTAATATTTTTTTGTCCTTAGAGTAGTTTATCATTAACTAGGAAAGGAATTCATTTTTAATCTTAACAAATAAAGAGTTCCCTTTGACATTTCATCAATGTTCGTTGCAATGGTCTATATGGTCAAAGACCACAAAGAATAGTTCATAAATCAAGAAATAGAAATAATCAAGGCTTGCACTCTTAGGAGGAGGATCAAGGATAGATCCCCATCATCATGGTAACTACACACAACATGAAACCTAAGATTGCAATTAAGGACTTGAAAGTCATGAGGATGAACTAGGTGAGATCACCTCCCTAACATGGCTATCAAAGTGAATGTGATGGGGACAAATAATAATTTTGTTGAAAAGTTGTAAACTCTTAGAAAATTCATTCTTGTTTTCTATTACCATTGATGGGCTTCCCTTAAACAAAATCAAAATGAAGAGGCATAAATACACCAATATTATCTTTCAAAACCATATGTTTAGATATGAACATTAAGTACAAAATGTTCAATATTTTTTATAGATATAAACATTAATTACAGCAAATATTTCTTTCAAAACCATATGTGCAGATATAAACATTAAGTACAACATGTGCAATATTTTTGTAGATATACACATAAATTACACCAAATGTTTCTTTAAAAACCATATGTGTAGATATAAACATTAACTACATGTCCAATATTTTTGTAGATATACACATTAATTACACCAAATTTTTCTTTCAAAACCATATGTGAAGATATAAACATTAAGTACAACATGTCAAATATTTTTGTAGATATACACATTAATTACACCAAATGTTTCTTTCAAAACCATATGTGCAGATATAAACATTAAGTACAACCAACTTAATAAGGGTACACAAATAAGTATTCCCATGAAGAAGGAGCATGTCAGATAATACAAGGGAGTTTGATCAAAATAGGGAGACAATAGCTAGAGTGTTGGCTAACTTTCAAAGAGTAGGCAATGACAAATGTTATTATCCTTGTGAGCATTGTAACGACTTAAAGACAAGAAGAATCAAAATCAAAATAGCTAAGAGACATTGTTAGGAGAATGGTCACACTGAAGGGGGGTTTGACTATCATCTATTGGTAAGTTGTTTGTTATATTGTTTTCATAATAAATATACATATGAACCATAGAACGAGGGTTTGATTATCATCATTTTTATATAGGTCAATCTCTCCAAGGTAGTATGTGATATGGACCAACATATCTCAGAGGAACATGGAGATGTGAATATGGAGGAACATGGAGGTGTGAGTATTGAAGGAGAAGATCATGATCGCATAGAAGATGGTGATCATGTGCCAGAAAACACATTTGAAGATGATGGTACAAATGCATTGATCCATGACAAAAATGGTACTACTGGTGGTGTTGTTGTTGTTGCTATTGCTGCTGCTACTGTTGATGATGATGATGATGACATTGAGGCCATCCATGATATACCTCTAATTGAGAAGGAAAATATAACCCTTTATGAAGGATCCCAATAACCTCTTCCCTCTTCTATATTGTTCTTGGTAAATTTGAAGCTTATGAATGTTTTATCCAACATATCAATGTCATGTATGCTAAGGTTTGTGATATACATCATTATAGTGTATAAAAGGTGAAATATGTACCAATAAGATTGTTTATACTAATGACTAATATTTTTTCTTGTAGATTTATAGGTGACTATTTTTTACCACCACCAAATGTTCTCCCTCGCTTGTACTGAGAATTATGTACCACTATGAAACATATTGGAATGGAATATCAATCAATAGATGCTTGTCCTCAAGATCATGTAATTTATCATAAGAACATGAAAATGCATGAGATGATCAAGTGACAACAAAGGTGCCTCGCAAGGCTCTTCATTGCATCCCCATTATTTTGCATCTTAAATGACTATTCAAGTGGAGTGGCTTGGCACAATTTATGGATTACCATGCATGCAATAGAAGTTGAGATGACATTATTTGAATGCCTACGGATGGTTCAACATTTAAGGACATGGAGGAAATGTGGACACATTTTAAAGAAGAAATTCAAAATATTACGATTTCTCTGGCAACTGACGGTGTCAATCCATATGGAGAGATGATATCCATTTAATCAGTGTGGCCTATTTTTGTTATCAACAATAACCTTCCTCCATGGATGTCAATAAAGAGGGAGAAAATTATGTTGACAATGATTGTTCCAAGTATTTAATTATTTTATTGTTACCTACATGTAATTATAAGTCTTGGAGTGAAATGACCACAATAATTATATGATGTTGTTCATTCAACTAGGTAAGTCCAAAGTGAAAGATATGAATGTATATATTGTATCTCTTATCAACAAGTTGTTGGTGTTATGGAATGGTTTCACTATGTATGATATTTCTAGACAAATTAGACATAAACAATTTCAATTCCATGCAATTCTTGCATGGACAATTCTTGATACCCTAGGATTGACACATTTTTGTGGTATGCTATGTTGAAATCTAGTTTTATGCAATAATACTAATTCCAAAAATGAACATATTTAATCCAATTGTATCATTATCTTGTAGGTTTTCAAAGAAAGGGAAAATTTGCATGTCTAATGAGTGGTCCAAAGATGAAATATCATCATTCAAAAAGTTTAAGAAAGTATGTGTTTGATGAGAATAGGAATTTCCTCCACAAAAAACATAAGTATCAAAGTGCCAAAAAACATCTTTTCAATAGGAAATAAGAGACTACATCAAAGCCACGAAGAATGACACCTCACCTATGGTAGTTGGAATATAATAGAATTTGAAGTCATCAAGGCATCAATACTAACCACCTTCGAAAGGGACTAAAATGTTATCCCAAAGAATTTAGTAGGCCGCCCTACTATGAGAAGCTACAAATTGTGCATTTGTTTGATACCATGCATATTGGAAAGAATATAATAGAGACACTATGAAAATTATTGGATGAAAGGCATGACAAATAAAAAATTGCCAAAATTTATAGTGACATTCATGATTCAAATAATGCAATGAAAAATATCATTGAATCAAATAACAATGGAGACCATATTAATGCAAGTACCCTTCCTTGGTTATTAACATAGCAGCAAAGTAATGCCATAAAAGAAGTCATACAAAAAATGAAATTTCCTATAGGATTTTTTGCAAATATAAGAAGTCTCGTATAAAAGAAAAGTGAATTTTGCCCAAGGCTGAAAATACATGATTGGCATACCTTCATCAAGGTAAGTCATTGTCTTTTGTATTTAAATATATTTGTGTAATTGCATTCAATTTTCATTGTATTACATTAGAAAAGAATGAAATGATTAGTTGACAATTGTTGTAGTATGTGCTACCCCTATTGCTCCCAAAAAACTTCAACAATAATATCAAACAAGTGATATATGATCTTGGAAAATACATGAGATAAGCAATGATATTTGTTCAATATATCAAATCAATAATATATTGTAATATTTCGTATTTATATGTTTTTGTGTCTTTAATCCCTTGTAGGTGGTTGTCATCTAAAGAAATCTATAAAGAAGCTATTAAATATTGGAGGAAAATAATTCCTTTATTAATGTGTGAAATGAAAAAGTGTTTACCTTCAACTTTTTTCAATGCACAAGAACACTACCCCATACACAAAGTTGAGGAGATTGAATTGTGTGGACCTGTACAACCTAGGTCAATGTGGATGGTTGAGAGACACTTGAAATTTTTGAAGGGTTTGGTTTGATAGAGAGCACATCTTGAGGGTTCTATGATTGAGGGATATATGGAATACTAGATGATGGTGTACATTACTCAATATCTTCCTAATCTTTCAAAAAAGGCCCATATACATTGCATTTGGGATTTCAAATCTATTAAAAAGTTTGAAGGGGAGTACTTGGTGGGGAAAGGTAGATTTAAGAAAGTGAAAGGGAACAAATTGTGAGATGTTATTTTAGTTAATTAGTTCTTAATCTTCAAAATAAATCTATTCTAAGTCATCTATTTACTTTTGTACAACTGCTAAAGAGTGGGATACAATACATTTATTTTATTGCAATCAATCAAGATTGGATGACGGTATGGATTGAATGATGTCAACATTCTAGTCATGAATTAAAATGGGAACCCATATCTTCATTGGTTAAAAAATCTCATTTAATGGAGATCCCAATGTTACACAAAAGGAAATAGATTTAGCATATGGTTTAAGAGATCTCCAGGTACTTATAAGTTAGTTAATCAACTGTATATTTTTGAACTTGTGATGGAATAATTTATACATGTTTGACATTATTGTAGGTGAAACATCACAGGACTATGTTCTACAATTGTTATAAATTTTGCATCAAATATTTAAATGAGATGAAGAGAACTTGTGATTCTGGGATAAGTGCAGTCTTCCAACTCACCAACATTTCATCTAGAAATGACTTCCATCCTTGACAATCTCAAAATCAATACTATGAAATTTTGGTTGATATACTTGACTATGACTTTAATTCCTTCAAATTAGTTCTCTTCGTTATCAAATGATACAAATTACGACTCAATCAAAATTATCCTAATAGAACTAAATGAGCTTCCACCTTCACGTGGTTGGCCTTGATTAGTAGAGAATATTAAACTATTATCAAAACTAAGTGAAGCTCAACATTAACCTATAATTGCATGACAACTAACAGTGAGAATCTCTTGGATTCAAGAAATATAGAAGGATGCCATAGTCAAGATCATTTATTTATGAAATTTAGTTGTAGTGTATGAAGTATTTGAAAGAATGGCTTTCTATGAGATTTCCTCAAATTATTCCTCTCTAAGGTATTCTATTGTTTCTATTTATTTGCAATCATGTTTGATTGCATTTGATAACTTTTTTTGTAAATTGGGAGACATGAAGAAGAAATTGAATGGTGGAAACGAATGGTATTAGATCATTCTAAAGTATACATTGATTTATGAACTATTCTCATTATTTCTTTTGAGCATGGTGTTATGTTGAAAAATATTATATGGAGGAAGCAAAGGATTGTAAAGTCTATATGACATGCAATGCTTAATGGAGAAAGCATGTAACATTTATAATTTTACAATTTATAATCCTTCTTGCAAATTGTAATATGCAAAAGTCAAACTTCATTGGCTGCATCTCTAGCTAGGTTTATATATGATATCTACTGATTTGAATTTTAAATTTTACTTCAAAATACTTTGGTGAAATTATAATTTATATGTGAATATTTTAGTTACTATTTCCAAATCCTAAGCTCACCTTTTCATTTTATTATTTTATGATATTTCATGCTTTTCTACTAGTCAATTTGTAGGCCATTCTACTCATTTTCTATTGTTAATGCTCATCAAATATCTTGACCACAAGAATGTGGTGCAATAGCCTCAAATGCAAATTAATATCATTGAAATTTCTACTATCCTTGCACAATAGTCAAAATCAAAATCTTCTGTAGCAATGGTTGGTGCCATGTCTGATCTGGCAAGGCATTTGTGCAAGAGAATGCATTGTACTTACGAGGCTTCTAATCTTAGTGATGATATAAACAATTGAAACAAGTCTTTTTAGGCTGCAATTGAAGAGTGTCTGGTGCAATTTGCAAAAAAGGTGATAAATTTAATTTTTTTTTTCCTTTCTTGAATGCAAATGCTATTAGACAACACATATGAAATTAGTATTAAATATCCACTAATATGTAGAGTTGTTCAATATAATGTAAAGTTCAATGTGTTTAGATACAATCCTAAAGAGGTACTAAGAATTTTTTGAAATTTTGCTTCTCCTATAAATGATGGATAATCTATTCTCCATAATCCCTCTCCCTCAAATTCCTATTATGATGACAATGAATTCACCACCAAACTTATTTCACGCCTCATAAAACTTCTATAGAAACTTCTCACAATACTCTCTTCAAATTATTTGTAAATTTTCATAGTCCTCTATTTACTCATAAATATGTCCATATAAGCCTTCATAAATTTGCACATTATCTTTGCTAATAGTTCTGCATTAATCTTGTGTGTGCTTCCTTATTCACAACCCATGCTCTTGCCAAGATCACAATCTCTTTTATATCTTGACACCTTCATGAAAGAATAATTTTTTTATTGGAATTACAATAGGAAAGGCAAAATTTTGAGGTGGAGGGGGGGGGGGGGGGGGGGGGGGGGAGGGGGTGTGGGTGGGGTGGGGTGTGGTGAATCAATAGTTTAACCTTGAACCTATGTTGCATAAAAATGTAACTAAGAAAAAAACATTAAGCCACTAATGCACATTCCTACATTATCATGCAAAACTTCAAAATATGAAAGAAGACATGTAAATGAACAACAAAATAGCACTATGCAAACCTCATGAAACCATCAAGTGTAGATGATTTCATTGCTCATGGGATGTGGTTGCTCATAAGTCCAGTAACATAACAATAAGGTAGATAGTGCTTTTTTTGAAAATGAGGAGAGGGCTCTCCTTTTATAGGAAAAGGGATGCAATGGATGGCTAAGATCAAATGAAAGATGGAGGGCTAAGATCTCTCAGGATCAATGAGGTGTCAATGAGGTGGAGGACAAGTAGACTCCACATGAATTAGGGTTTTGACCATTCAAAGGGGGAAATATGCTCACACATGTGTGAGAAGCCTTTGATGGTGACATGATCAATGAGGTGTGAGAAGTATGTAAGATCATGTTTCCTCACACATGTGAGACACCTTTGAAAGTGACATGATCAATGAGGTGTGAGACGCATGGCTTCTCACACATGTGTGAGACAACTTGATTCTCATGCAAGAGGACAAGTGTGCAAGAGGCATGCAAGATATGAGGGGTGAGGAAAGTGTGAACATCTCTCACACATGTGTGAGGATTCCTCACACATGTGTGAGAACACACTTAGGATTAAGATGTGATTAGCTAGGATGATTAGGAAAAGAAAGCATGATTAGGAAGTGGGTAGGTTTAGCAAGATGGGTTAGGTAGGATAGTGAGGTTAGGTGAGGGTTAAATGTAGGAGCCATGTGCTCAAATAGGATTAAATGCAATATTTAATTCCTAGTGGGATTAGGAGGGAATTAATTAAGTAAATGACATACTTAATTAAAGTGAAAGGGGTTAGATGCAAGGGGAATAGGTTAGGATTTAAATAAACCTTAGTTTATTTAAATCAAGGAAAGGAGAATATAATTAAATAAATGTAAATTTATTTAATTAAATGAAAAGGTAATTAAATAAATATTAAATATTTATCTAATTGGTCAGAAAATGGGTTTTGGATAATTTTAGGTGTCTACAGAACCCATAAAACTTTCACCACACATCCATCACATACATTCAATGAGTAAACTAAAATAATATGTATAGTATATACATCTAAATCATATAAACATGTAAGCATTCACACACATAACACCAGATATGATTACCCAGAAACCCTTCAAGTGAGAAGGCAAAATTGGGGTAGGGATGAAACCCACAAATCTATACTAGTTTATTAATAAAGTGTATCCAATAAAGATTACAATATTTTGATCATGAGTTATGACCTACCCTATGAAAGGTCTACCTTGTTAAAGGCTTATAAAGACTATTAGGTCTCACCTTGTTAGAGGATTTCAACACCTTGTTAGAAGTGTGCCTTGTTAAAGGACTTTAACTTACAACTAAGTAAAAACCCTGTTAAAGGATTTCATACAACCTATTAGGACTACTTTGTTAAGAGATTTTGACTGAAATCACTTGTTAGAATGTCTCAGCCTTGATCTTGTAGTTAGCACTTGCTTGCTTGATAACAGATCACCTCTAAACACTTGTTTTCTTGATCCTTCTCGATCAAACGTCTCTATGGTGTATACTCTTCTCTATCCTCTATTCTACTCTAAATAATTTTGTAATGCAATCTCACTTCATAAATTCTAAGCCACCATGAATGCTCTATTTTTGCATGCAAACTTGTCTCTTAGCTCCTTCTATTCCTTACACACTCATAGAGAGTTTAGGGATTTGTCCTCCTTAAGAAGACTTAGTGACTTAGGGTTAGGTATGAATCTATGAATGAAATTTGTCCTTTTGCCACTTAATCCTTCCCATTTTCTGATTGGCTGCAAGTAATTGCATAGGGAATCCACCTAGAGATTCGTCCTTATCTCCAAAATATCAAAATTCAATCTTAAGTCAGCTCAAAAATGGTTTACATAGTTCTTTATTCCATTACAAACAAATATGTCATGACTGTGTCACTCGATATTTGAAGTCTCTAATACTCGACATGCACTAATCTTTCTATTGTGACTCAACACCTGTATTGCTTGGCATCCACTGTTTACTTGGCTCATGTGTCACTCAACATATACTATCTTCTTGACACTTGAGTGACTTGGCACATGAGTGGCTTGGCACTCACTATGACTCGGCATGGTCTATGGTTTGCTTGGCATATGTTACTTGCTCGACATGAACTAAGTAAATAACTTAAGTGTCTTGAAGCTCACTTGTCAAAAGTAATCAAAGATCAACAATCTCCCCATTTGACATGAGTGTCAAAAACACTTGAGTATACATTATCATCCTTAATCTTATGGGCATAACATGTCTCAACTTGGCTTATATACAAAACTTCAAAATTCCAAAATTTTGCAATAACTTAGATACTTTAAAATTGGATAACTCCCCTAAGTTGATATATATGTTCTATATCCAAAATTGGGTACTCTTGTTGAGTAAAAGTGTCTTTGTTGATACATTTTGACTTCATGCTGATACTCTTTCATCGGATACTACTTGTATTTTGATGCTTGAACTCCCTTAGCTGATTTTGGCTTTTCTCCACTCCTCTTATGTCATTTTCATTCTAAAAAATACATCCCCCTTTATCTTATTCTCCCCCTTTCTTTCTCTCCCCCATATATATATATATATATCTCTCCCCTTTTTTTTGACACTTATGTCAATGGGCTATACATTGATTATGTGTTTGTCTAGAAAAGATTTATGGACATCTAGTATCATCATAAGAGCTGCATCCTATTTCTCACATGCTACATCCAATGACTTGATTTGGATTGCAAGCTTGGTAGCAAGGTGAACTAGATGATAAGGTAGAAAGATTAGGGTCTTTCTTCATTAGTGTTTTAGCATAGCCTAGCTCCTTGTGCAATATTTCCATATGGAGGTGAGGGTTGCTTGGGTGCAAGTCAGTTTAACCCTTATGTTGGCCTCATTTTCTATTGATAATAGTTAATCAACTCTATGTTTGAAGCAATGTCCTAAAATTCTTCTCACTCTGAGCTGGGTTCCTTGGTAATCTTTCACATGATGTAGAAATTTGGCTTTCGAGACTCAGAATGTGATTTCTACTCTCTTAGGTGAAGAGTGTTGGATTGCATAATTTTGTGTACAATGAGAATATGTTCTCAAGCACCTTCTTTACATCCTCAACCTTAGTTTCTAATGCAACTTGTGTTAGTGCTATATCACTAGATATTTTCTCATTCACTTTTTTTTGGAACTTCTTTTCTAACCATTCAAGTAATTTGGCATTTTTATCGAGGTCTTCATTATTAACCTTCTCCACTATATCTTTCAGTTGGTCCATTAGTGGCTTGGTCTCATCTAGACTTGGCAAACTAAATACATCTAAAAAGATGTCTTTGATATCTTGAAGTGATTGCTTCTACCTGTGCTCCCTTCTAAGCATTTCCTGATGCTTTTTCCTTGCTAGGGCCTATTGCAATATGCCCATTTGTTCTATTGTCGTAGTATCAAAATTAAAATTTGGTAAAATTTTCTCTTCATCAAGGCTCACATCTCCATATTGAATTATTTCTTCAACCTTTGATGAACTTGGGCTCAACACTGAGATCTGCAATGGAGTAGCATTTATGCCTAGCTTCTAAAGAGTATGACTTGATGGAGTGCCAGATACTAGTAAGGTTACTAGGGCTTGGATGATAGTTTTCTCCTTTAGTTGTGGTGTCATCTCACTCTCTGTAGGCTTGCCTTGTTCTACCACAATAACTTGACTTGCACCTTGCCCATGTGCAGTAGGTGCAGATAAGTCTATTTGACCTATTTCTATAGTAGCAACTTGTGCTTCCACTATGGTCTTTTCTACAATATCAATCTTGGAAATTGTATCGACCTTATTTGATATGCCTTCTGGTATCTATACCAAAGGTTGTACATTAGTGATTGAAGGGATGATGGAAGATGGTTCTTGTGGATTCACCTTTTCCCCTACAACATCAGTCAGTGACTTCTATAGTTCATCCATACTGACCAAAATAGGATTGTCACAAAGTTTGTCTTGCAGTGTAGATTGATCTAAGATCTTCTTCAACTCATCTTCAGTAAGGGGATTAATGTTTTGAGGTAATAGATTAGAAATATCCTTGATATTTATTGTCTCAATAGTCTTACTTGTGACATGTGGAGGACTTACACTCGATAATTGCATGTCTTGTACACCCTATTCTTCTGGCTTCTCAGGCTTAGCTATTGCCTTGTCATCTTCTTGGAATTTTGTTCCTCTTCCAATTGTGTCACCTTTATTATCATCTTCTTCATCATCCTTTATTTCAATGGGTTCTTCCTCTCCTTCCTTTACTATTGTCAACCCATAAGTAAGTTTCCACATCTAAGTGGTCTTCTTGATAACATCCTTAATGTTGTTTTGCAAAATGCTGAAGGCTCTGTATTTAGGTACAAATCTAACTACATACTTCTTCATAGCCTTAGCAATTTGTGCCTTTGTTAATTTTGGCATCACTTGGGCTAGAGATGTTTCTCTTGTTTTTTTCTCCAAGTTTAGACAATAGTTCCATTTTTTCTTAACTCTATCATAGAGACTCTTAGGCATTGAGTTGGCAATCTCTAGTGAAGTTATCTTGAATTTTTCCATCTGGCATATATGGCCTCCTCCACTTTATTTTTCTCTACTTTACTCAATTTATCAAAATCAACATGATCAAATCCTAATAGTTCTACACTATTTCTAACATTTTCACATAAATTATCAAGATCTAAACAAGGATTATGATTCACCATTTTAAATTGGTTGTTTTCATCTAATTATATTTTCTCTTCATTAGACTTTGCGTGTGCCACACATTTTCTTCTTGGTCTCTTTTTCTCTTGACCTACTTTTTCAATTTTTTTTTGTCTTTTCATTGGCCTTTTGTGTAGTTACACCTATGTTAGCTCTTATAGTAGGTCTAGTGGGCTTAGCTTGGCTTGGTTTAATAATTTTTTTATCCCTTTCCATAGGTTGTGCCTTAGCCTTCCTCTTCTTTTCTTGACAAAGTAGGTGCTTCCTTAGCTTCTTCTCCCTTGGTAGCTTCAGTCTCCTCCTCTTCTTGAACTTATCCCATGCCTTGTGTCAAAGCTAGAGGTTCTTGTGCTTGGGTTTCTTCTTCCTCTTCATCCTCTTCTTCTTCTTCTTCTTCCTCCTCCTCAACACCCTCTCTGAACCTAGCTTTCAACTTATTTACTATCTTCTCCTTTTTCTTCAAAGCTGAAGTAGTATTCAATTCCATGATAATTTTGGACTTTACCATCTCATAGTTTCCAAATACCTTTGCACTTTTATCTACCTCTTATGATAGTAAAGTTGTGATGGTTGTAGAGGCCTCATCCACATTTATTTCATAACCAAGTGGCCTAAACCATCTTACTCTTGGTGTAGTAGCTTGCACAAATGTATAATTAGCATCCAAAAGAAAAAAAATGTCATAATAGTTTTTTTTAACTAAGGATATCGGTATTCTTAATCTTTCCTTCATTGACTTCTTGAGGTCTTCAAAATAGCTTGTCATTAGAGATTCAAAATTCTCTCCTAGCTACTCAATATACTCACCAATCTGCATTGCTACTGATTTGTTGGTTTTCCATCCCATAGTACCAAATGAGGGGAATTTTTTTTGCACATAAAAGAATATACAAATCAAAATTGAACCAAATTTGCACTGTGCACTCTTAGTTTTCCTGATTGCTCCAAGTTTCTCCATCAATTGTTGCAATTGTAGCTTTGCTAGATCATATGTATGATCTGTCTTTACAATTTTACAACTCACATCCATAGCTATACAAGGCACACTTTAATCTACTAGATTGATAGAACTTGTGTGATATTACTCTTACATGAAAATCAATCAATGGATCAATGATTGCATCTATTGTCATGCCTCTCTTGTTCCAGATAGCTCCAATGTTATTCTTAATCAACTCCTTAGAATCACTTCTCAATATCTTAGGCTGATCTAGGCTGATCTAGGGTTGGGTAACTAGTAACCCTATCAATTATTCTCTTAGTTATTTTAATAAGTCCATTGTCTAGCCATAATGAACTATCATGGATTTGACTAAGCACTATCCTAATCCACTCTACCTTGAATACATTTGGAAAATCTAGGGCTTGTGTTACTCCCTTTCTCTTAATGATTTTGAACTCTTCCTTTTAAACACCATTATCATAAATTTTTTTATATGCCTCCCTAATCTCCATGTCACCAATGCTACCAATCTTGCAGTTTTATCATTTTCTTACATCTTGCACCATTATTACATTTGACAGAATCATCGATAATGCATAGAAGGGTCTTGTTTATAAAAAATGTTAGGAATGGCTTTGAAAATGCATTGCTTGACCTCAATATATACTAATTGAACATTCAAAAATTCCTTCCCTTCTACATTCTTCAAACTAGATACCATAATAAGAAACTAGGGTTTACAAAATTTTAAACTGCATAGCTCAGCTATTACCTTGTGAAATTTGACAAACTGGCATAAAATCCCTTCTTAGATCTTTCTACAACTAATTGGATGTATTTCTAGATTTCCTTCTACTCTACTTGCTCTTTCTCAAATTTGAAATGATGAAAAATGAGCTAAAATTGTTCAAATACCCTTTGAAAATCTTGTAATTAATGTTGAGTGCTTACACAGTTGTTAGCTCATCATTAACCAATTTTAGGCTCACTTAGCATCTTTTGAAATTTCCACTACTTGACAACCACTATGAGCTCAACATAAACTAGCCAAATTTCTCATGCAATTAATGTTGAGTGCTTGACATCTTCTAATTTCACTCGGCACACATAGGAAATATTTCATGCTCGACATCAACATAAAAAACCCAACAAATTATCTTTAATTTCTGACAATATCTTGCATCTTTATTCATGCTAATGTAGTCCTTTTAGTACTAGCTTCCTTTGTAACTGATGTATGATATAATTTTTAGATATTAGTTCCACATACCTTTTGATTGCCTAGTTTGATGAGGTGTGATCACCTGACCCATTAGATGAAGTGATCCCTTCTCTATTTGATGTGCTATAGTCATCTTTCATTTTCCATGTCTTATTGATCTCATTTTTGATGTGTTCAACATCTACCTTGCCTTTTCCTTTATTAAATTTACAACTTGGTGCTTTTGACATAGTTGGACAATATCTACTAATGTGACCAGTCTTCAAATAGCTGAAACATGTGGTTTGACTTAACCACCTTTGATAGTTATCACTGAAGTGTGTCCTAATACAATTCATAGGAACATGTCCATATTCTTGACAACAATGATAGCTATATCTTGTATTATAATCCTAGTTTTAAGAGTTTCCATTGTTCCTTACCTTTGTTTTCTTGTTTGATGACCACATAGTCTACATTCAAAAGCTCTATGTCCATACTTCTGACAGTTGTAGCAATATCCTTCAAATTTTTGTATATGCATGGTCCTAGTTCTACATTCATGTGCCTGATGACCTTGCTTGTTGAACTTATGGTACTAAACCATGCTCTTATGATTGACATTCTGATTTGTAGTCTTACTCCTACAAACATTAGTAGTATGTCCTTTCTTACTACAATTATGACAAGTAGGTGTGGAGTTCTTACCTTTTTTGTTCCTTTCTTCTGCACTTTTGGATGACTTTCCTCCTTTAGTGCTTGTGTATCCTAGTCTAGATGTATCATTATTGGATCTAAGGGGATCTCAATAATTGATCAAAGTATTTGATGGCTTCATTTGGTTTGTTAAAACTTTTAAAAAATTCCTTTTCCCTTTTAGGTCACTCTGCAATTGTTCATTCTACAACTTCAATGTAGTTATCTCAATGTCCTTGACATTCAATTCATAGCTTGCATTCATCATTTTACTTAGAGTATCCAATTACATGTTGGAAATCTTGGTTAGTTCTAATGATTTCTCTTCTAGTCTATTGGCCAAAACCTTTTTGTCTTCTTCAATCAGGGCTTTATCTTCCATGACTTTCTTCTTTTGTTCAACCATTTCACATAGCAATATAGCTTGTGATTTTTGATCTAACTTGAGATTTCTAATTCCCTTAGCTTGGGCTCTATTATTCTCCATTAGAATTGGAACCACTACATCAAATTCATTGGAGTCTCCATCTACAAATAGCTTAGTAGTGTCTATCTCTTTTTATTGTGTGTCATTCTCCGCAATGACAATTTCTTTCCTTCTCTTCAAAGAATTCTTGAGGTCTTCTCTTGCTTGATTCAGTTGATGTAGTATGAGATGTTTTTCAATCTCTTGGTTCTCAAGATCTTTCCTCAAAGTTTTAAATCTTCTCTTCTAGAGAATAAGGCTCTAATACCAATTATTAGAATTACAATAGGAAAGGAAAACCTCTTTGGGGGGGGGGTGTGAATCAGTAGTTTAAGCTTGAACCCATAAAATTTTCACCACACATCCATCTCATGAATTAAATAAATAAACTAAAATAACATGTAAGAATGTACATCAAAATCATCTAAACATGTAAGAATTCAAACACATAACACTAGATATGATTACCCAAAAACCCTTCAAGTGAGAATGTAAAAATGGGGTGGGGATAACACTGAAAAATCTTCACTACTACAGTAATAAAGTATATCTAATGAAGGTTACAATGTTTTGATCATGAGTCATGACCTACCCTATGAAAGGTCTACCCTATTAAAGGCTTAGAAAGACCGTTAGGTCTCACCTTGTTAGAGGATTTCAACACCTTGTTGGAAGTGCGCCTTGTTAAAAGACTTTAACTTACAACTAAGTAAGCACCCTGTTGAAGGATTTCATACAACATGTTAGGACTACTTTGTTAAAATAGTTTAACTAGAATCACTTGTTACAATGTCTCATCCTTGATCCTATGGTTAGCACTTGCTTGCCTAATAATAGATCACCTCTAAAAACTTGTCTTCTTGATCCTTCTCGATCAGATGTCTCTATGTTGTATACTCTTCTCTATCCTCTGTTCTTCTCTAAGTGATTTTACAGTGCAATCTCACTTCATAACTTCTAAGCCACCATGAATGGTTTATTTTCACATGAAAACTTCTGTCTTAGCTCCTTCTATTCCTTATACACTCATAGAGAGTTTAGGGGTTCATCCTCCTTAAGAAGACTTAGTGACTTAGTTTTAGGTATGAATCTACTGTTGAGATTCATCCATTTTGTCACTTAATCCTTCCTATTTTTTGATTGGTTGCATAATTGCATAGGGTATCCAACTAGAGTTCATCCTTATCTCCAAAATATCAAAATTCAATCTTAAGTTGGCTCAAAAATGGTTTACATAGTTGTTTGTGCCATTACAAACAAATATGTCAAGATTGTGTCACTCAACATCTAAATTCTCTGATGCTTGGCATGCATTAATCTTTTTGCTATGACTCGACACTTGTATTGCTTGACATCTACTGTTTACTTGGCTCTTGTGTCACTCGACATATACTGTCTACTCGACACTTGAGTGACTCAACACATGAGTGGCTTAATGCTCACTATGACTCGACATAGTCTATGGTTTGCTTAGCATATATTACTTGTTCAACATGAACTAAGTAAATAACTTAAGTGTGTTGACACTCACTTGTCAAAACCAATCTGAGATCAATATATTTTTATCAATAAAAGACTAAAACTAGTGTTTATATTATATAACTAGGAAAAAAATGGACAATTACAAGGATGAAATATAGTTTATATGAGTAGAACATCATTTTAAGCATCTTTGGAGAATACTTATCTAGCCTGATCTAGAAAAATTGTTCACAAACTCAATAAGTGATTATCCTTTAAAGAATAAGGGAAGGAAGAAAAATTTCAAATAGAGGATTATCATTACCCGTAATCAATAGAGTAGTATCATTTTGTACTTTGAATATATAAAAGTAAATAATATTTATTGTTATTAATATATTTTCCATACTACAAATTGTGTAGCAACATTATAATCATGTATGTACTAACCACAATAAAGAGATAAATGCAGTTATTATCTCTACTGCAAGCAAAAAAATGAAGAGAATCTGAAGCAAAAGAGTTTTAATATCATACTTTCCTAAAATGTACACTAGAGATAGATTAATCACATTTTTAAGAGGTATGATTGCTAATTGTGATAAAATTATGATGGCCATATAGCCTTGAATGAGGATGCTCTATCTATGGCATTCACATTTTGCTGATTGCATATAGCAATTGGAGAAAGCTGCCCATTAACTCACCATAACCAAAATGCATGTAATTTGATCATAATGTATAAGAAAAGAAATGTGTTTAAGAAAAAAATGTGAACACAATATATGACCCAGAAAGAGGAAAAAATTGTTATCAATAGAAAATTTAGAGTAGTATTTGTACCTCTCAAAATTGAGTATACCACTAAACCTTCAAAACTGCGAATGCCTCATGGCACCTAGAGTTTTCTTCTTGATTGTTGAATATTAAAAATTTCTTAATTCAATTTAACTTCTTATTGTCATAGCATATTTTGTTTTACTTATATATTTATAATAATCATTCTACTATATATCAAACTACCATAATAGAGATGAACATGCACTAAAGACTGTTGATCACTAAAACATGACCATTCAACATAAAGATATAGCAAACTTTCCCAAACATGAAAAATGGAAAGAAATGACAATCATAATAGAAATGAATACACACTAGAAATAGTTGATCATTTATCCTTGAACATACGATTACAAATAAAGGATAACAATCATTAATATTTAGATCCCCTCCCAAACTACATTTATGGGACTTGTCTGAAAAATAAATGTGGTTGAAGCTCTATTCTTAGATAGCATGACATGTGTAGATTTGAAAAATCTAGAGCATTTCATTTTTTTCTACTACTGTAGAACCATCTTCAGTAGACCTAATTTTGTTGCAGTTTTGAAATACATTGGTCAATTTTTCAAGGATTTTCTAGGATTTTTCTCATGTCATGACTTCACATAGAAAATAAAGTAATGGAACTTAGATCAAGTTGTGTATATTATGAAATCTATCTCTTTGTCCACTCAAATACTTTTGGTCAGTAACTAAGTAGAATGGTGTGGAAAAAATTAAAAAGGTAGTAAAGTGTGTAGAATTTAGATAATAGCAGTATCTAAGAAATTTAGGATTAGAGCATTGACATTCATTCCTTTTCTAATAATTTAGGATTAGCTTCTTTGCCATGGATGAAGGAAGGCGCTTTAATAGTCATTCCTTTTTATAACAATATTTGTGGAGTTCTAAGAAATATTCTTAACCAAATGCATGCCTATATTAGTCAGTTACAACTAACAATGAAAAAATCATCAATAAATATATCTAGAAAATATTTAACTTTAGTACAACATATATGTATAAGCTTGAAGAAGATATGCACAAGATTTTACTTGTTCCCTTTCCATGTGATAATATCCAGACATTTTCAGTCCTTGGGATACCACTTTCTCCATTGTCTAAGTGCTAAAATAAGAGTACTACATTTTGATTAATTTTTGTGATCTGATTTCAATTAACCTCTATTGAATATTAGTTTGATCTGTGTTCTATTCAATGAGTCTTGTCAAAACATACTAATTTAGAGATGGAATATACGTGCTTGCAGAGTTCAAATCTTAGCAACCATAGGGACAACCACACTAATAGAAGTTGTAATCAAAACCATATGAGAAAGAGGAACCTCCAAGAAAGATGTGAGCAAGAAAGAAACAAATCCCCCATTACATGTCAATAGGTAGAGTGATCACAACATTGCAAGGACCAAGGAAAGGAGCTCTGGCAAAACCATCATCATCAACAAGGGGAACTCGAACCATGATAAAAGAAACTAGAACCATCACAATGGGTTCTTGAATCACATGATCTTCTACATAATATTGTGAGTTATTAAGCATGATTTTAAGATCATACTCACAATATGTTAGTATACATTATTTAGAGGCAAGTGATTCTTGGAAAACACTCCAAAAAATCAAATTCATTGTTCATTGATTTTAGGGGATACTTATATAATGTTATGTATTAAATATTTTCTATTGAAATCAGCTATTATAAAAAGATAATAAAAGACAAATAGATTTAGAATAAAATGGTTAAAGTAGACCTTGTGTAATTGAGGATGTTTGCAATATTAGGTAGACCAATAGGAGAGCAATTGGAGTGTACTTTAGAAGGAAGAAATTTGTAATACATGAATAATGTTGTGACACATTGAAAGGACTTTATAAAGGTAATGTTAAGAAATAAAAAGGTGTGGTAAATACCTTGGGAGATATGCAAATAAGTAAATACAACACAATATCCCATCATGTGTCAAGACATGAGATATAACAAACATTGAATGACACCACAAGGAAAATATCAGAAGAACATGTTAAAAAATAATAATTTGTTCTTCTTTGTTAGAAATATATTTTACTATGTTGATCACATGCATACACTATTTAGCATAGGTCATGCAATTTCCTCTTTGGCCCCTCTCACAGAGATTATTCTTGACATTTTCTAAGTTGCCTGAATGATAATACTTTTCCTCAAGCATTTCACAGATAGTGCTACATTTCCATTTCCTTTTTATATTGCTATAGATAAGAAGCCCAACATCGTGATTATACTACTTTTTCTCAAGTGTTTCATAGATATTGTTGCATTTCCATTTCCTTTTCATATTATTGTAGATAAGAAGCCCAACATCATGATTATCTCTCAATGCAGGAAGCCATGGATTCAACATACATTTTTGTGTGTGAAAAATTATTTTATTAAAGACTTGACATGAAAACAAGTAGACCACTGCCAAAAGGCCACTTGGAAACATTAGGTGGTGGTCCACTTGTTTTCATGTCAATTCCTCAATAAACTAATGTTGCACACAAAATGTATGTTCAATGTACACCTTCCTGCATGGAGATATAATCACAATGTTGGACATCTTATCTATAATAATATAAAAAGGAAATAGAAATGAAACACTATCTATGAAATGCTTGAGTAGCTGTAGTATCAATAAGACAACTAAGAAGAATGTCAAACACAATCTTTGTGAGAGGGGCCAAAGAGGAAATTGCATGACCTTGGCTAAAAAACATATTCATATGATCAACATAGTAAAATGCATTTCTAGGAAAGAAGAACAATTTAAAAAAAATTATTTTAGTAGGCCATCACAATTGCTAGGGCCTAGTCTGATGAAACAATGTTGGACCAACATCATTGCCATTGCATATCTGTCACACTTGTGATAGATAAATCTAATGGATAACTATTGCACCCACGACACTACTATCACATACCATCCAACTTGTCATGGACATTCCAACAGATGACTATTGGCCTTAGACCATGGGTGTTGCTATTGTGATGAAATAGTGAAACTATAAGATGTTGTAACTGTGATGGTGGCCTATTACAATTACAACAATGTGATGATGACCTCTTGGGCTTGCCTTCTACCAATTTGCTAAAGATTTTTGCATCATAATTGAGATAGCAAAGCTTTTTGTCACAAATTGTGATGCCAAATGTCCAACACCTATCTGACAGGAGCCAATTCTTGGTACTATCATTGTAGTGATGGCCAGCCATCACAATTTAGGTCCAAATGTAGTACTATGAAGTTGATAAGTGAGTATAAGAAGAAGGGCTAAGTTTTTTGGAAGGAGAAGATTGACTACTTGAAGAGTTACCAACAAAATCAAGGACAAAGATGACAAGGAGGAACTTATCAGAGAGTCAATAGATGAACCAAATAGAGGTCTAAAATTGCAAAGTGAGTTGTAATAATATAGATCAAAATCCTACTATTCTCTTTCTAATCATTGTAAATAGTTTGTACTGAAATCATTTTAACCAAAGGTTGACCTAAAAGTCATTGAAGGACTTAATAGTCTATGCAAATCCTTTAGCAAGGTGACATTCTAAATGGAATGATCAAAGTCATTTGACAAGGCCACTCCTAATAGGGTGATTAGATCCTCTAACCAAGTCACATTTAATAGTGTGTACTATAACCTTTAATAGGGTTGGATCCTAATAGATCTCACTTCAAAAGAGTGAAAAAGTGGTGACATGTTGCTTGTGGTTTTCCTAAATTAGGTTTCCACATTAAATCCTAGTGTCAAACTTGTGTTGAATGTTTTATGGTGTTTTGCATTTACATGTTTACATTCAATAAAGTCTATTATAATAAGACACTGAACTATTAGTAATTTTTTTATCAATATATAGTAGAAACTAAGCTACAAAAAGATAAGAAGAACAATGAATGTTTAATATTTTGATCCTTCAAATGGTACTTATGGACCTTGAGTAACTAATTCACTCCCCCTCAATTATTCTAAACATTCTAACAATTGGTATCAGAGCATCAGTACTTACAAAGAGAAGTTTGAAGGTACTTAAAGCTAAAGATCATGAATGACAAAAGGGAGGTACCAAAGTTGAAGAAGGATAACTTTCTTGCATGACAAAACATTGATGAGGCTACCTATATCTAGTGTTAGTGATGCTGTTATAAAATTTGTGGATAATGAGTATGTAAAGATAATGACTACTCCTCTAACTATTGAACAACTAAAGAGAAAGAAAGAACACAATCAAACAATGTTTGAGATTGTCTCAGCCCGAAGCTATGCGAAGTTAGATGATATAAAAGAATGTGATAGTGCAAAGAAGATGTGCAACAAACTAAAAACCATATATGGAGGAGATGATAATGTCCTAGGAGTCAGATCAAAGAGCTTGAGAGAAAAATTTGATGAAATAAAAATGATGGAAGGTGAGAATATAGTACAATACTACACAAGAGTCAAGGAAGTTGTCAAAGATATTTGAGGTTTAAATGGAGAAATCAAAGATGAAATAGTGATAAGCAAGGTATTGAGGACTCTACTCCCTATATATGCCATTAGGGCCTGTTTGGTTGCTGGAATATGATTCAAGAATTAGCATTTAGAAAACTTGATTTGGGATTATGGAACTTGAAATCTAGATTACTATTTTGAGGATTTTATTTGGGACCATTTAGTTCACCAATATTTGATTATGAGAATACACATTTCCACCATCTGGCTGCACATTTTTGAGAATGGAATACTTACCAGAATAAGCAAGTTAGGGTAGGTCTAACTGGCATGACTCGAAGGTGGGTACTTAGATGCTATGTTATTGCTTTAGACAACCATCAAAATTCCCAAAATCAAGAGGCTTACAATTTTCCCAATTTCTTATCACTATTGCAATAGCTGTTATCCCAATTGTTCAACATATGTATGGAACCCAATTTAGGACTTTGAGCTTTTGAAGCACATTCAACAATCCACGTGACTTTGAGCATAAAAATTGGTAACATTCATCTCCCTAACTTTTCTTTCATCCTATGATAGAAATAAATGGCTAGAATACCTAAATTGATGAGTATAGTAGCAACCCAGTGCTAAGAAAAATCTACTAGAGAAGCTGCTTGAACACTTTCTCAAGGCTATCAAGAGAGATCTTTAATAGATCTTCCATTTCGATGGGAATATCGGCAGTGGGAGGCAAAATGTCTTGAGATGGCTGAGGAAGCTACAATTTAGGTTCACGAATTCATAGCAAAAGTGGCAACTATATCAGATAAAATGGAGAGCAAAAGTGGCAACAACAGACATGAAAAAAAGTCTCTTTTCATGAATTTGGAATGCTTTCTTTTCCAAAATTGGAATTAAAATAGGCATTTGAGCAATACCAACTATTTGGAAGGAAGACCAAATCCTTGAATTAGGGGATAAATGAGGACACATAATTCTAATTTTTTCAAATTCCAATTCTCATTTCGTTGACCCAAATAGTGGGTTATGATTTTTTTAAAATTGTGAATTCTAATTCATGTTGATATCCATGAACCAAATGGGCCCTTAGAGTTTCTGCAATACAAGAATTGAGGTGTACTCTAGGTAACACTTTGACTTTAGAAGGTGTAATTGGAAGAATTATTGCTTTTTAGATGTCTAAATTTGATAACTACGTACACACCTACTACTATTGAATTTTATTTCAAGTCATAGTTGGTTATTAGAAAAAGATGGAAAAGGAAAACATGTGAAGAGTGATATTGACACTTCTAATGATGAGCTTGATGAACTTGAAGCACTTATTACAAAAATATTTGGAATAGCTAGAAGTAAATACAAAGGAAAATTGCCTATAATTTTCTTTTCATGTAACAAGGTTGGTGATGAACCAAACAACTAGTAGGATATCAATAGAAATCCACTATAGACTAGGTTGGGGATCTACTGCTAATGAAGCCTTTGCCCTTGGTGCCCTAAATCTAGAAGGGGCCCTTTGCTATATTTGGGATCTACCTATTGAAAAATTGTAACCTTTTTTTCTCTCTCCACCTCCACTGCCTATTCAAATAATTACATTAATTAGAGGCATCTCATGAAGTAAAACAAAATATTTTTCAACACAAAAATATCAACCCTCCTCCATTTACATATCCTGATCTCTATATCTGATTCCATTGTTGATAACTTTGGTTCTAAATTTTTTCTTCAAAATTCCTTTGCTATAATTGTTTCAAATTATACCTACTAAAACATATCCAAATCTTAGTAGAATCCAATACACCAATTACAAATTAATTGTCTATACTGAGACTCATTTTATTTGTTAAGAACCAAAAGTAAAATATGTAACCTTGCCTAGGGAGTCCAATATATTTTTGAAAAAAAATTCAAATGATACAAAACCAATTCAAAATTATCAAATTATGAGTCTATTTTCTGAAACTATAATCCATTAATTTTTCTAATTCATAAATCATTATATAATCACATATCTTTGCCTACAACTCCATTGAATACATTTAAAAACCAAATTTCAGTCAAATCTTCATAACTTTCACAAATGTACATAAAAATGTCCTAAAAAAAAATGAAATGGAATACAATTCAAATATCTTTCCAATGAATACATTTAGACTTCCTGAACCATGCATATGTGTTCATACTAAATGCTGCAACATGACTATTTGCAAGAGTTCTCAAATCTAAAAACAATAACTTTCACCAAAATGATCATAACTTCCTAAATATTGAATAAAATTACTCCAAAAAAAATAGAAAAGAAAGATAACTCATACCAATATCCAAATATATAGATTATATAGGGTTTCTATTTCTTATGTGGTTATAAAAGGCCTGGAACCAACATGAATCCAGAAAAATCAATCAAAGTAGAAAAGACCAAAATTGCTCCAAAATGATGCCTTCTTCTCCTTATTCTCATTAATTTATTTAAAATGACCATTGCAATGATTTTATAATATTTTTGATATTTGGTAACTTCCCAACCAAACTATGAACCAACTTATTACATTCTTGAAACCTTTTTGCACTTTTTCCAAAGTTTTAAAGTTGCAACATTTAAGAAACTTTTACATTTTAGAAATTTTGACCTCACAACTTTGTTCCAACCTTAAAAACATCTCATTATGGAATATTAATCACCATTTTCAATATTTTTACCCATCCTTGGGTTTACAAACACATTTTGACCTCTTGACAAATTCATGACCTTAACATTACAATATTAACAATGTCATACAAATGGCTTCACATAGCCTTACTTATCAACTAAAATATCTCACAAATGAATCAAATATATTTTAATATCTAATATAATTACTCTTAACCTCATTTATCTTGGATGCTCCTACACCATACTTTGGGCCCTCAAAAGTTTCCAAGTCCTTTGGAAACATGGAACCAATAACTTGCAAGAAAAAATATTTTAAAATCATCTTCAACTTTGCCTCTTCAAGTTTCACATTCTCTTGTCTCTTGTTCAAGAATACATAATTCTCCTTACCATTTTATTCTCTAGTGCCCCTATAAGTGGAGCATAAATGGTTTTCATACAAGGGTTCCATAAATCCACCATTCATCTTGCTGCTACAAAACCACAAACCTATTGCCATCTTACCCATCCAAGACCCTAGAAGATGCACTTGTTGGTCAATAGAATAGTCTTGACAATTGAGTCACTATAGATGCTGAGTACACAATGTATGCTGAGTGATCCAAAATTGTTTAGGTGCCGAGAAAACTAGGATATATCAAGTGCCAAGCAAACCAAGATATAACAGGTGCTGAGCAAACAACAAATGCAGTAGATGTCAAGCAATCCAAAAATAGTATGTGCCAGGCATCACGAATATGATATGTATTGAGTAACTTAGGATCAACATAGTAGTTTCTACCTTCACAAACTAAGATGCAAACCATTTTTGGAGCTGACATAGAGAGAATTTGAAGGAGAGAAAGGATAAGGATGAAAAATTCACATTCCCTATGCGATCAGCATGCAACCAATCAAAAAAATAGAGAAGACATGCAACCAATGAGAAAAATGAAAGGTATGAGCAGGAATTTGAGATTTAATATGGATTGTATATCCATAACTAACCCTAAGTCTTCACATTCTTTATAAGGAGGTCAAATGCACCATTGCATGAGTAGAATAGAATAGTGTATGGGGAGATTATAGAAAAAATTTAGTGTGAAGAAGGAATGACTTAGAGGAACAGAGCAAAAATTTAATATCAAGTTGATCACAGTAGCATAAGGGACGAGGAACACATACATAGATCGGATCAAGCAAGGATTAGAACAAGAAGATTAGATCTAGTACCTAAACCCAACAATTGAAGATTGTACTCTATTAGGTCAAATATTCTAATACTTTCTCACAATTGTATTAGAGGTTGAAATCCTATGTTGATAGGTTAGCTTAACAGCTAGGTAGGAGAACCTTTGGAGAAGGTCATGAAAACCATATTTATTAGGTGGGTTTAACAACCTATTGTAAATCCTTTAATAGGGTGACACTTCATGTAAGTGTTTGTAAATCCTCTAACTAGGTCACTATTGACACAGTGTAAAGCCTTTAATAGGATAGGCCTTTCATAGGGAAAACCATCAAAAGTGGTTGAACATTGATTGCTGTAGTGATTTTTAGGTATCATCCCCACCCCAATTTTTCCTTCATATTCTTGGAGGGTTTCTGGGTTATCAATTGTGGTGTTATGTGTTATTGCATGAGATTGATTTCATGTTTGTTTATATGTTACATGCATGCAATTTTTTTTCAGTCATATGTCTAAAAGAGAGTAAAAGGTTAAAAACTAGGTACTTATGATTCCACCCCCTCCCCCCTCTCAAAAGTACTCTTCCCATTTTGAACATTCCAACAATTGGTATCAAAGCACTGGTTCTCATAAGGAGAAGCTTAATAACTTGGAGAAAAAGGTCAGAAGATGGAACTCTTCAAACTTGGGAAGATCATTGACAATTAGTGATTGATGTGCAACTAGCTCTACACAAAGTAGAGGAAGCCAAGGAGGAACTGAGAAAATCCTTGAAAAGAAGAAAGGAGATAGCCATAGCTAAAAATGACATACACTACAAGGAGATGAACACCACACAAGTGTTTTCCAATGGAGATACCAAGGAATTTGATGTAGCAATAACAAAATTAATAGAGAAAAATAGAGCACAAGCTAAATAAATCATATTACTCAAGCTTGAACAAGAATCACAAGCCATAATGCTTTGTGAAGTGACTGAACAAAAGAAAAGAGCTATTGAAGACAATGCCATTATAGAAGATGACAAGAGAAATATCACCAATAGGCTGGAAGAGAAGAAAATTGAATTTGAGAAGATCTCAAACATGCAACTAGACACCTTAAGCCAGATGATGAATTCTCATCATGAGCTAAACATGAAGGACATTGAGATCTCCACCTTGAAGATGCAAAATGAACAATTGTAGGATGAATTGAAGAGAGAAAAGGAAATAGTAGAAAGTTACAACAAACCCAATCAGGCCATCAAGTACTTTGAGCAATTGCTAAAATCACCAAGGGCTAGTAATGATACTTCAAGACTTGGCTACATCATCACTTAACAAGGAGAATCATCCAGTCTTGCAGAAGAAAGAAGAAACAAAGGTAAGAACACTAAAAATACTTGTAATTTCTATGGTAAAAAGGGACATGCCTCTAATGTGTGCAAAAACAAGAATAGTCATCAGCATGATAAGCCTACAAATGCAAACTTTTGTCACAAGTGCAAAAAGCAAGGACATTCAACACAAGACTGCAGAACCAAGACCATGAGGACACCAAGATTTGAAGGTCACTGCTACAACTACAAAAAGTATGGACATAGAGCATTTGAATGTAGATCAAAGCCTATGTGGACACCTAATCAGCTTGCAACAGGAATCAATCATGCACATCACTACAATTGGGATTACAATGCCAGGTATAGCTATCACTATTGTCAAGAGTATGGAAACATTCCTAAAAATTGCATAAGGACACATTTCAAGGGAAGTTACAATAGGTGGCTAAACCAAACTACATGTTTTAGTTGTTTGAAGACTGGTCATATCAGTAGAAACTATCCTACAAAGTCAAAAGCACCAAAGACTGAAGTCAACAAAGGAAAAGAGAAGATTGATGTTGAACAAATAAGAGGACAAATTAAATAGACATGGAAGAAGAAAGGTGAATGTAACACAAAAAATGGAGAGATCACTTCACCTAAGAGGTCAAGTGATCACATCTCATCCAATTAAGCACAAGATAGATACATGGGGCTGATACATATAAAGATGTATCATACATCAGCCCAAGAAAACATAGAAGTATTGTAAAGAAGAAATATGCATGAGAAAAGATGCCAAGTTAAAAGTTAGAAGATGATGCTAAGCTACCTTTGGTTGCTGAGTAAAACTTTAGTACATGCCAAGTTGAACAGACTAGTGGATGTTGAGTAAGAGATGTTAGTGGCTGTTAAGCAATTGAAAAGTTTAGTTGATGATGAGTGAAATTAGATAGTAACTGCTGCATTGATGAACTTTAGTGGAAGTCGAGTTGATAAAATATTTAGAAGTTGAGTGTATAGCTGTAAGCAAAAATATAATAAATGCTAGGTTTTTGAGCCTAATAAAGGTGAAAATCATTCATTTTCAAGCCATTGAAACAAAGAGCAAAGTTGAACAGAGTGACTAGGTGATCACATAGTGATTTAGTAGTGATTTGCAGTGATTCCAACCATGATTCAACTCTAGTTCATTGATCAATAGGTATTTCACTCAAGTGTTGAGCTACATAGGACTTGAAAGTTTATTTAATTTTAAACCCTATTTTTGTAAATGATGGCATCTGGGTCAAAAACCAGTAAGGAGAATGAGAGTTATGAAATTCAAGTTGTCAGTAATGAAGTCAAACAGCCAGAGTTTAGGCCCATTCTTGAGGTTTCCTATAGAAAAGCCCTTCTGGTGCTTTATCAATAATTTTGGACAAAGTTTTAATGGTCCAAGACGTCATAAAATGCTATAACTATAATATTGGAGCCATAGGTGACTTATAAATTTTCAATGCCTTTGATAAGTTGTGTGACAAAGGTATATTGAAGGACGAGTTTCAAATAGTTTAAAAGAAGGCTTTAACTAAAGCCCTAGCTTTCCCCATTTTGTTTAAGACTGAATAGATTTGTAAAGTGTTGAGTCAAATTCATGATGGGTCATTTTGGTTAGAAATAGGGCTACTAAATATTATGAAGAAAATTGTTCATAGGGTTACTGGTTTTCGAACCCTAGATCAGCCCAAGACCTTGAGAAGTGATAAAAAGGAGGCCATAGAAAAGAACACTGGTGCCAAATAGAATAATAGGGGAATAACCATTGATGCCATTACTGATCCACTACTTGATTTTGATGTTAGAGTCATATCTCACAAATTTTATCAATTAAGTAGATTGAATAGCATGCCATGCATAGTAGTGGATGTAGCATACAAACTTGTAAAGAAGGATCACACATATGATCTAGCAAAGCTTATGCTACAACAAATCAATGAAAATTTGGGAGCCATAAGGAAATCAAAAGGAGCCCAAGACAAATTTGGATCATTGTTGGTCTACATATTTATCTATGTTATGAAGGAATTTCCATCAGTTGGAAAGGTTAGATGGGATTTTAACAAGATAATTGTCACACAAATTAATAACTTCACTGATCAAATGGGAGACAATTTTGACGCTTAGATGACAAGTTACTTTGAGGACTTCAAGAAGTCCATGAAATAGATGATGAGGATCCTAGTCTCACTGGTTGAGCAACATGTAAAGGACATTTGTTTTCTTGTGGATACAATAATTACACTTATATACAAGTAGTCTTATGTAGAGTGAGATGGCTTAGGCCACTAGGTTATGAACTTGATGTTGATCAAATCTCAGCAATAATAACAACACTACTTGTAGAAGATATTGCCAAGGTAGCAAAACATTTTGGAATTTATGATTTTGTTAAATCTAGAGTGGTCATAGACCTTAAAATGGCCACTGCAGTGAAGAAGAAGGCCAAATTGATCAAGAAGATCAAGAAGAGATTTGGTGTTGAAGCAGTAGGCATAGCAGAGGAAGGGGAAGCAGCTGAAGAAGTAGGAGATAGTGAGGAAGAAGGCTAGCAAGGGAAAGAGCCATTAGAACTAACACAAGGTCTAGGTGAGGACAAGGAAGAAGGTGCAGAGGAAGAAGAAGCTAAGGAAGCACCTATCAGAACCAAGGTCACTAAAAGAAAGGCTAAAGCCCAACCTACTCCTCAATGCAAGGCAAAGAAAGTAGCAAAACCTGTAGCAAATAAGCCTACTACCAGAGCCACCACTAGAGCCACTACTCAAAAGGCTAATGAAGAGGCAAAAAATAAGAAGAAAGCCACCAAGAAGACTGATGAGGACTCAACTTGACTCAAATGAAGAAAAGATAGAGTCAGATGATAATAGATAGTTCAAAATGGTAAATCATCCACCTAAGTCTTCAATTGATAAATTATGTGCAAAAATTAGGAATGGAGACTTAAAATATTTGAAGAATTTAGATTTCAATAAGCTCACAAAGTAAGAACAAAATAAAATAGAGGAATCTATGTATACAATGATGGCAGAGTACAAGCACACACCTCTAGAACTAGATGGCTCAATGCCCAAAGAGTTGTATGAAATAGTAGAAGAAAAATGGCATATTTTCTTGCAAATGGAAAAAGAAATAAGGGAGTCTACTTTAGCTAGATTACTGCCTGATTTACTCCAAAGCATAGGGCATTTAGTATTTTGCAGAATAAAATTGAAAATGTTGTGAGAAAATCCACACAGTTGTGGAAAATAATTTATAAGAAAATTGATGATGTTTTTGATGAGGAATACAAGGTAGAAGCAAGTGCCAAGATAAAGGAAGTAAAAAAAAATAGTAAAGAAGGGAGAAGAAAAGAAGGAAGAAGAGAAGAAGGTTGGGGAAGAGAAGAAAGTAGAATAAGAAAATAAAGATGAAGAGGAGAATAAAGAGGAGAAAGAGGAAGAAAAGGGTATAGATGAGTAGCAAGAACAAACTATGCAAGACACACAATTGTCACCTCCTAGCCCTCCTCATGCTATTATCACAGTTGCAAAGAGTATCAAAATAAAGGATGTTATTGACACTTCTTGTCAAAACATCAATTCATTAACTGTAGAGGATCTCACAAAGATCCTTGACCAATCAACTCAAGCAACAAGACTATGCACAAGTCCTATACTAGTTAGTGTTGATGAGTTAAAAAATTCAGTAGTAAAACCAAAGGAAGTTGAGGTGAAAACACAAGAACCACCTTTGATCACTCAAACTACTAGAATCATATTCCTTCCTCCACCATCTCTACCAAAAGTAGTCATAGATGCACTTCAAGTGTTGAGTGCAACAACAAGAGATCAAGACAAAGAAAAATCAATACAGTTAGTAGGTACACCCCCAACCATTGACAGTGAAAAAAAAAGACAAAGAGAAGAAGTGGACGAGACAAGAGATGAGGAGGAATCTGTAATACAAACTTTGGTTCAACTACCCAAAATAGGTACTCCCACTCAAAATCTTCAGAAGCCGAGCATTGACATGCTAGAATTTCAAATTAGAACACTAGGCTTGAGCTCAACAAGGGTAACCAGGAAACTTCATTATGGAATTCCTAAGTTAGATGAAGAAATTAAAATACCCTACTATGAATCCAGCACCCTCACTGAGGAAAATATTAATGAGATACAAAGTGCATTGGATAGAAGGAGACAAGAGGTATTGAGAAAAGAATATAAATATAGGCAAGCATTAAATGAGATAAAGGACATCTTTATGGATGCCTTTAGCTTGTAGACACCTGATGAGTCAAGGCCAATAGTAGAGCAACTATCTGACATAGTTGACCAGGTGAAAAATGAAGACCATGATACAAATGCCAAATTAATGGAATGGTCAGAGAGGAAGTTCCAAGGTAAACTTAATGAGTAGATATCTAGTGATATAGCACTATCTCAAGATGAGTTGGCTAAGAAATTGGAAAGAGTAAAGATTGTTCTTGGGAATACATTCTCCCTGTACAACAAGTTGTGTGATTTTTCAAATTTCACACAAGAAACTAGCCATAAAATAATGATCTTGGAAAGAAATCCAAAGATTTCTAATATGCAACTCCCCACCTATCCACCTCAAAGTGAGAAGCATTTTTCTCAAATGCTTCACACTCAAAGAGAATTAACTATATTAATAGTAGAGGAGGCTAATACAAAAGCTAAGTTGATGCAAATCTAGTCCTCTAAAACCCCTCACTTGGAGGTACTCCATAAGGAGAAAATGTATGCATAAATAGTCCTCAAGAAAGATTCAAATCTTTCTACCTCAGATGGACTTTTACATCTTGCAACAGAGATTTCCATCCAGCATAAGTCATTGGACATTGCACTAGCAAATTGGGATGCAACTCTAAAGATACTCTTAGAGGTAAATAGCACATTTTTGGCTAAACATGGTATTACTCTATAGAACCCTTTGACATCAGTGTCAAAAAGTGGGAGAAATATGTATAGGGGAAGAAATAAGGAGATATGTATATAGAAATATGGGAGAATACAAAATTTTTGAAAATTTTGCTCATTTTTTATTACATTTTTTCATTCATTTTGAGAGTAGCGTGGAAAGTTTGTAAATAGCCAAAAAGGGGGAGTCAAGTAATAATAAGAAATGGGGAGATGAAAATTTTTGAACTTCACACAGATCAGATATCGCATACAGGCTCATAATATAGAAACATGACAAAGGACAGAGAGGATCAGACACTTAAGCATAGAATTTCAGTTTCAAGATTGGACAAGGCATAATCAAGTTAGGGGGAGTCATAAGGTATATTGTTACTCACAATATTTTTGAAATTTTTCATGAATGCCAAGAAAATAAAGAATGTACTCAATAAGGTTAAAGCTCATAAATGCTTAGTTAAGTGTTTTTGACACTCATGTCAAAGGGGGAGATTGTTGGTCAATATAATAGTCTTGACAATTGAGTGTCAAAACACTTAACCATTTTCACTATATATGTTGAGTACACAATGTATGTCAAGTGATCTAGAATTGTTTAGGTGCCAAGAAAACCAGGATATAATAGGTGCTAAGCAAACCAGAAATGTAGTAGATGCCAAGCAATCTGGAAATAGTATGTGTCGAGCATCAGTAATAAAATATGTGTCGAGTAACTCAAGATCAACATAATAGTTTCTGCCTTCACAAACTAAGATGCAAATTAATTTTGGAGCTGACATAGAGATATTTCAAAGGAGAGAAAGGATAAGGATGAATCATTCACATTCTCATGTGATCAGCATGCAGCCAATCAAAAAAATGGAGAAGGCATGCAACTAATGAGAAAAATGCAAGATATGAGCAGGAATTTGAGATTCAATATGGATCATAGATCCATACCTAACCCTGAGTCCTTGCATCCTTTATAAGGTGGTCGAATGCACCATTGCATTAGTAGAAGGGAATAGTGGATGGGGAGATTATAGAAAAATTTCAGTGTGAAGAAGGAAAGACTTAGAGGAATAGAGCAACAATTTCATATCAAGTTGATCAAAGTAGCACAAGGGACAAGGAACACATACAAAGATCAGATCAAGCAAGAATCAGAATAGGAAGAGAAAATCTAGTACCTGAACTCAACAATTGAAGATTACACTCTATTAGGTCAAATGTTCTAATACTTTCTCACAATTGTATTAGAGGTTGAAATCCTATGTTGATAGGTTAGCTTAATAGCTAAGTAGGAGAACCTTTGGAGAAGGTCATGAAAATCCTATGTATTAGGTGGGTTTAACAACCTACTGTAAATCCTTTAACAGGGTGACACTTCATGTAAGTGTTTGTAAATCCTCTAACCAGGTCACTATTAACACAATGTAAAGCCTTTAATAGGGTAGGCCTTTCACAGGGAAAACCATCAGAAGTGGTTGAACATTGATTATTGTAGTGATTTTTGTGGGTATCATCCCCACGCCAATTTTAGCTTCATATTCTTCTAGAGTTTCTACATTATCAGTTCTGGTTTTATGTGTTATTGCATGTGATTAATTTCATGTTTGTTTATATGTTTACATGCATGCAATTTTTTTTTTGGTTTTATGTTTAAAAGATAGTAAAAGGTTAAAAACTAGGTACTTCTGATTCATCTCCCCCCCCCCCCCCCCTCAGAAGTACTCTTCCCATTTTGAACATTCCAACAACACTACCACCCTCGCTTAGTGGTTTCTCTCTTTGCACCTTCTACCCAGCTTCATCTTGATGGAGACAATATTAAGACCCCTTCTTAGGTCTTCCAAACACTTTCTTACTACATCTTTGATGGATAAGAACCCTGCAACCAAAACTCATCAACAAAACAAATACCAAATCTCTAAGGTCTTGGTGTGGATTGCCTCCCTCGGTGCTCTACCCACACACTCAAGATCTTCAAGCTCTAATACCAATTTGATGTAGAGAATCCTATAGATCAACCAATCAATTAGTAGGTTACATGCTGATCTCTCCAAAATCCATTAAATAATTACATTAATTAGAGGCATCTCATCAAGTAAAACAAAATATTTTTCAACACAAAATATCAACCCTCCTCCATTTACATATCCTGATCTCTATATTTGATTCCATTGTTGATAAATTTGGTTCTAAATGTCTTCTTCAAAATTCCTTTAGTGAAATTATTTCAAATTATACCTACTAAAACATATCCAAATCTCTGTAGAATCTAATACATCAATTACAAATTATGTTGCTTGCACCGAGACCCATTTTATCTATTAAAAACTAGAAGTAAAATATGTAACCCTACCTAGGGCATCTAATGTCTTTTAGAAAACAACTTTTAATGACACAAAACTAATACCAAATTATCAATTTTTGAGTCTAGTTTCTGAAACTATAAGCCATTAATTTTTTCAATTCATAAATCTTTATATAATCGCATATCTTTGCCTGCAACTCCATTGAATGCATTTAAAAACCAATTTTCACTCAAATCTTCATAGATTTCATAAATATGCATAAAAATGTCCCAAAAAATGAAATGGAAGATAATTCAAATATATTTCCAATGAATACATTTAGAATTACTAAACCATCCATATGATTTCTTACCAAATGCTGCAACATGACTATTTGCGAGAGTTCTCAAATCTGAAAATAGTAACTTTCATCGAAATGATCATAACTTCTTAAATATTGAATCAAATTAATCCAAACCAAATAGAGAAGAAAGATAACTCATACCATTATCCAAATATTTATATTATATAGGGTTTCAAGGCCTTATATGGCTGTACAAGGCCTAGAAACAACATGAATCTAGAAAAACCAATCAAAATAGCAATAGTAGTAAACACCAAAATTGCTCCAAAATGATTCCTTCTTCTCCTTATTCTCATTAATTTATTTGAAATGACCATTTCACTATTTTTATAATATTTTTGATAGTTGGGAACTTCCCAAACAACCTTTGAACCAACTTATTACATTATTGAACCCTTTTTGCACTTTTTGCAATGTTTTAAAGTTGCAACATTTAAGAAACTTTTACATTTTAGAAATTTTGACCTCAAAAATTTGTTCCAACCATAAAAACATGTCATGATGGAATATTAATCACCATTTACAATATTTTTACTCTTCCTTGTTGTTTACAAACACATTTTGACCTCTTGACAAATTCATGACCTTAACATGACAATATTAACAATGTCATACAAATGGCTTTAGATAGCCTTACATATCAACTAAAATATCTCACAAATAAATCAAATATATTTTAATATCTGATCTAATTATTCCTAACCTCATGTAGCTTGGGTGCTCCTACACCAGTTGATCATATTGTTGATAGATGTCTTGACAAGGAAGATAATGATGAAAGGAAGGAAAGCAAGTACAAAGGAAGAAGAGATGACCAAATTTACAAAAGAAAAAAGAATATGAAAAAGGTAAGAAATCTTATTATATTGCTAAAGAAGAAACTGACACTAAATCTAAAAGCAATGATGATGAAGTTTTCTATGTGCTATGAAAGAAGATTCTAATGAAGATGAGAAAATTACATTAATCTCATATGGGAACAAAAGTGATAGATGGATAATGTATAGTAGCCTCTCTAACCATATGACTAGTGATAGAAACAAATTTGAAGATATTGGACCATACAAAGGGGGATGTGTTAAGTTCATTAATGACATTCCATGTGCTGTAAAAGGTAAAGGTATAATTTAATTGACTGATAACATCAAGTGAGATAATGTTTACTGGGTTGAAAGAGTTAACTATAATCTATTGAGTGTTTCACAACTAAAGAAATCTAGATACAACGTTTAATTCCATCACAATAAGGCCAAGATTTATGATGTTGATGGTAAACTGATTGGAAGTGGTGATTAGACAAGAGGTAACTTGTTCTATCTAGATTTATTTAATGAGACATGTTTGTTTGCACAACAAAAAGACGTTTGGTTATGACACAAGAGGTTATGTCATGTGAATTTTGCTAATTTGGTGAACATTAACAAAAAGAAGAAAGTAAAAGGCTTTCCAAAACTAAAGAAGCCTAACAATGCTATGAGTAAACAATGTCAATTAGGAAAAATGATCAAGTCTAGTTTCAAAAGAAAAACATACACATCTAGTGATATTTTGGAATTGGTTCATATTGACCTATGTGGACCTATTGATGTTTAAAACTATTGTGGGGATAAGAATTTTTTTTTTTTGTTGATGACTACTCTAGGATGATGATTATGATGTTTCTTAAAGTTAAATTTGCTCCCTGTCATCTATTAAAGTGGTATTTGGCCAAAGTTGAAAATAAATAGGGAAGAGTCTGGAGTGTTTGAGATCTGAAAGAGGTGGTGAATTCATTTCCAATGAGTTCAATACATTTTGCAATGATAGAGGAATCAAAAGACATATGTCAGCACCAAGGACCCCTCCTCAGAATGGGATAGCACAAAGAAGAAATAGATCACAATGGACTATGCAAGAATGTTAATGATGGAGAAGAATGTATCACAATTTTTTTGGAAATAAGCTATTAGTACTACTGTCTATACCTTGAATAGAATACAAGTCAAGAAAGGTACAAATGCTACACCTTTTGAACTATGGTATGGATATGCTCCTAATGTGAAATATTTCAAGATCTTTGGAAGAAAATGCTACATATTTAAAGATAATAGGAATGAAAACTTATTGAAAATAGTGATGAAGGTATATTCCTAAGATATTCCACTAAGAGTAAAGCTTATAACTATTTGAACTTTAACACTAACAAAGTCGTGGATAGTGCAAATGTGAAAGTTGATGAGTTTGCAAATAGAAATGATCTTACATGCAAGGAAGAACTTGAAGATTATAGCTCATTCATATATTTGGATGATGATGCTCAAAGCACTCCTATTGGACCTAGAAAGTAAAGCTATAGATTCCTACACTAGTAAAATTCTACACATTTTTTGACATAATTCATCAATTTTTTGACAAACCCTTTCATTGCTATTTTTGCATTGAAAATTCAATGACCAATTAGACTGTCAAAATTCCAACCCCATTTTCTTTAAAAAATGGAATCCAAATTCAATTGGTCTTCGTCAAAAAAAATAAAAAATTGTCTCGCCACCATGTGGCACAAACCCATTTGTTACAACCCAATGTCACTATTTTGTAGAGGCAAGGAAAGAAGCTTTCCGAAATAGAAAATTTTGCTATTTATCTATTTTGGAAAATGACATAATTTAAAAAAAAAAAAATCATTTGTCCCTCTCTCACATGGCACAAACCCATTTGTCACAACCCAATGTCACTATTTTGTAGAGGTAAGGAAAGAAGCTTTCCAAAATAACAAATTTTGCTATTTTAGAAAGGACATATAAGTCACATTCTAAAATAGCAAAAAATGGTCAACATGAAATGTTAATCCCTAAAAAATAGCATGTTAACCCATAGCAAAGAAATCAGTCCATGAAAGGTCTCTTAGATTAGTTTAAAAAAATCATTTGTCCCATTGCCATGTGGCACAAACCCATTTGTCACAAACCAATGTTGCTATTTTGCAGAGGCAAGGAAAGAAGATTTCATAAATAGAAAATTTCACTATTTTGGAAAGTCAAGAAAAAGAGCCTTCCAAAATAGAAAAAAAATCTATTTTGGAAAGTGCATATAAGTCACATTCCAAAATAGAAATAAATTATATTTTGGAAAGGGCATATAAGTCACATTCCAAAATAGAAAAAATAGTTAACATGAAATGTTAATCCCTACAAAATAGCATGTTAACCCACAACAAGGAAAATAGCCCATGGAAGTTCTCTCTGATCGGTTAATAGTAATGGGCTAAATGGGGGGAAATAGTGACCAACATTCTTGGCAACTTAGAGGGAATGCTTTCCTACTAAGAATAGATCACTAGCCTTAAGCAATCCATTAGGCATGGAGTCACTAGAAGAAATGACATGTTGTCCCACTTGCAACTTGACAAAGTTCTACAACCAACAAAAAACAAAAGGGCTCTAGGGAGCTCCAAAAAACTTAGGACAACTCCATAAAAGGGAACAAATGTGCATGCATACTTCTTGGAAAGATGGAAAGACCTATTCTACTATGTACTAGTATTTACAATAAACATCTTTAGACTATTAACTATAATCTGCACTCAACTTGGTGGAAATGGGAACCGAATCTATGGGATTATCAAAAGTCTAATTAAAAAGATTTATTCTTTCTCATGTGACAAATAAAGACCAATACTTTGTACTTCTCTAGCCAAACCCATGTAGTAAATCTGCATATACAAAATATATTAAAAGTTTCTTTGTATATAAAATTATCAAACCCATCTATATTTCATTGAACATACTGTCAACATCCATGTTCAAAATAAGAGATTGATATCATAATCAATAAAATATAAATTTGCAGCCCACTTTTAACATACCCAATAAAATAGTTCAATATCAATATAAGCATTCAAATTGATCAATATTAACCAAGAAATTGATTATGAAGACAACATGACCAGTGTCAAGTGAAGACTGCATCTTAATCCCATTCTTAGTTATGCCCATGAACTATTATCAATCAAATGGAAACAAGAAAGTTAAACCATTTATTCACTTTCATTCAAAACATAGTGTAAAGGAATGATTCTTGATTTCAATCAAACTAATAATTGCTTCATTTATCAATCCCAAACATATCAGTGTAGAAGCATACTATTATGAAACTCAGATGCTACAACTCAAACATTGAAAGGAGAATGATTTAAGAAATTATTGTAAATTTAAGTATGCAATAAAATTCTAACATTCCCATTCTTCTAAATAATTGGTCTTGACCATCGATAGTTAGAGGGCCCAATATAAAATTACACTATTTTATCTGCTTTGAACTATATCTTTTTATAATAACTCTAGCATCATAGAGTACCCATTAATGAGAGAGATGAAGACTCCCATAGATGCCAATCGTCATCCATGCTACCACATTTTGTCAAATAGTTACCATGCCTCATCCATTCCATGTTCTATCAAAAATCCCAATAAAAAGATAGTAAAGGAATTTTTCCTACAATATGCAGAGTTATTAATTTTAGAAACTTTTTTTGTCCCAATATAATTTGTCTCAACTATACCTTCACTACTAGTCCTTTGTATTCTTTCTAATTATAATGTCCCTTTCTAAATATCTAGAGAAAATAACTTTAAGATTTGTGATCCTAAAACTAGATAATACAAATCTAAATTTCAATTCTGACATTTGAGTCTATTTGTATCCAAGATTCAAATTAGATTATAGATAATATTGCAGTGTTTCTTGAATTCAAATCAAACTATAAGACATAGTAAAATGTTGCTACAACTTCAACCTTTAACAAAGAGGAAAGATAGAACATGTTCAACTACATTTTTTCTCTACAAACCAACAAAAAGAATAATAACTAAAGATCTCAATGGTGGAGAAAACAACTCTGCTATTGCTATGAATTATTATGATAATTTGTAGAAAGAGATTATCCTATATGATTTTTCAAAAGGTTAAGTCTAGGCAATATGTCTAGATTTTTAATGTCTTATTTGTATAAAAATGCAGGTAGTTGTGAGCTCTGATTTCTAATTCTTCAGCAAGAAACAAAATCAATTTGTGAATTGAGAAAAAGAAGAGGATAGTATTAATGAATTGATCTCCTTGCATATGCTCTAAGAGGATTAGTTTAGTGGGATCCATAAGGGTGTTGTTACCCCCTTCATAAATCACCCACTTCTATAGTAGGTGCTATGTCATGTATGAGACTAGTGCAACATGCATCATTTTATGCCCTCTGAACACATGGCCTAAGGGGTTTGAAAAAGTATCCAAGTCTTTGGATGAGGGGGATGGAATTGAGAAAAAGAAGAGGATAGTATTAATGAATTGATCTCCTTGCATATGCTCTAAGAGGATTAGTTTAGTGGGATCCCTAAGGGTGTTGTTACCCCCTTCATAAATCACCCACTTCTATAGTAGGTGCTATGTCATGTATGAGACTAGTGCAACATGCATCATTTGATGCCCTCTGAACACATGGCCTAAGGGGTTTGAAAAAGTATCCAAGTCTTTGGATGAGGGGGATGGAATGATGCAGAGGGGGGAGTTGGTTGCTAAGCTTGATGTCCATGAAGATAGCCCAGGGGTCACATTATGAGGTTTCTATGCAACTTACACATGAAAATTCATATATATTAATATAGTTATTCATAGATATGATACAAAAATACTACCAAAACAAGTACATTAAGCATTGGCATAGGGCATTTATCCTAGCAAAGAATGACTTACTAGTGTTGTTAGTCGACATGTGTACCTAAATCCCTTACTCCCACCTATGAGCTGTCTAAAACAAAATGAAATGAGTTCAAATGTGTAGCTAAAACCCTTACTCCCACCTACAAGCTCTATCCCACATTCATCAAAATTTGAAAAACCTTTCCTCCCACTAGCATGTAATTCACCTAAAACAAATTTTAACTAAAAGTTAGTTTTCTTTTTCTTTTTTATATCTCGAGTTCATCTAAAATTTAACGCTAAAATTAAGTTACATCAAAATTTTGACCTTTTCAGGCCATAAATAATTTTTTTTTAAAGATAACAAGCCAAAATGACTTTTGGTCAAAATTGTAGTGCCAACAAACAAGAAATGCCAAGGTACAACAAAAGGTTGCTGAGCAAAAAATAGTGGGTGCTGAGCAATACATAGATGTCAAGTCTCAGATAGGAAATGCTGACCATCAGATAGATAGTGTTGAGGATGCCAAATTTGAACTAGAAATTGAACAAGAAAGAGCTAATGAGCCTAAAATTATTTTTGAAGATGAACCTATTGAACAAAAAAGGAGACTACCTGTGCTAGCTAAGTATGTAAGAAGACATCACAAACCTGAAAAAGTAATTGGTGATGCTGAATCAAGTGTTATGACAAGAAAAAGACGTAGAGATGATATGTTCTTACTTTGTGAATTTGAGCCCAACAAAATAAAAATTTTCCTAGAAAATGAAGATTGGATCCATACAATGAATGAATAAATTGTATAGATTGAGAAGAACAATGCTTGGACCCTAGTACCAAGACCAAAAGACAAAAATGTATTTGGAATGAAGTGGGTTTTCAAGAATAAGTTGAATGAAAATGATGAAGTAGCAAGGAACAAGGAAAGACTGGTATCCAAAGGATATGCTCAAGAAGGAGTTGACTATGGAGAAACATTTTCTCTTGTTGAGACTAGAAGGAGTCATAACTCTACTTGCATATTCAACCTACAAGAATTTCAAGGTATATCAAGTGGATGTCAAATCTGCATTTCTGAATCATATACTTGAGGAAGAAGTGTACATTGGACAACCTAAAGGATTTGTGGATCCAAAAAAGAAGGATATGGTATGTAAGCTAAACAAAGTTCTACATGGATTGAATAAAGTCCCAAGTTCTTGGTATGAAAGACTTCATTATTACTTAGTTAAGATTGGTTTTGAAAGGACAAATGATAACTATAATTTATACTTGAAGATTAGTAAGAACAATGAAGTATTAATATCTAAAATTTTTATTGATGACATTATATTTGGAGGTAAAGAAGCACTTTGCAAATTATTTGCTGATGAAATGAAGAAGGAATTTGAGATATCAATGTTTGGTGAAATAAATATTTTTGTTGGTTTGAAAGTATATCAAATGAAGTTTGGTATTTTCATTACTTAGTCCAAATATATCAAGGAGATACTAAGAACTTTTGGAATGGAAGAGTCAAGACTAGTGAGCACACCTATTTCTATAGGACATAAATTATCTAAAAAATGATGAATCAATTGATGTGAACTAGACACTATATAGATCAATGATTGCAAATTACAATATGTCATTCATAGTAGACCTGATATTGCATTAGTAGTTGGGATAGTTGCAAATTTTTAGAAAATATTAAAGAGAATAACATTATGGTAGTGAAAAGGATATTAAGATATCTAAAAGGTACATAAGATGATAAATTGTATTACAAGAGAAGTGATAAATTTGAACTAAAGGTATTCACTGAATCTGATTGGGAATGAAATATTAATAACCAAAAAAATACTAGTGGAGGTGGATTCTTTCTAGGCAAGAGATTGGATTCATGGACAAGCAAGAAATAGAATTATATTTCCCAATCAACTATTGAAGCCAAGTATGTGGCTGCTATAGTGAATTGTTCAAACATTATGTGGATCAAATAATTATTGAAGGGAAAAAAAGAAGAAATAACAAATCTAATGGTTATCTATTGTGATAACACCAATGCTATCAACATATCAAAGAATCTACTGGTGCACATTAGAAAAAAGCACATTGCTATCAAGTATCACTACTTGAGAAAAGTAGTTCAAGACAAAGAATTAAAGTTAGAAGGTGTGCACACCAAAGATCAAATTGCAGTATTATTCACTAAAGCCTTGCCTAAAGATGATCATGAATATATTAGAGGTAAATTAGGGGTGATTACCCTAAGAAAATAAACTTAAGAAGATATGGTGCATTGCATCAAATGTGCTAATTAGAATAGCATACACATTGATGCAGACAATTCTACTTTAGGAGATGCCTAAGGTAGTGAAGTTTAGTAAATAGAAGACTAGCATAATAGACCAGTCAAAAATAGATGAAATAAATTAGTTGGACATGAAAATATCTACATGATCAAGATGTATGAAGTATATGAAGCCAAGAGAGCTAGTGTCTTTGGCATTGTTGTCAAACAGGGAGAGAATTATAAAAGAGGGAGAGATAAATCTCAGTAGAAGAAATTTCTAAAATTATAGAGATGAGAATTAGAATGAAACTAAGGATATTGTTCACTCATGATAATGAAATATTTTGGATTGCATGGTAATAGTGAGGGAGATTGCATACATATTTTGTTGAACGAGATATTGAGGTGTCGTCATCAATGCTAAAGAGGGAGATTGTTGGAAATGACAATTGGAATAATTTTTGTTTTGCCATTAATGTCAAATCTACTAATGAGACATGTTTCTATCTGATCTAAATGTCATATCCATTTGATTGATGTAGAGGATTTGAAAGATTGCTCATAACAAAATCACCTAGAGAAAGGTTGAATTATGAAAAGAAAGTCACAATGGAAATTTGATTAGTTAGACTTTGATAAGACAAAGTGATTATTTATATTATGTTGATGTTTAAGTCTTTAGAGTACAAGCCAAGATATATCATTTATGTGAAGCCTAAATAGACAATAAAGTAAAAGACTAAGGAATGTCGAGTGATGCTTGTGTCAACTGAGTCATAGAAAGTGTCAAGAAATCCCACTATTGATTGAGCATCAATATTTACCGAGTAATAATATTGATTTTGAGCTAGAAGATCTACAATGACTTAGTAATTTAGTGATGGCCGAGTGATAGTATTTTGAATGCATGTGAGAAATAATGATTTTCAACCAACTAAGTTGAATTCTTGGGATATGGAAAACATGTTGAAGATAACATTGATAACTTGGATAATTTAATTCAAGGAGAAGATTGGGTTAGCACCTAAGATCAAATTTGATGGATGAGAAGTTTATAGAAAAGAGGAAGATGGGCAAATACAATGAACTAGATGAATCCAATCATAAACCCTAAGATCTATAGTGATCATGAAAAATAGAAAAGTTAGAATTACATATTTAGGGAGGCATAGAGTCAAAGAGAAAGTATGTGTGAAGAGTGAAGTAAGAGAAAGGAAATTCTTGTGTAGATGCTACTAAAGTTGATAAGTGAATGTAAGTAGAAGGCTTAAGTTTGTTAGAAGGAGAAGATTGATTGCTTGAATAGTTTCCAAGGAAATCAAGGATAAAGATGACGAGGGGGAACTTATTAGAGATTCAACACATGAACCAAATAGAGGTCTCAAATTGCAAAGCGAGTTGTAATCATATAGATCAAAGTCCTATTGTTTTCTTTATAATCATTGTAAATAGTTTGTATTGAAATTCTTTTAATCAAAGGTTGACCTAACACTCATTGAAGGACTTAACAATCTATGTAAATCCTTTAGCAAGGTGATATTCTAAATGGAATGATCAAAGTCCTGTAATAAGGCCACTCCTAGTAGGGTGATTAAATCCTCTAACCGGGTCATATTTAACAAGGTTTATCATAACCTTTAATAAGGTCGGCTCCTAACAAAGCTCACTTCAAAAGAGAAAACTTGTGTTGAATATTTTATGGTGTTTTTGCATTTACATTTTTACATTCAAAAAATGTGTTTTATAATAGGATAGTGAACTACTAGTAATTTTGTTTATTAGTATACAATAGAGACTGAGCTACAAAAGGATAAACAAAACAATGCATGTTTAATATTTTGATTGTTCAAATGGTACTTATGGACCCTGAGTAATTGATTCACCCCATCTTGATTATTATAAACATTCTAAAAATTGGCCAACATCCAAATCATTCAAACTTAGTGATAGAGAAAATGCAAAAAAAAGAATTTTACAGTGAGCCAAGAGGTTAGAGTAAGAACGATATAAACAAGGAGATTTAGTGAACAAATTATCTCAGACCCACGTTTTAGTTAGAACTATATTTACCAATAGCTATTTTGAATGCAAGTGGGAAAATGATAATCATGTACTGGAGAATAAATATATACTCATCTCTAAGGTGTGGTGGACATCCATTTTCATCTAATATTAGTGAAACCAACACATGTCAGAAATCCTATGCAATTTGATGGTAATAGAAAATACTTCTATGATTTTTGCATATGCACGATGGTTACCAAAGGTTGAAGACGCAAAATAAAGTAAGAGAACTAAAATGCACTAAAATAAACATCCTTAGCTATATTAACACATCTATTTAAAAATATTACTATGTGGTAGAATACATGTTTATTGGAATTTTGAACAATGACGATAATGTTTCTAGCCATCATAAAAATCTAGAAGTCACTAGTGATGAGATATTATGTTATTGGTCTCATGTAATGATTATTTATTGTGAAAAATAAATCACAACCCTAAAAAATTTCTCGGCACATGAGAAAGTCAAGTGTCAGTTTTACTTGGCACCAATGGATGCCGAGTGATAGGTAGTGGATGCCAAGTTATGTCAGCACAAGAGGAAGCTAAATGAACTTGGCAAACAAGGGAAACTTGGCAATAGTGTATGCCAAGTGAACTTGGCAAAAAAAGATGCCGAGTGAGCTCGGTCACCACCATTAGGTGATGCTTGGTAGCAAGGTATGCCAAGTGAGCTTAGTTCAAACTATAGATGAAAAACTTCGTCAAAGACTAGACTAAGTGAGCAATATACCAAACTACCAATAAAATGCATAGAGCCAAAGGATGAAGATTTCTACTATGAACTTCTCAAATGAAAAATACTATGCAATGATAGATAGAAGAAGAACAATAGATTGCCAAATATGCCTGCTTGCTTGCTTTCTTATATTCTATTCAACAAAACTATTGCAAAATATGGGAGTATTCAAGTTCAACCAAAAAACCCTAAAAACTTCAAACTGATAAAACTTTAAACTTAGAACTCTAATGGTTGCATACAACAATGCCTGGAGCAATCACTGCTTCATAGGAAAAATCAAAACAATGAACTTATAGAATAACAAGAGGAAACAAATGAAACTATAGACATGAAAACTAACTTTCTTTTGTCTTCTAACCTCTGACTTGATCTACTGATCAACTTCCTTCTCTACTCTGCAACTGATTCAACCCTTCTCTTTGCTCTTCTACAACTACTCAACTAGTCAAATGAAAATAGATTCATTCCTTTTGTCTCTTGCCAAAAAATGTTTTCCCTCTCATTTTTTAATTTTTAACTCCCCTACTATGCATTAATGTTTTGGCCATTCTGTTGGCCATCAGGGTGGTAGGTGGGCATTTGGCTCCAGGGTCAATTGACCTACCTACATTAAATATTTCAACACTCCCCCTTTGTCTCGAGCCAAACCAAACAAGGATCACTCCTAATCCAAATCAACTACACCAAGACACTCTCTTAGGTGTACAAGAGTTCCAATGCCTAATGGTTTTGTGAAAATGTTTGCTAGGTACTACTCAAACTTGCAAAATTCTATTTTGATACCTCCATTCTCCATCAACTCTCTAATGAAGTGATATCTGATCTCTATATGCTTGCTTCTCCCATGGAAGACTAGATTTTTGGACAATGAAATCAAGGAGATGTTGTCACAATAAATTTTGTTTCCATCCTCTTTCCTTTCATTCAAATCTACCACGATCCTTCTTAACCAAATAGCTTGACATGCTGCTACATTTTTTGCTATGCATTTAGCCTTTGTACTAGATTGAGCAACAATAGGTTTCTTCTTGGATGCCCATGAAATTGCACTTGATACCATATGTAACATGTATCTAAAAGTGTTATTCTTATCATCTAGACTTCCAACCCAATCACTATCTGTGTAACCAACCAACTTGAAATCATTTATTGCAGTATACAAAATCCCAAATCCCTTGATACCATTTAGATACCTTAGGATCTTCTTTCTTTCTTGCCAATGGGAATCCTTTGGTGTTTCTATAAATCTAGAAATCAAACTTATTGCATGCATCATGTCTAGCTGAGTTGCATTCAAGTACATCAAACTTCCAACCATGCTCTTCAATAGTGTTGGATTCACACTTTTGCTGCAATCTTTCTTGCTCAACTTTAGACCTACTATTGTTGATTTTGGGGTTGTCTTACTATTCTAAATTTTGAATCTCTCCAAGATCTGCCTTGCATATTTTTCTTAAGAGATAAAGATGCCATCATGCATTTGTTTTACTTCTATGGCTAGAAAGTACTTCAAGAGACCTAGGTCTATCATTTCAAATTTATTTTTCATAGCATCTTTGAACTCACTAATTAGAAAATTGTCATTTCTAGTGAAGATTAAGCCATCTACATACAAGACAACAATCAACACATTACCATTTTCTAGCTTGATCTAAAGTGTGGGCTCACCATTACTTTTGCTAAAGCCATTGCTTATCAAATATGAGTCAATCCTATTATACCATTCCTGTGGAGCTTGCTTGAGCCCATAAAGAGATCTCTTCAATCTATACACTTTTTTTTCTTCACCTACAACTTCATAACCAAGTGGTTGCTCCACATAAATGTCTTCCTTCAATACAACATTCAACCAGGCAAACTTCACATCCATTTGATATACCTTCCATTTGTGCTAGGCTGCAATCACTATGATAGCATGCATAGTTTCCATTCTTACAACTGGGGCATATGTCTCATCATAATCTCTACCATATTGCTACTTGTACCCCTCGATCACTAATTGTGCCTTATGTCTATCTATTTTTCTTTTAGCACTGCACTTGGTCTTGTAAACCCATTTCACTCCAATTACTTATTTTTTGGGAGGCAAAGTAGTTAACTCCCATGTCTCATTTCTTTCAATAGCATCTATTTTGTCATCCATAGCATTACACCATTTCTTTTTATTCATAGCTTCCTCAAAAAAAAGTTGGATCACTATGAGAAAATAATGCAAAATTTATACTCTCATCATAATCTTCCTCATACCTTTCATCTTGGTATATCTCCCTTAGACTTTTAGTCTTTCTTTGCAATAGGGAGTCAAGAGTAGGATCTAATTTTTTAGTATTTCTGCTGCTACTATTTTGCATACTAGCTCGAGGCTGTCTTGATGTGCTTGGAGCTGTTGCTCGGCATGTTAAGGGTTACTTTCCTTTTTGTCTTTGTCTTCAATATTTGTTTGCTGCTCCATCTTCTTGTTGATCACCAATTTCATCTTCTACCTTTTCAATAGTAGGCACTTTACTTGGAGTTCTTGAGGAATCATCTATCGAGCCATCCCATGACTGATTTTCAAGAAACTCCACATCTCTTGACATGATGATCATTTTTTCAATTAGATCATATAGCCTATAAGCCTTTGATTTTGAGCTATACCCTGTGAAGATGCACTTCACACCTTTGTCATCCATCTTTTTCCTTTGCTCTTTAGGCACATGTGCATATGCTACACTCTTAAGTATTCAACTATCCATCTATTCCTTAACCAAGCCTTAAGAGGTATCTTGTCATGAACTGATTTTGTAGGACACCTATTAATCAAATATATTGTTATTTCAACAACTTCTCCCTAATATCTAGTTGGGAGTCCCTTTTCTTTCATCATGCTTCTTTCCATTTCAATAATGGTCCTATTTTTCCTCTCAACCACTCCATTTTGTTGTGGCGTATAACTGGCTGTAAGCTCTTTTCTTATGCCATTTTTCCTACAAAAATTTACAACATATTGGAGGTATACTCCCCTCCTTTGTCTAATCTAATGACCTTAACATAGCATCCACATTCCTTTTCAACCAGGGCTTTAAATTCAACAAATTTATCAAATGCTTTAGATTTGTTCTTCAAAAAATACACCCATGGCCTACAACTGAAATCATCTATGAATGTCATAAAATAAGTACTCCCCCCAATAAAAGTAGTTTGTATAGGGCCTACCAAATTAGAATGCACCAATTCTAATGGTGCTCTAGCCCTTCTAAAATTTTTAGAATTAAAGGGAAGCCTATGTTACTTACCCAAAATACAAGCCTCACACTTGTCATAGGAATCTACTATGCTTAGTAAACAATCTACCATTCTTTTTTTGGACAACTAATTTAAACCAGAAAAGCCAAGATTTTCATACCTGAGATGCCAAAGCTTGGAGGGGTCTTCAATCATGCTCCTAAGAGCTTATTGATGATGTATTGTTGTACATGCATGCTTGGGAGGTGCATCACTAACTTAAGAAGAGAAAAATATCTCTATCCTCAAAGGGAACATCCAATTATTTCTCATTTGAACTATTGCAAGTAATCTATTACTCCCATTCTTCTCATGTATGACACACTTGTCATTTTCCATCAACACCTTGTATCCATTTTGAATGAGTTGTCCAACACTCATCAAGTTGTGCTTCATTATAGGGGCATAATACACATTTTGTATTTCCTTCTTCTCACCTTGCTTGGTGCGGATCATTATAGATCCTTCTCTCACTATGGGAATGGTTCCATTATTTTCCATCTTAATTTTAGACTTAAAAGTCTTATCAATGAAAGAGAATAAACTTTCATTACCACTCATGTGGTTGCTACAACTACTATCTAGGTATCATACCTCAGGGCTTCCTTCTTCACTAATGTTACATATGATAAGGCTATGGGATTGTTTGCATTGCCCATTTTCACATCAACCACATTGGCATTTTTCTTTGACTAATTACCCTATTTCTTCTAGCATTCACTTACATAATGCCAATACTTATGATAGTAGTAGCATTAAACATTTCTCTTGTTGGAGTTGTAATTTTTCTTACCTCCTCTAGAGTTGTTTTGAGAGGTGCTTGCTCCCTCTTGATTGTTTGCTTATCCTAAGCTTTCTGTACTAGCATTCCTCTGACCATTCCTTCCACAACCTCTACTTCTTAAACCTCTACTAGAGCTATTTCTTCCTCTCCCCCTACCTCTTAAATTCTCTTGAGCCTTGAAAGACTACTCTTGGGAGGTTGTTGCTGATCTATTTATTCGGTGCTAATGGGTTTGAAGAGTTCCCATCAACTCATCCATGGTCAATGTGGTGAGGTCCTTTGCTTCCTTTATGGTCATCACAAGGTTGTCATATTATTGAGGTAAACTCATAAATATATTTTCCACAATCCTCTACTCATCATAATCTTCTCCATTTGATTTGAGCTAGTTTATCAAAGTGGAGATTCGTGAGTTGAACTTTGCAATAACTTCATTGTCCCTCATTTGAAGGTTCTCAAACTCTCTTCTAATCATTTGTAGCTTCACTACTTTGACCTTATCAGTCCCCTTGAACTTTTTCTCAAGGATGTCCCATTCTTTCTTTGCATAATTTTCTATGGAAATCTTGGGAAAAATTGTCTCTATCATTGTTGCCTCGGTTAAACTTAATGCCTTAGCATCCTTATCCTTGACTTCTTTAGCTAAGTCTTTTGATTTTTGGTAACGGCAGCATACTGAGTTGGATTTGTCACATCTTTGAACCCATTGACCAAAAACTCCCATAAGTCATTAGCTACCATTATGGTTTTCATTTTCTTTGCCCATGTATCATAATTTTTGTCCATTAAAGGATGGTGGCTGTTGCCATATCTTTCCTGCATCTCCTACCATGTTAGATATCTCAAAAAGAAAAAAGTCCCAACTCACTATGGATGTGGGGCCTCAAATCTCTGATACCATGTGAAAAATAAATCACAACCCTAAAAATTTTGTTAGCACATCAAAAAGCCAAGTGTTAGTTTTTCTTAGTACTAATGAATGTCGAGTGATAGGCAACAGATTTTAAGTCAACTTAGCACAAGAGGAAGCTGAGTGAACTTAGCACACAAGGGAAACTTGGCAATAGTGTATGCCAAGTGAGCTCAATAGCAAAGGATGCCAAGTGAGCTTAGTCGCTACTATTGGGTGATGCTCAATAGCAAGGTATGCCGAGTGAGCTTGGTTCAGATTACAGATACAAAACTTGGTCAAATACTAGACAGAGTGAGCAATATACTGGACTACCATTAAAATGCAGAGAGCCAAAAGATGAAGATTTCTACTATGAACTTCTCAAATACAAAATAATATGCAACGATAAATAGAAGAAGAACAATAGATTGCCAAATATGCTTGCTTGCTTGCTTTCTTATATTCTATTCAACAAAACTATTATAAAATATGGGAGCATTTAGCTTCAACCAAAAAACCCTAAAAACTTCCAACTAATAAAACTTTAAACTTATAGCTCTAACAATTGCATATAACAATGCTTGGAGCAATCACTACTTCACAGGACAAATCAAAACAATGAACTTATAGAATAATAAGAGGAAACATGTGTAGCTATAGACATGAAAACTAACTTCCTTCTATCTTCTAACCTTTGACATGATTTGCTGATCAACTTCCTTCTCTACTCTTCTGCAACTGCTGAACTAGTCGAATGAAAATAGATTCATTCCTTTTTTCTTTTGCCAAAAAATGTTTTCCCTCTCATTTTTAAATTTTGAACTCACCTACCATGCATTAATGTTTCTAACCATTCTACTAGCCATCAGGGTAGTAGGTGGGCATTTGGCTCCAGGGCAATCAATCTACCTACATTAAATATTTGAACATATATTAGTACAAAAATGACAACATTAGTGTTAGTTCCATATTTTGAATAGAAAATCTTATGCTAAGAAAATGTTATTAGTGGATGAGTATTAGTGGAGAGAAAAGAATATTCAATGGAATAAGAAGGACAAAAGGTATTCAAAAATTGTAAATACAAATTTGTAGACATAAGAAATAAATCATCCAATGGGAGGAAAGATTATTAATAACAAAATTCATATATATGGATAACCACAATCATTAAATAAATTGGAGAATTGTATGGTCTAACATGACATATTAAATAGAGGAATAGAGCATCTTGACAATTGTTCCATGAGTCATGCATGCACCAAGGGACCATTGATGCCATTATGAATATGAAAGAGTGGAAGATCCAAAATTCTAGGTAGCCAAAACAATATGTGATCATGTAAAGAATATGGAATAGAGATCAGTTATAATAATGGAAGGAAGATCCAAAAAGTTGCATGAACTCACCCTCCTTAAGGAAAAATTTAACTCATACATTTGAAAAAACTTAAAGGAAAGCTTTTGAGATTTCAAAAAGGAAAGAGGGCAACATATTGGGATCCAACCTTCAAAGAAGCAAGTAAGGTGGACCTACCATTACTAAGAAGAGTAATAAAGGAACATGGAATGGTAATAAAGAAAATCAGTAATTTAAAAAAAATGGAGGCCAATGCATTGCAAGAAGATAATCAAATTATAAAGTAAATATCATCTTGATGGATCAAGAAAAAATATATATTGAACATAGAAGCCTTTCCATGGATTTAGAGAATTTAAAGCAATGTTGAGGTAAGTACTATTTATCTATTTCATTAAGAATATGTTTGGTAATGTTAAAAATATTATATATTTGAAAACATATATTAAAATTCATATATGTATAATAGGTTGAATATATGTATTTATATTCAAAGCATACATTTAAATTATACATTTATTAAATCTATTTGAATGATCTATTATTATAATGTTGAAATATTATTGAAAATAGAATTACTTCCTAGTCTTATTAATGTTAGATCTATAGGAGGAAGAGTGTGACGCTACCAAGGAGGGGCTTTTCTAAGTCCAAGCAATTGGATCTTTTTCCCAAGATAGGGTAGGGATCAATGACTCATGATCCTTCAAGACATGGGCTTGGATCTATAATCTTTGAGGGAATTTATTTGCATATTTGGCATCTAGGCAACTTGGATAACATCTACTCTATCCTTTATTTTTTTGAAATAATAATATGACCAAATATATAAGAATTAATGTTGCTTACTATATGGCTAATAAGAGAAGGTAGTGATGTTTCCAAGGAGGGGCTTTTCTATGTCCAAGAAATTGGATTTTGGTCCCAAGATAGGGTAGGGTTCAGCAACTAGTGATCCTTTGAGACACGAGATTGGACCCAATTATATGTTTTGTATGTTGGTTCTACAAACAATTCATGTATAATTACTTTTTTTCTCGAGGACAAGCAAAATTTGCGAGGGAAGGATTGTGATATCCTGATCAATAGGATCCATATAATTAAATAAATAATATAATTATGATTTACTATAATCATTCTAAATATTGCATAATATATAAAACTTTTAAAATGTGAGAAATATATATTGTTAATAATGTATAAAGTATCTTATGCAATAGTATTGGAAAATATTATTAATATTAATACGAAATATAATTTCTATTATTATTAGTATAATATATGTTATAATATTAATTAATATAATTATATTATAATATAATTATTATTATGAAAGGACATGATGCTAAGAGTGAAAAACTATAGATATAGGATACTAACATTGTAAATCATCAAGCAGACATGGAAAATATATGTATTAAATGAATTTACAATAGTCTCAGGAGAAGTTGGAATTAGTAAATTAATGTCCTAATAAGAGACATTATAGAAGCCATGCACACCCATCAGTTAACTATTGTTGACCTCAAAAAATGTGAAATCAAAGCATGAAAATGCTAAATTTAGCAACTGGTGGTTAACTAGTTTCGCATCTAGAAGTTATCAAAAATTATCGCACTTGCAAAGTTATAGAGTTGCGGATATGTGCATTTGTGGAGCTATGAATGTGAAAATTTGGGTATACTTCAAAATTACAAAAGTGTTGACTTGTGATGATGCACATGCATTGAGGTGAACACATGTAGAGATCTCTAGATCTAAATTGGCATTATTTTCTCTAAGTCAAAATTTCAATTTTTAGGTTCTAGGTCCTATTGTGGTTCAACTAAAACAAAGTCTAGATGAGCTTCCTTAAACCTTTCTATTTTTAAAGTGACCTCCAAGGGTCCAAAAAATCTAATGCTTCATATTTAGCCTGCACACCTTTATGGAAATCATGAACCTCCTTCCACACTTCATGAAAACTTTCCATCTTTCTATCTAGCTCTTGCAATGTCTCCTAAACATTGAAAACTCTTCTTATGTCATCCTCAGAGGAGATTTCTTCAAAAGATGCCTAAAATTACTACAGCACTACCTTTGTGGAACATAAATTATCTCTACAATCATCATAAGAATTCTTTGAGCTTGAAGTTCTTTAGTACTGATTAACTTCTAATATCTTGACTTGGGATTTGTCCAACATATTCTAGATATCCATGAACATAGATATCATATTTTTTTTTCTACCATTATATTCTCAATCTAGTCATCAAACTTATCAAGCTATTTTCCTATGAAAATTGCCACCATAATTCTATACTTTTGGCCCATTATCTTCTCCAATGTTATTACATCATTGGATCATGTTGAAATTTTCTCTATCAAACCAAAATATTGATTAAATTATATCTCCTAAGTTTCTCACATTTTATTGAATACTATGTAATAGCCATATATTGGCCTTTATAATGTCTACTCTCAACTCTTCAAAATTTGGATTCCATATGTAGTAGGCATCTAGAAATGAGTTCCTTTGAGGTGGGGTTGGAACCTTTTTTGTGAGGGAAACCTTTAAAGAAGTCTCATGGTTATCAAGGTCAATGGGACCCGCTACCTATTTAACAAACTCCCACAATGCCTCATATTTCTTCCTCAAAATAAGGATCTCCTCATCACCTTGATCCATTTGGAAAAATAATTGCCACAAACATGTTAGCCATATTTTTCCTCTTGCCAAAATTTTTTTTTTTCCTGTCAAACATGTCCAATAGTCATGCCTTTTCAAATATTAAAATAATCAAATATTACATAAGGATCTATTTAAAACTTTGACCATATCTTTTTATCTTAAGTCTTATGGCCTTATTTCATGTTATGACTTTGAAACATTTTAAATTGTGACCATGCGATCACCCTTTGGTTTGCACAGTCATGGCAGGTTAAGCGTTAACTGGAGTTCAAGTGGTGAAGGCATGATGGCATTATGATCACATTGTTGTAGAGCTAGTTGGCTCAACCAAGTTTAGGATCCTAATAGGGAAACTTCATTATTTTCGCTCGGTCACAAGGTTAATTTGGTAGACTATGGTTTAGGTTGCAACAATGTTGTAAGGAAAAAACCTTTAGTGTTTCAAAGATGCATTTCACACCATTAGATCTTTTAGATCGATGGCCAGTGTGCTATCACAATGTGTTAATAAGGAAATGTAGTTAGAGTTGTAATTAAACAATTTTCTTTGTTTCCCATGGTTGAAAGATTAGGAGGTGAACCTTAGGTTAAGGTGGCAACAACACAAATGTAGTTAAGTTTTAGTCTTTTCAAGGTTGTGACAATTAATGAAAAGTATCAAGGGTAGGTTGTGAAGCAGTGATATATAGTTGGTCATGATTCCTTAACCAATGACTATTAATGGAGAAAGGTGGTGGTGAAGCTACAATCATGGGAAACCAAACATAATACATAAAGTTGAATGCTGGTAGAGTGGTAGAATGGTAAAATATGGTTGGTCTACATGGCAAGGCATGAAGGTTGACTTCAATTGACCAATGACACAACTGATTTGCTGAGCTAGTGATAAAGGAAGCAACTCTTTGATGATATATCTGATATTTTCAATCTCCTACAACCACTTTAACCATTCCCCATATCTTACAAATGAAGAGAGACAATCCATCATTGCCTATTGGTCCATCTAATTGGTCAGAACGTTAAAGGTCATTGTTTCTATCTTCTCAAGGGCTCTATTTGGTGAATAAGTGATTTTTCTACATTTGGATGTGTGCCATGATTAGATCTTTCCCAAATTCATAGAGGTTGCTCTCTACCATCTTGAATATGGTTGTTGGGTTCTTGTCTTAGGGTAGAAGCTATCTAAGTTATGCTTAAGCTATAAAATCATATTTTGTAATCTTTTGAAGGGTTGATTCTTCTCTATTTTCATTGGCATGTTTAGCATGCACATTGTAAATTCCCTTTTCCTTTGAGATATTCATGATATTTTGCCTTATCTCTTTCAACCATTGATGTATTATGCAATATCTATTTTCCTCTCTTCAATTTATTATGGATATCTATAATTTTCATGACTATACCTCTTTTTCCTATGAATGATATATAGTGAAACTCTTTTCCTTGTGTCACTCATTTGGTTGTCTAATCTGGATGTGATTGATAGGTTAAACAACTTTGAATCTATAGATCTTTTGGTGTCATAATAGCTAACTATGAATGTATGGGTATAGGTAGGATTGAACACTCTATTTTAGTGTATCACCTCTTTAGAATAGATTAGGTAGTTGCTTTCATGCATTCCGTATCCCTTTTCCTCTCCAAGTGTAGTCTAGGTGCATCCTAATAGTAAAGGAAGCTAGCCTTCTCTAGAGACTCAACCTCATAGTTCAAGTCCCATAGCTTGGAGGTTGTTTCTATGTTTCACAAGGTTGTCCTTAGGTAAAAAATTTGGACAAGGGTGCAAGCTTTTGTGACAAATTTTTTTGGCATACCTAGTGGGATAGGCTCTTGAAGCTTTTTAAGTTCACTAGTATAAAAGGAGAAAAGTTCCAATATGTGTTGAGAAGGTAGTGTTTCTCTTAGTATTTTTAAGCCTTCAAGAGGTTCATTTTCAAGTACTTAGTGACTTTATCCTACAATATATCTAGCTTCTAGACTAAGTTGGGCATCTTCTAGAGGTAAGTTCCAATACCAAGAGCTTTCAGTTTCAAGCCCTAGAATGAAGAGAAATAGATTGTCTCTATCACCAGTTAGGAATAAAAAATAAATTCATACACCTACAAGATCTATATCTACTCCTCCTACTGGTAGATCTTAACCTAGGTTGCCATTTGTTCATATAAATAGATCATTTGCTTATATGGCTCAGCCTAGAGCTCATGCTTTTTCCACCTTTAATGGTGGGAGTCCTCTACTTTTGGCTCAGAGAAATGATATTCTAGTGTCAAATTTCAAAAGTATACCTAAATTTACTGGGAAACTTCCATCTCTCCCTTAGAACACATCCAAGAAGTTGTAAATGTTTGTAGTATTCATAGAATATATGAGGATGATACATTTGGGAATGGGTGAAGTGGGAAGGGTCTATGAACTCATTCTCTAGTCATCTTGATTGCATGTTGGCATGGTGCTTGAGATCATCATTCTCTTCTCTATCTACCTCAATATTCCTTATTGGCTGATTGGATACCTTATTCTTGTTGTGATCTAGGATATCAAGAGTATCCTTATTCCACACTTTTTTTGATATGTATGCAACACCAAAACCTTCTCTACAAGAGCCAACTTCATCCTACAGTAATCCTTCATATGGACTTCATAGTCATCCACACAATTGATCCATTGGTCTTCAATAGGGACATTAGGTATAAATACTCACCACCAACATGTTTAAACATCCTGACGGGGTCAAAATATGAGAGGGTTATTAGAATTTCCTCTAGGAGATCTTTAATCCATTCGATCTCATAGGAGGAAATATCTATCTTCTCCTTGACCTCATAAGGTTTAATGAAAATGGGCCATTCCCATGTTTTTTGGTGCTTCCCCCTAATCCTATCATAGGCAGAGCTCATTTGCTTGGCTATCTCTAGTAAGATCAACCTATCAAAAGGGTAGCCTGATAGTTTTTTTGGGTGCATTTTTGTGCCATGCACCTAGATATAAGTGAATGTGTGATACTAAATGAAGAAGGCCACAACTTGGGTCACATTTTTTATTTCCTCAACTGATATCCTTTCCATGCTATCACCTCCAAAATTCTTATCACAACAAAAATGAGAGAATCATTGAATATTCTATATCTAGGGCTGCCTTCCTACAACTCCTTTTAAACCAACTATAGATACATGATGTATGGCAATGTATTAGGTTCATGTTAGTTTCCCTTCTTGGTGAGTCCAATGTATTGTTTCCTAGTAACAAGTTAATATACTACATACAAGGTCATATAAAACATTGGCTTTGTCTTGACCAAGGTCAGTTGATCATACAAGAAGTCACTAAGGATAATGTCTAAATAAATCTTGTTAACTATAGCGATTTCACAATGCACGCCCATTTCACCTAGAAATGGGTTTCAACTTTCTAGAGCCCTAGTCTAGGGTCTGAGTCTTTTTAGGGTTTTTGCCTAGTTTTTTTGGTCAAATCTAGATCTTGGTTTGAAAATCAAATCTCAAAAATCTAAATTTTGAGGGAGATAAGTCTTTTTGCAAAGAAAAAAGGGTGCACCAATGCACCTACCCAGGTGTGTTAGTGCACCAAAACACATTAGAAAGCACTTACAAAGGGTAAGTGTGTAGCAACACACATATGTAGTTGCATAGTTGTGCATCCCCATACCATTGCACTGGGGGCTGGGTCAATAAAAATCAGGTACCCCTCTCCTTCATTCATTGTAGCTATGCACTAGTTGAGGTGCACCTCATTTTTGCTCTTCCCCTGCACGCTAAGAAAAAACACATCAAAATACCCATAAAGGTGTGCATCAATGCATCTAACCCAGTGCACTGATGTGCACCTATTTTTCTTTGAAAACATAGAAAACTTACAAAAAACATAACTAAGTACCTACTAAGGTGTACAGTAGCGCACCTAATTAGGTGCATTAATGCACACCTTAAGTATACCCCATTTTATGCCTAAGTTACTATTTGGGTGTGCATTAGTGCACCCCATGAGGTGAGCTATTGTGCACCCATATATTGTAAGCTTTCCAAAGTTAAAAGGTGCACTTGTCAGGTGTGCCAGGTGTGCCCTTTTTTTTACAAATCAAGGTTAAAGTTAGGTTTTCATGTGTTTTCAAACAATTAGGTTTTTAGGATTTTTTTGGGTCAGCTCTAGGGTGTGATTAATTGAATTTTCTTCAACTCCAAACTAATGGACACATTCTTTTTATGCAGATTCAATGACTTCTTCATCATCCTCCCTTGTAGAAAAGTTGGTCCCAAAACCTGTAGTATTCAAGTTTCAAGGTGTTCCGACCAAATCACAATTTTAGAATGATCATTCAAAGATCTGAGATATTGAATTAGGTCACACTAATTTGGACACATTCTTGACACTATGTAATAAACCAACAAAAAGGTCTTTGATGATTTCCATGTTGATTTGATCAAGACTTGTTAGTGCAACATCACATCCAATGTTAGTGCAATCTTAAGAGTTAATCATGACATTAGTAGAGAATTATGTTCCTGAAGAAAGGGTCATGAAGAGCATAACTGGGGAGATCATCCTAGATCTTTGACCCAAGAACATTGAGAAAGTGTTTCATCTCTCGAGCGTAGATCAATTCATTCGGTTAATCTATCAGCAAGTGGAGAGATGGTATAGGGAACATATTAATGAAACCTTTGAGATCATCCAATCTTCATACCTCATTGAAAAGACTCCTCTAGGAAAAGTGGATATGACATGAGGATATATATAGGAAGATATTGGATATTTGATCATACTCTTAAGTAGAGTTATGTGTTTGCTAGTAGCTAGACACTTGAACATTTTATGGTGCATTTTATTGAGATGATCAAAATAGTAGAGATGTGAATTGATTGGTTTTCTATTCTTAGTGAGAACTTGGATGAGCAGCTATGGCAATGAAGGGTAATAGAAAATTTTACATGACATCATACTTGGTCTACTTATTATAAGCCACAAGGGCAATGGATTATCTAGGGCTCAATAAGAAGGGTAGCATGTAGGATGAAAACGAGTGGCCCTAAATTGTATATCCTTAGCTAGTAAAGAAGAGGCTTTCAATGCAAAGAAAGGAATAGAGAATTGTAAATGATGCTTTCATATTCACAATAATCTGGTTCATCAAAGGAGATTATATGTAGAGAATGTCAAAAGAGGCAACTACAAAGATTTCAGAGGTTGGAGCATATTACATCCAATACCAAACATTCACATAATTGAGGGTAGTAGGCACAACTATCAATCCTAAAAAGCTCCCAAGATATCCAAATCACAGGCTTATACTTTTGGAGATCGCTTGAAAACTCTTGTCTGCATATGATAGAGTAAGGAGACAACACAAAGTAACATGGGCATGGCCTATTACAATAGGACTATTCAGTGCAGATCAAAGACAAGACATTCCATAATTTGAGTGTGAATGGGATCAATATCCATTAAAAGAATATAATTCTCCACAACCCTATTTTGATAACAATGGAAAGGTGCAACATCTAGCTGGTAAGATATTTCAGCATGAGAATATGATTGCAGATCACTGGATGAACACACTAGATAACTATGATATCCACATAAGGGATTATTGTAGGATGACTCGATATTTGGTAGAAAGGGCTTTAATGATGAAGATCCCATTGAAGATTATGTAGCAAGATACAAAGGATTTGCTTGATCCATTGTTCAATGGGGACAAGATTGGTAATAGACCTATTATGAATGCCAAGATTGACAAAGAAGAGAACTTAGACATTAATCATAGGGCAAGGCATGTCATCAAATTAACAAAGGATTGGATAAGAGACCTTTCCTACTTGATCCAATTCCTCAAATAGTAGTCTTTCATGCTCAATCCCACCTGGCTAAAGGTTGAGGAGCTAAGCTCATAGTTCCTACATTTACAGTCTAGTTGCTAGTGAGACCCAAGATAGTACAAAAACTTGATAGACTAGTTGGGTATTATAGGGATCAAAAAGGTAAAGGTAAAGGAAAGAGGAAGAGGACTTCTCCTCAATAAATTGAGCTAGAAGAATAAGTGACTCAAGCACCTCCATAACAAGCAGAAGAAAATGTACAAGGGCCAAAGAATGTGGAAGCCACACAAGCTCAAGATGATCCTCAAGTGTTGCCAGCTGAACAAGGCCAAGGTGAAGCTAAGATTGAAATACATGAGGTTTCTTCACAAGAAGTACAAGCCTTCCCCTCCATGCCTAAGAAAAGAAAAATCAAGACTCTGATAAAGAGGAGACAAAGGGTCATTAGGAAAGTGATTGCTTTCTCATCAGTCCCCGAGCCTATTCTAGAAAAAGTGGAAGAAGAAGATGATGAGGACAAAGAGGATAATATACATTTGAATTGAAGGAATCATCCCACAAGAGCTATAAAGTTAGAAAGGAGAAGAAGCTCGACAATCACACCACCATCTATCCCTAAGAAACCCATTTAGACTACAACATCAGAAGATGAAATGCACTAGTGGATAGATGAGTAGGATGCGGAGGGAATTGATGTCTTTTAGATGTCAAATTTTGATTGGATGCCCATGGGTATTGAATTGGTTAGGGATAAGATAAGAGATACTCCAACCAATCAACCTCAATAGGAGGATTGGATTCAGTTGTCACCCAAGCCACAAGGACTTGAGGTAGCTCCATTATCCTTAGTGGAAGTCACATTTTGTGTAGACAAGGGATTAGCTACCCCTCTACCTCCAAGTACTGAAGAAGAGCAAGTTTAGGTAGGGAAAGAGGAAGAACCACAATAGAAATCTACCAAGGAAGTGTATGAAGAAGGGTAGATAAGTGAATAGCCTCAACATACTTCTAATGATACCAAGGTAGGTACTATGGACTCTATAGACACAAAGAATCCTAGTTAAGATCTCATACAAAAGGAGAGGACTCCAAAATGAGGAGATAAGGTAAAGGGCATAACAGAGTAGACTCCTTCATCCTCAAAAGGAAAATCTCCATTGGAGTATATCCCAAGGTGGCTAAGGAAAGAAGTAATAAGGAATAAGAAGAACCAATTCACCACAGGGGAGGAGGATAGGATGGAATTAATCAAAGTCCTAAGGAAGCCTAAATCACCTCCAAAGGATGCATAGGCATTAACCTTTGTCATGAGTGATCAGAACTAGGACCTATTTTCTCATGTAGCTATCCCTCCTCCACATTCAAATGTTGAACAATTGACTCCATGGGATTATTAGATTAGGGAGGCTATACTTGGGAAACCTACCTTGGATATTGCTAAGCCAATGGTTACAACATGAATAAAAAGAGGTATTTAAGAGCTTAGAATAGGATAGGGTCAAGTTGATAACACTTCAGTGACAAAATGAGATCTTAAAAGGATATCTAAGTGAAGTTGTTGGTCCCCTAGATCCTACAAACCCCTAGGAAACCTTGAACAAAACACTTGAGAGAAGAGATAGGGGTACAAGCCAATTAGATCCATTTTTGAGCACTTGTTAGTAGTGGAGAGAAAGTTTTGAGGAAAAAGGTGTATAGATCATTTAGGGAAATCTAAATTTGTTGCACATCATGTAGGAGAATGTGGATAGGCTAGTAGCCATTTTGAATCAAGATTTTGGTTTGATGGATGAGATATATACCTGGGGGAAGGATTTATAGGTATTATAGGCAATTAAAGGCCAAAGATATCAAATGTTGATGGATGTATATATAGCTAAAGAATTAGACAAGATTGATGATTGGATTGAAAAGATTTTGGATGGCAATAAAGTAATGGAGACATTACACGTGGAGATTCATAGGCTCAAGGATCAAGCCCAAGAGTAAATTTTGGAAGCTAATAAGCATTATAGTGATGCATGTTTAGACATTTTTGAGGATGATGCATGGGAGAAGTTAATACTAGTAGAGATAGTAGTTTAGAAATTCTAGAATTTTTTTGAGGATGCTACTAATGATGATGACATTAGGAAAGCATTTAGAATAGAGGAGGCATTGTTAGATTTGGATACGAAATTAGGAGATTTTGCAGAGACTCATATCGAGGTTGGAAACTAAAGGAAAAAGGTGAAAGACAAATATGAAGCCTAAGATTTTCCAAATGTGGCTTGAGTCATTGAGATCATCAAGAAATTCAAGGGAAAATACCCAGACATAGCTTTGGTATAAAGGGGAACAAAACCCAGAAGCTGAAATTTCAATTGTGAGACTTAGTGAAATTTTGAAATTTTTGGAACCTACTTTTGAGGTGTACTGATGTGTTGGTGCACTAGGTGCATAGGTGTGCTAGGTGTACAGGTGCACTTTTTTAGTAGTATTCTAAAATATTTTGAGGAATTCAGTGGTAAACTAATAGTTAACTTCTAGTTCTAAAATTAGAGTTTTCCACGTTCTAATAACAGTTTAACTTCAACAAACACCTAGTGAAGATGGAGCTTCTATTATTGGTACTTCTAGACACTCCTACATCAACTAATGTCTCTCTCTTTCTTATTTTCTTCATAATTTCTTTGTTTTAAGACATGTAAAGGCTCATGCATCCATTTGATGATATAAATATGGATGTAGTCCTACTAAGCACCAGTTAGAGAGTTTATACATAATTAGATTTGTTTTATTAGTTTAGAAGCATGTGATTGGATAAAAATATATCTCACTCTCAACACAAATTGAGGAGAAGATTTCCTATAAATTTAGGAATGTAATATGTATTCTAGGCTGCCATTATTTTGATGCAATAATATATGTTGTTGGTGCTTGCAATTGGAGTGTAGTGATTCTTGCCTATGTGTGTTACATTTTTGTGAATATATGTTCATGGGATGTAGAGCCAACAATTTTATTGCATTATTTTGGTTGTACAATATTTTAATTTTGGTATTTGCTATAGGTCTACAAATTCCACTAATGTACTTAGTTCGAGAAGAGATCATCATATAATTCTTGCATAGCTATTCATCTCACATGAGTGAACTTTTCATGGCTTTGTGATCTAATGAAAAGTGAGACATCTTACAGTTACTAAATTCCCATTGATGATTGCATCAGTGGAATTAAGGAAGTGTTGCTCCTATTTTCATTAGTTACCCACCAATCTTTTCGAAGGCTTAAATCACACAAGTTGTTGTTGTAGCTTATGTCCATTAGCATTTAATTTTCTTGTTATTTTCTTAAATTTATTGTTTCCCTACCTTCATCATTTTCTTCACTAACCCCTTGGTTAAATTATGAATTCATATATTTGCATTGTTAGATTTCATTCATCTTTAAAAAAAGAAAATACAAAAATACATTCCTTTTTGTAAGGTTATTCTTTTTGATACAACAAGTAGATCATACATCTTATCTGAATCATTTTAGAACTAGAAAAGGCCTCCTCATGGACATTCACATTTATCTTCAATAGATCGGGTTCTAGTAGGTCACAAGATCACCTAAAACATTGGAGTTGATCTTGGGATTAGCTTTTTAGTAGAGGAGTTTGAAAGGATTCCTGCCATTAAGCATCGTGTAAAGTGACATCTCAACATTAACTATGGATTGTATCTTCTCAATAAAATATACCATCCACATCTCAAGATGGATAGGATTAAGGAGGTCCATTACTCTTCTCACAAGAGCAATGTAGTATCTAATATCTGCAATCATATAGCCCCATGTCATGTCAACTATTTTGAGCTTGTTGTATGGAGTTTTAGAAATAAATTACTTATTGTTTATAATATCATCCACCTCTTCTTGATGCTCACAATACCATCTCTCAATACTCTCATAAGAGATCTCATAGCATTCATCCAAGATAGGTAGATGAAATACTTTCTATTTATTATCTTGTCTAAAATCCAAGATGATATCCCCAATAAATATTTTAACCATTTCTTCATTAGGACCATAGTGGTAGGTGAGAGTCATAATTAATTTTGAGGATTGTGTTGATGTGGGATTTGATGTAGCATTTATGAGTCCATTCTGAATTAATGTCAAGATCATTTTGGACATCTGATGTGGTTTTTTGCAAATTACTAAGAACTCATTCCAATCAATATGATCTAGTTTAGTGTCTCTATTTTTTTAATGGAGGTTTATAAACCTCAACTTCTTTGGAACTCATTTGAATTTTAATTTCATGGGTTTATGAGAAATCATTGACCTTTTTGTTGCTAAATATGTGGAAGCCATGATTACCTATATCAAAAGTTTTTCCAATACCTCTATTAAGATCTTGACTGAAAGGAAGACTAAAAAAGACCTTGAGAAACCAATAGATGAAGATGAAGACTCACTTCAATGCCAAAACAATAAAAATTAGACCTACATAGGTTGTTTAGGTGTGTATCTATGTAGGTACACAATATGTGCAAAAGGAGATGTTAAAAAAGTGGTACAAAGGAAAACATTGGTTTGTGTAGGTTGTGCACTTGTGCAAGAATGCAAGTTGTGCAACACTCAATCACAAAAAAAGATGCCAAAAATTTTCAATGGTGGAAGTATGTATGTTATGCACTTTTGGATGTGCACAAGTGCACATATGTGCAATGAAGATGACTATGAAGAAACAAAAAAGGCTAGACTTGCACACCTGATCACCTTTGAAACTTTTTTGCTAAAGACTCAATGGGCACAAATAAGAATTTATTGGCCACACTCATATTTATAGGAAACCTAACCTTCATTGACATCAATAGTAGTTCACACCTATGCAACTGTACATGTTTTCAGGGTATACTAACATGAATGTGTGTATGGTGGAGATTGTGCACTTGTGCACATGCACAAAAATAGGGACTTGGTAAAGAAAAAACTAAGACTTGATTCAACTTCCCACCTAGATTCTCAACATCCCAACTATAAGGATATCTCAAGAGAGGCTTAATCTAAAAGCTAGTATGTTAGGTCTGGAATAGAAAAAGAATGGGGTTACAATTTTTAAAGTTAAAAATAGGGTGTTTGTTGTGGAACCAACCACAACAAATAGCCCCAACAAAAGGAAGAAATGAAAAAAGATTTTCTTCATCAACAAGAATTCTGAAACCCAATCAATTAGTATTACAAATTTAAAATTCACTGGAGGCTATAGAGTATTCCACTCAATATTTCAAAATTTTAGTTTAGTATTAATTGTGTGTACATAGTGTCTTAATTTCCCTTCAATTTTGAGGTGCAAACCACCACATGTGTTTTGTAGTATGGAACTAATCTTTTTCTAACTGGAAATAACTTTGAAACTCGCTATGAACCAATTTCTATCACCTTCAACTACATGTGAGGATCCATTTGGAGGGATATTTAATGAGTCTTTTTACATATCATTTTGACACTTGGTAATCAAATTGCCAACCTCACAGAGCTCACATGATTCCACTTTATTATTCCTTGAAGTTTTTTATTTTGGGGAGGTAGCGATTATGTTATGATACCATATCTTGATATTTCTTTTTTATTGTTTCTTTTGTAGTGATGGAGCTCTTTTTTTTGTTCTCTCTATTTGAAAAATGATTTGACTAGGTTGTTAGGAAATTTATAAACTTTTCTTGGATTTTCTAGTTGTATGAGTTTTGTGTTCCTCTTTTTAAAAATTTAGGGAAGCTCATATGCAAAATGAGAAATAAAAAATTCCATGGGAGAAAATCCTTATTTGTATTGGTTGGTTTGGATCACTCTTACCTACAACACACTTGGGTAAAAAAAAACCTATATAATCATTTTTAAATATATAAAGTATGGAGAATGATCAATTTAGAATTCAAGATTGGTGACTTAAAACCATTATTAGTTGCATAGAGGTTCACACAAGAAAAATATCATTCAATTTCTTTGAAAAAGAAAATACCTCTTTCAGAAATAGAGGCTAGTTGGAATGATTTGCTTATCAAAGATGATCCTAAGAATACACTAATTTCCTAACTCCAAGACTAAAAGTATTTACTCTTATGATCTTTACAATTTGATAGGGGTCAATCCACAAGTAATGGAACTTGGTATGACTACGCAATTTTTAGTTTTTCTTGTCCCATAAAAGAATGGGGTCAAAGATCTTAAGAGCTTTGAAAGTTTCCCTTTTTTCAAACCAACACATGAAAAAACTTGATATTTGGCCATTTTCTCTAGTGCAATAGTTTTCTTTTCATCTAATTCTAGAAGATTCATCAACCTAACTTGAACCCTGTCTTCATTTTCAACATGTCCTCTCATGATCTTCAAGATGGAGATTTTGAATTTTATAGGAAAGATAGGTTCCTGGCCATATAATAGTAGTTAGGGAGACATGTCTAGGGCATTCTTGACTCTGAATCTATCTCTCCATAGTATATATTTCAGTTTTGTGTGTTAATCTTTTGGGTTCTCATCAAGTATGCATTTTACCACAGTAATCATGTTTTTGTTCATAGACTCAGGAACTCCATTTCCTTACAAATAGTAATTAGAATAGAACTTAGTGCTTACTTGATTTTCTAGGGCCCATTACATAAGAACCAAAGATGCAAAAGAGGTTATGTTATCACATGCTTGTAAAAAAGGCATTCCAAACCTCATTACAATGTGTTATGTGAAATTGATGACGACTTAAGTAGTGCAATTGAACAATGTTTCACCTTTATCCCAACAAGTACAATATTTTGTGGTCATAAAAATTTACTTGTGTCCCATTGAAGAAGGAAGACTCACAAACCTAATAAAATCAAGCCCCCCACACTTGGCAAAGGGGTGTACCTTGTCAACTAGTTGTAATGGCATTGCAAGGTTTATTTCTCTATTTGAACTGATTTGGCATACATTAAGAATAAAATAAGTTCATGTCTATATTTAAATAATGTTGGCCAATAGTATCTTGATCTCAAATTTGATGTGATTCATCTTTGGTCAATCCATGCTCAGTGCTATATCTATCATGTACTTATTCTAATACCTCCTTTTACTCATCACAATTTAGGAATTTTAGGCATTTACCTTTGTAATTATTTTGATATAGATGTATATATGTTAGCATGTAGGATGCAAATTTCATTATTAGAGCCTTATGTTGGGAGTTGTACATTCCATTGAGATATTTATTTTGCATCAAGTGGTAGACTATGTCTTGATACCAAATGTCTAAAATGACCCCTTCATTAGTATAGGCCTAGAAACTATCCCCTTTTCTTGTTCAATGTCAATGATCATCTTGATTAAACCTTGTCCTCAAACTAGTTTTATGGTTTGGATCTTGAGGTCAAATTCCTGCAATATGACCATCTATTTTCCTTTCCTTTCTAGTAGTTCATTTTGCATTACAAATGACTTAAATATTAGGTTGGGCATTATGACGTAAATTTTACTTCATAGAATATAATGGTTGAATTTCTTAAAAAACTTTAATAAAGAAAATGACTATTTATCCAAATTTGGATAGCTTAGCTTGACATTTTTCAAAGGAAAACTCATAAAAGCTATGGGGCTTGTCTAAGTCCAAGCAAATGGATCTTTATCCCAAGATAGGGCAGGGATCAATGACTCATGATCCTTCGAGACATGGGCTTGGATCTATAATCTTTAAGGGAATCCATTTGCATATTTGGCATCTAGGCAACTTGGATAACATTTACTCTATCCTTTATTGATTTGAACTAATAATATGACCACATATATAAGAAATAATGTTACTTCCTATATGGCCAATAAGAGAAGGAAATGATGTTTCCAAAGAGGGGCTTGTCTAAGTCCAAGCAATTGGATCTTGGTCCCAAGATAGGGTAGGAGTCAGTAACTCGCGATCCTTTGAGATGTGAGATTAGACCTATAAAATTTGAGGTAATCCATTGCACATTTGGCATCTAATAAACTTGGATAACATCAACTACTTCCATCTTTTGAGCTTTAAATGAGTGTTAAAAGATGAAAATAATAATTCTATTATAGAATTAGCTTGGAGTAATTTATTGTGACTTGTATTTTGTTTAAAACTTATATATCCACATGTACTAACGATCACTTGTGGTTGCATGATTCTATTAAATAATTAAAAGGTGTTAATGAAGAATGCATGTATTATGTGTCTACTTCATGTTTTCACGTATCTACTTCATGTTTTCATATGTCTACTTTGTATATTCTTTGTGTCTTCATGCATTATGATGTATACTAAATCTTATTTTATCCAATTATATGTTTGGTATGTTGGTTCTACAAAAAGGTCATGTATAAATGGTTTTTTCTTGAGGACAAGCAAAATTTGAGAGGGGAGGACTGTGATATCCCCATCAATAAGATCCACATAATTAAATAAATAATACAGATAATAATATAATTATGATTTATTATAATCATTCTAAATATTGCATAATATATTACTTTTAAAATATGATAATTAAATATATTATTAATATTATATAAAGTAAGTATCTTATGTAATAGTATTAAAAAATATTATTAATATTAATAAGAAATATAATTTCTATTATTATTAGTATAATATATATTATGATATTAATTATTATAATTAAACTTATTAATATAAATATACAATTAATGTAATTATATTATAATATAATAATTATTATTAAAGAACATGACTCTAAGAGTGAAAAACTATAGATATATGATACTAACATTGAAAAATCATCAAGTGGATAACAAAAAATAATATATTATATGAATTTACAATAGTCGCAATAGAAATTGGAATTAGTAAATTAATGTCCTGATAAGGGACATTATAGAAGCAACTAGAGCTTTAGAGTCTTTCAAAAATAGGATCTTGATTTTTTCCATGCACACCCATTAGTTAATTGTTGTTGAACTTAAAAAATGTGAAATCAAACCATGAAAATGCTAAATTTAGCAATTGGCAGTTAATTTGTTTCACAGCTAGAGGTTGTTAGAAATTGTCTCACTCACAAAGTGATAGAGTTGTAGATAAGTGCATGTGTGGAGCTATGAAGGTGAAAATTTGGGTATAATTCAAAATTACAAAAGTGCAGAGTTGTGATGATGCACATGCATGGAGGTGCACACATGCAAAGATCTCTAGATCAAAATTGACATTATTTTCTCTAAGTCAAAATCTCAATTTCTAGAATCTACGTCTTGTTGTGGTTTGGCCAAAAAAAATTCTAGATGAGCTTCCTTAAACCTTTCTATTTTTGCAGTGACTTCCAAGGGACCAAAATATCTAATGCTTCATATTTATCCTGTACACCTCTATGGAAATCATGAACCTCCTTTTACACTTCATGAAAACTTTCCATATTTCTATCTAGCTCTTGCAATGTCTCCTCAACCCTAAAAACTCTCCTTATGTCATCCTCAGAGGAGACTACTTCAAAAGATTCCTAAAATTTCTATAGTACTACCTTTGTGGAAGATAAATTATCTCTATAGTCATCATCAAAAATCTCCAAGCTTGACGTGCTTTAGTACTGATCAACTTCTAATATCTTGGCTTGGGCTTTGTCCTACATATCCTAGATATCCTTGAACATAGACATCATAACCTTTTTTTTTCTACCATTATATTCTCAATCTAGTCATCAAACTTATCCTACTCTTTGCTTGTGAAAATTGCGACCAACATTCTATACTTTTGGCCCATTTTCTTCTCTAATGTTATTAGACCATTTTACCATGTTAAAACTTCATCTATCAAACCAAAATCTTGATTAATTATATCTCCTAACTTTCTTACATTTTCTTGAATACCATGTAAAAGCCACATATTGGCCTCTATAATGTCTACAGCTCCTAGCTCTTCAAAACTGTGACTCCATATGTAGTAGGCATCCAAAAATGAGTCCCTTTGAGGTGGGGTTAGAATTTCTTTTGAGGGAAACCTTTAAAGAAGTCTTAGGGTTATTAGGGTCAATGGGACCCACTTCCTATTTAACAAACTCCCACAATACCTCATTTTTATTCCTCAAAATATGGATCTTCTTGTTACCTTGATCCAATTGGAAAAATACTTGCCACAATCCCATAGTAGTCAAAAAAATTGCCATATCATCTGTGGCCTTCCCTAGTACAATTCTTTGTATATGATAGTCCTAGGGGGTTATAACCTACTCCACTTTCCCCAAAAAATGTGGTCTCTATCCACTTCTTCTTTTAATTGATGAGGTGGCTTCTAAATGTTCTTGAGTCTCTTGAATTTCTTCTTCCCCTTCTACAACTATTGCCTTCCCTTTTGGTTTTTACTCTTCTCTACTTTTCATGATTAGGCCACCTCCTGATCATGATGGTATACTATTTATGGACTTATGAGAGATGCTTATTTCCATGTAGGATTAGTAATTTTAACTCATTTTCCTTTCTTTGTCCATGCTGGCACTTTAAGTGATGATACGTTTGCAAATGGGTGAAGTGGGAAGGTTCTACGAACTCATTCTCTAGTCATCTTGATCACATGTTGGGCATGGTGCTCGAGATCATCATTCTCTTCTCTATCTACCTCAACATTCATTATTGGCTAATCAGATACATTATACTTGTTGTGAGCTAGGATATTAGGAGTATCCTTATTCCCCACTTTTTTTAATGTGTATGCAATACCAAAATCTTCTTCGCAAGAGCCAAATCCATCTTACAGTAATCCTTGATCTAGACTTCATAGTCATCCATACAATTGATCTATTGGCCTTTAATAGGGGCATTAGAAATAAATAATCACCTACTAATATGTTTTTAAACATCTTGGTGGGGTCAAAATATCTACAAATTATTAGAAACTCTTCTAGGAGATATTTCTTCCTCTTGATCTCATAGGAGGAAATATCTATCTTCTCCTTGACCTCATAAGGTCCAATGCAAATGGGCCATTCCCATATTTTTTGGTGCTTCCTCCTAATCATATCATAGGCAGAGCTCATCTACTTGGCTATCTCTAGTAGGATCAACCTAACAAAATGGTAGCACGATAGTTTCTTTGGGTGCATTGTTGTGCCAACCACCCAGATATAAGTGAATGTGTGAAACAAAATGAATTAGGCCACAACTTGGGTCACCTTTGTTATTTCCTTTACTAATATCTTCTTCATGTTATCACCTTCAAAAATTCTTATCACAACAAAATTGAGATCATCATTGACAATTCTGTATCTAGGATCACCATCCCAAAACTCCTTTTAAACCAACTATAGATACATGATGTAGGACCATGTATTAGGGTCATGTTTGTTTCTCTTCTTGGTGAGTCCATGATATTCTTCCTTGGTAGCAAGTTAATAGACTATATATGAGGTCATTAAAAACCTCATGTTTGACTTGATCGAGGTCACTTTATCATCTAAGGAGTCACTAAGGATACTATCTAAATCAATCTTGTTAGCCTTGGATCTTATATTCTCAATAAAATATACCATACACATCTAAAGATTTATATAATTAGGGAGGTCAATTACTCTTCTCATAAGTGCAATGCAATATCCAATATCTACAATCATATAGCCCCATGTCTTTCGGGCTTGTTGTGTGGAGTTTGAGAAATCAATTACTTCTCATATACAATATCATTAGCCTCTTCTTGATGCTTACAATACCATCTGTTAACACTCTCATAAGAGATCTCATAGTATTCATCTAAGATAGGTAGATGAAATACTTTTTGTATATTATCTTCTCTAAAATCCAAGGTGATATCCCCAATAACACTTTTAACCATTTTTCATCAGGACCATAGTATTGAGTGAGAGTCATGATCAATTTTGAGGATTGTGTTGATGTGGAATTTTATGTAGAATTTATGAGTCCATTTTGAGTCAATGTCAAGATCATTTTGGACCTCTCATGCAATTTTTCATAAATTACTAAGAAGTCATTCCAATAATATGGCCCAATTTAGTGTCTCTATTTTCTGAATGGAGGTCTATAAACCTTGTCTTCTTTGGAACTCCTTTGAATTTGAATTTCATGGGTTTATGAGAAATCTTAAATATTTTTGTTGCTAAAGATGTGGAAGCCATGATTACCTAAATCAAAATGTTTGTCAGTACCTCCGTTAAGATCTTGAGTGAATGGAAGACTTAAAAAGACCTTGAGAAAGCAACAGATGAAGATGAAGACTGACTTGAAAGACAAAACCAAATAAATTAGACATGCACAATTTGTGCAGGTTTGTACCTATATAGGTCCACAATATGCATAAAAGGAAACATTAAAAAAAGGGTACAAAGGAAAAGTTGTCTTGAGTAGGTTGTGCACTTGTGCAAGAATGCAAGTTGTGCAATGCTTGATTACAAAAAAAGATGCTAAAAAGATTCAAATGGTGGAAGTATTCATGTTATGCACTTGTGGATGTGCACATGTCCACATATGTGAAAAGAAGACAACTATGAAGAAACAATAAAGGGCAGACTTGTACACCTAATCATCGTTGGAACTTCATTTCTAAAGACTCGATGAGTACAAATAAGCATTTATTGGCCCCTCTAATATTTATAGGAGATCTAACCTTCACTGACATCAATAGTAGTGCACACTTATGCAATTGTGCATGTGTGTAGGGTGTGTTAACATGAATGTGTACACAAAAAAAGGGACTTTGTAACAAAAAAAACTAAGACTTGATTCAAATTCCCACCTAGATTCTTGACATCTTAACTATCAAGACATCTTAGGAGATGCCTTAATTTGAAAGCTAGTATGTCAGGTCTACAACAAAAAGAATGGATGTTATCATTTTTGAACCAAAAAATAGGATGTTTGTTGTGGAACCACAACAAATAACCACAAAAAAAAGAAGAAATGAAAAAGGCATTTCTTCATCAACAAGAACTCTAAAGCCCAATCCAGTACTATTCCAAATTTAAAAAGTCACTAGAGGCTATAGAGTAGTCCACTCAATACTTAAATTTTTTAGATTTTGTATTAAGTGTGTGCACATAGTTCCTTGATTTCCATCAATTTTGATGTGCATCCCACTACATGTATTTTGTAGTGTGGAACTAATTTTTTTTTTAACTAGAAAGAACTTTGACACTCCATGTGAACCAATTTCTATCACCTTTGACTAAATGTGAGGATCTATTTCGAGGGATCTTTAATGAGTCTTTTTACTTGTCTTTTTGATACTTGGTGACCAGTTTGACAACCTTAGAGAGCTCACATGATTCCACTTAATTATTCCTTGAATTTATTTACTTTGGGGAGGTAGAAATTATGTTATGATACCATTAGTTGATCTTTCTTTTTGGTTCTTTCTTTCATAGTGATCGAGCTCTTTTTTTGTTCTCTCTCTTCAAAAATGATTAGACTATGTTGTTAGGGATTTTATGAAATTTTTTGGATTTTCTAGTTGTATGAATCTTGTATTCCTCTTTTAACAATTTAGGGAAGCTCACATGCAAAAGGAGAAATAAAAAATTCAATGGGAGAAAATCCTTACTCATACTGTCTGGTTTAGATCACTCTTACCTACAACACACTTGGGTTGATAACAACCTTTATAATCATTTTTAAATATACAAAGTGTGGAGAATGATCAATTTAGAATTTGAGCTTGGTGACTAAAGATGATCATTACCTACATATAGGTTTGTACAAGAAATAATTTCATTCAATTTCTTTGATAAGGAAATACCTCTTTTAGAAATAGAGGCTAGTTGGGATGATCCACTTATCAAAGACAATCCCAAGAACACACTAACTCCCTAACTCCAAGAACCACAACACACTCCAAACCCAAAAAAATGAAAAGACTCTTTTTTTTGTTTCTTTTATTTTAATACTCTTTCAGGCTTCAAAATAATATTTGATAAATTGATCATTGACTAACAATGGGATTAATTCTCCCTCTAAAATTCCTTGACTAAAAGTATTTACTCTTATGATCTTTGCAATTTGATAGGGGTCAATCCACAAGTGTTGAAACTTGGTATGACTACCCAATTTTTATTTTTTCTTGTCCCACATGAGAAATAGGTCAAAGATCCTACCAGCTTTGAAATTTTTTATTTTCTCAAACCAATACTTGAAACAAAATTGATATTTAGCCATGTGCTCTAATACAATACTTTGTTGGAAATACAATAGGGAAGTAAGCTCTGAGAGAGCCGGGGTGGGGGGTTGAATCAATACTTAAAAATTTCAACCTCTAAAACTATTCACCACACATCAATCTCACAATCTATGCATATAAATTAAAATACCAAATTAAACATATACATCCATAGTATGAAAGTAAAATATTCAACACATGTATGGCACAAGATATTTGGTTACCCATAAACCCTCCGATGAGAAGGTAAAATTGGGGTGGGAATGAAACCCACAAATATTCATTATTGCAGTAATAAAGTATATCTAATGAAGGTTACAATGTTTGACCATGAAACATGATCTACCTTGTGAAAGGTCTACCATATTAAAGGCTTACAAGATTATTAGATCTTACTTTCTTAAAGGATTTAAACACCTTGCTAAAAGTGTGCCTGGTAAAAGGCCTTTAACTTACAATGAAGTAAGCACCCTATTAAAGGATTTACAATAGCCTGTTAAGACTACTCTTTTAAGAGATTTAACCGATTCACCTATTAGAATGTCTAAAAATGATCCTTTGGTTAGCACTTTGTTGCTTGATGTCAGATCACCTCTATACTAATGTGTACTTGATCCTTTTCGATTAGATGTATCTCTACTATTCTTTGTTCTCCTTTAATTGATTCTGTAATGTAATTCAATTCATAACACCTTAATCAACATGAATTCTTTGTTTGTGCATGCAAACTCTCTTTAATATTCCTTTTGATTCCTTGGTAAATTTTAGGGTTTGTCTTCCTTAAGAAGACCTAGGTGACTTAGGGTTAGGTATGAATCAATAGTAGTGATTCACCCATATTGCTACTTAAACCTTCCCTTTTTCTGATTGGATGCATGTAATGCACAGGGATTCAAAATTAAGATTTTTCCTTATCAAAAGAGATCATAAATCAATCCTTAAGTCAGCCCAAAAATGGTTTACATAGAAGTTTGTGCCATTACAAACAACTATGTCAAAACTGTGTAACTTAGCACTTGAGGTCCCTTATGCTCAACATCAACTGCAACTTCAATGTTGTAACTCAGCCTCTAAATGACTCGTCATCCACTAATCACTCAACATCTAAATAGCTTGACACATACCATTTGCTCGACTGTTGAGTGACTCACCACTTACTATTTACTTGGCTCATATTAAATATTTGTCACTCAACATATACTATCTGACAACTTATGCTTAGCATGTATTACTTGTTCGACATGAACTAAGTAAATAACTTAAGTATAATGTCACTTATATGTCAAAACCAATATGATATTAACAATCTCCCCCTTTTACATGAGTAGCAAAATACTTGATCATGTATAAATAACCTTCAGCCTTTCAAGCATAACTCAGATAATATCCATATATCTACAAAATTTTACTAATGCTTATGACCCATCAGTCATACCTCAAAATTCAATAACTCCCCCTGAGTTGATTGTGATGTTCTGTATCTTAACTCAAAATTATTCCCCCTACTAAGTAGATTTTTATTGGCTAATTTATTTATCACCCTCAAAAATATTATCTCCCCCATACCTCTTATTTCTCCCATACCTTATTTCTCCCCCATTTTGACACTGATGTCAAAGGATTATACACTTAGAGTGTGTTTGTCCAAAAATTATTTGTGGACCTCAAGCATAATTTTCAATGTTGCATCATAGTTATCACAAGCTACCTCTAATGATTTGATCTAGATGGCCATCTCGACAACAAGGTGAACTAAGCCTTCATGAGTAGAAATATGCAGATCTCTCTTTATGAGTGTTTTAGCAAAGGCTAGTTCCTTGTGAAATATATCCATATGTGGAGTTAAAATTGGTTGGATGCTTATCAGTTTAGCCTTGATGTTTTCTTCATCTTTGTGTAACACTACTAACTGACTTTGGGAGTTGAGGAGATGTTTGAAATGTTTTTCACTCTGAACTAGAGATTTTGGTAGAGTTATACCAAATGACTATATATGAGTCTCTAAACTTAGAATATGACTCCTTAGTTCTTGTGTGAAGATTGTGAAATTACACAATTTGGTGTACAAAGAGAAGATTCTCTCTAGTACCTTCTTCATACTATCAATTTTGGTTGTGAACTCAACCTATGATAGTGCAATATCACTTGATATCTTTTCATCTACCTTATGTTGTTACTTTCTCTCAGACCATTCGAGTAATTTTACATTTGAATCTAGGTCTATGACATTTAGCTTCTCCACCAAGCTAGTTAATTGGTTAATTATTGGCTTGTTTTCCTCTGGAGCCGACAGGCTAAATGCATCAATACAAATTTCTTTGATGTATTTCAAGGCTTGCTTCTTCCTATGCTCCTATCTAAGCAATTCCTAATTCTTCTTCTTTGCTAGAGCTTCTTGGAGTATGCCCATCTGCTCAATAGTGATAGTTGCATAATCAAATTTGGGCAATTCAATCACCTCATCCAAGTTCAAATTAACAAATGATGTGACTTCATCTACCTTAGATGTTCTTGGGCTTGATTTTGATGATTGTAGGCATATACCTTCAATACTTGTCCTATGAAGAGCTTGACTAGGAGGAGTAGCTATTTTTGGTAAAGTTACCAATGTTTGTATTGCTAATTGCTTCTCAAGTTTATTAGTCATACCTAGATCTTCAATCTTATCCTTTTCCTTCTCTACCTTCATAGATGCACCTTGCTCTTGTGTTTTAGGTGCATAAGTGTTTTAACTTGTGTTCCTTCAGTCTTCTCTATTTCTTCTTTCTACTCTCCAATTATCTCACCCTTGTCATGTTCACTTTCCTTTATAGTGATTGAGACTAGAGTACTTTGTGCCAATGTATTGATAGTAGAAGTAGTTGGCTCCTTCATTTGATATACTACAATGGGTAATGTAGGTTTTATCATGGAAAATTGAGGAGGGGTTGTAGGTGTAACTTGTTTCTATACTTCCTCCCCTACAAATACCTTGTCTACCTTCTCAATCTCATCAACACTCACCAGTATAGGATTCTCTCAAAGTTTGGCCTGTAAGTGGGTTCCACTAGTAGCTTCTTCAAGTCATCCTCTATGAGGGGATTGATGTTATGAGTGATAGTATCAGAAACATCCTTTATCTTTACAACATCATTTTCTATATTCACTTCATGTAGAGGATTGACAGTCGACACTAGTGTATCTGGTACACTCTTTTCTATTTGTTGCTCATCCTCAGCTGGTGCTTGTGTATCTACATTTGTTCCAGTGTCTTCCTCTTCTATAAATGGCTTAGTATCAACTATGATTACCTCAGTTATCCATTTTTTCTATTCTTTGTCCTCACCTACCTCAATAGGTGTCTACACTATTTCCTTGGGTATTGTCAAACCATATAGTGATTTCCAAATCAAAGTGGTCTTTTGTACAACATCCTCAACCTTGTTCTACAATATGTTGAATGCCCTATATTTTGGTGCAAATTTTCCTATATTCTTCTTTAATACCTTGGCCATTGTCTCTTTATCTAGTTCTGGCATCACTCTAGCAAGTGTAGTCTCTCTAATTTCTCTTTCTATGTTTAGACTATATTGCCACTTTTTCTCAACTCTATTAGATAATTCCTTTGGTAAAGAGTTGGAAATCTCAATTGGAGTTTGTTTAAATGTTGCCATCATGGTATAAATTGACTCCTCTACTTGGTTCATCTAAACTTTTCCAAGTGTACCAAATTTAATATGTGTGAGACCAGATAAATCATCATTGTTCCTTATATTCTCACATATATTGTTTATATCTGAAGAAGGGCTATGACTTACCACTTGAAACTAGTTGTTGTCATCAAATTTTGTCTTCTCTTCATCAAATTCAATTTAAGCAACATATTTTCTCCTCAATCTCTTCTTAGGCTCTTGTTCATTATTAACTAGTCAAGCCCTCTTCTCTTTTGGCTTGACTGCTTCTTGAGCTTTCTTTGTAGTAGCCCTTATGTATTCTCTTGTAGAGGGAAATGTAGGCTTAGGCTTTGCAACCTTCCTTGGTTTTCTAGTAGTTGGTGTCTTAGCTTTCCTCTTCTTTTTCTTAGGTGCTTCATTGGATTCTTCTTCCTCGACACCTTCTTCAATTTCCACTTCTTTTGCTTGATCTTCTCCTTGACCTTGAGTTAAGGCCAATGGTGCTTGAGCTGGTATATCATCTTCTTCATCATCTTCACCTTCACCAAATTTCTCTTTTAACTTTTTCAAAAAAAAATTCTTCCTCCTAATGACTGAGATAGTCTTCAAATCCATTGTTCTCTTAGATTTGGCCACATCATAGTTTCTAAAGGCAATAGCCTTAGCATCTACATCTTTTGCAAGTAATATTATTATTGCTATAGAGGCTTCATCAACATTAATTTCATAGCCTAGTGGCCTTATCCACCTTACCCTTGGAATAAAAACTTCAACATATGTAAAATTAGTGTTAACTAGAAAGAAAATATCATTGAAATGTTTCTCAACTAGTGAAACTGGTATCCTCAATCTCTTCTTCATTGATTGTTTGAAGTTCTCAAAATAGTTTGTCACAGCTAACTCAAAATTGTTCACAAGTTTCTCAATAAACTAACCTATCTGCGTAGATTTGTTTGTTTTCCATGAGACTTTACCAAATGTGGGGAAAGTGTTTTGTACATAAAATAACATACATACAAGAACTGAGCCAAATTTATATTGTGCACTTTTGGACATCCTTATAGCTCCCAAATTTTTTCACAATTTTTGCATTTGCAACTCGACAAGGTTATTGGTATGATCCTTCATGACTATCTTATAGCCCAAGTCAACAATAATACATGGTACACTATTGAGCCTACTTGATTGATAGAATTTATGTCCTATCATCCTCACTAAAAATGCAATTAGGGGATCTGAAATAATATCACTTATCATCCCTCATTTGTTCCACACTACCCCTAAATTCTTCTCAATAACCTCTTTAGATTCACTTCTCATTGTTTTAGGCTAGTCAAGTGTTGGATACCCTATTACTCTATGTAAAATTTTCTTAGTGATCTTTACTAGGCCATTATCCAACCATATACAATTATCATGAATTCTACTCAAGACTATCTTAATCAATTTAGTCTTCAAAAAACTTAGAAAATCTAGGGCATGGGTCAACTCTTTCCTCTCTATGATTTTGAATTCATCCTTTAATACTTTTATTTCACATAATTTTCCATAGGTTTCCCTAATTTCCATATCTTCTATGCTTCCAACCTTACATGTATAACAATATCTTATGTCTTGAATAATCAAAACTCTCAGTGGTATCATTGACAATGCACCAGATGGATCTTGCTTCTAAGTGATATTAGATATGGCTCTAAAGTTTGGTTATCTTATCTCATTACTTATCAATTGCACATTCAAAACTTTTACACCCTCTTTAACCTTATCAGCTAAAGAACTAGACACCATAATGTTAACTAGGGTTTGTAAAAATTCAAACTATGTAGCTTGAAACATGATAAATACCTTTGTGAATCTATTGTAATGGTGTCGAGTGACTATTGAATTCGACTTGCAAAAACTGGTATAATCTCTTTTAATTTTGTCTTTCACTCTTCGTGCTCTCCTTCAAATTCAAATGATGTCAAATGAGTAGAAATCAATCCTATAGACCTCAAAACCTTGCATTTAATGCTTAGTGCTTACACAACTATAAGCTCGGCTTCAGATTTTTTTGACTCACTTGGCTTCCATGAAGTTTCCTTTCCACTCAACAAACATTATGAGCTCAATCAACACTAACAAATTTGATAGCTTGGCATACACTAACATTTCACTTGGCAACCATAGTGAAACTTTTCATGCTTGACAGTAACATGAAAACTAGCAAAACTTAAAGATTTCTTCTAGATTCTTAACAAAACCTTCCATGTTTATTCATGCATATGTAATCTTTTCATAACTAAATCCTTGGAACTGATGTATAGTATATCTTTTAGATATTAGTCTCACATACCTCTTGATTGCTTAATTTGAGGAAGTGTGATCACCTAACCCATTTGGTGAAGTGATCCCTTTTGAACTTGATGTGTTGCAATCTTCCTTTATCTTCCATGTCTTGTTCGTCTCATCTTTGACATTCTCAACATTTGCCTTTCCTTTGTCTTTTTTGAACTCATTGCTTGGTGCTTTCGATTTTGATGAACAATTTCTCCTTATGTGACTAGTCTTCAAATAACTAAAACATGAGGTTTGACTCAACCATCTACTGTAGTCACTTCTGAAATGTGTTCTTATGAAATTTTTAGCAACATTTCCATACTCTTAATAGTAGTAACAACTATACCTTGTATTATAATCCCAATTATAAGAGTTTCCATTGTACTTTACCTTTGTCTATTTGTTTGATGACCATTTAGGCTTTGCTCTGCACTCATATGCTATTTGTCCATACAATTTTGACAGTTATAAAAATATTTTTCAAGTTTTTGTGTACTTGTGGTCTTGGTTCTGCATTCATGTTCTTGATGTCCTTATTTGTTGCATTTATGGCAATGACCCATGAACTTATGCTTAGGATTTTGATTTGTGGTCTTGCTCCTACAAAGATTAGCAATATGACCTATCTTACTGAAATTATGTCAAGTAGGTTTAAAGTTCTTAATTTTTTTACTTCTTTTTTTTACCACTTTTGGATGATTCTCCTTCTTTAGTACTAGTGTATCCCAATCCAGAAGTATCATAGTTGGACCTAGGTGATCTCATCAATTGTTCAAAGTACTTGATGGCTTCACTAGATTTGTTGAAACTGTCAGCAAATTCTTTTTCTCTTTTCAACTCATTTCTCAGTTGTTCATTTTGCAACTTTAATGTTGTGATCTAATATCCTTTGCATTCAGTTCATGATTTACAATCATCATTTGACCAAAAGTTTCCAATTGTGTGTTAGCAATCCTAGTTGCCTCTGATGTTTTCTCTTCTAGTCTATTGGTCAAAATCCTTTTGTCATCTTCAATCATGAATTTTTCCTCTTCAACTTTCTTTTTCTACTTAATCACCTCACATAGAAATACTTATTGGACTTCTTGTTCTCTCTTTAGATTTATGACTTCTCCAATTAGGATTCCATTCTTTTCCATCATATTTGTAACTATTGCATCAAATTCATTTGTGTTTCCATCAACAAACAATTTAGTAGTGTCAATCTCTTGGTACTATGTGTCATTCTCTTAATTATCAATTTCCCTCCTTCTCTTTAGTGATATCTTCAAATCATTTCTTGCTTCATTCAGCTGATGTAAGGAATGTTGTATTTCAGTCATCTGATTCTCAATAGTCTTTCCCAATTTGTAGACTTCCATCTCCAAGATCTTTCCTAAAAACTACAAAGCTTTACTTTTAGAGTACTCAGCTCTGATACCAATTCTTAGAAATACAATAGGGAAGTAAACTCTCAGGGGGGGGGGGGGGGGGGGGTGGGGGGGTGCGTAGGTTTGCAGGGGTGGGGGTGAATCGACACATAAAACTTTCAACCTCTAAAACTATTCACCACACATCCATCTCACAATCTATGCATATAAATTAAAATACCAAATTAAACATATACATCCATAGTATGAAAGTAAAATATTCAACACATGTATGCCACAAGATATTTGATTGCCTAGAAACCCTCCAATGAGAAGGTAAAATTGGGATGAGGATGACACCCACAAATCTTCACTACTGTAGTAGTGAAGTGTATCCAATGAAGATTACAATGTTTGACATGAAACATGATCTACCCTATGAAAGTTCTACCATGTTAAAGGCTTACAATATTGTTAGATCTTACCTTGTTAAAGGATTTAAACACCTTCCAAAAGTGTGCTTGGTAAAAGAACTTTAACTTATAATTAAGTAAGCACATTGTTAAAGGATTTACAACAACCTGTTAAGACTACTATATTAAGAGATTTAACCGATTCAAATGTTAGAATGTCTCAGCAATGATCCTTTGGTTAGTAGTTTGTTTCTTGATGTTAAATCACCTCTATACTAATTTGTAATTGATCCTTTATGATTAGATGTATCTTTGATGTCCTCTAATTCCTTTCCTCTGTTCTCCTTTAACTGATTTTGCAATGTAACTCAATTCATAACACCTTAATCACCATGAATGCTCTATTTGCACATGCAAACTCTCTTCAATTATTCTTTTCATTCCTTTCATAAATTTTAGGGTTTATCTTCCTTAAGAAGACCCAAGAAACTTAGGGTTAGGTAGGTATGAATGGACGATAGTGAATCACCCATATTGTTGCTTAAACCTTCCCTTTTTCTGATTGGATACATGTAATGCATAGAGATTCATAATTAAGATTTGTCCTTATCAACAAAGATCGTAAATCAATCCTTAAGTCAGCCCAAAAATGGTTTACATAGAAGTTTGTGCCATTACAAACAACTATGTTAAAACTATGTAACTCAAAACTTGAAGTCCCTGATGCTCAGCATCAACTACAAGTTCAATGATGCAACTTGACCTTTGAATGAATCAGCATCCACTGATCACTCGGCATCTAAATAGCTCAGCATATACCATATATGCTTGACACTTGAGTGAATCGACACTTACCAGTTACTCAACTCACACTAAACATCTATTGCTCGATATATAGTATCTAACAACTAATGCTTGAGATGTATTACTTGTTTGACATGAACTAAGTAAATAACTTAAGTTTATTTTCACTCATATGTCAAAACCAATACAAAATTAACATAGTTTTCTTTTCATACGATTCCAAAAGTTCCATCAAACTAGCTTAAACCCTATTTTCATTTCCAACATGTCCTCTCATGATCTTCAAGATGGAGATTTTCAATTTTATAGGAAAGATAGTTTCCTGACTATAGATTAGTAAGTAGGGAGACATGTCTAGAGAATTCTTGACTCTAAATCTATCTCTCTATAGTGTATAATTCAATTTTGTGTGCTAATCCTTTGGGTTATCATCAAGTAAGCATTTTACCATAGTAATCATGTTTTTGTTCATAGACTCAACAACTTCATTCCCTTAGAGATAGTAATTAGAAAATAACTTAATGATTACTTGATTTTCTAAGGCCCATTGCTTGAGAATCAAAGATGCAAAAGAGGTTCTATTATCACATACTTGTAAAAAGGCATTCGAAACCTCATTATGATGTGTTATGGGAAATTAGTGACAACTTAAGTAGTGTAATTGAAAAATGTTTCACCTTCAACCCAACAAGTACAATATTTTGTGGTTGTAAAAAATGTACTTGTGTCCCATTAAAGAAGGAAGATTCACAAACCTAATAAAATCAAGCCCTCAATTGGAAAAGGGGTGTACCTTGTCCACTAGTTATAATGGTATTGCATGATTTATTTCTCTATTTGCACTCATTTGGCATACATAAAAGGAGAAAATAAGCTCTTGTATATCTTTAAATAATGTAGGCCAATAGTATCTTGATCTCAAATTTGATGTGATATAACTTTGGTCAATCCACCCTTGGTGCCATATCTACCATGTAAATATTCTAATACCTCCTTCACCTCATCATAGTTTAGGCATTTTAGGTATTTACCCTTGTAATTGTTTTCTTATAGATGTTCATCTTTTAGCATGTAGGATGCAAATTTCATTATTAGAGCTCTATGTTGGGAGTTGTTCATTCCATTGAGACATTTATTCTACATCAAATGGTAGACTATGTATTGACCCCTTCATTAGTATAGGCCTACGAAACTAGCCCCCTTTCTTGTTCAATGTCAATGATCATCTTGGTCAGACCTTGTCCTTAGACTAGTTTTATAGTTTGAATCATTAGGTCAAATTCCTGCAATATGACCATCTATTTTCCTCTCCTTTCCACTAGTTCATTTTGCATTAGAAATGACTAACTATTAGACTAGGCATGAACATGTAGATTTTACTTATTAGAATATAATGGTTGAATCTATTAACAACCTTTAATAAAGAAAAAAAACTATTTATCCAAATTTGGATAGCTTAGCTTGGCATTTTTGAAGGGAAAACTCATAAAATATATGGGTCCTTTTGTAAGAATATATAGGGGGGGGGGGGGCAGGAGGAGGGGGGGTTGAATCAATTATCCAACTAATATCACAATTATCAACCTTATTAAAATTTAACCATATAAGCAGTTCAATCATAAATCACAACAATATACTTATGCATAATAACACTAGATATGTTAACTAGGGAAACCCTTGATCAGAGGGAAAACCCCAGTGGGGATGGTACCCACAAGACGATGTACTAGAATGTAAATATTCCTTGTTAGAGGATGGACCCTATTAGGAGTCTATAACAACATTCAATACATATGAGTCCCTATTAGGAGACTTTGAATCCCTGTTAGGAGAGTCCAACCCTATTAGGAGTTGTGCCAACCCTATTAATAGTTGTAGAAGACAGATGAACCCACTGCCAAAACAACTTTAGGGGAAAGACTAACAAACCCACCATCTGAATGATCTCTATATTATTCCTCGTAGAATAATAGAAATAAATAGTATTTCTCTTCCTCTTTCTTTGTCCTATCAACTAGACTTCTATTACTTCTGATCTTGAAACTAGATCACAAATAACATCACCCTGTACCATCATCTTTCACTAACATCAATCAAGGAAACTTCATTTATTTAGTGTCATCTTGTGCATGTGCTAAATTTCTAAGAGCATTTATTATTTTGACAAGATCTTGGATGATAAGAGAACAATAGGATCAAGCACTTCATGAATGTGATGGTATATAGGTTTTCTTATTTTATGTTTTACATTTTATGAGGAAGAGCTCTATTTGTAGTTTGTTGAATAAGTTTGAAGATGGAGAATTGTGGTTGAGTTGTTAAGGTATACAAAAAGATTTCCAAAACAGGCATTCATAAAAAATAATATATTATAATTTTAAAATTAAATTAAAACAATATCATATCTCGATAACTTAAAGCATATATATAATTTCAAAACTTGTCACATACATCTTTACTTCTAGAGTGTAAATTATTAATCAAAAGATATATTATAGTATGGAAATTATTAAAAAAATGTTATATTTGAATAACTTAAAAAATTCTAAAATTAAGAAAGTAAATAAAAATTTTTGTTAGAGTAAATAATTAATTATTATTACACTTTACTTAAGTTTACTTGGGATAATGCATTTTTATATTAGTTGTCATGTAGACACTTAGGAATATGCATAGACATATTAGTTGTCATGTTGATAACACAAGAGTTTGCATAATTATCTTAGTTGTCATGTCGACAACATAGTTGTTTGTACTCCAACTGAGCACATGGTGTCTACAACATCTCTTTACGAGATACACTTATGTAAGCTTATCCTCTCATCATTGCACAAACTCTTATGCTCAATGGAGGATAATCCACTCTTGGTGGACATGTGCTTCATTGTGAGGCTTATCACTTTGCTAACTCCTAGTCATTCTAGATGCTTTTATATTATGCTCAATTGAACTACAACATTTTCACAATATAAATAATATTACATCTCAATAACGTAAAATATACTTTAAACAAAAAAAAACTAAAAATATTATTATTCCAAAACTCCTAACATGCATCTTAACTCTACGATGTAGAATATGAATGAGTTAAAATAATATATTATATTTTCCCTTAATTCTCTAGCAGTCTATTATCCCAACGTTCGTCGCATGCATGGGATTTCCAATTTAGCGAATATATGATGAAAAAATTGTGCTCTTTTGATGAAGCGATCAAGGAGTCCAGAATCACTAAACGATAGATCGAGGCAAAGCATGAATGACAGCACACCAAATGGCATATTCCATTATTAGAAAAATCTCATGATCAACCCCCCGTTTACCCAGTATTATTATAAAGTCTTGGCAGCATTCGGAGTTGTTTGCATTGGTAGAGATTGTTCAAGGTTTGGGCCAGAGCAGTTAACATTTCCCAACAATACCATTATCTACTTTTAAACAAACAATACATTGTTCCAGACTCTTCAATCTGTCCCTTTTTCTTTCGCCTCCCAATCCACCAGAGTTCGAATCCCGGGCAGTTGAAATCGAGGCTCATCAGCCTCCAAAGAATATGAGGAGGTCGTTATGGGTGTTTATGATTCTTCTAGTAATGGCGGCGCACTGTTATGGAGATCAGGCCGCTGATAAAATAACGAAGCTTCCCGGGCAGCCTGATGTGTCGTTTGATCAATACGCAGGGTATGTTACAGTCGATGAGAAAGATGGAAGGGCTCTTTTCTATTGGTTAACTGAGGCTTCGGCGGAATCCTCCTCCGAACTTCCCCTTGTCTTGTGGCTTAATGGAGGTATGATTCTTTCAGACCCAATTTGTTAAATGTTTGGAATGCTCTTCATAAAATGTGATAATGATTGCATTTTTTTTTTATCATTAGACTTGTTCTTCATAAAATTGTGATCAAGATTGCATTTTTTATAAATCATTAGATGTTTTCTTCATAAAGTTGTGATAAAGGTTGTGTCTTTTTTTATCATCAGATGTTTTCTTCATAAAATTGTGATAAAGATTGCATTCTTTTTATGATGAGATTATTTTCTTTGCTTTTACCGGTTTATTGTAAGTTATTTTATGGAATGCAAGAGAATCGGTTGGTTTTAAGAATTGCTATCTAGTGACCCATATTGCGTATGACTGGAAAAATTCCACGCCATTTTCCTTATTTCACTGGAATAATTACACACAGTCAAATGATAATAGACATTTAGTTTTCACAATGAATTTCAAAGTTTTTAGAAGTTTTCACAGTGAATTGGAAAGTTTTTAGATTTGATTGCACGTATCTTTTCTCAATCCACATCTGGGATCATTATACGAAACTTTCAAATCGAAGAAACAAATGGTTTTTTGATCTAAATTTCTGATTTAGAGGGCGTCTCAAACTGCAAATTATCTTTCTTGGGTGCAAATTCATTGCTTGATATGTGCTCTAATTTTGCGGCTATCTATGCCTAACAGCGAATTTTACGTAGATTTCTATTAATATATAAAGGGTTCGTTTTTTCTGCAAATTCATCAATTGTTCAATCCGTCTGCAAATTCTAATGATCCGATGTAATTTAATATTTATTTTTGACTGAAACGAATGATTTATTCAGTGACGTGCACACAAGTTTTAAACTTTCTGCAAACTTTTGAATGCATTTTAAGCTTTTTATGGTGTGGGCGATAATCCGTAGGAAAGCAATGATGAAAAATGAAAATGATGTCCTGGTTTCGTCTGTGTGTGTTTGGAAGTAACTTCACTAATCCACGCGCAGTACTCATCTGAGAAATTTTCATGGCACAGAATGAAATGCCTTTGCTTTCATCATATTTTGGCAGATAAAGTTTTGCCTTTATAGACATGCGTACTATTTCTGATATATATGTTGAAGAATAAGTCTTCAATTTTAGAGTGGTCTTTAATTTACAATTAATTTTAGAGGAAGTTTAGATTTATTATTGTTATTTGTTATAATTAATTTTTTTTATGTGTTCAGCGAATTTGAACCAATTATCGTTGTGTTGTGTTGTAGACTCTTACTTTTTAATATTTTTTAATATTTATTTTAGTTAATTATACTTTACATCAATTATTGTTTATTTTTTATTAAAATTGGCAAGATAGCTTGTAGGATCAGTTGTCTATATTATTATTTAATATATCGTCTTTAGTAATATATTATTAAAACAAGAAAATTGTCTAAACTATCTAATAAAAATAAACTATCATATTTACCAATACCAATTATAATTTCCAAACATAAACTCCATCCACGTAATTGGAAATATGCTACCATTATTTTATCTAATTCATGTGATCATATAAAACTTCAAATTATCCTTGATACTTTTGTTCATTCTAATTTCCTCATGCATCCCCTCTTATCATCTAATTATGTATAAAAACTGACTTACCCACATTGACAAATTGATCTAAATAGAGCCATGCATTCTTTGTTGAATATAATGGATGATGGCAAGAGATCATGCTTTTGTTTTTTTATTCCATTGTATGTGTCACTAGAATCTTTTTAGTTATCTGCCATTTTGCATTATTGAAAGATGATCTCGTTAGAGAGGGGCATCATCTGACCTTAGATGTGTGCTTTGACTACTTCATAAAATAGAGAAACATCTGAGATGGGTATATTCAAATTAGAAAGCCTGTAACAATGGCGTCTGGGGTGCAATGTAAAAGCTGTCCATCACATGCATTTGTGATGTTTATTTATATATGAAGATATATTTATATTATCCTATTTTGGACGCCATGATTTTTTCAACGTAAAGCTTAAGATACATTTTGCCATGAAAAGTTATAAAAAGGTTATGGATAAATTGCCCACAAAGGCAGGCACAGTATAGGCTTCCTGGATTGAATCTGCACTTTTCCCATTTTGAAAGTTTCTCCAACTTGAATGGAGGCCGGTGAAAGTTTTAATGATATAAAATACATAAGTTTCAACAGAAGAATGTAGGATAGTCTTTTGTAGTTTAACTTATTCAATTGTCTATTTTTTCAATTTGACTAAAAGACTTAAATATAAATTTAAATGATTAATTTTTTAATTTGTGACAGCATCTTTTTCTTTTCAAGGAGGTAGTTTACCAATATTCTTATGACATAATTTGCATGACCTACAATTTGTCTTGATCTAAATATAATTTATTTGTATAAGCTACATTTTCTCTTGATCTAAATATAATGATGTTGCATGAGCTAGATTTTGTCTTGCTATAAATCTAATTGTTTGTATTAACTACATGTTGTCTTAATCAAAGTTGAGAATCAAAACAACTGTCATGAAATTTCTATTACGTTGGCTTCAAGGCCTGATTTATTAACATTTATTTTTCAGTTCCATCTGCGTCATTGCTCACGAATTTTTCCAATCATTTAATGTGACTCTTAGTTGTCTTTGTATTTCAACTAACAACATGGAGGTGCCTTGTTTATACTCAAAGATTCCCAATAGTCAAATAACGAATAAATAAAACCCTAATGACAGCAGATCTCTTTATACTTTATAAGCAACCCACAAAATCTTGTTTAATAAAATCTTGGATTGAACGCTATAATGTCCATTCCTTTGTTTCCATGGCCGACTAGCCTGTCCTATTGTTCAACTACATTCAATATTGATGATTTGTTATTCTTCGTTAGTGTCATTTTTGACAAAATTCTAACCTCTTTCTTAACTTTTAGTGAATGACAAATCAAGAAACGTATCACTAACATCATCAATCTTATTGTTGTGCTTTTGTTTCTGGATTAATTTCTTTAGAATAATTTTTATATTAACTTATAGTATTATATTTCATGATTTACAATCACAATAAAAAATTAAAAAGAATGACTTTTTTTTTCCAGCTGTTACATTCTAATGATCAATTATAGAGTTTCTAAATGGAAAATTTTTATACAAAAATTGTTCTATAGAATAAAATTTAGAAACAAAAGAATAATTGATAATTGACTGAAAATTTTTTATTCTTTAATTAATAGATAATGATATTAGAAAATATACAATCACCTTCTCAAATTATACTCAAACAATGGAGAAGTGTTTGAACTACAGTCTTTTAAACACAATTTTAATTTTCAACAATATTTTCTCACAAAGTATATAGTTATCACCACTAATTGTACTCAAACAATTGAATGCAGTTGTTTACTTGAATATTACTTTGATTTCAACCAGAATTTAATTTAATTGATAATGGTTAAATTGCAGGTCCTGGATGCTCATCAGTGGCTTATGGAGCTTCAGAGGAAATTGGACCTTTTCATATATTGGAGAATGGCACTGGACTTTCCTTGAATAAATTCTCGTGGAATAGAGGTAAAGATGTATTCACTACTTTCATTTGAGTTTAAGACAAGCGATTTAACAATATTAGTTCTAATTATAGTTTCCGAGATTTGATTTTGTATACAAATATTTATTGTCAATATTTCCCATCACATTCCTTGATCTATCATCAGAATGCAAGAGAAGATAAAGAATAAAAAGATTAAAACTTGATCACATTCAAATTGCAAAAGTTATATAATAACTCTTACCATTGCAGCTGCAAATTTACTGTTTCTTGAATCTCCTGCTGGAGTGGGTTTCTCTTATACAAACACAACGTCCAATTTGTATAACACGGGGGATAAAAGCACTGGTGCGTTATGCTTCTCAAAGAATTCTAAACATTTTATTTTTCTTCTTTCTTTATCTAACTTATTTATTAATATCTTGTATGTATCTCAACTTAATAATATTATACTGAGAAATTTTTATTTTTTCTGGGCAGCTTCGGATGCCTTTAAATTTCTTATTAAGTGGTTCGAAAGATTTCCACAATACAAGTACCGGGAATTTTACCTAACCGGAGAGAGCTACGCTGGTGAGCCCTTATGCACACACATATACGTATATACCGAAGTGGCTCACTTTAGATTTAATCGTTCAAATTGAATTTCTAAATTATTTATGTAAAACGCAGGACATTACGTTCCACAGCTTGCCAAGAAAATCTATGAATACAACAAGGCGTTGAAATCAAAATCTTTCATCAACTTTAAGGGCTTCATGGTACGTATTTTTAAAGAATTAAAATTAAAAAATTGTAATATTTTTATTATGGAGTATGATCTGAAACGTTAATGCTTAAAAATGTACACACAATTTCACTAAAAATACAAATAAGAATAACATGGATTGTGGAAATCTGTTTCAATTAATCTTCTAGAATATTAAGATTATTTTTACAAATCAAGTTTTCTAAATTTATAAGAACTCTTGATTTAGTGAAAAACTTCCATATCATAGTTTTAAAAAATACGCGCGCACAATTAAAATTTATAAACACATTGATAAATAAAAAATATTTTCTACAATAAAATAAAATTAATAATATTGCTATATGAACACCTTTTAATCAAATCTTAAATTACATATTCCTAACTTCAAATAATATTATAAATATATTAAGAAGCCTAATTCATAATGTATATTACCAATTAACTTTCATATTTCTCAGCAGTCAATATGAACAATAGATCATATCTTTTTTCTATGTGACATAAATTCTAAATATTTTTCTAATTGTCTTAAGTATAATGTCTGGATTTGTAGGTTGGAAATGCAGTTATAGATAATCACTATGATGGGGTTGGAACTACAGTCTATTGGTGGAACAGTGCCCTAATCTCAGATAACACATATCACTCTATCATGAAAAACTGTAATTTCAGGTCAGAACATTATTCAGATGCGTGCAATCAGCTTCAAGATGTTGTTGTAAGCCGAGAGATGGGCAACATAGACCCATACAGTATTTATACTCCAGTATGCACTCAAGCACAAGGAAACAAAACCAAAGTCTTTAAGAGATTGAAAAATTCGGTACTCATCATTTATCAAAACCTTTGCATAAATTCTCTTTTACACAGTATTATAATTTTATATATATATATATATATATTCCATGAATAAATTATGTGATACCCATTTTGCAGCTGTTGAGAAGGAAAGCTGGGTACGATCCTTGCACTGAAAATTATGCATTGATATATTACAATCGGAGAGATGTGCAAGAAGCTCTTCATGCTAATACCACCGGTATTCCTTACAGTTGGACTGATTGCAGGTGAGCACAAGATGTTTCATGGTTTTTAAAGTTTCATTTTCTAATCATTGAAAGAAGAAAATGGTCTCTTACCATGAAAAGTTATGTTCACAGTAATGTTCTTTTCAACAACTGGAATGATTCACAGTTCTCAGTGCTTCCCATTTACAAAGAGCTCATCAAAGGAGGCCTCAGAATTTGGGTTTTCAGGTCTGTGCCCTACATCCATATCCAAGTTATTATCGAAAGAAGTTGATTAAAAAATATAAGATCTCATTAATATCATATATTAGTTGGAGTGATGAGTTTTTTAAAAGTCTATGTAGTATTTAAAAGAATAAACTGTGTATGTTTTTAAGTTGATATTCTGAATTACATTCAATGATCTATTATCAAGAAGATGAAACTGAAACTGAGACACCCTATTTCTGTTGAAGCATATCAATTGTACATGTCTGACACACCCTATTTCTATTGAAGCCTATCAATTGTACATGTGTTTAGTTGATGTTTTGAATAATATAAAATAATCTATAATCAAAAAGAGGACAGTGACCCCTTGATTGTTAAGTGTGATCCAAACATCTTAAAGACACATACATAATTTATTTTAGAAGTCATTTTTCTATAGATAATAGAGTGTGATTCATCATGAAGCAGAGGAAAGTGATCCTTTCCATTCTTGATGATGGATCATTGAGTGTGATTCAAAACATTAGCATAAAAACATATATAGTATTTTGGAAGTAGTCTTTATGCAGACAATAGAAAAAAAATTGCATTTGATTCATCACTATCCTCTTCTTTATAAAAGATCATGATTGTGATCCAACATTAAGAGGAAGAAATTGATGTTTTTAGTTCTTAATAATAGATCATAGAATGTCATTCAAAACAGTGATATGAAAAAGATAATATATTTAATATTATGTACATTGTAAACAAAAGTAGATCGTTGATTCATCACTATCCTCGTCCTCACAATAGATCATTGAGTGTGATACAATATTACATGATCTATAGAAAAATATAGATATTTGATTCATTATTATCCTCTTCTTTATGACGATATATTAACTGTTTAAACCATCATAATGCACAACAAACATGGTTTAAGTGACAAAAACGGCCACCCTTAAACATCACACACTACGGGAAGAATTAAGCTTGGGAAAAAAAAAGTCTACTTTGACTATTTAACACTTTTGGTCTAAGAATTAAGCTTAAGCTTAGTGTATGATGTTTAAGCCGTTTCGACAAAAACAAATCGTTGAATTGTTTGCTTATTTAAGTTGCACCACTTTCATGATGTGCAGTGGTGATACCGATGCTGTAGTTCCAGTGACAGCAACCAGATTCTCTATATCTCATCTCAAACTCCCTGTTAAAACTCCTTGGTATCCATGGTACACAAATAATCAGGTATAAATTTCGTTTCCTTCTTGTTTAATTTGAAGCGAAGTAATGAATTTAGATAGCCATGATATTTGATTGATTGATTTTACATGTTAATGTTTTCAGACCGTTGGTGGGCGGAGTGAAGTATATGAAGGGCTCACATTCGCCACAGTGAGAAATGCTGGGCATGAAGTTCCTCTTCACCAACCACGCAGAGCTTTGATTCTTTTCAAGTCATTCCTCAAAGGACATAGCTTACCTAGCAGCAGATTGCCAAGAAATTAAGGCAGCATTATTTATTTTTTTGATTTTCTTCTGCAGATGATGTAATTCTTTACATTAGGGAAGGTCAATAAGTTCAACAAGGTTGTTCATAGAAAAAAATAAAAGGAATAAATAAAATGATATTCACTTCTTTTTAAGTCGTTTTTAAGCTTTCTTTATCATTATCAAATATTTTAATTGTATGAACTTTCAATCTAACAAACATGAAATAATACCAATAATATTAACAAGAGGTAGTGAAAGAACTATTTTAATTAGTTAAATCAGAGAGAAATTGTTGTTGTAATTAGATTTTCTTTTTGGCTTTTACACTTTTTTTTCTTATTGAATCTTTGATTATTATTTTAATCAATCAAACATCTGTCATTTAATTTAGAAGTGATAATTGTATATATCTATTTATCATGGTGGAAACATCTAACTATCAGAATATATGCTTAAAGATGATAGTGTTAAGCTTCTATAACTGGGATGGCTTAGATCTAAGCCTCAAGGATTCACTTTTGATGACCTTGCCTATGTAAACTCTCATGGGAAGTCAATGGCTTTGTGTTTTTGCTTAAAAGGGTGTTTACAGTGTCTTAATAGTCATACCAACTTATGCATACCCATAGTGGATCATATCACAAATCACACATATGACTATGTCCAACATATGTTACATGTACATAAGGGTCTAGGATATACACAAGATCGACAGCTTTAACATATATCACATGCAAAATGAATAGATCCAACATGCATCACAAAGATGATAGTAGTTGGCACATAATCCAATTGCAAAGAAAATAGTGACATACTCACACAAGCATCATGAGGAACGTAGTTAACAGCTCATACAGACATCACAAAGAGAATAGTGAACGTGTCATACAAGCTTCATGATTAACTTAGTGATTGGATCACACATAAACCATAACGGCTACCATCCCCTATACATAGTTTATTCAAGAGAGAAGGAATGTCATCTCATTTTGTACTACATAATTGGTCACATTCCTTCCCCTAGCCTTTTGCACTAGAAAAGACTTAAGAAGAAAACATGGTCTATCTTGTACTACACTAGGGGTCCTTCCTCAACCCAAGAGGGTCAGGTATACTATCAAATAATCAAGAAGAGGATTTGATCCATCTCATACAACCCTCTGGGTCCACACTCAACCCCAATGATTTTGCAAGTAGTGAACTAACCCATCCTAGTGAACTCCAACTTCAATCACCTATAGGTCATTGATGACAAGTTTGTCCAACTGGGAAGAAGTTTCTTTTGATATATACTACCTAGTGACATTTGTGATATTGTTAGTTACCTTATCTAAATATTGAGTAACATCTACTGTCGATCAGCCCCATGCTATAGGTTATTTCAAGTGAACGGTCATGATACAAAAGTTATCTTTAGTTACTAATACATACATGTTCTGGAAACTATTCATGTAATGATTACTATAACAAATCCTAAATAGCCTCTATCAAGATCAAGCAATTTTTTTGGCCCGGGGGAGGGAGCGGGGTAAATTAGTATTCCAACACTTTCGCACCTATTTACAACTTTCAAATAACAAAAAATGTCCACATATAGAAATATATAAAATTAAAGCATCAAGAAATAAATAAATCATAACACCGTGATTTATTTTCAAGGATCCCCTGGCTAATGGAAATTACCCTAGTGGGGATGACACAACTCTATACTAATCTGAAAATTCTTTGTTAAGAGTTTTCACCTTGTTATTGTTAGATGACTTGACCTTGTTAGAAGCCTCAACCTTGTTAGAATTTGTCTTACAAAAAGAAAAGTTTGTTTCTTAAAAAGGACTTACTATTTAATTACAAAGATAGTAATCACAATATCAAAATGACTATACTAACATCATAATGTCAAATTAGTCTATAATTCATATCACATATGATTTAATCTAGCATCAAGGCTCACATATAACCATCACAATATAATCATAGAATAAGCATGCAAGCTTGCATATGAATTCATCTTTCTTTTATACCCTTCACAATTATTTATGCTACTACCTAGCAAACAAAACATGTGGAACAAACTCCAAAATAACTATTACATGATACTATGCAAAGGCTAGGATCTCATCCTGGTTTGATTTATGAAATGGGTTGAAACAACAATATCTAGTGTGTATCAAATACCTACAATATCAATGTTCAATTTTTGGAAAAACTTGCAAAAACTCAAAAGAGTTGTATGCAAACCAAAAGCCAACTTATTATTCAAAAATGTAAGAGTGTGTATTTATGTAAAACTATTTTAAAACTAGGTATTTATTTACCGCAACTTGTCAGGGTCATTAATTTTGACCTAGAGCTCAAAATTTGAAATTGTCTGTATTATTGGAAAGAAGAACTAAAAATCTAGTTTTAATCCTTAAACCAACAAACCTTTGGCTAGCTAGTTTTAGGGATTGATGAAAGTCTCAACATCAAATTTTGAGTAGAAGACCTCCAAAAATGCAATTTACTAGGACCTAGAAAAAACTTTTTTAAAATATGATTTTTTAATTAAAATTTTCAGTTTGATGTCCTTGGACACTCTAAATCACACACCTTTAATTCCAAGTAATTAAATTGGTAAAATAATTCAATTACTTAAGCCAATTTATGCACTCTCCAAAATTATTTCTAGCTAATTGTATATTTTGCTAGTTTAGCCTTTTCTAACCAAAACATGTGTCAATAAACATCTTAACATAGGAAACCTTATTTTATGTATATGTACACCTTATATTATCATATTCTCAAATTGTAGCCATGTATTCAATTAATATCCTATGCTCACTATCCAAAGTTGTCTCGCTATACACTATCTTCCTTCATCATACTTGGGCATTTTTCTTGAATACTTACTATTAAAATTGATCATGAAGTCAAGAAACCTTAACCATGATCCAATATCGTTACTAATGAGATATAATCAATATATCAATAATTGTCTTTGTTAATGTTTCATGTATACTAGTTTGTTACCAGTCTCCATAGAATGAAATGGACTTAGCCAATACTCAACGTAAACTCTCAAGAGGACATAGAAGTGAAATATATACTCATATGTAAAGATAATCCTTAGCTCAAATAGCTTAAATTTTTTTGTTTCAACTTTTTTGTGTTAGTAATCATTTACAATATATATAAACTTTATTTTTCATGAACTCATAAATATATACTCTCATCAATAGGAAAACCTATCTTCAATACAATAGAATACATAACTAACATATCCAAGTTTGAAAAAAAAATTTATTCCTAACAATCTCCCTCTTTTGCATTGATGGCAACATATGATGAAAAATCATCAATCCAAAATAATATTTTGAATACAATTTTGTGAATAGCCTCAATATATACAACATTTCAAAATTTTCAAATATCATCAACATATATAGCCTATCAAACCTTTGAAAACTCTCTTTTTTACATCAATGTATTTCATTGATTCTCTCCCCCTTTCTTTTGTTTTTCTGATTCTTCTTCCCCTTTTACATCAATGGAAAAGGTACCAATATGCCAAATATTAATATGAAGTGCTCCCCTTTGATGAACATCCCTATCAAAGTACATGAATTAGATCAAGCCAATCTATAACCAAAACTATACACCAAGTAGCAATAAACATTGTTATTTCGAAAATAAATCATAAGAATTTTGACTCCTACTACTATAGAGTTCTTATTACTGCAACCACTCCTCCTAAGGTGTAGTACCATGCATCACATCCATATATGAATATTACTTTAAAATTGTACTAGATTAATATAATGTTGCATCATTTACTCTATATCAAGTGTGTATATTACCCCAAGCATGCCTTTGAGATACTAAAAGGTGTCCTTAGCTAATCATTTTGTAAATATATGTACTATATGGTCATTTGTACTCATATATTCCAATCTGATCTCTTTATGTACAAATTTTTTTCTCTAAAAATGATACCTAATTTCAATGTTTTTAGTTTTTGCATGTAAAATAGGATTATTTGACATACTTAGTGTACTTTTGTTATCTCAATGCATAAAATTTGTAGGATCTTAAAAAATAATGCCAGTATCCTTCAACATTTTCTTCACCCACATGATTCAGTTACAATTGTTAGCTTCTATAACATATTCTTTGTTAGAAAGTATCAGTTATTTGATCAATTGATGAAGGGTGCTCCCCTTAATACCATAAGCTCATAATAGAAACATAGAAACAACAAAAAATGTGAAAACAAAATATGGACTTCTTATTTGAACTGCAAATGCAGAATTATAGAATTCATAAATACAATATGCTAACCCACATGGGCACCTTCAGTACAATAAATTGCAAGACAAGCTACGAAATATCACCTAGAGTTGTCCTAGACAATTTTTGGGCCTTTCTCAAATAGGCAATTTTATGCTGCCCAGGAAGGTTCTAGACATTGAAACTTAATACTGAGGGCTAAAAAACCCTAACAATACGTATAGAGTTGGCCAAATACATCTTTGACAATTATTTTAGATATTTTGGGTAGCCCAACTTTGAAAGGCCATAAGTCATGAAATGTTGCTCTGATTGGCCATTATAACCACTTTTCAAAAATGCCAGCTCTTGATCTACAGGCTCAAAACAATGCTAGCACCTTTCTGTTAAGTTTTTAGACCTCATCTGGGCACTCTAAGGCCTCCAACAATGAGTCTAAAGTTTTTTCTACAAAATTTTTCACCAAAAATCCACAATAACTTCTCTGATACTTATGCTTGAGCAATGGAATTTTTATGGTAGGCTTACAACTCTAAAATGAACCTTCCTATAGAAAATGAGAACATTCCAAGCTCATATGAAAAACTTACTAAAAATAGCAAGTTCTCATAAATAGTAACCACCCAGTCTACTAGTCCTTATTAAAATAGAAAAGACTAAAAATAAAATATTTTTGGGTGATGCAAGATTGCCCTTGCACCTAAGATGCTCTTGCATCATCAATAAAACTTGTAATTAACCTTATTAAACTTCAAACATGTGATCAATATAAGTTTAACAACCATAAGAAGATACACATACACAATAACACTAGTTATGTTAACTAGGGAAACCCTTGATTAGAGGGAAAACCCTAGTGGGGTGGTACCCACAAAATAATGTACTAATATAAATGTTCCTTGTAAGAGGATGAACTCTTTTAGGAGCCAATGAAATACATTTAGTACATGTTAGTCCCTATTAGGGTACTGCCAGCCATTCTTTCTCTCCTACCAAAAATTTGAATGTTCAGGTGATCAGCATGTCCAACGGCCATATTTTAAAATATTCTAATATTCTAATGTTATAGGGATACATTAAAAATATTAGCTTATCCTTATATCCCTAATTTTCAAGCCTTTCATTATATGTCCTGGTGAATGCTTCAATTCATGACCATGTGACTACCTTTCATCGCCTAGTCCCAAGTTGTTAGCACTTAACCATCAAGGAAGCCACGAAGGTGCGAAATAGCTAAATCTAAAATCAATGCATCTTTGCAAAATTTTATGTTTGCATATGGTTTCATATTGCAACCTTGAAAGCAAGCCATGGCAGTCAAAATTCATGTGGATTTCAAGGTCATGGGTGGTTAGGCTTAACCATGATAAAGGCAACGACGCAATGATTCCCTTTATCACCCATTCATAGGGTTAAGACATTCAGGTTAATATTAATTTGTGACTAAGAAATTGTGGTTTGATGTTGGCTTCAACATAGTGTTGCATTGAGTTAAGGATTGAGCATGATTAAGGCTATGAGGTGGTGAAGGCATGTTGTGTGCATGGTTGTAAAGTTATGATCTTGACTCAAGGTTTAAGTTGTGATGTCATGACCTTTCCTCATTCACATGAGCAAAAAGAGTTTAGTGTTAATCATAGTCAAAGTCCTGATACTGCAAAAGATCTTGTTCACATGGTTGTAGTGAGTTAAATGTAGACCCAAGTTAAGGTTGCAGAGATGTGACAAGATGCCATGTGGATAAACCTGATGATGTGGCATTTCAAAATCAAAATGTGTTAGCATAAAGGAAGATTTTGATTGGTCGAGTGTACCAAATTATGCAGGGGTTTCATTTGTGCTATGGTTGTCCAGTCATAAGGACAATGAAGAGAAGGAGCATTTTTATAGTTTGATCTTGATCGTTGGATCTTAGAGGATTGATGAATGACATTTTTTCCCTTTCTCAAGATGCCCAAGCTTTAATGAAAGTGGGGAAGTGAGTGATTTCCATGTGGATTTTTGGGGCTAGTCTCTTTGAGTGGGTCATAGAGGCCAATGAGTGTGTTAGAGTTTTCCCAAGTGGACATGTTCTATTGGTCAGATATACTCAATTTTTCCAAGGGCCCCAATTCTCTAATAGTCATAGATCAAATGAGGATCTAGGGTTGTTGTATTCCTTCATTATGAAGGTGCTCAAAGTTTAACTAATACAAGAATATGACCTCATGACATGCATCTCAGTGGACCCCATGCATGAGCTTTTGTCATCGCTTGGTCATAAAGGTTTAGGTATAACCCAAGGTTTACATGGAAAAGTGGTGAGTTTCTTCATTCATGGTTTTTTAGGGTTAAATCGCTAACCTGTGGTCATGGCGGCGAAGCTACAAAAACTTATCAATTGCATAGTCATGGGGTTAAACATAAAAGTTAAAAGTTAAGTCATGATTGGGCAATGGTGGTCAATGTGATGTAGTCACTAGGTCACAACAATTAGTGAAGTGAAGAGAAGGCAATCTACAAAGCTATGATAATAATTATTTTAATGGTGTCACAACTTTGTAAGGTTAAAACAACTAATGAAGATAAAGGTGGCAATGCTGCAACTAAGGCAAAGGTATGAGTTAACATAAGTTTGAATGTTGGGATGAGGTGGCAAAATTTTTTAATATCATTGGGCCATGTGACAGGTTGGATGACTGATTTTGTTTGACTTGCTAACATATCTACTTTGGCAATGATAAAAAACACATAACCAACAGCTCTTTAATGACTAGATTGATCTTCTTGATCATTTGAAACTACTATTTTTTGTTCCCCATGCCTAGTGAATGTATTTATGTCCTCCTATTTCTTTGGCTTCTCTATCTACCCAATCTTTTAGATATGTACACCATTTCTATCCCTTCCAAGGTTGAATATGTGCATAGGGATCAGATTTGTGTATATGGGTGTGTACCTGATCAGATCTCTTCAGATTTTGCAGTAATTGTTCTCTACAACCTTAACGGAGGTAGTTAATTTTGACTTTTAGTAGAAGCTTCTTAGTTATTCTTGAACTATAAAAGCAAGTTTTGGACCTTTTCCAAGGGTTGATCTTTTTTAATATTCTATAATAGAAGTATTCTATGTTCTGCTATTGTAATTTCCTTGCCTCTAAATTAATATACTTCTCTATTGTATCTCTTTCTTCCATTAATGTATTCTACAATACCTTCTTGTCTTGTGTGAATGTATTCTCTTTATTCTTCAACTGTATGATTGTATCTACTTGGCCTTTGAATGATATAGAGTGAAGTCTATTCCTTATAGTGTTCTTTTGGTTTTTGATCTACATATAGTTGTTAAGTTAAGAAAGGATTGAATCCATATAATTTGAGGTTATATTGATGAATTGTGAATTCTTAGGTAGAGATAAGGTTGGACATACTATTTTGGTCTATCACCCCTTTTAGATTAGATTAGGTAGTTATCTTTCATGCATTCCTTCTCCCTTTTCCTCTCAAAGAGTAGTTAGGTGCACCCTAATAGTAAGGAAGCTGACCTTATTCAGAGACTCAATCTCATAGTTAAACTCCCATAGCTTGGAGATTGTTTCCATGTTTCACAAGGTTGCCTTTAGGTAAAACTTTATGCAAGGGTGCAAGATTTTGTGACAACAGTTTTTGGCATGCCTGGTGGGACTGACATTCAAAACATTCTAAGTCTCTTGGTTTACTAGTGTTAAAGTGAAGAATTTAAAATACATGCTGAGAAGATAGTGTTTCTCTCAATATTTTTTAGGCCTTCAAGAGGCTCATTTTCAAGTACTTGGTGACTCCAACTCTATATTTTGGTTTCTCAACCAAAGTTGTTGTGATTCATGCCCAAAACTCATAAAAGAGCATCATCTAGAGGTAATTTTCAATATGCCAAGCTCTAATTTTCAAACCCTAGAAGAAAGAGAAATAGATTATCTCTATCACTAGTTAGGAGTGCAACAGTAACAAATACACCTACAAGATCTCTCTCCACTCCTCTTGTTGATAGATCATAGTCTAGGTTGCCATCTTTTCATTTAAATAGGTCATTATTCCATATGGTGCACCCTAGAGCACATGCATTTGCCACCTTTAATATTGGGATTCCTCTCCTTTTGGCTCAAAGACATGATATTCTAGTATTAGCTCTCAAAAGTATACCTAATCTCACTGGTGAAATTTCCATCTCTCTTGTAGAACATATTCAAGAGATTTCAAATATTTTAATATACATAGTATTATAGAGGATGATGTTTTTGTTAGGCTTCTAGCTTCATCCTTAAAGGGAAAAGCATTACAGTGGTATAGAGGTTTTCCTCATAGCTCTATTATTGATTGGGATAGGTTAGAAGCATTGCTTTGTAATAATTTTGAGGACAAAAATGATAACCTAATTTTGAGGACAAAAATGATAACCTATCACTTTTGGAATAGCTAACAACTATCAAGAGAGCAACCCATGAATATATGATAGATTTCAATTACAAATTTTAGAAGATATGGGATAGAATACCTACTACAGTAGAGCCTTCCCCTGGTAATGCTTTCTTATATTAGCTTGGAAACTTTAATAGTGATATAGCTACCACAATTCAAACTATGGGAGGGGATACTTTACCAGATGCTTATGAGATTTCCATAAAGGCATAAAATATATTGATACAAGGAGGAAAGTTATCTCCAAGGCCTCCAATGCCTTTCTTTCCTGATATACCTAATCATCACCCTATTGTATCCCCTATCACTACCACATCTATAGGCCAGGCCCTTGCTATTGTCCCTTCAGCCTCCACATCTTCAAATGGAATAGATGAAATTAAAGATATGATGTGAAATATAGACAAGAAGTTGTAGGGTTAGGAGAAGAAGCTAGAGGATAGCTTCTTAGTGATACAAAAGATGAGTAACAAGGTGGTGACCCTAGAAAAAGAAACAAGATCAAAACAATAAGCCTCTCCCACTTTAGTATCAATCTTGTATACATAGTAGGCCCCCAAATCAAAATCAGAGTCATGTTCCATAAAATCATAACATACCAATTGGTACGTATTTTTTAAGGGCTTCATGGTACGTATTTTTTAAAGAATTTAAATTAAAAAATTGTAATATTTTTATTATGGAGTATGATCTGAAATGTTGATGTTTAAAAACTTACACACAATTTCACCAGAAATACAAATAAGAATAACATGGATTGTGAAAATCTGTTTCAATTAATCTTCTAGAATATTAAGATTATTTTTACAAATCAAGTTTTCTAAATTTATAAGAACTCTTGATTTAGTGAAAAACTTCCATATCATAGTTTTAAAAAATACGCGCACACAATTAAAATTTATAAACACATTGATAAATAAAAAATCTTTTCTACCATAAAATAAAATTAATAATATTGCTATATGAACACCTTTTAATCAAATCTTAAATTACATATTCCTAACTTCAAATAATATTATAAATATATTAAGAAGCCTAATTCATAATGTATATTACCAATTAACTTTCATATTTCTCAGCAGTCAATATGAACAATAGATCATATCTTTTTTCTATGTGACATAAATTCTAAATATTTTTCTAATTGTCTTAAGTATAATGTCTGGATTTGTAGGTTGGAAATGCAGTTATAGATAATCACTATGATGGGGTTGGAACTACAGTCTATTGGTGGAACAGTGCCCTAATCTCAGATAACACATATCACTCTATCATGAAAAACTGTAATTTCAGGTCAGAACATTATTCAGATGCGTGCAATCAGCTTCAAGATGTTGTTGTAAGCCGAGAGATGGGCAACATAGACCCATACAGTATTTATACTCCAGTATGCACTCAAGCACAAGGAAACAAAACCAAAGTCTTTAAGAGATTGAAAAATTCGGTACTCATCATTTATCAAAACCTTTGCATAAATTCTCTTTTACACAGTATTATAATTTTATATATATATATATATATATTCCATGAATAAATTATGTGATACCCATTTTGCAGCTGTTGAGAAGGAAAGCTGGGTACGATCCTTGCACTGAAAATTATGCATTGATATATTACAATCGGAGAGATGTGCAAGAAGCTCTTCATGCTAATACCACCGGTATTCCTTACAGTTGGACTGATTGCAGGTGAGCACAAGATGTTTCATGGTTTTTAAAGTTTCATTTTCTAATCATTGAAAGAAGAAAATGGTCTCTTACCATGAAAAGTTATGTTCACAGTAATGTTCTTTTCAACAACTGGAATGATTCACAGTTCTCAGTGCTTCCCATTTACAAAGAGCTCATCAAAGGAGGCCTCAGAATTTGGGTTTTCAGGTCTGTGCCCTACATTCATATCCAAGTTATTATCGAAAGAAGTTGATTAAAAAATATAAGATCTCATTAATATCATATATTAGTTGGAGCGATGAGTTTTTTAAAAGTCTATGTAGTATTTAAAAGAATAAACTGTGTATGTTTTTAAGTTGATATTCTGAATTACATTCAATGATCTATCATCAAGAAGATGAAACTGAAACTGAGACACCCTATTTCTGTTGAAGCATATAAATTGTACATGTCTGACATACCTTATTTCTATTGAAGCCTATCAATTGTACATGTGTTTAGTTGATGTTTTGAATAACATAAAATAATCTATTATCAAAAAGAGGACAGTGACCCTTTGATTGTTAAGTGTGATCCAAACATCTTAAAGACACATACATAATTTATTTTAGAAGTCATTTTCTTATAGATAATAGAGTGTGATTCATCATGAAACAGAGGAAAGTGATCCTTTCCATTCTTGATGATGGATCATTGAGTGTGATTCAAAATGTTAGCATAAAAACATATGTAATATTTTGGAAGTAGTCTTTATGCAGACAATAGAAAAAAAATTGCATTTGATTCATCACTATCCTCTTCTTTATAAAGGATCATGATTGTGATCCAACATTAAGAGGAGGAAATTGATGTTTTTAGTTCTTAATAATAGATCATAAAATGTCATTCAAAACAGTGATATGAAAAAGATAATATATTTAATATTATGTACATTGTAAACAAAAGTAGATTGTTGATTCATCACTATCCTCTTCCTCACAATAGATCATTGAGTGTGATACAATATTACATGATCTATAGAAAAATATAGATATTTGATTCATCATTATCCTCTTCTTTATGACGATATATTAACTGTTTAAACCATCATAATGCACAACAAACATGGTTTAAGCGACAAAAACAAATCGTTGAATTGTTTGCTTATTTAAGTTGCACCACTTTCATGATGTGCAGTGGTGATACCGATGCTGTAGTTCCAGTGACAGCAACCAGATTCTCTATATCTCATCTCAAACTCCCTGTTAAAACTCCTTGGTATCCATGGTACACAAATAATCAGGTATAAATTTCATTTCGTTCTTGTCTTAATTTGAAGCGAAGTAATGAATTTAGATAGCTATGATATTTGATTGATTGATTTTACATGTTAATGTTTTCAGACCGTTGGTGGGCGGAGTGAAGTATATGAAGGGCTCACATTCGCCACAGTGAGAAATGCTGGGCATGAAGTTCCTCTTCACCAACCACGCAGAGCTTTGATTCTTTTCAAGTCATTCCTCAAAGGACATAGCTTACCTAGCAGCAGATTGCCAAGAAATTAAGGCAGCATTATTTATTTTTTTGATTTTCTTCTGCAGATGATGTAATTCTTTACATTACGGAAGGTCAATAAGTTCAACAAGGTTGTTCATAGAAAAAAATAAAAGGAATAAATAAAATGATATTCACTTCTTTTTTTTAAGTCGTTTTTAAGCTTTCTTTATCATTATCAAATATTTTAATTGTATGAACTTTCAATCTAACAAACATGAAATAATACCAATAATATTAACAAGAGGTGGTGAAAGAACTATTTTAATTAGTTAAATCAGAGAGAAATTGTTGTTGTAATTAGATTTTCTTTTTGGCTTTTACACTTTTTTTTCTTATTGAATCTTTGATTATTATTTTAATCAATCAAACATCTGTCATTTAATTTAGAAGTGATAATTGTATATATCTATTTATCATGGTGGAAACATCTAAATATCAGAATATATGCTTAAAGATGATAGTGTTAAGCTTCTATAACTTGGATGGCTTAGATCTAAGCCTCAAGGATTCACTTTTGATGACCTTGCCTATGTAAACTCTCATGGGAAGTCAATGGCTTTGTGTTTTTGCTTAAAAGGGTGTTTACAGTGTCTTAGTAGTCATACCAACTTATGCATACCCATAGTGGATCATATCACAAATCACACATATGACTATGTCCAACATATGTTACATGTACATAAGGGTCTAGGATATACACAAGATCGACAGCTTTAACATACATCACATGCAAAATGAATAGATCCAACATGCATCACAAAGATGATAGTAGTTGGCACATAATCCAATTGCAAAGAAAATAGTGACATACTCACACAAGCATCACGAGGAACGTAGTTAACAGCTCATACAGACATCACAAAGAGAATAGTGAACGTGTCATACAAGCTTCATGATTAACTTAGTGATTGGATCACACATAAACCATAACGGCTACCATCCCCTATACATAGTTTATTCAAGAGAGAAGGAATGTCATCTCATTTTGTACTACACAATTTATTCAAGAGAGAAGGAATGTCATCTCATTTTGTAGTACACAATTGGTCACATTCCTTCCCCTAGCCTTTTGCACTAGAAAAGACTTAAGAAGAAAACATGGTCTATCTTGTACTACACTAGGGGTCCTTCCTCAACCCAAGAGGGTCAGGTATACTATCAAATAATCAAGAAGAGGATTTGATCCATCTCATACAACCCTCTGGGTCCACACTCAACCCCAATGATTTTGCAAGTAGTGAACTAACCCATCCTAGTGAACTCCAACTTCAATCACCTATAGGTCATTGATGACAAGTTTGTCCAACTAGGAAGAATTTTCTTTTGACATATACTACCTAGTGACATTTGTCATATTGTTAGTTACCTTATCTAAATCTTGAGTAACATCTACTATTGATCAGCCCCATGCTATAGGTTATTTCAAGTGAACGGTCATGATACAAAAGTTATCTTTAGTTACTAATACATACATGTTGTGGAAAACTATTCATGTAATGATTACTATAACAAATCCTAAATAGCCCCTATCAATATCAAGCAATTTTTTTGGCCCGGGGCAGGGGGCGGACTAAATTAGTATTCCAACACTTTCGCACCTATTTACAACTTTCAAATAACAAAAAATGTCCACATATAGAAATATATAAAATTAAAGCATCAAGAAATAAATAAATCATAACACTGTGATTTTTTTTTAAGAATCCCCTGGCTAATGGAAATTACCCTAGTGGGGATGACACAACTCTATACTAATCTGAAAATTCTTTGTTAAGAGTTTTCACCTTGTTATTGTTAGAGGACTTGACCTTGTTAGAGGCCTCAACCTTGTTAGGATTTGTCTTGCAAAAAGAAAAGTTTGTTTCTTAAAAAGGACTTACTATCTAATTACAAAGATAGTAATCACAATATCAAAATGACTATACTAACATCATAATGTCAAATTAGTCTATAATTCATATCACATATGATTTAATCTGGCATCAAGGCTCACATATAACCATCACAATATAATCATAGAATAAGCATGCAAGCTTGCATATGAATTCATCTTTCTTTTATACCCTTCACAATTATTTATGCTACTACCTAGCAAACAAAACATGTGGAACAAACTCCAAAATAACTATTACATGATACTATGCAAAGGCTAGGATCTCATCCTGGTTTGATTTATGAAATGGTTTGAAACAACAATATCTAGTGTGTATCAAATACCTACAATATCAATGTTCAATTTTTGGAAAAACTTGCAAAAACTCAGAAGAGTTGTATGCAAACCAAAAGCCAACTTATTATTCAAAAATGTAAGAGTATGTATTTATGTAAAACTATTTTAAAACTAGGTATTTATTTACCGCAACTTGTCAGGGTCATTGATTTTGAACTAGAGCTCAAAATTTGAAATTGTCTGTATTATTGGAAAGAAGAACTAAAAATCTAGTTTTAATCCTTAAACCAACAAACCTTTGGCTAGCTAGTTTTAGGGATTGATGAAAGTCTCAACATCAAATTTTGAGTAGAAGACCTCCAAAAATGCAATTTACTAGGACCTAGAAAAAACTTTTTTAAAATATGATTTTTTAATTAAATTTTTCAGTTTGATGTCCTTGGACACTCTAAATCACACACCTTTAATTCCAAGTAATTAAATTGGTAAAATAATTCAATTACTTAAGCCAATTTATGCACTCTCCAAAATTATTTCTAGCTAATTGTATATTTTGCTAGTTTAGCCTTTTCTAACCAAAACATGTGTCAATAAACATCTTAACATAGGAAACCTTATTTTATGTATATGTACACCTTATATTATCATATTCTCAAATTGTAGCCATGTATTCAATCAATATCCTATGCTCACTATCCAAAGTTGTCTCACTATACACTATCTTCCTTCATCATACTCGGGCATTTTTCTTGAATACTTACTATAAAAATTGATCATGAAGTCAAGAAACCTTAACCATGATCCAATATCGTTACTAATGAGATATAATCAATATATCAATAATTGTCTTTGTTAATGTTTCATGTATACTAGTTTGTTACGAGTCTCCATAGAATGAAATGGACTTAGCCAATACTCAACGTAAACTCTCAAGAGGACATAGAAGTGAAATATATACTCATATGTAAAGATAATCCTTAGCTCAAATAGATTAAATTTTTTTGTTTCAACTTTTTTGTGTTAGTAATCATTTACAATATATATAAACTTTATTTTTCATGAACTCATAAATATATACTCTCATCAATAGGAAAACCTATCTTCAATACAATAGAATACATAACTAACATATCCAAGTTTGAAAAAAAATTGTATTCCTAACAATCTCCCTCTTTTGCATTGATGGCAACATATGATGAAAAATCATCAATCCAAAATAATATTTTGAATACAATTTTGTGAATAGCCTCAATATATACAACATTTCAAAATTTTCAAATATCATCAACATATATAGCCTATCAAACCTTTGAAAACTCTCTTTTTTACATCAATGTATTTCATTGATTCTCTCCCCCTTTCTTTTGTTTTTCTGATTCTTCTTCCCCTTTTACATCAATGGAAAAGGTACCAATATGCCAAATATTAATATGAAGTGCTCCCCTTTGATGAACATCCCTATCAAAGTATAGGAATTAGATCAAGCCAATCTATAACCAAAACTATACACCAAGTAGCAACAAACATTGTTATTTCGAAAATAAATCATAAGAATTTTGACTCCTACTACTATAGAGTTCTTATTACTGCAACCACTCCTCCTAAGGTGTAGTACCATGCATCACATCCATCTATGAATATTACTTTAAAATTGTACTAGATTAATATAATGTTGCATCATTTACTCTATATCAAGTGTGTATATTACCCCAAGCATGCCTTTGAGATACTAAAAGGTGTCCTTAGCTAATGATTTTGTAAATATATGTACTATATGGTCATTTGTACTCATATATTCCAATATGATCTCTTTATGTACAAATTTTTTTCTCTAAAAATGATACCTAATTTCAATGTTTTTAGTTTTTGCATGTAAAATAGGATTATTTGACATACTTAGTGTACTTTTGTTATCTCAATGCATAAAATTTGTAGGATCTTAAAAAATAATGCCAGTATCCTTCAACATTTTCTTCACCCACATGATTCAATTACAATTGTTAGCTTCTATAACATATTCTTTGTTAGAAAGTATCAGTTATTTGATCAATTGATGAAGGGTGCTCCCCTTAATACCATAAGCTCATAATAGAAACATAGAAACAACAAAAAATGTGAAAACAAAATATGGACTTCTTATTTGCACTGCAAATGTAGAATTACAGAATTCATAAATACAATATGCTAACCCACATGGGCATCTTCAGTACAATAAATTGCAAGACAAGCTATGAAATATCACCTAGAGTTGTCCTAGACAATTTTTGGGCCTTTCTCAAATAGGCAATTTTATGCTGCCCAGGAAGGTTCTAGACATTGAAACTTAATACTGAGGGCTAAAAAACCCTAACAATACGTATAGAGTCGGCCAAATACATCTTTGACAATTATTTTAGATATTTTGGGTAGCCCAACTTTGAAAGGCCATAACTCATGAACTGTTGCTCTGATTGGCCATTATAACCACTTTTCAAAAATGCCAGCTCTTGATCTACAGGCTCAAAACAATGCTAGCACCTTTCTATTAAGTTTTTAGACCTCATCTGGGCACTCTAAGGCCTCCAACAATGAGCCTAAAGTTTTTTCTACAAAAATTTTCACCAAAAATCCACAATAACTTCTCTGATACTTATGCTTGAGCAATGGGATTTTTATGGTAGGCTTACAACTCTAAAATGAACCTTCCTATAGAAAATGAGAACATTCCAAGCTCATATGAAAAACTTACTAAAAATAGTAAGTTCTCATAAATAGTAACCACCCTGTCTACTAGTCCTTATTAAAATAGAAAAGACTAAAAATAAAATATTTTTGGGTGATGCAAGATTTCCCTTGCACCCAAGATGCTCTTGCATCATCAATACAACTTGTAATTAACCTTATTAAACTTCAAACATGTGGTCAATATAAGTTCAACAACCATAAGAAGATACACATGTATACACAATAACACTAGTTATGTTAACTAGGGAAACCCTTGATTAGAGGGAAAACCCTAGTGGGGTGGTACCCACAAAATAATGTACTAATATAAATGTTCCTTGTAAGAGGATGAACTCTTTTAGGAGCCAATGAAATACATTTAGTACATGTTAGTCCCTATTAGGGTACTGCTAGCCATTCTTTCCCTCCTACCAAAAATTTGAATGTTCAGGTGATCAGCACGTCCAACGGCCATATTTTCAAATATTCTAATATTCTAATGTTATAGGGATACATTAAAAATATTAGCTTATCCTTATATCCCTAAATTTCAAGCCTTTCATTATATGTCCTGGTGAATGCTTCAATTCATGACCATGTGACTACCTTTCATCGCCTAGTCCCAAGTTGTTAGCACTTAACCATCAAGGAAGCCACGAAGGTGCGAAATAGCTAAATCTACAATCAATGCATCTTTGCAAAATTTTATGTTTGCATATGGTTTCATATTGTAACCTTGCAAGCAAGCCATGGTAGTCAAAATTCATGTGGATTTCAAGGTCATGGGTGGTTAGGCTTAACCATGATAAAGGCAACGACACAATGATTCCCTTTATCACCCATTCATAGGGTTAAGACATTCAGGTTAATATTAAGTTGTGACTAAGAAATTGTGGTTTGATGTTGGCTTCAACATAGTGTTGCATTGAGTTAAGGATTGAGCATGATTAAGGCTGTGAGGTGGTGAAGGCATGTTGTGTGCATGGTCGTAAAGTTATGATCTTGACTCAAGGTTTAAGTTGTGATGTCATGACCTTTCCTCATTCACATGAGCACAAAGAGTTTAGTGTTAATCATAGTCAAAGTCTTGATACTGCAAAAGATCTTGTTCACATGGTTGTAGTGAGTTAAATGTAGACCCAAGTTAAGGTTGCAGAGATGTGACAAGATGCCATGTGGATAAACCTGATGATGTGGCATTTCAATATCAAAATGTGTTAGCATAAAGGATGATTTTGATTGGTCGAGTGTACCAAATTATGCAGGGGTTTCATTTGTGCTATGGTTGTCCAGTCATAAGGACAATGAAGAGAAGGAGCATTTTTATAGTTTGATCTTGATCGTTGGATCTTAGAGGATTGATGAATGACATTTTTTCCCTTTCTCAAGATGCCCAAGCTTTAATGAAAGTGGGGAAGTGAGTGATTTCCATGTGGATTTGTGGGGCTAGTCTCTTTGAGTGGGTCATAGAGGCCAATGAGTGTGTTAGAGTTTTCCCAGGTGGACATGTTCTATTGGTCAGATATACTCAATTTTTCCAAGGGCCCCAATTCTCTAATAGTCATAGATCAAATGAGGATCTAGGGTTGTTGTATTCCTTCATTATGAAGGTGCTCAAAGTTTAACTAATACAAGAATATGACCTCATGACATGCATCTCAGTGGACCCCATGCATGAGCTTTTGTCATCGCTTGGTCATAAAGGTTTAGATATAACCCAAGGTTTACATGGAAAAGTGGTGAGTTTCTTCATTCATGGTTTTGTAGGGTTAAATCGCTAACCTGTGGTCATGGCGGCGAAGCTGCAAAAACTTATCAATTGCATAGTCATGGGGTTAAACATAAAAGTTAAAAGTTAAGTAATGATTGGGCAATGGTGGTCAATGTGATGTAGTCACTAGGTCGCAACAATTAGTGAAGTGAAGAGAAGGCAATCTACAAAGCTACGATAATAATTATTTTAATGGTGTCACAACTTTGTAAGGTTAAAACAACTAATGAAGATAAAGGTGGAAATGTTGCAACTAAGGCAAAGGTATGAGTTAACATAAGTTTGAATGTTGGGATGAGGTGGCAAAATTTTTTAATATCATTGGGCCATGTGACAGGTTGGATGATTGATTTTGTTTGACTTGCTAACATATCTGCTTTGGCAATGATAAAAAACACATAACCAATAGCTCTTTAACGACTAGATTGATCTTCTTGATCATTTGCAACTACTATTTTTTGTTCCCCATGCCTAGTGAATGTATTTATGTCCTCCTATTGCTTTGGCTTCTCTATCTACCCAATCTTTTAGATATGTACACCATTTCTATCCCTTCCAAGGTTGAATATGTGCATAGGGATTAGATTTGTGTATATGGGTGTGTACTTGATCAGATCTCTTCAGATTTTGCAATAATTCTTCTCTACAACCTTAACGGAGGTAGTTAATTTTGACTTTCAGTAGAAGCTTCTTAGTTATGCTTGAACTATAAAATCAAGTTTTGGACCTTTTCCAAGGGTTGATCTTTTTTTATATTCTATAATAGAAGTATTCTATGTTCTGCTATTGTAATTTCCTTGCCTCTAAATTAATATACTTCTCTATTGTATCTCTTTCTTCCATTAATGTATTCTACAATACCTTCTTGTCTTGTGTGAATGTATTCTCTTTATTCTTCAACTGTATGATTGTATCTACTTGGCCTTTGAATGATATAGAGTGAAGTCTATTCCTTATAGTGTTCTTTTGGTTTCTGATCTACATATAGTTGTTAAGTTAAGAAAGGATTGAATCCATATACTTTGAGGTTATATTGATGAATTGTGCATTCTTAGGTAGAGATAAGGTTGGACATACTATTTTGGTGTATCACCCCTTTTAGATTAGATTAGGTAGTTATCTTTCATGCATTCCTTCTCCCTTTTCCTCTCAAAGAGTAGTTAGGTGCACCCTAATAGTAAGGAAGCTGACCTTCTTCAGAGACTCAATCTCATAGTTCAACTCCCATAGCTTGGAGATTGTTTCCATGTTTCACAAGGTTGCCTTTAGGTAAAACTTTATGCAAGGGTGCAAGATTTTTTGACAACAGTTTTTGGCATGCCTAGTGGGACTGACATTCAAAACATTCTAAGTCTATTGGTTTACTAGTGTTAAAGTGAAGAATTTAAAATACATGCTGAGAAGATAGTGTTTCTCTCAATATTTTTTAGGCCTTCAAGAGGCTCATTTTCAAGTACTTGGTGACTCCAACTCTATATTTTGGTTTCTCAACCAAAGTTGTTGTGATTCATGCCCAAAACTCATAAAAGAGCATCATCTAGAGGTAATTTTCAATATGCCAAGCTCTAATTTTCAAACCCTAGAAGAAAGAGAAATAGATTATCTCTATCACTAGTTAGGAGTGCAACAGTAACAAATACACCTACAAGATCTCTCTCCACTCCTCTTGTTGATAGATCATAGTCTAGGTTGCCATCTTTTCATTTAAATAGGTCATTATTCCATATTGTGCACCCTAGAGCACATGCATTTTCCACCTTTAATATTGGAATTCCTCTCCTTTTGGCTAAAAGACATGATATTCTAGTATTAGCTCTCAAAAGTATACCTAATCTCACTGGTGAAACTTCTATCTCTCTTGTAGAACATATTCAAGAGATTTCAAATATTTTAATATACATAGTATTATAGAGGATGATGTTTTTGTTAGGCTTCTAGCTTCATCCTTAAAGGGAAAAGCATTATAGTGGTATAGAGGTTTGCCTCATAACTCTATTATTGATTGGGACAAGTTAGAAGCATTGCTTTGTAAGAATTTTGAGGACAAAAATGATAACCTATCACTTTTGGAATAGCTAACAACTATCAAGAGAGCAACCCATGAATATATGATAGATTTCAATTACAAATTTTAGAAGACATGGGAGAGAATACCTACTACAGTAGAGCCTTCCCCTGGTAATGCTTTCTTATATTAGCTTGGAAACTTTAATAGTGATATAGCTACCACAATTCAAACTATGGGAGGGGATACTTTACCAGATGCTTATGAGATTTCCATAAAGGCATAAAATATATTGATACAAGGAGGAAAGTTATCTCCAAGGCCTCCAATGCCTTTCTTTCTTGATATGCCTAATCATCACCCTATTGTATCCCCTATCACTACCACATCTATAGGCCAGGCCCTTGCTATTGTCCCTTCAGCCTCCACATCTTCAAATGGAATAGATGAAATTAAAGATATGATGTGAAATATAGACAAGAAGTTGTAGGGTTAGGAGAAGAAGCTAGAGGATAGCTTCTTAGTGATACAAAAGATGAGTAACAAGGTGGTGACCCTAGAAAAAGAAACAAGATCAAAACAATAAGCCTCTCCCACTTTAGTATCAATCTCGTATACATAGTAGGCCCCCAAATCAAAATCAGAGTCATGTTCCCTAAAATCATAACATACCAATTGGTAATGCCCCTGCTGCAAATATAAACCCAAATAGGGCCTTAGTCCCTCAAAATAATCTTTCTCAAGATCAAGATTTTTGCCCTTTTGACAATTATTCATATGGTTATTATATGTGTTAGAAGGTAGAATCTTACTTAGCATTGACTACATAAGAGCAAATAGCAAGATGAAAATATAGTGCCAATAAACCTACTAATGGCTCTCACATACAACAGTAAATTTATTGTTTCTTCATGAACCATCAGCCAAAGGAGCATTGCCATGCTAGTTATGATGTTGTAGCTCATAACACCAAAAGTAAAAGGAGAGTTGTTGAAGATGCTACATCTTCCTCACCTAATCAAGATTCAACTTCAAATTTTTCTCCTTACATGCTAGTCATGAATGCACAATCCAATGTTGTTCCTTAGTAGAAGAAAAACATGAGAAACAAGGATTTTGTTGAACCTCAGAGCACTCAAATTCAGTCACTAGTCTATGCAGCTTCTAAAGTTCCAACTAAAGTAGTAGGTGCTCCTCTTAACATTGTAGATCAAATGAAGAGGGCTACTATCAATCTCTATATATGGGATGCTACTGCTACTATGTCATCATAAAGAAAGCTATTGCAACAATAATTAGAGAGCATAGAGATGAGGGATCAACCACCTAGAGAAGAGAATAAAACCAACTTGATGTAGCCAATGAAAGGAGGCAAAAAAAGTAAGAAAATTAGGCCTTGTCCCTTTTATGTTTCCTTGATCATAGGAGATAAACTAGTCCATAATTGTATGAGAGATCAAGTGCTATTAGTTTTATAATGCCTAAGAGTGTAGCTGATCTCCTTGGCATCAAGTATGATCCCATAGTTAGGGATGTCCTTTAGTTGGATATTAGTTCTATCAAGACTATAGGGATCCTAAGAAAATTGGAGATGCCATTGCATGCTTGCCCTAGTTGTACTGTAACACAAGATATATAAGTAGCTGAGGTAGAATCTTATTTTTTCATTTGTCTTTCTAGAGACTTCACTACACAAATAGGAGGTCACATTGTAGCATATTGGTCCTATATGTTCTTTAGAAAAAGATATGGGGAAACAAATTCTTTGAGAATGGAACCTTTGTCCCTTAATCACATAGAGACTTATAATCCAATACCTATAAACATGAGTTGTACAATTAGGGAGGAGGATGAAGGGTACCCATCTCATGAGCTTACCACTTCTTTGGCAAAAGTACCTTATCTTTTGGATGAGTGAGTCATTACTTATCAATATAATCTAGAACAAGAAGCTCTAGAGACAGGCATTGGCAAATATTGCATATTAGAAAAGCGTACTCCTATCCCTAGTCTGATGAAGGCATAGGAAGACACTGATGGATTATGGAGCATGTTCTTTGATGGCTCAAGAGATAAGAATAGTTCAAGGGCTGGTTTCATGCTTATCTCTCTTGAATTAGATAAGTACTATTTTTCTTATAGGCTTGAATTCAGCTACACCAATATTGTAGTAGAGTATGGAGCTCTGATCCAAGGTCTCCAACTTGCACAAAAGAGAGGAATCAATTCCCTAAAGGTATATCAGGAGATTGAGTTGGTTGTTCATCAAGTTAGAAACCAAAATGTTACAAGGAACAACCTTCTCAAATCTTACAAGCATAGGATTTGGGATTTGCTTGAGAGCTTTCATGCATTTAACATCCAGAGCATCCCTAGAAAAGAAAATAAACATGATACCACCCTTGCAAAAATTGGTGCTTCTTATGATATACTAGAGCATGTTGAAGATGAAAAGGAGCAACACATCAGAGTGGTTGTAAGACCTACAATCCCAAACAACAATACCGATTGGCATTTTTTTGACTCTGATGTGCAGATTGTCAATTTTTACAAAGTGAGGCAGAATTCTTAGAGAGGAACCAGTCCAAATTGCAAGGCTAGTACGATGATCAAATCATCAAACTCAACTCTAAAAAGTTTCTCAAGGGTTTAATCACCTTGGAAAGTGTCTTCAATCCTGATGATCAACCAAGGAGTAGAAGTATGAGTATAGCTACAAACAAAGATGATCACATACTAGTTGTTATTGCTGAGGGGAAGACTCTCAATATGGGAAAGCTATGTTCTAAAATTGAACAAGAAAATTTTGTTCATCTATGTCAAGAGTTTAATGATATATTTGGTTGGACATATGATGATTGAAAGGGTTTTGACCCAAGTTTATTTCAGCATACCATAGATTTGAGTGATAATGCCAAACCTATTATAGAAGTTAATCCTAGAATTGAGCCATTAATGAAAAAGGAGTTATCCAAGTTAATAGAGACCAATATAATTTTTCCTATTAAGCTTCCTCTTGGGTAGCTAACCTTGTTCCTATTAGGAAGAAGAGTGGGGAGATTAGACTATATGTAGATTTTAGAGATCTTAATAAGGTGTTGGTGTGATTTTTCATAGTATAGGATTTGTTCTGATATTTGGGTGAAAAATCAGCTATGTCTTTGTTCTGTGGTGCCCTCATTTTCATTTTTTTTTTAAAAAGAAGAGGTACTTTCCTCAAATATGTTGGCAGGGTTTTTTATCCTAAATATTTTTATTTACATCAGACTGCCTTTTTGAAAACCCTTTGTATGCATTTAATTGCAATTTTCCATCTGAGAGGACGCCAAGTTAAATTTTTTTTTAAAATCACCATTGATCTATCAGAAATCAAGGGTCAGCACATCCTCGCATAATAAAGATGCAAGTTTTTAAGTAGTGCGGGGAAGCGCAATAATGAAACGTGGCCCCTGATGTTTTATGAGATCCGATAGGCTACAAAAGCTCCTGTATGTCCGATTTGTCAGTACTTTTGCACGTTTTGTTTTTCCGCGATATCATTGGTGGATTCATTGGCAGAACTATGGAGATTACTTACCAAGCAGTATCACCGTTGATCTTGTCTTGATCAACGGTTGATGCTTCCCCGCATAATAAAGATGCAGGTTTTTAAGTAATGCAGGGAAGTGCAGTGGTGATGCGTGGCAATGTGGGGTCAGATATCTGTATTTCAGTATGCTACACTGCAAACAACTGGTGATGTGTAATGCTAGGAATGCACAGAAGATTTTTGGGTTGCTTAATGAATGAAAAGTGGTATCACCGTTGATCATGTTCTGATCAACGGTTGACGCTTCCCCACATAATAAACAAACCAAGTTTTTAAGTTATGCGGGGAAGCACAGTAGTGACACGTGGCCGTGATGACATCAAACCCCTGCTTGCTCAAAAGATGATACGGTATCTGCTGACGTGAAGTGTTATCCATCAGTATAAGCTAATATGGCAGTTTCCTATTGGTCTGTATAGCTAGCTGGTCGTCAATACGAAATGGATTATTCCAATCGCCGATCTTGTCTTGATTGACGGTTGACGCATCCCTGCATAATAAAGATGTAGGTTTTTAAGTAATGCGGGGAAGCGTGATGATGACATGTAGCATGTTTCAGAAAGGACTGTGAAGCCTTGTTATTTTAAATCAGGACCATGCGATCTGATAAAATCTACGGATGGGATTCAAATTTGAGTGCAAATTGCAGGCAATGGTTACTGAGAGTAAATGTGATCCAGACCTAGTGTGTGCAGTTTTAATTCATAAAAAGAGCCCACAATTTCACCACTAATGAATCACCAAAGTACAGAAAGAAAAGGGCGTTCAAGTTTTTAGAGCTAAGGCACAGAATTTCTCGATTAATACTCCAATAAAATTGCAGAAGACATCATATAGCGCCGAAGTACAATTTCTGGCGGGTAAGTGCTCCATGACTTTTTGAGTAAAATTTCAAGCATCTACTGTTGTGAATTTTCCAAAGTTTTGATTAAAATGCTGCCCCGAAAAGAGTTTACTAGACAAAAAGATTATCTAAAACGTTCAGTACATGATGATTTTCTTGAACAATTCCCTTTATCAGTGCATGAAATAACAAAGGGAAGGGAGCTCATTCCAAAAAACCCTAGATTGGTTGTGGAAAAATTATTTTATGACAAAGTTAATTGGATAAGGGATGCCCAGGTTTCCATGGGAGGTTTGGAGTTGTTTAGGAAATGGTTTTCAGGGAGAAAACTGGACACTCCTATGAGCAATGTATGGGAATTTGACATTGGAAAATTAGTAGTCCCCAGTGTCTTCTTTGATAGTGATTTATTGATGGACCTGGCAAAGAGGTATGACCCTATCACAAGGTGGGTAAAAAATCATTTAGGGGTCAACCTTTTTAGGGTTTGCCCTGAATTGTTCAGTGAGGTTTTCAACCTAAACCCTAACCACGCTGTGCATGAAATCATTGATCTGGATGATTTGCAAGCTAGATATGATGCACAACGAGTGTACTTGAGAATAGGGCCACTACAGAAGCATGCTGCTAGGGTTGGAAATTTGCCTGTGATCACAGCCAGTACTCCAGAGCCATTGTTAAGAAGACATTTCAATCTGAGAGCTTAGGCACTATATTTTTCTCTTTGCAAGATCTTGGGGATAGATGAGGGTGATCAAATTCCAGGTTTTGTGGTCCTTATAATTGCTCAAACCCTTAAATTTGGAATGAGTACCATTCTATGTTTTGCCACTTTCCTAGCAAAAGAAATTCACAACGGGTTGGTTGGAATAGCAAAGGGGAAAGTAAACAAACCATTCTGTTGGTATTCATTGATGATGCATGTATGTTTATACAAAGGATATTCTTTCTATGTTTATACAAAGGATATTCTTTCTTCTCCAAAGGTATGGAGTTAGAAACCACAAAGGATGGAGAAAGGAATCTAGTGCAATTATGGAGTGTGGATATGACTTCAGAGGCCACTGATGCTAGTTATGTAAGATTTGACAGGTATTTTGCATCAAAGCTTAGACTGCTTTTAAGAGGAGATAGCCCTAGAATCCCACAAGCATTATTAGAATTGGTTAGACCCAAGGACCATGCTAAGGGGCTACTTGTCAGTCACAACTGGAGGGATATAATTCCCTACAATGTTTCAACAGTAATAAGAGTTTATGGTTTCTTAGGAAAACCTCATGTGTTACCTTTTCATGTACCTCTGAAGATAGGGATAGCCGAGCTCTTGTGGCAGATAGGTACTATAGATGAGAGGGAATTAGTCAAGAAGGGCACTTTCTTTCCAATAGTTACTGTGGTGCATGATTTTGTTTTTGTTAAAAAGGGGTGGAAGCATTTAAATTTGTTTTTGAATAAATACAACAAGGCAAAATCTCATGCCAGATTCATTGACCCTAAAGGATTCTATGACCTGTTAAGAGAAAGGGTGAGAGCTTCCCATATGGTGCATCGGGTTTACTATTCGAAAGATGTAATTAGAAATGTTTTCACATTGTAGGAGCAAGAATTAATGAAAGAGAAATGGATAGTTTTTAGTAAAAACCTAGAATTCATTAATGCTTTTGACTCCCAATATGACCCATTGAAAGATAAGAAATACTGGGGAGATAAAATACAGGCATTAATGAATAATTTTGCTATAATAATTCATACTATGAATGAAAAGAAAGATATACTTATTAAGGCATACCCAGACAAGGTAGCAGAAATACAAAGAAGAATGAGTAGTAGAAATATAGTAACTCCTGGCCAATATACATTGTAGAAAAGGATAGGTTATGGCATGGTTTAGAGTGTACAACAAGTATCCACTCACACAAAGTCAAGGTCAAGAAGTCCATCTGTAGCTAGCTCTCCAAAAAGATTAAAAATGGAGCAGTGGTCTTCTTCTTCTCAAAAATAACAATACTCCCCAAGCCAGTCTCCAATCCAAATAGATAATGAGGCATCTCTAAAGGAATAGCTTAGAAAAATGGGAGGAGATGGGGATATGATTGTCACTTCTATAGACCTGAATGTTGGAGAGCCACAAGAACCTCCTACACCTTCCTTGGACCTGACCATTGCTGATTACCAAGGTAAGGAAATTGACCTGATTGTTGCCTAGGCTTCTGAAAGATTTATTAATGATGAAAATTTTGTAAGATCTAGGGCTTTTGCTCAGTTTTTATGGAGATTAAATATAAAGAATTTTGAGAAAACCTGTGAGAAGATCAAGGCTGAGCAACCAAATAAATATGACTTGGTTATCAAGGAAGAGGTAAAATCAAAGTTCTTGAGTGATTTTGCCCAGTTCACTCCTGAAGTTGGAAGGCAAATAGTTAGACAATCAAGAGTCCTCCTTCTACCAGAATGGGATATAGCAAATGCTATTGTTTTTTATTCAGTAAGGAAGCAGAAGGATGTTCAATTGACAACTGTTGAAGAGGTCTTGCAAGCTCATAGAGGGATAAAATTTAGTGATGACCACCAAGCCCTTATTTTGTGGTCCATAGATAAGAGGGAAAATACCAGGATACATGAGTTTCCCACTGCAGAACATACTGGCACATTGACATTATACAGGCCTAATGAGGTAAGTAGCAAACAAGTAATAGGAATGGCTATAGAAATGCTAAAATTGGGTGGTGTTGTATCTGGACAAGAAGAAGATAAGTTTTCCCAACTCAATGCTAGGTTTGAAGAAGTTTTGAAGGCATATGAGGAAAGGGGTATACAGATACAATCATTGGAAAACAAAATGTCTCAAATGGAGAGGATACTGGGGAAGAGAAAAATGGGAGAGTCTAGTGCACCTACAATTGCATACCCTTCACAGCCATTGGTTGGATCTAGATCAAACCCTATTATTGAAATACCTGACACCCCTAAAAGGCCACAAGTCTATACTGTAGAGGAATTTGAAGAAGAAAAAATAAAATTGCATGAGTTGCAAATAGAATTGAGAAATCAATATGAAGAAAAGTTAAAGCAGGGTGTAATATATTTGAGGGATAAAATACAATGGTCAAATTTCTTTGATCAGTTGGCAAGAATTGCAGCCCTCATGGATGAGTTGAACAGGGATAAGGATAAGCTGACTCTTCTTGCACAGAAATGGAGGGAGAGAAATAATGATATTACAATCATATGTATATCTATAGTCCAAATGTCTTATCATCAAGTTGAGAAGATTTTTTATTTATTAAATAAGCTAGAGAATTTTGATGATGAAAGGGATTCTTTACAAAGAAGATTAACACTTTGTTTTTCCCAATACATCGCTGAAAAATTCAGACTATTTCCTTATGCTTTAGAATCTGTTGATATATTAAAAGAAAAAGAAAAGTGGAAAAGGGAGATGGATGAATTATTAAATGAAAGAATGATAAACATCATGAGTGAAACTAGCCACTGGTTCTAGGCAAAGACAAATGAGGAACTAGTAAAAGTACAGTTATTTTATACTGCTATGGGGAGAGAATTTGATGTTTTAGAAGAAAATGAAAATTCTTTAATAATGATACAAAGAGAAGCTCTGAGCTTTGATTGGCCAGATGATGATGCTTCTAATAAATGGAAAAATCAATTTCTAGAACAAATATCAGAAGATGATGAGGAAGAAAATGAAAAAGTAACAGTCACCCCCGAAGTAAATAATAGGGACATGGAAAATCCCCAGGTTGAAGTAAATTTGTAGGTAACTGAAGACAATACATTACTTTCAAACCTCATGGCTACTTACTCTGAGGATGAAGAATAATTGGAGAATCAAATCCTATCTTCTTGTTAAAACAAATGAGAAGTATAACAGAAAGGGACCCACCCAGGATGTTTTGATGTGTTAGCTTTTCTATTTTTTGTTTTTTGTCTTTTACTGCAGACATTCATCAGTGTCTTTTAAGGGACACGTGTCACTCTCTTTAGCCATAAGCTTGTTGCATCTCACATTATTTAAGTGAGATCCCAAGGCTAAAGAAGGGTCTGAATTCTTTTTCTTCTAAGTATTGTGCTTAGTCTAGTTTTTGGTCCAAATTTTGAAGGCAAGTTTGTAATGTATTTTTCTGTCAAATTTTTTGAAAATACATGAAGATAGAATGAACTGTGTTTCTTTCTGAAGGCTATTCTGAGTTTATTGTAAAAGATATACCATTTTCAAAGGAAATGAATACAAACTATGAACTGTCCCCATATCAGTTCTTTCTGAATTTTGTCTCCTTCTCAATATTTAGCTACCTTGATGTTGTATGAGTAATAGCTTGTACTATTGAATGCAATCTAGTTAGGTTGTATATCCATCTATCATTGATGTTAATTCAATGGATTAAATAAAAGATTTGATGAATGTGATAAGATTCCTTAAGTATTGAAAAGGATTTTGAATGATAAATTCTGATAAGAATTGCTGATAAAATTTGTTGTAAGGCAACAAATTAGATCTTAGATTTTGCTGTAGACTCTGAACCCCAATGGATTAGGCACTGATCAAGTTATTTCAGCTGAAGGAGAAATATCTTACAAATGGTCTTTTCAAATGCATCATCAAATGAAATTTTACTTTTATTTCCTATAGATCTTCAAAGTTGGCCAGCACTTGTCTGCATGGAATTTTTTTAGCTTCAGTTAGCCATTGTTGTTGAAAACGTCTGCAGATCTATAGAAGACTTCTTGGCCATATCTGTTTATGGGATGTGTTTAGCAAGTTAGTAAGAATTATGTATATATTTGAGGATCTTGAAATGAGAATCAGAATGATACTGAGAATAATCCTCATATAGTCGTTTCAGTTTTGAACCATCCCTGGGTATACCCACCCTAGTTGTGCAGAGCCAAAAGAGTAGAAAACCATTAGTGGTTTTGTTTAAGTTGGGTCCAAATACCTTACATATGCAATTTTTGATAAGAATAGGCTAGTCTTTAGATTGTGTATGTACTGTCATTCTTGTATTAAGCATTTTGTCACTTAGTAGTTTTTAGTAGCTTTTAAAACACCAACATAAGGCATCTCTCAAAGATCACCATCCTCTCCCTTCCATGGAATAGATATTATTTAAAGTTAGTGGTTCAAAAAGACTTTCCTTCTTAGATGTGTTTTCAGGTTACAACCAAGTATTGGTTCAATAGTCTAAAAGATATAAGAGAGCCTTTACAACTAAGTGGGGCACCTATGCCTATAGTAAAATGCCCTTTGGGTTAACTAATATAGATGCCACCTTCCAAAAGGAAATGGAGACGACTTTCAAGAATATGCTTGAAACATTTTTTCCAGTGTACCTTGATGATATCACAATATATTCAAAGAAGGTGGTAGACCATTTTGGCCATCTAGAACAAGTAGTCACAAAGTGTAGAGAATATGTTGTATCCCTAAACCAATTAAGTGTGTGTTTTCTACTAATCAAGGGAAATTGTTGGGACATATTGTGTCCGAGGATGGTTTACCATCAAGCCAAATAGAAAAAAAGAGATCCTCTCTCTTTCACTTCCTAGTCATAAGAAAGGGTTGCAGAGCTTCCTTGGTATAATTAACTTTGTGAGAAGGTTTATCCCCAATCTTGCTACTATGGTCAAGCCTCTCACAACCATGCTAAAGAAGAACATTGTATTCACTTAGAAAAAGGAGGGAGGAGCTATTTTTGAAGAGATTAAGCTAGAAATAGTGTCAGCTCCCACCCTTATGAACCCCAATTTTGATAAGGACTTCATTATCTACACCCTAGGGGGTGAGTCAAGAATTTTAGTTCTCTTGACTCAATTAAATGATACAAATGAAGAATAACCTATAGCCTTTTCTAGTGAAGGGCTAAAGGACTATGAAGATAAATACAACTATGTTGAAAAGAAAGCTCTTGCAATCATGAGAGCTCTAAAGAAATTCAAGCATATTTTTTTCTCACAAAAAAGTCCAACTATTGGTCCCTTATGCAAGTGTGAAGGACTTCCTCCTAAGCAAGGATATCAATGAGAAGAGAGTTGGGTAGATCACCAAGGTTAGGGAATATGATGTTGATATCCAGATCACAAAGCTTGTCAGGGGAAAAGGGTTATGTAGATAGATGATTTCATCTTAGGAGATGACTAAGGAGGTTTCACTAGTACTGATAGATGAGCAACCTATGGTAGATGAAAATCCAAAAAATTGGATGCAGGACATGACAACCTTCTTGTTAGAAGAAGGATATCCATAAGGGTTAAGTAGGACCAAAAGAAGACAATATAGATTACAATCTATCCCTTTTACCCTGGTGGATGGGATTCTTTTCAAGAAGGATCTAAATGGGGCCTTAGTAAGATGCATCATCACTAATCAAACTGATGGGATGATCAAGGAGTTCCATGATGGTCTTGATGGTGGCCATTTCTCAACTAGAACAATAAGCATGAAGTTCATGTGGGCTGGTTATTATTGGCCAAATATGTTCTATGACTATTATAAGTATATAAGAAAATGTGATAAGTGTGCTTTATTTTCAAGAAAATAGGATTAGTAGCTCTTCCCTTGCATCCTATTTCGATTGATCAACCATTCACCCAATGGGGGCTAGATTTTATTGGTTCAATCAATCCATATTCCATGTCTAGTCATAAGTGGATCTTAGCTACTACATATTACTTTACAAGGTGGACAAAGGTACTAGCTCTAAAGGATGCCATAAAAAATTCAATGGTAGAATTCCTTGATGGAATTGTAACCAAATTTGGCACCCCTTCAACAATTATATCAAACAATGCAAAGTCTTCTATTGGGAATATTGGAATTATAGATGGAGTAACCAAGAGGGGGGATGAATCAATTACCACAAAAACAAATCCAAATCCCTTAGATGTCTTAAATAACTAGTTACTGTTGTCACTTGGTAAACACTCACAAAAATGTTGTAACTCGATAGATTAACTTGTTACTAATCTTTGAGCATTCATAATTATTAACATGTATGCAAAAGTAAATAACATGAACATAAGAGACACCAAATTTAACATGGAAATCCAATATGAAAAAACCACCAAGTAACTAGCTACTAATTTTCACTCTTCTAATGTGAGTCCTGTTAGGAGCCAACCCTATTAAAGGTTACAAAAAACACTATTAGGTGTGACCCTATTAGAGGATTTAATCACCCTACTAGGAGTGGCCTTGCTAGAGGTCTTTAGAACAATTCAACTGAACTGTCCACATTGTTAGAGGATTTACAAAATGGCTATTAAACCAACTTTGTTAAGAGATTTAGGAAATATTGTTGCAATGGTGAGAAAGTAACAATAAGTGACTTGAATGAGATGCAATTGAACTTTGATTATACAGATCTTTGCTTTGCTTCAATAGATCCTTTCTCATCAAATAGAACTTTACTTCTCATCAAGGATATCTGATCCTTCTTCAAAATTCACTTATACTACCTCTTTACACAATCAGCTCATTGCATACTCATTTCTTACAATTAGAAACCACAACTTGACCTTTTATTTATACATAACAAACTGTCAAGTCTGCTCAATTACAAGTTACATTTACTAATAAACCATACATCAATCGGCTACAAATATTACATTAAACAAATAAACTTTATTTCCCAAAACAATGAAATCCTTCATTCGCTGACCCTTCTCGATAAACACTACTCTAGAAACAATTTCCTGAGTTAACTATCTCAAATTGGTTAACACTACAAATTTTGTGAAATCCTTTGCTGTCGAGTGAACTCAGTAAGAACTGAATTTCCTTTGCTGACCATGAGAGCTCAGTAAGAACTTTTCTCTGCCATATTTTCTTTTGATGACCAAGTAAGCTCAATAGACACTAAATTTCCTTTGCTAACCTTGAAAGCTCAATAACAATTGTCTACACAAGGTGAAATTTGAGAACACTCAGTAGACATTGTAAATCTTCTTTGCTAACCTTCTAAACTTAGTAGACTTTGTATTTTTCCTTGCTGACCACCTGAGCTTAGTAGACTCTGACTGATAACTGATATGGCATTTGTGTAACATCAAAGACAACACACAATTGGATAATTGTATCCAACAGGGACCCATATATTTTCTTAGGCAGTTGATTATGGAATATATTTGAGTACTTCCTCAAATTATTACCCCCAAGGCAATGACTTAGCTAGTCCTCTAATAATAACCTAGTTAGAATCATGAAGAGGACCATTGAGGACAATTAGAGGTTTTCACATTCAAAATTAAGGACTTCCCTTTGGGATGATAGAATTACACCTAAGAGAGTAGTAGTTAATTCACCTTTCATGTTGGTATATGGAAGGGAAGTCGGGCTTCCTATTTCACTAGAGTTCACCTCTCTTGAATTAGCTCATCAATTGGAGTTAGAAAAAGATGATGCCATGACTATCAGAATGCCAGAATTAGTCGAGCTAGAAGAGAAAATGCAGTAGGCTATGCAAACTCTTGAGATACATCAATAGTAGCTTAAAAAGAGTTTTGACAAGAAGGCCAAAGCTAGGGTTTTCAAAGAAGGAGACCTTCTCCTCAAGTAGGATGCAGATAGAGAAAAAATAGGTAGATACTCCAAATTTAATGCTATCTAGAGCAGACCTTATGTTATCACTAGTTGCAAATAGGCCAATGCTTTGTAGCTATCTAGGCCCAATGGTGATGTTCTAACAATTCTAGTCAATGAGATTTACCTCAAACCATGATTCTAGAGAGGGTTAGGGTCTTTTGCATATATTAGATTAGTTTCCAATTTTCCAAGAAGTGCTGAGCACAGGCTATTTCTTTGAAGATAGCCAAGTTTTGAAATTTTGTAGTTGTAGAGAAGATAGAGGTAGAGTTATGGTTTCACAATCCACAGGGTTCATTTTTATGACTCTATAGCCCAATGGATGCTTAAGGTCATTGATCATATACTTAACAGGCTAGTATCCCCTCTGAGTCCCCAAAATTATTAGTCATTCTTGTACTCCCACCAAAAAATTGAATTTTTTTAGGTGATCAGCATGTCCAATGGTGATATTTTTAAATATTCAAACATTTTAATGTTATAAGGATACATTAAAAACTTACCTTATCCTTTTATCCCTAAGTTTCAAGTCTTTCATGACATGTCCCAGTGAATGTTTCAAGTCATGACCATGGGACTACCTTTCATCGCTTGGTTGCAAGTTGTTAGCACTTGACCATCAAGGAAGCCATGAAGGTGTGAAACAACTAAATCTATAACTAGTGCATCTTTGTAGCATTTTTGTTTGCATATGGTTTCATGTTGTGACCTTGCAATCAAGCCATGACAATCATAATTCATGTAGATCACAAGGTCATGGGTGGTTAGGCTTAACCATGATAAAGGCAATGACACAATGATTCCCTTTATCACTTGTTCATAGATTTAAGACATTCAAGTTAATGTTAAGTTGTAACTAAGTGATCACGGTTTGATGTTGGCTTCATCACATGGTCTCATTGAGTTAAGGGTTGATTGTGATTAAGGTTGAGAGGTGGTGAAGGCCTCTTGTGTGCATGGTCATAAGGTCATGATCTTGACTCAAGGTTTAAGTTGCAATGTTGTGACCTTTCCTCACATACATGATCGCATAGATTTTAGTATTAATCAGAATTAAAGCCCTGATACTATGAAAGCTCTTATTTTCAGGGTCACAGTGAGTTAAATGCAGACCCAGGTTAAAGTTACAGAGATACAACAAGATGCCATGTGGATGAACTTGATGATATGGCAGTTCAATATCAAAGCATGTTGGAAAAAAGGAAGACTTTGATTGGATGAGTGTACCAAATTATGCAGGGGTTTCAATTGTACTATGATTATCTAGTCATAAGGACAATGAAAAGAAGGACCATTTTTATAGTTTCATCTTGACCATCAAATCTCAAAGGATCGATGAATGGCATTTTCCTACTTTTTCAAGATGCCCAAGCTTTAACAAAAGCAGGGAAGAGAGTGGTTTCCATGTGGATTTATGCAGTTAGTCTCTTTGAGTGGTTTATAGAGGCTGATGAGTGTGTCAATTTTTTTTCTAGGTGGGCATGTTCTATTGGTCAGATATACTAAATTTTTCCAAGGGCCCCCATTCTCTAACAATTGCTGATCAGATGAGGATCTAGGGTTGTCATATTCCCATATTATGAAGGTGCTCGAAGTTTAACTAAGGCAAGAATATGACCTCATAACACACATTTCAGTGGACCCCATGCATGAGCTTCCTTCATCACTTGGTCACAAAGGTTTAGGTCTAACCTAGGGTTTACATGGAAAAGTGGCAAGTGCCTTCATTCATGGTTTTACAGGGTTAAATTGCTAACATGTGGTCATGGGAGCAAAGTTGTGAAAACTTATCAATCTCATAGTCATGGGGTTAAACATGAAAGTTAAAACTTAAGTCATGACTGGGAGATGGGGGTCAATCTAATGTAGTCATTGGGTCACAAAAATTAGTCAAGTGAAGCTAAGGGAAGCTAGGAAGTAGAAATAATAGTTATTTTAATGGTGTTACAGTTTCCTAGGGTTAAAATAGCCAATGAAGATAAATGTGGCAAAGCTATGACTAAGGAAAAGGCACGGGTCAACATAAGTTTGAATGTCACGATGAGGTGGAAAAATATTTTAATATCATTGGTCCACATGGTAGGTTGGACAATTGATTTTGTTTGACTTGCTAACATATCCACTTTTGCAATGATCAAAAACACATAACCAACAACTCTTTAATGACCATCTATTGATCTTCTTGATTGTCTGTAACTACTATTTTGTGTTCCCCATGTCTAGCGAATGTATTTATGTCCTCCTAGTGCTTTGGGTTATCTATCTACCCAATCTTTTAGTTATGGACACCATTTTTTTCCCTTCCAAGGTTGACTATATGCATAGGGATCAAATTTCTACATATGGGTGTGTACCTGATCAGATCTCTTCAGATTTTGTAGTAATTGTTCTCTACAACCATAATGATAGTAGTTGATTTTGGATTTCTATAGAATTTTCTTAGTTATGCTTGAACTATAAAAGAAAAATTTGGACATTTTCTAATGGTCGATCTTTTCTCTAATTCTATAGAAGAAGTATTCTATGTTCTACTATTGTATTTTTGTTGCCTCTGAATTAATATAATACTTTGTTGGATCTCTTTCTTCCATTAATGTACTATGTAATATCTTCTAGCCTTGTGTTAATGTATTGTCTTTATTCTTCAACTATATGATTGTATCTACTTGGCCTTTGAATGATATAGAGTGAAGTCTCTTCCTTGTAGCATTCTTTTGGTTTCTAATCTACATATAGTTGTTGAGTTAAGAAATGATTGAATCTGTATACTTTGAGCTTATATTGATGAACTATGAAATCTTAGGAAGAGATAAGGTTGGACATACTATTTGGGTGTATTATCCCCTTTGGATTAGATTAAGTAGTTTTATTTCATGTATTCCTTCTCCCTTTTCCTCTCAAAGAGTAGTTAGGTACACCCTGATAGTAAGGAAGCCAACCTTCTCTAGGGACTCAATCTCACAGTTCAAGTCCCATAGTTTGGAGATTATTTCCATGTTTCACAAGGTTGCCTTTAGGTATAACTTTAGGAAAGGGTACAAGATTTTGTGACAATAGGTACTTTGAATCCCTATTAGGAGATTCGAACTATATTAGGAGTTGTGCCAGCCCTATTATGAGTTGTAGAAGGTAGAAGGACCCATTGTCCAAATAGCTTTAGGGGTAAGACCACCAAAATCACTATCTTAGCAACTCAAACTCTTTTTCTATCCTCTTACTGTCCCTTTTCCATGCCAAACACTTCTCAAATCTCAATACTAGATCTCCAACTTCACATCACAATGATCCCTTTGATTTCTTACTTGCATTTATCAAACTACACAAATCCAATACAATCCACTTACTTCCTTTTACAACTAAGGAAACAATCATTCCTTTATACCGAGACTTCATATTAATTTATTGATTTGGCCTTGAGGCTTTTCTAATTAATTATAAAAGGACCTTATTAAAATAATACAATTCATGACAACTTTTCATAATTAAAAAACATTATTGGCTCATAGTCTTCACCACTTCTCACTTGTGTGACCTTAGACTTTGTGCACTTTTTGACATCATAATTAGGTTGTCTTATGTCTCTATCTAACTGAGCTTAACCATATTCTATCCCTATTAGGAGATATAATCTGAACACCAAAAACCACTTCTTAGGTACTTTATCTACAAACTGTATTATGTAAATCACAAATAACTGCTACCAATCTTCAACTTTCTACATGCACTCATAGCCATGTCATCAAGACACACTATAGAACATGTCCTCAACTATACTTGACCTCATCTTCAATGTTCAATCCATATGAACTCAATCTTTTTCTATTATCCTATTGATCTTCTCAGTCTATTGACATCAATGACAAATATAGTCATGAATGCAATAAAGAGTTGTGCTAACTATCTCTATAGAGTTTTAGCAATGCTAGAATACTCCCCCATAGGAATATCATCAGCATTCATGATAAAAATCTCCCCCTTTGGCATTGATGGAAACATAAATGAAAAATATCTAAATTCCAAGAATAACAAACATATTTCTCTACTGCTACTGGGTAAGTGCACTAAGTTGGTGTACAAAAAAGTGGACACCCAAAAAAAAAAAAAAATCTCAATAACCTGATCAGGTTATTTAAAAGTGAAATGTGGGCCAAGCTTGGCCATTATAATTTGAAAAACCTGATTGGATTTTGCAAAACCTAATCAGGTTATTAAATAAGATTATTCAAAAAACCCAATTAGGTTATTAAATTTATCTTATTTAATAACCCAATTGGGTTTTAAAAAACTCAATTAGGTTTTTCAAATTATGCTTCTTAAAACTTAATCAGGTTTGTTAAAACCCAATTGGGTTTTAAGAAGTATATATTTTTCTTGCTGCCCATGTTTGAGGGCATTTTTATACACCCAAATGGTAGCAGTAGCATGGAGTGTGAAGGAGAAGGTCAAAACTCGAATGGGTTTGGGAGAGAAATAGATTTTTTATTGCATTTTCATCCATGGTACCTTGCAAATGAGGTAGGTATTCATTATATTTGTCATTTATGTATTTTTTAATCAATTTTTGTAATGTGGTTCTGTAATTTATAAGTTTTGTAATTTAAAAAAAAATAATAATATAGATGCATCAAGAAATCTAAGAAAATGAGGGAGAGGTGAAAGACCACCTCCTACACAATCAAACCCTCCACCCATTGTGGCACAACCAAAAAACACTCCACTCATTGTGACACAACCAAAAAACCCTCCACCTATAATGACACAACCACAAAACCCTCCACTCAATGTTCTCATTCAACAACCACCACCTCCTATAAACCCTTTGAGCATACAATTACACCATTTAACTAATACACAAGAGGACCTCATAAACCACCTTAGACAAAATAGTGCTAACATTACCCAAATGATCAATAGGTTGTGGTGATGTATACTTTCTCACCACTCAACCCTAGCAAATACACTTGAACAAATGGCCCAAAATGTGAATAAGGTATCTAGGGAGGTTACAAAATGGGGTACATGGAGGGGATAGGTGTCATGCATTTTATGCTGATGGGTTATCATATCATCAAGTCAAAGATAAAGACATTTAAAAAGGTACTATAGTTCTCTTTTTACTAATCCTATATTTGGAAACTCCTTATTACACACAACTAAAACTTTTCCTATTCATTGGTGCACTCATAATAGGATGGGATCATGTTTTTTGGACAAGTGATATATGGTATTTGACCTACAACCATGTAATAATTATTAGGCACCTCTATATTTTTTGAGAAAGCTATATTGTGAGCTCATCCTTTGTGAGAAGCCAAATTAATTTAACATCTGTGAGTTCCAAGGTAGAGGGAGAGGCTCTACATAGGATAGACCTAAGGCTTATAGGGTGGTACCACAACATGAGAGGAGATATACAACATGAAAAACCATGCCTCATGTTGTGCTCCTGTCAATTGTAAAGGAGTCTATTAATTTACAGACTCTTCATGCAACCATATCATTGACAAATGTTATCATTGAGCATGGCTCATAGTTAGGTGGTTTTCCTTTAGCTATGGCACCTTGACCATCATTAGATGCACCTTTAGGATCATCACAGCATGCGATAGCTCCATCATCATCACCTATGGCACCTTGGTCATCAAAGCCTACAACAACTCCATCAACATCACTTGCACCATCAATGTCATCTCTACTTGTGTCACCTACACCACTAGAGTCATCTTTGCTTGTGTCACTTGCACCACCAGTGTCATCCTTGCTTATGCCACCTACATCATCATCATGTACATCATTATAGTCTTTGGGGATCAATCAAAAATTTTATTTTAGCTTTCAGTGCATGTGTAATGGGATGGATTTTATGGTTTCTTAGGATGGATTTTCATCTCATCCATGTGTATATTGTGTGCATACTTGTTATTCATATGGAGGTGGGGATTTCACACTTATACATGATTTTATAGCAATTGTCTTTGGTGGATAGGAGACACAGTTTTGTTTGTTTGAGTTTTGACATGATATTATTTAGTCACCTAAATATTGTAAAAGTTTTTTTTTTTTTTTAAATTATAGATCACTATAGATTGATATGTGAACAATATGCAATGCAGGGTATAGCAAGTGATATGAGAACACCACATAGTACTCATTTTTCTAGAGGTGTTAGGCTAAGAGTAAGAACACTCAAGGTATAAAAAAAAATATTCACAGAAGTACAATAATACATTGGCTTTAAAATATTTTTTCTTAATTGGTATGACACTAACAACACAAAGTTCCTTAAATGTTGTTTCTTAATTGTTTTACAATGAACACCCAGTCTCTAAGAAGTCTTACAAGGAAGTCAATAGCATATCCATGTCCAAGTTAAGTTGAAGAGGACATCTCATCTAATTATATCATGTGAAGTGGCTAGCACCTTGAAACGTTTCCATCTACCAAACTCACCATTCCTCTTCCATGTCCCATAACTATCATCCCTCTTTCATCCAACCCACTTTTAGATCTTGTTCCATCTCCTACCATCACTTAAATGCCTCTTATAAATCCTCTTCCATCTCCTACCATCATTGAAACCATCCCATTCATCAAATCCATCCAATTCCCATCCACATCTCTTGCTCCTAGCATTACCCAAACCCAATTTAATCAACCTCTTGAGTTTTGACATGATATTATTTAATCACCTAAATATCATAAAAGTAAATATTTTTAATTTTACAGAGAACTTTAGATTGAAATTTTCAAATGGTATGCAATGTAGGGTGCAACAATTAGTACAAGAACACACATAGTACTCATTCTACTAGAGGTGTGAGGCTAGGAGCAAGAACATCCAAGGTAAAGTTTTTAAAATATTATTAAAAGTTCAAAAATACATTGGCTTTGAAATATTGTTTCTTAATTGGTATTCTTAGAATTACAACAATAACTTTCCATCTCCTACACTCATCATTCCTCTTCCATCTCCCATAACTATCATCCCTTTTTCATCCAACCCACTTATTGATCCTATTCCATCTCCTACCATCATTAAAACCCTCCCAAATTCATCAAATCCATCCAATTCCCATCCATGTATCTTGCTCCTAGTACACCTAAACTCCATCTAATGAACCTCATGAGTTCACCCTCCATATACCCATCCGCATTGAAGAATCTCCATATCACATAGGGTTTCTTGTAGGAGTGTGGAGATCATGAATATCCACTTATTTCTTAACAAGGTGCCAAAAGTTCATTCGCATCACTCTTTTCCTTCTAGGTTTCTTTGTTTTCAATTTAGGCCTTGTAGCCTTTTTGAGCCCCAAATTTTCCTATCTTTCAACTATCCTTTCAATATTGTCCTTCTATCTTCTTTTCCTCCTATGATATTCTTGTTGTTATTGTGCCTTCTTTCCATTTACAACTTTATCTCATATTTATAACAATACTCTTTACTATTTTATAGGGCTTGCTAGGGGCTGAAATTTCTCAAGTTGATGATGCCATGCTTTCTGCCTTTAACTTTGGCCTTGAGAGCTATGTGGTATCATAACTTGCACACCTATCAAGTTTACGATTTGAGTTGAACTCATGATGTGTCTTATTAATTCCTCTTATGTTATATTTCTTTCTTCTTTAGGGTACTCCACATAGCTCAAGGTTTGGAGAAAAGGGAAGGAAATCAAGAAGAAAACCAAAACAAAACAAAAAGGAATTAAATACAAGTCAAGTTTATATTTTGAAATTTATAATGAATGAATGTATATACCTGTACTCAATATTAGGTTATAGTATTCATTTGTTCTATATACATATTAAATAGTTGCATTTACAAATGAGTACATGCTTTTTTTAAAATTTTATACTAATTATCAATAATTTGTCTTATTAACATGTGTTAGTTATCTTTTACCTATTACAACACTCTTTGAGACTTCATACAAATCCTTTCCCATTTCATTTTTTTAGGAGTCCTAAGCATCAAAGATGGGGTCAAACACAATAGAGGCCAAATTTATGTATGTAGATTCTTAGTTGAGGCCCTCTTGTGATCTCAAATTGGATTGCTTGTGTGTGTGATAGAAATCCCTAATGCCTACTCTATAATTCTAATATTTTATTTCTTACCATACAGGTTGGGCCTCATATCAATGTTCATTCATTAGTGATTGTGCCTCATGCTAGCATGGGAGATCTAGCTCAAGTTGCAGTATGTTTTTTATTTGTATACTCTATTTGGAATCCCTAATGTCACTCTATAATGCTAATATTTTATCACATATCATATAGGTTGTGTCTCATACTAGCATGGATCCATTAGTGGTTGTACCTCCTACTAGCATGAGAGATCTAGTTTATGATTCAATACATTTTTTTTTACTCTATTTGGAATCCCTAATGCCACTCTATAATGCTAACATTTTATCACTTACCATACAGTTTGTGCCTCATACCACCACTAATTCATCAGTGATTGTACCTCCTACTAGCATGGGAGATCTAGCTCAAGCTACAATACATTTTTCATTTTTAACTCTATTTGGAATTCCTAATGTCACTCTATAATGCTAACATTTTATCACTTACCAAATCGGTTGTGCCTCATACCAGTAATGATTCATTGGTGGTTGTACCTCCTACTAGCATAGGAGATCTAGTTTAGGCTACAATACATTTTATATTTTTTTACTCTATTTGGAATCCTTAATGCTACTCTTTAATTCTAACATTTTATCGCTTACCATATAGGTTATGTCTCATACCAACACTGATTCATCAGTGATTGTGCCTCCCATGAACATTGATTCATTGTTAGTTGTGTCTCCCATCATCACTCTACCTCATCATTTGTTAGGATTCCCACCCATTAAAAAAGGAGCCCATTACCATTATCATTAACTAAGAGGGGAGGCATAAATCAGTTACCACAAAAATATTTCCCAAATCCCTTAGATGACAATACAAATCAAAACCAAAACTCTATTGAAAGTAAAACAATGTTTTAACTCAGTTGGCACTGAAATCACTTAGTTAACACAAAGAATTTATGTCACTTGGTAGACTCTTAAATTAATTCTTAAGATGCTTAGTGTTATTAACCATAATTAACTTAGTTTGAAAAACATAAAGAAAATAACATGAACATAAGAGACCATAATTTAACATGAAAACCCAATTTGGGAAAACCAACAATTGCAACTAGTTACTGATTTTCACTCTTCTAAAGTGAGCCCTATTAGGACCCAACAAACGATTAGGTGTCAGCCTATTAAAGGATTTAGATCACCTTAAGAAGTGGCCTTGTTAGAGGTCTTTAGACACTTCAATTTAGAAATGCCACCTTGTTAGAGGATTTGACAAATAACTGTTAAGCTAACTATGTTAAGATATTTGATCCACTGCTACAGTTATTAGAGAGTAACAATGATATGACCTAATTGCTAGATTTCAGATCTCAATTTTGGGTTGATACTTGATCCTCCTTAAATAGAATTTTCTTTGTAGCTTGGTCAACTCAGGATACTCTTCTATGCTTCCAATTTACTTCCTTTATTCATCTTCTTGTATTCTACATATTCTCTTTGCAACCCTCAACTTGACCTTATACTTATATGATTTACCTTGTCAAGTCAGCTTGAATAGACTTTTAATTATTCAATAATCAACCCTTAAGTCAAGTAGACTTAACAAATAAATTCATCAAACTAAATATGATGACTCAAGAAAATCCTTTGTTAGCCAACCCAACTTGATTAGTTTACTAACTCACAAAAATCTTTCTTCAAACTTCATTTGGTAACCAAGTGAGCTCGGTTAACTTTACATCATGAATTGAACTCACTTTGGTAACCAAGAGAGCTTGGTTAAAATTAGTTCCATGCCAACTTCTCTTTGGTGCCCAAGTGAACTTAGTAGATACTATCTTCCTGCAAACTTCCTTGGTGCCGAACTTAGTAGACACTATCTTCCTAGAATTTATTATCTCTAGAACACTTGATAGACACTAGAAATTATCTGCATTTCTTGAGTGACCTTAGTAAACACTAACTGACAAAGACTTTATATTTTTTGTAACATCAAAGACAATATACAATTGAATAATTGTTTTCAACAATCTCCCTCTTTGGCATAGATGGCAACACAACATGTCATAATACAATGAAATTTTAGAGAAAATGTAAAAGTAAGAATATTACCCTTAGTTTCATTTTGATTCTCATCCATGAGAACTCCCTCTATTAATGTGAGATCCCTATGACATCAAAAACTTCCTCTAGAAAGGTTCTTGGATTACTCTTATTACAGTTTCTCCCTCTGTCAGCAAACTCTTCCTTTTTTCTCTTCATCTAACTTGACAACAAAAAGAAAATCTTCCTTTTTGACATCTCATTCCAAAAACATAAACAATCACAAAATTTCACGATATTGATAGAAAACTCTCCCTCTTTGACATCTCATGTCAAAGACAACATTCAGTGGGCTTCCATGTACCTAATGTACTAATTCATATGCAATCTTCTCTTTACAATACTACATCAACTTGTTTGATCTTCAACATGCTTGGTTGATGCATCACTAAAATATGATTAGTGAGCTTTATATAGGGGAATGACCCCTAGCTTACCTCTTAGATACAAAAATTCATCCTTAGGTAATGGCTTTGTGAATATATCTATAATCTATTCATTTGTATTCACATATTCCAATCTTAATTCCTTGTCTTGTACCAATTTTCTCAAGAAATGATACTTTATTGCAATGTGCTTAGTTTTGGAATGCATATAGGATTTTTGGAAATGTTAATTGCACTGGTGTTATCATAGAAAACAATTGTTGGATCATTGATTTCTTCCTTCATACCTAACAATAGTTGTTTGACCCAAGCAATATTTGAACAATTGATTGCTATTGCAACATATTCTACTTTTTTTGTAGACTAAGAGATGCAAATTTTCTTCTTTCTTGTCCAAGACCCTAGCCTTATTCCAAGATAGAATTCTCCACCACTAGTGCTCTTTCTATCATCAATGCTTCCTACCCAATTAACATTAGTTAAGGCTTTTAATTCAAAGTTTCCTTCTTTCTTATACCACAATTCATAATCATCAATACCCTTTATATGCCTCATGATTCTTTTTGTTTCCATCATATGATTTTCTTTTGGATTATATGCACCATATACTAAAGTTTCCAATCATTGATTTGTATGTAGTCTGATCTACCTCTTTGGAATCATCATTTTTGAAAAACTTATGTCCAAGAGACATAGGTGTTCCAATTGGTCTAGAATCCTCCATTCCAAACTTCTTTAGTATCTCCTTGATGTACTTTGATTGAGTGATGTAGATACCATCCTTCTTCTGTTGAATCTACAGGCTAACAAAGAATTTGATCTCTCTAAACATTGACATTTAAAATTACTTACTCATTTCCATAGAAAATATTTGCACAAATCATCATTTCTAGTAAATAATGTATCATCCACAAAGATTTATGTCAACACAATCTTCTTATCTAATCCTTCCTTGATGTATAGATTGTCGTTATCATTAGTCCTTTGAAAACCAATCTTAATGAGATAATTATTCAATCTCTCATGATAGGCTCTGGGGGCTTGTTTTGTTGGGATTTACAAGTGGGAAGTATACTTTTGAGAGGGGAGGAGGTGAATCAAAAGTACTAAACTTTAACCAATAAATTTTTTAACTTTAAAAAATTGCATGCATAAACATATGTAAATAACATGTAAATAAAATGCATTCACATACACACTTGACACTAGATATGATTACCTAGAAACCCTCCAATGAGAACATAAAACTGGGTGGGGATGACACCCACAACTCTTCACTACTACAACAATAAAGTTCACCTATTAAGGTTACATATTTTGACCATTCTCATGATCTACCCTATGAAAGGCCTGCCCTGTTAAAGGATTATAAGGATTGTTAGATCTTACCCTGTTAAAAGATTTTAACAAACTCTATCAAAAGGTGTTCCAGGCTAAAGGATTTACAAAAAATTCACTTAGAATGTCACCCTGTTAAAGGCTTTATACAATGGCTATTAAAACAACCTATCTCCATAGGATTTCATTCTGCTAATACAATTTTTAGAAAGTATAGTAGAATGTTTGACTTGATTACTTGCAATCTACTATTGCTGATTCCATATCACTATTCAATCTAGACTAATCCTTGCTAATTTGATATGAAGCAAATTGTAATAATGATGCTCTATTCTTCTAACTGATCTATAGTTCTAACCTTCTTATAATTCTCCTTTTAACTTGATCAATTCACCCCTTTCACTTCCTTTAAATTTCGCTAGCATTATCTCCCCGCATGCATTCTCTCTCTTACACTCTTTGTGTGTATTTGAATTATGGGGCTTTGACCTCCTTAAAAAGGTTTCCATGACTTAGGGTTAGGTATGAATCTATGATTGAGATTCATCTAACTTTCCTACTCAAATCTCTCCATTTTTTTGAGTGGTTACATGTTGATTGCATAGGGAATCCAAATAGATTCAATCTTATATTTAATCCTTCAAGATTTATCCATATCAGCTCCAAAATAGTTTACATCTTAGTTTGTGAAGGCACAAACTCATATGCTTATTCCATGTTACTAGGCACTTGATAAAACTGATGCTCGACACATACTAAATTCTTTCTTGCTCAACACTTGAACTTGCTCGACATCTATTAGTCACTTAGCACCTAAATAACTCAACACTTGTTGAATTCCTGGCTTCGCACATATTGCAACTTGATATCTATACTATACTCAGCATCAACATAGAAATTTTCTTAAGTGTGTTGACACTCAATTATCAAAACCAATCTAAGATCAACAATCTCCCCCTTTGACATGAGTGTCAAAAACACTTAACTATACTTGATAAAAGTAATCTCCTTGAGTATAGTGTATATTTTGTTTGGCATATATACAAAACTTCAAATTTGTTCAAAATTTTGTGAAGGACTATATACCTAAAAATTGCGGGTCTCCCTGAGTTGATGTGCCATATCCTTGTATCCAAAATTTCTCTAAGAAGATTGATTTTCCTCTGCTGATTCCCCTTGTCTTTATTCTAAAATTTGAATTTTGATACTCTTTTTTTTATGTAACCTATTATGCTCTATTTCCTATTTTTCTCTTCTCCTTTCTTTTCTATGTTTGTTATATCACTCCCCCTTTCATTTTAGTTACTCATTTCACATGTCTCCCCTTACAAATTAAGTATCCTTTTGGCTTTTCAAATTTCTCCCCCTTTTTGAAACTTATGTCAAAGGGACTATACATTGAATAAATATTTTTCCAAGAAGGTTTTATTCACTTCCATTACAATTCTCAGAGCATCATCCCAGTTTTGTATTGCAACTTCTAGAGATTTAATTTGTATAGTTGTCTCTATTGAAAGGTGAACTAAGCCATCTAATGTAGAAAGATTTGGATCTTTCTTTATCACATTTTTTGCATAGGATAGTTCTTTTTTTAAAATTTCCATGTGGGGGGTTAGGGCGGATTGAATCTGAACTAATTTGGCTCTGTTCTTTTTGTGTGTGAAGTGTTGTGTTAAAATGCTTCTCACTTTGAGCTGGATCTTTAGGTAGTTGCATGCTGGATATTTTTAAGTTCCTTTCCAAGCTCATTATTCTCTAGTTGGTTTCCTATGTGAAGATGGATGGATCACACAATTTTGAGTATAATGAAAAGATATTCTCAAGTACTGTCTTTACCTTTTCAATTCTCTTAGCTAGCTCTACCTCTAAAAGTGTTATCTCACTAGATATTCTTTCATTCACCTTAGTTTGAAACTTCTTTTCTGACGATTCCATCAATTTTGCATTTGTATCATGGTCTTCACTTTGTACCTAGTCCACTATTTTTGAAAGTTGTTCCATAATGGGTTTTGTTTCATCAGGTGCCTACAAGCTAAATGCATCTAAGAAGATGCCCTTTATCTCAACTAGTGCTTACCTCTGTTTATACTCATTTTTTAGTATCTCCTGCTTCTTCTTCCTTTCTAGTGCCTCTTGCACTTCATTGATCTAATCAATGTTCATGGTTTCATGGTCATATTTGTAAGGAAACTTAGGTGCGAAAGCAGCTTCCTACACTAATCTCATAAGGAAAGTATGATGCAAATCCTATTAAAATCTTCTACACTTACAAATTCAATATCATGTAAAAAAAAATATTGCAGCCAAACATGCATATAGAAAATAGACAGAGAAAGGAACACATAACACAAGGATTTTCCAGTGGGAAAAACCTTTCGGTAAAACAACCCCACCCCTTCAGAACCTGGACAATGTATTATCTTCAACACAAGATTACAATACACTTGCAATGCAAGTTCAACATCAACAACAGAACACTCTAGTAGCTACTTGCAGTACCAACAATACACCCTTTTCGCATTCCTTCTCTTTGTAACCCAAAAAAATGCTTATAACATGCGCTTCACTTTAGGGCTACTCCCAAAGGTAAACCATATTAGGGTTTTACCATTCTCTGAGAAAATAGGAACGCCAAAAAAAATTTCGAGGTGATGCCCCGAACCCCACAATTGGGGTAGAGTGTACTGTACTCAAATATCTTAGTTGCCACATGTCTTCACCTATCATTGAATCTTCCTAACATAGCTCTTACGTGTCATAGGAATCTGTCATAACCATTTTAGTCATGATCTCCTTACACATAATTCAAGACATTGACACATCAACATTATTTGCAAGAAATACTATTTTACAAAACAAATAATAATGAATAGGAATTATACAAGGTTGAGACACCTTATTCCTAACATTCTCCCACTTGTCAAACACCTTGTAAGAGCAACAAGAACATAACAGGAACTAACTGCTATCGGCCAAAAGGCCCATAGACTCCGAACACCATCTGAACTTCTCAGTTTCCACTGGTTTCATTAATGCATCTGCAACATTCTTCATAGTATCTACCTTTTCCAAATTTACCTTTCCATCTTCCACCATATCTCTCACAAAGTGATACTGCACATCAATGTGCTTTGTTCTGGCATGGAAAGTTGGATTCTTTGCAAGGAAAATAGCACTCTGACTGTCACACCAAATAGTAATATGTTCTGCATCAACACCAACATCAGAACACAATCTCTTAAGCCAAATGGATTCCTTACAAGAATGAGTAGCAACCATGTACTCAGCTTCTATAGTGGACAAAGCAACTACAGGTTGTCACTTGCTCATCCAACTGATGGCACCACCAAACATAGTGAACACATAAGCACTGGTGGATCTCTTGCAATCAATATCACCTGCCCAATCTGAATCCACAAACCCATGAATACAAACTGAATGCTGAGATCCAGAAGAGTTACCATGATAACATATGGAGTAATCTGATATACCCCTCAAATATCTTAATACTTTCTTAATTGCATCCCAATGTATCCATCCAGGATTAGCCATAAATTGACTCAGGAGTCCCATTGCTTGGGCAATGTCTGGTCTAGTACAGACCATAGCATACATAAGATTGCCAACTGCACTAGCATAAGGTACTCTACTCATGTCCTCCACCTCACTAGGAGATTTTGGACAATCATCTACAAATAACTTTGTTCCCATAGGAATAGGAACACATAGTGGTCTACAATCTGCCATGCTGAACCTATCCAACATAGACTTCACATACTTACTCTAATTCAACCAAAGTTTTCTGTTAGACCTGTCTCTACTGATTTCCATACCCAAGATGTACCTAGCTGCCCCAAGATATTTCATCTCAAACTATGCTGAAAACTAATATTTAAAATCAGAAATCATACCCTTACCCTTCCCAAATAGCAACATATCATCATCATATAATGCAACAATAAGAAGGCGATCATTTTCAATTCTAAAATAAACACAATGATCTAATTTTGATCTTACAAATCGAATTGACAACACAAAGGAATCAAACTTAAGGTACCACATCCTAGGAGATTGCTTCAAACCATATAGAGATTTCTTTAATCTACAAACTAAGGATTCTTTACCTTTAACAATGTAGTGCTTAGGCTATGACATATAAATCTCTTCCTCCAAATCACCATGAAGGAAAGTTGTCTTCACATCCATTTTTTCTATCTCTAAATCATATGATGCAGCAAGAGATAACAAAAATCTAATGGATGTCAACTTTGCAACAAGAGAGAATATTTCACCATAATCTATTCCCTCTACCTGTGAATACCCCTTTGCAACCAATCAAGCTTTCTACCTTTCAACACTGCCATCTGCACATAATTTCTTCTTGAACACCCATTTACAGCCAACAGATTTTCTCCCTTTAGGCAAAGGTACAAGGTCCCATGTTTTTTTTTTCTCTAATGAAGCCATCTCATCATCCATAGCCTCAATCCAGGAACCTGCATCTTCCATGCCCAAAGCCTCTTTCATAGATCTAGGCTCATCAGTGTTAGTAATCAAAGCAAAAGCACAACTGGAATCTAACATAGAATAACCAAACCTTTCTGGTTGCTTTCTTTCTCTCATGGATCTCCTCAAGGGCTGAGGTTGAGGTTGTTCTTCCTCTTCTTCTAAACTATCAGAGCTACTAGAGCTCTCCTCATCATTAGACCCAACATGGTTTCTCTGTTCAGTCTTCTTAGGGGTAGGAGGCAACTGAACAACATCTTTTTCCTTTTCTTTTTCATCTAGTTGTAGCACAATAGGAGAAGATTTTAGCTCTCTAAAAATAACATTTCTACTATACAACACCTTACTAGTCACAGGATCCCAAAGCTTGTATCCTTTCACACCAGCACTGTACCCAATGAAAATACATTTAACAGCTTTGTTTTCCAACTTAGATCTTTTCTCCTTTGGAACATGTGCATAAGCTTCACAACCAAAAATACAAAGATGTCTAATTGAAGGCTTCTTACCAAACCACACCTCCATGGGTGTCTTACCAACAAGGGCTGATGTAGGAGATCTATTAACCAGATAGCAAGCAGTGGCCACAGCTTCAACCCAAAACATTTGTTCTAAACTAGCTCGACTAAGCATACTCCTAGCCTTCTCCATCAGTGTCCTGTTCATTCTCTCTGCAACTCCATTTTTTTGTGGAGTATACAGAGTTGTCTTATGCCTCTCGATACCTTGTTCTTTATAGAACTGTTCAAACTCTGCTGAGCAAAACTCACCACCATTGTCAGTTCTAACACACTTAATCTTCTTACTAGTCTGATTCTCTACAAGGGCTTTAAATTCCTTGAATCGACTAAAGACTTGTGTCTTACTTTTAAGAAAATAAATCCATGTCCTTCTACTATAATCATCTATGAAAGATACAAAAAATACAGACTTGGAGATTGAAGGAACTTTTACAGGACCAAATAAATTAGAATGAATAAGATCCAAAAGATCAAAAGATTTGCGAGAACTAGAGTAAAACTGAACACGATTTTTTTTACCATATACATAGTGTTCATAGAAGTCAAACTTGAGATTGCAATCATTTAACCCCTCAATGAGATTTTTATTTTTTAGGGTTCTGAGACCCTTCTCACCAATGTGACCAAATCTCAAATGCCACAACATTATCTTTTCTACAGGAAGCTTTCCTTCCAAAGTGTTTGCACCCTTAGGTACACTTGTTGCACTACCATCAGAACCACTAACCACAATCTTCTTTACTACTCATTCAAATGGTGGGGATGAAGTGATAGCTGCTCTCTTCTTTGAAACAGAAGAACTATTACACTGAGAAATGTGTGCATCAAGCTGAAACAAAGTACCTCTCCTAGTACCCTTAGCAAGTGCCATAGCTCCTCTCATCATCTTACATCCATCTTTAGAAAAAACAACTTGCACACCTACATCATTAAACATACTTACAGATAATAGGTTTCGTGCCAAACCTGGAATGTGCATAACTCCATTGATTCCCTTTACTCGTCCATCAGGAAATTTGATAGTGACCCTTCCATGTCCAACTATCTTTAGGTGAGAATCATCACCCAAGTACACCTTTCCACCATCAAACTCTTCATATTTTAAGAACTAGTTTCGATGAGAGGTCATGTGAAAAGATGCACCCGAGTCAACCAACCACACATCGTCAAATGCATGGGCTGCCAAAGCTACGATGAATGCATCGCCATCTTCTTGAGATTTTTCAGAACTAGAATCTGAGGCTTTCTTCTTCTTCTTAGGCTCTTTACAGTCTTTATGAAAGTTCCCAATCTTATTACAGTTCCAACATTTTGCCTTGGACTTATTGGAAGTCTTTGACTTCCCACAGGATTTGGATCTACCCTTATTGTTAGACTTATTATCATTTTTCTTCCCTCTTTTCGTGGATCTCCCACGAACAACAAGGGCTTCTTTTTTCAAAATAGAAGCCTTTCTCTACATCTCCTCTGATAGCAGCAAAGAGACCACATCATCCATTTTGAAAGTGACTAACCTGCTTCCGAGAGCCATCAAAAGATGGTCCCATGAATTTGGTAAAGAACACAAAAGTGTGTAGAAATGATCCTCCTCCTTTAACTTGACACCAGCTGATGTCAACTGTGCAGCCAACAGATTAAATGCATTTAAATGATTCGTTAAGGATCCACCTTCCTCCATTCGTAGAGAATAAAAATTCTTCCTCAGGAACAACTTGTTCACCAAAGATTTGGCCTAATACACGGCTCCAAGTCTCTCCCACAAACTATATGCGATTTTCTCATCTAGAACATTCAGAAGGACTGCATCGGTTGAACAGAGTCTTATGAGACCCTTAGCTTTGTGGTCTTTGATATCCCAATCTACTTGAGCTATAGTTGCTGGTCTTGTAGCACTTGTAGTCACTTCCCATAGGTCACGATCTTCCAACATGTCTTCCATCTTGAGTTTCCACAACTCAAAATTAGTGCCATTAAATTTCTCCACCTCCATTCTTCCATATGATGAACTCTCCATCTCAATCTATAAATAAGATTCAGGATGCTCTGCACAAGACTCCCACTCAACTTGAGATTAGCTCAAAAAACCCTACCCAACAACTAGGATCAAAATTTGATCAAGCTCTGATACCACTTGTAAGGAAACTTAGGTGTGGAAATAGCTTCCTACACTAACCTCATAAGGAAAGTATGATGTAAATCCTATTAAAATCTTCTACACTTACAAATTCAATATCATGTAAACAACAATATTGCAGCCAAACATGCATATAGAAAATAGATAGAGAAAGGAACACATAACACAAGGATTTTTCGGTGGGGAAAAACCTTTCAGTAAAACAACCCCACCCCTTTAGAACCTACACAATGTATTATCTTCAACACAAGGTTACAATACACTTGCAATGCAAGTTCAACATCAACAACAGAAGACTCCAGTAGCTACTCGCAGTACCAACAATACACCCTTTTCGCATCGCTTCTCTTCGTAACCCAAAAAATGCTTATAACATGCGCTTCACCTGTCATTGAGTCTTCCTAACATAGCTCTTATGTGTCATAGGAATCCATCATAACCATTTTAGTCATGATCTCCTTACACACAATTCAAGATGTTGACACATCAACATTATTTGCAAGAAATACAATTTTACAAAACAAATAATAATGAATAAGAATTATACAAGGTTGAGACACCTTATTCCTAACAATATTTAGGAATGACTACTTCTTCATATAGTGTAGGGTCTCCATAGTGAAGTACCCCTACAACCTTTGTAGAGCTCAAGTGTGGTGCTGAAACTTGAAGTGGTATTGCTTAAGTGCTTAACTTTTTAGGCATTTTTTATGGAATCCCAGTGGTTGGCAGATTAACCAAAGATTGAATTGCTTCTTGATCCTTTTCTTTTGGGGTCTCCTTCTCCTCCTCATATCTTCCTTGATCAATTAATATTATTTGTGGAGGTGCACCTTGTACTTGTACAGTAAGAATAGAAGTATCCATCTATCATGTTTGGTCTTTTGCCGGCTCCTCGGCAGTTGTAGTTACATTATCTATGGTATCAACCTTAGCTGATGTATCTTGTGTAGCTTTCTCATTAGGTTTTCCACTTGTAGCTATAGGGATGATAGAAGATGCTTCTTGTGTTTCCATCTTATCCCTAGTCAAGTTAGCTACTAGTTTTTGCAACTCATCTACATTGACCAACACTGGATTACTACATAATTGAGCTTGTAGAGTTGATTGGTTAAGGATCTTTTTGAGATCCTCTATACTCAATGGATTGATGTTCTAACTAGAGTTGTTACAAACATCCTTCACTTTTATTGTATTTACAAGTGTGGATGTGTCATGTGGAGGACTTAGAGGTGGCAATTGTGTGTCTTGTACACTTTGTTCTATTTGCTACTCTTCAACAATTGCCATATCATCCTTTTGAGTTTCCTTCTCTACTATATCATCTACCTTTTCTTTTTCACCTTCACCTTCTTTTTCGTTTTCATGCTCTTCTCCATTGTTTCTCCCTTCAAAGGGATCTTCTTCTCCTTTTTAAATAGTTGCTAGCCCATAAATTAACTTTCACATTTGAGTGGACTTCTTAACAACATCTTCAACTTTATTCTAGAGAATGCTAAAGGCTCTATATTTGGGTACAAATTTTCTCTCATGCTTCTTATTGGCCTTGGTTATTTTCCCTTTGGTGAGTTCAGGAATTACTCGAGCCAATGTTGACTCTCTTATTTCTTTCTCCATATTAAGGCAATAATGCCATTTATTTTCAACAATAGAATATAACTCTTTGGGCATTAAATTGTCAAGTTCAACTGTGGTCTTCTTCAACTTTCCCATCATGGTGTAGACTGATTCTTCAACCATTTTTTGTTCTCCTCTACTCAAGTTATTAAAATTAATGCTCTTTAAGCTATTTAAGTTTGCATTATCTCTAATATTATCACATATATTTTCTAAATCAAACTTGGTGGTGTGACTTACCACTCTAAATTGGCTTGTGTCTTATGACTCTATTCTTTCTTCATCTAAGTCAGGTTGAGCAACATATTTTCTTCTCAACTTCTTCTTTGTTGGACCTTGCTACTCAGTAGCCTTTTTCTTTTCTTGCTCCTTAGCCTCCTTAGTTGTGGCTCTTGTACTTGCCCTTGTAGTAGGCTTGGCTAAGCTTGGCTTGGCAATCTTTTTGCCCTTAGGCTGAGCTGTAGGCTATTTTTGAGCCTTTCTTTTCTTTGGCTCTAGCTTGGTTGGTACTTCCTTGGATTTCTCTTCCTCCTTAGAACCTTCTTCCTCTTCAACATCTTCTTCTTCACCTTCTATTGTCCCTTCACCAAATTTGGCCTTAAGCTTCTTGACCAATTTTTCCTTTTTCTCTAGGGTTTCATTAGTTTTCAACTCCATCTCTACCTTAGACTTTACAACATCAAAAGTGCCAAAAGGTTTTGCACTTTTATCAATGTCTTCTACAAGTAATGTTGTGATTGTTGTTGAGGCCTCATCTATGTTAATCTCATATCCAAGTAGCCTTAGCCATCTCACCCTTGGTATTGTTGCTTGGATATAGGTGTAGCCAATGTCAACTAAGAAACAAATGTCATTAATATGCTGATCCACAAGAGAAACTAGTATTCTAAGCCTTTGCTTCATAGACTTTTTGAAGTCTTCAAAATAGCTTGTCATTAAGGTTTTAAAATTGGCTCCCATCTGTCCTATATACTCATTTACTTGTACTACTATAGACCTATTTTTCTTCCAACTTATTTTACCAAAAAAGGGAAATTCATTCTATACATAGAAAAATATGCATATCAAAATTGATCCAAACTTACACTGAACACTCTTGGATCTCCTTATTGTGCCCAAATTCTCCATAATCTATTGTAGTTGCAATTCTGCTAGATCATATGTATGATCCTTCTTGACAAATCTATATCCCACATCAACTACAATGCAAGGTACACTGTTCAATTGGCTTGATTGGTAGGATTTATGGGATATGACCCTAACAACAAATTCTACAAGTGGATCTCTAATTGTGTCAATTATCATGCTCCTTTTGTTCCACTTTGCCCCAGTGTTCTTTTCAATAGCTTCTTTTAAATCACTCATTAGGGTCTTTGTCCATTCTAGGGTTGGGTAACCTGTCACCCTATGTATGATTCTTTTTGACAACCTGATGGGTCCACCTTCCAACCATAGGCATCCATTGTGAATTCTGCTCAAAATTATTCGTATCCATTCAATCTTGAAGACTACGAGGAAATATAGGGCACGGGTTAAGCCCTTCCTTTCAACAATCTAAATTCCTCCTTTAATATCCCATTCTCACAAATTTTATCATAGGCTTGTCGAATCTCCATGTCACCAATTGCTCCAACTTTACAATTATAACATTTTCTGACATCTTGCACCATAACAACCTTAGGTAGAATAATAGATAAAGTGCTAGCAAGGTCATTTTTGTAAGCCACTTTAGGAATTGGTCTAAAATCTTATTGTTTAACTTCATTATTGATGAACCTCAAATAGTTCCTTGTCCTTGGGATTCCTAGAGCTAGATGCCATTTCTAAAAATTAGGGTTTCACGATGTAAAAATTGTGTAACTACGTAGGTTGGCACTTGAGTAAATACCTTGAATCAATGAAAAAATGCTAAATCTTTGTTGGAATCTTTGCAAATCATTAATATCTACTTGGAAATTTTTTATGTGCTCTTCTTTCTCTTGCTTTGTGTTGGAAATGATGAAAAATAATTGAAAACTCAACCTTATACCCTTCATTACATAGAATTTATTGCTTAGTGCATATACAGCTATCCACTGGGCTCCTTATACAATTCTGCTTTACTGGGCTTCCATTGATTTTCCAACACTTGTCATCCATTGGAGTTTCTCTTACTCAACCTCAATAAAAAATTCCTTTTACTCGACAACCACTACTAACTCAGCTCCAACAGACTTTGGTGGTCAACTCGACATATACTAGGATTTCACTCACATCTAAAGGTAACTTTCCTTACTCAGCAATAGTGTGGAAATTTTTGAAGATTTAACCTTGCATCTTTATTCATGCTGATCTATCATTTTTAGTACTAACTCATTCTAGGAACTGATGTATGGTAAAGTATTGAAATATCATTCCCTCATACCTTCTTTTTCTTAGTTTGATGAAGTATGATCACTTGACCCTTTAGGTGAAGTGATTCCTTCATTTGATGTGTTGCATCCATCTGTCTTCTTCCATGTCTTATTCTTCTCTCCTCTAATGTGCTCAACATCTATCTTGCCTTTTCCCTTATTTGACTCTGAGTTAGGTGCCTTTGACATTATTGGGCAGTGCTTACTGATATGATTGGTCTTCAAACAACTAAAGCATTGAATTTTGAATAACAATCTGCTGTAGCTTCCACTGAAATGTGTTCTTATTCTATTCTCAGGGATGTATCCATACTCTTGATAATAGTGACAGTTATGTCTTCTATTATAGTCCCAATTATAGGACTTCTTCCCTTGTTTGATGACCATGTGGTCTTGGATCTGCACTTAAAGGATTTGTGTCCAAACTTATGACAATTGTAGCAGTGTCCTTCAAATCTTGGTGAATGCATGGTTCTAGTTCTACATTCATGTCCTTGATGACCTTATTCATTGCACTTGTAACAATGTGTTATATTCTTTGGCTTGGCATTTTGACTACCATTCTTGTTCCTACAAACATTAGCTATATGTCATTCCTTACTACAAAAATGACAAGTAGGTTTGGATTTCTTACCTTTGTCATACCTTTGTTCAGTAGTCTTGGATGGCTCTCCTTCTTTAGTGCATGTGTAGCCCAAGCTTGATGTGTCTTTATTAGATCTAGAGGATTTCATTAGTTGCTCAAAGTATTTGATGTCTTCATTTGGCTTGTTGAAGTTTTCTGCAAATTCCTTCTCTCTTTTTAGGTCATTCTATAGTTGCTCATTTTGCAACTTCAATGTAGTTATCTCAATGTCCTTAATATTTAGCTCATGATGGGCATTCATTATTTGACTTAGGGTTTCTAGTTGCATGTTTGAGATCCTAGATAGTTTTGCTAATTTTTCTTGCAATCTTTTTGACAAGATTATTTTGTCTTCTTCAATCATGACCTTATCCTCAATAGCTTTCTTCTTTTGTTTAGTCACCTCACATAACAATATTGCTTGTGATTCTTGCTCCAATTTGAGATTTTTGATCTCTTCAACTTGTTCTCTGTTCTTGGCCATGAGATCTTCAATTGTTGCATCAAACTCACATGAGTTACCATATGCAAATAACTTTGTGGTGTCAATCTCCTTGTATTGGGTGTCATTCTTAGCTATGGAAATTGCTTTCCTTCTTTTTAGCAAACTCCTCAAAGCATTTATGGTTTCATCCAATTGTTGCAGTAAGAGGTGTATCTCAATCTCCTAATTCTCAATGGTCTTTCCCAACTTGTAGACTTCTATATCAAGATCTTTTCTCCAAGCTGTAAGGCTTCTCTTGATGAGAGCTTAGCTTCTGGGGGGGGAGCGGTGAATCAGAAGTACTAAACTTTTAACTTTAAAACATTGCATGCATAATCATATGTAAATAACATGTAAAGAAAATGCATTCACATACACACTTGACACTAGATATGATTACCCAAAAACTCTCCAATGAGAAGGGGGGTGGGGATGACACCCATAACTCTTCACTACTGCAACAATAAAGTTCACCTGTTAAGGTTACCTATTTTGACCATTCTCATGATTTACCCTATGAAAGACCTACCCTATTAAAGGGTTACAAGAATTGTTAGATCCTACCCTATTAAAGGATTTTAACACTCTATCAAAAGGTGTACCTAGCTAAAGGATTTACAAAACATTCACTTAGAATGTCACCCTATTAAAGGCTTTATATAATGGCTATTAAACCAACCTATCTCCATAATATTTCATTCTGCTAATACAATTGTTAGAAAGCATAGTAGAATGTTTGACTTGATTACTTGCAATCTGTTATTGCTAATTCTAGATCACTATTCAATCTAGTCTAATCCTTTCTGATCTAATATGAAGTTGTTTTTAATACTGATGCTATGTTATTCTAACTGATCTGCAATTATATCCTTCTTTTAAGTCTCCTTTTAATTTGATCAATTCATCACTTTCACTTCCTTTAAACTTCACTAGCATTATCTCCTTGCATGCATTCACTCTATTACACTCTTTGTCGATATCTAAATTATGGGGCTTCAACCTCCTTAAAAAGGTTTTCATGACTTAGGGTTAGGTATGAATCTATGATTGATCTAACTTTTCCACTCAAATCTCTCTATTTTTTTGATTGGGTGCATGTCGATTGCATAGGTAATCCAAATAGATTTGATCTTATCTTTAATCCTTGAAGATTTATCCATATGTTAGCTCAAAAATGGTTTACATCTTAATTTGTGAAGGCAAAAACTCATATGTTGATTCTGTGTTACTCAGCACTTGATAAAACTGATGCTCGACACATACTAAATTCTTTCTTTCTCAACACTTGAATTTGCTCAGCATCTATTAGTCACTCAACACCTGAATGATTCAACACTTGTTGAATTCCTAGTTCAGCACATATTGTAACTTGGCATCTATACTATATTCAACATCAACTTAGAAAATTTCTTAAGTGTGTTGACACTCAATTGTCAAAACCAATCTAAGATCAACATATTTGAGACCATAAAAAGCTTGGTGTAATCTACAAACCATTTCCTTTTTGTTAGGATCAATGAAACCTTCTAGTTGCAATAGGAGAAAAAGTTTCTTCAAATTCAATTCCTTCCTCTTAAGCATAACTCTTGCATACTAGCCTTTCCTTATTTCTTGAAACTTCTCCACTTTCATTAAACTTATTTCTAAATACCCATTTTGTGCCAATTGCATTCTTTTCCTTGGGTCTAGGAAAAAGAGACCAAGTCTTATTCCTTTCAATCTATTTTATCTCTTCATTCATTTCTTTAGGTTAGCTTTCATTTTCTAAAGCATTTTTTACAGTTCTAGGTTCAAATTCAATAAGAAAACATGTATCTTTTAGTGTTTTCCTTGCCGTTGTACCTTCTAATTGATCTCCAATGGTTTTCTTAGGTGCATGATGTTTTTTGAGATATCTAGCAAGTCTAGGCTCCTTCTTTTTGAATTCACTAGGTTCACCATGATTCCTGAATCATGCACAAGTCCCATTGACTATAACTTGGGTCCTTTAGACCGTGACTTGGTTTCTAGTAGCTAAAATTGAAATCCTTCTAATGACTTAGGTTGCACCAGCTACAACTCAGGTTGAACTACAAATTTTGGGGACTCAGATGGTGAAGATTACTAATTCCCAATTACATTAGGTAAATTATTAGGTTCACTATAAACAAATTTTTTGTAGTTTTTAGGTTCCTTGCTTCTTTGTTCTTCACTCTTTTCTACAAACTCATCAATCTTTACATGTGCACTTTTTATAACTTTGTGAGTAGATAGATTCAAACATTATTAGACTATCCCTAGAATATACCTTCATCACTTTTCATATCAAATTTTCCTTTTCTTGACTCCTTCAGAATATAACATTTTTGAAATAACAAACTTTAGTTTTATAGCCATACCATTATTCATAAGGTGTTTTCTCTAAATCTTTCTTCAACTAAACTTAGTTTAAGGTATGAACTTTAGTGTTGATATCTTCCTTCTAGTATTTGATAGCAATGTTCTTCTCTATCATCAAGGTCCTTGTGTAATCCATGATTCATCTGTTCTGTCTCTTAGCTATGCCATTTTGTTGAGATGTGTCAAGTGTATACACTTGCCTTTTGATTCCTCTTTCATTGTACAATTCATTGAATTTATTAGAGATGAATTCTCCTCCTTTGTTTGATCTTAAACATTTCAGTTTCTTTCCTATTTCTTTTTCCTCTTGCTAGATACCACTTGAACTTTTTGAAAAGCTTCTGATTTATCCTTTAAGTTCATAACTGTCATCATTCTAGAATAATCATCAAAAAATAAAATAAAGTACTTATCTCCACAGTATATTTATGTGCTAATAGTCCACAAAGGTTTGTATGAACCAACTCTAGCATTTCTTTAGAATGATAATTTTTTCTTTTAAAACTTGTCTTTCCCATCTTATTAATTTGACAATTCTTGCACATGCCAATGTTAGGTTTCTTGAGGCTTGGAATGCATCTCACTCTTTTATTTTTGCTTATGTCAACCAGGTTATCAAAATTCACATGACACAACCTTTTATGCCATAACTAGTTTTCTTCTACTTGAGCTAGGAAACATGAACTTTTAGAATAGATTAGAATGATCTTCATCCTCACTTTCAATTTTCCTTTTATATTTTGAAACTTTCTTCTTAAGTGCTAGCTTGGATTGAAATGAAAACTCAAGGTTACTAGAATTAGGAACATATTTATCATAGTTATCTAACTCAAAGGTTGTCAACCTTCCCACTAATGCATCCAATTTTATATCATTATTGGGATTGCATATCATCTCTTGAATTGTTGAAACTCTAATTGCATATATATGAAGAAGTGTTTTGAGACCTTTCTTACCACTATCTCATCTTCTATCTTTCCTCCTAAGGCTATGATTGCACACACACAGGCTTTGATTCTATCAATGTATTTTGCAATGTTCTCATCCTCTCTCATCTTCATTTGATCAAAACCTTGAACTTTTATTCCTCCCTACTAAGGGTCCTTTTCACACATTCTCTAGCACAGTCATGCTCTCCCTTTCCATGTCTCACCTTAGTGAAATTCCAAAAATGTTGCACTCTACTTGTCACATGCATCCTACTCAACCAATAGCACATCCTTGCATTATTGAATTTTTTGGTTCAATTGTCTAACCATATAATGTGTTGATTGCATCTTACATCTCTTTCCCTAAAATTGTCATAGAAAACTCTAAAACATCCTTGCAAAAACTCTAATGAATGAGTTTGATCATTTCTAATAGAGAAGTAATACTCTCTTAATACCTTTCTATCCTCTTTTATGCTATCATGTGCATGAATAAATGCTATGTGTACAAAAATTGACACTTGTATAGAGTTTTAATACATTGGTTATGCTTCATTTTGAGGTTTTAATGTATAGTTTTTAGTGAAGTCAAAAACTCACACAGTCATAGCCAAGGGAAAAGTGTCATTACACAACTTTAATTTCTCATCTAACCATCTATCTCTATGTGTATGACCTAGGTAGTCATAAACTATTTTCTTTTCAAATAATTTTATAAAATCAGCTACACATACATCGCTTTTCACTAATTCATTCCTCTTTAATTATTTTCCATCTTTAACACCATATATAACTAACTTTTACTTTCCAAGAGAAACTAGTGCCTTACCAATTTCATGTGTGCTATCTAGATGTAGGCATCTGTGCAACTTTTGCAAACCACCACATTGAGGGTAAAAACCTTTCAAACACATGGTCTTATAATAAATGCACCCATCATCTCATTTACATAGTACACTTGCAATAAATTATCTTGGTGACTCAGGAGGTAATTGTAGACCACATTCCTACAATATTTCACTAGTATGAAAAGACAACACATATAATGATAAACATCATAATGCATAGAAAACACCACATGAACCCTACAACAACATGTAGTGTGTGTATGATTTATCATAACATAGAATGATTTTGTCATCTCAAAAAACCTTTTGCTGATTTTAATTTGAGGAAATCTTTGAAGAAACATTTCATAAGACTGTGTTTGAGTCATATCCAAAAAAATGTTTTACATGTGGCTCACGATTTTTTTTCCAATTCATCTTTTGACAACATCTTTTTAGTTTGGTGAAGCCCTTGTGTTTTCATGCCAAAAATTTTCTATTAATGTTCTTAGTGCATCAAAAATAACTTTATCCTTACGTGGGAGTCTACCTTGGAATGATCAAAAGGAATTATCATTAGAATTCTCAATTTTCTTGCACCTTACTAAGGCTTTGACAAACATTGTTCTACTTATCCTTAATGATCTACTTGTTTTTATTACCATACAAGTTTTTTCCATTTCATTTCCCATTATGGTTGATGTGAGGACCCATTGACTTGTATTAGAATCTTTAGTACATGCTTTTGAACCAATGGATTGGTATGCATCAAAGAGATTTCTAACAATGCTTCTTTCACTACTATTTTTAGATGTTCTTAACCCCAAAATTCTCATTGTCTCTCTAAATTTGAGATTTTTAACCATTTCAACAGGTTAACATCTTCTACTTTGATTTAAATTTTCAAAATAGTTATTCCAAATCTTTTGAACAATTCTCCTACAATTTCTATCTGACATTCTATCATGCATTGGCTTCAAAATATTTTCATTAATGTCAATTAGAAACTTTGGTTTTCTATGAATTATTCTAGGAGATGTTGATGTATGTGCATGCTCTATATTTTCATTACTTACATAATGTGCATTCATCATTTCAACTTGAGATGTCATATTAGGGGCATCACTAACATAAGTGTATTTGTCATAATCATTTCAATTGGGGTATGTTGAACATTTCCGTGTGTCAAATTAGGTGTGTTTACAACATCAATATCAATATGTGGATTCTCATCACTTACATTGCAAGCATTTGATGATGTACCTTCATGTAATCTCCTCATACACTCCCTTATTTTTGACTTTTCTTCCCCTTATTTTTCAATCATTCCTCTCTCTCTTTCCCATGATTGTAGATGCAAATTACCCTACAAACAATAACATGAATAAAATAAACAATAAAATAAAAAACAAAAAAAAATTGCATGATTATTTTATGCTCAATTGCAAGATACTAACATAAAATAAGATGTTGGCACATTAAAATATAAAATTTAGCATTTCCAAGCACAAAAAACCTTACACTTGCATACTTGGTATAGAAATAAAACATAATAACCATTCACATGTTATTTTATCTATAGTTTTCAATAACTCAATCAAGTTATTGAGTTCTAACTACATTATCCATATGGACTATAACTTGATCGAGTTATTTATTACTACTACACAAAGGTAGATTGGAGGAAAGAGGGAGCGATAGAGATAATGAGAGAGAGGGTGGGGATAGGATAAAGAGAGAGAAGGGGATACAAAGAGGAAGAGGGAATGAGAGAGAGAGAGAGAGAGAGAGAGAGAGAGAGAGAGAGAGAGAGAGAGATGAGGGGATATGATAGAAAGAGCAAGATCTAGATGGAGAGAATGAGTGTGAGAGAGATAGAATGATTGAGATCTAGATGGAGAGAATGAGAGAGAGAGAGAGAGAGAGAGAGAGAGAGAGAGAGAGAGAGAGAGAGAGAGAGAGAGAGAGAGATGAGGGGATATGATAGAAAGAGCAAGATCTAGATGGAGAGAATGAGTGTGAGAGACATAGAAAGAGTGAGATCTAGATTGAGAGAATGAGTGAGAGAGGAGGGGATAGGAGAAAGAGAGAGATAGAGAGGATATGAGAGAGAGATAATGGAGAGATATTATGGAATATGATATAAAGAGTGAGAGTGAGAAGGCAATAGGAGAAAGAGAGAGGGAGATAGGATAAAGAGAAAAAATCAAAGAGATGGAGTGATGGAGAGAGAGAGAGAGGATGGTATGGAGACAAGGATTGGGAAATATGATAGACACTTGTTAAGTATAATACATAACCTGATCTCTCTCTCTCCCTCCCTCCCTCAATTTAACCTTGTGTAGTAGTAATACAAAACCCAATTGGGTTCTACAAAACTTGATTGGGTTCTACAAAAGCCAACTAGGTTCTAAATGTATTTTTTATTTTAATATCCCAATTAGGTTATGGCTTGGTGATAGCCTAGGCAAATGACCCAAAGGCTTGAGAGACTATTTTTCCTCCATGTTTTTTCCTTTAGACATTTTTTCATCTTCTACGATGAATTCTCATTTTTTTCTTCATTAGGTACACTAATGCTGAAGTGAGTACCTCTAAAATTATGAACATAATCTTACACATCTTCTTATGTTTCTAACAATTTTCTTTTTCTTTTTTTGGACAACATTAACATTATAAACTTTACTTACTTTTACTAGTGCCTTGACATTCCTCACATACATATGTCTACCATTTTTTTAATAACTTTTGATATAATTAACAAAATTCAAAATAAATTACATATTACCATTCTACACTTTATTATATACACATTTAAAAAAAGGTTTCCATTTTAAATTATTTTGATGCAAGTTATGCTCAACACACGAATAGGTACCAAAACTTTAGGATGTAGTTTATTCAATAATGCATAACAAAAAAAATACTCATTATAAAATTACAAAATAATACACAACTTCTAGATATGACTCTTAACTATCATCCTACCAAAGGGATATGCAAAATACTAAATATAATTATGTTATGTTTTCTAAGAAAATAAGGAACTATTTTTCATGTGCACATAATTTGACCCACCTAGTCTTATCCAATTTGTGAAAATTCTAGTAGTTTAGAAAGTAGATAAAAAGTACTACAATTTATATGTTTTACACATCTTATTATTCTTAGTGGATGGCCCTCAAATGTCTCATCCAAGTTCAAGTTTACCTAATTTCAAAAAAAAAAGTTGTCCACTTATACCCCCCTTTTTGTACACCATCTTGGTGAACTCACCCTACTACTACTCTTATCTTTTCAAATCCTCTTCATCAATCAAATCTAAAACCCTCAAGAAAAAATACTTCTCCCCAATTGATATAATTCCCCATTGGCATCAATATTATATTTATGTACAACTCTCCCTCGTTCTATTTGCTTATCTTTTCATGCATTCTCTCCCCAAAGTTCAAGAGATGTTTTTCATGTATTGTATATCCCACATTGACATCAATGATAAAGGAATCATTATGTCAATCAAATACTTAAATGTCTTCAACCATCTCAAGTCTCCAAGGACACTATTCAGTATTGACTACCAAGAGTCCTTCATGACTCTACTCAATCATTGATACTCCCCAATAGAGGTAGCATCATCATTCAGTCCAAATAAACAATAGTGCTATGTACCACTAGGCTAGTGTAATGTCTACATCATCTAGTCAAAAGTAGGGAAGGGCATAACTTAAATGTATCCTTAGGAAAAGGCTTTGTAAAAATATCTACAATCTACTCCTTTGTATTAACATACTCCAATCTTATCTCTTTCTCTGCAACTTTCTCTCTTAGAACATGATACTTAATTGATATGTTCCTTGTCTTATAATTCAAGACAAGATTATTAGACATAATTATTGTGCTTGTGTTACCATAATGTATGATAACAAGTTCTAAAAACTCTATCCTGATATCCTTCAGCATCTATTTCATCCACAAGATTTGATTGTAATTATTTTTTGTTGCTACATAATCTGATTCTAATGCACTCTATTAAATACAATCTTTTTTCTTACTTAGCCAAGAAACCAATCTTCCTCCAAGGAAAAATGCTCCATCACTTGAACTCTTTCTTTAATACACGTTACTTGCCCAATCCACATCAATATGTGCATAAAGAGTGAAGTCATTTGATATATCATACTAGAACCCAAAATCATGTGTACCCTTCAAATATCTAAATATCCTATTTACTACTACATACTATGATTTGTTAGGATCACCTTGAAATCTTGCTACCATACAAACTACATTTTTTTATATCTAGTCTTATTTGAGTTAGATATTACAAACTCCAATAATGGATATGTACTTCTTCTTCTCAACTATAGGTGCCTTATCTTGGCTAGATAGCTTGTGACTAGTTATCATAGGTACACCAATAGACTTACAACTTTCCAAGCCAAATATCTTTAACAAGTCTTTCAAATACTTAGCCTGTAATAAGAAAATATCATCGTTGTTTTGCACAATCTATAAATCCAAGAAATATTTCATCTAACTGATCATGTTCATCTCAAATTCATTCTTCATTTCATTAGCAAATTCATCACTTGCTTCATCATTACCTCAAAATATTACATCATCCATGAATATCACAATAATCAACAAACCAATGTCAATTTCTTTCAAATATAAGTTACTATTTATAGTATCTTTAGTGAATCCCAATTTTTCCAAATACTTATCCAGCCTTGCATACTAGGTTTTTGGTTCTTGCTTTAATCCATACAACATTTCATGCTTCTCAATGTAGACTTCTTCTTCAAATTCTCCATTCAAAAATTTCAACTTCACATCCATCTGATACACTTTACACTTCTTGTTTACTGCATAAGCCAAGAACATTCTTACTACTTCAATTCTGGTAATAGGTGCAAATTTATCTTCATGATCTATACCTTCTTGCTGCAAATACCCTTTGCATACTATTCTATCTTCTTTTTCTTACAGCCTCACCTTGTTCATTCATTTTATTCCTGAAACCCCACTTATTTCCTATAACATTCTTATCCTTAGGTTTATGAACCAATTCCTATGTCTCATTCTTTACAACTTGATCTACTTCTTCCTTCATTTCTTAAATCCAATGATCATCCTTACATGCTTCATTTGCATTCTTTGTTTTAATTTGAGAGATATCAAACATAATTCTTCATGTACTATGTTTCTTTTCATAACTCCTCTATATTTTCTTCGAATAATTTGATCTGTAGGGTGATTCTTTGTCCAATTATTGTTCACTGTTGGTGTCACTATCTCAACTATTACTTTTGGTCTAGGCTCATATCTTGTTTCCTCTCTCTATTCCATAACTTGAATATCATTCTACAAATTATTATTAGTCTCATAAAAAGTATCAACATTTTCTTGGATAGGCTTAGGATCATCAGAATTATAATCAAGTATTCTCTCTTGAAATCCAAATTTTTCATCCACTTTTACATTTGTTCTCTCAAAACTAGTCTTAGTTATCTTATTAAAACATCTATAACATTTTCTTTTCAATGAATAACCAAGGAAAATACCTTCATCACTTCTAGCATCAAACATACCAATGTCATTGTCTCTCTTGATATAACATTTACCTTCAAAAATTCTTAAATACTTCAATGATGGTGCATGTCTAGACATAATTTATAAGGTGTATTATTTGTACCTTTTGTGATCTACACTCTATTCATGTACACACTATTGTATCAACTAATTCTCTCCAAAATGTCTTTGATACATCATTCTCAAACATTATAACTCTTGTTTCTTCTATTATAGGCCTATTTATTCTCTTAGCAATACCATTATGCTTGAGATTATTAGAGGCTAATAGATGCCTCTTAATACCATTCATTTCACAAAAAGTATTAAACTCATTCAAGGTAAATTATCCACCTCTATCTGATCTTAAATATTTAACCTTCAATTTGAATGATTTGAGCAATACACATTACAATTCCATAAAGCCCGATGAATACTTGCATGTAAAAACTTGTCATAGAGAAGAAAAAGAGAAGAAGAGGTGAGGGTTTTCTCTGAAAAATATCCAAATTATATTCTTAGAAATGAAAAAGATACAAGATACTTACAAATGATCTATCCTAAAAGAAGGAGATCAGAACTCAAAAATAGTAACCTAAAAGGTACAAAGGGTAACCTAAAAGGTAAATGCTATTTAATAATTACTAATTAATTATGAAATATGAATGCAAAACTTGTAGAAAGTGAAATCTAAGGAAGGGAGAAAAGGTAATTTAATTAATGAAATTAAATTAACCTTTTTCTATAGCACCCCCCCTTAAGATGAGCAACAATGCAACTACAAATGATGCAATGCTGAAAGAAAACTTAGGTGTTGACAATAAGGCCTGATGATGTACCTAATCATAATAAAATCTCTATGAAATGGAGAAATAGAGAAAATCCAATGGAAAAATCTCTATTCCAAAAATTGATAGAAAAAGGATGCACAATGAAACATCTCAAGAGAAACTCTCAAGAACATAAGTACAATGAAAGCCTCCATGATAGTAGCTTGAGACTCTAGACCCCGCCCCCCTAGAATGGCAGAACTCTTGTGTCATTGAACATTCCAATGTGGCTCCAATATAAAGTAAATAAAGGCAATGGAAAAGGATGATAAAACTGATGTATGCAAGGTGCAGTTGGAAGTCCTAGCTGATGCTCAAAGGAGAAAGCATGAGAATCCAAAAATAGAATCTCCAATGAAGGTAGAATAACAAGTGTGTTGAATCTATCATGTGAGAGGAGATGTGTGTCCTCTAATATATCCTTAAAAACTACAATATGTGGCTCAATGAATGGAGCTGCAATAGTAGGTAATTCTAAAGAGAAATTTTGTGCAAGAGATGGTTTATGAATAGGAGGTGGAGGTGTGGAAGTCACAACACTAGTCTCAGGAATAACACATAAGTTCAAGCAACCTAACTTCACCTTAATAGACTCTCATGAAAAAAGAGAGTGAGTCTTTGATAGTGGTGATGGTGGACCAAAATATGAGAAGGAATATAGATGGGAAGAGTGATTGTCAATTCTTCTAGCAATAATATTTCCTATCTCACTATCTCTGATGTGCACTAAATCCTGTGCAAACTCAACTATCTTCCCTATCTCGCTATGTTTAATCTGATAAATAGAGAGAAGGTTAGAGGAAAAAGATGGAACAAAAATTCCATCATAAAATGTTCCATCATCAATGTCAATAGAATCTTTCCCACATACAATCATAAAAAAATTGTTCCCCATCAAAATGTGTGGAGTAGGAGAAGCCTTAAAAGAAGAGAACAAATCCTAAGAAGATGCCATATAGTGTAAAGCACCTAAATCTAGTAACCATCTAGAAGAATTAGGAATAGTAGTTGCACATAGTGCATGACCCTTTACTATATCTTTACCATCTGATTGAAATGATGATGATGAAGAAGGCTTGAGAGAAGTAGAAGGAATATCAATGTTTCTCTTTTGAAGGAGAGTTGTCAAATCTAAATTTTTTTTGGCATAGCCATCTAACTTATTCTCATAGAAATGTACTTCATCATGGTTAGTCTTATTACAATAAGCACACTTTGGTCTTTCTAGCTTTGATTTACCCCCCTTAGGATGAGGTGGCTCTAATGGACTATGAGTGCTAGAATCAATCTTAGATTCTGTAGAATGAGACTTCTAATTCTTCTCCTTTGTCCCTGAAGATGACTGAGCTACCAATGCATGAGTCTATAAGCTTATGAGAGAATCAAACTGAGAGAGCTTGGATTTCTCTCAAGTCAAATGATCACAAAAACTTCAAAGGATGGCATGGTAAATCTATTACCCAAAGCATCTTTGGTGGAATAGAAGGTATAATAAAAAATCTAAAAGTTTCCACAAAGCTTAGAAAGAATTAGGTAAATACACTCAGTGTCAATCTTCATTTTCTCACAACCTTGTAATAAAGATATTAGTTTTTTGAATTTCACTAAGAAGTCCTCAATGGAGGGAAAAATATCTAGTATAAGTGAGGTAAGATCTACCTCAATCTGAAGAGCTATAAACTCATTGACTATACCAAACAAGCCTTCAAGCTTGGTTCACATAGCTAGAGGAGTATTGCACCCATCTAGATGAAACTGTAGACTATCTGAGACCTACAAAGAAATAAATCTTATTGCCTCATCCATCTTTTTCCTATGTTTCATGACCTCAAAAGGCCTCTATAAAATTGGTTGCACTACATCTAAACAAGACCACAACTTTTTTGACCAGAGAAGTCATGTCATCAAGGTCTTCCATGTGTGATAATTATGACGAGTCAGAAGTTCTAGACAAGAAGAGGTCTTGACCATTGTTTTTAGAAGGTTTTGAATAGTTTTTGAATGTATTTATGGTATACATAAGTAAATAATAGAAACAATATGAACAAACACCCCCCATAATGCAAAAACTAAACCCCAACTGCTAGAAAGAATGCATAAATGAGAGAAAAGAAAAATAGCTTTAGAAATGAAAAAGAAGAACAAATACTTGGTATCAAATATTGGTGAAATGATAGAGAATCTAGAAAGTGCTCAAGAAAATATTTCCAACACTTTTTTCAAAATGGGAAATGGAGCTATAATGAAGAAGTTATGCCCCCGAAAGATATAAGTCATCAATAGACTTCAAGCACCAAAACAGACATCAATCTAGAAAAAAAAAAAAAAAAACCAAAAATGTTAGATTATGTTGACTGATCAGGAAAGTAATGTACATACTTCATAAAAAAAATTGACTGTGGCTGACATGGTAGCCGACATATTATGGCCGACATGTTGTAACCCTAAAACAAATAAAATACTTGTATAAAAGGGTTTAGGGTTAGGTATTTTTCATTATGTTGTGATGTGAAATTGGTTCTTGTGGCGGTATTGAGTTGTAAGGGATTAGAGATTGTAATCAGGTTGTAATCACTAGATTGTAATAAGATCAGACTTGTTGTTTGGTGGATGTGGCCCAGGGATTGGGTGAACCACGTTAAATCTTAGTGCCTTGTGTTCATTTCTGTGTGATCTATTATTTTTTATTATCAATTATATTTGCATATAGTTTTATTTCTATCCATGGTTTATCCTAACAAGTGGTATCAGAGAGAGGTTGTCTTTCAGTTATCCTCTATAAGAAAGTCTCACGGTTAAGTGGGAGTCTCATGGTTGAGTGGGAGCAATGGCAGATGAGGGTAAGCTGAGGGTTGATAGGTTTAATGGGTAGAACTTATAGTTATGGAAGATGGAAATGGAAGACTATCTTTATCAGAAGGATTTATGGAAGTTGTTGGATGGCAAAGCCAAGAATCAGGGAACTATGTCAGAGGTTAAATGGGATCTTTTGGACAGAAAGGCACTCGAAAGCATTCAGTTATGCTTGGCACCATCGGTGGCATTTAATATTACAAAAGCAAAGATGACAGAAGATTCGATGAAAACCCTAGAAACACTGTATGAAAAGCCCTTCGCTTCAAACAAGGTATTTCTCATGAAGCATTTATTTCATATGAAAATGGTAGAAGGTGGATCTATTGCAGATCATTTAAATGAGCTTAATACTATTACTAGTTAGTTATCTTCTGTGGGTATCAATTTTGATGAAGAAATTAGGGCTCTCTTGATTTTGTGTTCTTTTCCTGAAAGCTGGAATGGCTTGGTAATGGCAGTGAGTAATTCTATTCCTGGATCTAGTAACCTAAAATATGATGATGTGATCGGTGTTGTTTTAAGTGAGGAAACTCGTAGGAAATCCTCAGGTGGATCTACATCAAGAAGTGCTTTGAATGCACAAAGTAGGGGCAGAACAACTGAGAGATGAAGTAACTCTGGAAATTGTGGAAAATCAAGAGGAAAGTCAAAGGGGAAGAGGTCTCAATCAAGAGGACCAAATGATTGCTGGTACTGTGAGAAACCAGGTCATAAAAAGAAAGATTGTTGGAATCGCAAGAAAAATGAAGGAGATAAATCAGATGGAGATAAGGAGGCAAATGTGGTAAGTAACAAATCCAAAGAGGATGCTTTGCTTCTGTCTTTAGAAAGTGTTGATAATTCATGGGTTTTAGATTCTGGTGCTTCATTTCATGCTACACCTCATAGAGGTTATTTCATTGATTATGTCCAAGAGGATTTTGGGCTTGTTTATTTGGGGGATAATGAACCTTGTCAAATTGTTGGAAAGGGAAAAATTAAGATTAAGTTGCAGAATGGGAATCATTGGCTACTACATGAGGTAAGACATGTTCCAAAGCTAAGTAGGAATTTAATTTTAGTAGGGCAACTCGGCGATGAGGGTTGTGTAGTTACTTTTAATAATAAAAATTGGAAGGTTTCAAAAGGTTCCCTTGTAGTAGAAAAAGGTGTGAAAGCAGGCACCTTATATCTTTGTACAAGTCATATTGTTCCTTCTACTTTGATTGTTTCAGAGAAAAATGAATGTTCGAGAACAATTGCTACAGTTGAGCAGGGAGAACAAATAGCTACTATAGATTCTGATACAGTGTTGTGGCACAACAGACTTGGGCACATGAGTGAGAAAGGTATGAAAGTACTTCATTCAAAGAAATTTTTACCAGGTCTAAAATGTGTGAATATGGATTTCTGTGAAAGTTGTGTGTATGGAAAACAAAAGAGAGTGAGTTTTGTAAAGACTCGGAAGGAAAACAAAAAGAAGAAATTAGAGCTTGTGCATACATATGTAAGGGAACTAGCTTAGGTATCTTCCCTTGGTGGCTCTCATTATTATGTTACATTTATAGATGATGCAACGAGAAAAGTATGGGTTTATTTCCTTAGACAAAAATCTAATGTATCTCAAACTTTTAAGAAATGGAATTACTTGGTTGAAAATGAGACTGGTAAGAAATTAAAATGTCTCAGATCTGATAATGATGGTGAGTATTGCAGTCATAAATTTGAAGATTATTGCTCCACTAATGGTATTTGTAGACAAAAAACTATTCCAAGAACTCCACAGAAAAATGCAGTGGCTGAACGCATGAACATGACTATAATGGAGCGTGCAAGGAGCATGAGGTTGCATGTTGGGTTGCCCTTACACATGTGGGAAGAGGTTGTCAATACTACAGTATATTTGATTAATAGAGGTCCCTCTACTCCTTTGGGCTGTGGTATTCTAGAGGAGGCATGGATTGGTAAGAAGGTGAGTTATTCGTTTCTCAAGACCTTTGGTTGTGAAGCTTTTGCTCATATAGATGCTGAAAATAGAACCAAGTTGGAAGCTAAATCAAAGAAATGTGTCTTTTTTGGATATGGCATTAATGAATTTGGTTATAGGCTTTGGGATTTTGAAAATCTTAAAAATTTTAGAAGCCGGGATGCCATATTCAACGAGAAAGTGTTGTACAAAGATTTGTTGCAGCAACATGAGAAGAAATAAAATGATTATGTAGTGCTGGATGATACTCCAAAAGATGATGTTCCAGCCATTCCTCATGATATGCAACAATCACAGCAACAAATACCGCACACACTGGTGAATGTTAGATGGTCAACGAGGCAAATTAGACCTCCACAAAGGTTTTCTCCCTCTTTGTATTCTATTTTACTTACTGATGCTGGTGAACCTGAAAGTTATGATGAAGCTGTGCAGGTGGATACTAAGATTCAGTGGGAGTCTGCAATGAAAGATGAAGTGGACTCTTTACTAAAGAATGAGACATGGGATTTATGCAAGTTGCCTGCAGGTAAAAAGGCTTTACAGAATAAGTGGGTTTATAGGTTGAAAGAAGAGGAAGGAGGTAAGAAAAGATTTAAGGCCAGGTTATTTGTAAAAGGATTTGCACAGAAAAAGGGAATTGATTTTGATGAGATATTTTCTCCTATTGTTAAAATGACTTCTATCTGTACTATTTTAAGTCTTGTGGCTACTAAAGATTTGCATTTAGAGCAACTGGATGTTAAAACAACCTTTCTTCATGGTGATTTGGATGAAAAAATATATATGGCTCAGCCACAGGGTTTTGAGGTCAAAGGTAAGGAGAACTTAGTGTGCAAATTGAAAAAAAGTTTATATGGCTTGAAGCAAGCACCTCTGCAATGGTATCTAAAATTTGACAGTTTTATGCATGAGCATGGATATAACAGGTGTCATTCAGATTACTATGTTTATTTTAAGAGGTTGGATGATGATAACTACATTATTTTATGTTTATATGTTAATGATATGCTTGTAGCTGGGTCTAACATGGATCATATTAAGGGGCTAAAATGCTAGTTAGCACATGCATTTGCTATGAAGGATTTGGGGGCAGCAAAAAAAATCCTTGGTATGAAGATTTGCAGAGATAGGAAGAACAGAACATTGACGCTATCTCAAGTTGATTATGTTGAGAAGGTGTTGCAACGTTTCTCTATGGAGAATGCTAAAGCTATTAGCACACCTTTACCTGGTCATTTGAAATTGACTAAGGAGATGTTTCCTAAGACACAAGAAGAGGAGGATAAGATGTCCAAGGTACCCTATGCTTTAGCTTTAGGAAGCTTGATGTATGCTATGGTATGCACTAGGCCAGATATTGCCCATGCAGTGGGAGTTGTTAGCAGGTATATGAGTCATCTAGAATTTGAGCATTGGAATGTTGTCAAGTGGATTCTCAGATATTTGAGAGGAACATCCAATAAGTGTTTACACTTTGGGGGCTCTACTACTGATTTACAGGGCTATGTTGACTCAAATTTGGCAAGGGATATTGATACCAGGCAGAGTACTACAGCTTATGTCTTTACTGTTGGTGGGGCAGTCGTGAGCTAGGTTTCTAGGTTACAGAAGATTAATGCTTTATCCACTACAGAGGCAGAGTATGTTGCTACTACTAAGGCAGCCAAGGAGATGATATGGCTTTAGTTCTTCTTGGAAGAATTGGGACATCCTCAAAAGGATAATTATTTGTTCACAGATAGTCAGAGTGCCATTCATCTTGCAAAGAATTCAGCTCTGCATTCTAAGACCAAATACATACAGTTGCAGTACCATTTCATTTGGTTAGTTTTGGAGGATGAACAATTAAAGCTAGAGAAGATACATATAAATGACAATCTAATAGATATGTTGGCAAAGGTTGTAACAAGGGAGAAGCTGAACTCCTCTTCAGCTTCGGTTGGTCTTTTAGACTGAACATGAATAAAAGAACAACAGAGTCCAAGGTGGTTTGATCCAGTGGGAGCCCCATGTGGTAGTGGTATTGCTACAAGATTAGTCTCCAAGTGGGAGATTGTTGTTTAGTGTGGAGCCTAATCAGTCCCCAAGTGGGAGATTGTTAGATTATGGTGACTGATCAGGAAAGTACTGTTGTAACCCTAAAACAAATAAAATACTTGTATAAAAGGGTTTAGGGTTAGGTATTTTTCATTATGTTGTGATGCAAAATTTGTTCTTGCAATGGTATTGAGCTGTAAGGGATTACGGATTGTAATCAGGTTGTAATCATTGGATTGTAATAAGATCGAACTTGTTGTTTGGTGGGCGTAGCCCAGGGATTGGGTGAACCACGTTAAATCTTGGTTCCTTGTGTTCATTTCTATGTGATCTATTATTTTCTATTATCAGTTATATTTGCATATAGTTTTATTTATGTTTGTGGTTTATCCTAACAAAAAATTCCTATTCCATTATCTCCATCTTGGAATCAGAGTTCTAGCACTTCTTTCAAATTGAAAAAAGACCCCTGTATGCACAAGATATATCCAAAAAACTAATAGGGCCCTTAAAAATACAAGAATTTTTTATTTTTATTTTTTAAACAAAAATAAATAAAATTCCACAAAACACACTGGCAGAGTGGTGGTAGAGTGGCCCACTAGTGGTGGTGGTAGGCTAAGTAGTGGGCAAGAGGATCTCAGGAGGAGCAGTAGTGACCAATGGGAGAAGCGATAGTAGCATGCCAAATTCCTGAACATGGCACTGGGAATTTTTGGTGAACTGAGACACAACTGTCAGTAGTTAGAAGATTTCTACCGTGCCTAGAAATTTTTTCAGTGCTAGGAAATGGTTTTGCACATCGAAAGGCCATTTTTCAACTTCTAAATTTATTTATTTTTAAACTACATCGTAACACATGTAGGAGGTCGTATGTCCTGTTGAGCAAAAAAAATTGCCTCTCGAATAAACATTGTCCAAAATCAACAAACTTTATATGTAAATAGGGGTTTTAACACCTAAATCCATCTATGAGGTCTATTTGGCCTCAAAGTGCTACAAAAATTAGAGACCCCCCTATTTTTACTTGAATTACCCAAAAAACTCTAGATCTATTTTGTCAAACCCTTGTTCTCATTTTTCTCCAAATAAAAAACAAGCTACAATATATTTGGCTCTGATACCATGAAGGATTTGAGTAATATGAAATATAAATCCATAAAGCTCGATGAATACCTGCATGTAAAACCCTATCATAGAGAAGAAAAAGACAAGAAGAGGTGAGAGTTTTCTTTGAAAATATCCAAATTGTATTCTCAAAAATAAAAAATATACAAGATACTTACAAATGATTTATCCTTATAGAAGGAGATTGAAACCTAAAAAGGCTAACCTGAAAGGCACAAAGGGTAACCTAAAAGGTAAATGCTATTTCATAATTACTAGTTAATTATTGCATATGAATACAAAAGGTGCATAAAGTGAAATCTTAAGAAGGGAGAAAAGGTAATTTCATTAATGAAATTAAATTAACCTTTTCCTCTAACACAATCCAAACTCATTCTCAATTGTGTTCTTAAACAAATTAAACTTCTTAAATGCTTTTGACTTTGTTCTAAGGAAAACTACCCACAGCATCCTAGTGAAGTCATAAAAAATAATCATGAAGTACCTTTCACCATAGAATCCTCTTTTCTTTGTGGGGCCACTCATATCTATGTGAATAATCTCCAACTTTGGTTTTGTAGAAAACTTCTTGCTAGGAAAAGAACTTTTCTTTTGCTTAGCCAAAGTACATTCCTTGCACAAAATATTAGTAGGCTTCACAATTTTTTGTAAATCCCAAACAGAAAATGTACTAATTTCTTTCACAATATTATCAAAATTTATATGACAATACCTTCTATGCCACAACCAATTGTTATCAACTTTAGCAATAAAACATGTCATCTCAGTTGGATTCAAATAAAAAATATCACGTCTAGATCTTGTACCAATTCCAATCATCTTAACATTCTTGTCCTTAATGATACATGTCTTCTCTATGGACTATAAATGATATCCCTTATCAACCAACTATCCAATACTCAAAATTTTATGTTTCAATCCATCAAGAAAATAAACATCATATGTGTTAGTTTTCCCTTCAAGAGTAATAGATCATATTCCCTTGATATTGCAAGCCGAATTGTTGCCCAACTCTAACAATTCCTCCATCATGGTTGTTGAACTTAACAAATGTATTCATATCACTAATAATATGATGTGAATAACCAATATTTATGATCCAATCATATTTCTTCACAACATGTGACACTAAGACTTTCTCTTCTCTGACTTCTTTTTTAGGATTTTCTTCATTTATAAAAAAAATCCTAACTCATCATCACTTTTACTCTTTTCTTCATATTCATCAGCATTTTCATATAAAGATTCTCTAGGCCTTTTAGACTTGAAATCATTTTTATACTTATTTTTCTCTTAGGAAATGTAGAAGCATAATGACCAAACTCATTACAAGTCCAACATTTAAATATTTTCTTACCATCTAGTTCTCTCTTTACAATAAAGGTAATTCCTTCTTGAATATTTCTATTTTCCTCAGATCTAGATCTACTACTGCTAGCATAATCTCCACTGGTGCTTTCACTCCTTGATAAGGAAGGGTGAACTCTTAATGTGCTAAAGGTAGTCTCTTCTCTAGGAAAATCTCCAAAATATTTCAAACTTATTTATGTTGCTTCCAATCTTCAATGAACAGTCTCTCTAGAAAATTTCTCAATACAAGGTATCACTTTCTTAAGTATTTGTGTTGTCTACTTGAATGGTGGTGTCAAATACTTCAATACCTTCCATATGATCTCATCCTCATCTTTAGTTCCATTACAAGACTTGATTCCTACAAAAAAATGATATTCTACCAATATAACTTCTTAGAGATTCATCTCCATCTTTTTATCCTTTTGAAATAAACATATCCAATTTTACAATTTGATTCTCTTAGTATGCTTAGCACCTTCAAAATTAGCCTCGAAAGCTTTCCAAATTTCATGAGATAATCTTAAGGATTTTACTTGAGTGTACCCATTTTTAGGAAGAGTTGACAATAGTGCTTCTCTAGAAAGCATGTTACCCATGAAAAAATCTCTTTCAACTTCACTACACTCTTCAAGCTTGTTTTCTTCAACTAATTTCTTTCCATTCTTTTTAATTATCCAATATCTTGGACCCATGCATAGAATATGTGTCTTAATTTTCTCTTTCTAGCTATCATAGTTAACTCTATCAAACTTACAACTTTCTTTTCTAACTCGCCATTGATCTCCTTAAGTTGTTAAGAATTTTCTTCAAGGACTTGATGCTTTGATATAAATTGTTAGAAACTAAAGTCCACCAAGATAACCAAGAATGAGGAGGGGTGAATCAGTTATCTGATCAATACAACTTTTACTAACCGTATTAAACTTAAAACATGTGATCAACATAAACAACAACTATAAGAAGATACACATACACAATAACACCATATATGTTAATTAGGGAAACCCTTGATTAGAGGGAAAACCTCTATGAGGATGGTACCCACAAAATAATATACTAATATAAATGTTCCTTGGAGCCAATGAAATTGATTTAGTACATATCGGTCCCTATTAGGAGACTTTGGAACCATGTAAGGATATTCCTACTCTATTAGGAGTTGTGCCAACCTTATTAGTTGTTTCAACCCTATTAGGAGTTCTAGAAGGCAGAAGGAGCTACTATCAAATTAGATTTAGAGGCAAGACCACCAAAATCACTATCCAACTAGCTTCTGTATCATTCCTTTTAGAATAATAGAAAATATTGTTGATCTTAACAACTCAAACTCTTTCTTTTTCTTCTTACCATGCCTTTTTCACACCAAGCACTTCTTAGATCTTAACACTAGATCTCAAAGTTTGCATCAGAATGATCGCTTTGATCACTTCCTTGCATTCACCAAACTTCACAAATCCAATACAATCCACTTAGATCCTTTTACAACAAAGGAAATAATCCTTTCTTTATACCAAGTCTTTATAATAATTCATTGATCAGCCTTGAGGTTTTTCCAATTTATTATAATAGGACCTTATTAAGATAATACAATTCATTACATCTTTTCATAATTACAAAATACTATCAAGTCACACTCTTCTCAACTTCTCACACATGTGACCTCATAGTTTATGCACTTGTTGACATCATTGCCAAATTTTCTTTTGTCTCTGTCTAACTTCTCTTAACCAAATTCTATCCCTATTAGGAGATATAATTTGAACACCAGAAACCACTTCTCAAGTACTATGTCTACAAACTATCTTTTGTAAATCAATAACTACTACTATTCTTTGACTTTTTTGCATGCACTCATAGCCATGTCATTTGGACACATTTTAGAACATTTCCTCAACTGCACTTGACCTCATCTTCAATACTCAACTTGCATGACCTCAATCTCTATCTGCTTCTCTGCCAATCTTCTCAGTATGTTGAGATCAATGACAAACATAGTAATAAATGCAAGACACACTCATGTTAATTGTCTTTTCATTGTTCCAACAATACTAGAATACTCCCCCATATGAATATCAACAACATTCATGCTAACTATTCTACCTCTGCTATGGATCATGAAATTAAATATTGTTTGTTACTAAACAAAGATTCCAATCTTCCACCAAGAAAGAATGCTCCACCACTTATGCTCTTTCTATCATCAACATTTCCTACCCAATCAACATCAATATATGCACCTAATGTGAAATTTTTAGATATATCATACCATAAAGTAAAATATATTATTCCCTTCAAATATATAAGAATTCCAGTTACTATAACTAGATGCACGTTCCTTTTGGATCTTCTTGGAATATCACTACAATCCCAACTACATTAGCAATATCTATCCTTGTATGATTCAAATATTGCTATCTTCCAATCATATATCTATACCTTATTTGCATAGCATTAGGTGATTCATCCTTATTAGACAATTTGCATCCAATCACCATAGGTGTTCCAATTGTTTTACACTTTTTTATACCAAAGCTTACTAGTAATTCTTTAAGATGTGATGAAGGGTGGTTCCCTTAATACCATTAACACATAATAGAAATAAAGAAATAATAGCAATTTACAAGAAAAAAATATGGGCTTCTTGTTATTGCCACAAATGTGGAATTACAAAATTTTAGAATTATAATATGCTAACCCACATGGTCACCTTCATTACAGTAATCTACAAGACAAAGCTACAAACTATCACTTAGAGTTATCCTAGAAAATTTATGGGCATCTCTTAAATAGGAAATTTATGTTTTCCATGATGATTCTAACACTCAAACTTAATACCTAGGGCTAATAGACCCTAACAATACATATAGAGTTGACCAAATACACTTTTGATATTTATTTTGGAAGTTTTGGTTGGCCCAACTTTGGAAGACCATAACTTTCAAATGGTTGCCCCGATTGGCTATGATAACCACTTTTTAGAAGCCTTGTCTTGGAACATTTAGGGTTTCAACAGTGAGCCTACACTCTTTATACCAAAATTGCCTACTAAAAATCTAGAATAAATCTATGAATACTCATGATATGGCACTGAGCCTCAACTGGTAGGCTGATATATCCAAGATGAACATCCACCTCTAAAATTAGGACATTTTGAGCTTGTATGATAGACTAACTAAGCAACAAGCATCTAGAAACAACAAATCTACATTGAGACAACCCTTATCCAAGAAAGAAAAAGGAAATATTTTTGGGTGATGCAAGATTACTCTTAGACCCATGATGCTCCTGCAGCAAAATGCTTAGTCTATGATATAAAAATGGCATCCTTATTCTTTTTTATTTACAATCCCAAAAAATACTCCATTTCACCATTCATAGAAATCTTAAATTCATTCTTTATTTCATCATAAAAATTCTCACTTGCTTCATCGTTACCTCCAAAAATAATATCATTAACAAATACAAAAGGGTAAGTGCACAAAGTTGTGGTACCAAAAGGGGGGCATATGATGCCACTATTTTTTGAAATTAACAATTTCTCAACTTTAAATAGAATTTGAAGATAGTTGTACACTCAAGTTTTCAAGATATGGTGAAGTGTAAAGTCATAGTCCTTTGAATCTAGTTTCTAAACTACCAATTATTTTTTAAATGGTGGAGTTTAAGGACCTCAAAAAAGGGGACCATACAAAGTGGTACTATTTTTTAGTGAAAACATAACATAATGTTAGGTGTGGTCTCTCTAAAGGGTAATCACACATAGTTGTGGACCAAAAAGATGCCACTTTTTTTTCTAATCTAAGCAATAGTCTGATTGTAGTATAGCGTGATCACACTATAGTCCGATCATGCTATGGTTTGGGTGAGACAAACTTGTAGTTCATGAAATTAAAAGGGTAGTGCAATCAAACTATTTGAAACATCAACGAATAAGGTAGCACTATATAGCACACTCTTTTTTTGTTAACTTTTTTGGTTTTAATGGTTTTTTAAATTTTTAGTTTTTTTAGTTTTTAAAAATAGTATTTGTTTAATTGTCAGGTAATGTAGTAAATCTACCACCTAATCCACCTATAGAAAATTCTCCAATCCCACAAAATCCACCACCAAACCCTCCATAGGATCAATCAAAAAATCGTCAAAATGAAGAACCACTTCGACAACCTCCACCAATTGAAAGATCTCCTTCAGGAACCCAATAAAGTTTTTTGAATAAAATTGAAAGAGGAAAAACCAAGTTAGAAATAATTATTAGGAGGCTAAAGAGTTTGCTTCAAAACAATCATGGTAGGGCACTATTGGCACAATCCCTTGAGACCATTATGGGTTAGGAAACATCTATTAGTGGTCAACTGAATCTAAGGAATAATAAAAGAGAAGAAAAAAAAATTATTCTAATAAATTGTCATATGAAGATATAAAAAATAAGCAGATTATCAAAGATGACATATTTGCTTTGTTTAAAAAGCCAAGAGAACAAAACACATTTTGAGCTATAACTAAAAGCCTTCCCATCCATTGGTGCATTCATGAAGGTAATAAAAATAAGTTTTGGGATAGATGGTGATGGTGTTTGATCCCCTTCCTTCTAACAATCTTGATATATGACCAAACCATAACTCATAAGGTTTTTTACATGTTCCTTACCTAATTTGAACTTTTTTCATAGTATATACTACAGTGGTAATTGCTTCTCTCCAATGGACATGTACTGCATTACCTTCAAGAAACATTGCTCTAGCTATCTCACTCACTATTCTATTGCTTTTATTCTATCACATTCTATTGTAGATTCTTATGTGTTGAAACCTTCCTTAAAAATTCCATTATCCTCTCAAAAACTATTAAATTGATTAGAAGTATATTCTCCTCTTCTTTTAGACCTTAGATAGTTGGTTCTTGTACTAGATTCATTTTCAACTAAATCATTGAACATCTTGAATTTGTCAAAATCCTTAGATTTCTCCCTTAGAAATGTTACCCAAGTCATTCTTGTCAAATCAATAACAAAAATAATGAAATTACTCTCACTGTAGAAATTTCTAGTCTTTGTAGGATCACATGGATTCGTATGGATGATTTCCAATTTTTTTGTAGTAAATGCCTTGCTAGCAAATGAATTTTCCTCATGTTTAGCCATCACACACACCTTGCACATCATGTTAGAAAGTTTTACAATATTTGATAGGTCTCTTATAGAATTAGAGTTACTCACCTTCACTATATTATCAAAATTTATGTGACAAAATATTTTATTCCATATCGAACTATCATCCACTTTAGCAACCAAACAACTAATCTCAATGGTATTTAATTGAAACCCATTACCTCTAGTTCTTGTGCTTATGCCAATCATTTATCCATATTTATCCTTGATTGTACATGTCTTTTTAATGAATTGTAGATGATAGATCTCATCAACAAGCTTTCCAACGCTTAACAAGTTATACTTTAAGCCATTAACTAAATATACATCCTCAGTATTAGTCTTACCATCAAGACTAATCAATAATTTTTCCCTAATAGGATAAGGCACATTATTTCCAACTCTAGCTATGTAGTGCCGACCCATATCTTTCTTGTCTATTCTAATTACAAAACTCTTTTAGGCATTTTTTCATGCATGTTTTGGACATATCAGATATACTTGATTTATAGTTATATGACATTACTTCATGACTTGATTATATATCTAGATTGATTACGTAGTTGATACAATTCATGTGTTATTTGATGATAATGATTACTTTCATAATGATGATGCATTAAATACTCTTAGATAGTAAATACAATTTCTTTCATGATGATGATTTATTTATATTGAATTATGATGCTATTTATACTCACGACTTATTTATGGTACTTATCCCATACCTACGTATGTATGGTCTATGTGTCTATTTTTTATTCCTATTTGATGTGCATGATATGGTTGAGGGAGGGAGTCATACTCACCTTCTAGTTGGGATCTACATGATGTACTAGCAATCTCTGCCATTTTCTATTTAGTATATGTATATATAGATATATATATGCTTTCCCTTTACGCAAGTTGTAGGCACTAGACATCGACTTCCTTGAATTGCTAGGATGAGTGTGCCCTATCGCAAGAACTCAGTGGTAAGAATGGGGATATATTCTTTAGATATGATTCCAACAAATGCATAATTACTTTTCTTGAGAATAAGGACATGTATCTAACTACCTACCCTTTTGAAACCCATGACTTTTTCCTTTTGTATGTTGTTTCATTTTGACTTTGGTCGATTTTGCTTATGATTGTTTTAATGTGGATTTGACTATGTGATTTACTTGATAAAAGGTTTAATTATTATGCTTAGATTAATCTTATGATATTCAAATTTTAAATATTATTTGATTAAAAAAATTAAAATATGATGATAATTAATTAGAAATTAAATGAATATATGCTTTAATTTAAAAGCCTAATTTGAAAAATTGAATAAAAGAAAATTTAAAATTTAAATATTAAATATTGATTTGTTATAATTGTTTAATTAATAATTATTAAATTCAAGTTGGATTGAAATAATTTAATTATTATTAATTAAAATAATATATTATGCCATAAAAAGTGTGTGTACTAATTAATAAAGTGGAGAAAAGAATAAACTTATTTTAATTAATTTAGGGGCTTTAAGTCTACATGAGAGGATTAAATATTTGAAGCAGTTATTATTTAATAAAGTTAGTGTCTTTTTAGAAAATAAAAGAACAGGAACCCTAGATAGGTTTAGGACCCTTTATTAGAAGGCTTCTTGTTCATTTTTTGGCACATGGGTTTGGAGGAGCAAAATTGGAATTGAAGTAAAGAATTGTTCAAAGTTTGGAAGGGTTTGCATGCATTCACAAATTGTCTTAGATTTCAGTTGGTGTTTGGGGGTATGAATTAAAAACTTGTTGTAATTTCATTTTAAAAGATTTCTATTCTATGTGTCTTCATGACTGCTTGTGAATCGAATTATCATTTTTTTTTTAATTGATATTTGAATCAAGAAATATATTTTTTGAATTTTAATGGCAAACCTGTTTGATCATACTATAAGAAAAACTTGATTTGAGATTGGCATAATTGAGAGAGTCATAAATATATTTAGGAAATGATTATTTGAAAACCCATCATTTTCATATTGAGAAATTTCAAACTATAAGAATTTGGAGTAAAAATAACAAGTTTTGGTGGATGGAAATAATTCTTTACTATTTTATGAATTGGTTTAGAAATATATATACCATTTTTAAAAATAGTATATATTATTTACAATTTTTTTTTAAATAATGAAATTTAAAAAATTATTAGTGGAGGGTTTTACCCCCTCTGTCAACTATTGCTTAGTAAGTTGAGGTTGCCCAAGGCAACATGAGATCCACGTAGGCAATACCACATTATGGGGTATATTAAATTTTTAATTAATATTAATTTTTAAATAATAATAATGTTAAATTTTTAAATAATAATTATAATTTATTTAAATTATGTCTTAAATTATATTTAATTTAATTTAAAATAAATATACTAAATGTTTTAAATTTAGTTATTGATTTTTCAATCAATTTATGTAAGTAAATAAGAATTATAATAATGATTATTTTTAAATAAATTTATTAAAATCATTATGTCACAAATGTTAGTATTGCTAGATTTTTAATAATGAATATTAATAAAAAAAGATTGCTTTCTTTATATTCAATGATTTATACCATCTTGATTTATCTTGAAGTATTTAAATTGTAGAAATTATATTCTTCTTTTAGAAACATATAAACCCATCCAAATGGTCAAACTAGACATTAGAAAATCATTTTCATTTAAACCATAATATTGAAACCTTGTATATTTTATGTTCTTATCTAAAGTTATGGTTTTATTTCATGATGGCTTTTATATGAATATTTAACTGGCCAACTAGGATGTATACCAGAGGCATCTATTGAGAGTTATTTTATGATGTTTATTTGATTGGATGTCATTATATATTTTATGTTTTAAATTGAGATATGTTAATGGGACTTAACTTTGATGAGCCTTTATGGTGACTTAGATTTAAGAAAAGTGCTTATTTGGGTTTCTTATCATAGAACTAAATTGGATCTTTCTTTCTTTTTTGATATGGGACACATTTGTGGTTTGTGAAATTAGGAGAGGTTGTCTAGGTGCATTTCTATGGGGGTGGCTTATAATAGGGGTTTGGGGCCCAAAGTGGTTCGGACTAGGGTAACCTATTGTACATTGTTTAACAAGTGATAACATAGTAAATATATTTTTTATAACATGAAAAAGATAAATTAGAGATCTTACCCATCCATGCCTTGAGTGCTTGTATAGGCTAAGGATGGGAATGGTATGATACCTAGTGAGAGGTATGACTAGTTTCCTTTTCATCACAAGAGGATATTCTGGTTCCTCATGTGTCATGTTGAGGTTCCAAGGTCTAGAGTGACCAATCCAAGGTAACTCAATGCTTAAGGGTTTGGGGCTAGTGAGAGACCATTCTAGGGTAACTTAAGTAGTTTGACTACGTGATTATGCTCCTTGATATGTAGCATGGGTCTCCTCTATAGATTTTATTTTCCTTTGGTGGTAATTTTATTATTGGTGTATTTATTATTGGTGACTTAATCTCATTGATGATGATTATCTATCTATTGGCTATTGTGCTTTTAGCATTTTGGCATTTGAATTGGAAGTGTTATTCTTTTAGTGGTTGTATCTTCTTTGGTTTTAATACTTTTTTTTTACTTGGTATCTGGATGTTTGTTTTGGAATGTGATGATTATGTTGGTTGTTTTTCTTTTTGAATTTTTTTATCTTTTCTTTATGAGTATTTGGTGTACCTTTGAGGTAGATTGAGCTATTAGGATTCTTGACCTAGGATTTACTTTTGTGATTCAATTATCTTTATTTGGATCATACATTAGCTTCCCTACACCATGAGAGTGGTGCCTTACTAGATTACCACAAGGTTGAGAGGTAGTGACTTCTTATCATTTGGGTTTCCTCACAGATTGAAAAACATTAGAATTTTGTTAATGTAGTTGTACCATTATCATTCTTATTCTTATCTTTGAGACTTATATTTAGTTGATGTACAAATGTATCATTTATCTTGTATTTTGGGATCCTATGAGATGTTGTATTGTATATTGATGTACTTGTATTCATTATTACATACATTTCTACATGTGCAGTAGATAATGTATCTAGATTTAGTTCATTGTATTAGTTATGCTTATGTATTTTCTTATGAGATTACAAGTCTGTTATTCATTTATTATGAAGCCTCACCCTGACCCATCATAGCATAGATATTTTATTTACATTTTGAGATTTGAGCCTTTGCTATTTTGACATCTATTCAAGATTTAGATGGACAAGATTGTGTTATCTAATTATTTTGATACTTCGTTAGTGTTTTACAGTTATGATATGCACTAAAAAACTAATATTATGTATGAAATGATTGAATAGATATAGATGTAGTTTTATGACATGATAACATTAGTTTATAGTGCGATGCAAAATGTTAAATTGGATTATGATTATTTATGATATGCAGATAAATGGTGGATTTAATATGACAATTTATGATATGTAGATAAATGTTAAGTTGAATATGATGGTTTAGGATATGCAGACTTATTATGATGATTTATGATATGTAGAATTGAGATTCTAACACCTTGAATGATTTAATTGAAATGGTTAGGAAAGGGAATTTAAATTGAATTATGTAAATATGGATTTTGTAAAATTTAAATTATGCATTTATGATACATATTTTATATGACCTCCTTGGACTACTAATGCTTTAATTTTATGTGCAAGAAGTGGAACCATGGAAATTCTTGGGGTAAACAAGTTCCAAACCTTTGTGAACATAGTTTAACCAAGGAGGATCTTTGGAAGATTCAAAAGCCTTCCTATGAAAGTATTTTTCTTTGTAAATGTGATTTTGCCTACATGTAGGAATGTTTAATCATAAGGATGCCTTAGGAGCATGTCATGGTAATGTGGAATGTGTTTTTATGTGTCACTTGACACTTGTGGATTTTTTGTGTAATTGACATGTCATTTAGGGTTTTGATCATGGTGGAAATTTACCCTAAAACTAATTACCCTATTAATGAGTAAGTAAACCCACTTGACAATGGGTATGATGGGTCACAATCAAAGGAAATTCGAATTTGAACTTGACTAGGGTTTTGAGGGGTCATTAGGTGGTCCCAAGGTGTCTTTTATGGTAAAATAAGTTACCCATATGATAGTATATCAAGTTAGGGACCTAGTTTTGACCATGTGAGTGCCTAGACAACCTGGGGGGGCCAATTACCCATGCATTCTTCCATCAATTCGAATTTGAAGTTGTCACATGTATTTTCTCCCATGTTCCCACTACGTTGTATATAGAAAATTTAGAGGAGACAAGCTTGTATGAGAAAGTGGCTAGGTGTTTTTGCTAAAATAGTTAGTGGGAAGGCCTTATTAGAGAGTCTTGGTCAAATTAGTGGGTTGTTCACCCATTCTCTAAGTTTAGAGATAGTTAGGGTTTTGGAGGGAGATTAAGGGATCTCTACTACAACTATCATTGCCTTTAGCATGGACCAAGGTTGGTGTCTCAAAACATGTTTCCTTTCTTTCTTTCTTTTAGTATGGCAAAATAAATTTGCAAGTGTGAAGGATTTGTCAATGGAGCATGCATTGTTTTGTAAATCTTGCATTGTGGACTTTGGTATTGTGTTGTGGTAATGTGAATGTGTATTGTGTTCTTGAAGATTTCTTGGTTTTTCCTTCTTGATTTCCTTGTTGGATTTGAATGTTGAATGTGATTATGGGTGTGAAGGCTTCACTCACCCTTGGGAGAGAAGAGAAGCCTTGGGTGAAGGGATTAGTTGGGCTCAAAATTGTAGTTGAGAAGATTTGCCTCATGATGAGGAGTTTTTTTAATTTCATGGAGTATGGGCTCCATTGAAGCCATATACCTTGTTGTTTTGGGAGATACGAGGGATTTTGTATGCAAGAAGGAAGAGATATTTATGATGGCCTTGAAAGGAAAATGCAATTGCAATATGATGTCTATGTTTGGTTATGGCATCTCCTCTTTGAAGAGTCCACCTTCACCCAATGTGAGATGATTCCAATGATGAATCATTGTGCAAGCCATGGGAGGGAGTTATTTGTGTTATGTGTTGTGTTCATGCAATGGAAAGTGATGTGTGTGTATCCTTTTTGGACCTTATTTTCCCTACTTGGTGGGTGGCTTCATAGAAGCTTAGGATGGGAGGTGAGCCTCCATGGTTCCTAGTTTGTGTGTTATGTGCAAGTTTTGTGAAGATGGATCCCTTGAAGGCATTAGGGTTTCACCCTTGGAAAAGTTAAACAATCAAGTTTGTAAAGAGAGATCCATGTTCCATGTCACCTCAACAGTGTTGTGATATCAATTCTCCATTTTTATTTCATTGTGTTGTAAAAGATATTTGTATCATTGTTTACCATCTAAAATTGTGGAAGGAAAATTTTGAGAAGTTGTATATATTATTCTTGTAAGGAAATATCCATTGTGAGATTTGATGTATTATAAAAAGGTTATGTATGAGATTCTTCTCCTCATGTTATTTATAAATCATTTGGTAGACATATTTCATAAAATGTTATGTGGAAGTATATTATGGGTAGATTTAGTCAACTTAAAGCATAGATGTTGCATTGCAAATTTATGTGTTATGCATTCAATTACATGGAAGAAAATCACCATGTTTGATATCTCATTGTATATGTATGCTCATCGAATTATATGGATTCCAAGTTCAAAAAAACTTTTTAGGAAGATAACACCATTTTTTCATCTAATAAATTGACTTAAATTCAGTGGTAGGATAAACATCAAAAAGATTTTAGTTGAGAAAAGAAAACATCTAGACCAAATCTATTATAAGACTTGCTATAGGTTCACATTTTTGTTGGCATTATGATACATTTTTGTCATTAGTTACAACACTTATTGGATTCTGAATGCTTACCGAGCTCTCACCGGACATTCCTTTGTAAGCCAAGCTTTACCTAGTTCTCAGTGTTTACCGAGTGATCGAGGTGAACAAAGAAGTCAGTGTTTACCGAGTGATCGAGGTGAACAAAGCAGCCAGTGTTTACCGAGTGTTCGAGGTAAAGAAAGGAATCAATTTTGACCGAGTGAAGATGTACTTAGTATTGATCGAGAACTTTGTGATAACCGAGCTCCTGAGGTTATCAAGGAAATTAATTTTACCAAGCTCAGACGGTTATCAAGGAAACTAACTATCACCGAGTCACAAAGTTCTATCGAGTGTTTCCTTTGATCAACGAGCTACGGTTCAGATAGAAGTGTTCACCGAGTGACATCTCTTCTACCGAGTCTCCAGTGGTTACCAAGTTCAGAACTACTCGAAGTGTTTAGTATGGACCGTGCCTTCACTTCTACCGAGTGCATGACAATGCCGAGTAACACAGTGGACGCCGAGTATCAGAAGGACACCGAGTCAGTTCAGTGAACCCGAGTTTTTACCTTGGGCCGACTTTGTATAGAGATTTGCACTTGTTGTTTTGGCTGACCTTGCATGTATTGTTTATTTGGATGGTATATATATGCAATGTATTGTATCATTCAAATGTAATGGTAATGAATGAAAATGTGAAAGTGTGAAAGAAATACATGCGTGCGAAAGTATGTGTGCTGAGTTGTGAAGGTATTCATCAAGGTCAAGTTTTGGAGCAGAAAAGTTTCATCTATCACATCAAGGTGAATCAGAGCATAGCGGATCTTATCAGCAATCAGTTGTAATCAGATCCACTGTTTCATTCTAACAGGTGAATCAATTTTTGTAAATCCTTTAACAAGGTAGACTTAACAGTCTTTTGTAAATCTCCTAACAGAGTGCATACTTTATTGTATGTTTGTAAATCCTCTAACAAGGTGGATCTAGCAATCCTTTGTGCTCTTAACAGGGCAGATCACCAGAAGTGGTCATTGTAAGCCTTAACCGGCCAACTTCATACTGCAGTAACAAAGCTTTGTGGGTTTCATCCCCACCCCAATTTTACTTTCTATTTGGAAGGTTTTTGGGTCACCAAATCTGTGTGTTCAAGTGTTGCAAATGATTTTGTTTCATGCTTACAATAGGTTACTTGGATGAATGGTGAATATATCAGTATGCAGTTTTATTGTTTGAAATTTTAAAAGTTACTAATTCACCCCTCCCCTCTCAGTAACTTGTCATATCTTGAATATTTCCAACAATTGGTATCAGAGCAATAAGGTTCTCAAGATAAAATTTTCACAGCTTGAGCAAAGATCAAGGACAATGGAGATATTCAGACTTGACAAAACTATTGAGAATGAAAAGCTAGATCTGAAAATGGCCATGGCTCATCTCAATGAAGCAAAAGAGCATCTTTCACAATCCTTGAAAAGAAGAAAAGAACTTGCAAGGCAAATGAATGACCATCAGTATGTTGAAGAAAAGATTGAAGATCTCTCACCATCAAGTAGTTCAGATGAAGCTGACAAAGCAATCAAAGAACTTTTAGAAAAGAATGGATCTCTGCAGGAAGAAGTAAGAAAGCTCAAAAGGGAACAAGAAATCCAGTCCATCAGGCTATGTGAAATCTTGGAGCAAAGGAACAAGGCAGCTGAAGACTTAGAGGTAAGGAATAATCAATCCTCTCAGCTTGAAAATCTTGTAACTCAATTATCTAATGCAAATGAAGAAATTATGAATCTAAGATCTGAGAATGAGAATTTGAGAAATGACTTAATTACTGAAAGGCAAATCAATGCAAGCTTACAAAGTGATCTAATCTCTGAAAAACAAGTCAATGAGAGAATGGTAAAATCTCAAAAGGACATGGATCAATTGAATCTGCAAAATGAAGAAAACTTTCATAAACAAAATGGTAAAGCAGGCCTTGGATACAAGGAAGAAGGTGAATCCTCCAAACAGGGTACTCAAAAGAATCAAAGACCTACTTGCAGCCACTGTGGTAAGTTAGGTCATACATCTAACAGATGTTGGAGCAATGGAAAAGGAAAATTTAATGGAAAGTGCTACAATTGCAATCAGCATGGACACAAAGCCAATGAATGCAAAGAGAAACCGAAATTTGAAGGTAAATGTCACAAATGCCAAAAGCAAGGTCATAAGGCATCACAATGCAAATCCAAATCATTTAATCTAGCTGAACAACTTATCAAAGCAATATTTGGTTGGGACTACAACACTTGGTGCAGATGTCATTATTGTGGAGAATATGGTCATAATGGCATAAACTGTGCAAGGCATCACCTAAGAAAAAGGGATACCACTGTAAGATGTTATACATGTACAGAACTTGGTCATATATCTAAAAATTGCATGAACATAAAGAAAGTCGAGGATGAGAAGAAAATCAAAGTAGACAATATTCGGAAGCAAATGAAGCAGCAATGGATTCCTAAGTCTACCGAGCCAAATAATTCAAGTGATGGAATGGTCACTCAAGAAGTGAGTGACTCTACCATTTCCAATTAAGACTCATCAGGATAAGACCAGGACTGTATCTACAAAGCAATATCCTAAGCAGTCCTAGAATGAAAATATGATCAAATCAGTATTTCAGATACATCAGGATCATGGTCAGTACATGACCTTACCGAGCTCAGTCGGGTGCAATAAGGCTTCTTTCACCAAGTTGCACTTACCGAGCATGGTTGGTTCTTCTCTTACCGAGTTAAGGTCGGTTTAACCTATTTTTTTTTGGTCATCGAGTTGCAAAGTTTAGGCCGAGCTAGTGGATGACAGTCTGTCGATCACAGCTACCTCTGTACTGAACATTAATGGTGAATTTTTCATCAAAAGGGCAGATTTCAACCTCATTTTTCATCGCAAATTCGATATTTACACAAAAAAAAAGGGCTTTCAAGCGAGTTCAAGCGATTTGAAGAGATTTTCCAGTGAAGTATTCTTACAAAACCTTTTCACTCACCGAGCAGCAATGGCATCCGCAAGCACCAGCAGCAGCAAGGCGAAGAAGGGTTCCGAAATGCTTGTGAAGGGAACGGAATGGAAGGCACCTACGTTCAAGCTCGTTCCTGCCATCACTGAATCGCTCGATCCCAATGGAGCTCAATCACAGATTCCACCCAAGGTACTCCTCATGAATGACATTCACACTCATTTTAAGTGTGCTATTCAAGAAATAGGGACATTGGACATGGATAATGCCCTAGCAGAGTTATGTGTAAATGGTTCTCTCAAAATCGAGCACAAGAATTTGGAAACTAAAGGTTTGACTCACATCGCGCATATGCCTAGAAACTTCCAAACCAAATGGATTAGGTATATCTTGAGTCGAGTGCATAATGGTCAGTTGTGGTTGGAACAACCCATTTTGATAACCAAGAAGATGATTCACAAAATCAAGGGTCTCCCGATGCTCAGCAAAGCCAAAACCACCAAAACCCTAGGACGGGATGAGTTACAGAGGCAAACCCTAGCCGAGTGGGATGGTAGAGGTTTGAAGGTTAACACTGTAACAGATTCAGAACTAAGATTTGGCATACATATTATTGCATATAAGTTATATAGTTCCAGCAGGTTAAATAGTGTACCATGTGAAGCTGTGGATTTGGCCCTGAAAATTGTAAAGAAGAATCTTGAGTTTGATCTGTCAGAAGTAATGTTGAAGTAGTTAAACAAGAACATGGACAGTATAAGGACATCAAAGAATAACCCCTGTAAATTTGGATCTCTGTTAATATGTTTACTATTTTATGTACAAATATTCTTTCCATCAAAGGGAACCATAGAATGGAGAAAAGATGTCCCAATTTTGTATCAGATTAAAGAGTTTATAGCAGAGATGGGAGAAATTTTTTATAGTATCATGGATAACTATTTTGAAGACTTTAAGGAGAGGATGAATAACCGATTCAGAATTCCTCCTAGGCTTGTTGAAGAATATAAAGATGACGTATGTTTTATGGTTGACTGTGACAAGGTGTACATACAGGCAGTTAGACCCCGAGTTACATGGGTGAAACCTCTTCCATATGAGGTAAATATTGATGAAACAAGGGATATCATTGAAGCACTAGTAAATGAGCTAGTAGACCCAAGGCAACGGATTTTTGGTACTTATGATGAAGCAAAGGCCAGAATTGAACTGGAAATCAAAATTCCACAGGCCATCAGCAAAGGTAAGAGGAAAGTGGCCAAACTGAAAACTGCAATGGGTCCTCTTATGCTCACCGAAGGAAAAGGTGAAGATAAAGAAAGTGAAGAAGAAGAAGAAGGAGAAGAAGAATCAGAAGAAGAGCAACCAGCAAAGAAGAAAGGCAAGGTAATCATTACCAAGCCCAAGAAGCAGCCTACTGCAGTATTTACTCGGAGGACAAGAAAAGGTATTCAGGAACCTGTATTGGTCAAGCCTGCACCTACATTCGAGAAAAGGCTCAAATCATTGGAAGAAGGAGCTGGCATCACAAATTTCAAGGCATTGAAATTTGAGACAAGGACTGATGCAGAGAAAATGCAGATTGAGGAACTGGTACTTAACAAAATGGGAAAATGGAAATACTCCCCGGACCAGATTGCTCCTCATATCTCTAAAGAACTACTGGAGAGAGTACAGTCAAGATGGGAGTTAGCCACCAAGATGGTAAAAGATATATATGAGCAATCCCTGAAGAATCTTCAACCTAGTCTCACTGGAGCAGAGGTAAAATCTAAATTGAAAACCTATGAAGGTAAAATGATGATCAGATTCCACACTTGTTTGATTTTGATCAAAGATATAGAGCATGTTGTAAATGATGCTACAAACATGTGGAAAAACATCTATCATCTACATAAGCCCAGTGTAGACCCAGTAGAAATAAAGGATGATGACAGCAGCAACAGCAGTGATGAATCAGATAGCGCTCCATCCATCACAGTTACACCAGGAGAGTTGCATGCAATGATGGAAGAGAAAGAAGCTGAAGAGGAAGATAAGGAGGATGATCCGGTAAAAATTGCAGCAGCAGTTATTGCATCCCTTCCTCACTCCCCAACTAAACCTATGACATCATCAAGGTTGGAGTCAACTTCAGCAGGTTCATCTACACCAGATTTACCATCTACACCTGCCATATCTCAGCTCCAGGTATCATCAGTGGAAGTGACTACCACTTCATCTACCAAGTTGCACCCCTCTTCATCTACCGAGTTGGCCTCCTCGACTCCATCATCATCAGTTGGTATTGCTGTGAGTTCTCCAATTTTGACTACTCCAATTTGTTCTACAATTTTGTCACCATCTACTTCAGGCACAGTGAGCTTAGATACTATATTACCGAGTGTATCACCATTTTTGGCCAGTACTCAAATTTTTGACCCTGTACATACTCCTATTGGCACTCAACCCTCAAGCATCCCAGTTTTTACTGCTAGTCCTTCTGTCTCTACTGTTGTGTCTATTCCAAAGGTAAAACCAGTCATCTCAGAAGTCAAACAAAAGCAACCATTAAGACTTATGATCACTGGAAAGGAAATTCCTAAAGACATTGACTTGGACACAGAGATAGTAATTCCAAAGATTGACTTTGATAATGCTACCATTGAAGAAATGAGGTATGCTAGTCAACTTATTGAGAAAAAGGCTACTCAGATGCAGTTAAGATCGGAAAGGGATAAGGAATATAGGATAATTGAGGATGCCCGAAACATAATTACTGAGGCTATAGGTGTTGATGTTGATACTTCTCAACACATTTTGATTCAATTGGAAGAGGCAGTTAATAAATTCAATGAAGATGCCTCTGAACAAGAAAAGCTGATTGAGCGTGCAGCAAAGAAATTTGATAATAAGGTGTTGGGGCACATTTCCCAGAACATTGCAATAAATCAAGTTGCATTAACCTCAGTTTTGGCAGATATGGAAAATTCTTTTAATAATGTAACATCTCTTTTTGCTAAGCTTTGTGATGTTACCGAGTACACTAAGGGAATAAGAGAGAAACTAAATAAAATTGATGAGGATCTTAAGGTGAGCGCACAGAACTTGAAGCTTGACCCCAGTTCAAGCTCATCTCATCACCTCAGGATCAAATTTTTGTCAGAGAAGCAGGAAGAGCTATTGAGAGAAGAGGCAAGGATCCGATCTACATTGATAGATATCCAAAACATGATCCTTCCCATCATGGATTCAATGCAGAAGCACATTGCACATTCAAAGACATTAATCCATGATAATAACTTCTCCATTGCAGACCATGTGATTGAACTTTCGGCTGAAGTTCAAGTAGCTCTTTCCACCTGCAAAATTTTGCAAGAGAATTGGGATAAGACTCTCCAGCTTATTCTTCAGGTACATTCAGAATTCATCTCTCATTTTGGTGTTTCTATATAAGTATATATATTCTTTTATTCTTTGGCATTATTGTCAAAAAGGGGGAGATTATTGTTGGATATGTATACTATGGGTGAATAAGTGTTTTCAAAAAAATTGTACAAAGGAAGAGATATACAGCTCATGTAAATACTGTATGTACATTCTATGGGGGAGTTGTATATAACGAAGCTATGTATATTTAGAATCAGTCATCAGCATGTCAGATAAATTTTGTCTCATAAGTGTTTTTGTCACTAATGCCAAAGGGAGAGATTGTTGGCATTATGATACATTTTTGTCATTAGTTACAACACTTATTGGATTCTGAATGCTTATCGAGCTCTCACCGGACATTCCTTTGTAAGCCAAGCTTTACCTAGTTCTCAATGTTTACCGAGTGATCGAGGTGAACAAAGAAGTCAGTGTTTACCGAGTGATCGAGGTGAACAAAGCAGCCAGTGTTTACCGAGTGTTCGAGGTAAAGAAAGGAATCAGTTTTGACCAAGTGAAGATGTACTTAGTATTGACCAAGAACTTCATGATAACCGAGCTCCTAAGGTTATCAAGGAAATTAATTTTACCGAGCTTAGACGGTTATCAAGGAAACTAACTATCACCAAGTCACAAGGTTCTATCGAGTGTTTCCTTTTATCACCGAGCTACAGTTCAGAAATAAGTGTTCACCGAGTGACATCTCTTCTACCGAGTCTCCAGTGGTTACCGAGTTCAGAACTACTTGAAGTGTTTAGTATGGACCGTGCCTTCACTTCTACCAAGTGCATGACGATGCCGAGTAATGCAGTGGATGCTGAGTATCAGAAGGACACCGAGTTAGTTCAGTGAACCCGAATTTTTACCTTGGGTCGACTTTGTATAGAGATTTGCACTTGTTGTTTTGGCCGACCTTGCATGTATTGTTTATTTGGATGGTATATATATGCAATGTATTGTATCATTCAAATGTAATGGTAATGAATGAAAATGTGAAAGTTTGAAAGAAATACATGCGTGCGAAAGTATGTGTGCTGAGTTGTGAAGGTATTTAGCAAGGTCAAGTTTTGGAGCAGAAAAGTTTTATCTATCACATCAAGGTGAATCAGAGCATAGCGGATCTTATCAACAATCAGTTGTAATCAGATCCACTATTTCATTCTAACAGGTGAATCAATTTTTGTAAATCCTTTAACAAGGTAGACTTAACAGTCTTTTGTAAATCTCCTAACAGAGTGCATACTTTATTGTATGTTTGTAAATCCTCTAACAAGGTGGCTCTAGCAATCCTTTGTGCTCCGAACAGGGTAGATCACCAGAAGTGGTCATTGTAAGCCTTAACCGGCCAACTTCATACTACAGTAATGAAGCTTTGTGGGTTTCATCCCCACCCCAGTTTTACTTTCTATTTGGAAGGTTTTTGGGTCACCAAATCTGTGTGTTCAAGTGTTGCAAATGATTTTGTTTCATGCTTACAGTAGGTTACTTGGATGAATGGTGAATATATCAGTATGCAGTTTTATTGTTTGAAATTTTAAAAGTTATTGATTCACCCCTCCCCTCTCAGTAACTTGTCATATCTTGAATATTTCCAAAAATTTTCTCTCTAGAAAATGTATGGGGAGAGGAAATAAATCTCTCCCCATAATATAGGTCAATAAAATAATCAACAAAATATTCCCTAGGATCTAGTACCCAAATATTGATAGAACAACCTTTATCCTTAAGGGGAATATTTAAACATAAAAATTGTGTATCCATGGGTTGCAAATGGGGCTCATGTGGGCCACATGACCTTGAGGTCACTATCACACCAAATAAAAGGCAATATATATATCCTAAAACTTGTACCAAGAAAAATAAGAAAAAATAAAACTTATATACCAATTTGTCATATATCGATTACCTAGGAATTACATTTTCCATGACCAAACAAAAAGTCTATGCAAAAATTGGGATGTGGACCCCACTAGGTGAGCTGTCCTTGTCTCCCCCTAAGCGTTTGGAACGAGTGGTGATAGAGACCCTTAAGCATGATTTAAATCATGCTTTTCCTTCCTAGGTGCCTAGCCCATTTGAAAGTGTGTAAAAAGGCAATATTGACTCCTCCCACTACTCCATGCCTAGGAAAAAGAGAGAGTTAGGTGTTGGAAACAAAATGGGGAAAGAAATAAAGTGTAAGGAGTATGATCATGTCAATTTGAGTAAACCTTGGGATCTATGTGGATTGTCCTTGAAGGTAAGTACTTTGTGGGGAAGGTCAAACACATCATTGCTTGGTGGGAGAAATAAGGGCATGTGAGTATAGGAAATTGAATGCTAGAATTTTCCTAGGAAAGTGAAAATGCAATTTAAGATGATTATAAGTGTCAGGAGTGGATGGGTAGTAAAGTTTTAAATTAAGTTACTTTATTTTTAGGAGGTTGATTATCCTATGACTAGGGGGTTGCTAAATAATAATGAATGCCATTTTAAAAAGGGATAAATGGGAATATTTGCTATAAATTGGGATTACTAGGATGTATTAAAAATTTTATAAAGTAGCTATGTAATAGGTAATAATTAATAGGAAAAACAAAATAAATAAAATTAATTAATTTAAGGTAAAAATTCCTTCATAGAAGCTTTAAAAATTGATGTTATTAGGACAATGTAATTACATCTATGCCAAGATGAGTTGTAACAAACATTTTAAATCATCGGTATAGGATAACATAACTTGATTTTGTATAGTGGAGGTTGGATTGGGAATTTTTTTAGAGAAGCTATACTTCACGTATTTTGTGATGTAGATAAATAATTTTCTAAGGGAACATCTAGAAATTAAAAAAAAACTCAAGTAAATAAGTATCCATACATGTTCAAGTTAGTAATGATAGGCTTTAGGTCGTTTGTCGTTTATGTCATGTTACACTAATTTTGATTAGACTAACTATATATATGTTGCTAAATAGGATTATTAGGATGATTGGGAATGTATTTCATTAGCTAGCACTATTAGGGTATCTATGGAAATTCTTATTAAAGGAATAGTGGAATTGTGTTGGGGGTGCAATATTCTATGTATCTGGCATGAAGAATCAGGTCGGTATTTGGGTGTAGTTAATCATAACCTAGATTATAAGTATGTAGTAAAGGAACATGGAATTGTAGGGGGCAATTTGTAGCTCAAAACGATAATCTTAATAATGATAAATAATTAATTTCATTAAAATCAAATAAATTCATAAAAACTATAAAATAAAATAAAATAATAAGAATAATAATAAAATAAATAGAGGAAAAGGGGTAGCAATCAATTATGGGTAAAATGAGTGCTAGAAAGTATCACTATAAAGGTAATGTGGAGGATGAGGAATTAAGGATTGATCTAAAATACCTAGGAGGTAGACAACTAAATTAATTCAAAAACTAATAAGGGATAAGATGTCAATATTCCATTTAAAGTACCATTAACTATATACCCAAACATAAAATGTAATGAGTAGGGTTACCTGATGTAAGATTAAAAAACACTCAGGACAAAAATAAATGGTTGAGCTTTGCCATGTAAATTTAGGGCATGAAATTTATGATTATAGACATTATACTTTAGACTTAAAACTAATTAATAAAACTTTCTTAAATGTGACTCAAAGTAAAGGAACCCTTGAAGAATGAAATCTATATTTGTATTACATGTGTGAATTGATGTGTATGCATATATTACTTCTGCATTATTACTTCAATATTATATAAACTTTTAAAAAATAGTTCAGTAAATGTTGAAACATATTAGGTTAATTTCTCTTAGGTTCCCTAGTGGGGCATTACAAACTACACTACCATCATAGCTATTAAACTCAACAAATTCACCTCTATCACTTGGCATGTGATCTAAACGTCCATTATCTATTATCCAAATAGATTAATTTTTCTCAACATGTGAAACAAGTTCCTTTTCTTGTCCAATATGACTTTATTCCTTAATAGCAATAAACAAAATCGCATCTTCATCATCATTGTCTAAAAAGTAAACTTTTTTAAATCCAATTTCATCATCCCTAGCATACAAAAAATCCTTTAGAACCTTTGACTTGTAAGGTTTTCTATGTTTAACTTTTGGTTTTCTAGACATTTGAAATAAAAATGACTAAATTCCTTGAAATGAAAAAAAAAATGGCGGTTTCTTACCTCTAGGTTCTCTTTTTGAAATATGTGAATAAATTTCATCAATCTTCCTTGCTTTTTCTTGAACTTGTACCCAAAATCTAGCACAATCTCCACTAGTGCTTGCACTTTTTGTCAGTGTCCTTATATCATTATGTACACTAGGTTTGAAAGTAGTTTCAACTCTAGGAAAGTTTTATCTTAATACACTAGACTCAAAAGATTTCAATTTTCCAATCAAAGTCTCTCTATTAAAGTCAAACAGAAGAGGGATAACTTCTTCTATATAATTTACATTTTTTGTCATAAGAAATGGTTAAAGATCTCAAAAACTTGTAACATACATCATCTTTTGACATGCTTCCTCTAGAACTCTTTATACCTGTGGAAATCTCAATGATCCTTGCTTGGTTAAATGATTGAAATAGAAACTAGGTCTTGTGCTCATAGATTGGACATCCAAGATAGCATCCAAAACTCTTCATTGGACCTATTTACTTTATTAACCGGGGACGTAGACTTAAAATGATGTCTAAAAAGTATATGCTTTAAACCTCTTTAATTTTCATTTCTAACCTACAAAATCTAGATCAAAAATACTAAATCTATATGAAAGTGTAAATAACCTTATCTAATTAATGTGAATGGAAATAAATATAGGATTCTACACTATTTTCCTTTGCTATAGGAACACTAATGGTTCTATTACTAGTGGTTGCAAGAGCAACAAAGTTCTTACTCAATCCTAAAATAGTGAAATCTAATTCTACCAACTAATTTCTCTCACCAAGTGGACCCCATTAGATGAGTGAAAAATTACAAATTCAAGATCAAATACTTAAAATACAACAATAGTAATTTTATTGATATCATACCATAAAATACTACAAACTAGAAAATGCTAGTCTATATCTAAAAATGTTCTTGCAATTACAATCTCCCCTTCAACTAACTAACTATTTAGGGCTTGCTTCAACAACTATATTTAAAGAAACTACAAAAACTAACTTCCTAAGATCTATCCTCAAAAAATAAGGATACAACATAATAAATTACATCATCATGATGCACATTTAGCTGAACAAGTCTTCCAGCAAATATAGCACATAACAACTTTTTGATTGACAGTTACCAATTGTACTGACCTGATCTGTAGTTGCATCATTAAAACATAGTAGATGCATAACCTTGTCATTAATTCCTTTAGAAACACTCCTTCCTTTTACTTTTTCCTACACAAGATTAGTACGTGTGCAATACACCAAAGCACTTATTCATTCCAATAATTAATAATAAGCATTTAATGCACATATAGACCAATCCTTACTCACAATACTTTGGCTATAGGAACTTAGCCCTTACAAGTAAGAAAGGAAAAATAATTCCTATCTATAAACACACATATATAATCCTATTTAAATCATATAATTCTTAACCATAGTCATATGTTCATGAAACTATATAAAGTCAGGAAACCATAGAAAATTAGAGAAAACATAGGTTTATACAAAATATCATGATAGAATGTCTTCAAACTTAAAAGGAGAAACCCCCTTCAACTACCATAAGAACCTATAAGCCTATGTCATTTCCTAAACCCATCAGTCCCCCCAACTTAAGGGTTTATTGGTCCTCCAACAAGTATGTATTTTTTGTATCTAGCCTTTAACCTAAAATCCTCTACTACACTGGCTCGTAATCCTCATATCTACCAACTTCAATAATATCCTTTAGACTCCTTTAGCTTCTCCCAAATCCATACCTCAATGGTCATGTCATGCTCATTCACATCTTTGTTTATTCCCAATAGTGGATGCATGAGTAAAGGTGGCTGAAATTAGAGTGGAATCCAAAAGCCTCCTCTAGTTTTTCCCAACATTACATACCATGGGGCTCGTCAGCTAGCCATAATCAAGTTCTAGAGAGAACATGGTTCCCAAAGTTGTAAACCATGGGTAAGTCTTATCCATCATTGAGTTATTGATTTTTCTACCTCCTTCAACTCATTTTTTTGAAATTTCTTAAATTTTTCATAAGAAACCTTCCTAAGAGGTTAAGGTGTTCCTCCTCTCTATCACTAACTTCTATCTTCAATAAAACATAATAATATGTTTGTGGGTCTTTAGCCTTAGGCCTTAGATATAAAGATTCCATTTCCTCTATTTCTTGGTATAGTTTGGTCTAATTCTCTCCAGGAATTTCATTTTGAGCCCAGGACATAAATTATCTAAATTGGATACCCCCTACATACATTAAGGGATTCCATTCCCTATCATCTAGAATAGCTAGGTTATGCATGTACAACTCACACACAAAAAAATTAATGGTTGTAGGAGATTGTTGAAATGCATAATAGAATTCATGGGAATTATTTAAAGAGGAGTTAAGGCCTTATACAATTTGAGTCATCTTATAATTCAGCATCTATTTTTTAAGAAATGAAGCATAAACTTGTGTTGGAGGCCTACATTGAAGAAGTTCAGGCACTAATGTGTCAACTAGGTGACCTTATCTTCTAAAACCATAATCTTGTCCTCTTGATCCAACAAATCTAGTTGGTGATTATTAATAATTTTTTGCATTTTCCTCTTTCCCTCCATCCACATAGCCTTTTCTATTAAAATTTTTTGGTAAAGGATTAGACCTATTGCTAACTATGTGGAAATGTCTAGTGGAGGCATTGGTCCCTGATTATTAAAATCTACCCACCCAAAACCATCATCATTATTTGTTTCATTATTTTTGGGCTTCTCTAATTGAATATTAGCAACATAATTTGCATTCCATAAGACTATGGATTTCGCTTTATTACCATATATTAGTTGTTTTAGTGGAGGTTATTCTTCCATTTGTTGAGAAGCTTGCATGAAGGTTTCCAAACCTTCATTAACCAATTGCTCCACAACTTGTTCAACAATTCTTACATTAACTATAGGAAAATATTCATCAATATTTTGTGGATCATTATTTGATGGTTGTTCTTTTTCATTACCAAAAAGTATCATTATTAGAATCATACATATTTTAAGGATCTTCTCTTTTACTTTGATAAAATAAGTTACCATGATCATAATTATCGTCACTACTATCATCCCTAATATGAACAACACCTTCCTAAGACTAAGCAAGATCCTATGGCACATTTTCTAAATCTTTTCCCATTTCATCCACTTTATCATGTTCAAGAATTTCTTCATTAATTTTAGAGGCATCTTCTTGAGTAACGTCATCAATAGGATTGTCTACATAACCTTTAGAGATTTAGTTACTTTTCCTCATAGGTGTTCAATCTTTAGACACCCTTTTCTTCTTCCTTAAAGATTCTCCTTTTGCACAAGCTACATGACTCTCTTTTTAGAATTTCTTTCTTTTAATAGAAGGTGAAATCATGCCAATTTTACCCTTGACATCCCCTAATCCTTTTTTTTTATTTTAGTTTTTTTTAATTCCTGAACTTGTTTTTTCTTCACTCTTACTTAGAAAAGACCTAATTTTTACAGCAATCTATGATTGAGGTGAGGTAGGGTTTTCTTTAGTCACAAGTTTTTCTTTTCCTTTCCTTTCAAAAAAAATAGATGATGATTCTTCCACCACCTTCTTTTTCTGACTAGATGACCTAGGGATCTCCAAGGAGTCAAAAAATATAGGTTTTTTTACAAACTTCATGGTATTGATTGTTGTAGCAACCCTTCTTCCTATTCCTAAGCTCTTAGGTCCTCCACTTGTTGGAAAGAAATCACTCATTAACATAAAATCATCCCATAAAAAGGTAGAATCTTGAATTAAGCCCCTCTCAACTAGTAATTTCATCAAACAATGTTTTGAGACCAAATTTAGCTTACCTTCTTGAATAGATGTGGCTCATTTCTTCAACATACTAAACAAGAAATGTAAAATATTGATGACTCTGTTGGCATGCCTCAAATAGCTGAGAAGCTTGAAATAAACACCATGTAAGTATTTATTCCTTCCCTTACGTGTGATGTACTACATAATAAATAGAGCACACTAATTATAGTATTCTTGAACATATATTTTCCTTCTTCCTTGCTTCCTATCTATTTCAAATAACATGTCTATATGCAAGGTGAATTGTACCCTTGCCAAATGTGGGTCTATGTCTTCTTCAAAAAATTCACGTTCTTGTGATAACTCAGAGACCTCCATGATTATTTCTTGGTTACATTCAACCCTAGTCCCTTTTACCATGGCTACCCCATTGTCTAAGGAATTCATGAACTAAAATGCAATCTCCTCATCCTAAGTTGTAAGCTTCTAAAAATACTAAAGCCACCCATGGTTTCCAAACAATGGTTAGAAGCCATTATCTGAGAGGATAATATTATGAACTATAGGTTCATGTTGTATTAGATCTCCCTCCATTTTTATCCTAAAAAGATATTACTTAGAGGACAACACAGAAGTGGAAAACACAAAGAGATGAATTTCAAATATTTGCAAAGCACTTTTGAAATGATAGCAAGCATAAAAAAAATCTTTGAAACAACTATTGGCATATCTCATAACATGTCATAGCATAATATCATGTAATTATCACACTTACCTCTCGTCCTTTCATTCCATAAATGCATTTTGTTTTGGTACTTTTTAAAAAGAAGGTAAGTGTCACATCATTCCAATGAGTTTAAAACCTATGATATGGTAGATTTATTGGAAATATTCAAGTCTAAGGTAAGTTACTAAGAGGGGAGGGGTGAATCAATAACTTCTAAAATTCCTACCAATTTTAATAAACCAATTACCATTTAATTCATCACATCTAATCTAATTGCATGCATGAGAAACTCAAAGTATAAAAGCATCCAAAACACTTGAACACAATGATTTGGTGATGCAAAAGCCTTCCAAATAGAAAGTAAAATTGGGGTGGGGATGATACGCAAAAAACTTCAATACTGTAGTATAAATTTGGCCTATCAAGGCTTACATTGATCACTTTTGATGATCTACCCTATTAAGAGCAAATAGGACTGCTAGGTCCACCTTGTGAGAGGATTTACAAACATACAATGAAGTATGCACTTGGTAAAAAGATTTAGAAAAGACTATTAGGTCTACCTTGTTAGAGGATTTTGACTAGTTCACTTGTTAGGATGAAGCAATTGATCTATGATTTGCAATTGAGTTTGCATATAGAGATTTCTTGATGTATTGATCACCTTTCTATGATAAATTTGTCACTACTACTCCTTATGCTGATATAGCCTTCATAAATCTTTATCTACTACTTACATTCACATTCTTGCACTTGCATTACATATATATTACATTCCATACTACTTTGATATGATACAATACATCATATATATATACCAATCCAATTTACAAAATTACAAAGTCAGCCATGTCACAAGTTAACACAGATATGACAAAGTAAGCCAATATATACTCAAGTTTTGAAGACTAACTTAGTGAGGTTCTAATACTTGACATCCATTGTCACTTCTTGGCATTGTTATGCTCTTGGTGAACATAGAAGCTCGGTCCATACTAATCACTTTCAAGTAGTCTTGAACTCAATCTGCACTGGTGACTTGGTAGATATTATGCAACTTGGCAAACATTGAATCACTTGGTTACCATGGAGTGGCTTGATCAACACTGCCTTTACATCACATGAACTGAGAACTTGATATACACTACAATACTCGATAACCACTGATAAACTTGGTATGCACTTAACTACTCAGTTTGCACTGCTAAACTTCACACTAACTGAATCTACTCAGTAACCACTAGAAATAGTTTGAAGGACTCAGTAGCAATTGTAGAAGCTTGGTGGCTACTAAATTACATGGAAAACACTTTAAACCATTCAATGAGAATGGTAGCTATATAGAATCTAAATAAGTGTGTGTCATTAATAAAAACTTCACTAATATGTCAACAATATCCCTCTTTGGCATTAGTGAGAAAAACACTTATTAGCCCAAAATTGAATACCTTGTATTCATCACCGTGTGATACTAGATTGGTCTTTTTTTGAGATTTTTTTTTCAAAATTGATCTTTGTAAGATATATACAGAGTATATTTATATCATAGCATATATCTCCCCATACTATGTAATATATTTTGTACATGAAACTTTTCTCTTATATACATATCTCCCCCTGTAACTCTACTCTTCTCCCTCTTTAACTTTTCTTCAATATCTCATCTCTTCCTTTAACTCTACTCTTCTTCCTCTTTTTGACAGTAATTCCAAATATTTATTCAACATATTTACATGGAGACACCAAAATGAGATAAGAATTTAGAGTGTACCTTGAGGGTAATTGCCAATGTTTTATCCCAATTTTCTTTGAAGACCTTACATGTTTGAATCACAATTTGTACTTTTGCTGAGAGTTCAATCATGTGATCAACAATAGAGAAGTTGTTGTCCTAGATCAAGGTCTTTGAATAAGCAATGTGTTTCTACATATAATCCATGATAGGAAGGATCATATTTTGGATATCAACTAGTGTGTAATGGATCCTTGCTTATTCTCTTAACAACTATGCTTGCATATCTGACAAAAATCTGTTCTTAAAATGTGCATAGCTTGAACTAGGGTCAAGTTGCAATTGTTGAGCATTTTCCTTATAATAAATATCAATTTTGGATAATTTGTCCTTAATTTCTTTGATATACATGGTGACATCACATAGCTTAGCAAAAAGTGATGACACATTAGAATAGGATGCCTCAAGATTGACCAAAATTGTTGATAATTCAACTTGATTAATAGAAATTTGTTGAGCAATGTTCTCCAACACTTTATTATTGAACTTATTTTCTACTTTTTCAATCAATTTCTCTCATCCCTCAGTGTCCTCTTTAAACTTTTGAATTGCCTCTTCAAGCTGAAATAAAATAGGTTGGGAAGAACCAACCTCAACTCCAATAGCCTTAGTCCAAATGTTTGTAGCATCATCTAATATCTTATATTCTCTATCCCTTCCTTCTCTCAATTTTTTCTACTTGGCATTTTTCTAAAGAATTTCACCAACCATGTGCATTTGATCTGTAGAGAGATTGTAGAAATCCCATTTGGGAATTTCTAGTTCCTCATCTAGATCTATATCTTCTTCCATTTCCTTTCCTTTTAAAAACTTTGTACTTGGTTGAAACTTAGGTTAAACTGTCCTTGTACTTATTGCCTTAGTACCCAAAATGGAAACAATAGTAGACATACTTAGGCTTGTAGTCAAAATTGTTATAGCACTGACTAGTGGAGTACTTATAGAGATGCTAGAAGAATCCAAAATTAATGAAGCCAAAACTAAAGTAGACAAAAATGAAGTGCTTATTGTGGATGAGCTCAAAACTAAAGAAGTTAAAATTGGAGAGGAGATGACTGAAGAACTCAACTCAAAAAATGAAGGAGTAACCTATAGCTTGGTTAATGAAGTGGAAGTCACTTTTGTCAATGATATGCTCAGTCGTGTTGGAGCAAAGAGTGATTGGACATTTGATGTATATGATGTAGTCAGAACCACACTTGCTGAAGTTGCCTCCATACTTGATGTTTTCAAGGGTTTGCTGAGGGAGTGAGAAAGTGAGGCAATGACTACATTTGCTATCTTTATTGGATCAATCTCCTCATTATCTTCCTTATCTTCCTTGGTAGCTTCTACACCTTGCTTCTCTTCTTCTTCCTTTTCTTTAGCTAATTGCTCCTTATACTCTTCATAATCAACAGTAACATAATGACTTGATCCTTCATCATCCTTTACATCCACTAGAAAGTCACTTGGTTTATGAAGATGATAAATGTTCTTCCACATGTTTGTAGCATTCTTAACTACTTTCTCTATATCTTTGATCAAAATTAAACATGTATTAAACCTTAGAGTCATTTTAACTTCATTTTTCTTTAAAGATTCTTTTACCTCAACATCTATCATGCTCAATAGTAACTACCTTAGGGTTTGTGCATATATGTCTTTTGTTTTTTGCATTGCAAAGTCCCATCTTGGCTTTATTTTCTCTAACAATTCATTAGAGATTTGAGAGGTAATCTGGTTTGGTGAATACTTCCATTTGCCCATTTTGGTCAACACCAGTTCTTCAACCTTTTTTGTCTTTTCCTTTTTCCTTGTCTCATACTTCAACAATTTGAAGTTTTTTATACTAGCACCTTCTTCCATTTGTTTCAAATTTTCCTGAAAGGTGGGAGGAGGTCTACTAAGAACAATATCACTTCCTTTCTTCCTAGACCTGCTTGTGAAGACTGCAGTGGATTCCTTTGGAGGCTCAGTGATGATCACCTTGCCCTTTTTCTTTAGAGGTTCTTCTTCTTCTTTTATTTCTTCTTCATCCTCTACCTGCTCTTCATCTTCACCTTTGCCCTTGGTTAACATGAGAGGTGCACTAAATTTCAGTTTGGCTATCCTCCTCTTTCCTTTGTTAACTACCTAAGGTAGCTTTATTTTCAGCTCTATTATTTCCTTTGCTTCATCATAGGTACCAAAGTAAGGGGACTTAGGATCCACAGGTTCATTGAAAATGGCTTCAATGATATCCTTGGTCTCATCAATGTTTATTTCATAGCCAAGAGGCTTGACCCACACAATTCTAGGCTTGATTGCTTGGATGTATACCTTTTTACAATCAAACATAAAACACACATCATCCTTGTAATCCTCAACTAACTTCTTAGGTATCCTAAACCTATTGTTAATTTTTTCTTTAAACACATCGAAGTAGTTTTCCAACATGTTGCCATAGTTTTCTCCCATTTCTACAATGTATTCATTTATTTTGTACAATACTAGCACATCCTTTCTCTAAACCACAATGCCTTTAGAAGGGAAAAACTTTTTCACATAAAACAACAAATATGTTAATAGAGAACCAAATTTGCAAGGATTATTCTTGGAGGTTCTAATGCTTTCCATGTTTTTGTTGATTTGCCTAAAAAATAACTCGACAAGGTCATATGACAAGTTATTCTTCACCACTTTGTACGCCAAGTCCATAGCTTCACATGATACACTATTGAGATGGCTTGAACTATATATCTTGTGAGCTATAACATGAATACTGAAATTGAGTTTTACATCTTTGATACTGCTTATTTTCATGCCTCTGTCATCCCACTTGATTAGGGTTTTCTTTTCCAACCCAACTCGACCTAGAGTTTTTGTGGTTTTGGCTTTGGCAAGCATGAGAAGACCAGTGATTCAATTAATCATCTTTTTGGTTATCAATATTGGCTGATCCAACCATAATTGACCACTATGCACCCGGCTAAGAATATACCTAATCCATTGAACTTGAAACTCTTGGGGCATATGGGGAATGTGAACTAAACCTTTTGTTTCCAAATGTTGATGCTCAGTTTTGAGGGTTCCATCAACATAGAACTAAGCTAGGGTATCATCCATCTCAAAAGTACCAATTTCTTGAATTGTGCATTTAAAATGAGTTCTAATGTCATTAACAAGAAGTACCTTGGGAGGGATTTTCGATTGAGCTCCATTGGGATCTAGGGTTTTTGCAACCACTAGTACAAGCTTGAAGTTTGGCACCTTCCACTCAACACCTCGAACCAACATATCAAAACCTTTCTTTGCCTTGCTACTACTATTAGATGCCATTTTCACTCAGTAGCTTGAGAGAACTTTGAAAATTATTGTAGGAAATTTTCTCAGGTCGTCTGATCACATAGAAAATAGTACTTTGCAATAGCTCTTTGAAAATTCATGGTGAATAATGGGTTCACTTTCATGTCGTTTGTTAAAAATTTTCCATCAATGCTTCGTACGGTGGTAGATGAGTTAACATAATGCTTGAAAAACTTTCATCCACTACTCTATCTTGATCACTCAGTGAAGTCTTCATGACTCGATAACCATAAGTGCCTATGTTACTCTCGACCTTGCTCGGTGGAGTCTATGACCCGACCTCACTCAGTAGAAAAGGTAACTCAGTAATAACTGATACAAATCTTGGTTAGTGATCCCTTTGTATCTTGCATATAGATTTGGATCTTTATCACCTTTCAACTAGAACTAATTCTAATGTCTTCTTTGATAGCCTGGTTCTAGTTCTTCCTTAAGAACTTAATTAGAAGTTGTAGAGTCACCCAATTCTTGAGTGACTTGATCATCATTACTCAGACCAGTATCCTCGATAGACTTAATCCATTGTTGTCTCATCTGATTTCAAATGTTATCAGCTTTTGCCTTCTTCTCATCTTCAATCTTACTAGTATTTATACAATTCTTGGCAATATGACCAAGTTTTGTACAAATGTAACATCTTATAGTGGTATCCCTGTTTCTCATATGATGTTTAACACAATTCTTACCAATGTGTCCATATTCACCAAAATAATGACATCTACACTAGGTATTGTAATCCCAACCAAATATTGCTTTCACAATTTTTTCTATAGGATTCAATGTCTTTGTTTTGCATTGTGATGTCTTATGTCCATGTTTCCTCCATTTATGAAAATTGCCTTCAAATTTTGGTTCCTCTTTGCATTCATTAGCCTTGTGACCATGCTGATTGTAGTTGTAGCATTTTCCATTGAATTTTTCTTTTCCATTACTCCAACATTTGTTAGATGTATGACCTATCTTACTGCAATGATTGCAAGTAGGTCTTTGATTCCTTTGAGCACCTTGTTCGGAGGATTCACCTTCTTCTTTGTATCCAATTCCTACTTTTCCTTTTTTTCGATATAGGTTTTTCTCATTTAGTTGAATCATGTTTGCTTGAGATTTCATCATTCTTTCATTGATTTGCTTCTTAGTGTTTAGGTCATTTTTCAATCTTTCACTGATTTTCTTTTTAGATCTTAGCTCATTTCTTATTCTTTCATTGATTGTTTTTTTTTAATTTAGATCATTCCTTAATCTTTCATTGATCTATCTTTGGCTCATGATTTCCTCATTTGCATTGGAGATTTGATCCATAAGGTTTGCATGCTAAAGGGATTGGTTTTGGATCTCATTGTTCCTTCCATCCATTTCTTCTTCTATCTTGTTCCTCTGTTCCAAGATTTCACATAACCTCACTAACTAAATTTCTTTTTCTCTTTTCAGTTTTCTTACTTCTTCTTGTAGGGAACCATTCTTCTCTAGGAGTTCTTTGATTGCATCATTTGCTTCATTTGAACTGCTTGAAGGGAAAAAGTCTTCAATTCTTTCTTCAATGTAGAGATGGTCATTCATTTGATTTGCAAGTTCCTTTCTTCTTTTTAGGGATTGGGAAAGTTTCACCTTAGCTTTCTTTATTTGTGCGATGGCCATTTCCAGATCTAACCTTTCATTGTCAATAGCCTTATCAAGTCTAAATATCTCCATATCCTTGATCTTTGCTCAAGCTATTAAAATTTCTCATGAGAACCACAATGCTCTGATACCAATTGTTGGAAATATTCAAGTCTAAGCTAAGTTATTGAGAAGGGAGGGGTGAATCAATAACTTCTAAAACTTCTACCAATTTTAATAAACCAATTACCATTTAATTCATCACATCTAATCTAATTGCATGCATGAGAAACTAAAAGTATAAAAGCATTCACAACACTTGAACACAATGATTTGCTGACCCAGAAACCTTCCAAATAGAAAGTAAAATTAGGGTGGGGATGATACCCAAAAAACTTTAGTATTGTAGTATAAAGTTGGCCTGTTAAGGCTTACATTGATCACTTTTGATGATCTACCCTATTAGGAGCAAATAAGACTGCTAGGTCCACCTTGTGAGAGGATTTACAAACATACAATGAAGTATGCACTCAGTAAAGAGATTTAGAAAATATTTTTAGGTTTACCTTGTTAGAGGATTTCAATTGGTTCACCTATTAGGATGAAGCAGTAGATCCCTGATTTGCAACTGAGTTTGTTGATAGATATTCCTTGATGTACTGATCACCTTTCTATGATAGATTTTTCACTGTTGCTCCTTATGCTGATATAGCCTTCATAAATCTTTATCTACTACTTACATTCACATTCTTGCACTTGTATTACATATACATTACATTCCATACTACTTTGATATGATAAAATACATCACATATATATACCAATCCAATTTACAAAATTACAAAGTCGGCCATGACACAAGTTAACACAAATATGACAAAGTTGGAAAATGCGAAGATACTCAAGTTCTGAAGACTGATTTGATGAGGTTCTAATACTTGGCAGCCACTATCACTACTTGGCATCATCATGATTTTGGTGAATGTAGAAGCTTGATCCATACTAATCACTTTCAAGTAGTCTTGAACTTGGTCTGCACTGGTGACTTGGTAGATATTGTGCAACTTGGAAAACACTGAATCACTTGGTTACCATGGAGTTGCTCAGTCAACACTACCTTCACATCACATGAACTAAGAACTTGATAGACACTACAATGCTTGGTAACCATTGATAAACTTGGTATACACTAAACTACTCAGTTTGCACTACTAAACTTCACACTAATTGAATCTGCTCGGTAACCACTAGAAATAGTCCAAAGGACTTGGTACGAACTGTAGAATCTTGATGGCTACTAAATTACATGCCAAATAATATAAAATATTCATTGAGCTTAGTATCTATACAAAATATAAATAAATGTGTGTCTCTAATAAAAAACTTGACTAATATGTCAACAAGATCTTCAAATGATCACCCAAAGTACAACATATTAACTTACCATTTGATTATGAGATATATAAGATTTTCACACAATTCGGACCCCCACCCCCCCCCCCCCCCCCCCCCAATTTAAAAAAAGTATTCGATCTCACCATGCATTGGGAGAAAAGTATTGTACAAGAAGAAAAAGACTCAATCATGAAACTAAAGGAAATGAATAAATATGTACAATTGCATGGTACTAACCTTATGGTAAAATTGTGGAAAATATTGCATTGCCTCATAGCTAAATGTTGAAGTGAGGGTGAGGTGGATGGGTGGTAGAGATAGAAGGTGAGATGGATTTACTATGGAGAAAGTGAGGAACCATTATGATCTTTGATTGGATTCAAAGTGTAAGAATTTTCCTTAGGGAAAAATTCACCCAAGAACTAAGAACTCAAACACAAGCACAGTTGTAGACCAGAAAGAAAAACTATGATCAGAATGATAATATATTCATTCAATATGCATTACAAGAGTACACTAGGAGTGCCTATATATAAAGGCATTCTAGATGCATCTCATAGGCCTTTATATATAGGCACTCCTAGTGAACTCTTGTAATGCATATTGAATGAATATATCATCATTCTGATCATACTCTCTCTTTTTGGTTTACAATTGTGCTTATTTTTTAGTTCTTAGTTCTTGGGTGAACTTTTCCCAAAGGAAAATTCTTCATGGTATCAAAGCTTGGAGATTTTCTCATCACATAGCCATTCAAGACCATTGTTGCTCCAGCACCTCAGCCTAAATTCAGAGTACTATAGAAATGGGGAGTGTGTAGAGCCAAATCTGACCTCGCCATTGCATCTAGAATGCTGATTCAGTGAAGATTAACTATAAACTCGGCTACCATAGGCCAAAGTTGACTACGAGGCAAAAAAAATTTGCAAATCGGCACCCAAAGGCTCCGATTTTTAATTTGGGTATGGTCATTTTTAGATCTACAATTTTATTATTCGGATCTGCATTTTAAATTCTTTGCCATTTTCATCTATATTTTTTCAAAAAAAAATTGCCCTTCAGACAGCAAGCAAAGAAATTTTTGAAAAAGTACTGGGCTATCAAATCCTGACCCTACACCCTACATAGGAGAATATTCTTTGTATAAGGAGGAGATTATTCTTTGTACGACAATTTTTCATATTAATTCAGCAGGGAGAATAATTTTTTTTGTAACTAGCACCGTACAACATTTATTAGCCACAAACCCAGCATAATAGGCCAACCGGGGGCCACTTCCATTAAACCTAGAGGTTTGCATTCTTTTGTTTAGTGTGCATGGGCTTTGTCTTTTATTTTGTGCGAGGTTCATATTTCTCATGCATGTGGGATTATCTTCCCACTAACCAGCATTTTTAAAACAATGCTAGTGGCATTAAAATCTGACCCCATGTTCTATTATCTAGCCCATGAAGATAATCCAGTGTCTTTCCAACCGCCCACCCACATAACTTGGAAACTGTAGCTTTTTTTGGCCTGAGCAAGGTTTTCGGTCCATCTACTTTAGTTTTTGGCTAGCTATGAATAGACTTTTAATGACAACATCCAAATCTATGGCCCCTCATGACATCCTCACATGTAGCCACATGGATGAATCAATAGATGCTATGTGGCAAGACCCACCCACATTAGCATGCCCGTAGAATATTCACATCTCTTTCCACATGTTCACCAACTCAAATGCAAACTTAACATACAATCATCAGCCTTGTCAACACTCCATACCTACACATTAGCATGACATAGTGGACAGACATGTTAGCCCTCCACGTGTCATACATGTCATCTTTCTATAAATTCTATATAGTTTGTACTATATGGAAAGACTAGTCACCCTGACACATCACCAGGCCACTAATTTTTGCTAATGTCATCATTTTATAGGAATAAATTTGACGACCATCTAACCATCATTCTTAGGTAATTTTTAACTGCTACAATGGCCAATTCATCATCAAATTTCATATAGCAATTTTCTTGCCAGACCCCTCTCCAGATTGGTTTTTAATTTGGCTGCCTGACTTTGTGAGCCCATAACTTGGTCATCTAGACTCTGATTCAAGTGCAATTTTTTTTTAGATTGGGTAAAATTTCCTAGAATTTCTAGTGGTGGTGTTCTTTTCTATTTTTGGTGCAAATATTTTTCAGAAATTACATTTTTTGGTGATTGTACCTACTTAATCCTGCATTTTGCAACTTCAAATGCTCCATATGGGCACATCTGGTCACTTTTTCAAGGTCCTTTTTTTTTTAAAGTGTTTTATTTTTTGTCTACTTTCTAGATCTATAGTTAGATTCTAGGTTTGTGTGGACAAAATTCTCACTTTCAAAATTAGGGCTTTTTCTGCATTGTAAAGCTTTGATTACTTTTCAGAACTATTGTACATCTGAGCTAAAGTGCTTAGTGATAGATTTGGGCCTCAAAAGGTATTTGTAAAAGAAAAATTAGAAAGTTCACTTTGTTCATTTTGACAAGTGGCCCATTGTACACGCACTACTTATAAAGTGCCAAAAGCATCTTTTTTGGGGGAGTCTTTTGATTGACTCAAAAGGAGGGGTTTGTACTATGTTCTTGTGTCTATCTTTTGTGCTCTTTTCACTTTCTACATCATGGGTTCATTTAAATGTCCACCTCTAACTTCACGCAATTATTCTACATGGAAAGATATTGAATGGAGTAGATTAATAGAAAATGGTTACAGTCTTTATGTTGATGGTACAATTACCAAACCTACTAATGCTAAAAAACTCATTGAATGGAAAAATAAGACCAACAAGCTTTAGGAATTATTAGGAGTTGTGTACATGGAGATCTCTTCTTTCACATTATCAGTTGTACAGAATCCAAACCTGCTTGGGATAAACTTTAATCATTGTATGGTAAGGTGGATGAAGAAAAGGGATTTTAGATTGAGGATGATCTACTTCTCTTGGATTCAAAGAACTTTGACATAATTCAAGAATACATCAACAAAGACAATGAGTATAGGGAACTACTTAAAGATTGTGGAAATCCCATGAAGGATGACAAATTAATTCATCACATCTTGAAGAGGCTACCTTCAGAGTATGCTTCCTTTGTTTTGAGTTTTAATACTCATAGGTTAACCATGGGAACTACTTACCATAAGCCTAAATTTGATGCATTTGTAGAGATGTTGATTGTTGAACAATCTCACTTGATGGATTTAGGACTTCTCATGACATCAAAGACCAAAGCCTTGGTGGCTAGTGATGAGCACCAATCAAGTCAAGGAGGGAAAAGTTCTAGCAACAACAAGAAGAAGTAGTGGAAGTAGAAATCATAGTCTATGACACAACAATCCTAATCATAGCAAGGCAATTCTTCTTCCAACAAGAAGGGAAGTAATGAAAAGAAGGACAAACTTTGTTGTGCATACTATAAAAAGCCAAATCATGAAAAGCATCATTGCAAGACTAAAAGAATCGATGAGTTGGAAAATCTACTCAGGAAGAACAAAATTCAAGTGCTAGGTACTTCCAAGGATTCAACTCCAACCTCTTCAAAGGGTAAAGGGAAATCACTTATGGAAAATTCAAGTTCTTCTTCAAAATGGATACTTGAATTAGGTGCCTCCTACCATATGAGTTCTTCAAAGGGAGACTTTTCTTCATTGAAGCAATCAAAGGTACCACACATCTTCGTGGGAGATGATACTAAAATGGAAGTTGAAGGAAAAGGACATGTGAAAATGGAAAATGGGGAATTCAAAGATGTTCTCTTCATTTCCAAACCTTAGCTCCAATCTCCTATCAACTTACCAAATCACTCACCTTGGTGATGGTGAAAAAGTTGAGTTCCTTCTAGATTCAATGACGGTGTACATTCTTAGAGATGATTCATTGGTTGTGGTTGGGAAAGTCAATGATGACAAGAGGCTTTATTCCTTCTCCCACTTTGTGCCTAAGTCTCCTTCTCAAGCCTTTTTGACTCACTCACATTCACAAATCAAACTATGGCATGAGTGAAATTCTGAGGCCTTTATATCCAATCAGCTAAAGTCCACTTCCCTTGCCTTGTTGAATCATTCAAATACTCAAAGAAAACTATGGCATGAGAGATTTGAAAATCTTAATTATCGCTGCCTTTAGCAACTTAGTAAAAAGGAAATGGTCGTTGGTCTACCTTAGACCAAGTATTCAGAGGGTGTATGTCTAGGTTATGAAGTAGGCAACCATCCTGAAGAGAAATATGACAAGGGGAAGTCTTGGAAGGCAACTACTATTCTAGAATTGGTTCATAGTGATGTAGCTAGCCCATTTCTAGTACCATCATTTGGTAAGGCCTACTATGTTCTCACATTTATTGATGACTTTTGATGGTACACTTCGATCTTTTTCCTAGCTCATAAGAGTGAAGTATTTGACAACTTCATCACCTTCAAAGCTCAAGTTGACAAAAAAACAAGGAAAGCCATCAATATTCTTAGAACAGATAATGGTAGGAAATATGTCAACTCTAGACTTATAAAATTTTTCACACATGAGGGTTTAATTGTCAACATTTAGTTGCATACACACCCCAGCAGAATGGTGTAGCTGAAAGAAATAATAGAACTCTTAAGGAAATGACCACTTGCATGCTTCAACATAAGTCTCTAGATCAAGTGTTTTGGGCAGAAGCCATGTGTTGTGCCAACTACATCCAAAAGAGAAGTTTGCATAAGGCCTTAGATGGAATAACACCTTTTGAGGTTTGGTGTGGAAGAAAACCAAGTTTCAAACACTTCAAAGTTTTTGGTTGTCCAACATGGGTAAGAATTCCTCCACAAAATTGAAAGGCATTGGAACCTTAAAGAAAACCATGCATATTTTTTGGATATCTTGATCATCTCAAGGCATACAAACTAATGGATCCAAAGACACATTAAGTCTTTTATGAGAGGACTATTCACTTTGAAGAAACATGTCCAAGTTTGGCTTCTTCAACTCCTCCTTCTTCCTCCTTCATGGATAGTGATCATAGTGATGATAGTGACTCAGAAGATGAGATTCCTCCAACTTTGACTCACAAGACACCACCTTCAAAGGGTCAAAAAATAGTTGAGGACATTCCTTCTTCTTCCACTAAACCTTATTGGGCATAGCAAACCTTTGATGGAGTAGGTTAATTGGTGGGAATTCCTTCAGACATTGGGAGGACTAGGTTACAACACAAGTCATTTCCACATGCATATATAGCCATTGTGTTAGATCCATAATCATTTAAGGAAGCATCAAGGATTCCAGAATGGGACAAGGCTATGGAGGAAGAATATGATTCTTTGATCCAAAAAAATACTTGGGACTTAGTTCCCCTTCCTAAGGGAAGAAAAGTGGTTCAATGTAAGTGGATCTATCGAAAAAAATTTGGAACAGATGGAAGTGTGGATAAACATAAGGCTAGACTAGTTTCCAAAGGTTTCTCATAGGTTCTAGGTATTGAATATATAGAGACTTTTGCACCAGTTGCCAAGATGAACTCCATTCACCTAAAACTAGCTATTGTAGCAGCTCATGGTTGGATTGTACACTAAATGGATATTAAGAGCATTTTTTTGAATAGTGATCTTCATGAGGAAATTTATATGGAGTAGCCATAGGGGTTTGAATAGGATTCTACTATGGTTTGCAGATTGAAGAAGTCTATTTATGGTCTTAAGCAGGCTCTTTAGGCTTGGTATGCCAAAATGGATTCTTGCCTACTCTTGGTAGGATTCACCAGGTGTAATTCTAATTTGAATGTCTACATTCTTTAGTAGGATGACTGACACTTGATCCTAGTGCTTTATGTAGATCACTTGATCATTACAGGGTGTACTTCATCCATCATTTCTAGTGTCAATACCTCTCTACAGGATAGATTTTCTATGACAGACTTGGGTTTGCTACATTACTTCCTTGGCATTGAGATCACACAGTCTTCAATAGGGATATCACTTTCACAACCCAGGTATGCTCTTGACTTGCTTTCTTAGTTTCACATGAGTGACTACAAGCCTGCTCCTACTCCCTTTCTATCAGGTGTCAAGCTAGAGGCTAAGTGTACCACTCCACTTGTTGATGCTACATTATATAGATAGTTAGTTGGGAGCCTTATCTACTTGACACATACTCACCCTAATATTTCTTTTGTAGTTGGCATGGTTTTACACTTTATGCAAGAACCACATGAGCTTCATTGGAAGGCTACCAAGCTCATTTTGCACTACATAAAAGATACACATACACATGGGATACACTATGTAGTAGGTACAAGACTTTAGCTGATTGGATACATAGACTTAGACTATGCAAGAGACTTAGATTCTCACAAGTCTACTTCAAGTCATATATTTCACCTTGGTTCTAGCCCTAATTGTTGGTAGAGTAAGAAGAAAAATAATGTTTCTCTTTCTTCCACAATGTTTGAGTATCGAGGCATTGTCAATGTAGCTACTAAGGCTCTTTGGTTATAGCACATCCTAGAGGAGTTTGGATTTGATCTACCTAAGTCTATAGTTATTCATTGTGACAATCAAAGTGTCATTGAGATCTCTAAGCATCTAGTTCAGCATCAGCAGACAAAGCACATTGAGGTTCATATGCACTATATCAGAGCACTTATACATGAGTAGATCATTGCATTATAGTACTATCTTACAATAGAGTAGGTCACCAATATCTTCACCAAACCCTTCATTGAGGTCAAGTATACTCATTTGTGAGATCTCTTGTGGGTGTGAGATGTTGTAGAAAGAGGACTCCCTTGACTTCTCTCTTCTCCTTCTTCTAGGAGGGATTTTTTCCTCATCTAAGGTCTTCTTCTCTCTCATCTTCTTTATTTTACTTATCTCTCTTTTTGGAGGAGGTTTTTTCCCATGAGTTTTTCCCTCTTTCTCCACTTTATAAGAGATTGCATTGCATCATTTAAGCATTGCTTTTGTACATGGGTACCTAACATGGCCTCATAGCTGGGACCCATCATGCATTTGTGAGCTTAAGTGCATTCCCCAAAGTTGCACTTAAAGGGGGGTGTTGGTGTAAATAGTATTTACTATTTACACTTAACTCAAGTTTACTTAGGTTAGTACATTATTTTATTATTTATTTTTATGAGGCACTTAGGATTTTGTGTACCTTTTTGAGTTGTCATGTTGACAAAACAAAAGTATGCAACTCTATTTCAGCACATGGTGTCTACAACACTAGAGTTTGCATCATTCACTGAGTTGTCATGTAGACAACATAGTTATTCACACTCCATTTTTAGCACATGTTGTCTACAACACTGATTCACATGCTACACCATTGTAGGCTTATCCTCTCATCATCACACTTACTTCTATGCTTAATGGAGGATAACCCATATCTAGTGGACATGTGTCTAGTTGTATGACTTATCATGATGCTAATTTTTAGGCATTCTAGATGCATATTATAGGCCTTTATATATAGGCACTCCTTAGGGTAGAATTCACCCAAGACCAAGGAACTCAAAACCACAAGCACAAATTAGACCAGAGTATGATCAGAATTATGTATAGTATTCAATACCATGTATAAGTACACTTGTAGTGTCTATATATAAAGGCCTCTAAGATGGATCTAGAATGCCTCAGAATCAACATCATGATAAGTCATACAACCAAGCACATGTCCACCAGATATGGGTTATCCTCCATTAAGCACGAAAGTAAGTGCGATGATGAGAGGATAAGCCTACAATGGTGTGACATGCAAATCAGTGTTGTAGACAACATGTGCTAAACTAGGAGTGTGAATAATTATGTTGTCTACATGAAAACTCAATGAATGATGTAAACTCTAGTGTTGTAGACACCATGTGCTGAATTAGAGTTATGTACTTCTATGTTGTCAACATGAAAACTCAAAAAAGATACACAAACTCCTAAGTGTCTCACAAAATTTTTTTTTAAAAAAATGCACTAACCTAAGTAAACTTAAGTAAAGTGTAAATAGTAAATATCTATTTACACCAACACCCCCCCTTAAGTGCAACTTCAGGGAATGCACTTAAGCTCACAAATACATGATGGGTCCCAAATACAAGGTTATGTTAGGTACCCATGTACAAAAAAAATTCTATAGAATGATGCAATGTGATCTCTCATAAAGCGGAGAAAGAAGGAAAACCTCATGGGAAAAACCCTCCTCTAAAAAGAGAGATAAGTACAATAAAGAAGATGAGAGAGAAGAAGACCTTAGAAGAGGAAAAAATCCCTCCCAAAAGAAGAAGAAGAGAGAAGTGAACCAAGGTGAAATATTTACCCTGAAGTAGACTTGCAAGAATCTAAGTCTCCTACATAGTCTGAGTCTATCTATCCAACCAGCTGAAGTCATGTACATATTGCATAATGTATCCCATGTGTATGTGTACCCTTTATATAGTAAAAAATCCACTTGAAGCTCATGTGGTTCTTACATAAAGTGTGAAACCATGCCAACAAAAAAAGCAATATCAGGGCATGTATGTGTCAAGTACATAAGGCTCCCAACTAACTATTTGTATAATGTAGCATCAACAAGTGGAGTGGTGCACTTAGCCTCTAGCTTGACACCTTATAGAAAGGGAGTGGAAGTAGGCTTGTAGTCACTCATGTGAAACTAAGAAAGCAAGTCAAGAGCACACTTGGGTTGTGAAAGTGTTATCCCTGCTGAAGACTGTGTGATCGCAATGGCAAGGAAGTAATGTAGCAAACCCAAGTCTATCATAGTAAATTTTTCCTATAGAGAGGTCTTGACACTAGGAAAATTTATGTAAGAATTTTCCTTAGGGAAAAATTCACCCAAGAAATAAGAACTCAAACACAAGCACAACTGGACACCAAAAAGAGAGAGTATGATCAAAATGTTGATATATTCATTCAATATGCATTAAGAGTACACTAGGAGTGCCTATATATAAAGGCCTCTGAGATTCATCTAGAATGCCTAAGAATTGGCTACATGATAAGTCATACAACTAGGCACATGTCCACCAAATATCGGTTATCCTCCATTAAGCATGGAAGTAAGTGCAATGATGAGAGGATAAGCCTACAAGGGTGTAACATGCAAATCAGTGTTGTAGACAACATGTGCTAAAAAGGGAGTGTGAATAACTCTATTATCTACATGACAACTTAGTGTATGATGCAAACTCTAGTGTTATAGACACCATGTGCTCAAATAAAATTGTGTACATTTGTGTTGTCAACATGACAACTCAAAAAGGTGTGCAAACTCCTAAGTGTCTTACAAAATAAAATAATAAAATAATGCATTAACGTATGTAAATTTAAGTAAGTGTAAATAGTAAATATGTATTTACACCAACACCCCCCCTTAAGTGAAACTTAGGGGAATGCTTTTAAGCTTACAAAAACTAGGATGAAATGCAAGATGAGTCCTGGCTACTAGGCTATGTTAGGTTTAGGTAGCCATGTACATAATGAAATGGAATCTCTCATAAAATGGAGAAAGAGGGAGAACCTCATGGGAAAAACCCTCCCCCAAAAAGAGAGATCAAAAGGGATGCATGGATGGATGGAGTAATCAAGACCCTCCCATTACAACATACATCTAGTATATACAAAATTGAAGAATGAGAAGAACTAGACCTCATAAGAGGTAAAAGTCCCCCCTAATAAGAAAGAAGAGGAGGAGAGAAAAAGGTAGCACCCCCCCCCCCAAAATGAATAATGCATGTTAGTGAAAACTACTCCAAGGAAGAAGTTGGTCCATGAGTGCAAAATGATGTTCCTCCCCTTTGGAAGAAACAAAGGAAAAGGTACAATCCTAAAGATGTATGGTGGTCCTGAAACCTGCTCAAGTATCCCTATGTTGATGTTGATAGTCACCCCTTCCAACTGTGCTAAAAAGAATGAATGCAAATCTAGCAAGGATGTATGTTGAACCTATTCCAATGAACTGTCTGTCCCTCAACTAATAAAGAGACCTTTGACAACTATTGTTCATAAGGATCCACAATCACACTAACCTGTAAAGATCAATCATGTAGAGAATGGACATAAGGGTCAGAGTGATCCCTCACAACAACTATAGAAGGATCACCTTCATCAAAAAGAAGATGCAAATCATCAAGGTTGTCTCCCAAGTCTGTGGTGTGTGACTCCATTAACAAACCTGTAATGTCTTCCATGTAGTCATCAACTGAAGTTGGAGGTGGGAGACAACATGTACCCTACTGTGTTAGACCTTTCACTATGGAAATATAAGCATGTGGACTATACTAATGATGTGACCTCTCATTACAACTATCGATAAAACACCATATGTCTAAAGTTTTTGAAGCACTATCGTTGGTGTCATTATCAATTTCCATAGAGTATGAAGTGCAGAGAGGATTAGAGAATAAGTTGGGTGAACTTTCCTCAAAGTGTACATCTTCTCCATAAAGATCTCATGTGTCTTTGAATCCAAGAGCCTATAAGCCTTCACATTGTCTTCATATTCAATGAAAGTACAAGTCCTAAGTGCTAGTGCCTTGCATCCCCTAGAATATAGGTTTGCCCATGTTAGACAATCAAAGACTCTAAAGTGACTCATAACTAATTTTCTACTGCACCATGCCTAAAAAGAAGTCTTCCCATCTAAGGCATTATGAGGAGACCTGTTAAGTATGTGAGTGGCACTACTAATAGCTTCAACTTCTAATGTAGGATCAAGAGGCTTGGCTTTTATCATGCAACTTGTCATGGTTTTGAGAGTCTTGATCCTCAGTGTTGCAACATCTATCTTATGCACATTGAATGTTGGTGGATTCTGAAGATCAATTCCCTCAAGCTTGCAAAATTCCCTAAGTCATCGGTCCATATATTTGTTCTCATTGTCCACCCATAGAACCTTGATGGATTTCCTTGATTTGTGTTCAACATGAGTCTTAAAGGCTTCAATCTTATCAACCACTTCACTCTTGTGATGAAGGAAGTAGACCCAAGTGAATCGTGAAAAGTCATCAACAAAAGTAAGGATGTAGCAGCCTTTGACCATGTATTTTGAGCAAAGCTACTGAAGGTAGTGGAAGGCAAGGTGACCAAACCACTCATGCCATAATGTAGTTTTTGAATTAGAGTGAGTCAAAAAGGCTTCAAAAGGAGACTTAAGCACAAAGTGGGAGAAGGAATAAAGCATCTTGTCATCATTAACTTTCCCCACTGCAACCAATGAATCATCTCTAAGACTTCACACCATCACTAAATCTGGAAGCAACTCAACTTTGTGACAATCTCCAAGGTGAGTGATTTGGTAAACTAAGAGGAGATTAGAACTAAGGTTTGAAATGTAGAGAACATCTTTTAATTCCCCATTTTTCATTTTTGCAAGTCCTTTTCCTTCAACTTCCATTTTAATATCATCTCCAATGAAGATGTGTGGTACCTTTGACTACTTCAATGAAGAAAAGTCTCCCTTTGAAGAACCCATATGGTATGAGGCACCTAAGTCAAGTATCCATTCTGAAGAAGAACTTGTGTTTTCCATAAGTGCTTTCCCTTTTCCCTTTGAAGAGGTTAGAGTTGAATCCTTAGAAGTACCTAACACTTGAATCTTGTTTTGCCTAAGTAGATTTTCTAACTCATGAATTCTTTTAGTTTTTCAATGATGCACATCATGATTTGGATTTTTGTAGTATGCACAAAATTTTTTTTCCTTCTTTTCATTACTTTCCTTCTTGTTAGAAGAAGAATTGCCTTGCTATGAGGAGGATTGTTGTGTCTCAGATTGTGATTTTTGCTTCCACTACTTCTTCTTCTTGTCACTAGAACTTTTCCTTCCTTGACTTGATTGGATCTCATAACTAATCACCAAGGCTTTGGTCTTTGATGTCATGAGAAGTCCTAAATCCAGCAAGTGAGATTCTTTAACAATCAAAATCTCTGCAAATGCATTGAATGTAGGCTTCTGGTAAGTAGTTTCCATGGTCAACCTATGATTATTAAAACTTGAAACAAAGGAAGCATATCCTACAATTAATAATATTCCTCTATGTAGGGTGCAGGGCCATGATCTCATAGCCAGGTACCTGTAAAAGAATTTTTCTACAAGGCCACCTAGTCTAAAAAAAATTGCAAGAAAAAAGCAGAGAATAACGAAATGAAAAATCCAAAAAATTAATTAATGAGATCTGCAAATGACTATACCTGAACTACAAATCAAGGCCTTTAGGTGCCGATTTGCAAAAAAAAAATTGTCTCATGGTTGACTTAGGCCTAGAATAGCTGATTTTATAGTTGAACTTCACCAAATCAGCATTCCAAATGTAATGGCAGGGTTAGATCTGTCTCTAGATGCTCTCAATTTATGTAGTACTCTAGATTCAGGCCAACGTGCTCAAGTAACAATGGTCTTAAATGGCTATGTGATGAGAAAAATATCCTAGCTCTTACACCATGTAAGAATTTTTCTTCAGGCAAAATTCACCCAAGAACTAAGAACTCAAACATAAGAATAACTATAGACTAGAAAGAGAGAGTATGATCAAAATGATGATATATTCATTCAATATGCCATATAGTACACTAGGAGTGCCTATATATAAAGGCCTCCGAGATGCATCTAGAATGCCTCAAAATTAGCTACATGATAAGTCATACAACCAGGCACATGTCTACCAGATATGGGTCATCCTCCATTAAGCATAGAAGTAAGTGCGATGATGAGAGGATAAGCCTACAAGGGTGTAACACACAAATCCGTGTTGTAGACAACATGTACTAGAAAGGGAGTGTGAATAACTATGTTGTGTACTGGACAACTCAATGAATGATGCAAACTCTAGTTTTGTAGACACTATGTGCTTAAATAGAGTTGCATACTTCCATGTTATCAACATGACAACTCAAAAAGGTGCGCAAACTCCTAAGTGTCTCGTAAAATAAAATAATTAAATAATGCATTAACTTAAGTAAACTCAAATAAGTGTAAATAGTGAATACATATTTACACCAACACCCCCCCCCTTAAGTGCAACTTAGGGGAATACCCTTAAGCTTATGAAAACTAGGATGAAGTGCAAGATGGGTCCTAACTATAAGGCCATGTTAGGTACCCATGTACATAATGAAAATGCAATCTCTCATAAAGTGGAGAAAGAGGGAAAACCTCATGAGAAGAACTAGACCTCATAAGAGGAAAAAGTACCCCCCATACAAAAGAAGAGGAAGAGAGACAACGTAGTCCCCCCCCCCCCCCCCCCAAATGAAGAATGCTTGTTCCTAAAAGATGCTCCATGGAAGAAGCTAGTCCAAGACTGTAGAATGACGTTCCTCCCCTTTTGAAGAAACAATAGCAAAGGTACAATCCTGAAGATGTATGGTGGCCCAAAAACCTACTCAAGTATCCCTATGTTGATGCTAATGTTCACCCCTTCCAACTGTGCTGAAAAGAACAAATATAGATCTGGCAAGGATATCTATTGAACCTATTCTGATGAAGCATCTATCTTCTCAACTAATAAAGAGACCTTTGAAAACTATTGTTTATAAGGATCCATAATCATGCCAACCTATAAAGATTGATCATATAGAGAATGGACATGAGGGTTAGAGTGAGCCCTTGCAACAATTGGAGAAGGATCATCTCCATCAAAGAGAAGATGCAAATCATCAAGACTATCTTCCAAATCTGCGGTGTGTGACTCCATGAATAAACCTACAATGTCTACCATGTAGTCATCAATTGAAGCTAGAGCTTGAAGATGAGATGTACCATGCTATGTTATACCTTTCACTATGGCAATATAAGCATGTGGACTATATTGATGTTGTGACCTCTCACTATAACTGTCGATAGTTCCCCTCATGTTTGACTTTGTTGAAGCACTATTGCTAGTATTACTATCAATTTCCATAGTATATGAAGTGCAGAGAGGATTAGAGAATAAGTTGGGTGAACTTTCCTCAAATTATAAAACCTTCTCCACAAAAATCTCATGAGTCTCTGGATCCATAAGTCTATAAGCCTTCACATTGTCTTCATAACTAATGAAAGTACAAGGCCAAGGTGATAGTGCCTTGTATCACCTGGAAGATAGGTTTTCCCATGTTGGACAACCAAAGACTTTGAAGTGACTCACAACTATTTTTCTATCATAGCATGCCTCAAAAGGAGTCTTTCCATCTAAGACAACATGAGGAGACATGTTAAGTATGTGAGTAGCACTACTAATGGCTTCGAATTCTAATGTAGGATCAAGAGACTTTGCTTTTATCATGCAATTTGCCATGGATTTGAAAGTTCTAATCCTCAATGTTGCAACATTTGTCTTATGTAGACTAAATTCTAGTAGATTCTGAAGATCAATTCCCTCAAGTCTACAAAAGTCTCTAAGTCTTCTGTCCACATATGTGTTCTTATTTTCCACCCATAGAACCTTGGTGGCTTTCTTGGATTTGTGTTCAACATGAGTCTTGAAGGATTAAACATTATGAACCACTTCATTCTTGTGATGAAGGAAGTAGACCCAAGTGAATCGTGAAAAGTCATCAACAAAAGTAAGGATGTAGTCGCCTTGGCTGACTGAAGTCACTGCAAAGGGTCCTGCTAATACCATGTGAACCAACTAAAGAACAACTGAAGCTCTAGAAGACTTCCTTTATCATACTTCTCCTTGAGATGCATATACACTGAACATGAAGAACACTCTCCCTTAGAAAATTTGATGTTAGGTAGACCTTTGACCATGTGTTTGAGAAAAAGTTGTTGAAGAGAGCAGAAGTCAAGATGGCCAAACTGCTCATGCCATAAGTTGATTTGTGAAGTAGAGTGAGTCAACAAGGCTTGAGAAGGAGACTTAGGTACAAATTGGGAGAAGGAATAAAGCCTCTTGTCATGATTGACTTTCCCCACTACAACAAATGAATCATCTCTAAGACTTCACACCATAACTGAATCTGGAAGGAACTCAACTTTGTGACCATCTCCAAGGTGAGTAATTTGGTAAACTAAGAGGAGATTGGAGGTAAGGTTTGGAATGTAGAGAACATCTTTGAATTCCCCATTTTCCATTTCCACATGTCCTTTTCCTTCAACTTCCATTTTGGTATCATCTCCCACGAAGATGTGCAGTACCTTCGACTATTTTAATGAAGAAAAGTCTCCCTTTGAAGAACACATATGATAGGAGGCACCTAAGTCAAGTATCCATTCTGAAGAAGAACTTGTATTTTCCATAAGTGCTTGCCCTTTACCCTTTACTATGATTTCTATTTCCACTGCTTCTTCTTATTTTTGCTAGAACTTTTTCCACTTTGACTTGATTGGTGCTCATCACTAGCCACCAAGGCTTTGGTCTTTGATGTCATGAGAAGTTCTAAATCCATCGAGTGAGGTTGTTCAACAATTAACATCTCTAGAAATGCATCAAATATAGGCTTCTAGGAAGCAGTTCCCATTGTCAACCTATGAGTACTGAAACTCAAAAAAAATGAAGCTTACTCTAAAGGTAGCCTCTTCAGCATGTGATGAATCAACTTTTCATCTTTCAGGGGATTTCCACAATCTTTAAGTAGTGCCCTATACTCATTGGCTTTGTTGATATAATCCTAAATTGTGTCAAAGTTCTTTGGATCCAAGAGAAGTAGATCATCCTCAATCTAAAATCCCTTTTCTTCATCCACCTTACCATACAATGATTCAAGTTTTTCCCAAGTTGGTTTGGATTCTATACAACTAGCAATGTGAAAGAAGAGATCTCTATGTACATAACTCCTAATAATCCCTAAATCCTATTGGCCATTTTTTTTCCATTCAATGAGTTCTTTAGAATTAGTAGGTTTGGTAATTGTACCATCAACATAAAGACTGTAACCTTTTTCCATTAATTTACTCCAAGCAATATCTTTCCATGTAGAATAATTGTGTGAAGTTAAAGGTGGACATTTAAATGAACCAATGATGTAGAAAATGAAAAGAGCACACAAGAAAGACACAAAAAACACAATACACCCCCCCCCCCCTTTTCACTCAATCAAAAGACCCCCAAAAAAGATGCTTTTGGCACTTTATAAGTAGTGCATGTACAATGGGCCACTTGTCAAAATGAACAAAGTGGACTTTTTGATTTTGCTTTTACAACTGCCTTTTGAGGCCCAAATCTATCACTAAGCGTTGTAGCTTAGATGTACAACAATTTGAAAAAGAAATCAAAGCTTACAATGCAAAAAAAGCCCTAATTCTAAAAGTGAGAATTTTGTCCATACAATGCTAGAATTTGACTACAGATCTAGAAAGTAGACAAAAAAAATAACGCACTTTCAAAAAAAAAAAAGAACCTAAAAAAGTGACCAGATGTGCTTGTACGGAGTGTTTGAAGTTGCAAAATGCAGGATAATGCAGGTATAGTCACCAAAAAATGAAATTTCTAAAACATCCTTGCACCAAAAATAGAAAAGAACACCACCACTAGAAAGTTTAGGAAATTCTACTCAATTTCAATAAAAAAAAAAACTAAATTGGAGTTTAGATGACCAAGTTAAGGGCTCGCAAAATCATACTACCAAATCAAAAAGCAATCTAGAGAGGGGTCTAAAAGGAAAATTGTGTCCTTAAATTTGATGGTTAAAAAACCATCATAGTAGTTCTAAAAGGCCTAGGAATGATAGTCTGATGGTCATCAATTTTTTTCCTGTGAAATGTTGATGTCATCAAAAATTTACCTAGGGTGACGTGTCAAGGTGACTGGACTATATAGATCTGTACGACATGACACGTGTCATGTAAAAATTCTTGCACATGCAACAGATGTGTATCCTACATGGAAATGTTGACTGGGCTATGTCTTATGTGGCAGGGACCTATTATTCGGTGTCCATGTGTCTTGTTTGTGCAATGGACATTCCAAACGTGGCGATTCCCTATGGGCAAATGTAAAAGCATTGCGTGGCATAGAATAGTGATGTTTAATGGCATCTAGGTGAGTGGTCAGAAAATGTGTGCTATCACTAAACAATAGATGTTGATCATCAGAGTTCTATAGATGGGAGGAGCGTCAAAAGAAATATAGGTCGTGTCGTTGGAAACTAAACTTTGTGGTTGAAAACTTCACAGTGATCACTGTCGCTGAGAAATTGTTGAGTGCAAGCCAGATTTTTTTATTGTGCTCTGGAATTTAGTTTACGATCGGTGGGGTGTTTGTAAATATCCCACATGCATTGTAAAATGGAAAGGAAGGTTATTTAAAATGCACCTTCCATGCTATCTTAAAAATAGTGAACTGGCCCACTGGTGGAGGATGTTTAAGGAGGCCAATGGGGTATACATCGATTCACTTTGCCAGTGTATTTTTGCAGTCACTGGTACTAGCAAAGCCAAATTTGGTACTAGCAAAGCTGAATTTGGTACAGTCACAAATTGTGAAATATGCCTCCTATAATTAATAATATTCCTCTACCCAGGGTGTAGGGTCAGGATCTGACAGCCCAGTACCTAAAAAAAAAATTTCTCTACAAGGCTACTTGGACTAAAAAAAATTCTAAAAAAAAAGTAGAGAATAACATAATGATAGATTTGAAAAATTAGTTAATGAGATCTGCAAATGACCATACCCGAACTACCAATCGAGGCCTCTAGGTGCTGATTTGTATAAAAAAATTACCTCGTGGTCAACTTAGGCCTAGGGTAGCCAAGTTTATAGTTGATCTTCACTAAATCAATGTTCTGGATGTAATGGCAAGGTTATATCTAGCTCTAGACACTCCCAATTTTTGTAGTACTCTAGATTTGAGCTAATGTACTAAAGCAACAATGGTCTCAAATGACTATGTGATGAGAAAAATCTCCCAGGCCTAATACCATGTAAGAATTTTCCTTAGGGAAAAATTCACCCAGGAACTAAGAACTCAAACACAAGCAAAACTATAGACTAGAAAGAGAGAGTATGATCAAAATGATGATATATTCATTCAATATTTTGTATAGTACACTAGGAATGCCTATATATAAAGGCCTCTTAGATGCATCTAGAATGCCTTAGAACCAGCTACATGATAAGTCATACAACTAGGCACATGTTCACCAGATATGGGTTATCCTAAATTAAGCACAAAAGTAAGTGTGATGATGAGAGGATAAGCCTACAAGGGTGTAACACTCTCACTTTATGAAATGAATAATGGGTTCAAACACTTCCCAAAAAAAGTAACTCTAGGAGGATAAGCCTACAAGGGTGTATAATGCAAATCAGTGTTGTAGACAACATGTGGTAAAAAGGGAGTGTGAATAACTATGTTGTCTACATGACAACTTAGTGAATAATGCAAACTCCGGTGTTATAGACACCATGTGCTGAATCAGAGTTGCATACTACTATGTTGTCAACATGACAACTCAAAAAGGTACACAAACTCCTAAGTGTCTCACAAAATAAAATAATACATTAACCTAAGTAAACTTAAGTAAGTGTAAATAGTAAATACATATTTACACCAACACAAAGAATTAGGGCATGTTGAGTAGAAGACTCAGGTGCCTCAGCTGCAAGAGATTTTAAAAAAATGAATTACTGTAGGAACTCTACTTTAATCTATGGTTTATTGTAGATTTTGAGTTTGTGACCATTTACTAGTAGTTTGAATCTAATAGGACTGATTATAGATAGCTACACGGCTCCATTGTCATACACTACTTCTATTTCATATGGTCATAACCATCTAGTTTGGAACTTGTCTGGATTATGTTTGTATCTAGAATCATAGAGTAGTTTCCAATCACCCACACTAAATTGCTTATCCTTAATAAATTTGTCATGCCATTTCTTGCATTTTTTTTAAAATTAAATTTGTATTATTCAAGGTAGATTTCCAAAACTTGTCAAGTCTATTTAGCTACAAGATGCATTCTTGTTGGGTATCTTGGAGATTAATATTGAGTTCCAATGTAGTGCATAATGTTTTGTGTTCAAACTCAATTGGCATCACAATTATTTTCCTATAAACCATCCCAAAAGGAGTAAACCCTATTGTTGTCTTCCATGTTGTCTGATATGCCCATAATGCTTCTAGAGGCTTGGATGCCCAATCCTTCTTATGTATTTGAATAGTTGTTATAAAAATTGCTTCTATCTATCTCTTTGTAATCTTAGGTTGACTATTAGCATGAGGACAGTAAGGAGATGATTTACCATGTTGAATAGTATATTCATTCATGAGTATATTAATGAGGTTGGAGATAAATAGGGCTCCCTGATTAGTCACTAATTCTTTAGGGACACCAAATCTTGTAAAAATGACTTCATATAAGAATTCTGCAACATTAGTATCCCTAGCATGTTTCATAGGTTTTTCTTCAGCTCATTTATTGACATAACCAGCACATACCAAAATGTAAGATTTACCTTCAGATGGAGGATCTATTGGTCCAAAAAAAATATTCCCCATGTATTAATGGTGTAACAACTACCTATGGCTGCAAGGGCATTTTATCTAGTTTTGTTGGTCTTCCCATCCATTCACATATGTCACATTTCTTTGTATATTGTGTTCCATCCTTATGAAGAGTTGGCCAATAATATCCAGTTGTCCAAATTTTGAATGAAATCCTTTAAGCTTCAAAATGTCCCCCACATGGTTCATCATGGCAGGTACATAGGATATCATAAGTTTTATCCTCTCTTATACATATGTGCATAACTTAATCAAGTCTAGTATAAAACATACATCTAGCTATCTAAGAAAAATTAAAACTCTTTTTAGCTAGAATTCTTTTATCCTTAGGAGATAAATGAGTTGGAGTTCTTCATGTGGTGAGGTAATTGGAAATGTTAGCATACCATGGATTGTGTGCTATCAAATAAAAAAATCTTCATATGGAAATCTATCATCAATGGTTATAGGATCATCAGGTTCTTGCAACCGTGAAAGGGAATCTACCACTATATTAACCTTTTTGGGTTTAACTATCACTTTGATGTCGAATTCCTACATGAGCAATAACCAATGAAGTAGTCTTCCTAAATGGAAGGCTTTTTTGTGAGGGACATGATGGCAGCATGGTTAATATGCACAAAAATCTTGTAACCAGTGTTGTAATTTCTAAATTTATTCAGTGCATAAATGTCAACCAATAATTCATTTTTTGTGATAGTATAATTCAATTTCATCCCCTGCAAATTTTTTCTAATTTGATAAATAGCATGCTCAACAATGTCTTCCTTTTGTCCTAACATAGAACCTATGGCATAATCTAAAGCATCAGTATGAATATGAAATATAATATTCCAATTAGAACCTCTAAGTATAGGTGCTTTAGTCAAGACTTCTTTGAGTTGTTAAAATGACTTGTCACATTTTGAATCCCATGAAAATTCAGAGTATTTCTTCAGAAAGTTATATAATGGAGCTTTTATTTGGCTAAAATCTTTTATGAATCTCCTCTGGTAACCAACATGACCAAGAAAATTCCTAACATCATTTTATTTTTCAGGTGTAGGTAGAGTGCTAATCACTTCTATCTTTTAAGGATCAACTTGGATGTCACTTAAAGAGATATAGTGACTTAACACAACCCCTTCTTTCATCATCATCAAACATTTCTCACTTTTTAATTAACAATTGTGTTGCTAACATATTTTCAAAACTTTATCCAAATTGGATTCAGCTTCTTCAAAATTAGATCCATACATAGTAAAATCATCCATACAGATTTCCATATAGTCAACAGACATGTCAGAGAAAATACTTATCATAGTTCACTAAAAGGTAGCAAGAGCAATACATAATCCAAAGGGTAGTACTAAATAAGAAAATGTACCCCAAGGGTATGTAAACATTTTCTAGTCTTGATCCTCTAGTGCTATTTGAATCTAGTTGTACCCACTAAATCCATCTACAAAAGAGAAATACCTTTTCCCAACCAAATTTTCAAGTACTAGATCAATGAAAGGTAAGGGAAAATGATATTTTTAGTGGTTGTATTAAGTTCCCTATAATCCACACATACCCTTGATTTACTTCCTTTCTTAGGCACTATTACCAAAGGTGAGACCCACTAACTATCATAAATAGAATAGATGAACCCAACACTCAAAAGTTTTCATAGTTCAACTTTCACTATATCTTATAATGTTGGATTGACTCTTCTTTGGGGCTACCTTGCAGGTTTTTTGTCTGGTGTAATATAAATTTTATGAGTACAGATATTTGGGTCAATTTGTTTCATATTTGTGTAGTCCCAAGTGAATGATCATTGATTTTCCTATAGTAACTTAATTGTACTTTCTAGGTTAGCAAGAGTACGGCTTTTACAGACATTCAACTCTCTACCTAGACTTACTTTAACTTGATGCACCTTATTTAACATTGCTAAATTAGAAAAGTTGGATGAATTGATCTCATGAGGTAACAAGGTATGAAGGTAGCTAGTGGCTAAAGGAAAATGAGTTGTATCTTTAGGAGGAAGAATTGTCTGTAATGAACAATTTTGGTCACTACATAAAGGAGAATCTTCACCATATGCATTGGACAAGATAGCTACAAGGACATCATTATCATCTTGAGGAATCATAAATGGGTTTCTATCAATCACCATAAGCTAACTTAATGAATTTACCCCAGGTTCATCATCCCCTAAATTAGACCACACATCTTGATCATCTTGCAAAAGTGGTGTAGCAGGAGTGTATAAGGCTAACTTCTTAATATTGGAACCATTAGATATGGTCATCTTTCCTCAATGATAAGTGATGAAATCATCTTTTGTGGCTAACCAAGGCCTTCTTAGGATAATAAGATAACCTCCCAGACTTTCTTTAGGTGACAAGATAACAAAATCCACTAGATATTCCCAAGAATCTAAAGTAACTATGACATCTTCAATCATACCATTAGGTTTGACAATGGAACTATCATAAAGCTAATCATGGTAGGGGTCTCTCTTATACCAATGATATTCAAGTGTAAAATTACTTCCCTTGTCATTACATTAATGGATGCTCCTAGTTCTATCAAAGCATTCTATACACGAACCCCATTGATATGAACTATGACAACTTGACTCCTTGGGTAAACATATTTTGGAACTATAGATTTATTTAATATGAGGCTAGAAAACTAACCCATAACATAGAAAATTTGAGCGTTCTTTCATTTTCTACTAGGTTTCTTTATGCAAGCTTCCTTAATAGCTTTCATATATGTTAGAATCTCATTTAGAGCATCTAACAATGGTACTTTTATTGTCATTTACTTTAATTAAGTGAGTAGTTCTCAAGCGGGAGGATTTTTAGGAAGCACTAAAGATTGGGCAAGTCTTTGTAGAAATGGTGGAGACTTGGCTATAGGAGACTAAGGTGGAATAAGAAGGGATTCTTCATTCAACACATCCTCAAAACTAAATTTAGTTATTACTAGACCTTTAGGATTTTGAAGAGTGGTTCCATACCTAAGGTGAATATCATTGATTGAAAAAGCTTGTTGTTGACTATCACTAGAGGAGTACACTTTCTTTTGAGCAGGCATGTTATTTGGATTTGGTGTTGGCTGAGTAGGTAATTGAGTTTATTTGGGTGGATTGGTATTGGCTACAAGAGGAGGAATCATTAAACCTTATTGTTTAGGTTTCTACAAAGCATTAAATTATTGATTAGGCTACCACTGAGGTGACTATTGCCAGTGACCTTGTGGGCCTTCTCATTGATTGGGTTGTGGCAACCAATTATGATTATGTTGTTTGCCAATTTTGTTGTTCCAGGGGGACTTTCTAATTTTTTTATTGCCACTAGTTGGGTGTAGGTTGTTTGCAAGGTTGTTTATTCCACATGGGTTGAGATTGAGTATGTTGAGAAGGATTTCAATGATTTGGGTTTGAAAAAATAGAATTTTTTGATTGATTATTAAAATTCCCAAATTTTTGGAGAGGGCCTTGAGCCAGACCTTCTCTCCAAGCTCATGGTCTTCTTTGAGAATCATACAATATATCTCCATTTTCATTAATTTCCTTGAACTCCACTGGCATCTAATGTTCCACATTAGCAACCATTTTACATTTTTAATTCATCTTCTTCTCCTGATAATGAGAGTAGTGAACATAGCATAAGCTTCTTCATGTTTCCTCCTAGACTACATGGTATCAAAATAAGTTTCAACATTGTTAATATTGTCTTTCTTGAAGTTAGACGACAAGTTTGAAATATTCATTTTTGATACACTAGCTCTACTAGTTGTTAAAGAACTAGAGTGAATTCCTCTTCCTTTCTTTACATTAGCCCTTGAGTAGTTTTTACAGCACCTCTTAATATCCTCCCAAATTCTTTGTGTAATGTCTCCTCAAGTCATAAGGTCCAAATCTTGTACACATGTCTCCTCAACACCCCTTAAGAAAAGATGCTTTTGAGATGAATCATTCTGCTGATAGTTAGTGTTTCTTTGCAAGTTATAGAGGAATCTTGAAATATAATCTCCAAGATTCTCATCCTCTTTCTACTACATCTTGAATATATCATCTCCTCCCATACTTCCTCTAAAATAATATTTGTATTTATAAAGAAAAAAATTCTTCATTCCATGCCGATATACTATAGCATTAACCCTTGACCCCATGAACCATCTTAGAGCTATCTCTTTCATAGTAGAGGGAGACAACTTAAGCCTATGAGAATTAATTTTATAGTCATACCCTCTAAAAAGAATTTAAAATTCAAAGAGAAAGGTCTCAAGGTCTTTAGTAATTAGCTCATAGAACTTAGGAAGTGTAGATGTAGGAATATTTTTCAGATGATTGTTGTTCTAGAGGTTAGGTATGAAATGGGAAGGTAGTTTGTGCCATTCTACATGCTAGTGGTTAATTTCTTTACCAATAAATTATGATGGCTAGAGGATTATTTAGGTATATAATGGCAACAAAAATGTTAGTTAAGCCTAATGATTCATTAGATGATAATGAAGGAATATTTACATGGTAGGCTACAAAAGGATTTTCAAGTGGTGATTCTTCTACAATAGCTTAGTATTCTTCAAGGGCATGGTCATCTTCTTATTCCTTCAGTTATTAGTCTTCTTGCTTAGGATACACAATTTATTCTATTTCAAATGGGTTGTTTTGAGGAATAAATCTCCCAATATGGTCTCTTCATCTGTGCATATAGATAAAATAATTCTAAGTTTGACTCAAATAAAACTATAGACAACTTATTATGCATAAAAAATCCTAAAAAGGACCTTTAGAAAAGGTTTAAAATGACACCATCCCTAGCAATGGCACCAAAAATGTTTGGTTCAATGACTAAATTGGAAACAAGGGCTTGTGCTCATGGATTGGAGATGCAGGATAGCATCCAAAACTCTTCTTTAGACCTATTTACTTTATTGACATGGACATAAACTTCAAATGATGTTTGTAAAGTATATTCTTTGAACCTCTTTAATTATCATTTTGTACCTATAGAATCAAGAACAAAAATACTAAATCTATATGAAAGTGTAAACAACCTTAACTAAGTGATAGAAATAGAAATATAAATAGGATTCAACAATAGTTGTCTTTATTGCTTGAAAAATTAATGGTTCTATTACTAGTGAGTGGAGGAACAACAAAATTCTTACTTAATCCTAAAATAGTGAAATCTAATTCTACCAATTAAGTTCTCTCACCAAGTGGACTTCCTTGGATGAGTGAACAATTACAAATTCAAGCTCAAGTAATTAAAATACAACAATAGTAATTTTATTGATATCATACCATAAAATAAGAAAAATTGGAAAATGATAGTCTATATCTAAAAATGCTATTGCAATTACAATCTCTATTTCAACTAACTAACTATTCAAGGCTTGCTTCAACAACTTTATTTAAAGCAAATAAAAAAACTAACTTCCTAAGATCTAGCCTCAACAAACAAGGATACAACAACACAATAAATTATATCATCATGATGCACATCTCAGTTGAACATGTCATGTAGAAAATATAGCACCTAACAACTTCTAGATTTACATGAAATTTATTAGTTATGTTGACTAAATCTTTAGCTACATCATTAATACATAGTGGTTGCATAACCTTGTCAGTAATTCCTTTGCACACACTCCTTCCTTTGACTTATTCCTACAAAATATTAGTGTGCATACAATATACCACAACACATATTCATTCCAATAATTCATAATAACCATTTAATGTACACATAGACCAATCCTTGCTCACAATACTTTGGCTATAGGAACCCACCCCTTACAAGTAAGAAAGGAAAAATCAATTGTATCTATAAACACACATATATAATCTCATTTATATCATATAAGTCTTAACCATAGCATTATGTTCATGAAACTATATAAAGTAAGGAAACTATAGAACAATAGACAAAACATAGGTTTATATAGAATATCATGGTAAAAAGTCTTCAAACTTAAAGGAGAAACCCTCTTCAACTACCATAAAAACCTATAAGTGTGTGATATTTCCTTAGCCCATCAATCCTTTGAATATATGACCTAAAAAATTCATGTTCTTGTATCCTAACACTCTCTAACCTAGATTTCCAAGTTTGTAGTTTGTTAATCTTAGTTTTGAGTCACCTCTTTAATTTTTCTTTTTAGTTCCTTTTGAAGCCCAAAATCTTACATCAAGCAAGTTCCTCTTGATTTCTTACTTTAAAGAGTCACCATACCTTGCATATGGAAGCCAGTCTTATGATGTCTTTCACAATTCTTTCTCTTGAATCTCTTTCAACCTCAGTTGAAAGTAGTTCAAAGTAGTTCAACCAAAGCATTTTTGGTACTAATTTTTTTCTATAGGTGGGACCCACTAAGTGCATTGGATTCTTACTTGAACCACTTCAAACCTCTTTGAACCTCAGTTCAAAGAAATTTAAAGTAGTTATATTATTTAAGATTGTGCACACAAATGTTAATGATTCCTAAAGTTCAACAGTAGCTGAGAAATTAAATAAAGTGTCAGAGTAATGATGAAGGGATCTTATATAATTTATCATGGCTTGAGATGAAGGATGAGTTGTCATCATGATTAAGGAAGGAAAATATTTCATTTGGAGGTCATATTTGGATATCAATTTTTTTAAATTATTGCAAGGTCTTTCACAAAGGGTGATCATTTAATAAAGGTGTCTTGTTGTAGTTTCAAGTGTGCAAATCAAGATGCAACAAAATTGCCATGAATATATCATTATGAGGTAGTACTTTTTCTAGTATGTTCCATTACCTTTTGAAATATAAGTTTCCCACTTAATTGTTTTATCATGAGCAAAGGCGAATCAAAAGTAGAGCAGCAGTAATTGAAGAGAAGAGATCTAGTTTTCTTTTAGCAGATTGTAGGTGAGAATACAAGAAATCCCTTGCCCTTTCTTCTATATGTTGCTTTGAAGAACAAGAATGGTGTTGGGTTTTTTTTTCTTTCTATTGTTTAAATGAGGTCTGTTCTACATTTCTTTGGGAATATTTCTAATCTTGAGTGTAAGAGACCTACCATTTCGAACACTAATTTAGAGGCAGTCAAGGTTAAGAAGCTACAAGTAAATTTTCTTGAGAAAGTTGAAGAAGTTAATGGTTGTTTAGAGGTCCTAATGAGTGCTCTAATTGAAGCTACTACTTTTCCCCTTGCTCTTTTGAGTCCTAAACTACTTCAGTTGTGCATTGATCATTATGATGTGAGAACCAAGACTATTTTGAACAAGCATGGGGAACTAGTTTTTTCCATCTCTAGGGAGACTATCTTCTTAGTGTTGCATCTACCTAAGTGTACCTTTGTTTCTTTTATCCCTACCTAGTCTCTGCTTGAATACCAAGAGAAACCAAAAAAGTACCATAACATCTTGGCTAGGAAATGAACAAAGACTAACTATAAAGGTTTCTCAAGGATGCCCAAAATATGTTGGAAGCATGAATGCTCATGATATTCTTGTAGGGGAGTATTATAGATATGTTACTATGATGATATGTTACATTCATGACTAAGTTAATTATTGATGTCAACATAATAGTTTTCTATGGTATTTGACAGAAGAATAGTGGTAAGATCAAGTTGTTATGGATGGCTAGTTGAGTATTCTATCTATCAAAGGTTATGGGAGATACTTCTGAGTATCTAGTATATGTAGTTAACATTGGAAGAAGAAAGGATAAGTCTAGAAGAAGTTATCCAAGTTTTGGTGATGTCTATTTTGAGATAGAGTTTACAGAGGCATGTTCTAGTAAAATTATTTAGCAGAGTTGATATTCTAAGAATTGAGGTTAAGGACATGAAGAAGACATGTTTTTGATGATGTGGCTAAGTTCACTCATCATAATATTACATGTATGGAAATATATTCAAGTTTCAAGTGGAAGATTTATGTTATCACTAGGTGTAACATGTTCTTAATGTGATCCTATAATGATTAATTGAGAAGGTCTAACAATCAGCTCAGGGATTTTTTTCAAGGAATCTTCATAAAAGAAGGACATTTTCCTTTATCATGGTATGGAATGATATGGATTAATATTTGATGAAAAGCTATAGTGAGTGCAGAATGCAAAGTTGAGAAGAGTAGAGTGGAAGTGAAGGGAACTTCATTGCCAAAGTTTTGTTGAATGATCCAAGGTTTGATAGTGATTGGTTTGGTTGACAAAACAAAGTAAATGAGGATATAATAGTAAATTACAAGTTTGAGTAGTGAGCTCTTCTTGTAGATGAAAATTGCATGTTTGGGCAGTGGGCTTGTTGGTTTTTTGAAACATTACAGGTTTCAAATTACCTCGATGAGAATATGGTACATCTAGGGGTAGCTAACACCCATATTTAACATATCATTTTAGACACTGATCCAACTATAAGGCTTGACCCTTCTTCTACTTTAGGCTCTACAAAACCTAGGTCGGTGGACCTTAGATTCAATTAATATAGTACTAGTGCAAAAGACATATTCCTGAATCTATTAAGCATATTTAACTCTTATTTCTCCCAATGACTTATGCAATAACATATATGTACAATAGCTAAATGAAAATCTATGAAATTCACAAGCTGGGTGAGGGCATCCTTTTCAGCTCTTCAACATGAAAGGGAAAATCATTTTATTAATGATTTTAAGTTCAGAAAAGACCTAGGTATGAACAAAAAAACTAAATAATCCTAAAATTGATCAGGGCTTTATCTATTGGGCAATTACATGAATTATAACCATACATCTCCTAGAAATCTTTGACATAACTCCTACATCAAGATCCCTGATCTATCTTTCACCTTGTGAATAGACATCTGCATCAAAATGAATCTCATACTTAGATTATCTCATCATGAAATTTGCAAACCCTATGATAAATATCAAGTAATTACATGGCTCTTTGTTCCATCAGTAAGATATTTCAATACATACATTCCTAAACAAAATGCAACCTAGTTTATGCTCTTTGTTCGCAAACTAGAAAAGATTGCAAATCCATGAACAGGAGACAAGATTCAAACTGAAATTAAAACCCCTTGCTATGTTTTCATTCATCTTCCTTGAAAATGCATACATGAAAGATGTACAAAAATACTTCACAAATTACCTAACAAACAAGAACTATCTCCATAAAATTTAATGCTGCTCAATACAAGATAAATTTTTGAAGAATGGTATCTCAATAGTGAGTAATTTTTCTCCCCAAAACTAGAACCAGTGGTCTCATAGTGAAAGACTAGAACCTGTACAATGAGAAAGAAAGAGAATGATATAGGAGGAAGTGAATTCTCAGATTTGATCTGAAGATGACATGTGTCCACTTGAAATTCCCTCTCTTAGCAATGAAAAGAATCTCTCTAATCTCTCTTTGTAATTGTATATCAAATCTTCAATCATTTTGGCCTCCAAAAGCAAGAAATATCTAAGATATTTGATTGAAAATCATAACTGATTTTGATGCCAAATTTGAACTCAAGGAAAAAGTGAAAATTAGTTTAAAAAGAACTATAGAAGCACAAAAACTTTTTCAGAATTTGTTCAGGCTTAAAAAAAACTTCAATGTTTGCCCCTTGATTGATTTTGATGCTCCATGATGAAAACTGCTCGTTCTGCTGAGAATGCCCCAAAAATCAAAAATTCACTTATAACTCGAATGAGTGAGCACTTGTGCAAAAAAAAAACTCCATAATTGGAAATTTTTTCTTCTCTTGGTTCTAGCGATATATAATAAGCCTATATCTGCTTATCGGGAACTCCTAGAATCTCATTTTGAAAACATACCCCTACTGCACATGGTTTCTAGTATGAACTTTAAAATTTCAAAAAAATTAAAATAATTTATAAAGTTCAAACTTTAGAAATATGCCTTTGTTCACTTACAAATCTACACGAGACCTTTTGGAGAAGATATTTTTAAAATGACATTTAAAATCATTTTTTTTTTTGCCCTCAGCTTCCATTTCGGGTCAACCCTATTTGGCCGAGGTGCCATGTGTTGACCTTTGATTGGCTCATTTTTTTCTTTGTCATCTAACCCCTCCAACTAGGTGCCACATGTCATCATTTCATTTGTCTTCTATTTTTCCATGTTAGTACACCATGTCACTATGCCACATCATCAGTCACTATGTCACTATCCTAGTCAACATTCCACCATGTCATCAGTGACATAACGACCTTGTGACACATGTCATCCTCCGCCATGTTAGCACCTAGTCATTGATCCACCTCATCATGCTACATCAGTGCCACCTTGTTGCCAGCTCATTGCCACTTGTTGACTTTTTATTAGGATGCCATGTCACTATGTTAACCTCCCTACAACTTTATCTTGGTGACATAGTGATAGCCGTCAGATGCACCACATGTTGCCATCTAGTGTATTAGAGAGATCTAGACTGCCACGTCACTTTGCCATTTCATCAGTCTACTTGTTAGATTTCACACTTCACTAGAATTATGCTTTTCCAAGAGGTCACTAGCTAGAATTTCAACTTTTTGGGAGGTCACCATGTGACTACTAGTGAGAGCATCCCATTTTCTAGTGGTGACATGGCAACCACCGAAAACCTTAACTTTTCCAACAATAGTTCTTGCCTTTCTGGAAACTCTCCTTGGTCTAGTCAAAATTCTAGTTGATGCTAGCTCACCATCCATGGCCTCCACCTTTTAACATGTGGCTTACAAAAGCCCTTGTCTCATTAGACACTAAGCATTTGATCACTTTTGCATTTAAAGATTTAAAAGAGCCACATTCCAATGAATGTGGGATAAAACAATATAACTGTTCCCTTCACTCTGTTCAAAATTTGCATTGGGTTATTGCTTATTGTAGAAGATTCTAAGGATATTATAAGATTAGAAGATTATAGTGATGCTAGAATCCTTTGGTGGCTCAACAACAATTTGGCATCTATCTTTCACACCATAGCGTCTTCAATGGTGATCGAGGTTTCTTTCACATCTCTACAACTTCCATTCTTTGCATGAGGTTCTTTATGTAGTAGCTTCCCCCTTTTGTTGTGATTTCCATCTTGGACATTTGGGAGTGCAGCTTTTGGATATGCTCTACCTTGGAACATTTATTTGTAATATGCATGCCCTACTCATAACCTCCAAGATGGCCTTTTACCTTTGACTGTGGCTTCTACTCTTCCACATACAGTGGTTTCCCTTTGCATCAACTCTCCAAATGTCTATGTTTTTGGCTTGATGATGTAGGTTTCTCCTATGGATTCTTCATTTGATTGGTGCATGGGGTGGAAATAAAAAAAAGGAAACATAGCTTCCCACGTACTCTCTCCCTATCATTTTTCACACTTGGAAAGATGTGGGTGTTATGGTGCTTCCATGTGGACTACAATATTAGTCCCTAACTTCCTTACACAAATTGTGTCCTCTCCATTCATGGAGAAGTCCCCTTCCTATAATGGGCTTCCTTCTTAGACATGGACATGCCAATTCTAGCTTCACCAGCATGGAGCTCCTTCATACCTGGGCAATTTCCTTTTTTGGCCTATATTTTCATTCTAAACGGATCCCTTGCATTGAATAATGGTGCCTCGGCTTCAAGCCTTCTCCTTTGTGTGGGATAGTGCTCTATTTTTTATGAGTCATGCCTTCTCTTGGTCAACATGGGCCTCTTGTATGTGAGCTACCTATTGTGAATGAGATCCCTCTCTTCATGGGCTGCCTTGCCCCTGCCATAGCATGGTTTTCATGTTATTGTGTGGTTTTCATCTTGCCCCTTTCTTTGGCCTCTAACATCTTTGAAGTTATAGTATGGATAGACATACTTATAGCACTGAAGTTGAGCATGGTGTAGAGAATTTTGTTCTTTCTCTATTAGCATTATTCATTGATTGGAAAATGGTATGGATACCATCAAAGACACTAATTAGGAAAATGTATGCTAAAACATAATGCATGAGAATGTTTTGGAGATTGTTGTTGTAATTCATCTAGCAGATGTAAAATGAAATCCCCCAAATAATAGTGATCTAATGATATAACATCATGCTCAATAGAGTATTTGTTGGAAGTCTCCAAAATGCTCATGATTGTCAAGGCATTGTGTATGCATGTGGCTTTGTTTGCCCCAAAGCACCCTAGCCATTCTCAACTGATCCTATTCCTCATTTTCGTGATTCCTTTTCTTCTTCTTTTAAATCTTTTCTTAGTAATATCCTCCTCTCCTATCTGCTTCCATGGCTATGAAAACTTTGATAGGCATTTGATTATATTCTTCTTTTGTATTCTAATGTGTGCACAATTCCTTACTTTCAAATAGAGTTAAAATGCTAAATGTATATTGCAAATTGTATGATGACTTAAACCATTGTAATATCGCCCTTTTTTAAAACTCCTCTAACCCAAAGTCCATATCTATGCAATTAGATGAAATTAGTCAGGCCCCAAAGCGAGTCTGACTAAAACAAAATTTCATTTCCAAACAACTGAGTTCCCAAACTGCCCTACTAAACATTTGACATTGACTAGATTCAAATTCGATCAATGCTCTGCCATTAAAACTCATTTTATCACTTTATTACAAATTATCAACTTTGTGCTAGGAGGCCCTTTGACTGGCTTTAAAAAATGGCACTAACACATGATCAGGCTCCGAAATTAGACACACTAATTCTTTGTTCCACATAGTTGCACCCTGTTGAATCTTGTCTCATGAAAAATTCTTAGTCAAAATATATTGACTAACAAAGTTTCCCTCTTAGAACTGCCTGCAAGAAAACATGTCAGAAAACCATAAAATGCTTTCGAATTCGGCTTCAAAAATTGGGTAAACTGACACTTGGGGAGACAAAAACTGGGGCATTGGTTTACTATCATGAGCAAAGTATAGATCTATAATTTGGTCTCATGATGAATAATAGGATGCAAAAGGCAAGTGGTCAAAGTAGGCTACTCAAATTTTGTAGATTGAAACAATGGCAAAAAAACATTTTTTGCAAAATGGAATGAACCTGGAAAAGTGTGCAAACAAATTCGTCATGACTTGAAAATTGGTACACTTGAATTATTTTTAGAGTACAATGTAGTGGTACAATCCATTCAGTCTAATCTATCATGGGTTTCAAGATATGACATCAAAAAAAAGGGTACTGACAAATCTACACCTTTTGACACCTGTAAAAGGTTAGAAATTGCATTTGGAATCACGTTTGAAAACTAATCAAACAAATTTTTCATAAGCTCAAAATTGAAACATAGTGAGTCTCTAACCACTAAAATGAAATGCAATAGGAATTTTATCATTTTGGTCAACTTGGTCAAAGTTATAACAAGTCAAATAGGGCTTTCTAGAATTTAGAACAAATTGCATCGGCATGACATCAATAAATGACCAACTTTGAGGGATTCAAAACCTAGTCAAACAGACTTGAAAAGATTCAAAATTTGAAACATAGGCTCTTTGGTATGGATTCTAGACACTCCCAAAGTGGTGAGTTATGAAACATTACTAGGTGTGAGATATTCAAGTGCAAACATAGCCTCCTATCACTATCTGACACAGGCAAAAATGTAGAATTAGAAATTACTCAAAATAGAACTTCACGAAATGGCTTGGAATGACAATTGAACTTCATGAAACACATAGACATATTGAATGCATGGTGTTAGAAACATTAAACACCTCATAGGCTTCACAAGTACAACGGGGTACACATGCATCAAAGAGCACTTATAGGGCTTAATTTTCTCAATGGTACTCAAAATTAGGGCTTCGATTTTGACTCCCAATAGAGCTCATCTTGCATAAATTGTACTACAACTCCTAATAGGGATTCAAAGTCTCCTAGTAGGGACTCTATGTACTAAATGTTGTAATAGACTCCTAATAGGGTCCATCCTCTAATAAGGAATATTTATATTAATACATCATCTTGTGGGCATCATTCCCACCGGGGTGTTAGTGTTTTAAAACTACTGAACAACAAGATGATCAACACAATATTGATATTACTCACACAACCTAAGGATTAGCCAATTCCTATCAACAATTACATGTGCAAACCATCTGGACCCAACTTCAACAAAATTAAGGATGGTTTTCTACTCTTTAGGCTCTGCAAAACCAAGGTGGGTATACCCAGGGGATGATTCAATGCTAGATGATATTGTGTGAGAATTATTTTAGTTTCACTGTGATTCTCATCTGATGTCCTCAAACACATGCATGATTTTGACATTTTGGATAAAACACATCCCATATAGCAGATTTGGTCATAATTCTTCTATAGATTTGCAAGTATTCCCAACAATAGTGGCTAACTAAGGCTAAAACATTCCATGCAAACAAGTGCTGCCCATCTTTGAAAATCTTCAAGAAAATTAAAATAAAACTAATTATAATTTTAGATTTGATGCTTCTTCATGGTATACCTATCTATAGGTTGAATTAACAAGATCAATTCCTATTCCATTGGGACTCAGAGCATGCTACAATTTTATGGAACTTATTTGTTGCATTACAACAAATATTATCTATAATTCTTACTAAAGTTCATTCTTATAGACATCCTTTCTACTACCATGAAAATTTCATCAAAGTCATCAGAGCATTTACTTAATTCATTGAATTAATAGCAGTAATGAATTGCATTCAATTGAGCAAGCTTTACTCACACAATCTCAAAATAACTAGGTAATAGAAAAGGAGAAAAAATTCAATAAAAACTGATGTGGGGACAGCTCAAAATTTGTATTAATTTTCCTCAAAATTTATATACAATTGTAGTAAACTCATAATGGCCTTAGAAAGAAACACAGAGATCATTCCACATTAATGTATTCTCAGGAAATTTATAGAAAAGATACATCATAAAGCTTTTTTAAGTTCTTGGACCAAAAACAACCTAAGAACACTAAAAGGCATTAGAAAATGAGACCCCTCTCTAGCCCTGGAATCTCACTTATATAATATGAGATGTAACAAGCTTTAGCCATAGAGAACTAACAAGTGTCCTTTTACTAAGATATTTACACTTTTATAATAGAAAAAGACAAAATTTCAAGTAACAGGAATGTAACATCATATTATTCTCTTGGTAGGCTCCTTTTTCTATTATAATCCTCACATGTTGGGAATCTCGTGATTGGTCTTTATTCATTTTGAGTCTTTAACATATGTAGCTACCAGACTTTTTAGTAATGTGTCGAGCTCTAATTCATGCAACTTTACCTCCACTCTAGCATTTTCACTCATATCATCATGTGTTACCAAGGTGATAATTACTCTTGATTCTGTGTTTTTTGTGCCATCTAACTGATACATTGCATCTTTAGCATGAGATGACTGCCCTTCTTTGTCTTCTTCTTTTTTGGGTTTTGATTGAAGTGGATCAATGATTTTTAATTCATCTTCATATACTTCATCATCATCATCACTTTCAACTTCTTCTAGTTGCTCACCAAAAGTGATATCCACCATCCACTTGTCATAGAGTGCATCATCTGGCTAGTCAAAATGTAGAATATTCTTTTGTTTCTTGATAATATATTCTACTTCCCTATTAATATCAACAAATTCTTGTTTCAAAGAATCAAATAATATCTAGGCTTTCACTATTTCCTCTATTATGGTAGCCCACCATGCATGCCCTATTTCATTGATAATTTTATTCATCCTTAGAAAAAATAAATCATCAAGTTCCTTATCCCATTAATCTTTGTTTTTAAAATTATTCCTTCTATCTAGGGCATGAGGAAATAAACTAAACTTTTGGCTCTTGTATTTATTCAAATAGCCAACTATTATTCTCTATAGATGAATTCTCTTATTATCAAAATTAGGAAGATCAGAAACAATATCAAAAGTCTTTTCAATTTGATCATATGAGACTTTTATGATAGAACAACATAAAAATGACATTTCATTCCTTCTTCTTACCCATTTATTGACAATAGGCTTTAGAGCCTCATCACTTGCTTTCAATTCTTCCCATATGGCTATCACTCTAGCCAATTGATCATAAACTAATGGTCATTATATTTTATCCCCCAAATATCTGAGAGCCTTTCTCAATTTATCTTCATATTGTACATTCAATTCTACATGTAAGGCCCATAGCTTGCTCTTTTCTTCTTCAAAGTCTCCAGCAGTGTAATACGGTGGCCTTTGTGGGGTATCTGGCATCTCTATGTGAGGAGTGGATTTAAAAGTTTCCACTGGAGGATAGGGATATGTTATTCTTGGTCTTGTAGACCTCCCCATGACTTTATTTTCAAGCTCAATTATCATTTTAACTTCTTTATTATAAGCTTCCAGAATACTCTCATATTTACTCTATAGCTTGAACATTGTTTTTTCTTCCTTCTCTGTAGTGGCCAAAACAAATTGAGATGTATCTACACCCCAGTGTGCTGCCTAGCTACTCTCCTTACAATGATATTACCTATTAATCCTAAGTCATCTGGTTGTGATGAAACAACCCTAGATCCCCTTCTCAATGACCACATAACCAAAGCAACTTGGTCTTCACTAAATGCAGTCCCTACGAACTCCTTTTTACTGGGGTCTTGTAATTCTAACTTATTTGAAATAGAATTAAAAATTAGTGCATCAGCTATATCCCAATTGGGTAACAATAAGACATTTGAAGCCTTTACCATTTGTCTCCCCTCTTTAGGGGTTATGTTTTGAAATTCTTGAATCATTTTTTCTTTTATTTGATTTTGTGGAACTGCCTCTGCCAACTTAGGATGCTTTTTGCTCAACTTGTTGCATCTTTCTTCAAATTTTCTCATGTTGGTTCTCCATGAAAATTGGCGAAAAGCCCTAGATTTGACAAAGTTGTCATCTGATAGAAATTGTTGACTTTCTTGTTCTAGTACAAGGTCTAATTCCCTTCCTCTGTAATTTGCAATAGTCAACTCATAACTTGGCACATGAGGCTCCTAGGGGTTTCCTTCATCTATTTCTAATTGTGTAACAAAAACTCCCCCTTGGGATCCAAATTGTTCAATTTGCTCTTTAGTGAGATATTCTTCTTCAATTCTCATAGGGTTCTGTGAAGGTGAGTATTCCTCAACATGAGGATCCTCTTCTCTTGTTATCTTTCACCTCTTAAGGGAGGGCTTACGAGGCCTCTCTTCCAAGACATCACTAGTGGACTCAATTATTTGTTTACCTTTGTCCATAGTGTTCCTTTTATTCTAAATAATAGTATACCCTAGCCTTTTCTAGATAGTTAATTGACCTACCCCTATATTGGGAGTAAAACCCAATCTTCTCATTACTTCCCTAGCTTTGTCTAGGTAAAATTTAATAAATAATCGCTTCTTTTCATTCATTGCCTCCATTATTTCAGAAAAGGTATTCATAAGTTTATTTATCTTATCTGCATTTGTAACAACATTTTCTAAAGGACTATAATCTACATCAAAATAATGAATGAAATCCAAAACCTTAGAGAAGACTCTCCACTTTTCCTTTCTAGTCTCCTACTCTTGCAAGGAGTATTCATTTCTAATTATTCTTTAGGAAAATAGAATTCATGCTCAATTTTACCTTGTGAGAGGATTTTACATTTACAATAAAGTAAGGACTCTATTAAGAGATATACAAAAGGTGTGTTAAGATATTATCCCCGATTCAATTATGATTCAATACCTAATCCTTTGGTCTGCACTCTATTGTTGATTACTAATCTCCTCTCTTTAATTCTAATCTGATCTTCAATTTGATATATCTATGTTTTGTCATTCACTACTTGATAAGGTCACATCCTTTGTTCTGCAACAACAAAACTCAACTTTTTTGCCTTCTTCACAATTTTCACACTTACACACTTGATCTCCTATGTGATCACATGAATATCTTTCTCACTCATTCACCATATCAAAATAGGTTTTGGATCTTCTCTAGTTAAAGAGTTCTTAAAGAGTTCTCTAGATGCTTCCCTTTTTTGCCTCTTCATCTGATTGGTTGGTCATCACCCATAGGGATCTTTGATCCATGTCCTAAATATGTAATAGCCTCTATAAAAACCCCTAAAAATATTAAATTTCATGTTTTTGTTAGCTTGAAATGGTTTATCTCAAAGTTTGTATAATTTGTGACTTAAATGTCAATTCTATGTTGCTCTCCACTTACCATCTCTGACACTCGAGAATCACTATTCTTGTTTTTGTTGCTCAATCTCTACTAAACTTAGCATCTTTTGTGTAACTCAAAATCAATGTTCTTTGACTTCTTGGCAATCTTTAGGCTCAACTTATACTAAAAATACTCAGGGACCATAGACTTTCTCAGATCCTATAAAACTCACCATATACATGTTCATTTATAAGTCTTTCACATGACTTCACTTATATAGAGTAGCTTGGTCACACTAATTGTGAGTGTTAAATATGGGCATCTAATTCCACACACACTGCAACATGATAATTATTTTTTATTAACATCCAAAAATAAATATGAGATTATTCATCTGGTATGTCTACACAAGATGATCTGTTGCCTTCTAACTAGATAGGTTTTTACTATACACTCTTAGAATTAAGAGCTTAGTAACCAAACCAAACTAGTACAAAGGATTTGAATAAATAAAAATGAAATCTAAACAATGTTTTTGATGTTTTTTAATGCAAATATTATGAATTAATTTAGATGATTTTTAAAGTAATCTAAGAATAACGAAAAGAAAGTTGAGCTAAATGAGTGCATTATAATCTAGATGATGAGTATGTAAAACAAGGAAGATTTTAATGAAAAGCACTTGAGTGATCAATCCAATAGAGATTCAACACTCTTCATGTACATCCTTTTTAAATGAGAGGTTGGGGGTCTCTTTTATAGAATCTTGGATCTGATCAATGGTCAAGATTAAATTGAGTGTACAATTTAGATTAAATGTGAGATTGAGTCTTCCATTTTTTATGGAGTTGAATGAAATGGAATAGGATATATGTTAGAAACAATAGTCTTGAAATAATTAAAAAAATTATCAAGTTGAAATAATCTTGACCATTCAACCAAAGTAAATAGCAACCATAAGAAGATCCACATACATAATTATGCCAGATATGTTAACTAGGGAAACCCTTGATCAGAGGGAAAAATCCAATGGGAATGATGCCCACAAGATGATGTACTAATATTAGAGGATGGACCCTATTAGGAGTCTATTACAACATTTAGTACATATAAGTCCCTATTAGGAGACTTTGAATCTCTATTAGGAGTTGTGGAAGATAGAAGGACCCACTATCCAAATAACTTCTTCTTATCTGTGCATTATGCTCTTAATATTTCTTACAATCATTCCTCCATTGCATGCATGATAAATTAAAATGGCCTTACTTTATATTGGATCCATAAAACAATTCCCTAAGTCAGCTATTACACCTTCTCAATTAATTATTATAGGACCTCATTAAGAACACATTACACTTAGTAATAAAAATAATCTTTCACCTTGTAACTTGAATAACTTTCCATTCATGTAACATTATGATGAGAAAGCTTAGATACATCATCTCCAGAATGTCTTCTTCACATATTTAGCTTCAGCTTCTCAAAATAACAACTCTACTAAGAGATATAACAAGTTTACCATAATATGCTTCTGTAAACTCTATCTCAAAATAGTCTTCATTGAATCTTGCATAACTTCTTCCAAACTTTATATCTTATGCTTTCAATATTAGCTACATATACTAGAAACTTAGTAGTATCTCCCTTTAACCTTTCTTAGTGAAAGTACTCAAAAAATTGTCTGTACCAACTTGATCTTTCCATTGTACTTCTATTAGATACCATATAACCTACTATGTTGACATCAATGAAAAACATAGTCGTGAATGTAACATATCATTATGATAAAAATCTAATCATTTTTCTAGAATACTCCCTATAGAAGTATCATTAGCATTCATTCTTCCAACAATCTCCCCCTTTAGAATTGATGGAAACATAGATGAAAAATATCTAGTTCCAAAAATACCAACTGCAAAAGACTGTTAACCTTTCATTTCAAATCCTCTCCATCAATCATTCTTCCCCATTGATATACCTCAATGTGCTCTATATCAAACTATTTTTTTCATGCTAAAACTATTTTTGTTCAAACTATTTTTCATGTTCTAACTTCTCCCCTACTGACATTAGTGTCAAAGGTTCTAGCAACCATCAATCTCTATAACAAATATCCCTAACTTGCTCAAGCGTCCAAAGACACTGTTCAAAAACAACATCCAACAAGAGTCTTAGATTATTTTGTCCATCACAAATACTCCCCCATACAAGAAGCATCAGCATTTAGTCCGAACAAACAATAGTGCTCTGTTGCACTGGACTGATGCAGTCTTGCATCATCTACTCTAATGTAGGAAGGGGCATAACCCCTAACATACCTCGCAAATACTCAAAAGTCTCTTTGGAAAGATGCTTGGTGAAAATATCTTCAATCTACTCTTTCATGCATACATGCTCTAATTTAATTTCATTTTTTGCAACTTTATCTCTCAACATGTGATACATGATAGAAATGTGCTTAGAATGTAACACTAGATTCTTTGAGATATTCATTGTACTTGTATTATCATAGTCTATGACAATAGGTTCATTGAATTATATCCTTATATCCTTTAGCATCTACTTCATCCAAACAACTTGATTACAATTTTTTTCTACTACATCATATTCTACTTTAGATGTACTTTGTGAGGTGCAATCCTACTTCTTGCTTAGCCAAGAAACCAATCTTCCTCCAAGAAAGAAGGCTCAACCACTAGTTCTCTTTCTATCATCCATACTACCTACCTAATTAACATCAGTATAAGCATATTAAGTGAAATAATTAGACATTTCATACCACAATCCAAACTTTGGTGTTCTCTTCAAGTATCTAAGTATCCTTTTGACTACTACATAATGTGCTTCTCTGGGATTAGCTTGAAATCTTGCAACAATTCCAACTACATTTACTATATCTGGCCTTGTGTGAGTTAGATATTGTAATCCTCTGATCATAGATCTGTACTTCTTCTACTCAATAGTAGGTGTCTCATCCTTTGTAAATAAATTGTGTCTAGATACCATAGGTGTTCCAATGGATTTACATGTTTCCAAACCAAACCTTGTTAGTAGATCATTCAAATACTTAATTTGAGAAATAAAGATTCCTTCTTTGGCTTGCATAATCGGTAATCCTAGGAAATATTTCATTTCTCCTATCATGCTTATTTCAAATTTCTTCTTCATTTCTTCTGTAAACTTGTCACTTTCATTATCCTTTCCTCCAAATATGATATAATCAATGCATCATCTATTTCTTTCCAATATAGATTACTATCTACCATACTATTGTGGTTTCACAATATATGCCCCATTTCTCCTAGAAATGGGGACCCCTAGTAAAAAAATTATTTCTTAGACCCCTACCATGGGGCCTAGGTCATTTTTGGAACTCTTCCAAAATTTGGATCAAGTCCTAGGCTCTAATTAGACTAGTACAGGGTGTCAGAATTAAGAAAAATCAAAACATTTTAAGTGTTTTAGTGCATAAATATGCACTTGCGCACTAGTGCACATGCACACCTATCTAAGGTGCATAGGTATGATAAATGTGCAAGTGCACACTTATCTCCCTTTGGAGATCCACACCTACACACATGTGCACTGGGTCAAAAATCAACACACTTAAGGAAAGATTTTTATGTGCACACCTTTCATATGTGACTTCAAACCAACATAAGGGTGCACACTTGCGTGCCTCATAAAGGTGTGCAAGTGTACACCCTTTTTTGTACATTTCAAAGAGCTATGTGCCCCCCCCACCACCCCCACCCCCCCCCCCCCTTTTCACATGCACATGTGTGCACAAGTACACAACTACACTAAAATAGTTGTCAAACAACCATTAAGTGCACCTTGCACACCTGTCAAGGTGTGCAAGTGCATTATTTTGCATTCCAAACTTTTGGGGGAGAAGTTGACTATTTTGATAATTTTTTATTATTTTTGGATAGGTTTTTGTTCAATTAGGGTTTGTTTTGGGCCAATTTTTCAACTCTCCAAACCAATGTTTTCTTCTTTGTGCAGATAAAAAGGCATCCTTAACTTGTCAGGGTCATAACTTTTGACCTTGAGCTCAGAATTCAACACTGTTGGAAAGAAAAACTAAAAATCTAATTTTAGTCCCTAAAATAGTGAGCCTTTGGCCACCTAATTTTAGGGGCCTATGAAAGTTTCAACTTGAAATTTTGAGCAGAAAACCTTTGAAAAAGCTAGTTAAAAAGACCTAGAAAATCTTGTTAAAAATATATATGGAAAAGTTTCAAAAAATTGATCATTCTGGATAATTTGGATCACCTAGTCTTTGACCTAGAAGGATTGGGTAGTTGGAGAGAAGAAAAGATCAAAGATATAGAGGTTGGACACATGAACTAAAATAGGTTCCTCATCTTATGCACTTATTAGTGACAAGATTCAACACAAGTTCCTTGGGATTTTAGATAGAAGAAGCAGGAGTTCAAATCTATGAAAATGTTTGGCTATAAAGAGGGTATAAATCATCAAAAATAGAAAAATAAGTACACTAGAGTTATCCTAGACCTCATCTAAGAAAAGATCAGAAATCATTTACAAAATAGAGAACTTTGATTTTTTGGTGAATCGAACACCTTGCACAATTCCCTAAAGGTGTGCAGGTGCACAATTTGAAGGTTTGGTGAATGAATTATCTCTTAAGGTGTGTAGGTGCACATATCTAAAATATCTATAGGCCCCTTGAGGTCCTAAATATTACCATGGATTCATTTTATTTTGTAGCATCTAAGATCATACTCAAACCCATGAATTTCAAGTTCCAAGGAGTGCCCAAGAAGTCGCACTTCATGATTTCCATAAGTAAGGGTAAAGTATAAAGCTTTAGACTTATTATCTCCTCAAGAAATCACCTCTACTATCCAAAAGTTCAAAGAAAAATATCCACACATCATTTTGGTTAAAGATCAACAAGAACCAGATGATGGAAACTGGAAAATTGTGAAGTTGAAAAAAATTCTATCTCTAGAAAATTCTAAAGTTGAAAAAAATTCAACTCTAGAAAATTCTAAAGTTGAAAAAAAATCTAACTCTTGAAAATTATGAAGTTGAAAAAACCTCTAACTTCGAAAAATTCTGAAGTTGAAAAAAATTCTAACTCTTGAAAATTCTAAAATTGTCAACTTGAAAAAATATCTAACTCTAGAAAATTGTGAAGTTGAAAAAAATTCTAACTTTGGAAAATTATGAAGTTGAAAAAAATTTGAACTCTAGAAAATTCTAAAGTTGAAAAAAAATTCAAACTCTAGAAAATTGTGAAGTTGAAAAAAAAATTAACTATGAAAAATTGACACTTAGAAGAATTTATGGATTTTTGGGTCTTGTCACCAAGGTGTGCAAGGCGTTCAAGGTGTGTAGGTGTGTAAGGTGTGCTAGGTGCACCAATTTTTTTGAAGAAGTTAGAGGTGCATTAAGATATCTCTCACTCTCAACACAAATTGAGGAGATGATTTCTTATAAATTCAAGAATGTAACTTGTATTTTGGGCCATTATTTTGATACAATAATATATGTTATTGGTGCTCTCATTCTAAGTGTAGTTATTCTTGGCGGACTGTGTTATTTTTTATGAATTCTTGTTCATGATAATAATGGAGCCAATGGTCTTGTTTTATTGATATCATCATGCGATCTTTTAGTTCTAGTATTTGCCACATGTTGACAAATTCTGCTAACATACCAAGTTGGAGAAGAGATCACCTTATTATTCCTACATAGCTTCTTGTCTCACATGAGCGCACTTTCTGTGGCCTTACAATTTGATGAAAAGTGAAACATCTTTCAGTTTTTACTAAGTTTTCTTTGATGATTACATCAGTGGATTCGAGGAAACGTTGCTCCTATTTTTTTTGGTTTCGTACCTGATCTTTTGATGATTTAACTCGTAGATGTGTTGTTACCATGGTTTATTTCTGTTAGGAATTTCCCTTTCATGTTTTTTTTTTCAATCTCTCATTACCTTATCTTCATTATTTTCTTTGCTAACCCTTTGTTAAATTAGGAATTCATATAGTTGCATTGTTAGATTGCATTCATTTAAAAACATAAAATACCAAAGAACATATCTCTTTTGTGGTTAATTTTGAAATAGCAAATAGATTGGTCATGTTATCCGAAATTGATTTGAACCAACAAAGATCTCTTTGTGAAAAAATACATTTATCTTCAACTAAATGGATTCAACCTTGGAGTTGATCCCAGATTAGCTTTTCAAGAGAGGAGTTAAAAAGGATTCCTGTCATTAAGCATCATGCAAAATAATAGCTCAACACATACCTTTGCTAAATCCAAGCTTTTTCAAATGCTTGTCCAACTTTGTATACCAAGTTATGGCTGCTTGCTTCAAGTTTTAGAACACTTTTTTCAATCTTCATGCTATGACCTTGTCATCTATTACAGGAAAACCTCCAAGTTGTTCTATGTATACCTTTTCTTCAAGTTCTCCATTCAAAAATGTTGACTTGACATCCATTTGATACACTTTGAATTTCTTGTATGCTACATATGCTAAGAATAACCTTACTGCTTTTATTCTTTCCATAGGAGCATAGGTTTCATCATAGTCTATTCCTTCTTACCATGGGTAACCTTTGCATACCAATATTTCTTTGTTCCTTACAACTTTACCTTGTTTATTCATCTTGTTCCTAAATACCCATTTTTTTCCTATCACATTCTTGTCTACTAGTCTGGGGACTAATTCGCATGTCTCATTCTTCACTATCTAATCTAATTCTTCTTTCATAGCTTGCTTTTAGTAGTCATCTTTACATGATTCATCTACATTATTTGGTTCAACTTGAGATATCAAACATAGTTCTATTAGAAATAGGGAATACTGGGTGGGGGGTGAATCATTATTCTACAAACTTTTGTCACCAACTAGATATTATTAATTACTTTGTACCATGCACAAGAAAGTAAACAAGTAATGTTGAACATAAATAGTAGTGATGCATAAAGAGAACTCATAACACCATATGTTTTTAACAAAGGAAACCCTAGTGAAGGGAAAACCCTAGTGGGGATGATACCCACTAGATAATATACTAATATATATTTTCCTTGTTAGAGGATGGACCCTATTAGGAGTCAATGAGAAAATTCAGTATAGAGAGTCCCTATTAGGAGACTTTGAATCCATGTTAGGAGATTCCAACCCTATTAGGAGTTGTAGCATAGTAGATGCAAGAAGAGCTCACTACCCAAACAAGTAATTAGTCCTCAGGTATATAGCTGTTTTAAATTCTTTTCTTGATTGATCTATAACCTCAACTCGATCTCGAATCACAAAATCAAGTTCTCAAAACTTCACATATATCACTTCATAGAAAGTTTGCATATCTCTTATTATAATATAATTACACACTTCTTTTTGCAAGATGTCCTTTGCATAAATACCATGCCTTTTCAAAAATTTATGCTAGGTGAACTAAGACCATAATATACTTTTCCAACTTAGGGTAAACATCTAGGATGTCGGCCCTAACGGATCAAGTAATTATTTTGTAAACAAAATAATTCCTTTACCTTTAATTTTGTTGTTTTATTTCACTGGTAAAAGATGAATATCTCTTTTTTGTACTATCTGTAATAATGTTCAAGGTTATACACATCATCGTCAACATGTATACTGTCTCCATCTAACTTTTCTAGTCATAATATGACGTCAGTAACATTTTACATATAAAACAATGTACTATTGTAAACCAATTTTATACTTAGACAATTTTTTGAGTACCAAAAGCTAAGTATCTTTATTTTTGAGTTTTATCACAAGTATGTACATCATGTTTTGCCATTAATGACAACAATCACATCACTATATATAGCCAATTGCCAAAAATCTCTCCCTTTGGCATTGATGGCAAAAAAGTAAGTAAAATTGGCTAAGTGACAAAACATTAACAAAGACTTACAATACTTATCATCTATTACATTCCATATTACAAATGCTCAATTACTTAGTTTCTCTTCCTTTTGATATGATTGCTACATACATAACTTACTATACAATTTTCATCTACAACTTCTTCCCCTTCGACATCAATGACAAAGGTCAAAAAATCAAAATATGTCGAAAAGATTGTCTGACTACCGTCAAAATGCTTTCTTGCTGCCTTAAGCTATTAAAATCTTCAGAAAATCATCAAAATATTCCCTTAAACTTTCCATACCTTTCTCCCATGTATCCTTTTTTCCTTCAGAAGTAGTGAGCATTGCACATAAGGCATATGATGCAATCTCAACTGCATTAAGGTCAGAGTAGGTGAAGTTTGCATAAGTGTCAGTAGCTTTGACACATTCTTCCAATTGTCTTTCAATGGGTGATATCTTTAGAGAAATAGACTCTCTAAATTTTGATCATCTTCTCACAATTATATCTTTTTCAAATTCCAGTTTCCTGGTGTTAGAGTGTACACTGGCAACTTGTCCTTCCAACTCATCAATTCTGCAAGAGGGTTGTTGTACTTGACTGGTTAGAGCTTCTAGCTCACTTAGCTTCCCTTGAATCTTTTTATCCACATATTTGGTCAACATATGAGATAAATTACATTTTATTTATGTTACTTTTCCAACTTGTTGACATCTTTAGAGTTCCTTGGTACAAGTATCAAGACTCAAAAAATCATTCTGAATATTCTGACAAATGTTGCTAATAAGATTAGCATCATCTGAAATTTGAGCCTTAGACTTAGAAAAATTCAATAAATTTGTAAATTCATCATCAAACAATTGCATGCTCTCTATTCAAGATTTCCTTCAGTGTCTTTGGCTATGAGGTTGTTATGCAATCTATCAGTCACCTCCATTAGTTCTTTTTGTAGACTTTTCACCTTCTTATTCTTCTCAAACAATTTTTCCAAGGATGAGATCAAGTTAGATTGTTCACCATCATCACTTGTAAGGTTAGCAAGAGATATAGGAGAGGATGAAGTAAATGCCTTCATCTCATCTTCCTTTTGTTTCTTCTCTACTACTTTCTTTGAACTTCTCTCTTCTTCTTCCTTCTCTTCTCTTATTTTTTTTCTCTTTCTTTCTTCTCCTCTTCCAAATTTTTCTCCTTTTCTTCTTTCCTCTTTTCATCTTCTTTCTGCTTCTTTTCTTCTTCAAACAATTTTAGCTTGGCTTCTTCAATCTTATTCTTTTCTTTATCTATTTGTCTTTTCTCTTCTCAAATTGTTTCAACTGATCCTAAATATCTTCAGAAAGGGGCTCAGGTTGATTGGATTGATCTTCATCAATGTTAATAGTAACATTTTTCTAATCAATCTACATAGTATCGCCACTTGCTAATACTTCTAAGATTTTCTCTATAGTAGAGGGTTCTACCTTTAATTTGCTCATCATTTCATTGATAGTTGTTGCGATATTGCTTCTAATAAAATTATTTTCTCCTCCCATGAATAGAAATGGCTTCATCTTACTTTGCAAGTAAGGTTCAAGTTTCTTCATCAATTTCTTGGTTTCATCTTCATCATATATCTTACACGTAGTTCTCAGCATTGACTTCCAAAGTTCCATGTCTTCTTCATGAACTCATATCTTCTTTGCTATAATTTTGTCATAGACCTTTTGATTTATAAAGCCTTTAAAGCTCTCAAGTTTCAAGTTACTAATGATCATATATCTCATAGTAGAGATATCAATTTTTTCCTTCTCAATGTGATTGTACAAATCATAGAACTTATTCATCTGCACAAATTTCCCTTCATTAATAATGGTTGTGTTAATCTTCTCTATCTTATATTTCCATGGTTTCCTTTTTCTACTTGTTGGAAACTTAGAAATAGTAACTTTCTCTGGTTATTTGTCTTTTGGTTCCTATTTTTCTTCTTCATCACTAGAGTCCTCAATTGTCAACAATGTCTTTTATCTCTTTTCAAGTCTAGTAGCTTGTTACTTGACTCTCTTTTATTGTCTTTTGGATCCACTTGGTTGTTTGGCTGGTATAGCAGCATATGGAATGCTCTATTTTGTAGGAGTTTCTACAATGGATATACTAGATTCTTGGCCAACTAATACAGGTGTCACATACATTACACCTTGTTCACCAATTTGTTTCATTCTAGAGATAATCTATCTAACCACTTGTGATTCTTCTTCTAACATACTAGCCTCCAATAGTATTTTTTATCACAGATGCAATCTTCTAATTGGATTCCTTTTCTAATGATGCCTGGTAAGCTGACTAGGTTATCTCTTCATATGTTCCAAATTTGTATGATGCTTGATCAATATCTGATTTCAAAAATAAATCAGTATAACTAATAGCTATATCATCTCTCAATTCATAACCTAGGGGCTCAAGAAATGTTTCCCAAGGTTCTACTACTTTGATATAGGTTAGGTCAATGTCCACCATAAAGAATATATCATTCTTGAATTTGTCAACAATTGTAGGGGCAATTTTATATCTCTGTCATCTCATTTTGAAATGTTCTCATGATCAAATTTCCACTATCCAATATTTTCTCTATTGGATGCCTTCTACATACATTTTTTATCTTGTCCATAGTACATCTTTCGCTACTCATAATATCAGTAACAGATAAGAATGGAAATCTATTAAGTACATGAAAGAAAATATGATTAATTAGAGATTGAAATATGAATACACCATTCTTGGTTCTCTTAATCTTCTCTAAGTTTTTAATAAGTTGTAGTCTCAAAATTTTACTCAAATTCACTTGTTCTTTCTCAACACATATATTATAAGCTGCATAACTAAATCCTGCTAATAACTCATCTTTTTTAGAACTTGCAAATAGAGAATATGCAATGATTCTAGTCAAGAATCTTACATCATGTTGTTTGATGGTGTTGATCACCATTGCTTTACCATTGTAAACTACCCTAGTATAATTTTCAACTTTCTTCTTAACTAGTTTCTGACCAATAGGTACACTACCTTGTTTGCTAAGACTAGTGACCTCATGAATAAGGTTGGTAGAGATGTCAACTACATTATCTCCCATCCAAATCTTTTCATTATGAATTATTCTTAATATGATCTATGTTCATTCCTCAGTATCAAGTTCACGGTAGAAATTATATTTGACTAAGTCTAAGTATTTTAGATGCTCGTATTTAGGTTTAATAGTCATATCATGGTTGAAAATAATTTCCATATCTCTGTTCATAAACTCACTTCTACTAGTTTCAAACTTACTACACATATAGCTTCCTACATCTTCCAATAACACTACATTGTTCAAAGTAATTTATAAGGTTGAATTAGGGTTTTCGTCCAAGGGTTTCATAGGAAAAATCTTCAATTTGGGTCTCTTAATATTCTCAACATTCTAAACAACTGACATATCCATGATTACACTAAAAATAAATTTGTCGAAGAATTTTTGTGCAAAAAATGATAAAATACCTTTTTCAGAGTAGGGTTTAGCTTGAAATCAATTTTCCAAACTCCTTTTGGGTGCTCATAGCACCCAAAAGAATGTAGAAATAATCAAGTTATACTCCTTTTATTCATTTGGAACTTGCGTTAATTATGTACTTTTCTCATTTGAAAATGCTATTTATTTAGTCCTAAAATCAAATATATGCTTTAAAATCAACTGTCTGATCTTTGAATTCTATCCAAGGTTCACCATATCTTTCTTCCATCATGATAATGCTCCACAAAACTTCACTTCATGAAATTTGTTTTAGAAATATAGATTTCATATTTTGTCATAGAGTAAACTATATCTATTATAATAGTAACACTTATTTTATTTGTAACTTGTTCCAATAAGCTCCAAATCACAAGCAAGATTAACTACAGTCCAAACATATTATAATACATCTTCCCTCAACCTCACTATGAGTAGCTTGATTTCTAAATGAAGTTTCCAATTCTGGTGCTATGAACAAGCTTAATTCAACTTGGTTGAATCAAACTCGATTGTAAACTTCAAATTTCCTATCTCTAAATCATCTAACTTTTCTTCTAAAATATCTAATTCCTTTACAAATGTATCATTGAGTTCTTCTCAAAGTCCACTAACTACATTTTTTTGTTCTTTATTGTATATCTTAGTTTTGGAGTTACTCTCATGATTCCTTCTATCATTCTTGAAGTTCCTCCCATTATTTCTTCTATTTCCAAAGTTTCTTCCATGATTCCTTCTATCATTTCCAAAGTTTCATCCATTATTACTTATATCCATTCTATAGTATTTTGTTTTATGTCTAAATTTGTTGCATAACTAACATACTTGGGTTCTACTCCTAGGATTATGTTGATTAATAGGTGCTCAAAAATTCTAGGCAATGTGTCCAAAGTTGTTACACTTATAACACATGATTTGCTTCCTTTCTTTGTAAGGTCTACTTTCTCTTGATGTTCTTTCATCAGATCTTATTTTATTTGGGTTAGTGTTTCCATACATTCTACTATTTCTTCTATCATTATCATATTTAGGTTTCTTATAATCAATTGCATTATGACCAATACCATCATAATTTTGATAGTAAAATTTCATAACATGATTAAATTGTTTATGTGCAAAATGTCTTTTCATATGACCTATTTCATTACATGAAAAACATTTACCTCTAAATTCATACCTAGTTTCCTTAGGAGATTCCACCTGCTTAGGTTCATTTGATTTCATAGTTTCTTCTCAACTTCTTTGGATTTATCAAAAGATTGATTGTATTCAATCTTATCATTAGATTCATCTTTCTCTTTCACATCTAATTTAATTTTAGGAACTTATCTATAGACATGCTGAATAAATAACCAAGACTAGTCTTATCATAGGTAGGTCTTTGTATTGACATTGATTCATCAAGCTTTTATCTACTAGTGTAAAGCTTTTCAAGTTGTTTCTTGCTCTAAGTTAGTTCTTCTTTCACAATAGTGTTGTACTTATGAAGTTCTTCATGATCTTCTTTCAATGTTTCAAATTTAGATGTCTTCTTTGCCAAACTTGCTCTAAGATTTGTAATTTTAGTCTTCAAATCAGATTCAATTTTGCTAGGATCATTCTTCAAATTCAAGTTTAGATTGGTAATATTCAATTCAAAATTCAAGATCTTATACTCTATCTTTAGGTTTTAATAATCATCATCACTAGTTTTAGATTCAATAGATTTAGGCTTGGATTTGAGATGTTCAATCTTATCCTTTAATTTTTCAATGTATACTTTGGAGTATTCATATCTATCTTTCAACTTATATCTTTCTTTAGTAAGGAGATCAATTGTTCAAGTTCCTCTTCAAGGTTCTTCATCATTAATTACTTTGTACCATGCATAAGAAATTGTTTTGGTTTCACAACACACACCCCATTTTTCCTAGAATTAGGGACCCCCTACTTTATTTTGTTAGCTTTTTCCAGATCCCTAATCTAGGGTCTAATTCTTTTTAGGGTTTTATCTTCTATTTCTAGTCAAGTATGGGTCCCAACTTAAAAACCCAGATACCAAAAATTAGAGTTTTGGAGGAAGAAGACCTTTTTTGGAAAAAAAAAAAAAGGTGCACTAGTGCACCTCATTAGGTGCGCTATTGCACCAAATCACAAAGAAAGGGCATCACCCCTTGGTGATGTGCATCAGCGTAGTAGCATGCTAGTGCAGCTACATAGCACCAAAGGTGCATAGGGCTATATAATCTATGGGTTTCCCCCTCTCTCCTCACTTATTTTCTTTTGTTCTTTGAGTTGTGTCACACTACACCCCCACACTAGTTGAGATGTGCATCCTCTCTACCTAACACCCTATACATCACAAATCAAAACAAATATTAAATACAAGAACAAGTGCACTGATGTGCACCTCTTCACTCGAAATCCTAAGTCACTTAAAACTTTTAAAAATAAAAAAGGCTTCATCTTAATAAATTAGGTGCATAGTAGCACACCTAATTAGGTGTGTTGTTGTGCACCTTAGAGGATTAAAATCCCCCATTTGTGCCTAAGTCTCCATTTGGGTGCACATTAGTACACCTCATGAGATGCACTATTATGCACCATATGTAGTAAGACTTTGCTAACTGGCACACTAGGCGCACCTCACTTGAAAATAACACAAAAACCTTATTTATGACTCTCATTTACAAAAAAGGGCAGGTGTGCCCTTTTTTGTAAATGAGAGTCGTGAATAAGGTTTTCTGGTTATTTTCAAGTGACTTGGTTTTTTAGGTTTTGTTTGTGTCAAGTACTAGGGTTCCATTAATTAATAATATTACTTCAACTCTGAACTACAAGATGTCATTTTGTGTAGATTTAATGGCTTCTTCATCATCCTCCCTTGTAGTAAATATGGCCCTAAAGCCTGTGGTATTCAAGTTTCAAGGCAATCCTAAAAATTTATGATTCCAAGATGATCATTCAGATATTCGAGATACTGAATTAGGTCACACTTATTTGGCAGCATTCCTGACATTGTGCAACAAACCAATAGAAAGGTCTTTGATGATTTATGTATTGATCCAATCAGGGTTTATTAGTGTAGCATCACACACCCAGTGTAAGTGTAGTCTTTAGAGTTAATCATGACATTAGCAGAGAATTATGTCCCCGAAGAAAGGTTTGTCAAGAGCATAATTATGAAGCTTCCAAGATCATATACTCATCATAACTCATTGAGAAGACTCCTCTAGGGTAGAAAGTAGGTAAAGTAGACATGACATGGGGCTACATGAAGGAAGATATTGGATATACAATCATTCTCTTGAGCATAGACATGGGTTTACCCACTTTGGGATATTTGAACATATGGATGGTCAATTTCATTGAGACTATCAAGATGAAAAAGATATTTATTGATTGGGCCTTCATTCTTAGAGAGAACTTGGGTGAGCAGCTAGTGGTAGTGAAGAATAACAAAAGGTTTTACATGACATCATACTTGGTGTACTTGTTAGCTATAAGGATGATAGATTACCCTAGGCTCTATAAGAAGAGTAGCTTGCAAGATGTAAATGCATGGTCCTAGATTGTATATCCTTAGCTAGTAAAGAAGAAGTTTTTAGAGAAAAGCAAGGAATATAGGATTGTAAATGATGCTTTCATATTCATGATAATCTAGTTCATAGAGGGGGATTATGCGAAGAGGTTGTCAAAAGAGGTAGCTACTAAGATATCAGAGGTTGGAGCCTACTACATCCATTTCTAAATATTTACATATTTAAGGGTAGTGGGTACAACTCTCAACCCTAAAAATATTCCTAGTGTAGATGCTCAAAAATGGTTCACATCTACGGTTTCATGACTTCTTCATACTAATTTTTCCCATTCTACTAACTCTGATCTTTTGGCCAGATTGACTATATTTTGTCATTTGTATCCTTTTCACATCATTGTCATGCAGACTCAAAATCATATCAAATCACCCCAAATCAACTCAGAATCACTAACAATCAGTCCTAATCAACCCAAAACATATCAAACATCCCAAATCAATCATCATTTATCCACTCCTAGTCATTGTTGTGGCTTTCAATGTCTTGGAAACCTATCAACTTATCAATCTTATCAATCTGACCTTCGTATTGTCATGGCTCTCAGTGCTAGGTCAAACTATCATTCATGTCATCCAATTTTTGACATTTTTGAGGCTTTCAATGTCAGATCATGGCATCATCAACCATTTTAATAATATTGACAGTGTTCGTCGATGTCATTATGATCAAACCTTATCAATCAATTTCAATCTTGTAGCATTTACAATGTCGGTTAAATGTTGCATATCAACCAATTCATGTCATGTGTCCTTGGCATGTTATCGACTTCAATCAATCAATTTGACCATGGGTTTGGTCTACCTTTTCATCATCTTATTTGATATCCATCATCGTCACATTTTTATCAAAGGATACAGTTGCATTCATTTAATCAATTTGGCCAATTATCTACTAATTTTCTCTATAGGATTAAATAACCCATAATTTAATTCTATTATTCTCACTAATTATTCTTCCTAATTATCATCCTCAATTAATTAATTTTATTAATTAATTGATTCATTATCTACAAACCATAGAAATTTTTAATTTCCTAAGTTCCATTTTCCATCACTAATTCCATTTTTTACTAATTCTTATTTTGTGGAATAAGAGGATTTTTAATTCAAATATTGCATCATAGTGACACTTGGATGTGACACCTCATGGATTCTCCTTTGATACTTGGCTAATATTTGTCATAATCAAATATTATTACCTCTTATGCACATCCCTATTTGGCTTATTCATCATAGATTCTTGGCTTTAAGTGGGTTGAGGTGTCTTATGGCGCATCATAGATTCTCTTCCGCATTTAGCCAAGTTTGACTTTCACGTGTCATAGAATCTTACAATTGGCATATTCTGTCATATGCATCATAGGAATCTCTTTCCACATCGCATATCTATGGGTGATAAATCCAATGCTCTCACCTTGAGTGTTGATTACAAATTGGACACTCTTTCTCTCATTTTGGGTCCTTGGATTTGGATGCTTAAGTTTTGAAAATCCAAATCTTTGAGTCTTTGAGTCTCTACTTCTTTGCATTTTTCATTCTTGCACTCACATTAAATCACACTTCAAGTATTCTCATGGATTTATCCCTATTATAGGCTCTTTGCTTCAATCTTGTGTGCACTATAGGAAAATTGGAGCTACAATCATTTGGAGAAGAAAGAAGGACATGGGAGCTACAAATGAAAAAGAGAGTTTTTAATTATGTTTTCTTTCTTTTGATTAGTTTGGCTTTCATGGTAGACTAGTGGGTGCTAATATATGTTGATTGGGTTTGTGATTTGCTCATAGTATGTTATGCATTTAACCCATTTTCTGGTCCTACACCTAGGTATCCCAGTAACAAACTTATTCTCCTGGAGATCACTTGGAAACTCTTGTCTACATATGATAGAGTTAGAAAGTAGCACAAAATATGTTGGATATGGCCTATTACTATAGGACCTTTTGGTGTGGATCAGAGACAAGATATTCCATCTTTTGAGTGTGAATGGGATCAATATCCTTTAGAAGAATATAATTTTCCTTGACCCTACTTTGATAATAGAGGAGGATTCCAATATCTAGTTGGCAAGACATTCTAGGATGAAGATATGGTTGAAGATCATTGGATGAATGCAATAGATGACTATGATGTCCACATAAGGGATCATTGTCTGGCAGAGAGTGCTTTGAAGATGAAGAGTCCATTGAAGATTGTCCAACAAGATATAGAGTATCTTCTTGATCCATTGTTCAATAGGGACAAGATTGGTGATAGGCCTATTATGAATGTCGATATTGACAAAGAAGAGAACTTGAAAATTTACCATAAGGCAAGGTACACCATCAAATTAATGAAGGATTAGATCAAAATACCTTTCAAACCTGATCAAATTCCTCAAATGGTGGTCTTCCATTCTCAAGCCCACCCAGCTAAAGGCCAAGGAGCTAAGGTCATAGTGCCTACATTCACAACCCAGTCACTAGTGAGACCTAAGATAGTACACCAACTAGATAAACTAGTTGGATATTAAAGGGAACAAAAGGATAAAGGAAAGAGGAAGAGAACATTTCCTCAATGGGTTGAGCTAGAAGAAGAAGTGACTCGGGAACCTCCATAATAGGGAGAGGAAAATTTAAAAGGGCTAGAGAATGTTGAAGTTGCACAAGCCCTAGAGGATACCCAAGTGTCGCCAGCTGAACAAGGACAAGGGGAAGCATAAACTAAAGTAAAAGAGGTATCTCTACCTCAACAAATAGAACAAGCCTCCCCTCCATGCCTAAAAGAAGAAAGATCAAGACTCTAATAAAGAGATGAAAAAAGGTTATTAGGAGAGTGATCCCTTTCCCATCACTCCCTGAACCAGTCCCTAAAGAAGTGAAAGAAGAGGATGATGAGGAAGAAGAGGAAATCTACCTTTGAACCAAAGAAATTGACTTGCAAGAGCTACAAAGTCAAAAAGGGGAAGAAGCTCCACAATCACACCACCATCTATCCCTGAGGAACCCATCCATACTACAACCTTAGAAGATGAAATGTAATAGTGGATAGATGAGAAGGATGTGGAGGGCACTAATCTCTTTCATATGTCAAATTTTGATTTCATGCCTATGGGTACTGAATTAATCATGGATAAGATAAGAGATACTCCAACAAATCAACCTCAATAGGAGGATTGGAGTTAGTAGCCACTTGAACCACAAGGACTCGAGGTAGCACTATTATCCCTAGTACAAATCATAGTTTTTGTAGATAAGGGATTGACTACCCCTCTTCCTCCAAGCACAAAAGTAGAAAAAGTCCAAACAAAGCAAGAGGAAGAGCCATAACAAACATCTATTGAGGAAGTCTCAGAAGAATGGAAGATAAGTGAATAGCCTTAGCAAACTTCCCAAGGCACTGAGGTAAGGACTATGGATTCTATAGACATAAAGACTCTAGGTACAAATCTCATTCAAAAGGAAAGGACTCCAGAAAGGGGAGATAAAAGGAAAGGGTATAGTCGAGTAGAATCCTTCATCCTCAAAAGACAAGTCTATAATGGAACATATCCTGAGATGGTTGAGAAAGGAAGTGATAAGGAATAAGAGGCAGAAATTCACCATTGAAGATGAGGATAGAATGCAATTGATTGAAGTGTTGACAAAACTTGAGTCACCACCAAAGGATGCATGGGCATTAGCCTTTATCATGAGTGATCAAAGCCAGGACTTATTTGCTTGGGTGCCTATCCCTCCTTCACATTCAAATGTTGGAGAATTGACTCTAAGGGATTATTAGATCAAGGAGGTCATGCTTGGGAAGCCTACCTTGGATACTACTAAGTTAATGGCTACAACAAGGATCAAAGAAATATTCAAGAGCTTGGAACAAGATGGGGTAGAATTAATAACACTTTGGAGACAAAATGAAATCCTAAAGGGATATCTAAGAGAATTTGTTTGTCCTTTGGACCCCACAAACCTTGAGAAAACCTTGAACATAACAATCAAGAGAAGAGATAAGGGTGTGGTATAGTTGGACGCATTTTTGAGAGCTTGTTAGAAATGGTGAGAAAATTTTGAAGAGAAGGCTGTACAAATTATACAAGGAAACGTGAAGCTATTTCATGTTTTGTAGGAGAATGCAAATAGGCTAGTACCCATTTTGAATCAAGATTTTGGTTTTATGGATGAAGTACATACCTAGGGCAAGGATTTGCAAGCACTTCAATATATCAAAGGAAAAAGGTATCAGATGTTAATGGATGTATATATAGCTAAGGAATTAGACAAGACTAATGATTGGATTGAAAAGATTATGGATGGTAATAAAGTCATGGAGACATTACATGCAGAGATTCACAGGCTCAAGGATCAAGCCCAAGAGCAAATTTTGGAAGCTAAGAAGCATTATAGTGATGCATGTTTAGATATTTTTGAGGATGATACTCACGAGAAGTTAGTACTAGTAGAAGTAGCAGTCAAGAAATTCTGAAAAAACTTTCAAGGAAGCTGCTAATGATGATGACATTAGGCAAGCATTTAGAATAGAAGAAGCATTGCTAGTGTTGGAATATTCAAATGTGGAAAGAGTACTTATGAGAGGGGGGGTGAATCAGAAGTACTAAAATTTGTCCTATAAAACTTTTATGTGGAAATAAATTGCATGCATGTACATACATTAAGTAAACATGAAACTAACACATGCATCAATAACACATAACACCTGAAATTGGTAACCTAGAAACCCTCCAAGAATAAGAAGGTAAAACTGGGGTGGGGATGATACCCACAAAAATTTCTGCAGCAATATTGTTTAACCACTTCTGATGGTTTGCCCTGTTAAAGGCTTTACATTGTGTCAATAGTGACCTGGTTAGAGGATTTACTAACACTTAACATGAAGTGTCACCCTGTTAAAGGATTTAATCACCTATCTCTAGGATCAATGAAATAGTTGTTAAGCTAACCTATCACCATAGGATTTCCATGCTAATACAATGGCTAGAAAGTATTAGGTAAAATGAACCTGATAGTTTACAATCCTTGATTGCTGAATGTTGGCTTTGTTCTGCTTCGTCTGATCTTGATCCTTTGTGATCTGATATCTTTCACTTCTAAAAATAGTATATCAACCACTCTATATCTTCTCCTCTATATCATCTTCATCATCTCCTTCTCTATCATGTCTTCTCTATCATGTCTTCTCTATGAGATATCATCTTCCTTATAAAGACATTGGAGGATTTAGGGTTAGGTCTGGATCTACGATCCATATTCAATCTTCATTTCTGCTTAATACTTATCTTTTGCTGATTGGTTGCATGCCTTTATCATTTTTCTTATTGGCTGCATGCAAATTACATAGGAAATATAAATGATTCGATCTGATCATTAAATCCTTCGAGATTTCCTTATGTCAGCTGTAAAGACTGTTTTCATCATAGTTTGTGCGATTCCAAACTCTTATGCTGATATCCTAGATTAGTCGGCTCCTAAAATATTTCTGTTGCTCGGCACATGCTGTTCTACTAAGTTACTCAGCACTTACACAAAACTGTGTTACTCGGCATCTAAACTTTACTCGACACCTAATCTTCACTCGGCATTTACACTTTACTCGGCACCTATTCTTGATCTTGGTTAAGTGTATTGACACTCAGTTGTCAAATTTATTCTTTAAGCTAACAATCTCCCCCTTTGACATGAGTGGAAAAAACACTTAACCCATGTGACTCAGTAATTAATCCTTCATTCAAACTTTGCTTCCCAAAATGTGCTTTCTCCCCCAAAATTCCAAAATTTGCTTATCTCTGCTATCTCCCTGTCAAAATTTCAAAATTGGCTATCTCTGCTATCTCCCCCTTTTATTATACTTACTCCCCCTTTTATTATACTTACTCCTCCTTTTATTATACTTATCATTTCATTTCTGTACCCAACTTCTTTCTTTAATTACTTATTCTCCCCCATTTTTGACACTTATGTCAAGGGTCTTTACAATGAAATGCCATATTTGGCCAAAAATGTGCTATTTACTTCAAGAAGTATCTTCAGAGAAGCATCCCAATTTGCTAATGCGGCATCTAATGTCTTATGCTGGATGGCAATCTCTGCTGCTAGGTGTACAAGTCCATCAAATGAAGAAAGATTGGGGTCTTTCCTGAGGACTGTCTCTGCATTTATTTGCTCCTTATGAAGTAATCCCAAATGAGGAGTAATTGATGATTGCATTTGTATCAATTTGGCTTTTGTAGTCACCTCCTCTACTACCAAAACAGCTAGCTCTCTTTGTGTGTGAAGCGATTGGACAAAATGCTTCTCACTCTGAGCTGGATCTGTAGGGTGTTTCATACTAGAAGTTTTCAGATTGCTTTCCAAACTCAGTATTTTCTAGCTAGTGTCTTGTGTGAATGTTGAAAAATCACACAACTTGTTGTACAGGGAAAAGATGTTTCCTAGTACAATTTTAACTATTGTAACTTTCTTTGCCAGTTCTTCTTGTGCTAGTGCTATATCACTGGATATTTTACTGTTTACTTTTCCTTGGAACTTCTTTTCTGACCATTCAAGTAATTTTACATTTGTTTCCTGGTCTTCATTAGTCACCTGGTCAACTATATCAAAAAGTTGTTCCATGATTGGTCTTGACTCATCTGGAGATTGTAAGCAAAAAGCTTCCGTGAATATGTCCTTAATTTCATTCAATGTACGCTTATGCTTGTATTCCTTTCTTAGTGCTTCTTGTCTCCTTCTTTTGTCTAGTGCACTCTAAATTTCATTAATCTTTTCTTCTGTAAGAGTGCTAGATTCATAATATGGGATTTTAATTTCTTCATCAAGCTCAGGAACTCCATAGTGAAGTCTCCTGACTGCTTTTGATGAACTCGAGCCTGGTGTTCTGATTTTCAGCTGTAATCCATCTGTGCTCGGCTGCTGAAGAGTTTGTGTTGGAGTACCAGATTTGGGTAATGCAACCAGTGTTTATATTGCAGTCTCCTCCTTTTTCTGTGTCTCTTTTTCTTCAGCTTGAGTATCCCCTTTTTGAATGCTAGATGGGGTTGAACTTGGTGGCTGTTCAGATTTTTCTTTTGTTTCCCCTACTGCTGTACTTGGCACTTGGAGTGTATCAGTACTTATACTTGGTGAAGGTGGTGGTGGAAGGAATAGAATACCAGTAGTTTGTGTGATCAAAGGTGGCATTTGTGCTTTTACCCTTGCTTTTGCTTTGACTTCTGGATTCTGTAATTCATCAACACTGACCAATATAGGATTTGAACTTAATTTTGCTACTAAAGATGATTGGTCAAGGATTTCCAAATCCTCTGCAGTTAATGGATTGATGTTTTGAACTGAAATTTATGTAACATCCTTTATTTTTATGAAATCTGCAGGTGTGATGGTGGCATGAGGAGGACTAGGAGGAGATACCTGTATGTCTTGCATACTTTGATCTTGTGGCTCAGTTGTATCTTTCTCTTCCTCTTTCTCCTCATTGAGTGCCTCTCCTTCCTTTTCTCCTTTACTCTCCTTCTCCACTAGTTTCTTCTCTTTTATTTCTGATGCTCCCTTTTCTTTTATCTTGGCAATTTCTTCTGCCTTATATTCCTCATTATATATATCTTCAATCTTCTTGTAAACTATTTTCCACAATCTTGTGGATTTTGTAACTACCTCTTCAATTTTATTCTGTAGAATACTGAATGCTCTATACTTGGGAGTGAATCTGTTATTATGCCTTTTTATGGCATTAATTATTTGATCTCTAGTCAAATTAGGAAACAATATTGCCAATGTTGACTCCCTTATTTCTTTTTCCATTTGTAAACAAAAATGTCATTTATCCTCTATGATTGTATACAGTTCTCTCGGCATAGAGTCATCTAATTCTAGAGGTGTGTACTTATATTCAGCCATCATAGCATACACAGACTCCTCTAATTTATTTTTCTCTCCTTTGGTGAGCTTAGAAAAATTTAGATTCTTTAATCCTTTCAAATCATTATTTCTAATTTCTATAGATAATTTATCAACATCAGTCTAGGGTATTTGTCTTACCTCTTGAGATTGACTGTTGTCTTCTGACTTTGTTTCCTCATCTGTTTCAGGCTGGGGAATGAACTTCCTCTTCTTTGACTCAGCAGCAGTCTTCTTTGAGTCTTTCTTCTTCCCTTTAGCCTCTTCTTTTTCTTTTTGAGTTGTGGCCCTTGTGGTTGGTCTTTTTGGTACTGGGGCAGCCACTTTCCTCCCCTTGGATTTAGGAGCAGATGGAGTTGTGGTCTTTTTCTTGACTGGTGCTTCCTTGGCTACTTCAACCTCAGCACTTTCCTCTTTGTCTCCTTCTGACCCTTGAGTCTGATCCTGAAGTTTGTCTTCTTCTTCTTCAATGACTTCTTCTTCCTTTTTAATGTCATCTCCTTCTTCTTCTGCTGTCCCTTCTTCTTCTATACCAAACTTTCTTTTGATTTGTCTTACCATTTTCTCTTTCTTCTTTACTGCTGAAGCAGTCTTCAACTCTGTTATTATATTTGATTTGACAACATCATAAGTTCCAAATATTTTTGCATTTTTGTCTACTTCTTCTACAAGTAAGGCTGTTATTGCTGCAGAGGCTTGATCAACATCAAGTTCATATCCTAGTGGCCTAAACCATCTTATTCTAGGTATAACTGCTTGCACATAAGTATAATCTATATCTACAAGAAAACAAATATCTTTTTCATATTTCTCAGTCATTGAAATTGGAATTCTCATTCTTTGTTTCATGGACTTTTTGAAGTCCTCAAAATAACCAGTCATTTGGGCATCAAAATTTTCACCCATCTGTTCAATGTATCCATTAATTTGTTCAACAATTGTTTTGTTTGGATTCCATTTAACTTTCCCTATAGAAGGAAATTCTTTCATCAGATAGAAAAACATACATATCAAAACTGATCCAAATTTACATTGAGCTCCTTTGCTCTTCCTTATAGCTCCCAGATTTTCATTAATCTGTTGAAACATGAGCTCTGCCAGATCATAAGTGTGATCCCTTTTTATTATCTTGTATGCAACATCAACTGCTATACAAGGTACACTATTTAATCTGCTTGATTGATAGAATTTGTGTGAAATAATTCTTACAGAAAAGTCTAGTAGAGGATCAGTGACTGTGTCGATAGTCATCCCTCTATTGTTCCATTTTGCACCTGTATTTCTCTCAATTACTTCCCTTTTGTCACTTCGCAGGGTCTTTGGCCGATCTAGGGTTGGAATACCAGTAACCCTATGAACGATTTTCTTGGTGAATTTTACTAGCCCTGACTCTAACCAAAAAGCTTCGTTATGTATTCGGCTCAAAACTATCCGTACCCATTCTATTTTGAAGACAGTCGGAAATGCTAGGGTTTTGGTTAATCCTTTTCTTTCTACAATGGAAAACTCATTTTTTAGTACTTTGTTTTCACATAATTTATCATATGCATTATGAATTTCTAAGTCTCCTATGGCACCAATTTTACAATTGTAGCATCTGCGAACATCTTCTACCATAACAACTTTATCCGGAATAACTGATAATGCACCTGCAGGATCATTCTTGTATGCTACTTCAGGTATGGGCTTTTTACTTCATTGCTGACCAACTGAACTTCATGGCTTTCTAAACCCTTGGTGGTTCCTGACTCGGATGCCATTGTTTTCCAAACTAGGGTTTTATAATTCAAACAAGTTTGTGAGACCTACGTAGCTCGGCACTGAAGAGAAATACCTTGAATCAATGAGATCGTTGTTGGAATCTTTCATGAATTGCTTCTGAACTTTACTTGATCTTCTCCGCTCCTTTTTCGGCTTTGCTTCTTGATCACGATGCAAAAAATTGATTGAAATCGCGATAATATACCTTGATTTCATCGCATTAAATGCTCAACTGCCAACTTGGCTTCTGAAGAAATTTCAACCTAACTCGGCATCTACTAAATTTCCTTTCTACTCGACTTCCATTGGAGTTTTTTTAACTCGGCATCAGTTATCAGCTCGATCGCTGTTGGGAGCTCGGCATCTGTTTTGAGTTTTGACTCGATATCCAAAGGTAGCTCAGCATCAACATTTAGTTTTCGTCTTGACATCTTGTTTCATGTAGATTTATACTTTGAATTACTTCTTTGTCTTGGGACTAATGTCTGATATAACTTTGTATATCAGTCCCATACACTTCTCATGCTTAGTTTGATGAAGTGTGATCACTTGACCCATTGGGTGAAGTGATCCCTTCACTTGATGTATTGCACTCATCTCTCTTTTTCCAAGTCTTGTTCATTTGCCCCCTTATCTTTTCAATATCAATCTTTTCTTTGCCTTTATTCTCTTCAGACTTGGGTGCCTTTGATCTTGTAGGACAGTTTTTGCTGATATGACCAGTTTTTAGACAATTGAAACATGTGGTTTGGTTCAACCATCTTTTGTAGTTCCCTCTGAAATGTGTTCTTATGCAGTTCTGTGGTGTATGTCCATATTCTTGACAATAATGACAACTGTACCTGGTATTGTAATCCCAATGACGATGACTTTCTTTTCCTTCTATTTTTGCTAGTTGATTTGATGTCCACATAGGTTTTGATCTGCATTCAAATGCCCTATGTCCATACTTATTGCAATTATAACAATGTCCATCAAATCTCTGAGTCCTTGTGAAATTGGATCTGCAATCTTGTGTCATATGTCCTTGCATGTTGCACTTGTGACAGAAACTCTTACTCTAGGGTGTGTTTGGTTGATTGAATCTTCTGCTCCTGCACACATTAGCAATATGTCCCTTCTTATTACAATAATGACAAGTGGGTTTAGTATTCTTACCTTTTTCACTTCTGTGTTCAGCACTTTTTGATGATTCTCCAACTTCAGTGCTATTGTAACCAAGTCCTGATGTATCATGGGCAGATCTTGGAGTTTTCAGCAACTGTTCAAAATACTTGATGGCTTCACTTGACTTGTTGAGATTTTTTGCTACCTCTTTTTCTCTATTCAATTCATTCTGCATTTGTTCATTCTGCATCTTCAGAGTAGAGATCTCAATGTCCTTCACATTGAGTTCATGATGAAGGTTCATCATTTGAGCAAGTGTATCCATCTGCATGTTTGAGATCCTTGTCAGTTTAGTACATTTTTTTTCAAGTCTATTTGCAAGATTCCTTTTGTCATTTTCCATCATGACCTTATCATCAACTACTCTTTTCTTTTGTTCTTCAATTTCAAATATCATTATGGCCTATGATTCATGTTCCATCTTTAGAGATCTAATCTCTTCTTCTTGAATTTTGTTTTTCTCCATCAGTTCTACTATTGCTGCATCAAACTCTTTGGTATCTTCATTGGAAAATATGTTGGTGGTATCAATTTCCTTGTAGTGTATATCATTCTCAGCTATGGCCAGATCTTTCCTTTTTTTTAATGAGTTTCTCAAATTGATTCTAAATTCCTCCAAGCTATGTAGAGCAAGTTGCACATCTATCACTTGATTTTCAATGATCTTTCCAAGTTTGAAAGCTTCCATCTCTAGATCTTTTCCTCCAAGCTGTTAAACTTTTCCTTATGAGAACCTGGTAAGGCTCTGATACCAATTGTTGGAATATTCAAATGTGGAAAGAGTACTTATGAGAGGGGGGGGTGAATCAGAAGTACTAAAATTTGTCCTATAAAACTTTTATTTGGAAATAAATTGCATGCATGTACATGCATTAAGTAAACATGAAACTAACACATGCATCAATAACACATAACACCTGAAATTGGTAACCCAGAAACCCTCCAGGAATAAGAAGGTAAAATTGGGGTGGGGATGATACCCACAAAAATTACTGCAGCAATATTGTTTAACCACTTTTGATGGTTTGCCCTGTTAAAGGCTTGCCCTGTTAAAGGCTTTACACTGTGTCAATAGTGACTTGGTTAGAGGATTTACAAACACTTAACATGAAGTGTCACCCTGTTAAAGGATTTAATCACCTATCTCTAGGATCAATGAAATAGCTGTTAAGCTAACCTATCACCATAGGATTTCCATGCTAATACAATGGCTACAAAGTATTAGGTAAAATGAACCTGATAGTTTACAATCCTTGATTGCTGAATGTTGGCTCTGTTCTGCTTCGTCTGATCTTGATCCTTTGTGATCTGATATCTTTCGCTTCTGAAAATAGTATATCAACCACTCTATATCTTCTCCTCTATATCATCTTCATCATCTCCTTCTCTATCATGTCTTCTCTATCATGGCTTCTCTATCATGTCTTCTCTATGAGATATCATCTTCCTTATAAAGACATTGGAGGATTTAGGGTTAGGTCTGGATCTACGATCCATATTCAATCTTCATTTCCACTTAATACTTATCTTTTGCTGATTGGTTGCATGCCTTTATCATTTTTCTTATTGGTTGCATGCAAATTACATAGGAAATATAAAAGATTCGATCTAATCATTAAATCCTTCAAGATTTCCTTATGTTGGCTGTAAAGACTATTTTCATCATAGTTTGTGCAATTCCAAACTCTTATGCTGATATCCTAGATTAGTCGGCTCCTGAAATATTTTTGTTGCTCGGCACATGCTGTTCTACTGAGTTACTCAGCACTTACACAAAACTGTGTTACTCGGCATCTAAACTTTACTCGGCACCTGATCTTCACTCGGCATTTACACTTTACTCAGCACCTACACTTTACTCAGCATTTACACTTTACTCGGCACCTACACTTTACTTGACACCTGAAGATTACTCGGCATCTATTGCACTCGACACCTATTCTTGATCTTGGTTAAGTGTATTGACACTCAGTTGTCAAATTTATTCTTTAAGCTAACAGCTAGATCTAGATGTAAAATTAGGAGATTTTGTGGAGACTCATATCGAGGTTGGCAACTATAGGAAAAAGGTAAAAGATAAATATAAAGCCTTAGATTTTCCAGATGCATCTCAGGTCACTAAGATAATTGAGAAATTTAAGGGAAAATACCCAAACATAGCTCTGGTATAAAGGGGAACAAAACTTAGAAGTTGAAATTTCAATTTTGAAACTTAGTGAAATTTTGCAATTTTTAGAACCCACTTCTGAGGTTCATTGGTGTGCTAGGTGCATAGGTGCACCAAGTGCACAGGTGTTCTTTTTCAATAATGTTCTAGAAGATTTTTAGGAATTCAAAGGTGCACTGACAGTTAACTGCCAAGTCTAAATCTAGATCTTTCTATGCATTGGAAACACATTTCGATAGTAGTTTAACTCCTACAGATGCCTAGCAAAGAAGGAGAACCTATTTTTTGGCACTTCTAGACACTTCTACATCAATTGAAGGCTTTCTCTTTCATATTTTCTCATCCTCTCTTTTTTTTTGACATGTAAAGGCTCATGCATCTAGTTAATGATATATATATGGATAGAGTCCTACTTAGCACTAGTTAGATAGTCAGTTTGAACATAATTAGATTTGTTTTATTAGTTTAGAAGCATATGATTGCATAAAGATATCTCTCACTCTCAACACAAATTGAACAGAAGATTTCTTATAAATACTAGAATGTAATATGTATTCAAGGCCCCCATTATTTTGATGCAATAATATATGTTTTTGGTACTCACATTCAGAGTTTAGTGATTCTTGCCTGAATGTGTTATAGTTTATGAATGCATGTTCATGGGATGTAACTAAGCCAATAGTTTTATTGTGTTATTTTGGTTGTGCAATCCTTTAATTCTGGTGTTTTCTATGGGTCTACAAATTCCACTGACACACTTAGTTTGAGAAGAGATCATCATATTGTTCCTACATAACTTTTCATCTCACATGAGTGCACTTTTCATGGCCTTGCAATTTGATGACAAGTGAAACATCTTATGATTACTGAATTCCCATCGATAACTACATTAGTGGAATTAAGGAAGTGTTGCTCCTATTTTCATTGCTTACCTATCGATCTTCTCAAAAACTTAACTCCCAAATGCATTATTTTTGTAGCTTATGTCCATTACGATTTACTTTTCATGTTATTTGCTTAAATTTATTTTTTCCCTATTTTTGTTATTTGTTGTACCAACCCCTTGGTTAATTTAGGAATTCATATAGTTGCATTGTTAGATTGAGTTTGTCATAAAAAAAAGAAAAATCAAAAAATATATTCTTTTTGTGTGGTTATTATTTTTAAGACAAAAAGTAGATCATACTTCTTATCCAAATCATTTCATAACCAACAAAGGCCTCCTCATGAACATTCACGTTTATCTTCAACTAAGTGAATTACAATAGGTTGCAAGATCACCTGGAACCTTGGATTTGATCCTGGAATTAGCTTTTCAAGAGAGGAGTTTGAAAGGATTCCTTCCATTAAGCATCATAGAATTAAGTGTTGCTCCTATTTTCATTGGTTACCTACCAATATTTTCAAAAGCTTAACTCATAGATGCATTGTTTTCATAGCTTATGTCCATTAGGATTTACTTTTCATGTTATTTTCTTAAATTTCTTGTTTTCCTATTTTTGTTATTTTCTTTACTAACCCCTTGGTTAATTTAGGAATTCATATAGTTGCATTGTTAGATTACATTCATCATAAAAACAAAAAAATATAAAATATATATTATTTTTGTGTGGTTATTATTTTTGAGATAGCAAGTAGATCATACCTCTTGTCTAAATCATTTCAGAACTAGAAAAGGTCTCCTTATGAACATTCACATTTATCTTCAACTGAGTAGATTCTAGTAGGTCACAAGATCACCCAAAACCTTGGAGTTGATCCTCAGATTAGCTTTTCAAGAGAGGAGTTTGAAAGGATTTATGTCTTTAAGTCTCATGCAAAATGAGAGCTCAACAGAAATTAAACAAGTAATACTGAATAGAAATAATAACCATGCATAAAGAGAACTCATAACACCATATTTTGTTAACAAGGGAAACCTTGGCCAAGGGAAAACCCCGGTAAGGATGATACCCACTAGATAATATACTAATATATATGTTTCTTGTTAGAGGATGGACCCTATTAAGATTCAATGAGAAAATTTAGTATAGAGAGTCCTTGTTAGGAGACTTTGAATCCCTGTTAGGAGTTGTAGTACAATAGATGCAAGAAGAGCTCACTACCCAAACATGCACTTCCAATTAGAAGAAGAGCTCACTGCCCAAACAAGTAATTAGTCCTTAGGTATATAGGTTTTGTAACTTCTTTTCTTGACTAATCTCTAACCTCAGCATGATCTCAGATCACAAAATCAAGTTCTCAAAATATTGCTTCATAGAAAATTTGCATATCACTTATTACAATATAATTTCACACTTTTTTTTGTAAGATGTCCTTTGCATAAATATCATGCCTTTTTAGAAATTTCTACTAGGTTGGCTAAGACCATAATATACTTTTCCAATTTAGAGTAAACATCTAGGATGTCATTCCTAATTGGTCAAGTAATTATTTTTAAAATAAAATAATTACTTTACCTTTAATTATGTTATTTTGTTTTACTGGTAAAATGTGAATATCTCTTTTCTATACTATCTTTACTGATGTCCAAGGTTATATACATTATCATCAATATGTATACTATCTCTATCTAACTTTTCTAGTCATAATATGACATCAAAAACATTTTACATATAAAATAATGTACTAATGTAAACCAATTTTATACTTAGACAATTTTTTGAGTACCAAAAGCTAAATATCTTTATTTTTGAGGTTTACCAAAAGTATGTACATCATGTGTTGCCATTAATGACAAAAATTACATCACTATACGTAGCCAATTGTCAACAAGTTATTCATTGATTCTACTTCTTTTCATCACACCTTTATTTCTGCTTCTAATGATCTACTTTAATGGATGATTCTTTCTCATATTCTTTCAAGAATTAGGAGTTGTTATCTCAACTCTTAGGTATGTTGAAGGTTTTGAGATTTTTTCTTGTCTTGGATCTCCTTCATTCTGCAAATCATTGTTAGTCTCAAAGAATACTTCATCATTCCTTGGTTTAGTAAAAACATTCTCATCATCTGAATTGAGGTCAACTATTCTTTCTTGTATCCTAAATTTCTCATCAACTCTTACATTTTCACTTTCAACAATAGTCTTATTTCTAAGATTATAACATCTATATGCCTTATTTTTCAATAAATAACCAAGAAACATGCCTTCATCACTTCTAGCATCAAATTTACCAATATCATCATCTCTTTTGATATAATATTTACTACAAAAAATTCTAAAATATTTAACTATAGATGAGTAACCAAACCATAGTTTATAAGAGGTCTTTTTTGTGTCTTTCCTAACTTGCACTTTGTTCATAGTGTAGACTATTTTATTCATAGCTTCACGATACATCATTCTCAACTAACATAGTGCTTGTTTCTTATGTTACTAACCTATTTCTTCTCTCTGCAATGCCATTTTGTTTAGGGATTCTTGAAGCTGACAACTATATTTTGATTCCATTAGCTTCACAAAAGATGTTAAACTCATTTGAAGTAAATTCTCCTCCTCTATATAATCTTAAATATTTAATCTTCTATGTTGCATAAAATTGTAACCAAGATTATGCAAACCTCAAACTATGAACATAGCAATGGAGAAAATGTTCGGTATGCTCTTAGGAACACAACAATGGATGAATCTCTTGGATGTGTGAATGCAAATGGGAAATTTACCTAGCCTAAATGATATGCAAAAATCAAAATGACAAAATGATGATGCAACAATAAGCAATTCTAATAGACTTCTAATGATTCCTAACCCAGCCGGGGTTCTCTTCGTGTGTGTGTATATCATAGTCAAATGCTTGAGACAAGATGTCTATTTAAAGTGGATGGAGGAAGCATCTAGAATGTGCTTAGAACCCACTAAGAGATAAAGATAGGGATTTGACAACTAAGCATAGGAGATAAGGATAAGAATTGACAACTAAGCACCTTATCTCACATTCTAGATAGATGGATAAGTCTGATGAGGTGGCATGTGTGTAGAAGATTCCTATGGTGTAGACAACATGTGCTTAAAAGATGTGATGACAACTCATATGAATGCACGTACCTCTAGGCAGTTTGAATAAAGATTAAATTAAATAAAATTTAATTTAATCAAGGTCTAGAAGAATTAATGGAAAATGGAGGATTTTAAATAAATAAAATTTATTTAAAAAAGGAATACATGGAGAATCATGTGTTAATTAAAATTAACACATTAGAGCTAAGAAGTATTTAAATTAAATTTAAATACTTAGGCAAAAGTGAACTTATTTAATTAAAATAATTTAATTAAATAAGTAGAGGAATGTGACTAGTACTAATTAAATTAATATAGTCATTCAGGACAATTTTTAGTGTATACATCTTCATGCCCGATTCATTCTCAACTCTATTCTTGAATATCTTGAACTTATCAAAGGCCTCAAATTTTTCTTTAAGAAATGCAACCCACATCATTCTAGAAATGTCATCAACTAAAATCATGAAATATCTTTCACCATAGAATCCTTTAGTCTTCGTAGGACCACTAAGATCTGTATGTATAATCTCCAATTCTTCTTTAGTATTAAACTTCTTTCTAGGAAAAGAAGTTCTATTATTCTTTGCCAATACACACTCTTTGCAAATTGTGTTAGTAGGCTTTACAATCTTAGGAAAATCTCTAACTACAAACATACTACTAGTCTTCACAATGTTGTCAAAGTTTGTGTGATAAAATATCTTATGCCATAACCAACTTCCATCTACCTTTGTGACCAAACATGTCATTTTAGTAGGATTCAACTAAAATACATTACCTCTAGATCTGGTTCCTATTCCAATTACCTTTCCATCTTTGTCTCTAATCATGTATGTCTTCTCTGTGAACTGTAAGTGATAACCTTTATCCACTAGTTTTCCAACACTCAGAAAATTGTGTTTCAAACCATGAACAAAATATGCATCCTTAGTGTTAGTCTTACCATCAAGAGTTATAGATCCAATACCTTTAACATGGTACATTGTGTTTTTTCCAACTCTAACAATAACTCCATCATGACTTTTGAAGTCAACAAACTTGTTCATGTCACCAATCATATGATGTGATCAACCACTATCAATTATCAAATCAGATTTATTTTTAACTTGTGATACCAAAGCCATTTTCTCTATACTTTCTTCTTCAATAGCTACAAATCCTATTTCATCATCACTAGCACTTACTGCTTGTTCATCAAAATCATCTTCTTCATTTGCATACAGACACTCTTTATCTCTTCTAGGTTTAAAATTTCTTTTATATTTTTCTCTCTTTTAGGACACTTGGATGTGTAATGCCAAAATTCATTAGAAGTCCAACATTTAAAGACTTTCTTACCATCCTTTTATCTTCTTACGGAAAGGGCTACTCCTTCTTTTATCTTCCTATCCTCATCAAATTTGCTACTGCTAGAAAAGTCTCCTCTAGCACTTGTACTACTTAATAAACTAGGTTGAATATTTAGGGCACTAAAAGTTGTTTCTATTCTGGTCAATTCTCCAAAATATCTAAGCTCATTCTCAACTACTTTAAGTCTCCCAAGTAATGTTTCCTTTGTGAAATCTTTGGTAAAAGAGATCAACAATTGTATCATTTGAACTACTTGCTTAAATGGTGGTGTTAAGCTCTTCAATATCTTCTAGATCACCTCATCATCTTCCTTTGTTCCTCCTTGAGATCTAATACCTAAAATAATTTTTGATGTCCTATCTACATATGTTCTTATAGATTCATCTTCCATCATTTTAGCATATTGAAATGAACAAATCTAGCTTTGTAGCCTCAATTTCTTATAATGTCCATCACCTTCAAAACTATTTTCCAAAGCTTTCCAAATCATATGAGAAGTAATATGTGGTTTTACCTAGTTATACTCAATTTCAAGGTCCAATATCCTGGACCCATACACAAAAAATGTGTCTTCATCTTTTCCTTCTATTTGTCATAATTGGCTCATCAAACTTTAGACTATCCTTTCTAAATATGTTTTCCATGGATCTCCCAAAGATGTTAAACTTTATCTTCAAGAACCTAATGCCCTGATACCAATTGTTAGAAATAATAGTCCAACAAGATAACTAAGAGGGGGTGCGAATCAGTTATCCAATAATTAAAACATTTATCAACCTTAAATAATCTTAACCATTCAACCAAAGTAAACAAAAACCATAACAAGATCCACATACACAATTACACCAAATATTTTAAATAGGGGAACCCTTGATCAAAGGCAAAACCCTGGTAGGAATGATTCCCACAAGATGATGTACTAATATAAATATTCCTTGTTAGAGGAGGGACCATATTAGGAGTCTATTGAACATTTAGTACATATGATTCCCTATTAAGAGACTTTGAATCCCTATTAGGAGATTCCAACCCTATTAGGAGTTATGGAAGATAGAAGGACCCATTGTCCAAACAGCTATTGGGGCAAGACCACTGAACTCACTATCCAACTGATCTCTCAACTATTTCTTATAGAATAATTGTTTGTACTATACTTTAACTTCTTTCCTCTATCATATAAACTAGACCAATCACTATTAGACATTGTAGACCAAGTCATGAACCTTGGATCCAAATATCAAACTTTGAATCACACAATAAAACCTCAACAATGAAGTTTCCTTCACCTTTTCTCTACTCTACTTATCTTCGTATTCCTCTCTTCGTGTTGCTTACAACCATTATTCCATTGCATACATGATAAAGGAAAATATCCTTCCTTTATATAGAATCTATAAAACAATTCCCTGAGTCACCTATTACACCTCCTCAATTAATTATTATAGGACCTCATGAAGAACACATTATACTTAGCAATAACATTAATCTTTCACCTTGTAACTCGAATAACTTTTTGTACATGTAAAATTATGATGAGAAAGCTTAGCTACATCATTTCTAGAATGTCTTCTTCACATCTTCAACTTTGGCTTCTTAGAATAACAAATCTACTAAGAGATTAACAAGTTTACTAGAACAAGCTTTTGTAAACTCTATCTCAAAACAGTCTTCACTGAATCTTGCATAACTTATTCCAAACTTAACATCTTATGATCCTGAGGTTAGATACATATACTAGAGATTTAGTAGTATCTCCCTTTAACCTTGCTTAGTGAAAGTACTCAATGATTTTTCCTTACCAACTTGATCTTTCTATTGTTCTTCTGTCAGATACCACATAAAATTGCTACATTGACATCAATGACAAACATAGTCATAAATGTAATATATCATCATGATAATGATCTAATCATAGTATCATCAGTATTCATGCCTCTAGCAAGATAACATTGATCCATTCAATTATGTGCTCATAATTATTTTTCTAATTAATTAAATAATTAGTTTCAAAAATTATGATGAGCATATTTGATTAAATCAATATTTTTAATTCCTTTTTCATATTAGATGAATTAGGAAAGAATATTGATCCATTCAAAAATGGCATCATAATAGAATATTCTAATTAATTAAATAATTATTTTCAATACTTATGATATGTATATTTGATTAAATAAATGCATTTTAATTCCTTTTTTTTTTGTATTAGCAAAAGAGGATAGATTTAATTTAATTAAATTTCTTAGGACTTATAATTAAATTAATTCAATTAGGAGGTTAATTTAGCTAATTTTAATCAATATTTAGGAATTAAATAAAGTATGTGATTAATATAGATTAAGAATTTTCTGTATTTGACACTTAGTCTAAGTAAAGATTATAAGAATAAAAATTTTGTAGTACAATAGGACTTAGATGATCAAGAGATTGATGTTGCAATATTGATCCATCGAAATTGGTTTAGAATGCCAATGTGCAAATTTAGGGGTATTACATTTGCCCCTCTTTGAATAAATGTGTGAGTAGCACATTGATTCAAAGAAATCAAAATTCCAAAGTATAGATCAAGAACTAAGATTGATTTCAAGATTGATGACACAAAAACCAATTGATAATATTTTTACAATTATATCTAGAATGAAGCTTAACCCTCTGAAGTCCAAATAGAACACCTAGATACTAATCTTATAGAAAAAAGATTGTCAAAATTCATAGGATTTTTCTTAGAATGAGACTCAATCCTCAAGAGTCGTGATTAAAAGGCCCCAATACCTGTCCATTAAAAGATGAAATGATTAATCATAATTCATAGAATTATCCCTAGAACAAGGCTTAATTCTCAAGAGTCAAGGTTAGAATGCCCTGATACCTGTCCATTAAACAATGATTGAAATAAATCTTAGAATTATCTTTAGAATGAAGCTTAATCCTTTAGAGTCCAGATAGAACACCTAAATACTAGTTCATAAAAGATAAAAAAAACCTAATCATGAGTCATAGGACTATCCCTAGAACAAGACTTAATCCTCAGGAGTCCAGACAGAACACCTAAATACATATCCATCAAGCTATGACTAGAATTGTTATGAGTTTGATCAACTATTTGATAAGTAAGATTAGATAAAATATGATGCAAGATAAAAGGGAACAAAGATGCCTTGAAGTTGATGCCAATTTTGAAAGATTCAATGATGTAACCTTGCCCCCTTAGGAGTGAAATCAAAAGATGACACACTAGAATAGTGATGCAGATCATTAGATTGGAAGATAGTGGCATGATCAGAGATTCAAAAGAATGTAGAATAGATCAGAAGAGTATGAAGAAAATTTGAAGCTAATTTAGAGTAATTTTGAGGTCCAATTGACCAAACTTGACCAAAGTTTACCAGAGTTGACTTTTTTTAGAAAATTTTGAAAATTTTGGAGAAATGTTGAATTTATGATGTTCTAAGATTCATAAAGTATCAGAAAGATATATTGCACAAGCATTCAATCGCATCGGTCTCAAAATTTTAAAATGTGATTTTGAGTTGTTTTAAGTGTGTCAGGTTTTGATTTTGATCCTAAAAATGAGTTCAAAGTAGTCCAAATAGCTAGGGGGCAATTTATTGATCACTTGTGTAGTTAAGATGAAACATGACACATGGAAGAAATTGCTGACCTCTCAAGTCAAAGGATACAATTAAAGAAATAATTGAAGTCATACCCTAATGCAATTTGAGCATGAAATGCAATCTTATGGGCATGCAATCCCTAGGACTAGTTACTAAACCCATAAGATAGTTATCACCTTAGAGATTTTATTTAGGGCATTGAATGTCATACAATTCTCACTGACATTACAATCATGAGAATATGAATATGACATGTGTCGTAGTTTTGTCAAAATTAGATGTAAGCATTAAGGCACAAGAAGCTAGAATGACTAGAACATTTGTTCCTTTCAATGTAGCAAGTGAATATACATATCAGAGCATAGTTGCTGGGCTGATTAGAATGTTTCTTGCATAGAGATACACCAGAAATGTGAGAGATCCCTCTCATGTTAAGTAATCTATAAATATTATGTTCATAATAACCCTTGTGTTTGTAACCTGAGACATAAGTGTGCTAAGTATACTCACGATGACCCATACACTCACTTAATAGGATGAGCATCAATATGTTATTGTAGCATAGAGAATTCACTCAAACAGTCAAGGAGAAGAACCAACCTTACTAAAGTGTTCATATAAAATGAGTCAAGGTGCACATGGTCATCCAACATGAGATAGAGGATCTTATAGTGGACACCCCTTTTATATATATGCATCACATCATTGGAACTAAACCATCAAGAAAAAAACAAAGAAAAGAGCATGCCTCAGTCCATGCTTCTCTAGTCAAAATAGACATCCTTAGGTTTCTCAAGGGGGAATGATAAAGAAAAAGAAAAAATTAGAAAGAAAAGCTTACCATAGCTCAAACAATATCAACATTTCTATTTCAGATTTAGTTTCATTGGATTGATGTCAAGTGTCAATTTTTAGAACATATGTGTAAGAAATCTCTTCACTAGGAGGCTAACAATAGACAAACTTAGTTAGGACAACTGGTGACTGATGTTACAAAGAAATATTCATTGAGAAGAATCTTAGTAGGAGACTAAATGAAAGTAGACAAATACAGCTAGAACAAGTGGTGACTAATGCAAAAGAGATCTTCTTTGAGAGTAATCTCAATAGTAAAGTAAGCAATAATACATAGACATAGCTAGAATAACTGGTGACTGATGCTTAAGAGATTTTCTAAGAAACCATAGGGTGTTTCCCCATAGATTATGACTAGTTTCAATCCATGCAAGTTTGAAGAAGGGTCTCAAATATAACTAGGAATGTATACATAAGTGAAAGAAGCAAACTAAAGTAGGAAAGCAATTGTACAAGAGCCAAAAGATGCACTGCAAGATGTAGCATTTGAAACAAGAGGTGCCTATTTACTAGGTGTAGACACTTAAAATTTCCCTAAACACTATATTAATTGATTTAATATATCCCTTGACACTATAATTATTTATGTATTAATTAATTATATTTGTCATGTTCCTCTACTTATTTAATTAAATATGTTCACCTCACTAAAGTATTTAAATTTAATTTAAATGCATCCCCTCTAATGTGTTAAATTTATTTAATACATAGTGTTCCATAAATTTCCTTTTAAATAAATCTCAATTTATTTATTTCTCTCCACTTTATTAAATTATTTAATCATGTGATTAAGTTAAATTCTATTTAATTTAATCATGTGATTAAGTTAAACTCTATTTAATTTAATCCAAATCTCATCCCAAAACCTAGTCTACCACCCATCACTTTCATCCTCCTAAGCCTACTCATTAGTGAATCTCACTTAATTAATCTTAAACTCCTTTTACCCCCTCAATGGTTTCTCACACATGTGAGAAACTCAAGATCCAAGAAAGCCTCTCTTTTATTATTTTATCCAAAATTTCTTACACTTTTACACACTTGTCCCCCTTTCCTTTCTCCAAGGTTTCTCACACATGTGTGAGCAAACCTTGTGTCATCCCTTTTATCAAAAAGGCTTATGTTGACCTTTGGATGCCTTGTCTCCTTAGCCCATGTGTCTCCCTTGTAGCACCTATGTGGATGTCAAATATATGTCTCCTCCCCAAGGCCTCTCTAAAACCTATACATAGAGCCCTTGTCTCAAGCATTTATCATCTCCCTCACTGGCATTGTTATCATGCTAGAATAATTCTAGAGCTTCTAGTGTTTTTAATGCATTGTTACTAACCCTTTGATAGTTGTTATATTTCATTCTTGCATTGATAGTTTTGTTTTTTTTCTTTCATTCACCTCCACTTTTTAGGATGTTTTGAGAATGGTTTCTTCCATAGCTCCCTCTTGAAGCATCCCTCACTTCTCAATTAGATTCAAATCTCATCTTGCATTGCATTTCGATCACTTTGGGATTCAAATCATTGTATTTGGGAGAGCACATCAACATCCCTCTAACTAGAGAACACCAACCAAGTTCACATTGGGTTCCCTTGTTGAGCTATTCTAAGGTTGCATGGGAACTATATTTGTTAGTTTTTTTAGCCTAGTAAAATACAAGTGGTTTAGTTGTTTTATTGCTTGAATCTTTCTTATATGAACATGTACAACTAAGTTTGTCTTGTTTGAGCATGCTCTCGATAGGTAGGTTTTTCATGTATACATGTGCGTAGATCTAGTGGGACCCATATCCCTTTTCATTATCAAATTTTCTCAAAAATTCAATTTTTTTTGTAAAAACCATGCATTGTCATCTACATTAGGACATAGTGTCATCTGTTAAGATGCTTTGTCATCTCCATAGATTTTCATATTCATGTTTTAGCATCTCCACTAAAGATAGACTTTGTAACCTACTCAAATTTGTAAATATTTTTGTTTTGTCATCTCCACTTTGTTGACATCTCCACAGGCTTGATTGTCATCTCTACATTTTATTTTATTTTGATTCTATCATTTCATTGTGGGTGGCCAAAAACTTTTGATATTTGTATATTGTCATCTCTACTATTTTCCTAATCTATCATCTCCATTGCAAGTGGACAATAATCTAAAATATTTGTTAACTATCGTCTCTAAAATTTGGTGTTTTGTCATCTACATTGTGGGTTGTTGAAATTCTACATTTTTAGTTGACCATCGTCTACAAGTATTCTAGCATCTGTGAGACATGTCATTTGCAATCCTTTCTATCATATGTGATTGCAAGTGTAAGTATTAGGTATATCATACTTGCTTTTATCCCATCATCTATGTTTTGTCATCTCTGAAGTTTTATCATTTGCGCCTGCATTCTATCATCTTTGATTTTTTTATTTTTTTTAAGTATAAAACAAGAATTGACTTTTAGTGGTTTCATAGGATATGGGCTATTCTAAGTTGATTTACATTTATAAAAATTACAAAAAAAGTTAAAATAATTTTTTTCATAGTAAAGCCTTCATTTTGGAGATTTTTTGTGAGACTAATCAAGTTGTTTATTGCAACATTTGAAAATTGGAGCATTCTAGAAACAACTAACCATGTTTCTTGTAGGTTTTCCTTAAAAAACATTTGGGAATGAACTTTAATACTTAAACACTTGTCTTTGAATGCATATTGCACTTAATTAGATAAATCAAACACACTCTTGAATACCTTGAAGCTAAAATAATCCAAAACACAATCTTGAATTCCTTAAGGGAACATTGGATGAATTTCTTAAACTCAATCTTGAATGCCATGGATTAAAACCTACATATTTTCATTGGAATTAATTCTAAAATATACTCTCGAGTGCCCTAAAGAGAACATATTTTTCATTGGAATGAATGTTAGTGAACACACTCTTGAGTCCTTAAGGATCAAATAACCATTGTGATGAAACACTCAAGTTTGGTGCTTAAAACAAATACTCAATCTTGAATGCATAAATGAATTAACTTTTTCCTTATTGAATTTCTTATGTTGACAACACTCAATTTTCTTATGTTGGCAAACTCTCAATTTTTATTATGTTTTCAAGTTGGAAAGAACATTGTATGTTATAAACATGAGTGTATTCAACAATAGATTACAAATTCTAAAGAATCAATTGGAAAAGAACACATCTTTTAAACCCAAGACCACTTACATATTCAATCCTCTTACATCTTTGGGTGATCTTGAGTGCACAAGAAATAAGTGGCCTTATTTTTTTTACACTTTTAGGAGGCCTAGTTGGGGATTTCATACCTCTTGGGATAACCTCAACTCTAGTATTTTGGTAGAGTATAAAAATTGAGAGGTGAATCAAAAGACACCTCTCTTGGAAGTAAAATCTTATCACTCTTGGCTAAGCCCCAAAGAAATTTATACCTTTGGAAAGTGAAGGTGGAGACTTGGGTTACTATCTCCTCCTAGCTATGTGACATCATTTTCTTTCATCTACAGATTTATGCCTCGCATACCTTGTCTATATCAAGGACACCCCTAGTTGAGCTTATATATCCTATTAAAAACCTTATAGAATTTGTTGGTGTGTTTGACATTCTTGAGTGTTTGAAACCCTCCCTAGTTGAAGGGGACACACCATCTAAACTTTTCTTATATATATTTCATTGTATGCTTTTGCATGTTATGTTTCAAAAAAATCCAAAAACATCATAAAGTTCAAAAAAAAATTTTAAAAATCAAAAAAATCAAAAAAACAATAAAAACAAGTCTTATTTTAAGTCCTTTTAGTCAAGTAATCCACATCAATTCCAAATCACTTCTTCTATCCATAAAATTCATCATCATCATGCATCTATTTTCTTAATCATCTTCTTAATCATTTAAATCATTCCTCAAAATCTTAATCATCTCTAATCATCCTAATCATTACTGCATCTTCTTAATCATTCAATCAAATCCCTAATCTTCATCCTATTCATGGTTCATAGTCCACATCAAGATCCAATTCCCTCATCCAATGATTCATCCTCATGATTCTTAATCCAATCCCTTGTCAAATTCTTTCCTTTCTAATCAATTTCTAATTCAATCCATTTGCGTCTTCATAAAAAATCAATCAATCTTTCTTCATCTATTCAAATATTCTTCTAATTCAATTTTCATACAATCTTCTACTTTGGACTTAGGAGCACCATCACAATCCTTGGATTTTAATCCTAGTTATCTTGAATGACCCAAATCTTATTAAGGTTATCTCAAACCTTAATCCAATATCAAATCAAATCCAATCCAATCCAATTAATATCAAGTCAAATCCAATCCAAATCAAATCAAACACAAAGTCCAAAATTTCTCCTAGTCCCAAGTTCATATTTCATCCATCATCAAATCTCTTTCCACTCCTCGTCTAATCTCAATGGATATGAATTGGCTTAACCAAATGGTTGGGGACCTTCAAAGGCAATATGGAGTCACACCTCTAGCACAAACTCCATATCAAGTTAGTCCTCAAGACTTCATACCCAATTCTAATCCATCTCACATCTTCTAGCTCTAACAAAGGAAATCCACCTCATTATCCTTAAATCAAATATGTTTTCATTCATAGCCCACACAATTCCTCAAATAGAAATGTCATTGCCAAAGAAATTGAGGAACTCAAGAATTCTATATTGAGCCTAGCAAATCAAAAGTGAAAATCTACCTTCCAAGACATATGTCCTCTTCCCCCATGTTTTCAAGACCATAATCCACATGTCCCATCCAACAAAAATCTTCCATGTAATTCCCCACACCTCTAGCTTAATTTCCAAAACCATCATCTCAATCCCCTATCCATACCTCCACCTTTACACAATCCTAATCCTCCAAAATCAACATCGTCCATACCTTGTAATAGGTTTATCTCACTAGAAACCTTGTCTAAGTAACAAAACAAAAATAAAGTGATTCAATCACCCAAAGTCATACACTCATTTCCATCTCAAGACCTTCCTCCAAAACATATCATTATAGATTCATCTTCACCTCTAGATCTAAGGATTTCTCCATCCATTTATTTCCTTATCCCTCAAGATCCATTTATCCCTCTTAATCCATGTCATAATCCCCTTCCTAATCAAGATCAAGACATTCCATGTACTATGCACATTGTTGATTCCTCTCCATCTCAAGAGTCATCATCCATAAATTCTCCACCTCATAAAGATATTCCTTCTACAAAATCCACTAGCTCTCCTCCCTATCAAGATCAAAATGTTTCATCTCATAATTCCATTCCATTCACTCTATTCTATGATTCCCTTCCATCTCATGATCCAATCATTCCAATCCTTCCACCACATAATCCTATTATAGGTTAAGATCAAAGTACCCCTTTGTTTTAATTTCATGACCCCAATCCATCTCAAGATCCTACTATCCCTCATAATCCCCCTTGTAATCCTAATCCTCCACGTGATCCTATCACACCTATCCAATTCACTCATGAACCCCCTATACATGGACTCACATCTTGTATTGAAAATGATAAGTATCCCATTGAAGAAATAATATCTCAAGATGTTGGCACACCTTCAACTACTTCCAAATCCAAAATTCCTTCATCCAAACCTAAATGTTCCCATCATCAATATTCCAATTCCATTTTGGGACCTTATATCCATAATCCCCTCCCTTACTCATTTCCATCCACTTTGGGTCCTTATGTCCAAAATCCAAACCCTTCATCCCTTCCATCCATTTTGGGTGCTTATATGCATCCATCCACCATATTCATGTTTTCCATTTCATCCCCTCATATACCTATTAAATATCAACAAAGGCACACATCTTTGAATTCCTTTCAATGTTCAACCTCCATAATTTCACCCACTATCTTTCCATACCATTTATCTTCATGCACCCATACCATGGCCAATGGAAGCAAATTGGATATCAAAGATAAAGTGAATGAAGCCAAAAATGTACAAAAATCCAAGGATCAACATGTCCCCTCTAAATTCATGTTCAAGAAAAGAAAAATACGATCCAAAAGAAGGAAGAAATCAGAAGACCACAAAGGCTAAAAATAAAACATTGAAAAATTATGTGGATTCCAAAGCTACTTAATGAAGTAGTGAATCTGAAAGAAAAACTCAAAATGTCATCCAATTTTTCTAATCCAAAGGCTTCCCTCATTCATAAATCATCCAAGATTCCATTTTCAAAATTCTTTTTGGGTCCTTATATATCCAAATCTACCATCTTGAATCCATCATCTTTTTCATCCATTTTGGGTCCTTATATCCCAAAATTCAAACTTTCTCATACATATCCTCTAAAATTCCCTCTTGTCCATCACACTTAAAGGTGTGTGCCAATGATGATCTTTCCACCTGCTTCATCCAATCATCCACAAGTCTTCCAGCCTAGCATCCATCAACCATGTCTTCCTCCCAACCACTCCACCCCCTTAATCCAAACTTTTTCATAAATCAATGTCCTCCATTTCCCAACCCATTTCATCCTTTGTTTCCCTATCCTACCAACATCTATTAGAAAATAGTAAAAATTCCTTGAAAATTACAAAAGAAAGAGAAGAAATATAAAGGAATACCATACATGAATATAGATTCTTGAGTCCTCCCTTTGTATCCAATATCTTCTAATTCCACTTATCCATCCATTCACTTGTCCTCTTCCACTTGCTCTCTACATTGGGGGAAAGCCCTGATCCATACTACATTGCCTTATATATCTTCCATATTTCCATCTATCATTCATCATCCTTTTCTATATTTGATCTTGACTCTCTTATTCCTTTCATCCATTCATGCTCATTTTTCATATCCATCCATTATGCTACATATTTCCATCCACTTTCATGTATTTAATCTTGACATCCTATACATATCTTGCATCCCATAGTCCTTGTCATTTTCCTTTCCTTTATACTCCATCCATAGTCCTACATACTTCCATCATTCTTTCATATGTCCTTGATCTTGGTTATCCCATCCATTTCATGTCCCACATTTCATCCATACTCTTCATATCAGTGTTCCTATTTCATACCTGTCTTCCCATATCCCTTATTCATTCCAATTTCAAGCCTATGACCATGATCAATACTAGAGGCACAACTACAAAATGTCCATACATGCTTTGGAAATACACATGTCTTCCTTTCTACCATATGATAGCCTTCACACCATCTTTCCATGTTCATGCATCCTTTCCCACCATATTTCCTTCCATTTTCCTATACTTGGTATGAGGCATTTTAACTCCTATGAAACATGGTCCTTGGATTCCCATTGTCCTATACCAAACCCTTTGGTCCCCCATATTCTTTCACCTTTCATTTCATCCCTATAGCATCCCATCCATCAAAATCTCCCCACCCTTCCCATTCATTTACCATTCATTGGTTCTCCCTTGTCATCAATTCTAATCTATTCCACCTTCCATCAATTTTTACTTCTTCCAATTCATACAATCAATTCATTTCTCCTCTAATCTAATCAAATTCTCTTCTTCCAATCATTTCATATAAATCAATTTCCATCTTATATATCTTTTTTTCTTCTAACCCAACCTTATCAGAACCATTCTTCTAATTCAATCATGTTCTTCCTTCATACACTATCTTTTCTGAATTCTACTACTCACCATCTAATCTCATGACCTTGAGCTTCAACCCATCAAACTAATCTTATCAAAATAGTGATTGTAAAAAAAACTTATTCAAATTCACACTGACACAAAATTATTTGATAAACTTGTTCCTTTCACACAATTTCCAACAAAGAATCACAAACATTTCAATACAATTCAATCAAAAAATCATTTTTTTCCTGATAGGATGAATCCTTCATACATAGGCTTTATAGATTCACCATCAAAATAACATTCATGGTAAGAAATGTGGATTGAATTACTACTTGGTCATAAGGTCTTTTTTTATTTTATCTTTGTGTATCAGTGATAGCCTCCCCATGTGTGCCTCAATCTTCAATATCTTGGTATCATTGTAATGTCTTAACTTGATTACATGGTTCATTTTGTGATATGATCTATTTTCATGTTTCTTTAGTACATCTCTATCATTTTTGGAGTTATGGTTATGAATTGCTCATTGGAGGTAACAGGTTAGCACACTTTCCACCAAGATCACTAAAAAGAATTTGGGTGTGCCTAGACCTCTCCAATGCATATATGTCATTTGTTCCATCATGACTATGAAACCTACATCTATGTTCCTAAAGTCTCTATTTTTTTGAGAGTCTATTCTACACAAAGGAATCTTTTCATCTATGCTACTATAGCATTTGATGCATAACTCCTTTTGCAAAATCAAACCAAGGTGTTCTCTCCCATATGAAAACAACTGAATCCTATGTATTCATGTAGTTAGAATGCATTTAAATTAATCATTATCAAATTCATGTTGCTTCATTCTAACCTTATTGATGAGTCATGCAAGGCCTTCTTTAAGCCTTTTTTCTTTCCCTTTTCCTTCTCGTGTCTACTTTCAAGAAAAGGGGGCAAAATATATTCCTTTTTCATCCAATTTCCTTGAGGGTCATCCTCCTCCCTTTTCATCACTACAACATGACTCCTATGACTCCTCTCCTCTCTGGAGCAACCTATATTTTCTTTTCTTTGATATAATGTAATCCCAATACTACATCAAAGAGGGGAAAAATGTAGACACTTAAAATTGTCCTAAACATTATATTAACTGATTTAATATCTCCTTTGACACTATAATTACTTATTTATTTATTTATTATATTTTTCATGTTCTTATACTTATTTAATTAAATAGGTTCACCTCCCTATAGTATTCAAATTTAATTTAAATGCATCCCCTCTAATGTGTTAAATTTATCTAATACATATTGCTCCATAAATTTTTTTTTAATAAATCTTAATTTATATAATTCCATTTACTTTATTAAATTCTTTAATCTTATGATTAAGTTAAATCCTATTTAATTTAATCCTAATTTTATCCTAAAACATTGTCTACCACCCATCACTATTATCCTTCTAAGCCTACCCATTAGTTAATCCCACTTAATTAATCCTAAATACCTTACTAAACATATTTTACCCCCTAAGTGGTTGTTACACATGTGTAAGCAACTCAAGATCCAAGAAAGCCTCCTTTTTATTATTTTATCCAAAAAGTCTTACACTCTTACACACTTGTCCCACTTTCCTTTCTCCAAGGTTTCTCACACATGTATGAGAAAACCTTGAGTCATACCTTTCACCAAAAAGGCTTATGTTGACCCTTGCATGGCTTGTCTCCTTAGCTCATGTGTCTCCCTTGTGGCACCTATGTGGATGCCACACAGATGCCATCTCCCCAAGGCCTCTCTCAAACCTATACATAGAGCCCTTGTTTCAAGCATTTACCATCTCCCTCACTTGCATTATTATCATGCTAGAATAATTCTAGAGCTTCTAGTGATTTTAATGCATTGTTTTAGATTAAGGTAAAAACAAATTTGGAAGGGGCCCTAAAACCCGTTACATAAAAGAAAAATTTAGCCATGAAGCACTACTAGGTTTTACCAGGACTTAAAACTAGTTTAAAAACCAAAATGAGGTGTTATAGGAACCTAAAACCAAAAGATAAGACCAAAAAAAGCAACCAGATTCTATAGGGACCTGGAACCTAGAGACTAAACCAACGGGCACGCAAAAGCTAGCAACTAGCACACCAGTACCACAACTAGCACATCTGCTTAGCTACTAGTAACTCACCAAGAAAGCCAGTAACAACAAGGGAACTTATGATTTTCATTTTAATTTAGTGCCTTCCTTGTGTGATCAGAGGTTCATATCTAAAGGAGTAGAAGGCTTAGTTTTCTTTCTTTTTACCATAATCCAACCAGCCTCCACCTTCATAGCCTTAGCAACCCAAACCCCAGCAGAAATGGAATGGTGGCACCCAAGGGAAGAAGAAGCCACAAAAATCTCCTTAGGAGAGCCAAAAGATGACTAGCCCCCAGAAAGAGCATCTGATATAGGGGTAGGAGCTAGAGTGGGAATAGGGACCAAATCTAAATTCCTAACAACTTCCTCCACCACAAGCACTGAATGATCACTAGAAGCATCATCAAGGGGAGAATCACCTACAAGTTCTAGTGGCACAACTGAAGATTTATGCACCGTATAGTGCTCAAAAGAGGCCCCTAGACACCAAGAAGGTGGTCACCTTGATTTGGACTTCTTAGCACCACAAGGATCAACAATATGACCTGTCATGTGACATTTTCTGCAATGAAAAGGGATACCTTCAAAATCTAATATTTGAGTCTAGGAACCCCTCACAAATTTCAAGTAAATCTCCTCAGGAAGGCCCTTAGAAACATCCAACTCCACAAGAATTCATGCACATTTCAAATGGAAAATATCTAGAGTGTCAAAATCCACATATAAAAAATCACCAGTAGCATTCCCAATAGTATCAAAAATAGAATCTTTCCATAGATGCATTGAGAGATTCGAAAGCTGGACCCAAATAGGGAGCCAATTAAAGGATTTAGTAAGTGGATTAAAATTCATATGCCATGGTTTAGCCATAAGTGGATATCTTTCCTACCATGAAAAACTATTATCACACATAATAGTCTTCCTATCTTTAACACTTTCAAACTTAGCTATAAATAATATTAACCCTTTGGTAGTTGTTTCTAACCCTTTCATAGTTGTTGGATTTCATTCTTGAATTGATAATTTCATTTTCTTTCTTGCATTCACCTCCACTTCTTAGAATATTTTGAGAATGACTTCTTCCATAGCCCCCTCTTGATTCATCCCTCACTCATCTTAGTTAGATTCATATCTCATCTTGCATTGCATTTCAATCACTTTGGGATTCAAATAATTGTACTTGGGAGAGCACATCCACATCCCTCCAACTAGAGAACACCAACAAGGTTCACATTTAGTTCCCTTGTTGACCTTCTCTAAGCTTGCATGGGAGCTATATTTTTTGGTTTTTTTAGCTTAGTAAAATTCAAGTGGTTTAGTTATTTTATTGCTTGAATCTTTCTTATATGAACATGTACAACTAACTTTGTCTTTTTTGAGTGTGATCCCAATAGGTAGGTTTTTCATGTATACACTAGGTTTTCACCTTCTTGGCAGAGATTCTATTTTTCCTACCATGATGCTTGTTTGCCAAGTTTTCATCAATGGCACTTTTTCTTGTTTTTTTATTTCTCTGTAGTTTTTAGTTTTTAATTTTTTGTGTTTTCAAATTTTTTTGGTATTACCAAGGTGCCTATCACTAGGTTTTCACCAAGATAATAGTTTTTGTCAAGACATTTAGGTATGTACAAAGAGCTTTGAAAGTATGTTAGGTGTTGTAGAACCATTTGAGATGAAGGGTATTGATCAACTCATTGAGAAAGTCTCCTTTAGTTGTTGAGAGTTGATAAGCACCAAATCCGAACATTGTTGTGACTATGTATGGACCAATCTAGTTAGGTTGAAACTTCCCTTTATGTTTTTTTTTTTGTTGATTCTTAGGATTTTCCCTTAGGATGAGGTCACCTACTTCGAATTGACATGGGCTAACTTTCTTATTGTATCTTTTAGATATTCTCTTTTTATAAGCTCATAGATTATCAAATGCCACTTGCCAATGTTCGTTTAGTAGTTCTAGCTCTTGTAGCTAAGTTATTATGTAATTATCATCAATAATGAGGCCTTTTAGATAGATTCACAAAGTAGGAAAATCAAACTCAATAGGAATCACATCATCCACTCCATATACCAAAGCAATAGATGTTGTTCCCATAGGAGTTTTGATACTTGTTCTATAAGCTCATAAAGTTGGATTGATCCAAAGGTATCAGTCCCTTCTAGATTTGTTGACTATTCAATGTAAGATCTTAAGAATAACCTTATTGGATGCTTCCACTTTTCCATTACCTTGGGGATAATAGATGGAAGACCAATGTTGCATGATTTTATATTTTGAGCACAACTCCTTAAGGTCCTTGTTTTTAAACTATCCCCCATTGTTAGTAATAATGGAGGATGGTACACCATACCTACAAATGATGTAGTTTAGAATGAATTAAGATACATTTTTTCCATTAGCCTTAGAAAGATGGATTACTTCTACCCATTTTGTGAAGTAGTATGTAGTTGTGATAATGAACTTGTGTCCGTTCGAAGAAGATAGATGACTATGACCCACTAGATTAAAGGCCCATTGTTGAAATGGAAAAAGCATAATGAAAGGAATTAGCTCCCTAGCTAGAGAATGAATCAAATTTCCATGGACTTGGCACTATTTGTAGGACTTGGTGTAATTAATTGCCTCTTTCTTCCAAAATTGGCCAATAGTAACCAAATCTAATAAGTTTATGAGCTAGTGTCAAGCCATTTAAGTGGGATCCACAAATGCCTTAGTCTACATCTATTAATGTATGTTTAAACTTAGTGAGTTCTAAACACTTAAGGAATGTACCATTAAGACCTGTCCTAAAAAAGTCATTAACAATGATGCCATACCATGAAGCATTTTAGAATAGGTGGCATTTTTCATTTTGAGTTAGATTGTCTAGAACAATTTGGTCATGTAGGTAAGAGTAAATATGATGGTAGCAAGATTAATCATGTACTATGATAGAATAGATCATTTAGGATTTAGGTGAATCATAAGCAGGCTAGGGTAACATCTCTACCATAAAGTCATGTTGAAATTCATGTTCTAGCATTTGTAGCATGGAAGCAAGAGTAGCCATTAATTGGTTGCCTTGTTATCTGTTGAGGAATTTTTTGAAAAGTGACATGTGAAAAGTAATTTTTCAAATCATCAACCATTCTTTTGTATGGTGTCAACTTTTCATCCTTTGTCTAATAAAGATTAGTGACCTAATTAATTACTAACTATGAGTCAGCAAAGATATTCAGTTCATCTACCATCCATTTAACTACAATTTTCATGCCATTGATTAAGGATTCATATTTTTCAATATTTTTTGTACAAGGAAATATAATCTTGTACACCTTAGGTAAAGAATATTTCTATGGTGTTATAAATAAAATTCTAGTAGCAGATCCATGTTGTGTAAAGGAATCATCAAAGAACATCACCCATATTTGATGTGTTAGCAATAAAATAGATTCATTAGGGAATTCAATCCTTAGTGGTAGAAGATTTTACATTGATTTTATTGACATTCTAATCATGTTTGTTATTAGTGACATACACATATTTAGATTGTGATTTCATACTGAGAATATTGTATAGTTAACAGTGTTAACCAAGCTTTTTAGTTGTTACCAAGTTCTACTATTTGTACCAAGTCCTATGGATAGATTTTAGTTTGCACTGAGTAGTTAAAATAGAGGTGATGATCAAAAGTGTAAACCAAGCATCTCCATGTATGCCAAGTTTACCATTGCAAACCAAGTTGGATAGTGCTTACTGAGTTCATAGTTGATGTGACGCAAGTCTAGTGTTGATGGAGCTACTTAGTGTTAACCAAGAGACTCAATTTATACTGAGCTCATAGTGGTAATGTTTACTAAGCTATACAATATGATTCAAATGATTTAGTTTATATGTTGAGTTTCATAATATTCAAAAAGTCACTAGTGTAGACCAAGTTCAAGACTACTTGGAAGTGATTAGTATGGACCAAGCTTCTACATCTACCAAGTGCATGATGATGTCGAGCATTGACAGTGGATGTCAAGTATCAAAACCTCACTAGGTTAGTCTTTAAAGCCCGAGTTTCTACACTTTGGTTGACTTTGTAATATTTGTGTAGACTTGTATTGTAGTTGATTTTGTAGTTGTGTAATCAGATTGATATATATGTAATGTATTGTATCACATTCAAATAATTAGAATAAAGAATGGAGAAGTAATGTAATCATAATACAAGAGTAGAAGAGTGAATTACAAAGGCTAAAATAGTATAAGAAGTAGCAAAGATTCATCTATCATAGTAAGGTTATTTGTAGAGGAATCTCATTCAGCAAACTAAGTTGCAGATCAGAGATCATCTACTATTTCATCCTAACAGATGGATCGGTCAAATCCTTTAACAAGGTAGACCTAACAGTCTTATGTAAATCTCTTTATTGAGTGCATATTTCATTTTATTTTTGTAAATCCTTTCACAAGGTGGACCTAGCAGTCCTTTATTGCTCCTAATAGTGTAGATCATCAGAAGTGATCATTGTAAGCCTTAACAGGCCAATTTTATACGACAATACTAAAGCTTGTGGGTATCATCCCCAACCCAATTTTACTTTCTATTTGGAAGGTTTTCGGGTCACCAAATCTTGTGTTAAAGTGTTGTATATGCTTTTATGTTTTCAATTTCTCATGCATGCAGTTAGATAGAATTCATATAAAGGATTAATTGTTAATTGAGATAAAAGTTTTAGAAGTTATTGATTCACCCCTCCCCTCTCAATAACTTAGATTGTCATAATATTTCCAACATATGCCTCTACTAGTTGATCAGTAATTTCCTATCCTTTGATAGATTTCCTTTTGATATATTCAATGTTAAACTCACTTAGGATCATGACCCATTTAGCAAGCCTTCCTATCAGAGTAGCCTTGCTAAGAAAATACTTCAATGGATCAATTTTTGCAATCAGTCACATAGTATGAGCGAGCATGTAGTGTCTCAACTTTTGGAAAGTGAAAACAATGGCCAAGAAAGCTTTCTCAATAATGTTGTAGTTCATCTCATAAGAGATTAATGTACATCTAAGATAATAAATAGCTCATCCTTATTGTTTTTGTCTTCTTAAACTAGCAAGATGCCTAGAGACAAGTTTTTTGCAAAGATATACAAAATTATAGGTTTCCCATAAATAGGAGGAATTCATATCGATGGATTAGCAAGATACAATTTAATCTATAGTAAGCTTTGATCATGATCCTTATTCTAGTCATATTTCACGCCTTTATGTAAAGTCTTAGTAAAATTTTGTGACTTATCCGCTAAATGGGAGATGAATCTGTGAATAGATTGAAGTCTTCCTTTTAGTTCCCTCATTTGACTAATGTTATGAGGTGGAGGCATTTCCATTATAGCTTGAACCTTTTCTAGGTCCACCTCAATTCCGTTTGCATACAAAATGTAAGCAAGTAGCTTCCCTGATGTGACACCAAGAGCACATTTCTTAAGATTTAATCTGAGACTATATTCCTCCATATGATCTAGGATAGGTCATAGTTATTGAAGATGAGTATTTTTCTATGTAATCTCAACCAAGATATCATCAACATAGTCTTCCATTATTTTATGCATCATGTCATGGAAAATTGTTGTAACTACTCATTGATATGTGGCACCAACATCTTTCAAAATGAATGGCATTACATTACAGCAAAAAGTACCCTATGCACAAGTGAAAAAATTTTTCTCCTAGTCTTCTAGTGTAATTTTAAATTTATTATAGCCAGAAAAACCATCCATGAGTGAGTACATTTCATATCCTATTTTCATGTCCACTATCATATCAATGTTGGGTAGTGGAAAGTCATCCTTGGGACATGCTTTGTTTAGATCTTGAAAATCAATACAAACTCTGATAGACTTGTCATGTTTTGAGACTAGGACTATGTTTGAGATCTATTTAGCATAATCAATAACACAAATGAAACCAACTTTCAATATCCTCTCTAGTTTAGCTTTAACAAGTAGTGCCACATGAGGATGCATTTTTCTTAGTTTTTGTTTGACCAATTTCACCCCTAGTACGATAGACAATTGATGCATTATAAGATCAGGATCTAAGGTTGGCATATGTGAGTTATTCCATGTAAAAAATTTCTTTTTTTCCCATAACAAAGTAAGAAATTCCTCTTTTTCCTCTATTGATAAAGATTGTGCAAGATGTATAATATGAACGCATTCCTTAGTTCCTAGATTGATTGGTTGTGTTGGTTCTATCAACATGGATGATCTCTCCTAAAAGGGACTCAGAAGTGCATCAAATATCTCATTCTTAGCCGTCTCAAAGAGGTTTTCATTTTTTACCATTTTTGGTTTCAATACTACATAATGTGGTTTTCATCATCAAAATGTCTATTATTTTCTCTCTTAATTGTATGACTAAGATATTTGATGTTAACTTCAATCATACTAACACTTTGTTTACTAGTGTAAAATGTCACTAGTTCAACAATGTGTAAGTAGTAGGCAAGAGCATAATCATTCTTGAACATTGGGACTTTACTAGATGTAGTATTAGAGTTCTAGTCTATTAACTTGGGATAAGTGAGAAAATGATAAGTGGTGAGTTGGATGGCATTCATAATATAGTCATCAAATGCATGGACAAGTTAGTTAGTTAGTTAGTTAGTTAAGGGATTCTAAATTTTTTTTCTCTATTCTCTATGAATTGTTTAGTCATGTAAAAAAAAAAAGAATTCTAATGAGAGAGTGATTTTGGATTACCTATTGTGTTCTTAGTTAGTTGAAGCGAACCAAGGGAGCCCACTTGGGAGGTGGAATAGATTTAGGTAGAGTAGATTCATTTCTTGCAATTTCCTATTTAAGATAGATTTACTATATTAGTCCTATAGCATAGTTACTCTAAGAGTTCCTACAGCACTTGTGGAAAAGGATCATAGTGGATGTTTGAACTGTTAACTAGTTTAGAATTCCCTTTTTTTTAGTTTCTATAGTTCTCTATTGATAATCCAAGTGCATTTACTATTATGTATTAATAGCGTAGATTCCTTTCATGCATTTTACTTTCCTACAACATAGGTGCTAAGACTCTTAAATGAACTTGGTGCACATACTGTGTTGACCCATTTCAAGTCCTACATCCCTGGGTTAACAATTCAAATGTATTTTCATAATGGAATAGATAGTTCTCAAAATGGATAAAGTACCCTTGTTAGAGGAATAGTAGTGTGATTATCTTGATCTATTATGGGAACCTGCATTTTTTGTTTTCATTTCCAAGGATGGTGTCAAACTAGGAACATTCATGAGTCCTCTATTTCTAGATTAGTGTTTTAGTTAGAAACCACAAGATTGAGCTCTTGATTCACAAGTCACCAATTGAATTGCATGCAACAAAGAGGAAGACCATGAGATGAATATGGGTGATTTCTTCCATGGGAGCCTATTACTCTGAATGAATAAATTGAAGAAGAAGCTGAGTTGCTTTTTTTAGATGCAAGCCCTATTTTTCCTATAGAATCATCCTCAAGGGCACAACCTTTGGATACAAATGGTCTTCAACCTTTTGCTGAAATTTTGGCCAATTTTCTTAATAGTATTGCTCCAAATCCACCAGTTGTTAACAATCTAGTGCCCAATATCCCTTTTCAGCAGCAACCTCATAATCAAATACCTCTAGTAATGGCACAACCTACTTTTCCATTTCCTCTCCCAACCCTTGTAACCAATGCTAATCTCAAAAATATACCTCCAAATGCTCTTCCAAAGTTTTATGCCTTTCAACTAAAGATCCAAATACTTTCTTGTTTGTGTTTGACACACTCTGTCATAGCTTTGACTACAACATTGATGCCCATAAGCTCAAATTATTTCCAACAACACTAAAAGAGTCATCTTTACAATGGTTCATGAGTTTAGGGGCCAATGCAACAAGTACTTGGGATGAAATGCAATCTCTATTTTTGGACAAATACAAAGAGCATTGCAAAGAAAATGATTCAAGAGGAGATGATATCTTTAGAATATCAAAAAAGGAGGAAGAAACATTATAAGACTATGTTTCACATTTCTTGTATACACTGTAGAAGAACCATTAGCATGTGTTTGTTGGAAATATTCAAGACTAGCTAGGTTACTAAGAGGGGAGGGATGAATCAATAACCTCAAATCTTTTTAAATAATTTAGACCTTAATTGTAATAATCCAATTATCATTAATAAATTTGATCTACTACATGCATCAGAAACTAAAAGCATAAAACATTCACAACACATGAACACAACAATTTTGGTGACCTAGAAACCTTCCAAATAGAAAGTAAACTAGGGTGGGGATGATACCCACAAAACTTCAATACTACAGCATAAAGTTGGCCGATTAAGGCTTACATTGATCACTTCTAATGATTAGCCCTATTAGGAGTGATTAGGACTACTAGGTCCACCTTGTTAGAGGTTTTACAAACATAAAATGAAGTATGCATTTAGTAAAGAGATTTAAGAAAAGATTGTTAGTTCTACCTTGCAAAAGGATTTGAAGATGATTCACCTATTAAGATGAAATATTAGATCTCTTACTTACAACTAAATTGCTGATTGAGATCTCTTGAAGTACTGATCACCTTTATGTGATAGATATAACTCTACTGCTCTTGATATAGCCTTACAATACACTTACTCTATTGCTGATTCACTTTTGCATGCTTCCTTTTTATATAACTTTCATACTATCTTCCTTACTTGGATTTGATACAATACATTGCATATATATCAATCCAATTTCCATAATTACAAAGTTGGCCATTACACAAGTTAACACTAATATTACAAAGTTGGCCCAAATGTAGATACTCGGGTTCTGAAAATTGACTTGGTGAGGTTCTGATACACAGCGTCCACTATCATTATTTAGCATCATCATGCACTAAGTAGAAGTAGAAGCTCGGTCCATATTAATCACTTCAACATAGTTTTAAACTCAGTATTCACTGGTGACTTAGTAGATACTATATAACTCAGTATAAACTACATTCCTTGTTTACCATGACTGTACTTGGTAAACACTGATCTTCATTCAACTTGGTTAACACTAGCTTCACTTCACAAGAACTACTAAACATGGTAGAAACTAAAAAACTCAATAACCACTGAATTGCTCAAGTTGAATTGATTGAACTAATAGACTTCACACTATCTAAATTCACTTGGTAACCACTAGAATGCTCGATATGAATTGTAGTGCTGGATGGCTACTAAAGTACATGTCAAATACTATAAACTATTCATTGAGCTCAGTAGCCATATAGAATCTGAATAAGTATTGTCACTAATAACAAACTTGACTAAATGTCAATAGTGTTGTCCAAGGATTCACAAAAGCTGGCCTTTTTGAGAGGTGTGAATGATAGTTGCCTAGAAGCATTAAACTTGATGGCTGGAGGAGATGTGTATCAATCTTCTTGGTATGGCCTCAAGAAAATTTGTCTTAATTACTCAAGATCAACCATGAAGAAAGGAAAAGGACACTAGATTATAGCTATTAAAGGAATTAGTTAGGGTATTTTAAAGCTCGAGATATCTAATCTGCTCTCAAATTTCAAGTAGGACATCATAAATGATGTCACTACACATCTAGAAACAATGACTACAAAGACAAAACATGTAGAAGCTGAGGTATAATTAGCTGAGTACTACCCCCATTGCCAGAAGCAAAAGAATGATTACAAATGCAAATTTGTTGCTAGTGTGGAAAACCAGCATCTTCTAATTGAGTACATAAAGATAGATGGAGATGATGAGCAAGTTTTCTTTATTGCTCAATGTTGGCCATGGGCCCAATGTTAAGATATGCTTGAGGACCCTTTGCAAAATTCAAATCTATATGGTAATCAATCGCAAAACCATAATACCCAAGGTCCTCCACAATATAGCCAACCTAATTAGAATAATATTTGGTAAAATAATCTACAATAGCCTCAATGGCCTTAGAATTCCCAACCTTCCTAGCCAAACCAACAAAATAATCAATAGCAGAACTAGCAAAACTAATGGCAACCACCCCAGGGGAATTGGTAGTCTACAAATCAATGGAGAGGAGTGGCCTAACCAAAATATTGGTAATCCACAATTACCACCTCCAGTCCAACAACCTACACTAATGCCACCACCTATGTGTCCTAGACCTCAAAAGCAAACCCAATTACCTACACAACCTCAGCCAAATCCAAATAACTAGTAGTCACAATAGCCCATGTACTCTGCTAATGCTCAACAATATCTTGCTTATGAACTGAATTTTGCAAATATATATTTGAGATCTAGTACAACCATACCAGTGCCTAAACCACCTCTTATAACTAAAATACCAGATACTCTAGCAACATCAGAACCCCCAGTTTCTAAAAAGGTTGACCCAACTAATGTCACTATTTCAACTCAAGCCTAGCCAGCAGCTGAACCTCCTTTTCTAGAGAAACTCGTACAATGTAAACTTGTACAAACAAAGGAATAGTCTTTTGATATTATTGATCAATTAAAGAACATGCATGTCCAAATACCCATATTCCAAGCTATTAAAGATGTTCCTATCTATGGAAAAGACATTAGAGAAGCTTGCTTGAAGAAGTTTAGGAGAAAGAAAAAGGACCCAACTATAGTCCATGTTGTAGCACATTTGGTTGAAATTATGTTAGGAAAATTGATCATTCCTAAATATTTTGATCCAAGTAGTCCAATTGTGACTATGATTAAAAATGGACAATCTATTAAAAATGCTTTAATTAATCTTGGTGCTACTATAAATATCATGACCAAGGGTACTATGAAGAAGTTAAAAATAGAAGGATTAAGGGCTACTCCAACAATTCTACAACTTGCAGATAGTTCTACTGTCACTCCTGACGAGATGATAGAAAACATAGTTGTAATCCTAGACTCTCTAGATTACCTTATAGATTTCATGATTCTATCTCCCAAAGTCAATTTATCTAGTTACCCTATCATTCTAGGATGACCATGATTAGCGACAACTGATGTAAATATAAGTTGTAGGTCAGGGAATATGACTGTATCTAATGGTCATGCAACAAAGAAATTTGATTTATATCCTCTAGCACAACCACAACCAGATTTAAGCACATCTTTCTAGCTAGATTTAGGGGATGAAGAATAAGAGTTAAACTCTATAGCATAGCTTATGATGTTACATAGACAATCTTTCCTAAAGTTGTAGGAAGAGGATTCAATAATCTAGAATATTCTTACTAACACTTGTGTCGTAGAAAAAGATGTATATGATAGTTTTGTGTTAGAATTAACCACATATGAGGAATGTGATGAGAATTTTACTCTACTCAAAGAACTACACATTATTCATCAACTTTTACCATATGAATTAGATACAAGTCCAATCTCTAAAGCTATTATAATTGAATCTACCACTACTATTGAGCTATCAAAAGGTCATAATCTTCACGTCAATCCCAAATTATCTTCCACACATATGAAATAGTTAATAGAGCTACTTCAAAAACATGAAAAGGCTTTTGCATGGGACTATGGGGATTGTAATACCCCAAAATTGGCTCATTGCCATCTCAACCAATTCTAGTCTATTTCTGATCAATCCTAAAGTCCTATTCCATTAGGCAAATTCTTATTCGGCTATTTGCTACTTGACTTAATTGTCAGATGCAGAAAACCCTAATCTGCATTCATCATGCTTATTATTTAATTCCTATAGTATTTACTCATATTAGTCACATTAAACCTATTAATTAATATTTAATTTAATTACTAAGTATTTATACTTTAATTAAATTATATTATATCTTAAGGCTAATGTACTATGGAATTAAATTTATTTAATTTAATAAATGTGCCTATTTTAGTTAATGAAATGAAATTATTTAATTAAATGGAAAGCCATTCCTAATTAATTAAATGAAGTTATTTAATTAAATAAGAAAAGTGTCTCTAATTAATTAAAAGATTATTTAATTAAATAGAAAAGGTAATTATGAGAGCATATCTCATTTTATTAAATTAAATATCTCACCAAAATCTCTCTTCAGTTTAAAAAAGGAAATTTCCAGTTCACTATTGATCAAAAATAAGTTAAATCAGTTAACTCCTTATTCTACTCAAATTAAATCAACTAAATCCTTATTCTACTCAAATTAAATTAGTTAACTTCTTATTCTACTCAAATTAAATCAATTAACTCCCTTTAATTTGGGAATCTTCCTTTATGACTGAATTTCACCTTTAATCCTAACCGTTGATTGAAATCGATCTCAACCATTGATGGATTCCAGGAAAGTCTATTTAAGAGACCCTCATCTCTTCATTTTGAGGGAGGATGAATTAGAATTTGCATTGAATTGCTGTTGAAATTCATACTCACATTTGCTCACATTTGCTCACATTATTGCATACATCTTGCATTCTTAGTTTAAATTCATTTAGCTTAATATGCATAGTTTAATCTAGTTGTGTTTCAATTGTTCCTAGATTAGAATGCATTTCTCATTCTAGATTAATCTGCACAATCATATAGATTAATTTCATTTCTTAAATCCTTCATTCTTAGAGGGTCTGTTTGCTTAAACACCTCAAATCTAAGGATATCTAACAAGCACTTCCCTTTAGATAGAAGGCAATAGGTCATCTTGTCGGCTGATTTTCGGATGAACAATCCAATGTTCATTCTAGGATGAATCTGCAAATAAGGACCATGTTGAAGTGTGTGTGTTAGAAAAGGCCGCATATTCATGCATACATTTCTAGCACCCACCATGGGGCTAAGAAATCAATTTTCTGGCCTGATTCTTTTTGTTTTGCATTTTAGTTTTTTGTTTATATCTTGTTTTGCAGATTTAACTTGTTGCAGGTTTGAAGACATTTCGAGAAGGCATCCAACAATGATGAAAAAATGAGCATTTGAGAAACCTCTTCCTCTTCTCCTCTTAATCTTCTTCTATTTCTCTTCTTCTTCTTCTTTTTCTTCCTTCTCATGTTTTAAAGTTTTAAATAAAAAAATTGATCAAAATTCTTTTTTTAATCCTTTTTATGATTTTTCATAAAAATCATAAAAAGTAGACCAACTTGATGAATTTTGGTCTGAAATTTTTACTAAAGTTTCTAGGCAATAGGAAAAAATCACATGCAAAATTTTAGATTTTTCTTATTAAAGCTTTATTTTATATATATTTTTAATGATTTTGTCATATGCGAATTATTTGAGCTAGTAAAATAATACCTTTTTTTTTCTTCAAATTTGCAACAATGTCTGGTGTGTACAGTAAAAATTGTAGAATTTTTTAATCAAAATTGGATTTTTAATAATTCGTTAATGGTTTTTTCATTGAAAAATCAATTTACACAGCAAATAATCGAATTAAAATCTAAAATTTTTATTGAAAGTTTAAGATAATGTCCAAATATTGTAATAAAAAATTTAGAGTTTTCAGATTTAAAATATATTTTTATTAATTCTTTTATGGTTTTCCATAAAAAAATTAATTTATCAGATAAATCTCAACATTTTGATCTGAAATTTTTATTTCCAATTTGGGACACTTTCTGTAGACTACAGTAAAAATTCCAGATTTTTTGGATCATAATTCTATTTTTAATATAAAAAATTATGTGTTTTCATAAAAAAAATTATTCACTCATGATGCCTTGGAATTTTAATCAATAATTTTTATTGCAGGTTTTTTTTTTGGAAAATAGCAAGGAAGAAAGAAAGGTCATCCAAATATGACAAAAGAAAGCAAAAAAAAATGCATCTCGCTTTTGCTAGCTTTGAAAATAGCACAAGAATTGTTAAAAATCAGGTAAAATCTACTAAGCGCATTGCGAGGATCACCAGGTAACCTTCCTCAGCTGATAACACTTCATTTGGACCTAAAATGAACATCTCTTGTGTTAATCTTGTATGTATTTCCTTCCATGTTCTCATTTTACAACACATGCATAATTTGATACTAGGTTGTGATCTCTATTAGTTTCATCTAGCAAGCTTAGTTATTAGTGATAGATCTAATTAGCTATCTTGGGTTATTGGACTCGCTAATCCATCGGCCCCTCATTCCATCCTGTGGTTGCAAGATTAGCACCACATTAAAGGGGAGAGGTCTACAAGAAAGAAGTGTTAAATGCTCCACAAGGTAACCCTTTTGTGCTTTCTAGAACAAACTAGTTTTTGAGTTGTGGACTCATTTTGGCTTGTGTGAGGGGTTAAATGTTCCACATCTTTGGACTCACCTCACAATAGTTAAAGCATTAAGTGTACCACCTTGTGCTCTTTGACTACTTTTGGATAGATTTGCTTTCGGGAGTTAACATCTATACACATATAGTAATTAGACCCCCATGAACACTATTCGTGAATCTTGAGAGAGTGGGTTCCTAGTGAAACTGCTCTCTACAATGGATTCCTTGTAGGTGGGGAGGATACTTTGAGCATCTCACAGATAGATGAATCTTCAACTTGTTGATTGAGACACCCTTTCTTCGGAGAGGTTGATAGATCACTGGGAGTTGTATCATAGATCTTTAAGAGATAATCTTAGTTTAGCATGTCGGATTAATCTGCTTGCTTTGATTGGGCTAAAAGTGAAAAGGTGTCAAAACTTTGAATCTGGAAGCTAAGTCCCCTTGTGGTACACTATTATGAGTCGGTCACCTTTAGAGAGGGTTAACCGTAGTAGACAATCCCTCTACAGGGAAAACTACGTTGACGGAACCTCAAGCGATAATAGCCATTTTTGACGTGGTAGTGACAACTGCTATATAAATGTCCTTGTGGAAGAAAATCTCCATGGGTGTGGTTAATTGTGGGTTGTCAGATCTCCCTAGCAGCTCTTGAAGATTAAGTTCTCAAACTATGTTGAAACCTCGATGTGCCAAGATTGGAGGTCACCCTTGTGAGTCATAAAAGTTGCAGAGTCAAAACATTACTAAAAACCTTAGAGAGGCCAACTTTTATTTTTGAGGAATGTGTGCAATGATTGCAAAACTCTTTGAAAACATACACAAATAGCTCTCCTAGGGATTAGCACAAACTAAGTCACTTGATTGTTCATGCGCAAGGTTGCTTTTGCCCTTGCTCATTGTTTTTAGATGTGCTTGAAATCACTTGCTTGTTATTGTACGTGCCTGTTTATCTGCCTGGTTACTGAAATGAATCAACAATCTATCCAAAACTGTCTAAAATCTTCAAAGTCTTTTCAAAATCTAGTTCTGTTGTCAATCTGGTTTCCATTTTCACACATATTTTGCAAACTTTTGTATGAATACTTGTTTTCCTACCACTTCTTCACGCGACTTTTGTTCTCGTGCAAACGGTTGCACATCTCCATGTGAGATCTTTATGCTATCCAAGTTAACCTTGCACTACTTTGCATGGCCTATAGCACATCCTCGTGTGAAATATTTATGCTATCCTGGGTCTTTGCATGGCTCTGTGTACTTTCTCATGTGCCCTTCAGAGGATCTTCACATGAGATCTTGAGTCTAAACTATCAAGCTAGTCTGTTAGAGCTATCTGTGCTCTATACCAAGTTTTTTTCTTGCATCGGTTTACTACTTCTCTATCTAAAAATAGTCTCAAACAGTGGCATCCTGCTTAGCTAAGGACTTGTGATCCATACTTTAACTAGTCTTGTCTCTCAGTTATCTTGCTCTTGTCCTTTAGTGCTTTTTGTACTCTGTGTTATGATAGTCAAAATCTTTGGTTGTTCTAGCCTTCAAATTAGACTATTCATGCCTTAGTATACAACACTCTTATCTTGTCCCATTGAGACTAAGTTCTAGTGTGGTCTTTGTCTAAGCTTTTTCTTTTTGTCATTGTCTATGACTGTGGCAACTTGACTTATGTTCTAAAACTTGGTTGTCACTACTTGAAACATAGTACATCAAAATGGCTAACAACAAATGCACTAAATCCAATGTTCCTAGTGAGGAAGAAGAGCTACTTATTACAAACATGAAGCAACGAATCAAATCAATGAGTGCTCAACTTCAAAGACTGGAGGAGGAAGATGAAATATCATCGAACAAATTCTCCTTGAGAGAAATTTTCCCTTTCTCCTATGACAACCAAAAATCACATTCTTGTGATCTTGAATCCAAGACATCTGAGAACACCTCACATATGCCTAAGAAATCTAGGAATATCTTTGAAAACAAACCTTGGGAACCTAAACCAAAGCGTGATTTCACACCTTTGGGAAAATCTTATGAATTAACCTTGGAAGAACTTCTTGAAGAAAAACTCATTACTTTACCTAAGCTCACTTTGGCGGGAGTTTCCTTTATGAGTAACTATTGTGTCTATCATAGACATAATTTACATAAAACTTCCCATTGTAAGGAGTTGAAAAACAAGATCCAAGATCTCTTTGACAATGGTATAATTCAAAAATTGAAGCTCTCAACTACTAAAGATTCTACTCTCATGAAGGATCAACATCATGAAACCATGTCTACTAATGGTTCAAATGCAACTTCTAATTCTTCCAACATACATCCACCTTCTAAAGTCTCCAATCTTTCCAACACATACTCACCAAACAAAGAACTTACTACTCCCCCAGTTGACTATGTGTACCCTCAAGGACTACCTTTAAAGGAAACTCAAGCTAATCTTGACTTAGCTGCAAACCTCTCCCATACCACACAAAGCAAAGATCCAAAACCTCCATGTGTTTCTCCTCCTATTATCCCCACTCCAACTATTCCTCCATTGTCCCTTCAAAAGCCTGTTATGGAGACTCTAGAAATTTTGAATATAGATTCAGATACTCCCTCATCCTTGGATTTGGTTTCATGTCAAGGGGACCACTTAAATGATGAAGAAACAAGTGTTGACCAAGACCAAGATTCCTTCATCCCCTTTCAAGTCTTCCAAGATCTCATGTCTCCATCTCAAGAGCCACATAGTCCTCCATCTCCCATGTCATGCACCTTTACTAAGCAAGATCAAGATATCCCTTCCACCATCCTTAAGGAGATTACAAAAGATCAAGAGAAGGATACTTTTCCTATGTTACCCAAATTTCCTTTTGAAGAGAAAAGTGTTCCCTTGCTCTCTTATTCTACCTCACTACATTCACTTCCAAACTATGCTCAAGCTTTAAATACTCCTATCAAAGGTATTGCTCCTATAATAGTTCCTCATAAATCTATTGATGGCTTTGGTCATATTTCTCACTCTAAAGATGTCGATATCCCTACTCATGGTCCATTCACATCTTCTAAATCTATCCTTGGTCCCTACCCATCCAAGCTAAAACCTTCAAGTCTTCCATCCATATTGGGACCTTATGTTCCTCTATCTCCTATTGCCACTGTATATGAGAAATATGTTAGCAAGTAATACTAATCTATTCAAAAACAAAAGCATTAACTAGCATAAAAGACATAACATATATGAGAGACAAAGTGAAACCCTCAAATGAGAATATGAGCCATGGAATGGCTCTCCCAATGAGGATAGTCACTTGATTTAGGGATGAGTCTAATGGATTAGTTTGGGATGTATGCTCAAGCTTCAAACTAGCTTCAATGGAGATTTTTGGGATTTTTGGTGTGGATGCATGCAAAAGTATGGATTTGGCTTCAAAATGGCATTATAACTTTACTTGATGGATTGTGATTGAAATGGCTTGTGAGGGGATTCAATTTATAGGCTAAGGGCTTGAGGGATGGAGGGCTAAGATGGAAGGAAAGATGAAAGTTTAAGGAGGGATAGGATGCACTCAAAAGGGAGCACATGGATTGTGCTTGTTTAGCACCAATCAGGGAGTGACACATGTCACAAGGTGAGTGGATGGAGGAAAGGGGAAGGATGAGTCAACAAAGGAGGCTCAAAGGATAATATCTTCATAAAGACCCTTCATTATGGCTTGTAAGAGCTTGTAAGAGTATTTATGGCTTTTGCAAGAGCATTCATTGTTGGGTGGTTGGGATATTTTGGAGGGAGTTGAGATTGCTGACTTTCCTTGGCTTAAGAAAGTCTTAAGCTTGCTTAGGGAATGTGACAACATTAGGGGGTGGATTAGGCTTGGGTTTAGGATTAGATTAGGCTTGTTAGAGATTTGCAAGTGGATGGCATTCATGAGAGTGGGTGAGTTAGTGACTAAGCTTAGTTAGTATGGGTGGATGGGGTGGATTAGGCTAAAAAGAGAGTTTTAGGATAGGTTAGGGGTTATTAGATTTGAGGGTTATATTTATCAAATAGGTTTATTTAATAAATGGGGATTTTGAATTTAGATAGAAGAATAGGATTTAATTGATAAATAATAGGTTATTTGATTTATCAACTAGGACTATAGATGATTAATTAAATTAATAAGCTAGGGCATGACAAAGGATTAATTAAATAGGAATTTAATTAATGGTGCCTTTAAAGATAACTAAATAGGATTACCAAAGCAATGTAATCAATTTTAGGTGTCTACAGCCACTACTAGCTCATTACACATTCCTCCTACCCTACCCCAAGATCAACAAAGATACACATACTTGAACTCTTCATGTTCACCTTTCCATCTAAACCAATCATATTTGCCTCATTCATCCACAAGTCCTAAGTCCGTTGGAAGAAATTTGGATGATCAACTCAAACACAAGTGCATGAATCCATCATCAAAAGTTCACTATGTCTCCCCTAATCAACATGTGAATGTCAAGAAGGAAAATATGCAAAAGAGATCGCAAAAGTCCACTATTCAAAGAGCTCAACCAAAGAAAGTATGGGTTCTTAAATCTATTATTGAAGAAATGCATTCCAAAGCATCTAATGAAAAATCAAAAGCTATATGGATTCCCAAGTATCTTTTGAAGGACTTGAATATTGAAAACAAATAAAGTTGACATTCAAGCTTCCAAAGGCTTCCACTCCATCTTCTTCCCAAAATCTTCATAAAAAGGTTTCAAAACCTTCTACTCCACCTTCCTCCAAAATGGCTCTACTACCTCATATGTCTAAGCTTCAATCTATTTCATCCATATTTCCTCCATCATTCCACTACCCTTCAAGGTGCGTGTCAATAGTGATCTTGCCCATTTTTTTCTTCTACCCTTGCACATTCCTTTCAATACCCTATCCACTCCACCTTCAATCCTCCACCATTTATCCTTCCATCCCATTTATCTCATCCATAGCCTAAACCTTGTCCTCCATATATCTTTTCTACTATCTCCCTCCATTACCTTATTAGCATCTTTGACAATACCTTGCTATGGCCTTGGTTTATCATAACTTACATTATAGGAGTGCTATCTAACTTGAGAAAGGCTTGAATTCTTTCCAAAAACTCTAAAAATCCAAAAAAAAAGAAAAAAAATGTGCCATTGGTGAAAACCTAGAAACAGGTGCCTTGGTAGCAAAAGTAAAGAAAAATAAATCCATCCTATAGTGAAAACCACTTCTTGTGGCACCTTGGACAAGTACCGTGATGAAAACCTAGTAAACAGGCATCATGTGTAATTCTTCCATCCATGACATCCTATCATGATCTTGCTTATCCTTCAAATGTCCTCATTCGGCCTAAAGTCATTCACTCATAACCTCCATAACAAACTTTTCTGTCCTATTCAGTTAACCCTTTGGTCTTGATCAACAAAAGAAAGAAGAAAACTCAGTTCTTAGCAATCTCTTGACATGGTCATTTTCGTGGATTACTTACACAATACCCTTCATTACACTATCAGCTTATATTGTTATATCCTTTTCCCTAGCTTGGGTAATCTTGTGAAGGCTTTCCTTGAGGGTAACATTCACCACTTCATACTTCTTGCTTATCCATCTCTACTTATCCACTCACTTGCTACTACATCTCATCCTACACCTTGCTAGACACTGAAACAAAATCAAGGTGATCCTTCTTGAGAGCTAGTAATCTCTAAAAAAAAATCTAAAAATTGGAAAAAGTCCTAAAAAAAATTGTTACCCTATTGAAAACCTAGCAATAGGCGCCTTGGTAACACCAAAAAAAGAAGAAGTGAAAAATCTCAAAAATTCAAAAAAAAAAATCAAAAAGAGAAAAATACAAAAAAATTGAAAAACAAGAAAAGTGCCATTGGTGAAAACTTGGAAACAGGCATCATGGTAGCAAAAAAAGGAAATCCTACCAAGAAGGTGAAAACCTGGTAAACAGGTGCCTCTTGTTCCTAATGCTCCATCTTGCAGCGCATCTTCTGGCTATTCAGTACAGTTGCTTTCATGCTTTTGCTTTCCTGCTTTTCCTGCTCATGTATCCATGGATTGAGTCTTGTCACAGCTCGGGGGAATTCCCCCTTAGTGTCACTATTTTTGAGATTCTCCTCATAGAATCTCTTTTTTGATAGTCACCAATGGTCCTCACTACGTCTGCCTATTATCGCTAGTGTCACTCTTTTTGAGATTCTCCTCATAGAATCTCCTTCATGACAGTCACCAGTGGTCCTCACTGCATCTACCTGCTGTCGCCAGTGACACTTTTTTCAAGATTCTCCTCATAGAATCTCTTCTGCAACAGTCACTAGTTATTTCAACTGTGTCTACCTATTGTTTCTAAGGTCATGTCTCCAAATTCCTTTATGGAATATCTCTCTTGCGACAGTCACTAGTGGTCCTCACTGCATCTGCCTACTATTGCTAGTGTCACTATTTTTTAGATTCTCCTCATAGAATCTCCTTTGCAAAAATCACTATTGGTCCTCATTGTGTCTGCCTACTATCGCCAGTGTCACTATTTTTGAAATTCTCCTCATAGAATCTCCTTCGCGACAGTCACCAGTGGTCCTCACTGCGTCTACCTACTGTCACTAGTGTCACTCTTTTTGAGATTCTCCTCATAGAATCTCCTTTGAGACAATCACCAGTGGTCCTCACTGCATCTGCCTACTATCACTAGTGTCACTCTTTTTGAGATTCTCCTCATAGAATCTCCTTCATGACAGTCACCAATGGTCCTTACTGTGTCTACCTACTATCATCAGTGTTACTCATTTTGAGATCCTTCTCATAGGATCTCTTTTTCAATAGTCACTAGTTGTTTCAACTGTGTCTACCTACTGTTGCTAAGGTCATGTCTCCAGATTCCTTTTGGAAAATCTCTCTTGCATCGATCACCAGTCGTCTTGGCTATGTTTGTCTACTATTGCTCATACCTTCTTAGGTTATTCATCATGAAGATTACTCTTTGACCTCAGTCACCAGTTGTTCTGACTGCGTCTACCTACTATCATCACCCTACTGAAGAGATTTTTTTCAAACATGTTCTGGACATTGACACTTGACATCAATCCTGAAAACATTGAACTCAAAAATGATATAATTGTTTGGATATGCTGAGCATTTTCCTTGTTTTCTTTGTTTTTCTTTATCATATCTCCTCGAGCAACTCGATGATGTCATCTTTGACTAGAGAAGTAATGACTGGGGGCATGATCTTTTTCTTTGCTTTTTGTTTGCGATTTAGTTTCAATAAGTTGATCTATTCCTATAAAAGGGGTGTCCACTATAAGAGCCTTCATCTTGTATTGGATGGCCATGTGTACCTCGACTCCTTTTATATGAATACACTAATAACATTAGTTCTTCTCCTTGTTTGTTGGAGTGAACTCTTCATGCTATAGTAAATACTAATACTCGTCCTGCTAAGTGAACGTACAGGTCACTGCAAGTATATTTAGCACACTTCTGTCTCAGGTTACAAATGCAAGGGTCATTGTGGACAGTATAAATACTAAGTACTTAGCATAAGATGGATCTCTCGGGTGTTTGGTGTGTCTGTTATGCAAGAAACATTCAGGTCATCCTAGCATCTATGCTTTGATGCTTATGTTAACTTGCTACATTAAAAGGGACAAATGTTTTGGTCATTTTGGCTTCTTGTGCCTCGAATGCTTACATTTAATCCCAAAAAACCAATAATGTATGTTATATTCATATTTCCATGATTGCAATGTCAGTGGGAATTGTATGACCTATGAGCTTTGTTCTATATCGAGTGATGATTAAATATTGAGGCTTGGTAACCAGACCTAGGGTTGCATTTAACATAGTCTTGCATTGCATACTTCACTTGCATAAGCATGTGATTCAATTGCAAATCTACTTTCACCTTCTCTGATGAGGGATTGTCGATCTCTTCAAAGTATCATGTTCTTTTATGAACTGCACAAATGATTGATTAATCACCCTCTTAGCTACTTTGGTTGTTCTGAACCCATTTTTTCGGGATCGAATTCAAAATCTGACACACTTAAGTGGCTCAAAATGCATTTTAAATTTTTTTGTGCAATCCAAATATTTCTGATACTTTGCAATTCTTGGAATCTTTTCAACTCAAACTTGGTCTTTTGGATCTCAAAATCACTTCGGATCAACCTCCAAATTTATTTTGATCATTCTGATCTCTTCAAATTTCTTCAAATCGTTCTGATCTCTTCATTTTCTTTAAGATCATTCTGATCTCTTCATATTTCTTCAAGATCGTTCTAATCTCTTTATATTTCTTCAAATCAGTCTAATCTCTTTATATTTCTTCTAATCATTCTAATCTCTTCTATATTCTACTAAACCTTGGATTTCTTCTGTATCTTTCATCACTCTCCTTACATCATACTTCTGGTGTGTCATCTTTCAATTTTGCTCCTAAGGGGGTAGGATGATTACATCATTGAACTAAATTTCAACTCATTTTGAGTCTCATTTCTTGGGGCATCTGGTTCCCATTTTATGTCCTTCTCACTTGGGGAATCTCATTACTCGAGGCATCTTGTCCTCCTCTTTCTGGCATCCTTGTCATCTACTTCATCTTTTCATCATTTGATCACATCTTATAACATTTCTGATCTAAGTCTGATGGATAGGTATCAGGATAGTCTAAACCTTAACTCCTAAGGATCAAGCCTCATTTTGGGGATGATTCTATGACTCATAATTAGATCTTATCAACTTAGGTATCTAGGTGTTCTACCTGGATCCCTTAGAATTAAGCTTTGTGCTAGAGATGATCCTTAAAAGCTTATCTGTTTCAACTTAGGTATCTAGGTGTTCTACCTGGATCCCTTAGGATTAAGCTTCATGCTAGAGATGATCCTTAAAAGCTTATGTGTTTCAATTCAAGTATCTAGGTATTTTGCTTGGATTCCTTCAGATCAAGCTCTGTTCAGAGATAGTCCTTAAAAGCTCATCAATTGGTCTCCGTAGAATCAATTTCAGAACCAATCTCTTTTTTTTTATCTGTGCATCATACTTTCTGATTTTCTTTGAATTGAACGTTCTACTCACACATTCATTCAAAGAGGGGCAAAATGTAATACCCCAAAATTGGCTCATTGCCATCTCAACCAATTCTGGTCTATTTCTGATCAATCCTAAAGTCCTATTCCATTAGGCAAATTCGTATTCGACTATTCGCTACTTGACTTAATTATCAGATGCAGAAAACCCTAATCTGCATTCATCATGCTTATTATTTAATTCCTATAGTATTTACTCATATTAGTCACATTAAACCTATTAATTAATATTTAATTTAATTACTAAGTATTTATACTTTAATTAAATTAAATTATATCTTAAAGCTAATGTACTATGGAATTAAATTAATTTAATTTAATAAATGTCCCTATTTTAATTAATTAAATGAAATTATTTAATTAAATGGATAACTTACTTCTAATTAATTAAACAAAGTTATTTAATTAAATGGAAATCCATTCCTAATTAATCAAATGAAATTATTTAATTAAATAAGAAAAGTGTCTCTAATTAATTAAAAGATTATTTAATTAAATAGAAAAGGTGATTATGAGAGCATATCTCATTTTATTAAATTAAATATCTCACCAAAATATCTCTTCAATTTAAAAAAGGAAATTTCTAGTTCACTATTGATCAAAAATAAGTTAAATCAGTTAACTCCTTATTATACTCAAATTAAATCAGTTAAATCCTTATTCTACTCAAATTAAATCAATTAACTTCTTATTCTACTCAAATTAAATCAGTTAACTCCCTTTAATTTGGGAATCTTCCTTTATGACTGAACTTCACCTTTAATCCTGATCGTTGATTGAAATTGATCTCAACTGTTGATGGATTCCAGGAAAGTCTATTTAAGAGACCCTCATCTCTTCATTTTAAGGGAGGATGAATTAGAATTTGCATTGAATTGTTGTTGAAATTCATACTCACATTTGCTCACATTTGCTCACATTCTTGCATACATCTTGCATTCTTAGTTTAAATTCATTTAGCTTAATATGCATAGTTTAATCTAGTTTTGTTTCAATACAATTTTTTAGATTAGAATGCATTTCTCATTCTAGATTAATCTGCACAATCATATAGATTAATTTCATTTCTTAAATCCTTCATTCTTAGAGGATCTACTTGCTTAAACACCTCAAATCTAAGGATATCTAACAAGAAATTCCCTTTAGATAGAAGGCAACAGGTCATCTTGCCAGCTGATTTTCAGATGAACAATCCAATGTTCATTCTGGGATGAATCTGCAAATAAGGACCATGTTGAAGTGTGTGTGTTAGCAGAGGTGGCACATTTACACATATAGGGATATGAAAGGGTTGAGTCTTACATTATGTACTCATATAATATACATCAATGAAGGGTCCCTGCCACTCCGTCAACCCTAGAAAAGGATTAATCCAACCCTTGGAGAAATAGTTAAAACTTAATTTCAAAAATTACTTGACGTTGGTTTTAATTATCCTATATCTAATAATAGATGGGTGTCACCCCTAGTCATAGTGCCTAAAAAGAGAGGGAAATGGAAGATTTGTGTAGATTATAGAGAATTGAATAAGGCAACCAAAAATGATCACTTTCCTTTACCATTCATAGATCAAGTTATGGACACTGGCTAGAAAGAAGTATTTCTCTTTTCAAGATGGGTACATTGGTTATAATCAAATAAGTATTGCTCTTGAAGACCAATACAAAACCACATTTACATGCCCATAGGGTACTTTTGCATATTTGGTTTGTGTAATGCTCTACAACATTCCAATGAGTTGTAATCAGCATTTTTGCTAATATATCACATGATTGTATGGAAATATATATGGATGATTTTAGAAAATTTGGAATCACGTTTGAAGAAGCCATGATGAATCTTGAAAAGGTTCTTATCTAATGTGAAGAACATAATCTAGGACTTAATTGTGAAAAATGTTTCATGCTCATGTAGGAAGGAGTAGTACTTGGTCATTTCATATCAGCTGTAGGAATACAAGTGGATCTAGCTAAGATAAAGGTAATTCTAACACTGCCCATACCTACAAAAAAAAAAGATGTAAGATATTTTTTAGGTCATGTTGGATATTATAGGCATTTCATAAAAGATTTCAGCAAAATGGCTAGTCCTTTGTACAAATTGTTGACTAAGGAAGCTGAATTTATTTGGACACCCGAATGTAATGAAGCCTTCTTGTAGCTTAAGAAACTTCTCACTATGGCACCAATTTTGCAAGGACCAAATTGGTCAATTCCATTTCATGTTCATACTGATGCATTAGACTATGTCATAGGAGTTGTATTAGGAAAAAAGCCTGCTAATCTTGAGAATACCATCTACTATATTAGTAAAGGCCTTCATGGACCTGAGCTGAATTACATAGTAAAAAAAAAAAAACTTTTAGCTATAGTCTATGCATTGAACAAATTTAGACATTATGTGATTGGATATCCTATTTTTGTTCATACTGATCGCTCAGCTATAAGGTATTTAATGAACAAACTAGTTGTCACTAGTAGATTGGCAAGATGGCTCTTGTTGTTATAATAATTTGATATTACTATTATTGATAAGCTAGGACAATCCAACATAGTTGTAGATTATTTGTCTAGATTGACCATTGTTGATAAAGATCCAACTCTAATTGAAGACAACTTTCTAGATGAGCACTTGTTCCATATAGCAACCCATACACCATGGTATGCAGACACTAAAAATTATCTTGCTACAAATAGACTACCCCCACACTTTTGTTATAAAGAAAAGAGAAAGCTAGCAGAGAAAAGTTTTCAATATTCTTGGATAGATAAAAATCTCTTCTATGTAGGGCTAGATCAAGTCATGAGGAGGTGTGTCAGGGAAGATGATATATATGATATATTGCATGCTTGTCATGATGAGCCACGTGGAGGCCATTATGCAATGAAAAGAACAACACTGAAGATACTTACAATGGGATATTATTGGTCAACCCTACATAAGGATGCAATGACATATACATCTAACTATGACAAATGCCAAAGGATGGGAAGACCAACCAAAACTAATAAGATGCCATTCACTCCACAGGTTGTGGTCACACCTTTTGATAAGTGGGGTATGGATTTCATAGGTCCAATTGACCCACCATGAAGTGGAAAATCCTACATCTTAGTATGTACAGATTATGTAACTAAATGGGTGGAAGTTAGAGCAATGAAAAATTCCAAAGATGAGAAAGTAGCTAAGTTCCTTTATGAAGAAATATTCACCCATTATGGAGTGCCTAGAGAACTTGTCACAGATCAAGGAGCTCAATTTACATCAAATCTGATCACTGAGGTTATGAAGGAGTACAACTTAAGGCACCATTAATCTAGTCCTTATCACCCTCAAGAAAATTAGCAAGTAGAGGTTACCAATAGAGAACTTGAAGCCATTCTGACAAAAATAGTACACATACACAAGAAGGATTGGATAAGTAGACTAACTGAAGTTGTTTGGGCATACCGGACCACATGGAAGACAACAATTGGGTTCACCCCTTCTAATCTTGTCTATGGTAAAGCAACAATGTTTCCCATTGAATTTGAACACAAGACACTACTCACTACTTTAGAATTGAACATCAATCTTCTTGCAGCACAATAAGAGAGACTCCTCCAGTTGAATTTGCTGGATGAAATAAGAAAGAGAGCTTTAGAAAGAATAGAAATTATTCAATAGCATTCAAAGTAGTAGCATGATGCACATATTAGGAATAAAAAATTTGAAGCAAGAGATTGGGCCTTCCTCTATGATTCTCTCTTCAAAGATAATCCAGGGAAATTGCAGACTTGATGGTTAGGGCCTTATGAAATTCAACATGTATTTGACAATGGCATAGTGCAACTAACAACCATTGATCCTGTTCAGTTTAAGTTACTTTTAAATGGCCATAGGTTGCATCTCTATCATAAGACATAGACTAAAGCACAATTCCTACAATAATTCCAACCAACCAGTGCACTAGCTCTTCCAAACATAATTCCTATAGTAGAAGATAAAAATCTTCTTCTTGCAGCCATATAATGATAGTATTTTAGGAACTTTCATAATCAAACCTCATTTAGATATGAGGCCCCATTCTTCCATTCACTTTTATCTTTCTTCATATCAACCCATCTCATTTCTTTATCTACCATCTACCCACATTCCACATCACCCACACTCTATTTTTCTTACTTTAAATAAACAAAACCATCAACACTTCCTATGATCATTAGCCTTCAACACCTCATCAACTTGCATGCAAATTTACAATCTAAAATTTGTACATATAACAATTTCTTTTACTCTTTATTCATTTTTAAATATAGGTTTCGATATTTATATCTAATACTGCATTATATATATCATATAAGACTTAAGCCAGTTTCTCCTTCCCATGCCAAAATTTAAGTGAGGACACTTGTCAAATTTTAGTGGGAGGACAGAAAAGTGTAGTAATTTCCAAATTTCACCTCTGTGTTATCCTATTCATGTCTACATTAAAGGATGTACTTTAGTGGCAGTCTGATAGTTTTCATTTCATTAATTTTTAAATTCTTTTTGTATCTTTCATACCTTTTATTGCGATTTTTGCAAAAAGATCTCCAATACTTGGCATGATTGAAATGACTAAGAGCTATTATGTGAACATTTGTAGCTAAATCCTCAATGTCCTCCATCATAATGTATCATTATTCTACATCCTAGAAACAAAGGGGTCTTGATTACAAGAAGTGGTAACAACATATAGTATTTTTAAGATTAGTTTTGAAGTTCAGAGAAAAAGAAAATTTGCAGAGGTAAGAGGCGGAAAAAATTGTCATAGTAGCAAGAGTGGAAGATAGAAATTTTGAAGATGGGAGGATAGCTAAAGAGGTATGATCTAGTCATTCATAATATTTTACTCATGGACATTGAAGCAATTAGGCAATTTCATGCTTGTGGATGGCTCAATTATTTCTTACAATTAATAGAATTCAATGAAGAAGTGGCAATGGAGTTCATGATGACATTTGATGAAGGAGAAGCCTCATTTTTGGGATTAAGAGAGGTTGTTACTAAGGAAAAGATAGTAGATGTCATAGGATTACCAGTAATTAGGAAACATTATCCAAATGAAAATGATGCTAGATCTTTAAGGGCACAGTTCACTCAGTAAGGTGACCCTCAACTAGACATTACAAAACAAGGATGTAAGAAACTTTCTCTTACACCTCCATATCTAGAGCTAGCAACCCACATTATTAGATATTTAACCTATGAAGGTAGATTATCAAACTTAAATGCTCATCATTTTGAATTGCTTAGTTTCATAAGGCATAACATGCAAGTTAATATTCCCAACTTTCTTTACAATATGTTGTGTATCAATGTTGAGGAAACTCAAAAAGGAAAGCCAAATTTTGTTTCCGATCATGCCCTCTTTAAACTCCTAGTTGAAAGATCTCTTAGGGATTCTTCCCCTATTTCATGGGTAGAATCTATTGAATCCAAGACCTTACAGCCACAAGCCAACCCTATTCCTCAAAACTTAGAAAATTAGGAAGAAACCACAAAGCCAATTCAAAATCTAGCTGAGAAGGAAAATGAACCCTCTCCTGATAAGTCTACTAAGCCTAATTTAGAGGATGATATCCTGAGCTCTTCTAGGGATAAAGGCAAGCATAAGGTTAACCCTAACCTTGAAAAGGAAGTGCAAAATCCCTTTGTTAAGGTAACAAAAAGAAAGAGGTTTGTGCCTGTAGAAATTAATCCTGTTGCATCTACTCCAGTCACGCCTAGATCAAAATGGACCCACAAAGTGGTCGCAGCTGAAGAAGTTCCGATACGTAGAAGCCTTCAAATGTGAGATCAAGTATCTCTAGCTTCTATTGAAAAACCAAGTACCCCAATTTCAAAGTCTCAAACAAAGTTAGTAGTTGAAATGTCATAGATGATTCTCCTATGCAATTAGAGCCCCAAAATGTAGAAATACATGAAACTGAGTCTGTTAAGGAGACACTGCAAGAGAATTAGGAAATGTGCAAATCAAATCCTATTGTTGTTCCATAAAAAACACCTAGCAATGAGAAACTTTTCATGTCATCAGTACCTAAATATTCGGATGTCTCCCTTATACCTTATAAATCTTCCTAGTACACCCAACAGTTCCAACAAGTTGCCAAAGAACAAAAGATGAAATATGAAACTCGAGAATTTTTGTCATCAACAATTTAGTCAATATTGTTTGGTCTATACAATTAGTTTTTTTTTAGAAAGCCTTGTGGAAGCAAGGGAGAGACTGGGTGCAAAAGGCAATTTTTGATAGAGATGAGGAAATTGAATCATTAAAGGAGCAACTAGAAAAGGAGAAGCAACAAATGAATAAGGCTTTGAAGCTAGTTGATCAGGCTATGGCCTATAGAACACCCCCAAGGGTGTATGTTATGTGTTTGAAAGAATAGTTTTTGTTATTTTAGTTGATGATGACAATGAGAAATATTGATTGTGAATTTAAGAATGCTCAAGATTTTTATAATGTGTATCAAACTTTGCCCTCATGGAAAAAGAACTTGTTGTGTGAGCTCTATTTTCATAATTTCATAATTTCACAAGAAATAGAGTGGAATCCCTTGCTTTACATGGGGGATGTTCACTTAAGAGCTCTAATGCCATGGATGCACAATGAAACAAATTATGATTAATAGTTGGATACTTATAGAGACCTTGAAAAATTTGAACCACTGCCACTCTGGGCTGAATCCCATAAGCCTTATGACTTCTTGAGAGATTGGTTCAAATTAACTTGTGGAAGACCAAAACCAAAAATTAGAGAGAAAGTGTTTGAAGAAAGAGAAAAAGTTTACAAAGAGTATCAGACACTTCCTAATTTTATAGAACAAAGAGCAATTATAGGGCTTAGAAATAGCTAGATCGACTGTCAGAATTTTTGAAGAAGGTTGAACTACACAATCCTATTAATTTTGAGGTAGTAGTGAATAGAGTGGCTAAATACATGCAATTGGGAAGGCAAATCAGGAAAGAGTTATGGATGATGCTAACCTTCCAACCTCCTACCTTCTCTAGACCCTCTATGAAAGAAATGCTACCAGGTTAGATCCATTAGTTGAAGAACACTTGGGTGAGCATTGGAGATGATCCAAAGGATATTTATACACCTTTAGAAGTGTGAAATAGGGGAAGACAATAGTGGGAGATTTTGGAGCAATGGCAAAGAAGTACAATGCTTGAGGACAAGCATTTGCATAGTGGGGGGCAAATGATGAGGCATATTAATGTCTCAAATTTGATATAGTTTTTATATAGTTTAAACTTACTCTTTGAGCCATGTGAAAAAAATTTCCAAAATATATGTTTTAAATGTCTTGTGAACTTATGATGAATGCAGCTAGAACCTATTAAACCTATGGATAGTGGATATGGTGTACCTTGCTTAGTATTATATATAAAGTGCAGTATTTCATATAAATATTTTAAGCTATGTTTTAATATTTGAATGAGAGTAGAAATGTTTTTGTATGTGTTTGAATGTTTCTAATTTGCAAGAAATGGAGAAGTGGCATGAAGAGTGGTGAACACCATATTAAAGGAGGAGTAATGAAGATCGATCATAGCATGAGAAGTCCAAGTCAGTTCTGGGTGATAAGCCGTGATTGCAAGAAGAGTTATTTCAGGAAGCCCAACTTGTTACATTATCTACAAACCATTATTTTGTGGCTCAATCAATTTTCTAAAAGTCATGGTTGACATCCCACCCTTTTTCTACTGATGATATTTGATCATGAGTTTTTATGTTATGTTTGTAATAAGTTCCAATCCTCTATATATATGGAGAGCTAGAGTTAATTAAGGGATTCATGAGTTGTTTTCTTTGTTCTTTATGAATTGTTTAGTCATGTAACAAAAAAAAGAATTCTAATCAAAGAGTGATTTTGAATTGCCTATTGTTGTCTTAGTTAGTTGAAGCCAACTAAGGGGGCCCACTTGGGAGGTGAAATAGATTTAGGTAGAGTAGATTCATTTCTTGCAATTTCTTGTTTAAGATAGATTTACTGTATTAATCTTGTAGCATAGCTATTGTGAGAGTTCCTACAGCACTTGTGGGAAATGATCATAGTGGATGTTTGAATTGTTAACTAGTTTAGAATTCTCTATTCTATACTTTCTATAGTTCTCTACTGATAATCTAAGTGTGTTTACTATTTTGTATCAGTAGCATAGATTCTTTTCATGCATTTTACTTTCCTATAACATAGGTGTTAAGACTCTTAAAGGAACTTGGTGCACATACTGTGCTGACCCATTTCATGTCCTACGTCCTTGGGTTAACAATTCAAATGTACTTTCATAATGGAATAGATAGTTCTCAAAATGGATATAGTACCCTTGTTAAAGGAATAGTAGTGTGATTATCTTGATCTATTATGGGAACCTGCACTCCCCTATTCCTTTTTCTAGAGCCCTATGAACTTCACAAGCCCTATTAAACTATGTGTATTGAAAAGCATTAGAAAAAATGCATTGTTTGAGTAGGTTTGAATTTGTTATTTGATAAGAGGATTTTTGACAAATGTCCTACAATCAAACCATTAGTACTATTTGTGTGTTTATTTCAAGGTATCTTCAACAATCATCCTACAAACCACTATTAAGTTTCTTTAACAATCAGAAATCATAAAAATTATGCTTCAAAAATAGAGGTTAGACCAAAAAATCATGAATAATAGGCTTAAAAATGCAAATTTTCCATATTCTAATGTCAAGTCTCATGCAAGACTCTATGGCTTATCATGCAAGGATTCTCTTTGTGTTGCATGAGAATTTAATTTCACTGTGCAAGTGTATGATTTCCTATGTGAGAAAGTATAGAGCCTGATGCAAACTTCTAGTTTCCTTGCATGAGAAAACTTCTTGGTGCATGAGCATTTGTTGTTTTGTATGGATAAAAATTAGAATGTCAAAAATTGATGCAAGATGCTCCCCTTAATACCATAAATTCATAACAAAAACAAAGAAACAAAAGAAAATGTGAGAACGAAATACGAACTTTTGATTATTGCTACAAATGCAGAATTACAAAATTCTTAATTACAATATGCTAACCCAAATGGTTGCCTTTATTACAGTAATATGCAAGATAGTGTTGTGAACTATCACCTAGAGTTGTCCTAGACAATGTTCGAGCCTTTCTTAAATAGGCAGCTTTATGCTACCTAGGAAGGTTTTAGATGCTCAAACTTAATACCTAGGGCTGAAAGACCCTAACAAATTATTTTAGAAATTTTGGCAGCCCAACTTTCGAAGGCCATAACTCATGAACCGTTGCTCTAATTGGCTACTATAACCACTTTTTGGAAATACCAGGTGCTGATCTACAGCCTCAAAACTACGCTAGTGCCCTACCATCAAGGTTTTGGACCTCATCTAGGCACTCTAAGGCCTCCAACAATGAGCTTGAAGATTTTTCTACAAATTCTTTGACTGAAAATCTACAATAACTTCTCTAATACTAATGCTTAAGAAATCAAATTTTTATGGTAGGCTTACAACTCTAAAATGAACCTTCCTATAGAAAATGAGAACATTCTGAGCTCTTATGAGAAACTTACTAAAAATAGTAAGTTCCCATAAATAGTAACCACCCTGTCTACTAGTCCTTATTAAAATGGAAAAGACTGAAAATAAAATATTTTTGGGTGATTCAAGATTGCCCCTGCACCTAGGATGTTCCTAGATCAAACACCTAGGGTAATTTGAGAAGTGGCCCCATCACATCTCAGGTGTTTAGAGGAAAACCAAGATGGCTAACCTCCTCTTTTGCTAGCCATGATGAATCCTCAATTGGTCTCCCTTTCCATTTGACCAGATATTCCTCATAAATTTTGCTTCTAGTACTTTTTCCAACATGACTGTTTAGTATCTCCTCAATCTCCTTTGTAGCTAGATTAGCTACTGGAATGCTCCACTGTGCTTCTACAACTTCATCTCCATCACCTCCTTCATAATACTCTGTCAAATCTAAAATATTAAATATTTGTGAAATATTCAATTTAGTAGGCAACTCCACTTCATACGCATTTCCAAAATCATGCCTCTTCACTATCTTGCATGGTCAAAGCTTCTTCATCTTCAACTTATTATATGTACCTACTAGAAAATGCTTCATTCACAAATCAACCATGACTTCATCTCCAATCTAAAATTCCTTATATGTCCTTTTTACATATACCTTAGCCTTATACTATGTATTCATCTTTATGATGTTCTTCCTCACCTCCTCATGGATGTTCTTCAAATGTTTAGCAAAATCTTCTACTTAAGCACTGTGTATTTCTCTTCTCCCTTATCCAACTTCCTCAATTCAAAAACATTTCTAGGACTATTCCCATATATAATCTAGAATGGTGATTTTCCAGTACTCCTATTGATAGAATTATTATATGTGAATTTTGTGTGTGGTAAAATCATATCCCATCCTTTTGGTTTATCTCCAACCAAGCATCTCAACAAGTTTCCCAAACTACAATTCATAGATTTTGTCTGTCCATCAGTCTATGGATGATGTGATGAACTAAACTTCAAATCTATCTTCAACTTCTTACACATTGTATGCTAGAAATACCCAACAAATTTGGTATCTCTATTTGAAACTATACTCTTTGGCAGACCATGCAATCTCACCACTTCTTTGAAAAATAACTCCACTACATGAATAACATCACTTGTCTTCTTGCAAGGAATAAAATGTACCATCTTTGAAAACCTATCAACCACCACAAAAATAGAATCATGCCCACATTGTGTCCTCGGTAATCCAAGAACAAAATCCATGCTAACATCCTCCCATGGCTTCTGGTATAGGTAATGCTAATACAACCCCATATTCTACTTAACTCCTTTTGCCATTTGACATACTTAACAACTTTCTACAAACTTTGTCACATCTTGCTGTAACTGTGGCCAGTAATAATTTTCAGCAACCAAAGCTATGGTTTTATCTTACCAAAATGTCCAACCAATCCTCCACTATGCTTCTCCTTGATGAGATTCTCTCTCATTGAAATTTTGGGGATGTACAACTAGCTTCCTTTAAATAATATATTATCCTAGATCATGAAATCCAACCACTTTGTCCTATCAAGTGTAACAAGTTCTATACAAGCCTTCCACGCTTCCCTAAAATCAAGATCATATGAATACAAAGTACTAAGTTCCTTGAACCCAACCACCTCTATCTACATTTTTGTTAGCAAAAAATGTCTTCTACTAAGAGCATCTACAACTTTGTTAGACTTCCCACTTCTATGTTTCAAAACAAATGTATAACTTTGCAAAAACTCAACCCACTTTAAATGCCTTTGGTTCAATTTTCCTTGACTATTCAAATATTGCAAAGCTTGATGATCAGTATACAAAACAAACTCATTAGGAAGAAGATAGTGTCTCCACTTCTTTAATGCTTGAATGATAGCATAAAATTCTTGATCATAAATAGAATATTTTCTTTTTTCATCATTTGACTTCTCACTAAAATAAGCAACAGGTCTACCTTCTTGGCTCAAAAAAACTCCTATTGTAGTACTACTAGCATCATAGTCTACTTGAAACACCTTGTTAAAATTAGGAAGTGCTAAAATATGTTGCTCATTAACTTCCTATTTCAATAGATTGAAACTCTTATCTGCTCCTACAATCCACTTAAACTCTTTCCTATCTCCTCTCATTGTTTCAGTCAAGGGTCCACAAATACTGCTAAAACTTCTTATGAACTTTCTATAAAATGTAGCCATTCCATGAAAATATCTTACCTCTATCACACTCCTTGGAGTAGGCCATTCAAGGATAGCCTTCACTTTCTCTGGGTCCATTTTTAGACCTTCTCCTGAGACTACACATCCCAAGTACACCAACTCCTTCTTAACAAAACTTCACTTCTTCAAGTTTATCAACAAATTTTCTTCCCTCAACTTTTCAAACACCTTGTGAATATGAATCAAATGTTCCTCCAATGTCTTACTAAAGATCAATATATCATTTGGGTAAACAATGAAAAACTTACCTAGAAACTCCTTCAATACCTCATTCATGAGCCTCATTAAAGTGGTCAGTGCATTGGTTAGCCCAAAAGGTGTGACTAACCACTCATACAATCCTTCCCTTGTCTTGAAAGTAGTCTTCAACTCATCACCTTCTCTAATATGAATCTGATGGTAGCCACTCTTCAGATCTATCTTTTTGAAATACTTAGCTCCACTCAAACAATCCATAATATCATCCATCCTTGGAAATGGAAATCTATACTTTATTGTGATCTTGTTGATAGCATGAGAATCTATGCACATCCTCCATTCTTCATTCTTCTTTGGTGCCAATACTGCTAGTATAGCACATGGACTCAGACTCTCTCAAATCAAACCCTTTTTCAATAACTCATGAACTTGCCTATTCAACTCTTCACTTTCTACTAGTGTCATTTTGTGCACTACTTTATTTGTCAAACTAGCTCCTAGGACCAAATCCATTTGGTGACTGATCTTCTTGACTGGGGGAAATCCGTTAGGTATATTATCTAATACAATATAAAAAAACTCTCTAAACATATCTGCAACTTCTATAGGTACCTCCTCTACCTCTTCCTTACTATCTTTAGGAATTATAGATAAACACATATGCTCCTCCTTCATACCTTTATGAAACTCTTTTCCTTCAACAAAACATAATATGGCAGCACTACATACCTTTTCTTCTTTATCATTCAATGGCTTCAGCTTATATTTCACTCCATCCTTAGTTAGAGTGTAGGTTTTTTCTCACCCATCATGTACAACATGTCTGTCAAAATGCCACAACCTACCCAACAACATATGACATATGTCCATAGGTATGATATCACATAGTACCTCATCCTAGTAGTTTCCAATCTTGAACTTCACTGAGCACTACTCATTGACCATGACCTTGTGTTCATCTTGCACCCAAGCAATATGGTACGGATGCAAGTGTTTCTACCTCTTTAGCTTCAACTTAGTGACCATCATTTATGACACCAAATTGTCAGTACTTCCACCATCAATGATCAAATCACCACACTTATCTTCACATCTGCACCTTGTGTGAAAAAAACTCCTTCTTTGATTAGGTTCATTCTCACCACTTAGTAGAACTCTTCTATTAACTAGGATTTCTCCTCTTTCAACATCTTCAGAATGTGAGGATATGGAATCTTTATCAACATGTGCAACTCTAGTCAAGCCTTCAATTCTTCAATCTATCCTTCCTTGGCACTAGGTACATTCAAATGCTCTATGCTCTTCTTCTTCATAGTGAAAACATTTACCATGGAAGTGTCCTCTTCCAAATCCTTGTCCCCTACCTCTTCCTCTTTGATCTTTATTGTTTTGATCATGGAAATGATTGAAATTATTTCCCCTCTAGTTCTAACTGCTACTTCTAGCCTAATCCTTATTCTTTTCATAATCATTATGACCTCCATAAGATCATCCACTAGATCTTCCACCATGACCTCTTCCACTATTCTTATTGTCAAACTTCTTGTTCAATTTCTCCTCAACTCTTAGGGAAAAATAGCTCATCCTAAATGTTAGGTCTTAACCCATTAAGATAATGGGCAACTTTCTCCTTATCAGCTTCTGCATGGCCAGTTCTAATGAGAACTTTGTAGAATTCTTCAGTATACTCTTGAATAGATTTTCTTTCTTGTTTCATTCTTTGCATCTTCTTAAATAGATCAAGCTCATAATCCATAGGAACAAATTATCTCTTCATTTTAGCTATCATCTGATCCCATCTATTGATTTTGTCCTTTCCCTTTCTATTTCATTCCAATTGAACCTCTTTCAACCAGATCTTTGCATGTCCCTTCAATTTTTCCTTTGCAAACTTGACCCTATCTGGATCCTCAATATATTCATACTCAAAGTACTTCTCTAGTTTATTGATGCAATCGATCAACTCTTCTAGGTTAAGATTTCTTGAAAATGTGGGAACCTCAAAATTAGGTCATTTTCCAATCTTGGAGATGGCCCTAAAAAGCCTCTCATCCTTTGGGTTTAAAACTAACTCTGCTTCAGCATTTTCTTCTACTTCATCCTCATCCTCGCTTTCATCTCTTATGGTAAGATTCATTCCTCTATGCATTTTTTCTTCCAATGCTTGCATTTGTCTTTGGGGGGCTCAAAAACCCTCAAATGTAACACTTGCGGTTCTTCCACCATGCTCTCTTCATGGAGGCATTTTTGCACTTATTTTGAAACCCTAGTGCAAACTACCTCACAATTGGTGATCTATCTACACACTCAGCACAAACCATGGTCCTAGTGTGAACTGCCTCACAGTTGATGATTTGTCCACATGCTCAAGAAACTTGGCTCTAATACCACTTGATGCAGGATGCTCCCCTTAATACCATAAACTCATAATAGAAACAAAGAAATAACATCAAATGAAAGAATGAAATATGAACTTCTTATTATTGTTGCAAATGTAAAATTATAGAATTCTCAATTACAATATGCTAACCCAAATAGGCATCTTCATTACAGTAATCTGTAAGATAGTGCTACAAACTATCACCCAGAGCTATCCTAGACAATGTTTGGGCCTTTCTTAAATAGGTAGTTTTATGCCGCTCGGGAAGGCTTTAAATGCTCAAACTTAATACCTAGGGCTGATAGACCCTAACAATACACATAGAGTTGGCCAAATACATCTTTGACAAATTATTTTAGAAATTTTGGTAGCCCAACTTCTAAAGACCATAGCTCATGAACCATTGCTTCGATTGGCTATTATAACCACTTTTTAGAAATGTTAGCTCTTGATCTACAGCCTCAAAATCATGCTAGCGCCCTTCCATCGAGTTTTGAAACCTCGTCTAGGCACTCTAAGGCCTCCAACAGTGAGCCTAAAGATTTTTCTGCAAATTTTTCCACCAAAAATCTGCAATAACTTCTCTAATACTAATGCTTGAGAAATGAGATTTTTATGGTAGGCTTACAACTCTAAAATGAACCTTCCTATAGAAAATGAGAACATTCTAAGTTTGTATGACAAACTTACTAAAAATAGTAAGTTCCAATAATTAGTAACCACCTTGTCTACTAGTCCTTATTAAAATGGAAAAGACTGAAAATAAAATATTTTTGGGTGATGCAAGATTGCCCTTGCACCCAAGATGCTCTTGCATCAAAAAATGAATAAAAACTGAGGCCAAAATTTGATTTTTTTGTCCCACAGTGGGCACCAAAAATGTTAGTGTTAAATATGGCCCTCTAATTCCACATGTACTTCAACATTATCATTATTTATTAGTAACATCCCAAAAATAATATGAAATTACTAAATTGGTATGTCTACATAAGTCGATTTGTCTCCTTCTAATGAGACAGGGTTTTACTATAAACTCTTAGAATTGAGAGTTCAGTATCCAAACCAATCTAGTACAAAGGATTTGAATGAATGAAAATGCAATCTAATCTATGTTTTTTATGTTTTTGAATGCAAAGATTATGAATTAATCTAGACAATTTTTAAATTAATCTAAGAAAAATGAAAAGCAAGTTAAGCTAAATGAGTGCATTATAATCTAGATGATGAGCATGTAAAAAGAAGAAGATTCAAATGACAAAAACTTAAGTGATCAATCCAACAATGATTTGATACTCTTCATGTTAATCCTTTTTAAATGAGAGGTTGGGGGTCTCTTTTATAGAATCTTGAATCTGATCAATGGTCAAGATTAAACTGAGTGTATAGTTTAGATTGAATGTGATGTTAAGTCCTCCATTTTTATGGAGTTGAATGAGCTGAAATAGGAGATAACATTGATCCATTCAAATATGGGCTCATAATTATTTTTTCAATTAATTAAATAATTATTTTCAATAATTAGGATGAGCTTATTTGATTAAATCAATATTTTTAATTCATTTTTCAAATGAGATGAATTAGGAAAGAATATTGATCCATTCACACATGACATCATAATAGAATATTCTAATTAATTAAATAATTAGTTTCAACACTTATGATATGTATATTTAATTAAATTAATGTATTTTTATTCCTTTTTTATGTGTATTGGATTTAATTTAATTAAAGTGCTTAGGACTTATAATTAAATTAATTCAATTAGGAGGTTAATTTAGCTAATTTCAATCAATATTTAGGAATTAAATAAAGTATGTGATCAATATAGATTAGAGATTTTCTATATTTGACACTTAGGTCTTGAGTAAAGATGATAAGAATTAGAAATTCCTAGTACAATAGGACTTAGATGATCAAGAGATCGATGTTGTAAGATTGATGCACCAAAATTGGTTCAAAATGCCAATGTGCCAATTTAGGGGTATTACAGTGATGACTGTCTAACTCTACCTTGTATATGACTAAGTGTTTGATAGTAATAGACAAAAAGATTTAGAGATACCAAAAATCTCTATCTTTGACATTAGTTTCAAAAAAACTTCGTCATGATTACATCATTACAATAAAAGAATAAGTGTACTCCCCTTAAACCTATGACTCAATGCTTATAGAACTACATAATTGTTGTCAAATAAATAAGCAATGAACAATGTAATAAGACTCTAAATATTTTTATTGTGTCTATCTCATACCATGTTTGAATTCTAAATTCTAAATCTAAATTCTTGTGTACTCCCTACTATATACTCATTAATCTCATCACTATCCCATCTATTATGTAATCATCAATATTACAATCCTCCTTGTTTTAGTCACTCATGGCTTTGGTTGGGGTGGAGTGGGTGGAATCAAAACATATTTTTCAATGAATGGTTGATATACCTAGTTAATCATGGTAAGGTCATGATCCCAATTAATTAATGTTGCTACCAATAGATAAATATGTAGCTACAGTTGCATAGCCAATTCAATTAAACTATTAGTAATTGAAAGATTATGATCTTCCTGAATGAGATCCTTTACCAATTTTAGTTTGTGTTACACAGCCTCCAGATAAGATATCAAAATTGACTAGATTTAGATCAATTTCGCATGCATTTTTCTATCAATTGTTTGTATATCAGCCAATTTACCCTATGCAAACAATAGCTTATGATAATGTTTTGTGTTAGATTCAATAGACTGTGAAATAGAGTTGCATGTTTGCTTCATTTTAGCTTGAGTCTTATATATGTTTTCCTAAAGATCATTTTTAAATCTTGGTATATCACATAAATATTATACAAGTTTTGTATCTTATGTACAAGTTCTTCTACATTTTGTACATGGGCATATAGTGTAACTTTATGCTCGACAATGGTGGTAGAGATTTTCTCTATAACCTTATTTTCAAATATCTATGTTGACCATGACATTAACTTCTCATTAGCTTCAATATCACTAGACTTTATTTGGTCAACAATCTATACAAGCTAGGAAATAATTGGAGCTTACCCATCAAAATTTTGTACATAAAATGCATCAGCAAATATATCCTTAATTTTATGCAACACTTGTCTTTGTTGTTGCTCTCTTTGCATTTCTTCTTGTTTCTTTTTCTTCTCCAAAATCTCTTGCAACATAATTTTTTTCTCTAGAGTGAGATTTGCAAAGTCCAACTTTGGCATCCCAATAACTTCGTGTAGACTAACAGAAATATCTAGAGAACTATCTTGTATAGCTTTTCCTTTTCTTAGGGATCGAGTGTTATTGCTTGGTACTATCTTTGTAGGAGTGGGTGATGGGGTGTCACCACTTGGTCTTGTTTGTATTTTAGTGTTTGAGACATCAATTGTAGCACTTAGTAGTGTATTGCCTACACCTTATCCTACTTCTTGGCTTCCCTCACTATGAGTAACTAAAATATTTGGTCCTTCCTGACCTTTTCTAGAAGTTTCTACACTAGTTTCTTTTTTGATTTCTCTGCCTCTTCCTCTTCTTTCCTTAGCATTTGAGGGCATTTGTTGCTTAGCAACTAGTGTGTCAAGTGTAGTGGCATGAATAGGTGAAATGTTTCCTTGAGGGCTTACATATGTGAACTCTCTTCATTAGTTTTATCATCTTCAATGGTCATAATCTAAATTTCTTTCTCTTGTTCCACTCTTTTAGTGGATAGACCAAAAATGCTTTTCCATAATAACTCATTTTTTTGAACTAGGGCTTCAAACTTATTTTGAAGAATCATAAAAAATTCTGAATTTAGGAACAAATTGGTTCCCATACTTGTCCAAAAATGTTGACTTCTACTCTTTTGACAACTCAGGCATAATGTTGTCCAATGTGCCTTCTCTTATTTATTTTTCTACTTCATATGCATGTTGCCACTTCCTCTCTAATCTATTGTACAAGTCAATTGGAATATTCTTCTCCAATTTAGTAAGTGCTAATTTATTATTTTCCATCAAATCTATCATGGTGTCCTCTACTTTAGTTTTATCACCATTATTCAATGTATCATACTTTAAAAATCTAAAACTGGATAAGTCTGTAGAGCTTCTAATGTTAGCACATACCTCATCAATATTCTTTAGTCTTTTAGGTACTTTGACTCGGTGATGTCCTAGTTTATCTAATTCTATACCTTCTACATCATCTTCTTCACCTTATTTCTTATTTACCAACCATCTCCTCTTAGGCTAGCTCACAATGCCCTGTGTTTTCTTCTTTTATGTGCTAGAGTCACTTAGTCTTGTAACCTTGACTACCCTTTCTTTACTAAATGCTCAACACTATATTTTGTCACCCTAGTTCTTGGCTTGGTTGGTGTATAAAGAGAGAGGGGTTCCACTACTGGCTTCTTTACAACCTCTTTTTCCTTAAGCTTTGTGGTCTTTACATTTTTAGGCTTCTTTGCTGGTGGAGTGACCACTTCTAGGGATTTACCTTGGTCCTCTTCTTTATCCTCATCTTCCTTATCACCACTATCTTTTTCTTCATCTTCACCAAGACCTTGAGCTATCTTCAAATGATCCTTTCCTTTGTTGTGTGTGCCTAGTTTCTCCTCTAGGTCTTCAATCATCTTCTTTCTTTTCTTCTCTTTCGAAGCTATCTTGATGTCAATTGTGATTCTTGCTTTAGCTTCTTCATATTTCCCAAAGGGTTCTACTTCTACATCAATCTCTTCCTTAAGTAGTGCTTCAATATTTTCACTCACATTGTCACTACTAACTTCATAATCAAATATTTTATCCATGCTTTCCTAGGCTTCATTGGTTTTACAAATGTATTATCTGTGTCTACAAGAAAGCATATGTCATTGTAGTATAATTTTATTACGAGCTCTACTAGAATCCTCATCCTTCTCTTCATTCTTTATTTAAACTCTTCAAAATACTTATCCATAACATTCTCAAAATTTTCTCCTAGTTGGGTTATGTATTCATTTATTTTTCTTATGGTAGTTTTGTCTTTCTCTGAAACAATGTTTCCAATAATAAGAAAATAATTTTGGACATAAAATAAAATGCACATAATCAGTGATCCAAACTTATACATCAAATTATTTTCTTTTTCGATGGATATCAAGTTTTCTACTAATTATGATCTCTACAACTTGTCAAGATCATATTCATGATCCTTCATGAAAATCTTCCATGCTTGATCAACTATCATGCATGGCAGACTGTTCAATCTTCTTGATTGATAGAATTTGTAATTATTCACTCTTATTATGAATTCAATCATTGGATCAGTGATGGCAGAGATTGACAACCCTCATCAATTCCACTCAACCTTTGTGTTAGCCTCAATTTCTTCTCTACTCAAACAACATACAATATTCTTCTTATCTAATGTGGGATACCATGTAACCTTGTGATTCATCTTCTTTGTTGTCTCAATAGGTCCATTCTCTAGTCATAGCTTCATATCATGAATTTTCTTAGTACTTCCTTGATCCATTCAATTTTGAAGTTTCTCAAAAAATCTAGGGCGCACATTAACCCTTTCCTCTCAATAATTTTTAATGTCCTTCAAAACTGCTTTGTCACATAATTTTTTATATGCCTCTTGAATCTCATAGTTACCAACTTCACCAATCTTACACATGCAACAACTTAGTACATCATGGATCATAATTACTTTAGGTGGTATTGATGATAATGCACCCATTGATCTCCTTTCATAGAAATCTCAAGAATAGCTCAAAATTTTGGTGGAGGAAAAGAATCACTCTTCACAAATTGAACGTCACTTATCTCTATTCCTTGGATTTTTCCTATGGATGATGAAGCTATCATATTTCCTTGTTAGGGTTTGAAGATTTTCCTTTTTCTATGAACAACTTTGCACAACTTAGATTTTCACTTGTTCAATATTTCCCTTTAAATCACTTTTGCAAATCATTTAAATTGCTCTGTCGCTCAAATTTCTATGTGCTATCAAAATCTAAATGCAAGGTATGAAAAATGTCTTCAAAATTTCAATATATATTTCTTTTCTTGAATTATGATCTCCATCAATGCCATGGTCACTATTAGGTGGAATGCAGCTATCTTTGGTTGATATTCAGCTATCTTTGGTCTATTCCATCTACTCAACCTATACATCAATTTAACATTCAAAGTACTTGATTCATATTGCAATTATCATTCAATATAGATAATTTTATTGATGTTTGGCACTTACTATGTAAATGATTCTTTTGCACTATTTTTTTTATAGATCAATTCTTGTGCATCTTTACTTATGTAGATATGAACTTTAGCATATTTTATGTTAGGAATGTAGAAGTTGAGAAAACCAACTTCACAGATCCTTAAGAACACCTACATGCAAATATCCTACAATAAAGAGAAGCCAAAAAAATAGAAAAAGTAGAGCTTAGAAGTTCTCAAGAATGTGAGAGCAAAAAATGTATTCTAAGTTATGAAAACAAAATACAAAAGTTCAACCTTTTAAGGTGAACAAAACCCTAAAGGAAAGAAAGCTAGGTTTGTGCATTATAATTAATATAAGATATTAATTATATGCACCTAAGAGAGCTAAAGAACCTAGAGTAATAAATGACTTACTCTAACACCCCCCCTTAAGTGAAGCTTAGGAGGAAGATAACCTAGAAAATCTATGAAAGAATGAAAATGGGTCTCATCAACAAGGCTTGATCAGGTACCCAATAGAAGGAAATCTCTATAAACCAAAGACAAGAGAAAACTGAGTGGGAAAAACCCCTCTCCAAAAAGAGATAGAACAAACATGCTGAAAAAAAACATGAAGGAAGGAAGGCCTCAAGTAGACCCCCCAAGGACAACTTCCATAATCCCAAGCATAGACTATAGCTAAAGATAGTGAGGCGATGCAAATGACTTGGTGAAGATGTCAGCAACCTGTACATTAGTGGAAATGTACTCCAAAAAGAGAACACTATCTTGGATCAGATGATGAATGAAATGCATATGAAGCTCAATGTGTTTAGTGCATTGATACTCCATCGAGTTACAGGAAATGTGAATAGCACTCTGATTATCGCACCACAGAATAGTGGGATGATTAGGAGGAAAACCAAACTTAGTCATCAACTATCAAAGCCATTAAATTTCCTGAATAGCAAGCACTACAGCTTGATACTCAACCTCTGTAGATGAAATTGCATGAGCCTATTGCTTCTTGCATGACCATGTGATAGGACTAGAGCCAAGACAAAATACAAAGCCAAAAGTAGACTTATGATCATCAACATCATTGGCCCAATCTGAATCAGTGTAGCCAACAATGTGAGGGGTCCCTACTATGTAATGAATGGCATACATCAAGGTGCCTTGAATGTATCTCAAAATATGCTTGGCAACTTGCCAATGACTCTCATGAGGATCATGTGAGAACTAAGAGACAAGACCCACTGCAAAGGAGAGATCAGGACAAGTGTGTGTCAGGTACAACAAGTTGCCAACTAATTTCAAGTACAATGTGGGATCCACTAAAGGAAAAGTACAAGAGGTAGACAAAGTAACACCTGACTGAAAAGGTGTAGGAGTAGGCTTGCAATCAAGCATGTCAAGAGCATACTTCTATTGCTAAACAAAGATTCCAATAGGGGACTAAACAATCTGGAGACCAAGAAAATAGTGTAGCAAGCCAAGATCAGTCATCTCAAACTGTTTCATCAATGCTCTCTAAACATCCTTAATCATAGAGGATGAGCTACCTGTGAGAAGAAGATCATCAACATATAGCACAAGGATCAAAATCCCAGCCTCAAGACACTAAATGTAGATTGTAGGATTGGAATGGCAATGGGTGAAGCTTGTAGAAAGTAGAAAAGAGTCCATCTTCTCATACCAAGCCCAGAGGGCCTCTTTGAGACCATATAAGGAGTGTCAAAGTCTAAAAACCAAGGTGGAATCCTACACAAATCTTTGAGGCTACTCCATGTAAATCTCCTCAGTAAGATCACCATGCAAGAATGCACTCTTCACATCCATCTAAAAAATGGGCCATCCTTGTGAAGCTGCAAGGGATAAGACAAGGCAAATAGAGTTCATCTTGGTGACAGGGGAAAATGTCTCAGTTTAATCAATACCCTTAACCTATGAAAAACCCTTCGCAACAAGACGGGCCTTATGCTTATCAATGGAACCATCAGCAGCAAACTTAGTATGATACAACCATTTGCATCGCACAACCTTTCTTACCTTAGGAAGAGAACAAAGATCCCAAGTATGATTCTTCATCAAAGAAGAATACTCCTCCTTAATTGCACTATCCCACTCAGGATGTCACGTTGTTGCTGCAAAAGTCTAAGGGTCATCACAAATAGTATCACTGAGAAGACTAGAACCCACAGCATGTGAACGGGTGTGATGGGAAGTGGTAGGGTCACCAACTAGTGATCCTGTAACCTCAACTATAGTTTGAGCCCATTTAGGCATCTGGGGAGGATCTTGTGGCAGAGGTAAATGGGAATCAACATGATCATCATCCTCATCATCTAAAAAAGAGATCGGAAAGGATGAGGGAGTGGTGGTAAGTGAAATAGACTCTGGAGGTAGGGTATCTACTACAGGAAGGCACTCATCAAATTGGACATCCCATCGAAATAGGACCTCACAGGAATCAGGATCAAATAGCCTATAGGCCTTAACATCCTCATAGTAGCCAACAAAAATGAGGTGTTAGCTATTCCACTCCATTTCTCTCCTTTGAGCATCAGGTATAAATGCCCATGCTTCACTACCAAAAACTTGAAATGAAGATACATCAGGCTTGACATGAGACCGAGCCTCCTCAGGAGTCATATTTTGAACTACCTTGTGAGGCATCCGATTTTGAATATAGTTGGCACAATTGACTACCTCTACCCAAAAATATGAATCTATGGACCTGAACTAAATCATACAATTGGCCATCTCCCAAAGGGTTCTATTCTTCATCTCGGCCACACCATTCTGCTAAGGGGTGTAGGGCACTAGAAACTAATGTTGAAGACCATGTTCAGAGCAAAAATCCCTGAAAGCTTGGTTCACATACTCACCCCCATTATCTATGCGTATCTGCTAAATAGAAAGACTAAACTGCTTCTCAACAAATGTCTTGAAGACTCGAAATGAATCAAAGACATCAAACTTGTACTTCAAAAATTACACCCATGCACATCTAGAGAAGTCATTAATGAAAGTAAGCACATATCTAGCACCTAAAAAAGGAGTGGGAAATGACATGAGGTCACTATGAATCAACTCTAGTGGTGCCAAAGCATGAGTGGCTCGTCCATGTGGAAAAGGATCCCTATGTTGTTTGCCAAGAGCACAACCTTGACAAACACCATCTATATAAGAAATTTGGGGAAGACCAAGAAAAAGTACCTATGTGCTCATCTACTAAAGATACCTATAATTGACATAGCCAAAATGCTCATGCCAAAGTCTACTTACTAAATCTTCATGTGCAACAAGACATGAACCTGTAGCCACAATCATCTCAGAATCATGTAAGTCCTAGATAACCACATCATGTGGTGAGAACTCAACTGTCTTACCAGAGCTAGAGTGGCAAATCTAATATATAGACAATAGGCTCATTGAAATTTTAGGCACAAGAAGAACATCCTGAAGAGAGACCACAGCTAATGCAATAGAACTAGAAACCATGATAGAAAGATGTGATGAGTTCCCAATAGCAATCTAGGAAGTAGGAAAAGGGGCAAGGGAGGTGACCAACTACTGAGTGTTTGTCATATGGTGAGAGGCACCAAAATCAAGAATCCAAGTAGGCCAGAAGTCATAGCTCGTGTAGTAAGAGCGTGATCTTTCCTTGCAGGGGGGATGCAGACTTAGGAGCTACAATGTGATGCTCCTACATGGCTTCTTCTAAAGCCTCCAAATGTTTCCAACATCTAGAAATGGGATGTCCATCCTTTCCACAAAAACTATAGGTCTCAGTTGATTTCTTCTTAGTCTTGGAGGTAGACATAGTAGACTTCAAAGCAAATTTACCCTTAGAAGGGTTAGCTAGAGGTTTGGCATCAATTTTTGGTGCATCTTTCTTTGGTTTGGCTTTCTATTTTGGTTTCCCTTGAGAAGCCTAAGCAACCAATGCTTCGCTAGAAGAGCCAGAGGCATCCACTTGTTGGATCTTAGCCTATTCCTATGTCAACTAATCACAAAATGTCTCAAATGAGGGCATGTGATGTCTATTACCCAAGGCATCCATGGTGGAGTAGAAAGTGGAAGAAAATATTTGATACTATCCTTGGAACTTTGAGAGTATCAAAAAAATACACTCATCATCAGTTTTGTTTTTACCACATCCCTGCAAGACTATACGTAGAGATTTGAACTTCATCAATAAGTCTCCAATAGTGGGAAATTTGGTTGGTTTCAAAGAAGTCAAATTTGCATCAAGCTATAGTGTCCAAAACTCATTCACTGTTCTAAACAATGTGTGGAATTTGGTCCAAATAGCTAGTGGAGTGGTCAAACCATCCAAATGAAACAATAGACTATCAGAGATATTTAGAGAAATTAGTCCCATGGCTTCATCCATTTTTTTTTTGTGTTGAAGAACCTCAAAAGGGCACTAAAAAATAGGTTGGTTTGCATCTAGGCATGACCATAAGCCTCTTGACATGAGAAGCCTAGTCATATCTGTCTTCCAGGTGTGATAGTTGTGCAGTGTGAGCCAGATCACAGAAGGATCTGACATTGAGAGAAAGAAAAGAAGAAAGTAGAAGGGTCTAATTTTGAAGTAAATTATAGAATAGAAAATGCCCCCCCCCCGCCTACAACAAATAAAAATGTCCCCCAAAACCAAAGCAACAACTATGGAAAAACACAAAAACTGAGAAAAGAACCTGGAATTTGGATGCAGAGAAGAGGAAAATAGAAGCCTCTACTTCAATGCAAAATTTGGAAGCACAAATGAACTTAGAATCAAATGAAACTAGCACCATTATCTCCATCTCTAAGTTAGCTTTCTAGCACTTCTTTTAGATCACAAAAATACATCTGTATGCTTAAGTTATGAGCAAAAAACTGATTGCAGGTCTAGAAAAAGAGCTCATTGGAACGAGCTTAAATTTGACACTCGTACAGCCATCATAGGCTATTGTCGAGAGAGAAAACTAGTCACCAAAAATATGATTTCATCAGTCAGAAAAAGACATCATCTTGCCAAAATATGACGTTAGCGAACTATGACAGGGTGATGACATTAGCCTGGGAAATGATGATGTCAGATCAAAAAAAGATGGCGTCACACTGGATTATGATGTCAGATGATCATAGAATGATTTTAGCACTAGAATTGTGTGGTGGTGCCTGAGTAAAGGAATCAGGTGAACCACCAGTAGCAGTGGTGATTTTTGGTTGCACCGCTGGTAGGGGTGGCGGTCAGGTGGCCTGCTAGTGGTAGCTGAGCCCTGATTGAGCTTCAGCGGTACGATCAGCTACGGCAGCTGGCAAGTGGCCTGCGGGCTGTGCAATAGTGGTTGCATTGTGGTGTTGTGGTGGTCACCTAGCTATGGCTATTTTTTAACTTTTTTTTTTATTTTTGAATTTTCCCTCAAAAAATGTGTTAGTATGGCCTACCGAGGGGTTTTTAAAAAATCCTAAGGCCTAGAGGCCAAAAACAACAAGTTTTTTATGTATTTTGACTACAAACAACCTTTTGGATCCAATGGAAGTGTCTGTTTGAGCCCAAAGTGCCCCAAAAATTTTCCCTTCACCCTTTTGAAGAAAAAAACTTCAAAAAAGCTAGGGTTTCTGACTATGAATCATGGCTTCAAGAATCTTTAAATGAGGAAATAGTAGGTCTACTCTGATACCATGTAGAAGTTGAGAAAACCAACTTCACAAATCCTCAAGAAAACCTACATGCAAATATCCTACAATGAAGAGAAGCCAAAATTTGGAAAAAGTAGAGCTTAGAAGTTCTCAAGAATGTGAGAGTGAAAAATGTATTCTAAGTTATGAAAACAAAATACAAAAGTTCAACCTTTTAAGGTGAAAAAAACCCTAAAGGAAAGAAAGCTAGGTTTGTGCATTATAATTAATATAAGATATTAATTATATGCACCTAAGAGAGCTAAAGCCCCTAGAGTAATAAATGACTTAATCTAACAAGTAACTAATGTGAATTATATCATTAAATGTATAGTTCCTTACATACCTTTCTTGATTAGTTGGAGGTGGTGTGATCACCTTCTCCATTGGATAGGGAAACCTTGACTTCATTTGTACCATGTCCTACAACTTCCACCTTTTTCTTCTAGGTTTCATTCATCTCCTTCTTTTCTTATTCAACATCCACTTTTCCTTTACCCTTGTTAATTTCATTATTTAGTACCTGTGTTTTATTCGTGCAATTCTTATTCACATGTCCAATTGAAAATTAGAAAAAACTTTCTTAGATGCATTCTTCCTTGTCTAATAGGGTTTTTCATGTGATCTGCATTCATTTGCTCTATGTCAAAAATTTTGACAATCGTAACAATAACCTTCAAATCTAGGTGTAGTAGATGTATTCTTCATTCTTGATCTACACTCATGTATTTGATGTCATTGTTTCTTGCAAAAAAAATAATAACAAGTGAACTTAGGTTTAGGGTTTTGCATACCATTTTTTTTCTATAGATGTTTGTAGTGTGTCCAAGTTTACCATGATGATAACATATAGGATTTTCTTTTGAATCTACATTCCTCATCTCTCCACTCTTGGATGATTCACCTTCTTCAATAGATGAATTTTTCTTTATATGTTCTTGTACATAAGTGCTACCAGATAACCTAGGTAATTTCGTTAGTTCTTCAAGGTACTTTATTGCTTCAACATTTTAACAAGTTCTTTCTCAATCTTCAATTCACTTCTTAATAAGTCAATTTGTGATCTCGAATTTTCTATTTCCATGTCCTTCTTGTTTAACTCCTGATTTGCAAACATCAATTTTTTTAATCATGTCTAGTTGGGCATTTGTAAAATTTTCACATCAGATAACCTTTCTTCAAGTCTGGTATCCAATTATCTTTTATCTTCCTTGGCCACAACCTTGTCTTCTTTACCTTTATTCTTTTGTTCAGTAACTTTGCATAGCATTACTAACTAAATTTCATTTTCTCTCTTTAACCCTCTAACTTCTTCATGTAAGATACTATTTTTCTCAAGTAGATATGCAATTGTTGCATCACTCTCTTTTGATTTCTAGTACCGAATATTCCTTAAGTATCAACCTCTTCATAATTCATTTCATGTAGCTAAATGGCCATTTCCTTTCTCTTTCTTAGAGATTTTCTTAGTTCATCTCTTGCTACTTCAAGTTGTTGGAGTATGAGCTGGATGTCAATCACCTGATTGCCAATAACCTTTCCTAATTTGTAAGCCTCCATCTCCAAGATCTAAACTCCCAAGTTGTAAGAAATTTCAAGAGAACCAAATTCTCTTATACTAGTTGTTGGAATTCTTAATTGGGAAACAACATACTAAGAGAGGGGGTGAATCGAGATCTATAAAAGTTTTTCTTTAAAACAATTTTAGTGTATTCACCACATTTTCCATCTCATATTTAATTCATGTATAACATATCTTATAAAATTAAATTTTGTAACATGTAGATGAAACTATAAATCACATGCATGAAATGTAAATGCATAACACAAATATTTGCTTACCCAAGAGCCCTCCATAGTGAAGGTAAAATTGGGTTGGGGATGACACCCAAAAATATCCACTACAATAGTAATAAAGTTGACCTAAGAGGGTTACAATTTTGATCACTTCTGATGATCTACCCTATTAGGGATCTACCTTGTTAAAGGCTATTAATATTATTAGGTCTTACCTTGTGAGAGGATTTTACACTTATAATAAACTAAGGACTCAGTTAAGAGATTTACAAATGGTCTCTTAAACCTGCTCTATTAAGAGATTATCCCTGGCTCTATTATGATTCAGTACTTGATCATTTGGTCTAAACTCTATTGTTGATTATAGATCTCCTATCTTCAATTATGATATGATCTTCAATCTAATATATCCATGTTTTTTCCTTCACTACTTGATAGGGTCGCTTTCTCTATTCTTCAATAACAAAACTCAATTTTTTTACCTTCTTCGCAATGTTTTCACTTTCACACTTGATCTTCTTTGTGATTGCATGAATAGCTTGGTCTCTCATTCACCATATCAAAATAGGATTTTTATCTAATATATTTAAAGATTTCTTAAAGAGATCTCTATATGCTTCCCTTTTTTGCCTCTTCATCTGATCAGTTGATCACTACTCATAGGAATCTATGATCCACATCATAAACACCTAATAACCTTTGTAACAACCTCTACAAATATTAAATATTTTGTCTATGTCAGCCTAAAATAGTTTGCCTCAAATTTTGTTTCATTTATGACTTAAATGTCAATTTTGCATTGCTCAACACTTACTATCTCTGACACTCAATAATCACTATTCTTACTATAATTGGTCGATCTCTATTGTACTCAGCACCTTTTGTGTAACTCGGCATCAATGTGCTCTAACTTCTCAGCAATCATTAGGCTCATCTTATGCTGAAAATACTCAGTGACCAAAGACTTTCTTGGCTCCTATAGAGCTTGGCATATACATGTTCAATTACAAGTCATTCACATGACTCAACCTATATAGAGTAGCTCAGTCATAGTGATGACCATTTGACTCTGCCTTGTATATGACTAAGTGTTTGAGATTAATAGACAACAAGATTTAGAGATACCAATAGTAGTTAGGGAGACATGAGACATTCCTAAAAGGTTAATTTGGTAGTTGTTTCTTATGTCTACTTATTCATTAGATTTATTATCATTTCTAGCATTTCACACTAAAGTCTCATGAATACGCATTTCCTTGTATACAAAATTGTGCCCATTGTGGGGTCGATGAGCCTCATTTTCTAAATTTTTACATATAGAGTTAGTTTCATAACCAATTTTGCAGATTTGGTCACATGCAAGTTCAATGATGCTCTGGGAAGTCTAATCTCACACATTAGTGATTTTTTAAAAATGCTCTTGGACTCTTGTATGATGCATCTAGAACTCAATTTTCTCATTTGAGCACTTTTAAACTCTATTTTAGTGTAGATGAGATATATTTTAGTGCATTTCAAAGATATTTTAGCATGTCTACAATATTGTATAGTGCATATAAAATTGTTTTGATGCATCTACATCAAAGAATAGTGCATTTGAATTATTCCATTACATGTTTGATCTTTGAAATAGATCATTTGATATTATCTACAAAAAATAAAAATTTGGCAAATCTAATCTAAAATTTTGATTTTTGGGTAATCACGGATCTCTAAAAAGATGCAAAGATGTGGCTAGGCACTGAGAACATACAGAGGAGGCAAAGAAAACTCAAAAATGTGCCTATCCATTTTCTAGCTTAAAAAATGGTAAGCCTAAACCCTTTTTATTTTGTTCTTAAATTATGGAAAAAATAATTTCAAAATCTAGCCTAATTAGAAAAATATATTTGAAATCTCAAAATTGGTACTAGGCATATGATCTTCACTATTATAAGTGAATCAGAATGCCAAAAATACTAAGTTTGTTATGCAAATTAGCTAAGGAATGAATAAACACATAGCTTATTTAAGAGCCTCATCTTTTCCATAGATCAAATTCTTTGGAATTGACCAAGTTGTCTCTAGTGTGTTTGAGAATCAAAAGTAGTAGGGATATGCTCTCATCCTTCAATGGTGATCAAACTCCTCATCCTACTTTTAATTTCAATTTTCCTTGCTTTCAATAGGTATATTAATCAAGGTTGCAGAAGGCTATACCTCATGATATTTTCCTTAACTGGTTTAGTGAGAGGGAAGGCCCTAAGACATGCATTCTTAGTGAGGTACAAGACAATTGTGCTCAAAAGAAAGCCTTCCTCTAGTAGTCTCACAAGAGATTGCACCAAACCTCCTTAGTATTGGTGGGAAACTCTCTTCATTGAGAGATAAATTTGAACATTATTGAATGAATCCTTACTAAATCCATTCTAGTCATTGGTGGGATTAGTGTTATTAATAGGAAGTCAATTACATTTTAGGTGCATGCTTGGAATTTTACTATTTTCATATTTGTTGAGTTTGAATATGCTTGTGTCTGATAAAATGACATCTTAAAAACTCAACTTTCAAATCAAATCTAGATAAATATCATAAGAAAACAATGAATTGGATAAAATATTGCCTTTGAAATTCAAAATAGTGCATTTTAACATTATAACAATGCATCTAGAATTTATAACAGTGCATTTGATAATCATAATAGTGTATCTATACATAAAATAGTGTGTACACAAAATTAAATAGTGCCTAGTGAACAATTTTATAGCACATTTGAAATATAATATAGTGCATCCAAATAATTCTATAACACTATTGAAGATAACTCACAAAACAGAGGCTATTTGCACTATAAATTTTCAAAATCAAAGAGCAACTTCGAATACCCTTTTTTGCCATCAACATCCTACAAATTTGGAAAAACTCTAAAGTCCACTATTTTCAAAATCAAGGAAGACTTTTTACATCATCCCTTTGGTTTTAAACAACCAAAACTAATTCCAACCAAACAAACATCACCGATCATGTGTCCTAAAAGTTAAACATTGAAGGATATATACATTCTTTCACCCCCAACTTTAAAGAGCTTGATCTAATCGATAATGTTTTCTTAAGCTTTGGTCTCATTTGAAGTGACTTTTGATCTTGCTTGATATCCCACTCCTAATTTGGTCTAAGTCCATTATTTTTACCTTGTAACATGAACAAAAAATAAAATGGTTACATTCACCTCTCATGCCACCAAGAAAAATTAGTACTAGTGCAAGTGAGAAAGAACTAAAAAAGATTGCTACTTGCATGAGCACAAGAATAACAAAACAAGTTGTAGAAGTTAAATCTATGTAATCCTCAAACACTATTGATCCTAAAATTGTAATTGATTATTCATTAACTATTTTTGACCAAGAATTTACTCAACTAGAATAGCCAATAGAAAAAATGTTTTCTCAATTCTTGTCAGGGAGCAACGCTTACCATAATACAAAAATGGATGTGTTCTAGTAAAATATTGAATTGCTTGACATAATGGATAAATTTCTAGATAGACACAAAGAGAGATATGTTTTATATCTAGCACAATAAGGTTCAAAATTATTGTCTGATTTTGACATATCAAACCTTAAGAAAGAACCTCTAACTCTACTCATATTACTGACACTAATCAAGTTATCAAAATTAACATGACATAACCTCTTGGGTCATAGCCACACATCATCAAATTCTACAACTAAACAATTAGCATCCTCTATATCAAGGTAGAATAGATTACCTCTAGTTTGATCACCTTTTCCAATCAATTTTCCATCAGTGTCATGTATCTTAGCAATTTTGTTCTCAAACTCAACCTTACAACCCAAATTATTTAGTTGTGACACACTCAAAAAGTTTATTTAAGTCCTTCAACATAATAAGCATTGTCACATAAAATCTTTTCTATGAGCGTGATAGAACCTTTTCATTTTGTCAAACATGGTGCATCATTACCAAACCTTACACTATGTCCATCATAATAATTCAAGATAATGAACTTACTTTTATCTCTAGTCATGTAATGTGAACACCCACTTTCAATGATCCATCTGTCATTCTTGTTTACATAAGACACTAGTGTAGTTGCCTCATCTTCATTAGATTCATCCTTCATTGCAACATACACCACTTCATCATCATGATCTTCAGATTCATATTTTTTTCCTCTTTAGCAATGTAGCAAGACTTCTTGCCTTTGTCTTTATATTCTTTGTTGTCTTCATCTCTTCTACTTTTGTATTTATCACCACTTCTATAATTCTTCTTCTTTGGACATCTAGTAGCAATATGACCAACCTCATTGCAATTGAAAAATGTGATAGGTAACTTACCTTAAACTTTCCTTTGCCTTTGTGAAATCTCCTTGTTAGTAGTGCTTCAAGTTGATCTACATCTGTATCACTGTCACTAGACAGATATTTTAATTTTTTCTTCTTCTTCTCAACAAGTTCCTTCAATGAAAACTTATCTTTGAAAGTAGAGTCAATATTTCAAGTTTTTAATTATCAAAATTAGATAGATCAAGAGCATTGAGCCTACCTACTAGACCTTCAAGAGTTAGATCATTCCCGAGTATACATCTTAATTATTGTATTGTAGAAACTATAATAGCATAGAGGGGCAATGGTGTTCTCAAAACTTTTCTTAGTATATTATCATCATCTATTTTACTAGTAGTTCCTCTTATTGCATTAACAACATCTTTTATCCTAGAACAATATTAAGCAATATTCTCACTTTCTTGCATTCTCATATCATCAAACTTACCTCTAAGACTTTTAGCTTTGGCTATTAGAAATTTTTTGTCAGCTTCATAGATAGTGTGTAGAGCATCCCATATTTTCTTTGCACTATCACAACCCTTGATATCATTAAACTTGGCATAGCTTAGGGTAGAGGCAATCTCCAACATTGCATGGTTGTGTTCTTTCTTCTTTTTCAAATCTTTAGTAGTTAGGGCTCCAGCAGGATCAGTATGCTCAATAGTAATGGTAGATTGTGCATGATCTCTGAGACCTCTTAGGTGTAGCTTCATCAAACTTTTCCATGTAAGAAATTTATCTCTATTTAGCTTGGGTATTTCTCTTTTTGACATATTGATCTTTGTGCTTCTAGTACCTTCAAACTAGTCCTCTTAAGTAGATGGTTCTGATACCAATTGTTGGAATTCTTTAGAATTCTGATAAGGTGGAACTTATATCCAAGCTAGGTAAAAAATCTCAAGAGATTCTTTTTGAAGATCTTCCCAACTCTTGTTATGCTTGAAAGAAATAGGGGCATCTGGTTAGAAATTTTCCCTCCAAGAGTAAAAAGCTTCCAAGCAGTGTTTCAGTAGGGAAAAAGCCCAAGGTTCACCAAAAGAAAGTTTGGAAACCCAAAGCTATTCTTAGACAAGCTCAAAAGAATAATGAAGAGTCTATTGATCCTAATGTTGAGGTGGGAAAAGAACCTTCAGTCGAATAATCTAATGCTCCACAAGTTGAGTTGGGGAATGTACCCTCTTCTAAGATTGCTATCTTAGAGATAGTAGGACATGGTGTGAATACTAATTCCTTAGAACCTGTACAAAGACTAGAGGATCTGACAGATCTATCAAAACAAATCATTATCTATCAAAGGATAGAAGATGGATGGAGAGATATGAGGACAAAATTGAGCTAGAGGAAGGTGAATTCTTGGCTGATGATGGAAATATTCTTGAGGAGGGAGATCTTCCTTCTTCTCAGAATAGGGAGATCTGGGTGTCCTCTCAGGCTAATGTTGACTTTCTTTTGGATGAGTCTCTTTCCCTAGAAGTTGTGAAAGACTTTGGAGAAAACTCAAAGTTTATATTAAATCAAAGAAAAAGGATTGATAACAAGATTATCACAAAGGGAGTAGAAACTAGAAGTAGCAAAATTGAACAACAATCTAAGAAGAATCCTCTTGCTTCTACTCCGAACAAATCTAGAAAAAGAGTGGAATAGCCTTCTAAGGTGAAACCAGATGTTGGTTCCCTGGACAAACAAGGAAGAAAACCCAATAAGAAAACTAGAGAATTAGAAAGTATGTAGAATATTATTGATGGTAGGCAGGCAACTATTTTGGATTTTACCCCTAAAAAATAGGATATGAAACTCATAACTTGGAATATTAGGGGGATGAATAGCATTCACAAACTAGATATTGTTAGCAATTTTGTTAGAGAACAAAAGCCTGATTTTCTCTTGTTACAAGAAAATAAGATGAGTAAAGAGAAGGCAGAACAGATCAAAGCTTTTAAAAATTATTCTATAAATGCCAGTAGTTCAAAAGGTGCATCAAGGGGAACTCTAGTGTTATGGAAGAAGAATTACTCTAGATCTATCCTGATTGAAAGAAAACATCTTATGATAGCCAAAATCACTAATGTTGACCAGAAGGATGGATGGTATATAGTGAATATCTATGCTCCCAACATTAAGAAACTAAGGAAAAAGGTTTGGGAGACTGTTTCCAATTTTAAAAGTAAGGACTATTTTGGAAGATGGATTATAATGGGAGACTTCAATGTGCCTCTCTATGATCACAAAAAAATGGGAGGTAATGCTACACAGCTGGAAGGGAGATTGGATTTACTGGAATTTATAAATAAAGAGGGCTTAATGGATATGGAATTTAGTTTATCTAGAGTAATAAGAGAGTAGGTAATGAATGTATCCAGGCTAGGCTTGACCATGCTCTTATTTCTCCAGATTGGACTAAAGATTTTAGGTGCAAGCTGGAAGCCAGTTAGAAAATTGGATCGAATCATTTCCCCCTCATATTTTTGGCTGCGAAGATTAATCTCAAGAAGAATTTTCCTTTTAGATTTGAGAAGATGTGGCTACAACACCCTCAGTTTGAAAGTAAATTGGACAAATGGTGGAGTATTGATATTGAAGGGATGGCCCTTTATAGAGTTGCTTCTAAGCTCAAGAATGTTAAAAGGAAAGTTAAAACCTAGAACAAGAACAGTTTTGGGAACATCTTTGAGATTAACATTGTAATGAAGGAGGAAATTCTTATAACCTAGGAAAAAATTCAAAAGACTGGTTATACTCCTAATCTCCTCATTGAAGAAAATGAAAAATTGGCTCAATATCATGACATCATTACTAAAGAAGAAATCTGCTAGAGACAAAGGTCAAGGCTATTATGGTTGAGTGAGGGTGATAAAAATGCTAATTTTTTCCATCTCTTTACTCTTATACATAGGTCAAAAATTCACATTTCACACCTTAAAAAGGGAGATCTGAAGATTATAGAGGACAATGCCATCATGGAAGAAATGGTAACTTTTTTCTTTTCTCTTATGACAATTGATCATAATTTAAATCTGGAGAGTCAAGTTGAATTCCTTAGAGTGATTCCTCCTCTAGTTTCAAAGGAACGGAATAAAATGTTAAGCTCTATACCTAAGGATGATAAATTTTCAAAGTTTTTAGCTCCCTAGGAGGAGATAAAGCTCTTGATCTTGATGGTTTTCCCATGTTTTTCTTCCAAAAAATTTGGAAATTCATGGGCAAAGATGTTTGTGATGCTGTGAAGGAATTCTATGGATCCAAATAGATGCTTAAGGAAGTCAACTCCACCTTTCTATGCCTGATCCCTAAGAAAATTGGTGTAGATTCTCCTGATCTTTTTAGACCAATCAACCTTTGTAATTCTTTCTATAAAATTATTTCCAAAGTTCTTACCTCCATACTTATTCAAGTGATCCCTTTGATTATTGATGATCAACAAAATGGCTTCATTCCTAGTAGGTAGATCCTTAACTCTATCATCTCTGTCCATAAGAATATTCATTCCTTATCTTGTTCTAACAATCAAGGGTTCATTATGAAAGTGGATATAGCTAAGGCCTATGACAGAGTTGACTGGTCTTTCCTCTTAAAAATTCTTTCTGCTTTTGGTTTTGATCACAAGGTTGTAAGTCTTATTCATCAATTGATCTCTACCTCTTCTATTTTTGTTCTGGTTAATGGTAGCTCATCTCGGTTCTTTTATCCCTCTCAGGGTTTGAGACAAGGTGATCCTTTATCTCCTATCCTTTTTGTAATCATGGCTGATTGCTTGGGGAGGCACATTGGGGATTTGATCCATAGAGGTTTCATTAAGGGTTTACAACCTTCCTCCCATCCTCTTATTTTCTCTCATGGAAAATTTGTTGATGATACCATCTTCTTGGGTAAGGCTGAAGTTAAGGAAGCCAAAAATTTGAAGCAAGCTATTAACTTATATTCCTCTGCCTCTGGTCAATTGGTTAATTGGAATAAAAGTGTTGTGTACTTTATTAATACCTCTATTTAGAGATAAAACAAAATTGCTAAAATCCTTGGATGTTCTATAGGATCCCTCCCCTCTTCTTACTTAGGCCTCCCTCTAGGTTTGAAGATCCTTGATACCTTCTAAGAAGATCTTATTAGCAAATTCAGTAAGAAACTTGCGAGATGGAAAGGGAATCTTTTAAGCCAGGTAGGTAAGTTAACTCTTCTCAAAGCTTGTCTTCAAAGCATACCTACTTATGCTTTAATTTTCTTTAGAATCCCTACTAAATATGCCAAGTCTATTGAAAAAATTCAAAGAAATTTCCTATGGACTGGTTCTGAGGAGAAACGGAGAATGCCTTTAATTTCTTGGCATAATGTTTGCAAACCATTAAGAGAAGGGGGTTTGGGAATCAGGAAAATCAGATGCATGAATGATGCTCTTTTAACAAAACAAGGTTGGAGAGTTTATCATGATAAGAAAGAGTGGAGCACCATATGGAAACCAAAATACCTCTTCAATGCTAAATCCCTTCCTGATTTCTTCTCTTCTCCTAATGTTTTTCATCCTTCCTCTATATGGAGGGCTATTCAGGGGACCAAGAAAACTCTAGGAAAAGGATGTTCATGGAAAATTGGTAATGGGCTTCAAGTGAAATTTTGGGAAGATGTTTGGTTAATGGATCATCCCTTGTTTGAAGATGTCCTTGACAATGATCTTGTTGACCGATGCAAGCAGAGATTTGGCATATTAGTTAGTCATTATTGGCAGAATGATTCCTGGGTGAATTTAACCGATGTTGATCAAGGCTTCACCAATATCCAATCATCTCTCAATGTTGTTTCTTTATATTCTAATTGTGAGGATGAGGTTATTTGGCATGCTGACCCTAGTGGCCATTTTAAAGTCTCTTCTATATTCACCTCAAAGGATAAGGGAAGTCAACCTCTTTGGTCTCATGCCTGGATTAAGGATCTCATTCCCAAAATTAATATCTTCTTTTGGATTCTGCTTCAAAATAAAATTTTGACCCTAGATAATTTTCAAAAAAGATGTATTAATGTGGTTAGTAGGTTTATTTTATGAAAAAATGGTTTTGAAGATAGAGACCATATGTTTTTGAATTGTTCCTACACCTAGCAAGTCTAGATGGAGATTCTTAACTTTTGGGGTATAACATGGGTCTATCAGAACAATGTGGAGCTCTCTTTTAGAAGTTGGCTTTGCCCCTCTAAGGATCTTGATGCTCTTTTTCTTTGGAAACTCACTCTCCCTCACCTCTGGTGGGGAATCTAGAAAGAAAGAAATAATCAAATTTTTAGGAGTAAAGATCTTCCGGGATGGGTGTTTGGTTAGAATATCATTAGAGCCATCAAGGAGAACTTTAAATCCTAGAGAATTTTTGAGCAAATTTTCCACTTTGAGAACCCTTTATGATCTAAAAGGTCCAATCTAAAAATTGATAATCCTAGATTGACTATAAAATGGAAGGCACCTCCTTTTGTATGGATCAAAGGGAACTTTGATGGAGCTGCAAAGGGAAACTTGGGAAGAGTGAGATGTGGAGGGGTCCTGAGAGATGTGGTGGGTAATGTTATTGACACTATTGCTATCCCTATTGGTAAATATAATATCCATATTGTTGGAGCCAATGCTGCCATCTATACTATTAAGCTAGCTATCAAGTTGGGGTATTCCAAATTATGGTTGGAAGGTGATTCTTTGAACATTATAAATACCCTAAATAATAAAAATGTTTTCTCATGGTCTATTGAAGCTATGGTTATGGAAATTAAAACCTTAATTCAAAATTTTGATAAGGTGGTCATTTCCCATACTTACCACAAGGCCAATGGTGTTGCTAACTGGATAGCCAACTGTGTTGTTCAAATGGGGCATAAGGTGAGGTGGCATGAGGAATTAAAAAATCATGCTGATTTTAAAATAATTATTAATTATGAATCCATTCATTCTGAAGTGGGAAATATTTGTTTGGATTAGCAATTTAATGATTTGGTGGAGTGGCCTTACGACTGTTAGATTACCTTCCCCAAGGAGGTACATTCATGTGAATGTTATGTGGTTTTAGCACGTATCATCTAAAAGGTGACCTCCAAATCAGGTAACTAAAAACTTGTTTCCTTTCAAACTCTCTGCGTTCTGTATCTAGGTGTTTCTAGTTTTGTGTATGCTTGGCAGAATGGGGGGTGAGCCATAGAAACAAGAACTGAAAAAATGTGATGACTAGAAGGCTCGTCGGGATGTTTGGAAGATTCTTCAAAAAAGGAAGGTGTTTAGTTATCTGGAGCATTTTCATGGCTTCAAATCCCATATCACTACCGCTTTCTTTAAAAATTGGACTGATGATAGAGTCACTCTCTATGGAGTCACTATGAAGCTTACTGAGGAATTCATTGTCACAGGGCTCCCCATGCGTGGCATTAAGTTCTCAAAACAAACCAGTATCTCCAATGTGGCCTATAAAAAAATCTTGAAGATGGATGATGAGGAGAAGTAACTAGAAAAGAGTGGAGACTTCTTTGATGTGGAGCAGATTATAGGTATCTGGTGTGATGTGCTTTGCTACATTCATGAGTATTTTATCCTGGATGGTAGGAACAAAAGAGTTCACAAATTTCATTTTGTTTTCCTCAACCATTTTAGATACAAAGATAGAATTTCTTTCCCTTTCTATCTACATTTTTTGTTGCTTCAAAGTTTATTTTCCCATAGGAAGAAGGAGTCTCGACCTATTTTACATGAAGGTCTGATACTTCTTATTGAGGGCTTTTGTAAAAATATGTCCATTGCTTCAACTCCTTCTTCTGATAAGAAGAAAGGTTCTTGGTCTAAGAAGTGTATGATGGATGGGAATGTTAAAGGGAAAGAAAAGGTTAAACCTAAACCCTCTAGTTCTCATAAACATATTGTTGAAATGGAGTTAAAGTTGGAGAGTTCTAAAGGTTCTGAGAAGGATATCCCAGAGGAAGAGGAAGGGACAAATTTTGGGGAATTTAGCTCAAATTTGGAGGGATATCTAGAAACAAAAGGAAATTTTGATAAAGAAAAGGAGGAGGATACTTCAGAGGGTAACTCAGAACAGAGCATCTCTAACAATGAAGGTAATCACACTATGTCTGGGGGGAGCATTAAGACAAAGATAACTTAACTAATGATCCAGTTACTATGAAGGATGTGGATAATATGGTTATGGATTCTACTCCTGCTATGGAGATTGGGGAACAACAAAAGGAGGATCCAGTTCAGCAAGAAGCCCCTATTGAAAATAGAGAGGAGGTCCAGATGGATAGGAAGGAACAAATGGATAAGGTTGATTCCCCTTTACATGAGAGTACTGATGACATTTTTGATTCACCGCAGAGGGACAACAAGCTTTCCTTCTTACATTCTGCAAAGCTCAAAGAGGACTCTATTCTCCAAGTTGATTTTTGAATCTATAATGAAATTATGGGGTTGAAGAAGAAAGTGGAAATAATGCAACACAACTAGGATGTTGATTGGGCCATAATTAATCACTTGGAGGTGAAAATGGGAGATATCCCTAAAAAACTTAAAGATTATGAGTTAAATCTTAGAATGCTCATCAAGAAAAGTAGTACAAACATGGAGCAGGTAACATCAAGCATTTGTGCCACTATAGCTAGCCTTGGAAAAAGAGTAAATGAAGACAATATTTCTTTGCAGGGCCTGAGTAAGAGGACAAGGCAGAGTTTGAGGAAGAAAGCCTTGCAAGCTACTATGACTTCAGCTACCACTTCCATTTAGAACACTGCTATGATCAAGAGGGAGGCTGTCAAGATGAACTGCAATAGAAGCTTTGGGTCTTCTGTGCTGATTCTGTTTATGTATAGGTCCTTTATCTAGTCTATGTTTTTGGTTTTGGTTTCTGGTTCTAGTCCTATTTTTTGGTAAAAATTTGTTTCAGGTTCCAAGTCCTTGTAAAACCTGGATACTTTTATTGAACTTTGCTAGTGGTTTCAGTTCCCTATAAAACCTTATTTTCTTTCTACTTTTCTGTAGGTTTCAAGATTGTTCATGGTGGTCTTAATTGCCTATATTTCTTGTTTTTGTTAAAGGGTTTTGGGGCCCCTTCAAAACCTACTTTTACCATAATCTAAAACTAAGAGGGAGGGTGAATTAGTTATCCAAGGTTCTAATTTACAAATAAAACTTTCACATATTTGTGAACCCATATCCATAAAACATTTTCATCATGCATGCATCCATTAGATTATGCAATCACTTAACTTTTATGTTACTATCAAATCAATTTTTAGAAATGTAAACATGAAACATAATAAATTCAATAACATATTTTACACTAATTTAATATGGAAATGCAATTTAGGAAAATCCATCAGTAACATGCTACTCATTCTCACTCTTCTGAAGTGATACCCTATGAAAGGCCAACCATGTTAAAGGTTATAATACACACTGTTAAATGTGACCCGATTAAAGTATTTCAATCACCATGTTAGGATTGATCCTTGTTAAAGGACTGTAGACCATTCACTTGGAATGTCACCTAGTTAAAGGATTTACAAATGACTATTAGGTCAACCTTAATCCAAAGGATTTACCCTAGATTGATACAATGATTAGAGAGTAGTAGTAAGGCTTGATCTGATAACAACTTACAACTTCATTTGAAAATTCAAAATCTCTATTTTAGTCCTCTATTCTACTTGGCTTTCACACTCTTTAGCTTTGATAGCTTTTTTATCCTTCAAACATCCATACCCTTAAGCCTTCTTTCTTTTTTTTCCAATGCAGTCTCTTCTCTTAGATCATTGAATGAAGAAAATACCCTAGACTCCTTGTCTTCCTTAGGTTCTCACACATCAACTCTTGCTTCTAACCAACCATCTCTATAAAAAGATAATTAAGATATTTTTTCATTCATCCTCCATAATCCATTTTAGGGTTAGGTTAGATTAGATAGGATTCAATGAATCTACCCCTCATTTCATTTTATTCCATTCTAGAGATTTCTCCTTCAATCCTCTTTGAATTCAACTCAAAATGGTTTATCTTGGATACTTTGCCCCTAGCTCATCAATCTTATCTTCCACATGGTTCACACAATCTAAAAAATCCAACTTGTCAGCTCAGATTCATTGAATTCTCAATCTTTCTCATAATGCTGACACTCGGCATTAACTAGCTTCTAATGCTTGGCACATAATGTGTTTCTCAAAATCCACTATCAAAACACTCGGCACAAAATAAAGTTTATCGGTGCTCAGCATCAACTAAATTTTACTCAACTTACACTCTTTCATTCGGCTTACACTGAAATTGAATTTTCTCAGGCTCCAACTAATTTTTTGCTCGACTTGCACTAACTTTTGTCAACACCTAGTATCCACTCGGTCAGGCTTGGTAGAAAAAGTTTTTTTAACCTTTTCTTCTAAACTTACTCAGTGTAACCAACCTTTAAAACCTTAAGTAGATTATCAATGCACTATAATATCACTATTTTAACTAATTCTTGTATTCCTTTTTCATATCATAATTCAACCTTTCCTTTAGGTGCTATTGTTACCTTATTTGATCAAATCCTCTTCATCAATCAAACAAATGTTGGTACTTAAATCATATAAGCAATTGTCTTACTAGCAAGTAGCAGGTTTGACATCAGTGAAGAAATAATGATTGAAACATAGTTAGCGTACTTGTATCAATTTATTTTCAATAACCTTGATTAACAATGAAGTTCTTAAAATATCAAGGGATGGAAAGGGGTTTTCCACTAACTTTCACCTCTAAATGACTTTTCCAATTGTACAAATGATAAACATAAAACTTGGTGGAGAATCAATAATAAAACATGATAAATAATGAGGTTGTAGAGGAAAATAACATTAAACCACAACCTTATCAACTTCCAAACTAGTTATCTTCCAACACCAATAACTATAGTACATCTATCAGCCAAGGTGAGCAATGAAAGGATAACACTCATCCATTTTATAGGAAAAATAATACCTCTCCATCTATATCAAATACTCCAACTCAACAAGTCTCATACAATCAGGCCCCTCCACCAAAGGGATATAGGTTTACCATTGTGCCAAAAGTTTATACTCCTATAGGTGACACATGTGAAAGATTATCATTAATGCTCTTAGTTGATGAGCTCATTATACTATTATGGGATAGACTATATGAGCCATGTGTCAAACCCACATGGTGGAACAAAAATAACTTCTACACATACCATTGAAACCAGGGACACCTCACTAACAACTACATGGCTCTAAAGGGGGTTATTCAAAATCTAATTGATAAAAAATCTTTGAGGTTAATGGTCTCTATACCAATGAAGACTATACCAATTTTCAAACTCCCTTAATGATTCATGAGAAGGAATAATCTTCAAGCACTAACCAAACTAAAACTACAAATGAAAAGGTTACCTATACTAAAAACTATGACAACATAATTAGTATGTTGTCAAGAGTTGATGGCATTGTTAATGTTATAATTGTCAAAGATAAACATAAAAAAATAACCTTTGAATGTTATTACCCAAGGATGAGCCTTAGAAGTAGTTTTAGCAGGGGTAATAACCAATTTAGAACTAGCAACTACAAGCTCAGCCATGACCAAGTATAACTTGGTTAATCAGTTGCGCAAACCTCTTGTGCATGTCTTAATCTTTGAGTTACTATAGATCTCTCCATTTCACAAGGAAATATTAACCAAAGTCTTAATACCTAACAATGTGAATAGACTCCAAAATATGGTTACTAATCTTGGCATGCCTCAATACATGTCCTTTTCCACACAAGATGACATGGCCCTGTCTCATCCCTAAAATTTCCCAATACACATCGAGGTCTTCATACACATGAGCCAAGTTAAAAGAACCCTAATAGATGGAGTAGGATTAATTATTTTCATCTTGAGTCTTTTAAAGGCACTAGGCTATGTCAAAAATGTAGTTGACCCAACCAAGAAAATCATTATCAAAGCTTACAATGACTAGAAGGCATCTTCCAAAGGGATGGTTATTTCTCCAATAAGAGTTGGTCTGGTCATCAAAGAAACCATTTGTAGCATTTTAGATTTAAAGATGACTTATAATATTATGTTGGGAAGACCTTGGATTCATGGCATGTAGATTGTTCCCTCCACCTACCATCATTGTCTTAAATTTTTGCACATGGACAAGCAGGTAACCATAATAGGAGATCTAAAATATACACAATAATATAACTCCTTGGTTCCTCATAATAGGGAAGGAACTTCCATAGACACTAGAGAAACTACATAATTCCTTTCCACAGAAACTTCAAACTAAAGACATCACACAAAAATAGATGACAATAACCCCATGCAAAAGAATGGCCCTAACTACTTTACTACTACAACTAATGGAAAAGAGAAAGTGGGTTATTATGATTCTACAAACAATTCATCCCTCTCCAAAAAAGAGAAAAAATAATTTCACTATGCAAAAATGGATAGTTTAATGAAAGAATTCGAAAAGAAGTCTTAAATTGGGCATAAAGGTATGGGAGAATACTTAGTATCTCTATTTGACTTACCCACATCTCTAAAAGATTATAGTAAACCATCCTCAAACACGCTTCCTCAAAAATACAATGAAAAAAAATTCAGAGAGGAAAGTTCATCATCGAAAAACAACATAAAAGAAGTTGAAAATAAAAGAATCCAAAAATGTGGATATCTCTCCCCACCTCTTCAAAAAAGGTAAAAAATTAATGGATAAGATGGGATACCTAGGGACAGGACCCCTAGGAAAAGGAAAAGGTATACTTGAGCCTTTATAAGCCATATTCAAATCTAGAAAGCTCAAGATAGGTCTAGGTTAAATGGAAAAACAACTTGATGGGGTACCCATTTATTCCTCACCACAAAATCTAGATAATCCACTTCTGAGGCATCATAGTTCATCTTCAACTAAATCAATTTGGGTGCCCAAAATTCAAATAGACACAAATCATTCTACACCTGAACTAGACATTGTCAATGTGGCCTTCTCAAAATTCCAAATAATAGGTGAGCTTCTATTAAGTAGTAACAATGATGATTCAAATGTGGGGGAATGGGATTCCTTGTCAAAAGCTTCATCCATCCAAGATAAGGAATATGATGTATTCGTGTATCTTCTCCAACTAACTCAATAGAACAAGAGTTTGATTCCATCTTAGGCTCTAGTCACACTCAATAATTAATTACTTCAAATCAAGGGAATTAGCCCATATCTCCAAACCAAGTGAACATTATAGGAAAATAAAGTGAACTCACACCATTCGACGATACATAGCCTAATGATGAATTTAACTTCTAGAAAATATTCCCACACTTATTTCCCCAAGAAGAAGAAGAAGAAGAAAGCAGAGAAGAATATAGTGAATCATTCATTGACCCTAGTAATCTAGAACATCTAGAACAAGAACATGTCATCAAACTAACTGATAGAATGTTTGAGCCATCCAATCAGGTTCTGTCTTTGAACCCTACAAAACTAAATTAGCCCTTTGAACCATTATCCTTGATCTACCATGAACTTATCAATTAGGACTTATCCAAAACTAATATTGAGCTTACTGTTGACATAGACCATGACATAACCATATACCCAAATGTGGTTGAACCATCTTCAAAGCCAAAATTAAGCAGTGAATTGATGGATAGAAAATATATCAATTATCTCAGTCATAAGAAAATAAATGAAAGGTATACTAATATGAACCACCTTGTGTTAATAATAGATGAAAATTAAATAAAATAAGAGATAATGTATCTCATGGTAAAAGCCCAACTATGGCACCTAACGATGGGATACTTTATGCATTACTAGACCATTTTGAAGAGAGATCTTCAATCTTGATAGAGCCAACATTAAAAGATCCTAAAATAATCCATCTAGCAGTGTCTTTGACATCTGTCAAAAGAGAAGACTTCATTTAATTCTTTAAATAAAGGAAAATTATTTTTTCCAAGTCATATGTTGACATGTGCTTAGATCCTAACTTTATCTTACATCATCTTAACATAGCACCTATAAAAAAATCCATGAAGCAAAACCTCATAATAATGCATCTTCATATAACATTATTGATAATGGTTGAATTAGAAAAGCTCCTTTAAATAGGATTCATTAGACCATTGGCTTGTGCATTATGAATTTCTAATATTGTCCCCATTTCAAAAAAGGATAATACTATAAGGATTTGCATTAATTTCAAAGATGTAAATAAGGCATGTCCCAAAGATGACTTTCCACTTCCAAGCATTGATGCCATTATAGATTTAATAATAGACTATTAATTGTTCTCATTAATGGATGGACTTTTTGGCTACAATCAAATCCACATAGCTCTAAAGGACCAAGAAAAGACAACATTTACTTGTGCTTAGGGAATATTTTGTTGGAATGTTATTCCCTTTGGTCTAAAGAATTTAGGGCTACGTATTAACAAGCCATGACTACCATCCTCCATTATATGATCCACACAATAATGGAAGACTATGTGGATGATATTTTATCCATTTCACATACCTGAGAAGAGTGCATTCCAATTTTATAATAATTATTCACACATTTGGAAGCCTTCAAAGTTAGACTTAATCCAAAAAAAGTGTTCATTTAAGGTACAGTATGGAAAGCTATTGGGCTATATTGTCTCTACCAAAGGAATAGAAGTTTATCCAAAGAAGATGCAAGCTATCATAGAAATGAAGGCACCCAAAATATTAGTAGTTGAGATCTCTCTAATCACTAAGAAGATTCATCTCCCAGTTGGGTGAGAAATGTAATTCTTTCACCTATCTTCTATGCAAAGGCAAATTCTTCAAATGGGATGAGTAGTGTGAAGCAACCTTCAGCTTACTCAAACAATACTTAATGAATCCACCCATTTTGGTGTCACTAATTCCAAGAAAACCATTATTTTTATGTGTTTCAGTGACTGAGAAATCACTAGTGGTACTTTTGGCACAAGAAGATGACTGAGGTAAAGAAAAGATGATCTACTACATCAGTATATCCTTAGTCAGCTATGAGCTTGATGCAGGAGCATCTTGCATTGAAAAATTATTGAAAAAAAAAAAAAAAAAAAAAATTTGAAAAAAAAAAAAAAAAAATTCTGGAGGAGAGAGAAAGTGACGAAAATAGAAAGAAAATAATTTTAAATTTTGAAAATAGGAAAAAGTGGAGAAAAGAGGAATTTCTATTTTCAAGGTGTATGGGTGGCATAAATAGAAAATAATAAAAATAGTTGTCATTCCATTAATCGAGGTGTGTAGGTGGCATTTTAGAAGTTTGTGGAAAGTTCCTTAAATCATGTATTTAATATTTGTTGGGTGCTTAGTTGTATTTGGGTGGGAATTTAATATTTATTTAAAGGTAGTTGTATTTACCTTTTTATCCCACATTGGTTGTGTTTGTAATGTCTTGGGTTAGAAGTGCCTATTTAAGAAAGGTCTATTATCATTTGTAATCAAGTTCAAGAAATAGAAGCTCAAGGAGTAGCTTGAGGAGTGGAAGCTCAAGGGGAAGCTTGAGGAGTAGAAGCTTGAGAAGTAGAAGTTGTGGAAGGAGAAGCTCAAGGAGAAGCTTGATATCATCTTGTGGGTGTTGTAAGGATCTTCAAGTATAATAAAATTGCTTGTGAAGCATTTTGTTTATTTCTCTTGGTCTTCATATTGTTTCTTTCTTGATTGTGAGTGGGTAAGGGTGGTGTGGCCCTCTATCAAGTGGTATCAGAGACATACCTTCATCAGATCTCAATTATACTTGTATAGAAAGGGTATGCCTAGTAGTAGTTTTTTCTTTCCAAAAACTATGCAAGTATCTACTATCCCACAAGATCAAAATCATAGCTAAGATAGACCCTTTAAAATATTTTCTAATTAAAATGGCATTGAATGGTAGGTTGGAAAAATGGGTGATGGTCTTAAGTGAGTTTGACATTGAATATGTAGATAGAAACTCAATCAAAGGACAAGCCATTATTGATCAGTTAGCAGACTTGCCATTAGAACATTCACATCTCATTGAAGTTTATTTTCCAAATGTGCACATCTTAAACCTAGGACTGATGTCATGGAAGCTATATTTTGATGGTTTTTACACTCATCATGGATCAAGGGCCATAATTGTGTTCATCATTCCTCAAAGAGTAGCTATTCTTGAGTCGTATAAGTTGTTAATTTCTTGTACCAATAATATTACAAAATATGAAGCCTTGGTTATTGGTATTAAGCTAGCTTTAGAATGAAAATTATAAGACTTGAATATATATGGAAACTCTCAACTAGTCATAAACCAAGTCAATTATATTTACCAAACCAAAGATGGCAATTTGCTTCCTTACAAACAAATGGTGGATGCACTAAAGGGATGATTTGTAACTATAACATCTAAGAAAATTAGTAGAGAGAAACAAAGTTGAAGATGCCATTGCTACTTTGGCTTCCTTACTTCAACTACTAGATTAGAATGCATGCTATGAGTTCTTGGTAGAAGAGGTGGTTCAACTTGTGTTTCCCATATTGAATCCCACATTGTTTTCCTCTTGGTTGATCAAGAATTAGCTTAGTATAGTCCCATTTACACTTACCTCAAAGATAACCTTCTACCCATTAACAAATCCTAAAACTAGAAAAGAAAGTTCAAAAGATGAAATTCACATTACATTTTAATGGCTAAAACATTGTGTTGTAAAGGTCTTGACAAAACTATATTTAGATGTTTAGAAAAAAAAAAGAGTCTAAAATTGCCTTACATGAGGTTCATAAAGGAATTTGTGGGTCTCATTCCAATGGCTTTACCCTTTCCACGAAGATTCTTAGGATGGGTTACTTTTGGCCCATAATGGAAAAGGACTCCATTGAACTTGTAAAAAATTGCAAGAAGTGCCAAATTCATAGCAACATGATTCACATGCCTACCCAAGAACTTCATTAATTGATAACATCATGATCTTTCTATTAGTGGGTATTTAATTTAATTGGCATGATACATCCAAACTCCTCCAATGGCCATAAATGGATCATCAAATTAATAGAATACTTCACCAAATGGGTAGAGGCAATGCCACTTGCCAATGCCATAGGAAAACAAATTTCTCTAATTATCCTTAACCATATCATTTGTAGATTTGGCATACCCCAATGCCATCTTGATAGACAATTCCTTATACTTCAAAAAATTAAATCATTGATGAGTTATGTAAAAGATATCATATCATTCACCACTCGTCTTCAATTATTTTTTCCTCAAGGGAATGGTAAAGCAAAGACCACCAACGAAAATAGAGAGAGAGAGAGAGAGAGAGAGAGAGAGAGAGAGAGAGAGAGAGAGAGAGAGAGAGAGAGAGAGAGAGAGAGAGAGAGAGTATTTATTTCTACATGACAACACCAACCTTGAAAAATATCTTTCTACAAATTATTTTAGCTTTATCTACATAAAGAGTGTGATATTTTGGTATGAGGCATCCCAACTAGGATAATAGCACTAGCACCTTTTTACACTTCCCTAAACAACACAAGTCCTTCAATGGGGGAAAAGGGCTATAGATGTGATGCAAGTAATGGGTGTAATTAGAAAAATACACTATCTATTCCTTCCTTGATATTCTCCTAATCTCTACCAATTCTTCATCGAGTCCCTTAAGACCTACTACTTGCTAGATATGTGGTGAATTTCCCTTCTAGTCCTTCATATCCACCTTCCAAATCCACCTCTACCTTCTAGGTACACAACAAGCCTTCAAAAGGAAACCAACATCAACTTACACCTCACTTCCTTGCACCCTCTAGGATCTCAATCATTCCTATACTTCCTTACATATTCTTTCATCTCCCCACCAAGTTTCAATACCAACCAATAGGTTTTGGTCACTCTCCTAAGCTCAAAAAACAAATTTCATTAGGAGACCTAATTTGGGGCTCTTCCTTGTAGCCCTATCCTACTGTCTTGTCCATAAAAGTCACAAATATTGTAAATAAGTTATCAAATATATTTAGGAATCCTTCATAAGTCATTTATCCCTAAAAAAATCCAAAAGATGGTATTTGGATTTTTCCTCCTTACCCCTATACTAGTGGGCCCTAATTCAGGTCTATTAAGGGCTAATAGCATAGTTTGTTCTAAAACTTGCTTAGATCTATAACCCACTTCAAAAATTGTCATGTAAACCCCTATTTAATCTCAAAAAATATCTAACTCCATGGTTTCAAGCATTCATTCCACCTCTATTGTTCTCTACAACATTCTCCTTGACTATTTGCTCACTAAGCACATGGAGATGCTTAGCTTACTGACCTCCAAAGAACACCAAGCTGGTGGGTAGTGTGAAAAAAGATTATAAAAACATGGGCTCCATCTTATCCCCATTTTTCACACAAATTTTCATGGTTTTCCACTATGGGGTTTAGGAGGGAGAGTCAATTTTGCTTCCAAAACTGAGTTGCAAGTTAGGGTAACCAATGAACAAAAAAAAGAAAAAACTTTATTCAAAACCTATCTACTATGACCAAATTCTTTAGTACATCCTCTACAAATCTAAAAGGCAACTATATATATTGAAAACATGTATAAACCAATACCAACTGTAAGTAAATGTCAAACTATACTTATTGTCCTGTACAAACTTTCCCACCAAAAACTTGAAAATTCTTATTGCATCAAATCCTCTATTCAACAACTTTTTTGGAATACAAAAAAATATAGGTCTTACATTTGACCTTTCACCTTCTTAAATTCTTGATTGATCATTCAATGGCCATGACTATTGGCCTTCCAAAACTTGTCAAAAAATTGCAAAAATTGGTCAACAACAAAAATTGTTGCATGACAACTTTGCATCTTTTATTTCTTCTAACATCTAAATACCTTCAAATGGATTCAAGTGCATGATAAAATTTAAGAAACTTATTACAAACATGAAAATGCATGTTTTTGGTCAAATCTCATCATTGACCAACATTGGCTGACCCAAACCTTGAACATAGTCATTATTACAAACATGAACAAAAATTACTTAAATGAACACAAAAGATGCGTGAAACCTAACCGATTGCTTTGTGTCAATCTTAGACACTTATTATCATCCTAACATATCAAATTTGTGGTTTGATATGTCTTTTTAGGGCCTTAGGCCCCTTCACTATACTCCCATAGCTGAAAAATTCAAGTCTCTTGAGTTGCAATGTGTTGGAGAGTGGTGTCGTGCTTCTTAATGTCTTCCTTTGTCATCCATATTGCTTCTTTCTCTAGTAGGATTTTCCATTTCACTAGGTACTCCTTGTAGGTTGTATTTCTTTTCTTCTTGATTGTGTTGGTGTCCATTATGCACTCCCATTACAATGATTTGTTAGGTGTTAAATCCTTCACCCATTCTTTCTCAGAATATGCCTTGTTGTTATTGTCCAGACTCATGCTACTACGATCCCCTTTGAATAATGTAAGGTCTGCCACATTGAAGATAGGTGAGATACCTATCCCTTGTGGTAATTCAAGCTCATATGCATTGTTTCCATATTTGTGCAAAATTTTGTATGGGCCAATTCTCTTCATTTGGAGTTTACTACTTGGTCCCTTAGGTAACCTATCTTTGTTAGGAATGTCATGACTAGGTCACCAACCTTGAAATGAATCTCCTTCTTCTTCTAATTTTCCATGTCCTTATATTTGGCCACTAACTTTTGTAGATGATGTTTCACTTGGTCATGCAATGTCCTCATTAGCTCTACAAGTGTCTCTCATGTGGCACTTCTTGACTTCATTTCATGTATATCCCTTTGTTCCAGGGGTCCCCTTGGGTGAAACCCATACACTAACTCAAAAGATGTTCTCCCTATGGATCTTTTAATTGAGTTATTGTAGGCATATTCTACATGACTAGTCATTTGATCCCAAGTCAGACCATGACGCTTTGTTAAAAAGCTAAGTAAATTTCCTAAAGACCTATTCACTACCTCAATTTGGCCATCAGTTTGAGGGTGATAAGTTGATGAATAGTCTAGATGTGTGCCAAGCTTCTTCCATAATGTTCTCTAGAAATGTCTGATAAATTTTGTGTCTCTATCAGTCACTATAGTCATTGGAATCTTATGAATTCTTAACTATTTATTTGAAGAAAAGGTTTTCATTTTGAGAGGCATCATGATTTCTCTTGTAGGGGATGAAGTGAGCCATCTTTGTGAACCTATCCACTACTACTAACACCATGTCTACTCCCTTGACAGTTTTAGGAAACCCAAGCACAAAGTCCATTCGTATACTATCCCAAGGTTTTATACGTATTGGTAAGGGTTGATATAATCCTACATTTGATAATGTCCCTTTGGCCCTTTTAAAAATTAAACAAATTTCAACATATCTCCTTACCTCATTCTACATTCTAGGGAAATAGTAAAATCTTTCCACTTATTCTAATGTCTTGTCTTCCCCAAAATGACCTCTAAGTGCACCGTTGTGATTTTCTTTGACAATGTTTTCCCTCATTGATAACTTAGGGATGCATAGTATGATAACTTTGAACAATAGAGCATCCTATAGCACATAATCAAAGAACTCACCATGGAAAGTGTTAGCATAATCCAAACAAGTCCTCTAAGCCTCCCTAAAATTAGAGTCTTTCTTAAAAAGGTCTTTGATCTAATCCAATCCCACACTCTACAACTTGATTTCTTGAATTGCAAGTATCCTTCTACTCAAAGCATCTACCACCTTATTGGTAGTCCCCTTCTAGTGTTTTATAGAAAAGGTAAAGGCTTGGATAAGTTCCACCCATTTGACATGTCTATGATTGAGCTTGTCTTGTCTATTTAAGAAGTTGACGACATCGTTATCAATATAAACTATAAATTATTTTGGCATGAGATAGTGCTTCCATTTCTTCAAGGCTTATACTATGTAGTGTAGTTCAAGATCATAAGTAGAGTACTTCTACTTTGTTTCATTCAACTTCTCTGAGAAGAATGCAATGGAATGAATTTCCTAACTTAGGACTATTCCTATAGCATTTTTACTAACATCACACTCCACAGTAAATACCATATCAAATCTAGGTAACATTAGGGTGGGAAATTTTATGACCTTCTTCTTCAAAAATTAAAAACTCCTCTCTATTGTTTTAGTCCACTTGAACTTGCATTTGGACCCTCCTTTAATGGTATCAACTATGGGAGCTACTATCCCATTGAACCCTTTGATAAATTTCCTATAAAATGTAGCTAAGCCATGGAATCTCCTAACATCCCCCACTATATTAAGACTAGGCCAATTCAAAATAGCTTCTATCTTACTAGGATCCATTTTTAGGTAACCTTTTGAAATCACAAACCCCAGATAAACTAGTTCAAATTTTAAAAACTCACACTTTTCCAAATTGATGTGTAACATTTCTTCATGTAATTTCCTCATCACCATTCTAAGATACTCTAAGTGTTCTTTTTTTCTCCTACTAAAGATTACAATGTCATCCAAATAGACTATTACAAATTTACTAATGAATTTCACTAATACCTCATTCATCAATCTCATAAAGGTGATAGGAGCATCACTCAAACCAAATGACATTACTAACCACTCATATAGTCCTTCATTAGTCTTGAAAGTTTTTTTCAATTCATCTCCCTACCTGACTCTAATTTGGTGATATCCTAATTTTAAGTCAAGCTTGGATTATACACATGAATCTCATAGATAATCCATTAGATCTTCAATCCTAGGCATGGGAAACCTATACATGATTGTAATCTTATTGATTTCTCTTAAATCAACATATAGCCTCTATTTACCATCCTTCTTAGGTGCCAAAAATGAAGGGGATGCACATGGACTCAAATTCTTCGTCATTAATCCTTTGTTTATTAGTTCTAACACTTGCCTACTTCATTTTTTTGGGGTGTGAGATTGTAGGAAAGTTTGTTTGGAAATGTTGCACTAGGTACCAAATCAATTTGGTGGCTTATGCCCTTGATAGGTGGTAATTCCTTTGGTTTTTCCTCTGCAACTAGTGAGGGGTATTTCCTTAACAATTCTTCAACCTTTGTAGGTAGTGACTCTCTATCCTTAACCTCATCCTTTGGCTTTTATATTAGGGCATACCCCTAAAAAAATCTTCCTCCTTGGTCAGCTGAAAGAATTCTTTACCTCTAATTAGTCTAATTGCATTGTCATCATTATCTTTCACCATGTGATCAAGTGGTGGATCTATTCTAAACTACATGCCACCTTTTTCTATCAAATAGGTGTTCTTCTTCCCATTGTGTTGATCTTTCAAATCATATTTCCATGGTCTTCCTAAGATTAAATGGCATGCATCCATAGGGATAATTTCACATAGGACTCTATCCTCATATTCACCTAACTCAAAATCTACCCAAGCTTGCTCTTCTACTATAAAAATTTGGCTCTTATTAAACCATGAGATTTTATTGGGGGCTACATGGGGTAATCTTTTGAGTTTACATTTCTCAACCATTTCCAAAGATACAACATTCTTTGTGGATCCAAAACCAACTATGATTTTGCATAGCTTACTATAGGCCTTGCCTTGAGTTTTGAAGATAGACTTTCTTTGTGGTGGCTCTGACTTCAAGGGCATCTTCAGCATAGTCCTTCTTAGAATCATGTTCTCTCCATCAAATATTGGCAATGTACTCCCAACTTGTGTTACACTATTACTACTACAATCCTCATCATTCATGAGTAACTACTTCCTTCTATCCATAGCATTGTTAGGGGAATTTGTGGTTTTGAGTGGGCATTGGGCCATTGTGTGACCTAGTTTTCCACAAGAGTAACACTTCAAGATTTTATTGCCTCTTCCTTTTCCACCTTAATATCCTCTACCTTTTCCAAATGGTCTCCTCTAACCTCTGAATCCTTGGCCACCCTTGTGAGAACTTTCACCCTTGTTACCATTGTGTTTCCTCTGTTCATTATGTTGATGGTCTTCTAGTCTCCTATCTTAGTTTCTAGGAAAGTTTCCTCTGCCCTTTTGCTAATTATTTCTTCCCCTTTTTCCCTAATTTAATTCTCCTACCTTCTCTTTATCTTCTTCTCAATCTTAATAGCCAACTGAAAACATTTTACCACTGTATTAGGGAATAATGTGGTTATTTCTTCCTGAATATTATATCTTAGGCCCATTAGATATCTATCTACCTTTACACTCTTTGGTTATATCATCCTTGACCTTATACATAGCCTATGAAATTCATTAGTATACATGCTCACTTTCAGCTCCTTCTACCTCAATTTGTGTCTTCTCATATATAATTGGACTTCATAGTCCGTAGGAACATAGGTTTCCCTAATCCTATTTGACATTACCTTCCATGAGGTAATCTTGTTCTTTCCCTCTCTTTTTCTTTCTTCTTGCATTAAGTTCCACCAAGTGAGGGTTTCTCCCTTCATCCTTCACTGTGCTAGGCTAACCTTATTTCCCTCTATTATCCCATGGAATTCAAAGTGACTCTAAAGAGCCTCCATCCAATCCATTATAGCATCAAAGTCCATCTTCCCCCAAAAAATTGGAGCGTCAATTGATTTTCTACCAAAATATTATAAGGATTTTATGAAGGTTTTTAGGTCTATAGGAATTTTTTCATACTCATCATCCACATATTTCTCCTCTTTCTCTTCAATCTCTCATTCTCCTTTATTGAGATCTTCCGCAATCTTCTCTATAGTCCTCTCTACTGCCCAATCTTGTTTTCCAAATTTTCAAGCCTCTCTTTCAACAGCCTCTTCTCATCTTTTTGTTCTTGTTGCTCCTTTTCTATCTCTATATTCATCACCATCTTGTTCTTCTATAATGTAGAACATTGATCTAGTGCAAACATCCAATCTTCAAGCTCCAAGTTGAGCTCTGATATCACTTATGATGCAAGTAATGGGTGTAATTACTAGAATACACTCTATATTCCTTCCTTGAGCTTCCCCTAATCTCTACCAATACTTATTCAAGTCCTTTAGGACCTACTACTTGCTAGAGATATGGTGAATGCCCTTTCTAGTCCTTCATATCCACCTTCCAAATCCACCTCTACCTTCCAGGTACACAACAAGCCTTCAAAAGGCAACCAACATCAACTTACACCTCACTCCCTTGCACCCTCTATGATATTATGGATTTATATACTCCCTTACACTTCCTTCCATCTTTCTACCAAGTTTTAAGACCAACCAATGGGTTTTGGGCAATCTCTTAAGCTCAAACAACAAATATCACTAGGAGACCTAATTGGGGGCTCTTCCTTACAACCCTATCCCACTATCCTATCCATAAAACTCAAAAATCTTATAAATAACCTAATAAAAATATATAGTAATCCTTCATAACTTATTTATCCCTAAAAAACTCTGAAATATTGGAATTGGGTTTGTCCTCCTTACCCCTAAACTAGCTACCCCTAATTTAGTCCTATTAAGAGCTAATAGCATAGTTTATTCTCAATCTTTCTTAACTCTATACTCCACTTCAAAAAGGACCATGCCAACCCCTAGTTCATCTCAAAATATCTCTAACTCCACGGTCTAAATAATTTCTTCCACATCTATTATTCTCTGTAGCATTCTCCTTGACTATTTTCTTGCTAAGCACATGGAGATGCTTAACCTGCTAACCTCCAAAGAACACCAAGCTGGTTGGTAGTGTGAAAATAAATTATAAAAACTTGTTCTCCATCCTACCCCCCCTTTTCATACCAATTTTTATGGTTTTTCATCATGGGGTTTAGGAGGGAGAGTCCATTTTGCTTCCAAACCATAGTTGTAGGTCAAGGTAACCAGTGAACAAAACCAAAGAAAAGCTTTATTCAAAACCTATCTACCATGACCAAATGCTTCAATACATCCTCTAAAAATCCAAAAGGTAACTATTTGTCACAAAATTTTGCACCCTCATCCAAATTTTTTACCTAAGGAAAACCTTGTAAAACATGGAAACAACCTCCAAGTTGTGGGACTTGAACTATGAGGTTGAGTCTCTAAAGAAGGACAGCTTCCTTTGCTATCAAGGTGAACCTAACTACACTTAGAGAAGAAAAGAGAGAAGGAATGTGTGAAATAAAATCTACCTACTCTAACCTAAGGGGTGATGCACCAAAATAGAGTGTTTGACTTTATCTCTTCTCACAAGTTCTCAGTTTACCAATTATAACCTCAAAGAATACAGATTTAGACCTTGCTTTATTCAACAACCACATGTAGATCAAAAAAAAAAGAATTCTATAGGAAGAGTCTTCACTTAATTTCATTCAAATGTCAAAAGTAGATACAATCATGCAAGTTGTAGAATATAGACAAAAACATTAACCATAGACAAAGAAATCTTGCATAGTGTGTTAATGGCCAAAAGAGACTCAGCAAAGGATTATAAAGGCTTTAGAGGCATGAGAAATTATAGTAGTATGCATAGAAGCAATACTAAAGATTCAAAGAAAGATCAACTCTTACAAAGATTACAAAATTTTCCTTTATATCTCAGGCATAACTAAGATATTTCTAACTAAAGTTACTCCACAACCACTACCATTAAATGCTCAGAGAACAATCAAAATGATCCAAACAATAGATTGATTTGGTACACTTGTAGAGGCATGAAAATCATGGAAACCCTAATCAGAGTAAACTCTAAATTGATAGAAATGACACCAATCAATGCATAGTCAGGGTAGATGGATAACTAGGTGATGAATGCATGCTTCTTTTACATTTACTAGGAATAGGGATGTTGAAAGTGATCTGTAGATGATCAAAAATCTGATCCACCATTAAATAGTGATTTTGTCTTTGCTACCAACATGCCAAGTTAGATATATTAGCAAGTCAATTATATTCAATGCTCACCATGTACCTTTCTTGCAATTTTACTAGTCGAAGACCCCTTTTCTTTTCTAGCTTGGATGAGTGAATCACCCTTACTTTGGTCATCCAAGGTTCTACAATCTTACGATCATCAAGCCATCTTATGGTCGGGGATATTCTTGATAAACTCTATAATCTTATGATCATTGGCTTCTTTTAACATCAGGCTTTCCTTAAATTTTTTTTGTGATACTAAAATCACCATGATGTTATGACAAAGCCTTGCCTTTGTGCCTTCAAAAAACCCCTATAGTTGCACCTATGATCTTATGAAAACCCTATTAGGATAAAACCATAGATAGAAATAACAATTACATGTAAATATAAACAATAACAAAAAATAATAGATCACATTAAAGAGAACACAAGACACCAAGATTTAACCTGGTTCACCCAATCCTGGGCTATGTCCACCAAATAGCAAGTCAAATATTATTATGATCCAATGATTACAATTTTTAATCCCTTACAACTCAATACCATCACAAGAAGCAATTTTTGCATCACCCACAATGAAAAAATCCCTAACCCTAAGCCCTTTTATACAAGTATTTTTGTTGCTTTAGGGTTAAAATTAGTTACAACATGTCAAGCATAAAATGTTGATAAAATAGCCCCAAAAAAAAAAATCTTGGGTGCTCTACCCCCAAACCCCTACTCAAGGCCTGGCCTAACCTCAAACCCCACTGAGGAATCATAGAGTATGTACAGTACTTCCATAATTAGTCAGCACAATCTAACAATCTCCCACTTGGGGACTGATCGGGCTCCGCATTAAACAATAATCTCCCACTTGGAGACTAATCTTTTAGCTATGTTGTTACTCCATGAGGCTCCCATTAGATCAAACCACCTTGGACTCTACTGTTCCTTTATGCCTATTTAGTTTAGAAGACCAACCGAAGTTGAAGAGGAGTTCAGCTTCTTCCTTGTTACTACCTTTGTAAACATATCCGTTGGATTATCATCTATATGTATCCTATCCAACTTTAAGTGTCCATTATCCAAAACTGACCGAATGAAATGGTACCACAACAAAATGTGTTTTGTCTTTGAATGCAGTGCTGAATTCTTTGCAAGATGAATGGAACTCTGACTATCTATAAAAAAATAATTATCCCTCTAAGGGTGTCACAATTCTTCCAAGAAGAATTGAAACCATATCATCTCCTCGGCTACCTCTATAGTAGCAACATACTCTACCTCTATAGTGAATAAAGCATTAACCTTCTGTAACCTAGAAACCAACTCACAAGTGCCCTACCAATAGTAAATACATAACCTATAGTACTCTACCTAGTATCAATATTTCCTACCAAATCTAAGTCAACATATCCCTATAAACCAATAGTAGAGCCCCCAAATTGTAAAAACTTACAAGATGTTCCTCTCAAATATCTAAGAATCCATTTGATTGCATTCTAATGCTCAATTCCTGGATGACTCATATACCTACTAACGATTCCCACTGCATGTGCAATATCTGGCCTTGTACATACCATAGCATACATCAAGCTTCCTATAGGTCAAGAATAAGGTACCTTGGACATCTTATCCTCCTCTTCTTGTGTCTTTGGACACATCTCCTTAGTCAACTTCAAATGACCAAGTAAAGGTGTCTTGACAGCTTTAGCATTCTCCATTAAAAAACATTGCAACACCTTCTCAACATAATCAACTTGAGATAGCATCAATTTCTTGTTCTTCCTATCTCTACAAATCTTCATACCAAGAATTTTTTTTGTTGCCCCTAAATTCTTCATAGAAAATGCATGTGCTAACTGGCATTTCAGCCCCTTAATGTGATCCATGTTAGACCTAGCTACAAGCATATAATCAAAATATAAACATAAAATAATGTAGTTTTCATCATCCAACCTCTTAAAGTAAACATAATGATCTGAATGACACCTAGTATATCCATGCTTATGCATAAAACTGTCAAAATTTAGATACCATTGCCAAGGTGCTTGCTTCAAGCCATATAAACTTTTCTTCATTTTTCAAACTAAGTTCTCCTTACCTTTGACCTCAAATCCTTGTGGCTAAGCCATATATATCTCATCATCCAAATAACCATGAAGGAAGGTTGTTTTAACATCAAGCTACTCCAAATGCAAATCTTCAATAGCCACAATAATTAAAATAGTGCGAATAGAAGTCATCTTAACAACAGGAGAGAATATCTCATCAAAATCAATGTCTTTTTCCTGTGCAAATCCTTTTACAACTAACCTAGCTTTAAATATTTTCTTACCTCCATCTTCTTCTTTTAACCTATAAACTCACTTATTCTATAAATTCCTTTTACCTACAGGCAACTTGCATAAATTCCATGTCTTGTTTTTTAGCAAAGAGTCCATTTCGTCTTTTATTGCAAACTCCCACTAAATCTTAGTATCCACTTGCATAGCTTCATCATAACATTTAGGTTCACCAACATCAGTTAGTAAAATATAATACAAAGAAGGAGAAAACCTTTCTGGAGGTCTACTTAACCTTGTTGATTGTCTAACATTCACTGGTGTGTGTGGTATTTGTTGTCATAGTTGTTGCACATCATGAGGAATTTCTAGAACATCATCTTTTGGAGTATCATATAGCACTACATAATTATCTTCTTTCTTCTCATGTTGCTAAAAAAGATCTTTTTACAACACTTTCTTATTGAATATGATATCCCTACTTCTTACAATTTTACAGTTTTCAAAATCCCAAGCTTATAACCAAATTCATCAATGCCATATCCAACAAATACACATTTCTTTGACTTAACTTCCATATTGGTTCTATTTTCAAAACCTATATGAGAAAATTTTTCAAAATCAAAGGTCTTAAGAAAAGCATAACTCACCTTCTTACCAGTCCATGCTTCCTTTAGAATACCATAGTCGAAAGGAGTAGAGGGACCTCTATTAATCAAATATATAGTAGTATTTATAGCCTCTTCCCACATGTTTAAGGGCAACCCATTATGTAACCTCATGCTCCGTGCATGCACCATTATTCTCTTATTCATGAATTTAGCCAGTCCATTTTCCTATGGAGTCCTTGGAATAGTTTTTTGTCTATGAATACCATCAGTGGAGCAATAATATTCAAATTCATGACTACAATACTCACCACCATTATCAAATCTTAGACATTTTAATTTCCTACCAGTCTCATTTTCAACTAAGCATTTCCATTTCTTAAAAGTTTGAAATACATCATATTTTTGTCTAAGGAAATAAACCCATACTTTTCTAGTTGCATCATCAATAAATGTAACATAATAATGAGAGCCACAAAGGTAAGATAACTTGTTTGGTCCCCATACATTTGTATGCACAAGCTCTAATTTCTCAAAATTGTTTTTCCTTCCCAGTCTTTGTAAAACTCACTTTCTTTTGTTTTCCACACACACAAATTTCATAGAAATCCAGATTAGCACATTTTAGAATTGGTAAAACTTTCATTGAATGAAGTGCATTCATACCTTTCTCACTCATGTGCCCAAGTCTATTGTGCCATAGTGCTATATCTGAATCTATAGTAGCTATTTGTTCTCCCTGTTCAACTATAGCAACTATTCCTAAACATTCATTTTTCTTTGAAACAATTAAAGTAGAAAAAATAATATGAATTGTATAAAGATATAAGGTTCCTACTTTCACACCCTTTGCTACTACAATAGAAACTTTTGAAACCTTCCATTTTTTATCATTAAAAGTAGCTACAAAATCCTCATCACTAAGTTTCCCTATTGAAATTAAATTCCTACTTAGCCTTAGAACATGTCTTACCTCATGTAGTAGCCAATGATTTTGATTCTACAACTTAATTTGTCCCTTTCCAACAATCTAACAGGGTTCATTATCCCCCAAATAAACAAGCCCAAAATCCCCTTGGACGTAATCAATAAAATAACCTCTATGAGGTGTAGCATGAAATGAAGCACCAAAATCTAAAACCCATGAATCATCAACACTTTCTAAAGATAGAGGCAAAGCATCCTCTTTAGGTTTGTTACTTACCACATTTTCCTCCTTCTCTCCATCTTGATTTTCCCCTTCATTTTTATTTTGAGTCTAGTAATCTTTCTTTTTATGCCTTGGTTTCCCACAATACAAGTAGTTGATTGGTCCTCTTGATTGAGACCTCTTTTGTTCTGACTTTCCTCTTGATTTTCCATGATTTTTGGAATTACTTCCTCTCTCACTCATTCTACCTCAACTCTGTGCATTCAAAGCACTTTCAAATGTATATTTACCTAAGGTTTTCCTATGATTTTCCTTACTTAAAATAACATCGATCACATCATCATATTTTAGAGTATTAGATCTAGAAATAGAATTACTCACAGCCATTACCAAGCCATTCCAACTTTCAAGCAAAGAAAACAAAATTAAGAGAGCCCTAATTTCTTCATCAAAATTAAGACCCATAGAAGAAAACTAACTAGTAATAGTATTAAACTCATTTAAATGATCCATGATAGATCCACCTTCTGTCATTTTCATAATAAATAAATGCTTCATGAGAAATACCTTGTTTGAAGCGGAGGGCTTTTCATACAATTTCTTTAGGGTTTCCATCAACTCTTCCATAATCTTTTCTTTTGTAATATTAAATGCCACTGATGGTTCCAAGCATAATAGAATGCTTCCAAGTACCTTTCTATCTAAAAGATCTCAGTCGTCATTTGTCATAGATCCTTGATTCTTGGTTTTTCCTTCCAATGGCTTCCATAAATCCTTTTGATAAAGATAGTCTTCTATTTGCATCTTCCATAACTAAAAGTTTTGCCCATTAAACTTGTCAACCCTCAGCTTACCCTTATTTTCCATTGCTCCCACTCAACTATGAGACTCCCACTCAACTGTGAGATTTTCTTGTAGAGGATAACTAAAAAAATGACCTCACTCTAATACTACTTGTTAGGATAAAACCACAGATAGAAATAACAATTACATGCAAATATAAATAATAATAATAAATAATAGATCACACAAAAGGGAAAATAATACACCAAGATTTAATGTGGTTCACCCAATCCTTGGGCTATGTCCACCAAATAGCAAGTCCAATATTATTACGATCTAGTGATTACAATTTATAATCCCTTACAGCTCAATACCATTACAAGAAGCAATTTTCACATCAGCCATAATGAAATAATTCCTAATCCTAAGCCCTTTTATACAATTATTTTTGCCAAGGAATTATGGAGTATGTATAGTACTTCCCTGATTAGTTGCCACAATCTAACAAACCCTACACTATAAGATTGCAATCCTTCTCACCACCACTTGTGACCATACATCTCTACAATGTTATGATAACTACATATCATGACATTGATGTCCTTCAAAAATGACCTCACGATCTTACACTAGATCATAAAATTATAACATGAAAACCTAGTCATGTTACCATAGCTCTAACTTTCACCCTCTATAATCTAGAGAATGGAGCCTGCCAAACTGACCATGTGAGAGGCTTCAACTAATGAAATTTTTGCTGTATCCCAACTAATTCTAACTCATCTTCTTTTCATTTTGTGGCTCACACAATGAAACATGGCCCACAAATTCACATGGCAGAAGATCTCTTTCCCACATCATACAATATTCTGACAAGAAATGGAATGCAGGAAAGTGATAGCCAATGAAAATTCATCTATATGCCATACACATCTACCACCCAGGCTTGACATACTTTGGCTAGGGCCCATAAGTAATAGGACCCACACACCCCATGGTAGTAAGGCACTTGCCCATGTCACATAAAGATAGAGTACTTTCATTATGCGGGAAAGCGCCCACTCTGGATCTATACAAGATCTGATAGTTTGAAAAGTTGTGGGGGAAAAAAAATGAACTTAGGAAATACAATAAGCCTTTTTGTTTAATTTATTTCATATTTCCATGGCATTTAAATATTTAAAGGTGGGGAGTGACCGTTTATCTTTTGAATTCAAATATGGAAATTTTGGCCAGAAGGCAAATTTAGCCAACAATTCTAGTGGTTCAAGGGGGATACAAGCTAGCTATGGATAGACCAATAGCCTGCACATCCATTTGTCTATAGATTCATAAAAATCATGAAGATGCACCCAGAACAGCCCTATAATTGCAGAAAACATACTCAGGAAACCTCAAAAACTACCTCTCTACTACTACAACTAGGAACCAAAATCCTCTGCAACCTCTATAAAACACATGTGCTCATGCACTTCTTGGAAAATAGAAAATAAGAAAGGAAACTAACCTAATTATATACAAGAGACATCATTTTTTATCAAAAGTGAGACCTAAGATATATTCCATTAACTGGAATAGGCAAAATTTCACCATTAGGCCTACTTAATTGAAAAGCATTGGCCTGTTTGCAGCTAATAACCACATAGGGACCACTCCATAGTGCATCAAATTTTGAGTGCCTCCCTAACTTTGCTCTTTCTACATTCCACTTGAGCACAAGGTCACCCTCTCTAAATATTATGACTTTAGCTTTCTTATCAAAGCTCTTTTTCATTTGTTGTTGATGTGTTTCTAGGGTTTGCATGGCCTATTTCCTTTTCTCTTCCAACTCCATTAGCTCTATCATTCTTACTGTCATGGCATCACTTTCCATTAGCTCCAACTAATGAGCCAGTTCTAGAGATGGGAATTCCAATGAAATTGGAAGTCTTGCTTCTCTTCCATAAACCAACACAGAGGGTGAATTTCCTATTGCCCTCTTAGGTGTTATTCTATCAGCCCACAGTGTTGTCTTCAATTTTGATGCTAACATCTTTATTTTTCCTCTATAGTCCTTTTGATAATCTTGATTACATTTTTGTTGGAAGACTCAACTAATCCATTACCTTGAGGATAGTAGTTTGAAGATGTGCTCAAGTAGACATTATGATTAACTGCCCATGCACAAATCTGAGCTCCAACAAAATATAGTACATTATCTAAAATAATGGTTGGAGGGGAACCAAACCTGGAAATAATTCCATCAAGAAATTTAACAATTGAAGATTTTGTGGCATCCTTCAATGCAACTGTCTCCTTCCATCTGGTGAAGTAATCTATAGCAGCTAGGATCCATTTGTGACTAAAGCTAGAAGGAGGATTGATAGGCCTATGAAATCCAATCCCCATTAAGTAAAAGGCTGGTCTACTTGAATGGGGTGAAGAGGAAGAGATGCAAGTCTTTTCTTACTAGAGAAGAAGGCACATTTTTTACACTTCCTCACATACCTATGACAATCATGGAATAGGGATGGCTAGTAGTAACCAACTCTCATAATCTTCATCATAGATGTCCTCGCTAAAAAGTGACCACTATCAAGGTTATCATGGAGCTCTTTAATCATCCTTTCAACTTGGTCTATATCAACGTATCTCAATAGGGCTCCATTGAAATCCCACCTAAAAAGAATACCATCAATTATGGCATAAGGAATTAACTAAAACCTATACTATCTCCTTTTAGTTCTATCAAATTCTTAAGGATATCCATTGCCTAAAAAGAAGGTCTTCATGTCATCCATCCAATTCCTTGGATTATCATTTCTTGCTTCTTGTTGTTCTATCAATACCATAGTGACTTCCTGATCTGATTCTTGGGATGAAATCATTTGTTTGCATATTCCCTTCCCTCTTACCAACTCGGTAATCTGAATGTCTATATCATACTCCATTACCTTAGTGATCCAACTATTTCTCTTCTCACTAATGTCTTTTCTTAAAATAAATTCCTTCACACTTGCATGGGGTACTATCAGGTGGATCTTGTTATGAGACAGAAAATGTCTAAATTTCTTTAAAGCTCTTATGACTTGAAAGGCTTGCTTTTCTACATAATTGTAAGTGTCTTCATGTTCCTTAAGCCCTTCACTAAAGAAGGCAATGGGATGCTCCCCATTATTATCATTTTCTTGAGTCAAAACAACAGAGATACTTGACTCACCACCTAAGGTATAAATGATGAAATCCTTATCAAAATTTGGGTTGATGAGAGTAGGGATGAGGCTATAGCTATTTTGATCTCTTCAAAACTTACCTTCCCTTCCTTGGTCCATGAAAATACTATATTCTTTTTAAGCATGGTAGTAAGATGTTTTTCCATGGTAGCTAAATTAAGGATAAACCTCCTCTCAAAATTTATCCTACCAAGAAAACCTTGCAAACCTTTCTTATGACTAGGAAGTGAAGAGAAAGTATTGCCTTTGTTCTTTCTAGACCAATGGTTAGACCATCCTTTGATACAATGTGTCCTAATAATTTTCCTTTATTAGTAGCAAAGACACACTTGCTTGGGTTGAGGGATACCCCAAACTCTCTACACCTTATGAACACTTGCCTGAGATGACCCAAATGATCTGCTATATTTTTTGAATATACTATGATATCATCAAGATAGACCAATACAAATCTTTCAATCACATTCCTGAAAGCCATCTCCATTTCCTTTTGAAATGTGGCACCTGCATTTGTTAGCCCAAAAGGCATTTTACTATAAGCATAGGTGCTTCACTTTGTTGTAAATGTAGTCTTGTATCTATCAAACTCTTTGACTAATACTTGATTGTAACTATAAAATCCATCGATAAATTAGAACCTCTTTGAACCACTGACCTTGGACAATATTTGTTCCATAGAAGGGAGGGGATGATGATCCTTAAGGGAATCTTGGTTAAGATCCCTAAATTCCACACATAATCTAATTTCTCCATTCTTCTTCCTAATAGGAACAAGGTTTGCTACCCATGATGAGTGCTTGATAGGGAAAATTATATTAGCCTCAATTAGCTTAGATAGCTCTTTTCTCATTAATGGTTCAAACTTAGGATTCACTGGCCTCTATTTCTGCCTTACTAGTTTGACATTTTCTACTAAGTCTATGGTATGCTAAAACAACCTTGGGTTAAGACCCTTTAAATCATCATATGTCCAAGTAAATATATCCTTAAATTATTGACATGGGTGAATAGAACTTTCTTGCTCAATTTTAGAACATACTTTTTCCATGTTTAAATACTTTTCATTAGCAACTATAACTACTGTAGAATAACATTTATTAGAAGCTAGGTTCATGTCTCTATCTATTGCTTGGTCATCAGGGTTGAGGACACTCTCTAAGGTAATGAGACCCTTAAAAAACTTGTTGGAACTAAGATTGACAATTTGATCTCCATACTAGTCATGTAACCTAGATTGGTTAAGAATTCTACCTCATTCTACAAGAAACTTAAAATTTGTGAATCAGATTCAAACACTTGCCAATTGGTGTTGTTGTTAGGAAAATCAAGCCTAGCTACCACTCTCGTTTGTTGCTTCTTCTTAGCTTCAAGGTTCTTTTGGATATCATAAGATGCACCTACTATTGCAAGTCTATCAACATCTCTATTTTCTTTTCTAGGGATGCTTTGAATATTAAATGCATTGGAACTTTTAAGAAAATTCCATATTCTATGTTTATAAGACTTGAGTAAACCATTCTTAGTGATATTCTAATTTTTTACCTAATTGACCACTAACTCACTATCTCCATATACACTAAATGTTTGAATTCCTCTAAGCAAGTAGAAGACCTTGGATCAAGGATTCATACTCAACCACATTATTGGTACAACTAAATTGGAGCCTAAAGGAGAAGTAGTACCTTACTTGTGCTAGAGAAATCAACACCACACCAACCCCTGACCCATTCTTATATCTTTATCCATCAAAATACCTACTCCATATCTGACTCATATCTTCTTTGGTTCTCATAAAGTTAGGGACAAGAGCATCCTTCTGTAACAAATAGTATGTACCAAGACCTGACTTGAGGGTTTCTAGTATGGGATCAAATTGATATGCATTACCCCATTCATTTAAGACAAAATTAGGTATCTCTATTAGACAAGTGGCAGGCTCATTTACTATGCCATTCTCATCCATCTCTAGGATAGTGCAACTCATTTTGATGAGATTAGGAGTGTAGGGCTCAATACGATGGAGGGCAAGAGGCTCTACTCTGATTGAAGCCTTGGTCCCATATCTTGTTCTAAAAAACATATATGACCAATCAGAAGATATGTAACCACCTATTTGGGCAGTGAAGTCTCTTGATAGACAAATGGAAAAGTGTGGCTTGACCTCAGCAACTGATATATCTTGAGTTATAGTACAATTAAGGCATGCATGTAGGAACATTTCCACATTCCTAAGGATCCCTACAATCTTGATAGTACTACCATCCAACTATAATACATCCCTAACAATGGGCTCATATTTCATTTTTGAAGCATCAACAACACACTTAGGCATCACTGAACTACTAGCCCTCAAATCAATCATGTAATTGTGGACTAGTTTATCCCCTATAATCAGATAAACATAAAATAAAGGAGGTCTAACCTAAGGACAACCTTGTGAAACATGAAAATAACCTCCAAGCTATGGGACTTGGACTATGAGGTTGAGTCTTCGAAGAAGGCTGGCTTTCTTTACTATCAAGGTGCACCTTACAGTTGGAGAAGAAAGGGGAGAAGGAATGCATGAAAGAAAATCTACCTACTCTAACCTAAGGGGTGATGCACCAAAATAGAGTGTTTGACCTTATCTCTGCCCACAAATGCATAGTTAACTAGTTATAACCTCAAAGAATACAAATTCAAACCTTGCTTAATTCAACAACCACATGTAGATTAGACAAAAAAAGAATGTTATAGGAAGAGTCTTCACTTAATATCATTCAAATATCAAAAGTAGATACAATCATCTAAGTTGGAGAATATAGACAAAAACATTAACTAGAGGCAAAGAAATCTTGCACAGTGTGTTAATGGCCAAAAGAGACTCGGCAGAGGATTATAATGACTTTAGAGGAATGAGAAATTGTAGTAATATGCATAGAAGCAATGCTAGAGAATTAGAGAAAGATTAGCTCTTACAAAGATTACAAAATCTACCTTTATAGCTCAGGCATAACTAAGATATTTCTAACTAAAGTTACTCCACAACTACTGTGATTAAATGCTCAAAGAATGATCAAAATGATCCAAACAATAGATTGATTTGGTACACTTGTATAGGCATGAAAATCATGGAAACCCTAACTGGAGTAAATCTTGAAGTGGTAGAAATAGTGCCAATCAATACATAATTGGGGTAGATGGATAATCGAGTGATGAATGCATGCTTCTTTTACATTTACTAGGCATAGGGATGCTGAAAGTGATCTGTAGATGATTAGAAACCTGATCTGCCATTAAAGACTCATTTTGTCTTTGCTACCAACATGCCAAGTCTAATATATCAGCAAGTCAATTATATTCAATGCTCACCCTATACCTTTCTTGCAATCTTATTGGTTGAAGACCCCTTTTCTTTTCTAGCTTGGATGAGTAAATCACCCTTACTTTGGTCATCTATGGTTCTACAATCTTACGATTGTCAACCCATCTTATGGTTAGGGATACTCTTGATAATCTCTATAATCTTATGATCATCAGCTTCTCATAGCATCAGGATTTCCTTAAAGGTTTTTTGTGATACTATGATCATCACGATGTTATGATAAAGCCTTGCCTTCATGCCTTTGAAAAACCCTTGTAGTTGCACCTATAATCTTATGACAACCCTACACCATAAGATCACAATCCTTCTCACCATCGCTTGTGACCATATGTCTGTATGATGTTACAATAACTGCATATCATAACATTGACATCCTTGGAAAATGACCTCATGATCTTATACTAGATTGTAAGATTGTAACACAAAAACCTGGTCTTGTTATTGTAGCTCTGACTTTCACCCTCTATGATCTGTAGATTGGAGCCCGTCAAACTAACCATGTTAGAGGCTTCAACAAATGAAATTCCCACCATATGCTAGCTCGGTCTAACTCATCTCCTTGTCATGTTGGATCTCACACAATGAAACCTAGCCCACAAATCCACATGGAAGGTCACTTTCCTGCATCGTATAATATTCTGACAAGAAATAGAATGTGTGAAAGCAATAGCCAATGAAAATTCATATGTATGCCATGCACACCTGCCACCCCAGCCTAACATATTTACTTCATCTGCGGCCCATAAGAAATTGGACCCACATGCTACATGGTAGTGAGGCACTTGCCCATGTTGCATAAAGATAGATTACTTTCATAATGTAGGAAAGCACCCACCATGGATCTATACAAGATTTGATGGTTTGAAAAGTTGTAGAGCTGAAAAAATGAACTTTGGAAAAAATAGGAAATACAATAAGCCTTTTTGTTTAATTTATTTTATATTTCCATGGCATTTAAATATTTAAAGGTGAGGAGTGACCATTTAGCTTTTGAATTCAAATATGGCAATTTTTATGGGAAAGAAAATTTAGCCAACAATAACTATCTATATTGAAAATATTTACAAAGCAATACCAACTATAAGAGAATGTCAAACTATATGTACTGTCTTGTACAAACTTTCCCACCAAAAAATTAAAAATTATTTATTGCTTCAAATCCTCCACTCAACAACCTTTTTCTCAGTTGGAATAGAATAATATATAGATCTTATCATTTGACCTTTCACCTTCTTGCATACTTGATGAATCATTCAATGGACATGACTATTGGCCTTCGAAAACTTGTCAAAAAATTGTAAGAAATTGCTCAGCAACAAAAATTGTTGCATGACAACTGTTTGACAACTTTTCATATTTTATTGCTTATAACCTCTAAATACCTTCAAATGGATTCAAAGTCATGCTAAAAAATAAGAGACTTATTACAAACATGAAAAATGCATGTTTTTGGTCAAATCCCAACATTGACAAACCTTGACTAACCTAGACCTTGAACATAATCCTTATTACAAACATGAACAAAAATTACTTAATTGAACATAAAAGATGCTCTAAACCTAACCTATTTCTTTGTGTCAATATTAGACACTTATTGTCATCCTAACATATCAAAATTGTGGTTTGATCTGACTGGTTAGGGCCTTGGGTCCCTACACCAAGATGAATGGTTGATTTTGTGTTTCTTAGTAAATGTTGCTTGTTTGTTGCCTCTTTATTACTTGGTTCTAATTTAAATACTACCAGGAACAATTGATAGAGGATAAGAAGAGGAAGATAGGGTAGCCCTTTATAGTTGAATTATTTGGATCTATTTGTTTCTCTTAGGTTGAGAGACTTGTATCTTGATCTAGAGTACTCTATTAGTTGGGTATTAGAATTGGAATTGATTGCATAAATACCCAATTGAGAAATAGTTGTGGGTTTAGGTTCTATACTATGAATCAGTCATTGCTCACCATTGGAAATAGAGAAGAGTAAGGGTAGCTAAAGAGAAGAAAGTTTTTAGCTCAGAGGAAATATGGAGTCAAATAATGTTTTAAGATACCATAGGCATGAATTAAAGGAAAATCAATACACATCTCAACTTGTAAAACATATCAAGGATTTTATATTTCAAAAACTTTTTGGAATTGTTGTAAATTAATCCCAAAAATCCCTTTTGCCTTCCAAAAATGTGCACATAATCCCATAAATCCCTTTTTCCATCCAAAAAATCCCTTTTTTCATTTGAAAGTATCTACATGGTCCCAAAAGCATCCTAATGCTCCTATAATTCTATTTTTATTGTCCAATAGCTCCCAATATTGTCCTACCAATCTATTTTAATTCAATCATAGAGATATGTGTAGGAGAGTGTTGATATGTGGTCACTGATCAGGAATGTATTATACAATTTTATCAATAATTTTTTGTCGACATGTTGTAGTGCTTCTCCCAATTGATTAATGTAATTCATCCTATTGGATGCAACCTTGTTGATCTTTCTTTGTGAAGTGATCATGTTTGGGACCATGAGTGGTCTACACTCTTGAGGTGATTATATTTATGTTATTGTTTCAATTTATTTGATTATGCTTATGGCTGATTTATGATATTATGATGTGTTAGATGGTTCACTGAGGTTTGTGCCAGTAGTTACTAGGTTTGATGTGGTATCATGATGTTTTTCCATGATTACCCTGAGATGTATGCATAGATTAAATTGTGTATTATTATCATACTACACTAGACTAAGTTCTTGTAGTAGTAGTTAGTCATGTATTTGACCATATTCACTTATGCATTTTAAATGCCTTTTTATGTTGTTTAATCAACCATTGTTAAATGCTTAAATAATTAGAAATTAATTGTCCATGTTGGATTTTTTTATTATGTGCTATAGATATTTACCTTGTTCATTTCAATAAATTATGCAAAATGGTTTTTCATGTAATTTAATGCATTTATCACTTCATCTATATTATTATATGCAATTGCACTTGAACATGTTGTTTAGTGTATAGGATTTATGTCCCTAGTAGTGGCATGTAGAGTTAGTGATTCAGTTGTTCATATTTAACTAGTGTCATCCATGTATGGCCAACATATTGTTAGAATTCTTTAGAATAACTGAGAGGGGGGGGGGGGAGTGAATCAGTTATCCAAGGTCCAAATGCCCTATTAATACTTTTTACTAATTTTAATGAATCCATACACTTTTCATCCATCCAAACTTAAATCAACCATATTAGCAAGTTATAGTAAATCAACATGCAAAGATAAAATATGCAAGATCAACACATGACACAATGATTTGCGTAGAAACCCAATTTGGGAAAAACCACCAATAACACGCTACTTGATTCTCACTCTTCTGAAGTGATACCCTGTTAAAAGCCTACCCTGTTAAAGGCTTACAACACACTATTACATGTGACCTTGTTAGAGGATTTCACCAAACTATTAGGAATGGGCCTGGTTAAAGGACTTTAGAACATTCACTTGGAATGTGTAATGCCCGCCTGGAGATCCTTGGAAACAAGGATGAAAAACAAGTCAGAACAATTTTTTTTTTTTTTACGAGTGTAAATGCACATGAGACAGCCTACACAAACCAAAAGATCACAACGGAAGACTGAAAGACAACCAAGCACCAACGGATCTCCAAATGCCACTACCAACTAGAACACAATCACAAAACCACAAAGACCTACCAAGCTGAAAGACACAAGCTGACTCTTGGAAACTGGCTAAGTCTGAAATCCCGAAGCCCTGAAATTTGGCTAAGTCTGAATTTCTGAAGCCTTGATTTTTCCTAGAATCTACACCTAAGCTCGTAGAGGTCTGAAACTCATCTCAAATGAATCTTCGCATATATTAAAATATATCTTAAGTATAAGGAATTAAATATATGTTAGCTTATACTTAAACGATATATTTTAAGCCCCTTACAACATCTGAGAAGCACCAAGAAGGTAAGAAAACCAAAAGGGTATCTAAAACCAACTTTCAAACTTTATTTCGATAAGCCTAACTAGCCCCTATTTTTCGCGCGAAGACAGAGCACCAGTATTTGTTCTCGCGTGAAGACTTTCACTAGCTCGCGCGAAGATTCTCAACGGCTCGCGTGAGGGCTTTTCATCCTCGCGCGAAGACTTGATTTCTCGCGCGAAGATTCTCATCCTCACGCGAAAGAGAATCATCCTCCCGCGAAGATTTGAATCAAAACACACCCAAAAACACATAAAAAAGGCTAGAAAAAGAACGAAACCAAGTTCCTCCACACCGGGGAGTACCGGATCCACTTTACGAGGTAAGGACACTCGAATCCAAGCTAAGAGATGGACAACTGGAAACAAAGTCTAACCATCTAAAACAATAGCAAGGGAAGAACAGAAGGAAACATTGCAATAAACTAAAGTAACATCGCAGTGAACATGAAAATAACCTCTTACATTTAAGCATAAATATCAAAGCAATAAACCAATTAACCAAACTAGGTACGTGGTTCCTCCCAACCATCAATGGCATCATAGGACCATCGTGGGCCCTAGCCATCCCCCGCGCATAACATCCCAAGCCACCGATTAGATCATCGGTGATGTCATGATAGGGACATCACTACTAAACATGCTACAATATAAGTAATGAAATCTAACATGCTAGTAGTAACATAAGATAACCCTGTAATTAGATAACATCATCTACTACATGCTAATCATCATAATGAGGAAAGCATTAAAACTAACATCATCTAAGCATGATAACATCATAATGAGAGCATAAATCACAAGAAGCATACTCCGTATACCGAAGTACCAAGTGACACATCCAGCAACGATCACACTAGAACAATAGACCGTCTCTGTACACTAGTCCCTAGCAGTGGTGAAGGTAGCTACGCCTCCCAACCACGTGGCACCCGTAGGTCCACACCTGCCGTGCTGATGGAGATGATGATCCAACCACACACACACAAAACAACAACCATGGCTAACACACATGCCAAGCAGTATGATGACTGAATCCAAGACATAGACAATGCATAAACTACAGGTCCTGGTCAGACACCTCAATGGGCTACTACGTAGGGATTGACATCATGGAGAGTCGCTTGGCATCAACAAGCCCAAGCTCGGATCATGCATTTCAACTCCTCAACGGAGGGCCCCGCATATACTTTTTATTATCTTAAATTTTATTACCACCCAATGTTTTATTTAATTATCACTTACTTAAAACTTCCTCTGCCAACCCTATGGGACTAAGGTCACCAGGCTGCAAGATAGAAGCCCCCTCCATATGCTACCCTACCCTACCCATGCTCATCCAGCGATGAGTGCCCGAAGGCATGCAAACTCCCAACCCAACCCCAATGATCACAACTTTTGAAAGTACCACGGAAGATCGAGCCCCACAGGTCACCTGACAATATACGTGTGTGTGGCGCACCACCATCACAGAGATCATACACAAGGATAGGATGAGAATGCAAACAAAATTCAATCGACTGAAAACATAATCAGGATGATGGATGCTACACGCATCCCAATGCAAAAAAAGATGCAAAAGTGTTCTGACTGGTATCCAAATGATCATCCAGATCCACGAACCATAATGTGCCAAGAAAACTCAAGAAAATAGGGCAGCACGCAAAATGAGGTAAAAACCACAAATTTTGGAAAAATTCCAAAATTAAAACCCATTTGGCCTTTGGGTTCAAAAACCCCAAAAATCCAAAAATAATCGAAAACGGACACCGTATGCAAAAACGGCCAGCATAACGGCCCAAAAACCCAAACCCCCATTTCAAAAACAGGTAAAACATTCATACTCGACCAACCGGGCAGAACTAGCAAATAGAAACGGAGGGGAACACTAGTTCACAGCCTCCTAACATATTTCTATAAGAAACGAAAGCAGAAACAGAGAGAAAACATTAAAACGGGAAGGCCCTACCTGACAGCAAAAAGGGTCGAAACTGAAACCCGTAGAATAAAATAAATACTCCGCCAAAACTGCTGAAACTGTCGGCAAAGCGAGAACTCCTCGAGCCGAATCCAATGAGACCAACCTCGCAAAGATCCCACGCTCACAGCTCTCGCAACGAGCAAAACAATAATCCTTCAGAAGAGGATTTCCAAATTTGCTCTCCAAACTCAATTTTTCCAAAATGTGAGAAGTGAATAATGAATTCACTTTTCCAATATTTATTCATTTTGAGTGAATAGCTGATAATGGAAAATAGCTAGCTGGAGTAGTTAAACTCTGAAACAACCCAAATGAAAATAGGTTATTATCCATAATGGAAATTCACCTAAGGCAAAGCTGCCAGAAATTAAATCCAAAAGATTAAAAACCCGAAAACCCAAAAATTACAGAAAAACACTTAACACTTTCGCAACAAATGCGAACTTCTAAATGCATAGACATGTTCACTGGTCTAATCACATAATGCAACTGAGTTCAGATTTACTAATCACCGAAAGGTTTTAATATAACACAAGTAAATAAGGATACGTCGACCATATAGGAGCAACATTGGCAAAATATGAACAGTTGGATCACTAACTCCATAGGCCACTGCCAGGGATGTAATTCCTACACACTAGAACACACGATCAAGTACAATTGCATATAATATAATAGCTGAAGCAATTAAAGCATTTAAATAACTCATTAATCCATTTACACCACTCACATTTGCATTAATCATAAAAGACGAGAATGAATTAAATAACCATAGTATAGAATCCATCTCATAACATAGTCAACAAATAGGTCCAATACATCATATCACCAGATAATCAGTTATCATAGATCTACTGTCATCTCAAAATAACATCAACATGCAAATATGATAAACTGAACAGCATAGCAACAAAGAATCTATGGTACGGAAATCAAAATATAACATTCGACCTTCAAGTCGTCTCAAGGTACAAATATCAAAAGAGTATCAAGTATCTCTCGAATCAAAAATAGATAAGGTACAGACTGTAAACATGAGAGGCACTACAGAATGTCACCCTGTTAAAGGATTTATCTCATAGCTATTAAACCAACCTAAGTCCATAGGATTTAAACTAACTGTTACAATTGCTAGAAAGTAACGATAATGGTCTTTTGATCTAACATAACTTACAACATACTTTGTAGATTTCAGATCACACTTTCAGTTTAATCCTTATGCTTGGCTTCAATCACTTTAGCTCTAACTGCTTGTCTTCTTCTCAAGCTTCGTCTCCTTGATTCTTCTAACTCATTGTACCAATGTATCCATATCAGGGGTCTTCTTACTGAAATAGAGTAACTATGCTTTCTTTCCTCCTTAGCACCTCCTTCAGCATTTCATGCTTTCATGCTTGACCGCTTCTGTCATAATTTTTCATTAACTTATGACTCCTTAAATAGAAATCTGATTTGTCTTTGCCACTCATTTCTCCTTCTTCAATTTTAGGGTTTCAAATGGATTAGGTAGGATACAATGTATCTACCTCATATCTTGTTCTTATCTTCAAACTTCATCAGTTGTATCCTCAAAAATGTTCTACATGGTGTTCTGTGCCACCAGCTCATCATTCTTATCTTCCATTTAATTCACAAACTTCTAGATAACAACCTTGTCAGCTTAGATCTGGCGAATCTTCAATTTTCAAAATAATGCAGCAACTCAGCATTATTGTTTTATTGGTGCTTGGCATCTCTGTGTTACTTGGCACTATTGGTTTTACTGGTGCTCGGCATCTCTGTGTTACTCGGCACCTATATCTGCTTGGCACTTGATATCACTTGGCACTTGATATCACTCGGCACTTGATATCACTCGGCACCTGAACTTGCTCGGCATCTGAACTTGCTCAGCACTTGAAGTTTACTCGACATTAACTAGGGAATTTTCTTGGCACATAATAGCTTGCTCAGCTCCTTCTCTCTAATGAACTTAGTTGAGCTTTACAAAAGACTTAGCTAAAACCTTACATCTTTGATATGTTTTAATGTGCCCATTCTCTGTATCTTATAGTATGTCATCAAATACAATTTTTCATCAATGGCTTAGCTGATCCCTGTACTTCATTATAACATCATAACTTCAACCTTTCTCTAGATGTTCTAGTTACATCTTATTGATTGCCTCCTCCTTGACAATCAACTAATTGATAGTATTTGGATCACTAAAGCAATTTCCATTCCTGCAAGTAGCAAGTTTGACATCAATGACAAAACAATGATTGAGAACATTCTTTACCAGTTCCATATATCATTCCAACAACTTTCCTTATGATTATTTCAATCATTTCCAACACGTATCCTATTTAATTATTTAAATTAAATCCTCTAGTGATTTAATAAACCTGGACTCATTTGCATTATGTGATTAGACCCATAAGTGTGTCTGAGCATTTAGAGATTTGCATTTGTCACGAAAGTAATTAAGGAATTCTATGATTTTGGTTTAAGGAAGTTTTGGGCTTCATCTTATTTAATTCAATTCCTAACAGCTTTGTCGTAGTTTAATTCCAATTATTTGGAATAGACTATTTTTATTTAGGTGGATTTAGGGTTTAACTAGGTGACCTGATTATTTATACTAATCCTTTATACCCTAATCCTTTATTCACTCAAGAAGTAAAGAAGTATCCAAAAATTAATTTTATTCCTCACTCCTCGCTATCTAAAATAAGAAATTTGAGAGAAAAATTCAAATCCTCTTCAAGAGGAAATATTGTTCTATTCATTGTACGAACTATGGGCATGGGATCATTGAGAGGCTAGTCTCATTGGATCCAGTTCAAGGAGACCTTGGATTGTCATGATTTTTGGCAACTTTTGTGGGATTTTTATTTTATTATTTGGATTCTTGTTTTGACCCTTTTGGCTGTTAGGTACGACTCTCATATTTTCCTATTTTAGCTCCATTTACATTTCCATTTTTGGTACCTGTTTATTAGGAGGTTGAGAACTAGTGTTCCCCTCTATTTTTGATTTCTAACTCTACTTGGTTGGTTGGGTATGAGCATTTCCCTATTTTCAGGATGGGAGTTTGGGGTTTTGCACTTTTATGCTAGTTATTTTTGCATATGGTGTTCAAACCCAATTTTTATTGAATTTCTATGGCACATCTATCTAAGGGTAGAATGGGTTTTATATTTATTGATTTTTGTCAATGTTGGGTTTTTTTAGTTTTTTACCTCAATTTGTGTGTCATTCAATTTTCTTAGGTTTCCTTAGCATAATGTTGGTCATGGATTTAGATTATCTGTAGGATGTCAATTTGACCACTATTTCATCTTTATGTTTGCATTGGGATTCATGCCAAATCTACACTCTCAACCTTGTATTCAGTTGAGTGATTTTGTACCTAGTGTTATCATTTCTGATCTGATGCAATGGAGCTTAGTGGGATTGATCACAAGGTGATCAACTGGTCCAAAAACCCTCTTTGCTAAAGTTCTTCAACCAAATCTCTTGATAAAGATGATCAAATGTGCAAGCACCAATCACAAGTGCCACAAGGATGATACCAATTTATCACAACCCTACACCCAAACAAGGAAGACCCTAATCACTAGGGATCCCTATGAACAACACAACTTATCACAAGTTGCTCACAATGCACAAATTGACCAATTTTGTGAAAATAACCTTAACTTTTTCAAATGACCAAGGAAGACTCCAACATATGAGAATAATTTATTTAGGTCACCAATAACATGAAACAATAGTTAAAACCAAACTATGTAAGTTTTTCCACATAGCTGCTTTGTTAAGCCATCCAAAAAGGCTAGTATCCCTTTTTGATGAAAATCAAATTTTAAAGGAAATATCTCCACACAACCCATGGAAAAAAATTTAGTCTTGGATATCCTTTTTGAACTTACAAAACATACTAAGGCACCAAGGTTTGATGACACAAACAAATGGGCTTTTGTTCACTTTCTCTCTTGGGAAATTAGGGCAATTAGGCCTCCATTTACCTAGGAAGTACATGTTCTAGGAATCCATAGTGAAAAAAAATTATGGTAACATGTGAGGATAACCCTAGACAAGTCACAAACTTTATTTCAAGCCTTGATGCCAAGTCTAGTTGGAGTTGTGGAAGATGTTGCATCCTTTTCCTAGCATGCACATGGGACTTGCATGCCTAGGGCATCAAATTTCTCAAGGATCCCTGCAAGTAAAAAATTAAAACCACTTGCATCTTAATTAAATATCCAATGCTAGGATTTTACCAAAGTTCATTAAATTCCCATGGTAAAATCCTCCTCTATGCTTGAAAATGCTTCAAAACCGTAGGTTAGCAAGAAATCTAGACCTACTTACACAAAACTATGAATATCTTGAGTTACGGAATAGATGGAGACTTTAAACTAGAATAATTGGAAAAAAAATCAACCACCTATCCAAAAATGTAGGTTTTAAACTCAGGATGAATCTGTACAAACTCATACAACACATGACAACAGGTTGTTTGAAGTAAAAATAGGGATTTTATTGATTGAAAGTTGAAAATACATTATCTCTCTGCCTATCACCTTGCTAAAAAGGCTTATTATAGCCCTTCCATAGGTCATAACAACATTTCAAACTTTTTATGGCCATTGGGGAAGATTTTTCTTTGATTTGCAAAAAGTTGCTTGACAACTTTTCAAGCAATTTTGTATTTTTTGTACTTTTTGTGCTTTATAAGAAAATATTATGAAAACTTAAATATAATGACCCAAATAGGTCATAAACATCATAAAACATGAAATAATCAAAAATCCTAAGATTCTAAGCCCTTTGACCATACTTGACCATAGTTGACCAACGGCTTATAATAGTTTTAATCTTGGAACTAGGTCATACAATTTGGTCTAGATGCCTATTTGATTAATCTTTTCGAGGTTTTATTTTGAGATCTGAAATTTTATATTTAGATCCAAGGTTTGATGGCTATTTTTTGTGGGTGCTCTTGCACCATACTCTAATTGTTTTTTAAAACTCAACTTCTTACTTGAGCGCAATTGCTCCACAAAAGTACCATGTTGTTTGATATGGTCTTTTGTCATCTAAGTTGCATAAATATTCGAAAGCCCTTTCCACTTGACTAATTACTGCATGTACTTATTGGTTTTGGTCTATTTTAGCAACTTGGTATCCAAAATTTCTTCTAACTCCACTAGTTTACTTTGAGGGAGATCAATTACATAGTCTTCATTATGGATGTTTTCTTTTTTACCTTGTTCACTTGTTGAATATATTATGCCTTTTGTATGGGATGAGGTCTACAACATTGAAGATTTGAGAAATTTGTAAGGTAGGGGGATGAGAGATCTCATATCCATTTTCACCCATCTTTTTAGTATATTGCATGGTTCAACTTTCTTCAACTGAAGTTTGGAATATCTACCTTTAGGTAGTCTACCTTTTTCTTAAATATGCCCAAACCTTGTCTCCAACTTTGAAGTGGGTTTTCCTTCTTTTCTTATCATAATGTTCCTTGTATTTTAGTGTTGATCTCTATAATGTTTCCTTAACCTCATGTTACACCTTTGTAATGAGTTATGCTAACTCTCCTCCTTGAGCATTGATTTTAAAATTAGATGGTAGATCTACCAGGTCCAATGCTCCCTTGGGATGAAGGCCATACACTACTTGGAAGGGATTCTTGCCTATTGATCTATTCATGGAGTCATTAAATGCAAACTCTACTTAGGGAAAGAGTAGATCCCAACTCTGAGCATACTAATTTGTGAGGCATCTTAGGAGATTTCCTAAAGATATATTTACCACCTTAGTTTGCCCATCAATTTGTGGATGGTAGGCAGAACTGTAGGTTAGGTTAGTACCAAGTGTCTTAAAAAATGTTCTCCAAAAATGGCCTTGAAATTTTACATCCCTATCAGATACAATAGTTTGTGGTAAACCATGGATCCTAACTACTTCCTTAAAGAAAAGATGTGCAATATGAGAAGCATCATTTGTGCTTTTACATGGTATAAAATGGACCATTTTATTGAATCTATCCACTACCACAAAAACACTATTAAAACCTTGCTTAGTTCTAGGTTTCCCCATGATAAAATCCATTGAGATTGATTCCCAAGGTCTTGTGGGGATCGGTAAGGGTTGATATAACCCTTGATTTGTTGAAACACCTTTGGCTTGCTAACAGATGGTACAAGTCTCAATGAACTTCTTTACCTCATTGTTCATCGTTGGCCCATAATAGCTTATTTTCACAATGTTTGTTGTCTTGTTAATGCCAAAATGTCCTCCTAGACCACTATAGCATTTCTCCCTGATGATATTTATCCTCATTAAGAATTTGGGAATGTATAACTAAACTCCTTTGAATAGGAGTCCATTCTAAATCATATATTTAGAGAAATATGTATGGTATCTTCCAACCATCTCTATGCAAACTTGAAAAATGTCTGTGAAATTAGGATCATTAGCATATAAGTGCTTGAGGGAATCAATTCCCATACTTTGTAGTTGTATTTCTTCAACTAGAGCAACCCTTCTACTAAGGGCATCAACAACTTTGTTTGCAACACCTTTCTTATGTTTGATGTTGAAAGTATAAGGTTACAACCACTCCATCCATTTAAGATGTCTGACAAATAGCTTTTCCTGAGAATTAAAGAAACTCAATGCATGCTTGTCATTGTATACTAAAAATTCCTTTGGGATTAGATAGTGTCTCCATTTCTTGAGGGCTTGTACATGGCATAAAGCTCCAAGTCATAAGTTGAAAAATTTTTCTTAGCATCATTTAGTTTCTTAAAAAAGAAAGCTATTGCCTTACCTTCCTGACTTAGGACTACACCTATGGCCAAATTTCTTGCACCAATTGCATCTTAAAGTATGTATCAAATACTAGGATTTCACCAGTGGTCATTAAATTACCATGGTGAAATCCTCCTCTATGCTTGAAAATTCTTCCAAACCCTAGGTTAGAAAGAAATCTAGACCTACTTACACAAAACTGTGAATATCTTGAGGTAGATTTTAAACCTTGGATGAATCTGTACAAATCTGTACAACATAGGACAATAGGTTTTTTGCAGTAAAAACAGGGATTTTATTGATTGAAAGTTGAAAATGCATTATCTCTCTGCCTATCACCCACCTGAAAGGGCTTATTTTAGGTCTTCCAAGGGTTATAACAACATTTCAAGCTTTTTATGGCCATTGGGGAATTTTATCTTTGATTTGCAAAAAGTTTCTTAAAAGTTGTTTGACAACTTTTCAAGCAATTTTGTATTTTTCAAATTTTTTGTGCTTTATAAGAAAATGTTATGAAAACTTAATTCTAATGACCCAAATAGGTGCTAAACATGATAAAAACATGAAATAATATAAAATCCTAATATTTTAGGCCCTTTGACCATCTTTGACCATAGTTGACCAAGGGCTTAAAATAGTGCCAATATTGGAACTAGGTCATACAATTTGGTCTAGATGCCTATTTGATTAATCTTTCTGAGATTTTATTTTGAGATCCAAGATTTTATATTTGGATCTAAGTTTTGATGGTGATTTATTTTAGGTGCTCCTACACCATTATCAAACTCTTGTTGTTATTTTTTAGATACTAGGATTTGTGTAGAATCCATACTCCCAAATTGAGGTCGGTTAAGTGAGTTCATGATGTTCAATTTTATTGTTCATTGGGATTCTGTAGAATATACGCTCTTGGATTGAGGCTAGTTGAGTGATTTTTTTATACTTGTTATTTTTCTTTTGTTCTCATCTAGCCCATATTTTATGATCTTCATGACATTGGTGCACCCACACACAAGCACATGCGCCTGCATTTGTCGAGTTTTTGTGAGGCCGGATCTCCTAGTTGTTATCGGTGGAGTTATGTTCATTGGGGTTGTGTTGGGAATATGCATTGCCTATGGCCACTCATCATGTGATGAGCATGGGTATGTAGGGTAGCAACTTGGATAGACTTTTCTCACAACCTTGGTGACTATTTCTTGGGTTGGCATGAAGAAGTTTTAAATAAGTGCTAATTAAATAAATTACCTGGTAATAAATCTAAGATAATAAAAAGGTGAGAACTCTATTTGGTTTGAGGACACTAAAAATGTGACCACCTAGTTTGGTCCAAGGATATAATGTGATGCGCTTCCTAGGGAGGTTTTGATTCCACATGATATTTAGCTTGGGCTACTTGATGCTAAGCGGCTTACCCTCCATTGAGTCACTACATAGTTGACTTATAGAGTGTCTAACTAGGACCTTTTATACTTTCATTATCTCATGATCTTGGTTTCAATCATCTTTACTATTTGGTGTGAGTGTTGGCCATGGATATTTTCTTTATGTGGTTTTGTGGTTGGATCATTATCTCCTTCAACACGACAAGAGTGGGCCTATGGGTTCCATATGGTTGGGAGGTATAGCTACCTATACCAATGCTAGGAACTGATGTACAGAGATGATCTATTCCAGTTGAGACTGATGTGTGATTTTCACTTGGTATATTTGGGTTTATAGATTATGTTTTCCTTGTGATTTATGCTTTAATTGGAATGATTTGATATCATGCTTAGAAAATGTTAGTTTCTTTGATGCATTCCTTTATTATGATGTTAGCATATGGTTATAAAATGTAATTCACTATTAGTTGATGTATATATGCTTTGTTGGATTATCATGTTAGATCTTCTTGTTCTTATGATGTTATTATGTTGTAGTAGTAACATCCTCATAAGACAACTTTGACTATCTAGTTGGTAGTTTAGGATATTACATGCGGTGGATGGCTAGGGCCTTTGGGGTCTCATGATGCTATTACGGTTGGAAGGAAACATGCACAATTTTTAGATTAGATATTATGTTTTCCTTCATATTATGTTTGGTTTATGAACCATGTATGTACATTGTGATGTTTCTTTCTACATGTTCCTTCATATACTGCTATGGATTAGATGGTTCAATGTTTTCCCCTTCCTATTGCTTGGTGTCTTGTCTCTTGTGCTCTTGAGTGGTCAATCCTCAATTTACATGGATTTGGTACTGCCCAGCATGGAGGTTTTATGTTTCTATGCTTTTTCATCTTGCCTCATTATTATGTTGTTGGAATTTCTTGCATAGGAAGGGTAGTTCCTCACACAATAATATTTAATTCCTTATACTTAAGATTTATTGTAATATATGTGATGATTCATTTGAGATAGGTTCTAGACCTCTTCGAGTTAAGATAAAGATTCTAGGAAATTTTAGGGCTTTAGAAATTAAAACTTAGGTCTTCAAGATTTTAGGATTAGCCAAATTTTAGGAGTCAGTATTTATCTTTTAGCATGGTGTTTAGTAGATGAGTGGTTATAACTTTGAGCCATCATCTTTTGTGTGACCGTTAATGGTCTCTACTTGTGATTCTTGATTATGATATGTTTAGTGGATATGGACTTGTATGTCTAACCATGCTAGGAGCTTTTACTTTGGGATTGAACAAGAACATCCCCTTGGTATATTCTCATGATTCATGTGGTCTTGGCTTGTGAGTTACATGTTATAGCTTAGAGATCTTTGGAAGTAGTTGTAAGACTTCTTTTGGTGTAGGTGAACATGTGAGTCTTTCCATGTTCCCTATTCTTATCATATTGTTTTGATGCTTCACTCTTGCACTTGGTTACTTTATGTTGTTGTTAAGTAACTTATCTTAAGCAAAAACTATTTAGTGCATGTTTTATCCTTGTGTTCCAAGGATCTCCGAGGCATTACAAATGTTTTAATTAATAATAACCCTAAAGTGGAAAAATTCTTGTATTAAAATGGATTAGGGTTAGGAATTTTCATAAGGTGTGATGTGATAATTTATTCTTGTGGTGGTATTGAGCTACAAGGGATTATCCAAATTGTAATTAGGTTGTAATCACTAGATAGTAATAATATTGGACTCGTTGTTTGGTGGGCATAGCCCAAGGGTTGGGTGAACCATATTAAATATTGGTGTCTTGTGTTCTCTTCTGTGTGATTTATTATTTTCAGATATTGGTTATATTTGCATGTAATTGTTATTTTTGTTTGTGTTTAATCCTTAAAAAAGTAGCATACACACCAAAATCTATTTAATGAGCTTGGTTTTTATTAAAGATTGTGTCCTTTGAAAACAAAAATAGAGAGCAATACTTAACCTTCTAGTCTTCCAAGAAAAGTGAGTTTTGGGACAATTTGGCATTTTCTTTTCCCCCAAAATCCATATGGATAATTTTTTTGTATTCCTTTTAAATGAATCTTGATTTATGTTGGCTCTAGTTTAATGAGTTCCCCAATGATTTAGTAACAATATCCATCTATTGAAAATTTGAAATCCAATTTGTACCAAAGAATCCAAGCTTTTAAATATTCTTGCAAAATCCAAACAAATCAAAATAAAAAAATCAAACAAAACATTTATATACTGAAATGAAAAATTGAATAAATTGTTTAGTATATTCTATCATATGATCCTTCTATTTCATATCCAACTAGTGCTCATTTATAAGAGCCTCCTCTCAGATGGACGACCATAAGTACCTTGATTGGTTTTATATTAAATTGATGGTGAGGCCCCAAATTGAATATATTTACACATTTTATTCAAAAAAATTAAAAATTTAAAAGAAAACTACATGCATAAACAATAAAATTTAGAAAGTCTTGATTTCTCATTAAAGCACCCAGCATTACTCTACTACCACGAGCTTTCTATTTGTTTGTCTTACATATGCTTAGTGACTCCAAAATTGGTAGATTTTATACCCTTCATGAGCTCATCACAATCATTATCATGTATAATGGGCATGTCCAGCCCCCTCCCTTGGCCTTTGTCCATATTTCTTCATACAAAGGAAATAATCTCACATTTAGAGACAAATTTTCCAATCCACAAAACCTTGATACCAAAACTCTCAAGCATAATGTATGTGGCACCAACACCACCTAGGAACGCAAGAATGTGGGCTATTTGTCTACGTAAGAAAAAAGTGAAGCACCATGATCACAATTTGTCAAAAAAATGCTAATTGTATTGCTCTCCATAGGTAATCCATGTTGGTATCTCTAAATCTTGTTGTCTATTAGTGCCAAACACTTAGCCATATATAAGACAGAGTTAGTCAGTCATCACTGTGACCAACCTACTCTATATAGGTCAAGTCATATGAAGACTTGTAAATAAACATGTATATGATGAGCTCTATAGGAGACAAGCAATTATTTAGTCATTGAATATTTTTCGTATAAGTTGAGCCTAGCCTAGAAAATGTTGAGAAAATAGAGTACATTGATGTTGAGTTACACAAGTGTCGAGTACAATTGAGACTGAGCTACAACAGCAATAATAGTTGTGACTGATCATCAAAGACAGTATATGCTAAGCAACTTAGAATTGAAATTTAAGTTAGAAATGATACATACTTTGAGGTAAACTATTTCAAGCTAACATAGACATGACATTTAATAGTTGTAGAGGTTGTTATGCATTTATGATGTGGATCACATATCTCTATGAGTGGTGATCAACCAATCAGATGAAGAAGCAAAAAGAGAAGCATCTAGAAAACTCTTTAAAAGTCTTTAAATAGACACATCAAAACTTTATTTTCATGTGTGTGTGGAGATTGAGTGAGAAAGATATGTGTGCAATCAAAGAGAAGATCTAGTGTGAAAATGTGAATATTGCAAAGAAGGCAAAAGAGTTAAGTTTTGATATTATAGAATAGAGATAGTGACCCTATTGAGTAGTGAAGGAAAAATAAAGATATATCATATTAAAAATCATATTATAATTGAAAAGAGGAAATTTTTAATTAGAAGTAGAGTATGGATGAAGGATTAGGTACTAAATCATAACTGAGTTAGGGATAATCTCTTAGTAAGGTGGTTTTAACAGACCTTTTATAAATCTCTTAATCAATTCCTTACTTTATTGTAAGTGTAAAATCCTCTCATAAGGTAAGACCTAATAGTCTTAATAGACTTTAATAGGGAAAATCTCTCATAGTTTAGATCATCAAAAGTGATAAAAATTATAACCCTAATAGGTTAACTTTATTGATGTAGTAGTGAAGATTTATGGGTGTCATCTCCACTCTAGTTTTACCTTTACCCTGGAGGGTTTTTGGGCAACCAAATCTTTGTGTTATGTCTTTACATGTCATGCATGTGATTGATAGTAAGATCTACATGTTACAACATTTTATTTTATAAGCTATGTTGTGCATGAATTAGATATGAGATGGAAAATGTGGTGAATACAGTAAAGTTGTTTTAAGGGATAAAAGTGTTACAGATCTTGATTCATCCCCACTCTCAATATCTTGTTTCCCAATTAAGATGTCCAATAATTATTATCAAAGAATTAGTTCTCTTGAGAAATTCTAATAGCTTGGGAGTTCAAATCTTGGAGATGGAGGCTTACAAATTGGAAAAGATTATTGATAATCAAGTGATTGACATCTAGCTCAAACTGTAGCAACTTGAGGTAGCATGATAGGAACTGAGGAAATCTCTAAAAAAAGAGAAAGGATATGGTCATTCAGCTAAATGACATGAATTATGAAGAAGATGATACTAAAGGACTATTTGACACTAGAAATTCAAATGAGAGTAATGTAATAGTTGCGGATCTACTTAAGAATAATAGTATCCTACATGAAGAGATCAAAGGATTAAAGAGAGAACATGGAATATAGTCAATAATGCTATGTGAAGTGATTGAAAAAAAAAAATTAAAATGAAGAAGACAAGGTTATGTCTAAGGAAGAAAAAACAATAATGGCTATCAGACTTGCAGTCATCTAATGTGCAAAAGATTACAAAGATTCAATTAGACATGATGAATCAATTGATGCTTGCAAATCAGGAGCTAAATAGGAAGGATATGGAAATAGAAAATATGAGATCATAGACTAACTTACTGAGAAGTGAATTGAAGACTAAGAAAGAACTTGTTGAAAGGTTGAACAAGCCTACTAAAATAATAAAGTACCTTGAAGAACTAATGAAAGCACTGAGGTCATCTGGCAACACTTCTAGATAAGAACATATAAAGAAAAATTCATCTACTAAAGAAGGTGAATCATCCAAGAGTGGAGAGCTAAGGAATACAAAGTCACAAGGAAAGCCTACATGTTATCATTATGGTAAACTTGGACACACTACAAACATCTACAAAAGAAAAAATGATATGCAAAACCATAAACCTAAGTTCACTAGTTATTTTTTTACTGCAAGAAATAAGGACATCAAATACATAAGTGTAGATCAAGAATGAAGAATACATCTATTGCCCCTAGATTTGAAGGTTATTGTTACAATTGTCAAAAGTTTGGACATAGAGCATATGAATATAGATCGTAGGTAAAACCCTACTAGAAAAACATGTATGCACCTAAGAATATTTGTTCTAATTGTCACAAGATTGGACATGTTAATAAGAATTGTAGGACACAAACACTAGTACTAAATAATGAATACAACAAGGTTAAAGGTAAATTGGATATTGAAAAAACAAAGAATGATATGAATCAAACCTAGAAGAAAAAGGTAGAGGTCACCCTATCTAATGGAGAAGGTGATCACACCATCTCAAACTGATCAAGAAAGGTATGTAAGGAACTCTATATTTAATGATATATCTTACATCAGTTCGTAACATAAAATGTGGTAAAGTCCATATCTGCATAAGTAAAGATCCATAAGAACATATCTATGAAAAGATAAGTACAAAAGGTATCATTTACAAAATGAGTGTTGAACGTCAATAAAAATTGTCTATATTGACCGAACATTGCAATATGGACCAAGTACTTCAATGTTAAATTGATGTATAGGTAGAGTTAGATGGAATAGACCAAGCTATATAGTGAAGAATGAGTTCAAAGACACAATATCAATAGAGACAACTAGATTCTACCTAATAGTGAAAAAAACATTAATGGAGACCCTAATTCAAGAAAAGGGAAGTATATATTAAAAATTTGAAAAGATTTTTCACACCTTGAATTTACAATTTGAGAGCATAAAGCAACTTGATTGAGAGAGCAATTTGAGTAGTTTGCAGAAAACAACTTTAAGGTGAAAGATTGATCAAGTGAAAATTCAAGTTGTGTCGAGTTGTTTAGAGGAAAAAGTTCAAAAACCTAATGAGGAAACATAACATCTTCATCATCTACAAGAAAGAATCAAGGAGTAGAGACAAGTAATGTTTAATTGGTAAGGAATGACGCTTGTCCTCCACCAAAATTTTGAACTATTCCTAAGATTGCTATGAATGATGATTCAATGCGTGTGTTATCGTTAATACCACCTAAAGTCATTATGATCCATGATGTACAAAGTTGTTGCATGTGTAAGATTAGAGAAGTTGGTGATTGTGAGATTTGGGATGCATATAAAAAGTTATGTGATAGAGTATTGAAGGATTAATTCAAAATTGTTGAAAGGAAAGGGTTAACTCATGCCTTATATTTTCTAAGGAATTTCAAGGTGGAATGGATTAAGGAAGTGCTAAGAAGAATCCATGATATGAATTTATGGCTAGATAATGTGCCTATTGAGATAACAAAGAAGACAATTCATGATGTTATAGGGTATCCCACATTGGACAAGAAGAAGATTGTACATTGTCTAAGAAGAGAGTAAATTAAGGATAACATAAAGGCTAAATGGAATGGATGAGGGTTTTCCATCTCTACCATCATAGATTCATTGATTGAGTTCATAGTGAGAGTGATTTCTCACAGATTCTATTAGTCAAGTAGAATGAATAGTGTGCCATGTATGGCAATTGATCAAGTATGGAGGATTGTCATGAAGGATCATGAATATGACCTTGCCAAGTTGCAAGGATCACAATTGGTAAAAAACCTAAAATCAATTAGGAAGGCAAAGAATTTGATGTGTAAGTTTGGATCACTGATTATTTGTATTTTCTTTTATGTTTTGAGTTATTTTCCTACTATTCAAAATATTTTATGGGAGCAAGGCAAACCTATCACATGAAAAATTAGCGAATACATAACTTAGTTAGGATAAAATTTTAAGAATGTTATAGATATGTATTTTGAGGAGTTTAAGCAAAGAATGAGGAAAAGGATGATGATCCCAGTAGAGCTAGTGATGAAATACTATAATGATGTATGCTTTCTAGTGACATAGATAAATACATTTGTATAGGTAGTAAAGCCTAGGAAACCATGGCTCAAATCATTTTATTATGAAATTGATAGTAATAATATGCATGCAAATATTGATGCACTACTTAAAGAAGAGATTGATGTCAATGTCAAACCCTTTTGAAAGTATGAAGAAGCTAAGACAAGAATCACAGTTGACATTAAGATAGCTTCAAAAGAGAAGAAAAGAAAGAAAATGATTGAAAATCTAGAACAAAAACTAGGCACACGCAGAAAAGGCAAGGAACCTTTGGAGATTAAACAAGGTCTTGATTAAGATGAAGACATAGACAATGGTGATGAGGAAGAGGAAGAAGAAGGAGATTAGGGTAAAGCCCTAGTAGTGGTGACTTCACTAGAAAAGAAGGATAAAATTGTAAAAATCACAAAGCCTAAAGAAAAGAAGGTTACAAAGAAGCTAGCATTGTCACCCCTCTCTCCTCCTACACTAACCAAGCCAAGAACTAGGGTGACAAAAGCTAGTGACAAGCATTCAAAAAAGAAAAGGGAAGTGAAGATTACCAAACTAAGTGGCTCCAACACAAAAAAAGAAGAAAACTCAAGCCTTTGTGACCCAAAAAAAGAGAAGACAGTTGGTAAAGAAGAAACAAGTTAAAGAGGAACATGTAGAGAGTATCGAATCAGATGAACTGGGACATTACTTAATCACAATATCTAAAAGACCAATGAATATTGATGAGGTATGTGCAAATATTAGAAGATCAGAAGGCTTATCAAGTTTTAGATTTGTGAAGTATGATACATTGAATAATGATGACAAATATAAAGTAGAGGAGGTCATGATAGATATGATAGCTAATAATAAATTGACTCCTACTAAATTGGAGAAGATGATTCCAATTGATTTTATAATAGATTAGAAAGGAAGTGGAAATAAGCATTAGAAGTAGAAAAATATTGGCCAACATTATGCTTGAGTTGTCAAAAGATCATAAATCAACATTTTTTGGACAAGTATAGGAACTGATTTGTTCCTAATGTTAGAACTTTTATTATTCTTCAAAATAAAATTGAACTTATAGTACAACAAAAATAAGTTAGTGTGGAAAAGCATTTTTGGTCTACCCACTAAAGGAGTGGAACAAGAAAAAGCAATTGAGACTGTGACCATCGAAGATGATCATACTGATTAAGAGAGTTCAAGTGTATCAAGCCCAAAAGGAATCATTTCAGCTATTCATGCCATCACACTTGACACACTAGTTAGAGAGAAGAAAAAAAACCTAAGATGCTAAAGGAGAAGAGCAAGAGGCAAAGATTTTAGCAAAAGAAACTAGTGTAGAAACTTCTACCAAAGTTCAATAAGGACCAAATGTTTCAAGACCTCACATTGAGGGAAGCCAAGAAATGGGACAAGGAGCACTAAATATAGTGTTGAGTGATACACTTGTTTTCTCAAGCACTAAAGTTTAAACAAGACTGAGTGGTGACACCCCATCACCATTCCTACAAAGGTAGTGCCAAGAAGTAACACTTTGTTGGCAAGAAAAGGAAAAGCAACAAAGGATAGTTCTCTAGATATTTTTGTTGGTTTGGATGAAATCATTGAAATGCAAAAATGGGTTTTGGCCAATCTCACTATGGAACAAACTATCATGTTTCATGAGATTTTGGAAAAGAAGAAGAAATAGGAAGAAATGAGAAGAGAACAACAACAAAAAACAAGTGTTGCATGAGGATATATTCTTTGATGCATTTGATTTATAAAATATCGATGGGAAAGCCCCAATTATTTCCTAGCTTGTACGGATTGTTGAACAAATAAATGTTGGAGATATTATAGCCAATGAAACATTAATGGAATGGTTAGTGAAGAAATTTGAAAATAAGGTTATAGAGAAAATCTCTATAACCATTACTGAGTAAAAGGTTAAATATTAGGCAACATGTACAGTTGACTAAAGAGTTGGTGCTTAAGATTAAAAAAACTTCTTTATAATTTTATGTGATGTACCAAGATTCACAAATGATCTTCATGCAAACATACAATGGATTTGGGCTAAAATGAAGCAATCAAGAAGCATTATTTCACATTCAGCAAAATCTAGTAGAATGCATTACAATAAGTTATCGGCACAAGATAAATTGGCCAAATTACAAATAGCTAACAACAACATGTAGGCCAAATTGATCTCAATCCATTCAATGTTGATACCTCATCTGGAGGTTATGCAATGTGAATAGAAATCAGCAAAGGATGTTATCCAAGAAGATAATAATCTTTCAATTATTGACAATTTAATTAACTTGGCTACAAGATTGGAGTTGTAGATTCATGTATTAGAATCAATTAGAACCACTTGGGATCATTCTCTTTACTTGATCAACTAGGTACACAAACCATTTATTGAAAAATACAATTTTATTCCACCCACTCAATCCTAGCAACAATCATGAGTAACAAAACAAGGGGGAATGTAATACTGAGGATTACGTACTTAATGGGACAACGATGAGATCATAGAGTACATAGGAGTTTAGAGTCAAATTTAGAATTCAGATATGGTATGTCAAAGACACAATCAAACTACTTAGAGTCATGTAATGTATATGTATTGTTATATTATTCAGTCGATAAAATTTTTGAAGTTCTATAAGAATTGAGTCATAGGCTTAGGGGGAGTACTCTTATTCTTATTCTTTTATTGTAACAATGTAATTGTGACAAAGTGATTTTTCCACTAATTTCAAAGGGGGAAATTTTTGATATCTCTAAATCATGTTTTCTATTAGATTCAAACACTTAGTCATATATAAGGTAGAGTTAGTCAGCCATCACTACAACCGAGCTACTCTATATAGGTTGAGTCAAATGAAGACTTGTAAATAAACATGTATATGACGAGCTCTATAGGAGCCAAGAAAGTCTTTGATCACCAAGTATTTTCAGCATAATTTGAGCCTAGTAAATTTTAAGAAGATAGAGTATATTGATGTTGAGCTATACATAAGGTGTCGAGTATAGTTGAGACTAAGCTACAATAGCAAGAACAGTTGTGATCGAGCATTAGAGAAAGTATGTATCAAGAAACATAGAATTGACATTTAAGTTAGAAATTATATAAACTTTGAGATAAATAATTTCAAGTCCACATAGACATGATATTTAAAAATTGTAGAGGTTGTTATGCATTTATGATGTTGATCATAGATCCCTATGAGCGCTGATCAACCAATCAAATGAAGAGGCAAAAAGGGAAGCATCTAGAAAATTCTTTAGAATTCTTTAAATAAACAAATTAAAATCCTATTTTCATGTGTGTGTGGAGATTCAATAAGCAAGATATGAATGCAATAACAGAGTAGATCTAAGTGTGAAAATGTGAATATTGCAAAGAAGGCAAAAGAGTTGAGTTTTGATATTGTAGAACGGAGATAGCGACCCTATCAAGCAGTAAAGGATAGAATAAAGATATATCAAATTGAATATCATATTAGAATTGAAGAGAGGAGATCTATACTCAGCAATAGAGTGCAAATTCAAGGATTAGGTACTGAATCATAATTGAATCAGGGATAATCTCTTAACAGGGTGGTTTTAATAGACCTTTTATAAATCTCTTAACTGGGTCCTTAATTTATTGTAAGTGTTAAATCCTCTCACAAGATAAGACTTAACAGCCTTAATAGCCTTTAATAGGGCAAACCCCTCACAAATTAGATCATTAAAAATGATCAAAATTTTAACCCTAATAGGTTAAATTTATTATTTTAGTAGTGAAGATTTGTGGGTGTCATCCCCACCCTAGTTTTACCTTCACCTTGGAGGGTTTCTAGGTAACCAAATCTTTATGTTATGTGCTTAAATTTCATGCATGTGATTGATAGTTAGATCTACATGTTACAAAATTTGGTTTTATTTGGTTGTTTTTGCAACTGAGTCACCCTCACATTACTTTCATTCATCTATTTTTGCAAATAAAAATCCACAATGTTGGTCTTTTCGAGTGTCTCCCTAAAAGCTGCAACTTGAGCCTATAGCAAAAGCATCTCATTATAAAGACTATTTGCACAAGCTCACTTTCTTGCCACAATAGCCTTTGTGACATCTTCTTGTGCTTGTTTCACTACCATTGAAGCCTCTAGCTGACATGCTTCTTTTTGTCTCCCATCTTCTTGAGCCTTTTCAATAAGACATTGTAAAAAAGTGACATATTGCTTCACATTATTAGCCATCTTTTTCTATACACCTAGAAATTTCTGTAACCCAGTCACCATAGAAACCATGACACCATACACCAGTTGAAGCAAAAAACCATACACATTCCTTGTAATTTTTGAGATGTAGGTGCCACAGGACCAATCATTTTCTCTTGGACATGCAAACCCAAGATACCATGAGTGTTAGCCTACCTCACAATTGTACCTTTGGGGATATTAGAGGCCTCCCCTATAATTCTTTTTCTTGGTCTCCATTTTGATGCCACTAGCCAAATAATTGGATCTCCTTCCACATCTTGGACAATCTCCTTTTTTGTCATTTGGTTCTCTATCTAACTCTCTATCTCATAGAGGTGTATATCTTTTGTCACACGCTAGAATCTCTCACTTTGTGATAATGACCCACCAACCAAACCCCCTTGACTTTTGAGATGTACTACACTACCAAACAACATTCCTAGTGAATATAGGGAAGGGTCATTTGCATTATCATCAAACTCCCTAGGTTGATCCTAAGTGGAATCAACATGGCTCATCTCCGCTAAACCCTACTTGTATCTACATAGATCATGGTGCAAAAAAATCTCACCATCCCCTTTCTACCCACACTTCACTTTCCTTTTCTCCATTTTCTGATATTGTATCGACTTTCCATCAACCAAACTTTCACCATCCTCTTCACCACATCCTTTGAAACATGCCTCCACCATCTTTGACTCTTGTTGTGACTAATCTTGTGAACCCACCATGATCATAGTCTTACACTCACCTTTCTTTCTCAAATGGTTTATCTGAAGTAGGTACGATACTTTCACCTCATTTTACTTTATTTCTAAAGCTCATATTCACCTATTTATGGCTAAACCTCAACATGTATCATGGTTTCTATGTCCCACCAAACATTTTATCTTTAGACCCATTACATCTATATGATCGACCAAACTAGGAGCAAATAAGGTAACCACTAAGTTTTGACATTAATATGCCAAATTTTACAGAATCACACTTGATCCAATCAACACATCAAACAAGGAACTTTTTGCAACACCTCATACAACATCAATTTCTACAATCCAAAAACAAGCAATCATCACACGCATATAGTTTATTTACCCCCAAAAGTACAAAAATGAATCGCATGATGACTCTATTCTACATGGATGACACAAAATTCACACTATTTCACTCAATTTCTTTTCACACAAATACAAATAATTTTTTTTAAAGATAGTCTTTTGTTTTAAAAGTTGTGTATTTTATAGAAACTCAATGATGTAAAGAAACTAGAGAAGTCAAGATGAAACCATGACCTTTTCTTGATTTTTTGATTATGGTGTTTGATCCAATGATCCTAAGATTTTAAGTAACATCAGAGTCAATTTATATGTGCCTCCTCCCCATTGGAATGCCATGTGTACCTCGACTATTTATCTCCATGATTTCATGTGGCAAGTTTTTGTTTAATTGTTACAAGGATTTACAAGTACAAATTTTTACAATGTTTGGAATAATAAAGTATTCATATTTCCATGGTTGAACTAGTGGTGATTGTACTATATGATATTTAATATGCATCTCTTTACAAAAAATGATATTTAGTTGCATTCATGTAGCTTGCATTTCATTTTGGGTCACTCAAAATCATTCCAGGGTTGGCATATAGTGTGGATATTAACATGAATTTATGAGACTAAGGATATCCTTTTAATATAATAGATGACACTAAAATCAAAATAGAAAAATAAAATCAAACCACATCACAACAAATTTCTTTGATTGAGTATCACGGACTTTTCAACAACATTTAAGTTTCATTTAGTTGCACTTCATTAAATCATTCATCACTTAATCACATCATTCATTATTTAAATTACATTTTGTTACACTTCATTAAGTTGTTCATCATTTCAAATGCATATAGTTACTCCATTCACTATTTTAGGTGGCATTTGAATCTTAGAATTTTTCTGTGGCATTTGAATCTCAGAAGTTTTAAGTGGCTTTTGAAACTCACAATTTTAGGTAGCACTTTAGTCTCATCTCATTACATTATTATCATTAGTCATCTGAGTTACATTTTCATTACACATTATTTTAGTCTCATCTCACTAAAATCATTATCATTGTACATCTACATTATCATTCATTTTAGTCACCTCATAATATATTTCATTTAGTCTTTTTATTCTCAATTAATCATATTTCATTGCACATCATTACATATAGTCGCATCTTCATATTTTATCAAAAACTATTCTCATTTTGATCACATCCATAAACACATTTAGGCATATCCATCATAACATTATCATTACCATCCATTGCACTTTCATATCATTTTCAACAAAGTAAATAAATCAATAGAAATTCATTTACATCCATCAATATGATACATTCATTGAATACATCATCAAATCTACAACATGTGCATCCATAAACCACATCCATTTTTTATACATACACATATCAACAACATTTTGTACATCCACATATTATAAAATTATGAATTTATAATCTACACATCACAATCATACATAGAACAAAAGTACATTACATCATCAAAAACATATATAAGTATTCACCACATCATGCATAAAAAATCACAAATCCAACATATGTATATAGATATGAGACATTAGTCATATAGTTGTATATCAAAAATAAAAAAATAAAAATTCCATGGTACAATGACATCAAAAATACCAAAATTGATTTTAAATATGCTCATAACTAGTCTATCAAATGGTTCATAAAAGTATGTCAATGACACATTTGTCAATAAAATTGGTACAACATCAAGATCCATATCAAAAACAATATTTTTTACTAAGATAGCTAATCATTGGGTCTCATCACCAAGGGCACCTAGATCATCTATCACCATTTGATCTAGAGGTACATAATCACTAGGGGTACTAGTCCCATCTCCCTATGTCACATCTGTAGGACCTTGCTCACTAGTGATACCCAATTCATTTCATGTAATCTATGTACCTAGTATGAGTGGCACCACCTAACTGGTGATAGCTACATCTATGCTTGGAGGTAGATGTTGAGGCCTCAATACCATCAAAGCAATATATGTCTACATCATACTAGCCAACTGAGACACCTCAAAACCAAACTATGAAATATATGACTCTACAACACTCATCCACACTCTAAGCTCTAATGACTCACCCAATGTACATGGTTCTTGAACTATTGTAGTTGTACATGTGGCTATACTTGTGGTTATGGTTGTGAGACATGTACCTATATAGGCAGATCTTGTACCTTCTATCTTTGTCTCTTCACAAACTATACCTCACTCTTGTACCACTATTGGAACCTATCCCACCACTACCACAAGCTACCACACAACTCATACTAGCTATTTTCATAGCTCTAATAACCACACCTCCCAATATGTGATGCACTTTAAGCATATCCACTCATACCCCACCTACTCTACCAATTGGACTTGAAGGTATAGCCAACCTCAGTGATATCATAGTTTCCATGCCTCAATCAAGAACTAGAGGTCTACCCCTCTGCCTACATCTCACTCTTAGTACTCATCCTCATCACTTGCCTCTACCTCTACCTCTACCATGGCCACTACTATCATCATCATCAGCATCATCATCATCCCCTCTTGAATGCTCCTCAATCAATGGAATCAACTTTCCTAGATCTGTGTACCTAGGAAATGGGTAATCTCTAAACCATCGTGAGTACTCACCATCCATTCCTACATCTTCCACCTCATCTCTAAGTGACCATCCTTGTGGCATCTATATAATCTCCATATAAGCCTCTCAACATGCCTCATACTACAATGTGGATCCCCACACTAGTCTCTCTGCATGTACATGAGCATATAGTCCTAACTTCTGTGGCAGCCCCTATCGATGACCGAACTGTCTAAGTACTCTCAAGAAACATAATATCTTGATCACTAAAGAAACTTGGTCTAGTAAATAGACATGAAAAAAGAAATATACCATCTCATCATCCTCCTCCACCCAAGGCTTTGTATGTCTATATTGTGTCTATACAACCTCATTTATATCATCTATAATCTGTCTCTAATATTTTGTCTTGCCCATACAAGGTTGGATGATGACACTTGAATAAACATAGATATAAGGCATGTTGCATGGTCTCTATCATGCACAAATAGACTAAGTGATAGGTGCATGCTCCCATATCCATATTTGTAACACAATAACACTGGTTAATAGAGTTGTGGCTCAAGAGTATACCAACTAATGTAACTCATGAATAAATATGCAAGAATACAACTCCCCCAAAAAAATTGTCATGGATGGCCAATCATGTCCAATATCATACACCCTCATCCAACAGGACATCCATGTGCTTGTCTAAAGGAGGAACACTCATATCAAACCTACCAATATTTGCTAGTAGAGGATCATACTACAACATCTAAAACCAAGGAATGCAATCAACACCAATATCATCATCCTCAAACAATTGTCTACACATTGTATCATCATGTGGCTCATCATAATATACTAGATCCCCTACCATTAGAATCCTCAATATCCTATATACATCCTTAGGCTTGATACTCATCTCTTCTAACAATAAGTGAAAGGTATTATGGTACGAGTGCCACCTCTTGACCATAACCATCAACAAATGTCAATTCACTTGATACTAAGGCATCTGTAGCAGGTATCCAAAACTGTATCTATATATAATATTTTGATTAGGGACCAAAATTTGTCCAATCGTCTCCAAAGGCCAAGAATATAATCCATGAACATAGAGCTTACGTCCTTGAACCTATTTGCACCACATAAACACACAAGTCAATTCATCATCAAAAGTGATCATCCTACATAAATCTAAGTTTAATTCAACTAGCTACCTAGCTACTATTTTTCTCATGAACCAGTCATTTTCCCAACTATATATCCAAATAATGGAAGAGCATTTTTTCGAATCTATATCTTGAGACAGGAACATCTAATCTATCTATCTGAACTATCTAATTGATCAACACATCTCACTTTGTGATTACACTCATATGTGTAAAAGGGCTTTGCAACATTATATCTTACATTTGACATCAAATTATTCAAAAGGGGCCTAATTTCAAATTTCACATCAATCCTAAGATCATTATCTATTCGGGAGATTATTTTCAAGACCAACAAGGGTTTGAAAAATGTCCCCTATATCAAATGCAATATTTTAAACATTAAATGTGCTACTATATCTAATGCAAGTGTTAAAGTAGGACAAAGAACTATTATATATTGTATATGCACTAAGGAACTTATCGAATGCACTAGAAAAAGACATTTGATGAATCACAATTGTGAAAGGAATTTAAAAATGTCGAATGTGCTAATTGTAATATATAGATGCACTATAAAAATTAACAAATGTGATATATAATTTATATGCACTACAAAAATATTAATATGCATTGAAACAATTATCAAATGCATAAAAAGCCTAAATTAGGGCAAACAAACATGCTACTTCAAACTACAAATGTAGTGAAATAGACTTTGAATGCACTCAAATATTTCTAATACAGTTTTAAAACTTTCAAATGCGCTAAAATGAAGGAAATAAACATTTAATCATTCAAATCACAAAAAAAATTAAAAATTTCCCTACAAATTGACAAATCATAAATGAACGAGGTTTTTTACAACATACTAGGGCACCATAGTTAGTTGGATACTGATATCTACAACCCCTCTCAAACTTATGCTCTCACAACAGGACTACCATCTTTGTTGGATCAGAGCTCCAAAAGGAAGTAAATAAAACTAGATGTGAAAATGAATAGGTAAAAAGGTCTTTTTGACCTATTTTAACCTACTCAGGGGTATTTTTGGCCTATTTTTAACCCCTCCACACTATTCATGCCCTAAAATCTTTTTTTTTTTTCAAAATGGGTATTTTTCAAGAGCATTTATTTCTTATCATACTTTCTTCAAAATGATACTCAAGTACTTCCTTTTCATCATTACAATATGTTTTTCAGAAATCAAATTGGCATGTCCATTTCTTAAAAATAAACAATTCCAATTTCATTTCAAAGTGGACATCATATCAATATCCAAACATCCTATCAATATCTAAATATCCTATCAATATCCAAACATAATATCAACATCCAAGCACAATTAATCAAACAAAGAGATTAGAACATTTTTTTTAAACATGGGCATTAAATGCAAAAAATTGAACATCATCATGACAACATCAAATCAGTAAAGCATCAACAATTAGGGTACTCAATCATTTGTATCAACATCAAAATAGTAAATCATCAACAATCAGGTACTAAATCATCAAATTTGGATTAAAAATTAGGAAAACCAAGACATTCTTTGAACTAATATGCTTTGCATATCAGCTCAAAGAGGGGAATTAGTAGACACCCTAAATTTGGTAGGACTTCAAAAACATGATGTTAATCAAATAAGGGTTAAGGATAATATCAGAGAACTGAGGAAAACAAAAGATAACTCGATCAACCACAACATCAGATTATTAAGTAATTAATTGCCTAGTGCTCGATCATATTAAAATCCAAATTCTAAAATCAATTCAAAAAGGAAAAATCAATTTAAAAAGAAAAATTAATTCAAAAAGGGAAAATCAATTCAAAAAAGGAAAATCAATTTCTAAAGAGATGAAAATAAATAAACTTTTATCCTCACCTTTTTGGAAAATATCTCAAAAATTAAAATCAATAAAAGGAAAAAGGAAAATGAGTATTTATCCTCACATATTTTAAATGACAATGCAAAATGGATTTCTCTTTATGGACTTCTTATCCTTGGTGGACCTCATTTAACCTTACCCTACTAAGACCATGGTAAACATAAAACCTACCCTAGCCCCTTTGGAAAATCTATAAATGCAAGGCCATTCAAGAGAAAAAGGACTCATGTTTAATGCATAACTCCTATAGGCTTTCTATAACTAAGAGATATCAAGTCATTAAGCATCATAATTGTAGGCAATTCTAGAGCATTTGGGCATCATTTAGTGTCATATCAAAATTATTTCATGTCTACATCTTGTTAGATCATTCATCCATATAGATTTCATATAGCTTTTTCAAATCTTCAAAGAATCATTATAGATCTACAACATAGATTAAGCTCATTCTAGGACTGTCACTAAGATGTTGATTTGAGAGAAATTTTAGTAGTTGTAGTTAGGGAGATGTGATTCATTCTTGAATGGTTAATTTGGTAGTTATTTCTTGGGTCTACTTTTTCATTAGATTTACTATCATTTCTAGCATTTCACACTAAAGTTTCATGAATATGTGTTTCCACATGTACACCAACTATCATAGTTTTCTCCATAAAATTGTAGACTTTCCTTCCTATATGTCATGGATATCCTAAAGTTACTAAGATTTATTCTCAAAGAGGACTTGATGCTCTCATACCAATTATTAAGAAGTAAAATCCACACACAACTAAGGGGGTTTAATTAGTTGTGAGCAATTAAATTTAAATCCCAACTTATTAAATTCAACTCAAATAACCAAGATAATGAACCACAACAAAGAGATAAACATACACAATGACACAATAGTTTTTTGACTAGAGAAACCCTTGATTAGAGGAAAACCTTGATGGGGATGACACCCACGAGATAGTATATTAAATTATGAGTTCCCTGTGAAAGGATGTGACCCTAGTAGGAGCTAATTATTGTGTATTCAGTATAATATTCCCTATTAAAGGACATATTCTTGTTAGGAGATGTTGAACCCTTGGGTTTTACCCCTATTGAAGGTTATTTTGGAAACAACTAGACCCACTATCCAAATTGTTCTAGCAACTATGAAGATCACTACTTCAAGATGACGTATCCAACAATACTAAATTGACCAATCTATAACTTAGTTTCTAATACACTTCCTTTGAAGCCCAATACCATTTACTTACTCTATCTCTGCTTTGCTCTAATTATCTAGCCTTTAAGCTTGCATCATACACATGATACATGAATCATAACTATGATGCCCAACCAAAAAAAATCCTTCCTTTATATCCTTTCTAAATAACTAATTAGGTTGGCATGTTAAAGCTTCCCTATTGTACAATTAATTGTATATATGACCTCATTAAGGTATATGCACCTTCTTAAGCATCATTGTAACCAATAAATTAAGGTTCCCATACAATATAATCCAATCAACACATTGTACAATGAAGATCTACACATTACCCCATCTCAATCATTTTCCAGTAAAATATATTGCATGTTTCACTTCAGCGACCCTTCTAGATTGACTTCTAAACCTTGGTATCATGAACATGTCTTCAACCATGATCCAAGGTTGATATCCTTAATTTTATGTCAATGTTTCTAGTATTCTAGTCTACTACCAATCTCCATTAAATAAAATATTACTCACTCAATACTCAGCATAAACCTAAGAAGACATAGATGTGACATCCAAACTTATCCATGAACATAATCCTGAGCTCACATAGCTTAACCTATTTTTTGTCAATTTTGTTGTGCCAATAATCCTCTTTTATAGACATAATCTTTATCTATCATGAACTCATAAACATATGTTTTCATCAATAAAAAACCACGTCTTCAATACAACACATAACTATTCAAAATCTAACACTTCAAATTGAATCATATTTGATATCATCATATAAACCCTTGTCTCAATATTACCATAAATGACATCAACCATTTACTACAATATATTACTAGATCTAGTATCTAACTACATGAATGAAAGATCATAAACACATAACACATTAACACACTAATTTGGTTACACAAAAACCCTCCAAGGTGAAGGTAAAACTATGGCGGGGATGACACCCACAAAATATTCACTATTGTAGCAATAAAGTTGTTCTTGTTAAGGCCACAATATTTTGATCACTTCTATGATCTACCCTATGAGGAGTATGCCCTATTAAAGGCTAAAAAAAATTCTAGGTTCTACCTTTATTAAAGGATTTTACATCACAACTAAGTGACTACTATGTTAGGAGATTTACAACAGCCTATTAAAGCTACTCTATTAAGAGATTTGATCCTTGAAACACCTATTAGAATGTTTAGTACATGATCCTTCTATTAGCACTTCTATGCTTGATAATAAATCTCCTCTATGGAATTTATTATCACCTTACTATGATTGATCTTCTATATCTCTATTCAATATTGTTCATTGTACTGCTTGGTCACCTCTGTCCTTATTAGTCTTATTCACCTTCAAAACTTCACATGAAATCAAACTATGTATCACATATGCTCCATATGCTCACACACACAAATTAGGTCATAAGACCTCCTTAAATAGTCATTTAGGTGAACCTTCTAGATCTCAATCAATGATCTAGAATCAATCTTGTTTGCTTCTTCATCCTTCTATATTTCTGATTGGTTAATTGCCTCACATAGGGATTAATGATCTTTTAATCAATGCATAATTAACTCCTCAAAAATATCCTTGATCCTCTAAACATACTTCCAACTCGACAAAAATGGTTTATATATAATTTTGTGTCATTACAAGCAATTATAAAAAAATTGTCTTACTCAACTTCTATAGTGTTCTGGTGCTCGGCCTTAACTAATTTCATTTGTTGTCCCTTGGCTCATAGTGATCTTATATTTTTTGTATTGCTCAGCATATACTTCTCTTTGACTCGGCTTCTTCATTACTTAGATTGAACTATTTTTCTTGATGACAATATTGTTACTCAATCTTAGCTAGATAAGTACACCACTCCATTCATCTGTTCGGCCTATTAAGATGACTCAATCATAGTGATGACCGGCCAACTCTACCTAGAGAATGACTAAGTGTTTGATACTCATAGACAACATATCTTAGGGATTCAACAATAACTAGCATATCCAAGTGCTAACCATTCCTATATTCCAAACACATCCTCCATTGGTGTGAAGCACTAACAATCTACTAACTATTTTCTCAACATCTCTTATATCTCATTAGTCATTATGTTTTCATTTTCAAGTTTCTTCTCGTACCTATAACTCTCCATTAATGTGGATACTTTCATCAATTTGTTAGGATGATTACTAAGAGGACCAGAGCTCTAATACCAATTATTAGGATTCTTAGGTACTGAGAGGGAGGGGTGAATCAGTATGAATAGATAATGTGTAAATTGAACCACTGATCTACTTCATTATCAACTTCTATGCCACAAATCATGTAAAATGATATAAGAAAGTAAAGGAAAATAATGTCTAGTATCCATGAAACCACCACACATGGGATATATATTATTGTGTCAAAACTCTCAATTAGAATGTAAAAACTATGATGGGGATGACACCCACAAGCTCAATACAATAATAAATTAGTTGCCATGTTAGGAGTTATAATAACCCTTCTCAATGTTTTTCTCTATTATGCCTTATTAGAAGCACAATTAGATCTAATAAGATTCACCTTGCAAGAGGATTTCAAAACCCTTTGTATGAGTTCACCCTATTAAGGGATTTATAATAAGAACCTATTAAAGTTCACTTGGTTAAGGGATTTTCTTGTTGCATCTTCTAGGGAACAAAAAGATAATGATCTAAATGTGGAATTGGTTTCCTATAAGATCCAATCTACTCTCTACACTCTTTAACTACTCAACACTCCCATCTTCTCAACACCTTGATCGCAACCTTAGCACTTCGCATCCAACTCTTTCTTTTTCCATCACATTCCTGCTTAAGAATAGTTATGTTAGAGACATATAACTTTTTCTAATTAATCATTTTCATTCATTCAAAATTAAATCTTTCTACACAAATACTGCAAGTAGTTCACATATCTCAATGTTAGAATTCATTTAACATAACTATGTTAACCTACAACAACATTTGCCTATTATATTTCAAAGGTGGCCAAACACATTCTAACTCCTCCAATGCACCACCTTAAATTTGTCTTATACCTTTTCAAATGATCCCAAAAATTTTATCTCATCATATCATGACCTTTAATCTACATCATTATGTCACCAAATATGATCACACTTACTATAGTGCTCACTGATCTAGACTCCTCTAATTGTTTTCAAGAACTCAAGTGTTCTTATTGATAGCCCTTATTTTCACTATGCCAAAACCTTGGAAATTTATTGTGAAAATAATTTGAAGTGTGTTATTTTGTTAGGGTTTGTTCTTAATTTTTTATTAGTTTTCCACAAAATAACCCTAACTTGATTATTTTTGAGAGTTCCAATCTTACAATGAATGGAGATCACATAGTTGTAAAGGCTATTCAAGGAGACCTCTAAAGATATGAAAAGTTGTGATCGTAAGATTATAGGAACATATTATGAGGTTTCCAATGGCACAATAAGGAAGAGATCATAAGGCAAGAAATGTTAAGTGATCCAGTAATGAAAAGTGAAGTTGGGCGCATGAGCATAATATTTTGAGACACATGGCAATTGATATCTCTCGATGCTATGAAAAGCAATAGATCATAAGATCTCAAGGGCAAGTCATGAGCTTTACAAAGCTACAAAGTAATGCTAGATCATGAGATCATAAAGATAAAAGTTAAAGCTTCTCAAGCTATGATAAAGAAAGGCAAATAGTTAGTGTGTGGTTGTAAGTCAATGGTAGTAGTTAAAGGAAAATTTTGAAGTTACAAAGTTAGTTAATTGACTGCAATCAAGAGATCATAGAGCTCAAGAAGGAAGGATCTAAAGACATGACAAATGGTATATTATAGGATCTTAAGGGCCATTCTCCAAGTTTATGATAATGTGATAAGGGTTTGTTTTCCATGTGATCATAAGATCGTAAAGCCAAATTTCCTCGCCTAAGATGATATGAAGGGATTACACTTAAAAGTGTATCGTAAGATCGTAAACCCTAAAGTTTGACATAAAAAAGTGATTTTTTCCTATTTGAGCCAGAAATTTACAAAAATCCCATGCCCAATTAAGTTTGAGTAAAGTACAAGAATTTTTGAGCTAGATAGTTATGTGGATGCTCCATCTAACTTGATAGAGAGCACTAAATGTAAATCTTGACCATGCATGATATCAATGCACAGAGAAGGTTGATGAAGTATGCACAACATAAAAACATTCTCTAAGCTAGTAATAGGTTACTATTTGTAGAGAGGAGATTTCCAGTAGTTGCAGAGATTTTAGTATGAAGGATTGTTGTTTTCTATGCTAATTATAGAGTTTCTAGTATACAGTCAAGATGTCTGACAAAGAGGTCAAGGAGATTCAACCTACAAACATGGAAGTAGCAGAAACTTCTACTGCAAAAGGAGGGATGAGGCAAAAGAAACTAAACCGGTTTGTAGAGGAATGTATCAAGTTGTTCCTTGAGTCCTCAAGTACTATATCTACAAATGAGCATGAATTATGAGACCCCTATTCCTTCTATAGGGATTCTGAATTGTTTAGGTATTTTTACCATAACAAGACAAACAAAATTCCTATAAGCAACTCTTGGGAGAATTTGGCAAAGCTCATCTTTCTAGAAGTGTTAATAGATGTTGATATGTTGAAGGCCCTTATTAAATCATATAATCTGGCTAGAAAATCATTCCATAGGTGAGACAAGACCATTCTATGTACACTAGACCATGCTTCTTTCATTAAAGTTTTTGAATTGGAGGGAGCCATGAGTGAGCTAGTAGATCTAATTGACCTTCAGGGAAAATTTGAAAGGAACACCAATGCTTACATAGGGAAGTCTATACTACAACATATCCCCTAGACCTTAAGCAAGTGGGATATTATCCTAAAAAGGTGGATAAGAAGATTCCCCTAAATAAATTCAAAAACTATTTTGTGAAGACAATGTATGGTCTCCACAAGGTGGTAGGCAAAGATGATTCTGACATGGTATATTCTAAGCTTAGATGATTGGATGAAAGGATCATCTAAGCTCAGTAGTATATTGAAGATGATGAATTCATCAAGTCAACTGAGTTCAGGAGCTTTCTCTATAAGATTAAGAAAAGTGAACTATTACTAAAGATGAAACCAGGAGAATCTGATGAGGAGAAGTAGGAATTGATTAACAAGTTGCATGCCTGTGACCCTAAGAGTGAAGTGATGGAGCTATTGTGGTTTCACAATGTACACCCCATTTCTCCTAGAAATGGGGACCCCTAGTAAATTTTTTGTCACCTAGACCCCTAGTTTGGGGCCTAGGTCATTTTGGGACTCCTTCAGGTGTCTGAATCTAGTCTTTGTCTCTAATTAAGAAGTTTAGAATCTCAGAACTAAGAATTTTAAGAGTTAAGAGTTATTAGTGCAAAAAGGGTGCACTAGCACACCTAGCACACATACACACTCATTCTAGGTGTGCAAGTGCACTAAATGCACAAGTGTGCACTCATCTCCCTTGGAGATGTGCACCTATGCATATGCACATGTGCACACCTCCAAAGGGTGTGCACCTACCTGGACCTATATAAACTTGGGTACCCCCTCCCCTCTCCTCATTGTTCTCGTGCTTCTATCTTTGACTGCACCTCCACACTTCTAAAGGTGTCTCTCTAACTTGCAAAGCAACAAATGTTAAAACACTAAAGGTGTGCACATGTGCACTTGTCCAAGGTGCACATGTGTGCACCTTTGTTCACACAAAAACCCAAATCTAAGACTTAAAGAAGGAAACCTAAAAGAACATCTACAAAACGTGCACAGATGTGCACCTATCCAAGGTGGCCATATGTGCACCTTTCAATCCTAAAACTAAGGGAATGAGACTTAAGGAAAGGTGTGCATGTGCACACCTCCCCAAGGTGCATATATGTGCACCTTTTCAAAACTTTAAGGAACAACATAAGGGTGCACACATGTGCACCCCACTAAGGTGTGTAGGTGTGCACCCTTTTTGCACTTGGAAACAAAACTTACATTCTAAGTCCCCCTTTGCACATGCCATATGCAGATGCGCAATAGCGCACATGCACATGTGCACACCCCATCAAGGTACACACAAGCGCAGGTGTGAAATTAAGCATAAATTGACCAACTAGGGGTCATTAAGCACACCTAGTGTACTTGTCAAGGTGCACAAGCTTCACTATTTTACATATCAATGATATTGGGGATTGAGCTAGTTTTTCATTATCTTGGTGATTTGGGTTAGTTTTTTGATAATTAGGGTTTGTTTTAGGTTTTTTTAGCTCTCCAAACTAATGTATTTCTTACGTGTAGATAAAATGGAATCCTCATCATCCTCACTCATAGAAAAGATGGCTCCCAAACCACTAGTGTTCAAATGCCAAGGTGTGCCAAAGAAATCACACTTTCAAGATGGACATGAAAAAATCTAAGACACCAAGCTGGGACATATTGATTGGAATGCATTCCTCACCATCTTCAACAAGCCTAAAGAGAGATCTACAATGGTGTCAATGCTTATCAAATCAGGGTTAGTTAATGTGGCATCACATGCTACATCTGTGCATTCTTTTGAACTCGTTATGACATTGGTAGACCACTATGTTACTTAGGAAAAGGTTGTCAAGAGTATCATAGGTAAGATAGTCCTAGACCTCCAACCTCACAATATTGAGAAATTCTTCCATTTTCCTAGAGTTGATCAATACTTATAGATATCCTATGAGGGAGTAGAAAGATGTACTGAGAGAATGAGAAAGAGGCACAAGAGATAATCCAATCATCATTTTTGATTGACAAAAAACTAGTAGGCCATAGAGTTTCAAAGGTAAACATGACTCAGGGTTATATGAAGGATGACATTGGATATGCCATAGTAATTTTGAGAAGAGTCATGGGCTTACTCATAGCTAGCATCTTAATATTTGTATGGTCCACTTCATTGAAACCATCTAGACAACTAAGATACCTATAGATTGGGCCACAATGCTTAGTGATAACTTCAATGAGCAGTTGGTTGGAGTCAAGACCAACCCCAAGTTCTATATGATATCATATTTGGTGTACTTATTAGTGGCAAGGATAACTACCTACCCAAGACTATACAGGAAGGGAGCATACAAGATGTGAATTCTTGGCCCTATGTGGTATATCCTTAGCTAGTAAAGAAGAAGCTCTTGGATCAGAGAAAACAATATAGGATAGTGAATGACGATTTCATATTTGTGATCATCCAATTTATAGAGGGTGATTATGCTAAAAGGATGTTAGTAAAGACAACAACAAGGATCATAGAAATTGGTGCCTACTACATGAAGTTTAAAATATTCACATACCAAAGGGTAGTAGGCACATAGGTGAATCTAAAGACGCTCATGAGATATCCATCGGATAGACTCATTTTGTTGGATATTGCCAAGCAACTCACATCTACATATGACAAAGTGAGGAAACAACACAAAAAGACATGGGTGTGGCCAATAACCATAGGCACATTTGAGGTCAAGAAAAAATAGGATATAATGACCCTCAATTTAGAATGGGGTCAATATCCCTTGGAAGAGTACAACTCCCCTTGCTCATATTTTGATAATATTGGGATGGTTCAGCATTTGGTAGGGAAATTGTTTGTGCATGAAGATGCACCAAAGGATCATTGGATGAATGTCATAGAAGACTGTGATGTCTAAATAAGGGACTATTGTAGAATTACTCTATATTTAGTAGGGAAGGCACTTAAGATAAAGATCCCTCTCAAGGCTTTCAAAAAAGACACAAAAGATGTCTTAGATCCACTGTACAATAGAGAGAAGATATATGACAGGCCTATAATGAATGCAAAGATTGGTAGGGATGAAAATGAAGATATCTTAAATAGAGCCTGACACATTGTCCAGTTGATAAGGGAATGGATCAAGAAACCATTCAAACTTGATCCAGTTTCATGGTTTGTTCTCCTACAAGCCACAACACAACCTATGAAAACAAAAGGTGTAAAGGTCACAGTGCCCACTTTCTCAGCTCAATCCTCAGTGAGACCAGAAGTGGCTCATAGACATGAGTGATAAATTGAGTATTTTGAGTTAGATAGGGGAGTTAAAAGGAGGAGAGCTTTGACAAAAGCCAAGAAGCAAGTGGCTCAAGTACAAATACCTCAACAACCACAATAGAATCTAGTACAAGTACAACCACAAGATGATTTGGTGGCTCAAGCCTAAGAGGCTAAGAAAAGACCTCCCCTAGAATAGGAAAAAGAGGGACAAGGAGAGGAAGAATAGAGGATACCATTGGAAGAGCAAGAAGAGAAAGAAGCATCTGCCTTAGCTCCTAAGAAGACCAAGGTTCAGTTCACTATGGGAGAGCTAGGGAAGAGGAGAAAAATGAATAAAAATAATACTTCTCCACCATAGATACTTGAAACCATTCATGAGGTTGAAGAAGAAGAGGAGGAGGAACAACTTGATAATGTTCCCTAGAGTCAAAGGACTTAATTAGCTAGGGCCTTAGAAGAGGAAAGAAGGAGTTCCACTCTAACACCACCATCTAGTCCAATAGAACTCATTCAAATTACAACTTCCAAGGATGAGCAACAATAGTGGATCATGGATATGGAGGATCAAAGGACTTCTGTTTTAAACCTCTCAAATTTTGATTTCATGCATGTTGGAACTAAGATGGTGGGGGAGAAAATAAGGGATATTCTAAGCAGTCAACCCCTAGGTGATGACTCTAGAATCAAATACCGCCTCCACCTCAAGGACCCTTTGGCCTACCTTCACCAACATCTCAAGATCTATCATTTATGGATAAAGGATATGTGACACCACTTCCTATATTTATTGAAGTAGAAGAACAAGCACCAAAGGAAGATGAAGAGCCCCAACAAATTCTAGTCAATGAAGTATTAGAGGAGGGGAAAATACATGAGGAACCTCAATAAAATCCTCATGATATTGAGGATAGGACCTTATCCCAAGACAACACACAAACTCAAACTAGTGATCTTTCTCAACTGGAAAAGGCTCTAGAGAGGACTTATGAGGGAAAGGGACCTGCAGTGCAAACCCCCTCTTCAATCAAATATATGTCTCCAATGGGAACTACACTTGCTTGGATGAAGAGGGAGGTCATGGTTCAAGTAAGAGGTAGTTAAATGTAGCTATTGAGGTGGGAATAGATGAGTTGGTAAAAGCCATCAAGAAGCCTAAGCTACCTATGGGTGATGCGTAACCATTGGCCTTCATTATGAACAACCAAGATCAAGACTTTCTTTCACATATAGCCATCCCTCCTCCACATGCTAACATTGAGAATTTGACTCCTAGTGATTACCAAATCAAGGAGGTCATGTTAGGAAAGCCCACACTAGACAATACCCAAGTATTGATTACAATGGGCATGAAAGAGGTGTTCAAGCATATGGATAGGAATGAGTTAGAATTGGTGATGTTGTGGGAACAAAACAAGATTATAAGAGGTTTTCTACATAGAATAGTGGGCCCAATACACCTAGATCATCTAGAGATCACTCTTGCTATGACATTAGAAAGGAAGTTAAAAGGGGAAAATGTAGATGAATTGATTTTTGGGAGCATTGTAGCAATGGCATGACAATTTTGAATAGAAGGGCATACAAATAATATGGGGTAATTTGAACCTATTGCATTACATTTAGTCAAGCATAGATAAACTGGTGTCTATAGTGAACCAAAATTTTGGGTTAATGGATGAGGTACATACCTAGGCTAAAGACTTATAGATTTTGACAACAATAAAGGGTTAGAGGTATCATGCACTCATGGAGGTGTATACAATAGAAGAGCTTGATAAGCTCAAAGATTGGATTGAGAAGATAGCTACTCGCAATAAGGTCTCTAATTAAGAAGTTTAGAATCTCAGAACTAAGAATTTTAAGAGTTAAGGGTCATTAGTGCAAAAAGGGTGCACTAGCACACCTAGCACACATACACACTCATTCTAGGTGCACAAGTGCACTAAATGCACAAGTGTGCACTCATCTCCCTTGGATATGTGCACCTATGCATATACACATGTGCACACCTTCAAAGGGTGTGCACCTACCCTGGCTTATATAAACTTGGGTACCCCCTCCCCTCTGCTCATTGTTCTCGTGCTTCTATCTTTGACGACACCTCCACACTTCTAAAGGTGTCTCTCTAACTTGTAAAGCAACAAATGTTAAAACACTAAAGGTGTGCACATGTGCACTTGTCCAAGGTGCACATGTGTGCACCTTTGTTCACACAAAAACCCAAATCTAAGACTTAAAGAAAGAAACTTAAAAGAACATCTACAAAAGATGCACAGATGCGCACCTATCCAAGGTGGCCATATGTGCACCTTTCAATCCTAAAACTAGGGGAATAAGACTTAAGGAAAGGTGTGCATGTGCACACCTCCCCAAGGTGCATATATGTGCACCTTTTCAAAACTTTAAGGAACAACATAAGGGTGCACACATGTGCACCCCACTAAGGTGTGTAGGTGCACACCCTTTTTTGCACTTGGAAACAAAACTTACATTCTAAGTCCCCCTTTGCGCATGCCATATGCAGATGCGCAATAGCGCACATGCACATGTGCACACCCCATCAAGGTGCACACAAGCACAGGTGTGCAATTAAGCATAAATTGACCAACTAGGGGTCATTAAGCACACCTAGCATACCTGTCAAGGTGCGCAAGCTTCACTATTTTGCATATCAAGGATATTGGTGGTTGAGCTAGTTTTCCATTATCTTGGTGATTTGGGTTAGTTTTTTGATAATTAGGGTTTTTTTTAGGTTTTTTTAGCTCTCCAAACTAATGTATTTCTTACGTGCAGATGAAATGGAATCCTCATCATCCTCACTCATAGAAAAGATGGCTCCCAAACCAATAGTGTTCAAATGCCAAGGTGTGCCAAAGAAATCATGCTTTCAAGATGGACATGAAAAAATCTGAGACACCAAGCTGGGACATATTGATTGGAATGCATTCCTAACCATCTTCAACAAGCCTAAAGAGAGATCTGCAATGGTGTCAATGCTTATTAGATCAGGGTTAGTTAACGTGGCATCACATGCTACATCTGTGCAGTCTTTTGAACTCTTTATGACATTGGCAGACCACTATGTTACTTAGGAAAAGGTTGTCAAGAGTGTCATAGGTGAGATAGTTCTAGACCTCCAACCTCACAATATTGAGAAATTCTTCCATTTTCCTAGAGTTGATCAATACTTATAGATATCCTATGAGGGAGTAGAAAGATGTACTAAGAGAATGAGAAAGAGGCACAAGAGATAATCCAACCATCATTTTTGATTGACAAAAAACTAGTAGGCCATAGAGTTTCAAAGGTAAACATGACTCGGGGTTATATGAAGGATGACATTGGATATGCCATAGTAATTTTAAGAAGAGTCATGGGCTTACTAATAGCTAGCATCTTAATATTTGTATGGTCCACTTCATTGAAACCATCTAGACAACTAAGATACCTATTGATTGGGCCACAATGCTTAGTGATAACTTCAATGAGCAGTTGGTTGGAGTCAAGACCAACCCCAAGTTCTATATGATATCATATTTGGTGTACTTATTAGTGGCAAGGATAACTACCTACCTGATACTATGCAGGAAGGGAAGCATACAAGATGTGAATGCTTGGCCCTATGTGGTATATCCTTATCTAGTAAAGAAGAAGCTCTTGGATCAGAGAAAACAATATAGGATAGTGAATGACGATTTCATATTTGTGATCATCCAATTTATAGAGGGTGATTATGCTAAAAGGATGTCAGTAAAGGCGACAAAAAGGATCATAGAAATTGGTGCCTACTACATGAAATTTAAAATATTCACATACCAAAGGGTAGTAGGCACATAGGTGAATCTAAAAAAGCTCTTGAGATATCCATCAGATAGACACATTTTGTTGGATATTGCCAAGCAACTCACATCTACATATGACAAAGTGAGGAAACAACACAAAAAGACATGGGTGTGGCCAAAAAGCATAGGCACATTGGAGGTCAAGAAAAAATAGGATATAATGACCCTCGATTCATAATGAGGTCAATATCCCTTGGAAGAGTACAACTCCCCTTGCTCATATTTTGATAATATTGGGATGGTTCAGCATTTGGTAGGGAAATTGTTTGTGCATGAAGATGCACTAAAGGATCATTGGATGAATGTCATAGAAGACTGTGATGTCTGAATAAGGGACTATTGTAGAATTACTCTATATTTAGTAGGGAAGGCACTTAAGATAAAGATCCCTCTCAAGGCTTTCAAAAAAGACACAAAAGATGTCTTAGATCCACTTACAATAGAGAGAAGATATATGACAAGCCTATAATGAATGCAAAGATTGGCAGGGATGAAAATGAAGATATATTAAATAGAGCCTGACACATTGTCTAGTTGATAAGGGAATGGATCAAGAAACCATTCAAACTTGATCCATTTTCATGGGTTGTTTCCCTACAAGCCACAACACAACTCTCTAATGAGCACACTTTTTGTGGCCTTACGATTTAGTGAGAAGTGAAACATCTTTTGGTTTTTACTAAGTCCCCATTGAAAATTTTATCAGTGGAATTGAAGAAGTGTTCCTCCTATTTTCATTGGTTTCCTATCTGACCTTTTCAATGATTCAATTAGAAAATTTGTTGTTACCGTAGTTTATGTTCGTTAGGAATTTCCCTTTCAAGTTATTGTCTTTAATCTCTCATTACCTTATCTTTGTTAATTTCTTTGCTAACACTCAATTAAATTAGGAATTCATATAGTTACATTAATAATTTGCATTAATCATAAAATAGAAAATAACAAAAATATATCTCTTTTGTGGTTACTTTTCAAAACAACACTACAAACATCTTGTCTGAATTGGTTCAAACCAAAAAAGGCCTCCCAGTGAACAAATACATTCATCTTCAAGTGAGCGGATTCTAGTAGGTTGTATGATCTCCTTGAACCTTGGAGTTGATCTTAGATTAGCTTTTTAAGAGAGGAGTTCAAAAGGATTCTTTTCATTAAGCATCGTACAAAATGATAGCTCAACAGGAGGAAAGAGATTTAGTGCAAAGGAGTAGAATGCTTCTAGTGCCTGGCTGGGATTTGGAGCAAGCATTTATGATTGACCAAATCAGGAGACAAGAAAATGCCATATCATATGAGGCATATGGTGCTAGTGGATTACAAAGGGGATCAATATTCAACATTAATTCCAAATCTCTAGCAGTATGGAGCATGGCTCCTACAACAAATAAGCCCAAGATAATGGATGTGCAGAGAATAGATCAGGAAAACATGATAGTATGGACTTCATAGGGTACCTTGGGTATAGAAATCTCCAAGGCTATGAAACACTTCACATTCATGAATGAGGCTAAGGTGGAGGAGATAGAAATAAGACTATCTAAGGCCTTCCATGACTATATTGATGCCATGATTATTTATGAGGAAGAGCTCAGGAAGATCTATGTGTAAAAACAAAGAATAGAAGAGTTAGAGGCTAAGATTCAAGGATTAGAAGCTGAAGTTGCATCTCTGAGAGAGAAACTATCTAATGTAGAGCCATTGGCTAGTGTAGAATAGAGCAAAGAACATGGCATCCATGAGCAACTAGCTAGAATCATAGGAGAAATAACTACACAGACAAAAGAGTAGGAAATAGAGGATACATGACCAAGAAGAATAATCATATATGCTCCACTTACACAACAGGATGATGACGTAAGGCCAGTTGTCCTTAAGAGCATGACAGGTCATAGAGTGCAAACTCTAAGAACTATATCTCAATAGGCTCATGCTCTTTTTATTTCCATACAAGATGATGAGCATGTTTATAATGAAGCACTTGCATGGCTATCACCCACTTTCAATCTATGGGGGGCAGACACTCAATTTTTAGAGAAGCTAATTACATTGATTGCGAAGAAGCCAAATCGGCCCGATAAAATTATTATAGTAAAGGAGGGCCTAGAAGTAGTGAATGAATTAATAGGTTTCTTTACTGGAAAGTTACAAATCATATAGGGAAAGATGAAATTTTTATCATAAAGGATTGAGACCTACATTCCACCAATTTTGGAAGCTGATAATAAATTGAAAGACTAGCAGGAGTGGTTTGATTCTTTCATTCAATACTCACTCAAGTAGGCACAATATCAATTTTTGAAGATAGTAGTAATACTCTTTGTAATAACCTAATCTATTCTTTATTTAAGGTTGAAATTGACTTAAATAAGTTTTCAGTAAAATCAAAAGCTATAACAGATGTCAAGTGGATCAAAGAAACAAGAGATTTGGATGAGGTTAAGACAACTAAATGGCCCAAAAAATGAGAAATATATGTCTGGGAAGTGGTTGTAGAGATTAAGGCACTGCCAGTAGGGAGTAGCTGAAGATTTATGTGATTGTAGGAAGCAAGAGATTTAGATAAGATCAGATATACTGAGTGATCCATTAAGAAACTAAATCTCTCGTAAATGAATATATTTACTTTTTGAGGCTTTTGAGGAAGTTGATGATAGTAGAAGAAAAAAGGGATTAAAGTTAAAGCTCCTACAGTAAATTGTCACCTGATGACTTTGCAACTACCTTCCTATTTTTGGTTTGAACGCTGAAGAATGTTTTAATTGTAACTTTCTGGACATGTCTTCTCAATTTTCTTTCCATTAGGATTTTGACATCTATCCTCCCATCTAAAGCTTGTTACAGTCCTTCTATAAAGGGATTTCCAAGATGTGGAGTAGAGGTCCGCAGTCTGTAGAATTTTTAGAGTTTTTTATGTTATTCATAGTTGATCCAATTTTTGTCAATTATATGAATGTATTTAGTCTTGAAAATCTGAGAATACAGTGAACATTGAATGATTTGTTTTGTCAAGTTTTGAGTTAAACATCGATTTTATATCACTATTGTATTTTTTTTCAAAGGAAGTTTTATATATCTATGTCTTTGAGTTTTGTCTCCATTCTTATATATCTATGATCTTGGGATTGAAGAGAACAAAGTTCTTTCAGTTTAATGCATTTTGGATGAATTGTATATCATTTATTGATTTCTTTTAGCTCAATGAGTTAAGTAAATTCTTTCAATAATTGATAGGGTTTTAGATATATGAGAGGGATGTCATAAGAATGAAATTCAGGGTTAACTATTGACAAATCTAATTGCAAGTCAATTAAATAGGTCTAGAGTTACTGATTTTGACTTTGTATCACAATGGATAAGGTATTGATCAATTAATTTAGTTGCAAGATGATATGTTTATATGGTTGCACAATGCATGTATCAATCAAAAATAAATTTTCCATTTATGTAATGAAAAACTAAAATTGTTGGTCATCACTTATTTGTAAATGCTTTCATTCTGAGTTATAACTAGCTACTATAATCAAGGAATTTATTGGAAATTGAAGAAGAATATTGACCATTATCTACTAAATGGGATAAATCTAAAAGAAGAAATATTAGTGAGCAAGTATTTGAAAATATAAAAATAACCAATCATATTCAAATCCATGAGGTGCACCTGCCTTGGCCCTACAGAGCCTAAATTGTAGAGAGTCTTTTGTACTCTATTGAAGTTGGTCCAAAGCTGAGATTAATCCTGTTGAGAAAGGGATCTAACTAATCCTTAGCCTTGTTTTTGTCTTATGCATCCTGGTATTGGGTTCAGAGCAACTTGGTAATCTAAAAAATACCAACACTTATCTTCCTTAACAATTGTTATAAACCAAATTAGTTGTGGTCCTAACTATGTTGAGAAATATCCATGTTCATTTTGCACTTTTGATCACATTACGTAATTTTACGTTGACAATGATCACCACCAAATTGTTGTCCTACTATCAATTAATATTTAGGACTTAATGGATTTACTGCATTACCAATCATGAAACCTTATTATAGATTGCATCCTTACTATACCAATCATATTAGTTTATTGTTCTAACTTAGTTGTCATTAGTAACAACCAAACAAGTAACTCCTTATGTCTTCCAAAAATCTCTCCATCATAATGCCAACACAATATTGTTACTTTGAGCAGGTGCAATATGTCACCAAGAGAATTCCCCATGTATTATTGCCAATTTGTCTAAATTTGGTTCCTCTTCTTTGTCATGATGTATGCATGATCATAGTCATTTCAAAAGTGGAGGCCATATTCTTAGTCATGTTGAAACTTGCAAGGTTTTATTACTTATGATTGAATTTATCCCACCATACTACCTCTTGAGAGTTGTATGCCTCTTCTTAAAGGTGTGGGGTGTCTTGTTAGCTGAGTCATGAAGAGTTTTATCATCTCCAACTTGTCATGTATCTAATTCTCCTATAATAGCTTGTTGAGGAGACTCCTATGAAGGAAACCATTATCAATGGTTTGTAATCTCTTAATGACACCACCATCAAGAATGTATGTAATTCCAATCTAATTGATAAATATCCATATAATAGTATTACAAGAATAGTCATTATTGTTGTACCTATGGGAAATAGGAAACAAGCAACTAAGAGGGGGATGGGTTGAATTAGTTGCACCTGAAACTCCAACTCTTTGTACCCTTAAACTCTTAAGCTTTGAAACCATATGAACTAAAACCCTTTTTACTTATCTATAATGAATTTAGAATGCAAATACAAATAAAAAATCATCCACAATAGATAAAAAAAAGTATTTTTATCATGTGAACCCAAACTAGGGTGAAAACCATGGTGGAGCTTAAACCCATGATAACCCTGACACTTGTTAGAAGTATAGGCTCGTTACAAATGGAGAATTAATATGCATTCAAGAATATTGCCTAGAGCTCACTATTGTGATATTGCTATTAGGTCATGAGAATAAATGGAACACTTAGCACTCATTGGATCTACGTGATGCTCACAAAGGTGAAGCATAGGGACTTTCCAAGAGGTCACCCATCCCAGTACTACTTCAGCTCAAGTGCGCTTAAATATAGAGTTCCCTCCATGGTTAAACCCACTCTATTTGCAACCCCATTTGCAAAACCTTCACTAAGTGTTGTGCCTTATGAACCATTCATTAGAAATTCCCTTAAGCTCATCAATTGATAAGTAGGAGATATTTTCCATAGAAAGTCAAATTGTGATATTGTTATCAGGATTTAATTGTGTAGTTTTTGAGTCAAACTCATTGACCCATATATCATGAGTAGTGATTAACACATGAATCCATCTCTCGTGAGAATAAATGGAACACTTAGGACTCATTGGATCTAGGTGATGCTCATAGAGGTGAAGCACTGGGACTTTCTGGGAGGTCACCCATCTCAATATACTCCAGCTCAAGCGCGCTTACTATGAAGTTCCCTCCATGGTTAAACCCACTTTTCTTTCAACCCCATTTGCAAAATATTCACCAAATATTGTGCCTTATGAACCATTCATTATAATGCCCCTTAAACTCATCAATTGATAAGTAGGAGATATTTTTCGCAACAAATCAAATTGTAATATTGCTATCAAGATTTAACTGTGTAGTTTTTTAGTCAAACTCATTGACCCATATATCATGAGTAGTGATTCACACATGAATCCATCTCTCATGAGAATAAATGGAACACTTGGCACTCATTGGATCTAGGTGATGCTCATAGAGGTGAAGCATCGGGACTTCTCGAGAGGTCACCCATCCTAGTACTACTCCAGCTTGAGCATGCTTAACTACGAAGTTCCCTCCATGGTTAAACCCACTTTTCTTGCAACCCCATTTGCAAAACCTTCACCAAGTATTGTGCCTTATGAACCATTCATTAGAAAGCCCCTTAAGCTCCTCAATTAATAAGTAGGAGATATTTTCCATAGCAAGTCAAATTGTGATATTGCTATCATGATTTAATTATGTAGATTTTGAGTCAAACTCATTGACCCATATATCATGAGTAGTGATTCATACATGAATAAATCTCTCGTGAGAATAAATGGAACACTTAGCACTCATTAGATCTAGGTGATGCTCATAGAGGCGAAGCACCGAGACTTCCCAAGAGGTCACCCATCCTAGTACTACTCCAGCTTGAGTGTGCTTAACTACAAAGTTCCCTCCATGGTTAAACCCACTTTGCTTACAACCCCAATTGAAAAACCTTAACCAAGTATTGTGCCTTATGAACCATTCATTAGAAATCTCCTTAAGCTCATCAATTGATAAGTAGGAGATATTTTCAACAGCAAGTCAAATTGCGATATTACTATCAGGATTTAACTATGTAGTTTTTGAGTCAAAATCATTGACCCATATATCATGAGTAGTGATTCGTTGATGAATCCATATCTCATGAGAATAAATGGAACACTTAGCACTCATTGGATCTAGGTGATGCTCATAGAGGTAAAGCACTAGGACTTCCTGGGAGGTCACCCATCCTAGTACTACTCCAACTCGAGTGCTCTTAACTATGGAGTTCCCTCCATGGTTAAACCCACTCTACTTGAAACCCCATTTGAAAAACCTTCACCAAGTGTTGTGCCTTATGAACCATTCATTAGAAAGCCCCTTAATCTCATAAATTGATAATCAGGAGATATTTCCTATAGCAAGTCAAATACTGATATTGCTATCAGGATTTAACTATGTAGTTTTTGAGTTAAACTCATTGACCCATGTATCATGAGTAGTGATTCACACATGAATCCATTGAGCTCATGAGAATAAATGGAGCACTTAGCACTCATTGGATCTAGATGATGCTCACACTCATTGGATCTAGGTGATGCTCATAGAGGTGAAGCACTGGGACTTCCTGGGAGGTCACCCATCCCAGTACTACTCTTGCTCGAGTGCACTTAACTACAAAGTTCCCTCCATGGTTAAAGCCACTCTTCTTGCAACCCCATTTTCAAAAGCTTCACCGAGTTTTGTGCCTTATGAACTATCACAATTAAATCCTAATAGCAATATCACAATTTGACTTGTGGAAAATTTCTCCTACTTATCTAGAGCTCACTACTCAATTACATAAAGGGGTATAACCTTATGTAAGACTCACTATCTTACAACGACACATCAGACAATAATCTGATAGGTATTTTAGTTGTATAATAGCATCTAACTATGCTTAGGTCAATTCTAATAAAGTAAAATCAAATATCTTGTTGTGATTATCTCCAACACCTTTCAAATGAAAAAACTCAACCTTTAATAAATTTGTACAATTATGACACATGAAATCTCTGATATATGCAATCATTCCTTCACTTGTGCAATGCACTATAATATTCTAATTCGTTGTGCCCTTTTTTCAAGAATTAGGTCAACCAGAACTAACTTTCAATGTTCTTCTGATCCTGCCAAAATCAATGACCTTAATCAAATCATGCCAAATAAACATAACCTAGATCCTTCACAACCTCCTCAAAATCATAAGTCTTCCACTAAATGTGTTACGAATTTCCCATAAAACATTATATCAAATTTATTGACATGCTAGCCAAGAGCTCAAGAGCGCTGCCTATATTTGGGAAAACCTTCAAATCTCATTACCTTGATCAATGTAGACTACCAAATCACTAGACCCATAACTCGAGAATCCTTAGGCATCATAAATACCAATTAAAAAATCAAATCCATATCATCCATCCATTTTTTTAGAATTTCTTGCCAACACTTAAGAACATGGTTACCTTCAACTAAAGCACTCATAAATTTCTTGAGGACCCTCAAAATCATGAACCCTTTGAACTAAAGGTACATCACTATGTCCTTAACATAATCTTAGTCACGCGACCAAATATTTCATCTTAAGCATGTCCACGAAAGCAATCTGCGCAACTCTATTGCAGTCAAACAATAAATTAGTCAATCATAATATGCAATCTTATAACTTTCTCAAATCATCATTTTAGTACTTGAAAATTGACATGAACCATGTAGACAACTTTTAAATCATATCTTGAGGTGCACAATTCCTCATCCTTAGTAACCATTCTTCACCATATCATTAAACATATTGCTCTTATGACAAAATTGTTCAACATACTTCATTATACATGAGGGCTTTTTATTATTGCACAAAGTATAATGATATTCATGAATACCACCAATCACAATAGATTATAACAATAAGGAAACTATGGTTCTTAAGCTGGATATATCCAAAGCCTATGAAAAAGTCAAGCAAAATTTCCTAAAAACAATCCTTACCAAATCTGGATTTAGTGAGAAAATCCTAAAAATGATAATGATTTGTGTTACTACCACCAAGTATGTTGTGCTAGCCAACAGCCCCCCCTTTGGGTTATTTTCTACTAGTATTGTGTGACATCCCCACCTTAATAAGATTTAATAATAAATAATTATTACAATAATATAAAAGAATAAATAATATAATTATATTACGTGAGTGAATATTAATTATAACTTTAGGGATATCTTAATGTATTAATAAAAATATATCATACAATAACATTATATATAATACTAATGTATTAATTATACATAATAATATTTTAAGTAAAGATAAATAAATAAATAAGATCATAATATTTGTTGTAATGCTATAATATAGAATATATATTAGTGGAAACAATAAAATAAATATTAGCTATCACCATTACTTATATATTATCATTTTAATATGATTATATAATATTATATGTTAAATAGTAATGAGGCAAATATTAAAATAAGGAAGAGTCATGATCTTGGATAGACGCTTCTCTTCCCTCTCCCATACAGGTACAAAAGAGAGGAAGATGATAAAATAAAGGGACAATCGTCACACATATATTCAAATCACTAATAGAACAAAAGAATACATTTTACATATTTAGACCATTCATGGACATGACTAAATCTTATCTAATATTTTACTTAGTATTAAAGAGATTGGAAATGGGATCATCACAATTGGTATCATAACATGATCCTACCAACCTATATATGCCTATATATATAATGGGTTACCAAGAAAAATAAAGAATCAAGTGCTAGTAGGAAGAAAAAATAAGGAAGACTACATCAAATCAACAAGTTCAGTCAACAAACTCTTATCAAACAAGGAGAACGTACACATCTTCAATATAATGATTTCATATGACATTAGATGCATCACAAAAAACTTGATCTATTGTCTAAATATCTCGTCTTGTATTCTACATGTTGATAATGCTAGAAGGAAATTCCAATAAGACATATCAACCAATCCATGAGTCAGTACATATGTGAATGAAAACTCAAACTAAAATGACCAATCCGACAAAGCACGTGAATTACTTGACATAATACATTACAAAAAAGTACTCACATAGAATACAAACATCCTATAAGGGATTATTGAATATAGATCAGACCAAAATATGATCTTGTATAATTATTAAAAATAAAGAATGGATGAAATAGCATAGTAGGGCACAAGAAATTATCCAATGCAATCAAGTCCATCAACTAACTGCACTTCTTACTTATAGTATTGATTTTATTAAAATTATGGTAGATGCATTATGGGGTGGGTGGCATAAGAATTTGGAATAATTATTGTGGTCACTATTTATGATTCTCTTGAAACAACATAAGAAAGTAAAGATCAATTGATGCAATGATTAGTTGGAAGGGAAGGTGAATTTCAGTAAAGGAAAAGTAAGGGGAAGTTTATAGAGAATCTATAAGAGGAATACATCTATTATGGAGAGTTGATAAGTAAATAAAATTATAAAATAATAATAAGCGCAACAGATATATGAAGGAGAATATTCTAAGTACAATACACATATTGCTTACTCAAAAAACACCAAAGAAAATATAAGACAAATAGTATGTAAAGAATACTTCTTATTGGTGGGAGATTACAATAAAAAAAAGGAGTAAATAGTTCATGTTGGGGCAAGAGAATCCTAATATGGATAAAGATCTAAGGGAGTCCCAAGTTAAGCATGTCCAAACCTGAGTAGCAGTAAATCTACTATCCACTAGGGAATTAAACACCCTATTGTAGTACTAGCTAAAGGAAAGTTGTTAAAATATGCATCTTTAAGAGCTTTTGATTTTTAGACAGGGGAAACAAGAATAACATTCACAATCAAAGTTGGTAAAATATTTTCTTAACCTCTTCTTATTTCAAATTGTAAAAAAAAATCTAAGTTTTAACATGTATATGTTGTGTCTACATCGTGTCTTCATGCATTAATGTGTCTTTTTCGTGTCTTCATGCATTTGTGTGTCTACCTCATGTTTGCATTGTGTCTTTATGTATTTTAGTGTATACTTTTTGAATGATTTGAACAATACACAATACAAATCTACAAAACTCAAAGAACACTTGCATGCAAGAACATGTCATAGAGAAGAAAAAGCAAAGAAGAAGAAAGGGTTTTGCTCTGAAAAATATGATAACTATATTATGAGACTGAAAAGATGAGAGATAATTACAAAAGATCAATCCTTATAGAAGAAGATTGAAAACCAAAAAGGGAAACCCTAAGAGGTAAATGACATTTTATAATTACTAATTAATTATTAAATGGAAACGCAAAGTGCATAAAGTGAAATCTTAAGAAATGAGTAAATGTAATTTAATAAATAAAATAAAATAAAAAATTTACTCTAACACCCCCCCTTAAGATGAGCAACAATGCAGCTACAATGTAGAAAAAGTAAGGAAACTACTATTGGCATTATGTTATATTTGTCATTAGTGACAACACTTACTCAATTTTGAATGCTTATCGAGCATCTAGTGGTTACCTTGTAAGCTTAGCAATTATACAGTTTACATCGAGCATTCCTAAAGCTACTGAGTAAATACATGCAATGTGAAGACTAGTAGTGTTTACCGAGTTTCTTAGTATCTATAGTGCTTCATAGTGTCTATCGAGTAGTAAGTTTGTGTCATGAAGGTTCAAAGCAAACCAAGCATTGGAAGAAACAATGTTTGTCGAGTAAAGCAAGGTAAACTTAGTGTGCAGTATCTACCGATGACACTACATCTATCGAGTCACCAATGGTTACCGAGTTTAGAACTACATCGAGTGATTAGTATGGACCAAGCCCTCACTTCTACTCAGTGCATGACGATGCCGAGTAATGTAGTGAATGTTGTGTATTAGAAGGTCACCGAGTCAGTTCAGTGAACCTGAGTTATTTACTATTGGGCCGACTTTGTAATATATTTGTTCACTTGTATTTTGGTCAACCTTGCAATTTTGTAAATTTGAAAGGTATTTATGTAAAATATGTTGTAAGATATCAAATATCAAGAAGCGAAGTAATGTGAAGTAATTTTGAAGAGTATCTGTGAAGGATTTTCAATAGCAATTCAAGGAATACAGCAAGGTCAATACAGAGGCAAAAACATTATATTCATCACATAAGGTGATTAGTGCATAAAGGATCTTATCAAAAATCAGTTGTAAGTAGATCCATTGCTTCATCTTAACTAGTGAATCAGTCTTCTAAATCCTCTAACAAGGTAGACTTAATAGTCTTTGTATAAATCTCCTAACCAAGTGCATACTTCATTGTATGTTTGTAAATCCTCTAACAAGGTGGACCTAGTAGTCATTTGTGCTCCTAACAGGGCAAATCACTAGAAGTGGTCAATGTAAGCCTTAACAAGCCAACTTTATGTTACAGTATTGAAGTTTTGTGGTTATCATCCCCACCCCAGTTTTACTTTCTATTTGGAAGGTTTTTGGGTCACCAAAATACTGTTTCCTCTTGTACAATGAATGTTTTATGGTTCAAAACTAATGAATGCAGTAGCATAGATGTATGTGTGGTAAATATAAAGGAAAGTTTTAAAGTTACTAATTCGCCCCTCCCCTCTCAGTAACTTGTCATATATTGAATATTTCCAACAATTGGTATCAGAGCTGTGTGGTTCTTAGGATAAAAGTTTGGCAGCTTGAGCAAAGATCTAAAAGACAAATGGAGATATTCAGACTTGACAAGGCAATTGAAAATGAAAAGTTAGATCTAGAGATAGCCATAGCTTAACTCAAAGAAGCAAAAGGAGCATCTTTCCCAATCCCTAAAAAGAAGGAAGGAACTTGCAAGAAAAATGAATGACCATCAGTATGTTGAAGAAAAGATTGAAGACATTTTACCATTAGGCAGCTCAAATGAAGCTAATGAGGCAAAAGAACTCCTAGCAAAGAATGGCTCTCTGCAAGAAGAAGTAAGAAAACTTAAAAGAGAACAAGAAATCCAATCAATCGGGCTATGTGAAATTTTGGAACAAAGGAATAAGGAAAATGAAGACTTGGAGGCAAGAAACAATGAAGAATAGAATCAATCCAATTAGCATGAAGACCTCATAGATCAAATCACTGGAGCAAATGAAGAAATCATGATTCTCAAAGCACAAAATGAAAAATTAAAGAATGACCTAAATACTAAAAAACAAATCAATGAAAGAATGTTGAAATCACAAGAAGACACGAATCAACCGATTCAAAAAAATGGGCAGAATCTTCATAAGCAAAAAGGTAAAGCAGGACTTGGATACAATGAAGAACAAGGTGAATCTTCCAAGAAAGGTGCAAAAAGGAATCTAAAACTCTCATGCAATCATTGTGGGAAAATTGGTCATACATCAAACAAATGCTAGAGCAACAGAAAATGCTATAACTATAATCAGCATGGTCACAAAGCCAATGAATGCAAGGAGAAACCAAAATTTGAAGGTAATTGTCACAAATGCAAAAAGCATGGTCACAAGGCATCTCAATGTAGATCCAAATCATTCAATCCAATTGAACAACTTGTAAAGGCAATATTTGGATGGGACTACAATACCTGGTGCAGATGTCATTATTATGAAGAATATGGACACATTGGTATAAATTGTGCAAGGTATCACCTAATGAAGAAGGACACTACTATAAGGTGTTACATATGCACTGAACTTCTTCATATAGCTAAAAATTGCATGAATATAGGAAAAGTTGAAGATGAAAAGAAAGCAAGGGCTGACAATATAAGGAAACAAATGAGGCAACAATGGATTCTTAAATCTATTGAGGATACTAGGTTGAATCATGGTAGTGAAGTCACTCAAGAAGTGGGTAACTCCATCCCTTCAAACTAAATTCCTAAGAATGCGTTGGAGTTGTACTCAGCAAGAAAATCATAAGTAGTTCCAAGAAATATGAGGAATGCAAATGATCCAATCAATATTTCAGATACACCACGATCACAGAAAGGTTATCTTTCACTGAGTTACATTAGACTCTACTGAGGAAAGTAATCAAAGACCTTACTGAGGAAGGTTGAGAGTAAAAGGAATTTATTTTGTCTGTCAAATTAATACTCTTTCTGAGTTAGAGCAAAGAATTCTCCAGGAGCATCTCAAGCGATTCCAAGTGATTATGAGGGAATTTTCTGTTAGGGAATTTGGTCGAAGATTTCCATCACTTATCGAGTAGCAATGGCATCCAGAAGCACCAACAATAGTAAGGCAAAAAGAGGATCAAAGATGTTGGTCAAGGGTGTAGAATGGAAAGCTCCAAATTTCAAGTTAGTTCCTATAGTGGCAGAGGCACTCGACCCTAATGGCGTGTAATCACAAATTCCACCAAAGGTACTTCTGATTAATGATATCCACACTCATTTTAAATGTTTAATTCAAGAGATAGGAACCCTAGAAATGGATAGTGCCTTAGAAGAAATGTGTGTTGATGGCTCACTAAAACCTGAGCACAAGCATTTGGAAACAAAAGGGTTGACACACATATCCCATCTATCAAGAAGCTTTCAGATAAAATGGATCAGGTATATTCTTAGGCGTGTTCACAATGGTCAGCTATGGTTGGAACAACCCATATTGATCACCAAAAAGATGATTCATAAGATTACTGGCCTTCCCATTCTGAGCAAAGCTAAATCCACCAAAACCCTAGGTTGGGATGAACTCTAAATGAAAACCCTAGCCAAGTGGGATGGTAGAGGCTTGAAAATTAGCATCGTTATCGATGTAGAGCTGAGGTTCAGAATTCATGTAATTGTTCACAAGTTTTATAGTTCCAGTTGTTTGAACAATGTGCCATGTGAGGCAGTAGACTTAGCATTCAAAGTTGTGAAGAAAAATTTGCAATTTGACCTATTAGAACTACTACTAAGGCAACTAAACAAGAATATGGATAGCATCAAGTCATCAAAGAACAATCCCTACAAATTCAGTTCTTTGTTAACATGTCTCTTCTTTTATGTACAAAAATTATTTCCATCCAAAGGTTCTATCATATGGAGAAAAGATGTTCTCATTTTGTATCAAATAAATGAGTTTATAGCAGAAATGGGTGTAAACTTTGACAGTATAATGGATAATTATTTTGAAGACTTCAAAGAAAGAATGAACAATAGGTTCAAGATTCCTTCTAAACTTGTTGAGGACTATAAAGATGATGTATGTTTCATGGTAGACTGCGATAGAGTATACATTTAGGTAGTCAGACCTTGGGTTGCACGGGTGAAACCTCTCCCTTATGAGGTCAATATTGATGAAACCAAGGACATCATTGACGCACTAGAAAATGAGCCTGTAGATCCCAAGCAACCAGTCTTTGGTACTTATGATGAGGCAAAAGCCATAATTGAATTAGAAATTAAGCTAGCTCAAGCAATCAACAAAGGTAAGAGAAAGATTGCTAAGATGAAAACTATCACTGGTCCCTTAATGCTTACCAAGGGAAAAGGAGAGGACTAAGAAGAGGATCAAGAACAACAAGAAGAAAAGAAAGAATCAAAGAAAGAGGTAGAGCCAACAAAGAAGAGAGGGAAGGTTACCATTACTAAACCTCCAAAAGCCTCCACAGCTGTTTTCACCAGGAGAGGCAAAGATAATAATAAAGGTGAAGTAGTAGTCAACAAGCCCCAACTTACCTTCTAAGAAAGGTTGAAATAGATGGAAGAAGGTGTTGGCATCACAAACTTCAAAGCTTTAAAGTTTGAAACCAGAATTGATGCAGAGAAGATGCAGATTGAGGAGCTGGTACTCACCAAAATGGGAAAGTGGAAGTATTCCCTAAACCAGATTACTCCTTAGATCTCAAAAGAATTATTAGTAAGAATGCAACCGAGATGGGAATCATCCACTCAGACAATAAAAGACATCTATGAACAATCCTTGAAGAATCTATTACCAAATCTCACTGAGGCAGAAGTAAAGGCAGCCATGAAGAATAATGAAGGTAAAATGATGATTAGATTTTACACATGTTTGATTCTAATTAAGGACATTGAGCATGTTGTAAGAGATTCAACAAACATGTGGAAGAATATCTATCATCTGCATAAGCCTAGTGATGATCCAATTGTGATCAAGGATGATGATGGTGATAGTGATGATGAAGAAGATGACATCACTCCATGTGCTACTGTTGATATTGAAGATTATCAGGCACTAAGGGCTGATGATGAAGAGAAAGGGGAAGAAGCTGAAGAGGAAGACAAGGAGGAAGTAAATGAAGAAGAAGACCCAATGAAGATTGCAGCATAAGTCATTGCTTCCCTTCCTCACTCTCCACCTAAGCTGACAACATCATTAGGGTTGGAGACAACTTCAGTAGGATTGATTGCATCTATATCAGAGATATCATCTGCTCCTACCACCCCTCAGCTCTAGGCATCTCCTATGGAAGTATTAGTTACTTCATCTACCGAGCTGCAACCCTCTTCATCAACACCCGAGTGATCAATCACAACATCATTAACTATGCCAACTTCTTCTACTCCATGTACAGTAAGTGCGCCAACCCATTCTACAATTTTTTCTTCAATAGCTCTAACTGAACCAATCTCTATTAGTACTTCAATTGTAACTATTCTAGCCTATACATTACCCATTGGTACATCATTTTTGGGAAGCACATCAGTTTTGGATATAGTTCATATTTCTCTCAGTGTTCCTCCAGTTGGACCAATTCAAGCCTTTTCTACTAGTCCATCTATATCAACTATTGTTTCTATTTCTAAATCCAAGGAAGCAAGCACTGAAGTAAAACCTAAGACTGCTCTAAAACTTCTGCTTACTGGCAAGGTAATTGATGAAGATTTAGACTTGGATAAAGAAATTATTATTCCCAAGATAGATTTGGACACTACCTCAGCCAACAAAATAAGAATGGTCAGTCAACTTTTAGAGCAAAAGGCAAGTCAGAAGCAGTTAAGAGAAGAGAGGGACAGAGAATACACAATAATAGAGAATGCCAAAAATATAATTACTAAAGCTATTGGTGTTGATGTTGATCCATCTCAACACATTTTGTTACAACTAGAAGAGGCTATAAATAAGTTCAATGAGGAAACCTCTAGGCAAGAGAAGCTCATTGAAAAAGCAGAGAAGAAATTTGACAATAAGTTGCTTGAGCACATTGCAATAAAGCGGGTAGAATTATCCACAATTTTGAACAACCTTGAGCAATCTTTTACAAATGTAACATTACTTTTTGGCAAGCTCTGTGATGTTACCGAGTACACCAATGATGTTAAAAAATAAATAAATAAGATAGATGTGGAAATAAAGGCTAGTGCTTTAAAGTTACAGCTTGACCATAGTTCAAGCTCTTCACATTAAGGTGAAATTTTTGTCAAAAAAGTAGGCAGAGTTACTTAGAGAAGAAGCCAGGACTAGATCTACACTGATTGACATCCAGAATATGATCCTTCCAGTCATGGACCAAATTCAAAAACATATTGCCTATTCTAAAACATTGATTCGCGATAACAATTTTTCTATAGCAGATCATATGATTGAACTTTCTGCAAAAGTTCAAGTGGCTCTCTCTGTAGACACCTAAAAACCTTTAGAAAATAAAGTATTTTTATTTTCTAAAAAATTCCTGATGACATCATCATTTATTAATTAATTTATTTATTTATTTTTATGCCATTAAATCCCTTTATCTTAATTAAAAATATTTAATTAAAGAATCCCTCCCAAAAACGTTTAAATCTTATTTAAACATTATTTCCTTATTTATTAATTATTTAATTAATAAATTGACCAAAAAACCCAAAATAAATTTAAAAAATATTTTTTGCCCAAAACTTGGCCAATTTTTTTAAGACCACTAACCTCTTCCAAAATCTTCTAATCCTTCTTTAATTTTGATTAAAGGCTAATCCCATCATTTCCTACCCCTAATCCCAACTCAAAATATTTAATTAAGATTAAATATTAATCCTCATGTTTATTAAAAAAGTTTTAATAAATATCTCCTCAACCCAAACCCTTGAAATAAATAAAACTTTATTTATTTCCTAAAAATCTAATTTATCCTCATCCTAGGAAGTTCTAGACTCTTCTAGAAAGTCTTCATCCTCATCCTAGGAAGTTCTAGACTATTCTAGAAAGTCTTTATCCTCATCCAAAGTCTAGACTCTTCTAGAAGATATCTTTAAACCTAATCCTAATCCCCTCCTAACCTTGTCACATTCCCTAAACATGGGTTAAAACTTACTAACCCAAGCCAAAGTTAACAAATATCTCCTCCTTCACCCACCCTCATTAAATGCCATCCACTTGCCTATCCCTAAGCTAATCCTAAACCATCCTAATCCATCCTCTAATCATTTGCACAATCCTAAGCAAGCTTAAAACCCTCCTAATCAAGCCCAAGTCAAAAATGCTCTCATCTCCCTCAAAATATCTCAACCATAAAACTTTATGAAGCCCACTAGGCCATAAATGACTCTTCCAAGCCCTTTTATTGCTCTTACAAGCCATTATGAGGGTCTTTATGAAGATTTTATCCCATTGAGCCTCCTTTGTTGACTCATCCTTCCCCTTTCCTCCATCCTCTCACCCTGTGACATGTGTCACTCCCTGATTGGTTGTAAGGAAGCACAATCCATGTGCTTTCTTCTCATGCAATCTGAGCCCTCCATGAGCTTTTTCCCATCCTTGCATCTTAGCCCTCAATCCCTCAAGCCTCTTGCCTATAAATTGGATCCTTCCCCTTTGCAAAATAACACAATCCATGAAGTAAAGTCATAATGCCATTTTAAGAAGCCATTTTACATCAAAACCATACACTCACACCCAAATTACAACTCCATTTGAAGCCCTTTTTGAAGCATAAGCTTGAGCATACATCCTATCTATTTAGACAAAGCCACTCAACAAGAGAGCTTCTTATTGAGAGAGCCCATTAATGGCTCATATTCTCAATTGAGAGCTCATCTTAGTCTATCTTGAAGTTTATGAATTTTGTTTAGTTTGTAGAAGCTTTATTTAGATTTGGTTTCTATTAGCATACTAATATTGCTCATATACATTTTGGCACGCCTCATGGGACCCTACATGGGTCATCTTCATTAGCTTTTTTAGTCAAGTTTTGTATGTCATTTGCTAATTTTGGCTAATTTTGTTTGTTTTTGTGATTGGTAGGATTGTATAAATTGGTTTTGTAGGTCCACATGAGCATGAAGAAGACAAAGGAACTCATAGTCTATCTTATAGTGTTTGCAGATTTTTCAAGCTTATAGGTGGAAAAAGCACTTGGATTTCTTCTTCCCCTTCTTGTCTACATTCTTCTTATTCCATCTACTTCTTCTTCTTCTTCTTGTGGGAGATCTTGGCCATTTTTTTTTTAAGGAAGCAAAATCATACACACTTCTTTTTAGTGCTTAAAATGAACCCCCAAATCATACTTAAATCCATTAAAAACTAAAAATTTGCAAAAAAAAAAAAAAATCTTTTAACAAGTGAAACTAAACCAATCCAATCATTTGCATCCTTGCAACATCAAGGTTTTAGATGCATTCATGCAAAGTTAGGAACACTTCATTTTTGAGAATTTAAAAAGAACTTCAAGTTTTCATTTCAAAAGGTTCAAAATCAACATTAAGTGCACACTAAAAATCTAAATCAAACTCAAAGCATCAATCAAGGATAAAATGAACCTCATTTGCAAATATTTTAAAGTTCTTTTAAAAATCTCATGAAAACTAAGAGTCCTAAATGGTTGCCAAAATTGTCCTAAAAAGCTTTGTTATTTGTTCCAAACAAATGTCTTGTTGCAAAATCTTGAATGTTTCTTAGGTTTTTCATGCATCAAAACAATCTAGGAATATCATTTTTGGGCTTAAAATATGCAAACTAGAACACAAAATCTTGAATGAAAACCAAAGTCCAAAGAGTCATTTTCACTTTTGAGTCCAAAACAATCTTGAATGATCTAAGGTTAAAACAAAGCACTTCAAAGTTCTTAAAACAACACACAAAATCTCAATCTTGAATGCTCAAAGGAAAAAACTTGAATGTTTAATAACTTGTCTTTGAATGCATGTTGCTAAACACACTCTTGAATGCCATGGATTAAAATCAAATTTTCCTTGAATGCATGATTAAAACAACAAATCCAATCTTGAATTCCAAGGATCAATTAACTATTGCAATATCAAACACTTCATTTGGAGCTTCTAAAATTGAACAAAACAAATCTCTTTTCCACATGCAGTTTAGGTAAAGTTTGATTTTTGGACATTTAAGAAACTTTGTTAAGTTAAATACAGATTTTCAAAAATCAATTTGAGTAGTTCCTTGGACTCACCTCTTTTCTAATCACCCATCAATTCAACCATTGGTTGCAATCTCAGTGCCATTTATGGGGATGGGTCTACTTGAAAAAGGTGTTAAATGTTTCATAATCTAACTCACTCACTTGGTCTTTGAACATTTGCTTTAACTTTATCAAAAAATTTAAATGACCAAAACTCTAGATTAAATCGATCACACTTCAAGTTTGGGCACTAAAATTGAACAACTATTGACGTGGAGGGCCTCCGGGCATGCGCTTGACAAATCAAGTCTCACACATCTTTGCTTTGGGCTTAAAACAAAATCACACCAACTCTTGAATGCTTTAAAAGAAATTAATCGATACTTGACGTGGAGGGCCTCCGAGTGCGCGAGTTTTCTTTTGTTGACCCTAACTCTTCTTCTTGTTTGCATTCTTCGATTGATTTACTTTTGTTGGTGCTTCAAGTTGGAATTGAACATCGTCTCTTAAACATGAGTGCTTGCAAAGTCTAGATTAGCACACATAAGAGTCAGTTGGTAAAAGAACAAGCGTGTTTTTTTTTTTTTTTTTTTTTAGCCCAAGGTCATCCAAGTCTTCTCTCCCCTTGTCGTCTTTTGAGGCCATCTTGGGTGCATAAGATTAGGATCCAAAACCTTGTTTCTTTTTAGGAGGCCTGCTTGGGGATTTCATCACCCCTTGGACGACCTCAACTCCAGCGTTCTGGCAGAGTATAAGAATCAGGAGGTGAATCGAAAGACACCTCTCTTGGAATCAAGATTTTTGTCACTCAGGCTAAGCCTCAAGGAACTTTATACCCTTGAGAAGTGAAAGAGGAGAAGTGGGTTATCGCTCCTCTCGGCTGTGTGACATCTTGTTGGTTTCATCTATGGATTTGGGCCTCACGTACCTTTGGGTATATCGAGGACTCCCTAGCTAAATCAACTGTCAGCCTTGTAGACAACCATCTAGAGTGTTAATGTGTTTGAAGTGATTGATTGAAATATTTGTAAAACATACACACTCCTTAGTGCAAGTATCACATTCTGAGAATCAAAAAATTCTATCTGGTTGTTCTTATCTATTGCTTGATTTTTTATTTGTTGAATGAATGTTTGCCAAACTTGGTCAATCCTAGCTTAGGGCATACTTAGCGTAGTCACTGCCTATTCCAGAAGTTGAACAAGTTGAAGCAAAACAACTGAGATCTCTCAAAGACAAGAAGATTCAGGAATTGATGTCAGAGCAACCCAAACTCAAATAGAAGTTCCACAAAGTTAAACTCAAGCCATCTCAGGCATACCAAGAACTTTCAACCAAGAGAAAGGAACTAACACCAAGTCCTCAAATTGCCAAACTCCACAAAGCAGAGGACAAAACTGCTGACGAAGCCCTTCAAGATGCCTAGTTAGATCGCACCATCCAATTTAACCAACATCCAGGAGTTAATAATGCTTATGCCTTACCAACTAGGCATGATTCTATGATTAGACCCCCTTGTTTCTCCACATCTTCTTGCATAAGCTTCACTTTTGCATTAGATTCATCTTTGTAGGTAAGCTAGCCATCTTTAGTCATCCCCTTAAGCATTTTAGCTCATCCATCTCATTTAGAACCAAACCATTTAGCCAGCAATCCAAAAACTTCACATCCAAGGCTTCAAAATTATTGTCACCTTGCCAAAAGTTCACCATTCCTAACATCTTTCAAATCCACCAATCTCACCTAGGTTATCCCTTTGACAAAGCTTTGTCTAGGGTAATTTAGCTTTGTCACTTGTTATCCCTCATCACCTTGAGCTAAAGGTTGGGATCCACAAGTGGTCAATCTCATGTTCTTCCTAAAGGATCATCAATCTATCCTTAAGTTAACACAATCACCACCAAGCTTGCACATAGGAAAGCAGACCTTTCATAATTTGGCAACATATCTTTGAAGTTAGAATCCTCAACCCAATCCTCCTTAGGTTTTTTCATACAGCTTGGCCTCAACCTAGGAAATCATTTGCATAGAAAAGCCTTCCTCCCTTTTGCATCCACCAGCATTTGTTGCATCTCATCCCTAGGTGCATTTTTCATGCCACTTGTCACTCGCTTAGCCAAGAAGAAAGAAACAATGGAGCCTTATCATTTGGATCGAATAGCATCACCCCCCTTGAGCACTCAGCCATCCTTCAGCCCAGAGAAAGCTATGCCATCATCTACTGACATTGAAGCTTTCATGAACCAACCAGGAAATGTAGTATTGGTAAATGCCATTATAGACAAGAACAAAGAGACAATCATGGCTAATTTTCGAAGGGACAATGTAGGAACCTTTGACTTTGGAAGACCCCCTCCATTATCAGATCCATCTCACCCATTGTTTGGGCAACTACCACCACCCATAGGCTCTTATGATCCAAATTATCCTCAATATATGCCAAAAGAAGAGCCTCTAGCCAATCCATATGATCCAACAGACCCAAACATACCATCATCCACCCAAGTTGAAATCTCCATGCCGCAAGCCAACCCAGCCACCACCACTCCATCCTTGGTTCATACCTCTCTGCTCCAAAGCCCCTTTACCCAAAACACCTCACCGTTCATGCCCTTCATTATTGCTACTGCTGCTCCCCAACCCAGCCTTCCAAATCCACCCATCTCCCAAATCAGTGCTAGCATCTTTGGCCAACCTCAGCAATATACAACAAGGATGCCGCCCATGGGGCCAAGTAATCAACCTTTCATCACCCCCAGCTTGTTCACCATAGCCCAAAGCACAATCCCATCATTTCCATTATGTCTTGGGAGCTCAGTGCCATCAGCCACAAATCCATAAGCTACTACCCTCACTCCACAAAGCTATCAAAACCCACAAGCTACTACCAATGTTCTGCCCAACTCTCAAGTGACCCAAGCTCCTGCCACCACTCTACCAAGCTTCCAAATCTAGCCACCAAGCTATCAAACCCCATCAATTCCATTTCCTAGCTTTCAATTCCCACCACCTCCACCACCAACTAATCCATTACCTCCTATTACCAACTACTTTTCAATGCCACTTGTAGGAGACAACCCACCAATCCAGCCAACCACCAATTATTTGCAGGTACCATCCCAAATGGGGGTGCAGCCCACATACCTTGGTCAAACCCCACAAGCCCCCTGATCCTTTCCCCAAGCTTCACAACCATCTTATACCTTACCTCCACAAAGCAATTCATTTATCCCACAGCCAGCTTATGTTCCTCAATGCCAACCTCAAATCCCATATCAACAGCAAGCCTTGCAGCACATGCAACACTATGCGCCACCTCCCCCTCAACAAACCATCATCCACCATGCAGCTGCCCAAACAATGTACAATCCCTATCAGCAAATCCCTCACAACCATCCATATTCAGTGGCCCCATCTAGTGCATACCTACCTCAAGGAACTCCTACATTGGGGGCACCCCAACCATCACCCATTAATTTAGAATGGGAAGCCATGAAAATAGCTTTGAAGAACATCCAAGAGGGAAATGATCCAAAAACTTTCAAGTTTCAGAATGTGTTCCCTTACCCATTTGACAGAGCCATTACCATGACACCATTCCCCAAGCATTTTGAGACACCAAAATTTGACAAATTTAGAGGAAAAGGAGACCCTGTCACACATATCAAAGAATTTTACATGCACTGCCAAAAAGTGGCATATGATGACGTCTTCCTCTTGCGTCTCTTTCCCAAAATCTTGGCCGGACCAGCTCTTGAATATAGAATCCCCTATGGCACAATTAAAAATTTTGCTGAATTGTCTGAGGCATTTGTAGCCCAATATGCCCATCTTGTTGAAACAGAGCTATCAGTAGTTGATCTTGTCCACACTAAGCAAAAAGGTTGAGAAAGCCTTCCTGAATATCTGCAAAGATGGCAAACCCTTACCACCCGCATATCTTGCACCTTGCTAGAGCGCCATCTGGTGAAAATGTTTATTGATAATGCCCATCCTAGCTTGGCTCACCACATGACCATGAACTGTTTGCAGACCTACAAAGATATCAAAGAGAAAGGAATGATCCTTGAGCAAGGACTCATTAAAGATGGTGTGGTCAAGATTTACAAGGAAGCCAACCAAAATCAATCACATTCCAATGACAAGTCTAGGTATTGGAACAAAAACAAGCATGTTGCAATAGATGGCATCACTGACACCAGACATGTGAATATTGTTGGTCCTTCTCACAACCAGTCCAACCCACCCTATCAACCAAACAATCAGCAAGCTATCAACTACCAACAGCAGAATAACCACAACTATCAAAACCACAATCCAAGACCAAACTTTCAAGGGTCTAGCAATCAAGCTAATGCCATCAATGTAGCTACAGGACAAAAGCCCAGATTCCAACCTACACCTAGAAACTATACACCCCTTGGTGAGCCATTGGATGTCATTTTTGAGAAATTAGTTAAGGAAAACCTCATCAAATTTCCTCCTACCCAGCAAATTGACCCAAGCCAATCCAAAGCTGCATGGTACAAAGACAATGAGTACTGCAAATTTCATAGGGTAAAAGGTCACACTACCCTTAGATGCATGAAACTAAAAGACTATGTGCAGGACCTCATTGATCGGAAGGAAATCACTGTTGGTGCCCAAACCTCTCCCAATGCAGGCTTACAGATCTATCAAAATGCTTTTCCTCCTCACAACAATCAAAATCCTGGAAAAGAACCTATCCAAACCAACAACAACAACACCAACAATCGTCAGCCAAACCAACAGCATGGGAAGAACAATGACCACACTTCATCCTATATAGACTATGGTAGCCTCATAGGTTGTATATCTGAGAAAGAGCCTTCTGTCAATGTTATCAATATTCAAGGACCAAACAATGAGTGTGCAGTCACCACTCAAAGAGTGTGATTTAACATCGCAGGCCCACCAGTTTCACCAGCACCATCAACTCCATCAAAAAGCCAGTACAATATCTTGGAACACCTTGGGAACATGCCAGCCCAAATCTCCATTTTAGACTTTCTTCGCACCAGTCCTGTGTACAAGAACATCCTTGATAGTGCTCTTATAGAATCTTGTGTCCCTTCAGATATCAATGCTACTAATTTTCGTAATCTTGTTGGACACCTATCCTCCTCATGTGCCCTATCTTTCAAACCCACCGACATACCCGTGGTCGAGCCAGATCACACCCTTCCACTTCGCATAGCCATCATGGTATCCAATTTTGTTGTGAAAAGAGTAATGATAGATAATGGATCAACCTTGAATATTTGCACCCTAAAATTCATAAAACAAGCTGGGTATACTGAGGCAGATATCATCAGTGAGGTTATCACCATCAAAGCTTATGACAACTTGGAAAGAACCACAGAAGGAACTATTTTGCTACCAATCAAGGTTGGGCCAGTCATCCAAGAAACACTCTGCCATGTTATTGATCTAAACCTACCATTCAACATCCTCCTTGGTCGCCCATGGATTCATGCCATGAAAGTCGTTCCATCCACTTACCATCAGTGCGTCAAATTTTTGCATCAAGGCAGTGAGGTAACCATCCATGCCGATCCATAACCCTTTGCCTACTACAATGCGGTTGAAGCTTCATATACAAACCATTGCCCTAGAATTGATATTGGCACATCCATCGCTAGCTCATCCCACACTTGTAATGACCCAGAAACCATCCTCGCCTCTACCCTGTCTACCGTGAAGATCAATAACAAGAGTTGTGGAGAGTATAGTCTGTCGGATGCATTTGCTGTCGGGGTACTCCCACTTGATCCACATGCCCATGGACGACCGACATATCACAAAGCTAAGGAGATTCCACCTCCTCAATACAAACAGTTTGGCCCAACAACCTTTGTATCCTTGAAAATCCCTCTTCATGAGGAGCTCACTCCAGATATCAACAATTGGTTACATAAGGATGCACCTCAAAGAAATTAGGCACGCCTTGATCACTTTAGCTAGAAGTATCCCCAAGAACATAAGCTCATCACTAACAAATGGAACTATCAAGGTGGTGGTCTAGGACCAGAAGAAAGAGGCATGCAGTGCCCCATCGACGCACACAAGTGGGAATCGAAGTCAGGTCTTGGCTTTGGCATACCCACAACTGAGGGCACCAATACGGACGGTCATGCTTTTTTGAACATTCACCGTGACCTTGTCAAAATCGAAGACATTCCTGAGGAAGTTGAAAAGAGAGCCTACGACAATATCCTAGACCAAATCTCCCTCGAAGACTCTGTTCTCCAAGAACTATCCATCCACCTCATTGACCTACCACTCGCCCATTCACAACTCATAGATTGGGACCAACCAAGCGTCATACACATTGATGAGTTCGCATCAGAGGAAGCACTTCTGAGATTCATGGGAGCTGAAACACCTCACAAGAAAACAAAGCCAGATTCTGCCTATATCTACAAGCTAGATCCCAAGGGGTATTTTGGAAAAAATCCCCAACCTAGTTCCGATACACCCAAAACTAGACCTAAGGTGAATCTGAGACTAGCTAAGGTAGCGAAGAGAACCCCTCAGCAAGAACATCTAGAGCCACAAGTAGAACATGAGGATTTAGCATTACCTCCTCAAGATAATCGACCAGAGATATCTTCTATTCTAATTGAGGATACTAGGGAAGTCAACATTGGTTCTTCAGAGATCCCTAGGCTTGTTCACATTGCTGCATCCCTATCACAAGACCAAGTTGATCTCCTCTTTGAGGTCTTAAGAGAGAACATTGGCCGATTTGCATGGTCATATTAGGACATGCCAGGGCTTGTTCCAAAGCTTTTAGTTCATCATCTTGCAGTCAATCCATAGATCAAGCCTGTCAGACAAAAGCTTAGAAAAATGCACCCCAAGGTGGCATTACTGGTCAAAGCTAAGTTAGAAAGAATGTTAGCTGCTAAGGTTATCTGACCTATTGACTATTTAGAGTGGATCTCCAACATGGTCCCCATCACTAAGCCTTCTGGTGACATCAGAATCTGCACTGATTTCAGAGATCTTAACAAAGCTTGTCCAAAAGATGATTTTCCCTTGCCCAACATAGATATGATTATAGATCTTACAGCTGGACATGAAATTTTGTCCCTCATGGATGGATTTTCTGGGTATAATCAAATCAAGATTGCAAAAGAGGATCAGCATAAGACAACATTCACTACCCCTTGGGGAACCTTTTGCTACAACATGATGCCTTTTGGCCTAAAGAATGCTGGGGCTACCTATCAAAGAGCTATGACAGCCATTTTTCATGATCTCATCCATAGCATTTTGGAGGATTATGTGGATGATATCTTGGTCAAGTCTCATACCTTCATGGATCATCTTACTGACCTGGAGAAAGTCTTTGATAGGTTAGCCAAATATCATCTCATGCTGAATCCCAAGAAATGTGTCTTTGGGGTCACATCTGGCAAGCTTCTAGGCTTTATAGTTTCTAAACGAGGTATACAGATCGGCCCCAAGTAGGTCAAGGCTATCTTAGACATGCCTCCTCCCCAGACACTACGACAGCTTCGTTCTCTTCAGGGAAAGCTTCAATCTATTCGGCGCTTCATCTCCCAGCTTGCAGATAAGTGTACACCATTTTCACATTTACTGAAGAAGGATGAGAACTTCAAGTGGGATCCTTTATGTCAGCGCAGCTTTGACCATCTCAAGCAGTATCTCATCAATCCCCCTATCTTGGTTCCACCAGTTCTTGGTCGTCCCCTGATTTTGTACATATCAGCAACACCTACTGCTCTAGGGGCACTTCTAGTACATCTCGATGACTACAGCAGAGAAAGAGCCATCTACTACATCAGTAGAACCCTAGTTGATTATGAACTCAATTACACTCCTATGGAAAAAGCTTGTTTGGCAGTTGTTTTCTCAACTCAAAAGCTTCGCCATTACATGCTAAGTCATACCATCCAACTAGTCTCCAAGATTGACCCTCTCAAGTATATGCTCTCTAGAACAGCACTTACAGGCTGTTTGGCCAAATGGGTTATGCTCCTTAGCGAATTTGACATCCAGTATGTGGACAGAAAGGCAATCAAAGGGCAAGCTATAGCAAATCACCTAGCTGATGCACCTCTAATAGATGCTTATCTGTTGATCACAAAATTTCCAAATGAGCATATCTGTCTAATTGAAGAACAACCCCCATGGAAACTTTATTTTGATGGCTCATACACATCTCATGGATCAGGGGCAGGAATATTGTTGGTCACACCTCAAGGAGATTACATTCCAAAAGCCTTCAAGCTACAATTCCCTAGCACCAACAATATAGCTAAATATGAGGCCCTCGTAGCAGGATTAAAGATAGCTGCAGAATGGAACATTGCTAAGCTACAAATCTTTGGCAATTCTCAGCTCATCATCAAGCAAGCCCTAAATGAATATCAAACCAAAGATGAAAAGCCATTACCCTACAAAGAGCTAGTTGATCAGCTAACCCAACATTTTACAAGGCTTCAGTTTACACAAGTGCCTCAAATACAGAACAAAGCAGCAGATGCTATGGCTACTATAGGCTCGCTCTTGGAAATTCCCCAAGCAACTACACAGCATGAGTTTTTAGTGGAGCAGCTCCTCACACCCGCCTATGCGAATGAGGATTCAAACCGTGTTTGTATCTTGGTTGGTCCCCAATCCCCTTGGTACCATGAGATTCACGCTTACCTTAACGATGGTATCATATCCCCTCACCTCACACGTACCCAACGCCAGAACCTCATCCAAAAATCATCCCGCTATGTTATCATAGCCAATACCCTATATCGTCAGGGTTATCACGATACTCTCTCTCTCGATGTTTAGACCAAAACGAGGCCGTGATGGTGTTAAAAGAAGTACACTCTGAACTTTGCGATGCCCACACGAGTGGTATTGTCCTAGCGCAACAAATCCTTAGAGCAGGCTACTATTGGCCTACGATTGAAGAAGACTCCTGTGACTTTGTCAGAAAGTGTCTCCCATGTCAGCAACATGCAAATCTTGTGCACGCTCCAGCATAGGATCTACAGCCTATTACACCACCTTGGCCTTTCACTTGTTGGGGCCTTGATCTAGTTGGAACTATCACACCCCTCTCATCTGATGGACATAAATGGATAATAACAACTACAGACTATTTCACTAAGTGGGTGGAAGTAGTCCCCCTCGTCTCAGCTACAAAAGTTCAGGTCTCCAAGTTCATCTTATACCACATTGTTTGCCACTTCGGCATCCCATCCACCATCTTCACCAACCACAGAGGTAACTTTGAAAATCTCAACATGGAAGAATTATGCACTTCCCTCCACATCCATCATCACTTTTCTAGCCCATATTTCTCACAAGGTAACGGCTAGGCAGAGGCAACTAACAAAACCCTCCTCAAAATCCTAAAGAAAGTTGTCAATGATTCCGGTCGTGATTGGCACCTACAAATAAATCCAGCCCTATGGGCCTATCGAACTTCCTTCCATACATCCACAGGCACAACTCCATATTCCCTAGCCTATGGTGCCGAAGTGGTACTACCTATAGAGGTTGAACTTCCCTCCTTGCGCATATCTTTGCAAGGGCAAATATCAGATGAAGAATACATAGTAGCTCGGCTCACCCAACTAGATCTCTTAGACGAGAAGCGACAACAAGCCTATGATCATCTCACAGTCTATCAAACTTGTCTCAAAAGGAATTTCAACAAGAAGGTGCTTCCATGACACTTTCAGCCAAGTGACATGGTCCTCAAAGAAAATATGAAAGTCCAAGCAGATCGAGAAAAGAAAGGCAAGTTTGAACCTACATGGCTTGGTCCTTATGTTGTCACTACTTCCTTTGGCTCCGAAGCCTATTAGCTATCTACACCGGAAGGAGAACTCTTGAATGATCCTACTAAAATCATTCATCTTAAGAATTTCTATGCTTGAAGATCCTTGGTATACCTAGCTTTTGAAAAATACAAATAAAAAAATAGTAAAGAGAAATAAGCGTCCAATGGTGAAAACTTGGCAATTCAAGTGCCTTGGATAGGTACCTTGGTGAAAACCTGGTAATTCAGGTGCCTTGTGTACTAAGACTAATCCATTATCTATCACTATCCTATGCCTCATCCATTCACCCACCATCCCATAAAACACCTGCTTGTTCCCTTGGTGTTCCAACCAAATATCCAAAATCTAATGGAGCTTGTAAATGCCTCCTGTACAGCTTGTAAAATCTTGTACCTCAGCTTGTAAAATCTTGTACCAAAGCTTGTATTATACCTTTTAAATCTTGTACCATACCTTTTATATCCGAATCTTGTCCAAAGCTTGTACCATATTCCACCTTGTAAATAATCTTGTATCCTAGCTTGTATACTATCACGTGCACACACAAAACCCCATTTTCACTTAAGCTTTTCGCAAACCATCTACCTATCCACCTATCACCTATTATAGACATCCCATCCTTCACAATAATTCCATCTCACAAAAACTAAAACATGAACAAACTTGTATATTTGTAACATATCTTGGTCCATCAACTTGTACATCCTCTTTAGCTTAGTACCATTGTATCTATCCAGCGTTCGTGTTAGTTCATCCTTGATCAGCATCTTGCACCCATCACACATCTTGGTTAGCTATTCCAATGCATCCTTTAGCTAGATTTCTCGTCACCAAAGTGTTATCTTTCTTAGTTTAGCTTGCCAGATGCATCACTCATCCAAATCCACCAGCTTAGGTGCTCTCCGATAGGTCCTTGCAGGATATAGCTTTCCTCATGTATGATCTTGGTCCATTAGTACCACGTCCTACCCATCTCGTTGGCAAACGGTTCTCTTTTGGATTTTCACTTTCTTTTGATTTGGACTCTTCCCTATTGGGTCTTGAAATATCTTTTCCAAGAAATCTCCTTGTTCCCTCCTCAAGGTTTCCACGATCTTCCATATCATGGTATATTGCGAATGGGGCAATCAGAGCGTAAGGTCTTGATCATGTCTTTTGCTTGTTTTCTTTTCTGCTTGTGGGTTACCCAATGTTGTTTCCACATTGCTTCCTCTGGGATTCATGTGTGATACTAGGGCAATCCTTGCATGTTTGTTTTGAGTCAATTCGTCAGTCCTCTGGATAGTTGGTGAAAAGGCCTTGATGTTCTTGGTAACCTTGGCAATTAACCAATAGTCCTATAGCAAATCTAGTGCTCAACTACATGGTGGTACTTCTCTTTGAATTATCCCCCCGCTCAAAAAGCTTCAATGGTTTTCCTTCATCTCCATTATCCCCCATCCATATCCAACATCCATCTCTCCTACCCCAGCTTATGCATCAGTATCTCTTTGAATCACTCCTCACCTTTAGCTTTAGGGATCCACAATCCTAGTCCTAGGAATCCACCAATCCAAATCAATCTACCAAGCCTCATCTTTCGAGATCCACAATCCTAGTCCTAGGGATCTTTGAAACCCATCTTTCGCCAATCTGACTCTTTGAAATCCTATTGCATCAGCTTTATAATCCCCTCATCCATCTCCCTATCTTGGATTCCTTTTTATAGCACTCCGCTCCTTCATCCTCCACCTTCCCTAAAGTCTTAAGCTTGCTTCCTCTTGTGCATCTGATTCTCCTTTATCATTCTCCCATAGTGAGAGTTTGAGCTAATTCAGCCCCTTCTCTTTGCCAATTTGAGTTTCCTTGCTCATCTAAGATTCTTGTACTTTTCAAGAAGCCATCGAGCCTCGCTTTCTCTCCCTGCCGCCTTCTTGAGGGGGCATCTCACAGTCCATTCTCTCCTCTTCTGCTCTAGCCTTGGGCATCTTATTTTCTTATCTTTGATGCGATGCCACTTGCGGCATCACATCAAAGAGGGGCAAAATGTAAACACCTAAAAACCTTTAGAAAATAAAGTATTTTTATTTTTTTAAAAATTTCTGATGACATCATCATTTATTAATTAATAGATTATTTAATTTATTTATTTATTTTTATGCCATTAAATCCCTTTATCTTAATTAAAAATATTTAATTAAAGAATCTCTCCCAAAAATGTTTAAATCTTATTTAAACATTATTTCCTTATTTATTAATTATTTAATTAATAAATTGACCAAAAAACCCAAAATAAATAAAAAATTTATTTTTTGCCCAAAACTTGGCCAATTTCCTTAAGATCGCTAACCTCTTCCAAAATCTTCTAATCCTTCTTTAATTTTGATTAAAGGCTAATCCCATCATTTCCTACCCCTAATCCCAACTCAAAATATTTAATTAAGATTAAATATTAATCCTCATGTTTATTAAAAAAGTTTTAATAAATATCTCCTCAACCCAAACCCTTGAAATAAATAAAACTTTATTTATTTCCTAAAAATCTAATTTATCCTCATCTTAGGAAGTTCTAGACTCTTCTAGAAAGTCTTCATCCTCATCCTAGGAAGCTCTAGACTATTCTAGAAAGTCTTTATCCTCATCCAAAGTCTAGACTCTTCTAGAAGATGTCTTTAAACCTAATCCTAATCCCCTCCTAACCTTGTCACATTCCCTAAACATGGGTTAAAACTTACTAACCCAAGCCAAAGTTAACAAATATCTCCTCTTTCAACCACCCTCATTAAATGCCATCCACTTGCCTATCCCTAAGCTAATCCTAAACCATCCTAATCCATCCTCTAATCATTTGCACAATCCTAAGCAAGCTTAAAACCCTCCTAATCAAGCCCAAGTCGAAATTGCTCTCATCTCCCTCAAAATATCTCAACCATAAAACTTTGTGAAGCCCACTAGGCCATAAATGACTCTTCCAAGCCCTTTTATTGCTCTTACAAGCCATTATGAGGGTCTTTATGAAGATTTTATCCCATTGAGCCTCCTTTGTTGACTCATCCTTCCCATTTCCTCCATCCTCTCACCCTGTGACATGTGTCACTCCCTGATTGGCTGTAAGGAAGCACAATCCATGTGCTCTCTTCTCATGCAATCTGAGCCCTCCATGAGCTTTTTCCCATCCTTGCATCTTAGCCCTCAATCCCTCAAGCCTCTTGCCTATAAATTGGATCCTTCCCCTTTGCAAAATAACACAATCCATGAAGTAAAGTCATAATGCCAATTTAAGAAGCCATTTTACATCAAAACCATACACTCACACCCAAATTACAACTCCATTTGAAGCCCTTTTTAAAGCATAAGCTTGAGCATACATCCTATCTATTTAATCCTCATGTTTATTAAAAAAATTTTAATAAATATCTCCTCAACCCAAACCCTTGAAATAAATAAAACTTTATTTATTTTCTAAAAATCTAATTTATCCTCATCCTAGGAAGTTCTAGTCTCTTCTAGAAAGTCTTCATCCTCATCCTAGGAAGTTCTAGACTCTTCTAGAAAGTCTTCATCCTCATCCTAGGAAGTTCTAGACTATTCTAGAAAGTCTTTATCCTCATCCAAAGTCTAGACTCTTCTAGAAGATGTCTTTAAACCTAATCCTAATCCCCTCCTAACCTTGTCACATTCCCTAAACATGGGTTAAAACTTACTAACCCAAGCCAAAGTTAACAAATATCTCCTCCTTTACCCACCCTCATTAAATGCCATCCACTTGCCTATCCCTAAGCTAATTTTAAACCATCCTAATCCATCCTCTAATCATTTTCACAATCCTAAGAAAGCTTAAAACCCTCCTAATCAAGCCCAAGTCAAAATTGCTCTCATCTCCCTCAAAATATCTCAACCATAAAACTTTATGAAGCCCACTAGGCCATAAATGACTCTTCCAAGCCCTTTTATTGCTCTTACAAGCCATTATGAGGGTCTTTATGAAAATTTTATCCCCTTGAGCCTCCTTTGTTGACTCATCCTTCCCCTTTCCTCCATCCTCTCACCCTATGACATGTGTCACTCCCTGATTGGCTGTAAGAAAGCACAATTCATGTGCTCTCTTCTCATGCAATCTGAGCCCTCCATGAGCTTTTTCTCATCCTTGCATCTTAGCCCTCAATCCCTCAAGCCTCTTGCCTATAAATTGGATCCTTCCCCTTTGAAAAATAACACAATCCATGAAGTAAAGTCATAATGCCATTTTAAGAAGCCATTTTACATCAAAACCATACACTCACACCCAAATTACAACTCCATTTGAAGCCCTTTTTGAAGCATAAACTTGAGCATACATCCTATCTATTTAGACAAAGCCACCCAAAAAGAGAGCTTCTTATTGAGAGAGCCCATTAATGGTTCATATTCTCAATTGAGAGCTTGTCATGTCCCCTTTTCAAATAATTAAAAAATAATAATCTTTGCTAAGGCAGGTAGGCCCAAAAAGGTGAAGTTTTAAAAAAAGGGGATAATTTTTGGAAGATAATGAACTAATAAATGAAGATTATTATTAAAATATGTTTTATTAACCCCTCTTGGATGTGACTTAGGGTTATGCCCTCTTTTAAGGGGTTTGGAGGCATTTTGGGCTGATTTCAGAACTTGATTTTTGCTCATTTCTTTGTTATTCTTCAGAGGCTGCCAAACCTGTGGAGAAGGAGACCCAAGAACGGGAGTTTGCAGGTTTCTAGGAAGGCTAAGGATGGAATTTTGAAGCCATTCCATGTGCATGCTCATGCAGAGTTTGCCTTTGTGCTGAACAGTGCAGATTTGTGAGTTTTCGGGTGTATATTTGTAAGAGTTTGGTGTTTTCGGTTGAGTATTTCATATCAGTTTGGGTTGCTGTTGTATATAAGACTTTAAAATGTTAAAGTAGAGCTAAAAATATGTATTTGGATATGATTATACTTCTGTGATAGATTATTAAGTTTTTGTGGTGATTTCGGGCTATTTTGTGCTATTTTCAAGAGCCCGATGAGCATTAATTTTTGTCCTTCGTTTGGGAGCTATTGTGTGCATGTTATACAAATCTAAAAATGTCATTTTATAGGCTATTATGCTACTCAAATTTCTGTAAAAATGTCCACTTTCAGATTTATTAATAATAGGTGAAGTTGTGAAGCTTTTGGCACTATTTTCGGCATACCCAATTTGGGGTTTATTGAGAAATTGGTGGATCTTTGTGATATTAGTTGTTTGATTTTGAAAATCTGATTAGAGGCTTGAAATATCATATAAAATCAAAAAAGGGACATTTTAGTGGTATTAGAGCTATGATCTTGCCAGCCTGAGGGTTTGTAGAAGTTTGCATGTCAGTTTTGACAACTACCCAGATCTTGCATGTTAGTTTTGACAACTACCCAAATCTTGCATGTCAGTTTTGACAACTACCCAGATCTTGCATGTTAGTTTTGACACTACCCAGATCTTGCATGTCAGTTTTGACAACTACCCAGATCTTGCATGTCAGTTTTGACAACTACCCAGATCTTGCATGTTAGTTTTGACAACTACCCAGATCTTGCATGTCAGTTTTGATAACTACCCAGATCTTGCATGTCATAATTTATGATTGCATGTTGCTTCTAATCAGCTGCATGTCAAAATTTATGGTTGCATGCTACTTCTAATCATTTGCATGTTAGTTCTTAGTGAATTTGGTGGTTGCATGTTGCTTCTAATCAGTTGCATGTCAAAATCTATGGTTGCATGCTACTTCTAATCATTTGCATGTTAGTTCTTGGTGTTTGAAGAAGTTATATCCTATTGGGGTTACACTCTACTTTATCCAGAATGGACAGGTATAGTACTAAGTCTCAGAGGACACGATCTTGGACAATTGATATCTAGAGTCAAAACAGTAGAAAGGATGGTTATTTAGACATTCGAGATAAACTTATGAAAATAAGCCATGACATGTCTGAACAGTTGGTTGAGCACCACCGTATGATGAATGACATGTTGTCCGACCCAGCTAAGGTGGATAAGTTGACTGGATTTCTATTTGGCAGATTTTCTCATAGGGCAAATGACATAATTACCAAGAACTTGCATGAGGAGTTTGAGAAACTAGCTTATAGCCAGGCAAAGGTCTTAGATTCTACTCTGCCATAGGAGGTAGTGGGTTTAGATGATGATTATGAGGATGTTGTTGTGTATGATGGTGAGATACCTGGTAGAGATGAGCAGACATTGAGCATTCATGACTTTGTTGAGAAAGAGTACCAGGCACAGTTATATGCTTCATCACATGAGGTTGAGGCAGGTAGTACTTCACATGATTTGTCTAGCCAGTTGAAGGTGAACAAAGATAGTATTGTGACTTCATTATCTCATCATGATAGGATGTGGGATATGATAGAGGATCACATTCAAATGATTCAGTTACAGGGTAGACATAAGGGAGTTCAGGCAAAGTCTCCTTGTGTTGACTTACAAGCGATTAGGGAAGGAATGGGAACGATGAAGTTGAGTTATTTACATCTTCTATCAGATCATGACCATCTTCTTAGCCTTGTTGGAGACTATTCAGATGCCTTGAGGAGGAAGGAGGAGGAAGTTGACAGGCTTTCTCACGAGCTTGAGGACACTCGAGCTTCTTTGGTGAATACTCCATTGGCATTACAAGACTGGGAGAGACATGGGGATAAGCATGGCATGGAATTGAGTTTAGTTTCATCTTGCACTCCTAATACTCAGCTTTCTACGAATGGTAGATCATATGTGGACATTGATAATGTTGTGAATTCATCTTGCATTCACATCCAGGATATAGGGATAATGTCAGACAGGTATGTGAAATTAGTTGGTATTGGTCATATTACTTAGGTGAGGATTTTGCTTGAGTTACCAACTGATTATAGTTTACAGATATGGACTCAAGATTGTTATATTGGCATTTGGAATTCAGTTGACTGGAGATCTTTAACACTTTTTGGTAGCAGTGTTTGTTTGGGTGCTATCATGGATTTGATTAGCAGATTGCATGATGTTGTCTTTTCTTGTGCTAGCAACTTATTCGATGTTGGTATTAGTTTTTATACACCGGTGTTGGGCTTTGTTCATATATCCAGTCAACCATACTTGTTGGAATGTGTTGATGATATTTCATATATTGGCAGTGTGTACAGATGAGTCTCAGGATCATATTGGCATTGATGACATCCAGGAGGATGCAGTGGGCAGTTTTGAAGACTTAGTTTCCTTGGGTACATAGGAGTTGGACAGCAGTGCTAATGTTTTTGATACTCCGTATGTTGATATGAGCTTTAGATTTGATTCACAGGATATGGATGGTAATACTCTAGAGACTAGTAACTTTGAGGATACTCCTTTAGACAGTGCATCAGAGGAGGTTTGTAGGAGACAATCAAGCCAGTGCCATCATGTGTCTAATCAGTTGAGAGTTAGTGACTGAGACATTGATGTCACTTGCCAGCATTTCGATGCTGCTCGTCAGTTGTTAGCAATTTATGGATGGGGTTCTCCTACTAGTGATGAGCAGGAAGACAGTTATCTTTCCTTGACAGAGATCCACTCTTTATGGGAGGCTATTCGGATTTTGAGACAGAATTATATGCAGTTGGTAGCCGACAAAGATTATCTTATGGAGTGGGGCAGTATAGCATATGATGCATTGTTGGCCAAGGAAGATGAGGTGAGTGAGCTTATTGAGCAGCTTGAGGTGACTTCTGAGATTCTTGAGAGTACACAGTTGGCTTTCAAGGAGTCACAATTTCATTTGGCTAAGGTGACCATGGAGTTAGAGTGGCTACAGTCTTTACCTGATTCTATATAGTCACAAGCTGTGGTGTTTGGTGATCTGAGGATGTCCATGGCTAAGATTGTCAGAGACAGTGGAGATGGGGATGCATCCATCCTTGATACTAACATTGGCATATCAGGTTCATTCCCACTAGAGTCAGGTTCAGTTGAGTTGGGTGTTGTAGCAGATTTTTGTATGCCTGACATGGTGGTGGCCTCTAGTACTGATGGCACAGAGACTAGAGATGTATCAAAGATCATGTGTGATGTTGGTGAGTCGGCAGTTGGCATGGTTCCTGCTAGTAATACTACTCCCTTGGTGATATCTTCGAAGGTAGTAGTCAGTTCCAACATGGTTAATGATTAATTGCAGTGAGTTTCATTTGGATTACAGTCCGAGCCACTGACTGAGATTGACGCATTCTATCGGCATTACACTATGAGGTACGCTCATCAATTTACCTTTGATGACCATGTTGATGAGATGATGATACAAAGATGTACTTTGGTTCCTAGTGCTTATCATTAGTTATGGGACAGTTTGATGCCTCAAGATGAGAGTTGTGATGGGCATGACATGGTGATAGGTTCTGCAATTGATAGCTTGATAATATGTGACTTAGAGCAAGAGTTTGGGAGTGATGCTTCAGTGGGTGTTGTTATTGATTCTACTCCTTTGGCTATGACATCTCCTGACTTAGCTAGTGATCAGTCACAGTGGGTTGTATCACTTGTTCATGGTGAGCTGTTGACTGAGGTTGGTTTTTTTAATCAACATTATATTGTAGGGTATGTACATCAGTTAACATTTGATCCTTGTTTTGAGGAGTTGATGGGAGGCAAATTTGGTTTGGATTCCATTTCTTACTCTTTATCTTGTAATGTCTTTTCACCATCAGCAGTGCATGGGAGTTATGGTTATGAGATAGTGGCCAGTGATTTGCAGAGTTGTGTTGACTGTAGGAGTTGTACAGTGTGTGGATTCTCCATACTTGGTACAGTTTCATTCGAGAGTGTTCACCATTGTTGCAAAGTTGGATTGTACATTTCGTATAGGCCAGTGGGATGCGTTGATTGTATTTATTGTGTTGGTAGTTTGATTTGTCCACTTTACTTGGGTTTTGATGTTCTAAGAGTTTGTGTCTCATGGTTTTTTGACTGTGGTAGTGGTGATTTTGGAGTTTGTTTGAGCTATAATTGTCAGTTTGATTATGGATTCCTCTTGGTCATATTGCAGAGGATATTGTAGGAGCCTGTGTTAATTGGTAGTAGTATAGTTCATGACTACATTTGGGATCCAGGTGGATTGATTGGTTTATTGTTCAACCATTGCTTGAGGACAAGAAATGTTTGGGAGGGGAGGACTTATCATGTCCCCTTTTCAAATAATTAAAAAATAATAATCTTTGCTAAGGTAGGCAGGCCCAAAAAGGTGAAGTTTTGGAAAAAGGGGATAATCTTTGGAAGCTAATGGACTAATAAATGAAGATTATTATTAAAATATGTTTTATTAACCCCTCTTGGACATGAGTTAGGGTTATGCCCTCTTTTAAGGGGTTTGGAGGCATTTTGAGCTGATTCCAAAACTTGATTTTTGCTCATTTCTTTGTTATTCTTCAGAGGCTGCCAAACCTGTGGAGAAGGAGACCCAAGAATGGGAGTTTGCAGGTTTTTAGGGAGACCCAAGAACAAGAGTTTGCAAGTTTCCAGGAAGGCTAAGGATGGGAGTTTGAAGCCATTCCATGTGCATGCTCATGCAGAGTTTTCCTTTGTACTGAATAGTGCAGATTTGTGAGTTTTCGGGTGTATTTTTGTAAGAGTTTGGTGTTTCCGATTGAGTATTTCATATCAGTTTGGGTTGCTGCTGTATATCAGACTTTAAAATTTTAAAGTATAGCTGAAAATATGTATTTGGATATGATTATACTTCTGTGATAGATTATTAAGTTTTTGTGGTGATTCCGGGCTATTTTGTGCTATTTTCGGGAGCCCGATGAGCATTATTTTTGTCCTCCGTTTGGGAGCTATTGTGTGCATGTTATACAGATCTGGAAATGTCATTTTATAGGCTTTTATGTTGCTCAAATTTCTATAAAAATGTCCACTTTCAGATTTATTAATAATAGGTGAAGCTGTGAAGCTTTTGGCACTATTTTCGGCATACCCGATTTGGGGTTTATTGAGAAATTGGTGGATCTTTGTGATATTAGTTGTTTGATTTTGAAAATCTGATTAGAGGCTTGAAATATCATATAAAATTAGAAAAGGGACATTTCAGAGCTCATCTTAGTCTATCTTGAAGTTTATGAATTTAGTTTAGTTTATAGAAGCTTTATTTAAATTTGGTTTCTATTAGCATACTAACATTGCTCATATACACTCTCCACTTGCAAAATTTTGCAAGATAATTGGGATACGACATTGTCTCTTATTCTCAAGGCACACTATGAATTTCTCTCTCATTTTAGTGTCTCTATTTGAATTTATTGTATATATTCTCTGGCATTATTGTCAAAAACGGGGAGTATGAGATGAACAAGAGAGCAAGGGGAGTAAAAGAGACTTGTGAAGAAATAAAATAAATTGACATATGTATACATAAAAGCTATGTATTCCATATGTATGGGGGAGACATGTAAGATATGTATAGACATCAGATTTACAAAGATCAATTTTGGTAAATCAGAATCAGAATGTCAGTTAACATAAGTTTTGGTTCATAAGTGTTTTTGTCACTAATGCCAAAGGGGGAGATTGTTGGCATTATGTTATATTTGTCATTAGTGACAACACTTACTCAATTTAGAATGCTTACCGAGCATCTAGTGGTTACCTTGTAAGCTTAGCAATTATACAATTTACACTGAGCATTCCTGAAGCTATTGAGTAAATACAGGCAATGTGAAGACCGATAGTGTCTATTGAGTTTCTCAGTATCTATTGTGCTTCATAGTGTCTACCAAGTAGTAAGTTTGTGTCATGAAGGTTCAAAGCAAATCAAGCGTTGGAAGAAATAGTGTTTTTTGAGAAAATCAAGGTAAACTCAGTGTGCAGTATCTACCGAGTGACACTACATCTACCGAGTCACCAATAGTTACCGAGTTCAGAACTACATCGAGTGATTAGTATGGACTGAGCCCTCACTTCTACCAGTGCATGACGATGTCGAGTAATGTAGTGAACACTGTGTATCAGAAGGTCACTAAGTTAGTTTAGTGAATTTGAGTTATTTACTATTGGGCCAACTTTGTAATATATTTGTTCACGTGTATTTTGGCCAACCTTGCAATTTTGTAAATTTGAAAGGTATATATGTAAAATGTGTTGTAAGATATCAAATATCAAGAAGCGAAGTAATGTGAAGTAATTTTGAAGAGTATCTGTGAAGGATTTTCAACAATAGTTCAAGGAATACAACAAGGTCAATACAGAGGCAGAAACGTTATATACATCACATAAGGTGATTAGTGCATAAAGGATCTTATCAGCAATCTATTGTAAGTAGATCCACTGCTTCATCTTAACTAGTGAATCAGTCTTCTAAATCCTTTAACAAGGTAGACTTAACAGTCTTTGTATAAATCTCCTAACCGAGTGCATACTTCATTATATGTTTGTAAATCCTCTAACAAGGTGGACCTAGTAGTCCTTTGTGCTCCTAACAGGGTAGATCTCTAGAAGTGGTCAATATAAGCCTTAATTGACCAACTTTATGCTGCAGTATTGAAGTTTTGTGGGTATCATCCCCACCCCAGTTTTACTTTCTATTTGGAAGGTTTTTGGGTCACCAAAATACTGTGTTCTCTTGTACAATGAATGTTTTATGTTTCAGAACTAATGAATGTAGTAGCATAGATGTATGTGTGGTAAATATAAAGGAAAGTTTTAAAGTTACTGATTCACCCCTCCCCTCTCAGTAACTTGTCATATCTTGAATATTTCCAACAACTAAAATGTTGAAAGAAAACTTGGGTCCTGACAACAAGGCTTGGTGAGGTACCCAATCACAATCAAATATCTATGAAACAAAGAAATAGAGAAAACCTAGTAGGAAAAACCCTACTCTAAAATGAGATAGAAAAGGATGAACAAATGAAATATCTCAAGAGGCTCTCTCAAGACCATAAGTACAATAAAACCCCCTATGATAGAAGCTTGAGACTTCATAGCCCCCCTAAAATGGCAGAACTCTTGTGTCAATGAACATACTAATGTGGCTCCAATCTAAAAGAAACAAAGGCAGTGGACAAGAAGGGTAAAACCCTTAAATGTAAGGTGAACCTGGAAATCCTAGTTGATGCTTAAAGGAGAATGCATGAGAGTCTTGAAATGGAATCTCCAATGGAGGTGGGATAACAGGTGTGTTAAATCTATCATCTAAGAGGAGATGTGTGTCCTTTGATATATCCTCAACAATTGCAGTAGGTGGCTTGATGAATGGAGCTAGAATGGTAGGCAATGCTGAAGAGTAATCCTATGCAATAAATGGAATCTAAACAAGAGGTGGAGGTGTAGAAGTCACAAAACTAGTCTCAGGAACAACACATAAGTTAAAGCAACTTGACTTCACCTTAGTAGACTCTTGTGAAGAAGGAGAGTGAGTCTCTGATAGTGGAGATGGTGAACTGAATTGTGAAAAGGACTATAGGTGGGAAGCATGATCACCAATCCCTATAGCAATAATATTGCATGTCTCACTATCTCTGATGTGCACTGAATCTTGTGCAAACTCAACTATCTTCCCTATCCCACTATGTGTAATCTGATAGATAGAGAGAAGGTTAGAGGACAAAGATGGAACACAAAGTACATAATGAAATTTACTATCATCATTGTCAATATAACCTTTCTCACATATTGTCATAAAAATGTTGTTCTCCATCAAAATGTGTGGAGTAGGAGAAGCCTTAAAAGAAGAGAACAAATCCTGAGAAGGTCCATATAGTGTGAAGCACTTGAATCCAGTAACCATCTAGAAGAATGTGGTGTAGCAGTTGCACATAGTGCATGACCCTTTCCTATATCTTTACCATCTGACTAAAACGATGATGATGAAGATAATTTGTGAGAAGTAGAAGGAATATCAATGTTGCTCTCCTAAAGGAGACTAATCAAATTTGAAACCTGTTTGGCATAGCCATCTAACTTCTTCTCATAGCAATGTGACTCATCATGATTATGTTTTACCCCCCCTAGGAGGAGGTGGTCCTAATGAGCTGCGAGTGCTAGAATCAATCTAATATTTTGTAGAATGAGATCTATGTGTCTTCTCCTTCATCCCTAAAGATGATCGAGCTACCAAAGCATAAGTTTGTGAACCTATGAGAGAATCCAATTGAGAGAGATTAGCTTGCTCTTGAGTCAAATGATCAAAAAAAATCTCAAAGGATGGCATGGTAAATCTACTACCCAAAGCATCTTTGGTGGAATAGAAGGTGGAGGCAAAATTCTAAAAGTTTCCACATAATCTAGAAAGAATTAGGTAGATGCACTTAGAGTTAGTCTTGCCTTTCCCACAACCCTGCAATAAAGATCTCTGTTGTTTGAACTTCATCAAGAAGTCTTCAATGGAAGGAAAATAATCATGTACAAGAGAGGTAAGCTTTTCTTCAATTTGAAGTGCCTTGAACTCATTCACTATACCAAACAAGCCATCAAGCTTGGTCCACATATCTAGAAAAGTATTGCACCCATCAAGATGAAACTATAGATTGTCAAATACTTGTAAAGAAATCAACCTCATTGCCTCATCCATCTTGTTCATATGCTGCAAAGTCTAATATTGGCTATGAAATATGGGTTGCACTGTATCTAAACAAGACCACAACCCTTTCGACTGGAGAAGCCGTGTCATCAAGGTCTTCAATGTGTGATAGTTATGAGGGGTTAGAAGTTCTAGAGAAAGAGAGGTCTTAGCCATTGTTTTAGAAGGTGTTGAATTGTTTCTTGAATTTTTTTTGGTTTACTAATGTAAATAACATAAACAATAATACAAAACACCCCACACAATACAAAAAACGAAACCCCAACTGCTATTATGAATGCATAAACAAGAAGAGAGAAAAAAGGATTCAATTTGAGAAACACATGTACCTTTGGGAAATACTAATGAAAATAACATAGAATCTAGATAGGGCTCAAGAAGAGCTTTCCAGTGCTTCTTTTAGATCAAAAAATAGAGTTAAAACGAGCAAGTTATACACCTCAGAAGATAGAAAACATTATCTAACTTTGAGCAAAAAATAACGGCAAATGCCTCAGGATCTGTGCCAAAAAAACTAATTATTGTGCAAAACTACATCGATTTGTGTACCAAAAATATTGATTTGCATGCCAAAGATCTTAATTTTTGACCCAAAAATCTCGATTTACGTGCTAAAAATAAAAAAATCGCCACATTGGGAAATGTGCCAAAATATCAATTTTTGAACTAGAAAATCTTGATTTGCATGTCAAAAATCAAAAAATACCACCTCGAAAAATGTGCCCAATCTGAAAGTAATATTATTTTGCCTCATATTCCAACTATGTCCAAATTGGACAAATTTTATAAGAATTTAGAGGTTTTGAAGAATTTTGAATCCAACTGTGAGTTCTGTTTGGCCTCAAAGTGCTCTAAAAATTAGAGACCCCCTTGTTTTTACAAAAAAATACCCAAAAGATGTCAGATTTGTTTTGTCAAATCCTCATTCTTCTTTTTCTCTTCCGACTCTAATACAATGAAGGATTTGAGCAATATGCAATACAAATTCATGGAATCCGAAGAACACTTGCATGTAAGAACCTGTCACAGAGAAGAAAAAGAAAAGAAGAGGCAAGAGTTTTGCTTTGAAAACATGAGAACTATATTATGAGATTGAAAAGATGAGAGATAATTACAAAAGATCAATCCTTATAGAAGGAGATCAAAAACCTAAAAAGGAAACCCTAAGAGGTAAATGACATTTAATAGTTACTAATTAATTATTAAATGGAAATGCAAAGTGCATAAAGTGAAATCTTAAGAAGGGAGTAAAGGTAATTTAGTAAATGAAATGAAATTAAGCTGTTACTCTAACACTTTGTATATGATTAGTGTTTTCATTTATAAGCTTTTGCATAGCCTATCATATACTAACATGTATAATTTCGCAAGTGTTTAACATATATGTAGGAAAGGGAATGAATCTAAACTATGAAATGAGATGCAATCAATTGCTTGAGGATAAGCAAATTCGAGAGGGGAAGACTATGATATCCCCGCTTTAATAAGATTTAATAATAATTAATAACTAAAATAATATAAAAGAATAAATAATATAATTATAGTATGAGTGAATAATAATAATAACTTTAGGGACATCTTAATGTATTAATAAAAATATATCATACAATAACAATATATATAATACTAATGTATTAATTATACATAATAATATTTTAATATATAGTTTAAGTAAAGATAAATAAATAAATAAGATCGTAATAATTGTTGTAATACTATAATATAGAATATCTATATTAGTAAAAATAATAAAATCAATATTAACTATCACTATTACTTATATATTATCATTTTAATATGATTATATAATATTATATGTTAAATACTAATGCAACAAATATTAAAAATAAGGAAGAGTCATGATCTTGGATAGACGCTTTTCTTCCCTCTCCCATAAGGTACAAAAGGAAGGAAGATGATAAAAATAAAGGGACAGTCATCACACATATTCATATCACTAATGGAATGAAATAATATATTTTACATATTCACACCATTCATGAACATGACTAAATCTTATCTGATATTTTACTTAGTATTAAAGAGACTAGAAATGGGGTCATCACAATTGGTATCAAAACATGATCCTGCCAACCTGTGTGAACATAATTCTATCAAAGGGGCCAAAGTTGCTTCTAGGCTCCCCCCTCCACTCACCAACAATTCGTTGATGATATTGTTATCTTTGGGGAAGTTTTAATTTTTGAAGCTAAGAGATGGAGATCTCTTCTCTCTTCTTATGCCTCTCTTTCTGGTCAACATATTAATTTCCAAAAAAGTAAACTATTCTTCTTCAATACTAGCAAGGAAATCAAGGCTAAACTATCTAAAATTCTGAATTGCACAATTGCTTCTCTTCCATATACCTATCTTGGTCTCCCTTGCTCACCCTCCTACTTCCTTTTGGAATAGTCTAGTGGAATGGTTTCCAAAAACGTTGGTTGAATGGAAAGGGAAACTATTTAGTTTGGGGACAAAACTTTAGCGTCTCAAGGCTTGTCACTAGAGCATTTCGATTTATTTCATGTATCTGCCTAATATGTCCTCTAAGGTGTCAGAAGCCATTGAGAGAATCCAAAAAGGCTTCATTTGGATAGGGACAAAAGAAAAAAGAAAGATGTTTCTGATGGGATGGGATATGCTCACCTCGTTATACACAAGGGCTAGGAAAAAGGAGAGTTAAGGATATGAACAAAGCCTAAGAACTTCTATTATTGTACAACACATAAGAGCTTTTATTATTCTACAATGTATAATGATATTCATGAATACCATCGACTTTCTTAAATTTTGAAGCTCAGTCTCTTAAGCACTACATGATTTATGAGACCAACACCTATAAAATATTTATGAAAAATCTCAAAATTTTACTCTATTTTTTTAGGAAGATCCATCTATAAGATCTTATCCTTATCCTTTGAAGACTTGATTTTTCTTAATGAATAATGTAGGTAAAATTTGTATCTTGAAATGACCCTGACTAATAAGGTCACTTAAAACCCAATGCTTAGTCTTAAAACAATTTGTCAAAACTGGGCATGTACTGAATACTACTGCTAGAAGTAATTTCCTGATTATCGGAAATTGTTTACAGAACTAACACTATTTAATAGATGGTGCCCCAAACGTATTATACTAACTAAGACAAATTTACAAACAGTTGGTGAGAAATGTAAAGATATAGCTGTAAACCTAAAAATTTGCCATAATGCTGAATACTGAAACATCTATTATTTAAATCACTCCTCCTTCATATGTCTGTTTATTACAATTAATGATTACTCAATTATGTCCTTGGCCTAATCTTAAAAATTGATATGCAAACATAAGAACCTGAGAATGTCAGCGTTGCCCAATTGCTGAGGAAATTCTAAAGTCGAATAGACCTGTACATGAATACTCTAGTCAATATTTAATTCCCAGCTGGAACAGGCTTGGACTTAGCCATCATAATCCTTGCCATTAGTGCCGATGAATCTGAAGTGAATCTTCAAGATGTTCTTGACCCACCTACCAATACTGCTATAATAATTCGCAACCTTCAAACAATGCCTAATCTGACATGAACTGAATCCGCTTGGTGTCAAGGAAGACGAAGCCCCAAATTGCATGGAATTTGGATCAGTTATGAAGGCTGGGTTGCTCCCGTACAATTCTGTTCCTCTTAAACTTCAGACTGCATGCTAAGTCCCTGTGTCTTAATATGAACTGTATAATGGTCGGATTAAGACCTCTGATCTATTCTGACCTGCTCCTCTCAACCCGTCCACACTGCTGTACCCGTACAGTCCTGTGCGATTTTAATATAATTTACAGACTTCCAAAAACAGCGCCCAAACTAGTATGGACTAAACCGCCTAGGGATATTAGATAGTCCTTTAAAGCTTAAATTGAAACTCTCAATCAGTTCTGTGGAAAATAAACAAATTTGTGACCATGAACCTTAGTACGGCTCTAACCTGTACGACCCTGTTCAGCAAATAATCTGCTTGGTATTGGGTGCCGAACTTGGTATGATTTGGACTGCCGAGGGTTAATGTATAACCCCTCTCAGACATAAATTCAGACTCCCTCGCAGTAAGAAGTTATGAATAAAAATGTGCTTCCAGCTTCTTTCGAATTTCTCCAGTTCTGCGATGATTTGTGTAGACAGCAATTAATTCCACTCTAACTAATCTTCCAATGATCAACGATCCTCAAAATTGGCCTTAGGCCACAGATTTCGTCCTGATGAAATGATTGTGATGTCACCTCCAATCTGCAATAATTCAGGTGATATTTCACACCCTCAAAATTGCGTACCAATTGAGAGTTATCGTTCTCAATGGCCAACTATGACAATTGCAGAAACCCTAGGTTCCACAATGCACCTGTGATTAAATCACAATCTGAAATCAAAGAGATAAAACAACTGCCTGATTCGAATGGAGCCCCAGGGTGCCTATTTATTCTTTTCTCTCCACCTTCTCCAGAGACTTCTAGAACATTTTTGATTTTATCTCTTAAGTGACTTTATTAAATATTTTATAATCCAAGTCACTTTATTAAATTGATTAAATATAAAGTTATCTTTTAATATTTATTTATTTGATAACTTTATAAATAATTAACTTAATATCACTTATTTATTTAATTAAAATGATTAATTAGTCGTCCTCATAAAATATTCATTATTTTGGACAACCAAGTTAATCAAATCAATTAATCAGACTGCCTCCGAAAATTGGGGACATGACAGTCCGCCCTTCCTGAAATTGCTTGTCCCCAAGCAATGGTTGAACCATGAGCCCAAACAATCCGCCCGGATCCCAAATGACAACCTGTGTAATATCCCAATCCTCACCATACTCCCATGGAAAAATCATCAATACCATCAGCTGAGAAACTACACTCAACATCCAAACAACTGACAATTCTGATGAAATCATCTGTAAACCAACTGTAGATGGCGATAGAAAAAACCTTTCTGTAGAACTCAAACCAACTGAAACATTGATTCTATCAATGCTCAAGTCCCTGTCCAATTGACGCCTACACCCAACTACACTATGGATATGACGACAACAATAGATACCTGAGTCACTGCCATCAAAACCAATCTCTGATAAACTGTGTCGGGTGTGTCGATACTGCAGGCTGTGTATCTTGCAACTACCAATTCTAATTTCAAAAAATGGTGCCAATTCATCCCATAATGGATGGTAAGAAACTGAAGCTGATCTATACCTGCGTGAAAACAAATCTTCCATTTCTAGGTCAAAAGAAAAATGATGAGCATACCTTACCGCATAATACCGGTAAGAACCTCCAAACTCTGCTGCTGGCTCATCATCACTGAACTGGGAATCAACAGATGGCTCCAATCTCCGACTCCGAGTGACTGTAGGCTGGATAGGATCCCGTGCATTCTGCTCAACAAACCCTCCCTTGAGATCCCCGTGAAGTAGCATAGTAGAGAGGACCACTATAATCTTCTCAACCAATCTGCAAATAATACTAGTATCTTGGATGAGAACACCTTCTGTCACTTTATACGAGTCCAGACGAATACGTGCACTATTCAACAAATACTCCATGAACGGTTCAGTGCAATAAAAATTATACGAGTAAGCATCAACATACTCCCCTGCACACCACAACTGATCCTCCTGTGAAGGTGGCTTACCCAACTGTACCACACTGACATCTATCGGAGAAGAATCAATCTGGAAACTTGACTCTACTGGTATCCCAAACTCATTAGGACCAGCTACTACCAAATCCTGAATATGTGTGTCAGCCTCAACAATATGCTCCTTAGTAGCAACTACGGAAATGTGCTTACCATCATCCACCTCAATGGTCAGGTGAACTGGTTCTGGGGTTGGTTTTGACTGCAATTGCTCCAACTCCACAATCACCTCTTTTAACTGAAACTGTGACTTCTGTAGATCTCGCTGTGTGTCCTCTAAAACCTCAGTAGCTGCTATGAGCTCCTGGGAAAGCTCACTCACCTCTTCTTCACGATCCAAGAGTGCCTCATAAGCTGTACTTCCCCACTCAACCAGGTGGTCACGGTCAGCTACCAATCGTAAGTAATCCTGCTTCAAAATCCATACAGCTTCACGCAAGGCATGAATCTCTGCCAAAGAAAAGTAACCACCGCTGGACTCATCCATCATAGAAGTACCCCAAACAGTAATGGCCAATAATTGACGAGCAGTATCAAAGTGCTCACAAGCGATAGCAATGTCTCGCTTACTAACTTTCAACTGGTTAGTCACATGATGGCTCTGGCTAAACTGTCTCCTACAAACCTCTTCTGGTGCTCTGTCTAAAGGAGTATACTCAAGGTTACTGGTCTCAGGATTATGATCATCCATATTCTGCGAATCAACTCCAAAACTCGTATCACCATCCAAAGTTTCAAAAACTGTAGTACTACTGTCAAACTCCTCTGTACCCAAGGAAGTTGTCAAGGAAGCTAACTCTTCAAAACTGTTCACGGCATCCTCCTGGATGTCATCAAAACAATCCTGGGACTCATTTGTACACACTGTCAAATATGAAAAATCTTCAACACCTTCCAGCAAGAACGGTCGTCTGCATATATGAACCAAACCCAACAACGGTGTATAAAGACTAATACCAACATCGGTCAAGCTGTTGGCACAAAGAAAGACAACACCGGGTATTCTGCTAATCCAGTCCATGATAGTATTTAAACAATCACTGCTACTATTAAGTGTTCTCCAGTCAATTGAATCCCAAACGCTGCTGAAACATTCTTGAGTCCATATCCGTAAACAAGGAACAGCTGGTAACTCAAGCAAACTACTTACCTGAGTAATGTGATCAATACCAACTAACTCCTCATATTTGTTTGACATTGTCCTTGTATCCTGGATGTGAATGCAAGATGAACTCGTATCATTATCAGCAACCACATATGAACCGCCTACTGCAAAAAACTGAGTGTCAGGCGCGCTAGATGAAACTAAGCTTAGCTCCAATCCATGCTTATTCCTATGTCTCTCCCAGTCCTGTAATGCCAATGGAGCATTGACCAAAGTTGCTCGAGTGTCCTCAAGCTTGCGAGAAAGCTTGGCAACTTTCTCCTCCTTCCTCCTCAAGGCATCTGAATAGTCTTTGACAAGTCTCAGGAGATCGTCACGATCTGATAGAAGATGTAGATAACTCAACTTTATCGTTCCCATTCCTTCTCTAATTATCTGTAAGTCAACACAAGAGAACTTTGCCTGGACTCTTTTTTGTCTATCTTGTAACTGAATCATTTGGATGTGATCCTCTAACATGTCCCGCATCTTGTCATGATGAGATAAGGAAGTCACAATACTATCTTTACTTACCTTCAGCTGGCTGGACAAATTATGTGAAGTACTGCCAGTCTCAACCTCATGTGACAAAGCGTCTAATTGAGCCTGGTACTCTCTCTCAGCAAAATCATGAATACTCAGTGTTTGCTCATCTCTACCTGGTATCTCACCATGAACATCCTTATCATCATCTGAACTCACTGCTCCGCCTGTTGGAACCAAACCATCCTGAGTACCTGAGACATCACCCTTTGGCAGCCTGTATACAGCTGTCTCAACTTGAGTACCAAGTTGACAGTTACTATCCATCAGCGTAATGTCCTTCACCGCTTCTTCCTGAGGCTGAACTGAAACCTCTGACCGGTTGCACACTTGTTCCTCGAGTTCCTCATTAAGGTTCCTAGTAACATCTCTCATTGTATCAGTCAACGCTTTGTGAGAAGGTTTGACAAAACGAAATCCAGTTGATTTATTCACCTTAGCTGGGACGGACAGCCTGTCAAGCATACGGTGGTGTTTAACCAACAGTTCAGACATGTTATGTTTGATTTTTCTGAGCTCATCCTGAATGCCTGAATAGTCCTCCTTTCCACAATTCCGACTCTGAATACTGCGTCTATTACTTGTCCGAGATTGTGTCCTTGGAGACTTTGTGCTGTACCTATCCATCTTGGTTGAAGTAGAGTGCTGATCACTCGTGTAAGTCGGTTCTCACCCCACAGGATGGCAAGAAAACCGGCTCTGATACCACTGAAATGACCTTGACTAATAAGGTCACTTAAAACCCAATGCTTAGTCTTAAAACAATTTGTCAAAACTGGGCATGTACTGAATACTACTGCTGGAAGTAATTTCCTGATTATCGGAAATTGTTTACAGAACTAACACTATTTAATAGATGGTGCCCCAAACGTACTATACTAACTAAGACAAATTTACAAACAGTTGGTGAGAAATGTAAAGATATAGCTGTAAACCTAAAAATTTGCCATAATGCTGAATACTGAAACATCTATTATTTAAATCACTCCTCCTTCATATGTCTGTTTATTACAATTAATGATTACTCAATTATGTCCTTGGCCTAATCTTAAAAATTGATATGCAAACATAAGAACCTGAGAATGTCAGCGCTGCCCAATTGCTAAGGAAATTCTAAAGTCGAATAGACCTGTACATGAATACTCTAGTCAATATTTAATTCCCAGCTGGAACAGGCTTGGACTTAGCCATCATAATCCTTGCCATTAGTGCCGATGAATCTGAAGTGAATCTTCAAGATGTTCTTGACCCACCTACCAATACTGCTGTAATAATTCGCAACCTTCAAACAATGCCTAATCTGACATGAACTGAATCCGCTTGGTGTCAAGGAAGACAAAGCCCCAAATTGCATGGAATTTGGATCAGTTATGAAGGCTGGGTTGCTCCCGCACAATTCTGTTCCTCTTAAACTTCAGACTGCATGCTAAGTCCCTGTGTCTTAATATGAACTGTATAATGGTCGGATTAAGACCTCTGATCTATTCTGACCTGCTCCTCTCAACCCGTCCACACTGCTGTACCCGTACAGTCCTGTGCGATTTTAATATAATTTACAGACTTCCAAAAACAGCGCCCAAACTAGTATGGACTGAACCGCCTAGGGATATTAGATAGTCCTTTAAAGCTTAAATTGAAACTCTCAATCAGTTCTGTGGAAAATAAACAAATTTGTGACCATGAACCTTAGTACGGCTCTAACCTGTACGGCCCTGTTCAGCAAATAATCTGCTTGGTATTGGGTGCCGAACTTGGTATGATTTGGACTGCCGAGGGTTAATGTATAACCCCTCTCAGACATAAATTCAGACTCCCTCGCAGTAAGAAGTTATGAATAAAAATGTGCTTCTAGCTTCTTTCGAATTTCTCCAGTTCTGCGATGATTTGTGTAGACAGCAATTAATTCCACTCTAACTAATCTTCCAATGATCAACGATCCTCAAAATTGGCCTTAGGCCACAGATTTCGTCCTGATGAAATGACTGTGATGTCACCTCCAATCTGCAATAATTCAGGTGATATTTCACACCCTCAAAATTGCGTACCAATTGAGAATTATCGTTCTCAATGGCCAACTATGACAATTGCAGAAACCCTAGGTTCCACAATGCACCTGTGATTAAATCACAATCTGAAATCAAAGAGATAAAACAACTGCCTGATTCGAATGGAGCCCAGGGTGCCTATTTATTCTTTTCTCTCCACCTTCTCCAGAGACTTCTAGAACATTTTTGATTTTATCTCTTAAGTGACTTTATTAAATATTTTATAATCCAAGTCACTTTATTAAATTAATTAAATATAAAGTTATCTTTTAATATTTATTTATTTGATAACTTTATAAGTAATTAACTTAATATCACTTATTTATTTAATTAAAATGATTAATTAGTCATCCTCATAAAATATTCATTATTTTGGACAACCAAGTTAATCAAATCAATTAATCAGACTGCCTCCGAAAATTGGGGACATGACATATCTCCAATCTTTGTATGTGAATATATGTATTACTAGAAATGACACTATTCATAATAAATATAAAATAGAACATAAATTAGATTCACTCACATGCTGAAAAGATTTGATTATGTTCCAGTTCACTTTTGGAAGATTTTAAGGCAGGGGTCCCATGGGAGGGGCTTGGGCTCTATTTTTGAGGAGCGGATGGCCCCATGATAATTTTTTAAGGGGGTACAGGTTTATTTGGAATCTATGCTATAAAATAAGAGCTCTGACTTTTTAGCTCTCAAATTGAGCTGGTGAAAATGGGGTGGGGCTCCCCACCAACTTAAGGAAGAAATCTGCCAATTGTCAAAACCTACAATTCATTTTCCCACCAAAGAAATTTATGAAGAATTTAAATTTAAATGTTTAAAATTTATAACACCACAAGCTTTTTTCAGGGACGTTCCCAAATATTCTCACGACAGGCTCTATTTAGGCTCTATTTTACAGAAGTGGGTGCCATGGAACCCTGCAAGAATACATTTAACTTTAAAGCGCAGCACAATATTCCTCTGAGCGGTATGGATTGTTGAAGACAAGCATTTTAACAGAAGCAGCCACCAAAACGCAGGTGAGAGGTTAAAGTAATTTGATACCCAGTAAGAACATAGCTAACCACTAGATAACATGCATTAGTTTGAGTTACAATTTTGTAGTTAAATCTACGATTTTGCCACAGCTGACGGACTAAACAGATGAGCGCATTTATAAGCGCAATGTGATTGGGGAAACGGAGAATAACATGGTTGGAAGAGGTATTTCGTTGACCCGATTTAGGTTTTCTTTCTCATAAGATTCGGTATTATCCGATTCTTCTTCTTTTGGGAATCTTCATTAGCATTAGTATTTGGAGTGGAATGGAAGCTTTGTAGTTTTTCAGTAGATTGCATCTGTATGTTGAGAAACTTACTGAGGGGCTCAGCATTCAGGGGCCTAATCACTGCTACAGATGGTTTTGGATTAATGTCATTTTTCTGAATTGGCTTTTCTATTTGGGCTCCATAACCTGCATTATAAGCCCTCTTGCGCCACTTTCTCGCCTCATGTTCAACTACTTTTTTGTCCATCTCTGTCTTCTCTGTCCTCAGGTATGCTTTCTCCAATGCCAACTTCAATTCTGCCATTTCTCTGTTGGCTATATCCAGTTTGCTTGACAGTTCCTTACTTTCTTTGGCACCTGTTTTGATTTCTGCAGCTTTAATGTCTGCTTCTTTCACTTTCCTCATCAAGCTTTCGTACTCCGTTGGTGACATTGTAATTCCAGTGAAAAAGCTGTGTGCATTCAGGTGTTCATCTTTTCCTACCTGTAGGGACCTTAATTCTGAAAGAGCTTCTTCCTCTGCGATTCTCGCTGTCTCGGCCTCCTTCATAGCATATTGCAGCCTTGCCTCTACAGCACACATCTCTCGCTTCGCCTCCTCCACATCCATTTTTGCTTTTCTGGCTTCGTCTTTCATGGCGTGTGCTGCCTCTTTCTGTGCCTCTGCTGCCCTTAGGGCATCTTGCAGTTCTACTTCTAGAAAGGCCTTGTCGGCCTTTGCCTGCTCTGACTCTAACCTTGCCATGTATGCTTCTTCTTTCAGGGCTTGCACTTCGTCCTTTGCTTCTTTTCCTTCTTTTAAGGCATTTTGCAGTTTTAGCTCTAAAGAAGCCATCTCAGCCTTTGCTTGTTCTTCTTCCAATGTCGCTCTTCTTGCCTCTTCTTGCATAGCCTGGCACTCCTCTGTCATTTCCTCAACCATTTTTATAGTAAATTGCAGTCTGAACTCTAAATAAATCATGTCAGCCACTATTTTATCTACTTCTAATTTTCCTTTACTTGCCTCCTCTTTTATGACCTGAAAAGCCCTCAAAAAGAAGCAAAAAATGTAAATACGATTAGGGTCTTATGTCGCTAGATGCATTGATTATTCTTGTATTTTATCTGAAAAGTTCGAGGCAAATTTGATATTGAGAAAAAAAATGTTCATATTAAATCATATTAAATTCACATGCCTGTGCCTCCTCCTTTAATTCCTCAGACTCCTTAAAGACGTTGTGCAGTCTTGTCTCTGTGGCAGTCAGTTCAGCCCTTTTGTTCCCTGCTTCCATATTGGCTTGCCTTGTTTCCTCTTTCAGAGCCTTAGCCTCCCTCTTTGCCCTCTCTGCCTCTACAGCTAGTTGTTTAAGAGCTACAGAGAGATCCAAAGCAGCAACTTTGGCCTTTGCTTCTGCTGCTGCTGCCGCTGCTGACTTTGATCTGGATTGATGAAGGTCTGCATTTAGCATTGCTACTGAAACCTCTAGCTCTGCCTCTCTTTCCTTTGAATCATTCATCTCCTTCCACACCTGATCCAATTCTGCCTTCAGAAATTCCACTGAATAATGCAAAGTGTTGCACTCTTCTGTTATCATCCTCAGATTCCCCTTTGTCTCCTCAAGCTCTGCAGACATAGATATTAAAGAGTTTGCAGCATCAGATTCTACCTGCTTAAGCTTCAACTTCAGATCATTTTGACTTCGACTAGCATCAGCAGCAACCTTGGCAAGTATGGACTCTGACTCTTTTACCGAGTGCAATTCCTCTTGCAACTTATTCATTGTTGAAGTTGTAGTTGTCAGCTTCACCTCTAGGTCTTTTGCAGCATCAACCTCTTGCGCTAAAGCCTCCAAGTGTCTTCTATTTTGCTCTACCATTTCAGCAACTTTCTGTGATTCAGCCTTTTTTGCAGCCAAAAGAACATCCTTTTCTTTCTCTGCCTTAATGCAAGTCAATTGAAGAAGAGCAAGAGATTGCTTAGTTGAAGCAATTTCCTTGGCAAGTTCCTCTAGCTTGTTATTACTCTTTTCTGCTTCCATCCGTGCCTTGTCCAGTTGTTCAAGAGCCAATGCCTCTGATTTTGAATAGTCCAAAACACATACTTTTGCTCTTTGAAGTTCCTCTCTGATATTTTCTAACTCTGCAGTGGCCATCATAAACTGCTCTCTTGCAGCACTAATATCTGCTTTCAAATTCTCATTGTAGGCCTGTATAACATGGGGATTTGCAGCTTCTAGTCTCTTAATAAGTGCAGGGACTTTACTAGCCCTTTCCTTAGATTTCCTTCCCTCTTCTAATTTTCTAGTGAAAGCTTCAAACTTCAACGTAGCTTTTTCCAACTCTAGTTGGCGTTGAAGCTCAAAATCATCTGAAGTTTTGAGTTGATCCTCAAACATGGTGGATTCAGTTTGCTCTGGAATCACACCTCTTTCTTTTGTTATGCTCTTCTGTGAATATGTCAAAATAAAATTTCAGATCCAAAAGCATAAACGTAATCAATACGCTCAAAGCATCTCCTTTGACAAACCCACAAATTGCCCAAAGTTGCTATTTGAATTTATGTGAACTTGAAATTACCTCTCCACATGACATTTTAAGCTTTTTGCCATCTTCAAACGCAGAAATACTCTCTCCAAATAAGCCAAGGGCTGTTTTGACTGAATCAAGTGGTCTAGCGTCAACCTCTCCCATGTTAGGAGCAACCGGTATTAGGAGATAGTAATCTACTGTGCCTGCCATATCTTAATTGTTAGCCAAAATTTAAAGGTGAACCTGTTGTCTACATAAAGTTAGTATTACAAAGAACAATAAATAGAGTCTTGAATTTCCATTGTGTTCTTATTCTAGCGGTCTTAAGTTAAATGTTAAACGGCAGTAACTTACAGGAGCAAACAAAAGTCAGTGAAACAGTAAGCGAAAGGCATCTTAGCTTGATGCACAAAGAAAATAAGTGTAATAATAGAATAATTGTTGTACTTCAACAGTCCTTGAAATCAAGAGATCAGTGGAATGTCGAAACATCAGACAAATTCTCTTGGGTGTGTTGCTCTTAAGGAGATGAAAAGAGATCTGTTTCATCAGGATAGTGTTTTCGGCTATAGGCTCAAGAAGACTTTCAATTGTTCATTGAATGCTGAGTGGTAAAAATTGTTCTCGAGACTAACCGTTGTGTGAAAATGTTATGCTCAGGTATTTGAGTCAACAATGGACGAATTTTCAAATTAACTGAAGGGGGCAGTGTTAGTCGTTGTGTTTGCCATTGTGCTAAAAGATCAACCTATTAACATCCGATACAACCACACAACTTATAGAACACAGGAGCTGGTTAAGCCACATTGCGAATCTCGAAGAGAAGCGTTGGTGGTTAGTTCAACAATCCCCCCCCAGCATTACCCAAGGAGATTTGAACGTGTCACCAAGCTCTGATACACTTATTAGCCGTCGTGTTTGCTATTGCGCTAAAAGATCAACCTGTTAATGTCTGGTACAACCACATGACATATAGAGCACAGGAGGCGGTTAAGCCACATCACGAATTCCGAAGGGAAACGTTGATGGTTAGTCCAACAGGCAGTGGTAGATGTAAAGATTCATGATAATCTAGAAGCTTTCCCGTTGCATCTGGAGTCTGCATTTTAGGTAGAGGAGGAGGAAAATAAGCTTCCTACTCTGAGGTATGTCATGGGTATATGCTGCTGTTGGTACAGGCTAATGTAGTGCACGTTCTGCATCAGGGTAAGTAAAAATGTATCCGGTTCATAGTTTGGAGCTGGTAGAAGCGTTGCATGTTCTGCTGGTGGAATCAGTTGATGCTTTTGGCGAGAGGCGCTCATAACAGAGATGGAGAACGCTGGCTTCTCCTCTGCATGATCTGGGATTGAAGCACACTGGTGTGCAGGGACTCCAACAAGGTTCAGCGTATGAATACTGGATAGTGGTTTGATCTTGTTTCTGTTATAAGTGTTGAGATTGTTGACTTGGTGATCAACAACTCCTTTGAGATTCGTGCCATGGGTCTGGTTAAATCTGGCATTTGTAGTGGGCATTAAAAGTTTGAGCTTTTGGTGCAACGACAAATGCTTCCAACAAGTGGTATCAGAGCCTTGGGTCACAGGTTCGAGTCTCCCTTCAGTGGGTGTTGAGGGCTCAGTCGGTGCTGAGGGGGAGATTGTTGACTTGGTGGTCAGCACCTCCTTTGATATTCATGCCGTGGATCTAGATAAATTTGATATTTGTATTGGGCATTAAAAGTTCGAGCATTTGGTGCAATGGCAAATACGTCCAACAATAAGCTCTGTGTTTTCACTAAGGCCTTTTTATTTGGAATGTGATAGTTTAGTTTGGACAAGGTTTCATATCTAACATACCTATTTTCAGGCTAGTTTAGATGCTATGTAATAGTGGTTTTGTTAGAAGTTTATGCGGTTTAGCAAGACTAGGGGCATAGAACAGAACCCTGATGTTATAGTACAGGAAAAAGGGTCAGACTCACACGATCACTAAAACTCTTAAACAATTGGGATCATCAACGCTTCTATATATTTTGGCAACATGTATTTTAAGCTGTTGTTAATATGCCACAATTACAACTAAAAATATCCAAATCAACGTATTTCTTTTGTGAGGAAAGAACTGGGTTCTAGGTTTCAATACTTGCCAGAATTTTACAAATGGAGTAAGGGCTTCACTCTGGACAAAGCGACTCTCTTATTGTTATGAATTATTGAAGGCTACAATTTTGATCCAGAAAAATGATAAATCATATTAATATCATATATGCTGAAAATTTAAATTTGATATCTGGCATTCTCCAAAACCATTCAAAAACCTTCTTTTAGTGATGCTTATGAGTATCATATGATTTCTGACAACCATAAATGTTAAATCAATTCAAACAAACAAAGGGTTTCTTATAATCATTTCCAGAAAAAGATTTAACCCATTTGATTTTTCTAAAAATTATTTCTAGGCAAGATTCTGGTCTTTTTAATGCCTTACCTGTAAGAAATTGCAGGTAGTCTTGAGCTCCAATTTCTGACTCTTAACCAAGAAACGCAATCAATCTGAGATACACGAAATTGCTCAATAGGCATACTGACAGTAGCCCAATACAAAGTACTGACAAGCAGAAAATCCACAGGACAAAATTACAGCCCGATTACAGCATATTTGGCGATCAAACCAAAGCTTTGTTCAGCTATAATCCAGTACCAGTAAATGAGAAGATACAAAAAACTTCGACCAAAATTGTAAACATCTACAGAAATTGATACCTTTAAGGGACCTTGTCTGGGTATTTCGTAGAAGTCAAAAAAGGCTTATATATCCTAACTGGCACGGTACTCCCAACATGCCGGATTTATCCGGCAGAAAGCATATAATAGAGACCAATAATTTTGTTTTTGCTTCCAACTTTCTTACAAAGTTTATCATTTCATATTTCATATTTTTAAACAATCATAAAAGATTAATACCTCAGCAGTTCTTGTCACTGATACGCATGCTTCACAAAATCGTGATTTCAGATACATTTCATGATGATATGACGAAATCGTTCCTGATCATTTTGACCTTTTTCATTAAAACAGATTTTATTCTTAATTCTGATTGTTATTCTAATGGTTTTGTATTTTAGTGCATGTCCTATCACATGTACCAACTTGCATCATCATTCATATTTATATGCCTGAAATTCATTTTAAGTCAACGATATGGTTTCATGAATGTGAGAGAGGATGAAAAATTCGATTCACCTATTTCTTATTGAAGAAAAGAAAACAGAATTACACTGTTAATAGTTTAATTTAGTTTAATAGGTTTGTGGGAAAGTAAATTTAGTGTTGTCCTTCATTCTTATGAGATGTTGAATTCTTTCAATAAACAAGGATGCAAAGTGTTAAAGTTCTTGTCTAAGTATAGTTTTTACATACGACAAGTAGCAGTTTAGATAATGTTTTATACATTGGATATGCAATAGAATAAAGCAAACTGTGCAATTTTCATTGTATTTCAATAATAATTTACATTAGCAAAGCATCTACTCAATTATGTTATGCAACTTGATAGAGAAAAAGTATGTCTTATAGCATATCAATGCATATACATTATATCATTATGCCTATATGACGCAGAGAGTGTACTTGGATATGAGACTCATGTATATACATTGTTTGATTACGCACCTTTCTTTATATTGACTAGTATCTTTTGTAACTACCATTAATTATAGCTTGATATGTCATTATAGCTATCTATGATACCTGCAAATTTCATTTTGTGCATGTTACTATATTGTGATTATGTCTCATAATAAGTTGCTTTTCATATTTTAAATAAATGCTAATTTGTGAGTAGACATGTTTACCTTTTGTTTTGAGAAATTGTTCAATCTCCATTTGACACAACATGATTGATAGCATTGTTTTGGTTTAATGTGAATTGACCTTTCACGGTGAAATCTCGAAGGATAAAGATGAACTTTGATTTGTCCTGTCTGTAGTCCTCAACTTTTGTGTCTTTTAGGCTTGGTAGTAGTTGTTCAACAATGCACTTGTCTATTGAAGACTGGATAATTTGTTTGTTTTCAATTGTGATGATAGTCTTTAGGTATAATGAATATACATATGGAACCTCTTGATTGCATCTATTGCAATCAGTTGTTTTGTCTTCTAGCATTCCATAATCTTCAAATTTTAAGTTGCATTGGGAACAAAATGCATGAAATGGATTTGTGAATGCGTTGGCTACTTTGAGAACTCTATCAACCTGCAAGATATGTTTTGATATTAATGTAGCTTGTGTAAGAATTAATTAATAGTTGAAGTGCTAAATTATCTGAGTTTGCTTACTTGTAGTGTTGTTTGTAGCAATGCATTCAAGGCATCCAATGTTCTCTTGTCTTTTAGTGTATAGATGTATGTAGCAACTCCTGTGCGAAATGTTATGTCCATGTCATTTCATTGTACAATGTTTCTAAACAACATTGCAGGAGTCTCACCTCTTTGTAATTGGATTGCTATTTGCATGGATTCTTCTTAGAATGTAGAGTTGATTTGGAGCTAGTCATTGACAAAACAATTTTATTTTCTACTTTTAGAACTCTGTACTCAATAGAAACATGACTACTATACATGTTGCATAAAAAAGAGAGGTATTAAGTGTGTTTTTTACCTGTACTTTGTCATCATCATTATTTCCATCTTTTATGTCAACAACATATTGGGAGCCAGTTTGTCGTCCTGCAACTACTAGTGCACCTATTGTACCAATGGCATAGGTACTTATGTTTGTGAGTACTTGTTTGATTGTGGAGCTTGGTATGAATTTGTATTCTTGGCAAAGTCGTGGTATAGTTTCAATTGTGCTTGAATCTTGGAGCTTCAAGATGCAATTCGAATCTCCACGGTCAAGAGTTGTTTTGTGTCCTAGTTGAAATCTTGACACTATAATGGATGTTCCTGGAACTATCTTGTTTTTGTACTCTTGTATTAGATTCCCTATCACATTTAAAGTTATTGTCTTTTCTTCTTTAGATTTTGTCAAGTCTGCATGTAGCACCTCTCGTGTTTTGTTTTCTCTATCCAGTGTTGCTATATATACGACAAGTATGCCTCCTTCAAAAGTATTTCCTGCTTTTCTTGCATTCAAGTCCTCAATTGATATTGCATTGGGGTTTCCTAGTTTGACCTACACAAAGTATTATAGTGTTAGTCTAGTATTGTAGTGGTTTGATATTTAACATTTCTTCAAATACTAGAAATTCATGTATTGATTTATCATTTTTCATGTGGGAATTCATGTCATTAGAGATGAGAAAAGCTCAGTACCTTTTTGTTGTTTGCTCTTGCTTGACATGTGTTCCCTTTCCTATTCTTTTGCTTCCTTCCATTATTTTGCTGCACAAAAATCTAGAACATTGAAATATATACTATTAAATTAGAGTTATTGTTTTTGATACATAAAACTCTTAGGTGTAAGATGTATTTGCATTCCTGTATGTGTTCTTCTATTTAATTTTGTGTTTGGTTGTCTATGTATTAGCAATCTAGAGTGGAGTATGGAACTTTATGAATGTAGCAAGGTGATCAGTCCAGTATGCTTCTGCTTTGTAACAACAACATATAGTATTTGAGTTTGTCCAGATGTGATCAATTGATTTGTATACATTTTGTGTTTTTTCTGTGATGTAATTCATGTTGTGGTATTGCATTTATTTTTGAAGATTTTCTTTCCTAGCATTTCTTGTTGACATATCAGTATTGAAATTGCCTACAATGTATAGATTAGTCATTGGTTTGACATATGCGGTGACTTGTTGAATAATAGTGGCATATTCTTCAATGGGTGTGTTAGGTCTTGCATAAAGATTACATATATTTAGTTCATTGCTTTTGATCAAAGTTGTTATTGTAATAGATTCTATATTTGTTGTGTTGTATTGCTTTATCTTTGAAATGACTAGGGTTTTGTTGGCTAGTATCATTATACCATGTATGTGGTAGGCATTGAAGTTGTTGAAATGTTGGAATTCATCATTTATTTTAGGGATTTGCATGTGTACTTCTTGAATGCAGATGATGTCAGATGACATTAAATCATAGTCATTAGTTATGTCATTTATGTGAGGCTTTAAATTGCGTATGTTTAGTGTGCATAATAGCATGGATGGTGTGTTATGACAACGTGTACCATCATTCTCGAATTGCCATTTTGCACTTGATTGTAGGCGGGACATTTCAAGATGTATTCTCTCTTTGATTTTAAATTTTTTTGGTGTTAGAGGTTTTAAAAGGAATAATGAGTCAATTGTTTTAGTTCATGATAGTATTGTGTATGTTAATCCATGTTGTTTAACGCTTGTGGGGTCAAAAGCCATTGCCTCCATTGTAAGCCCTTGTGACCTATGTATTGTTCTTGCACATGCTATCTGTATAAGGAATTGTTTTTGTACAATAATTTTATTTTTCACGGATGCCTTTTGGATAAGTCGAATAATGCGTAGTATTGGTACCCAATCATTTTCAATTTTTTTTTATATAGCATTGTACGAGTTTCTTGCGTTGTTGCTGTTCGATTGTATTGTCGTTAAATCTTATCCAAACTATGTCAAAATCATTATATTTTGTGTATGCTTTAAATATTCCATTTGATCTGTTTACCAGACCATCTTTTGTGTTGTAGTTTCTTGCATATAGTTCTACTAGAATATTTGGTTTGAGATGAATTTGATGTGGGAGTGAAATTGTTCGTGTGTGTAGGCGTAATGCATTGTTATTTTCATCATGTTCGTCAATGGCATTGAGGACAATCATTTCACCAAGAATTATTGCAAGCATTTTTGTATTATGAGCATTGACATCGATTCTTTTATAGAAAAGGAATGGCAATGTTGGGTCCAATGGTGGTTTTCTCATGCATTGTTCGTTGATATAGTGCAGATTTTCATTTGTTTGCATGCCTATTTGTAGTGCCTGCCCCTAGTTCACATTTTGTTATTATTGCTGAACTTTTTTAGAGTTAGTTTTATGTTGTTGGTTAGCAACATTCTTTTGAGATTATCAGATATTGTGCTATGGATTCAATTTATTATGTGATGTGATTACTTAGACTCTACATTTCATGTATGTCTGATGATTATTTTCAGTGTTTGCAGTTATTAATGATGATTAGTAAAATGATTTATTATCATGTGTTTTCTTATGGATACTTACCCCATACTTGCATGTGTATGGTGTGTGTGTTTGCTTTGCGTGTTTGCTTTTGTATGGCGTGTTTGATGTGGTTAAGGAAGAGAGTCGTAGTCACCTGCTAGTCGGGATCTACACGATGCACCACTTCCTGCCATTGTTTGTTTAGTTTAGTATATTTGTGCTTGTACATGCATGGTTTTTATGCAGGTTGCAGGTAGCGGGTATCGACTTTCCTAAATTGTCAGGATGAGCGTACCCTATCACATCATCTCAATGATAAGAGAGGGGAGATAAATTCTCAAGTCCAAATCCCAACCCTTTAAGCCATTTGTTCTAATTGGAATATTAGGACAAGTATCTGAGTTGAGTACCCTCCGAATGCGTTAGATGACGTAATTCGTGATATTAAGCCTTGGTTTGATTTTGTATGTATTTTGGCTATGATGAGTTTTCATATTTTAACCTTGTGAGTCTTTGATGTATTTTCTATTAATTAAGCCTAATTAAAAAGATTTAATTAATAGTTTAATTAAATGAAAAGTTAATATGGTATTTTAATATTTATTTTATTTAATTAATTGAGAAATTAATTAAATAAAATAATTAAATTTAAAAATAAAAGTTTAAAGTTTAAATTTGGAATCTGGCAATATTTATTTTAATAATAATATATTTGGAGTTCATTTTTAAATAAATGACTAAATAATATTATTATTAAATCTAATAAATATTTTAGCAATTAAGTTTTGGAAATGAAATTTAAAAGTGAAAAATATATTTTAAATTATTAAAAGATTTTAGATTTCATGTGATTAAAATATAAATATATTAAGATTGAAAAGTGGAATTATTAAAGTTAGTGCATGAGATTTAATAAATAAATAAATTAAATTGAAAAGAGTAAATTAAATATTATATTAATATTTTCTCACATAAGAGTTGGCAAATTCTCGAGAGTTGTCATGTAGACAACACATGAGTTTGCACTCTATGAATGCACAAATTGTCTACACTTAGAAGTTAGCATTTTATTTGAGCACATGGTGTCTACAACCTTAAGACTTATCTAGAAGGTTGGAGAAGACCCATGCTTGGTTGTCATGCTTATCTTCTAATTGTTTCTAGAGACACTCTAGATGCATTTTAGAGGCCTTTAAATAGAGGCTCTCCTAGTGTGTTAAGGGCAAGCTTAATGGAAGCTTAAATAAAAAGCTTAATGGAAGCTGAATAGCTACAAGCTAAAATGGAAGCTTCAAAGCTTATATGCATTGGAGAAGATTCATATGCTCATATATTTTCTATTTGCTTCTATGCTTCTTCTAGCACTTCTAGTCACTTGGAGGATTCAATTTGCTTCAATTTTGGAGGATTTATGAATGATGGAGAAGAAAGGATTTTCTATGGACTTTTGAAGCATGGCAAATTAGCATCAGTGTTCAGGTGCACTCGTGATAATCACATATTCTCTTTGCACTATTTCTCTTCCTGTCTTTATCATGTCTATGTGTCTGAATACTCTTGTGATTGAATCTATAATTGAAAATTGGTATCTAGATATTCTATTTGGTTGCAGAAGAAAACATTAGAAAACCCTAGATCCAATTAAAGAGAAATTAGATATAAACGAGTTTGGGATCGAATCAGAATCGAATTGAGAAATAGATTTAAAAATGTTTTCAAAATTTATAGTCAAATCTATCAGAAGGATTATGGAATAAAATCTAGAGAACAATTATTTTAAAAGAGAAATTCTTAGTTTAAAGAATTAGAAAACCCTCCTTGTTTAAAAGTTGTATGTTCTCTTTTTAATATGTAAAATACGCACATATATAAATACATATATATGTGTGTGTTTGTGTGTTTATAAAAAAATTGCAAAATATTTGATAGTGAACTGCATGTATATATATACATATATGCATATATATGTATATACATATATACATATATGTATATATTTATTTAAAATCTCAATGGAAAAATATTTATCAAATCCGATTCTGAATCGCATGAAAACGTTATTTAAAAAAAACGTTATCGCTTTTGAGAAGCACTCAGTAAAAAATGTTATAAAATTTGCATTGAATAAATTGGAGAAGGACGAATTTCGTACCCCCCCTCGGCCTGCGATTGTAAGTTGCAAGTACGATGTACCACGATCGGTGCGGCTCGGCCTTAAAGGTAGCTACAACAGTCGTGCGACTTACGAAGGTCGCAGGGGTGAACAGTCCCCTGTACCCGTGCCCAAAGTCATTAGCGTGTAGGGTACGACAACGAAAGCATATGATATATTTGCTTTGTAAATTGATTGTATCAATCGATTTTATATATGAATATTATCGCCATTAAATATTGTTAAGTGACATATATATATATATATATATATATATATATATATATATATATATATATATATATATATATATATATGTATGTATGTATGTATGTATGTATGTATGTATGTATATGTGTATGTATGTATATATATGTATAGGTATGTATATATATATATATATATATATATATATATATATATATATATATATATATATATATATATATATATATATATATATGTTGAAATTTAAATATTCAAAGATTTATAAATAATATATATAGTTTTAAATTGATTCATTTACTTAATTGGAATTTAATCCAATTAAGGTTAAAGGGGAATGTTATAAATGAAGAATTTAAGTTATTAATCAGGATATTGAAATTCAATAAAGCAATATAGTTAGAATTTATAACTACTTAATTAGTCTAAAGACTAATAAGAATGTTCTAAATAAATTAATGGAAGATTTTAATAGAAACAATTGTAGATAGAACTGATGGAAAGAGATATATTTATTAAATAATATTTAATATATATTAAATAACATTTAATATATATTAAATAATTTGGAGATGGTAATTTTATATTACGAGATGATTTTAAATTAAGTAATTCAAATTTTATTGATATTGGACAATGGGTTATTGTTACATTTTGACCTTGTTATAACATAGCTATGATTTGAATTATTATTATAAAGTATTGATGTACTTTAAAGGTTAGCAAAATATTAACTAATGAAGTTTACAGAAGGATTCTCTAGATCGATTATCTATAAATGAGTTTAGTATTTATTAATGTTTGTTAAGATTAACAAACTATTAATAAATAATGGTATTAATGGCTTGAATAGTTAATTAAATTATAATTAGTGTACCATGGGAGAAATTTATTTGAAATGATAATATATGGTATTGGGGATTTATTACATCTTAACAAGTTGTTATTATTGAACTATTAATATGAATATTAGGGATTTGAGTTATAGTTGACTTTTAACGTTCAAGTTATAGTTAGCTATTAGTCAACTGACATTAATTAGAACTTTGCTATCGTTATGCAACTATTAATTAAATCAATCAATGAGACTTAATTAGATTTAATTAATAATTAAGTTATGTAACAAAGTTTTAATCGATATAATAATAACGATTCTTTTAGTGGAGTTGTTAAGTATCAAAGTTGATAAATCTTATTTTAAGGACTTGAATAAAGACTTTAGTTATTTTAATGGTTATTAGTGATGATTGTAACGATTAAATTAAAAGACATAGGATCTAGTAACATTTAGTTTTAATCGAATGTTTAAAGGTCATGGATGGTGTACCTATGTTAATTGATTGATTTAATTGATCATTTTAATAAAGTTATAATTCAAAGATTGATAATTGGTTCTTTTATAAATGAATAATGATCATTTGATAATGTTGAAATGTAGTCAATTAGTAATATGGATCTTGGTCAAATAAAGAGAACAATTTAATTAAAGGTCAATGATGATCAATTTAATGAATATTTATCCTTAAGTTATTCTTAGAATGTAATTCTTAATAATGGAAGGATAATGCTATCGGGGAAAATGGGTTGACTTGTAGGTCAAAAGATGAAACTTAAGACACTTGAAAGTATACTTGCAAACAGAAATCAAGAAACCTCTACACTTGATTCAACTATGTAATATAGCAAAACCAAAACATGTGTTTGCATCATGTATTCTATATGCTTCTTGTTTTGAGTTTTGGGTTGACTAGTGATGACCAGTCGTAGGTTGTTACCAGAGGCTCGGGGGTTATGAGATGTGTTGGCATGTTGATTTTACTTGGTCTCGATCTTTATAAGCCCAACCATGGTTATGTGATCGTATGCTCTATGAAATGTTTGTACTTGTTCATCAGTCTTCATGTGTGAAGCTGAGATGTATGTGTTTGAGACACCTGAGCTAATCATTTTTGAGTCATCGATCAGTTATCCTTGGTTTGTTTTCTAGTCGCCATGATGAGACTAAAGTGTTGATTTATTTCTTGATGATGTCATGTTGTGACATGTTTGACTCAACCATTTTGGAGTCTTCGATCAGTATGATTTTGAGATATTCTTGGTTGCTTGTTGAGAACCAATGGATGTGATGATTTATTTTGGTTATTGAGAATCGATGGATACTTATGATTATCAGTGATGCCTTCAGTTGCCAATGGAGAACTGTTGTGGTCATGATTTTCTATGGATGCTTTTCAGATGCTCATGGAGATTTGATGATTCTTATTATGGATATTTGATGCTTATTTTGCGGATATTTGATGATTCTTTTTATGGATTTTCTTTACAGTCGCCTGTACAGGACTGTGGTGATTTATGATTCCATGAGCATTAGGGTAGGTAATCTACTTGTAGTGTCGGGAAGTGGCTTGCAATGGGGGTCGGGGCCCTAAGTGGCTGCCAGGGTAACTCATTGTAAGTTTGGTTAATAAGTGATAACATTTACACACTAAATGGGGATTAAATGAACCTAAAAAGATAATTGTTTTGGTTCTCGCCCATGCCTTGAGCGCTTGTACAGGCTAGGATGGGAGTAGTGAGAACGCATGGTTGCGACCGTGCATTCCGTAGTATGCCTCGTCAGTATGAGAGGATACTAGTGGCCGCATGAGATCAGTATGGACTTGTGGAGTTTAGCTAACTGCCAGGGTAACTTGTACGTGATAAATGCGATGACACTTTCCCGCTTGCAGAGTAGGTTTCCTACATGTCATTGTTGTGCCTCTGGGAATTAGATGTCGGTTTTGTGTGATGGAACCTTTGAGTAGTATACTTTTTAGGATTCTCGGATTTATAGAGATTTGTGTTATGTGATAGCCTATTTGGGACTTGAGATTATCTCCTCAGCACGGTGGGAGTGGACCACTTAGGTTCCACGTGGTCGGGTGGTAGTGTATTTTCCACTCTTATCATTTGAGATCCATCCGAGACATCGTGGCTGATGCTTTCTTGGTTGGTATTTATCTTCATTATGTTCTTGGATCATTATGATTGATGATATACCTTATGATGGATGTATTTGCTAGTATGTTTCTTATATTGATGATTTGCATATGTTAGATGATGGTATCCTATGCTTTACTTTGTATGTTAGTAGGATGTTTTAGGAGTGACATTCCTACTATGTTAATACCGATGATCTTTTCGGTGCTTTGGAATGTTACGCACGGAGGGATGGCTAGGATCCACGATGGTATAATGATGCTATTTACGGTTGGGAGGAACCATGCACTTAGTTATTTATGTTTGTGGTTATCTTTTATGATGGATGTTTATATCTTTTGCGATGATGTATCATGTATGATATGTGGTTTCATTTATGTTATTGCATCATGGATTAATAATGGACGATGATGTAGTTTATTTTCATGGATGTATTTTTTTTTTAAGCCTTTCATACCTTGTATCATGTACAATGAATGATTGAGCTAAACTAAAATGTAGTTACAAAAAGGACACTTGTATGTAATTTTAAGAATGTTGGACGTATCATTGTTATTTCATAAGGATGTAATGTTAGATGAATAATTAGTTTAGATGTAATTCAACGTTAAGGGATCTTTAAAGAATGTAACTGTTATGTTATGTTATGTTTACTTTCATTTGAATTGTTACTATTGCTTCCGCTATCATGTAAGTGTTATGAATGGTTTATCTTTCATGTTAAAAAAAAAATTGTTTGGTAAACTTAGTGAAATTCTTTGGATTCCTTGGCGGGGCATTACACTATTCGTATTTTGTTGAGAACATTAATGATTTTTTCATCCTTTTGCCTTATTGTACATGTTAATGAATAACATTTAACATTGTCTATCCAAAAATTGTAAGGCATCAATTTTGACATAGTTGCTTTATTTTCAAATACGATTGCGTCAAGTACTGGTTGTGCTTGGTACAAGTCTCCACATAAAATAATATTAACGTTTCCAAAGTGTATGGTAGGCATTTGCATTATCTCACACACTCATTTGTCAATGTAACGTAGGAATGTGGCACCAACTAATGATATCTCATTAATGAGAAGTACACATAACTAATCATAGTGCTTTGACATTGCATCTAGTACGTCGCTATTGAGTGGCAAGAAGTCAGATGTGATAAAAGGTATGTGGAATGCTGAATGTAATGTGACTCCACCTACATTGGGTGCTCCTTTTCCTATGTAAGCCGTTATTAGGGCCTTTGGTTTGTTGGGATCACTGTCGATGTACTTATTAACTTTTGCAGTGAAAGTCTTTCCAGTTCTGGCTCCGCCTGTCAAGAATAGATGCAATGGGTTCTTGTTGTTTTTAAATTTTTTTTAACAATATCTTTGATGATTGCTTGTTGTTCTCTATTTAGCATTTGCCTCAATTTGTGATACTCATCGCTGTCCATAATTTGTGGATGGTGGCTTATTTCAAATGTGTTATAACGTATGTTGCTTTGTATCTTTTGTACCTTGTGTTGGATGTCTTTTTGCATGTCATATTGCTCAATTTGCTTGTGTCAGTTGACTATGAGGGTTTGGACATCCATGCCGATTTTCAGTATCTAGATCCTTGACTACTTTTTCCATGTCACCCCATGCAGGAGCTGTGTTATGGTTAAACTTTGCTTGATTCGTTATGATTATTTGCTGATAGTATAAATGTGCTTGTTCCCATGATGTAAAACTTTGTTTCAATGTGCTCTCATTGATTGTAAATGGCACATAGAGTATTAATTGTTCTTTACAATAATTTTCTAGGTCCATGTGTTTGTTGAAGTTGATAAATCGTATTATACTCGATTTTTCTTTTTGTGTATTTTGTGCCCTTTTTGCTATACTTGGAGACAAATTTTGCAAGGCATACGCTATGAAGGATTGGAGATTGACTTAAATAGTAGTCCACTAAGGATTTCGAAAGGACATTTTTTAATTCATCAGGTTCTTTAAGTAATTCTTTATTGCTTTTTAGTATAAATGTGTGATTGTGATCATCTCTTGTGTCTATGAATATGCACTTTCTTGAGCTATGATTTAGTGGCAGTGATAGAACTGTGTACTGCTTGTGATGACATTTGTTGTAAATTTAGTAGCGCATTTCCTAGCTTTGTTATCATTTGTATTGCATTGATACTATCTTGTTTGTGGTCATTGCATATTCTTTTAAATGTATTTGTCATTGTTTTGTCCACTTTTGTCATGTATGAGCTACAATACATTGCTGCAACATATGCATTCAGTGCAAATTGTGCATCAGTATTGGCTCTCCATAGTTGTGGAATTCTCTTCACAAAGCTATTGTTTGAAATTTCTGATGGCTTTTGTCGCAAAAAGAGCATTGATCGTTGTAGAGTTGATCTTAGAGCCAAGATATATTCTTCTTTATTGGTTCCAATTTCATCTAAGAACATTTGAAATGTGTATGACAGGTCATAGTTTGCCTTTTCTAATATTGCAAAGATACTTGTTGCTTCATTCTTGTCTGACAATGGTTCACGTATTACTGTCCTTTGGAGGGGTGGAAAAGGAAAATTGTATCTGCATGAAATCTTTCTTAGTCTTCTACATCGCTTTGTGTGGTAGTGCTTGTGAATTGTACGAAGACTAGGCTCTATATGTTCAGTTGCACAAGTAATGTACTTGTCAATAAAGTCTGTGATGGATGTATTGCTATCTGTTCCATATATTGGTGCATTTTTTACCCAGAGTAGGAAATGATCATGTTCATTTCCTCGATTTTTAAATTCAGTTACAGAGAAGTAATCCACAATATTTCCAAAGAACGATTCATCAATTAAAATTAATTTCTTCATTGCATCTATTCTGTACCTATAGTATCGTGCACAAGTCACCGGGTCTTTCTTTATTAGATTGAATTTGTCACCTTTTTTTTCATACTCTTTTTGTTGTTCAATTTTTGACTGATGCACATTGTGCAATTGTTTGAGTGCACTTAATAGTGGATCCCAATTTTGTTCTGCATTACTGAAAGTAAGAAAAAAAGTTGGAGGCCCTAGTTGGCGTATCATTGCAAAAACATTCTTTTTAAGTTGGTGTACGTAGTTTGGCGATATTCTTATTCTTTTGAAGTCAACATATCCAATGTCTAATTTGAGAATTATTTCCAAGTTGGGTTTTTTCTTAACATCTTTTGCTTGAAATTTGCATCCTTTCAATTGTCCCTTTCGTATTCTTATGCACATTGTAGAGAGTACTTGTTGCACCAATATCTTGATAGTCTTGAAGAAGATATTTGTCGTGTGGTATGCAAAGTACCTTTTTGATTGCAAGAGTTCCCATCGTGCAATCTTTTGGTAAGAAAATCTTTGAATGATGTCTTCATCACGTGGTTTACCAAAGAATAATGTGGGAAAATTCATTTCCTTAGTATATTTGTCTTTGAATATTCCAATTGGGTGGTGCTCTTGTGTAGGTGCAACGTCAATTATCTTGTCTTGCATTTTATGTATGGATCTAGATTCAGTGAATCCATGTACCAAGGTTTTTGAAGGCTCATTATGTTCTTTGTCATTGTTTGAATGTGTTGCATTTTCACTGAATGGAGAGGATGTTTCATCTTCGTAAAATATGTCCTTTCATTCTCAACATTAATCTCAAAAGTTTCTTTCCAATCTTCTTTTATTTTAACATTTTCCATTATGTATAGTAGTTTACTTGTGAGTTTTGAGAGTGCTTGCATCACTACATTTGGCCGCACCATTCCTATTTGAAATGCATTTTTGCATTCTAGGAACCTTTTGAGAGCAACGACAATAGTTGTTGTGCTATTGGTTGTTTGTGGTAGTGCATTTTGTATGCTATTCATGTTCACAGGAACATTGATAATATAACCTATCAGTCTCACTTGTGATCTTTTGTATCCCAATTCCCATATTTTAGCAAATGCAATTCTCACTGACACTAGTCGTTCTTCTAGTTGTGACAAGATTTGCACATTCTCTATTGGTTCATTAATTCTAATATTTTTTGGTGTACTATATGTTGGGAGCTTGAAGTGTTTCAATGCAAACAAGAATGTTTGATAGATGAAATTATTTGGCGCTTCATATTTTATTTGCATCAGGGTATAATAGTTGTTCTTTTCCTTTTGTTTCATTGGTTTGATGTTTTTCATGAAACATAATAGTTGACAAATTGAGCATGTGTGTTTTGGTGTATCTTGGATTGTTGTTTCAAATATCTCTATTGGTGATAGTCTAGTTTTTTTTTTTAGTAGACGACACTGTCCAACCTCTCTTTTTTGTTTTTTGGATTCTAGATGTGCATGTTGACTTATTTTGAGTGTTCTTGCTTTGATTTGCATCATTCATTGTATTATTTTGTGTATCTCTAATAAATTTCTTAAGATGACATAGTCGAAGTGCATTAATCTCTGATAAATCTCTTGAGGCGACATAGTTGAAGTACATGCTTTCTATTAGGGCTCTCTAGTTTGATATTTTTAATGTGCACCTTGTCATGTCCTGTATTATTTTTGTTTGCAACTTCTACAATGTGTTGTGTGTTATGCTCTTTTATAAATCTCTTCAGTTTGTTGTATCGCATTTGTGCTCGATGAATGACTCTTTCTGACAGTAATCTTATTAGTGGTTCAAAGTGACCAACAATAGGATTTGTATCATGAAAGAGGATTGAGTATGCTTCTTCTTCTATTGATTCATTGAAGTGCAAGTGCTTTCTTGCTGTTGTCGTTGACCAAATGCATATTTGTATTTTTAACCACTTAGATAACCAATGAATGCAGAATATATCTCCCCATAGTTCGACTTCTCCATTGTGTATGTTTTGCTATGCAGAAAGTCGCATTCTGCACAAATATGTTTTTGGATTATGTAGTCAGTATAGTTCATATAGAGTTTGTGGATGAAGTTCTGTACTATATGAATGCAATGCTTCTGATTCACCTTCTTTTTTGCATTGTAAGAAGTAATCAATGGTTCCATTTCTTAGCTTAAGTGATATATATCTATAATTTAGTAGGAATTCCAAGGCATCAAATAAGCAGTCTCCTATGTTGTACTTGAATGTTGGTACTCTGCATAGTCCTTCATTCTCTAGTATAATGTCAATATTGCAAGTTCTATCTTGACCTGTTCGCTTGTAATGCTCCAGGTCTATAATTTCTATTTGATTTTGTATCATTTTATGTTTTAGGAAGGACTAGTACAACCTTAGTTTTCTTGTCACTTGTATACTGCACAATGTTTCTTTTCTACATGCAGATATTGCTTTCCTGCATAACAAGATGCATCTTTTCAATATACTATTTTTAGCTATCTTAGATTATTTACTTTTATTTTTCTATTCGTTAAAATTAGACTTGCCATAAAAAACTATACTATACATTGCAATATGTAGTCCCATTTATTCAGAAGTATCTAGTATGGAACAATTCAATTTTCATAGAATGATTTAGATTTGCACTATGGTTGTCATGACAAGAAAAGTATACTTCCACATTGATATTTTTATAGAGGAATAATTGCATACACTATCTCACAATGATAAATGTAACTTGAAGACATGTAGGCCATACAAAAACTTGTACTTCTTGTCTCTTCTACTATCGCATATTAAAAAAAGATATATCATGATACTAGAATAAAAAACACATAACATGTTGCGTCATTAGAATTCCTTGATGAAATATGCAAAAAATAAAATGCTAATATTTTTATAGAGGAATAATTGCATACACTATTTCACAATGATAAATGTAACTTGAAGACATGTAGGCAGTACAAAAACTTATACTTCTTATCTCTTCTACTATTGCATATTAGAAAAAGATATATTATGATACTAGACTAAAACACACATAACATATTGCATCATTAGAATTCCTTGATGAAATATTCAAAAAACATAATGCTAATAGAAAACACAAGTAGCGAATATAAACATTGATACTCCTCTTGTTCTTTGCTCATGTCTCCATGTTATCTTTATGTTTTTTTAATCTTTCCTCTTCACATTGCCATCTCAATATTAAACAGTCATTGATGAAGTAAAGAAAAATGCTAATACAAAACACAAGTAGTGAATACACAAATTGCTACTATGCTTTTCTTCAATCATGCCTCCATATTATCTTTATGCTTTTTCCACCTTCTCTTCACATCTCCACATCAAATATGATATGTTGACTATGTCATCAAGCATTAGAAATAATGTTGAGATTGCTCTATGTCTGTACGATATGAATCATAAATTCGATGGTGAAGCTCAGTGACATTATTCTCTGATGTCAGATGGAAATTGGAGAAGTCAAATGTGCCATGGTTAACACCACACATGTCTATATTGTTAGGATTGGTAGCAAGATTGTTTAGAAATGAAGGAACATTTTCATTGGGAACATTACTATCATATTTTTCTATAATTGGATCCATGTCGAGAATTGCAGAATTCCATTTTTCGTGAGACAGGTGCATGGGGGAAACAACTTGTTCTAGTTGTTGCAATGGGTATGAGTTTATCAAATTTGAGGGATGTATATTCTGATAACTTGTTTCAAAATCGAGTAGTCCAATTGCAGTAGGATAGGTTGATTCAGATAATGGATAGTGAATTTTTGTCTCACTTTCTGAAGAATACATGCTATCTATGCTAGCAGCATATATGGAATTGATATGTTCTTTCGATGGAAGATCTTGTACTAGATTTCTATGAAAACTTTCAAGGATGTTAGGTTTCATGTGCATCATGGTTACAAAGTGTTGGTTCTCAGTGATAGGTATTGTTTGACCAAAATGATCATTTGCATAGACCATTGACATTGGACCATTTCTTCTTATTTCTATTGGACATCATTCAACTTGAAGGGCCAATCCAAGTTGATCTTTCTTTAAGTGAGATATACTTTTTGTTTCATGTATCTCTGTATTTGAATGCACAATATTTGTAATGGCTTTGTATCCTTTGAAGGATATTGCAACCAGATCATATGCGATAGCAGCTTCCTCTTTGGTATCAAATGTTCCTAGCCATTTTTGCTTTTGTTGTATAGGATTCCACACTTGTGCAACATAATGACCACTTGAATGTTTCCATACACCTCGATATGACTTTTCTTTTGGATAGATTTTAGATCCATTGCAAAATGACATAGGTCCTTTGTTTTCTTCAACTTTTTCAGAACGTTCTGCAATTCAGACAATTTCATGTATTTAGTTTTCTTCCTGTTTGATCTCATTACATTTGAGATCTGAGTGCTCTGCACATTGGAAGATTGACTATGAAGTGTATAGTTGACATGACAAAAGGTGGTGTATGCATTATTGCCTCTCATTGACATGCTGGCCATATCATAACGAAAGGCTGCTTGTTCTGTTGTGTCAAATGTTCCTAACCATTTTTGTCTTCGTAGCTTGGGCAATGTTATCTTTGCTGAAAATCGACTAGATGATTTCTTGCGTACACACCTATATGTCTTCTCCATTTCTTCTTTTGTGTTTCTATAGCACAATTAAACTTTTGTTAAGACATGTCTCAATACACACATGTTTATATTACATTACAAATGACCAATCCTCTCAGACAAAAATTTCAATTATAAAGAAATGAAAACGATATGCAATTCTAGAAAATAGTAGGTCAAAAAAGACTGTTGTCATATTGTTCATAATCATCTTTTGTGAGTAGTTACTTGTACCTTATCTCCATTATAAAAGTTATTTCCATACTATGATCAATTAGAACACTACCAATCGATAAATACTAAATGTCATTACTATTGTCATGACTAGTGACATTACTATTATTGTACGTTGCTCGGTTACATACCAAATGCATACAATATGGCTACCGTACATAGTGCAATTAACGTTACAAACCATGGAGTATTGTCCACTGTGAAGAATAGTCTAAAACCTACTAATGTTATCAAGATTAGTGTCATCCATGCTTTTATTACAAGTTCTTCACAGGTAGGCACATGCTGAATTTTGTTCTCAGCTAACTTAGTCATCATGTTCTATGGATATGCTCCATTCACTGCAAGGGGGTCAGCAATCCAAAGACATTGTTCAAAAAGCGAAAAACAAATTCTTTGACTGTGGGTGGTCTCGACCTACAAATGTATATATGTGTTTTAATCTATTCTATGAGGTTTTGATTGTAGATTTTGTAGTCAAGAAGACAATACAATTAGTAATTTTGCATCTCTGAGATCTATTCAAGCACATTGTGTCTTTGACTTCTTTTGTTGGCAATCATTACTTTGAACACAGAAACTTATGCCAATAGAGATCTTATGAAATGCTAGCATGGATCTTAAGGAAATAATACACAAAGAAACAAGTAGATTTTGGAAACTTGTAACTTTGAAATTTCTAGATTCGAATCAAATGTATAACTTTACTTACTATTTTTTACTTCACTCAACTGCCAAGCTTGTGTATTTGGTCCTTATTGATTTTCCTACTTTGCAATCAAAATGTCGTATTAAGAAAAGCATAATCAAACCTTCACAACATTAGATGTAATTAATTAGGTCACTAGTTCTTATTCTACATATGTGAAAAATAATTTATTGTTTGGCATAATCATTGTGCACACATTAAACATAGTAGATCAAACTTTTACTAGTTCGTAGTCAACTTTGCAAAAAAATGGTTAGCTAAATAAAACTATCTGCATGTTTGCAACAATCGAAGTTTAAAACAATTTCTAATATATTATAAAGTGAGATGGAAATTACTAGATACATATTGTAATATATTTTTTGAAGCCTCAAGAGATACTTCACTAAGAAGCAAATGACATTGAAATGACCAGATACATATTATACTATATCATAGTGAAAAATATTATAGCTTTTACATGCAAGTTGTGAACTTTCATTCATAGTAAGCATAAGCTTATACATCATCACTATATTCTTGTGGTGGTTGTCATCTTGTAATCATTAGTTCATCAATAAAGAAAGAGCCATCTCCCAATATCTGCTACAAGATGAATGCCAAGTGGCTCAAAATTATTCTCAAATACAAACAAAAAATGACATGAGTAATGGTGCTTTATGGTCTTAACTGCCAATGCTCCCATATTATTATCATACCATTGCCCAATAATTTCTGTGTTGTCATGTCTTATAATCCATTCAAGTGAAAACATTGGATATGTTACCACAAGGTTTATTATGGATAAAAGTGTTTCATCTTCAGCAACCGTGCTAAATGGTGATAGTTTGCAGAATAGTGTCTTGCATGTTGGATTGAAAATGGTTGTCAATTCTTGTGCAGTGTGATTTCTAGGAGGGAAAAGTCTTATGATATCTTCACAATGAACTATGATATGAGCTTCCCTATATTGCAGCACTAGATGTTTTAAGTAAATCAATTCACCATTAGTCATGAATGAGGATAGAACACGAATTTGATTAGTGTGTGGTATTGGCTGAATGTCTCCCCATCCATCATATTTGAACATGACAACATTCTTATCATAAAAATATCTTTCCAATATTTTCCTTTGGCATTCGTTTGGAAGTTCTAGAATTTTTTCAAGAATACAAGATTTTGGACTTTCAGAGAGGTGATCTATATATGATCTATTGAAACAAATGCATCAAGAAATCCATTCTTGTGTAATATGGAGATGAAAAACCTGTTTGCAACGAGAAACATTTCCTAGAATTTATCAAGCATCAATTAGTTCTAAGATATATGTTGTACTTAGTGTCATTCTTTTGTGGATATACTTTTTATGGCAATAATCATACAAATATCATTAATATAAATCATTCCATACATACTATTGAATAAATGTGCAACATATGACTATCAATTACAATGTTTCATTTTCCATCAATGAATTCCACTATTCATTGCATGTTAATAGTATACTATTGAATAAATGTGCAACAGATGACTATCAATTACAATGTTTAATTTTGCATCAATACATTCCACTATTTATTGCATCTTTATAGTATAATTAGTATTCAAGTTCTAAATTTCTCTATAGTAATTATAGTATCATAAGTTTACAACCAATTATATTCATAACAAAGCTAGAAGAGACATTACTTTAATAATCTTTTTATTCATATATCGATACAATATTCACATTACTTGTACATACTTGTTCATTCATAGCATAAAGTACCTAGATAGAGCACCTAGTCTCTGCAATATTCTCCATACTTTGTAGATACATGTAACAATAGGCAAAGCACAATAGTCTATGTGCTATTTTTCACACTTCATACACACATGTAACCATAGGACAAGGACGATGTGATAATTGAACTTTGACATTAGTACTTCCAATTTATGAGCAAAAGTCAATTTATAGTACTAATAGATAGTCAAACAGTTCATGAAGAGCTTGCAGTTGAAGGAGTTGGAGCAGTGAGATTTGCTTCAGTTGGGAGTTGTTTGTCACTTGGATGCTTCATGGAACACTAGTTTCCTTGGGTAGATTTGTGTACAAAGACATGAATGCATTGTACAAATTTGTCACTCTTGTCACAAGACGTTCACCCAAATGAGCAGCGTGTGCATTTAACGCATGAACTAGAACAAGGTCACATTCATTAGTAATAGCTAGACACACCCACTATAAATGCATGATGCAACTTCACACTCTTCAACTGCTTTATGAGAAAAGAGGTTGGTAGCAATAGATGCATGTGGAGTTCCTCGATATGCACAAATTGCTTCATGGTATCCTGTCGGTGGCACAAAGTACTCTCGTACATAAGCATTTGCTAGTTTCTCAACGATTGTTGCTTCTTGTACGAAGTCCATACAATTCAACAAGAATCGTGAAACAATATTAACATAGAAAATTTTTCCTGAAGCATTTTTCAGAAAGTCCTTGCCTATCAGTGTCCTTAGAGATTGCTTGACACATGAACAATCAAATATGAAGACATGTCACATTATGGTTGATTCAATTGGTCCTATGATAGGATAGTCTCACTGCGACCTTGGAATACATACTGGCTTATACATTTTCAAGTTGTAAAGTCTATTATTAACTTTTCAGTTGTTACATTCTACAATCTTTTAAATTTCTAAAGCTAGTTATATTAGTCACTAGTATAATTCTCCTAGTAGAGAAAGTAATTGCTCAAGATTTTGAAAAATATGTTGCAAGTATTGTCTATAGCACAAGTTTTTTTGATTGAAAAGAAAAATCAACAAGATGCACAATAATACTATTTAGTTTTGTGTTATTTTGTTATGTTTTATTTATTATAGCAATCAATTAACATTCAAGATGCAGTACATGAAAATATTGGCTTGTAGGTTTACTTTCGAAAAAACAATAATCAGCATTGAAATCTTCATTATTATTTTTTTTAAAGAAATTTGGTGAAAGTTTGTATTCATAAAGAAATCAAATTATCTCTTTTACCAATGAGATATTCTAATGATGGAAAATATAATAAAAAAGTTCTTAAGTGGGAAATGCTGTTTTATTCATAGATTGGGAGAAATATTATCAGTAACATGAAATATGATTATGATCAATGTCTTTATTTCCGTTGTAACGTATGAATATATTGGTCCCACTCCATATTACATCTTCTTCAACATTAATGCTTCTTTCTAAGTGAAATATGTGATGACTATAGTTTAACCTAATCAGTATCAAAATTGGTAATATTGCAGCTATGATATGCACATTAGATCTATGGGGTTCATTTTGTTGAATGTTTGTGTTACTTTTTTAAACGTGAATTAGAAACGTAGAAACTAATTGTAACATTTCAAAAAATTTGATATAAAAATAAAAAAACAATATTTGAAAAGGAAAACTTATTTAATTTTCTTTGTTTTCAGTGAATCATTATTATTAAAACATCTTAAATAGGTATCATAATGAAATCTAGTTATATATATAATAATAATAATATATTTAACACAGTGCAATTAACATAAAACAACACAAATATATAATAATAATAATAACAATATATAAGTTTCACTACCACAAATTGCTACTCTTCTGAGTGCTATTTCAAGGTTTCTTGTGGAGCCTTTTACATCACTATTTTTGTCCTCTCTCCAAACACCAAAGATGTCACATAAATCTTGAGAAAAATGTGGGCATCTGTTCATCAAAATGCATGAATCTCTGCTTTCGAGACTTATTAGGCTACTACTATCCCAATTCATAATTGGCTTATCTCCCAATTTTAAGTACACAGAATAGCAAACAAACCCTTTTGTGTTTATATCATCTTCTGTCCCAATATAAGATATGATAACAAATAGAATGTCACATTCTCAAATGGGAAAAAAATTAATAAACTCAAGCATAGTTAGGTGCAAAGTCTTCCCCACCATATAACAGGGTGGGTGTACACAAGCAAGATGGTGGTGACTCCTATTCATAGCTGGGTTTGGTACAATGTTGTGAACCTTGATAATTGTCAATATTACTAAATTACTTATAGAAGTACCATAGTCTCTTCGCTGTTTACTATTATGCTCAGCTTTTTTTGTTCTAAACTCCATATTCAGAATGCATTTAATAAACTAAGAATTATATTGCCTAGTTTTGTACTGATTTGAGTGACAATTCAATCCATGAGAAAAGAGATGTATATTTGGAGGAAAAAGAAGTCATCTACAACGCAATCCTAAAAGGGAAGTAATTGACTCATTATCATACTGCCACGCAGACCACCAACTGATAGAGAGAGAAAGAACAAATATCAATGCAATGACTTAACTCTTAATTAATTTGAAGATTACTGCATCAGACTCCAGAGAGAGGAAAAGTGTACCCAATTCATGGAGAACATGAAAAATTATCATTGCCTATATTTTTAAGTGTGAAGAGGGTAATTAAATGACAACAGCTTTCCTCATTCACTACTCCCAACACCATAGCTTAAGCCTACATGTACATCTGGAACAACTAGCAAAGTAGAGGGCAACTTCCACTGGAACAAGTCAATAGAATACTGATTTTCTTAGTTAGCTAAGTTATGAGGGCACCGATATTATTATGGGTAATCCATCAATGACCTCAACCTGTCCCTTTTGATGGTATTTTGGATTTCAAAGGCAAGATTTGTTAGCAAGATTTTATAAATTTTTAAGGGAGCTAATTGTTATAGCTTTAATATTAATAGATGCAATTTGCAATTTTTGTTACTTCTAAAAGCCATCTCTAAAATCACATTATTATGTTCCAAATATAAATCAGGCTAGAGCAAGGAGTGAACCATTGAGGATACATAATGTTCAGTAAATAAATTTTCCAGCTCACAAATGTTTGCAGAAGCTGTATTGTAATTTTGATGTCATATTGTTCAGAAAACTAGGGACGGTCTTTAGTAAGATGCCATATGAGTAAAAAATACATAAAATGACCATCAAATTAGTAGTTTGATAAATAAATTATAATACTTTCTGGATAGATTATAGTTTTAATGATAAACTATAAATAGTATTCATCATTTTTCAGACATGGGAGAAATGTAGATATACCATACCATTTGTGCTCATTAACATTAGAAAGATGCATATCAGACCAACATTAGAAAGATGCATATCAGACCAGAGAGAGAGAGAGGGAGGGAGGGAGGGAGGGCGGGAGAATTCAAGATGCACAACAAAACCATAGATTGAAAAGTCCCACATGTCTAATACATCCTAGTACATTATTAGCCCTATACATTCATAAACAAAATGCAACTAGCAGATGCATGAGAAGATCATCTAAGCAGATGCAGTGCTATCATCCGCAACAGAAGCCAAAGTGAGTTCAGGTTGCACATTCAAAGATTCATCCAAGGCATTTGGCAGGCCCAGAGCTTTGAGTGCCAAATGAGCCTCCTTCTGTCCATAAATCATCATTGCTCCGAAGGTAGGGCCCTGCATTGAATCACATCTTGTTATTGCAGAGGTGGAGTGTATTCATGATCTCTGCACTGAGGTGCAGTGGATGAGTAAGGAAAGCATGCCAAAGATCAAATTCAAAATATTCATACAAAAGTCTTGACTGATTGTTCCTCTGGAGCGGGTTTGACTAGTACTTCTAAAGGAGACGGGGAGCCTTCTAGTAGGGTAAAATCTAACAACAATAGAGTAGCTATATTTCGAGATCATGAGAAAGATCGCAAAGAGCCTGAATTTGACCGAAGTTATGATAGGTGAGAAGAAATTGTTGCAATTTCTAGTACATTGTTAATTTGTTAATAATTGTTCTAAGAAATGTTATAAATAAATCAGTGTGATTTTATCTCCAATAGCAGGATCATGTCATAATGATCTGGCCATTTGTTGTTGAAACCTCTATAGGTACTATGAACGACATGAACTTGGGTTTGGCTTAAACTTAGGACCATTCAATATGTAGGCATTGTATCCAATAGTAGCACTGAATTTCCTCAGTTAGGGGAAACACACAGAGCACAGGTTCATATGGAACCACAGGCACATCCACTTCAACCTCATACCCTTGGTCCATGGGTAGCTCCTCCAAATACTAGAAAAACCTTAAAAATTGCAATAACAAAATATTAATTGATTGGAGCATAAATGTACAAAGAAAGCAAGCATCGGATCCAATTTAGGTTGTGTGACTAGAGATCACGAGATCTAAAGATTCAAAGCAATTTGGAAAGTTGGGATTAGATGAGACACCTGATATCTTGGAATAGCATTGCTTCAAGCACTAACGAGATTTTTGGAGAGAGATCGATTTGGTGGAATCCTAGGCATAAAACTTAGCCCTTGCCTCTACTACAAGGGGTGCTCAGTAAAAAAATTGGACAGCAAAAGGAATAAGAAAAATGAAGAAAAACTGGGCAACAAAAGGAATAAGTAATATGAAGGATATTATTGCAGAAGAGAAATATTTGGAATGGGAGGACATTATCCACAAATATGATATCCTGTAAGGGCAAGGAAGGACATACTCTATACTAAGAAATGCATGCCAAACCCTCTGTTCCCAAACATTGTCAAAGTATGTTCAAAGATATAAATATTGCAGGTGGTGGTAGATTTAAAAAGTGTCGAGTTGTGTCTTAATGGGGTGTTATCAAATCCCATGACACTTTCAATGTGTTAAGTATCTCATATATGGAGTTGCAATGTTAATGCTTACATACTCGATATCAGAGGACAAATGTTCATGTTAAACATACTTGCAGCTGATTGACATCAATAAGGATGGTCATGATGGTGATGCCTAATAACAAAAGTGAGATAGATGTGAGCACAGTTTTCCTACAATCTTGCAACACATCAACAAGATAAATAGAAGCATATGAACCATTTGACCAAATGTCAATTTGATCATGGCTTGTGCAAACAAATGTCAAAGCGGACTATGGGAGAAGGAAATGTGTAATCGTGCTCGTTTGTGAGCCCTAGTGAAGATCATTCCTCCATCAATTTCATAAAACAAAGATAATTTTGGCCATCTAATGTGCCTATCTCTATCTATAGAGGCATTTGTCGTTGAGTCAAAGTTCTTGAGTCCATCATTTTTAGTGGAATGGAACTCTCAGACAAAGGCGTCAACAACATTTATGTGTGAGAAGTGAATCAGCTTTCATGGTCTTTAGTAGGTTCCCCAAAGGAAATTGAGAATCATAAATGCTGCAGAATCGAGTGACGACATCTCCCATGCAAACTGGCTCGAATTGAATGCTAATCTATGTGTCAGTTTCTTGTGTTCATTTATCTTTTTCCTTTTGCTTCCCTAAATATTCTAGTTTTTACTGGGTTCCCTATATTTTGGGTTTAACAGTTGCTAGAGTAAGATTTTTGCTATTATGGTTAAATATTATAGCATTAATTTTTGAAAATGCTCTATTTCGCAAACCAAAATTACTTGAATTTGCTACGTTTCAAATACATGCTAGACAGTAAAAGCCTAAACTGTAATTAGGCCTTATGAAATTGGTTGAAATGTTAAAAATAATTTCAACCAAGAAAGTATTAAAGCTTAAAAAGAAGACAATACACTCCTGAAACTTGTAATGAACATATAAAGAGTTCCACTGGATGTATATGTTGCCTTGTGATTCACCTATGTAAGTAAGTATCCTGCCATACTGTGGAGAATCCGATCTGAGAAATTAGAGATTCAATCTTACTGTAATTGTTTGGAACATTTTTAGTGGCATAGCATCTTCATATCTCCCATTGCCAGTGCCATCAGGCAAAGAGGTCTTGCAAGGAGCGAGACAACTTTAGACCCTACTGCACACAGAGCTATCAGTTGGGGAGCAAGAGCTAACAAGCCTTGCAGAAGACTGCTACAAATCTTCGGGAGAAGAGTGAAGTAGCATGTGAAGATTTATTTGATGATAGACAATAGAGCTTTTATTAATTCAATATTTGCAGATTACAGTTCCAATATGGAGCTGCTTCTATTTTACAAGATCACAGATAGCACAGGTAAAGAGCATACTCAAGACCTCAACTTGATCTCCTTTATTAGAAAATGATGAAGTAAGATCAGTGGAAGAGGAAAAAAATGCTAATTCAATGGCCTTAGAATAAGGAACATAAAGGCCAACAAAATGTGTAAATGATTCTAATTACAACAATGAAGAATATGGCAATTAAGGTTTATTTCCAGTGGAGAATTTATTGTATTCTGCACTGATAATCCTAGGTCCTTCATTTTTTCAACATTAGGGGCAAATACTGGTAGTCTGCTGATGGAATCCAAATATGACATAATGATGGAATATGCCTACCAAAATTTGGTCCATTTCAAATCTAAATGCTATGCATGTGTCCTTGATGACGACACATGAATCTTTGATCATGACTCTAGCCTTCCAATCCCAATCAAGTGGGGAGAAATCTATTATGCACAAATTGCAATACTTTTGATTCAAATAATCTGCTCATCCATTAATAACTGTATAAGAAATCTAGGCTTAATTAATTGAGGAAATCAACTGTTTGTTCATCTAATACAGCTCCATATCCATCTCTACATTTTCCAAAAGGAAACCTACCAAATTTGAACCTATTTAACATTCAGACAGAGCAAAGAAATATAATCTTTGACCTATATTTAAGTAACTACCAGTTTGATGACAAGTATTCACAAGATCAAACTAGAAAACGTTTCTGAGATGGTTGGTGCTTCCAAATTTGTTATCAAAGGATCGATCATATCTGCAGAGCTATTAGGACAGTTTCTTTTCCATATTTCAATCCTAAGTCTAGCATCGTATCAATGTGTATTACAAAACCAAATAGTGGAAATGATAGTATATTTCAGTTTTGTTTCTCTAAGGTAGAGAACAAAACCTTTATCATATTGAAGCTTATTAGTTAAAATTCAAACATCAAACATGGTCAAAAAAATGACTGAACAATTTTTAGAAAATTTCTACTAAACAAACCCTACAAATCTCCACTCAACAAACCCTCGAAGCCTTATACATGTTAACCCTATCTCCACTAAACAAACCCTCGAAGCCTTACACACCTAAAATTATGTACAAATTACTGATGTAGAAAATTTATAACCAAAACTAAATTTGAACCCTACAAATTCTCCTTTTTGAAACTGTCAACAGAAACAAAAGAAATAAGGATGTTTATTTTAAAAGCAAAAAGAGTTATGAACTTACAAGAAAATGTTGGAGAGAAAGAGGAAGAAGAGCGAATTTAATGGGAAGGAGTGAATATGCAACTTATAAGGTTTTCAATTGCATAAACCTTGCTTTTAAATGTGAACCTCATTATAGGTCAAATTTAAGGTGCAGTACTCTTCTATTCGTTATGTATTAAGAACCATTGATTTTGATCTTGTTTGTTGTACTAAGTAGTGGAATGTAGAATCCAACTATTCGCAAGTCAACATATTATTATTTCCTATTGTCATAGCTTGGTTCTTGACCAATCGTATGTAACTGATTTAACTACACTAATTGTGATGGGTCATCCATATTCCTATGAAGCAGTGGAATGTAGAATCGAACACAAAACACAAATATATAATAATAATAATATATAAGTTTCACTAGCACAAATTGTTAGTGTTGTGTGAATGCTATTTCAAGGTCTCTTGTTGGGCCTTTTACATCACTATTTTTGTCCCCTCTCGAAACACCAATAGAATGTGACCTTACAAGGCATTAAATCATGGAAGCTCCTCCACATAATGAGGAGAATGTGGGCATTAGTTCACATCAAGCCTTTTTCTTAAATTTAGTGGATGATGAATAATGTGATAAGGATAGGCATATCAGTGTGTTGATTGCAAGATTGATAATTGAGAAATGATATAATAAGAGGAAATACAAAATATTGACAATTTTTTTTTTTAAATCTTGTATTTAAACCATTTTATTGTAAAATCCAACTATTTCCAAGTCAACATACGATTATTTTTTCCTATTGTCATAGCTTGGTTCTTTTGATACAATTGTCATGTCATCAAATATAACTCTAAAGCATTCATTTTTTTATAAGTATTTCAATAGCACAATATATGAGTTTAATAAAACCTTGAACAATATGAGTTTAATAAAACCTTGGACAATCTTAATGATAAATCACAATAATAATATATTAAATAATATGACATATTATTATCACCTTTTATTTAAAAATCTGTTATTTCAATCAAAATAAAAACTAATACTTCAAAAAAAACTCCACAGGCCTATTACTGTATAACTTTTGTATCCTCTAGAAAATGATATTCTCTTTCATTCAAACCTTATCTCCATAAAACTTGGAGATCTTTCTAATGACAAATAGTTGTGAACCATAATGTTCCACTAGCAACAATCACAAGCATACTGGAATCACAATAAACTACTAGTGATGCTATATTAGTTCATTGAGTTTGGCTTTACATCCTTTCTCAAGGGACTTTCTCCAACAATTTGACACGATCCATGTTTTGTGATTGTGTTTTGGTAAACTCCTGAACCATTTTGTTGATTAAATTATAGAAATTATTGGGAATATGCATCTGAAGATTACCAAGGTTCATTCTATAGTAGCCAAGCTCATATATTTCAAAAGTTTCAAGGCTTTTTCTACAAACACAACAAAGTTACAAAAAAATCATCAAACATCAAAACCCTAATAACATTATGTGCACAAAATTATTGTGATCTAACATATCTGCATAGATCTTCGCAAAAAAACTCAATTCTTTATGACAAATTTGATTCTAGACAATAGATCATAGATCTCAAATTTTGACCAATGGATCTCAAATTTTTAAACAAAAAACTCAATTCTTTTACAAAAAATCAATTCTAAACAATAGACCTAGACAAGCTTCCATAGATAGATTTCATATAAAAATGATGATAACAAAAAACAATACAACTACAACACAATATGTTCTAAACAATAGATTTGGACAAGTTTCCATGTAAATATGATGATCACATAAAACAATACAACTAGAACACAATATAATCTCAAATAAAAAGAATAGAGAAATCTCTGACATACCTTGTACTCTAGTAGGAAGAGATGAATGCTAAATTTTTAGAAATGTGAATTAAAAGTAATCAACCAATGCTATAAATAAGCAAATGACAATTCTAGAGGATTCCATAATCAATGCTCACACATGAGAAATGTTGACTTAAAAATCATTTATAAGCCACAACTATAAAGAAATATATTCCCTAACATCCATAATCAATGCTCACAGAACAAATGTTGACCTAAAAATAATTTATAAGCCACAACTATAAATAAATTTTTTCCCTAACATCCTTTCCAAAGAAACTTATGCAACACAACAATAATAAATGACAAGATATGTCATCTCTCTAATTGCTTATCATGTCGTACTGTTTTGTTTGTTTGTGTTGATTTTTTAGAAATGGAATACAACTATAACCACAAGAATAATAAACGACAAGAAATGTCATCTTCTTAATTGCTTATCATGTTGTCTTGTTTTGTTTGTTTTTATTGATTTTTTAGAAATCGAATACAATTGTAACCACAATCTATAAATATTTGACAATATGTTTCATTATTATTATTAGTATTGATATCTAAAGTTTGGAAAAAGATAAAAATAAAAAATTATTTTGTGTGCACAAAACAATAATGAAAAAAAACCTTTCAAACTCATGATTGTAGCACAAATAGACCAATCAAATTGCATGAAAATAAGCTTTACTAAGTTTGCAAAAATGTCAAAAAAATGATATGTCTATAGTTGAAAATGGATAAAAATAAATAAAGGCTCCTGATTGGACAAACTAATAAGATCATTCACTTTTAACGAATGCATAAGTTTCCTGCCATGGCAGGAACTAATAATGGTGTAGTTTTGTTTCCTAGAAAAGAAAGAAAACCACCAAGTATGGTAATATAAAGTAAATTAGATAATTTTTTGCTTTCACAATACTATTTATCTAATTCATGTAAAAGAACGCCTACCTAATCATGCTCTTTCAATTATACAAGAACATAACTTGCTATTTAGTTTGATAAATTAATTTAACTTTAGGATAAATAAATTTAGCTTTATAATAAAATTTATAATTAGTGAAAAATAAAAAATCATTTGAATATAGGAATTTTTTGAGTATTTATAAAAAATAATTATTATAAAGTTATGAAGTAGTCACTTTGACAATCTAAAATGTTTTTAAATTTGATATCAAGATATATAATGCTAAACAAAGAGCATAAGTATAAACATGTGCATAACAATATTTGAGATACATCAAATGCTTTAAAGAAATCTTAAAAGTGGAAAACCTCTAGCAAAAGTGGAGATGTTTTGCATTCCTTCCACTATCTCTCAATCTTTACAAGTGTATACAAAGTTGTAAGGTAAAAATGAGTCATGTTTTCTTGTTGATCAAGTTTAAACATGCTTGCAATATATTCTTATGTCATAGAAATATGCATATTTGTTTATCAATAGCCATCATATTCCCCAAAAAATAATAAAAATGAAGGTTTGTAAGAGGAACAACCACTCATACATCTTTTACAATATTTGTATGCACTCCACACAGTCTCTCCTAGTTCCAAAAAGAAGATATAACATTGAAATGCAAATAAACCTTTGAAAAGTGCTTCAAAGACCAACTTATATCTAATATCGACACTAAAAAACCTTGCAATCCTAGAGAAGAAACTCAATTTCTAGACCCTAATGATGTATGTTGATATAAACTAACAAAGTAAAACTCAAGATCCCAATTTGGAAAATAAAGAGGCAATATGTAGGATCTCTTTGACTCCTTTAGGAATGTCCTCTAGGCCATGACATTCCTAGAGGTATAATACAAGATAAATACACATGATAATAAAGATAGGGGATAACAAAGAGACAAATCCAATGAATGGATCGTATAGCTTGCTCTCCATCATACCTTTGTCTAAGCAAGAAGAGGGTAAATGTGTACCCAATATGTTTGAGAAGCCTTCATGGCCTCCGAGGACCCTTTTAATATGCTTTTGGTGCATGATGAATTGATGGTGGAATGTGGATGCTTCTCAAACTTGCAACATAACTTTGCAATGAAGCATCTTGATTTTGTTTCATTGTTTGGAAAGGGTTGCATTTTTGCTTTTTCTTGGGTAGGAGATGGACCTAGTTTACATTACAGATACACATGTTATATTGTTAGCTAGTTTTTAGAAGTTCTCATCAATATGTCTCTTCAAAACCAAACAAATGTAATTTTCAATATGCATGTTGACATGTATTATACCAATTTTCACTTCTACTTCTATAACCATTGTTATATGGTATGGTAATAATGCTCACACTAGTTCTAAGATCATATGTGGGACTTCTATAAATCAATATAACTTTGTCCCACCCATTACCTTTATATTTACCTCTGAAAACATCATTCCACTTGTTTTGCAATACATTATGAACCAAACACTTCCACCTTCACTTATCAAAATACCAATTACCCTATAATTAGCTCTAAACCATCATATTCTACCATTTCACATAATGATCTTGACATAAATAAAATTAATAGAAAATGTCACATCTTTACAATAAGAGTTAGCTAATATGAACCAAAACCCATAGTAGCACAACCTTCCACTATGTTGCCCTTGCAATCAATCATACACCATCTTGAAAGATTCAATACCAAAAAACACTATGATAACTCATTTTCAAAAGTACAATGGGAAAGAAGACCCTAATAGCTACGTGTCATTCTAAACTACACTATGCAATTATTTTATATTTGAAGATGCTCTTTTTACAAAACTCTTCTATCAATTTTCAAAAGACATAGTGTATACACCTAAAATGGTCAAGGCAATTATATTCAAAAAATTTGGATTAAATAAATCAAAATTGATTAACTATGTAGTTGAATTAAAACCATTTGATTATATAGTTATTTGATTAATTAAATATAACACATTCATAAATACATAGCTAGTTAATTAATTCATTTAAATAAGTTCTTCCTAAATTATCTCATCTATCAGTACATGACAAAAATCAAATTGACCAATGAGAGAGGAAGAATGAATACACATGGATCCCAAATATACTTTTCTATCTTGACCATTCAATCTTGAGAGAAAATATATTCCCTTCAAATTAGACACATTGACAAAGAGAACTCAACATATATCTTGATTATGGTTAATCTAACTCACTTGCTACCCCTTGAGAAATCTTACATGTAGAAGACGTTTCTAAAGAAATTGATATCCACTTTCATTATAGTGTATCATCATAGTTTTAGTTTGTGTGTTTATCATTAAGATCATCATTATCATGAATATTTTAGTTTAGAATCACCATTTATTGTGAGATCAAAATAGATGTTTGCATAGTAGTTTGTTAATCTTGATCATTTAGAGTAGAATTGCATGATCATAGTGTAAATATTGCAACATTTTGAATTCTTATTTTCTAGGTTGTCACTTGAGGATCATAATTGCAACTGAGAGCATAATTTAAGTCCATAGAAGAAGAAATCCATAGAATGCTCTTGATTTCTTTCATTTCAATTGTGTAATTGTGTATCTTGAATTTGATTTGAGTTTATATCAAACTAATGTTGTATGAAGATTTCTTAGATTTTACACACACGAAAAAAAATTGTGGCATGGTCTCATTCTTTAGCTAGCAATTCAACATGCCATTTTTTTACAACTTGTTAATTAATTTCTTCAATACTTTCAAGCTAATGTTGGACCTCAAGTCTCAACAACTAATTTCGTTCATTACAAGAAAAGGGTGAAGAAGAGAGTATCTAACTTTAGAGGGTGTTATAAATATATTTTCTCCCAAATCTAATAGCTTTGTTTGGATGTTTATGGGTAATAATTTCCATTAAAAACATTTAGTTGCATAATCATGATAACATAATTTTTATGACATAAACTTCATTCGAACATCTGTGAAAAGCTCTTTATGAATACCAACTATTAGTTAAATAATACTATTCTTCCTCATCCACTCTTGTTGGACTTTTTGTGGTTGCTTCTCCAAAATATTAATCATTTAAAATGAAATAAGAATTTAAGTAGAATAGATCATTGTAATTAAACTCAAATTCATCACTTTTGCAACACTTCTAGAAGCCCACTCTCCACCTATATTGAAAACTTGATAATTTCTCAACTTTTCAATTCTCTTAATTTAATTATACAATTGTTTCTTAATAAAAACTAAATATAGCTAATCCATATCTATCTTATGGTTACATTGAAACCTTTGCCTCCTTTAACTTGAATGTCTTATGTTATGCTCCTAAACAAGTGATGAAGGGTGCTCCCCTTAATACCACAAATACACAATAGAAATATAGAAACAACAAGTTGAGAGAACAAAATATGGACTTCTTATTATTTCCACATGTGTGGAATTCCAGAATTCAAAATTACAATGTGCAAACCCACATGGTTGCCTTCCTTACAATAATCTGCAAGATAAAGTTGCGACTATCACCCAGAACTATCCTAGACAACCTACGAGCCTTCCTTATAGGCATTTTCCACCACCTAGGAAGGTTCTAGGCACTAAGCCCTAACTCTTGAGGCCCACCAACCTCATATTATATTATTTTATTACACTTGATTACATAGAATTGACTCAAGACAATTTTACAAATTACATTTTTCAATGCCCCACTTTTGGAGACGATAACTAACAAATCGTTGATCCGATTGGCTATTATAATCCCATTTTTCATTAATCTCCTTTTCTAAAATTTTTGATTGAATAAGTGTCCATCGGTCAAGGTTTCACCTTATTTCAAAGCCATTTAGGACTTCATCATTGAGCCTAAAGTTTGGATAACAAAAGTTCATACTAAAAATATACAATAACTGCACTAATACATATGATATGTCAATGAAACTCATTCAACAGGCTGATATATCTAAGATGAACCTCGGCATATGAAATTAGAATAATCTAAGCTCATAAGACCAATTTACTAAAATTAGCAAGCTTCTACAAATAACAACTTTACGCTAGAATAACCTTTATTGAAAACATAAAATTGGAAATAGAAATATTTTTGGGTGATGCAAGATTGCCCTTACACCCAGGATCCTCTTGTATCAGACACCAAGCGTAATTTGAGAAGTGACCCTATCATGTCTCAGGTAGTCAGAGGAAAACCAAGATAGTCATCCTCCTCCCTTGTCTGCAACGATAAATCCTCCACTAGCCTCCCTTTCCATTCGACCAGATACTCTTCATATATTCTATTCCTTGTGTTTCTTCCAACACAATTGTCCAATATCCCCTTAATCTCCTTTGTAGCTGAAGTAGTTATTGGAATACTCAACTATACTAATGTGACCTCATCTTCAATACCTCCTTCATAATATCTTGTCAAATCTAAAATTTTGAATATTGGCGAAATATTTAGTTCAACAGGCAACTCTACTTCATAGGTGTTTCCAGAATCATATTTTTTTTAGTATCTTGCATGGTCCAAACTTCTTCATTTTTATCATGTTATATGTTCCCATTAGAAAATGTTCCTTCAAATGAACCATGACTTCATCCCCAACCTAAAATTATATATACCTCATTTTCTAATCTGCCTTAGCCTTGTATTATGTATTCATCCTTGTAATGTGCTTCCTCACCTCCTCATGAATGTTCTTCAAATGTTCTACAAAATACTTCACTTCAACACTACTTATATCTCCTTTATCCAACTTCCTCAATTCAAAAGTATTTTGGGAGTACTCTCATATACAATCTGGAATGGTAATTTACCAGTACTCCTATTGATAGAATTATTGTATGCAGATCCTGCCTGTGGTAAAATCAAATCCCACCCTTTTGGCTTATCTCCAACCAAGAATCTCAACAAGTTCCCCAAACTTTGATTTACAACTTATGTTTTCAACTTCTTCCATAATGTATGCCAGAAATATCCAAAACACTTGGTATCTCGATATGAAATTATACTCTTTGGAAAACCATGTAGTCCCACCACTTCTTTGAAAAACATCTCTGCCACATTAACAACATCACTAGTCTTCTTATAGGGAAGGAAATGTGTAATCTTTGAAAACTTTTCAACCACCACAAATATTGAATCATTCCCTTGCTTAGTCCTTGGTAAACCAAAAATGAAATCCATGCTAACACCTTCCAACGACTTCTTTGGTATAGGTAATGGCTAATACAACCCCTTATTTTTCTTTACTCCTTTTGCCATTTGACATAATCTGTAACTCTATATAAACTTCTTAACATCTTGTTGCAACTCTAGCTAGTAATAATTCTCGACAACCAAAGCGATGGTTTTATCTCTACCAAAATGCTCAACCAATCCTCCACTATGCTTCTCCTTAATGAGATTCTTTCTCATAGAACTTCTTTGAGTGCAAAATTGACTTTCTTTGAACAAGATTCCATCCTAGATAATGAAATCCAACAAATTTTTCCTGTTAAGTGTAACAAGTTCTGTACAAGCTTTCCAAGCTTCACCAAAATTAGGACCCTCTGGACACAAACTCTTGAGTTCCTTGAACCCAAACACCTCAACTTGCATGTCTGTTAGCAAAAGTTTTCTACTACTAAGAGCATCTACAACATTGGTAGACTTTTCACTCCTGTATTTCAAAATAAATGTATAACTCTAGAAAAAATCAATACATTTCAAATGCCTTTGATTCAGTTTTCCTCGACTATTTAAATATTGCAAAACTTGATGATCAATATACAAAACAAACTCCTTATGAAAAATATAGTGTCCCCACTTCTTCATTGCTTGACCTATAGCACAAAATTCCTCATCATAAACAAAATATTTTCCTTTTGCACAATTCAACTTTTCACTGAAATAAGCAATATGTCTACCTTCTTGACTCAAAACAACTCCTATTGCAATACCACTAGCATCATAGTCTACTTGAAACACCTTATTAAAATCTGGAAGTGCTAAAATATGTTATTTTGTAACTTCCTGTTTCAAAAAATTGAAACTCTTATTTACTCCCATAGACCATTTAAATGATTTCCTATCCCCTCTCATTGTTTTAGTCAAGGGTCCACACATACTATAGAAACCTTTGATAAACTTTATGTAAAAACTAACTAATCCATGAAAAGATTGTACCTCAATAACACTCCTTAGAGTAGGTCATTCAAGGATAGCCTTCACTTTGTCAAGATCCATTTTTAGATCTTCTGCTAAAACTACAAATCTCACATACACCAACTCCTTTTTCACAAAAGCTATACTTCTTCATATTTATAAGCAACTTTTATTCCCTCTACTTCTCAAACACCTTATGAATATGCATTATATGTTCTTCTAATGTCTTACTAAAGATCAACAATATCATCTTGGTAAACAATGAAAAACTTAACCAAAAATTCCTTCAATACCTCATTTATGAGCCACATGAAAGTGCTCGGTACATTAGTTAGCCCAAAAGGCATGACTAACCACTCATACAATCCTTCCCTTATCTTGAAGGTGTTGTGGTTTCACAATGCATGTCCCATTTTGTAACTCAAAATGGGGACCCCCTACTTTTAAATTCCCCACTAAGGCTTCTAATTTGGAGCCCCGGTCATTTTGGATCCCCTGGATCTAGGTTAAATCATGCCTTCAATCAGGCATAGGTAGACAAGTGCTTGATGCATTAGTTAGCTCAAAAGGCATGACTACCACTCATACAATCCTTCCCTTATCTTGAAGCTGTTGTGGTTTTACAATGCATGCCCCATTTTGTAACTCAAAATGGGGACCCCCTACTTCTAATTTCCCCACCAAGGCTTCTAGTCCGGAGCCTCGATCATTTTGGATCCCCTGGATCTAGGTTAAATCTTGCCTTCAATTAGGCACATGTAGGCAAGAGCAGGAAGCCAAAAATTAGAATAGAAGGGGACATGTTCATCTCTTTAAGAGGTGCACATATGCACACCTTTAAAGGTGCACAGATGCGCACCATCCGAAGTTGTGAACTTGCACACCTCCAAAGCTACACACATGCGCATCCCATTTGGGTGTGCATCTTCATTGGGGTCTATAAATAGACTTTGGTCCCTCCCCTTTCTCCATTCACTCTCGCTCCCACTTTTGATCCGCACCTCGACACCTTTGCACCTGCTATCTCTTTGCAAGTATGCCTCTTCGGTCCCTACAAACCTATCACAAGTTAGAAACCTTGAAGGTGTAGGTGCACACCTCCACACAACCTAAAACACTAAAAAACATAAAAGGAAAACCTAAAACTAAAGGACCAAAGGACCTCCTAAGAGGTGCACTAATGCACACCCCCATGAGGTGCACATGTGCACACCTCCACACAAAGACCTTTATTTAACAAACACAAGGGGCTTCATGAAGGTGCGCACATGCACACCCACATGAGGTGTGTATATGTGCACCTTTGCACAAAAGAAAGATTAAGGCAGCCCCCACCCCAATTACACAAGCTATTATGCACATGCTCTAGTGTACAATTGTGCACTTAGCCATTTTACAAGCTAAACAAGCTTACTAGTGCACCTGTAAAGGTGCACTAGGTGTGTTGACATGACAACATGCTATTTTGGGGGGAAAACCTACAATTTTTACCCTTCTAACTGATTTTTCCCTAATTTGGAGTTAGTCTAGGTTCTTTTTAGGTCTCTTTTTTGCCTTCTAGTATCCATAAGACTGATGTTTGCCTCTTTCATGTAGATCAATGGCATCATCATCATCTGCCATGGCAAAGAAAATGGTACTGAAACCTATTACTTTCAAGTACCAAGGAATGCTTAAGAAGTCAAGATTCCAGGATGTGCACATAGAGATCAGAGATACTGAGTTGGGCCATATTGATTGGAATTCCTTTCTAACCATTTGCAACAATCCAAGGGAGAGTTCAACAATGGTCTCTGCATTGATCATGTTTGGGCTAGTGAACACAACATCACATCCCACTTCAATTTAAATCATCTGAACTAATAATGACTTTGGCAGAGCATTATTTGACTGAGGAGAAGGTAGTAAAAAGCGTCATAGGAGAGATAGTCCTAGACCTCTAATCCTGAAACATAAAAAAAGTATTCCATCTTCCAAGGGTGGATCAAAACCTTTAGATTTCATAGGATGGTATAAAGATAATGAGAAAGAGGCTAAGGAACTAGTGCAAATTTCATTCTTGATTGATGGGACACCTTTGAGCTGAAGAGTAGGCAAGGTGGATATGACTAGAGGGTATATGAAAGATGACATCACATACTCAATTGTTCTCCTTGGAAAAGTAATGGGCCTTCCTACAATGGGTTACCTTCTAACATGGATGGTTCATTTCATTGAAACCATAAGGACTACCAAGATGCCCATTGATTGGGCCACCATCCTAAGTGATAACTTTGATGAGTAGTTAGTCTCTACTAAAACTGACCCTAGTTTTTACATGACATCATACATGGTGTACTTGCTAGCAGCTAGAACTACTGATTATCCAAGCATGCACATAAAGAGAAGCATGCAAGATGCAAATGCTTGGTCCTATGTAGTTTACCCACAATTGGTGAAAAAGAAGCTCTCACTATAGAGTGTGGAATATGGAGTTGTCAATGATGGGTTCATCTTTGCCATCATTAGATTCATTGAAGGAGATCTCTATGGGACATTTCTATTCGATAATCATATACTTAATATTAATCATAATATATTAATTTATTCATTTATATATGTATATATGTATATATAAATTTTATTATATTAGTTTCTCTCAAATAATAATAAACTTACACATAAATTATATCTAATATATGATGAACACAAATATATAACGGATAAAGGCATCCGAATTGACTAACTTTAACACCCCCTCTTAGTCAAGAAGGATAAATGCATTTTTGATAATCAAAGGTAAAGGACGATCAATATTTTGAATAACTCAAAGATCATGCAGGAGCTTTTAGTGGCTTTCGGATGCATGATCTTTTAGTAGTTTTAAAAAAGATTTTAATGCTTTTCTTAATTTTTAGAAAGTTGATTTTTATTAATAACCTCAAAATATTAATTCCAATGTTGAATGTTAGTTTTCAATTCATCTTATCTCAGTTTGGAGGAAGCTTTAAAAAAATTACCTTTTTTATAGTTGTTTTAAAAAAAATTACCAAAAAAAAACTATCAAAAATGGTAATTTCAGATTTGTATTTCCTCTCATTGTAGAGAAGGGAATTGAGAAGATGAATAAAGAATAATTTGGAGTTCTAATATTTTTTTTTCTCTTTCTCTCTTATGTTTCTGTTAATTATTTGAGGAATTTTTTGTTGCATCAAAAGATGATCAACAATTGTCATCTAAACTCTTAGTTATTAAAATAACTAGTATGCATTTATACAAACAACCCAAAGATAGTCAACATGATGCCATCTAAGCTCTTAGTTTTTAGCCTCACAAAATGCATACATACCTCATACCCAATATGCATCTATACAAACAACTCAAAGATAGTTAATTAAATGCCATCTAAGCACTCAGTTGTAAGTCTTGCAAGATGCATATTCTCGTGATTTAAGTACAATATTTGAATGAATAACATGGTTATGAATAAGTTTATCTCCTTATAATAACTTTCACAAAAATATCATGTAAAAGACATTTCTTTCAATAAGATTCACAAAATTACAACAATAAAATAATATGAATCACAATTTATTGACATTTGCAGTCAAAAAACATTATCATACCAAGACCTTCTTTGAATGTTTCCATTTTGGTTCTAGCAAGGTACTTGGTAAGGATATCAACAACCTAATACTCTGTAATTGAGCTCAATTACATTTTTCTTAACAATATCTTGCACATAGTGATATGGTAACTCAATGTGTTTAGACTTATTATGAAACACTAGATCTAGAGATAATTTAATACAACTTTGGTTATCATAATAGATTATAGTAGGTTTCTAAGGTTTCTTGAATAAATCAAAGATAAGCTTTCTTAACCATATTGCTTCTTTGGTTTACTCATGAATTGACTTAGAGAATTTACTACATAACATATATTAGGTCTAACATTTACTAAATATATTAAAGATCCAACAATTTGACAATAAAGAGTGGGGTTAGCATCTTTAGAGTCTTTAGTTTCTTCTTTTAGTTTTAGAAGATTTGTTTCCAAGGGTGTCTTTATAGGTTTTCTCTCCATCATTCCAAATCTTCTTAAATATCCAATGTATAACATAGAATTTAACCAACTAAAGTTGCCACACATCAACACTTCCTCTTAGCTAGAGAGGATAAACACAAGACATGTATCATTCCATTGGTAATATTAGGAATGACAAGGTTTTAAGGATCTCTTTGATCATAAGATATCCATCATAATGATATCACATTTAATATTACAAGTGTTGGTCTCCTAGAATATTGAAATTCAATATCCACTAAGTAATTATAAGGTTTTGATATCACATCTGATATCAAGAGTATTGGCCTCTCATAATATCAATGATATTCACCAAGTGCTCAAATGGTTTAATCTCATGATACAAGCTATTGTAAGATCGACACCTTACAATAACTTTTACAAATACGAGTGACATCATTTGGAAGTCATCACTTCCTCATGATGTACACAAGAGGTAGGCCCATTAAAATCACATAAACACAAGGTATATTCATGAATTATAATTCTCTTATCTACTACAATTTATCGATCACAAGAGAATCCATCTCAACATGGTTTACTCCCTTTGAATTAATAAGATCAAGATCACCGAATGTTGACTCGATCATATCCTCTATTTGCTCCCTCTCTTTCAAGATTGTCTTAATGAAATGTTAGGCTCCCTCTGAATTTTAATCTCTTATTTTTCGTGCACTAACATTCTCAGAAGAAAAAGATCAAAGCACATAACTTGTATAGAAATAAATAAGGTAACATAATACTTAATTTTTTACCTTTCATATTCCAATAATAGATCTCACAACATTATAAAAAATTATAATATTATATGAATGAATGTTCAAATGCAATATATATATATATATATATATATATATATATATGTATGTATGTATGTATGTATGTATGTATGTATGTATGTATGTATGTATGTATGTATGTATGTATGTATGTATGTATGTATGTATGTATGTATGTATGTTCTAAATTATAATGATCTCATATGATATTTAATAACATAAGAAATAATATAAAATGAACATTTGTCCATAAATCATACCTTATTACTCTACCTTATATCAATCATTGCATTCAACCTAATATACCACCAGTACAACTTCATGTTGAAATATGAATGACACCTTCATAGAATATGCATCTTGATTCCCTCCATGATCTGACTACCATTCACCAAGAAACTTATATATCTCAGTGGTAATATTTTCTGCTAGAAGTAAGACGAAGAGTTCAATGCATATTCATGGATGACTTTTAATGATGAAATCTTTTGTAACCAAAGAGTTATACTTTCCTCTTTCCATGATAACTATCATATTCTCCCATTTTACTACTTCTAGATGGTAATCATTCCATCCCAATTGAAAGACAAAGGATACCTGAAGTTCATTTGTTGTATATCAGTGTATCACTTTTCTTGTTTGGTTCAGTGCACCATATCCTTATTGTTAGAAATAGATAATCTTGAGAGGGGGTGAGGGGGGTGAATTAGTATTCTATAAACTTTTCACCACATCTGAATATTGTTAATTATTTTATAACTTGCCTATGAAAGTATTCAAGAAGGAGACTATTGAGAACAAATTGATACAAGTGTGACCAATATGTTTCAATCATTATTTTGTCATTGATGTCAAACCTACTATTTGGTGGTAAGACAATTGCTTACAAGATTTAAGTACTATCACTTGTTTGATTGATGAAGAGGATTTGATCAAAAAGATGCAACAAAAGCACCTAAAGGAAAGGTTGAGTTATGATATACAACGGAGTACAAGAATCAGTTAAAACATTGATAACATGGTGTATTGATAATCTGCTTAAGGTTGCAAAGGTTGGCTACACTAAGCAAAGTTTAGGAGAACAAGTTAAACAAAGTTTTTTTGCAAAGCTTGACCAAATGGATAGTAGGTGCTAAGAAAAGTCAGTGCAAGCCAACTAGAAAATTAGTTGGAGCCAAGTAAAAGTCTATTCTAGTGTATGTCGAGAAAAATAGTGGATGCTGAGTAAAGTTTAGTTGATGTCAAGCACCAAAAAACTTTAGTTTATGCCGAGTGATTTCACAAAGGATGCCGAGCAATTCAGTATGTGTTGAGCATCAGAAGCAAGTTAATGTTGAGTGGTTGCATTACTTGAAAGATTGTGAATTTGATGGATCTGAGCTGATAAGCTTGTTTTCTTAGATTGTGTGAACTAGGTGGAAGATAAGATTGATGAATTGGTGGTACAAAATTCAAGGTAAACCATTTTGAGATAAATTCAAAGAGGATTGAAGGAGAAGTTTCTAGAAGAGATATGAAATTTGGGGTAGATTCGTTGAATCCTACCTAATCTTTCCTAACCCTAAACTAGATGGTGGAGAATGAACGACAAAAGATCTTAATATCCTATTTATAGGGATGGTTGGTCAGAAGTAAGGGTTGTCATGTGGGAGAACCTAAGGAAGACAAGAAGTCAAGGGAATTTCTTAATCAAGTGACCTAAGAGAAGAGTCTACATTGGCATGTTAAGAAAGAAGGCTTAAGGGTTTGAATTCTTGAAGGGTGAAAAAGATATTAGAGATGACATGTGTGAAGGCCAAGCATAATGGAGGACTAAAATAGAGATCTATAATCTACAAATGGAGTTGTAAGTTATTATCAGATCAAGCCTTATTGTTACTCTTTATAATTGTATCAGTCTAGGGTAAATCCTTTGGATTAAGGTTGACCTAATAGTCATTTGTAAATCTTTTAACTAGGTGACATCCAAAGTGAATGGTCTAAAGTCCTCTAACAAGGCTCACTCCTAATAGGGTGCTTGAAATCATTTAATAGGGTTACATTTAACAGTGTGTATTGTAACCTTCAACAAGGTTGGCGTTTCACAGGCCATCACTTCAAAAGAGTGAAAAGAAGTGGCATGTTATTGGTGGGTTTTTGCAAATTGGGTTTCCATGTAAATCATTTTGTCAAGTGTGTTGTTGAATCTGTTATGTTTCATGTTTACATTTCTACAAATTGATTTGACAATAACTTACAAGTTTTAAGTGATTGCATAATCTTATGGATGCATGCATGATAATAAATGTTTTATGGGTTCATTAAGCTGTGAAAATTTTTATCTATGTATCTAGACCTTGGATAACTAATTCACCCCCTCTCTTAGTTATTCTAAAGAATTCCAACAATTGGTATCAGAGCCATTTTCTTAAGAAGACTAGTTTGAAGGTACTACAAGCACAAAGATCAAGATGTCAAAAAGAGAAGTACCCAAGCTTAATAGAGATAAATTTCCTGCATGGAAAAGTTTGATGAAGCTACACCTTGGAGGACTTGGAGATCATGCACAATCTACCATCACTACTAAGCATGTTGACCTTGTTGGAGCCCTAACTATCGAGGATATGGAAAATAAGAAAGAACAAAACCAGGCAATGCTGAAGATTGCCTCTGCCCTAAGCTATCCTAAATTTGATGATATCAAAAATCTTGATAGTACAAAGAAAATGTGGGATGTATTAACCACTATTTATGGAGGAGATACCAATGTTCTAAGAGCTAAAGCTAAAAGTCTTAGAGATAAGTTTGATGATATCAAAATGGAAGAAGGTGAAAATTGTTGGAAATATTCAAGACTATGCTAGGTTACTGAGATGGGAGGGGTGAATCAGTAACCTCTAAAACTTTATCAAATTCAACACTTTATAACAATATACCAATTATCATTTATTGATCTAATTGCATGCATGAGAAACTAAAAACATAAAAGCACCCACAACACTTGAACACAATAATTTGGTGACCCAAAAACCTTCCAAACAGAAAGTAAACTAGGGTGGGGGTGATACCCACAAAACTTCAATACTATAGCATAAAGTTGGCTTGTTAAGGCTTACAATGATCACTTCTGATGATCTGCCCTATTATGAGCAATTTAGGACTACTAGGTCCACCTTGTTAGAGGTTTTTACAAACACACAATGAAGTATGCACTTGGTAAAGAGATTTTGTGAAAGACTATTAAGTCTACCTTGTTAAAGGATTTGGACTAGTTCACCTATTAGAATGAAACAATAGATCTTTGACTTACAACTGAATTGCTGATAGAGATTCCTTCAAGTATTGATCACCTTTTGTGATGGATATGTCTCTACTGCTCCTTTTCTAATATGGCCTTCAATATATACTTTGTTTGCTACTTGATCACATTCACATTCTTACACACTTATGTTCATGAATTATATATTCACACTCACATTGGATATGATACAATACATTGCATATATACTAATCTAATTTACATAATAAAAAAGTTGGCTGATATACAAGTTAACACCAATATTACATAGTCAGCCCATATGAAGACACTCGGGTTTTGAAGACTGACTTGGTGAAGTTCTAATACTCGATGTCCACTGTCATTACTTGACATTGTTATGCATTTGGTAGAAGTAGAAGCTCGATCCATACTAATCACCTCAAAGTAGTCTTGAACTTGGTCTGCACTGGTGACTCGGTAGATACTGTGTCACTTGTCATAAATTGAATCACTCAGTAAACACTAATCATCATATAGCTCGATTAACACTAGCTTCATTTTCCATGAACTACTAACTCAATAGAAACTACAAAGCTCAATAACCACTCAAGTGCTCAGGTTGAATTGCGTAACTTCACACTGCCTGATTCTACTTAGTTTGAACTACTGCACTTCACACTACTTGATTTTGCTTGGTGGCAATTGGAATTAGTCCAGAGGACTCAGTAGCAACTGTACAACTTGGTGGCTACTGAATTACATGGAAAATACTGTAGATTGTTCAATAAGCTCGGTAGCCATACAAAATCTAAATAAGTGTTGTCACTAATAACAAACTTGACTGATATGTCAACAATCTCCCCTTTTGGCATTAGTGACAAAAACACTTATTAGCCAAAACTTATATACATCACCATGTGATACTGGCTTGGAAGGGTATACTGCTTTTTTTAGATTTTTCAAAATTTGTCTTTGTAAGTATATACAATATACTATACAACATATTTGCAAAATTTTCCTGTACTATATACATTTTCTTCCTTTGCATGATTCTCGCCCATACAATATAAATAGTCTCTTCCCCTTTTTGACAATAATGCCAAAGATGTATTCAAAATTTATTTACATGGAGACACCAAAATGAGATAGAAACTCAGAATGCACCTTAAGAATAAGTGCTAGAGTTTTATCCTAATTTTCTTGCAAAATCTTCCATGTATGGAGAGCAAGTTGAACTTCTGCAAAGAGTTCAATCATGTGATCTACAATAGAGAAGTTAGTGTCATGGATCAAGTTTTTTGAATAAACAATATGTTTCTGCATTGTATCCATGATCAGAAGGATCATATTCTGAATATCTATCAATGTAGATTCGATCCTTGCTTCTTCTCTCAACAACTCTTCCTACATGTCTGACATAAATTTGATCTTCATATGATGTGCAGAGCTTGAACTAGAGTCAAGTTGCAATTGTTGTGCATTGGCTCTCATATCCTCATTAATATTTATTAGTTTTCTCTTTATCTCCTTTGTGAACTTGGTAACATCACATAACTTCACAAAAAGTGATGTCACATTAGTGTAAGATGATTCAATATTGGTCAAAATTGATGAAAGCTCAACTTGTTGAATGGCGATTTGCTGACCAATGTGCTCAAGCACTTTATTATCAAATTTCTTTTTTGCTTTCTCAATTAACTTATCTTGACCACTAGTGTCCTCATTAAACTTTTGGACTGCCTTAGCTAACTGCAATAAAATAGGTTGAGAAGAATCTATCTCAATACCTATTGCCTTAGACAAAATGTTCTTGGCATCATCTATAATATTATATTCTCTATCTCTTTCTTCTCTCAATTTCTTCTGCTTTTCCTTCTTTTAGAGGAGTTCACCAGCTATATGCATTTGATCCATAGTGAGATTATCAAAGTCCCATTTGAGAATTTCTATTTTCTCATCTAGGTCTATATCCTCGTCTATGTCCTTTGCTCTACTCAAAAATCTTGTACTCAGTTGAGCCTTAGGTTCAATTGTCCTTGTACTTAATGCCTTTGTATCTGGGATGGAAACAATTGTAGATATACTAGGACTTGCTATGAAAATTGATATAGTACTTACTGATGAAATACTAACAAGAATGCTTGATGAATCCAAAATTGAAGAAGTCATAACTTAAGTATCCTTTACTAAAGTAGACAAAATTGTAGTATTCAAAATTGAAGTACTTACTATTGAAGAGCTCAAAATTGTAGAAGCCACTATATTAATTACTGATGACCACTATATTAATTACTGATGACTACAACTTGGGAGCTAAAGAAGAGGGAGGCTACAACTCGGTAGATGAAGTGGTAGACACTTCTATCAATGATGTGTTGAGCTATGTGGGGGTGAAGAGTGATTGGACATTTGAAGTAGCTATTGTCATAGTCAAACTTGCTAAAGCTATCTCTAAGCTTGATGTAGCAACTAGATTGCTTGGAGAGTGAGGAAGTGAGGCAATGACTGCGACTGCTATCTTCATAGGGTTAGTCTCCTCATCATCTTCTTTTTCTTCCTTGGTAGCTTCTTCCTCTTTATTTTCTTCAACTTCCTCATTTTCAAAATGTGTGGTCTTAGTGTAAGTTTCTTCTTCCTCATCATCACTATCATCATCCTTAACATCTACTGGGAAGTCACTTCCATTTTCCCATTTTGGTTAACACCAATTCTTCAACCTGTTTCTTCTCTACCTCTGACTTGGTTTCATACTTCAAGGATTTGAAGTTGGTTATACCTGCAACTTCTTTCATTTGTTTCAATTTTTCTTGGAAGGTGGGAGGAGGTTTGCTAAAGACAATGTCACTACCTTTCTTCCTAGAACTCCTTGTGAAAACCGCAATGGATGCCTTTGGTGACTTGGTGATGATCACCTTGCCTTTCTTTTTCCTTTTTAGACTCATCCTCTACCTCTTCATCTATATCTTCTCCTTTTCCCTTGGTTAACATGAGATGTGTGCTTGATTTTAGTTTTTCTATCCTCCTCTTACCTTTGTTAACCACTTGTGGGAGCTTTATCTCTAGCTCTATCCTTACCTTTGCTTCATCATATGTTCCAAAGTGTCGTGCCTTTGGATCAAAAGGTTCATTAATCAGAGCTTCAATAATGCCCTTTTTTTTATCAATGTTTACCTCATAGGGAAGAGGTTTTACCCATACAATTATGGGCTTTACTACCTGAATGTAGACTCTGTCACAATCAACCATAAAACACATATCATCTTTGTAATCTTTTACCATCTTCTTAGGTATTCTAAATCTGTTATTCATTTTCTCCTCGAATACTTCAAAGTAATAGTCCATAATGCTAACAAAATTTTCTCCCATTTTTGCAATGTACTCATTAATCTGGTATAGTATAGGCACATGTTTTCTCCATACCAACGTGCCTTTGGATGGAAAGAACTTCTGAACATAGAAGAACAAACAAGTCAACAAAGAGCCAAATTTGCAGGGGTTGTTCTTGGATGTTTGAATACTTTTCGTGTTCTTGTTGAATTGTTTCAACAATAGGTCTGCCAAGTCATAAGACAAATTGTTCTTCACAACTTTGTAGGCTAAGTCCATAGTTTGGTATGATACACTATTGAGGCAGATTGAACTATGTATCTTGTGAGCTATCACATATATCCAAAATTTTAGTTTTGCATCAGTTACACTACTAATTTTCATGCGTCTGGCATCCCACTTGGCTAGGGTTTTCTTTTCTAGCTCAACCCAACCTAGGGTTTTGGTGGTTTTAGTTTTAATGAGCATGGGAAGGCCGGTGATGTGATGAATCATTTTCTTGGTTATTAAAATTGGTTGCTGAAGCCATATCTGACCATTATGCACCCGACTTAGAATGTATATGATCCATTTGATTTGAAAACCTCAGGGCATGTAAGGAATGTGGGTCAAACTTTTGTCCTCCAAATGTTTATGCTTGGGTTTGAGAACTCCATTAACACACAATTTACTAAGGGAATCATACATTTCTAGGTTTTTAATTTCCTAAATAGAACATTTGAAATTAGTTTGAATATCATTAATAAGGAGTACCTTAGGTGGGATTTGCGATTGAGCTCCACTTGGGTTGAGGGTTTCTGCGATCGTGGGCATGAGTTTGAAGTCTAATGCTTTCCACTCCACTCCTTGCACCAACATCTCAGACCCTTTCTTCGCTTTGCTGCTGCTGCTACTGGATGCCATGATTACTTGGTAAATTATCAAAACCTTGAAAACCTTGCTACAAATTTGCTTGAAGTTGCTTGATCGCACTAGAATTTTCTTTCTTCACAATAGCACTTAGATATCATGGTGAAAAATGAATTCAATTTCTTACCTTTTGTTAAAACTTTGCCATTAATGCTTGGTACAAAGGTAGATGGGTTGACATCATGCTTGACATTATGCTTGACAGGCTGTCATCCACAATTCAATTGATTACTTAGTGAAGGCTTCATGACTTGGTAATCATGCATGTCTTGTTACTCCCGACCTTTCTCGCTAAAGTCTATGACCCGACCTTACTCGGTAGAGAAGGTAACTCATTGATAACTGATACCGTTCTTCCTCAATGATCCCTTTGTATCTTAGATACTGATTTGGATCTTTGTCACCTTTCAATTAGAATTATTTAAATGTGATCTTGATAATGTAGTTCTAGTTCTCCTTTGGAAATCTAGTTGAAAATGGTGGAGTCACCAACTTCTTGAGTGACATGACCATCATTACTTGAACTAGCTTCCTTAGTAGATTTAGATATCCATTGCTGCTTCATCTGCTTTCAAATGTAATGTGCTTTTGCTTTCTTTTCATCTTCAAGTCTTCTTGTATTCATGCAATTCTTGGCTAGATGACCAAGTTCAGTACAAGTAAAACATCTTATGGTGGTATCTCTTTTCCTTGTGTGATGTTTAACACAATTCATGCCAATGTGTCCAAATTCACCACAGTAATGAAATCTACACAATGTGTTGTAGTCCCAACCAAATATTGCTTTCACAATTTTCTCTACTGGATTGAATGACTTGGTTATGCAATCTGATGCCTTGTGACCTTGTTTCTTGCATTTGTGACACTTGCCTTAAAATTTTGGTTTCTCTTTGCATTCATTAGCTCTACGACCATGCTGATTGCAATTGTAGCATTTTCCATTAAATTTTTCTTTACCATTACTCCAACATTTGTTTGATGTATGACCTAACTTACCACAATGATTGCAAGTAGGTCTCTGATTCCTTTGAGCACCTTGTTTAGATGATTCACCTTCTTCTTTGTATCCAATTCCTACTTTACCCTTTTGCCTATAGAGATTCTACTCATCCAGTTGATTTAATTGATTCATGTCTGCTTGAGATCTCATTATTATTTCATTGATTTTTCTATTCATTGTTTAGGTCATTTTTCAATCTTTCACTAATTTTCTTTTCAAACCTCATCTCATTTCTTATTCTTTCATTGATTTGTCTTTCCAAATTTAGATCATTTCTTAATCTTTCATTGATCTATCTTTGGTTCATGATTTCCTCATTTGCATTGGAGATTTGATCCATAAGATCTGCATGCTGAAGGGATTGGTTCTAGATTTCATTGTTTCTTCCATCCATTTCTTCTTTTATCTTGTTCCTCTATTTCAAGATTTCACATAGCCTTACTAACTGAATTTCTTGTTCTCTTTTGATCTTTCTTACTTCTTCTTGCAAGGAACCATTCTTCTCTAGGAGTTCTTTGATTGTGTCATTTGCTTCATTTGAATTTCTTGAAGGGAAAAAAGTCTTCAATTCTTTCTTCAATGTACTGATGATCATTCATCTAATTTGCAAGTTCCTTCCTTCTTTTTCAGGGATTGGAAAAGTTTCTCCTTAGCTTTCTTGAGTTGTGCAATGGCCATTTCTAGATCCAACTTTTCATTGTCAATTGCCTTATCAAGTTTGAATATCTCCATATCCTTGATCTTTCCTGAAGCTGTTAAACTTTCTTCTGAGAACCATGAAGCTCTGATACCAATTTTTGAAAATATTCAAGACTATGCTAGGTTACTGAGAGGGGAGGGGTGAATTAGTAACCTCTAAAACTTTATCAAATTCAACACTTTATAGCAATATACCAATTATCATTTATTGATCTAATTGCATGCATGAGAAACTAAAAGCATAAAAAAATTTACAACACTTGAACACAATAATTTGGTGACCCAAAAACCTTCCACATATAAAGTAAAATTGGGGTGGGGATGATACCCACAAAACTTCAATACTGTAGCATAAAGTTGGCTTGTTAAGGCTTGCAATAATCACTTCTGATGATCTACCCTGTTAGGAACAATTTAGGACTGTTAGGTCCACCTTTTTAGAGGGTTTTACAAACACACAATGTAGGACTATAGGATTGCTCCCTCTTTAAGAAAAATTCTTCTTTAGAAAACTTCTCCCTCTCTGGTTCCTTACTTTATTCAGGTTCCAAAAATTTATTAGAGATATGGCAATAAACTTCTCCCTCTTTGCAAACATATGCCAAAGATAATAATTCTATAAATACTAATATACCTTAAGTACTGATTCATCTACAATATTCCCTTGCACCAAATTATTGATCTTCAATAGGTTCTTGTTGATGCATTCACTAAACTTCATTTAGTGAATTTTAGATAGGGGAATGACCCCTAGTTTACCTCTTAGATACAAAAATGCATCCTTAGGTAATAGCTTGGTAAATATATTTGTAATCTGTTCCTTTGTTTTCACATATTCTAGTTTGACTTCTTTATCTTGTACTAACTCTCTTAAAAAATGATATTTTATAGAAATATGCTTTGTTTTGGAGTACATTACGGGATTCTTTAATATATTGATTGCACTGGTGTTATCACAATATATGACAATAGGATCTTTGATCTCTACTTTTATTCCTCCCAATAGTTGTTTGAATCAAACAATGTTAGGACAATTGACTGCTACTACTACATATTTTGCCTATGTTATGGATTGAGATGTACAATTTTGCTTCTTTCTTGTCCAAGATACTAGTCTTTTACCAAGAAATAATGCTCCACCACTAGTGCTTTTTTTATCATCAAGACTTCTTGCCCAATCAATTGCCTCCAAGTTTGTACCATAAACCATAGTCTTTAGTACCTTTTAGATATCTCATGATTCTCTTGATTGCCATCATGTGATTTTCTTTAGGATTCGCTGAGAATCTCACCACTATTCCAACTACTAGAGAAATATCAAACCTTGTGTGTACTACATATTGTAATTTTCCAATCATTGATCTATAAGTGGTCATATCTACTTCTTTGGAATCATCATTTTTGGAAAGCTTATGTCTAGTAGACATAGGTGTTCCAACTGGTCTTGAATCTTCCATTCTAAATTTCTTTAGGATCTCCTTGATATACTTAGATTGAGTGAGGTAGATACCATTCTTGTTTTGCTGTATTTGCAATCCAACAAGGAATTTTATTTCACTAAACATGGACATCACAAATTCTTTACTCATTTTTTTCTAAAAATGTTTTGCATAAATCATCATTTCTTGTAAATAGAGTATCATCAACAAATATTTCTATCAACACAATCTTCTTATCTGGTCCTTCCTTGATATATAGACTACTATTGTTATTAGTCCTTTGAAAGCCAATATGTACTAAATAATTATGGAGTCTTTCATACCAAGCTCTGTGGGCTTGTTTCAGACCATATAATGCTGTGTAGTTTGCAAACCATGTCTCTTTTGCTAGGATCTACAAAGCCTTATGGTTGTTCAATGTAGATTTTCTCATTAAGAATTTCATTCAAGAATGCAGATTTAACATCCATTTGATATACTTTAAATCCTCTATGTGTTGTATATGCTAGTAAGTTCTAACACCTTTTAGTCTTGCTATAGGAGCAAAAGTCTTACCATAGTCAATACATTCTTCTTGATAATAACCTTTGCATACTAATCTTGCTTTGTTTCTTGAAACTTTTCCATCTTCATTCAACTTATTTTTGAATACCCACTTTGTACCAATTACATTTTTATCCTTGGGTCTAGGAACAAGAGTCTAAGTTATGTTATTTTCTATTTGTTCTATTTCTTCATTCATAGCTTCAATCCAACTTTCATTTTCTAGACCATCCTTAACACTTCTAGGTTCAAATTCAGCAAGTAAACATGTACTTTTTAATTTTCTTCTTGTCATTGTTCCATCAGATTTCTCTTGAATGATTTGATCAGGTTCATGATGCCTTCTGACATATCTTGTTAACATAGGCTCCTTGGTCTTTGAATGATTTCCACCATCTTCCTAAATTTTAGTTTCAAGTTTGGGTCCTTCTATTTGCGACTCAGGTCCATCAGGATTAGTTTGAACTAGCTCGATAGCCTCTGATTGTGACTCAGGTCCTTGTAGCTCAGGTTGCACTATTTGCAACTTGGTACTTATTGGAGTTTCTGGGGACTCAGAAGATGAAGCTTCTTTTCTTTCAAATAGATTTGGCAGAGTATCAATTTCATAGTAAACAAATCTTCTATAATCTTCAGGTTCCTTGTTGCTTTCTTCTTCACTATTTTATGCAAATTCATCACTTCTAACATGTGCACTTTCTATAATTTTGTGTGTAGACAAATTCAAAAATTTGTATGCTTTACTTCTACAAGAGTATCCTAGAAATATGCCTTCATCACCTTTTACATTAAATTTTCCTTTTCTAGATTCTTTCAATATATAATATTTGCTGCCAAATACTTTCAAGTAACTTACATTAGGTTTGTAGCCATGCCATAGCTGATAAGGTGTTTTATTTGAATCTTTTTTCAACTAAACTCTATTCAAGGTATGAACTATAGTGCTAATAGCTTCCTTTCAATATTTGAGAGAAATATTTTTTTCAATCATTAGTGTTCTTGCACAGTCCATGATAGAGCTATTTCTTCTTTCTGTTACACCATTCTATTGTAGTGTACCAGGGGTTGATACTTATCTTTTGATTCCTCTTTCATTGTAGAAATTATTGAACTCATGGGAGATGAATTCACCACCTTTGTCTGATCTTAAGCATTTCAACTTCTTTCCAATTACTTTTTCTACTCTTGCCAAATACTGCTTGAATTTTTGAAAGGCTTCTAATTTTTCTTTTAGGTACATTATTGTCATCATTCTAAAGTAGTCATCAACAACAAGAATGAATTTTTTTTCTCCACTATAGCTTTCTATTCCAATAGGTCCACATAAATCTACATGAACAATTTCCAAGCCTTCTTTTGACTAATAGTCTTTACTTTTGAAGCTAGTCTTTCCCTTCTTACCAATTTGACAATTCTTGCATAGACCCATGTTAGACTTCTTGAAACTAGGAATATCTCTTACTCTTCTATGTTTTCTTATCTTAACTAGATTATCAAAATTCACATGACATAGCCATTTGTGCCATAACCAACTTTCCTCTACTTGAGCAATGAAACATGAACAATCACTGAGATTATGATAAAGTAGATTACCTTTTGTTTTCTTGCTAGATCCAACCAAATTTCCTTTCCCATCCAGTAGTTTGGCCTATCCATTAATGAATTCTACTTTGAATCCAATTTTAATTTAGCTGTGCCATACTTAGTACATTATGCTTTAGTCCTTCAACCCAATAAGCATTGTCACATACAAGTTCTTTAGTCAAGAAGATACATCATTTTCCTTTTATGTTACAAGGTTCATTGTTTCCAACTCTTACACTACCTCCATCATAATATTCAATATGCTCAAATTTTGTTTTGTCTCCAGTCATATGATGTGAGTAGCCACTATCAATAATCCATATATCATTTTTTCTAACATGAGAGATAAGTGCCATCTTATCTCCTTCATCATCAGATTCATCTTTCACAATAATATATATGATTTTATCTTCATTTTTATCAAAATCTTTAGCTATAAAACAATATTTCTTACCTTTTAAATTTTTTTTTCTTGTAGTTCTTGGAGTCCTTCTTTTCTTTATGATTATTTCTTTTCTTCTCATCCTTGATTTACTTATTTGGAGACCTAGCAGCAATGTGACCAATTTCTTCACAAGAAAAGTTGATCAGAGGAACTTTACCTTTGTACTTTCCTCTTCCTTTGGAATACTTCCTTGCAAGCAGGGCTTCAAGAACTTCAAGATCACTATCTGAACTTTCTTCTGATGATCCATCCTCTTCACTTCTTAATTGACTGGACTTTGATTTCTTACCTTTTTCTTTAAGTGAGTTTTTCTTTGAATGCAGATTCAATATTCTTTGAAGTAGGAACATAGTTATGATAATTGTCTAATGCAAAAGCTGTTAATCTTCCAACTAGAGCATCAAAGCCTATTATTATTTGAATCACATCTCAATTGTTGAATAGTAGATACTTTAATTGCATAAATAGGAAGAAGAGTTCTAAGTACTTTACTTACAACAATTTCCTCCTTAATGTCTCCTCCAGATGCTTTGATTGCACTTACACTGGCCTTGATCCTTTCCACATATTTTTCAATGCTTTCATCTTCTCTCATTCTCATTTGATCAAATTGTCCTTTAAGACTTTCTACTTTGGCTCTTCTTAAATTGTCATCTCCTCCATAGATATCTTTCAAATTGTTTTACATTTCAAAAGTAGTTTTGTAATCTTTTACCTCATCAAATTTAGCATAATTGAGAGCAGATGCAATATCTATCATCATGATATTATGATTCTTCTTGTTAGCAATATCTTCAACTGATAATGTTCCAATGGGAGTCTTATATTCAACATCAAGATACTTGCAACCCAAATCATTGATGGTAGCTATATGTAGCCTCATAAGTCCTTTCCATGTTGCAAAATTGTCTTTGTTCAGTTTGGGAATCTCTCTTTTGTAAGACATCCCGATCTTTAGTTTAGGTCATTTAAACCTTCTCTGCAAGCACCAAAAGCTTTAATACCAATTGTTGGAAATGTAAGAGGAGTAACTGAGAGGGGAGGATTGAATCAGTTACTACTAAAATAAATCTCAGATCCCTTAGATGTTAGTACAAAATGCAAATAGATAATTGGATACTGCTGAAGCTTGGTAAACACATAGAATGCTGTAACATGGTAATAACTAGATTAGCTCAATAAATGATTAACATATAAACCTTTAGATGTTATCTATGATTACCATTACTTTAACTTAGTTGAAAACACATAAAATAAAATAGCATGAACACATTTGACACCAAGATTTAACTTGAACATCCAATTTGGAAAAAACCACCAATTGCAACTAGTTATTATTTTTCACTCTTCTAAAGTGAGCCCTGTTAGGAGCCAACCCTATTAAAGGTTAGAAAACACATTGTTAGTTGTGACCCTATTATAGGATTTAATCACCCTATTAGGAGTGGCCTTGTTAGAGGTCTTGAGAATAATTCAATGGAATTGCCACCTTGTTAGAGGATTTGCAAATAGCTATTAAGCCAACTTTGTTAGGAGATTTAGATCACTGCTACAATGGTTAGAGAGTAAAAATGAGATGACTTGATTTAAATACAACTGAATTGCTAATTTTAGATCTCTGTTTAGGGTTATACTTGATCCTTCTTGATCGAATATAACTTTGTTGCTCTACAAGGATATTCTGCTTATCCTTCAAATTTTCTTCCTCTTCTCATCATCAAAACTTCAATACCATCTTCATGACTTACACACTTTGCAAACACAACTTGACCTTATACTTATATCTTCCACTTTGTCAAGTCAGCACAAATACAACTTAGAGTAATCAATGTTCATCACCTTAGTCAGCTGGAATCAATAGATTAATACAAAAAAATAAGAAAGTCCTTCATTAGTTGACCCAACTCAATAGAAACTAACTCAAAAAAAATTTCTTTTGTTAACCAACATAAGCTCATTTAACATTGCAAATTTGCAAAAATCCTTTGGCAACCAAGTGAGCTCAATTAGCATTGGTTCCATCCAACTTTCCTTTGTTACTTGAGTGAGCTTGACTAACACTCACTTTTTGCAACTTTTTCTTTGACGCTCGAGTGAACTCGGTAGACAATACCTTCTAAACTAGGCAAAATTAGAATGCTCAGTAGATACTAAGAACTGTCTTCACTACCCAAGTGAGCTCGACATATACTAATTAATAATGATATGACATTTGTGTTACATCAAAGACAAAACATACACATAATTAATCATTTGTATCCAACAATGATTACCCAAAAACCCTCCAATGAGAAGGTAAAATTGGGTGGGGCTGATACCCACAAATCTTAACTATTGTAGTAATAAAGTGTATCCAATTGTTAGTGCATGATATGGTTACACTTTTAAAACTTCAAGTGAAAATTTTGAACCACTTCAAACTGAAGTTCGAAGTAGTTCAATGGTTCAGGTAGCCCATCATGCAGGTTCAATACAAGCGAAGTTTAGATTCTGGATTTGAAATACAAATTTTTCAGTTCATAAAGTTCAGAGCCCATGTTCAGTTTAGTACCTGGATTCAATCTCAATTCATGTTTCAAGCTCAAACCTCATTAGCTTAATCAGATTCCACCAGCTCAACAGTTTCAAAGATTCAATGAGTCTGATGATTCAAAGGCTCAATCAAAGTTCAAAATGCAAATCCATTAATTCAAGAAAAATTCAGAATTCTGTCTCAATGCACTTGCCAGGTTCAGTTTGTTAGTCCCGTGACTTCAAGAAAGTGCAAGGGTGCAGATTAAGATGAATTTCAGATGCAGTGGTTCGAAGTGTTTCAGAAGTTCAAAGTGGCTCATTGGTTCAATTTGCAGATCCAGAGCTTGGCTCAAATTGTCAAGTTTAACCTTACAGTATAGAAGTCTAGAGATCATGGCTTAAAAATGCTCCTCAGCCAAAGAACGAAATATCATCATAGTGGATCTTCAATTTTCTCTTCATTGGTTTAGAATGGTTCAATTTGTTTGAAGTCACAGGTTTGAGTTTTGGCTTCAGAATTTTCATCATCCAAAATGTTCAAGTTAGAACTTGAAGTCCAAAGGTTGAAAATATGATTCAGTTTGAAGGTAAAGTTCAAAAAGTTTGTGCAATATGACATGGGATATATATCCTCATGTTTTATTATTCCCCAAATGGCTCAAAAATGTGAAACAAAGAATCCTCTAGTTTGATGCATGAAATTAAAGTGTCAAGCTTACAAGTAGTAAATCTAAGTGATGCAATTAGCACTAAAGAAATAAAGGCATTTTCTGATTGAAGTAGAAGTAGTAGAAAATGAAACCTTGGCTAATTTGATCTTAGATAAACTTCATGCAGATTCACAATTGGGATACTCGTAGAGGTGTGAATTCCATGCAAATGTCATGATCAGGCCAAACCTTGCATCAGATAAATTGAAATTTTGACTTGCACATGTTATGTAGGTTTATCAGCTTAATGTTAAACAGTGGGAGGTGATGAAATCCTTCAAAATGAAATTTTGAGAGATTCCCATATGTACATGTTATGAATTGTAGAGGCACGAGTCATGAACTTTGCAAATAAAGCTGATGTCGAATCATACCCATGTTATCAAGACTTTAAACCTTCATGAGATGCAACAGTCATGTCCATATGGTAACGAAGGAGTTCCCGATTACAAGGAATCACAAATGATGATCTTGACATTTAGACATAAAGGTGCATTATGATGGTTTAACAAAGAGATTGAAGGTAGCTCACGAATTCACATAAATATGTGAGGAGAAGAAGCTGACCACGTCCATCCTTATTTGCGGGCTTACATCAAAAATTAGGTGAACTGTCGGACAGTTGGAAACTCGTAGGCTAGTTACATAGAGAATTCAATTTTGAGATCATGCAAATGAGGTGCCTTTCAAAATGCATGGGCCATGCCATGGGTTTGTAGGAAAGGAGAAATGAGTAAAGTCTATGACTAATTCAGAGTTTCCTGATCTGCAAGTTATTGAAGATTTAGTTTAAATGATTCCATTGATACCCGATGCCAAGGTAATTTTTGCAGTTATTGAATGCCGTGTTTGAGAAAACACTTCACATAATGGTGATATTCAAAACTATTGTACAAGAATAGTCTTAGAGCTCGCAGTTGATGTTAATGTGACTGGGAAACCTCATGAAAATTGCGGCCTAGATTCTGAGGCATAGATAGCTAAAGTGATAGTATGTGGTGCCTCCTCTATATCAATTGACAGTATGAATTTTTAATATCAAAAGCACCATTTTTTATTCCTCACAACCTTACATAATGGTTCGACGCTAATCATGGGTGATGCAAGTTACCCAATGGTCAATATGACTCAAATATGATAGGGTAAGTTGGATGACCAAATCCCATTGGAATGTCTCCTCAAATGAAGATTACGCAAGAGTTATCCTTCCTTAATGGGCTTTCTCAGTGAGGAAAATGTGCCAGACTTTCTTGAAGATCTCAACTTGGTTGACAAAATAACCATTGATGACAAGTGTCTCCTATTAAAAGAATTTCACTACAAAGGTTCCCTAAGGAATAATAGGAAATGAATATATATATTACATATTTATATTTGAGAATATGAATATATTATATATTACGCCAGGATATATTTCCACATACCCCAGGCCTCCATTCAGAATAGAAAAAGAGAGAAGTTTAAAGGAGGAGTTTTTCTCCCAAGAATCAGTTACAAAAGATAGAAGTAGAACTGACATCAAAAAGGGGATAAAAGGTGACAATGAGGGGGTAAAAATGGAGGGTTCCATTCTTCCAACTTCTAGACTGCAGACTTTGGGCTTCAGGCGAGGAAGGAGGAAATTTTGACATGATAGTTTCATCTTCTTAAGGGATAGAGAGAAGCAGAGCATGGGCTTTATTTTTTTGCCTCTTTTTTAGAACTTTGTAGCTGAGAGAGGGTTACAGTCTTTTTGATGTCTGATGTAATATGGTAGAAAGAATTTCTATTTCGTTTAAATGATGGTTTGATTTGTAATGTGTGAAAGAGGCTTTGTGATCTTTACGGTCAGGGAAGGGAGGCTAGAGGTGAAATACATTTAAATTTGGCTATAATGTGTTTTTCCTTCCACTGAATTCAAACTTTGAGTCATTTTCAGTTTTCTCTAAAAATTACACTCTGATGTCATTGTTCCTTTATTATGTTGTCATTCCTTAATATCTTACAAGGCTCTGATTTTAATTATCTCAAGAAGATGAAAGACACAGTTTTATCCTTGTTACATGATACAGTGTACAACAAATTAACTTTGTGTAATCTATTGTATTCTGTTTCCTTTCTTTTCAATTCTTAGGTTTTGCGTCTACTCTATGTGTACGAGTAGATATCTGATGTCCTTTCGTGCTTTCTGGTTAAAAGCATCCACATTTAATTCATTGGATATCTTGTGCGGGGAGCTATACCCGATAAAATTCAGAGGAAGGTATCAATCCCATGATAACCTATCCAACTGTTGCTGTCAATTTGTTCTTTCATTTGGGCATTCAGGGTTAGGTTTGCACGTATTTTCTCGAAGGACAATCTGTTCACTAACACCAATGAAGGTTACAATGTTTTGATCATGAGACATGATCTACTCTGTGAAATGTTTGCCCTATTAAAGGCTTACAAAGACTATTAGGTCTCACCTTACTAGAATGATTCAACAATGGTCCTATAGTTAGCACTTGATTGCTTGATGACATATCATCTCTAAACTGATGCATTCTTAATTCTTCTTGATTAGATTTCTCTCTATTGTATACTTTTCCTTTCCTTTATTCTCCTTTAACTGATTCTGTAATGTAATCTCAGATCATAACTCCTTAGCCACCATGAATTCTCTGTTTGTGCATGAAAACTTCTCTCTTTGCTCCTTCATACTCCTTAGAAAGTTTAGGGTTTGTCCTCCTTAAGAAGAATTAGGTAACTTAGGGCTAGGTATGAATCAATGACTATGATTTATTCATTTTGCCACTTAAACCTTCCCTTTTTATGATTGTTTGTATGTAATTTATAGTGAATCCAACTTAAGATTTGTCCTTATCTCTAAAATATCATAATTCAACCTTTAAGTCAGCTCAAAAATCATTTACATAGTTGTTTGTGCCATTACAAACAAATATGACAAAACTATCTCACTTGGCATCTAAAATCTCTAATGCTCGGCATATACTACTTTCTACATTGTGACTCGGCCTTTGTATCACTCAAAATGTTCTTCTTACTTGGCACCTGAATCACTCAGTGCACATTGTCTTCTCAAAACTTGAGTGACTTGGTACATGAGTGGCTCAACACTCATTGTGGACTCGACATGCTCTATTGTATACATATTGTGCTCAGCATATACTACTTGTTCAACATGAACTAAGTAAATGACATAAGTGTGTAGACACTCATTTATCAAAACCAATATGAGATCAACAATCTCCCCCTTTGACATGAGTGTCAAAAACACTTGGTCATTCATTGATATCCTTATTCTTATAAGCATAACATATCTCTTATTTAGCTTATGTACAAAACTTGAAAATTTCAAAATTTTGTAACAACTTATACCTCAATATTTGATAACTCCCCTTGAGTTTTTTGTTCTATTGTATTACTCCAAATTCTATACTCCTACTGAGTAAATGTGTCTCAACTGATACTCTTTGACTTCATGCTATTCTTTTCTTGCTCCCCCTTAGCTTATTCTATCTTTTTCTCTGTCCCTTTTCTTACTCTCCCCCATTCTTCTCTATCTCCTCTCTATCCCCCCCAAATTATATATCTCCCCCTTTTTGACACTGATGTCAATAGGCTATACACTAGTAGTGTATTTTTCCAAGAAATATTTATGGACCTCTAGTATAATCTTGAGAGCTACATCCCAATTTTCACATGCTACATCCAAGACTTGATTTGGATGGCCATCTTGGCAATAAGGTGGACTAGGCCATCTAATGTTGAAAGATTTGGGTCTTTCTTCATAACCTAATTCCTTGTGAAAAACCTCCATGTGTGGGGTCAATGTTGTTTGGATGCTAATCAATTTTGCCCTTATATTGGCTTCATTTGTAGAAATGGCTGCTAACTAAGTCAAGGTTTGTAGCAAAGTTCTGAAATGCTTCTCACTTTGAGCTAGTGTCATAGGCAATTTTGCACTTGATGCATTTATTTGACTTTCCAAACTCAAAATGTGACTTTTTGTCTCTTGTGTGAAGAGTGTGGGGTTGTACAATTTAGTGTATAGTGAGAAAATGTTCTCAAGTACCTTCTTCGCACTTTCTACCTTAGTTGCCAATGCAACTTGTGTGAGTTGTCACCTAATATTTTCTTATTCACTTTGCTTTGGAATTTCTTTTTAGACCATTCTAACAATTTAACATTTGTATCAAGGTCTACATCACTAACCTTTTCCACTATGTTTGTTAGTTGTTCAATGAGTGGCTTTGTCTCATTAGGACTAGGAAAATATAATGCATCTAAAAAGATGTCTTTAATGTCCAACAATGCTTATTTCTACCTATGCTCCCTTCTAAGCAGTTCTTGATGCTTCTTTTTAGCCTGGGCTTCTTGGAGCTTCTTGGAGTATGCCTATCTGCTCAATTTTCATTGTGACATAATCATATTTTGGTAAAATAATCTCTTCATCTAGGATTCCATCTCCATATTATATTAATTCTTCAGCCTTTGATGAGCTTGGACTTGGCACTGAGATCTACAATGGTGTTGCATTTGTCGTCGACTTCTGAAGAGTATGACTGGAAGGAGTGCCAAATATTGTTAAGATTACCAGGGCTTGAATAGTTGCTTGCTCCTTTAGCTTTGGTGTCAACTCGGTCTCTTTAGGCTTGTCCTTTTTATCTAAAATGTTTTAACTTACACCTTGTACTTGTGTCAGAGGTGTAGATAAGATTATCTAACTATTTGACTTTGTACATTAGTGGTGGCTTGGGTTTCCACTATATTCTTCTCAACTGTATCAACCTTTTCTGATGTTACTTTTGGGACTTTATCTAAAGGTTTTACATTAGTGACTTGAGGGGTGATAGTAGGTGGTTCTTGTGTATTCACCTCTTCCCTTGTGTTAATCACTATTTTCTATAATTCATCTATAGTCACCAATACAAAATTATCACAAAATTTTGCCTATAGTGTAGACTGATCAAGTCTCTTTTTCAGATCTTCCTTTGTTAGGGGATTGATGTCCTGACTAGTTAGATTAGAAAAACCCTTTACTATGATTGTTTCAGTATTCTCACTTGTTATTTGTTGAGGGATGACATATGGCAATTGTGTATCTTGTATACTTTGTTCTTCTTGTTAATTTATCTTAGTTGTTGCCTTGTTATGTATGTTCATTTTTTTACCTTTCTCAACTATGTCTTTATTGTTCTCATCTTCTTCATCATCTTGAACCTCAATAGGATCTTGTTCACATTCTTTTACTATAGCAAGCCCATATGTGATCTTCCATTTTTATGTGGACTTCTTCACAACGTCTTCAATATTATTTTGCAATATGTTGAAGGCTCTATATTTTGGAGAAAATCTAATAGCATATTTCTTCATAGCCTTAGCAATTTATGCCTTACTAATTCAGGCATAACTTGTGCAAGTGATGTCTCCCTTATTTGCATTTCTAGGTTTAATCAATAATTTCATTTTTGCTCCACTCTCTCATATAAGCTTTTAGGCATGGAGTCAGAAATCTCTAGTGGGGATTTCTTAAAATTTTCCATCATGGCATACATAGCTTCCTCCATTTGATTCTTTTCAACCTTACCAAGGTTATCAAAATCAACATGAGAAAATCTTGACAAATTTGCACTATTCTTAATATTTTCACATAGTTTTTCAAAATCTAACAATGGATTGTGACTCACCACTTTGAATTGTCTATTGTCATCTAATTCAATTTTTTCTTCATTAGATTCAGCTTGTGCAATGTATTTCCTTCTTGGCTTTTTCTGAGCTCCTCCTTCCTACTCTGTTAGTTAGGCTTTCTCCTTGGCCTTTTTTGTAGTGACACATGTACTAGCCCTTGTAGTAGGTGTAGTTGGTTTGGGCTAGATTGGTTTAGTAGTCTTCTTGGACCTTGTCATTGTTTAAGCCTTAGCTTTTCACTTCTTTTGATTAGTGGAAGTAGGTGCTTCCTCAAATTCTTCTTCCTCGACACCTTTAGCAACTTCTGTCTCTTCCTCTGGCTGATCTTCTCTCATTCCTTGTGTAAGTGAAAGGGGTGCTTGTGTATAGATGTCTTCTTCCTCTTCATCCTCTTCCTTCTCAACACCTTTACCAAATTTAGCTTTCAGTTTCCCCACCAACTTCTCCTTCTTCTTTGTAACATAGGTAGTCTTTAGTTCCATAGTGATTTTAGACTTAGCTTCTTCTGCAAGTAAAGTTGTAATAGTTATAGAGGTTTCATCTACATTTATTCCATACCCTAATGGTCTCAACCATCTTATCCTTGGAGCTACTACTTGAACAAATGTATAGTCAGCATCCACTAGGAAACAAAAATCATCATAATGTTTTTCCACTAATGACACTAAAATTCTCAATATTTTCTTCATATACTGCTTAAAATCCTCAAAGTAGCTGGTCATAACTAGCTCAAAGTTCTCACCCAATTGTTCAATGAACTCACCTATTTGTACTGGTACTAACCTATTTGTTTTCCATTCCACAATGCCAAATATAGGAAAAGTGTTTTGAACATAAAAGAAAATACCTATCAGAATAGAACCAAATTTACATGGAGCACTCTATGCCTTTCTTATAGCTCCTAGGTTCTCAATCAACTAATGTAATTGTAACTCTACAAGATCATATGTGTGATCCTTTTTCACAATCTTGTAACCAACATCCATTGCAATACAGGGCACACTATTTAATCTGCTAGATTGGTAAAAATTTTGTGAAATAACCCTTACTACAAAATCTATCAATGGATCTATAACAGTGTCAATTTTCGTTCCTCTCTTATTCCACATGGCTCTTGCATTCTTCTCAATAACCTCTTTTGAATCGCTCCTTAGAGTTTTAGGCTGATCTAAGGTTGGATACCCTGTTATCCTATCGATTATCATTTTGGTGATTTTTATAGGTCCATTATCTAACCAAAATGAACTATCATGAATCCTACTTAATACAATCCTAATCCATTCTATTTTGAAAACATTCAAGAAATCTAGGGCTCGTGTTAACCCCTTCTTCTCTATAATTTTAAATTCTTCCCTCAATACACCATTTTCAAAAAGTCTATCATATGCTTGCCTAATCTCCATATCTCCAATACTACCAATTTTATAGTTGTAATACTTCCTAACATCTTGAATCATTAAAACTTTTGGCGGTATCATGGATAATGCATTAGAGGGTTCTTGTTTGTAAGAAATGTCTGAAATGGATTTGAATATTAGTTGTTTGACCTCATTACTAACCAGTTGAACATTTAAAACCTCCTTACCATCTCTACCCTTTGAACTAGATACCATTATGCAAAACTAGGGTTTATGGAAATATAAATAGTGTAACTTGGCAATTGATAAATACTTTGCAAGATCTGACAAAATGGTGTTGAATCGCTGCTCAAATCTTCTACAATCTCTTTGGATGAATTTCCAAATCACCTCTTGCTCCTTTTTTTCTTTCTTGATTTAGAAATGATGTAAAATGAGTTAAAATTGATCAAATACCCTTTTGAAACCCTACAATTAATGTTGAGTGCTTACACAACTATAAGCTTAGTATCAACCAATTTTAGGTTCACTCAACATCCATTAGTGTTTCAATCATTCGAGAACCATTATGAGCTTGGCATTAACTAGCCAGTCTATTAGCTTGGCATCCTCTAGCATTTTGCTCGACAGTCATAGGAAACCTTTCATGCTCAACAATAACATGAAAAGCTTAGAGATTTTTTATTAGATTCCTAATAACATCTTGCATCTTTGTTCATGCTAATGTAATCTTTTCAATACTAAATCCTTTGGAACTAATGTATGATGTAACCTTTAAATATTAGTCCCACATACCTCTTAATTTCTTAGTTTGATGAGGTGTGATCACCTAACCCATTGGGTGAAGTGATCCCTTCTCCATTTGAAGTGTTGCATCCTTTTTCTTCCATGTCTTGCTCATTTCACTTTTGACATTTTCAACATCTGCCTTGCCTTTTCCTTTATCAAACTCACAACTTGGTGCCTTTGACTTTGTTGGATAATATTGACCGATGTGACTAGTCTTTAAACAACTAAAACATGTGGTTTGACTCAACCACCTTTTTTAGTCACCTCTAAAGTTTGTCTTAATAAAATTCTCTAGAACATATCCATATTCTTGACAATAATGACAACTATATCTTGTATTATAATCCCAGTTATAAGAGTTTCCATTGTTTCTTACCTTTATTTTCTTGTTTGATGACCACATGGGTTTGGATCTACACTCAAAATCTCTATTTCCATACTTCTAATAGTTATAACAATATCCTTCAAATATTTGAGTATGCATGGTCATAATTCTACATTCATGTGCTTGATGACCTTATTTGTTGCACTTATGGTGGTGAACCATGTTCTTGTGCTTAAAATTTTGATTTATAGTCTTGCTCCTACACACATTAGTAGTATGCCATTTCTTACCACAATTATGACAAGTATGTTTGGAGTTATTACCTTTGTTTCTCCTTTCTTTAGCACTTTTGATGACTCTCCTTCTTTAGTACTTGTGTATCCCAGTCCAAATCTATCATTGTTAGATCTAGGGGATCTAAATAATTGGTCAAAGTATTTGATGGCTTCATTAGATTTATTGAAAATTTCCACAAATTCCTTTTTCCTTTTTAGGTCACTTTGCAGTTGCTCATTCTGCGACTTTAATGTTTTTATCTCAATGTCCTTGACATTCAATTCATAGTTGACATTCATCATTTGACTCAAAGTATCCAATTGCATGTTGGAAATCTTGGTTAGCTTTGATGATTTCTCTTCTAGTCAGAATTCTTTTGTCTTCTTCAATCATGGCTTTGTCTTCCATAGTTTTCTTTTTCTGTTTAGTCACTTCACATAGCAGTATGGCTTGTGATTCTTGCTCTAACTTTAGATTTCTAATTTCCTTAGCTTGGGCTCTATTCTTTCTAGTAGATCTACAACTGCTACATCAAATTCATTAGAGTCTCCACTAGCAACTAACTTAGTAGTATCTATCTCTTTGTATTGTGTGTCATTCTCCTCAATAGCAATTTCCTTCCTTCTCTTCAAAGATTTCTTTTGTTCTTCTCTTGCTTCATTTAGTTGATGTAGAATGAGTTGTATTTCGATTCCTCAATTCTAAATGATATTTCCCAACTTATAGACTTCCATTTTAAGATCTTTCCTCAAAGCTAAAAAGATTTTCTTTCAAAGAACAAGGCTCTGATACCAATTGTTAGAATTACAATAGGAAAGGTAAACATTTGAGGGCGAGGGGGGGAGGGGTGTAAATCAATAGTTTAAACTTTGACCCATAAAAACTTTCACCACACATCCATCTCATAAATTCAATAAGTAAACTAAAATACCATGTAAAGCATATACATCTAAATCATGTAAACAAGTAAACACTCACACATGTATGATACCAGATATGATTACCCAAAAAACCTCTAATGAGAGGGTAAAATTGGGGTGGGGATGACACTCAAAAATCTTTAGTACTATAGTAATAATGTGTATCCAATAAAGGTTAGAATGATTTGATCATGAGACATGATCTACCTTGTGAAAGGTCTACCCTATTAAAGACTTACTAAGATTTTTAGGTTTAACCCTGCTAGAATGATTCAAAAATGATCCTATGGTTAGTATTTGATTGCTTGATGATAGATCACCTCTAAATTGATGTATTCTTGATCCTTCTTGATCAGATATCTCTCTATTGTATTCTTTTTCTTTCCTCTATTCTCCTTTAACTAATTCTGCAATGTAATCTTAGATCATAACTTCTTAGCCACCATGAATTCTTTTTTTCACATGAAAACTTCTCTCTTCACTCCTTCATACTCCTTAGAAAGTTTAGGGTTTGTCCTCCTTAAGAAGACTTAGGTGACTTAGGGTTAAGTATGAATCAATGGTTGTGATTCATCCATTTTGCCACTTAAACCTTCCATTTTTCTAATTGGCTACATCTAATTCATAGTGAATCCAACTTAAGATTAATCCTTATCTCTAAAATATCATAATTCAACATTTAAGTTGGCTCAAAAATGGTTTACATAGTTGTTTGTGCCATTACAAAAAATTATGACAAAACTATCTCACTCAGCATTTGAAGTCTCTGATGCTCGAAATATATTATTTTCTATATTGTGACTTAGCATCTATATCACTTGACATGTTATTCTTACTCAACTCTTGAATCACTTGGCACACACTATCTACTCGACACTTGAGTGACTCGGCACATGAGTGGCTTAGCACTCACTGTGGACTCGGCATGCTCTATTATATACATATTGTGCTTGACATATAATACTTGTTTGACATGAACTAAGTAAATGAAATAAGTGTGTAGACACTCATTTGTGAAAACCAATCTAATATCAATAGGTATTTGGAAGAAACTTTTATATTCTCAAAAATTTTAAGAATGGAAAACTAGATGCAAAAAGAGAAGAAGGTATATTCCTAGGATATTCCATGAGAAGTAAAGATTACAAGTGTTTAAATACTAACATTAAAAAAGTTGTGGGAAGTGCAAATGTAAACTTTGATGAATATACAAAAGTATGTGAGATTGAACCTATGAAAGAACCAGAATAATACAAATCATTTGTATACTTTGATGAAGGAATGCCTTCTGAAGAAGATGTTGTAAATCAACCACAAGTTTCAGTAACTGCCGAATCATATATTGTGGATGTCAAGTTTCATTCAAGAATTGACCCACATTTAGATATCAAGTTACATAATGAAGTTGAAGCACATTCGGATTCTAAGATTAGTGTGCATGAGAGAGATGTTGAGCTACCTAATAGATATGTATATAGTGACTTTGAAGTTGAAAGACCAAATGAAGAAACTAGAGCTGAACCAATACTATCAAAATATGTCAAGAAACATCATCCCACTACACAAATTATTAGAGATAAAGATATTAGACCAATGACAAGGAACAAATTGAGAAATGACACATGTTTACTGAGCATGAAAGAACATAAATTAGTGAGAGATGCCTTAGAAGATGTGGACTAGAGTAAAGCCATGGAAGAAGAGATTGAACAAATTGAGAAAAAAAAATATGGACTCTAGTTTCTAGACCAAAACACAAAAATGTGATTGGAACCAAGTGGATATTCAGAAACAAGCTAGATTAAAATGGAGAAGTCACAAGGAACAAGCAAAAATTAGTTTGCAAAGGATATGAACAAGAAGAAGGAATTGACTATGGAGAGACATTTTCTCATGTTGCTAGATTGGAAGGAGTAATAACTCTACTTGCTTGTTCTGTATTCAAAGGTTTCAAAGTTTATCAAATGAATGTTAAATCTGCATTTTTGAATGGCATATTAGAAGAATAAGTTTACATAGAACAACTAGAATTATTTGTTGATGTTAACAATAAGAACATGGTATGTAGATTACATAAAGCTCTATATGGTTTGAAACAAGCACCAAGAGCATGGTATGAGAGACTTCATAAGTATCTTGTGAAGATTGGACTTGAATGGACTAATGATAAAAAAAATCTATACATTAAGATGTTTTATGTAAGGCTTTTGGAAATGAAATGAAGCAAGAATTTGAGATGTCTATGTTTGGAGAGATCAAATTATTTGTTGGTTTGCAAGTATATCAGATGAAATATGGTATATACATCACTCAGTCAAAGTATGTCATGGAAATATTGAAAACTTTTGGATTGGAGGATTCCAAACCAATAAGTACACCTATGGTGACATGGCACAAATTGTTAAAGAATGATGATTTAGCCGAGGCGAATCAAACACTGTTTAGGTCTATGGTTGGTAAATTACAATTTGTAATACATAGCAGACCTGACATTGCATTATCTATAGGGATAGTTGTAAGATTTTCTATTAATCCCATAGAGAATCATCTGATGGCTATAAAGAGAATAATGAGATATCTGAAAGGAATAGAGGAGTATGTGTTAGAAATAGATAATGTTGAGAGGAGGGGGTGAATCAGTATTTTCAATCTTTTTTCCCACAACTAAATTTTGTTAATTACTTTTTCACATGCATAAAAGAGAGAACCGAGAGTGCATGACAAAATAAACAACCATACAAGAGGAGAACTCATAATACCATATTTTGTTAATTAGGGAAACCTTGGCCAAGGGAAAACCCTAGTGGGAATGAAACCCACAGAATGATTCACTATATAAAGGATCCAGTTAAGGATATTGACCCTATTAGGAGTCTATGAAGCATGCATAGTGTCTTGAGTCCTTGTTAGAAGCCTTGACCCTTTTAGGAGTTGCTTCAACTCTATTAGGAGTTGGTAGATCATATACAAATGTGTACAAGAAGAGCCCTTTACCCTAACATGCAACTATACAATAAGTTCTTCAAGGGAATAGATATACATACAATACTAGATTATTTGTTGTACTTCACAAATCCTATGTTTATCAGTTCTTCATATAAAGAATGACTATGCACATATCAATTTGCATCATATCTTGCATAGTATTTCTTCGCATCACAACTCATAACATCACATTCACTTGTTACTTGCATTTCACAAGATCATATAAACTTCATAATTACAGGTTACACATCATCATCAGATTACCACACACTAACTTCACAAATGAAGTTCTTTACTTATACCAAATATATTCATAAAATTCTTCCTTTAGTCAATTGTCATAGAAGGAATAATAATGAAACAATTAATTAGGTTGTTTAACACATTTTGCTGATATGCTTTGTTCTGTGTTGTAACATTACTACATCACTAATTCCTTCATAGCTCAAACTTGGTTGGTCATATGGACATGCACACTAGTATTTGTCATCAGTATGATGTCATGCATCTCTGGTTAACTATACAAGAGAATATTCCAAGGGAATATTCCACTATCAATAAATCTATAAATCTATCATGCTATTGTAATGTTTCTCTAATACTTAGACAATTTTCCTTCACAAATAAACATGACTAAACTGCAAAACAAATAGGTTGCCATAAATGACAACCATAGAACTTACCTTATCTAATTTATTGGTCATATTGTGAACAATCTCCCCCTTTGGGATTGATGGAAACATTTTGGAAAAATTGGCTAAGTCCCAAAGATGTTGTCATACCAATTAAAATAGATAATCATAACACAATAGAACATTTTATTCATGTTTTGAAAAGATTACATCCCTTATAACTCTAATTAGAAAGTTAGAAAAGCTTGTTACTATACTTCGAAATATAACTATCAACTATACTTTTCCTTATTTCTCCCCCTTACAATTAAAATTCCTTACAATTACAATTTTGCATATTTCTGCCCCTTTGACATCAATGACAAAGGTGTCACAAAAGAACCAAAAAAAATGTCAAAGTCTGGTAGCTGCATCAAAACTTGGAAAAGCAATCACTGAAGTTGGTCTTCAACTATGCAAAGTGTTTCTTCCAACTTTCTTTTAGTGCATCAAATACACTAATTAACACACATAAGGCATATGCAGCTAACTCTGTTGCATTCAAGTTTATAGCCACAAACTTGTCATATCAGGTCTTTACTGCCAAGAATTCCTCTGAATAATTCTCTAGCAATGTTACCTATGGGAATAAGTGTTCTCTTAAGAGAGTGAATCTCTTTAGAACTTTCTCTTTTTCTTCTCGAGTATTCCTTATGCTGTCATGAAGTGTCTGCATTGTATGCTCAATGGTATTTAATTTCTGATTCTACTTTAGAAAGTTGTCAGTGAGCATCTGAAGCTCAATTACCTTATCCTTGATTTGATCATCAAATTCTTGAAGATGGATATACGCCAAGTTGCACTTATCATAAGCCTATTGTCCATCTTCTATACATTGTCTCAATACCTTAATGCATATATTCAAAGTTTCTATATCATTAGTCATATTAGTGCATATGGTATTAAGAATGTTTACCATCATGCTCAGTTTGTGTTTGAATTGAAGCTACATTAGAAAGTGCTGAGAACTCATTATCAAAAGCTTTACACAAAATGGTTGCGCATTGTTGAATATCTGTAGGTGTGTCAACAGGGCTTACTATCTTTTCCATTCTATCTAGAATTGAAGTCGAAGTCTTTTCAACAGACTTGATTGATTTCTTCTTCTCAAGAAGTTTACTTAGAGAAGATATGAGATTTTGAGCTTCATCTTCTTCATCTAATTGAACTACTAGTATTGTGAAAACTACTACTTGAGTGGGTGGTTTAGAGGATGTTACTACTACTTTTTCCAAGGGCACACTTGATTCAATTTTCTTTTTAGCAAGTGCATCTTCTTCCTTAGGCTCTTGATCTTCTTCTTCATCAAATGAGCTACTTTAGTCCACAATACTGCCAACAATGTTGGCACCAAAATCTTTGAATGGGTCCTTAGTTCTATCAACTGTCACATTGGTGTTATCTACCTGCATAGATTCACTACTAATGGTAATATGTGGTGAATCATTGGAAATTGGTGTTGTTGCTGGTTTCTCAAAACTGTGAGGTGGACTTCTTGTTGTAGGACTTGCTTCCTCTGTGTGTGCACACTCCTCAGACTCCTTAGACATATGGCTTGCCTTTTTTGTTTGGACACTCTTCTTTGTCATAGTAGACATATATGTAACTATAGCATTTTTAGTTTCCACATTTATTTCTTCATAATTTCCTCCCAGGAGGAGAATAGATCTCCTTTTGTTTCTCAATAGAGGTTCTATACCTTTCAAAATTTATGTTATCTCTTCCTCATTATTTATAATGCATAGCTTTTTTACCATATTGATTATTATTTTCTTATCTTCCTCTATTACTTTGATTTTTCTATTTCTCAATCTATTATACAAGTCTTTAGGTATTTGTCCTCTTATACTATCAAACATTCTATCTTTAAGAATCATATTTCTTACTACAACATTCTCTAGCTATCTTCTATCTGTATTATTGTACAAATCATAGTATTTGTTTAATTGCACAAAATTATTGTCATTAATAATTTGCATGTTGAGATTCTCTACCTTGGGTTACTATGCTTTTCATCTGGCTAAGCTCTTTGCTTCTTGATCAACTGGCTCTACTGGTCTGTCACTAGTTTCTTCTTTAGATTCAAAAGAACTAATTTGCAGGGTTCTTCTCTTCTTGCTTGGACCACTTGTTGTCTATTTAACTCTCTTCTTAGGAGGTTTTTTGGTCCTTTCAAGTCTTCTAGACTTCATGGGTGTAGGCGCTTCCTTAGTCTTTACTAGATTCCTTGGTGGTTGCTACTGCGCAATTGTTGCATATGGCACATTAGGTGCTTGCACACTTGTCTAGGAAACTATGACCTCTTTAGTAAGTCATGCCACTGTAATGGGCATAGGAGTCAATAGCTCAAATTGACCACTAGCCTTCATTTCCATGGCTATCCCTTTCACCTCATCCAATTCCTTTCTTGTCATTCCCGATTCTTTCAAAATAGAATCAATCACCTTTTCCACCTTCTTCTTGGAGTTCTTTATTATTTGACTTGTTTTGAATTCTCTCATTTTCTTAGAATATGTCCCCCATCTAGGACATTCATAATCAACTTCTCAGTGAAGGATTACCTATGCATACCCTTCAATCAATTCCTCACTCATTTCATAACCCATAGGTTAAATAAACTTGACCCAAGGAACTACAACTTCCATACAAGTGAAATTTGTTTCAACCATAAAACACAATTCATTAGGTTGTATTTTTCTACTAGTGCATGAGATATCCTATAACTTTGCTTCATTTTTGCTTGGAAAGACTTCATTACTCTATCAATATCATTGTCTCTAACTACTTCAGGTCTTGTTCTGTATGTGTGAGTGATTGTCTACATTGCGCACTCACTTTCATCCCAATTCATGATTCTAGGGAAATTTTGGGATGCATAGAAGAATATATGTGTCATTAGGGATTCAAACCTAAAGATTGCACTCATAGAATTCTTGATTCTTGATATATTATCCAATAGTTGTGTTAAGATAATATCACATAAATTAACATCTTCACCTTTTACTGCTAGGTAGGTTGCATGAAGAAATCCTGTAGGGATTGAATCTATCCTAGATCCATGATTGAATTTGTATCCCAAAATTTTGCAAATCAGTCTTACCCCATCATCTTGAATGATGTTGACCTTCATGTTTCTGCCATCGAAACATGTGTTGAGATTTGTCTCAACTATCTTGCACACATTCTTAATATTTACTGGATTACTTCCTTCATTACTCAAACTTGTAACCTTGTGAATTAGGTCATTATCAATACATATGATAGAATCTCCTAGCCATAAAATATCATCATGTACTTCACTTAGAATTATCTATGTCCATTCATGATTTTTGGAGTTCGTGTAGAACATGTGCTTAACTAGGTTAAGTTGCTCTAGATATCCATATTCAAGTTTCAATGAAAAATCCTTTTTACACATTTTCTCTAGCTCCTTATGAATCTATGTATTGCCTATGCTTTTGATTTTACAATAGATATAACCTCTTATATCCTCAACATGAAGAACATTTTTTAGAACTTGTGAAAATGCTCCAATAGGGTCATCAAGGAAAGAAACAAATGATGTTTCTTGAAATTATATCTAGGTCTACTGATCACATTAAAAACTTCTTATCTTGCCATTTCTAAAAAATAATGCTCAACAAATTCAAAAAGTACCTTAACTTCTTGTATTAGGGTTTTTAGTGATTTTGCATGTTTGCAGACTTCTTTAACTCTTTGAATCTTGCTTTGATCTCGCACTTATATTTTGCACAATGAATGATGTATTCAAATTAATTTGCATCCTTTAAATCTTTCACAATCTATACTTTATATTAAATGTATATCTGCCACTAGTTCAATGTGTTGTCTCTGTATAACAGAAAGGTTATTCCTCCTATATATCCTTATCCTGATCATATCAAGCAATGCACACTACACTATAGACTCTTTTCAATGTCTAGATCATACTGTTAACTATGTAACCTATGATACACTTTCTAAAATTAGTTATCAATAACTAATGCTCTGTTCCATTGCTTAATTTTGGTAGGATGAGTCACAAACAACAATTGAATTTACTATCTTGTCAGGTACATTAAGATGAGCTTCTTCTTGAACTATGTGAGAAGTTTCTGGTTCTTTTTCCTTTACAAATGATTCCTTTAATTCTTTTTCCATTTCTTCCTTAAGACTGTCATTATTCCTTCTATTGATCCTTCTATAAGTTTGATTCCTGTTTAGGAGTCTTCTATACATTCTACAAAACTTTTTTGTGTGTCCAAAGTTATTACACAATTAGCATATTGGTAAATTCCTTTTTTGTTCATTCTGCTAGTCATTAGGTGCTTTGCAATTTATTGCAATGTGTCCAAGATTGTTGCATTTGTAACAAATAATTTGACTTCTTTCTCCACTTTTATTGCTATAAGATCTTCTTCTGTTTCCTGCATGGTTAGTGTTCCTATATATCCTACTATTTGCATTACTACTATCAAATTTAGGTTTCTTACAATCTACTGCATAATGACCATATCCATGATAGTTATAAAAATTAAATTTTGAAATAGGTTTGAAATACTTACCTTTGCATTCATCTTCAATGTGTTCAAGTTCATCACACCAAGCATGAGATTCCTTTCTTTTGTTATCCATATCTTGATCAAAGTCTTTAACTTTCTCAGAGTGAGTAACACTCTCTTTATCTTTAGATGTATCATCTATCTTGCTTAGATCCTTATTGACTTCTGGAGTATCGGGTTCTTTTCTCTAATTAGATTGTTGGTGGATTTTCCAAGAAAGAATCCAAGTCAAGTCTTGTTATAACTAGGTCTTTGTGCACATATTTGTTCTTCAATCTTTCCACTATTGGTATATAATTTCTCAAGTTGCTATTTGGTTTTTACTAACTCACCTTTCACAATAGTGTTGTATTTCTCTAATTCTGCATGCTCTAAATTGATAGATTCCAATTCAAATGTTACCTTGTTTAAATGGGATCTTAGATCTACATTTTTAGCTTTAATTTCAGAGTCATTCTTTCCTCCATTTTTCTTAAGACTTAGCTTAAGTTCAACTATCTTCAACTCATGTTTTGGGATTTCATTTTCTTTCTTTAGATCTTCAATATCATCATCACTAGTTTGCTTACTATGTTGTCCTTTAATTCACCAATGTAGGCTTTTGTATCTTTGTATCTATCTTTAAGACCATCTCTTTCATCTCAAAGTAGATCAATCTATTCAAGAGATTCTTCAATATTCAAGTGTTACATATCCATAGCAATCTTATTCAAGATATAAAGCCTTTTTTGAATAACTAGGTTCTAATACCAATTGTTTGAAATAGATAATACTGAGATGGGGGGTGGGGGGGGGGGGGGGGGGGGTTAAATTAGTATTTTCAATCTTTTTTCTCACAACTGATTTTTGTTAATTATTTTTTCACATGCATAAAAGAGAGAACCAATAGCACATAATAAAATAAACAACCATACAAGAAAAGAACTCATAAAACCATATTTTGTTAACTAGGGAAACCTTGGCCAAGGGAAAACCCTGGTGGGGATGAAATCCACGAAATGATTCACTATATAAAGGATCTGGTTAAGGATATTGACCTTGTTAGGAGTCTATGAAGCATGTATAGTGTCTCAAGTCCCTATTAGGAAACTAGGCCTTGTTAGAAGCCTCAACCCTATTAGAAGTTACTTCAACTCTATTAGGAGTTGGTAGATCATATACAAATGTGTGTAAGAAGAGCCCACTGCCCTAACATGCAACTATAGAATAAGTTCTTCAAGGGAATAGATATACATACAATACTGGATTATTGGTTGTACTTCAAAAATCCTCTATTTATTAATTCTTCATATAAAGAATGACTGCACACATATCAATGTGCATCATATCTTGCATAGTATTGCTTCGCATCACAACTCATGACATCGCATTCACTTGTTACTCACATTTCAAAAGATCATATCAACTTCTCAATTACAAGTTACACATCATCATCAGATTACCACAAACTAACTTTGCAAATGAAGTTCTTTACTTATACCAAACATATTGGTAAAACTCTTCCTTTAGTTGGCTCCCATAATATCTTTAGAGTTAGCTCTCATAGAAGAAAAAAAAAAAAACAATTAATCAAGTTGTTTAACACATTCTGGTGATATGCTTTATTTTGAACTATAACATTACTACATCAGATTGGTTGTACAGACATGCACACTGGTATTTTTCATCAGTATAATGTCATGCATCTCTGGTTAACTATGCAAGAGAATATTCAAGGGAATATTTTTCTATTAATAAATCTATCATGTTGTTGTAACGTTTGTATAATACTTAGACAATTTTCCTTCACAAATAAACATGACTAAAATGCAAAACAAATATGTTGCCATAGATGACAACCATATAACTTATCTTATTGACTAGTCATATTGCCAATAGTATGGTCTATACTATAAGAAAAATGAGAAGTTTTAATTAAGATCCTATATTGATGTTGATTGGATTGGAAACATTGATGATAGAAAAAGCACTAGCGGAGGAGCATTTTTCATACATAAGAGGCTGGTTACATGGACTAGCAAGTAACAAAACTACACTTCACAATCTAATGTTGAAGTTGAATATGTTGTTGCTACTATAAATTGTACAAACATTATATGGAACAAATAGCTACTGAAGGGTATGAAGGAAGAAATCACAGAACCAATGATACTTTAATGTGACAATACAAGTGCTATAAACATATCAAAGAATCATGTGATGCACACAATGACTAAGCACATTACAATTAAATATCATTACTTGAGAGAATTAGTTTAAGACAAAGAGGTAAAGATGGAATATGTTAACACAAAAGAACAAATTGCTGATATCTTCACCATGCTCATGAGTATCTAAGAGGTAAACTAGGGGTGATACCCCTATCAAAGGCTATCTAAGTAACAAAGGGAATGCCTCGTATCAAACAACCTAATTTTCATATGTTATAAATTGATGTAGTGAATCTTACTTTAGGAACTTCCTAAAGTAATTAAAGAGCTTAAACTAAAAATTAGTCACAAGCAAGGTGATAGAGGGAGAAACTAAAGAAGTTTATATCTGCATGATTAAGATGACAAGTCTTTGGAATTGTTGTCAAAGACAGAGACATACAAGAATGAATTAAACTAACCCTAGAGAGAGAGATTTACTAATAGAGGGAAACACAAGAAACAGGAAGATAGTTATTGATCAGGGGAAATACAAGGGATTGGAGATTGAAAAAAGAGGGAGAAAGTCTAACACCTACCTAGTAAGAGGGAGATACTTATAGAAGGGAGATATAAGAATTAATTCAAGGGGAGTTATAAGGATGACACAAAGGAGTTTTGTAACCTATTCAAAAGATGGAAGTTGCTGATAGAGGGAGAGGTTTCAATACAAGGACTTATTTTTCTTTTTGGTATTTTGTTGGTCTTACTATTTTAACATAGTCAGTTTGGTTGATCAATTTGGTTTACCATCAATGCCAAAGAGGGAGATTGTTGAAGAAGGAGACTATTGAGAATAGAATAATATAAGTATGATTAATATGTTTCAATCATTATTTTGTCACTGATGTCAAACCTACTATTTGGTGGTAAGCTAACTACTTACAAGATTTAAGTAATATCACTTGTTTGATTGGAGAGCAGAACTGGAAAGTGTGAATTTGAAGCTGGATATTAGATCATGAATGTATTTTTATCTAGCCATAACCTAGAAGGCCTTATAGCTGGGCATGTATGATGATATTTTCATGAATCAATAAAGAATCTTGTTCTCTCTCTCTCTCTCTCTCTCTCTCTATGGTGTTGTTCTCTTTTGTGCTTGCTTCTGTATTGTTAACTCTCACATGGTGGTTTGGGTATCTAAGTGTGTATATTGGCCTTAGTTACTCTAGACCTACTCTATGTCGGTTAGTATCAGAGCTCAGTTGTTCCTGAGTGTGTAAGCATATCACCAAAGTGTGAGGTAGTTTGTACCAACACCTTGGTTGGGTAAAGTTTATTAGATAAGGGTTTTGATTTTGAATGTCTTGGCTAGTTGGTGATTTGGTGTAGAGTGGTAGATCTACGGATTTGGCCTACATTTGTAGAGGAATCACCATTCTATTATTGTTTGTATGTGTAAATATGGTTTTAGGAAGGAGAAATGTTGATCTAGAGTTATTGGACATTATGAGGAAACTTCCAATTGGAGTAGAAGCTATTGAGTTAGCATAAAATCATGGAAGACATTTTGATGAATATGATTCTTTTTGGGATGATTTACATGAAAGGATTGATGATTTGGAAAAGTCTAATTTGAGTTGGCATCTAAGGATTTGAAAGAAGGTTTGTTGGCTGGTTAAAGAGATTATGAAGAGAAGAAGATAGATAGTGGTAGTACATGATGATTTCGCTAAAATGGAGGAAGTATCTTTTGGTTTTCATGAGTAGATGGATATATCTAACATGGAAATTGTAGAGCATCTTGTTGTGCGCAATGAGATTGCTAAAGAGGAGAGTTTCACTTATGTTCGTAAGGAATTGGATGTTGTTAAACAAAAGGATGTTAATATTGGAATTGATGTGATTAAGTACTTATATGTTGTTGTCATTGCTGATCTAGAGTTAAATGATGTTGATTTGGATGTTGCTTGTGGTAAGAAGATGGATTTACTTGCTAGTAATATGGTTGAAGGTTTCAAAGGTGTAATTGATGTGGATTTACATGATGTTTTTTTTGTTGATATGGATTCATTTACTATTGATTTGGTGGAGGATTCCTATATTATAGATTTATATGCTTTTTCTATGATGGATCTGAGTTTATATATTGTTGCTTATCTAGTTTTCATGTATGAGGATGATGTTATGGATAATGTTAACGATAAGTTGTAGATGGAGCATTGTCATTTTTAGTTGAGTTCATATGTTTTTGATTAGGAAAATAGGTTTTACAGGGATCTGGAAACCCAAAGTTTTATAGCAGAAAATAACTTAAAGCAGAAAAGACAGAAAAAAGCTGCCTCAAAAGGCCAAAAATAAAAAGGCCCGAAGCCCGAGAAACAAAGGCTAGGAATAGAGCCTGGTCGGCAGACTAGTGTCCCTTCTTTTCCATTGCCTATAGGGTTTCTATAGCGTCACTTTCCTTCTAGTTGGCCTGTTCCTCCTGGATTGTGGGGAGGAAATGCATCTAGTCCCCCTGACTTTCTTGGATTCTAGTCTCTTTCTGAGGATCTTCCTAGCTGGTTCCATGCTCTGTACTCTGCTCCACGTTCCCCACAAGATCAACATTGGTTAGATAGTCCCCCAAATTAACAATGTTTTTATTCAAGGTATGGAGGGTATCCATAATCTATTTAGTCACAATCTGGTGGACGGAATCCAGCCTTTGGACCTTCTGCTCGAGTCGGGTGATTTTGTCCTCTTGATTGTCTCTAGGGTCCTGGCTTCTATCTTTTTCCTAGTTGCCCACCTGGTCTTTACTACCTCTGGCCTCATGATCCTTGACATCCCCCCTATTGTTGGTCTAGTTGGACCTATCCTTCAGAGTCTCAATTTCCTAAAAAAGCCACTTAATGGAGCAGAAATTGTCAATCAAGTTGTTCTTTGCATTGTTGAGAAAGTTGAAACCCGTTTCATGAACATTGTCAGAGAGAAGCAGAAGAGTCAGGTCAAGGAGCTTGTCATAGTGGGTGCTACTGTCGAGATCCCCCAACACCTAGATTTTAGCAGGTTCTCTGACAATGCCCATATGACCCTATCCACATTGAAATTGCTCCAGGCTCTTCTCTTATTTTTCCTAATGGCCTCTCCCCCCTTTTCAACCATGATTTCTATCATCTCTTCTGGGGCCGAAATGGGGACCTCCAGGGGGGAGGTTGGTGCAGTAGGGCTAGGGGGAAAATCGGCGTGGTCATTGAGATGATCATGGGTTGGGGTCTGGTCCAATTTTCTTTTCTTGGGGTTATCCTGGGTTACCAAGGGGGTCACCTCCTTCTTGTCATTATCTTTCTCCTTGTCGTCTTCCAACTCACTTTCCTTCTCTGCCACCAAATCTGCCTCCTTTGACTCTGTATCCAAATCATCACTAGACTCCTTAGGATGAGGGGAAGGGAGGTTAGGGGGAGGGCACCTAGGGCTCTTCCTGCTAGGGAAGTGGGGAGAGGGATTGGCTTTTGGGGTTTCAAACTTGATAGATTTCACAACGTGCACTTCCCCTGAGTCTGAGTTGGTGGTGTCCTTCGAGGAGCCACCCAAAACCCCAATGGACTTGACTCTTGTCTGGGTTTTTAAAAACTCAAAAATGAGGAGTAGAAGACCTTCGTGAAGGGCGGGGTTCTTGATAGGACATTTCTTGTAACTCTCTATATTCTTAGTCATAGAATTATAAATATAGAAAGGAAAGGAGATTTTCACTTTATGTCTAAAATGATTAAGCAGAACAAAATGATGGGTCCTGACTCTATCAAACCTAGGCTCCAAAGTGACAAACTCTATGATGATCATTAGAATATGCCCCCAGATCTTCTTGATGAACTCAATGTCATAGTAGGTGTCAATCTTTACCAGTTTTCTTTTCTCCTTTTCGTTCTTGATGAAAGCGTTGATAGCATTGGCGGACATCTTCTTATCCCTGAAGAAGCTCATGCCGTCTCGGGAGAAGCCTATCACCTCCGCAATGAGACCCTTTATGATTTGGTGGGAGACACCATCAATTTTGACCTTTTCATTGTGCTAGGTTTCAACCATAATCTTGGTAACCCTCGCATCGAAACCATGGAGCCTCTCCATGAAGCTGGTTATGCCACCCGTCTGGAGTTTTTTCCAAACCTTCCCTTTTTATTTCTAACTCTCTATTTCTCCCCATGGCTCTCTTCTAATCCTTTCTCCCATCATTGTGATATTATGCCTCTCTAACCCTAAACCCTTAACAGAATTACAGAGCTCAAAGATGAAAAAATTGCTAAGGATGAGAGATTTAATGTGCGTGTTATTGGGTTTAACTCTAGCTTTCTTCTGCTCGTGTAATCTATACATGTTATTATGAAATGGTGGGGGTTTCGCATAACTCCAAATGATTCCCTTTTTAAAACATGATTTAGCATGTCTCATCATCATAAAAAAGATTTTGAGTTAGTACCTTGAATTTTATCCTTTCGGATGAGCTCCATAGCCACTGTCGAAAAATATTATTGTTTCCCCACATCATCACCAAATTGAATGTGACCACTGCATTTGTGAACCAATTAACAACCACGTTAGCTTCACGGTAGACATGGCTGATGTGGTAGACATGGCTGACGTGGTAGACATGGATGACATGGCTAACGTTGAGTTCATATGTTGATTAGTTGGATGAGATTCTAATTTTTGAATGGATGAGGCATAGATGGTTGATTTTTAGATTTTTTCTAGTTACTTTGATGAAGTGGAAGCCTTTGGTAGAGATGAACTTGGTTGTAGATCTTTCTTTGGGTATCAAAGTATGGGACATACTTTTCTATTTACCCGGGGAGTCTGATGCAGGAACATCGAGCTTGGATTTTGGTGAAGTTATGTTTTTCATGGTTAGGTATGTGTTGAGACACATTGGAGAACCTTTCTCTCATTATTTCATAGAGATTTGATGGACTGAGTTGAAGTTGGAGTCATTTTACCTTGCCATTGGAGCTGTATTTTCTGGTCTCTGGGTGCCCATTGTAGGTCATGTAACTAATTATTATTAATGAATGAGAGGATTTTATTTTTAGGTATTAAAGAGGGCCTAGATTAGTATCTATTTTCCAATGAAAAAGTTATAATTCTTTATAATTTGGGAGATATGGCAATTCTCCTAGAGTATCAGTTTCTAGTAGTTCCATGTGACAGTTTTTTGTGCTTGACTTTCGGGATGGATGTGCAATTATCCTTGGTGAATAAAAAATTTTGTACCCAAGAGGTTATATAGGACCTAAATTAATACCCATAGTTTGAAGCATGAGTTCTAATTCAATTAGAGCTAGGAGATATCATGATTTTTCTCTGACATCAATTTCTAGACATTTAATTGTTGATGAAGGCTAAGTTGTGGCTCTTCAATTATTTATTTTTGGTTTTTAAAATTCTAGGCTGACTTGTGGCTTAGATTAGTATAATTAGAAATCTTGGGTAGAGTCTTAATCAATTAATTTAAGGAGAAGAGTCCTAGGTGGAGTAGCTTGGAGGTAGAAGTTTGTATTTGAGTCTGGAGATCTGTTCTTTGAAAGATGTATTCTTCTTTGTAATGGATATTACCCAAAAGGACTTATAGCTGGGCATGTTGGATGTAATATTCTTAATTGAAATATATGAAATCTCTTCTCTCTGGATTTGAATCTCACTTCTCTTGCTCATTTTCTATTGCGTGTCTATTTTCTGATTTCTAGATCACCTCATTTTGGTGTACATCTGGACTAGCACTGCATTAAATTTGATAAAAAAAGATGTAATAAAAGCACCTAGAGGAAAGGTTGAGATATGATATAAAAAGGAGAAAAAGAATCAGTTAAGATAGTGATAACATGGTGTATTCATAATCTAATCAAGGTTGCAAAGGTTGGCTACACTAAGAAAAGTTTAGAAGAACAAGTTAAACAAAGTTTGACTGCAAAGCTTGACCGAGTGGATAGTAGGTGATGAGAAAAGTCAGTGAAAGCGAAGCATAAAATCAATTGGAGCTGAGTAAAAGTCTATTCTAGTGTATGCCAAGAAAAATAATGGATTTTGAGTAAAGTTTAGTTGATACTGAGCACTAGTAAACTTTAGTTCATGTCGAGTGATTCCATAAAAGATGTTGAGCAACATAGTATGTGCCAAGCATCAGAAGAAAGTTAATATTGAGTGGCTAAATTACTTGAAAGATCATGAATTTGATGGATCTAAGCAAATACGTTTATTTTCTTGGATTGTGTGAACCAGGTGGAAGATAAGATTGATGAGCTAGTGACATAGAATTCAAGATAAATTGAGATGAATTCAAAGAGGATTGAAGGAGAAGTTTCTATAAGAGATATGAAATATGGGGTAGATTCACTGAATCCTACCTAATATATCCTAACCATAAATTGGATGATGGAGAATGAATGGCAAAAGATCATAATATCCTATTTATAGGGATGGCTTGTCAGAAGCAAGGGTTGTCATGCATGAGAACCTAAGAAAGACAAGAAGTCAAGGGAATTTCTTCATCAAGTGACCTAAGAGAAGATTCTACATTTGCATGTTAAGCAAGAAGGCTTAAGGGTATAAATTCTTGAAGGGTGAACAAGCTATTAGAGCTAAAATGTGTGAAGGCCAAGTAGAATGGAGGATTGAAATAGATATCTATAATTTGCAAATGGAGTTGTAAGTTTTTATAAGATCAAGCCTTACTATTACTCTCTAATAATTGTATTAGTCTAGGGTAAATCCTTTGGATTAAGGTTTATCTAACAGTCATTTGTAAATCCTTTAACTAGGTGACATTCTAAGTGAATGGTCTAAAGTCCTCTAACAAGGCTCACTCCTAATAGGGTGATTGAAATCCTTTAATAGGGTCACATTTAACAATGTGTATTGTAACCTTTAACAAGGTTGGCATTTCATAGGGCATCACTTCAGAAGAGTGAAAATAAGTAGCATGTTACTGGTGGTTTTTCTCAAATTGGGTTTCCACGTAAATCATTACGTCAAGTGTGTTGCTAAAACTATTATGTTTCATGTTTACATTTCTGCAAATTGATTTGATAGTAACCTATAAGTTTTAAGTGATTGCATAATATTTTTGATGCATGCATGATAATAAATATTTTATGGGTTCACTAAGCTCTGAAAAGTTTGATCTATACATATGGACCTTGGATAGCTAATTGACCCCCCCACCCTCTCAGTTATTCTAAAGAGTTCCAACAGAAAGTAAACCAACAATTGAATAGTAAATATAACCATGCACATAGAGGACTCATAACACTATTATTTTTTAACTAGGGAAACCATGGCCAAGGGAAAATCCTAATGGAGATGATACCCACTAGATGATTCACTAAAAAATAGGATCATGTTAATGATATTGACCTTGTTAATAGTCTATGAAGTACATATAGTGTCTCAAGTCCTTGTTAGAAGCCTCAACCCCATTAGGAGTTGCCTCAACCTTGTTAGGAGTTCATAGACAATTTATGAAAGAAGAGCCCACTGTCCTAACTTCCAATTATACAATTTAGTTCTTCACAAGAATAGATATACATAAAATAATTTCTCACTTTTGTACTTAACACTTCTAATTATAAATTAGAACTCACTTCACATAAGCCTTGCAGATAGTTTGCACAATAGTTTGCATGTCATATTCATCTCACATATGACACACACGAATTCTTCTAATTGCACAAGATAAGATCTTTACTTATACCTTGCATATTTACAAAACTCTACCTAGTCAGCCTTCATGTCTTCACATGCTTGACATAATATAAAATAACTTATAGAATAATATCCACTTAGTCAGTTCATCATAACTTAGTAATTATTTTGTAACCAAAATAATTCCTAAGATTGTACAATCCAATTCTTTGCTATGCTTTGTTCTATACTATTAAATACCTACACTGGTATTTTAATCATAACTCACATCATCTTGTTCGTATACATCTACACACTAGCACATGTCATTATGATATTTTCATGAAGCTTCCCTCAATTGTGCATAAGCTAACTCTCAACGAGTCTTTTGTACACTTAACATATGTTCTCTATATTGTTGTAAGCTATCTAACACTTAAACAATTTTCTAACTCTAAATGCATAAATGAAATGCTAAATGTTTGTTGGCATTAATTACAAGCACCAAGACATATATCTGACCATATTACCAACACTTGTGTTTTTTACCATTGGATGTGAGTCTTCCCATGTACTATCCTTGTTCTACATTCAAGGTAGTGCTTGAACTAGCTGCTTGTTGTCTAGGATTAGGTTCATTAATATGCTCATGGGTTCTTTCAAAAGCTCTTTGCACTTTTGATACACAATTGTTACCCTCCATTTAGTGGCCACTACTTGTATCCTCTTCATTTATCAAGGGAGCTACACTTGCAATCCCCTCTTTTCTCAAATCAAATAGTGACTTTGTAAATTCAAGACTACAATCTTGGAAATTTATTTATCATAAGAAGATCTAAATTGAAACCATTGATTGGCATTAATATATGCTAATGCTTTAAATATATCATAGAGGTGGCAGTTTAAATCTTGACACTAAGCACCAATTTTAAAATCATGTAGAAGACACATGTTAGAATGTGTTTATTGTATCTGTCTTCTCTAACACTTGAAATGCCTTCACCATCTAACGTCCATCTATTTGGTTGACCATATATCACAGCTATTGACACATGGGTGTGGTACCTACATTTACTTGTTTTCTAATATGTAGCTCATCCCTATACTCATCTTTGTGCTCCACATCCCTCACTATCTTCTCCATGTGATATATTGTAGGTGTTAGCCTTTCATTACCATGTGCAAATTTTTATAATATCTCTTATATTACTTATTTGATTAGCACCATATAATACTTAAGATAGTGATAAGCTGATATGATTAAATACTAAAGGATTATCAATTAGAACATTACTTTGGCTCACTATAGCCACACTTTCATTTTTTCAATGGGTGTTTTAAAGGATATGATGGTGATTTTTAGCAATTTTATTCCTCTGTGCATATTTAGCGCCCACTACGACTATGATCATGTAGTCCATCAATTTCATTTTGACATTGTACACCAAGTGCATTTGGGCATTGAGATGACATTAAACATAGGGTATTTTACTTGTCAAGCATGACACCATGCAAGATCACATAAGAATATGATATGATTTGAATTTCCACCTTCTAAATGGGTTACTCAGCATGACATCCAATCTGGTCTAGAACATTATAATCTCAAGATTCTATGATTCCAAGATTATAGTCAAATTTTCTCATTTGTGGCTTTATGACATCATCCAACTCTTCTCATTAGTATGATCTCCTCATTTCTTTCCATCTTTGATTCAACAGTGAAGAACTAATCCCATGTACATGGAGTGCCCAATTTGATCACACTCAAATCACAACAAGCCACAAGATTGGGGGTCTATCCGAGGTGTCAAATTAGTTCTAAACTTAAAGAGAATATAACATTCATAGAAAATGAACTAGGCTTTGTACCAAGTTAAATTTTAGAGAATTGCTACAAATTGTAATAACACTTCCATGTATTTGGTATATATCTCTTTCAAATGCAACTTCCTCTTACATTTATATTAGATATAGGACATGAATAGACATGTCCCTTTATGGGACATGTCTATTTGATAATCATTTACTTAATATTAATTATAATATATTAATATATTAATTTATATATGCATATATATATATATATATATATATATATATATATATATATATATATATATATATATATATATATATATATATATATATATATATATATATATATATATAAAGTTTATTATATTAATTACTTTTAAATAATAATAAAATTACATATATAAATTATATCTAATATATGATGAACACAAATATATAAATGATAAAGGCATCTAAATTGACTAAATTTAACAATTCTCACCACTCAATAGGACTCTTATGTTGACTAGGACTTCTCCTCTTTCAACATCTTCAGAATGTAATGATTTGACATCTTCATCAACATGCACAACTCTAGTTTGGCCTTCAATCCTCCTATTTGTCCTTTCTAGACACTGGGGATATTTGAATACCTATGCCCCTCTTCTCCACAATGAAAACATGTTCCATAGAAACCTCCTTTACTATATTCTTGCTCTCTTTTTCTTCATCTTTTGATCTCTATTATTCTAATCATGAAAAAAATTGGAATTATTTTCCATCTAGTTTTGACTGCTATTACTAGCCTCATTCTTTATAAGATCATCTATCAAATCTTTCACTATGACCTATTCCACTTTGTCATCTCTCAAGCTTCTTGTTAAACTTCTCTTATACTCTTAGGGAAAATTGGTATGCCTCATTAATAATGTTCATTTGAAATTGACTTAGCTCCTCTTAAATGGTCAACTTCAACCCATTAAGGTAACATGCAAATTTCTCCTTATTAGCTTTTGCATGGCCTGTTTTGATGAGGACTTGGTAGAACTCTTTTGTACATTTTTGAACAAACCTTCCCACTTGCTTCAACCCTTGGATTTTCTTTAGCAAATAAAGCTCAATCATAGTAAATAAATTTTCACTTCAATTTAGCTATTATCCAATCCCATCTTGTAATTTTATCCTTTCCTCTTGTATTATGATCCAATTGAATCTGTTGTCACCAAATCTTTGAATGACCTTTCAATTTGGACTTTGCAAATGTGACCCTATCTAGATCTTCAATATCTCCATACTTAAAGTATCTTTCTAATTCATTGATCCAATCGATCAATTCCTTCGAGATAAGATTTTCCAAAAATGTAGGATCCTCAAACTTAGATCTTTTCCAATCTTTGAAATGACCCTAAAAAGCCCCTCTTCTTCTGGGTTGAAAACTGCATCTTCTTCAACATTTTCTTCTTCTCCTCCTTCATCCTCACTTTTGTCTCTTACAACAAGAATTACTCATCTACATATTTATTCTTCCTATGCTTGCATTTATCTCTGGAGGGCTCTTAAACCCTTAGGTGTAACACCTCTAGCTTATCCACCACATTGTCTTCGTGGGGACATTTTTACACTTTTTATTGAAACCCTAGTGCAAACTGCATCACAGTTAGCGATCTGTCTACACATCAAGAACTCTTGTTGTGATACCACTTGATGAAGGGTGCTCCCCTTAATATAGAAACACACAATAGAAATATAAAAACAACAATAAGTTGAGAAAAGAAAATATGGGCTTATTATTATCTCCATAAGTTTTGAATTCCATAATTCAGAATAACAATATGCAAACCCACATGGGTGGCTTCCTTACAACTATCTGCAAGATAGAGCTATGACTATCAACCAAAACTTCCCTTGATGACCTACAAGCATTCTTTATATAGGCATTTTCCACCATCTAGGAAGGTTCTAGACACTAAGCCCTAACTCTTGAGGCCAAACAACCTCATATTATATTATTTTATTACACTTTATTACATAGAATTGACTTAAGAAAATTTTTACAAATTGCATTTTCGAATGGCCCATTTCTAGAGACCATAATTAACAAACTATTGACCAGATTGGCTATTATAACCCCTTTTTGGAAAGGAACTCCTGTTCTACTATAGTGGATTGTGCAAGAATCCATTTTTTGAAGTTTGACCTTGTTTTGGAGCCATTTAGACCTTCATCGCTAAGTCTAAAGTTTGGAAAGCCAAAATTCATACAAAAAATCTGCATTAATTGCACTAATACAAATGATATGGCAATGAAACTTTCTTGGCAGGATGGTATATCTAAGATGAACCTTCACAAATGAAATTAGAAGGATATTAGCTCATAAGACCAACTTAATAAAATTAACAAGCTTCTACAAATAAAAACTCTACACCAGAATAGCCCTTATTGAAAACACAAAACTAGAAATAGATTTTTTTTGGGTGATGCAAGATTGCCCTTACACCCAAGATGCTCCTACATCAACAAGATATGTAGTATTTCTTAAGCATAAATTGCAAGAATTGATTGACTCAAAGGTCAATTAGGTGGCTTGTGTCAATGAGAAAGGAAACAAATTTATAGCCTTGTAGAACCTTCCATATGATTCCTATAGATCTTGATCCCCAAGAGAACCCTCTTAAAAAACTAGTTTACATGATAGATGCTCATTCTCATCAAACCAAACCAAACCTTGGTATTACCTTTATGGATATTGAACCTCTATTTGTGCACATGATGTAATTTTTTTCTTGTTGTGAGGATTTCACAACATTGCCCCATCACAAATGGAGACCCCCTTTTTTCTTCTAGGTTTAAGTAGTAGAGCAATTTTGCAAGCCTTCCAAAAGTCAAGTTGCAAAAAAAAAAAAGGAACAAAATCTGGCCAAGTGTGTACTTTGGGGGAAAAATGGTAAATTTTGGCTATGATTGAAAAAAGTGGTAAAATTTGGCTAAGTGTGAAAATTAAGAAACTAAAATTATGATTGAGCCAAAAGACATGTACTCATCTAAGTGAATGGTGAATGCTAGTGTAAATAATTATTGTTTACACTTTACTTAAGTTTACTTAGGATAAATGCATTATTTTATTATTTCATAGGTTAGACACCTAGGATTTTGTGTACTCATATGAGTTGTCTTGTTGACAACATAGGAGTAAGCAACTCTAATTCAGCACATGGTGTCTACATCACTAGAGTTTGCATAATCAACTAAGTTGACATGTTGACAACATAGTTGTTTGCACTCTCAATTTAGCACATGGTGTCTACAACATAAATTTATGTGACACACCTTTGTAGGCTTATCCTCTCATCATCACACTAACTCCTGTGCTTAATGGAGGGTAACCCATTCCTGGTGGACATGAAATTAGTTGTGAGGCTTATCATACTGCTAACTCCTAGACATTCTAGATACATCATAGAGGCCTTTATATATAGGCACCTCTAGTGTACTTTACAATGAATTGAATATCGTATTATTATTTTGATCATACTATGTTGGTCTATTTGTGCTAGTTATTTTTCTTCTTGGTCTTGGGTGAATTTTTCCCTAAGGCAAATTCTTACATGGTATCAAAGCTACACCAAATTCTTTCTACACTTCTTTGCTTAATGTGTCAGAGTATGAGTGAGGACAGTTTTGCTCCTCCTAGTATAGCAACAATTCCTCATGATGTTTGGATGGCTCTTTGGGAAGCATATGGAGATCCATGAGTCCCTCCATTTCATGAGGAAATTCTATCTTTAGTCACTTGAGTTATGATTTCTTTAACTCTAGATGAGATCACACATTCTCATAATCCTATTGATTCTACTGATATAGTTCTAGCCGCAGATGCTCTTAATTTAGTACAACAGGATTTACCATGTCTTCCTACTTTAGCTTCATGGGATGACTTCCTGCTAGACATTGCAAGGTTATTCATGGAGTCTCACATTGAAGATGTGGGAGACATCATTGATGACATAAATCTTCTCTTTGTTGATAAGACTTCTTCACTCGTTGCAAGGGCACACTCTAACCCTCAACCACTTGATTGTTCTGACATGATTGTGGCTTCTTTATAGTAGTTGGAGGACTCTTTCACTTATGAGGAGACATATCAATCTATGGATATTGTATTCCAGTTTCCTTAGACATCATATTTTTTGAGGATTCTTCCTACCAATTGGGGAGCATTCTTTACTACACCTATGACAATATTTCTTCCCACATAGAGGACCATCATTCAACTTTCATGGTGCAGCTTCTTCTGTCATCAAGGAGCTTCAATCATGGGAGTACATTCATCATTGAAGGGAAGTGACATTTCTTCTCTTCCTCCATCTTCCTATATGGATGCTTCATCATCTTTGGAGTTTGATTTAGTTTCATCCATGGACATGTTACCTTGCTTGCCACCATCTTTTGGCCATCCACCAGATTGCTTCATGGCATCTTCATTCATCAAGGACTTGTCAAAATTTGAGCAGACTTTAGAGGTTGCATCTACCACATACTACATTTGGATCCCTCTTCCATCTTCCTATCCATAGTGGGAAGCAGACTTGCACCTCTACTTTGTGTTTCTTCTTCCTCAAGGGAGAAATGTTATTTATCAACATTGGATTTTCTTCTATCTTTAAACACTTATCAATACAAGATCCTTCACTAAGGGGGGGATTTCATCAAGGGATTCTCTATTGTATATGCATGATGTATGTCATAATTAGGGGTCTTGATTACTCCATCCATTCATGAATCTTTCTTTCTAGTACTTTTCTCTCTTTTTTGGGGAGAGTTTTTCCCATGAGGTTTTCCCTCTTTCTCCATTTGCAGAGAGATTTCATTGCATTTGTACTTGGGTAGCTAACATGGATTAGTATCTGAGACCCATTATGAATTTCATCATAGCTTTTGTAAGCTTAAGTGCATTCCCCTAAGTTGCACTTAAGAGGGGGTGTTAGTGTAAATAATTATTATTTACATTTTACTTAAGTTTACTTAGGAAAAATGCATTATTTTATTATTTCTTAGGTTAGACACCTAGGATTTTGCATACTCATATGAGTTGTCTTGTTGACAAAATAGGAGTAAGCAACTCTAATTCAGTACATGGTGTCTACATCATTGGAGTTTACATAATCAATTGAGTTGTCATGTTGACAACATAGTTGTTTGCACTCTCAATTTAGCACATGGTGTCTACGACATAAATTTACATGACATACCTTTGTAGGCTTATCCTCTCATCATTGCACTAATTCCTATGCTTAATGGAGGATATGTTGGTCTCAAATTGGTTTTGAAAATTGAGTGTTAACACACTTGACCAATTTAAGATGATATTGAGTATAATACAGATGTCAAGCTACAGTATGTGTTGAGCCAAAAATTCAATAGGTGCTGAGTGAACTTTAGGTGCTGAGCAAGATTCAATTGTTGAGTGATAAGTGATGCCAAGTCACTATAGGTGCCAAGAAAAGTATTGATGTCAAGCGAGGCAGAGTTACTACAGATGTCGAGTGAGATAAAATTCCTATATGTGTTGAGCATCAACAGTTAGTAAGTGTCGAGTAACATGAAATCGGCATATGAGTTTGTGCCTTCACAAACTCAGATGTAAACCATTTTTGAGCCAACTCAGGATGAATCTCAAAGGATCTTGAAGATAAGATCAATTTTTTTACCTTCACTATGTAATCAACATACGACCAATAAGAAAATTGTAGAAAGCATGTAACCAATAGGAAAAGTGAAAGAATTGAGCAGGAAAAGAAGGATGAATATTGATCATAGATTCATACCTAACCCTAAGTCTTCCAAGTCTTTACAAACTTGGGAAGGTCATAGAAAACCAAGTGATTGATATACAATTTTCTTTACATACTTTGGAAGAAGCCAAGGAAGAACTGAGAAAATCTTTAAAGAGAAGAAGAGAGATTTCCATAGCTGAGAATGATACACAATACAAGGAGATTGACACCTCAAATTTTTTTGCAAATAGAGATTCCAAAGAGTTTGATGTAGCAATAGTAGACTTAATGGAGAAGAATAGAGCTCAAGTAGGAGAGATTAGAACTCTCAAGATTGAACAAGAATCATAAGTCATGATGCTTCGTGAAGTGACTAAATAGAAGAAAAGAGCCATTGAAGATAAGGCTATGCTAGAAGAAGACAAGAGAAACCTTGCCAACAGATTGGAAGAAAAGTCAATTGAGCTTGCAAGAATTTCAAACATGTAGCTAGACACCCTAAGTCAGATGATGAATGCACATTATGAACTAAATGGCAAGGATATTGAGATCTCCACACTAAAGATGAAAAATGAACAACTACAAAATGACCTAAAAAGAGAAAAGGAAATTGCAGAGAGCTTCAATAAACCTAATGAGGTAATCAAGTACTTTGAATAGCTACTAAAATCACCAAGAGCCAACAGTGATACTTTAGGACAGGGATACACTAGCACTGAAAAAGGAGAGTCATCCAAGATAGCAGAAGAAAGAAGTAACAAAGGTAAGAACACTAAACCTACTTGTCATTTTTGCGGTAAAAAGGGACATACCTCTAATGTGTACAGTAGTAAGAACATCCATCAACATGAAAAACCTAAGAATGTGGGTCACTGCCACAAGTGCAACAAGCAAGGACATCAAGCACATGTCTGCAGGACTAGGACTATTAGAAGACCAAGATTTGAAGGTCACTGCTACAATTGCAAGAAGTATGGACATAGAGCTTTTGAGTGCAGATCAAAGCCTATGTGGACACCTAATCAGCTAGCAAGGGGAAATAATCATGGACATCACTACAATTGGAACTATAACACCAGCTATAGCTATCATTACTACCACGAATATAGACACATCCCTAAAAATTGCATAAGAACACATTTCTATGGAAACTATAGTAGATGGCTTAACCAAACTACATGTTTTAGTTGTTTGATGACTAGTCATATTAGCAAGAATTTCCCAACAAGGTCAAAGGCACCCAACTCAGAGTTCAACAAAGGAAAATAAAAGGTATATGTTGAACACATTAGAGGAGAAATGAATAAGACATGAAAGAAGAAAGATGGGAGCAACACATCAAATGAAGGGATCACTTCACCTAAAAGGCCAAGTGGTCACACTTCATCCAACTAAGGAAAAGAAGGTATATGGAACTAATATACAAAGCTTTATCATACATCAATTCCTAGACAAGTAAGTACTGAAAAGGAAAAATTACCATGAATAGCGATGCAAAGTTAAAACTTCAAATTTTCACTAGTGTTTCCAAATAAGAAAAGTTTCCTTCAGATGCCAAGTAAAATCCCAATACATGCTGAATTGATTGCCAAAATTAGTAGAAGCTGAGTGATTAGTTGCAGTTGAGTTGGTAGTAGAAGCCGAGTGAAGAGAAATTTCAGTTGAAGCTAAGTGAGAGATACTTCAGTATATGCTAAGTGGTGGAAAGACAATGGAAGTTGAGTAATGCTGAAATGCTTAAGAAGTCAAGTGGATAGTTGTAAACACACTAAGCATTAAATTTTGTGAAATAAGGGCATATGATCATTTTTAAAACCATTTTTCTTTATCGTGAACAAAGAGAAAAGATGAAGAAGAGAGAAGAATGATTTCAAAGCAGATAATCCAACATCTGAGTCAATTTCAATAGAGATTCAACTTAGTTTCATCGATCCAAGGTATTTACACTAGTGTCGACCTATGCCATTTCACATTTTGTTCATGTTTAAAACCCTAGATAAAAGAAAATGACCTCTAGCAAAAAGAGTCATTTGAGGTCCGAATTGTGTCAAATGTAGTTAAACAACCTGATTTCTAGCCAATCCCTAAAGTGGCATGCAAAAATGACCCAGCCAGAGCCCTATCTATTATACCTCCTAAGGTAGTTATGGTCCAAGATGTTAGGAGATGTTACAACTACAAGATAGGAGCCATTGGAGACATGGAAATGAGATAAGCATACGATAGGTTGTGTGAAAATAGAGTTTTGAAGGAAAAGTACGAAATCATTGAGAGGAAGGGTTTGACTCATGCCCTAAAATTCCCCACTATCTTCAAAATAGAATGGATTCGAATTGTAATTAGTAGGATTCATGATGGAAGTTTGTGGCTAGAAGATGGCCCAATGAAAATAACAAAGAGGATTGTACATAGAGTAACATGGTACCCAACTCTAGATCGGCCAGAGACCCTCAGAAGTGACTCAAAGGAAGCCATTGAAAAGAACACAGGTATCAAATGGAACAAGAGAGGAATGACTATAGATACTATCCAAGACCATTTTGTTGATTTTTCTATTAGGGTTATTTCTCACAAGTTTTATCAATCTAATAGACTTAATAGTGTACCTTGCATTGTAGTAGATGTTGGCTACAAAATAGTCAAAAAGGATCATACTTATGATCTTGCAGAATTGCAATTGCAATAAATCAATGAAAATCTAGGAGCAATAAGGAGAACTAAAGGAGCACAATGCAAATTTGATCCAATTTTGACTTGTATATTCTTCTATGTACAAAATGAATTTCCATCCTTTGGTAAAGTTAGCTAGAAAACCAATAGGTCCATAGTAGCTCAAGTAAATGAATATATTGAACAAATGGGATCTAAATTTGAAACTCTTATGACAAGCTATTTTGAGGATTTCAAGAAATCCATGAAACAAAGATTGAGAATACCAGTTTCATTGGTAGAACAACATGTAAATGATGTATGTTTTCTTGTAGATATTGATTATACCTATATTCAAGCAGCCATACCATGGGTTAGATGGTTAAGACCTCTTGGATATGAGATAAATATAGATGAGGCATTTGCAGCTATAACAAAATTATTAGCAGAAGAAGTGGACAAGAGTGCACCCCATTTTGGGACTTTTGATGTGGTAAGATAAAAGGTGGACATGGAATTGAAAACTGACTCCAAACTAAAGAAAAAGGACAAACTGGTAAAGAAGTTAAAGGCAAATTTTGGTGAGGGCACTACTGAAGAATAAGAAGATGAAGAGGCTAAGGATGATGAAGAAGAAAAAGGTCAAGAACCATTAGCACTGACCCAAGGCATGGATGAAGATGTAGAAGAAGAAGAAGGTTACAAGTAGGAAGCACCCAAGGTTGAACCTAAGAAGAGAAAAGCACAAAAATAGCCTATTACACAACCCAAAGGGAAAAAGAAAGTAGCTAAGCCAAACCCAGCTAAGCCTACTACAAGGGAAGACACAAGGGCAATAAAAAAAGTGGCTAAGGAATAGGAGAAGAAAAAAGCCACAGAGCAAGGAGGGCCTATTGAAAAGAAAAGAAGAAAATATGCGGCACCCCCAGAGTCAGATGAAGAAAAGAAAAAATCTGACAATGAACAATTCAGAGTGGTAAGACATTCCTCCAAATTTGACCTTGAAAATGTTTGTGATAATATTAGGGATAATGTGGATCTGTCAGGATTAAAAGATATTGATTTTAATAAGTTGATTAGAGAAGAACAAAACATAGTGGAAGGGTCTATCTACACTATGATGGCCAAGTTCAAGACTGCTCCACTTGAACTTGAGAATTCTATGCCTAAGGAACTAAGCTCCATTGTTGAAAATAAATGGCATTATTGCCCAAATATGGAAAAAGAAATAAGGGAGTCAAAATTGGCTCATGTAATGCCAGAATTTACAAAAGGTCAAATAAGTAAGGCTAGCAAGAAACATGGGAGTAAATTTGCACCCAAATACAAAGCCTTTAGCATTCTACAAAATAAAATTGGGGATGTTGTAAAGAAATCCACACAAATGTGGAAATTGATTTATGGGTTAACAATATTCAAGGAAGTTAAAGAAGATCCCTTTGAGAGAAGGAATAATGGTGAAGAGGAAGAGAAAAATGAGAAGGAGGAAGAAGGAGAAAAAGAGAAGAAAGAGGTAATAGTGGAGAAGGAGACAAAACAAGGTGATAAGGCAATAGATGAGGAGCAACACCAAGAACAGAGTGTCCAAGACACACAATTGCCACCACCCCATCCTCCACATGTACCACCTACATCTATAGAGAAAGTAATTGTGAAAGATGTTCCTAACACCTTATGTTAGAACATAAATCCATTGATTGTAGAGGATCTCAAAAAGATCCTTCACCAAACAGCTTTGCAATCATAGTTGTGTACAAATCCTATTTTGGTGAGTGCAGAAGAATTACAAAAGGCTGTAGCTGAAATTACAAAGGAAAAGGTGAGCACACAAGAACCACCTTCAAAATCTCCCATAGCTACAAGTGATCAACCAAAAGAGCAAGCATCACAAGACACAGCTACTAAGGTTGATTCCATAGTGATAATAACTTCAACTGCTGAGGAGTCAACAAAGGAGTAGATAGGATAAAATGATCCTATATCACAAAGCCAAGGTGAACCTCCTCTGATCACCATAATTGAGCAAGGAAGAAGTGAAGAAGATAAGGAAGAGGAGAAAACCCCCAAGGAAAGAGAGCAAGAGGCAATTCAGCTTAAGGGAATTTTGGTTACAGAAATGTCACATTAGCTCAGAAGGGAGTTACAAATTTTTAAGGTATATAGTCTTCTACAAAATTTTGAACAAGTTTTTGAAGTTTTGTACATATGCCAAATAGGATGTGTATTATACTCATAGAGACCATATTCAAAATGCTTAGTTAAGTGTTTTTTCCACTCATGTGAAAGGTGGAGATTGTTGGTCTCAAATTGGTTTTGACAATTGAGTGTCAACACACTTGACCAATTTCTAAGATCATACTGAGTATAATACAAATGCTGAGCTACAATATGTGTTGAGCCAAAAATTCAATAGGTGCCAAGTGAACTTTAGGTGCCGAGCAAGATTCAAGTGCCAAGTGATAAGTGATCCTGAGTCATTATAGGTTCCAAGCAAAGTATTGATGCTAAGTGAGATAGAGTTACTACAAATGCTAAGTGAGATAGAATTCTTATATGTGCCAAGCATTAGCAATTAGTAAGTATCGAGTAACACAAAATCAACATATGAGTTTGTGCCTTCACAAACTCAGATGTAAACCATTTTTGAGCTGACTCGGGATGAATCTCAAAGGATCTTGAAGATAATAATAAATATTTTACATTCCCTATGTAATCATCATGCAACCAATAAGAAAAATGGAGAAAGCATGAAACCAATAGGAAAAGTGAAAGAATTATGCAGGAAAAGAAGGATGAATATTGATCATAGATTCATACCTAACCCTAAGTCTTTGAAGTCTTTAAAAGGAGGATGAAACCCAATAATTTGTGTGTGTGTGAGAGAGAGATATGGAATGCTAGTGAAATTTAGGAGGGAATAAAGACTTAGAGGAAGAGCAATATTGAAAAATCTAGTTGGTTAGAATAGAGCATCAACACTTGGAGCACAAACATATCAGATCAAGGAAGGATCAAAGTTAGACTAAGCAAAACAAGGATCTAGAATTAGCAATTAAAGATTGTAAGTCATTAGGTCAAAAAATTCTAATATTTTCTAGCCATTGTATTAGGAATGAAAATCCTATGATGATAGGTTGGTGTAACAGCCATGTTGTAAGCCTTTCAACAAGGTGCTAAATCCTTTAACAGGGTAACATTCCAAGTAAATCCTTTAACCAGGTCACATTAACAGAGTGAAAAGTCTTTAACAAGGTAGACCTTTCACAGGGTAGACCATTGGAAGTGGTCAAACTTTGTAACCTTAAATAGTTACATATTGTTGTAGTGATAATTGGTGGGTGTCATCCCCACCCTAGTTTTACCTTCTCATTTTGGAAGGTTTTTGGGTGACCAAAATCTTGTGTTATGATCTATTTTCATGCATGTCCTTATTTTTCATGTTAAGTAGATATGTTAGATGCATGTGAATGATCTTAGTTAAAAGGTTTTAAAAGGTTAAATTTAGTTACTTTTGATTCACAAAACACCCCCCCCCACACCCTCAGAAGTAAGTCTTCCCATTTGTAAATTTCAATAGGATAATCCATTCCTGGTGGACATGTGCTTAGTTGTGAGGCTTATCATACTACTAACTCCTAGAAATTCTAGATACATCATAAAGGCCTTTATATATAGGCACCTCTAGTGTACTATACAATGACTTGAATATCATTTTGTTATTTTGATCATGCTCTGTTGGTCTATTTGTGCTAGTTATTGTGCTTCTTGGTCTTGGGTGAATTTTTCCCTAAGGAAAATTCTTATAGTGAATTCCACTTCACTTTACATGTACTTTCCTAAGTCTGTGTCAATTTCCACTTCAATTTGTATACACACTAGGTGCACTTGCCTAAGTCACCCTTGATTTTCATGGCACATTAGTTGCACCTTGCCTAAGTCACCATTGATCTCTACTGCACACTGGTTGCCCCTTTCTTAAGTTGCCTTTGATATCCACCAAGAAACTATGTATTTTTTCCTAAGTCATGAGTGGTTTCTACTTCACGCATAGAGGTTTTTCTTAAGTGGGTTGTGGTTTCCACTTGTTGAATAATGATTTTTCCTAACTCTCTAGTTTTTTCCACTTAGTGTTTAATGGTTTTTCCTTAGTAGGTAGTGGTTTCCACTCCAAGATTAATAAGAAGTCTCAAACACAAAACCACCCTAGCTCTCCTCAAGTCTAATAAAATGCTTTGAAATCTTAAAATATATTGGGAGATTATGAAAATGTGCTTGAATTTCAAAGATCTAAATAACACAAAAAATTTAGAAAAAAAATTAAGGAGAGAGAAAGTGACAAAAAAAAATAGACACAATAATAATTGTTTTAAATTGAGGTGAGATTAAAATTTCCCTCGACTTTCCAAAATAGTGGGTTTTGAATTAGGAGGATATTAAATTTATCTCAATTTTGCAAATATGGATTTATTTTAAAAATTACTTAATTCATTCATTCATTGTTGCATTGAAATTATCCAAATCACATCAATTTTAATAAATGAGAAATTAAATTAATAAAAAATAAATCATAAATGGTAATAAATAAAATATTTTCTAATCAAATTTTCATTACCCCATTAAATTATTTTTGTCAAAAGTTGAATATGGAAAGTTTGTGATTATTTTTTATGTCTTATTGCAATTATCTTTTAAATTTTTACGATTATTTGCAAGTGGTGGTTTGCTTTGCAAGTAAAGGTGATGATGTGACATAATGGAATTTTTAAATTGGTTCTTGGATGCATTTGAGTTTTCTCATTGGTATGTTAATCAATGACTTATTCTATGAGTGCTTCCTTCTTAATGACTTATTTGTTGGTGTCTTATCAAGTGGTTATGCCTAATCTATTCTCTTATTCGCCCATGAAGGAAATGCATTGGGGGGGGGGGGGGGAGGCTTAATATTTGTGGCTATGGTTATGGAAACCCTAATCAGGGCTTATGTGGAATAATCTTTTCTCTTGATTTCAAATCAATCTTGGCCACTCATTATACTAGAGACTACTATAAAGGGTCAAGGCCTTCTCATTTGTGGAAAATTAGTTTTAAAGTAGAGTAGGAGAAGTTATGTTGGATAATTGTTGCCGAAGTGCTAGCAAAATTGTTCTTTATTCATGGTGGATATATATGATCATTTTGGAGTATTGCATAATTCTTTTCATCTTCCACTTAGATTAGGATTTCATTTCATGTTATTTAGAAGTAGTGTGGTTGGATGAGAGTAATTATGGATGTTTACTTGCTTCACTCGAATAAGTCTAGGCCATTGGCCTCTTGCAGATTATAAGTGTGCCTTGTATGGTAAGTGGGTGATTGAAAGAACTTAACTTCAATTGACATTCAATCTTTAGATTGCATCTATTTGATGGGATTGAAGAGGAGATATTGGTGTGAAACCATTTGTGTATTCCTTAGAAGCTTGCACTAGGTGGGTGGGGTCATTGATTAAGCTAAATCTAGTAGAGTCCAAGTCCATCCATGATTCCTTGCATTCTAGTTAGAAGTAGTAGTAGAAGTTGAGTTTAAGTTGAAATGGAAGTTGAAAAATAAAATTACATTTTCATTGCACATTGTGAATCCAAATATTTATAAGTGCAAGAGTTGACATCCATTGAATGAATCATGTAAGTATTTTGTGATAACTAAAAAACCACATTATTTTTTACTGAGTATCTACAATAGAAGGAATCTTGAAGTCATTTCATGATCTTACTTTGTGAGCTTAGCCTGAGAGATGAACTTATATCAAGAGAGGTTCAAATGTTTGATGTTTCATCTTGAAACATTGCGTATTTGATTCTACATGTTGTGGTGGAATAAAGCTTACATCAACAATACATTATTACGAGGATTAATGATAAAGCTGCCACATGTGGAGTACTCATTGATCAAGTATGCATGGTGAATGTTAGTATAGAACAATTTTCCCTATGTACATGAATTGTATCAAGATACATATGATAAATTAGAAGTTTAAGTCAAAGTGAATGATGTTTCCACTTATCCTAGTCTTGATAACATAATCCTTCATTTTCAATTCGAATACAAAATTATGAATGTCCCATTTTCCATAATCCCAACCTCAAACCAATTTTATGTGAAACTAAGCCACCCTTGGTCACTTCCATTATGGTAGTCCCTTTTTAAATCCATATGTTTTAATTTTTTTGATTGTTCAAAGAAAAAGAATGAATTATTCATCATAGTGGATTTTGACCCTTGCCTCAGTATGGAAACATTTCACTTGATTATTTTTGACCTTATCTAGCTAAACCTACCAAGATTGATAATGAATTTTAATTTTTATCCTACCAAAAATTCAAGAATAGTTGAATTTCCCAATTATTTAATTTAAACTCCTTGAATTCCACTTTGGTTCCTACCCGTAGGGTTCCTCCATCTTCTATGGTCATGTCAACATTCCTCTTATCCTATAGTAAGCAAAAGAAACATGGCCAAAACCATTTATCATTTACATTCCCCAAAATTCTAATGCCTATGTTGTAACTCTATCTCTTCTATCCTATTCAATACTAAGGGGATAACACCCAACACAACCTAGACCTCCTTCTCACAATTAGAATTTTTCTTTTTTTCTTCATATTTCTCCAAAACCTAGAGGAAATAAATCTATTAAGAGATGACCTTCCCATCTTGTTACCTCCCAAAATTTTCTGATTACTTCCATCCTATTATGTAAACAAAGGAATAAATGGAATCAACATTAGGAAACACATTGATTTCTCTAACATTGGCTCCTTGTCACACTAGATGAAATCTTATTAAAAATGAATGCAAGAGACAATTTCAATGTCCTATGTCATTAGTTTAAATAAAGACTCCTTTGTTTAACAAAACTTCTAAATATATTTGATCCCTATATTAACTCCTTGGCTATATTTCCCTCTTCAATTCCTAAGGTTACATCTCCTAAGAATGATGCTTACTTTGAAATACAAGGCAAGAAATTGTATGGAGGGTGGGGAGGGGTTTGGGGGGGGGGGGGGTGGGTGTGGATTAGCTGCTTCTAAACGATAAACACTTCACATCCTTCAAACCCTCAACATTGATTAAAATTAAAAGGATGTAATTGCAAATCAAAAAGCATCGACAAAAATTATACATTTTTTTTAAAATTATTGGAAAACCAATTTAGGTGAAAACCATAGTGGGGTTGATTTTTTTAAGGAATTTTTTTAAAATAACAAGATCTAGAACCTCAATTGATAGCATAATTAAGAGAGATAAAATAATATGATCAAATGATCAATTCAATATTGAAAAAATAATAATGAATACAAAATGAATAAATAAAAAGTACAGATGCTTTAATATACAAGAAATACATGAATATAACTAAGACTAGATATGCATGAGATAACCTATCAATCACACAAGGTGGAATCATATGTCCACCTTTGGTAGATCATACTCCATTGCAAGACAAATTATCTACAAAATTGAGAGGATGATAATTTCATCTAAGAGAACTAAAGGTGAGTCTCATTCAAAAAGAGGTATGAGATGACAACTAACTCTAACTCAACTTGATTCTCCAACTCCATGGTCTAAAATAAAATGAAAATATTTGCATGTCTACATGAAAACTAATATACAAATGCATTATCCTAAGTAAACTTAAGTAAAGTGTAATTAGGAATTGTTTTTAAACCAACACTTCCCCTTAAGTACAACTTAGGGGAATGAAATTAATCTCACAAACATAGATGAAAATGCATGATGTGTCTTGACTACTAGGCCATGCTAAGAACCCACATACAATATGCAATGAAATCTATCATAAAGTGGAGAAAGAGGGAAACCTCATGAGAGAAGTCCTACCACATGAATAATAATGACAATAAAAAATGCATGGATGGATGGTGCAATCAAGATCTTGATTAAATAAATAGTCTTTAAGATTACAAAGAGGGGGGATGATAATAAACAATCTACCACAAAACAAGATTAAGATCTGATAAAACATTTCCTTCAAGAATTTACCATATGCATACAATAAGAAACATAGACTTGTAAAGAACATGCAACAAAAATAATCACTCACACAATCATCAATCCATAACACCAATATTTTTCTTGACAAAACCCAATTGAGTGAAAACCATAGTAGGGTTGATGCCCATGAATGTAAATGCACTCTTTTGAAGTAGTCCATGTGAGGATCTTTTCCTAGTTCAGAGCTTACAATAAATCTGATTAGAGAATGAGCCTATTAGGAGTCACCTATTTAAGAGATTTCCCTCTAAACCTATAAAGATATTTACCCTCTTAGGAGTAGCCTTGTAAGATGACTTCAAACACTAGCTAAAGTGATGACCCTATAAAATGTCATATCTATATCCATTTGTTATAACACTTTACCCCATGGTTTTAATATATTTCCAAGCCATTTCCATACATTAACTTGGTTTATGAAGCATTAACTATGATTAATGATTTATTGATTAACAATTGCATGTGTAGCTAGTTGATGCTAGATTATGATGATTTATTGTGATAAATGGTTAACATTGAATAATAATATTCTTGAGTTTTTTAACATGTTGTTTGTGATTTATTTGAGTCATTCATGTATCTGGAAAGAAGGAGAAGCAAGTTGACACTTGTCAATATTCAGCAAGTGCAGGAAATGAAGATAAAGTTAAAAGTTAGTTTCAGAAAAACAATCACATCTCACTCAATTCTAAATGAAATTAAGAATGGCTTATGGTTTTGGAAAGATGAAAACAAGTATCATAAACCCTTTTGAGCGTTTGAGTTGGTTTGAAATAGTTAATGAGCACCATAGATTAGAAGTTGGTTGAGGAAAAAGTGGCACGTTTTTAGGCAACATAAAACCACTTTCAAAAAAATGACCATAAATTCCACATTTCTTAATGAAATCTAAATTTTAAAAATGATCTAGAAAGGTTAAAAGGAGAAGCATAACATGGTAAAGTGGTTTGATCTAATTTTCAATAATGAAGGAGAGCCATGCATTTGAATGGACTACTGAAAATGTGGAACTGAAATTCAGCACACTTTGTCATTACTTTTGTAATAAGATTCTTCCTTGTTTAAAGGAATGATGGAAAACTTGTTAGATTTTTGTTAGGGAGTTACTAATATTATATATTCAAAATTGTAATCAAGTATTTGGTAGAGGTAGAGAGGTAGAGAGGTAGATAGATGCAAACATATATGAAAAGTTGTAGTTTGTAGTATACAATTCCTGCAGCCATTACTATGCAGTTTCTTGTAGCCATTATTGTGTACTTAGATTTATTTTAAGCACTATTATAGTTTATGTTTTTCAATGATAGAATAACTTAGAGAGTTTCATGGTGCATATACTTTGTAGACTTGTTTCAAGTATACGTCCTCGAGTTGACAATTTAAATGAACCTTCTCTATTAGAAAGATAACTGCTCATTTTGGATGTCCAATCTATGATTTGTGCTTGTAAACCAAGTTATTGATCTAATTGGGAAGCCGACATAAAGTTTCACCCTACTAAGGATTTACAAATGATATTTTTCATCTACCTTGTTAGGGGATTTTCTTGCTGTAACTGCTAGGAAATAATGAGGATCAATCTATTGAGTAAAACCATTTCTTGCTAGTACATACCCATTTAAGCATATACACTATCATCATGTTCATATAAACAACTATTGTGAACCACATGGCTTGATCTAGAGTCTAGAAATACTATACACATGAACTTTTCCTACTACTCACTCTTTTTTTGAACATAGACTGATATTTAAACATTACACCAATTAGGGTTTTTCCACCACCTTAGCTTTGAAGATAAAATTCAAATTCCCTCCTTTGAAATCTTCTAAAAACATTTTAGTTGATCTCCAACCAGCACCAACATCAAGATCCAATTGCATAATGACTTGACAAGAAGTTCAAAACATATTACACTTCCCTAGATACATACATACCTTCATGAATATTTGATCAACTCAACCAATAAAATTCATACACAATTTTCCACATCAACATATTGGTCCTAAGTGATTGTATTACTGAGAGGGGGTTGAGAGAAGGGGGGAGGGGTTGGGGTGAATATGTAATATTAAAATCAAATAACAATTTTACATTTTATGCTAGTAACTAATAATCAAACTTAAAGCATCAAATAAAACATCCAACATGTGAAATCATTCACACGTTATATTTTGGTTGTGCAGAAACCCAACTTGGATAAAAACTATAGTGAGGATTAGTACCCACAAATAATTTGTACTCTTATGAAATATGCCTTGTTAGGATCTTAACCCTGTTAGGAGTTTATAAAGACATGCTTAAGTGCCACCCTGTTAGGGTATTTACCTCTAACTTTGTTAGGATGTTCAACCTATTAGTAGTAGCCTTGTTATATGAATTTAAACATGAATTAAAGTGCCAACCTATTAAAGGATTTGCAATGAGTACCTATTAGAATCCACCTAGTTACATGATTTCACCTATTGTAACTATTAGGGAACCAGAAAAGACCAATCTATTAAATAACACTATCTTTTCCTATTTATATCCTCTTCAGTTGTTTTCCTCTTCTCACCTCACTTCTCTTCTCTTTTTTTGGACTACACCTTCCAATTCTTTATGCATCAATTAGACCATGATCAACAACATCAAACATGTCCTTTTTTCACCTATTAGATTAGTTTTTATTGCTTCCACTGACTTAACAAGAACCTAAATGTATTTCAATTAGGAAATTTAAATATCCTTCCCAAATAAAACCTCCATTAAATGTTATCTTATGTTACAAGTCACTTCTAATTCATAGTGTTTTGTGCCAGAGGTCAAAAGCATTTCAACCTATCATGAGATTCTTCTAAAAACTTCATCATAAGCTCAATCTCAACCACTGTGATATTTTACATCACCTCCATATATATATATCCACATCATCACTATTGTAATACATTTCTTTAATTGATATTGCTACCCAAACTAATGCTAATGATGATTGAGGTTAGTTAATCGAGCTCTAAAAAGGATGTAGAAGAATTGGATCAATTGTTATTTTGTCATTGTTGTCAAGTTTGTTGACTTAATGATTAATGTAAGTTTTCAAATCATTTAAATGATGTGGTATTGAGAAGAGAAAGGGTTGCTAAAGACAAAAAATGAAATGATGAAGTGATGTTAAGTGCAAGAACTTAAATGAGCAATTGATGAATTATTCTTTCGTAAAGTAATATTGGCTTTATTTTTTTACATGATTTGATGAGTGTAAGAATGATTTACAAGTTAGTTATATTGGTTAGTAAGAAAGGATTTAAGTTCTGAAGTGAAAAGACAAGGAATAAGTATGTGCTATAGAGATGGAAATGATGGTCCTTAAGGAAATATACCATTTGATGGAAGTGTACCAAATATGTCTTAAAGATAAAGTAAGTGATAGCAAGAAAAGAGTGTCAACCAAGTGAACAATGTTAACTAAGGAAGTGAAAGTCATCGGCGAAGGAAAAACACAAGTAAACATTTTTTTATGGGATGATATTGAGTGAGAATATGGATTGATCTAGAAAATTATAAGGAAGGAAAGAAGTTTGTTAATGAAATGTATAGATAAAATTAGTTGGGTAAGATCATATGGAGGAGATTTAAGGAAAGGTTAGTGATCCAAGAAAAGATCAAGTTCTAAGGTGAATTATAGTTGGCACAATGCATAAAACATTTTTCCAAGCCGAATATTCATTGAATGTAACTTGAGATGTGATTGAATGAATGAGAGGAAATCAAGGAAACCCTAATGAATATGATTGAGTGGAAATAGCCTAGAGAAGGGATGAGTAAGAGTATTGTTGTTGTTCATAGTCAAACAAGTACATAAGGATATATCGAGTAAAATATAGGAGAAGTAACGTATGAATCAAGTGAAGAAAAGTGATGTGTATATTGATCAAAAAAACAAGGAAGGGTGTGAAAAAATCAATAAGTAGAAAGGAGATATGAACAAAAAAGGTAATTGCTATTTCTATAGATCATTTCATTATTACTTTATAACCATTGTAGCAAAAATTATCTTAACCAAGTGGATTTAATAGTCCTATTTGTAAATCCTTTTTAAGGTTGCATTCTAAAAAATGTACTAAGTCCTTAAATAAGGCCACTCATTGAGGAGTGATAGATCTAGTTGATCCTAGGTGAAAATCCCCTAACAAGGTCACATATAGAAAATGTGTTTGTAACCTTTAACAAGGTTAACTCTTAACCAAGCTCATTTCAAAAGAGTGAAATTCTTTGTGGGTGACATTTCTTGTGGTGATGTTCACAAAAATTAGGTTTCGACATTAAATGCTAGTGTTAATGTGTGATTGGATCTATTGCACATTATTTCATGTTTTCATATCCATAATATTGTAAATTTGTGTTGGTCACTTACATGTTAAATCTGCTTATAAGTTTAAAGGTGAAGATTATTTTAAAGGGACCTAAGAAAAATGATTCAGTTCCCCTCTTGAATATCCAAAAATTTGTATCATTTAGTTCTTAGAGGTAAAAGTTTAATAGACTTGAGCTAAATATCTAAAGATGTATAAGAGAGAGGTATTGAAGTTGAACAAGGAACACTTAATCACTACATGGAAAAGTAGAATGAGTTTGTACCTATTTAGAATTAGAGATTATGCATTATGCTACATAGATAATAACTATAATTCACCACTACTTGGACCTATGATAGTGGAGTAGAAGAGGGAAAAATGAACTCAAAAGCTTAATGATTGAGATAGATTCTTCTTTAATTGATGTTGAATTTAATGATATCAAGAAATTTTCTACAAAAAAGTAGATGTGAGACAAAATTACACTCTTTTATGGAGGTGATCAAAATGTACTAAAACCAAAGGTTGAGAGTCTCAAAGGAAAATTTGATGACATGAGAATGCAAGAAGGTGAGAACATTATACTATACAATAATAGAATCAAGGAGGTAGTTAGTGCTAGGAAAGGAGTTGTTGGAATCAAAAGTAAAGAAGATAGAACTCTCTTACCTATATATTCTCTTAGAATCCCTTCTATTCAGGATTTGAGATCTATACTTGATAATTGTGTTACCATTGATGCTTTAATTGATAGGATGACTAGATTTGAGTTGAATAATTTTTATAATAGTTCATCAAAGACAAAAACTTCTTTTAAGACATCTCTAACCATTGGTAGTTTAAGAAAATAAAACTAAAGAGGCATTCACTATAGTTCAAGTGGAAATGTCTATGAATGGATACTACCCAAGGAGAAAGAACAAGAAGAATTGGAAGCACTGCTAGCAAAGAGATTACTAAGAGCAAAAGTAAAGTAAAAAGGTAAATTTCCTCTAAAATGTTTCAATTGTAACAAGATTGGTCATATTACATCTAGGTTTCCTAACAATGACAGGAATAGTAAGAAGGACAACAAGGAGAACCAATACTAAAAGTTCAATGATAACAAGAACATTTGAAATAAATCATGTTACCTAGTTGAGGAAGGCCAAATCAATGAAGAATATGATGACTGTGAAGAAGGTCATGAGGAAGTTGTAGACACCTAAATCTGATTACATCACTAGATAATCATATTTAGTCATCTCTTAAGACATTATTGATTAAATATTTATTATTTAATTAATTAATCGTCATCCCCTAGTTAATTAATTAATTAATTTAACTATAGTCTAATTGATAAAATTATGATCAGCTAAAATCAAATTATCAATTAAATCCCTATTCCTCTATTAAATTGAATAAATCCTCAAATCTATTCAATTTAACTCCATATTCCCATTTTATTGAATAAATCATTTAATAAAATACCTAAAATCCTAAACCCGATCCTAACCCCTAATCTAACCCCTTCACCCATACTAACCTCACTTAGCCACCTAACTAACCCATCCCATCAAAACTAAGCTACTTGCCCTCCTAACCCCCTTTCTAAGCTAATCCTAGTCCCCCTCCTAAGCATGTGCACAACTTTAAGTAAGGGTCAAGACTTGCTAACCCAAGCTAAAGTCAAAATATCTCTTACATCTCTTACATCCCCCTTTATGACTCTTACAAAGCATTTATGGAGCCCTTATCTCTTGAGCCTCTTTTGTTGACCATCCACCTTGCCTTCCCTTCATCCAATCACCCTTTGACATGTGTCACCTCCTTATTGGTGCTAAATAAGCACAATCTATGTGCTCTCTTCTCCTTGCATCCCAGCCCTCCCTCGCCATCTTATCATCTTTGCATCCTGACCATCCATCTCTCTACCCCTTGGCCTATAAATGGAACCCTCTCCCTTCACAAAATCATCCACCTTTCATGCAAAGTTATAATGCTATTTTGAGAGCTTAGAAACTACCAAAATAACATTATAATAATGAAATACCTCCATGTCTCCATTGTTTGAAACCATCCTTCATGCACTCCATCCATCCACTTGAAGCTTGAGCATACTTGTGAGCATACATATCTTAATCAGGGACAAATTCTTTGTATCATGTGTTATACCATTAGGAGCCTACCATTCTTGGATTGCTTCCTTTTGTGGTGATAACCCTCAATTCTATCTTAAGTGTTAGCTCGTTTAGTATTGTTAATGCTTTCATATAATAGTTAGTATTCATCTTACAATACTTGATAATAGGTGATACATTTTGGTACGCCTAATGGGACCCCACATTTGAGTCAATCTAATTAATTGTTGGGCTTTTTGTGTTAAAATAACCAAAGTAACCTTTTGTGCTTGTGGGTTTTTGTAAGAAGTTTGTTGATATTATTGTAGGTATGCAGGTTACCTTTGGAAAATTATGCTCTCGGCCATCTAATCATTTTCCATTTTTAGACACTTTAGAAAACCTATTGTTTGTGATCTCACAACCCTAGGAATGTGATCCCATGATTGCAAGATAATGGCTATATGCTGGTGGGAATGCAAACTCGTGACCGTGAGTTCATAGGTCATCACCACCCAGCTTCTGCACATGTTCTAAAATTTTCTTTGCATCCTTGCTAAACTTTTTTTCACAGAAAGATTGGAACCACCTGTGGGATTGTTGATTATTGCCTGCAAGAACATGACCTCCAACTAGTCAAACTTTCAAACCAATTTCTAGCACTGACCAATCAAACCCACCAAAGAATTTTCCTGCAAGAATGCTGATAATTCACCCTGCAGGATTGCTTGCTTGTAGGATCACTCAGTATTATTTTATCCTGTGGCCTAATTTCTTGCACTTTTTTCACCAGTCTTGTGATGTGTTCTCATGACTTTTTCACGTGTTCTCGCACTCATGGGATCACTTCTTAAACTTGTAGATTTGTTGTGCTAATTGCATGGTTCAAATTTTTGACATTTTCTTGTGCAAGTTTTTTATGCTGACTTGTTTTCTATAGGTTTCATCATCATAATCTTCTGTTAAGTAGATTAAAACTGAACAAATCTTGCTTTTTGTCTTTTATGGAATGAATTTTTAAGGATTAAAATTAACCATTGTGATGAACATTTCATTTTGAGTGTTAATGAACATTATGTGCGAACACTTAAAATTTGGGGCTTAAAATAAACTTCATCAAATCTTGAATGCCCTAAGGTCAAAATGATGTTATTCCCTCCTCTTTGAAAGCTTTCACGCTCAATTTCTCTTTTCTTGACTTGATTCATTTTTGTTGATGACGTTGTGAAGTTGGAATAAATCTTTGTATGTTAAACACATGTGTTTTCAAATCATAGAATAGAGCATTAAAGTGTCCAAATAGTAATGAATCCCATGTCTTATGTGTTTTGAGATAGTGCATTTTAGCACATCTTGGACTTCTCTCTTTTCATGCAAATTACGACCTTAAAATACATGACGCATATACCAAAGTTGTTAGCAAGACCATCTGCAACAACCTAGGAGTGCTTCTAGTGAGTTCATCCACCTTTGGGAAGTGCTTCCCCTTTGGTGAGAAGCTCAAACTAGTAAAATGTCTAGCCAATATATAAATGAGGGGAAAGGTAAACTTTCTTTCTCCATCATTCAAGTTTGGGCAGTGTGTTCTAAGGGTAGCCTGAGGTGAGGTGGGAAAACTTTCCCATGATTTCAGCATGTCTAGAAAATATTCTTAAGTGGATCACATACATAAAAACCATTTGAAAGACTCCATAGACCCATTTACAACCCTTTTAGTCAAAAGTATCTCACTTTTTTCAATGGTATGTTCATTCACAGTGCAAGGGAAACAACATCCCTCAAGATTACTCACCATTGTGCTCCCCTAGTAGAGGCATAAGGCCACTTGGTTTTCATCTCCATGGGTCGTTGTTCCAATAGAAGGGGAACTTCTATTTGCCATGCCTTGAAGATTCTTTGATGTGTATCATTTTTTGATTGACTCTTGTATTGACTCACCTCTTCGATGAGAGGGACATATTGCACTAGAATTAGGAGACATCAAGTTGTGGGCCATTGAATAGCATATTGCAATAAAAAAATTGACCTTAGGGATAAAATGTGTGTTTGAATTGTCTTACTTGTGCTCAAGAACCGTGGAAAACATTTGTAAAACATACACAATTCTGTGGTTACTATCAAAAATCCTTTTGCTAAGGAGATCATCTATTTGTCTTTCTCAAAGTTGCTTTTTCCTTTGAGAAACTATTTGTTCACAAAAATCCTCATATCAAAGAAATTCCACCTTTGTTATCTCAAAGTGGTAGTTGCTAGCAAGTCCATTTGCAACAACTGTTTGTCTTGTTGGTCCAAATTTCCTCTTTGCCAAAAAGTTATACTTATTCCCTCAAAAACAACAAAATCACTAAATCAAATCCTAGTTACCAATCCTTTTTCCTTGGTCCAAAGTTTGTCCTTTTTCAAAATATCCTTATTACCCATCCTACTTGACTGAAAATAACACATATTGCCTTTCAAAAACCCAATATTTGCATATTCAAAATAGTGCTTAGCAAGACCATTCACAACAATGTATTGCCTTCTTGGTTTATCCTTACCTATACTTGTTATCTAAAAACCTACAAAATACCCTACAAAATCTAGTTGCAAATAACTCTTTTTCCAATTATCCAAAAAAGTTGCTCTTTCCAAATTATCCTTGTTATCTATCCTACTTGATCAAAAATATCACATTTCGCCCTTGATCAAAAGTTTTTTACCAAGTTCATTCACAACAAAACCTAAAGTCACACTTATCCCACTTCACTTGAACTTTTCCATTGTTGAAGAAAGCTTAGCTATTTCTCAATTGATTTGTGTCTTCAACCAAAGGTCCAAAAGGTATACTTAGTGTAGTTACTACCTCTATTTTCCATAGATATGATCAAAATCCCTTGGAAATATCTCATGTCAGGCCATCCCAAGACTAAGTTAAAAAAAGCTAAGCTTCCACAAATACCAATTTATAAAGAAATAGAAGCAAAGAAAAAGAAAAACACCCCCAACCCAAGAATTGCCAAACTAGATCAAATTAAGAAATATGGTGTAGAGGTAGCATTACAAACTGAGTGGGACTAAAAAATCTAGAACCTAACTCTTTGATGTGGTGTTAATCATAGCCTTATCAACAACTCTATTGTTACTCATTCTAATTAGGTCCTTCCTTTTTCCACACACACACGTGCACTTATAGGTTTGGTCTCTCATTTCAAAATCTCACTATCACACATAAACATTTAAAAATTAGATCATCTCCTCCCATATTAGGTTTTCAGAAAAGAATCCTCCACATGCATTCTTAAACCCTAGCATCTCCAACTATTCCCTCACTTACTTAGAAATATTTAGCATCATATATCTCACCATCCTAGTTATCCTTGAAACTAAACATTTTCTAGAAATAGGTTGTCATTTGTGTCCCACATCACCTTGAGCCAAAGGTTAGGACCACACATTTCATATCACCTTCACATTTCCAACATTCCTAGTTTAGAGAAATACAACCTCCTTCACTTAGCACCATATCATCTAGACTCCTAAAGTATCATATATACCTAGCATCATCCCTCTTTACATTTTCATCCATTGGAAAATCATCCTTTCATGCCACCCACCACACGTTTTGGCAAGAACACACAGAAAAAGAAGAACATGGATCCCAGTCATAGTTGTTGGAAATGAGAATAGAGTAACTGAGAGGGGGAGGGGGTGAATCAGTTACTACAAAACTTTCCATAGTCTCTAAGATGTCTGAATATACCCTTGATCTAATTAATATAAAATGCTGAAACTTGATAATGCAGTAAATGATAAATATTAAGAACTGATATGTTATCATGCACATAGTAATTCAACAATTAAGAACACAAGAGACACTAGTTTTAACATGGAAACCCAATATGGGAAAAACCACCAATGTAACTAGATACTATTTTTCACTCTCCTGAAGTGAGCCCTATTAGGAGCCAACCCTGTTAAAGGTTACAAAAACACACTATTAGGTGTGACCCTGTTAAAGGATTTAATCACCCTGTTAGGAGTGGCCTTGCTAGAGGTCTTTAGAACAATTCAATTGAACTGTCACCTTGTTAGAGGATTTATTGAATGGCTATTAAACCAACTCTGTTAAGAGATTTTGAATTCACTATTACAATGGTTAGAAAGCAATAATGAAGTGACCTGATATAATGTACAACTTATCTTTTCTGATTATGGATCTTTGTTATGCTTGACTGGATCCTTACTGATCAAATACAACTTTACAGCTCCTTCAACACATCTGATCCTTCATCAAACTTTGCTCAATATTTGCCTTTTCATTTCATACTATAATTCACATTCATAACTTCTTTTTCACAATCACACACACCTTTTAATTCATAACTTGAATGACCATATATACCTTTCAGATTATCTTAGTCGACTCAAATCACTGACTAAACAAACAATTACAATAGTCGGCTAGAAGTAATTAATTAGCAAATCCCTATACTGGCCGACCCTGCACGGTGAACTTTGTTCAGAAAATAATTCCTATGTTAATCGACGGAGCTCGGTTAATACAACGAACTTTGTGAAAATCCTTCAATCGCTGGGAGAACTTGGTAAGTACTAAGTTTCCTGAGATAACCGAGTGAGCTCAGTGAAAACTATCCTTTGGAGACCAAGTGAAGCTCGGTTAACACTGACTTCTCCATGATTTCTTTGATGATCGAGTGAGCTCGGTGGAAACTACCATTTGGAGACTGAGTGAAGCTCGGTTAACACTAACTTCCTCATTTCCTTCGTTGACCAAGTGAGCTCGGTGAACACTATCTTTCACCTTTCCTTTGTTGACCGAGTTAGCTTGGTTAATATTGTCTTCCACATTTCCTTTGATGACCAGCTAATCTTGGTTGGCACTGTAGATTGCATTGTAGACTGTCTGAGCTCAGTGAACTTGAGACTAATGACTGATATGATATTTGTGTGACATCAAGGACAACATTATCCAACAATCTCCCTCTTTGGCATTGATGGCAATACAACATGTCATAACAGAATGAAATTTTGAAAACAAGTCCAACAAGATTACAGACTTCTCCCTCCTTCAATAATCTCCCTCTGTTAAGGGACTTCATGGCAAACTTTTCAAATCTCACAAATTTCAGAAGGATATGACAGTAAATTTCTCCCTCTTTGACAACACATGCCAAAGACAATAGAAGTTAAGTGAATTGTAATGTACCTTTAGTATTGATTCATATGCATTGATTTCTAATTAAATTGCATCAACAGATAGATCTTCAATCTTGTATGCGTTGATGCATCACTAGAACTTATTTTTAGTGGACTTCAGATAGGGGAATGACCCCTAACTTACCTCTGAGATACAAAAATGCATCCTTACGTAAAGGCTTTGTGAATATATTAGAAATTTTTTCCTTTGTATGGACATATTCCAATCTAATCTCCTTGTCTTGCACCAATTCTATGACAAAATGATATTTTATTACAATATACTTGGTCTTGGAATGCATTACTAGATTCTTAGATATGTTGATTGCACTAGTATTGTCACAGAACATGACAACTGGTTCTTTGATTTCCATCTTCATTCCTTGAAATAACTACTTAAACCAAACAATATTTGAATAGTTTACTACTGCAGCAACATACTCTGCCTCTATTGTAGATTGGGATGTACAATTCTGCTTTTTGCTTGTCCAAGAAACCAATCTTTTTCCAAGAAAGAATGCTCCTCCACTTGTGCTTTTTCTATCATCAAGGTTTCCTGCCTAATCAGCATCAGTAAACACTTTCAAATCCAAATTACCTCCAAATTTGTACCATAAGCCATAATCTTCAGTTCCTTTCAAATATCTCATTATTCTTTTGATTGCCATTAGGTGAGTTTCTCTTGGATTTGCTGAAAATCTTGCAACAATACCAACTGCAAGGGCAATATCTGGCCTGGTATGAACTACGTATTGCAATTTTCCAATCATAGATCTATACAATGTTTGATCTACCTCTTTGGATTCATCATCTTTGGTAAGTTTCAATCTAGTACACATAGAAGTTCCAACAGGTTTACAGTCCTCCATACCAAAATTTTTCAATATCTCCTTGATGTATTTTGATTGAGTGATGTAGATGCCATTCTTATTTTGTTGAATTTGAAGACCAACAAAGAATTTTATTTCACCAAACATAGACATTTCAAATTCCTTGTTCATTTGTTCTGAAAATTCCTTGCAAAGATCATCATGCCCTGTGAAAACAGTATCATCTACAAATATTTTTGCCAAGACAATCTTATTACCTAGTCCTTCCTTTATATACAAGCTACTATTATCATTAGTTCTTTGAAAACCAATCTGAATAAGATAGTTATGCAATCTTTCATACCATGCTCTAGGGGCTTGTTTCAAACCATACAATGCCTTGTGTAATTTGCAGACCATGTTCTTTTTATCTGGATCAACAAGACCTTCAGGTTGTTCAATGTAAACCTCTTCATCCAGTATTCCATGGAGGAATGCTGACTTGACATTCATCTGATAAACTTTGAATCCTTTGTGAGCAGCATATGCAAGTAAGGTTCTGACTCCTTCCAATCTTGCAACAGGAGCAAAGGTTTCTCTATAATCTATGCCTTCTTCTTGAGAGTATCCTTTGCATACCAATCTGGCTTTGTTTCTAGATACCTTACCATCTTCAGTCAACTTGTTTCTGAATACCCACTTGGTTCCAATTACATTCTTATTTTTAGGCCTAGGTACAAGAGTCCATGTCTTGTTCTTCTCTATCTGTTCTATTACCTCGTTCATTGCCTCAATCCAACTATCATTTGTCAATGCATCTTTAATTCTTCTAGGTTCAAAATCAGCAAGTAAACAAGTATTTTTCAGCTTGCTTCTTGTCAAGGTTCCTTCAAACTTGTCTCCAATGATTTGATCTGGTGCATGATGTCTTCTGACATATTTAGCTAATGTAGGTTCTTTGCCTCATGAATGAGTTTCATTGCTATCTCCTTGTGCTTCAATTTCATGTTCAAGTTGTTCTGGCTCGGTAAGAATTGGCTCAGGCATTTCAGATTCGGTAGACACTTGCTCGGTAATGTCTGAATGTTGCTGCGGCACAGTTTGAACTTTTTGCAACTCAGTTACTGATGACTCGAGAGTTGAGGATTCTTGAGTGAACGGTATGCTTGATATAGTATCTGGTTCAATGTAAACAAATCTTCTTTAATCTTTAGGTACCTTTTTGCTTTCTTCTTCAGATTTGTCTGCAAACTCATCAACTTTCACATGTGCACTTTCTATGACTTTGTGAGTGGATAGATTTAAACATCTATATGCTTTTCTTTTGCAAGAATATCTTAAAAATATTCCTTCCTCACCTTTTTGTTTTTCTCCTTGAGTGAGAGCTTGGCTTGAAATGCTAATTCAATGTTCTTGGAGGTTGGAACATAGTTGTCAAAGTTATCTAGTTCAAATGCAATTAGTCTTCCAACTATGGCCTCAAGATTTATTTGATGATTTGCTTCACACCTTCTTTCCTGAATTGTAGAAACTCTGATTGCATAAACAAGAATCAAGGTTTTGAGAACTTTGCTTATAACTGTTTCTCCTTCGATATCATCTCCAGATGCTCTGATTGTACTCACACATGCTTTAACTCTTTCAACATACTTTGCAATGTTTTCATCCTCTCTCATCCTCATTTGATCAAATTGTCCTCTTAGACTTTCTGCTTTTGCTCTTCTCACATTATCATCTCCTCCATAGATCTCTTTTAGCTTGTTCCACATCTCAAAGGCAGTTTTGCAGTCCTTAATGTCATCAAATTCTTCATAACTGAGAGCGGATGCTATGTCTATCATCATATTTTTATGAGTCTTCTTTTCAGCAATGTCATTGACAGACAATGTGCCAGAAGGTTCTTCATATTTTTCTTCAAGGAATTTTAGTCCAGTATCACCAACAGTAGCTAGATGAAGTCTCATCAATCCTTGCCATGCGAAAAAGTTATCTCTATTGAGTTTTGGAATTTCTCTTTTGTAAGACATCTTGATCTTTGGCTTAGATCCTTGAAATCTTTTTTTGCAAGCACCAAAAGTTTTGATACCAATTGTTGGAAATGAGAATAGAGTAATTGAGAGGGGGAGGGGGTGAATTAGTTATTACAAAACTTTCCACAGTCTCTAAGATGTCTGAATATACCCTTGATTTGATTACTATAAAATGTTGAAACTTGATAATGTAGTAAATGATAAATATTAAGAACTGATATGTTATCATGCACAAAGTAATTCAGCAATTAAGAACACAAGAGACACCAATTTTAACATGGAAACCCAATATGGGAAAAACCACCAATGTAACTAGATACTGTTTTTCACTCTTCTGAAGTGAGCCTTATTAGGAGCCAACCCTGTTAAAGGTTACAAAAACACACTGTTAGGTGTGACCCTGTTAAAGGATTTAATTACCCTGTTAGGAGTGGCCTTGCTAGAGGTCTTTAGAAAAATTCAACTAAACTATCACCTTGTTAGAGGATTTATTGAATGGCTATTAAACCAACTCTGTTAAGAGATTTTGAATTCACTGTTACAATGGTTAGAAAGCAACAATGAAGTGACCTGATATAATGTACAACTTATCTTTGCTGATTACAGATCTCTGTTATGCTTGACTGGATCCTTACTAATGAAATACAACTTTACAGCTCCTTCAACACATCTAATCCTTCATCAGACTTTGCTCAATATTTGCCTTTTCATTTCATACTATAATTCGCATTCATAACTTCTTTTTCAAAATCACACAACACCTTTTAATTCATAACTTGAATGACCATATATACCTTTCAGATTATCTTAGTCAGCACAAATCACTGACTAAACAAACAATTACAACAGTCAGCTAGAAGTAATTAATTAGCAAATCCCTATACTGGCCGACCCTGCACAGTGAACTTTGTTCAGAAAATAATTCATGTGTTAATCGACTAAGCTCAGTTAATACAGTGAACTTCGTGACAATCCTTCAATTGTCAGGAAAACTCGATAAGTACTGAGTTTCCTAAGATAACCGAGTGAGCTTAGTGAAAACTATGCTTTGGAGACCGAGTGAAGCTCAGTTAACACTAACTTCTCCATGATTCCTTTGATGACTGAGTGAGCTCAATGGAAACTACCCTTTGGAGATCGAGTGAAGCTCGGTTAACACTGACTTCCTCATTTCCTTTGTTGACCGAGTGAGCTCAATGAACATTGTCTTTCACCTTTCCTTTGTTGACTGAGTTAGCTTAGTTAACACTGTCTTCCACATTTCTTTCGATGACCGAGTGAGCTCAGTTGGCACTATAGATTACATTGCAGACTGTCTAAGCTCAGTGAACTTGAGACTAATGACTGACATGACATTTGTGTGACATCAAGGACAAAATTATCCAACAATAGTAGTAACACATCTCAAGCTCAGCCATACCCCATAGTTTCCATGATGCCATCAGATCCACCACCACAATCCTAGAAGAGCTAGGTTCCTCATTAGATATTAAGGCTTTCATGAACCAACTTGGTCACACCACCATTGTGAATGCCATCATAGACTAAAACAAAGAAACCATCATGGAAATTTTCTTAAGGGACAATGTTGATGCTTTTGAGCTTGGGCACCCACCACCTATCAACATATCAAATCCTACACACCCTTTGTTTGGGTGGCAACCAGCTCAGATGGAACCAACAGACCCCAATATACCCTCAACACAAGTGCCTATTCCCATCCCACTCTCACTCAACCCTTAGTACATACTACATCCCAACCAACCCCAAGTGTACCATGTACATCTACTTCCACCACTCATTTTCCTACTCCACCAAATGCTCCATTTGCATCTAGTAGCACCTTTTCACTCCCACCTCACATCACATCTAGTCCATCTAGTACTCACATATTTGCACTAGGGTGAAATACCTCATCTTCCATCCTGCCTAATATCATTATCAACCCCTTTGTAACTAGCCAAAGCTCTTCAACCTCATTTCCTTTGGGACCTTGGAATGTTGCTATGACACAAGGGCCTACCACTAGTCTTCCCCCTAGAATTGCAACCATGTCTGCACCTCAGGCACTTTCATCCATCACTTCATGTATCTATTCACTACCACCCCTTACCAACTACTTTTCTATGCCACCTTTAGACAATAGCCAAACCACCCCATCACTGTAATTCCCTATTGTGAATGCTCTACCATAGATTAATTACCTTGCACCTATTCAAAATTAGTCATTTTTTCAAGCAAGAGCACAACCCACCTATATTGGGCATGACATATATTCCCAAATCATGGCTCAGGCATTACCAACATTACCACCCTTTCAGCCACAATCTTCCTACCAATAGTATGCTCAGGTATCCATATAGAACTATCCCATAGGGAAACAACCTAATACTTATCCTCTCCACCAACAAACTTCTCAGCGAATGCAACAGTATACCCAAAACACATTCTAGCAACCCATAGCATCCATCCCACCAGTTGTGCAACCTATTTTTCCATAGATGCCATATGGTAAGTAGGGTTTTCCATACCAACCTTTAGATTTTGGCATGTATCCTTTACTGGAGGCACCTTGATCAGGGGCACTTGCTCACCCACCTGTAAACTCTAAATGGGAAGAGATGAAGAATGCTCTCAAAGACCTCAAAGATGGGATAGACTCCAAAACTTTTAAATTTGAGAATGATTTCCCATATCCATTTGAAAAAACCATAACAATGACACCATTTCCTAAACATTTTCAGATCCCCAAGTTTGAAAAATTTAGAGAGAAAAATGATCCAGTCACACATATTAAGGAATTCTATATGCATTGTCAAGAGGTGGCCTATAATGATGTGTTCCTCATGTAACTCTTTCCAAAAAGCTTAGGAGGACCAGCCCTAGAATGGTTCTATCATATCCCTCAAGGCACTATTAAAACTTTTTCTGATCTTTTTGAAGCCTTTGTGGCTCAATACACCCATCTTGTTGAAACTGAATTATCTATGGTGGACCTAGTTCATACTAAGTAGAAAGGAGGAGAAAGCCTTGTAGAATACTTACAACATTGGAAAATACTCACAACTAGGATCTCATGTACCATCCCAGAGCATCATCTTGTGAAGATGTTCATAAACAATGCACACCCTAGCCTTGCCCATCACATGGTTATGAACTATCTACAGACATACAAAGACATTAAGGAAAAGAGGATGGGACTTTACAAGGAAAACACCCAAGACTGAGGTCCCAGCAATGACAAAACCCAATATTGGAATAAATAAATAAAAATATTGATAGATGGTGGCACTGACACTCAACAAGTTCATATCATTGGGGCAACATTTATATTCCCACCACATTATGTCAACAACAACCTTATAAAAAAAAACCCCCTATATATCAACAACCACCTCTATAGACTAATCAACAAATACCTGCTCATCATAATCAAACCAATGCTATCACACTTTTGGCAAGTACTAAACCCCATGTTTAGGGGCAACCATGCACATACACCCCATTGGGAGAGCCTCTTGATGCAATCTTTTAAAAATTGGCCAAAGATAACCTTATTCGGTACCCACAAACACAACCTTTGGAGCCCAATTAGTCTAGAGCATCCATATACAAGGATGATGAGTACTATAAATTCCATCATGTCAAAGGACACACTACCCTTAAATGAATGCAGCTCAAGGATTATGTCTAGGATCTCATTGACCAGAAGGAAATCATAATGGGGGCACAAACTTCACCTAATGCAAGATTAATGATGTATCAAAATGCTTTCCCTCCTCATAACATAAACCTAGGAAAAGCACCAACAAACCCTCCTATCAAGAAACCAAATGATACTCAAGGAAAACAAGGAGATAACCAAGAAAAGTCTCAGAATTATACCTCAGCATATTTAGACTATGGAAGCCTTATCGGTTGCATATCATAGGTTGAGCCATCCATCAACATCATTAACATTAAGGGCCCAGATACCCAATGTGCAATTGCTACTCACCAAACTTGACTCAATATAGCTAGCCAACCTATTTTTACACCATCAAGACCACCTCCATCTAGAGCATCTCCATTAGAATGATCCTAATTAGGGCCACAATATAACATCTTCAAACACCTTGGAAACACACTGGCCTAGATCTCCATTTCGGATCTCTTATGAACAAGCCCACTTTATCAAGAGATCCTTGACAGTACTCTACATGAGTCACACATCCCCTCCAACATAAATGCAACTGAGTTTCACAACTTGGTTGGCCATCTTTTTGCATCATGTGCCTTATCCTTCAAAACTACTAATATAACAGTAGTCGAACCAGGTTATATCCTTCCACTTTGCATAACTGTCATCATTTTCGACTTTGCAGTTAAATGAGTCATGGTAGATAATGGATTGGCTTTAAATATATATACTCTAAAGTTCACCAAACAAGAAAATACATTGAAGAAAATATCATTAATGAAGTGATCACCATCAAGGCATATGACAATTTGGAGCGCACCACTAAAGGAACCATCTTGCTCCCTCTTAGAGTTGGCCTAGCCACTCAACAAACACTTTGCCATGTAGTTGATCTTAACTTTCCATACAACATCCTCCTTAATCACCCATGGATTCATGCTATGAAGGTCGTTCCATCCACATATCATCAGTGTATCAATTTTTTGCATAATGGCACTGAGATAACCATCCATGCAGATCTTGAACCCTTTGCTTATTGCAATGCGATTGAAGCTTCATACACCAATCATTGTCCTGAGATTGAAGTTGGCAACACCACGGCTAGTTCCTCTGGCACCTTCCATGATCCAAACACCATTTTAGCCTCCACTCTTTCCATGGTTAAGATCAACTACCAAGGTTGTGGTGAGTATAGTCTTACAGATGCTTTTGTTGTCAGCATTGTACCACTTGATCCCCATACTCAAGGATGCTTGACACATGAATGGCCTAGATCAGAAACCACCTCTTGACTCCAACAAATGGCCCCTAAAACATTTATTAGCAAGGGTATCCTTGATGGAGAGGAAAATGCACTATACATTAGCACATGGCTATACAAGGAGCCACCTCCTAAAAGTGATGCACTTCTTCATAACTTTAAATAGAAATATCCCTGGTTACATCACTTGGCCATGGAGCAATGGGATTATCAAGGAGGTGGTTTGGGCTATTTGGAATCAGGTATAAAAAAACCTATAGAGGCACACCAAGGACAAAAAACCAAAGGCTTAGGCTACAAACTCCCTACAACTAGGGGCACTACAACGAAAGGCCACAACCTCATGAATATCCAAAACAATCTTGTTGAGGTCGAGGACATTCTTGAGGAACTTGAAAAGAAAGCCTAAGATGATATATTCTTTGAAAAAATAATCCTAGGAGCCTCTGTGCTCTACCAACTATCCTTGAATCTCATAGACTAGCCTCTTGCTTGTTGGAGTTGATGAAATCCAACTCTAAAGATGCCCAAGATCACCTACATGCAAAAACCTATCAAAGGGAAGCCAAGGAAGGAAGAGCATGGAGCAAGGGAAAAACTCTAAATAGACATGAGAGATAAAATATGCAAACACAAGAGAAATATGTATTTACAATATGCTATATGAGTTGTAAAATATAATGAGGGAGAGACCGATTATAAAGGCCTCAAGGAATCTCCTAGAACAAGCTAGAAGACACTAGGAGATAAGTGTGACAACTAAGAACACATCCACATAAGGTGGAAAGTCCTCGAACAAGGTGAGAGGATAAGTATGACTTAGGAGAGAATAAACTCCCATATTGTCAACAACTTATAACAAACTCCTAGACTAAAATAAATAAATGAAATGCATTTACCTAAGTAAGCTTAAGAAAATAGAATAAATAATTAGTAAATTAATTATTTACTCTAACACCCCCCCTTAAGTGAAACTTAGGGAAATACCTTAAGCTCACAAAACTAAGATGAAATGCAGAATGAGTCTCGACTGAAAAGCACCTTTTGAATCCAATGGCAGTGTTCGTTTGACCCCAAAGTGCTCCAAAAAATTGCTCTAACCCTGATTTGAAGAAAAATGCACAAAAAAACTAGGGTTTGTGACTCCAAATTATGGCTTCAAAAATCCTTCGAACAAGAAGTAGCAGGGAGGCTCTGATACCATGTTAGAGTTGATGAAATCCAACTTTGAAGATGCCCAAGATCACCTGCATGCAAAACCTGTCAAAGGGAAGCCAAGGAAGGAAGAGCGCGGAGCAAGGGAAAAACCCTAAATGGACATGAGAGATAAAATATGAAAACACAAGAAAAATATGTATTTACAATATGCTATATGAGTTGTGAAATGCAATGAGGGAGAGACCACTTATAAAGGCCTCAAGGAATCTCCTAGAACAAGCTAGAAGACACTAGGAGATAAGTGTGACAACTAAGCATACATCAACATAAGGTGGAAACTCTTCAAACAAGGTGAGAGGATAAGTATGACTTAGGAGAGAACAAACTCCCGTATTGTCAACAACTTATAACAAACTCCTAGACTACAACAAATAAATGAAATGAATTTACCTAAATAAGCTTAAGTAAATAGAATAAATAATTAGTAAATTAATTATTTACTCTAACATTGCTCACCCCAAACTCATAGATTGGGACCAACCAAGTGTCATTCATGTTAATGAATTCTCTACTGAGCATGTGCTCCTTAAATTCATGGGGACAAAAATACCACATAAATGTCTACCACCACCATCGACATATGTCTACAAGCTGGATCCTGCAGGTTACTTCAAGGAGGAGGAAATTTCCAATTGCAAAAATAAAATAAAAAAGGAAACAAAAAAGAAAAAAAAGAAAAGGAAAAATGTCCTCTGGTGAAAACTCCTCTGGAGCACCATTGGATGACTCAAAAAAATTAAATAAAAATAAAGGACATATCTAATGGTGAAAACCTCTCTAATGTGCCTAAAGATGAAGATTTCATCTTTCCCCTACAAGAGCATAGACCTCCTATATCTTTAGTTTTGACAGAAGAAACTTGGCCAGTAAATATCAGTTTGATAGAGACACCACATATCACATGCATCATAGAATCTCTACCACCTGAGCAGATAGATCTCCTCATTAAGGTCCTCCACAAAAATGTGGGTCATTTTGCATGGTCATATCAAGATATGTTGGCGTTGGACCCCAAGCTAGTGGTGCATCATTTTGTTGTAGATCCAGGGGCCAAGCCGATCAAGTAGAAACTCCGTAAAATGCACCCCAAGGTGGCTTTATTAGCAAAAGAAAAGCTAGAAAAATTACTAGAGGCCAAAATCATTCACCCAATAGATTATTCTGAATAGATTTCTAATATAGTACCTATTACCAAGCCTTCTAGTGATATAAAAATCTGCACCGATTTTAGGGATCTTAATAAAGCTTGTCTAAAGGATGACTTTCCATTACCAAATATCAACATGATTTTGGATCTCATTGTAGGTCATGAAATCTTGTCACTAATGGATGGTTTCTCTAGATATAATTAGATTCATAGAGTAGAGGAAGATCAACATAAGATGGCATTCACTAGACCTTAGGGCACATTCTGCTACAACATTGATGTCATTTGGGCTAAAGAACACTGAGGCAACCTATCAGCGCACCATGATGGTCATCTTCCATGACCTAATCCATAAGATTCTTGAGGATTGCATGGATGATATTTTAGTCAAGTCCCTTAATGCTCTTGATCACTTATCTCATCTCGAGGAACTATTTGATCGATTGGCTAAATATCATCTCATGCTTAATCCTAAGAAATGTGTCTTCACCATCACCTCAGGAAAGCTCTTGGGATTCATTATATCATGATGAGGTATCAAGATTGACCCTAAAAAGGTCAAAGCCATCATGGATATGGCTTTTCCTAGGACACTCAGACACCTTCGTTCTCTATAGGGAAAACTCCAATCAGTTAGACGGTTCATTTCCTAGCTTGCTGATAAATGTCAACCATTCACACACCTGCTCAAGAAGGGTTAGAACTTTAGATGGGACCCTTCTTGCTAGCATAACTTTGAGATCATCAATGAATACTTGGCTAATCTACCTATTTTGGTTCCTCTAGTTGATGGGTATCCACTCATATTGTACATCACAACTACTCCCATAGCATTATGTTCTCTTCTAGTGCAACTTGATGATGTAGGAAAGGAAAGGGCTATTTATTACAACAGCCAAACATTAGTTGGATATGAGCTCAACTACATGCCAATGGAGAAGGCTTGCTTAGCAGTGATATTTTCCACCCACAAGCTATGCCATTACATGTTGAGTCATACTGTGTAGCTAATCTCAAAAATTGATTCATTGAAATATATGGTCTCTCACACAGTACTCAGAGGATGCCTGGAAAAATGGGTTATGCTTCTCAGTGAGTTTGACATCATGTATATTGACAAAAAGGCCATCAAAGGCCAGGCTATTGTAGGTCACTTGGTAGATGCACCCTTGGTTGTAGACCACCCCCTTATTATGGAGTTCCCAAATGAACATCTTTTTTTGATGGAAGAACAACCATCCTGGAAGCTATATTTTGATGGCTCCTATACTCTTGGTCATACCTCAAGGTGATTATATTCCTAAATCTTTCAAGCTACAGTTTTAGTGTACCAATAACCTTGCAGAGTATGAAGCCCTTGTTGCAGGGCTCAAAATCACCATTAAATGGAATATCCTGGAGCTACAAGTCTACGGTGATTCTCAACTTATCATAAAACAAGCCTTGAATGAATATCAATCTAAGGATGACAAGCTACTACCTTACAAGGAATTGGTTGATCAATTAAATGATCATTTTACTCAACTCTAGTTCATACAGGTACCTAAACTCCAAAATAAAGTAGTAGATGACATGGCTACTATTGGTTCTCTCTTGGACATACTGCACGAAGCTATGTAATATGAATTCTTGGTTGAGTATTGTATGAACGTGCATATGAGAATGATGAATCAACATAGGTCTGCATCTTGGTTGGTCCCCAGTCCCCATGGCACCACAAAATTCATGCTTAACTGCTAAATGGTATCATATCTCCTCACCTCACATGAACCCAATGCCAAAACTTATTCGTAGAGCTTCCTGTTACACTATCATTACCCAAACCCTATATTTTCGTGGTTATTATGATACTCTCTCTTGATGTTTAGATCAAAATGAGGCTACAATGGCTCTCAAGGAGGTACACACTAGACTTTGTAGTGCTCACATGAGTAGGATAGTGCTAGAAAAATATCTCCTTCGGGCTGGTTATTATTGGCCTATTCTAGAGCATGATGCATGTGAGTTTGTGAAATGATGTTTACCCTATCAACAACATGCTAATCTAATCTAGGCCCCAGCTCAAGATCTATACCCTATAGCGCCACCATGGCCTTTTGCCTACTGGGGGTTTGATCTTTTTGGTCTTATTGCACCATTTTCTTTAGAACTACACAAATGGATAATCACTGCCACTGATTATTTCACTAAGTGGGTCAAAGTAGTTCCCCTTGTCATTGCAATGAGAGTTTAGGTGTCCAAGTTTATCGTATATCATATCATATGTTTCTTTGGCATCCTAGCTACCATTTTCACTAACCATGGAGGTAATTTTGAAAACCTAAATATGGAGGAATTGTGCACTTCCCTTCACATCCATCACTACTTCTCTAGCTCATATTTTACACAAGGTAATAGTCAAGTGGAGGCAACTAATAAAACCCTACTTAAAATCCTAAAGAAAGTTGTTAATGATTCCAGTCATGAATGGCATTTGCAAATCAATCCTACCCCATGGGCATACTGCACCTCATTCCATACATCCACTGGCACAACTCCATACTCCTTGGTTTGTGGTGCCAAAGAAGTCTTACCTATTTAGGTTGAACTCCCATCCCTCCACATTTCTTTACAGGGTTAGATATCTGATAAAGAGTATAGAATGGCTCGACTTACTCAGCTTGATTTACTTGATGAGAAAAGGAAACAGGCCTACAACCACCTCATGGTCTACCAGAATTGCCTCAAGCACAATTTCAACTTGAAAGTTCATCCACACAATTTTCAAGAAGGTGACATGATCCTCAAAGAAAATATGAAGGTTTAGACTAACAGAGAAAAGAAAGGCAAGTTCAAGCCCACATGGCTTGGTCCTTATGTGGTCACAACATCTTTTGGCTCTGAAGCCTATCAGCTATCTACACTTGAAGGTGAAGTCCTAAATGATCCTACCAAAATCATTCACCTTAAGAAATTCTATGCCTAAGACCAAGATTCTCAATTAAAAAATAGGTAAGGCAAAATAAGCATCCAATGGTGAAAACTTGGCAATTCAAGTGCCTTGGATAGGTCCCTAGTGAAAACCTAGCAAATAGGTGCTAGGTGTACTTAAGCCTTTTTATTATTTATCATTAACACTTTTCTCCCACATCATCACCCCATCTCACATCACCCCTCTCCCCATTTTTCCAAGGTGTTCCTTATGATTTTACTATTCACACTCCCATTGTGCCTTGTAACATCACCTTTCAACATTCCACGCTTTACAACATCCCACCTAACCCCTATATTATAGCATCTCAAGTATCATTCTCAATGTACCCTACCATTGTACTCTACCACATGTGTCTTATCAATTTTTTTCATAATTGCACTTTACATATCACCCCCCCATATCAATACTTGCATTATAATAGTGATATCTCCTCATCCTGAGCTTTCCCCTATCATGTACATCCTTAATGCCATATTTTATTATATGTTCTCGAGTTTCCTATCATTGTATAGTCATGCTTGTACATCTTATCTAGTTCTTGTTGTGACACCTTGTGCCCCTAGCTTGTCAATAGCCCATCAGTTGATCTCTTTAGGAAAAGGTTACTTTTTCACACTTTTGTTCTTTCTTTGCAAAATCAATTGTTTTTGTATGTTTTGATTGATCACTTCTACATATCTTTCATTGTTTCCTCCTCATGATCACCATGATCATTTCATATCATGGTGTGTTTTGATTGGGGCAACTTAGGGGTATGGTTTTGATCACAGTCTTTTTCTACTTGTGAGTTAGTCAGATATGACCCTTGCATAGTCGAAAAGTATGATCACTTGTGGTTACATGGTGCACTTGGGAAATATCATTTTCTTGTGGGTTACCTAGTATCATTTCCACTATGATTCTTCTGGGATTCATGTGTGATGCTGGGGCAATCCTTGCATGTTTGTTTTGTGTCAGTCCTATGTAATATTGGGGAAAAGGCCTTGATGTTCTTGGTAACCTTAGAAGATCCCTAATATTCCTATATCAAATAAAGTGCTCACACTACATAGTGGTACTTCCTCATGAAGTATCCTGTGCTCAAGCTTCTGATACACCTCACATTTATTTTCAAAACCCCTTGTATCCTCGTCCTTTTCAGCACCTCTCTCCCTCAAATTTTAGCTTTTGCCACTATTAGATTCTTTTGATTCAAACCATCAAATATTAACTCTTGTTCATTATCACAGCTCCTCATCCCTAAGTTACTATTTCACCACCATCATGATGTGATCCCTATCATAAGTTACTATCCTAGCTCTAATCTTTGCTATCCTCCTGACTACAAGTTTGTTGGTCACTCATTTTCCAACATCATTCTCCTTAGAGTCAATATCTCCTATGTTCACTTTTCATATCATAGAACACTATCATAAGTCAAGCATTGGTTATCCTATTCCACCATCATCGTTTGTCTTGCATCTCCTAGAATCTAGTATTTTGTATTATCATAGCTTGTATCCTTTATCATATCTTAGAATATCCCAACATTCAGTCTTTTATGTGTTATTCTCCCATGCTTATCATAATTTTCTAACATATCTTTTAGTTTGTGTTCTTTTTAGCATATCATAAATTTATTGCTCTCTCTCTTAGTTTGCTTAAACTTTAGCATTGTAGTTCATCATTAGCTTGTAATTCTTTTTTAGTGTTGTCATCTATCATTAGATTAGGTTTTATTTTACCATTTTAATTCATCATTAGATTATAATTCATTTTAGCATTTTAGTTCATCATTTAATTGTAATTCATTTTAGCATTATTGTTCATCATTAAGTTGTAATTCATTTTAGCATTATAGTTCATCATTTAATAGTTCATAATTAAGTTGTAATTCATTTTAGCATCATACTTCATCATTTAATAGTCATCATTAAGTTGTAATTCATTTTAAACTTGTATTTCCATCTTTTATTTTGTGATTCATTTTTAAATATTTCATTCATCTTTAGTTTGTGTTAACATATCCTAAATCTCATGACATTATGTTCATTTTCCATATCATAAATCTATTGTTTATCCTTTAGTTGGTGATTCACTTTACATTTGTCACTTATCTTTGCGTTTGTACTTATCATCATACAATAGCATATCAAATACTATCAAAATAAATCACATTATCCAAGATCACATCACATCTATCATAAGCTGCATCACATCATTAGGATCATATCAAAACATATCACACCACATAACATCTATCATACAACAAATCACATCATATCATATCCTTACGATCATATAAAATCACATCAAAAACACATCACATCATATATACACTCTCATAAAAAATCACATCCTGCATCAAAAAAAAAACTATTAGCAAAATCATAAATCCAACACATATCCCATCCTACATCACAAACCATCAGTAATGTCATCAAACATCACATCCTACATATCACACATATCAGTCTAAACATACATCATCAATAATGCTCATGTCATTAGAAGTCCATAACACACACACACACACACACACACACACACACACACATAATCCCCTCCATAATGAATCAATCAATGAATGAAAGAATACAATCCATCAAAGTCCCATATACAATGTCCATATCATGCAATGGGTCAGTGTTGGCACAAAATATACATGTATCTCAAAACTACTGATCTATACAAAATACTCATCATGCAAAACATCTAGCATATCACTAGTCACTGATCTGACTCCTCTGACTCCTCCTTTGTATCCCCCCTACCCCTAGTGCTACTGATGGTGGAGGTGGTGGCCTCATCAATCCCCCTCCTATCCTTGAACTCTCTGCCTCATCCCTCCTCCCCCTCATCCCCGTCCCCTGCCTTTGGCTCTGTCGTGTCCTATGACTATGCTTAGTATGTTGAGACCCACCTGTACTCTCCCCTCCAGTGCTCCACCCACTATACCCTCCTTCCTACATCCCTATATGTGTACCAGCTATTCTTGACCATGTTGGCCATCTACAGTGTTCTATATGGTTTTCTAAGATGACTACATGGTACCTACCCTGGTAGAATCCTACCCCCTCTCTCAGATCCTCTACCTTGGCCCTCTCAGCTCATCCAACCCTCCACCCATCAGCACCTGTGCTCTTAGGGTTGCCACCTTCACCACTAGTCAATCATAATCCTGCTATAGGGCATCTAACCTTGCCTATACCACTTGCCTCTCCAAGCTCACCATATCCAACATACCCTCCATCCACCCCACCTCTGTTTGCAGCCTCCCCACCTCAATACCTCCCATATCAGCCTGCCCCTATGCTACATCTCGTTGCATACCATAGCTGATCTCACTCTCTACAGAGTTGATCTCACTCCTACTATGTATCATAGGGTAGCTAGCTCATGATGTCATGTGCCTGCTATATGGAGGCATATCAAGCTACCCATCCATCATCCCCACCCCTTATAGATGAGCCTCCTCCATCACCTCCTACTAGCCTTCATGGCTCCTGCTCCCACTCCCCTTACAACCTACTCTCCTCCACTCTCTCCTCTCCACCTCTCGCTAGCTCTACCCTCCTCTCCTTTGCTCCCTCATCTCCTCCTCCCTCTAGTTGAGCTCCTCTCTCCTACCTCCATACCCTCCATCTTTGTTAAGTTGTCCCCTCCTCTTGAGTAATCATCTCTACCCATTGTTGTAGCCCTCTGGCTACATATCTCCCCTACCTCACCACTTGAGCTAACTCTCCCACCACCACTACTACCCATGTCACCTATGCTAGGCCTACTAGTCTCAACCATTGAAACGTGTCTCAGTACTTCTAAGTGGAGCCTGCATATGCTGCCCTATTGAACTTGTCCCACCGCTGTGGCTCTAGCTCCAACCATGCCCTTAGTAAACCCTCTCTTCATAAGGCTAGCTTGTACATAGACACTGGCTTGTGTGTCACCTATTGATACTATTTCAGCTCCCTTAGAGCCATCTTCCACCATCCAAAGTGTCGAAGCACCTTGTTTGGCCTATAATACTCTGCAATGTATGCCCATCACTCAAACACAAAGCATGGGGATATGATGTATGGTAGCTGCTCCTCCTCCTCCGCCCATGGCCCCAAGCCCATGTATGGCCTCCATACTAGTGTCACCACATCATCTAGCATGACTCTCCAATAATCCACCACATCTATATGGTGGTAGGTTGGTAGCTCTTCCCAACTATAAGCAACTGGCCGCTTTGCTTGCCTGTCCCTCCGACCAAGCAGCTTGAGCACTACAATGTGCTCCCATGCCCATACTTGTAAGAGAGTGAGGAACCCTATGCTCCTCCCCTAATGGCCAACACCTTGGTAAACTATATGATTTAAGTCCCTATATAACTCTGCTAGCATCAATGACCCCCATGCTGTTGGGACTCTTGAATCCACTATCTACATCACCACTGGTATCAGTGCCAAGGTCACTCTTGTCCCACCTATATCTAAAGTGATGTAGCTAAAGACAAGCCCCAACACATAGAAGTACACCCACCTCTCTAGGGCCACACAATCCAAGTGCTCATCCAATGAAAACTACACTCGCCAAATCCAGTACTCCACTCTAGGCCCAACCAATCCCTATACCACAACCTCCCTCATCATCTCCCTAGTTGCCATCATAGACATCCCTCATACTGGTAGTCTAAATATTTGATACACATCCTCTAATGTCATGGTCATCTCTTTGATAGGCAAATGAAAGGTCACAATCTCATTATACCACCACTCGCATAAGGTTGTAACCATCACCATGTAGGTGTGTGTGAGGCAACCACACTAGATAGTTGAGTTTGATGGCCTTGATCCTCCCCCAATCTATGGGTGTCAACATCTCTCTTCCACATAGTATTGTCACTCATTGCTTGTGTGATACCAAAGCATGCATCAACCACTGAACACCACAAAACCCACTCAAATGTCAATATTCATTCTCAGATTTTACCTACCCTAGCTTCCCACCCTCATTTTACCTAACCCTAATCTTTTTCTAAGTTTTTTTTTCAAAAATCGCATTCTTGTGAAACACATTCCCACAAACCCTGACCCTCACATACCTGTAGATATATGTTCCCATGAGATCACACCATTAATTGTCCCTATCCTAGCCATTTGACTCGTGTTCTCGCGAATGCATTCTCATGATAGTAAACTCTCACGTTCCCACAGGATCATAGATTTGACTTTCCTTCCCCTCCCAATTTGACTTGCGTTCCTACAAACATGTACCCATGCACCTAGAATCTTGTGTTCTCATGGATATATCTTCCTACTAGATCATGGCTTTGACTCTTGCCCACCCTTGACCTATTCACCACATTCCTACATGTGCATTCCCGTGCTAGCTTAATGTGGCATTCCTATGGACCCTTGTTCATGTGAGATCATGTTTTTCCCCTTTCCTCCCATAGTCAACCCACCCCTATCCCCGCGTTGACCCCTCTTGCTATGGAATTGCATTCTCGCAGAATTATTCACGTTCTTTCTGGCAGGAATGCAATCCCATCGAGTTACCTACAATCTCGTGTAAAATCCCCTCTTGAGATCGCAATCTTGAAAAAATTTAATCAAATAATGAAATTTCCCTCTAACTAAGTTATTTTTGTAGGATCACGATCCTGTCAATCTCACACACATTCCCACCTGATCCATGTCTATGGGATTACGTTTCCACTTTCGCAGGAATGCTCTAACTAATGCAAAAATAAAAAATTACAAAGAGGTTTTTGACCCTATCGATCGATCAGGTGTCTGTTGTACTCGTACTCATCACACTACATCATCTCAATGCTTTGGTCATCCCATTGCTACAATCATAAACTCCACCTCAGAGCTCTTGGTAGCTATATCTCCTCATCAATCTGAAAGAAAATGACCCCTTCTAGCTCTCTTCTAGCCACTTATAAGCCCCCTCAGTGCCCTAGCTACCTTTATAGGTCCTTCAATGATCCCCCTTTTGACCATCACCCTTCTTTTTCCTCTCCTTTTTTCTCCTTTTTACCTATTTTTCCCTCTTCCATGTCCTCTTGGCCCTCACTAGCTTAATGAAAATTTTCAAGAAGCCGTCGTGCCTCATTTTCTTTCCCTGCCACCTTCTTGAAGGGGCATCATATAGTCCATTCTCTCCTCTTCTACTCAAAACTAGGGCAACCATGTTTCTTTAAAAAGTCTTCTTTGCGTCATTGATATTTGAACTTCTTTGAAATAATATTGTTTCAACACTATGTCAAAGAGGGGCAAAATGTAGACACCTAAATCTGATTACATCACTAGGTAATCATATTTAGTCATCTCTTAGGACAGTATTGATTAAATATTTATTATTTAATTAATTAATCGTCATCCCCTAGTTAATTAATTAATTTAATTAACTATAGTCCAATTGATAAAATCAAATGATCACCTAAAATCAATTTATAAATTAAATCCCTATTCCTCTATTAAATTGAATAAATCCTCAAATCTATTCAATTTAATTCCATATTCCCATTTTATTGAATAAATCATTTAATGAAATACCTAAAATCCTAAAAGCCTTTCTAAACCCTATCCTAACCTCTAATCCAACCCCTTCACCCATACTAACCTCACTTAGCCACCTAACAAACCCATCCAATCAAAGCTAAGCTACTTGCCCTCCTAACCCCCTTTCTAAGCTAATCCTAATCCCCCTCCTAAGCATGTGCAAGACTTTAAGCAAGGGTTAAGACTTTCTAACCCAAGCTAATGTCAAAATATCTCTTACATCTCTTACATCCCCCTTTATGACTCTTACAAAGCATTTATGGAGCCCTTATCTCTTGAGCCTCCTTTGTTGACCATCCACCTTGCCTTCCCTTCATCCAATCATCCTCTGTCATGTGTCACCTCCCTAGTGGTGCTAAAAAAGCACAATCCATGTGCTCTCTTCTCCTTGCATCCTAGCCCTCCCTCACCATATTATCATCTTTGCATCTTGACCATCCACCTCTCTACCCCTTGGCCTATAAAGGGAACCCTCTCCCTTCACAAAATCATCCACCTTTTATGCAAAGTTATAATGCTATTTTAATAGCTTAGAAACTACCATAATACCATTATAATGTTGAAATACCTCCATGACTCCATTGTTTGAAACCATCCTTCATGCACTCCATCCATCCACTTGAAGCTTGTGCATACTTGTGAGCATACATATCTTGATCAGGGACAAATCCTTTGTGTCATGTGTTATACCATTAGGAGCCTACCATTCTTGGTTTGCTTCCTTTTGTGGTGATAACCCTCGGTCTTATCTTAAGTGTTAGCTCGTTTAGTATTGTTAATGCTTTCATTTAATAGTTAGTATTCATCTTACAATACTAGATAATAGGTGATACAAAAGTAGTCTATGTTTCTATGAAGGATGATTCAAAGGAAGAAAGATATGAAAATGAAAAATCCCTTATTTCTGAAGTTAATAAGATTGATACATAGATTGTTGATAGTGGTTGTTCACATCATATGATTGGTGATGCTAACAAGTTTTAAAACATAGAAGAGTATAATGGAGGACATGTTAGACTAGTTAATGATGCTTCATTTTTTGTCAAAGGAAAGGATCCATTATGTTGAATGAAAAGATTGATGGTAATGATGTTCCATGTTTTGTCAAACAATTCTCTTCTTTTGTGCCAAGAAACAGTCGCCCAGTTAGAGCCCATGTTAGTGCCTATATAGGCCGTAATTTCAAAATTTTAAAAATGTGAGTCTTCCCCATCTCAATACTTTCTTGAGCTTTATATTTTAGTTCATCTCAGGTCTCAAACCTATTTGAACTAAGTTCAAAGTGGTTCAAGCAGGTTCAAATGGTTTATTTTGATTTATGATGGTTCACAAGGTTCAATTTGATACAAAAAAGTTCATCAAATTCAACCAAGATACAATTAGTTTAATGGTACAAATGGGTTCAATAAATTCAGGCTAGTTCAAACTAGTTTGATAGTTCAATAGGTCAAAGGTTCAACAAGTTCACTAGTTCAAGGTTTCTTGTGATTTCACTTCAAATTTCAAGTTCAAGAGTTCAATATGTAGCTCTATAACTTAGAGGTTTGAATTTCAATAAATTGGTCATCATATTCAAAGTAAAATATGCCCAACATGTAGGTTTAGTGGGAAAGTTCATGGTGCAAAATGGTTCAAGGAAGCTTATATTTCATTTGGTTTATTTCAAATGAGTTCATAAATATGGGAATGTGATAACTCATAATTAATTTTCAAGTTAGTCAGTCCAAAGTAATAAGAAAGATGCTTTGATAAAGTAAAAAATAATTATGGTATCTTCTGATTATTCATAATGGTAAGATTATTATCATGTGTCATGAGGCAACAGAAAAGAGGAAGTGTTTGGTATCATGAAAATGGAGGAAAAGTTTGTATCTGTAAAGGAAGATACGAGCTCAAGATGATCTAACTTTATTTGAAAATGTTGGAGGTGAGAAAGATAATTTTGTTGATGTTCTTACCACCATGGAATCATAAATAGAAGTAGACTATGAGTGGAAAAATGAGCAGAAGCATTAACTGGAACAACAATCCAATTTCATATGCAGATTTTACAATGAAACATTATAACATACACCTCTAATTGATTGCAAATCAAATGTTCAATAAGTTTCTTAACCTCTAATGGCCAATGGCTGGGAATTTTTCTTGAGCAAATTAGGTTTTCTGACAATTGTATAGACCCTCACATAGTGCTCTATAAGTGTTGACTAAAGCATAATTTTTCAAATCACTCTAGTGAGAACTTGGAGAACTGGGATTGAGACAACATGCATAAAAATAAAAAATATCCAATAGTGGGATAAAAACTCATGCCCCCTACAATCAAACTTTTTTTTTTGACAAAAGTATTTTGAATCCACTCGAAAATTCTTTTTGCTAGTTGTTTAAAAGAGACTCTGTTGTGTCATCATAATATGTGTCATATGAATTTCAAAAAGGAATGTCATACATATTTTTTATCATGTGGGGTAAGTTTATCATCATAACTGGTGTTGCACAATCGAGTTAATCAAGTGTCACCTATCCAAAGAGATATTAATGCATTATTTTCCTTAAAATTTAAGGAGTGGTTATTGGAAATTCAAAGGGAAATGATGAATGGGAAGAATGTTATTTCAAACTAATAATATTTTCCAAGAAGTGTTAGTTATCATAACTGAAAAAGAAACATGAACAAAGAGTTTTTAGGAATTCTCTATTAAAGGAAATTTTGGTATAGGAAAGTGGGGGTTAGATGTTAGATAAAAATATGTAGGTTAATAGTAATTTTAACTAGAGACATTTTTTTGGTTTTCATGGAAGGAAAGTGTGGTAATGTGAATGTTTATTTTGAGACTTTGAGCTTGAAGACATATAATATATGTATCTATCAATATGTAGCATGGTTTAAAACTATTTGTTTGAACTTTGATATAATGGTTACTTTGTGAATTTTTATATTAGTTGCTTTGTGATATTGATTGTTGATTATCTCAAGTTATCATTCTTTCAATGTTTTATTTAATATCTTTGAACTCTCTTTGTTTTTCAAGCATTGTGTGATTTGATAAAACTTTTTTTTTCTTAATTTACTTGAGCTCTTTGTAACTTCTAAATTTTTCCTCCATGCCTAAGAGTATGTGAGAGATCCTTAACTACTTTCTAGAAAAAGTACAGATGTATGCACTTTAAAGATATAAATTCATTGAAAATCTATTAAGAGGGAGTTGCACCTCTTAAAATTTAGAGGGAAACGATTAGCATACAATATCCAACTATTGTGAACATTTATTATTTCCCAAATAAGGGCATAAGAATGTTATTTCAAATTCATAAAAGAGAGACAAATTAGTTCGCCAATAAATTTTTGGTGACTTTGTTGGGGAATTGAAAATGAAGATTAGTGTGAGATTAGATATCCTCGGTTATCCTTCATTCATGAAAAGTTGGTGATTGTATTTTTCATTTGCAAAATTTGTGATAAAAGAGTTTTGGGTGTATTTTATGCCTTCAACTATAGCACAACCATGGGGAGCTCATTTTGGGCACTTTTCCTTGCCTCAATAGTCATCCTTACCCAAGGGGTCAAGGGAACTTGTTCCTAAATTTGCCAGAGATAAAACATGTGAAGTAGATGACCACATCAAATTAGTTACAGTCGTCTGTGAGATTCTTGCTGTGCAAGAAGAAAATATCTTTATTAGGCTTTTTTTTGGGAGACAAATATGTTCACCAACACATTGATGGTAGGGTAAAAGCACAGGTTTGTGTCACTAATTAGGATACCAAAACATGTTTTAGTCAAGTCTCATTTCTTTATCAAAACTCAATTTTTTCAAAAACTAAAATCTTAGGTTCAATATCATCATTATATAAATTTCTAAGTGTTTTGATTAGTTATAATATGTTATAACTTCAAAATATCATAATATGATATTTTAAAATTTTAGAAGATTCTCCCTCAAAAAAGGAAAAAAATAGTAAATCATATCAAAAAAAATTTAAAATTATATTTATCCTTGAAGGGGAGAGTCCTCTTCATGAATATGTAATATTTTTTCAAGGTGTAGATTTGATAAGTAAGTTTTGATAGGTGGAAAAAACTATTGGATTCTGATAAGGTCAAGCTTGAGTACTTATAACAAAGAAAATCTACATCAAAAATAATTATTTCTTTTTTTGTTCCCTAGCTATACATGTCATCTATAAGATATTTTCAAATCAGAACAAAAAAAGATGATTTGCATAAACTTGTTTGATGGGAACCACACCCTATATATTTTATAGTTAAAAAAGGAACTTAAATTATTTTTTAAAGTATAGGCATAAAATTCATCCAATTCTACACATTTCATCAATTAATATCATCTTCAAAGGCTAAACACAAATACTATTTTTTTTTGTCATTAATGTTGAAGTGTCGCATTTTGATATCTCTTTTCTTAATAAAAGGTGACATAGGTTTGTGCTTTTACCCAATAACAGATACAACATATACTATAATCGGCTTGATATCTTGCACAAGTCTATTCAACATTTAATAGAAATAAAATGTGTCTACTCTTGTCTTCACCTTACATGTCCAATTCTATATTTCTTTATAGATTCTCCCCCTTTCACTACACTTAATATATAAATCGATGAGGCCTCACCCAATCTACCCTAATATAGATGACATATTTTCATTATGATACTTCTAATTCAATGTTTTGATAAACTTTTGAGACTATAGGGTTATGTCATTTTAATATCTGCATTTTGATGATCCACACTTATCTCTGCACATTAGGACCTAAATGATATATTTAATGATTTCATTCATATTCTAATCTATTGCAAATGCTTTGATAGAAACTGAATTGTAGAAATGCTTGTAATGTGAAATTGTAATGTTTAAGTAGAAATTAGAGTTAAAGGATAGATTGTGATATGCACTAGGACCTAATTCACATGCCTATGGACTCAAGTCATGGATTCAATATTTTGTTACTATGATAGAAAATAGATTATGAAGTTATTTAGAATATTAAATTGATCATGTTAAGTAAAGTTTAAAATTGATAAGAAGAATTTGATATTTGAATGCTTTGAATTTTTTATGTGAAAATGATTAGAAAAAGTAAGTTAATTGGAAATAATGAAGTATGAAACCCTAATATTTGAATGTGATAATGATTTATTGTACATATTTAGATATTGCTTACATGATTTTCTTGGACAACTAATGATTAAGTTTAGTGTGTAGGAATTTAACCATGGGATTTAATAGGGAACCAAAGCTCAAACCACTATAAACATGACATAGCCAAGGTTGAATTGATAGAATGATTTGGACCTCATTGTAATGTGTTTTATTTCATAATGTGAATGATATGTGTGGAAAAGTTGAATTCATGTATTATTGGAGACAAGTCACTTTAAATGTAATTTGTTGTTTTCTGTAACTTGACACTTGTATTGTCCATGTGTTGATGACTTGTCATTTAGGGTGTTGGGAAAAAGTCACCTAACCTAAACCTAACCCAATGCAGTACCTATGTTAACCCCTTTTGGTAGAGTGTTAGAAGAAGTCTCCATTAAGGGAAATTCGAATTCTGAGTTCCCATTAACTTTTAAGGATCCAAAAGTAGTCCTAGGGGGGTTTTCTTGGTGAAAAATAAGTGCTCTCATGATAGTTATATTAGTTGGGGGTCTAAATTTAACCTTTAGTAGGCCTAGATGACGTTGGGAACCCTCAAAACAAGTCATTTTCATAGAATTTCGAAATTCAAGAGTTCACATATTTTCTCCCACTTGGTCAATGTTACAATTTTAGAAAGGGGCAAGGATGTAAGAAAATGGAGGCTTCTTGTTTGGGCCATTTTAGCTAAGTCAAAAGTTAGAGGCTTTTTAGAGGGCTTGGGGGGGAGCGAGAATTAATGATTATCTATCCACTCTCTTATTTTAGAGACTCTTAGGGTTTGGAAGCTTGGAGGGAGCTCTTCTAACACATTTAATTTCCATCTTGCAAAAGAATTCAAGGTTGGAATTTCTTGCCATGTAGTTATTTTCTTCCATTTTGAAAATGAATCATGGTATTGCATTAATGAGCATGTAGGAAGTGAGAATTCTATTGAAAGAAAAATGTGTGGTATCATCTTGTATCACATTATGTTGTGATGAGCATGAAGTTTGTATTCTCATTGTTTTGCTACTTTATTTTTTGCTTAATTTTGTGCATGAGTGTTGTTATGGGTGTGAGGGCTTCACTCACCATTTGGGAAGGGAAGAGAAGTCTTTGGTGAAGGGGTTAGTTGGGCTTGAAAATGTAGTTGAGAACCTTGGAGTATGTTTTGACATTTTAGTTAAGAACCTTTGAGTATGGGCTCCATTGTATGCCACAATCAATCATATCTTGCTTGGAGGTGATAAGGGAAGTATGGAGGAGATGAGGAAATTTATGGAGTATGGGCTCGAAGGAAGCTATAGCTGATGGTGGTGTGTTTGGAGGATAGTTGTGAAAGCCCCAAAAGGACATGAATTTTTTTAATTTATGAAAGCCCCAAAAGGGCATGAAATTTTCTACTATAGATATTGTTTGATACAACAAGTCTCCTATTTGAAAAGAACACCTTCATCCTATGTTCATGGTTCAATTGGTGAACCATTGTGAAATATCCTTGGGATGGGATTGTTCAAGTGTTGTAATGTGATGTATATGCATTTACAAAATTGTATGTGATACTCGTTTTGAGCTTTATTTCCCCCTAGCTTAGGTGTGGTCTCTTTGGAGGCCTATGGTTGGGAGGAGAGTACCCATGGTCCTTTTTTTTTTTTGTGATGAATTTTTAGATTGGTGTTCAAGGGAGAAATGGAAAAAGTTTGGAAAGATCATCTTGTAGATGTTAGTTCAAGGAGAAAACTTGTCATTGTGCATTGTACATGTATTGGAGAATCTCTCTCCATCTCATTACTATTGTTTCAATGAATGATTGCATAGTAGCAAGAAAGGGATGTGTAACTTTGTAATATATTTGAAGGGATGAAATCATTCTCCATGTTATTGTATATTGTATTATAAGAGTTGGACCCTTCTGTTTTGTCATTTGAATTGTAAAAGTGAGATCTTCATTTTATGTACATTCTTGTAAAGGATGGATCCATGAAGTGAATAAATAAGTTGGAGTATGATTAGTTTCATTGAAAGATTCAATATTATGCATATAGTTTGCATTGAAGTAGAAATATTGTTTCAATAGCATAGTTGTAAATGAGAGAAAAGAAAGAATTTTCATGTAAAGGAATAGTGATTACTATGATGCCCAAGTATTGATTATGTAATTGGAGAATTTATTCTTATGTTGATTTAAGAATCAAAACAATAGATATGTTTTCATAAATTGCTTATGTGAAACAGATTCATTGTAATAACTATTTCTATTGAAACTTAAGAGGTGTATGTGTAATTTGTGCATGTGTTTTGCCTATGTATTCAATAAAATTAAATTTTTTATTCAAAAAATTGATCATGAAAGAGGTTTACTATCTATTCATTCAATAGTAACATTTTTTGGATTTCATTAATTATGAGAAAGTAAGATCCAAAAGATACATAGACTGTATTTCATGGAATTGTTAGAAAAGAATGAAATAGATAACAAGTGGGAAAATTTCAAGAGAAAACATGTTGTAGATGAATCTTTTAGCTCTTTGGATTTTGTATGAGAAGTGAGAAAATACACCTTTCTCTAATATAGTCCAATAAAATACTCATAGGGAATATTCCATAGAATCTCTAACTTCTAAACTTAAATTAAACATATGTATAGTAACCAAAAAAAATTAATTTTAAAATAAAATAAAATAAATAAATAAACACACACATATATATATATATATATATGGATATTAAATTCATATAAGATCCCATGGGAAGTCAAGTGAAGTGAAGAGAACTCAAATTTATATAAATTTTAAAAAATCTATGCATTTCCCTAGCAAGGGAGGCCGACCTCCCTAATTTAAGAAAGAAACATTAAAATATAAATTAAAATCTCTAAGATGGATGGGATCCCTCTTGGTTGGTGGTCCCCACCCCACATCTTCCCTTCTTCCAAGTGCCTCATCCCACAAGGTGTGCACTTTTCCAAGACTATAGTGGTCATGAATATTTTTTGGATGGTCCCCACTCTAGCATGCCATGCCTCCTTCCCACGCAAACACCTTTTCCAAGTGCCCTTTGCCTTGAATGGAGGGATGATGAGTAAATGGCTTGTATAGGCCAATAAGGAAGATGGAATGGGAATTTGATCCCACTCCACGCATCAACTCAAGACAAGGAGAATTGAAAGGCCTGTATATCTTGTCACCATCATCCACATAACCCAAGGGTATAGGTATGTAAGGGCGTAGTCATGTTGTGGAGAGATGGGAGGGCACATGAACCTAGGAAGTGAGAGGGCATTCTTGTATGGGGTTACATGAGTTTAAGTAGGATTTAAGGGGCTATTAATGGGAGGTGTTAGAAATATCAAATAGATTTTATAGTTAGTAATAGTAATAAGGTAAGTAGGGATTTAGTGTTATTCATTGTACAATTTAGTGTTAGGAAATATATGTTAGAAAAGGGTTAGTAATAGGTAATTAATTAAGTTGGTAAGGAGTTGTGGTAGTAATTTATTTGGTTAGTGGTTTAGGGAATTTGTTATAAATTTTATAATTAATCCTTTTTTTATTAGTTATAGTTAAAGTATCTAAGGTGTGTTGAGATTTATTATCTATGTATGATGTATCACATTTCATAATTATTTTACTTCATAATCTACAGCCAATGAACTTAGTATATTATAGGTAATGTATAATATGGTATATATACATCTATACATAGAGGTTTATATGTTATTGAGGATTCATATTTTTTTATATCATTTATTATGAGAATCTATAACATGTGCTCCATATACAAATCTTAACATGATTAGAATACAAGGAATCATATGATGATACCAATCCATATGGATTCAATATTGTTCCTCTTATTATTTGAGTACCCATCAAGTACAATCAATTTATCTTAAGATCACCTTTAGACTATCAATTTGAATACAATATTCCATGTCAGTAGGTTATCTATTATCTCAGCTATATGGTTTTGATTAGCATAGAATGCTGCAAGGAACTTGAAAACATATTAGAAAGTTGGAGATTAGTTTCTAGGAATGACTAGAAGGGATACTTAGTACTTAAATTTTTAATGGTAAGTATATTATATACGTTGTTAAAGTATATAGGGATTATTAAGTAAGAGGAAATAGATTATAATTAGTTGTTAAGATAAGTAAGGTAAGTAAATTGGTAAGTGGATACAATAGTACATAGTAGAAATGGATGTTAGATGTTTCTAACAAGAAGCTTGTTAATGATCTAATTTCTATTAGAAATGAGTATAGATAAATTAACCATATAAGAGACTAGTAGACTAAGGGTTTATTTAGCTAATTGTTGCATATTACAACTGTCAAGATGCTTAAGTTTGGACATTTAATAGTTAAACACTATTAACGATATACATTGTTTTGGTGATGAAGGTTGTAAATTTGACTATCATATACATCTATAATGATTGAGGTATGTATCACCTAATGAGCATAATTGTTAGTCAATTACCTTGAGTGGATGAATCTTAAATACATAACTATTCAATAACCTAGTTTCTTTGAGTAAAATTCAATAAATGATTTCCTTAAGTATATCTTTAAAGAAAAATAAATAAATAAATAGTTTTAAAAAAAAAACTAATAATAATAATTTTTTTTAAAAATTGTAGTTGTGTTTGTTTTTCCCTGAAATTTTGGGCATGACAAGATCCATTTGTATAGGTTCATTCCTTTGTCTGCACAACTCTCAATCTTTCTCCCTTTTATTCATCTTTATTCTTTTTCATTATCAATCTCTCCTTCTAGAGTCAGCTTCTCATTCTCTCCCTCTAGTCATGAAGTTATCATCTTAATCTCTTCAATCTAAAGTTATTTTCTCATTCACTACCCTTTTGACAACAATGTTGAAGGTGTAAGTGAGTACCAGTGATCTACTTCATTCTTCTTCTATTTTTTCTTCAATATCTACTTCTTTAGTACATACTTCATCATTCTAAAACTTCTCCCACTAAGGAGTAGCATCCACACATCAATTCAAATCTAAATATGTTTAATCATTACAATTAAACTAATGCATCTTGCATTTTCTTTTAGTTCAATTTGGGTGACGAAATTATCCCTAACCCGCTCCTTAGGTACTCAAGCATATCCTTGGGTAGTGTCTTTGTGAATATTTCTACTATATATTCCTTGGATGACCCATCCTCAACTTTACTTCCTTTTCTTGAACCCGCTCTCTGGAATAATAATACTTAATGGCTATATTCTTGGTCTTAGAGTGCATCACAAGATTTTTGAAATGTTTATTGCACTTATGTTATAACAATAGATAACCACTAGTTCATCATCATTTTCCTACATCCCTTCCATACTTTTATTTATCCATTTACTTGTATACAATTTGTTGCATTAGCCACATATCCTACTTCAATCGTACACTGAGAGACATAGTTCTATTTCTTACTTGTCCATGAAAAAATGTCTTTCACTTAGAAATAACACACTTCCATTTGTAATTTTCCTTTTATTCACATAGCATGTCCAATCAACATCATCGAATGCACTTAACATGAAATATCCCTTATGTCCATAGCACAATCCATACTCTTCAATTCCCTCTAGATATCTAAAGATTCTCTTGAATATAGTCAAATGTGATTCCTTTAGATTAGATGAAAATATTTGTACTAATTCAATTGTCTATGCTATATCCAAATTCTTATTCACTACATATTGTATTTTACCAATCACAGATCTATACAATGTCTCATCCATTGTTTTTGTATCATCCTCCTTGGATAGCTTGCATCATGTTATTATAAGAGTACCAACTAGTTTTGAATATTTTAATTCAAACGCCTTCATTATTTCTTTTATGTACTTGGTATAGCTGATGTATATGCCATCCTTCAATTGGTAAATCCACAAACCTATAAAGAATTTGACCTTAGTGATCATAAGCATTTCAATTTCCTTCTTCATTTCTTCTAAGAGTGCAATACTCACCACATCATTAACTCCAAAGATAATATCATCAACAAATATTTTTGCAATAAAAAACTTGTCTTCATTTTCTACCTTTAGAATTAATACAATGTTGTTATTACTATTAGAGTAAGTTATTTATTACTCTAGGTGCTTTAGCTCTCTTAGGTGCATATAATTAATATTTTATATTAATTATAATGCAAAAACCTAGCTTTCTTTCCTTTAGGTTTCGTTCACCTTAAAAGGTTGAACTTTTGTATTTTTTTTTCATAACTTAGAATACATTTTTGCTCTCACATTTTTGAGAACTTCTAAGCTCTTCTTTTTTCCATTTTCTAGCTTCTCTTCATCGCAGGATATTTGCATGTAGGTGTTCTTAGGGATTTGTGAAGTTGGATTTCTCAACTTCTACATTGTATCAGAGCGGACCTGCTACTTCCTCGTTTGAAGATTCTTGGAGCCACGATTTGCAGTTAAAAACCCCAGCTTTTTTGAAGTTTTTTTCTTCAAAAGGGTGAAGAGAAAATTTTTGGGGCACTTTGGGCTCAAATGGACATCACCATTGGATCTAGAAGGCTGTTTGCAGTCAAAATACATTTAAAAACTTGTTGTTTTTGGCCTCAGGGCATTTGGGAAATTTTTTAGCCCCCCAGGAGGCTGTATGGACACATTTTTTGAGGAAAAAATAAAATAAAAATAATAAAATAGTGTTTTTGGGTGCTCCACCCACGAGCCACCACACAACCATCGGAGTGCCACCCGTGCTTGGCCTGCACTCTGTCGTAGCCAGCGCAACACTAGTGATGCGACTAGTGCCCTACCGCCACCAACTAGCTACCCAGGCTCTACCTTTGCCAAAGGGTGCCATCGAGTTCTCCTCCTAGGTGCCACCTCCACCAGCAACACCACCACAACAGACTTGCTGACTGACATCAGCATTCCATCTGCTAATGTCAGAAGCTCAACTGTTGCCATCACTTCACGGTGACATTTTTTGTCAACTGCTAATGTCACTTCTTGACATAATGATGTCACTATTTGGCTGCTAATGTCATTTCCAAGCTATCAAATTTTTTCTTAGTGAAAGCTTGTGACAGCCGTACAGGCATCAAATTTAAGCTCGTCTTTGTAATTTTCCAGAGAGCTCTTTTTTTTGACCTACAGTCAATTTTTTGCTCATAACTTGAGCATACAGACATATTTTTGCAATTCGAAAGAAGCACCAGAAAGCTGACCTAGAGATGGAGACAACGGTTTTAGTTTTGTTTGATTTTGAGTTCATTTAACCTTCCAAATTTGGCATTGAAGTAGAGGCTTCTATTTTCCTCTTCTCTGCATCCGAATTCTAGGTTCTTTTCTTAGTTTTTGTGTTTTTCCATAGTTGCTACTTTGGTTTTGGGGGATATTTTTATTCATTGTGGGGGGGAGCATTTTCTATTCTATAGTTTGCTTCAGAATCGGACCCTTCTACTTTTGTCTTTTCTTTCTCTCAATGTTAGATCCTTCTGTGATTTGGCTCATGCCACACAACTATCACACCTGGAAGACACAGATGACCAGGCTTCTCATGTCAAGAGGCTTATGGTTCTACCTAGATGCGAACCAACCTATTCTATAGCACCCTTTTGAGGTTCTTTAGCACAAAAACAAAATGGATGAAGCCATGGGACTAATTGCACTAAACATCTCTAATAGTCTACTATTTCATTTGGATGGTTTGACCACTCCACTGGCTATTTGGATCAAATTACACATGTTGTTTGGCACAGTGAATGAGTTTTGGGTAGTTCAGCTTGATGCAGAGTTGACTTGTTCGACACCAGCTGGCTTTCCCACTATTGAATACTTCTTGATGAAGTTCAAATCTCTACATTTAGTCTTACAGGGATGTGGTAAAAACAAAACTAATGATGAGTGTATTTTTTTGATACTCTCAAAATTGCAAGGACAGTATCAGATCTTTTCTTCCACTTTCTACTCTACCATGGATGTCTTGGGTAATAGACATCAGATGCCCTCATTTGAGACATTTTGTGATTGACTGACATGGGAACAAGCTAAGATCCAATAGGTGGATGCCTTTGGCTCTTCCAGCCAAACATTGATTGCTTAGACTTCTTAGGGGAAACCAAAACAAAAAGCTAGACCGAAGAAAGATGCACCAAAAACTGATGCCAAACCTCCAGCTAACCCTTCCAAGGGTAAATATCCTTTGAAGTCTACTGAGTCTACCTCCAAGACTAAGAAGAAATCAACTGAGACTTGCAATTTTTGTGGAAAGGATGGACATCCCATTTCTCAGTGTTGGAAACATTTGGAGGCTTTAGAGGAAGCCATGCAGGAGCATCACATTTCAGCTCCTAAGTCTGCATCCCCCCTGCAGGGAAAAGTCATGCTCTTACTGCACGAGCTATGACTTTTGGGCCTACTTGGATTCTTGATTTTGGTGCCTCTCACCATATCAAAAACACTCAGGAGTTGGTCACCTCACTTACCTCTTCTCCTACTACCCAGATTGCTATTGGTTACTCATCACATCTTTCTATCATGGGTTCTAGTTTTGTTGCATTAGATGGGGGCTCTCTTCAGGATGTTCTTCTTGTCCCTGACATTTCAACAAACCTATTGGCTATATATCAGATTTTCAACTCTGGCTCTGGTAAGACAATTGAGTTCTCACCACATGATGTGGTTATCTAGGACTTACATGATTCTGAGATGATTGTGGCTACTGGGAGTGTTGATTCTGCATCTCGCCTCTACAAATTTGATGGATTTGAGTCTTCTGATGACATAGGTGCATGTCTTGTTGCACATGTAGATTCAGTAAGTAGACTTTGGCATGAGTGTTTTGGCCATGTCAATTATAGATATCTTTAGTAGATGAGCACACAAGCACTTGTTCTTAGGCTTCCCCAAATTTCCTGTATAGATGGTGTTTATCAAGATTGTGCTCTTGGAAAACAACATAGGGATCCTTTTCCACATGGATGATCCACTCATGCTTTGGCACTATTGGAGTTGATCCATAGTGACCTCATGTCATTTCCCACTCCTTTTTTAGGTGATAGATATGTGCTTACTTTCATTGATGACTTCTCCAAATGTGCATGGGTGTACTTTTTGAAGTACAAGTCTGATGTCTTTGATTGATTTCAAGTCTTCAAGACATTTGTTGAGAAGAAATTTGGTCTTTCTATTTGGCAGATATGCATAGATAATGGGGGGGGGAGTATGTGAACCAAGCTTTTAAGGATTTTTGCTCTAAACATGGTCTTCAGCATCAAATTTTAGTGCCCTACACCCCTTAGTAGAATGGTGTGGCCAAGAGGAAGAATAGAACCCTTAGGGAGATGGCTAATTGTATGATTCAATCCAGGTCAATGGATTCATGTTTTTGGGTAGAGGCAGTCAATTGTGCCAACTATATTCAAAATCAGATGCCTTACAAGGCCATTCGAAATATGACTCCTAAGGAGGCTTGGTCTCATGTCAAGCCTGATGTATCTTTATTCTAAGTTTTTGGTAGTGAAGTATGGGAATTTATACCTGATGCTCAGAGGAGAGCAATGGAGCAGAAGAATTGACATCTCATTTTTGTTGGCTACTATGAGGATGTTAAGGCCTACAGATTGTTTGATCTTGATTCTTGCAAGGTCCTATTTTGATGGGATGTCTAGATTGATGAGCACCTTCCTTTAGTAGATACTTCACATCTAGAGTCTACTTCACTTACCACCACTCCCTCATCCCTTCTAGTCTCTTTTTTGGATGATGAGGATGATGATCATGTTGATCCCCATTTACCTCCACCACAAGATCCTCCCCCGATGCCTAAATGGTCTCGAGCTACAGTTGAGGCTGCATGATCACTAGCTGGTGACCCTACCACTTCTTGTCACACCCGTTCACATACTGCAGGTTCTAGTCTACTCAATCATGCTATTTGTGATGATCCTCCGACTTTTGCAGCAGCAACAGGACATCCTGAGTGGGATAATGCAATGGAGGAGGAGTATTCTTCTTTGATGAGGAATCATACATGGGATCTTTGTTCTCTTCCTAAGGGAAGAAAGGTTGTGCAATGCAAATGGTTGTATTGTACTAAGTATACTACTGATGGTTCCATTGATAAGCGCAAGGCCTGTATTGTTGAGAAGGGTTTTTCATAGGTTGAGGGTATTGATTACACTGAGACGTTTTCCCTTGTTGCCAAGATGAACTCTATTTGCTTTGTCTTATCCCTCACAGCTTCATAGGGGTGGCCCATTTTTCAAATGGATGTGAAGAGTGCATTCTTGCATGATGATCTTATTGAGGAGATTTACATGGAGCAGCCTCACGGATTTGTGCAAGATTTGTGCAGGATTCCACCTTGGTTTGCAGACTTCACCGCTCATTGTATGGTCTCAAACAAGCCCCTTGAGCTTGGTATGAGAAGATGGACTCTTTTCTGCTTTCTATAGGCTTCACCCATTTCCATTACAATCCTACAGTCTACATTCAATGTCTTGAGGCTGAGGTTTTAATCCTTGTGCTATATGTTGATGATCTTCTTCTCACAAGTAGCTCATCCTCTATGATTAAGGATGTTCAAAGAGCATTGATGGAATAGTTTGAGATGACTAATCTTGGCCTACTACACTATTTTTTTGGTCTCAAAATTGTTCAGTCCCCTACTGGAATCTTTGTTTACCGGCAGAAGTATGCTCTTGACATGCTTTGACGGTTTGACATGCTTGAATGCAAGCCTACTCCTACACCTTTTTAGTAGGATGCTACGTTGTCTACCTCTTGCACTTCACCTTCAGTGGATCACACATTGTACCAACAGTTGGTTGGCAACTTGTTATACCTAAAACACACTCATCCTAATCTCTCCTTTACAGTGGGTCTTGTCTCTTAGTTCTCACATGATCCTCATGAGAGTCATTGGCAAGCTGCCAAGAATATTTTGAGATACATTTAGGGTACCTTGATGTATGGAATTCATTACACAATAGGGACTCCTCACATTATTGGCTACACCGATTCAGATTGGGCCGGTGATGTCGATGATCGAAAGTCTACTTCTGGCTTTGTTTTATGTCTTGGGTCTGGTCCTATCACATGGTCATGCAAGAAGCAATAGGCTCATGCACTTTCATCTATAGAGTCTAAGTATCGAGCCACAATGCTTGCTAGTCAAGAGATTGTATGGCTTCGACAGTTGATGATTGAGTTTGGTTTTCCTCCTGATTGTCCCACTATTCTATGGTGTGATAATCAGAGTGCTATTCACATTTCCTGCAACCCAGTGGACCATCAATGCACTAAACACATTGAGCTTCATATGAATTTCATTCATCATTTGATCTCAGATGATGTTCTCTCTTTGGAGTACATTTCCACTGATGCACAGGTTGCTGACATCTTCACCAAGTCATTTTCATCACCTCGCTATCTCCAGTTGCGATCTATGCTTGGGATTACGATAGTTATCCTTAGGGGTCCTTCTTGAGGCTTTCCTTCCTTCATGTTTTTTTTCAGCATGTTTGTTCTATCTCTTTTTGGAGAGGGGATTTTACGACTAGGTTTTCTCCTTTGTCTCTGGTTTACAGATATTTCCTTGTTTTGGATACCTGATCAGGCCTTGTTGCCGGGACCCAATTTTCCTGCTTTCATAGCTTTGCTAGGTTAGTTTCCTCCTAAGCTTCACTTAAGGGGGGTGTTAGAGTAATTTATTTATTACTCTAGGTTATTTAGCTCTCTTAGGTGCATATAATTAATATTTTATATCAATTATAATGCACAAACCTAGCTTTCTTTCCTTTAGGGTTTTGTTCACCTTAAAAGGTTGAAGTTTTGTATTTTGTTTTCATAACTTAGAATACATTTTTTCTCTCACATTTTTGAGAACTTCTAAGCTCAACTTTTTTCCATTTCTTGGCCTCTCTTCATTGTAGGATATTTGCATGCAAGCGTTCTTGGGGATTTGTGAAGTTGGATTTCTCAACTTCTACAATTACTTGTCCTTCAGAATCCAGCTTTGACCAAGTATGAATTAAACATCTCATGCCATTCTCCACGATCTTGTTTCAAACCATACATAGCCTTTTGTAATCTATACACCATGCTCTTTCCTTTTGAATTAGAAAACCCTTTAGGTTATTCTATCTAAACCTCTTCTTCCAATATACCATTCATAAATGTTGACTTTGTTGGCATAACTTATTTGGTATTGAAGTGATGATGTTTATGATGGAATAAATGATTAAATGTGATGTTGACAAAATGTTTTATGAAAGGTTTATAAATATTGGAACAAGATTTGATGATAGGTAAATCATTTATATTGGTTTTCATTGATGTCAACTATTTGACTAAGAGATTTGGCATGTTAACACATTTTTATCAGAGAAAAGGATGAATTGCAAAAGGACTTAAGTGTTTCTTTCCAACAAGAAGGTTAAGTTATGAGTCATGATGTTATGTCTATGATAGTAGCCATTTATATGCAAAATTGAGTACATAATGTGTGATGGAATCAAATCAATAACTCTTAAGGAAGTCAATGGAAAATAGTTTAATGATTTGAAGATCTGTAGGGAATTAGTTGGATCAATCATTGGATATGGTTGGTGATGATGTCAAGATGACTTGGTTAAGATAAAACCTTAAAATTTTCAAAGGTAAAGGTCATTTAGTAATCAAGAAGTGATGCTAATGGGACAAAGTAAACAAGTGAATTAGATAGGTAAATAGGTGAACTAACTAAATGTGTAAACTTGAAAAATATGTACAAAGAATGAATACGTGAATAGGAAAATAGAGAGGCTTATCGGTAAAAAAAAGAAAAATTTGTAAAGATTTGAAGAGCAATCACAAATTTTGAATTGTTATTTGGATTGATGATTAGTTTTGGAACAATACAATGTCAATGCATGATTTATGGAAGGAATTTATTCAAAATAATTGAGGTAATACAGTTGAGGAAGATTCTTCAATAATTTTCTACATGGTCAAAATGACTTATGGATTTGGAATAATTTCTGAGGTACAAATCAAATGAAAGTCAATGCGATCATGAGAAAATAAAGAATGAATGGTTACATTTGATTTGTGATGGATGAATTAATTTGGATCATTTAATTTGTATTTGTTAAGGAAGCATAATGGATTTATACCTAAGGACAAAATAGATAAGGAGGTTGTTGGTGTAAATAAGTATTTACTTATTACACTTACTTAAGTTTACTTAGGTTAATGCATTAGTTTATTATTTTGCATTATTTTATTATTTTTATTTGTGAGACACTTAGGACTTTGCGCACTTTTTTAAATTGTCATGTAAACAACACAGGAGTACGCAACTCTATTTTAGCACATGGTGTCTACAACACTATTTTGCATGTCACACCCTTGTAGGCTTATCCTCACATCATCACACATACTTTTGTGCTTAATGGAGGATAACCCATATCTGGTGGACATGTGCTTGGTTGTATGACACATCATGGTGCTGATTATGAGACATTCTAGATGTATGTCAGAGGTCTTTATATACAGACACTCCTAGTGTACTTTTACATTACATTGCATGAATTATGACATATTGAATACATTGTCATTTTGATCATACTCTCTCTCTTTGGTCTACTGTGTGCTTGTGTTTGAGTTTTTAGTTCCTAGGTGAATTTTTCCCTTAGGAAAATTCTTACATGGTATCAGAGCAACTTGGAGATTTTCTCATCACATAGCCGTTCGAGACCACGCTTGCTTCATCACCTTAGCCCACATTTGGAGTGTTGCAAAAATTGGGAGTGTCTAGAGCTAGATTTGACCTTGCCATTGCATTCAAAATGTTGAACCAGTGAAAATTGACTATAAACTCGGCTACCTTGGCCCAAAGTCAATCGTGATGCAAAAAATATTTGCAAATCAGAACCTAGAGGCCCGATTCGTAGTATGGGTATGATCTTTTTCGCAGATCTAATTAATTTAATTTAGATCTACATTTAAATTTCTCTTTATTTTCTCTATAATTTTTGTCAGAATTAGTGGATTTTCTTTTTCTTTTTCAGGCACCAGCAGAGAAAACTTTTTAGCAGATCCGGGCAGTGACACCTCGGATCTGCCAATTTGGAGGGTATATTGTTTGTTTGTAGGGCTTAATCTGTCAACACATCTTCTTTTCGGCTACGTGAACACCGGTTGGCAACCCAAGCCCTTCACCTATAGGCCAACTCTTTGTTTGTGATTTTGTGTGCTTTGCATTTTATAAAGTTCTTGTAGTGCTTGTCCACACAATGAGGATTAATCTCTTCCCCACGGTAGCGCTCATCACCTGGCTCCGGCCTCTACGAGTTAACTCCGGCATCGCTGCTACAATTTTTCGACAGACAAATCCTTACAAACCAAAGACATATATTTAAAGTTTGGTGGCTTTCCCTTTGAGTAGCCTCTTGCAGCATTCTCTATTTAAATTATGCATTGCACAATCCCACAATGCATGTGGGACAAAACAATCCCAAGTGCAGATAAAACCTGCAGATAGATTCTCGGTGTCCTGTGTAGCGTTTGGGATATTCCATCCTCCGCAGTTCATATTTTTGTCATTGCAGTAAAAATTTTTGACGTTATCTCAAATCTCTGTCATTATGGTTGCAAAATTTATCACCCATGCACTGCAATTTTATGACATCTATGGTTAAAGATTTTTGAGCATTGCATTGTACCTTGCAGTGTGAAGTTTCCCGACCTTGGCAATGGAAAACTCAGTCCAGCACCTGCGCTCTGCTGTTTCTTGACTATTGCATTCACAACTCTTGGTGCCCTTTAATTCTCCAGCTAGTGTTCTAATTTTTTGCACCAATTTAGGTCCAGAATCCTATGGTGGGGTTTCAACTTCTTGCCCATGAACATAGCCTGCGCAGTGACCGGTCTTCCCACCACGTCGACAAATGAGAAACCCTCCATGTGGACACGTCATTGCTCAGCTGGCCCATTTGCTCAAACCTAGTAGTGCCATGTTTTCCACATGGAAAATAGTCCTACATAATGCTACATCATTGTACGGTTTGTCCACGCAACCATCTGTATAGTACAGACTGACAGCTCAACAGACATGTCATCAAGATAGGGCACAAGTTTTTGCTAATGTCATCTTTTGACAAGGTTAAAATTGACGACCGTTTGACTGTCATTCCTAGGTGACTTACAACTACAGCGATGACCATTTGACATCAAATTTAGACTTGCATTTTTTGCCTAGACCCCTCTCCAAATTGTTTTTCAATTTGGCAGCTTGACTTTGCGAGCCCATAACTTGGACATTTAGACTCTGATTTAGGTGTAATTTTTTTTGAAATTAGGTAGAATTTCCTAAATTTTCTAGTGGTGGTGTTGTTTTCTAGTTTTGGTGCACAGATTTTGCAAAATTTGCATTTTTTGGTGACTGTACCTACATAATCCTACGTTTTGCAACTTCAGAAGCTCCGTACGGGAACATCTGGTCACTTTTTTAGGTTCTATTTTTTTTGAAAGTGTGTATTTTTTCATCTACTTTCTAGATCTAAAGTCAAATTCTAGGGTTTTGTGAACCAATTTCTCACTTTCAGAATTAGGCCTTCTTTGGCATTGTAAAGCTTTCATTCTTTTTCAAAATTGTTGTAAAACTAAGCTACAGTGCTTAAGTGATAGATTTCAGCCTTGTAAGGTAGTTGTAAAAGAAAAATTAGAAAGTCCACTTTGTTCATTTTGACAAGTGGCCCATTGTAAACACACTACTTATAAAGTGCCACAGCATCTTTTTTGGGGGGGTCTTTTGATTGAGTGAAAAGAGGGGGTGTGTATTGTGTTTTTTTTGTCTCTATTTTATGCTCCTTTCATTTCTACATCATGGGTTTTAAATGTCCTCCTCTAACTTCACGCAACTATTCTACATGCAAAGATATTGCATGGAGTAGATTAATGGAAAAAGGATATAGTCTTTATGTTGATGGTACAATTACCAAACCTACTAATGCTAAAGAACTCATTGATTGGCAAAATCAAGACTGACAAGCTTTAGGTTTTATCAGGAGTTGTGTACATAGCGATCTTCTCTTCCACATTAAAAGTTGTTCAGAATCTAAAGAAGCTTGGAATAAACTTGAATAGTTGTATGGTAAAGTGGATGAAGAAAAGGGATTTTAGATTGAGGATGATCTACTTCTCTTGGATCCTAAGAATTATGACACAATTCAATATTGCTTCATCAAAGCCAATGAGTATAGGGCACTTCTTAAAGATTGTGGAAATTCCATGAAGGATGATAGGTTGATTCATCACATCCTGAAGTGGCTACCTTCTGAGTACACCAACTTTGTTTTGAGTTTTAATACTCATAGGTTGACCATGGGATCTGCTTACTAGAAGTCTTCCTTTGATGGATTTGTAAATATGTTGATTGTTGAACAATCTCACTTGGTGAATTTTGGACTTCTCAAGTCATCTAAGACCAAAGCCTTGGTGGCTAGTGATTGATGCAGGCACATCTCATTACTAAATCATTTCAAAGGTCCAAGATTCTCCATATATTTTAAATGGTCAATTTTAAGAATTTAGGATTATGTCTTAGTGGATAGAATTAGGTGTTTTATTAAATAAATGTTATAGTTTTAGTCGAATATGTTAGAGAGTTAGAGGAAAGGGTTAATGATGTTAGTGTCGGTTTTAGAAAGGATAAAATTAGTAATAGAAATGCCATGTGGTCAATAATTAAAAGAATCTCATCAAAAAGTTGGTGGCAATTTTAAGAGTGTTCATAATGACGAAAAAATGGCTACGGAATAAAGAAACCGTTTCATATTCCTTCTATTTGGAGGAAAGTCAGTTTTCTTTAAAAAGCCAATCTTATTCTAAGTAGTTACAAGAATATCCATGATTGTTGCATGGTATTGATGGTAAAGCATCTTTCAGATTCCTATTCTTAGCAATTACAAGAATATCCATGATTGCTGCATGGTATTGATGGTAAAGCATCTTTCAGATTCCTATTCTTAGATGGAAAAGAAAATGTTTTTATTACTACTGGACAGCAAGGCCAGTTAGACTTTGGTTATTAAAAAGCCAATCTTTTATGTAAAAAAAGGATTCGAACTTGGGGAGGAATGTGAAGTTTTATGTCTCTTTTGATCTCCTGTGTTTTTTTTCAAGATTATGGTTCTACTGTTATGCTTCATATATTTCTCATGGCAATCAGTTTAGGGAATAACAATTGCAGAAAAATGTACTCTGATGTAGGGTCAATATCTCGGGTTTGAACTATTGGATTTCTCTCAAATTTTTATATGTTGTTTGAAACCTAGTTACACCAAATATCAATGGTTGGATTGAGTGAATCTTTTCTGGTTCAAAATTTATTCATGCCTGAGTGCGGATCTATCCGAAGGCAGCAAGAAGATATTTTGGGGGATTTTATTTTCAAAGTTTTGTTTATTGAATCTAATTTTAGTGTGTGATCCTGAAGGTTGTAGATGCCCCTTGAAGCAACTCAGTTGAGTGACTGATTCCTCTTGAGTTTTCCAAGGTGTGGCTCTGCATCATTTTTGGTATCAGAGCTCAGCAAAAGGTTTGGAAAAAAGTAGTTGTGTATATGTTTGTGTGATTGTGAAAGATTGAGAGAAATAGTCTGAGAAGAAGTCCATGAGACTAGATAAGAAGAAAATAACCTAGTTGAGGAATGATGGGACAAGAAGAAGCAGCTTTATTGTATCTTTTTAGAAGGTATCGGCAGAGAAAGGATTCTAAATAGAAGGAGATAGAGGAAAAGAAGAAAAGAGAGAAAGAAGAAAGGAGAAAACAAAGAGAAGAGCTAAGCAAGATAGAAAAGGAGATAAACAATTTGAGAAGGAGACTTGAGGAGAATGACACTAAGTTGAAAGAGAATAAAGCTAAGTTGAAAGAAGTGCAGCAAGAACACAAAGTGCAGCAACAAGAAGTGTAGCAAGTATCTCTTGACGAGAGCAGTAACAAGACAAGCCCTATTGGATTTCAATGCAAACAATCTATGGTTGGAACAGTAACATGTCCTTTGAAAATAGAGAAGAGTACAATGCTAGAAGGTACTCTTATGAAAAATATTTTGGAGGCTGAGGATAAGAAGGAAGAAGTGATTCAAAGCACACAGGTAGAGGATGAAGAGTTAGATCAAGAAGAGGAAAACAATCCATTAGAAGGGCATAGACAATAGGTGAATGTTGGTGTAGAGACTAAGAGTGAACAATAGGAGGTTGTTGTTGAACCTTGTGAGGAAAAGGTTCTTGTAGATGAAGAAGAGTTGGTGACAGGTGTGGTTGCAAACAATATTTGCCCAGATGATGGAGATGTTGACACAAATGATCAGAAAGGAAAAGATGTAGTGCAAAGATTAGATGCTGAAGAGAAGACTATTGATGACAAGAATGAAGTATTTGTTGATCATTATGATGCTCTAGAGATATACAAATGAGAAGCAGATGTTGGTATGATAATTTGGTATTTTTATGCAGGTGATACGAGGCTGTTAAATATATTTGTTCCAAGATTCGACACAGGTACCATGGAAGGTATTCATTCTACAGTTTGGAATCAGAATGTTCTAGCAAGTAGCATCAATTCCATCATTCTTATGGTGACATTATTGCTTACATACAATTGGAAACTCTAGAAAAAGATTGTAGCAATTCAATGGGACTTGAATGATGCAGGCGCATCTCATTACTAAATCATTTCAAAGGTCCAAGATTCTCCATATATTTTAAATGGTCAATTTTAATAATTTAGGATTATGTCTTAGTGGATAGAATTAGGTTTTTTATTAAATAAATGTTATAGTTTTAGTTGGATATGTTAGAGAGTTAGAGGAAAGGGTTAATGATGTTAGTGTCGGTTTTAGAAAGGATAAAATTAGTAATAGAAATGCCATGTGGTCAATAATTAAAAGAATCTCATCAGAAAGTTGATGGCAATTTTAAGAGTTCATAATGACGAAAAAATGGCTATGGAATAAAAGAAATCATTTCATATTCCTTCTATTTGGAGGAAAGTCAGTTTTCTTTAAAAAGCCAATCCTATTCTTAGCAGTTACAAGAATATCCATGATTGCTACATGGTATTGATGGTAAAGCATCTTTCAGATTCCTATTTTTAGCAGTTATAAGAATATCCATGATTGCTGCATGGTATTGATGGTAAAGCATCTTTCAAATTCCTATTCTTAGATGGAAAAGAAAACGTTTTTATTACTACTGGACAGCAAGGCCACTCAGACTTTGGTTATTAAAAAGCCAATCTTTTATGTAAAAAAAGGATTCAAACTTGGGGAGGAATGTGAAGTTTTATGTCTCTTTTGGTCTCCTATATTTTTTTTCAAGATTATGGTTCTACTGTTATGCTTCATATATTTCTCATGGCAATCAGTTTAGGGAATAACAATTACAGAAAAATGTACTTTGATGCGGGGTCAATATCTCAGGTTTGAACCATTGGATTTCTCTCAAATTTTTATATGTTGTTTGAAACCTAGTTACACCAAATATCAATGGTTGGATTGAGTGAATCTTTTCTGGTTCGAAAGTTATTCATATCTGAGTGCAGGTCTATCTGAAGGCAGCAAGAAGATATTTTGGGGGATTTTATTTTCAAAGCTTTGTTTATTGAATCTGATTTTAGTGTGTGATCCTGAAGGTTGTAGATGCCCCTTGAAGCAACTCAGTTGAGTGACTGATTCCTCCTGAGTTTTCCAAGGTGTGGCTCTACATCAGTGATGATCACAAATCTATTCAAGGGGGAAAAAGAAACAAGAAGAAGAAGCAGTGGAAGTAGAAATCACAATCTGAGACACAAAAATCCTCCTCTCAACAAGGTGTTTCTTCTTCAAACAAAAAGGGAAGTAATGAAAAGAAGGAAAAACTCTATTGTGCATATTGCAAAAAGCCAAATCATGACGAGCATCATTAGGAGACAAAAAGAATTGATGAGTTAGAAAATCTACTCAAGAAGAACAAGATACAAGTGCCAGGTACTTCCAAGGATTCAACTCCTACCTCTTCAAAAGGTAAAGGTCAAGCACTTATGGAAAACACAATTTCTTCGAAATGGATACTTGACTCAGGTGCCTCATACCACATGGGTTCTTCAAAGGAAGACTTTTCTTCATTGAAGCAGTCAAAGGTGCCACACATCTTCGTGGGAGATGATGCAAAGATGGAAGTTGAAGGGAAAGGACATGTAGAAATGGATAATGGGGAATTCAAATATGTTCTCTACATTCCAAATCTAAGCTCCAATCTCCTATCAGTTTACCAAATCACTCACCTAGGAGATGGTCATAAGGTTGAGTTCCTTCCAGATTTAGTGATGGTGTGAAGTCTCAAAGATGATTCATTGGTGCTAGTGGGGAAAGTCAATGATGACAAGAGCCTTTATTCCTTCTCCCAATTTGTGCCTAAGAGTCCTTCCCAAGCCTTGTTAACTCACTCTACTTAAAACATCAACTTATGGCATGAGTGGTTTGGTCACCTTGACTTTCGCTCTCTTCAGTAACTTTGCTCCAAAAACATGGTCAAAGGTCTACCTAATATCATCTTTTCTAAGGGAGAATGTTCATCTTATTTAGTGGATATGAATCTCAAGGAGTAGTATGATAAAGTGAAGTCTTCTTGAGCTCTAGTTGTTCTTCAGCTAGTTGACATGGTATTAGCAGGACCCTTTGTAGTGACTTTAGTCAGCCAAGGCCGCTACATACTCACATTTGTTGATGACTTTTTGAGATTCACTTGGATCTTCTTCCTTCATCATAAGAATGAAGTGGTTCATAAGCTTCAAGACTTCAAGACTCGTGTTGAACACAAGTCAAGGAAAGCCATCAAAGTATTAAAGGTAGACAATGAAAACAGATATGTTGACATAAGACTTAAGAACTTTTGTAGAATTGAGGGCATTGATCTTCAAAACTCACCAGCATTCAGTTCGTACAAGATAGATGTTGCAGCTACGAGGATTATGACTCTCAAGACCATGGAAAATTGCATGATGAAGGCCAAGTCTCTTGATCCTACACTTGAAGTTGAAGCCATTAGCAGTGCTACTCACATACTTAATAGGTCTCCTCATCCAGCCTTAGATGGTAAGACTCCTTTTTAGGCATGGTGCGGTAGAAAATTGATTGTGAGTCACCTTAGAGTCTTTGGTTATCTAGCATGGGCAACCCTATCTTCCAAGAGTTGCAAGGCACCGACACCTAGGCCTTGTACCTTCATTGGTTATGAAGACACTGTGAAGGCTTATAGACTTATGGATCTAGAGACACATGAGATATTTGTGGAGAAGGATGTTCACTTTTAGGAAAGTTCTCCCAGCTTGTCCTCTACTCCTCTTCGCACATCATACACAGTGGAAACTGATAGTGACACTAGCGATATTGCTTCAATAGGTTCATACATGTGGGGTTCTATCGACAGTTGTAGTGAGAGGTCACCTCAGTCCAGTCCACATGCTTATATTTCCATAGTGAAAGGTCCATCAAAGCATGGTACCTCTCATCTTCCAGCTCCAGCTTCACTTGACTTGGGAGATAGACTTGAGGACTTACATCTTCTCATTGATGATGATCCTTCTATAGTTGTTGCGAGGGCTCACTCTAACCCTCATGTCCATTCTCTACATGATCAATCTTCACAGGTTGGCGTGATTTTTGATCCTTATGAAAAAAAAGTGGTGGAGGTCTCTTTGTCAAAAGAGGAGAAATATTGTTCAATGGAATAGGTTCAACAGACATCCTTGACCGATTTGCATTCATTCTTTTCAGCACAATTGGAAGGGGTGAACATCAGCATCAGTACAGGGATATCTAGAATAACAAAATATGAAGTAGTAGAGGGGCCTATATTGATTAATAGACAATATTATTAAAAACCTCTTCCCACATATTTAGAGGTATCCCAACATGAAATCTTATAGTCCTTGTATGCTCCATTATTTTCATGTTCATGTTTTCAGCTACTCCATTTTCTTATGGAATTCTTGGAATAGTCTTCTACCTATGAATACCATTAGATGAACAATAATCTTCAAACTCTTTGTTGTAATATTCACTACCATTATCAGATTTGAAATTTTTTAGTCTTTTACTAGTCTCATTATCAGCCAAGCTTTTCCATTTCTTAAGGTTTTCAAATACATCAAATTTATGTCTAAGAAAATAAACACATACTTGTATAGTTATATCATCAATGAATGTAAAGTAATATAGAGAGCCACCAAGGGAAGACAACTAAGATTGTCCCCATATATCTATATGGACAAGCTCTAATTTCTCTTCTTCTTCTTTTCTTCACACTCTTCACAAAACTGACTCTCTTTTGTTTTCCATAAACACAACTTTCATAAAAATCCATATCAACACATTTTAGACCCGATAAAACTTTCTTTGAATGAAGTAATTTCATACCTTTTTAACTCATGTCCCCAAGTTTGTTGTTTCATAATCTACAATAACTCTTTGATTTTCATTCTACTTAGGAACAATAATTCCTCTTAATCATTGATTTTTCTCTAAAATAATTAAAGTAGAAAGAACAACATGACATGTAGAAAGATATACGATACCTACTTTCAAACCTTTTTCTACTATTAAGGAGCTTTTGAAACCTTCTAATTTTTATCATTAAAAGTAATTGTACAACCCTCACCACCTAGTTTTCCTATTGAAATTAAATTCTACTCAGTGTTAGAACATGTCTTACCTCTTGTAGTAGCCAATGATTCCCATCCTGCAATTTAATCTTAATTCTTCCCTTTCCAACAATCTAACAAGGTTTATTATCTCCTAAATAAAGTATCCAAAAACCCCCTTGGATACAATCAAAAAATAACTTTTGTAGGGTGTAGCATAAAATGAAGCCCTTGAATCTAAAACCCATGAATCATCAACATTTTCTAAGTCTAAAGAAATAAGAAAAGCATCCTCTTCAAATTTATTACATACCACATTTGCCTCTTTATTTGCTTCTTACTAATCTCCTTCATTGTTATATTTGAGACCAACAATATTTCTTCTCGTGACCCGGTTTCCTAATGTACCATCAATCTCTTGGTCCTCTCAATTGCGGCCTCTTTCTCTTTGATTTTCCTCTTGATTTCACATGATTTCTAGAATTTTTCCTCTCTCATTCATTCTACCTCTACTTTTTGCATTGAGGACACTTCTTGATGTAGATCCATCTAAGCTTTTCCTACAAGTTTTTGTCACTTAGAATAACACCAATAATAACATCAATTTTTGGGGTATAAGGGCTAAAAAAAGTGTTACTCACCACCACTACCATGCTATTTTATCTTTAGGAAAAGAACACCAAATGAAGATGGCCCTAATTTCTTCATCATAATTGACATTTACAAATTATTACTAACTAATAATTATATTAGACTCATTTAAATGATAAGAAATAGACCCACTTTCTACCATCTTCATATTAAATAAATGCTTCATGAGAAATACCTTGTTTGAAGCAAAAGGCTTTTCATACAAAATTGCTAGGGTTTCCATCAACTCTTAAATCATCTTCACTTTTGTAATATTAAATTCCACTAATTGTGTCATGCATAAATGAATACTTCAAATTAACTTGTTTAAAATATCTCTATCCTTAACTAATATATTTGGGTCCTTGAAATTTCCTCCCAATGGCCACCATAAGTCTGTATGATAAAGGTTGTCCTCCATTTGCATTTTCTATAATTGAAAGTTCTTCTCATTAAACTTCTCAACCTTCATCTTACCCTTCTTTTCTATTACTCCCACTCAACTTTGAGATTACCACTAAACCACAAGACGTCCCTGTAGAGGATAACTAAAACAACCTCTCTCTAATACCACTTGTTAGGATTATAGAGACAAAAATAAAAATCACATGAAAATATAGCCAATATCACAAAGGAATAAAGTAGTTAATAAGATAAAAGAAGATACAAATATTTAATTTGGTTCACCAAATCCTTAAGCTATGTCCACCAAGTAGAAAGTCTATTATTATCATCCAGTGATTTCAACTTGATTGCAATCCGCAATCTCTTAAATCTCAATACCACCACATGAAGCTAATAAATCATCATACATAAGAAAATCCCTAAGCCTAATCCATTTTTACAGAATACTTGTGTTGCTTATAAAATTAGGGCTATAATATGTCATTTAATAGAAATATAACTCCCAACACTTTCTACAATAGTAAATTTAGTTTTGACCTTTAGAGCACTACCCCTGGACCCCTCTCTAAATCATGACAAGGAGCATGCCTAGGGCATGACCCTAAGACCCCACCTTGGGTGCTACCCTTGGATCTTGTAAGGGTTGTTTCTTCTTGACCCCTAGCATGGGGGTGTTGTCCCCAAATCTCCATAGGAAAAAATTGGAGAAAACTACACCAAACAAAGTGGGGAAAATTTAAATTTTGAGTCTAATTAGGCTCCACATAACAATAGTTCATTACTATTCATTTTAGAGATCAAGGATTTTTCACTACCTTCAATAAAAAATCTTAACTGAAATGAGAAAAAATTATTCTTCTTTTCCATTTGACACTTCATTGGTAACACCTTCTGCAATGTATAATTTTTCTAGTTTGTATCATTTTTTTTCTTATCCTTCTTTTTCTTTCTAAGACATTTGATAGAGAGATGTCCAATCTTTTTATAGTTAAAGCACTTCAAAGATAGGATACCTTTATATGTCCTACTTCTTCTAGACAATTTTTTAGCAAGCAACACCTCTAATTCTTCATATTATTTTACTTCATTTAAAATAGAACCTAAATCATAAGTTAGTTAACTACTTGAACCTTCTCTTCCTTACCTTATAGGAGCAATAGTCATAAATGCATTGAAATCAAATTATGTCTTAGGCATACCATTATCAAAATTACTAAGGTCAAAAGTTATTAACTTTTATATCAATGAATCTAATATAACTACACTAGTGCCTAAAGATCTAACCTCTTCAATAAATAGGACTCTATTAGCATATTTGGGTGCCAGGATTCTTATAGTTTTTCTTACCACATCAACTTCATCAAGTGTTCTACCAACACCTCTGATAGCAATAACTACATCCTCAATCCTTTAACTATATTGTTTAATGTTCTTGTTCTTCATCATCCCCATCTCATCATATTTTTCTTTCAAACTATTTACCTTTTCCTTCTATACTTGTTCATCTCCTCCCCAAACTTTCTTTTTTCTCACCCACATATCATGAGTTGTGTCTAGTTCTTTGAAATCAACATATTTTGCATCTAAAAGAGTACTTGCAACAACATCCATCATAGTTCTTTGTGTAAGCCATGCCACAAATCCTGTGAGAGAGGTTGACCCACCGCCAACAGTCTATTCTTATTGTATCATCAATTAATCTACATTAAGAGTTCCTACAAGAGCTATATATTTTGTAACCACATGATTCTAATACTACTTTCCCATTCTTTTGAGATACAACTTCATCCTTCCACACTGTTGTGAAATAGATTGTCCTTTTGATTTAACTCTTAAGCACCTAAATTTAGGAACAACATTTGGTTACAACAGTTGGAAAGTTATTCTAAAATGATTAATTTCCCTCAAAATTCCTAGGTACAACTCCCTACTATATTGTGATTTGCAATGAATTATTTTTGCTTCTAAATCTAATATGAGGTGTGTTCTTAACTTGAGAATAGGAGAGGTAAACCAAGCTAAGCCTAAATAGGAACTAACTTAGGAAAAAGTTGATATTCTTAGATTAGTTAAGTCTATGAATTCACACATCCTATGAATCTGTAAGGCTTAAAAATTAAATAATTTATGCTAACTGAAACTAAAATAATATCAGTAGGGAACTAATTACAGAGACAAAAATACTATTTTGAAGGAAAGCACAAAAGGGATTTCTCTCAAACCTATGATAACAAAACTATTATCTTTGGTTTGTTGTTCCAAAACAAGGGAGTGAATTTTTGTTCATTCCTTGATTAAATTTAGACAAAATAGAAAACATGAAACTAACATAAAACATAATGGAACATAAAATAATTGACACAAAATACCATTCAATTGTATCTGCAACATCAAGTATTTCACACCAAAAATTATTTGACCTTTTATTTACCTTTCAATTCAATACATATAGGATTCTATGAGGACCATTATAAAGTAATTCAAATTGGTTCATCTCCTTAGAAATAAAAAATGGAAAGGAGCCAATTTGCCCATTGCAATCATTACATTAAAAATATGAAAGGGGCAAAATATGAATCATTGCAACTTCTTTCTCTTTTCTAAATTTTCCTTATAGGCCTTGGCAGTGACAATGATTGGAATCAATTCCTCATTCCTATGAGCATGTACATTAGTGTATCTTAAGAGCCATTTAGAATTCTCTATGGCTAAATCTTTGATAGCATTTAACTGATATTGTATCTCCTCCATGGTCACATATACACACCTACCATGTTTTTGGAACTCAAAAAATCTGTTCTGGTGACTGGAAGATATTCTCGTCAAACTATCTATGTAATTGGAGACATTTTTTTGCATGATGACTACTCCAATGATTCCCTTCCCTTGTCCACTAGTTTGGGAATCTGTATGTAGACCTCTTAAGAGTTCATAGTCTATGTCTTGATCATTTGTCACTTTAACTTCTATTTCTTTAAGTCCTTCCTCTACCACCATGATCATCTTAGACTTTAATTGCATGCTCTAGAGCCACTCAACTAAAGGATAATCTCCTTTAGAAAGATCTTTTCTTCTACAACCTCTTTAACTTTCATATGGATAATCATTTTCAATAAAGAGATAAAATCTTCACTCTTAATTTTCTCTGCTACTAGGGTAGCTCTATTTTCTAAAAATTTATCCTTCTTTATTTTGAGCCTCTGTATCACATTGTCAAACTATTCTATAATGGTGTGTCCCTCTAACTTGATTTTATCAATCCACTCTCTACCAATTTTCCTAAAATTTTTATCTTCTTGGAGTTGAGAGATGAGTGCTTGGACATCGATAGTAATAGGATCACTAGTGATTGACATTCCAAAGATGCTTGCCAAAGGGGTGACCATCTTCCTAATAAAACTATTAAGTTTGTGGATTTTCACCTTAATTCTAACTTGATAACTTAAGACTTTCAAGCTATCCCTCTATTACCTCATTTTTTACTTCCTTAATCCAACCTTGGTGTCATGTCTAACCTCACCAAGATCCACAGAGTGTAGGGAAAATCAACTATAGACATATCTTCAATTCGTCCTTCTTTAGTGGTCTTTGCAATTTCCCTAGTTCAAGATCTTGTCTGAGAATGGACAAGGTCTTCTATTTTTTAACTTTTCTTAGTACTAATCTAGATCAGATAGCTAGAGATAAGGTAGCTTTGTTAGGAGCTCCTTCATCTCTCCTCTTCCTTTTTCTATCCAAAGTGTCCTCCAACCATGAATCTGTATTGATCACCTTGGAAGTATTTCCAAGAGCGTCTATACTAAACATCTTTCTCTTGACCAAAGTGAGTATTTTCATGGCCAAAGAGGAAGGATTCTTAGGGCCTATGAGATGAGATTTGAAGGATCTGAGCCTTTCTCTACTTCTAAAGTCTTCTTTGTCACCTCATCAAATTCAGTTGACTCACTCTCACTACTTCCACCATCTCCCAAATCCACTCTTTCACTTGGGGGCTACTCAGAAGGAGGAGTACAACACTTACAGATGGAGTTGGACTACATGAGGTGAGAGGGAAAGAGTGATTGTACCATCCTTTAATTCCTCTACCTTTTTCTTCTCAACCTTTGCTAGAGTTCCAATCATTGGAAGGTAGCTATCTTAACAAGTTTTAGCTAGGGGAATTCTTTTGTTGGGAGGTTAATCACCTCTATCTAATGGTTGAGTTGGACCTTGGATAATGGCCAAGGTTGTACCTAATGTGCCACCTTGAGAGGAAGAAGCCATTGCTACCTTTGGGGAGGCTTGAGCGGATGTGCTTTTGCTCTAACCCTTTCTAGCTATGGTCTATTCGACCCATATTTTGGTCCTTTTGTAGATTTAGGTCACCATTATATCTAACTCTTCCCTAGGATTTTCATAAGGCTCTAAGCTTCTTGGAGTCCCTCTTAGCTTAGTTAGATGAGTATTGTTATACATTTTCTAACCATCATCCTCCAATCCTACATCAATATTAACTTTGTATATTTTCACCTAATCAACTATTAGTCTAGTGAAAGCACTATCATGACTCTCAAACTCATCTTTGCAATTGGCCTAGTGGTCCTTAATGGTGGTAATGTGCTTGATTATACTTTTTATTTGAAAAAAATCCCTTGTGTACCCATTCAAGTCAAACATAGGCCTCAAGACTTCATACATCTCCAATTTATAATTCATTTCAAACACCCGCAATATATTCTTGGCATCCGAATGAGTGTCATAACTAAAAGCTCCCACCTTCATGGGAAATTTGTACCCTTTCTTCTTTAGACTCTTGCTCAACATGTTTACTTGAATAGATTTTTGTGTGACCTTGATTAGCATGATTATATCACTAGGGTATCTAGATAGCTTCAAGGGGAAACCATCAAAAGCTACAAGATGCAAATAAGAAAAGGATCAGAATTGGATGAAATAAATCCCAAATTGGATAATGGCTACCATGACTTCAAGGCTGAATCTCCTCTTTGGACATCCTTGTAGTGCCCTGCAAATCCTCATAGTGAATGCATCATTAAATTTTACACATTCTGCATAGCTATTTTCCAACTATAAGCATGGATAAAACTTATAAGATTTCACATCATCAGGAAAATTTTCCACTCATGGGAGGCCTAGCCATAGTTGTATGAGTCCAACATATAGATGAGGAAAGAGGACATATAGAATGTATTGTAAAACTTTGTGGCAATGAGAATTGGACATAATTTCACTTACCTCATGAGCCCAATCAATATATTGGGTGTCAGAGTGGATGACTTGCACTAAAAAGAAGTATTGCTCAACAAAATTCAAAGCTTCTACATCACCTTTCAATCTATGTAGGAGGGCCAAGATATCAATGATCTTTGGTTTGAGGTTGGTTCCAAAAAAGGTCTTAGGAACCTTACTCTTGGCACTCTATGGTTTTTGGAACTATGTTTGCATGATTTCTTTCCTCCAGATCATCTTATTTGTCGAAAACTCAGAAATAGCTCCTCTGAAGGTCAATTCTGAGAATTCCTTTCATTCTTGTACTCATAAGAAATTCACCACAATTTTTCTATCAGTTGAAATCAATACTATGTTATCTAGTAGTATAATCTACCTTATCTCTAAGTTGTAATGGTGTATACATTTGTATATCAACTTAGGGGCCTGGACTAAAATTAAAAAACCAACTACCTTGACCAACCCACATCCTTGGAGCTTCTCTGTGGTGGGATGAATCTACTCAAACTTCACTCTCTTTAAAAAATCCTCCATGTCATAGAAACTAAGAGATGTATCAATGGAATTTTACAATTGGGATCTAATTCCATTCAACTTGTAAAAATCCACGAATCTAGTTGCCATTGTTTTGAGAATGAGATTTGAGTGAAGAAAGTGAAAGGAATGGCTAATGCAACAAATACTAGCCTTTTGAAAAAGTTATGCACATTAATAGAATAATAATATATATACATACATATATACATATATATATATACATATATATACATATATACATATACATATATACATATATATACATATATATATATACACATATATACATATATATATACATATATACATACATATATATACATATATACATATATATATATATATGTATATATGTATATATTATGTATATATGTATATATATATGTATATGAGCCTTGATTCATGTCTTGATCTTTAGAATTCATGCCACATGAATGAATTGAAGGAGAGATCCATTGAAGCAATAAATGTAAGGGTTTAATAGATATGTAGGGGTCTTTTCACTATTTTATTGGCTCAATGGTAACTTTCTTTCTCTCCATAACTTACTTTCCTATTTTCCTTTATTTGAAATTACTAATAGAGTACTCCATGGGAAACTATCCACTAGGTTGAATTCTGATCATTAACTCTTTTCTATAATGGTTAGATTATTTATATTATCATCTTGAGACATTATATGCACAAATTATAGATCCAACCTGATTACTAACTCAATTTTCTTTGGAATTTAGGAAATTGTCTTCATCGGTTGAAATCTTGTTGAGGAGAGGACAATTTCCATTTCTCTACCAATGCTACCTTTCTTAATTGAACTTTAAACCATTGTCCTTTTTGGGATTAGAAATGTCTAAGTGAGGTGCAAAGATGTTGCAGGAGCCCACTTAAAGTTTCTTTTCACTTTAAACAGTCTTTTTAGAAAACTAACTTCATGGGTTAAAAACCTGCTAAGGAGAAGTTTGTTTTGTGTTTTTGGCCAGAGATGATTATGAGAGCCATGTTGAATCTTAACATTTTCTGAAGTCATAATCACAAAGTAAGCATTGATTAATCATAGGATATCTTGTTATTTTTGTGTTTTCGATACATGTGTGTCATTTAGGGCCTTTTGCAGGAAATCATCTTCATGGGTTGAAAACCCACTAAGGAGAGGAAAATCTCCAAATTTTTGCAAGCTTTTGTTTCTTTTTAAAAAATGATAGGTCAAAGATATTACTTGTAATTGATCACTACATGAGTAACATGAACCTCCATTAGATTAGGTACTAACCTACCTGTAAGATCACTTTGACAAAATGAAAAATCACCCATCTAAGGATGGGGAGAAGGGGAAAAGGATAAATTCAATGGAGATTCATTCCAGCTAAGAGGGATAAAACCTAGACTCAACCACAACTAAGAACTCACTCATCTCACTATAACACAAATATCCACTTTTTCTAATCAATCAAAGGATGAAAAGCGTGACAACACACACCATAGAAGATAGTTTCCTCTTAAGAACTTAGGATCCTCCTTATTCATTATCTTGGATCTTTACCTTAAGTTGTTGGGATTTCACCATAACAAAGGACCAAATATTTGATACCAATTTTTGGTCCTAATTGATTAGTTACTGAGAGGCAGAGGGGAGACATGTGAATTAGTAATCAAAAAATTTAAAAAAAAAACCTTTTAAACCACTTACTGGTAATGAAACTTAAAGCATCAAAGAAAACATCCAACACATGACAGCATTCACACATTTGACACACATATTTTTGTTGCATAGAAATATAATTTGGGTTCAAACTATAGTGGGTATTAGTACCCAAAAATATTTTGTATTCTTTTGAAGTGTGTCTTGTTAGGAGCTTAAGCCTATTAGGAGTTTACAAAGGCATGGTTAAATGTCACCTTGGTAGGGAATTTATCTCTAGATCTATTAGGATATTTACCCTATCAGGAGTAGCCTTTTTAGAGAATTTTAAACATTAATTAAAGTGTTTCCCTTTTAATGGGTTTACAATGAGGACCTATTAGAATCCACCCAATTAAGGGATTTTACCAATTGTAACTATTAGAGAACATAAAGATTAATCTATGAAATAGAACTACATTTTTCCATTTAGATCTGCTCAAGATATTTTCCTCTTTTGACCTCAATTGTCTTCTCTCTGCCTAGACTAGACCTTCTACATCTTCACACATTACCTTGACCATAATAAACTACACCAAACCTATCCTTCTTTCACCTATTATACTAATTTTTTCACTTCCACCAACTTAACAAAATCCTCAATGTATTACAATTAAGAAATTCAAATATCCAACTCACATCCAGCACCCATAAAATGTTATAATATTTTCTAAGTCACTCTATATAATCACACTACTAGTTCATAGTATTCTATGCTAGAGGTCAAACACATTTTGACCTTGTACCATCTTAAAATAGAAGTATCCATGATTTAAGACCTTTTAGAACCCTTTCCATAGTGACCTCCTAAACCATATGTGAATATGTGATCAATGTGCCCTTTCTCTTATTTCTTTCTACTTTTCCTAATTCTATTTACACCTCATCTTTGGCCTTCTAGAACTCTCCTCAAGCCCTTCCTCAAGATTGTGTCAAGCTCTTCCCCATAAATTGAGGGCATAGGTCTTGAAGTTCCTCAAATGTTTCAATCATTTAATTTTGTTTCCATTCATCTTATACTATTTTCTCTCCCAAAAACTAGTATATAAGGAGGTTTGGGATCTTTATTTTCAACCTAGACACATGCATTCACAACATAAGACATCAAGAAATTCAAGAGTTAAAGGTATTCAATCATTCAAGCAAGTTTTTGTTAAGCATTCAAGGATTCTTTGTGAGCATTCCCTCTTCAAGATCTAGTATTTGTTGGCCATCAAGGGAGGATATATACATTGAGGCATTTATCATATTCTTCATTGATGCTCATTTACATCTAGTTCGCCTCACAATAGGTATGTGATAATTCTCCCTAAGGCCTTGCTTATTAATAGTTTATTCAATCTAAGGATTACTTCTCCCACCATGAGGTGTATTTAATCTATAAACCTAGGCACATATACTTGAAATGGTCGGCATGGTATGTGCACTAGGTTTCTTAAGGAGTCATCATGCTTATGCTATAGGAAAGTAAAATGCATATAAAGAACCTATATTAAAGCTATAGGAAAGTAACACACTTAACTATTTTCTAAAATGAATGTTGGAAACACAACTCTATGCTAACCTATATTTCAACTCAGACCATCCACTATAACTACTCTTGTAGATGTTGTAGGAACATTCACAAAGTACAATGCTACAAGAAGAAAAATATAAATTCTATCTAAAACAGAGGAAATTTTGGAAGTAAATCTAAACTACTCTAACTTAATCCACCTCCCAAGTGGACCCCCTTGGTGTGCTTCTACTAATCTACTAACACAGAATGTAAACCAAGAATTACTTTATTATATTTCAAAACTTCTTACATAATAAAAATACATAAAACTGTAAAATAACTCACTACAAGAGTCAACAATGTTTTTCCATAAACTTTCTCTCAACCTCCAAAAATATTGATCCCATCCTTATAAATAGAGGATCAACACTTATTCTAAAATAGGAAATAAAATAAACTGACTACAAATCTGCCAGAGAAGAAGAAGGAAATATAATAGCTCGCAACATAAGCAATAAAGTTTGGATAACTAATTTATCACAATGGTAAACATAGAGGGAATATAGAAATAATTCATCCCTGAATTCATAGAATAATAGCTCCTCCTTTGTAGCGGTCAGGTCTCTCGATGCCATTATGATTCTTCCATCATTGCTAGCCTTAACGCTTCTTCTTGAATGTTGTTGACCATTCTCCAACTTCTTTCCTAATAAGTTAGTTGTGATGCAAAAATATTTACTCAAATAAACATAATCAAATTAAATCCAAATATTAGAACATACATTCTGATGGTTATATGAAATACTACATTAAATGTATAATATTAGCAAAATATGACATAACTATCTATACATGGGTTAAGGGTTCTATCTGGACTTTATCATAAGTTTAGTTAGTTATAAGTTTACAAATGTCTTGGCAACATTAAAAATAGAGTATTAAGATTAACATAAAATAGAGGCAATAATTGGCCTCAGCATCTGCCCCCTGGTAAGTTTAATGCTTGTCCTCAAGCATTGAATCTTCTGGCCATTGATCAGAATTCTCCAACCTCAATCCTTCCTTGCCTGTTACTCCTAAAGGTATATTAGAATCCTCTTGTTCTTTACCAAACTTCCCTTCGATGATCCTCCTACAACCTATCAAGTCATTTAGAGTTGATTTCATACAAGGCCCAAAGGAGCATAGGTGGTTGCATCGTTAATGGACAACAAAATTTTGGTCTAGTTTGCCTTCCTAGCTATATGTGTTTTGGTGTTTGGTTAAGGGATGCCTCTAGGTTGATAGGGTTGTGTGGCTCTAACCTTCTAACTCCCTCGAGCATTCTACCCCATCTACTTTTGACATTGTCCATGAATCTTTGAAAGAAAAAGTAAGGAAAGTTATCATATTTTGCATATACTCTTGTTTTGGCCTCAAAGATTTGTGAATATATGACATTAGGGACCTAAGATGTATATCCCCTATATAAAGTAGAGGGTTCCATTGATTTTCTATAGGAATAATGAAATTATGCATATAAAACTCAGAGTAAATTTTGCTGCCATGATGGAAGAGTTTGGTACAAATCATAGAATTCTTGAGCTGACTTGAATTTTGTATCTATATCTTTGAGGGTCATCATCAATTGGAATAAAAGGATTTTTATTTTAAATAAATGGCATATATCCTAGGTGGTGGCCTAAAAGTAATTATTTGGTCAACTAGTTTTAGGGCATGATCCATCTTTTGCTTTTGTTTTGCCAATTTCTCTTTTAATTCTGCAATTTCTTCACCTTGATCTATTATTACCTTCTTCATCTTCTTTTTCTCTTCTTCCCATAGGGTTGTTGTTAACACATGTTTATGATATAACTAAAAAAGAAGCATTTGTAAGGTAATTAGTCCACTTTCCTCTTTCCAATTATTTCTCTTCCTCTATTCCCTCCATGACCATTCTAAGAAACTTGTAAACCATGTTCACTTATAGGGAACTAGGGAAGTTTTTGAATGGGCTAACTGGTGTGTTACAGGGTCTTCTTCTTCTTTACAGCCTAGGGTGTCCTGTTGGCTTGCTTGGGAATCATTTTGGTGTTCATTCATTTCAGCCTTGCATTTTTCATTAAGATTTTGAGGAATGTCTAGAATTTCAAGTTGATTAGGGGAATCATCTGAGATAACTTGTACTAGAGATTCTTCATTAGATTGTTTAGGTGAAGGGGATTGAGTTACTGAGGACACTTTAGGAATTTTCATTAAATCTTCTTACTACTTCTACATCATAAAGTAAAACACAATGTTCCACTAGTTCTCATCGCTACAATTGTCCTCCCATTTGTTCTTGCTAATTTCAACCTCTGCTTTGTTTGCAACAATTACCTTCTTCCCTTCTGTGAATTGCAGACTCTTTTTTAAAAAGAAAAACCATGAACCCTTTTCACATTCTTTTCTATGAATTTCTATCATGAACAATACATCATGAGCAATAGTAATGTGGTTTTAATGAGAGTAAATCATAGATATGCAAGAATTGTTTCAAATTTAATTCAGGTCACATCTTAGTCTGACAATGCAAGATTATTCATGAATAAAGGTACGACACTTGACACTTGTGTACACAATTAGATTTTAATCAAACAAAAAGAGAGTACAACTTTAAGGATCTTTAATAAATAAATATAAATTTCATTGGGGATTAGTAACCTTCCCTCCCCCCTATGAAACATGGACAAGTATCCTCACTTGTCATACTTGGCAAGAGGTACAGAACTGGCATAACACTACAATGATATATTTAATGTAGTAATAGATATAACCAACTAAATCTATGCACTAAAAATGAACAAAATTTGAAAAGCTTATACCTACCAATTTGATCATTTCACATGCCAGAGAAAGGTGGCAAGAGTTGAAGAACAATAGCAATAGCATATGTTAACGAACTTGCTAAATTATTGAAAGCATAGGAAAATGATGATGTGGAAGGTGGGTGGGTGGTAGAGAAAGAAATGAGATGGGTTGGTAAAGAATAATTTTAGAAAGTGAATGGAGAATTGGAAATTTATGTAAACATAAAGTTTTTATTATGAGCATGCTCAAAGAAATTCTTATTGAAGATCTACAGGCAAAAGGTTGGCACCTTTTGTTGCAAGAAGTGTTACATGTTGTGCATTTGAAATTGGCTATTGAAATTGCTGCAGGAAGTCTTCTTTCATTTGGGGCTATTTATACAACTATAGTAGATGTCCACTAACTAATAAATTGAAGTGTATTGGATTAGTTGTGGTTAACTGGATGGCTCCATTTGTAAATACATGACTTATTTCATAGGGATCTGGCCATTATGTCTATAGCTTGCTTGGTATGTCTTTAAATTTGGAATCATAAAGTAATGCTGAATCTCCAATTTGAAATTGCTTGCTCTTAATGTGGGAGTCATGTCATTGTTTCCTTTGCTTTTGTATGATTTCAGTGCATTCCAACATAGACTTACACACTTCATCCAAATAATTAAGATGCAGTAAACACTTTGTCTATGCTGCAAGAAGATCAATCTTTAACTCCAATGTTGTTCTTAAAGTTTTGTGTTCAAATTTAATGGGTAGCATTGCTGATTTTCCATATAGAAATTGAAATGGTGTGAACCTTGTAGTGGTCTTCCATGTTGTTCAATATGTCTAGACAACTTTTGGCAGTTTGTTACTCCAATCTCTATGATGCAAATGAACTATCTTTGTCAAGATGGCTTCTATCTTCCGATTTGTAACTTCTGCTGGTCCATTAGTTTGAGGGTGATAGGGGATTTATTTTTGATGTCTAATATTATATTCCTTCATGAGTTATGTGATTATACTAGAAGTGAATTGAGCATCCTAGTTAGTAGCAAGTTCTTTGGGTATGCCATATCGAGTAAAAATTTCTTCATACAAGAATTCAACAACTTTATGGTCATAGGAATGCTTAATGGTTTTGACTTTGACCCATTTTTTTAGGTAGTCGTTGCATACAAGGATATATGATTTCCCATTGGATGGAGGATCTATTGGACCAATGAAGTCCATTCCCCATTTTTCAAATGGTGTTAACACCATTTGTGGATTGAGAGGCATTTCATTATTTTTTGTTGGGCAGCCCATCCTCTAACATTTATCACACTTTTGTGTATAATTAGTTGCATCTCTATGAAGTGTAGGCCACTAGTAACCAGTTATTAGAATCTTCAACACTATTCTCTTTGCTACAAAGTGCCCCCCCACATTATTCATTATGACATGAATGCAAAATGTCATATGTCTCATCTTCTCATACACATCTCATAACTTGATCAAGTCCAATGTAAAATAGGATGTTATCAATCCAAGAGAAATGGAAGCTTTTCTCTGCAAGTAGTTTCTTATCCTTGTAAGAGAAATGTGTTGGCATTTTATTAGTTGCAATGTAATTAGCTATATCTGCATACCATGGGGTTTGGATAGCAATATGAAATAAATACTCATCTGGAAATGTATCATCTATCAAAGTAGTATCTTCTTTATCATGGTGGATTCTAGATAGATAATCATCTACCACATTCACTTTCCCAGGTTTGCCAATGATTGTGATATCAAATTCCTGCAAAAGAGGTAGTCATTTTGCTAACTTTCCTGTAATGGTAGGTTTGTTCATGAGACACTTAATTATTACATAGTTGGTATGAACAAATATGGGATAACCAATTATATAATGTTGGAATCTGTTCAGAGCACAAACTACTACTAACAGTTCTTTTTCAGTCACTGTATAGTTTAACTCTGGTCCATGAAGGCTCTTACTGATATAGTAGATTGCATTTTCAAGATGTTGAGATTTTTTGTTCTAGGACTACACCTATGCCATAGTTAGAAGTATCTGTGTGAATTTGAAAGGGAAAAGTAAAATCAGGACCCCTAAGTATTGGTGTAGTTGTCAATAGTAACTTTAGCTACTAGAAGGAGTCATCACATTCCTTTGTCCAAGTAAATTCAACTCTTTTATAGGTAAAGTATATAGAGAACTAACTATCTAACTAAAAAATTTGATAAACCTCCTATAATAGCTAGCATGTCCTAGGAAAGATATGACTTCTTTTTGCTTTGTGGGAATAGGGAGTGTGAGAATTACCTCTAGCTTTGTAGGGTCTACCTAGATTCTAGCTTCAGAGGTAAAATGTCCCAATACCACTGCTTCCTACATCATCAGAAAGAATTTATCACTATTGAGAGACAAGTTGTGCTCTTCACATTAGATTAGTACTTTCTTCAAGTTCTCGAAAGCTTCCTCAAATGTGACACCAAATCTAGTGAAGTTGTCCATGTATATCTCCATGCAATCATGTGATATGTTAGCAAAGATGCAAATTATAGCTCTTTAGAAAGTAGTAGGTGTCTTGCATAAGCCAAATGGTAATACAAAATAGGCATAGGTACCCTAAGGACATGTAAATGTGGTGTTCTCTTGATCTTCTAGAGCAATACTTATCTAATTGTATCCACTGTATCCATCTAGAAATGAGAAGTATTTCTTTCTAGCCAAAATATCCAAAATTTGATCAATACAGGGGTAAAGGAAAGTGATCCTTCTTTGTAGTATTATTTAATTCTCTATAATCTATACATATCCACCACTGCCCTCCTTTCTTAGGTATAATAACTAATGGTGATACCCATTTGCTATCAGAGATTGGATAGATGAATCCAACATCCAACAACTTTTGTAACTCGATCTTTACTATTTTGTGTAATGTTGGATTTATTCTCCTCTAAGGCTAACAAGCTTCCATCATTGATGTAGATCTTATGGGTGCAAAGTTTAGGGCTCAGTTCTCCATATCCTTATAATCCCAAGCAAAGGATTTTTCATGCTAATTGAGGAGCTTGGTTAACAATTCCAATTGTGATAGGATAGCCTATTGTTTACATGGAGATTATGACTAGGAGAAAGTTCCATAGCAGTTGTTAATTCTACCATTGACACTTCTGGTACTAGATTTGTGGCTACTTCACTTGGCAGTTACTAGTCAATTATCTCAAGGTTTTCTAGGTAGTCACGGTCTTCATAGGTATATAGCTTTAAGATAGAACTTTTAGCAATATCTCTAGCCACTATACACTCATTGGTAAGAATGCTCTATACTACATAATCTTCCTCCTACATTTTTATAAAAGAGCATCTATGCAACATCATGAGCTGAGCTATGGAATTCAGTTCTTCCTCTTCATCCCCTAAATTTGGCCAAATAGGTTCTCCCAAGTCTGGTTGGAGTTGGGTAGGTGGAAATAGTTCTAGCTTCCTTATGGTTTGACCATTTGAAATTGTCATACTGCCTAATCTACAACTAATTTTAGCATCAGTGGTAGCTAATCAGGGTCTCCCTAATATGACAGGATAGCTAGCAAGTTTTACTTTGGTTGATAGGATAAGAAAATTAGTAGGGTATTCCCATAAATCTAAAGTCGCTATCACATATTATATGAGACCGTCTAGAGTAACAGTTAAACTATTAGCAAGTTGTAACACTATAGGAGTTTTTCTTAAACCTTCCATACCTAACCTATTGGTACTCAAAATTACATTCCCGTTTTGAGTGTCCATTCCAAATTTTGAGTTGCTTTGAGCCCCCTATGAAAGCTTTCATGCTTATATACCCGGCTATTGAATTAATGCCTAATTGGTTTTGTATGTTTCTAACACCCTTCATTCAGCCTATCCATTTTTTCTATGATGATCAACTGACATTCTGAGCCATTCTGCAAAGTTCCATTTTGAGTAGTCTTCAGTTCTGCATTTTCTGCCCGTGTCAAATAGCGACAAGAGGGCATGTTTGCCTTTGAATATCTCTTACCTAGCTAGGATTCATGACCTGCCACTTTGAGGATGTTTAGTATGATTAACAAAGAACCTATGTTCCAAGTTTCAAGTCATTTTGAATCCGTTTGACTAGGTTTTGAACCCCTCAAATTTGGTTAGTTACCTCTATTGTAAATCTACATTTTGTTCATATTTCTAGGTAGCCCTGTTTGACAAATTATAACTTTTGACCAATTGAACCAAATAAGAAAATTCCTTTTGCATCATATTCTAAGGGTTAGAGAATTTATATGCTCCAGTTTTGAGCTTATGACGAATCTGTTTGATTAGTTTCAAATGCGATTCTATTTGTAATTTTTAAAGTTTCACTAGTAACCAAAAGTGTAGATTGATCGGGAGCCCTGTTTGGGATGTCATATCTTTGAGCTTGTCATTGGTGGGACCAAATGGTTTATTTCCCTATATTATACTCTAAAAATACTAAAAGTTTTTCAATTTTCAAGTCTTGACGAATCCATCTGCATACTTTTGTAGGGTTAATCCATTTGTAAAAATTATTATCTTGTCAATGTTTCCTGTCTTGCAAATTGAGGTAGCCAACTTCAGACCTGTGCCATATGCATCTCATGATTAATCATGAGACCAAATCATGGAATTATATTCTTCTCATAACAAAGTATCAATGCCCCAGATTCTAAATCCTCAAGTGCCCATTTGCCCAATTTTTAGAGCTCAAACCAAATGCAATTCCTAGCTTTCTGACATGTTTATCTGTAGGTGATTTTAAGTTGGTATGTTCAGAGGTTGATATCTTTTTACCCCGATGTATTCATGCAATGAGATTTGGCAAGCCTATTGGATGTGTCAAAGAGAACAGAGGTCTAGAGTTTTGAGGTTTGATCAGATGTTTGAATTAGTTTTTAAGGCCACCTGACAGGCCCTGTCATCAGAAAATCACAGTTTACAAAGAGCAGAGTAAAATGAGCTTTTAATGGCCAGTTTGTGATCAAATTAGGTTCCAGTCATTTTGAGATTTTTAATGGATTATTCTATAGGTCAATTGTTTGGAAATGAATTTTTCTTTAGTATCAAATCAATGGAATTATGTATGGATTGAAGAAGCTCAAGTTGCAACTGGTGAACATAAAGGGTCCCCGTGATTTCACTCATTAGTTCATGTTTGAAATATTGATTTTTCATATGAAATGTTATTTATAAATGAATGATTTTTTATAATGCTCTTATAATATATTGCAATGTTGAGTCACTAGTTTTCAATTTGCGATGTTTCTCCTCAAATGTGCATAGATATGTGGAAATCAGAGGAATGGAGCAAGCCACCCATACAGTGAGGGATCTCCACAACAGTTAAAAAGAGGAAGAATGTTATATGCATTAGAGGAGTGCCTCCATGTTGGAGGGTAGAGGCGACTTCCATATGCAGGGTAGCACAAAGAAGAGCTTTCTTGATGAGGGAAAGAAGAGCATCTAATGCAAGGAAATGTCGCCCATGCATCTACATGAACTAGCAAGAAAGGCCCATGAACTTGGACATGAAAGGTATTTGGCAGAGGACGACATGGGTGGAGATCCACGTACATGAATAAAACATTATAGTCACATGCATAAGGCGGAGGCTCCAAACAGCAACACTCCATGCCAATAGAGAAAGATGAGACTGCTGCAAATAGGTAGAGCAACCCATGTTGGGAGTAACAAGCCATAGCAAGCATAGAAAATTCCCTTGGCTGGACAAGCTATGCAAGGGAGAGAGCTCCCATGATCCAAACCTGAACCCAAACAAGAAGATAGGGAGGTCTCATGCTAGATGGGGAGCCATATCACTTTATGCCATGGATGGAGACACCCATAGTAGAACAAGGAACTCCCACATGTAAGTAGGAAGATATAAAGCAGCCCCCATGTAAGAATGGAGGATCAGCGGCCCTCAATAAAATAAAATGCCCATGCTTTGAGTATAAGGTGTAATATGATGGGTAGACCCACGTGGAAGATTATAGACCCCTACCCAAGAGAATAGTCCAATGACAGTTAGCAGGGGAGCTCCACATTGTTCAGACTTTTAGTCCCATATTAGGGACGTGGGCATAATTTTACATCCTTATAAACCTAGATACGAAAGAGTTAAGTGCCTTCAAAGATACATCTATGCAAATGAAAGGGCCCTACCCATAGCCTAGCCTACCGCAGGGTCAACAAGGTTTTGACTACTCATGTGATCGGGGGGCTGGCTTTGATGATGTGTGATGATATGGTAATGTCAGGGTATCATAGGTGGAAATACAGAGGTCCCCGATCCTATGTTTATTGTAATATCAGGGCAAAAATTTTGATGTCTCGCGATGCTTCGACCTTGTCGTGTGATCGGAGGCTCAAGAATGAAGAGGTTCAATACAATGAAATGTGGTCTTGTCGTATAGTCAGAGCGAGTTAAATTTGAGCCTAAGATACTATGATGGGGATAAGAGGGGAGTAAAAAATTAATATATTAATTATATATTAATGTGAGAGATAATTTCAAAATTTTCAAATATATGGATTTTCAATGTAAAAATAAAATCAAAGCTCATTGCATCATCACGGAGGATAGATTCATGAGCTATGATATTACAATTTGGTCGTAATATCATAGGCTTAGAAATTAAAAATCAATTCAATTGAAAATGTAAAGTGGGGCTTGCTTAGCAAATAAAGGATCGACACATGGCAAAAGGGAAATGTGAAAAATGATTTAAAAATCAAAATCCTAATTGATTTGAATGCTCAGATTTTAAAATTGAAATATTTGAATGAATTTTCAAAGTTTATATAGTTCAACTATATGAACTTTTGAATTTTTCAATTTTTAATGACTATTTATGGTATGAGAGCTAGATTTTAATAATGGTCTCAAAGGGACGATTTTTGTCCAAAATGTATGGTGTAATATACTTTCAGAATCAAGAAGAAGTGAATTTTCCATTTTTGTAGTCATATTTTTAGCAGGTGTCAGCCGGTAATAGCTATAGGAGATTTTTTTATTTCAGTGGCTTCACAATGCAATGTGCAAATTTAATGTATCAGATGAAATTGCAATCAGATATAGACATAATTTCATCATGTATGACTTCTCTAGCAATTTGACGGATGAATTGGATGTTTTTTAAGGTGGTTGAAGTAATTATGTTTTTGGCAACAACACAAGTTGATTTTACGGCAAAGCAGATGTGACAAGAAAAGATTGGATTTCAAAAGCCCAATATAGTTTGTGATAAATTCCTGATAGTTTTCTCTATGAGATATTTTTGCAAATCAAAAGGGAATGTATTAGATATTTTGGCATCATTTATGGTTTTTGGTTTCAGGTAGTTGAAGGAAGTTCAATTTCAATAAACTTCAGATTGAAGACTCTCTCAGTGGGATAGATGTCAAGTTCATATTCTAGATTCTAAAATATCTTCTCTCCTATATATCTTTCTATTCTACTCTTTGTAAGGGTTCCAATTCTTTGAAGATTTTCTAAAGATTGTGAGACCAATCTGGTTCCAATTTCCTAAAATTTTCTCATAGTTTTAGATTAAGGTAAAAGCAGGTTTTGAAGGGGTCACAAAACCCTTTACAAAAAAAAGAAAGATAAACCATTAAGCATACCTAGGTTTTAAGAGGACCTAAAAGCAGAAAAATAGCTAAACCAAGTTTTACAAGGACTTGAGATGAATAGATGTGAGCAGAAAAAACAACCATAAAAACACTAGAACCTGGAAAATCGACAGACTGGAACAAAGCAACCTGACAAACCTCCCAAACTAGTTTCCAGCAAACCAGAAACTCGGCTAGTTCACCATCACTGAAAAACTAGTCAGCATAAGGGAGCATAAGATTTTCCTTTTGATTTGAATTTGGCCTTACGTGATTGAAGGATCATATCTAAAGGGGGAGTAGAAGACTTGGTCTTCTTCCTTTTAACTGCAATCCAACCATCCTCAAAATTCGCTACCTTAGCAACCAAATCCTCAAAAGATGACCCAAGGACTCCAGGGGACACAAAATCCACATAATCAGACAACAAATGGTCCCTAGGAGGATCAACCAAAGTAGGGGAAGAGACCAAAGCATCATCTTCAACCACTGGCATGGAAAGAATGTGATCCATAGCCACAACATCTGCAAGAGCATCCAGAGAAATTGCCAAAGCATCCACCTCAACCACTGGCTCAGAATGAACACTAGCCATAGCCTCAAAATCCATAGGAGCAGCCCAGGATTGTTTTATCGTGTAGTGCTCAGAGGAGGCCCCAAACCACCAAGAAGGTGGTCATCTAGACTTAGATTTCCCAATAGCACAATGGGCAGCAATGTGCCCCGTTAAGTGGAAAATCCTACAATGAAAATGGATACCCTCAAAATCCAACAATTGTGTCCAAGAACCCCATGGGGAGTCCAAGAAAATCACCTCAGGAAGGCCCTTAGAGACATCCAAGTCTACAAGAAAGCACACGTAGGTGGAATGGAGAATATTCGAAGTGTCAGCATCCACATATAAGAAATTACCAATAGCATTACCAATAGTTTCAAAAATCAAATCCTACCAAAGATGAATTGGAAGATTAGGAAGCCAAACCCAAATAAGGAACTTATTAAAGTATTCTGAGAGTGGATCAAAATCCATGTGCCACGGTTTGGCCATAAGAGGAAATCTGCCTACCAAGAAAAATTATTGTGACACAAAATAATCTTCCTATCATCAAAACTTTGAAACTTAGCTATAAAAAAACCTTTTGCACATGGGAAGATGTGGATATCTTTTTTCATCACAACATATTGTATATCTTTTGAGGCATTTCATATTATACAGTCATTCTTTGTGTATTTTCTGAGTTTTGATATGCATATGGTGTATTGTTTTCAATGAAATTAATACAAGAGCTTCACCCACCTTAGTTTCATTATGATTCTCATCTCCTTCTTCTGTTATCTCAGAATCTGAAATATGAACTTGACATCTATACCAATATGCTATGATGACAAAAGATATTTCATATTGTATATATTTTGAGGCATTTCATATTATACAGTCATTCTTTGTGTTTTTTTTGAGTTTTGATATGCAGATGGTGTATTGTTTTCAATGAAATTAATACAAGAGTTTCACCTTTCTTAGTTTCATTCTGATTCTCATCTCCTTCTTCTATTATCTATAATGTTTTGTGTTTGAGAACAAAGAGCTTGAACATAGTTGCAATCCCTTAAGGTTGTATGTCAAGATGAATTTTTTGTTGGAACAAAGATCCATGTAAATGCTTGTTTATACTGATAGGGTTGTAGGTTGCACCAGAAGGATTTCATCATAAGTATGAGATTTTTTATGAAGATTGATGTCTATTTGCAAGTCAAATAGATAGATCATATGCTTGATTATATAAGTATACTTTAGGTATCCATCTACATGTTAAGGTTTAGTTGATGCCCAATGGATAAGGGAATGGTCAGCTTGAAGGATACATGTTCTACGTTGTTGCATACCTGGGTTATGTTGAGAGATCAAGACTTTAAATGAACATCAATTTCCCTTTTTATGTATTAAAGAGCTAGAAGTGTCGGCCATGGCTTGTTTTTTGTTACTTTCTTTGGTTGTAATTAGCTACTACAATTAGGAAGTTTGTCAGCAAATTATAGAAGGATATTGACCATTTCTGCTATAGAGGGTAATCTTGCAAAGAAAAGTATCAAGTTCATAAGATAAACCCCTTAGGTTTGCTTGACTTGGCTTAGCAAAGCCTAAAGTGAAGTGAGTCCTGATGACTCTATTAATTGGTCCATAACTAAGATTTAGCCTTGTTGAACATAGGATTTAGCTCATCCTTAGACTTGTCCCTGGTCTTTGTTTCTTTGTATCAGATTTAAATCTGCCTGATATGTTCTTTACCAGAAAGAACTCCAAAAAAATGGTGACTCTGCTGGGGACACAAGTTTTAAATTCTTGATAAGGAGCTGGAAATATCTAATTTATTATGCATATTTAGTTTTGTGTGCAAGGTTTTGTGTTTCTCAGTTGTGCCTTATTCTTGGCAGTAGTAATTGTAAAGACTATTAACAAATAAGTGAACACTAGGTACTATTATGCATTTAAGGGTCAAGATTTTATGTTTTCTTTCACTTTGTTATGGGTGTGAAATTCCAAGGTTGTGTGTGAGTTTTCAAATACCTGTTATAAATTTTGGACCAGCTTGTTGCTTTGTGCAAATTGGGAAAATATTTTCTCACTTAGTGAGTGGCGACTCGAAAGTATATCTTTGCACCAGTGTAATTGTAAAGATGAGGGTATTGTGAAGGTTGCAACAGTTGGAATGCAGATTTGAAGAAGTCATCTTAGGCCTTTGGAAATAGTTGTAAAGGAAGTGGGTGATGCCTTGCAAGAGTTACTAAATCAAGACAAGATTTGAATTTGTTGTTGTTTACGAAATTGAAGAGATTGGCAAACATCACATATAAGGTATTTTCCTCTTTCTTGAGATTTCTTTTCAAGAAAGTAAGTTATACAAAAGTTTTCTCCATCAAGTGATTTTTGGCACTAAGTAGGAGAAGTGTTTAATGCATCTCAACATATTCTATGAAAGATTGTTTTAGAAAAAAAAATTACATCTTGGAATATGTTAGAGATTTAAGTTGGTAGATGAGTTTTTAGATCTACTACAAGTTATAAATTCTGAAAGTTATTTTGGTGAGTTATAAGTTTGCATGAGATGGAAAATTTCTTTTCACCTAGTATGCAATCCATTGACCAAAATCATAGATCTTTTTCTACCAAGAGATGCACACCATTATGTTTCAATGGTATCTATGGTTTCCCAAATGTCATTCCTGATGATATTAGAAAAAATTTGTCTAAATTCAGTGGGAACCATACTATTTTAGCTAGTCAGCATGTTCATGTTTTCAGTGATTTGATGGGTGACTATGAGATTGCTCATGAGGATGTGTACATGAAATTATTTGTTCAAACTTTAGAAGATGATGCTAAAGATTGGTTTTCATTTTTACTAGCATGTTCTATTTCATCTTGGAGTGAGCTGCATTTAGCCTTCATGAAGCAATTTGGAGAAAGGGTTAGCATACCTAATTCATATGGTAAGTTTGTAAGGATTCATATTGAGGATGGTGAAATTTTTCCTCAATTTAATATCAAATTTATAATAACCTTGAATGAGATCCCTAAGAAATGTAGACCATGATCAAGTGAGTCTAATAGTTTATCTTGGTACATTTGACAAGAAAATGAGTTACTAGTTAAGGGATAAAGAACCCACAACTTTATATCAGGCTTTTATGACTACTATGGACATTGAGAATAATTTAAAGTATGGACTTACTAGGAGTCATTTCTCTAAGGCCACTTGCTCACATAATGAAGACAAAAATAAGGAGCAGTATCATATTGAGTGTTCAAATACAAATCAGAATGTCAATACCCTTGTAGTAATGTATAATCAGATTGAATTTTTAGATCAAAATGTGTGTGTAGAAAAGAATGTGCCTATTGCAAATCAAGATGCATATGTTTGTGATACTTTAGCAGTGGATGTTGAGGTTGATTTACTTGATAAGTTATTTGTAGAAGATTTAATTTCAGTTGTTTCTTCCCCAATTGATGATTTTCTATGTGTTGAGAATGTAACTAATCATGATATTGCAAGGCATTCATCTCAGTTTTATGTGGGTGAAGAAGCTGAAACTTGTGTTTCAAGTAATGTGAACATTGTTGCTGATTTGGTATATGATAAAGAGGCATCATATGAAGGAGATGACGAGAGTGGTTACTCTAATCAAAGTGAGGAAAATGATATTACATGTTCTTCTTCATATGAGTTTGATGCCGACTGGGAGGAAGAAAGCAATGAGGAAAGTAAGTGTCCTTATCCAAGTGAAAGTATATTTTCTTCTTCTAAATCTAAAAATAATAGTGAAGTTCTGTCTTTGAATTGTATAAACCAGCATGTAGTTGAAAGTGTTGAAGAGGAATTATTTACACAATGTGAGGACAAAGAGGTTGTTTACAAAGATCAATTACCTAGTTGTATAGATGAATTCCATGAGGTTGTGTGTAACTGTAATCATTAGCATATAAGTAATTATGTAGTTATTGCAACAACACATAATGATAAAATAAGAGATGATTGGTGGGTAATTCATTTGAATCATCTTGTTGAAGACGATGTGAGTAATATGAATTCATATTCTACATGCTTAGTTGATGAAGTTCATGTTATGTCTTCAAGTAATGATGATGATGATTCTATTTTTTCCTCTTCACATGCTGAAAGTTCTCATTGAAATGATGTTAGAAATGGTCTTAAGGTTTATAATAATGCTTTATATGATAGAGATTTTGATGATGATCTGTCAAAATGTTCAAGAAGGATCCTTGCATGGAGTGATCAATCCATTGTTTGAAGAGGACATGGAGTTTTCAGATCTAGTAGAGGATGAGTTTAATGGTGACACACTGTCATACTATTGTAACAAATCATATTGTTCTTCTTCCATCTGTGACAGTGAAAATTCTAATGATGTTACATTTTGTGAGCTTGAAGATGAGGTGCTTGATGGGGTTGTCTTTGAAAATAGGCTAGCACTTCATAGTAAGTTTTACAATGATTCATATGAGGTAAGAGCTAATCAGCATTTCAGTTGTGATTATGAAGGCGAAGTGTTAGATGAAATGGTTATTGAAAATATGCCTACACCTTGCATGGATTTTTATGATGAATGCTTTAATGTGACTGATCAATTTGTTGATTGTGAAGAATCAATGGAGATCTCGTGATTGTTTTCAATCACTGACATGGATAAAGTTATGGGTGAGTACAAATTTCAATGCTCATTTTATTTTCAACCAACTGTAATTGGAGATTCACAATTTCAAAGTGTGTCTAATCTTTTTCCCAAATTTGAGAGCATGCACAATTCATTCGCTGAAGATAGTTATTAGTTTAATATTGGTATATTTGAGCATGCTGACCCCTATTTTCCTAGTGGGAATTATGCTAAAGAAGTCCCTAGTATGCACTATGAAAGTCAGGAAAGTTATTTTGTTTTGCCTGCTAAGCCAATTGATAATTTTTATGTGTTGGGAGAAATAAAGGATAATCAAATTTTTAGCTTACCTCAAGAAAAAGTAAATGAGAATCAAGTATTTTAAAGAGGTAAGAGGTTTGAAAAAGTTTCGGTGGCCTGGGTTCACCATCTTGTACAGTTAGAATAGTCACCTTGTTTTCAAATTTTGTTCGGAGAAAGTTTTTGAGTGGTCTTCTTCATCCAGAGATCTGATTTCTTCTCATTCTCACAAGGGGCATGCATCCCCAGATAGAGCCACTATTGGCAATCAAAATTGTGTTCCCATTTTGAGTGTCCATTCCAAATTTTGAGGTGCTTTGAGCCCCTTATGAACACTTTCATGCTTATATACCTGGCTATTGAATTAATGCCTTATTGGTGTTGTATGTTTCTAACACCCTTCATTCAACCTATCCATGTGTTCCATAATGATCAACTAACATTTCGAGCCATTCTACGAAGCCCCATTTTGAGTAGTCTTCAGTTCTCCATTTTCTGCCCAAGTGTCAAATAGCGATAGGAGGGCATGTTTGCCTTTGAATATCTTTTATCTGGTTAGGATTCATGACCTACCACTTTGAAGATGCTTAGTATGCATAATAGAGAACCTATGTTCCAAGTTTCAAGTCATTTTGATTCCATTTGACTAGGTTTCAAACCCCTCAAATTTGGTCAATTACCTCTGTTGTAAATATGCATTTTGTTCATATTTCTAGGTAGCCCTGTTTGATAGATTATAACTTTTGACTAGTTGATCCAAATAAAAAAATTCCTTTTGCATCATATTCTAAGGGTTAGAAACTTTATATGCTCCAGTTTTGAGCTTATGACGAATCCGTTTGGTCAATTTCAAATGCGATTCCATTTGTAATTTTTAAAGTTTTACTAGTAACCAAAAGTGCAGATTGATCAAGAGACCTGTTCAAGATGTCATATCTTTGAGCTTGTTATTGGTGGGACCAAATGGTTTGTTTCCTTATATTCTACTCTAAAAATACTACAAGTGTGTTAGTTTTCAAGTCTTGATGAATCCATCTACATACTTTTCTAGGGTCAATCCATTTGTAAAAATTGTTATCTTGTCAATGTTTCTTATCTTGCAAATCGAGGTAGCCAACTTCAGACCTACGCCAAATGCATCCCATGATTCTTCATGAGCCAAAATCATGGAATTATATTCTCCTCATGAAAAAGTATCAATACCCCAAATTCCAAATCCTCAAATGCCCATTTTCCCAGTTTTCAGAGCTCAAACCAAACACAATTCCTAGCTTTTTGACATGTTTATCTGTAGGTGATTTTAAGTTGACATGTTCGAAGATTGATATATTTTCACCCAGATTTCATCATTCAACAAGATTTGGCATGCCTATTGAATGTGCCAGAGAGAATAGAGGTCTAGAGTTTCATGGTTTGATTAGATATTTCAATTAGTTTTTAAGGCTAGCTGACAGGCCCTATCATAAGAAAATCATAGTTTACAAAGAGTAGAGTAAAATGACTTTTTAATGGTCAATTTGTGATCAAATCAAGTTCTAGTCATTTTGAGATGTTTAATGGATTAGTCTGCAGGTCAATTGTTCAAAAATGAAAAAAAATTAGTCGGACCCATTTTGGGGCTCGACTAATTACATCAAATCAATGGAATTATGTATGGATTGAAGAAGCTCAAGTTGCAACTGGTGAACATAAAGGGTCCCCATGATTTCACTCATTAGTTCATGCTTGAAATATTTAGTCATCATATGAAATGTTATTTATAAATGAATGATTGTTTATAATGCTCTTATAATATATTGCAATGTTGAGTCACTAGTTTTCAATCTGCGATGTTTCTCCTCAAATGTGCATAGATATGTGGAAATGAGAGGAATGGAGCAAGCCACCCATACAATGAGGGATCTCCACAATAGTTTAAAAAGAGGAAGAATGCTATATATGTTAGAGGAGTACCCCCATGTTGGAGGGTAGAGGCGACTTCCATATGCAAGGTAGCATAAAGGAGAGCTTTCTTGATGAGGAAAAGAAGAGCATATAATGCAAGGCAATGTCGTCCATGCATCTACATGAACTAGCAAGAAAGGCCCATGAACTTGGACATGAAAGGTAGTTGGCAGAGGATGACATGGGTGGAGATCCACGTGCATGAATAAAACATTGTAGTCACATGCATAAGGGGGAGGCTCCAAATAGCAACACTCCACGCCAATAGAGAAAGATGAGACCATTGCAAATAGGCAGAGCAACCCATGTTGGGAGTAACAAGTCATAGCAAGCATAGAAAATTCCCTTGGCTGGACATGCTATGCAAGGGAGAGAGCACCCAAGATCCAAACTTGGTCACAGGTGAGAAGATAGGGAGGTCTCACACTAGATGGGGAGCCATATAACTTCACACCATGGATGGAGACACCTGTAGCAGAATAGGGCACTCCCACATGCACAGCAGGAAGATATAAAGCAACCCCCCATGCAAGAATGGAGGATCAACAGCCCTCAATAATAAAAAATGCCCATGCTTTGAGTATAAGGTGCAATATGATGGGTAGACCCACATGGAAGATTACAAACCCCTACCCAAGAGAATAGTCCATGACAGTTAGTAGGGGAGCTCCACATTGTTCAAACTTTTAGTCCCATATTGGGGACATGGGCATAATTTTACATCCTTATAAACTTGGATACGAAAGAGTTAAGTTCCTTCAAAGATACATCTATGCAAATGAAAGGGCCCCGCCCATAGCCTAGCCTACCATGGGGTCAACAAGGTTTTGACCACTCGTGTGATTGAAGGGCTGGCTTTGATGATGTGTGATGATACGATAATGTTGGGGTATCATAGATGGAAATATAGAAGTCCCCAATCCAATGATTATCATAAGATCGAGGCAAAAATTTTGATGTCTTGCGATGCTTTGACATTGTCATCTGATTGGAGGCTCAAGAATAAAGAGGTCCGATACAATGAAATGTGACCTTGTCGTATAGTCAAAGCAAGTTAAATTTGAGCCCGAGATGCTACAATGGGGATAAGAGGGGAGTAAAAAATTAATGTTTCAAATATATGGATTTACAATGTAAAAATAAAATCAAAGCTCATCGCATCATCGTAGAGGATGGATTCATGAGCAATGATATTACAATTTGGTCGCAATATCATAGGCTTAGAAATTAAAAGTCAATTCAATTGAAAATGTAAAGTGGGGCCCGCTTAGCGAATAAAAGATCGACACATGGCAAAAGGGAAATGTGAAAAATGATTTAAAAATCAAAATCCTTATTGATTTGAATGCTCAAATTTTAAAATTGAAATATTTGAATGAATTTTTAAAGTTTATATAGTTCAACTATATGAACTTTTGAATTTTTCAATTTGTAATGATTGTTCATGGTATGAGAGCTATATTTTCAAAATGGTCTCAAAGGGGAAATTTTTGTTCAGAATGTATAGTGTACTATACCATTGGAACTGGGAAGAAGTGAATTTTCCATTTTTGTAGTCAAATTTTGAGCAGGTCTTAGTCGATAATAGCTATAGGAGGTTTTTTTAATTTCGAGGGCTTCACAGTGAAATGTACAAATTTAATGTTGCACATGAAATTGCAATTAGATATAGACATCATTTCATCATGTATGACTTCTTTAACAATTTGAAGGATGAATTGAATATTTTTTAAGGTGGTTGAAGTTATTATATTTTTGGCAACAACACAAGTTGATTTCATGGAAAAGAAGATGTGACAAGAAAATATTGGATTTCAAAAGCCCAGTACAGTTTGTGATAAATTCCTGATAGTTTTCTCTATGAGATATTTTTGCAAATCAAAGGGGGATGTATCAGATATTTTGGCATCATTTATGGCTTCTAGTTTTAGGTAGTTGAAGGAAGTTCAATTTCAACAAACTTCAGATTGAAGACTCTCTCAATGGGATAGATGTCAAGTTCATATTCTAGATTCTGAAATATCTTCTCTCCTATATATCTTTCTTTTCTACTCTTTAAAAGGGTTCCAATTCTTTGAAGATTGTGAGACCAATCTAGTTCCAATTTCTTGAATGTTTCTCATAGTTGTGATACCATTTTTTTAGTATTCTTCTATTATGAACAACATATTGTATATCTTTTGAGGCATTTCATATTATATAGTCATTCTTCATGTATTTTTTGAGTTTTGATATGCAGATGATGTATTGTTTTCAATGAAATTAATACAAGAATGTCACCTTTCTTAGTTTCATTCTGATTCTTATCTCCTTCTTCTGTTATCTGTAATGTTTTGTGTTTGAGAATGAAGAGCTTGAACTCAGTTGCAATCCCTTAAGGTTGTAGGTTGGAACAAAGATCCATGTAAATGCTTCTTTATAATGATAGGGTTGTAGGTTACACTAGAAGGATTTCATCATAATTATGAGAGTTGTTATGAAGATTGATGTCTATTTGCAAGTCAAATAGATAGATCATATGCTTGAATATATGAGTATACTTTAGGTATCCATCTGCATTTTAAGGTTTAGTTGATATCCAATGGATAAGGGACTGGTCAACTTGAAGGATACATGTTCTCTTTTGTTGCATACCTGGGTTATGCTGGGAGATCAAGACTTAAAATGAACATCAATTTCCCTTTTTATGTATTAAAGAGCTAGAAATGTTAGTCATGGCTTGTTTGTTGTTACTTTCTTTGGTTGTAATTAGCTACTGCAATCAGGAAGCTTTTCAACAAATTATAGGAGGATATGGACCATTTCTACTATAGAGAGTAATCTTGCAAAGAAAAGTATCAAGTTCATAAGATAAACCCCTTAGGCTTGCCCGCCTTGGCTTAGTAGAGCCTAAAGTGAAGTGAGTCCTGATGACTCTGTTAATTGGTCTAGAACTAAGATTTAGCCTTGCTAAACATAGGATTTAGCTCATCCTTAGACTTGTCCTTGGTCTTTGTTTCTTGATATCAAGTTTAAATCTACCTGATATCTTCTTTACCAAAAAGAACTCCAACATAACCTATGCATTGTATCTTTACTCATCACATTTATTGTTGCTCCTAGTTCAACTAAATCATTTTCATAGTCTGTCTATTTATGATCAGATTAACTACTAGACTACCACAATCTAAATACTTTGGTGCCACTACCTTCCCTAACATTATATCTGCTAATTGCCCAAAAATATGGATTTTTTGAGGATCTTTCTTCTTTTTCCCTAGCTTCTTAAGGCATGCTTCCTTAATAGCCTTTCCATAAAGAGGGACATTTTTGATAGCTTGGAATAGAGGAATTTACTTGTGCCACTTTTTCAGCTGCTCAAGAATATCAAATGTCTCTTCCTCTTGGGATATAGATTTATCTTTATTTAGCCTATGTGGAAAGCAAGGATTCCTAGAGATATGGGCAGTAGTCCTACTGGGTACATCAATTGGTAGCTTGGTATTTGGCAATGTAGTTTTTGGAAGTGGTATTGTAGGAGTGTCTACAAATTTCATGATAATAGGGTATTCTAGTGTAGGCAAGGTTGTACCCAATCTCAAATAAATATCATATATCTTTAGTGAATATGTAGGGCACTATTGAGTATTAGTAGTGTACATTTGTTGTTGTTGTTGCTTGTTGTTTGGATTCAGGTGAGATTGAGTGGGTAATTGGGTTGGCTTAGTATTAGTATTATTTGATGTAGAAAGTGGCATCATTGCAGGTTGTTGGACTGGAGGTGGTAGTTATGGGTTACCATGATTTTGGTTAGGCCATTGTGGAGGCCCCCTCCATTGGTTATTTTGCTACCAATTTTCTTGTGGTGGTTGCCATTGATTTTGTTGATTTTTCCACTAGTTATTTTGCTGATTAGGCCAAGGATTATTTTGCTAGTTTTTCTACTAGTTGTTTTGTTGGTTTTGCCAAGGAGGTTGGGAGTACTGAAAAGGATTCTAATAACTTTGGTTTTGCCACTGGTTATTGTAAGGATTTGAAAATTGTAAAGGATCTTGAGGCATGCCTTGTCTTGAAGCCCATGGTTGACATTGAGAAATAAAGAACACTTGATCATTGTCCCCATTTATCTTCATGTACTCAGTTGGAAAATGTTGATTCTCTAGATTGACTATCAGCTTACATGCACAATCTTTCTTTTGTTTGCAATAGTGAGGATAGTACTCCACCAATCATTATTCATCTTTTGTATGCTTCTTCTTTGCAGTCATGGTGTTGACATGTGTAGCAACATCATTTATGATGTCCTAATTGAAATCTAAGAGTAAATTAGATATCTTGATCTTTGAAATTCCCTAACTAATCCCTTTAGTTGTTGTGGATCAGTATCATTTGCCTTTCTTCATAGTTGACCTTGAGTACTTAAGACATCTTTTTTTGAGGTCATCACAAGAAGATTGGTATATGTCACCACTAGCCATCAAGTCTAATGCTTCTAGACAATTATCATTTACCCCTCTCAAGAAAACTAGTTTCTATGAATCCTTTTCTAGTACATGCTAGGGGTTCTTCTACATTATGTACAAAAAATGTGAAACATAGTTTTCCAATGCTTCATCCTCCTTTTGTGATATTCTAAAAATATCATCTCCTCTTGGATCACTCCCCTTGCATTAATCTTTTTATTTCTTCAGAAATAGAGTTTTCATTTCATCCAAATTACCTATTGCATTGGCTCCCAAGCCCATGAACCATCATAAGACTAATTCTTTCAGTGTTGTTGGAAACAAATTGAGCTTGTGGGCATCAGTGTTATAGTCAAAGCTATGAAAAAGTATGTCAAACTCAAACAAGAAAGTATTAGGATCCTTAGTTACAAGGCCACAAAACTTTAGAAGAGTAGCTATGGGTATATTTTTGAGATTAGCATTGGTTGTGGGGCTCGACAGAGGAAATGGAAAAGTAGGTTGTATCATTACTGGAGGTATTTGATTATGGGGTAGCTGCTAAAAAGGAGCATTGGCTATAGGATTGTTAACAATAGGTGGATTTGGACTAGGACTATTAAGAAAGCTGGCCAAGATTTTGGCAAAAGGTTGAAGACCATTTATATCCAAAGATTCGACTCTAGAAGAAGATGTTATAGGAAACTCAGGGCTTGCATCCTCAAAAGGGAACTCAACTTCTTCAATTTTATTATTCAAATTAACAGAATCTCATGGAAGAAATCTGCCATATTCATCTCGTTGTCTTCCTCTTTGATTCATGTAGTTGAATTCTTAACACTTATGAAGAAAAATTTTAGGACTACAAATCTCTAAAAACTTAACTAAAAAAAGAAAACTATGACCCAAAAAGATGTTCCTAGCTTGACACCATCCTCGACAATGGCACCAAAAAATGGTCTGCCTCACAATAGGTATGTGATAATCATGCCCAAGGCCTTACTTAGGAATAGCTTATTAAATCTAAAGATTATTTCTCCCACCATGAGGTGCATTTAATCTTTCAACCCAAGGTCGTATACTTGAAATGGTCAGCACGTTATGTGCACTGGGTTTCTTAAGGAGTCATAATGCTTATGTTGTAGGAAATTAAAATGCATATAAAGAACCTACACTAGTGCTACAGGAAAGTAACACACTTAACTCTTTTCTAAAATGAATGCTGGAAATACAACTCTATGCTAACCTATATTTCAATTCAAACCATCCACTATAACTACTCTTGCAGATGCTACAAGAACATTCACAAAGTACAATGCTGCAAGAAAAAACTTATAACTTCTATCTAAAATACTAGAAATTTTGGAAGTAAATCCACATTTCTCTAACTTAATACACCTCTCAAGTGGGCCCCCTTGGTTGGCTTCTGCTAATCTACTAACACAGAATGTAAACCAATAATTACTTCATTATATTTCAAAACTCCTTACATAAGAACAATACATAAAACTATAAAATAACTCACTACAAGAGTCAACAACATTTTTCCATAAAATTTCTCTCAACCTCCAAAACTATCAATCCCATCCCTATATATAGAGGATCAACACTTATTCTAAAACAAGAAAGAAAAGAAACTGACTACAAATCCATTAGAGAAGAAGAAGTAAATATAACAGCTCGCATTATAAGCAATAAAGTTTGGATAACTAATTCAACACAATATTAAATACAAAGGGAATATAGCAACACTTCATCCCTGCATTCCTGGAATAATAGCTTCTCCTTTGTAGCAGTCATGTCCCTCGATGCCTTTATGATTCTTCCATAGCAACAGGCCTTAACTCTCCTTCTTGAATGTTGTTGACCATTCTCTAGCTTCTTTCCTAACAAGTTAGTTGTGATGTAGAAATATTTACACAAATAAGCATAATCAAATTAAATCCAAATATTGGAATGTATAATTCTGATGGTTATATGAAATACTACATTGTATGTATAATATTAGCAAAATATGACATAACTATCTACCCATGGGTTAACGGTTCTATCTGGACTTTATCATAAGTTTAGTTAGTTATAAGTTCATAAAGGTCTTGGCAACATTAAAAGTAGAATATTAAGATTAACATAAAATAGAGGAAATAATTGGCCTCATCAACATCCATGGCTCCATGATGTGGTTTTGGTAGATCCATTACAATTATGGAGATGATGTACTTTCTACATACTGAATTCAACATTTGCAACATATAACAAGGAAAAATCCTTATTGGCAAGGATTTTCACAAGCAAGGTGACTTCCTACATTTATCATATTTCCTTTACATACATTTACATTTCAATTTAAGGTTGATTCCTCAATCTATGACTTGACCAAGGAGAACCTCATCCACCTAATAATAAAAATAAGAATTTATTGTGCATAGGAATAAGATAGAAAATTTTTAGTTGCAGATCTAGAAATGACTCCTCGAAATATTTTGAAAAAATATGGATCAACCTAATTTTAGGGCCTTAGGAAGACAATGACCTTATGGATTGACATCTAGACACTTTTTTTCCAAATCAACTTGTTCCAAAAATTTTGGTAAATAAAATTAGTTTGTAGTTTTTTCTAGGTTTTATGTTTTATTCAGGTATCTACATGAACAAAATTTTAGAATTAGGCCTAGATCCACACTTTTTGGAGAAAAACATCACTTTCCCATGCATGTTTCAAGACAAGTCTTCTATCTTTCATTTCAATTTCCAATTTTAACATATTTCCTTATCTTGATTGGGTTGTTTACATATATCTTGCATCTAGATTTATACTTCACATCTTATGTAATCAATTAGTTCAATTTCACATTTGCATCTACACATATCACACACACACACACACACACACACACACATTCTTTTTAGTAATTCAAATTATGTATTTACATCCCTTCTTCTATTTGGGTTTTTCTAATTTAATTCAAATTCAAAAGGGATTGTGCTTGGGAATCCTCCTCCCCACATACATATTTAATGCTTTAGCATGTGAAATAGAAGCCTTTGCCCTATTTGAGTGCTTCCATTTCACCACTAAATAGACCTTCTCATGATATTATTCTAGAAAACTCCTCAAAAACTCAATATTGATCATTAGGATATCTGACATTAACTCCACATCATCACTATTGTAACCAAGTGACACCTTTGATTGATTTTAGTTAATGGATCATATTCAAGAACTCATTCTTTGTTAACTTGTTTGTCTCTTCTTTAAATTTGTATGTCACAACCTCATCGATCACCTTTCTAACCTAAAATTGTCTCACATGTCATTTTTCCATCTTTCAAATTCTTTACCTATCTTGATAATGAATTTCTATTGCAACAAAATTAGCTTCATTATCTAGAAAAAATTCTATTATGATTGTTCCACTTAATTCATCATGGATTTGATAAAACACTAAAATCACCTATCAATTGTCACTAATTTATCATAGTAGTTGCATTGTTATTTCACTGATCATCTCATATTCTTCTATTCACTATATGCATCCACTCAACTATACTTGGCAACATACTAAGAATACTAGGTCAATAGGTGACATCAATGACAACACAATAATTGATCATCGTGCAATCAAATCATCACTTCTTTTCATCACCACATCATCATGTATTCTATCAACATAACTAGTTATGCCAACACAACAAGGACACACCATCATGTCACCTACAATCACTGATTGATTACTCAAAAAAATTGTGTATACTAATCAACAAACTAACTGCGTATTTTTCATTTTTGTATTCATCCCCTCTTCCAAACATCAAAATCCAATAACTTAATTTATCTATTTCTAGGTAATGTGTGATTGAAAAATCATCTTACTAATGTTATTAGTATTCCAAATTGCTAACCACAACATTTGATTCCAAATAATGAACCACACTAATCAAATAATTTTCTCTATTCTTGCATTGTTAAGCTAGCATTCCTATCAAATGCCAATTAGACTATAACATGAACCTATAGAATCTCAAAGATGTCATAGCAAAAAAATCTATGAACATTGTTCATGATCATGCATAATAATTCCCTTTACAACTCATAAATTTCCAAATCTATCAAATCTAGTACACCAAGAGGATGAATTAAGTACAAATACATTAAAATCAATTAAAATTAGTATAGCTCATAGATCATGGTAGAAGCACACTTCCTCATCTCATCAAAACTATTTATACCAACAATATTTCTATTTGGTATTGATAGTAAAAATTGGAACATTAACAAATTCTAAGATATTCCCTTAAAATACTGACAAGATAGAAGTACTTGTAGTCAAGAACCATGGAATATTCTCTTCATATGTTGGTTTCTCATATTCTTTGGATCCTTTCCCTTCTTCTATTGTACTTCTCTCTATGTAGTGCATTTCTCTTCATTGTCTCCCCCTTTGACCAAAATTCCAAAGGCATCATACTCCTTTAGCTGCATCTTCATCAACTACTCCCCCTAAGGAGTACTCACCCTTCACATAAATCTATTGAAATATAATCATTAGAGCTTACTAGAGTGATGAAACATATGCATCTTAATCTATCTCAAGTAGGGGAATAACTACTAACTTTCTTATATAAGGTACTCATCTAAGGCCCCTACCCCAGTACCATATTATTATCCCTAAATAGCACAAAAATGGTCAGAACTAGGAAGTGTGAGGAGGTGACATGTCATGTCCTTGTCTCTCATGCATGGTGTGTCAATTATAGATTGTCATCATACACCTTATGATATAAGGATGATGAGTAGGTTCCAATATTTAGGTACATCATGATTGACATCTTTCTTATTAATATTGGACTAGAGATCTTATTAAGACTGATATACATTGTAGTCATTTGTCATAAATATCATATTCAAAATGTCGTCAGGTTGGTAAGCTAGGACCCTATGAATAAAGACTCAAGATGTTGTGACTTAGAAAAGTATGTCGATGGGTTCATAGTATGTTATAATCTATTAGGAAAGTTGTTTTAGAAGACCTTTGTGAAAAGATGAATTAACACCTGCCCCTATGAGTACTGATAATAATTATAGATACATATTGTTATAAATTTAGATAAAGACCTACTCAGTAGAGCTTAGCATGATATAAATATAATAAGTCGATTTTCATACAAGTAGCACTAGGTGGATAAGATACAATGAATGATGATTAAGATGATGATATAATATATTGACTAACAAATATAATGGGTCTACCTAATGACTAATTTTAAACGTATGCAGACATGATTGTGAAAATATTTTGATTTCCTGATGTTAGTGATTTTTAGAGACATATTCCATATAATGTAATATCTCATAATGATAACAAGATAGTGTTAGTAATAAAACTATATGTGATTGAATCAAAGAATACTAGCTGTGATGATTTTATTTTTTTGGTTTTAACCTAGGGTATGTAATCGAAACTAATTTTCCCGATTGGCTGAGTTAGCAATATAAACCCAACACTTTCTCATTTTGATAGGAAATGGATTAGAATGTGGTTCAAAATTTTAGTTGGATAATTTGATTAAAAAAATTAATGTTGATATGCAAATTCTAACATTTTAACATTTCAAAAAACTTACATGAAAATGATTGAGAAATAAAAGTTGATTATGACAATTAAGTATGTTAAAATTGATTATATGATTTATGATCATATGCTATGTGTAGATTATGATATTTTAACATTTTGAATGCCTTATTTTAAATGATTAAGTAAAGGAATTCCATTGAATTATGTTAATATGGATTACATAACATTTAAATTCATATGCAATTATGATGTGTATTTTATATGAGCTCCTTGGATTACTGATGCTTGAGTTTAGTGTGCAGGAAATGGAACCATGGAAATTCTTGGGGCAAACAAGTTCCAAACCTATGTGAACATAGTTTAACCTTCACAAGATTCAAAAGCCTCATTGTGATGTATTTTATTTAGTAAATGTAAGTTTGATTGTATGTAGAAATGTTTAATCATAAAGATGCATTAAGGACATGTCATGGTGATGTGAAATGTGCTTTTATGTGCCACTTGACACTTGTGGATTTTGTGTGCAATGACTTGTCCTCTAGGGTTTTGGTTATGGTGGCATTTCACTATAGAACTAATTACCTTGCTAATGAGTAAGTAAACAAACCCACTTGACAAGGGGTAGGATGGGTCACAATCAAAGGAAATTCGAATTTGAACTTGGCTAGGGTTTTGAGGGTTCACTAGGTGGTCCCAAAGTGTCTTTTATATGAAAATAAGTTACCCATATGATAGTATATCATGTTAGAGACCTAATTTTGACCATGTTAGTGCCTAGATAGCCTAGGGGGGCCCTTTACCCATGCATTATTCTATCAATTCGAAAATTGGAGTTGTCATATGTGTCTTCTCCCATGTTTCCACTAAGTCAAATATAGAAAATTTAGAGGGAGAAAAGTTTGTAAGAGGAAGTGGCTTGGTGTCTTTGCTAAAATAGTGATTGAGAAGGTATTATTAGAGAGTCTTGGAAAAACTAGTGGGTTGTTCACCCACACTCTAAGTTTAGAGATAGTTAGGATTTGGAGGGAGATGAAGGGAGCTCTACAACAAGAATCATTAGCTTGACCAAGATTGGTACTTCAAATCATGTTCATTTTCCTTCTCTTAGTTTTGCATTATTTATCTGCAAGCATGGAGTATGTGTCATGGAAACATGAATTGTATTGTCAATCTTGTATTGTAGATTGTAGTATTGTTTTGTGAGAATGTGAATGTGTATTGTGTTCATGTAAATTTCTTGGCTCTCTCTCTTGATTTTCTTGTTTTGATTTGAATTTTGAATTTGATCATGGGTGTGAAGGCTTCACTCACCCTTGGGAGGGAAGACAAGCCTTGGGTGAAGGGATTATTTGGGCTCAACATTGTAGTTGAGAAAATTTACCTCATGATGAGGAGTTGTTCTTTCTTTCATGGAGTATGGGCTCCATTGAAGCCATATACTTTTGTTGTTTTGGGAGGTACAAGGTTTTGTGTTTAAGAAGGAATAGATTTTTATGATGGCCTTGCGAGGAAAAATACAATTACAAGATGATGTTTATGTTTGGTTATGGCATCTCCTCTTTGAAGAGTCCACCTTCACCCAATGTGATAATGATTCCAATGGTGAATCAATGTGTAAATCTTGGGAGGGAGTGTTATGTGTTGTCTCATAAGTTTTTCATGCATTATCAATGTAGTATGTGTGTATCCCATTTGGATCTTGTTTCCCCTACTCGATGGGTGGCTTCATAGAAGCCTAAGATGGGAGGTGAGCCTCCATGGTTCCAAGTTTTGTGTTCTTTTATAGGTTTTTTTTTTTTTTTTTTGAAGGTACAGAACCATTTGAAGGGGATTAGGGCTTGGACCCTTGGAAAATGTTGAAGAACCAACTTTTTATGAGGATATTAATCTCTTCCATGCCATCTCCATATGTGATATGATATTAAGTTCCATTGTTGTGATGATGAAATGTGAAAAGGGGATTTACTTTCCATTGTCCATTGTTGTAATTTGTGTAAAGTGAAACTTGAAATTTTGAATGTAGATGTTTTTGAAAGAGACTTATTGTAACACTTTCATAGTGGTGTAGGAGAGAAAATATCAATTCATGTGGGAGAACACCCAATGTTGTGGGAAAACTTATTTGAAGTTATGTAGATTAATTCATTTTTCTTTATTAAAATTTTGTGATTTATCAACAAGCCTATGCAGTTTTCATGTGAGATGAATATGGTTAAGAACATTCATTGTTAATTTGAGTGTCTTCATTTCAAGATTTTTTGATTTTAATTTTTATATTGAAGGTAAGAGTTTCATGCCTTTGAAATAGATCATATGAAATGATCCAAATGATCTTCCATAACAAGCAATATCATCATAATCCAAGCCATAGCAATGAATATTGTAATTAATTTTGTACATAGATTTGTTGAAAGCTTGTTAGCTTAAAAACAATAAATTTCAAGATATGATAACATCAACTTTACCTACAAAACCAACACTTTATCGTCATACTTGAGTTGGTAGGAAATAAATCCCTAGATGACATAGTTTAAAATCCACGAGGAAAAAGTTGTTGTAGGAGTATATTTCATCCTTTGGAAAATATATGGATAAAGAAAATAAATCCTCCCTATTACAATCTTATAAAATATTCAAGGAGAATATTCTCAGAATCCCTTGAAGACAATGTAAATAAAATAAATTAAATGGGATAAGACTCAAGTCATATCCCAAGGAATATATAATAATTATTTTAATGGTAGCAATAACAAAGAATAGAAAATCACCTCCTAGAAAAGACCAAACACTAGGAGCTTACATTTCAAAAACAAACAAAAAAAGACTAAGAATTAACCTTAAGTTGGGTGGCTATTTCTAGGAGGAGGAAAAGTTAGAACTTAAAAACATGTGCCTAGGCAGTGGTCCCATCCCCAAATGCAACATATTCATCCCCATCATTTAGGCACCATATTTTATGAAAAGGGAAAGTTATAAACTTGCTAAGGGACAGTGGTCCCCACTAGATTTTTTCCTTTCCACCCAATTTTTTTTGGGTGCATACCAAGACTTATCTTGGTTCTGACTTCCTACAGATCCCTTTTACCTAGGCAAGAACATTTCCTTGGGTGAGTTGGCACCTTGGAAGAAGAGGTAGTAGAAGAATAGGTGCTAGGTGGTAGGTTGGGAGTAGGGGAAAATATGTTGTTCCTTTTGTAATTTATTACATATTTTTTCTTGTTTTATTGCTTTGGAAGTTGAAGAGAGTAGTAGATACATGGTAAGGGAAGGGGTTAGGAAGTGGAATTAGTAAATAGGAACTTAAGAAAATAAGGGTATGTTATAGATGCTAAGTAAATTAACATTGTTTGAATTAAGTGTTATATTGTTAGTAGTAAGGTAGGGTTAGGTTAGCATAAGTATGTAGGTGATTAGTAATTTTGCAAAGTCATTTCATAACACTATGGGTTTGGGTGTGGAGTGAAATGTGAGTAAGAGAAGTCAGAATTTAATGTAATAACTAGCTATGTTGCTAGGGGGTAAAGGCAATTTGAAAACAATTTGAGTTATGAGTTATCACTGGGATTTTGTTGGTATTAGCGAGTAGAAAATTTGATTAGTTTTAGTTTTAGGACATGTGCTACATGTTATAATTACTTCATTGTAAATAGTATATATAATGTTAAGAGGGGTTGTGTATTACTAATACACATTAAATGTTATATATATATATATATATATATATATATATATATATATATATATATATATATATATATATATATATATATATATATATATATATATATATATATATATTGTGAATCAATCTCCCTACAAACTATGACCAATGAATGTTTCATTCTATAAGAAATGTGTAATTGGACTTATGTGTGAAAGTGAAATATTACATTGAAAAATAATATGTTAGAACATTTATTAATACATACATCACCTTGAGGACATATATAAACATATAAAGAGTATGGCTCTTAGATGGGTCATGGGGAATTGTTAGGGGATCTTAAGTTGATATGGGAATTATCAAGATTTAGTAATTTAAAAAGGGAACATTGAGTTATTAGAAGGTAACACTATAGGAAAATTTGGTTAATGAATAATTAAGAATTGATTTAAGATATGTAGGTGGAAAACATCAATTTAGTTGAATATAATAAAGGGGAAAAATGTAAGTATTTCATTAAAATAGTAATAACCATATCATAACAGTATTGAACATTAAATATAATGAGTAAGGTTATATGACTTAAATTTAGATCATCTAGGACCATTGAAACATATTCACATTGGCTAACGATGGGCTTATTACTACAACATCGATACCCAATGGGTACTTCACATCCTTATACGTAAAGTCTTACTCCCCAGTTTGGATGGGGATTCGAAATGAAATCATATCATCTAATTGGTATACTATAACTAAGACTCCCAACATGTGGTAGAAATAAGTTGGCCTCCTATGGAAACTTGAAGTGTAGCATTTTGAAGGAGAGTAAACTCTTTTGTATCACATATAGTTAATTAGCTCCAACTCAACGATCGAATCAGAAACATCCTAGAGTCCTTGTAGAGACATGAGACATTATAATTAAATGTTATATCTATATCTAGCTTAGGCCTATATGTATCATTAATGCACCATTAAAAAAAAAAAAAAAATTGGGTTGTTTTTTGCCTTGCAAATCAGGGCATGACAACTTAGTAGTATCCTTAGGAAATGGTTTGGTGAAGATATCTTCTATTTTCTCTTCAGTTAGAATGTATCCCAACTTCACCTCCTTCTCGTGTACATGTTCTCTCTAAAAATAATACTTAAAGGAAATGTGTTTAGTATTTGAGTGCATTAAAAGATACTTGGAAATATTTATGGCATGGGTGTTATCAAAATATATGGTCACTAGTTTAATTATCGTCTCTTTAATCCCTTCAAGAATTTTCTTCATTAAAGCTCTTTGAGTTTATTTGATAGTTGTGGCTACATAATGATCTTCCTCTATTGTTGATTGAGATATATAATTCTACTTCTTTCTAGTCCAAGACACAAACCTACCTCCTAGGAATAATTCACCTCCACTTTCTCTTATGATCATCAATGTTTTCTTCCTAATCAACATTATAAAAATATTCAAGGAGAAATATCCTTCATGGGACACCACAAATCATAATCAACAATTGCTTTAAGATATCTAAAGATTCTTTTAACAACCATGTGGGATTCCTTTGGATTTGATTAAAACCTTACTAATATTCCAACCATCTATGTTATATTTTTTCCACTATAAACAACCTAACGTAGCTTTCCAATCAATGACTTGTAAAAATTAGCTTCAACGAGATTAGAATCATCATCTTTAAAGAGTTTGAAGCTAGTAACCATTGGGGCACCAATTATTCTAGCAATTTCCATGTCAAATTTCTTGTATACTTCCTTCACATACTTAGACTGACTAGTGTATATTCAACTATCCAACTAAGATATCTACAACCTCTAAAGAATTTGATTTCACCAATCATTGACATCTTGAACTCTTTCTTCATTTCATTAGGAAATGACAAAGTCATCTCATCATCTCCTTTAAATGTTATATCATCAATAAAAACTAATGTTGTTAATACCTTTTTATCATCAACCTTCAGGTAAATAGTATTATGATCTAAAACCTATTGAAACCAATTTTAATGAGATAAGGATGCAGTGTCTATTACTAGGCTCTAGGGGCTTAGTTCAGTCGATATGGTTCTTTGTGATGTTTGCAAGCCATATCATTATCCTTGGTTAGTGAAAATTTATCTTGTTGTTCAATTTAAACTTCTTTCATGAGAATTTCATTCAAGAAGGTTGACTTTGTTGGAAATACAAATGGGAAATGTATACTTTTGAGAGGGGGGCAGGGGGGGTGAATTAGAAGTACTAAACTCTAACCAATAAAACTTTCAACTTTAAAACATTGCATGCATAAACATATAGAAATAACATGTAAAGAAAATGCATCCACTTAAACACTTGACACGAGATATGATTACCCAAAAAACCTCTAATGAGAAGGTAAAATTGGGGTGGGATGACACCCACAATTCTTCACCACTATAATAATAAAGTTCACCTATTAAGGTTACATATTTTGACCATTCTCATGATCTTCCCTATGAAAGGTCTGCCCTATTAAAGAATTACAAAGGATGATTAGATCCTACCGTATTAAACAATTTTAACACCCTATTAGAAGTGTGCTTTGCTAAAAGACTTTAGAACACTCACTTGGAATGTCACCCTGTTAATGAATTTCACTATGACTATTAAATCAACCTTGATACAAGGATTTCATCCTGCTGATATAGTTGTCAAAAATTATAGTAGAATGTTTTATTTGATAAAATTACAATCTAATATTGCTGATTTTAGATCTCAATTCAACTCATCTTGATACTCTCTGATCTGATATGAAAATGTTGTAACATTGATCCTCTGTTCTACTAATTGATTCTACAATGTTGTCCTCCTTCTTAGTCACTTTCAATGTATGCTAATCAATTCACCCCTTTCACTACTATCATCCCCTTCTTTCATGCATTTTTGAATGCTCTCTCTCATTCACTCTAAATTATGAGGCTTTGTCTTCCTTGTAAAAGACTTTGGTGACTTAGGGTTAGGTATGAATCTATGATTGAGATTCATTCAACTTTCCTACTCAATTCCCTCCATATTTTTGATTGGTTGCATGTTGATTGCATAGGGAATCCAAATAGATTTGATCTTATCTTTAAAGCTTCAATATCTATCCATATGTCAGCTCAAAAATGGTGTGCATAGTTTTTTTTGCCATCACAAACAACTAGGTTATTTCTATGTTACCTTGCACTTATTGATACTAATACTCGATACATACTATAACTCTATCTAGCTTGGCACTTGAACTTGCTCGGCTTCACTTGTTCACTTGGCACTTGAACTTGCTTGACATCATTTGTTCACTCGACACTTGAACTTGCTCAGCTTTGTCTATTTGCTCAACACTTACTTTTTACTCGGCACATGAGTGATTTGACACTCATTGCAACTCGACATCTATATTATACTCTGCATGAACTTAGAAAATTTCTTAAGTGTGTTGACACTCAATTGTCAAAACCAATCTAAGATCAATAGACTTGACATCCATTCAAATGATATACTTTGAATATTTTGAATGCAACATAAGCTAGTAATAGTCAAATACCTTTTAATCATGAAACTGGTGCAAATGTCTCACCATAATCTGGGCCTTCCTCTTGTGCATATCATTTTCATACAAACATTGCCTTGTTCCTAATCACTTTACCTTCTTTGTCTAATTTATTTCAAGAGACCCATTTTCTACCTATCAAATTCTTACCTTTAGGTCTCTACAGTAGAGTCCAAGTTTCATTCTTCTATATTTGATCCAACACTTCTTCTATAGCTCTAATCCAATCATCATCTTTTATTACTTCCTTGGTAGACTTGGGTTTAAACTATGATAAAAAAAAAAAGTACCTTCTCTTAATTTTCTTCTTGTTAACACACCAACTTTCTTATCACCAATTACCTAACATGAATTATTATTTTTCACAAACCTTGGAACAACTATCTCATATCTTGCAACTTCTTCTCCTTCTAGTTCAATTGCTTCTTCTAAATTGTTTTGTCCTACTAGTCTAGGTCCTTTTTGTTCAATAAATTTTATTTTCTAGTTTCCTTTTTATGTCCTCTCTTCTTGTTTCACCCGATCTCTCATGAAATTCATCAACTCTTACATCCACACTCTTAATCATTTTTTTAGTCCTTTTATTAAGACATATATAATCTCTACTTTTGGTTAGGTAACCTAGGAATATTTCTTCATTAGTTTTTGGTTTACACTTTACTAAAGAATTATCTCTCTTGGTGTAGTACGTACTATCATTTTTTTTTTAAATAATTGACATTAGGAGAGTGACCACACCATAATTCATAGGGTGTCATGTTTTTTCCTTTCTTTACCAATGGTACCTAGTTTAGATTGTAAGTTATATAGTACTTTTTTCTTCTCTATAATCACTCTTTGGAACCTCTCCCTTATCAAAAATGTCTTTACAAAATCCATTAGAATTATATTCCTACTTTCTACAATAGCAATATGCTAAGGAGTTTCTTAGAGCTGACATTTGTCTTTTTCTTCCATTATCTTCACATTACTTAATAAACTCATCAAATACAAATTCACCTCCTTTATTCAATCTCGGACACTTCAAGATTTTACTTGTTTCCTTTTTCTACCAATGCTCTAAAAGCTTTGAGTTTACTCAATGCCTCAAATTTCTCTCTCAGAAAAGTCATACGCATCATTCTTGAATAGTCATTAGTAAACTAAATAACATATCTATCTCCATTATTACTCTTTTGTCTCATAGCACCACATAAATTGGTATGTACTATATCAAGTAAATTCCCTAATGAAAAGTACTTTCTCTTGAAAGATGAACTAGTTAAATTACCAAGTTCACATTCCATACACATTGAGTTGTATGGATTCACAAGTTGTGTAAATCATCTTACTGTATTGGCCTTTATCACTTTAACCAAGCTATCAAAGTTAACATGATAGAATCTTCTATGCCATAACCAACCATCTTCTATTATATCCACCAAAAAACTCTTAGTGGTATTATTCAACTAAAATTAGGTACCTCTAGGCTATCTTCCAGAGCTATCTCATCACCAAATTCTCCAATGATTCTTCAGAAGTCTCTCTTAAATTATAATATGTAGTCCTTTTCATTAAAGTATCCCACACTTAACATGTTGTCTATTAGACCTTCAACACAATTGACATCATTAGTGGTTCATTTACCATTAAAGGAAATTCCTTTGTCCTTTAATAAACATGCTAAGATATTGCCAAACCTTTCAGTTTCACCATCAAACATTGAGCTTAATGAACTTACTTTTGTCACTGGTCATATAATGTGAGCACCCACTATTTATGATCTAGTTAGCACCTAGTTTAATGTGTGACACAAGAGCATTTCATCCTATCTATCATCTACAGGGTAATTCTCTTTGATTGCAACAAAGACAATGTCTTATCCATCATTTCCATTAGAATATTCATTTGTTTCCCCATCATCCAAAACTACATAACATTGCTCTGTGAATTTCCCCTTTTGAGTGTCCTTCTCCTTCTCAAGTTCCCCATTCAAACACCTAGCAAAAATATATCCAATTTTTTTCAAAGCCAAACATATAAAAGATATTTTTCCTTTATACTTATTGATTCCTCTAGGTATCCTTCTTGCTATCAATGCTTCAAGTTCTAATTGCTTCTATTATTCCTCCAAAAAGTGCATCAGTGTCCCTAGAAATACTCAATAAGATATTAGGTTCAAACATAATCTCTTTCCATTTCCTAAAATATTTTCTTGCTAAAGAGGCCTTGAAGGCTATTTCAACCTTCAAAATATCATTTTCAAAATGATTAATGTTAAAGGAGGTGAGCTTACTAATTATTCCATCAACATATATAGCTTCAAAATTTCTCATTTTATTAATAGCTAACACTCTAATGGCCTAAGAAGGTTGTGAAGTTCTCAACATATTTCTTTCACAACTTCATCATCAATTTCTCCACCTGAACCTTTGATTACAACAACCACATCCTTGATTCTAGTAGCATACTAAGATATGTACTCTCATTCTACATTCTACCATCTTGATGTCATCATATTTGCATCTATGACTTTCTTCTCTACCTTTCTGCAAATGTTTAACAACCACATACTTGATCCTAGAAGTGCATTAAGACATGTTCTCTCCTTCTAGAATCTTGATGTCAACATACTTTCCTCTAAGACTTTTTTCTTTAGCTTTATACAAATATTTGTCACCTCCATATACTTGTTCTAACTTCCTTCAAATTGCATAAGAAATTTTAAGACCTCTAACATTAATATATTTAGATTCTAAAAGGGTACTTATGATATCCTCTTGTTCTCATGTGTTTTCTTTCTTATTCATTAATTCTTCTACATCAAGGTCTCCTCTTGTCATCACATACTCAATTCCATATGCTTTTAGTATCAATCACTCATTACTTTGATGCAAAGCTCTATTCTACCAGCCCATACAAGGTAGCTTTCCTATGTGAACTTGGGAATTTCTCTTTTGAACATCTTCATATCAGATATGTTCCCAAAGCATATAAGCTTATGACAAAGAGGACGTAGGCTTTAATACCAATTGATGGAATAAGAAAATCTAATGATTACTGAGAGGGGGAAGGGTGAATTAGTAATATATTGTAAAATAAGATTCAGATCTAATAAAAAATTCCTTCAAGCATTTACCATATGCATGCAACAAGAAGCATAAACTTGTAAAGGAAAATGGAACATCAAAAACTCACTCACACAATCATCAACACATAACACTAAGATTTTTCTATGGAAACTAAATTGGGTAAAAATTATGGTGAGATTGATGCCAATAAATGAAAATGCACTCTGTTTAAGTACACCCTATAAGGATCTTGGCCTATTTAAGATATTATAATAAGTCTAGTTAGAGAACAACCCTATTAAGAGTCACCCAATTAAGAGATTCCCCTCTAGCCCTTTTAGGATTAATTTTGAAGATTAACCTTGTAAGAGGACTTCAAATACTAGCTAAAGTGTCACCCTTTTAAAGGAATTATAAATAAAATATGCTAGGATCTACCTAGTTAGGAGATTTTCTTGTTGTAAATGCTAAGAAACAACAAGTGAGATGTAAAGTCCCTTTACTGATTTTTTATGATATTTCCAGCCTCAAATCAGAAATTTAAAATCAAACAACCAATATTACAAAGATCTGCCAATTTTCCAATAAAACCCAAATCGGGTATGTCCAAATTAGTGCCAAAAACTTCACAACTTCACAAATTATTAATAAATCTGAAAATGGACATTTTTACAGAGATTTTAGCAGCATAACAGCCTACAAAATGACATTTCCAGATTTGTATAGCCCTTACACAACAGATCACAAATGTAGGGCAAACTATGCTCAATCGGGCTCCCGAAATTAACACAAAAATGCCCGGAAACACCACAAAACACTCATAAATTATCTCAGAAGTTTAATCACGACCCAATACATATATTCAGCTCTATTTTAACATCATAAAGTCTGAAATACAACAGCAAACCAAACTGATATGAAACACTCAACTGAAAACCCAAATTCAAACCAAAAACAACCCCGAAAACACCCAAATCGGCACTATTCAGCACAAGGGCAAACTCTGTATGAGCATGCACATGGAATGGCTTCAAACTCCCATCCTTAGCCTTCCTGGAAACCTGAAAACTCCCGTTCTTGGGTCTCCTTCTCCACAGGTTTGGCAGCCTCTGAAGAACAACAAGAAAATTATCAAGAATCAAGATGTAGAATGAGCCCAAAATGCCTCCAAACCCCTTTTAAAGAGGGCATAACCCTAACTCACGTCCAAGAGGGGTTAATAAAATATAATTTAATAATAATTTTTATTTATTAGTCCATTGGTTTCCAAAGATTAACCCTTTTTTTTTTGAAATTTCACCTTTTCGGAGCCTACCTGCCTTAACAAAGTTTATTTTTTTTAATTATTTGAATAGGGGACATGACAAGTCCTCCCCTTCCAAATATTGCTTGTCCTCAAGCAATGAAGGTTGGAATTCTCAAGAATATGTTCTCCTTCCCAAGTTGCATCCTCTAGTGGTAATCCTTTCCATTTGACCAAATGCTCTGTGATGCTCCTATTTCTCAACCTTTTCTCTCTTGTATCCAAAATCTCTTCTGGTATCAAAACTAATTTCCCTTCATCATCAAGAGGTGGTAATTCTGTAGATACTATGGTTTGCTGGCCTAGAACCTTCTTTAAGCAAGATACATGAAAAATATTATGTATTTTGCTGTTTGGTGGGAGCTCCAATTCATAAGCTACCTCTCCTACCCTCTTGATGATTTTATAAGGCCCATAGAACCTTGGCTTGAGTTTCTCTGCCCCACTTCTCTTCAAGGTGCTTTGCTTATATGGCTGCAACCTAACAAATACCAAATCTCCCACCTCAAAAGATCTTTCAATCCTTTTCCTGTCAGCATATATCTTTTGTTGGTTTTGTGCATGTTGTAGATTATCCTTGAGGGACCTTATTATGTCTTGGCTTTGCTTGATGAAATCACTTGCTGAGGGTACTCTTCTATCGGAAAGTATTAGATCAACAAAGGAAAGGGCATCGTAACCATAAAGAGCATGAAAAGGAGGCATACCAATAGACATGTGATGAGATGTATTGTAACAATACTCCCCTAGGTGTAACCATTTCACCCAAGCATGTTGTTGATTTGAAACATAGTTTCTCAAATATCCTTCTATCCATTTATTAACTATCTCTGTTTGTCCATCTATTTGAGGGTGATAGCTAGTACTGGGAGTGAGTTCAGTTCCTGCCAAATGAAAGAGCTCCTTCCAAAAAGAGCTAAGGAATCTACTGTCCCGGTCACTAACAATGTTTCTAGGCAAACCATGTAATCTAAAAATTTCCTTGAAGAACAATTCGGCACTTGTGATGCCTTGAAATCAGATGTGATAGGAAAGAAATGTGCATACTTAGTTAGTCTATCTACCACCACATATATGCAATCCTTACCTTGAACCTTGGGCAACCCAGTGATGAAATCCATGGAAATACTTTCCCATTTTTGTTCAGGAATAGGAAGTGGCTGCAACAACCCTGTAGGAAAATTTTGCTCACTCTTGCTTTGTTGGCATACCATACATTCCTTAATGTGTTTAAGGACATCCTCCTTCATACCCTTCCATGAAAACCACTCTCGAATTTGCTTGTATGTCTTGAAGTATCCCTGGTGACCAGCCAAAGGTGTGTCATGAAAGGCCCTCAATATCCTCTCCTTAGTTTTCGACCCTGGCACTAAGAAGATCCTGTTCTTGTAATAAATCAATTCATCAACAACCTTGTACCTGTTATCATCCACTAACTTATCCAAAATCTTGGTGGCAAATGAATCTTTAGCATACTCTAAAATTATGGAGACTTTCCAATCAGCAGAGATAGATGATAAGGAACACAAAGTGGGCTTTCTTGAGAGAGCATCAGCAACCACATTATTCTTTCCTTTCATGTATTCAATATCAAAATCATAAGCTTGCAATTTGCTTACCCATTTTTGTTGACGATCATTCAAATCCCTTTGGTTCAAGAAGAACCTGAGGCTATTATGGTCTGTCTTTACAATGAATCTCCCACATACCAAATATTGTCTAAACTTATGAAGTGCATGCATGATTGCCAACATTTCCTTATCATAGATGGAGTACCCTTTCTCTGATTGATTTAATTTTTGACTCTCAAATGCTATTGGATGTCCCCTTTGAGTTAGGAAAGCCCCTATACCTTCTCCCGAAGCATCACATTCAACAACAAAAGGTAAAGAGAAATCTAGAATTGCAAGCACAGGGCATGAACTCATTACCTCCTTAAGCTTATCAAATGTTTTTTGTGCCTCTTCTATCCAAACAAAAGCTCCTTTCTTTGTCAAATCAGTCAAGGGGGCAGCAAGCTGAGAAAATCCCTTGGCAAATCTCCTATAGTAGCTACACAACCCGAAGAAACCTCTCAACTGTGTAAGATTAGTGGGTGGATGCCAATCCAAAATTGCCTGGATTTTTTGTTGATCAACTTGTACTCCTTTAGAGCTTATAATATGTCCCAAATATAGAATCTCTGTCAAACCAAACTCACATTTAGATAGCTTAGCATAGAAGGATTGCTGCTCCAAGATTCCCAAAACAGTGTCTATGTGCTTTAGATGCTCTTCCCATGTTTTACTGTATATCAAGATATCATCAAAAAATACCAAAACAAATTTTTGAAGATGCTGACTGAATACCTTATTCATACAAGATTGGAATGTTGCTGGTGCATTAGTGAGTCCAAATGGCATAACAAGAAATTCAAAGTGCCCATAGTGACATCTGAAAGCAGTCTTTTCCACATCTTCACTCCTCATTCGGATTTGATGGTAGCCTGATCTTAAGTCAATTTTTGAGAAGTATATAGCACCATGTAACTCCTCAATGAGTTCATCTATGCGTGATATGGGATACCTATTTTTTATGGTCTTCTTGTTTAGAGCCCTGTAGTCTATACACATTCTCATTGTACCATCCTTTTTCTTGACAAGTACCACAGATGGTGCAAATGGACTAGAGCTAGGCCTTATGAATCCCATGTCCAGGAGTTCTTTAATAGTTTTTTCAATTTCTTCCTTATAACCTCTTGGATGGTGGTATGGGGTTGTTATAACTGGTTTGGCACCCTGTTCTAACTCTATAACATGCTCAAAACCTCTATCTGGTGGTAATCCTGGAGGCAAGTCATTGAAAACTATACTATGCTTATCAAGAATATTTTGAATTTCAAAATGGAAATTACCTTGATTCTTGGGAGAGCTTGTTGGTTGGATTATGACTCCTGCTGCCCATGTTACTCGTCCTCTTCGGAAAGTCCTCTCCATCCTCTTTGCAGAGACCGCCTTAGGTGCTCCATTCGATAACCCTCTCAATATGACTTCTTTCCCATTGGAATGAAATTTAAACTCCATAGTTTGATGGTTCATGTAATAGCCTCCGATAGAGTGCAACCATTGAACACCCAAAACAAGATCTGTCTCCCCAATACCAACCACATAGAAGTCATCACATAACTCATAATCTCCTAAGGTCATCTTGAGTTGTTTCACCACCCGTGTGCAAGGCATAGTGAATCCATCAGCTAAAGTAACATTGAATCCCTCAAAATCTTCTGCTTTAAGCCCTCTTTTCATGACAAATCCCTCATCAATAAAATTGTGAGTTGCCCCACTATCAAGAAGAACAGTCAACCTTTGCCCTGCTAGTACCCCTCGAATTCGGAAGGGATGGTATCTTGGGGCTCCTGATAATGCTGCTAAAGTGCCATCCTTGCTGATTTCTTTTACTTTCTCTTCTTCTACCTCCTCCTTAGTATCATGAAATTCCTCATGCTCATCTGAATCAGATTCTGAAGCAACTTCAATATAGTGCACTTGACCTTTCCCCAAACATCTGTGTCCTGGAACCCATGGTTCTCTACAAGTAAAAAAAAGCTTTTTCCTTCGTAATTCACTCCTAGTCTCTTCATCTACCTTCTTTTTTGCCACATTTGTCACATCTTTTGGTGGTAGTGTTGGGAAAGTCTTTTTCTGAAAATTTCCCTTATGTTGCCAAAGATTTGGGGGTTTTTGAGTAGTGATTGATTTCATAGGCACGCAAGTTTCAAGTTGCAAGCTTCTTTTGATAGCTTCTTGTAAGGTTGAGGGTGAGAAAGCCTTAACCAAACCCTTAACAGAATCTTCTAAACCATCAAGGAAAAGATAAATGATCCTCTTTTCACTCATATCAGGTACCATAACAGCCACTTTTTGAAATTCTTCTATATACTCATTAACTGATTTGGTTTGCTTCAACTTTGACAATTCTTTAAAGTACTCTTCATCATCCTTGAGGTCAAATCTATCTATCACCCTTTGACTGAAATCTTCAAATGTAGTTACCTGATCGTGACCTTGAGTAGTCATTCCATGATACCACCAATCATAGGCTGCATCTTCCAAGTGTAGACTTGCAAATTGAATAGCATCACTCTCTTTCATGGGGTTAAGTGTGAAGAAAGTTTGTAATTTTTGTAGCCATGCTCTATCTGAAATTTTATTTGTTCCATCAAAAGTAGGCGCTGTAAAATTGCTTATTTTATTTTTGAGCTCTCTTCCACTTGTGTCATGCTCCCTCCTATTCTCTTTCTTGGGCATCAAAGCGTTCATCATATCCACATATTCTCTAAAAGGAAATGAACTACAAAAGTCATCATCTAAGCCATTGTAAGTAGCTCTTAATGTAATCAAATTACCTGTAACCTCTTCCACTGGATTAATGGCTGGATTTGGTACTGGTGGCTCATCTGCAGGCAAGAAAATGGATTTGGTTGATTTAGATGGTGTGGATCTCCCATTTCTTGGCTCCTCTGAAGTGCTCCCTTTCTCATTAATAGATGCAATTCCTTGTAATTTTTCTGTCAATATTCGCAAAGCCTCTCGAGTTTCCACCAAACCATCCACTGTTTGCTTCTGAGTATTTTGGATGTCTTGGAAGAATTTCTTTGCCATCTCATCTGGATCAGCCATACTTTTTTCTTCCTTGGATTTTGTACTTTTTCTTTCAACTGGGGGTTTAATCAAAATTTCTTTATTCTTTTCTCGCTGCAAATATCTTTTTTCTCTTTCACTTAGTTGCATGCAATCATAAAATATGACATGCAAGATCTGGGTAGTTATCAAAACTTGACATGCAAGATCTACAAACCCTTAGGCTGGCAAGATCACGGCTCTGATACCACTATAAAGTCCCTTTACTAATTTTTTATGATATTTCCAGCCTCAAATCAGAACTTTAAAATCAAACAACCAATATTACAAAGATCTACCAATTTTCCAATAAAACCCAAATCGGGTATGTCCAAATTAGTGCCAAAAACTTCACAACTTCAAAAATTATTAATAAATCTGAAAATGGAAATTTTTACAGATATTTCAGCAGCATAACAGCCTACAAAATGACATTTCCAGATTTGTATAGCCCTTACACAACAGATCACAAATGTAGGGCAAACTATGCTCAATCGGGCTCCCGAAATTAACACAAAAATGCTCGGAAACACCACAAAACACTCATAAATTATCTTAGAAGTTTAATCACAACCCAATACATATATTCAGCTCTATTTTAACATCATAAAGTCTGAAATACAACAGCAAACCAAACTGATATGAAACACTCAATTGAAAACCCAAATTCAAACCAAAAACAACCCCGAAAACACCCAAATCGGCACTATTCAGCACAAGGGCAAACTCTATATGAGCATGCACATGGAATGGCTTCAAACTCCCGTCCTTAGCCTTCCTGGAAACCTGCAAACTCCCGTTCTTGGGTCTCCTTCTCCACAGGTTTGGCAGCCTCTGAAGAACAACAAGAAAATTATCAAGAATCAAGATGTAGAATGAGCCCAAAATGCCTCCAAACCCCTTTTAAAGAGGGCATAACCCTAACTCACGTCCAAGAGGGGTTAATAAAATATAATTTAATAATAATTTTTATTTATTAGTCCATTGGTTTCCAAAGATTAACCCTATTTTTTCCGAAATTTCACCTTTTCGGAGCCTGCCTGCCTTAACAAAGTTTATTTTTTTTAATTATTTGAATAGGGGACATGACATGAGATGTTCGGCTTAATAACACTATTTCTTACTAGTATAGACCCATTTAAGCATATACATCCTCACATTTAAATACAAAACTACTATGAACCACACAACTTGAGTCACACTTTGGCAACACTGCATACATGATCTCTTCCCATCACTCACTCTTTTTCTAAATATAAAATGATATTTATACATTATACCAATTAGGGTTTTTCCAATTCCTTGAATTTGAATCTAAAATTAAATTCCCTCTTTAGAAGTTCACCAAAAATATTTTAGTTTATCTCCAACAAGCATTGACATTAGGATCCAATTGCATAATGATTTGACAAGAAAGTTAAAATATATTACACTTCCCCAGGTACATGTATACCTTTGTAAACATTTGATCAACTCAACCAATGCAAGTCATACTCAACTTTCGACAATAGCAAGGACATTTCATCATGTCACCTACAATCATTGATTATTACTCAAATGAATTTGCTTGTACTGATCAACAATCTAACCATTTTTTCTTCAATTTTCTTTACGAGACTCCTTTTCCAAATGTTAAAATCCAGTAACATTATTCATTTATTATTAGGTAATGTGTGATTGAAAAATCATCTTACTAACATCATTAGGATTCCAAATTGCTAACCTCAATACTATATTCCCTAATAATAAACCATGTCAATAAAAACTTTTTCTCTATTCCTACACTACTAAGCCAATGTCTTGTCAAATGCTAATAAGATTATAACATAAACTAGACTTGATGTGAACTTGTATGATCATAGAGATGTCATAACAAACATCTCTAGAAGTATTGTGCATGATTGTGCATAAAAATTTGTATTTTTCCAAATATATCAATAGAGTACATCAAGAACATGAAGAATTAAGTACACATACATTAACATCAATGATAATAAATATAAATGATGGTTCATGGAAACAACACACTTCCTTATTTCATTAGCATCAATTATACCAAAAGACACCCCGCCCCACACAATTATGACATACAATTAAGTATCTTCCCATGGGAAGGAAGCAAGGAGACATAATATCCCCCACCCCATTATGTTGAATCTATTGCAAAGATGGTCCAAGATGATGACTAGAATGTTAAAGTGTGACAAGATCATGTACTAATGTTGATATTGAATGATCGATGGAATACCCACTATGATATGATAGAGATGAGGCTTTGAGACACTTAAAAAGCACCAACTAGGTACATTAAACTAGAAAGTTGGTACACTTGAACTTTTTCTACTTCCACTAACTAATTGGAGCATAGCCTTCAAGAACCATCTCCCATGATATTCCTAATCCACTAATGTAGGGATAATATCAAATATATGTCATCAATGATAAAGTACAAATATAAATTAGGCACTTAATGGTAGTGTGTGTACAACATTTCTCATACAAGAGTTTACACCAATAAATACAAATGCAAAGCTATAAACACGAAAATGTTGAAGTCACAAAGATGCTATGTCAAATACTGTGAAAAAATGTCTTTTGGTTGGCCTTAACTCAAGAAGCCTTTGGGATAAAATTGTCCTCTCCCATTGGTTATCAATTAGATAGCACTGCAAGACAAGTATGATGTGGCAAATAATTGTTTCTCCCAATTACATTATTTATTTATTTTTTTTATATTAAGTTTATTTTAGCTCCCATTTCAAAAATCAAACACAAGATATTGTTGCTACAAGAGAAGCACCAATCATAACACTACAAGTCAATACCTAATTTTGCATTATTTATTTAAACAAATATTTTGAGAAAATATTATATTTAAAACCCCAAAAAATTATTGAAAAGTCAAGAAAAAATAATTATTTTTATTTTTAAAATAAAAAACAAGAAAAATGATTTTTTTATTCTCAAAAAATTAATAAAAAGGAAAAAATGATTTTTGAAAAAAAAAAATATAAAAAATAAAATAAATATTTTTTTAAAATTGAAATAATTTGCCTCATACAATTTAATGTTTTTTTTTTAATGAAAACAAAATGAAAGTAATTCATTTTTTAATTTAAAAAATAAAATCATATTGGTTCTATAGACATGCAATAAACTGGGGGTAGTTTTTTAATTATTGATACCTAGCTCTGATTTGGATGAATGAACAACCATTTCTAGGGTTCTTGGGCACTATGGGCATGGTGGCAATATCAAATTTGGCCCAAAGTGCTCCAAATTTATAGATTAGGACTTAGGGTTTGATTTGCAAAAAATATTTGCTTCGAATTTGACTTTTGCCCAATATAGATAAATTTATAGTCAAAATCCATTGTAACAACCACCCAAACATAGTGGGGGTCACATCTTTCTCTAGATAGTCCAAATAACTGGTCAAATTCTAGATTTGAATTGTGGCCCTCCAAAATTAAAGCATCTCTAATATCTATGCAATAACACTCCTATGGATTTGATGTCATGTAAGAATTTGCATAAGGAAAAGAGTGAAAATGCCAACATCTAGAAACTTAATTGATAGTCAAATAAGAGAGAAAAAATAATATGACAAAATGATTGTTTCAATATTGACCAATTAATAATGGATACAAAATTGATAAATATAAAGTAGATATTCTAAATATATAGATAATGCATGAAAACTAGGAGATATGTATGAGATAATATGTATGAGATAACCTATCAATCACACAAAGTGGAATCACATGTCCACCATAGGTGGACTATCCTCCATTGTACAATAAATTATGTACAACAATTAGAGGATGATAATGTGATAAGAGTAGTAAAGGTGGATCTCACTCAAAAGGAGGTATGGGATGACAACAACACTCCTACTCAATAAGCCCCACCGGTCGATTTGAGTCTTCTAAGTCCATAGAAGAAAGAATGACAAAAAAATACTATGAATCAAAAGAGAGAATAGAGGAAGTTCCAATAGAAGACAATGTTGTTCAGGAAGGTCCATCTGGTTCTATGGGTGAGACACAAGGAAATGAGGATATAGTCATGGAACAAAAGGTTGAGGAAATAAATTTCTCTTAGCCTGAAAATGAGAAGGAGGGAGGTTTGGTACCCATTGATGACAAAAATGTTGAATAAAAGGAGGAAACACTTTAGGAGGAAGTCTCTAAATTTGATTCTATAAATATCATTAAAGAAGAAACCCATGATGCTGAAAAATTTTATTTGATAATGTTGCAAAAGCATCCTAAAAATAGCTAATTTAAATCAATTAGTTGAAGTTTTTCAATGGATAGTGGAAGTAAATGTAGAAACATCAATGATATTTTGGATAGGGAGGCCATTTGATGAATTGAGGCATGATGAGGATCCACTAAATACTGAGGAAGAAGGGTATGTACCTATTAAAAATCAAGGTCCTCAAATACCACCTAACCTATCTACCACTATAGTCATGGGATTGAGTCTTTACCAAAATATGATGTTGCAAAAATCTTTAATTGAAGAAGAGAAGATTTTAGAATTTTATTGATGATCAAGAATAATAATTGAGGGAGAAAGAGGAGGAAGTAGAGATATTGAAGGAGAAAATCACATAGATTTCCTTTGTCATACCTGAGTTAATGAAATTTTGCTCACCAAAAAGGGTATATACCCTATACTTAAGAGATTTGTTTCTTAATTTAAAACTAACCAAGATAGTACAAGGACTTTATCCTTCTCTTGAGACTCCCCATGAATTTTACTTTATATTTAAAGCTTCTCCACCCTTAATCAAAAATTTTCTTAATGAATTATACCTACACAACTATGTTGTTCCCCATAATAAAGAATTGGAATTTGTTATTGTATGTAGGAGATTTCAAATTATACACCTTTATGTCTTGGATAAAAAATAAAATTAGTCAAGAGCATCAATCATGCCCCTACAAAAATGAATAAATTTATACACCATTGGCGATAAGAGGTGAAGCTAGTGATGCTCAAATATTGCAAAATGTCTAGTTGAAACCCACCACTGAGGATACAATAGACTACATTAAACCATTGAGAGAAGAGGCCTACAAGGTATATGGATAGATGACAGTGAATGAAGGATAGTAGGTGTTGGAGAGAGTAATGTAGAGATGGGACAGTTTAAGTGTCAACTTGAAAAGAGTTGAACCGCATTCCCCTCAGAATTATGTATTTCCTTCTTAAAGAGCTCCTTGGTATGTCATGCTCAACAAGTATAGGCAATATTATTGAATACTCTAAAGTTTTATTCAATGCTCTTGATGTGTCCTTTACTCAATATGGAACATGATGCAAATTTTCATGACATGGAAAAAGAAGTTGGACAGTAGAAAAAGATTTAGGAAACTAATGTGTATTATTGGAAATTGGCTTAGGGAGGTACATGACAAAGTTTCATATCTAAATTAAAAATGAATAGAATTAGGAAATTTTTAGTTGTTGGAGGACCAAGAAGACACTAATTTAGGGGGAATAATGAGGTCATTTATGGCATATTATGTTACATGTTTCTCCTAGTTGTGATATTTATGAATTAGACTTTTTACTATACATTCATAAGATTCTTTTAGAGACATTATAGGTATAAAGTATAAAGAATATTTTTTGTTGTGTATTGATATAAAGAAATATTTACTTATTATAATATAAAATTAATGATGAATGGATCACCTTTATATTATTTAATTGTTTGTGAATGATTGAAGTGTGAATGGGTCACTACAACCAAACAAGTTCGTTTCCTATAAGAATGGATTCAATGCATAGTAATTTCTATTAAAGATAAACTTATAAAATTTAATGTGTCTTTAATGAGATGTATGGTTGTGCTACTAATTCATGATTGCAAGACCAAGTCAATCAAGCCCAAGGACAACCAACATTATGGAGATTCCTAGACCTATTCAATAACTGCCAAGAAGAGTGGATAATTAAATATCATAAAGAAGTAAACTTTGATCATTACTTATTGTGAATAAGTTAGGACATAACTATTATGGTGGAGAGAAAATCTAGTTGGTGAGTACCTACTTTTTCCATTGTGTATTTAATAACGAAGACTCATTATTTTGGTTGAGGAAACATCTCAACATGATTGTAATGGAACCAATTGTTATAATTTATCCAATTAAGGATGTCCAATAGTTTATGAGTTAGTTAGAAGTTTTATTATAAATAAGTTTCTAAAGACTTCTCTTAGTAATAGTGAAGTAGATGGAACTTGATATATTTTGATTTTCCAGTAGCAAAGTTGTGCAATTTTAGTTTAGCATGTCTGATTTGAGTTTTAGTTAAGAATAAAAAGGATATGTTTGAACTCCATTAGATTGCATATTTTATTCTAGTTATCTCACTCAAGGAGGCCCACTTGGTGAGAAAATATTCTCATTCCTCATTTTTGTAGAATTTATTTCATCCTCTAATTTTCATGCAACCACTAGGTAAACAAACTTGTGATTGTTCCTACAACCAAGGTGGGTAGAGTAGATCCTTCTCTAAATGTTGAATTATGTTTGGGTAACTTAGAGTAGTTTAGGCTTTGTAATTTTTTATAAAGTAGAGTTAATTTCCAATACTTCCTTCTAAAGATTTATTTTTTAACTTTTAGTAGAATAGTGATGGAAACCATGGTAACTCAATGCATATGCATATATACACCATTTCAAGACTATGTCCTTGGGTTTTGCATATAAATGAACCTACAAGCTAACTTAATGATTACTTGATGGATGTCCAATCTATAAGTGTGGGAGGTATTATCCTAGTTATTAGTTTGATTAAGTAGGCAAGCATAAGGTATCTCAACATGTTAAAGGATAACAACATGAAGGATTTATAAGGATAGAAAATTGGCAATGTCATATATAGAGATGTTGTACTTAGATTGGGTAAATCGAGCTACTAGTTATTGCAAATAAGTGACATTATGAACCAAGATATTAATGGTGCAATTAGAGGATGTAATTCTATGCATAGACATATTGGATATGTTGTCAAATTTTTTGTAGGAAGTGAAAGGAATCTATAAAGATTTTGGTGGAGGATTCAAAGGAGTGGGAAGAGGCTTGGAATATGTGAAAGGAATGACATTATATGAATGTAATAAAGAAGTTATGGAGATAGGAGGAACACTAAAGGAAAGTGTATGGTTAAGAAGACCAACAATTAGAATATTAGCTCAACTTGTGTATAAGTATTCATGAGAGGTGGTGCATAAGTGGGAATTCTTGGAATAGAGGTGGAAATAGTAGTGTAAGGTTCAATAGTTGTTGAAGGAGGAGTGTATACTAACTCTTGAGAATATTCTATCACAAGTTTAGCATAAGTATGAATAAGGTGAGATACACCATGCAAGATGTACATTTAGTTATCATCATGAGTAATGAGATTCTTAATAGCCTCAATAGCAACAATGATATTGAGATTTTGGTTCTCTTGCACAAGTCAAGCTTCCAACTTAAATTTCATGAGAGAGCTTATCAACTTGGGAAGGAGGAACTCTAGAGTCTTCCCCTTCATCATGGGAAGAGTGAGAAGAGCTATTATCCATGATACGATTGAGATATTGAGTAAAACTATCAGTATCCTCATGCATCCTAGGAAGAAGAGAGGAATCATGATCAAAAGAGCTCATGCATCCTAGGAAGAATAGAGGAATAATGATCAAAAGATCTAATGCATCTATGAAATCTCCTAACAAGAATGATCTAGGTTGGACTTAATGTAATCAAGCTCATAAAAGGGGAGATCACAAAAGGAAACTCTAATGGCATCTAACCATGCAAATATCAATGTAACAAGGAGCGTAAAAATAGAGATCTAACCTTACAAGATAGCTAAATCCATTGTACAATCCAAGAGAAATAAAGGGATTTGACTCCAAAATTGAAAAGAAAAGATGTGTTGGGTTCACCAAAATGTTTTGGTGAAAAATGTTTAAATGGGGTGGTTAATATTATAGATATAAACTATATCAGGTAAATTCACTAGCCATATAGTTTTCACTAATCAATCATTGAATACAAAAGAAAGAGAGGCTTCCAAACATAACTCTCAATATAACCCAAGTTAGATTAGAAAAACTCAAATATATAAAGTGACGCCAATACTAAACCAAAATTATATCAAGTACACAAGCAAGTCCTATTTCATGCAATGCAAATTGAGTAAAGATATGCAATGTAAATATGAAATTGAACTAGTTAATTTAATGATAAAAATAATATAGATCTAGGTGCTAGACATATTAAATTAACCCAATTAAGATATAGAAATATGTATAGAAAAAAAAACTGAAATGAATGATAAAGTGATTAACTTTAAATGTGCAAGGAGATATACCTTTTCACTCCAAAAATCACGGATCTAATCCTATGACTTAACTTTTGATTGCAAATTTGTGATCATCACAAAAAACCTAGAAAATATTTTTTTTTCTCAAGCCTTAAAGAAAATGTCAACTTGGTGGTAAAGTGTCTGAACACTTCATGAAGATATGGACATGTTCTTAGGGCACACTATCAAAGTCAACTCAACTTGTTTGAGTTCTCGATGAGTATTTTTCATGTTTGTAACCAAAATTAGATATATTGCTCCTACAGAAGGTAAAACTTGATTTGTATTTTGGTTTGATGAAGGCAAGCCTTGCTCAAGCCCTAGATTACGTAATCAACCTTGAAATTGAAATATAAAAGATGAAAGGAAGCAATAGAAATATAAATGTAATATCCCCCTTAATAATGAAATCCAATATAAAATCATAATTAACATCTTTGATTGGTATAAATATATCTCTAAATTTCACCTTTGAAATATTATTCTAATAATAAATACATCATTTACTACAATAAACTAATCAAATATAATTATAAACAATATTACTAATTAATGATTGATGTAATATCAATTTATCGCAATAATGATAATATCAATATGTCATAGTAGTCATTTTTAGTATTAAACTATGCATTAAGATTCAATTATAATATTTGATTATAATATTAATACTTAATATAAATCTAAGTATAAAATATTATTAGTAAAATAATAATTAAAAGATGTAATAGTTAATCTGGCTAGAAATCATAATTAACATGTGGGGTCCATACTACCAGACACCCCATATGTCACAACCTTTCTCATGGCTACTAACGGTATATATAAAATCATGTCCAACATAGAATAGCTTATCATCAAATATGAAAAACAAAATAAATAAATAGTATTATAAAAGATGGGGAGAACTTGATAATGTTGAAATCTGATTGAAAAATATCATTATCAAATAAGGGAGATTGTTGATTAAGAATGTTTTCAATCATTGTTTTGTCACTAATGTCAAACTTGCTATTTGCTAGAATGACAATTGCTTATAAGATCCAAGTACTATCACTTAGTTGACTGATGAAGAGGATTTAATCAATAAGATGTAACAAAAGCACCTAAGGGAAAGGTTGAGTTATGATTTTTTAATGAAGTACAAGGATCAGTTAAGTTAATGGTAAAATGATGTATTGATAATACACTTGAAGATACAGAGGTTGACCACACTTAGAAACTCTAGAAGAATAAGTTATAACAAAACTATATATAAAGCTTAACTAAATTCATTAGTGGGTGTTGAGCAAGCTAGTTCATGATGAGCAGATTGTCAATAAGTGCCAAGAAAATGCAAAATCTAGTGTGTGTCGAGTGAAATAGAAGGTGTCGAGCAAGTTTAGGTGCCAAACTAGACAAAATTTAATAGGTGTCGAGCATTAGTAAAACTTAGTTGATGCTGAGTGAATCCACAATAGATGCCGAGTAACACAGTATGTGTTGAGCATCAAAAATTCAATAGTGTAGAGCTACTGTATTATTTGAAAAGTCAAAGATTTATTAGATTTGAGCTAACAAGTTTAGTTTATTACCTAGAATTTTGTGAACCAGATGGAAGATAAGAATGTTGAGCTGGTGGCATAGAGTTCTAGGTTAACTATTTTTAGGCAAATATAAGTAGATTCTACATGATGTTTCTAGAAGAAACAAGATAAGGGAAAGATACATCATATCTTACCTAATCCATTTGAACCAAAAATAAGAATAGGAAGATTAGAGTGGGAAAATTATTCCAAACTCCTATTTAAGGAGTTGCAGGTCAAGAAGCAAGGGATTGGAGAGAGTCTATGGTGTCAAGGAGAAGGCATCGAGAGGGATGAATAGAGTATAGAGACTCTGCTTCGATAGGTTACCATAGAGGTGATTGCATTGGCATAATGAGCATGGAGACTCAAGGTGACAAAGCTTGAAAGGCTACAGAGACTAAAAGCCAAGCAAATTTGTGAACAAAATTGAGATCTAAAATCTGCAAGTTATGTTGTGAGTTGTATCAGATCAAAAGCCCTTATTGTTACTCTCTAGAAATTGTATCAGTTAGGAAAAAATCCTATGGACTTAGGTTGGTTTAACAACCAATTTTTAAATCCTTTAACAGGGTGACATTCCAAGTGAATGTTCTAAAGTCCTTTAACTAGGCCCACTTCTAACAGGGTGGTTGAAATCCTTTAACCAGGTCACATTTAATAGTGTGTTGTGTAGCCTTTAATAGGGCAAGCCTTTAATAGGACATCACTTTAGAAGAGTGAGAAAGGAGTAGCATGCTACTGGTGGTTTTTCCCAAATTGGGTTTCCATGTAAATCACTGTGTTATGTGTTGATTTTTCATGTCTTATTCCTGCATTTTTTTTAATCAGTAACTTGCTAAGAATAATGTTTAGGTTGGATGCATGGTTAGTTTAATAGAATCACTATACTTAGTGAAAAAGTTTTATTAGGACATTTAGACCTTGAATAACTAATTCACCCCCCCTTTTAGTTATTCTAAAGCATTTCTAACAATTGGTATTAGAGCCATCTATTGATTTGGTTTAAAGGTACTAGAAGTAGAAAGATCTAGATGTCTAAGAGAGAAGTTTCCAAGCTCAACAGAGATAACTTCACTGCATGGAAAATTTTAATGAAGTTGCACCTTGGACCAATAGGTGACCATGCACAAACCTCAATCAAAGTGGAACATGTTGATCTAGCTAGTGTCCCTACCGCAAAAGATATGAAGAAAAGGAAGGAGCACAATCAGCCAATGCTGGAAATTGCCTTTGTTCTCAACTATGCTAAATTTGATGACATCAAGGGATGTACCTTTGCATTCAAGATTTGGGAAGCCTTGTCAAATATTTATGGAGGAGATCAGAATGTCGAAAGAGAAAAAAGATGAAGCCTCAAAGGAAAGTTTGATGACATGAGAATGGAGGAAGGTGAGAACATTGCTCAATATGCCTCAAGAATAAAGGAAGTAGTACGTGCAATAAGAAATTTGGCTAGTCATTTAGATGATGAAATTTTTATTATCAAAGTCTTAAGAACCTTGCTTCGCATTCATGCTATTAGAGTATCAGCCATCCAAGAGTTGAGATGAATACTAGGAAACAAATTAACTCTTGAAGGTATAGTGGGAAGACTTACTGCATTTGAGTTATCCAACTTTCATAACTACAAACCTGAGAATCTTGAATCTACTTTCAAGGCCAAGCTATTATTGAAAGACACTAAAGAGTTGAAACTAAAGAAGAAGAAAAGAAAGATAAAATATGCATCCAATGATAGTAGCACAAATGAAAAGATGTGGAACAATTGGAAGCATTGTTGGTCAGAAGATTTCACAGAGGCAAAGGTAAATTCAAAGGTAAGTTGCCTATCATTTGTTTTAATTGCAATGAATTAGGACATATTACTACAAGGTGCACACAAAAAAAGAACTATAGAGAAGGCAAAAAGTACAAAAATAGAAGAGAAGATGATAGCAGATATTACAAAGACAAAGGCAAAAAGTACTACATTGTTGAAGAAGAGAATTTTAACGAAAATGATGATGAGGTAGTATATGTAGCCATGAAGGATGAGTCGGATGAAGATGAGACAATAGCACTAGTAACCTGTGTAAACAAGAATGATAAGTGGATCATAGACAGTGGGTGCTCACATCACATGACAGGAGACAAAAGCAAGTTTGTTATCTTAACTTACTATGATGGAAATAGTGTTAGATTTAGAAATGATGCTCCATGTCTAATGAAAGGAAAAGGTTCTATTAAGCTTACAGAGAAAATTTCATGTGATAATGCATATTATGTTGAAGGATTGAACTACAATCTACTGAGTGTGTCATAGTTAGGCAATGTAGGATGTAAAGTAGAATTTGCAAACAAAATTGCCAAAATCTATGACACTGATGGAATTTTGATAGGAAAAGGAGACCAAACTAGGAGTAATCTATTTTACCTAGATATGGAGGATGTTTCCTATCTTATTGTAAGATTTGATGATGTGTGGCTATGGCATAAAAGGCTATATCATGTCAACTTTGATAATCTGATTAGCATCAAAAAAATGAAGAAAGTTAGAGGTTTTCCTAAACTAAATAAGCCTGATAATATAATGTACAAACAATGTCAGCTAGGGAAGATGACCAAGTCAAGTTTCAAAACCAAAACCTACACTTCCAAAGAAGTACTAGAGTTAGTCCATACTGATTTATGTGGCTCAATAGAAGTGCAAAGCTACAAAGGAGATAGATACATAATGTTGTTTGTTGATGATTACTCTAGGATGATGATTATCATGTTCTTAAAGGAAAAATCTAATGTATTTCAAATGTTTAAGTGGTATTTGGCCAGGGTTGAGAAAGAAACAAGAAAGATTCAAAAGTGCCTAAGATCAGACAAAGGAGGAGAGTTCACATCAAAAGAATTTGAGACATTTTGCAATGATAAAATAATTAAGAGACAAACATCAGCACCTAGAACTCCCTCATAGAATGGAATTGCAGAAAGAAGGATTAGATTAGTGATGGATTGTGCTAGAACATTAATGATGGAGAAGAATGTTTCTCTAAAGTACTAGAGAGAAGTTGTATGTATAGCTATCTACACCCTGAATCGAGTCCAAATCAAGAAAGGTACAAATGTAACATCTTTTGAATTATGCTATGGTCACTCACCTAATGTAAAACATTTCAAAGTGTTTGGTTGTAAGTGCTATATTCTTAAAGATTCTAGAAATGGCAATTTTGATGCAAAGAGTGATGAAGGTATATTCCTTGGATACTCCACTAGAAGTAAAGCATATAAGTGTTTAAATACTAACACTAACAAAATTTTGGAGAGTGCAAATGTAAACTTTGACAAACATATAGAAGTTCAAAATGGTGAATCCATCAAGAAACCAAAAGAGTACAGATCCTTTGTATACTTCTATGAAGGAATTCCTATTATTAAAAAAGTTGCCAATCAAGTTGGGAATCAGCAACAAGTTTTAGTATCAGCCGAGTCACAACCAGAATCCAAGTTGTAGAATGAAGATAATGCACATTTTGACTCTAAAATCAGTACACATGAAAGAGATGCTAAGCTACTTAAAAGAGATGTGCACAATGACTCTAAAGCTGAAAGACCAAACATGGAAACAAGGACAGAACCAAGACTATCCAAGTATGTAAGAAGACATCACCCTACATAAAAAAACATTGGTGAAATAGATTGAGAAATGAATCATGTCTACTGATCAATATTGAACACTACAAGATGATGACTGGTGTAAAGCTATGGAAGAGGAGATTGAGTAGATAAAGAAGAACAATACTTGGACTTTAGTTTCAAGACCAGCTGATAAGAATGTGATTGGTACCAAGTGGATATTTAGCAACAAGCTAGATGAGAATGGTGAGATCATAAGAAATACGGTTAGACTAGTCTTAAAAGGTTATGCACAAGAATAAGGACTGGACTATGGGGAAACATTTGCCCCTGTTGCAAGGATGGAAGGAGAAAGAACTCTACTTGTATATGTTGCTTACAAAGGTTTTAAAGTCTACCAAATGGATGCAAAGTCTACTTTTCTAAATGGTATACTAGAAGAGGAAGTCTACATAGAACAACCAAAGGGATTTGTTGGTGATAATAACAAGGATATGGTTTACAAACTGCATAAATCATTGTATGGCTTGAAACAAGCACCTAGAGCTTGGTATGAGAGACTTCACAAATATCTTGTAAAGATTGGATTTGAGAGAATAGATGACAACAATAACCTATATATCAAGACAAAAAAAGGTAAAGACATTCTGATATCTAAAATCTTTGTTGATGATATAATATTTGGAGGAAAAGATGAACCATGCAAAGATTTTGCTGATTAGATGAAACATGAGTCTGAGATGTCAATGTTTGGGCAACTCAAATTATTTGTTGGATTACAAGTACATCAACTAAAATATGGCATATTTGTGACCCAATCAAAATATATCAAGGAGGTACTCAAAACATTTGGCTTAGAGGATTCAAAACTAGTTAGTACACCAATGGTAATAGGACATAAGTTATCCAAGAATGATGAGTCAACTGAAGTAAATCAAACAATGTACAGATCAATGATTGGAAAGTTATAGTATGTTGTACATAGTAGACCAGACATTGCATTATCTATTGGAATAGTGGCAAGATTTTTTGCAAATCCAAGAGAAAATCATCTTATGGCAGTAAAAAGAATAATGAGTACCTAAAAGGAATAGATGACTTTGGTTAATACTACAAGAGGACTAAAAAGTTTGAGTTGAATGTCTACACTAATGTATATTGGGGAGGTAATATAGATGACAAAAAAAGTACTAGTGGAGGAGCACTCTGCTTTGGTAAAAGATTAGTCACTTGGACTAGCAAAAAGAAAAGTTGTACCTCATTGTCCATAGCTAAAGTTGAGTATGTTGTTGTTGCCATCAACTGCACCAATATTGTATGGGTCAAGCACCTATTGAAAGGTATGAAGGAAGAGGTAATTGAACCTATGATACTCTATTGTGATAACAAAAGTTCCATCAACATGTCAAAGAATTCTATGATGCATGCCAAAAAAAAGCACATTGCAATTAAGTATCGCTATGTAAGAGAACTAGTGGAAGACAAACAAGTGAAGATGCAATATGTCAACTCAAAGGAACAAATTGCTGACATCTTCACAAAACCATTACCTAAAGATGCATTTGAGTATCTTAGAGGTAAGTTAGGGGTGATACCCCTATCCAAGGTTGTTTGAGTAACAACAAGATTGCCCTACATCAAATAAGTAGATTGCTGAAATGATATAAATTGATGTGCAGGATCCTTACTTTAGGTTTTTCCTAAAGTAATTAAAATACTAAAATTCCAAATAATTCATAGGCAAGGTGATAGAGGGAGAAATTGGAGTTCCTACAAATGCTACACTTGCATGATAAGATGCTAAAATAATTTTTCTTTGGCATTGTTGTCAAAAAGGGAGAAATAGCAAAAACTGATCAAATCTATAGGATCAAATGTGTAAAGGGAGAAATAGCAGAAAGGAAGGAGAAGGGAAATAGTAGCTAAGAGAAAGAAAAAAACACAAACAAGAATCAATCATGATGACAAGATTAGAGTGGGAGTAGAACAAAAAGGAGAAGATATTGTATCAGCAAAAGAGATATCCCTAATACTTTGAAAGAGGGAGTTATAGAATTTAGAGAGAGTCGTAAGAAATTCAAAGTTGTTGATAGAATGAATAATTTTGGATACAAAGTTTTCTTTTTGGCATTTGATTTATTGTTTTAACCTAGTTAGCATTTTGATAACTTGGTTGATCAGTTTAGTTTGTCGTCAATGCCAAAGAGGGAGATTGTTGAAATCTGATTGAAAAAGATCATTATCAAAGAAGGGAGATTGTTGATTAAGAATGTTTTCAATCATTTTTTTATCACTGATGTCAAGCCTGCTATTTGTTGGAATGACCATTACTTATAAGATCCAAGTACTATCACTTAGTTAATTGATGAAGAGGATTTAATCAATAAGATATAACAAAAGCACCTAAAGGAAAGGTTGAGTTATGATTTTGTAATGAAGTACAAGGATTAGTTAAGTCAATGGTAAAATGATGTATTGATAATACACTTGAAGATATAGAGGTTGGCCACACTTAGAAACTCTAGAAGAATAATTTATAACAAAACTGTCTACAAAGCTTGACTAAATTCAGTAGTGGGTGTCGAGCAAGCTAGTTCATGCTGAGCAGATTATTAGTAAGTGTCAAGCAAATGAAAAATCTACTGTGTGCTGAGTGAAACAGAAGGTGCCAAGCAAGTTCAAGTGCCGAGCTAGACAAAATATAATAGGTGCCTACTATCAGTAAAACTTAGTTGATGCTAAGTAAATCCACAGTAGGTGTTGAGTAACACAGTATGTGTCAAGTATCAGAAAGTCAATAGTGTCGAGTTGTTACATTATTTGAAAAGTCAAAGAGTCACCAGATTTGAGCTAACAAGTTTTTTAACTTGAATTTTATGAACTAGATGGAAGATAAGAATGTTGAGCTGGTGGCACAGAATTCTAGATTAACTATTTTTAGGCGAATGTAGGTGGATTCTACACAATGTTTCTAGAAGAAACAAGATAAGGGAAAGATACATCATATCTTACCTAATCCATTCAAACCAAAAATAAGAGAAAGAAGATTAGAGTAGGAAAAGTATTCCAAACTCCTATTTAAGGAGTTACAGGTCAAGAAGCAAGGGATTGGAGAGAGTGGTGTTAAGGAAAAGACATCAAGAGGGATGAATAGAGTACAAAGACTCTACTTCAATAGGTGACCATAGATGTGATTACATTGGCACAATGAGCATGGAGACTCAAGGAGACAAAGCTTGAAGGGAGGACAAGCTTTCAGAGCTACAGAGACTAAAAGCTAGGCAAATTTGTGAACAGAATTGAGATCTAAAATTTGCAAGTTATGTTGTGAGTTATATCAAATCAAAAGCCCTTATTATTACTCTCTAGAAATTGTATCAGTTAGGGAAAAATCCTATGGACTTAGGTTGGTTTAACAACCATTTGTAAATCCTTTAATAGGGTCACATTCCAAGTGAATATTCTAAAGTCCTTTAACTAGGCTCACTTCTTACAAGGTGGTTGAAATCCTTTAACTAGGTCACATTTAATAGTGTTTTTTGTAGCCTTTAATAGGGGAGGGCTTTCATAGGATCTCACTTCAGAAGAGTGAGAAAGGAGTAGCATATTACTAGTGGTTTTTCCCAAATTGGGTTTCCACATAAATCATTGTATTATGTGTTGATTTTTCATCTCTTAATCTTGGATCTTGTTTTATCAGTAACTTGCTAAGAAGAATGTGTAGCTTGGATGCATGGTTAGTTTAATAGAATCACTATACTTAGTGAAAAAGTTTTATCAAGACATTTGGACCTTGAATAACTGATTCACCCCCCCTCTTAGTTATTCTAAAGAATTTCTAACAGATAATACCCCTTAAGAAAGTAATGTTAATAAGACAATAATAAGGCATATAAATGACTCATAAGAAGGTGGGAAACGAATTAAAAGATTGAGTAAGAGAGAGGTCCACATGGAAAAATATAAAGGTAAGTATATTTTGTTGAGATCTGATTGAAAATATCATTTTTGAGAGATTGTTGAAACTATATTGAAAGAGAGGGATTTTTGAAGAAGATTGTTAGTTTGAATCATTTTTTTGTCCCTAATGTCAAACCTACTATTTGTTGGTAAGACAACTGCTTATAAGATTCAAGTACTATCACTTATTTGATTGATGAAGAGAGGATTTGATCAAAAGATGTAACAATAGCATCTAGAGGAAAGGTTGAGTTATGATTATGTAATGAAGTACAAGAATCCGTTAAGATAGTGACGACATGATGTATTGATAATCTACTTAAGGTTACAAAGGTTGGTTACACTAAGAAACATTAAAAGAAAAATTTATACAAATTTTGTCTACCAAGCTTGACCGAGTAGATAGTAGGTGCTGAGAAAATTTAGTGCAAGTTGAGTAGAAAATTAGTTGGAGCTAAGTAAAAGTTCATTCTAGTATATACCAAGCAGAATAGTGGATGTTGAGTAAAGTTAGTTGATGCCAAGCACCAATAAAATTTATTTCGTGCCAAGCGATTTTTCAATGGATGTCGAGCAATGCATTATGTGTCAAGTATCAGAAGCTTGATAATGTCAAACTATTGCATTATTTATAAGATCATGGATTCGATGAATCTAAGCCAACAAGTTTATTTTCTTGGATTATGTAAACCAGGTGGAAGAAAAGGTTGATGAGCTAGTGGCACAAATTTCAAGGTAAACCATTTTAAGGAAAATTCAATGTGGATTCTAGGAGAAGTTTCTAGAAGAGATATGAGATCTGGGGTAGATACATTTTATCCTACCTAATCCATCCAAACTCTAAATTGGACAATAGTGAATGAGTGGCAAAAGATCTTAATTTCCTATTTATAGGAATGGTTGGTCATGAAGCAAGGTTTTCATGTGTGAGAACCTAAGGGAGACAAGGAGTCAAGGGTTTTGCTTCATCAAGTGACCTAAGAGAAGAGTCTGTAATGGCATGTTAAGCAAGAAGGGTTAAGGAGATGAATGCTTGAAGGGTGAATAAGCTATCAAAGCTACAAAGTATGAAGGCCAAGCAGAATTGAGGACCGAATAGAGATCTGTAATCTGCAAGTGAAATTGTAAGTTGTATTAGATCAAAGCCTTATTGTTACTCTCTAACAATTGTATCAATCTAGGGTAAATCCTTTGGATTAAGGTTTACCTAATAGTCATTTGTAAATCCTTTAATCAGGTGACATTCCAAGTGAATGGTCTAAATTCCTCTAACAAGGCTCACTCCTAATAGGGTGATTGAAATCCTTTAACAGGGTCACATTTAATAGCATGTATTGTAACCTTTAACAAGGTTGGCCTTTCATAGGACATCACTTTAGAAGAGTGAAAAGAGTAGCATGTAATTGGTGGTTTTTCCCAAATTGGGTTTCCATGTAAATCATTGTGTCAAGTGCGTTGATGAATTTATTATGTTTTATGCTTACCATTTCTACAAGTTGATTTGACAATAACCTACAAGTTTTAAGTGATTGCATAATCTTATGGATGCATGCATGGGTATAAATGTTTTATGGGTTCACTAAGCTATGAAAAGTTTTATTTATACATCTAGACCTTGGATAACTGGTTCACGCCCCCCTTAGTTATTCTAAAGTATTCCAACATATTTTAGAATAATGTATACTATTACCTTTCTTATTCAAGTTATTATTTCCTTCATAGCAGTGAACCATTGCCTAAAGCTTTAACATAACTCGTTATTAGTCTTTTGTCAAATGACCAATTAGATTGTTTCACTATTCTCCTACAGTTCTCACTTTCAATCTTTATGCTCTTTTAAATAGAAGAAGATGCATGGTTATTATTGTCTAATAGTACAATTAGTAGGCTAGCTTATTTATTTTGGTGAGAACATCGGTTTCACTCAATTTAATACAAGAGAAGAGGCAAAAATTAAAGTAGGGGTGTTGGGATTAGCGTTGGTGTAGGTGGTCTTCATTACTGGCATAATTTTGTATGAGGGGTAACTATAAAAGTGTTGGGTCTATCATTCCTAGGTGAAAGTGCAAATACACTAGCTAGTGATTAGAACTGCTTCCCCTTCATGCAGGTGAGACATGTTGGTTGTGTAGCTTTTTCTATTAATATCAATCATCAAGATTGTTAAAAAAGAAGATCTATTCATGTAAACCCATCATAAGATAATGAGCATATAAGCTACATATATACTAAACACGTGAATTTGGTGATGTCTAGCTGATATGAGCTTTACTGGTCTTGATTATTTCCAATGTCCCTAGTCAATCCTCTCAAAAATGTTGGATGTATTTTTCTACTCAGTGCTTCTAATTGAGCTTAATCCCTAGGTAGCTTCTTCCCATTTTTCCAAGCCTCCATGAAATTAGGTTTCTAATTTATCCTAATATTCATGTGGATGGTGGATTATGTGCTTTTTCCTAGGCCTCCATGCACTTAGGACTTAGGTGTCCATTAGCCCCTCCCAAGTAAGTCTCAGAGAGAGCTTCCCCTATGTCTGCATCGATTGCTTTGAGTACTAAAATCCTATAGATTCGACCAAATTTTGATACCAAGAAAGCTTGCATATAATATGTTTTCTTACCATATAGAATGGTTTGTTATTATTGTGCTATTACTATGTAAATTAATCTTCTAAAAATAGAAAATAAAGTTGGTCTTTGACTAGTAAGAAGGTTCCATTCATTATTATAGATCTTACATTCAAATTATTATGGAGTAGGTTTTCACATTAGTCCCCAACAGTTAGTTTTTTCTCCATAGTTTTTGCTCCACCTCTGTTCTTGGTAACTCATTAAAAACTAGCAACAAATTGGGAATTTATATTTAGTGTTTCATGTTTCTTAGAACAATGTGAACATTCAAATGATAAATGGAAAAGAAAAATCAACCATGGGTTGTGCCAGTTATTGATTACAATAGATTGAATTAAGTTAAGAGTGGTGGAGACATAGTTGTATTGGAAGCAAATAGTAAGTATAAAAGTCTAAGCAGACTACTAAAATGAAGACTCTAGGCAAATGAATCTTTAGGACAATAAATCAATAGAAAATATTTGAACTTATAAAAAGAATGAGTTTTTGGTTTCTCTTGAAATGGTTAGCCTAGCAACTAGACCTCTTATTTCCTACATAAGAATTTAATTTTATGAGTTTATTGTTGAGCCCCATACTAATTTTTTTAGAGCTTTTTCTCATTAAAAGCCTAAATATTTCACCTCATTATAGGTTACCTAATAAAAGTAAATCTTGAAACATCACTATCATATTTATGATACATTGGTATTGTTGGCATGTAACTAATAATTTGTGGTTATAGATATAATACCATTTCTTAGTATACAAATTGTGCAAAGAACAAGTCTACTTTTGTATACTATTTCCAGATTGTATTAAAGGTTAATACCAATTCATGATATGAAATTTTTTACTTAAAATAAACATTGTACATCAAAGCTCAAGGAACAAGTATGTTTGGAAGTTCCTTTGGCTAGTTTGTATTGTTGATTATGAGAGATACATGAAAAAATGTTGCAAGATACTTTGTCTACCTTGAAAGGTCATTGCATTCTGCCCCTTGAAAGCCTACCACCATTTGGGTAAATTAAAGAATTTATAAGATTTAATAATTACTATGAAGAAGAGAAGCACTATTCTATAAATGAACATCCATTTGTTCCAAAAAAATAGTTTGGGATTCTTTCCAACATTTTCTTTAACATGCAAAAGAATGTACATTTTGTAAAAACTTGGATTCTAATTTAGCATTATTCTAAAAATAGGATCAACAAAAATGATAATGTATGTATGTATTTTTTTCCTCAATGATGATAAGCAAATCTGAGCAACAAACAAAGTGATGAATGAAAACTCTAGATAGGGACTCTAGTATGGAAGTGATAACTCCATATGTGCTTCAAGAATCTACCTTCGATGATGAAAGAGAACCTTTCTAGAATCTCACATTCATTGCAGGTAAAAATTACCTCATTTGATAGATTTGAAATGTTTGATGTCAAGATTATAATAATATTATATTTGACCAGATTTCATAGTTGTTAATTACCTTTTCTACATCTCCTTATGTTGTTGATTACCATTTATATCTATTTGGTTGAATGTTTCCTTATAGGGTGGGTTCTTGGAAGGCATCACAAACATCATTCAAGGTATTGAAGAAAAAATGTATGAAACCAAGGTATGGATGGATGACTTTTGTAATGGATTTGTCTATTTCTTAACTAATTACATAATTTTGCTTTTCCATATCAAAGGTTTTATAGGTTTGAACTTGAAGTCAATGTTGGATGAGGCTAATGATAGAATTAGTGACCATATTGAAGTACTTTTGGATTGAGCAAGATACTTTCTCCATGGAATGAGATGAACACAACATACCAAGATTTGAAAATAAAAATAAAGGATATTTGAGAAAATATATCCATGCAAATTGTTAAAGATAGATTTTGTTTTAAATTTATTGGTTGCATTATCAATTAATAAGACTTTGGATTTTTTTATAGGACATTGCATTGAAGCAATTAGAATTTAGAACAAATAAAGTCAAGGAAAGGCATCGAGGCTATCTAAATATCTTCCACCAAAAATGGAAAAGGCACAAGATATAATATTCTTTCTTTCTTCTTTGTTTGAGAAAATGTATTTGCATTTTAAAATTTCAAAACTAGAATAAAACTGATGTAAAAGGATTATACAAATTGATTTTGTGTTGATCTTGGCAGATCATATATACAAGTCTTTCATGGTGACAAAATTCCTCTCCTACTCAACTCAAGAGTGTTTAGCATTTAGCTGAGTGTTTCTTTATGCACCAGATACATTAGATGAATAAGAGATAAGTCAAAACAAAAATTATTTTTCAACTATTTATTCTAAGAATATCTAGCTTCTTCTTTATCTTCTCCAATCTTCCAAACTATCTGCTATAAGTATCTCCAACTCCTTCATCTTCTCCAATCTTCCCAACTATCTACTATAAGAATCTCTAGCTTTTTCTTCATCTTCTCCAATCTTCCAAATCTATTTTACATCTTTTCATCTTCTCCAATCTCCCAAACTCCTAAACCTATTTTAAAACTTGTTCCCCATGCCCTTAGTAGGAACTATGTTGCAATGTAGCTCTTGTCAATATTTGTTTCTAAGACCAACATAAATAAAAAAATAAGTAATGAAGAAATGAATTTGATCATATATTCCATAAGATATATTAATATTATTGTGAATTAATTCATATTACATGGTTAAATAAAGTAATTCAATATTAGGAAATATATTTAGTAATGAATATTATGTAGTATAATTTGTATGTGATGATTATATGTAATTATAGGTCACATTATGTATGGTCATATATACATAGTATTGGTGGTAATATATTTAGGTATATTCACATGTCAATGTATATAGAAAAAAACTATTGCATATAGGAAATGCTTATAGTTAGATTTGTATGTACAAATAAGAATGCACATGTTTTTAATGTAAAGGGATTGCAATGTTTATAGTTTATCCCCTTATTATCTCATTATAGTCTCAAGAGTTTTTAGTGGCACATAAATAAATGTATATAGAATATGACTTCTTATATAAAGGAAGTATTACATAGATTTATATTTATGAGTTCTATATGAATGCATATAACTTGCGATGCAAATCAATTAAAATGTTAATAAGAAATTTCCTTCTTCTTTTACTATACTCCTAAGAGTTTATGGAGGGTTTTGTGTAGAGAGAGAAAGAGTAAAACCAAAGGATTTACTAGTGTGAAGTGCCCTACAATTGGTAAATCTACACTCACCTTAGGATAGGTGTAGGAGAGATGTAAGGAATCAAGGTTTAACCATGTGAATTAGTAGATGCATTACAAGATATACATTGTTTACTCAAAATTAAATGAGTTTTTTGCATAGTAATATAAATTTGGTAATTGAAAATTTAATATACCATGCAATTCTAATTTTAATTTTTTGATTTCTTATACTAAGAATTTCATCAACTACTTTGCACACAAGTGATATATTGAAGATCTAAATTGTGATTGCTTTCTAAATGTCAAACTTTAATAAATGTGCTTGCAAAGAGCTCCAAAACATCTAATAATGAAGATGCAAATGTTTTTGTATAACATTGATTACAAATAAGAAAATATGCATCTGTAACAATAAGACATTAGTATGATGCCTTCTATGATGTTTAATGATATTCTAATCTCTTCTGATTAATTGTTAATATAAGATCTTGATATAAGTCAAATTACAAAACTTCCACAACTGATTTCTAAATCCCTACAAATGCCCTAAGATATTCAAATCTAATGGCAATGCAATGCAAAATATAAATGGATAGGAACTTGAAAACAACCCAAGAAATCTATATTTTACTGTAGCGAGTCACTATATTAGTGACAACACCACAACAAATCATTGTAGCCATATCAAACTTATTCCTTCAATCATACTCCACAATCTAGCCCTAGGCCAAAAATCTAGCACAATGAAAATTTTGATTTGTCTTTTCCAATAGCTACAACCCCTTGAAGGATTTTTCAACAATATGTTTGAATAGAACACCTATATGATGTCCTCCCAATACCAAATTCACTGGGTATTTCACCATCTCAAATGGAGGCACACAAAAGAACTTCATTCTCCAATGGAAAATATTGAAACCCTTGGCTCCACAAAACTCATCAAATAGAAATGAAAATAATCAGATGATAAGAAAAGAACCTCTCATGCCCCCTTTATTCTTTCCTTGTAGGAGCTCACTTACTTTTACAATGTGGGATAAAAGATATTCTTATATTTTCACTTTATTTTAATATTATAATAGGAAATTAGAATATTTTTACTTTATTATAATATTATAATATGAAATTATGCTCCATCATAAAGTGTCAATCCCCAATATACCAACATATTAGCCTATGAGGGTCACAATAGTAAGCTAATCTATGAAACTCTAATGCTTCCAAAAAATGGGGACATTATAGTCTTCCCTCCCTAAGATTGTTTGTCCCCAAGCAATCCCAAAAAAAAATGAACAACACAGTCCACCGGATCCTAAGGGTAGAATTGTGTACTATCCCTACAATTTACAACCAACTCCTATAGCATCAACACCCAAACAATGAACATCACCATCAAAATCATCTAAAAATTGACCCTGGGCACTGATGAAGAAAACAAGACATCAACATGCAACCCAATTGAAATATTAACTATGTCCACACCTGATTCCCCATCTAACTAACACTCACACCCAATTGCACTATGGAGATGGTAACAACTATAGGTACCAAAAATGCTACTACCAAATCCAACCTCTACCAAATTTTCCTGAGTGTGTAGATACTGCAAGGGTTCTAACTTGCAATTGTCAATCCCATCTGCAAAAGATGGTGTTAACCCATCCCATAATGGATGGTATGAAACTAGAGCCAACCCACACTAACATGAAACCAATGCCTCTACTCGTGGGTCAAAATAAAAGTGACGAGCACTCCTCAGAGTGTAATGCCAATAAAAACTCCCAATCTTTGTCAAGGGCTCATCATCATCAAACTGAGAATCAAAAGATGGCTCCAATCTCTGCCTTTGAACTATTGGTCAAGCAGGATCCTAGGAAACCCTCTCATCAAAGCCAACCTCAAAATCCCTATTTTTAAGCATAGTATATGGAGTCTCTAAAATCTTTCCCACCAACTCTTCAATAGCATGAGAGCCTTGGATGAGAGTACCCTTGGACACTCTATATGAATCCTTGCACACATTCGAACTCTCCAAAAGATACTCCATGAAAGACTCTATGCAATAGAAATTATATGGGGAAGCATCAACCTACTCCCTAATGACCCATAGCTAATCCCTCTAAAAATGTGGCACTATCATCTGTCCAAGGGTACCAACTCTAAAAAATGAAGAAATAGATCTACTTCTAGTAAAAGGAAGAAAATCACCATGAGAGCTAGTCTCCACTGATGATCTCACTTCCTCTATACCTACTAAACCCATATGGTCAATGAATGTGCTAGCCAAATTATCACATCCATCATCCCCAACCGTAGAAGAAAACTCACTACCAACCATGATATATAATTGAACAAGGCCTAGGGCTAGTTTCAACTATACCCACTGTAACTCCATGATAACCTCATCCAACTATGACTATGAGTCCTGAAGAGCCAACTAAGTATATTGAAGAGAGTCCAAAGTTACCTCAAGCTCATGGGTGAGCTTAAATGCCTCTTCCTCTTTCCCTAACAATACATGTTTTTCCCCACTCTAGAAGGTAATCCCCATCAGCAACTAACTAAGAGTGACTATGCTTCAAGATCATAATAGCCTCTCCAAGTGCATGAAACTCTACTAGAGAAAAAAAAATATTTCCATGTTCATTTGACATAAAAGCACCCCAACCAAATGTATCCATCAGCTAATAGATGGCATCATAATGCTTAAGAGCTGAAGAAATGTCACTATCACTCACATTCAGCTGACAAGTCACATGATGCCTCTATAACCCCAAATCTTATGCAAGCTCCATGTCTCACTAACTACACTATGATAGGAAACTAAATTAGAACTACCCACCATAAGATTGCTCATCCTCACACAAGTCTTTGCTCAAGGTACAACTACTATGCACCTCAATCAACTCCTCATCCAAAGAAAAAGAAGCCCTCGCAATATCAATCTCCCCACATGTCTCAACTTCCACCTCAATAATAAGATCCTATAAACATCAATCCTGGAACCCATCCAAAACCTCCTCAGATTCATGAACCAATATTTGATAAGGGGTATCATGCTAGATCCAACTCATAGAATCATCCAAGAAATCATCATAGGTGTCCATACTAAATGCATCCCCACCACCTAACAGAGCCTCAAACATTGTCACCTACCTCTACACATGACTTTATGTTAGGATGTGAATCAATAACTAATATGGCCAAAATTCCTTAAATAATTAACAAAAACATAAGAGAGAAATAACACAAAAATAAATATTAGAACTCCAAATTATTCTTTATTCATCTTCCCAATTCTCTTCTCCTACAATGAGAGGAAATCTAAATTTAAATACAAATATGAAATTATCATTTGTGGTAGTTTTTTCATAAAACTATTTTTTTTTCATTTTTTGGTAATTTTTTAAAATAACTCAAAAAAAGATGAGTTTTGGTCCATTCATGGGCTTGTTAGGGTTAATCCAACTATTAAGAGGGCAATAGTTTGTTGGACACCTCTAGAGGATTGATGGATCAAGATTAACTTTGATGGGGTGGATAGGGGAAACCTAGGTGTATCAGGGTGTGGTTCCATAGCAAGAGACCATAAGGGCAATATTCTTTCTCTTGCAGCCTAATGGAAAGCTTGGGATAGACTAGCTAGTATATGCTCCTGATCCTCAACTGGATCTAAGTGTTCTTCTGACACCTCTAATGGTCTCTAGGATTCCTTCACACTCAAGGATCCCCTGATCTACCCAAACCTACCCACCAAGTCAAGAATTCAAACTCCTTAGTATTGCAAGTTTGTTCTCTAGCAACCAACTCTCTACAGGATTATAAGGATCATTTTGGGTTTTTCACCAACACAAGATCTATTAGAGATTGTGAGGAGTTGTACAAAGGTTTTACAACCTATTCCACATGATTAAAATGATAGTCAAGTTGGTTGGATACCCAATTGAATAGTTCCTTCATAAATAGGGTTACTAGAGGAGCCCCAATTAGGCCTCCTTGTGGATTTCTATGGCTTTTACCAACTTTTCGTTAAGGTTTCATAAAATTTGATAATAATAAAAATTGTTTCCAATGACCAACCCTAAAATATTTTTGGGGTCTTGAGCCACCAAAAAGTCGTATAGCAATAATGCTAAAATTAAGGGTTTTTGAGGGTTTTGAGTTATAAAAACTTCTCCTTTACAACATAACACCTCCTAATACTCCTCTTGAATCACTCTAAAGGTCTTAGCTTAAAACCCAATCCTCTGCATTCTAGAGCCAATTTGTTGTTGTCCACTCCTAGTCAAATACTGTTGTATTCACCTAGGGCAAGCTCAAATAAAATGTTCCACATGCATCCAAGGGCCTTTCACTTTTGTACACAAAAAATGGGGTCTACACTTCATTATTCCAAGGTTCCATGGTTTCCCAATGGTGGAAACCAAAGATACAGGCCCTTATTTACATGCTTTGCCAAAACTGGCTGAATATTGTACAGTTGGAAAATAATTTTATAAAACACTACCACAATTGCAAGAAACTAAAATAATACACAAAAATGAAGGATAATACACTCCTAAACAATAATTCATTGAAAATTTACACAAAACTCCACTCTATTCACAAGAAATCAGCCATGAAAGTGATTGTTCCTCAACAATTGTTGCATATAGTATGTTGTTATGAACTTTAGTCATACAATGACTTTCACCAACCCTTGGTTTTGGGTTTATCATCACCTTTATAGCCTTACCATCAGTATTTTTATTTGTTTAGGACTTTTTAGCCTCTTATTAAAGTTAGAAAAACAAAAACAAGACATTACCAATGACCATTTTAGGTCTTCCTAAAGAAAATATGTGCTTAAAATCAACCCAAACACCTATTCCTAAGATTCTAACAGACCAATGAACTTCCCATGCACTCATGGAGGTATTGTGCCACTTATTAGGAATAACCAATTGAACTAGAACTTCTAGGACCTAGACACACCAAATGAGATCTTTAGCTCTTATTCTAATTACATAAATCATATGAGAAGTTCAACAAAAAAAAACTGTTGGTGGGAGCCCTTGGAAGGGTGCTCCTGCACCACAACAAAATGCTTTTAGAATGGTACGAATAACATTGTAGAATATTATGCAGCCAGAGAGGCTTTGGTTCTAGGAGCAAAAATAGTTTGTGAAAGAGTACATTTGGAAGGGCATTCAGAGATCATAATAAATGGCATTAAGAGAGGGAAGATGGAGGCATGGAACCTTGATAGATTTATCTAGAATATTAAAGACTTTCTTCTATAATTTGATGACTTTAAGGTTTCTCGTTCATTTCAAGAAGTAGACAAGGTGATGGACATGTTAGACAACATGGGTGCTAATGCAACAATGAGCTCCCAAAAGGAAATCTTTGAGGACCTATGATAGCTTGTGATGAGCCTCTAAAAGGCCATTATTTTGAGAACCTTTTATCTTGTTTCTAGACAATTATCTTGCAAGAAACATTTTATGACTCAATGGTTTAAGAAAAAGAACTTATGTTTTTATGAATATACTATCTATATGTTAAGGCATGACGATTGGAGTATAGAGTGTTCAGATATGTTGTGTTTGCTTGAATCTATGACTTTCTATGGTTTAATGAAGGAATATTACATGTTGATAAATATTTCCTCATCCATGCTATGTTTGGGAAGGTTCCTTCCTGCAGTTGTAGGATTTGTAAGAGTGATAATTTGAACATTATACCTTTTCTAACATTGATGATGAAATGAATATATGTATGTAGAAGTTGTTGTGTTTAATGTTCTGTAGGTGTTTGCCACACATATTCAAGACAACATTTAAGCACTAAGTCAAATTTGACCAGATGATTGATGAATCACCGTGTAAGTAGATTATTGAGTGATTTCTATTATGGCAATGCATGAAGATAGCTTCCTCAACCTACTATATTCTTGGAGGAGTTAAAACACAGTTAATGATATTTTTGTTGTAAACTTTATGATCTATAATTGATCCTCATTGATGGAGTGATCATAGAAGTAGGAAGTTGTTGTAGCTTTCCTTTAAATAATTTTTTTTGTAACCTTGAAATGAGGTTTTTTCCTGGTTTTGACCAGAAAGAAGATAGAATAGATCATTTTGTTCAGCAGTGTGTAATCTTGTTTTCAGATGTAATCTGTTATTATGAATGAATAGAATACAAATTTGATGTTTCCACCTTCAAAATTCATCATTTTTTTATTCACTCACCCAAGGGCCCCCACTTGGTGAGTGAACTACTTTTTTAGAATAGATTTTGTTTCTTTGCAAAGTAGAATTTTGTTGTTCCTGCAACTATAAATAATAGAATCATTAAACTGTTTCTATAGCATAGGTGCACAAATAGATTTACTATTTGTATCATTACTCTAAGCCTTAAGGAAAATATCATTTTAGTTCCTAGCTTAGTTTCCTTTAGCATTTCTTTCTTGTTTTAGTTGTAATGACATAAAGAGGAATCAGAGCATGTACTTTGTAGCCATCCTTTCAAGCTTACATTCCCAAGTTGACAAATAAAATGAAGTCAATATATTATTCTTAGAAAAATGCATGATTCTTTCTAATCATAGAGTCAATGTAGAAGGATGTCCAATCCTTTGTTACTGAGGTATTTAGCTAACCAACCATTTTTGGCACCATTGTTAGGGAAGGTGTTAATCTAATTCAACCATGAAGTCATTATGTTAGATTAGATTTTGCATTATTTTCCATGCATAGAAGAAGAGACCCATTTGGAGATTTCTTCCCTATAATATTCAGGAATACATTTTTAATCCTGAACCTAAAGAACCACACAACAAGAATGAAGAAGAACCTTTTGAAAATCTATTCGCTGCTACTCAAGAATGAATACCCTCATTCTCTAATGAATCCTTATGTTTGAATGATCTCTTTGCTAAACCTGAATACTAAGATAATCCACTTGCTCTTGGCATATATCAAGCACCATTAATAATATCTCCTCTAAGAATGGCTCAGCCTCAACCTCAACCAACATTTTCTTTTCCTATCCCTCCTTAGCAAGGTAACTAAACTTTGAGAAACATACATGTTACTGCATTTCCCAAGTTTTATGGCTTGATCATCAAAGACCCTGAAATATTTCTCTTTGAGTTTGACATACTATGTAGAAGTTATAACTATAAAACTAATGCCCAAAAATTGAAGTTATCTCCTCCTATCCTCAAAGAAGTTTCTCTGAGATGGTTCATGGGGTTGGTGTCAATGTTTTAGTAGATTGGCCTGCAATGAGAAATTTGTTTCTCACAAAGTATAAGGAATATTTTAGGGGTCAGGATTTAAAAGGGGATGGCATTTTAAAAATATCTGAAAAGGATGATGAAACCTTGGAAGACTATGTTTCTCAGTTCATGTTCAACTTGTAGCATAACACATAACATCAATTGAATGAGGAGTCAAAGAAACATCTTTTTTTGAGAGGTGTAAATGAAGGAAGCATTAAAGCTCTAGACCTTCTGGTGGGAGGGGCCATTGCTCAAAAGACTTGGACTAAGATACAAAGTATATGCCTTAATTACTCCAAAGCTATTGTAAATAAAGGTAGGGGACTTAGAGACCTACCACATAAGTCCAATGGTAGTTTAGGAGTATCCAAGATGGAGTAATCTAAATTATTATCATACTTCAAGCAAGACATCATAATGATGTATCCACTCAGCTAGAAACCACGCAATCCCAAAGAAAGAAAGATGAAGTTGATGCCATGTTAACTAAATATTGTCCACATTATATAGAAAAGAAAAAGCAATATAGATGTAAGTCTGTTGCAAGTATGGAGACATAACCAATTCCAACTGAGTTCAAAGCCATTGATGAAAATGGAGAGGTACTCTAAGTCACTCAAAGAAGGCCATGGGCTCAAAGACAAGGTATGCACATGATACTCTTCAAATTCATAATAATAATAATTAATGGAAAAAATTTCAAAATATTGGTTTTAGTGGAAATCATAGTTGGCAACAACCCTAGTAGGGTTGGTAGCAACCTCGACAGAGTTGGCATCAACCTTAGCAATGCCATACCCAATCTAGTTAGCCAACTCTATTGTCACTAACTCAATAGCACGCTCTAATGCCTCCTCCTATAGCCACTAATATTCCTTCCAAGTAGAACCAACTACTAGTTTAACCTAACCCTAGTTCAACCAATACTAAACAACAAACTCAATAGAAAAGTTATACCATCTCATTGAATGATATTCACTTAAGGTTAGGTACCACTCTTCCTTTACCCCTTATAATCTATAATAACTAAAGTTGAGGATCCTCCAACTTAGCATACAGATGAGTCAAATAAGCATACCTCTCTTATAGCCAAAGAACCTCCATTTCCCCATAGGTTGATAGAACAAGGCTAGCCCACAGAGAACCATGCAGTCATTGATTTTTTTAATCAGCTAAAATAAATGATAGTTAAAATACCATTGCTAGATGTTGTTAAGGAAGTCCCTGCCTATACTAAAGCTATTAAGAAAGCATGCATTAAGTAGTCAGGAAGGAAAAATAAATATCCAAAAACCATTCATGTCTTAGGACAGTTGTCTAACTTAATGCTAGAAAAATTAACTATGTCCAAATACTCTGACCCTAGGAGTCCTATAGTTATAGTTAGTATTCATGAGATCCAAGTTCAAAATTCTTTGGTTGACCTAGATATCTTGGAAATATCTAATTGATTTTGTTGTTCTCTCCCCAAAGGCTAATATGGGAGGATATCCTTTAATCTTAGGGAGACCATGGTTAGCCATTGTAGATGCTTATATAGATTGTTTATTTGGGAAGATAACAATATCTAATGGTATTCATAGATGAAAATATCCAATGGTGTTCATAGCAAGAACCTGACTTTATACTCCCTTGCTCAACCATTGTTACTATATGACCAAGTAATCTAGCCACACTTGGGTGATGATGATCCAAAAGCCAATTACATCCATCAGTTGATAATGATTGGTAAGAATCATTTATAGCTACTTGAGAAGAAGATGAAATAATTTCATCCATTATTTTGAATGAATATGAAGCATAATCTCCAATGTGTCCTCAAGCTAAATGCATCTTAAAAACCATTATACCATCTTTGAATTCACTGCATCATTTAGAAGATTCATAATTTATCCATTCATTATTACCTCATGAGATGGATTCTTCTCCTATTGCTAAACTATTCATGGCAGGTAAGGTTATTAAGATGGAAATTGGTCTAGGCAAGGAACTAAATGTAAACAATGCCTTATAACCCTCCCAACAAGAAGCTATATTGTAGTTATTGTAGAAGAATCAAAATGCATTTTATTTGGATTACATGGACATGAAAGGATTAGATCCTATGCTTTGTACTCACAAGATCTACATCACCCCTGACTTCAAACCTGTTTGATAGCCTTAGAAGAGAATTAATCCTGTCTTAAAAGATATTATTAAGAATGAATTGCAAAAATTGTTTAAGTACTAGTTTCATATACCCCATCTCTGATAGTCAATGAATCTCACCCTTAGTCATAGTACCCAAGAAGGGAGGAAAATGGCAAGTTTGTGTAGATTATAGGGAGCTCAATTCAACTACTAAGAAGGACCATTTTCCATTTCCATTTATAGATCAAGTCCTTGATAACCTAGTTGGTAAAAAGTATTTTTCTTTTCTAGATGGTTTCAATGATTATAATAAAATTCAAATAGCCCTAGAAGATTAAGAAAAAATAACTTTTACTTGCCCATGGGGAATGTTTTCATATTCAATCTTGCCTTTTGGCTTGTGCAATGATCCAACCGCATTTCAAGGAGTTGTCATCAATATTATTTCAGATATTTTTGCTGACTATATGGAGATTTATATGGATGCTTTCATTTTTTATGGTGTTACTTTTGAAGAAGCAAAAGAAAATTTAGAAATAGTACTTAACAGATGTCAGGACTATAACCTTTCTTTAAATAGTGAGAAGGAGGAAGGGCTATGCCATTTCATTTCATCTAAGAATCCAAGTAGATCTAGCAAAGATTTAAGTCATTAATACCTTGCCTATGCTCGAGAAGTAGAAGGATGTATGTATTTTTTTGGGATATGCTAGATATTACAGAAGATTTATTAAAAACTTTAGTCAACTTGCAAAACCTCTCTACATCCTACTCAAAAAGGATTCTAAATTTGTTTGAGACTCTAAGTATGCAACATCCTTCCTATAGCTTAAGGAAGTTCTTACCATAATTCCTATTTTGTGAGGACCCAATTGGGGTCTGCCTTTCCACATTAATATGAATGCCTCAAACTATGCTATAGGTATTGTGTTCGGATAGAAAGTAGACTCTATTGAACATGTCATTTATTTCATCAGTAATAATTTGTAAGGCAAAAAATTTAATTACACAATCATTGAAAAGGAATTACTTTTGGTCATCTATGCACTCAATAAGTTTAGACATTACATTACTGGATATGAGATATTTGTTCACACTAACCATTTTGTTATAAAATATTTCGTGAACAAACCTATAATATCAGGAAGATTGGCTTGATGGTTATTACTCTTGCAAGAATTCAACATCACCATAGTTGATAAACCTAGTAAGGCCAATGTGGTAGCTAACTTTCTCTCTCAGTTGCATGTCTTTGATGATCCTGTAGCCATTGATGATAGTTTTCCAAATGAGCACCTTTTATTGTTGGTCACACAAAACCCATGGTATGTAGATATTGTTAACTACCTTACCACAAGCAAAATCCCAGTATACTTCTCTACCCATGTCAGAAAGCTACTAGCAAAAAAGAGCTTTAATTATTCATGGATTGTTGGATTTATTCTATACTAGCCCTGATCAAGTCATTCTTAGGTGTCTAAAATAAGATGAAACATATGATTTCTTGAAGGCCTATCATGATGAGCCCTATGGAGGTCACTTTGCAACCAAAAGAGTGGCCTTCAAAATCTTAACAATTGGGTATTATTGGCCAAGCTTGCACAAGGATGGAACCAGATATACAAAGAACTATGGCAAGAGTCAACAAATGGGAAGACCCACTAAGTTAGATGAAATGCCCCTATAGCCTCAATTAGTTGTCACACCCTTTGACAAATGGGGGATTGAATTTGTAGGACCCATTAAACCTACTTCACAAGGAAAATCCTACATTATGGTGTGCATTGACTATGTCACCAAATGGACATAAGCTAAACCAATGAAACACCCAAGGGATATCAACATGGAAAATTTTTTGTATGAATCCATCTTTACATGATTTGGCATTTCTAGGCAATTGACATCTGATCAAGGGACTCAGTTTACATCAAATTTGATAACATCTCTTATAAAGGAGTATACTATCAGGCATGTTAAATCATCCTTGGGCTAATGGTCAAGTAGAAATTACTAATAGGGAGTTGGAATATATTCTCACCAAGACTATAACACTTCATTAGAAGGATTGGGCCACATGCCTTCCTAAAGCTCTCTAGGCTTATAGAACCACTTGGAAGTTCACAGCTAGTTTTACTCCCTTTGAGCTTGTTTATGGTAAGTTAGCAGTAATGCCTATTGAATTTGAATATAAAACATTGAAGACTACATTTCAGCTTGAGATAGAACTCAATATTGCAAAAATAGGATTGAATCCTAAATTTAAACGGTATTGATGAATGGAGGAAATTTGCATTGAACAATACTAAGCTCATTTGATACTAGAGGAAATAGTGGCATGACAAGTTTATCAAATAGAAAATGTTTGTTGTAGGTGATTGGGCACTCATTTATGACTCAAAGTACTAGCATAATCCAAGGAAGTTACAAACACACTAGTTAGGACCATATGAATTTGTTGTCATATTTCCAAATAGAGTAGTTTAGTTATCTACAATTGATCATGTTTTCTTTAAACTGCTTGTCAATGGGCATCATCTCAAGCTTTACCATAAACTAGTTAGCTATGAAGAGTTCCTGAAATGATTCCCGCACAATGAGGATATTTTTGTTCCTGTAGCCACTAAATCTTGGTCTTCTACCCTGACTCTTGCTAGTTCTTAACTCTAATCAATACATTCATAATAAACATTTCCTTTTTGGAAGTACTTTATTTGCATCCATTGCACTTCAACTTTTCTATCTCCCATCTTACCATTCCATCCCATCACTCTGTCAATTCTGATGATCTTTTCAGAACATCTTTCCTGCAATAGTTGTAAGGTACCTCCCACATAACTTTGCATACATTTTATTTTATTTTATTCATTCTTTTTTACAATTTGGTATTATTTGTAATTGTTCGCTCTTGTCTATCCTGGCCTAGTGGGACCCATGTCTTCATTTAGTTAAGGGAGGGAAATATTTAAATGTTTTATATATTAAAAAAATTCAAATCACGTGTACCTTCAAAGTGCATTGAGATGACTAGAAATAAGTGTATATTTAATATCACATGTTGGTGACTTGTCCTTCTATTATTGCATCATTATGCAATTAAGGACATTAAAAGTAGTTATTTAACTTTTAATAATGATTTGCAATGTGTTTGGGTGACGGACCTATACACAAGTGAAAATCATGAAATTTTATGCAAGAAGGATATTATGAGATATGGTGCATTTAACTTCTCAAGTACACACCATTTTCTTGAAAAACTAGAGCCAGTGTTGTAAACCTTGATCTACTTAGCTTTGAAACATCAGGGTTTTGCCCACAATTCAACTATAATTAACCATGGGTGGAGGTATATATAGGAATGAGCCTATTGATCTTCGAATTCTTTTAGGAGATGTAGTCAGCTCTAAAATGTTTAGGAGAAGGGGATGGTTGGATTATTGCCTTAGTTTGAATGGATTTGATGAAGTAGCTCTTCAATTTATGACCACCTTAAGGGATGGTGTTGTAGTGGTTAAAGGTCTAAAAATCGAGTTCTAAGAGGAGGTGATAGATGAAGTCACTAGGTTGCCCCAAGAAGGAAAAAATTGGGAGAAAGAGTTTGACTTGAAGATGGCTAGGGAACAATTCAATATACACTAGGACCTCCCATTGGACATTAATAAGAAATAAGGTACTTCTAGGCTATCCTTGCCAACGAAGTTTATTCAACCCGCTATGTTTATCATCTAATATTTCATATGTAAGGGACATTACAAATATTTGCATGCCCTACATTTCAAAATGTTGGCTTACCTATGGCATGATTATAGATAGGTAAACCTTCCCAACTTCCTATTTAACATTATTAAGAAGCAAACTTCCCTAGTGCAGTCAAGAAGTGATTAGTCTATCTCTCACCTTGGTCTAATAAAATTATTTGTAGAAAGGGAATTAAATAAACAAGCAATTGGGTCATGGGAGGAATTCTTGTAGTTAAAGGAGGTAGAACCTAGGTTGGTTGACACTAGAGGCCAAGGTGTAGGATGAAGGGAAAGAACATCCATAGGTTTCTATAAAGTTGTCCCTAGAGCTGAAAATGCTCCTAAAGCCTCTCTATCTAGTCTTAAACTAACTAACAAGAGGATTTACAAGGTTGAACCCTCCATTGTTAACAAAAAGAAAAGAAAAGGGGTAGAAGTTGCTAGTGCTCCTAAAGCCCCATCATCTAGGAAGAATAGGTTTTCCACTGAGAAGGACAAAGGTAAAATTTTGGAACCTAAAGAAGAAAGGCTAGAAGAACTAGATGAGGAAAGTAATCTTAATGAACCCTTGCACTCTCAATAGGAGGAAGACCTAGAAAAACCTCCTAAAGTGCCCTTGGTAGAAACACCTATAAGCAAGAAGAAATGAAAGAATTCCCCAAGCTTGTCAACACCACCCATGAGGCTAAGTGCAAGACTTTTCGAGAGTAGGGTTCTAGAAGACTTTGCTCCTATAGTTACCTCTAAAGTGTTTGAAAGTGAAAAGAAGTCCTCTCTAAAGGAAAAATGTAGCAAACTGAAGCTAGTGAAACTAAGAGAAAAACACAGAATCTACCACCTAAAGTTGAGTGTAGTATTAATCGTGTGCTTATCAACAGTGATAAGGAATCTAATGAGCTTGAAATATATGAGGAATTTGAAGAAAACCCTTCTATGCAAGACATTAGTAAAAATTATATAGAACTCCCTTTAGAGGATTATCTAGAATTTAGACCTAAAATTGTTAAAGAAGTATTAGAAAAATTGGATCAAGAAGGGTTGCATACATTAGCTACAGCAGCCATAGAATCCAACAAGGAAGAAAAAGAGGAAACAAATATTGTCATAAGAAAAAGAGGGTGCTCCACACTACAAAATGTCAAAAAAACTCATCATTTGGTGCCTAAATGGATAGATCTTTTTAATCACGAGCCATTGCCACCACCAAATCTATCCACACCTTTGTCTACAAGAATTAATTTGTTTCAATAGCTATTATGGGAAAAATTTCAATGGAAATTGGAGAAAGAAAAGCTAAAGCATGTTATTAATGTGAAAAGCTATGAGTTGAAACAAATTTCAGATCACAATGAAGTTCTGAAGAGAAGAATTTAGTAGATCATAGGATTGATTCCCGAGTTAATGGAATGTAGGTCACCATTGCCAGTATATGCTTCGTTTCTTAAAGAATAATTTGAAAATTACAAATTGACTAGAGCTATGGAAGGTATTAACCCCTTTGTCTGTACCCCACATGAGTTTTATGATGCATTTTAATCTATTTCTATGGCCTTGAAAAATTTATTGTGTGAATTGTATCTTCACAATGTGGTAGTGCCTAATGACACCAAATGGAACCCAATCCTATATGTAGGGGATATGCAGTTAAGGGTAGCAATTTCATGGATATAGAATGAAATAAGAAGAGAACATCAAGTTGTACCCTACAAGGAGAATGAGATGACAACACCTTTGTTCATTGGGCCAAAAGTTCAACATTCTAGACAAACATATCTAGATTGGATTTCTATTTTGGGAAATCTTGCAAGACATGGTAAGGTGAGTATAGTCAGAGAAAACGCTTTTACAAACTAGGAACAACACTTATCTCAAAATTTTGAAATAGAAATCATTGCCTCAAGGTAGTGATGGCTTAGAATGTCACATGATCTAAAAATAAGAGAACCTCACTCTCCACAAAATATGACTCTTTCTAAAACAAGGATTCCTTTGTATATCGACTTGGGGAGAAATTGATGCAAACATTGGTTGTCATTAAGGTATCAACCAATTTTCCTGCAACTACTACTAGTAGTAAATGACAATGCATAATATCATGACATGACTATTGTAGTTTGGCACTAGAAGAGGCTCAAGACAAATTATGGTTACTTTGATTATGTGAAGGATGAACCAAGTGAAAGGAAACCTAGTGATTGAAGAGTATAGACCCAAATCAGGAACTTCATGATTGCAGGAGAGTAGGAATAGTTCAATTGAGGGGAATGGTGAGCCTCTAAAAGGCCATTATTTTGAGAACCTTATATCTTGTTTTTAGATATTTATCTTGCAAGAAACATTTTATGACTCTATGGTTTAAGCAAAAGAACTTATGTTTTTATGAATATACTATCTATATGTTAAGGCATGAAGATTGAAGTATAGATTGTTCAGATATGTTGTGTTTGCTTAAATCTATGGCTTTCTACGGTTTAATGAAGCAATATTACATGATGATAAACATTTTCTCATCCATGCTATGTTTGGGTAGGTTTGTTCCTATAGCCGTAGGATTTGCAAGAGTGATAATTTGAACATTATACCTTTTCTAACGTTGATGATGAAATGAATATATGTATGTAGAAGTTGTTGCATTTAATGCTTTCTAGGTGTTTTTTGTGCATATTTAAGATAGAATTTTAGCTCTAAGTCAAAGCTAACTAGATGATTGATGAATCACTGCATAAGTAGATTATTTAGTGATTTTTGTTATCATAGTGCATGAAGATAGCTTCCTCAACTTGCTATATTTTTGAAGGAGCTAAAACATAGTTAATGATGTTTCTATTGTAAACTTTATGATCTATAACTTATCCTCATTATTGGAGTAATCGTAGGAGTAGGATTTTTTTATAGCTTTGCTTTAAATAATTTTTGATGCAACCTTGAAAGGAGATTTTTTTTGGTTTTGACTGGAAGGAAGATAGAATAGATTATTCTGTTTAGTAGTGTGTAATATTATTTTTAGATGTAATCTCTTGTTATGAATGAATATAATACAGAGTTCAAGTTTCCACTTTTAGACTTGATCATTTTTCTGTTCACTCATCTAAGGGGCCCCACTTGGTGAGTGAATTGCTTTGTTAGAATAGATTTTATTTCTTTGTTTGTTTCTTTACAAAGTAGAATTATGTTGTTCTTGTAGCCATTGATAATAGAATCATTGAATTGTTCCTATAGCATAAGTTCATAAATAGATTTACTATTTGCAGCATTACTCTAAGCTTTAAAGAAAATTTTGTTTAAGTTCCTAGCTTAGTTTCCTTCAGTATTTCTTTCCTATTTTAGTTGTAATGACCTAAAGATAAATTAGAGCATACACTTTGCAACCATCCTCTCAAGCTTATGCTCCTAGGTTGACAAATAAAATGAAGTTAGTATATTATTCTTAGGAAAATACATGATTCTATCTAATCATAAAGTTAATGTAGAACGATGTCTAATCCTTTATTACTGAGGTATTTAGTTGACCAGCCACCTTGCATTAGATTAAAGAGAGAATTATTGTTTGGCCATTAGATACAATAAATCACAAATGAAAATTTTCTCCTTAGGTTTTTTTAAAGGGAAGGCATCGTGATTCCTACTTCCAATGGTATTAAATCATATTATGGAATGTAGAGATACCCAATCCTTTACGTGTGCTAGCTTGACTATTTTTTTTCCTTAGTACTTTGATTCCAGAGAGTTCTAAGGATGATAAATTTAGATAGAAGGAAGGCCAAACTCATTTTTTCCTACCGCGATAGAAATGGAGGAAAATTTTGTTCTGGGCTTTAATTCTCAGATGTAGACCTACAAAGGCTAGATTACCACGCGACATCTCAAACACATATTTGTGTTTGATGACCTAGCTTTCCCTAAGGGAGTGCAATAGATGTTTGGGCCAGAATGCATGAATAAATTTTGGAAGAGGAGATCCAACCTAGATGTGGCATCTCTATTTGTTGTACTTACATTGATGGTGGAGGAATCAAAGGAGGAGGTTCATTGTATTATTGTTGCATGTCTAGATAGGTAGTGGCTACTAGGGCTAGAAAACATAATTGAGAGAGTTGTCCTAGGCATAAGTATTGAGATGGGTCTAGAGCCTTGGAGGCTAATTGGTGGAGGGGATTCTTTAGTTTAGCCATTGGGGTTGTGTGAACCTCCTCAAATCCACAAGGTGCCCATATCCCCAAAGCAAAGCAAGGATGGAAAAAGGTAGTGGAGTTTCTGACAGAGCATATTTGGGCATCAGTGGAGAATAAATGAGGCTTCATTAAGGCCATGTTGGGAGAATGCTCACTCCAGAAAAACGTTTATGCCACCAAATAGTGAAGAAGAACCAATTGGAGGGGGGTGTGTCCTCATCAAAGGGAGTCTGGGTGGATGCCTCACTACTCGAAGAAGAGGGGGATTGTGGAAAACATCGTCAAGAGAGGCAGGGGATTTCGATGATGGATGATCATTCAACACCAAGATTTACTCATGAGGAAGTTGCACAGTGGTTCAAGCAATAACAATACCAGATGGTGGTGACTTTGGTGAATGCAAGCAAATACCCTGTTTCATTTTGTTTTGTTCTTTTTTATATGGGATGGGTGGTCTAGTCTTTTACTGAGTGTTCATACTATAATTTTGTGTGTAATGGTATAAGTATGGCCAGGAATCAGGTAGTTAAGGCTGTAAGCAATTTGGCCATACCACTATATTGTAACTCTCTTTAATTATCAATATAATACCAATAATGTTACATATCAAAAAAAAAACTAAATTTTTTTTTTAGCTTCCTAAAATTTCAATAAGATGAACTGCTAACTAACATTTGAAATTGGAAGTAATATTTCAAGGTTACTAATAAAAATAAACTTTCTAAAAACTAAGAAAAATATTAAAATCCTTTTTAAAAATACTAAAAGATCATGCATCAGAAAGCCACCAAAAGCTCCTACATCATTCTCCTCTGGTTGAAAGAATGCAACTCCTACAAGTTGTTTTTGAATGTGTATAGCTTCTTTTCTTAAAATTTTCCTTCCATTGTATCAAACATTGATTTTATTAACTAAGAGGAATGCAAGTTTATTCCTTCTTCCTAGTCTTCCAATTTTTTGACATTTTGCCATTCATCTTCGCATATGTCACTGGATTCCTCTACCTCTTATTTTTCTTAATCCATATTATACTCAATATCTTCCTAGTCTTTAAAATCCAAAATTTCATTTCTCCTATATAAACCTTTGTACCATAATCATTTATGTCTTCAACATATCCATCATTGCCACATTTAACATAATACCTTTAAGAACATTCATATACCTCATTAAAAATATTTGAATCATCTTCATTAGAAATCTCATTATAAACAACCATTTATGTTTGCTCATTCTGAACATAAGGATAACAAGGACAAAAAGACTCTTTTGTAGCTATGTTTTATCTTGGCTTCTTCAATTATTGATGTCAAAACAGTCATTGATATACTCACCATTTCATTTTTTGGATCTTCCTTTATTTTTTTGTGTCTCTTCTTTTCTTCTCTTCTTCTGAATAAACTTTTGAATAGACCATGTAATCTTCTTCTTGACTGGTAGGTACCATTTTTGCATTTCTAATTCCATTAGCTTTCTTAATTGTTGAAAACTTGTTGTAATTCTCTTAACATTTCTTTCAACTCTAATCACCTCATCTCTTCCTCATTCCCCTTCCTTTTCCTCTCTTTCTCTTTTATTTTATTTTCTTCTTTCCTCTTTTGCAAATACTTCATCAATATATCCAACTCTTCAAAAGAGTCCATCCTTTGCCACAACTAGATCTTTTCTCTTTTGTACCTTGATTTTTGGAAACTAGTTCCTCTTCTCAACCTGCATAAACATAAACTCATAACCACACAAATATAAAAATATTATTTTCCCAAACCTTATGAGCTCTAATTCTAGATGATGTAGCCAAAATTCCTCAAATAATTAATAGAAACATAACAGAGAGATAACACAAAAATAAAAATTAGAACTCCAAATTACTCTTTATTCATCTTCCCAATTCTCTTCTCCTACAATGAGAGGAAATACAAATCTGAAATACCATTTTTGGTAGTTTTTTCATAAAACTGTTTTCTGTCATTTTTTTGGTAATTTTTTAAAACAACTCAAAAAAACCTAAGTTTTTTTTTTAAGCTTCCTAAAACTAAGATAAGATGAATTGTCAACTAACATTTGAAATTAGAAGTAATATTTCAAGGTTATTAATAAAAATCAAATTTCTAAAAACTAAAAAAATATTAAAAGCATTTTTAAAACTACTAAAGATCATGCATTAGAAAGCCACTAAAAGCTCCTGCATCATATGATGTAGCCAAAATTCCTCAAATAATTAAAGAAACATAAGAGAGAAAGAACACAAAAATGAATATTAGAACTCCAAATTATTCTTTATTCATCTTTCCAATTCTCTCACGGAGGAAATACAAATCCAAAATTACTATTTTTTGGCAGTTTTTTCATAAAACTATTTTTTGCCATTTTTGGTAATTTTTAAAAACAACTCAAAAAAGCTGAGTTTTTCGTTAAGCTTCGTAAAACTAAGATAAGATGAACTGCCAACTGACATTTAAAGTTGGAAGTAATATTTAGAGGTTATTAATAAAAAACAACTTTTGCATCTCAGATGACCACAAACTTAGGGTTCCAGTTTGGGTAGAGTTCCCTAGGTTGCCCATCCCTTGCTAGTCTTTTCTCCTAGAAATTGCCCAAATTGTGAGCAAAGTAATTTGTGTGGAACTGGAAAAAATTTTTAATGCCCGCCCTTAGTGGAGGGTCTGTGTTGAGGTTGACCTCTCTAGGACCTTAAAGAATCTGTGAAAATTCATATTGGTGCTACCACCTCTACCCAAAAGGTACTTTACTTGAATCTCCTAAATAGTTTCTTTTGTTGTCAATTTGCTAGCCATAAGATAAAGGATTTTCCTTTTCTTGAGCCCAATCACTCTTCAGTGTAGGAACCCAAGCCGAATCTAGCCATTAAAAGAATGAGTGGACAATGGTTGTCAAGAAAGGCAAGGGTGTTGCTAAGCCAAGTCCTATTTCTCAAGAACCTAGCCATCCTAGCTCTAGTGTGGCTCCTCTTGTGCCCATAGCACTAGAGGTTCCCATTGATGTGCTACCACCTATTTCAAACCCTGCATCATAGGGGACAAAACAACTAGAGGTCCAAGTTGCTTGGGTTTGTGCACCTCAAGCAACTTCTATGATTTCCTCTCCATCACTCTCGCAGCCCTAAAGGCCAAAATGTAGTTGCTATCATTGGGGATAAATGAAGAGCCATCACTTTGGGTGACCCCTCATTTGAATCCTCTACTTGCTTGCATAACAATTTTTCCTCACTTGAGGATGAGGAGAATTTGCAAGCTAGTTTATAATGAATTTCTCTCCTAGAATGTGCGAGGGCTAATAGGCCTCCCTAGAAAATATTTTGTTCATGATACCAAGTAAAGACTTGGCAATATTGATGTTCTATGCCTACAAGAAGTCAAAGTGTCTAGGTTTCTTCTCAACTCAGCTTATCGTGTGATATGGTTGGATGGTGTTAGTTTTGCTTCTCATAATGAAGTTGGTTGAGGTGGTGTTGTCACTCTCCTCTCCCCTTGACTTTTCTCTTTTGTTATTTCCCATGGTTCTAACCCCATGCAAAGAGTTGTTTAGATTTTGCTATCATTTCAAAATCATTCTTTTGGCATTGTCAATATTTATGCCCCTAATGATGTGGTTGAGTGCTCACACTTGTGGAGGTGGCTGTAAGGAAACTTGGCAATAAAGAATATAATCGTTTCCACATAACCCATAATAGATCTAAAATAAATGCGGAATTAAAATCCACATGCAAGAGAATAGACAACATACCCACAAAATTGTAACACAAGATATACCCTGGGAAACCCTCATTGAGGGAAAAACCCAGCCTCCAAAAGCATCCATCATCATGTATTATTCATCAAAAATATCATTTTCATACAACCATGGATGCCTTCATGGCCATAGCCACAACCGAGAAAACTATGTGAACAAGCATGAATCCACACATCCCATGCCATGCTTTCAACCTTCACAAATGCTCCCTTGGCTAACCTGTCAAGCCTTGCCCCGCTAGACTCTTGCCTTTTGTCTTCTCCTTGTCACTCTTTCTCTCTCTCTCTACAACAACTACCTGTGTGGCTGCTTATATAGTAGCAAGTCCCACAAAAATCACTAAGTGGTATTACATAAACCATGTGCTATCTAACCCACTGACCCCACATTTAATATTGGGCATTTAATTCTTTTCCCCCAATATTAAATAATTACATAAAATATTATCACAATGTTACAATACAACTCATCAAGAATATTCCATGGGAATCTTTACATGTTGCACGTCCATCTCGACACAACATTACATAATAAAATAAAATAATAAAATAACAATATTATGCAATCTGTGCAACACCCATTATCTCAACAATCTCCCACTTGTTGTATACATTGCATAGGGTCAATTCATAGCCACATTAATGAACAAGGGAACAATCCCTCCCAACACATCCACCATCATGGATCAAAATACACCAAGTGCTCCATCCTGGTACCCACGACAAAATCAAAGTATCCAGCATCTCAAACATGAATGATCTCACCTCCTATTATGCCACTCCCACTGGACATACATAGAAGCCATCCAAAGAGAAAACCACCCAACCTGTCACATTAGAAGATTATAAAATCCTATACCAACTGAAATTCCAAGCACAAAAACCTAATCCAAAGGTAATCGCATGTATCCATAGTTGTCAAAATATCCATAGCTGAAATAGTACCCACAGAAAAGTGCCAACCCATCCAACTATCCATACCTCAAAGGTATAACAAGTGAATCTCATATCACCGACATATCCAATCTGCAACCTGCAATCACAAGCCTCAAGAGCAATACCTGCCACATATATACCAAGAAGCTCCCACTACAAAAGATAATGTCAAATCTATAACCAATCCACTCACAACATCTCAAAGAAGTGAATCCATGTAGTATCAAGGACATCCACAATACATAAAATGATATCCTGCAAGAACAACTCTCATAACAAGTCTCCAATAGTCTCTCAAATTTTACCACAACCAACAAAGGAAAGAGATAAAGAAATAACCATGTCATCTCTCACATGACATACATAAGCACAAACCAGTGATCACAATCTCTAACCAATCTCAAATCCAATGTAGGCAAAACTGAACATCCAGGAAGATAACCGAGATCAGAGAAACCATGCAAATCATAACTTGTATCATGTCCTTCTACACACACCTCTAGATGTAAATTGTGCAAGTATGATCTCCTCCATAAAACCCCAACAAGAAGCCTCAACAACACCCAAACCATACCATATAACTAATCATGGATGTAAGCCTCTCACAAGAAGATCAAACTCAATAAAACCATTCCTAAAGCAAGGAATAACCATTCCTAATCCAAGGAATATGCCCAATATAAAACCATCTCCCAAACTCAACTAGCATAACAACATATGCATATGGAGATAACCAATGCTAAACCATCTCTCAAATGAACCCTCTGAAACTAACTCATGTACCATAGCTCAAGATCCATATCCATGAAAGACAAGCATAAATATAATGCAACTGAGAGAAACAATGGGCTATACCTCTCAAGTAGCAAACTGTCGAGTAGACCAAGAGTGGGGAATGAGAATGCTCATCAAGATACCCAAGTCTCCAACCAAGACTCATCTAAGAACAATCTCCTCTCAAATCCATATCAGGTGACTGCCCCTCGGACTTCTTGCTGAAACCATCAATCATCCCAACAAATACATCTCTAATTCAAGAGAAATCAGCGTCACCACCGTCTCTAAGTATCCATGAGCACCTATAACCAATCAATCCATGCCAACTCCAAATGCAACATAGCAATATCATGAAGTATCCAGCTTATGATCAGTGTACTCAATACTAAGAAACTAAACCAAGATCAATGTCAAAGTTCCAACCATGGCCTCAGGAACATAAACATGACAACATGATCTAACCATCTCAACTAAAGAGATAACATGCTCCATATGAACACACCATAACATGTCACAACTCTAAACACGTATCAAGAGTATACCATGACATAATAAAGAAACCATCCTCATACCAAGGATAACATGCCAAATAAAAAATATAAACCACACCTTTGCCAAGAATCCTGTGAGTCCTCAAGATGCAACCATCTCCACACACCATGAAGAAAACCATCTCCACATACCAGGAAGAACCATCTCCACACACCATGAAGATAACCAAGAACTCCATGAGTCCTTGAGATCTAACCATCTTCACACACCATGAAGATAACAAGTGCACCATGCAAATGTCAAAGATGCTTCTGCAGCAACAGGATCTAAGACAAACCTCCAACATCTGCAAAAACTCAATAAATATATCAATGCCAACAACTCCCACTCAACTGTGGTACCAAGTCACCTATGGCATCATAAAATCCATCCTCTCCAAACCAAGAAGATATAAACCAAACTAGGAACTAATCTTGCACTGTCACCCCATCACTGTCACAAGCTCCCACTAAACCATGTATCCAAGCTATCCATGACATATGATGAACAAATCCATCCTCTAACCATGAGAATCAACCAAGGCATCAAACCATCAAAGAACTCAAAGTGCACATCATGAGCTCCTCAAAAGAAACCAAATAACCATGATCCTCAACCAAGAAGATATACCACCATAACCAAATCAGAAAATCCAAGCTAATGAACATCAAGGATGTACCTGTATAACCAATCATATCATGCCAAAATCTATGACACCATGATCACATCCATGAACCGAGCATCTGGCTCTCAATATGTCCAACCTGTCAGCATAAAATAGTCAACCACAATCCTCCACCATGACTGTCTCTGGTAACAACATCTCATCCCTTCTACATGAAGATAAAATCATGTGACTTAGGGCATAGACAACCCAAATCCAAGCCACCAATCTGAATATGCATCAATAATGAAAGATCAATGGGCAAAGACAACCCATAACCAAGCTATAAATGCAACCTGTAAGTATAAACCGCTTACAACACTACACAACTTGTAGACCCAACAAGTCATCATGCATATCCAAATTCAAACATTGATAACCATATCATCATGAGACCAATTTGAAATATGAATTGAGTATACAATGACATCAAATCTTAAATCTCCAATGCCATAAACTCACAATGTTACCATAGTCAAAATATACCTATAAACTATTCAGATCAATATATCAACAAATAAATCATGCCAAACCTACACCAAATTTGAACCAATTTGTAGAGCTCTCCAAGAGCTTATCGTTGACTACTCGAAGTCCAAAATCCGACTTCGTATGCCCAAGTTATGCCCTAATCCATGCTCAAAATAAATAACATCTGACTTTAGGGCTCTTAAAACCTGATAAAATTTCAAAATCATAGAACCAAACCTACACCATGTTGTAGTTCTCTGAATTATCTTTCCAACGCCTATAAGAACTCTGAAATTTGATATTCTGAGAGAAAGTTATGGTCGTTTTACTAAGACAATCTTTTTACCATTTTCAGTACGATTTTTCATTTTTTATTTTTTTAGTGACGAAAATTCCGACAGGATTAAATTTGATGGCCATCATGGGCTGAAACTAAAAAACTCTTTCATTTCCTCTTAACATGGCCAAACTAGGGCATATTATATATCAAATTTTATGAAAATGTCGACCCAGATCCAATGGTGAGGTCTATTTTTACCCAGGAGGTCATTTCTGCAAAGTACCCCCCAAAGCCCTCATTTAAATGAAACATCCCAAAAACTCTTTTGTCCAACAATTTCACATGCCCAAATTTTTTAACATCCCATCATAACAGCAAATCCAAAACCCTCAGATCTGCAATAAATCATTCATATATCTTGCCCTTTCTTTTGTATCCTCTCATGCATTCCCATGGATTCAATCTAGGGTTACAATAATAAAACCATAGCTCTGATACCACTTGTAAGGAAACTTGGCAATAAAGAATATAACCATTTCCACATAACCCATAATAGATCTAAAATAAACACGGAATTAAAATCCACATGTAAGAGAATAGACAACATACCCACAAAATTGTAACACAAGATATACCCTGGGAAACCCTCATTGAGGGAAAAACCCAGCCTCCAAAAGCATCCATCATCATGTATTATTCAGAAAAAATACCATTGCCATAAAACCATGGAAGCCTTCATGGCCATAGCCACGACCGAGAAAACTATGTGAACAAGCATGAATCCACACATCCCATGCCATGCTTTCAACCTTCACAAATGCTCCCTTGGCTAACCTGTCAAGCCTTGCCCCGCTAGACTCTTGCCTTTTGTCTTCTCCTTGTCACTCTTTCTCTCTCTCTCTCTACAACAACTACCCTTGTGGCTGCTTATATAGTAGCAAGTCCCACAAAAACTACTAAGTGGTATTACATAAACCATGTGCTAAAACTATGTGCTATCTAGCCCACTGACCCCACATTTAATATTGGACATTTAATTCTTTTCCCTCAATATTAAATAATTACATAAAATATTATCACAATGTTACAATACAACTCATCAAGAATATTCCATGGGAATCTTTACATGTTGCACGTCCATCTCGAGACAACATTACATAATAAAATAAAATAATAAAATAACAATATTATGCAATCTGTGCAACACCCATTATCTCAATAGTGGCTAGCTAATTCTTTGCCACCGTCCACCTAGATATTCTATGGAGATTTTAATATGGTTGAGCTAGCTCTTGATAAAGTGGGCCTTCTACCTTTTTGATGGTCAGTTGGAGAGTGAGAAGCCTAGTTTTTCATGTGGAGCAAGTTGGGTCATTTTGATCCCAATTTTTGTTGCCACCAAACTAATGGTGTCTGGTACACATGGTCCAACTTTTGAGAGGGAGTTGACAGGGTCCTTAAAAGGTTGGACCATGCTATAATTTCCACTTAGTCCTTTTTTCTCTTTTTCTCACACAAGTCTGCTACCTATCACTCCACTCCTTGACATGACTCTTTTAGACCATTTTCCCATCCACTTCTCCATTACCTGGCATTCTGCCCCTCCTCATAATTGTAAAACTCAGTTTTACCTTAATACTTTAGTGTTGTCCCATCTGCTCACTGTCGCTCATATTTTACAAACTTGGAACCTTGAACCTAGGCCCCACTCTTCCTCTAGGTGGATTTAGTGGTGGAATGATGCCATCACCGATACTACAAGGTTTCTTCACATTTATAGGAGGCAACTAGCCACTTACCACAAGAGATCCTATGAGGCCACTACTAAAGATCTTCATACAGCCACTAAAGCTCTTGTCATGAATCTATTTGATACAGATCTCCAGGTTTGGCTTGTCAACCTTCACCACTAGAAGCAGGTTGTAGACAATTATATTGCTCAAGGAGCTCAACTCAAAGCCTGCCGTCATTGGCTGGAGGTTGGTGATCAAGCTTCCAAGGAAATTTTCAATGCGTTGAGGACTTGCCATTCTAGGGTGGGGATCAAACGCATTTGGGAGGGTCAACACACCTTTTGTGAGCTTCTTGACATTCTCCAAGCTTTCATTTGCCACTATGAAAAAAATTTCACAACACAAGGTCCCTTGGTAGCCCGAAGCCAAGCCTCGCAAGCTTGTTTGGCTATCACTCCTAGAAGACTCGCTCCAGAACAATATGCATTCTATGAGTAGAAGCTCACTTTAGTGGACCTCAAGGAAGTTGTATTCTCCATGGTAGACGATAAGGCCCCTAGTTGTGATGGCTTCCCTTGTGAATTTTACAAAACATTTTGGGATGAGATTGGACCAGACCTGCATAAGGTTTACCTTGAGGTCTACAATTCCCATTCTCTAGGAAATATTATTAACAAGGGGAATATTAAATTCATACCTAAGTTGGGTGACCCAAAAGACATATGCAATTGGAGGCCTATCACTTTGTTGAATGTCTCCTACAAAATCATTGCCAAGGCTCTCTCTCTTAAAATCTATCATCTTCTTTGTTAGATCATTCACCCTAAACAAATGAGATTTATCAAATCCCATTATATCTTGGACAATATATTTTTTGTCTGGGGAAGGATGGAATGGGCTCGACATTCCAAGCAATAGGCCATTTTTCTCAAAATTGATTTTGCCAAAGCTTATGATTAGATTGAGTGGCCTTTCATCCTTGCAATGCTTTAGGCTCTTGGGTTTGGCCCTACTTTTTTGTAGTCAGTCTAGATGCTTTTTGAGGATGCATTTACTTACATCTCCATTAATGACCATTAGTCTCAAGATTTTTGGCTTTATCGATCAATTCAACAACGATGCCCGTTGGCACCCTCTTTATATGTATTGGCAGTAGAAGGTTTTGGGTATTTGCTTGCAAATGCCATCTCACAAAGGAGGGTTTGGGGTATTTCCCTCTTGGATTCCCCTAATCAACTTGTGAATGGTCATTTTGCTAATGACTCCTTCCTCACTCTTATAGAGGATGAAGAGAATGTTGCCTCCACTTTGCAATGTCTTGACACATTTTGTCTTGCTTCAAGGTTTGCTATTTAGTGGCACAAAACCCTTCACTATAGGTAGTCTTCCCTTCCCCGTCCTGCTTGGCTTGAGAAATATTAATGGAAATGGGTTCAGCATGGGGAAGTCTTTCATTTTTTGGGCATCCCTTTTGCCTTCCAAGCCTCTGTTGTAGAGCTCTGGAATGTGATTCTTGCTAGAATAGAGAAGAAGTTGGAGTATTAGATCACCAAACCTCTCTCCCTTGTGGGGAAATTCCAAATTTGCTCCAAAGTGTTGGCCATCACCCATGTATACTATTCCTTTTATTGCACTCCTTCAAAGGCCTCTTACCTTAAACTCGAGTACTTATTATGTGACTTCCTTTGGGCATTAGATGCTTCTCACCAGGACTTTCATAGAGTCACCTAGGATTTTTGTTGTCTTCGCAAAGAATCTAGTGGCCTAGGCTTGTTGTCCACCTAGAAGCAAGGTACTACTTTATGTGCTAAATGGGTGATTTGAGCTCTTTCTAGCAATGAAGCCTGGAAGATTTTGTCAAGATATTGCATTTGTAACACCCCTCCAAGGGATCCAAAAGAATTAACCTAAATTTTCACTAATTTTGCCCAAAAAAATTTTTTTTTAATGATGAAAGATAAACCATTCACTTCAAACACATAGTAGCGGAAGTAATAACATACATTCAACCAAAAGCATACATAAGCATACAAAATAGGTTACATTCCTTAAGGATCACAATATGTTGAGTCACATTTGATCTAATTAATACTAAGTCTAAGCACTACCTCAACCACATGAAAGAATAATTAAAAAGTCCAATGTCCATAATATACATTTGTTTTCGAATGCCTATTTAAAATGCTCAATCATCCACTGCACATGTCACAGGGTATAAAAGGCTTAAAAGAATATATATATGTAAAAATAAAGATACATCATCCTCATCGAATCTATGATACAAGTACAATAAAGTAAATGAAACCACATGTCATATATGATACATCATCATAGAAGATATAAACATTCATCATAACAGATAACCATAAATCATAAACACAACACATAATTATCTAAATGCACGGTTCCTCCCAACCGTAAATAGCATCATTAGACCATCATGGGCCCTAGCCATCCCTTGCACATAATATCCCAAGTCACCGAAGAGATCATCAGTATTATCATAGTAAGGATGTCACTCCTAAAACATACTACATCATATGCAGAAAGAAATCTAATCATGTAAAGTAAAGCATAAGATAAGTAAACAACATCATCTATCACATGCTAATCATCAATATAAGGATACGTGCCAGTAAATAACATCCATCATAAGATCCAAGAATAGAATGAAGATAAATACCAACAAAGAATTCTCTAGCCACGGTGTCTATAGATGGATCTCAAATGGTAAGACTAAAAAAGCACTACCACCCAACCACGTGGAACCTAAATGGTCCACTACCACCATGATGAGGAGATAGTCTCAAGTCTCAAATAGGATATCAAATCACATAACACAAATACTCTCTAAGTCCAGGAATCTTAAAAGTATGCTAACTCAAAGGTTCCAACACACAAGTTGACATCTACTCCCAGAGGCACACAAAGACATGTAGGAAACCTACTATGTAATCAAAAAAGTTTCATCGCACGGATCATGCTAAAGTTACCCTGGTAGTCTCTCAATAGACCCCGGCCCCCTGTGATCCCTATGTGGCCACTAGTATCCTCTCATACTGATGATGCATACTATGGAATGCAAGGTCACAACCAAGCATTCTCTCTACTCTCATCCTAGTCTATACTAGCACTCGAGGCATGGGCAAGAATAAAAAATTATCTTATTAGGTTCATTTAATCCCCATTTAGTGTAAATGTTTTCACTTATTAAATAGCTGACAATGAGTTACCCTAGTAGCCACTTAGGGCCCCGACCCCCATTGCAAGCCACTTCCCAACACTACAAGTAGATAACCTACCCTAAGCTCATAGAATCATAAATCACAAAATCACCACACTCCTATACAAGTGATTGGAAAAATACCAAAAGATAATCCATAATAAAAGCATCAAATCTCCATGACTAGCTAAAAAGCATCCATTGATAATCATGACCACAACAGTTCTCTATTGGCAACTGAAGGTATCACTGATAATCACAATATCCATTGGTTCTCAACAAGCAACCAAAAAGTAACTCAAAGTAATACTGATCGAAGACTCCAAAATGGTCAAGTCACAACATAACATCATCAAGATCAAATAAACACTTTAGTCCCATCAAGGCGATTGGAAATTAACCCAAGTATAACTGATCGATGACTAAAAAATGGTTAGGTCAGTATCTCAAATACATACACCTCAACTAAATAGTAAATACAACATCTCATAGAGCATGCCATCACATTACCATGGTTGGGTTTTTAAAAAGATAACATCAACATGTCATCACATTCGCATAACTCCCAAGCCTCTGATAACAACCTAACTGGTCAACACTCTAGGACCACCCAAACCCCAAACATGGATAGCATAAAGAACAAGATACATACACATATTTAGTTTGCTTTCGCAATCACATGGTTAAGCCAAATATGAGGTTTCAATTTTTGTTTCAAGTATACTTCAATTGTATAAAATTCTACGTTTAATTTCCAAGTCAACATAGAATTATCCCTCCATTGTTTTAAAATAATTTTCTAAAATAGTCAAAAGATAATTATTTACTTATTTAAATCATTGAACTAGTTCCCATTAACTTTTAGATAAAATCATTCACATTACTCAAAACATTAGAATAATACTTATCAACCTCCAAATAATTAGTTTACAATTTCCTTAAAACACTTCAAGGACAATCATTTATTTAAAGTAATCCTCATTGATTTTAAGTGAAATCAATACAATTATTTAATTCCACTAAACACTTATTAATATCTCTTTTAATTTTCCCTCATTTAAAAATCCATTTACTTAAATTGACTAATAATTAATTACACTTCTTCTACTATTATCTAATCTTAATTAAATTTAATTTAATTAGATTAGTTAATAAATCATATAAAACTAATGCATACTAATAAGATTCTATTAAAACCTATTGCAGTGGCAGAATAAAAAGCTTATGCAACAGGAAGTCTAGTGGCGACAGGAAGATAGCATACAGAACTATAAATCTAGAATTGGATTGTGATAGGAAGTCTAGTAGCGACAGGAAGATAACATACAGAACTATAAATCTAGAATTGCATTGCGACAGGAAGTCTAGTGGCGACAGGAAAATAGCATACAGAACTATAAATCTAGAATTACATTGCGACAAGAAGTCTAGTGGCGATAGGAAAATAGCATACAGAACTATAAATCTAGAATTACATTGCAATAGGAAGTCTAGTGGCGACAGGAAGATAGCATACATAACTATAAATCCAGAATTGTATTGCGATAGGAAGTCTAGTGGCGATACGAAGATAGCATACAGAATTATAAATCCAGAATTGCATTGCGACAGGAAAAGAAAGAGTGCAAATGAAATATGCAAAAATCATGAGTGCACCTAGATACTGATGCTAATTTGCTATGCCTCAGAAGTCCATAGAAAAAAAATCCCTTCCTTCTCCAACATTTGTCATTCCTCCAAGAATCAAACCAACTGAAACCCCCAAGTGACTAGAAGTGCTTGTGGAAGCATATGAGCATGTAGAAGCATATGAGCTTCTCGAATACCTTTTAGCTTGTCCAAACACACTAGGAGAGCCTCTATATAAAGGCCTCTAAGATGCATCTAGAATGTGTCTAGAAAGAACTAAGAGATAAGCATGACAACTAAGCACATAACTTCCACAATAAGAAGTTGAATATGATGAGGTGTCTATAATCTTGTAGACACCATGTGCTCAAATAATGTGCTAACTCCTAAGTGTAGACAACACGTGCATAATTAGAGTGCAAACTTTTGTGTTGTCTATATGACAACTCCCGAGAGTTCACATACTCCTATGTGAATAAATATTAAAATAATGCACATTAATTTATTTAATATTCACTTTTCTCCTTTCAAATTAATTTATTAATTCTTAAATCTCATGCACTCACTTTATTAAATCCACTTGTTTTATCTTAATATATTTGAATCACATACACGCATCACGTGATCTAGAATCTTTTAATAATTTTAATATATTTTCCACTTTTTAAATTTATTTTTGAAACTTAATTGATAAAATATTTATTAACTTAAATAATAATATTATTTAACATTTATTTAAAAATGTACTCTAAATATATTAGTATTAAATTAAATAAATATTATCACATTCCAAATCTAAACTTATGACTTTTATCTTCAAATTTAATTATTTTATTTTATTAATTTCCCAATTAATTAAATAAAATAAATATCATATTAATTTTCCATTTAATTACATCATTAATTAAATCTTTTAATTAGACTTAATTAATAGCAAATACACGAAGAACTCATAAAATAAAATATGAAAACCCATCATAGAAAAACACATACAAAATCAAACTAAGGGGTTAATATCACGAATTACATCATCCAACATATTCGGAGGGTACTCGACTCAAATACTTGTCCTAATTTTCAATTAGGACAAATGGCTTAAAGGGTTGGGATTTGGACTTGAGAATTTATCTCCCCTCTCTTACCATTGAGATAATGCGATAGGGTACACTCATCCTGGCAATTCAGGGAAGTCGATACCTAGTACCTACAACTTGCATAAAATTTGCGCATGTACATACACAATATATACTAAGCTAAATAGCCAATGGCAGGAAGTGGTGCATTATGTAGATCCCGACTAGTAGGTGACTATGACTCCCTTCCTTAACCACATCAGAAATGTCATACAGAAAGAAAACAAACATGCACACCATACACATGCAAGTATGGGGTAAGTATCCATAAGAAAAAACATATGATAATAAATCATCTAACTAATCATCATTAATAATTGAAATCACTTGAATAATCATCATGCATACATGAACTATAAAGTACCAAGTAATCTCATCATATAATAAACTAAATCCGAAACAATATCTGATAATCTCAAGATAATGTTACTAATAATCATCAACATAAAACTGTCCTAAAAGAGTTTAGCAACAATAGTAAAATGCGAACTAGGGCAGGCACTACATTCTTCAGGTTGTTTGGTTCACTGGCCCGCCTAGAAGGGGATTGGGTTTTAGAACCTTATTGTCACCACTGAATCTATCCAAATTCAGGGTACTTTTGTTGCCAAGAGTATTTGGAAAGCCTGGGAAGTAGTTAAGCCCTAGCTTCACTAGGTTGGTAATGGGTTCAGAGATGGGCTCTCCATGAACTAGCACAATCTCTGGTGGTGACCATTATTTGTTATCCAAGGTGTTCCCCTAGCTAAGGTGCATAGGGCTAGTGCTCTGCATTATTTTAGATGTGGCATGAGGACCCCTAAAGTTCTTTTCTCTAGAGTTACTATGAGCTTATGATCATGGGAGGACATGAAAGTACAATTCTTGTTCACTCATCCAGATCGACAGACTCTTAATCTTCTAGTTGTTGTGGTGCCTCCACATTTATTACATAAAGTGGGAATTCAATCCTCTTGCCTTTGGTGGAAAGATTGGAACTGGTATCGAGACACCCCAATAACCAACTATAAGCCTAGGCTAGGCTACTATTGGTTGGTTCCTCATCTACCTATGGTTGATGTTCTCAACCAATGATGTCATTTGCAATCTTCTCACCGTACTTGGAGTCATAGGTTTTCCACTATGTGGCATGCCATTATTGAACCCAAAATTATGCATTTCACCTGGTGTATTCTTTTCAAGGGCTCACCTTTGGACCCCTAGCTATAGCACCTCAGAGTTCCTGACCCCTGTTGCCCTTTTTGTGGTCAACTAGAGACTTTTTTGCACATTTTTTGGTTCTATAGACGAGCTCAGTGTTATTGGCAATGGATCCATGATCTCTTTCGCCCCTTCTACCTAGAACCTTTTTCTTGGCATATGGTTGTTTTGGGTGATAATACTCAAATACCCTTCAAGTACACCCAGATATGGCATGCTTTTAGATTGGAGATCTTATTTACCATTTGGAAAGACCACAATGCAGTTATTTATGCTTTAACAACACACTTGACATTAATGTGGCTATGTGTACTAAAGCATGTATTTATAACAATGTCATGTTGTAGATTCAGGTGCAAATAGATAAAGTAGCCTTGGAGGTGGCTCAATTATAGGAGCTTTTGGCTCATTAGGGAAATGCCCTTTGTACGGTAGCTCGTATTTTGCTAGATTTGGCCTCTGATGATTGTACTCCTCCTCACAGTTGTCATCAAGGATGTAGCAATTTTCTCGCCACTCATACATGCCTCACTCTCAGTCACACTGCTCTCCCAGCAATGGTGCTTTTGGTCAGTGATGCTCTTTAGGAGGTTCTAGTGGTTAGCACCACTCTGCCTCACCTCCCAGAAGGTCTAGTTCAGGGTGGTCCCCTATGGCTCCTCTTGTTGTTCCTACTACCAGTTGGCCCTCTACGCACTCAAACCCCAAGTGGGTGTTTCCCCAGCTGGACTTATCCATTTCTCCTCCCAAGCCTAAGGGAGAGAAAGATGAAGATAATATTGTTGTTGATGACGGATGGGCTCCCCCTAAGCCATCTACACACCCTACCCTGAGGTGGGGCTCTGATGATAAGGATGCTCCTCCCTCGGTTGGTGTTGCACTGGCAGCTTGAGGATTTCTAAATTTTCTAATGTTTTCTAAAAGTTTTTTTTGATGAATAGTTGATTTTTAGCCTATGGCCATATGAACTTGCAAGGTGATCCTATTTTCCCCAGCCCCTTTTTTGTGAATATGTAACTTTATTGTATTTTTTTAATATAAGGAAGGGACTATTCATTTAAAAAAAAAAAAAAAAAAACTTTCTAAAAACTAAGAAAAGCATTGAAAGCTTTAAAGAAAACTACTAAAAGATCATGCATTAGAAAGCCACTAAAAGCTCCTGCACCATTCTCCTTTGGTTGAAAGAATGCAGCTCCTGCAAGTTGATTATTGAATGTGTATAGTTGATTTTCTAGACCTTTTCCTTCTATTGTATCAAACATTGATTTTAATGATTTGAAGGAATGCAAGTTTATTCTTTCTTCCTTGTCTTCCAATTTTTTGACATTTTTTCATTCATCTTTGCATCTGTCACTGGATCCCTCCTCCTCTTATTTTTCTTAATCCATATTCTACTCAATATCTTCTTAGCCTTTAAACTCCAAAATTTCATTTCTTTTGTATAAACCTTTGTACCATAATCATTTGTGTCATCAACATATAATATATTAAAATATCCATCATTGCCACAATTAACATAATACCTTTGGGAACATTCACATACCTCATTATAAAAATATGAAACATCTTCATTAGACATCTCATTATAAATAACCATTTCTATTTGCTCATTTTGAACATAAGGCTAAAAATAACAAAAAGACTCTCCCACTACTATGTGTATCTTGGTTTCTTCAATTCTTGATGTCAAAATAGTCATTGGTATACTCACCATTTCATTTTTTGGATCTTCCTTTATATTTTGTGTCTCTTCTTTCCTTTTCTTCTTCTAAATAATCTTTTGAATAGGCCATCTGATCTTCTTCTTGACTGGTAGGTACCATTTTTGCATTTCTAATTCCATTAGCTTTCTCAATTGTTGAAAACTTTAGTGTAATTCTCTTAACATTTTTTTCAACTCTAATCATCTCATCTCTTCCTCTCACTCTTTTATTTTATTTTCTTCTTTCCTCTTCTGCAAATACTTCATTAATAAATCCAACTCTTCAAATGAGTCCATCCTTTTGCCACAAGTGGATCTTTTCTCTTTTCTGCCTTGATTTTTGGAAACTAGTTCATCTTCTCAGCCTGCATAAACATAAACTCATAACCACACAAATATAAAAATATTATTTTCCCAGACCTTCTAAGCTCTAACACCAAATGATGTAGCCTATATTCCTCAAATAATTAACAGAAACATAAGAGAGAAATAACACACAAAAAAATATTAGAACTCCAAATTATTCTTTATTCATCTTCCCAACTCTCTTTTCCTACAGTGAAAGGAAACACAAATCTAAAATTACCATTTTTGGTAGTTTTTTCATAAAACTATTTTTTGTCATTTTTCGGTAATTTTTTAAAACAACTCAAAAAAGATGAATTTTTTTTGAAGCTTCCTAAAACTAAGTTAAGATGAATTACCAACTAACATTTGAAATTGGAAGCAATATTTCAAGGTTATTAATAAAAATTAACTTTTTAAAAAACTAAGAAAAGTATGAAAAGCTTTTAAAAAAATTATAAAAGATAATACATCAGAAAGCCACTAAAAGCTCCTACATCAATAATATTAGAGCATGAACCAACATCTGTTGGCTTTTTTGTAACACCCAAATCACCAACATCACAGTTGGGTGATTCCATACATGCATTAGTCCCACTTGAGTAAGCAGGTGCCTCCTATACTGAAGAAACACTATGAAAACTCACATACAAATCTCTAATAATAATCCCCTTCTCAAGAGACCCAGAAGTATCAATGATAAAAACTACATTGATTGTCTTTACACTAACTACAACAATAGCTCTGGGAGCCTCAACCTACTGAAGCTCAGTGCCACTATCCTCTACTACCACTAACACAGCCATACGCCCCTGTGAAATAAGTCCATCATCAAAAGTGTAGATAGGACTAGTAGATGTCATACTAAAGATAGATACATCTACATTATAGGCACTCATCAATGAAAACTCAAGCTTCCTTCTCTACAACCTCAATTTTGGCCTTCTAAAAGTGGAAACCATATACCTCATTTCCCTCTCAATTATCTCAAGATCTAACAAGCTCTCTGTCAACCTCTATTGGTGAAGATTAAATTTCTCCATACTCTCTTGAAAAGAATTCATTTTCATCCTAAGTTCCTCATCACTCCACCAGCTTCTAGAACTACTAGTCCTCCTATGTCTATCCATAGAAAAAAAAAATACTAGAATGTCGATCACTCCAAATGCAATAGAAAATCTAAAAATAAAATAACTTTCCTACCCCACAAGATGACAGGAAATCACTCTAACACCACTGTAATAATCCCAATCAGTTATAACTTCAAAAAATACCAAATTCTTTAATAATTTAGTTGTTTGACATTTCATCAAACACTTTGCAATTAAGCTTGAATACCATTGTCATATCCCTTACACTTCTGATTTTAATTTTCTAATTTCTTAACTTGAGAATTTTGTCAAACACTTTGCACACAAGAGATATATCGTAGATCTAAATTTTGATTGCTCTCTAAATGTCAGACTTCAATAAGCATGCTTGCAAAGAACTCCAAAACATCTAACAATGAAGATGCAAATATTTTTTTATAACACTAATTACAAATAAGAAAATATGCATCTGTAACCACTATAACATTTGGGGTCAAATTGTTACTATAGTTTGTAACAACAGTGTAATTTGTGGTCATTTTCATGTTTTGTTTATGAAATTGTCCCTAACATCATTGCAGTACTGACATCTATGTTGTAATTGTGATTCCCTTGTGAGCATAAAACAAAAACAAAAAAACATGTCAATCATTTTCCATTTGTTTTGATTTTGGCGAGCTATGTGTGAAAGAGGTGGAGAGCTCCAAACAAGGGTGGAGAGTTGTGAACATTGTCATGGCTCTTATGATTGGTGCATTTGGTTGTTGTACCCTTGTAATCTCTACATTTTTTTGCCATTCCCTTGCTCTATGATTTCATTGTAATGTCATGCCCTTTTGATCTACATGCCCTTGCTCTGCGATTTTCTTCAAGGGCAAGAAGAGGTATGTATGTAAATGTTTTTTTCTTTTTTTTGTAAACATATATGTCTTTATATTTCCTTCTAAACATGTATCTCTTTTTATATATAAAGAGATCTTTTTCAAGGTACTTATTACAATAAAACTCACTCAACCTGTGCTAAGTGACTTACCTCAAGATCCTGTATAAAAATAATATAGACCACAAAAAATAGGCTAAGCTTGCAAGAAAATTTACAAAAACATATCATAGAAAATATTTTTTGAAAGAAACAAGACATAACCTAATTAAATTGGTCTACTTGTTGATTATCTAGGTTGATTACAAATTCTTGTAGAACTGTCATCAGATTATGTACAATAAAATGAATGTCAAATTTACCAAAAATGATCCAACTGCATACATATTCTAGAATCCAAATTATAAATCAATAAAAATGACTCAACCCATGCTAAGTGACTTACCTCAAGATCATGTATAAAAGTAATGCAGACCATGAAAAATGGGAAGAGTTCGCAAGAAATTTTACAAAACATGTCATAGTAGATATTTTTAGAAAGAAACAAGACATACCCTAGTTAAATTGGTCTAGTTGTTGATAAGCTAGGTTGATTAAAAATTCTTGTAGAACTATCATCAGATTAGGTACAATAAAATGAACAATCAACTTTACCAAAAATGATCTAGCTGCATACATATTCCATAATATTGCTCTCCACATCATTTTACCTATTATACAATAACATAAGAGGGATGGTGAATTTTTCAAATAGATGTAAAGAGTACATTGTTGCATAGAAATATTCATGAGGAGATCTATATGGATCAACTATAGGGATTTTTTAAGGAATTCTATGTTTCTTGTAATATCCAACATTTATTTTATGGCCTCAAGAAAGTCCATGGGGCTTGGTAGGAGAAGATGAATTATTTTTCCCTCTCTTCTAGTTTCACTCATTGTCATTCCAATCCCATAGTTTACACTCAATAGCAAGATGGAAATAACAAGAGGGGTATAATTTTTTCTTGGTATTATATGTAGATGATTTGGTCCTTACAGATAGATCTCACTCTACGATTCAAAGTGTTTAGTGAACATTGATGGAGATTTTTGACATGAGAGATCTTGGGTGTCTACACTATTTCCTTGGGATTGAGTTTGTTTAATATTTCCATGTGATTTTCATTTTTCAACAAAAGCGACATGCTTCCAAAGGTTTGGTATGCTTGGTTCCTAGCCTACCGCCACACTCTCTCAACTAGGTATTGTTGTCAATACTGATAGCACTTCTTTATTAGTTGATATTTTGTTTGGATATATTTTATATCGAACACATACTTATCCTAATATTTATTTTATGGTTGACCTTTACATGCTCACTTTTCTCATGATCCACATCAGTCAGTGGTAGACTATCAAATGCATTTTGAGGTACATATTATTCATCAAATGACTCTTGCATCATTGGCTTCAAAGATTTAGATTGGGTTTGTGATTCTGATGATTAGAAGTCTACTTCTAGTTTTTTTTTGTTTATTTATATTGGTTTAGGCCTTATTGCATTTTTTTGCAAGAACTAATCTCTAATTGCATTGTCATCTATAAAGGCTAAGTACAAAGCAACAATTATTAATACTCAAAAGGTTTTATGTTTTAATTAGTTAATGATAGAGTTTCTCTTTCCTCCTAATGGTCTCATTATTCTTTTGTGTGATAATTAGAGTGTCGTTCAAATTTTGTGCAATCTAGTGGAGCATTAAAGATTAAGTTTACTGAAATCCGCATGTTCACTATATTTAACAATTGATTCAAGATGATATTCTCCACTTGGAGTACACATTGATAGAGGAACAAGTTGTAATCATCTTTATAAAGCCTTTGGCATCTCCATGCTATCTTTAGATGCATTTGATTATTTCAATGAAGGAATTTGTCTTTGAGGGGTCCTTGAGGCCTCCCTTTATTTTACATTTCATATAGTTACATCTCTCACTTTTGGAGAGGGTTTTTTGCCCGTGTGGTTTTGCTCCTTTTTCTTCACTTTGAGAGGTTTTCATTGTGCAAGGGTACTTAATAAGGTATTTTGTTGTTAGGACCTATTCATGCATTTCATGCTTAGAGAGTTTGAAATCTTGCATTAACTATTTTCCTACATATTCAAGAATATCATCATAGACATTTTTATACATAATCAAGAACATGTTTGTACATTCATTCTCTAACTTAATTTCACTTAATTGAGCCTAAATTTATAATATCTAGTCTAGTTGGGCTCTAGTTTATATATTGTGCATACCATGCACTTCTAGCTTGGATATATAACTCTATTATACTATAAATTTAGTTTGACTTAGCTCTTGCATATTTTGAGCACTAATTATTTCTATAAAAGAAATTGATCTCTTCATTGTAATTCATATTGCATATTATGACTTTTTTTAGGAATATGACTCCCTATTTGAGTTTTGTTCCCTCTATTTTTTGTTGAAATTATATGTACCAAGATCTTACTTTGTGCATACTTTGGTCGTGATAAGTATATGATTATTACCTGGTTTAGTATTTCATCAAATAGCATTAGACACACAAATTATTTATTTAATTGAACTCCTTTTTTAGTTTTTTATTCATAAATTTACAACCACCTTCCTTGGTGTTATCCTAAGATGACATGGGCTTTTATATGCATCATAAAAACATGGAGAAAGAAATTGAAAATCTATTCTACAATATATTAAAACTGAGAAACAATACAATTGGGAGAAGCGAGGATTTAGGTTAGTTGAAGATGGAGAAATATGTTTTCAAGTAAAAATAATTTAAACAATCAGTTGTTCCAAACTAGTAGGATCAAATACAATTTTTCAAGGTGATAAAATTGCATATGTAGATGCATCACTTGCATGCCAGGCATGAAGTGCATTCCCCAACTTATAATGAATGGTTGGATATAAAGGCTCCATACGCTAGCCCAACAATGGAAGCCAAGGATGTTGAAGAATAACTTTAGTGAATATTGAGTGACATTACCTCTAAACCTCTAAACATATTGAGAGACATTTTGTAGTCAACATTAAGGCCCTTTCAAATGATGATAAAATAGGGCCTTGAGGTACAAATGTCTTGGACATTAATTTGAGCACCCAAGATGATGATTAAGGACTTCAAAGTCATAAGGAATAGATGATATCACCTCCTAACATGGCTATCAAAGTGAATGTAATGGGGAAAAATAATAATAGCCCAACCCATTAGGAATTAGCAAGGTAGATCTAATATCAACACCATGTTCTTGCTTCTAAACTAATAGTTCTTCAGGTGCATTTCTTCTAAAACATTAATTTTGTTGAACAATTGTAAACTCCTAGAAAATGCATTTGTGTTTTTTATTACCATTGACGGGCTTCCCTTCAACAAAATCAAAATGAAGAGGCATATATACACCAAATTTTTCTTTCAAAACCATATGTGCAGATATAAACATTAAGTACAACATGTCCAATATTTTTGTAGATATACACATTAATTACACCAAATTTTTCTTTCAAAACCATATATGTAGATATAAATATTAAGCACAACATGTCTAATAATTTTTCAAATATACACATTAATTACATTAAATGTTTCTTCAAAACCATATGTGTAGATATAAACATTAAGTATAACATCTCCAATGTTTTTTTGGATAGACACATTAATTACACAAAAAATTTCTTTCAAAACCATATGTGCAGATATAAATATTAAGCATATGATGCTCCTGATTTAAATGATGTTGTTAGTAATCATGATGATGATGCTTCTACTGATCACGATGATGATGAGGATGATGATGATGATGATTATAACCTTTTACTATTTATAATTCATATGTGATGCTAATATTTGATGTAATTTTGAGTATATGTATCATGAGCTTTTTAGCTAACATAAGACAATTGATTTACTATTGCAAAAATGTGAAGCCCTTTCACGAGCATCCCACATAGTCTCATGGATCATCAGGTATAAGTTGATGCACCCCATAGAGATTAATGTATGTTACCATTTGTAAAATATCTCTCTTATTGCCACCTATCTATCCTATTTTATGGAGTCTAGGTACCATTGAATAGGTATTTTTCAAATTTGTCTTTCTCAAGTGAGGAAAATGTTGGAATGGAAGAAGAAAGTGAGACATTTAGTATGTCTAAATCAAGGAGATCGCCTTGAGGTCAAAATATCATAAATAAATTCAATAAATACATGAAATTTTTCCTTCCTAAAGGGGGGCATGTTCTTATGATGATGAGAGTAAAGGCGACTCTAATATTCCCTTTAGGTACAAACATCTATAGAAACAATGGGTTCCCAATGAACTTCCTCCAATAAACATTGATTTTTGTGTTGGAGTGAGGATATATTGCATATCACCATCCTGATTATATGGTTTGGGCCTATTTTCCATGGATGACATAAAGGTCTCTTACAACAAGGTTGTTGAATTGATGGAGTATGTCAAACCTTGCTATGAGTACAGTAGTTGGATGTAGATTGTTAGATATATAAAAAAGTATGTATAGGTATGCACTCACAATAAATTATATAAAAAAAAAAAGTTAGCAAAAAAAGTAAAATAGTAGCTATATACATTGATGGAAGGCCAAAAGCATTAGGGAATATTGCAAGTTTTACAAATAGTACACGACATATGTCAACTAAGAAGCAACCCAATTGCATCTTTGAGGTGTGTGAGGGAAATCACATATTTGTATATGTGATGAAATCAATAAGTGGAGGTGAAGAGCTTATCATCAGTTACAATTTGAATTTAATAGATACAAACAAAGCCACTATCATAGGTGACGTGGTATGTACTATGCACATTTAAAATCAACTCCAAGCAACGAAGATAAACACACCACTAAATTTTTTATGTTTTTTGCTAACTTAGACTACTAACATGTGTTTTAACATGTCTCAATTATTTTTTTTTTGAAATGCAAGGCTGCAATATGGATCAACAACCACAGGATACACACAGCAACAATGGTTCTTCTTCCCAACAAGTAAAAGTCATTGTTGTTGTACAAATTATATACAAGAAATATGTTAATGCATATTTTTAATTATGTTTTATTCTTCACTACTATTTTGGATTGCTTTTAAATATAAAGATAATAATATTTATCTCACAAATGAGTGTTGATTAGGATAAGGGAAAGGAAAAAGTAGTCCACAAGGACAAGGAGTTGTGCCACAATGAGCTGGTTGAATTTATTATTAATTTTAATTTAGCCCCTGATCTTGAGGTTGCATTAAAAAAATTTATTAATGATATAGGAAAAAATTATCACAAGTGACATTAACTCAACCTCAGACTCTTGCAACACAAGATATGATTGATAGGTTGGTGACCCTAGTTCATACATATACAGTAAGTACTAATGTAGTTTTTAATTATAACAAAAGTTCAATAACAATTTTTTTAGTATACTCTTTTATTTATGTCATTAAATAAAATGCATGTGTTATTTTTTCAGAGGATGGTAAGGATGTTAAGGGGCGATCCCCTAGAGGATGATACTTCAAGTGGTTCAAGTACATCGCATGTTCTATCCTACACTTGTGTTTTGCTCGAGAATAATATTTTTTTAATAGCTCTAACAATATTGTTTTATTGTGCTCTAACAATCTCATTTTTTAGCTCCTACCATTGATCTTCTGTTCACTACACCACCTGCTACAAGGAACAAAGCCAAAGAGGCACTCCTGACTGCAAATTTGGCAACACATAGCTTAGTGATAGATGCAGTGGAACTGCCTATTGGTAAGTCAATTCCTCTTTTTTCTCTCATTTTTCATGTGTTTATTTCACTTGAACTATTGTTTATTAGGGGACATTTTGTAATATTGGATTCATTTTATGTAGGAGGCGATGAGGACCTTCCTAGGTGTTCTCATGTTAGATGTACGGGAACATTAAAGAATTGTGATCAATTGCTCATTAGCAATGAAGATGGTCTTCCCCTGAAAGTACCCCAAATTCTAGGTACTTTAAAGATTGATCCTTTCTTTTACTATACAATCTTATACTCATAATCAAATGCAATAACCTCATGTGCAGTCCCTTACAATAACTACAAATCACATTATGATTTTAAATGGAATAATATATTTTATGAAAAACTTAATGATGAATGTTTGCATATATCTGGGTCAACCATACGCACAGGTTATCATATTTTGATTTCATTGCTAGATCGTGCTTCCTTTATTTCATCAATTTCTTCAAGTAAATTAAAAGGCAACTTTAGTTCATTTATGAATCTAACAATTTTTTTCTTTTCTTAAAAGGTGGAATTTGCAAGTGAAAGAGTTAAAGGACCAACTCATTAATGCCATGACATCACTTTTTGAACCCAACATCTTTCAAAGACTTGGGCTCCTTGAGAAAGTGGGCCAAGATTTGAAGTATATTAGGTTTAACTATAGGACCCAAATGAAAAAAAAAAAAAAAAACCTTCTTATCAGCGGCCCCCCTATATTCCCATTATTGAGTGAGATAATCTTATAAAGGATTCCACTGAAATAAAAGCAAGAGATGATGGAGAAAAGGTACCACCAAGGAAAGAAGGTATGTTATAATATTAGGAATGAAATTATGTAATAATTACTCTTAATACTTATTTGATCTAACATATTTCAAACTTCACATAGGTTGCCTAAAACATCAAAGGCAATCAAAGCAAGAAAACAGAAGCACAGGCAGCACAAGCTTGACTTCAGTAGATATTCAAAACTTGTTGCACAAGTTGTAAGTATAAATAAATCAAAATTATATGCAAATATTTATAAATTTTAAACAATTTGGTCTTTGATGAAATTTATTACAAAAAAAATTCATGATACCAAGAAAAATGTAGGCCATGGAGTTTTAAAAAATAATCTCTGAAGATGACAAGAAATTAAGCTACATAAAAGGCTATACAGTCGTGGTTGAATGACTCCAAGCAATGAGTGCACAAGATTCTTCTGTTGGATTGGTTGATGGGTTAAATAAGTCAATTGACTTTTATTTCAAATTGAATACTTTAGCAATTACTATATTTGATAATAAGTTCCAAAAATATAAGTTTTTATATCTGTTTAAAGTAAGAAAATAATGATTATATATTTGTTTAAAACTTTAAAGTGAATATATTTATATGTATTAAAATGAATGATTAATATTTCTCAGTATTTGTCTTGTATTTATATGTATATATTGGTAATAAATGCACTAATTATTTACATTGGATTGTAGCCTACCAATCCTAATACATTAGCCGAGCACTATGGATTTGGTGATTCGAATGTGGATCATAGTACTCAAGGTATATATTTTCTATTCAATGTTTTATTTTTGAATTATTGATACAAGTAAACATTTTTAATTGATTTTTTTTCTAAATCAAACTCCATATACTAAATTTTAAAAAATGATTTGAAGCATATATATTACACTGAGAGTAATTGTTCTCGAGGTGCCTATTTTTATTTAATCCCAAGGATATTTTAATCATAGTTAGGATTTATGAAAATAGGCACCTTGAGAATGATTACTCTCAATGTATTATATATATATATATATATATATATATATATATATATATATATATATATATATATATATATATATATATTTAAGCTAGTGGAAGAAAAAGAAAAGAAATGGCAAACTCCTTCAGAAGAGTGAAAAAAGTAGGAAAATTAAATTATCAAAGCAATAGAAGGAAAAACCCTAGATTTACGCACATGAATGGTATCAATACTCAAGTTTATTTGAATGAACATATTAGAGAAAGGTTCACTTCGGTTGTCCAAGACTCCCAAAGTTCCAAATATGCAATTGAGATGGAAAATAGCTTCTCCATCTTGGAGAAATTTGAAGAAAAACATTATCAAAGCTAGAAGAACCAACAGGGGCACACTTGTAGCAAATACCTTCAAATGGACAAAGACCCTCGACCATAATTCTTACTAATCTCTCAAGCCTATTAGGTAGTTCCAGTCCTCATGCTTTCTTCACCATTGAGAGCTTGGAAAATCAGTTTAGGGTATTCAACTTAACTAAGTATGTGCACCCTCACTTTTACAAGTTTTCCCCAAAACCTATGAATTTAGATTTCCATTCGTCTTATAAAAAACCTCATTTAGAAAATTTTAGGTTTCTTCCTGCATCTGATATTAATGCCCTGAGTGCATATATCCCCCCACATTGTCATCCTCTAATGGCGACTACCCATTCTTCGTCAAACCCTAAGAGTCTTCATCGTCTATGCTCCCCACCAAAATCTGAAGATAATGCTATTATTATATCCAATAAGGAAATTGAAGATACTTGGCTTGAATGCCAAAAGGTGGAAATTTTTGTGGTTTGGAATGGTCCTAAGAAAGATATTTCCCTTCTCTCTGACTGGCTAGAAGAAAATTGCGATAAATAGGTAAGTATATCTCACTTTTTTGATAGAATTATTTATTTGCATTATTTGGATGATTCTATTAAAAAAGAATTTATTTTAGCTTCTGAGTGTTTTTTTAAAGGGCATGCTATTAAATTCATAGAATGGTCTCCTGATTTTAGTGTAGAAAGGTTAGATTTTATGATACCAACATGGTTTAATATCCAATCTCTACCTTTGGAGCTTCTCCAAATAGAGATACTTAGGTCTCTAGGATCTATGTTGGGAGAGCTTATTGGTATTGATTCCACCTTTTAGTGTTGCAATAATGTGAAATTGCTCATCAAGAGCAAGTTTAACTAGTCAGCACAGATACATAGGAAAGTAATAACTAACAAAGCTACATATGGTCTAAAACTGCAAATCTTTGAAGGTAAAATATCAGAGGTTATAAGATTAGATGACAATAACAAAATCAAATTCAAGACTGTACCCTAAACTTTAGATTTCAATAGTAAATTCCCATTGATAAGAATCTTGAGGAAGAGCAGGAGTCAAAAGAATCTAGATTAGGACATTCCTACAACTTCACATGAGCAATTTGAGTTTCAGATGGAACCATTTTGCACAAAAGGGGCAGGCAGTGGAAGGACAGATGAAGTACCAACAAAGAAAGTTAAGCTTAAATCAGTTATAGTGGTCGATCACAAGAAGAGCCTAGAAATGTCAAAATATGACAAGCTCATTAGGAAATAGAGATCTAAAGAAAAGGAAAAGACCTCAAAAAGTAGTGTGGGACAAAGTAAAATAGTGGAAGATGGAAAAGCTAGGAAAAACAAAGGAAATAGAGATCCACTACATTCGCAAGAGCAACTGGTATGTAAAGAAAAGGAAGTGGAAAATTTAGAGTCCATGACAGCCAAGCTTAAGGAAATAGATTCTCCTCATAATAGAGGTTCTACAGAGCATAATTTGAGTCCTTCATGCGAAGATGTCAAAGATAGGATGAACTCAATATTACAACAAACAGAGGCAGCGTGGGACAATAAAGAGGGCAATATCGAAGACATGGAGAATTCTTTATCATTTGATCCAAATACAAAAAGTGAAGATGAATATAAAATTGAGAAGGATAAGAGTAAAATGGAATAGGGCTAGATGCAAGTGTAGATGCAGATGCTAGATGATAAGGAAGCAACTCTGGTCTCTCACAGCTTATACAAGTTTTGGAAAACTATAACAACCTCAATAAGCTCTCCTTTCACCCCAGTTAGTGAGAAAAATGATGAGGAAATTGGTACAAGGGAAGCAGATAAGTCTCTTTTAGAGGAAGTTTCAAGATTTCTTAAATAGGGATACTATTATAGACCCAGTAGTGGAGAATCTGAGTATATCAAAATTAGAAGAAAATAGCCTTAATCTTTGAACTAATGAATTAATTTAGTATTTAGCCTCGAGAACATTCACAAAAGTATTGAAGCTTAGAAGGAAGATTTAATTAAGAAGATTCTTAAATTAGAAGGTAACAATTATACCTGTGAAGATCTTAGAAGAGATCTCTTAATGATTGAAAATGAAGATAATAATATAAGGCAAGCTCAAACAAAGGAGCACAAAATAGCTATAGAGTAGAATGAGAAAGGAAAAAGCAATGACAACAAAACAAGCTCAGATACAAAGGTGGAAAATCATCATGGTCTTATAAATTAGATATTAAGAGAACTTGAAAATAAGGAATTAGAAAGGAACCTTTGTGATAAGTCTACTATTGTTCAAAATGCGAAAACAAATGTAGATCAACTTGGTAGCCAAATGAGTCAATAAGGTCTTAAATCTCCTAAATGTGGCAAAATGAAAGGTAAAAGAGGAAGAAGATCCTTAAAAGAAATCAGGGAAGCAGATGGGCACAACAGAGAACAACAAAAGATTGATCAGTTATTTAACAATGGGAAGGGGAAGTGCCTTCCCAAGGAGCCATTAAAATTACAACATGGAGTGCTAGGGGTCTTAATGCCCCTAGCAGAAAAAGGTTACTAAAACAGAACCTTAAAACTTTTGACTCTAATATTATTTTAATTCAAGAAAAAAAACTAAATAAGTTAGAAAGAAATAAATTAGACAAGATGTTAGGTCTTTGAAATATTGTCTTCCAAGAGTCAATTGGGGCTTTAGGAGGATTAGGAATTTTTTGGAACCCCAGGAAGGTTTCCATAGATGTTTTAAACAGTAGCAATAATTGGATTAGTGGTAGCGTATATAGTTTAAAATCAGATCTTAAGTTTATTATCATTAACATCTATGATCCAATTAGTAATTTAGGAAAAAAGTTAGTCCGGGAAGATATCACCAAATTTATGAATAAATTTAAGGGTAGCCTATTTGTAGTAGGTGGAGACTTTAATACAATTTTAAATATAAATGAAAAAGTGGGTGGGAGTCAACATATCTCACAAGCATCCAAAGAATTCAAAGAATGGTGCGATAATCATAACATGATTGATATCCCAATTAGTAATGGGACTTTTACATGGAATAATAGGAGGAAATATTTCTCTTAAATTGCCAAAAAACTAGATAGGTTCCTTATTAAAGGTGATATGGATGTTAACAATTTAAATTTTCAATCTTCTATGTTGCAAATTGCTAGGTCTGATCACTACCCAGTTAGATTTGAATTCTCTGAGCCACATAAACCTATTAGGAACCCATTTAAATGTGAAAATATGTGGTTCTTAGACCCTAATTTCATCAATAAAATAAAAGAGTGGTGGGCTCAAGACAACTTTGAAGGTTCAAAGATGTTCATTTTCGTTGCCAAGTTGAAAATGCTTAAGGATCGAATTCTCAATTGGAACAAGGAACACTTTAATAATATCTTTAAAGAAAAACTATACATTGAAAAGAAACTAAAGGACTTAAACTTAGAAGTTATTAAGAAAGGTATGAACAATTATAGTTCTTTGTTGGAAAAGGAACTATTAGTAAAGTAGGAGGATATACTATCCAAAGAAGAAATTTTTGGAGACAAAATTCAAGAGAGAGATGGTTAGAGGAAGGGGATTGAAATACAAAATTCTTTCACAACTCCACTCTATACAATGGATGTGTATTAAAAATCATTTGGGTACCTTAATTGATAAACCTAGTGAAATTGCAAATACCTTCGTTGAATACTTTAAGAACATTTTAAACAATTATGAAGGGTCCAATAGAGTAGTGAGGGTTAATCTTCTCAAAGTAATCCCAAAGATTGTTGCAATAGAAGATAATAGGATTTTAAATAAACTTATTACTTTGGAAGAGGTCAAGTCAGTAGTCTTTAATATGAATCTGGATAAATCACTGAGCCCAAATGGCTTTCAAGCCTTATTTTTCCAAAAATGCTAGGATATTATCAGTATAGATCTCTGGAAAGCTATTGAAGCCTCTAGAAATGGTGGTGCTCTGCTATCAAAAATCAATCATTCCTTTCTCACTTTGATTCCAAAAAAATTAGAGCCTAAGACCCCATGAGACTTCAGACCGATCGCTCTTTGTAACACTATTTACAAAGTTTTCTCTAAGGTCTTAGCTAATAGACTTAAGGTTATCCTCCCAAAAATTATTTTAGAGGAACAAACAGGATTTGTCCTAGGTAGGTCTATTCTTGATGGCATTATCACCATCTAAGAGACAATTCACTCTGCATGTAAGAACAAAGAGGCATGTATGTTTATGAAATTAGACATCCAAAAAGCATACGACATGGTTGATTGGTGGTTCCTTTGCAAGGTTCTTGAAGCTTTTGGGTTTTCCCATCAGTGGACTAACCTCATTTTTAAATTTATATCCTCTCCCAAAATCTCTGCCCTTATTAATGGAACACTTGAAGGTTTTTTTGATATATCTAGTGGTATTAGACAAGGAGATCCATTATTCCCTTCTCTTTACATTATCATGGCAGAGGCCTTTGGGAGAGTGGTGGCTAATGCTCATAAGAATCAAAAGATTTTAGGTATTACTATTACCAATAATGTGCCCAATATCACACATCAATAGTATGCTGATGACACTATTCTTCCTAGCAAAAGTACAGTTACTGAGGCTATGGGTCTAAAAAAAATATTAATTCTTACATGGAAGCATTAGGGTAGAAAGTGAATGAGTTTAAATTTGAAATTTATTTTTTAAATACTAGACCTAAAATAGAACTCCAAATATAAAAAATCATGGGGTACAAAAAGGGGTTATTCCCTTGCAAGTATTTGGGAATTGCCCTGGAGAAAGGTCTGAAATCTAGTAAGGTCTAGTCCAATACATTGGAAAAAATGGATGTGAGGCTTGGTAGTTAGAAGGACAAATGGCTGACAAAGGCTAGAAAGAGTATCAAGATTAGATTAGTTTTATCTGCCATTCCAACCTTTCCTCTTTCTTGTCTTCC